>PCDK01000027.1:0-2744759 GCA_002778075.1 Grosmannia penicillata | reverse complement strand
AACCTAACCTAACCTAACCTAACCTAACCTAACCTAACCTAACCTACCTAACCTAACCTAACCTAACCTAACCTAACCTAACCTAACCTAACCTAACCTAACCTAACCTAACCTAACCTAAACCTAACCCTTAACCTAACCTAACCTAACCTAACCTAACCTAACCTAACCTAACCTAACCCTAACCTAACCTAACCTAACCTAACCTAACCCTAACCTAACCTAAAACCTAACCTAACCTAACACCTAACCTAACCTAACCTAACCTAACCCTAACCTAAAACCTAACCTAACCTAACCTAACCCTAACCTAACCTAACCTAACCTAACCTAACCTAACCTAACCTAAACCTATAACCTAACCTAACCTAACCTAACCCTAACCCTAACCTAACCTAACCTAACTAACCTAACAACCTAAACCTAACAACCTAACCTAACCTAACCTAACCTAACCCTAACCTAACCTAACCTAACCTAACCTAACCTAACCTAACCTAACCTAACCTAACCTAACCTAACCTAACCTAACCTAACCTAACCTAACCTAACCTAAACCTAACCTAACCTAACCTAACCTAACCTAACCTAACCTAACCTAACCTAACCTAACCTAACCTAACCTAACCTAACCTAACCTACTAACCTAACCTAACCTAACCTAACCTAACCTAACCTAACCTAACCTAAACCTAACCTAACCTAACCTAACCTAACCTAACCTAACCTAACCTAACCTAACCTAACCTAACCTAACCTAACCTAACCTAACCTAACCTAACCTAACCTAACCTAACCTAACCTAACCTAACCTAACCTAACCTAACCTAAAACCTAACCTAACCTAACCTAACCTAACCTAACCTAACCTAACCTTAACCTTACTTGCCTAACCTTACTCGCCAAACCTTACTCGCCTAACTTGCCTAACCTTACTCGCCAAACCTTACTCGCCAAACCTTACTCGCCTAACCTTACTCGCCAAACCTTACTCGCCTAACCTTACTCGCCAAACCTTACTCGCCTAACTTGCCTAACCTTACTCGCCAAACCTTACTCGCCTAACCTACTTACCTTACCTGTAACAGGCTATGGGCCTGGGTCAAGCTAAGGGCTGTGCCTTAGCTGACGTCACGTGATAGATCACGTGATTAGAGCGCATCGATTAGAAATGCGCTATATAAGCGAGAATTGACGTTGGAAATCTTGTTAAGATTATCCTTCGTACGTACCTTTTGGTGCGGTGGTCAGTTACGTCAATTCTCCGTATGTGGGGCTCTTGCCTCCCGCGCCATCCGTTACAAATTTGAGCGTTCGCACATGCACATGCTTGCGTCTTCATCTGTAACCTTCGAACCCATGGGTTCGAAAATGTTAGGGGCGAGGCAGACTAGGTGGATTTTGACAGATAAAGATCAAAGACGTATCGGCAAGGTATCACGAGAGTGTCAGAGACGAAGTAATGTGGTGAAGGAGGAAGGTAGTGTATATCAGAACATAGACTAAGTCTTGAGTCTCCCTCGACCTCCAGGTGGGACGAGGGCGACTCATATATATAGGCAGATCACTCATCATACAAAACAAGATGAAGACAGAAGTGGGCATGCCAGAGTATCCCAAAGATGAAGGGAGACCGACTGGTCTGGACTTGGCTAAGGGGCGACTTGGCTGAGGGGTCGGGACTACTGTTGAGTGGCGATACTGAAGGAGAGGGCTGCAAGCGATATGTCTCCGAGATCCCTCGGAGACACGTCCTTGTCACATGCCTCTGGCTCGACTCTCATGGTCGTCTCCTTTATCAAGTCCGTCTCTCATGTCCCAGGCTTCACCAAGTCACGTGCTCTTCTGTCAATTACTTCATGGAGGAGGGATTACCGTTTATCCCGTAACAGAAAACTTCGAGCCCATGGGTTCGAAGAGACTCAGGCCGCCCCGAAAATCAGTCAGCATGCTCCACACACACTAGACTTAAAAGCCAATTATAATGGTTATAACGGTCAAATTCTCCACAAGACAGAAACTCTGCCCCACAGGATAAAAACTCTCAGCCAATGGTGTATGGTCCACTCTGCGCGCTAAGGCTGAACAGTCTCCACAAACACCACAGTTAAACCAATTATAATGCACCAGATTTGGCGCTAAGTCTGGAGGCTCTACGGAGGCTCCATGAAACTGGTACAAGTGAATGTATCTTTTAGGCCTATTCCTACCCCCAAATCGTGGATTAGAGTAAGAAGACATAACCCCTTAGTTATAGTTAGAATAGTTATTGTAATACAGAACTTCTTTTACTATATCTTTAATTACTTATTCCTTCTTACTACGTCCTACGTTCTTACAGTACGACCTGCTTGATGCACACTAGGATTCTTTACACAGCGCTCCTTTAAAGTACGCATCCGATCTAACTTTACCTATTTGACTTTTAGTAACATTAGATCGGTTGTTACATTTATAACACCCGTCTTTTGTCTTCGTTAGTTTATTCCTTTTTCCTTTTTTATAGTAGTCTAGGAGCCTATCCTCCTGTCCTACGTCAGTAACTACTACGACCACTTCTTTAGGGTTTTCATCTGTAACGGATGGCGCGGGAGGCAAGAGCCCCACATACGGAGAATTGACGTAACTGACCACCGCACCAAAAGGTACGTACGAAGGGTAATCTTAACAAGATTTCCAACGTCAATTCTCGCTTATATAGCGCATTTCTAATCGGTGCGCTCTAATTACGTGATCTGTCACGTGACGTCAGCTAAGGCACAGCCCTTAGCTCGACCCAGGCCCATAGCCTGTTACATCATCGATGTATTAAAGGGCCTTGTTGGTAATTCGACATCGCCGTCTGACCCACATTTTCTGTATGACTAGCCAATAGGGAGTAAGCCCCGTAGGGGCTTACTTCAGACCGCACCAAGACGCACCCATGCGGCTATATGTATCCCGCATCGGGCGCCTGATAGCTAGACAGACTGAATGCCACCACCAAGACCAAACTGTACCCCCCCATTCAAGGAATAGGAGGACGTACAGGGTCAACGGGGCTTCACCAGTTTACTACCACAAGCTTGTGAATAGATACATCGCGCGATACCCTTCCGAGGGTACCGACAGGCCTACAATAATCGCGCCTTGACTTTGTCCTTATCCATAACGCTTTTTTTTAGATTTGTAGTAACTAGTTAAAGTTAAGACGCGTCAAATAGTGTTCATTTGGCTAGTCTGTTCATTTGGGTGGCTAGCACCACCTATAGTAGTGCGTGTTAACCGACACGCAACTCCAGAAGTAGGGCGGGGCACAAGTAAGTATAAAGGAAAAGGGTAGAGGGATAGGTATACTACTTACTCTTAGTTATAGGCTTCCGTGATTGTTTTTTATTGTACGGCGTAGTCTTGGCCTTTAGGATAAGAGCGATGTTACCTGGTAGCGTGGATGTCTAGTTAAGACGTTTACGCCATCCCTACGATGCACGCTCCTCTTACTTGTCAAAGTCTGTCAACCTTGTCCCAAACCCTAAGTCTTATCCAACACGTAACCCAAGTATCCATATCTAAGAATATACGATTCAATCTCCCGTAGTAATTATCCTCCCGCTTCCTATGCGATCCGTCCCGGTCGCAACTCGTCGCATCTGCTTACCCGCTCTCGGAATTCATACAGTGGGCTCCGAGTCTTCGCATCAGAAGTGAGTAGGGGGCGAGTTTGCTATGATTAGCAATCTTATTATGCTATAAGTTATTCTATGATGGCCCAAATAAATCGTGTCCACCCAGTCCTTTTACGCATAGGCTTCTCAGCATCTACCACCTCCTGGAGACCAGATGCCATGTCAACATCTTCAGGTCTTATGGCCCAACTATCTTTCCAGAACCACACTCGGTGGCCTAGATACATAACAAAAAAGATAGGGATACCAATATAGGCCGTCAAAAAGTTACTAGCGGACCACTTGGATGGAAAGAAGACAGTAAAGCCGTTTGTCAGACACGCGAGTGTGAACATAAAAATAGACACGTAGGATCCCCATGGCTGTAACCAGTGCCGGTAAGGTGGTTGAACGCCTTGCACGTCACAAGCCGCGCGAAAGCGAAGATACACGATAGAGCAACACACCCACGAGATCATGCCCCAAGTATTAGTAAGGTTAACAAACCAGTTGAACACCTCTGAGCCAGATGATGCGACGTTCAAATAGGCCAAGGCCGTGAAAAGAGAACTGATGCCTACTGCAACATACGGAACTCCCCACCTGTTGCAAAGGGTGCACACTTTCGGTGCTGAGCCCTGAACCGCAAGAGAGTAAAGTGCCCGGCTGGAAATGTAGAGGAAAGAGTTCCCTGACGACCACGCGGAGATGAGAATGACTGCGTTGATAATATGAGGAAGAACCGATATACCGGCGTTCGCAATGCCAACAACGAAAGGCGAGGATCCAGCACCAGCACCCCCGTCGGTGAGCCGAGAATCGTTGGCAGGGCAGATGACACCGATAGCAAGGACCGATAATACATAAAAGAAGACAAGTCGGTAAAAATAACGGCGCGATGCAATGGGAAGGTTTCGACGTGGATTCTCCATTTCTCCGCCTGTGACGACAATAAGCTCCGGGGCAAATGTGAATGGGAATACACATGATATGAATGTGTTCCAAAAAGACACGAAATAACCAGTGCTTCCGTGAAGTTGGCCATATTCAAAAGCTGCGCCTGGAGTTTTCCAGTAGTGAAATCCGAGCCGGTTGCGAGAAGGACCGCCCCCCCAAAAGAGAATAAAAGACAGAATTAACAGTCCCAACATCATGATAACCTAGATAGTATAGAGGTTAGGTTGATGTACAGTGTACATATAGACTGAAGTTCGCACCTTTGTACCCGCAAACCAGAATTCAGTTTCCCCGTAAAATTTCACGGGCAAAAAATTCAGCGCAACAATAATAACAAGCATTATTGTTATCCAGACGGCGATGTTCACGTCGTTTGGCCAATAGTTGATAACGAGACCGGCTGCCGTTATTTCGTAAGGGACAAGAATTCCCAGTGCATACCAGTAAAGGTATCCGAGCGCAAATCCCATGGATCGGGAAACATAGCGGTAACCATAGAACGACATGCTAGCACCGTGCACTGGAAGGTAAGCTGCTACTTCGGTTATAGCGGTCACAACGCAGAGGACCAGTATTGTCATCATGATATATCCCGCCAGTATAAACGCTGGGCCGCCTTTGGCGAGGGTTTGACCAGATCCGACGAAGAGACTAGTACAAGGTACATTAGACACAAACTTAAGTAAATTTAAAAAGATTGTAATTGAAAGCGACCCTACCCAGTTCCGATAGTACCACCTAAAGCGATCATTTGCGCATGTCTGCTCTTCAAACCGCGATGCGTCGTCTCGTTTTCAACATCGCCGACGTCGTGGGCGGTATGAGTTGTACCATCTTGAACATCCACGGGATGTTTCTCTGAGGGGAACGGTCCCTTTTCTGGATCACTGGGCTCGTTTGGGAAAGACATATTGTACAATTGACGTGCAAAGAGCTATCAGCTGACCGTACTGTTAATAACTTCTCTGCGCAGAGGAAGTGAGCTTTATATAACTAATGAGAAAAAAATGCTAGAAATCGTCCGATCGGAATGGCCGATATGCACGTAGTGCCATTGTAGCAAGGGGTCTACATAGCCGATAGCGCTTGTACTTTATCCGAGTATTTTGTATGTTGTCGAGACTCGAGCCACTGTCTGTAAAGGTATATGATAGCAGAAGTTCGATAGCTCCGTTACTATAGAATACTCAATATGCTCGGTTTGGGAAGTACGGAGTACTCCGTACGGAGTACTCGTACATAAAGCAGGTTGTCTTATCTTGCCAAGCCCCAGAATTAGCTTCACCTTCGGCTAACTATCTTAGTACGTCGGTAGACGGGTCTACTAAAGACTAATGGTACAGAATGCATTACGAAGTACATAGACAAGATAAGTACTCGCTGTCTCGTAATCCAATCATGGGCTGTGTCTGTGTCGCGGAGCGTGGCTTATCTATCGTAAAGTGACTAAATTACCCCATGCTACACTCCACTTTACGAGCCACATTCAAAGTTGGTGGATGACTTACTCGTATAAGACTGACGAAAGACGAAGTACTGGCACAGAGTGTAAATACGTCATGAAACTGCCGGGCTAGATCGGAATTTATGGAATCAGGCATATCAGGCTTGAACTACTCCGTAGATATCTATCTGAACACATACGGAGTACGAGCTTACCGTTCCTGGCAATAGCGCCAGAGGCTATTGCGCAAAAACCGCTGTGCCGGATAGGGGTGTTAGGTAACCTGTAGATAGTCTCAGTGCATGTACTCCGTACAACTACGAAGTGTAAGTACAAGGGCTCATGTAATAAGGAGACGTGAAAAAGAACTACGAGTACAGATTAGCTATCGCGCATACTCAAACTGTTTTCAAACCCAATGCTAAAAGTCTAAACGCACGATGTTACAAGGTAGAGAGTCCCTGTAAGATACATTATTACGCGTCCTAACCTAGCATATGTTATCAGTTAATCGCTTCATTAATCATTTTTACCTTACCGACATCGCTGCGCGAATAATGGCCCCTCCACGAAGTATAAGTAATCCTTACTACGTATACTGTAAATTGTGTAAATCCTACCACCTACAAGTATGTTGCCTTGAAATTAAAGTCGTCATAATACTCATTAAAAACATTCGACCGAGTCATGATGCCTGCAACCACTTGCAATAGTGGCATCGGGACTGATAATGACGGAGGCGCGTCAAAGCATGTTCGACGCGAGAATGGGACCGTGGTAATCCACTCAAAGGAAAATAAACCCACGACTTTGTTGAAATTGGGCTTGCCTCTTTTTACAGTTTCCATGGCTATATTGTTAGCACCTCTTTACATTCTTATTAAGCCCGAGGGGGCCATAGATCCTACAAACTATGTAGAAAGGACTCGAAGGTTAATGAAAGGCACACCGTAAGTCCCGTATTGTTCTTGTTTTCCGGAGGTGATTCATTGCTAATAAGAAAACAGACTGATAGATGGACACAACGACCTACCATGGCAACTGAGAGTAGAGTTACATAATCGCATTTACGGCGGTGAAATTGACTTCAACAAAAAGCTTCTTGGACATACTGATATCCAGCGAATGCTGGCTGGTCGTGTTGGCGGTCAATTTTGGAGCGTTTACGTGAACTGCGACGAGAACCAAGGACACTTCGAGGACCCATCAGTGAGCAACATAGCACCATTCTGCGTATATAAGTTATAATTCGAGTACTTACATAATGTTCTGTAGTGGGCAGTACGAGATACTCTGGAACAAATTGATGTTACAAAGAGATTTATCAAAGAAAACTCAGACCATCTCATGTTTTGTGACAATTCTGCATGTGCTCAAAGAGCATTTAGGGGTGGTCATATCGCGAGTATGATCGGCATTGAAGGCGCACATCAAGTTGGGGGTAGTCTCTCTGCAATTCGTCAGTTTTATGAGTTGGGGGTCAGATACCTTACGCTCACACACAATTGCGACAATCCCATAGCGACGTCTACCACAACGGTAGCAAATGGCGGTATAGACTATGGGTTGTTAGAATTCGGCCACGCAGCAGTCAAGGATATGAATCGCTTGGGAATGATCGTGGATCTGAGCCACGTGTCCCATAAAACCATGCGGGATGTTTTGCGTGTTGCTCGGGCGCCGATTATTTTTTCGCACTCTGGATCCTACAGTGTCCAGCCCCATCCGCGCAACGTTCCAGATGACGTTCTCCTACGCGTCAAAGAAAACGGAGGGATTGTCATGGTAGTATTTGTGAACAAATTTTTAAACACTGATTACCCAGAGCGAGCTACTATTCATGATGTTGTTGACCACATCCTGCATATTTCCACTATATGTGGCTGGACATGCGTTGGTCTCGGAAGCGACTTTTCGGGAACGCCATACGTCGCCAAGGGGCTAGAGGATGTATCTAAATTTCCTGACCTTGTTCAACTACTGATGGAAAGTGGTGTGACAGATGAGCAGATCAAGTTACTAATCGGGGACAATATTCTTCGCGTGTGGGGGAAGGTTGAAGAAGTGGCTACCAGTTTGAAGCTAGCAGGCGAGAAACCAGTGGAAGCCGAGTATGAAGGTCGTATATGGCAAAGTGGTTACGATAACTCGCCTTGGATCTTACGAAAGAGTACAAAAAGGGTTAAAGAGTCATCTCAAAAGACTGTGTAATGTGGTTAAATGTTTGCGCAGCACCCAAAGAAAACGAACATTACTGGCACTCTATCATAAGAAAATGACATACATTTGAGCTTTATTCGAAGGGAAGTACGAGCTTTGTTCTCTGAGCTTGCCCTACGTACTTATCATATTAAAATGTAGGGGCCACCTTGCGATCTGGTTTCTCTGCCATTTCCTTCAGCTTGAATGACCGTAACCAGCTGCCCGACAAGTTGCGCGCGTGACCTTGGTCAGACACAATGCTGTTCGCGTGGTGATTGAGCCCCACCGACGGCATGCTGGCCATATGTTCAACGCTCCCCCTGGACGGGACGCGAATGTGGCTTCTGGCGCTCACAGAAGCGCTCCGACTGCGATTTGTTCCTTGGCCTGGTAACTTAGAGACACGCGTGTTCATGCGGGCCATGGCAGCAACCATGGCCTGATGAGCATTGGCGGAGTTGCCAAGCGGCATGCCAATCACGGGATAGAGTGTCGATTCGTGGCTGCTGCGGCTGGACGAGCGACTCAACGACGACGAGTGCGAGTGATTCAAAAAACGGCTGTTGATATGACCCAATGTTTTGCCATCTCTATATGCTTGGCGTAAGTGTGCCTGGACACGGCCCTTACCCTGTCCTGTCTGCAATTCCTGCTCCATGACCCTGAGTTGTCCCTGGGGTTGCTGGTGTCGTTGAGCCTGCAGCAACACTCCGATATCGTCGGTGGCATCCCGCAGCGTCTGCAGGTCTTGGAATGCGGTAGACGGTAATTTGCTCAATCTTCGAATGGCTTTTCGGTTTTTTTCAACAAAGAGGCTCATAGCTCTCATCGCACTTTCATTCCCACGCCGCGCTACAACGCTAGTAGTGCCCGCGCTGCGACCGCGCTCCTGATGCAAAGCATTGAGGGTCAACGGCCTAGCCAACGGTTCCTCAGCGATCGCTGGCGCCTGGCCCAGGGTGACTTGCATCTGAGCCATAAGGCGGTCGAAATCGATAAGCTGATGCGGGTTCTGGCGCGACATGTAGTAGCCATCGCCGCTAAGATTGCGCTCAATGCCGTTGTCGGCCCTCCGGGCCAGCACAAAAAGACTCCCGTCACGCATGTAGCGCCGCACAAGGGCCCAGCGGGAGCGCGCGGGGTTGTGCTCGAGTTCAGGGTGATCGACTTTGCAGGGAGCCAGCTGAGCGTAAAACACAGCGAGACGGCGAGCCATGCGCTCAAGCGTCTGAAGTAGAAACGCAGATAGCACGACGAGAATGTCGTCGTTGTCTGTGTCATCCTCGGCACCATCCTCGGCAGCACGCGCAGAGTATGCGCCCGTGGCAACACGTTCAAATGCATCCATGCCACCGCAAACTTCCGATCTTAGATCTTCGAGTAGCTCGATGTCCAGATGTGCACTTTTCGCCGCATACGCAGCCACGCCACGCTCGTGAAAGCGTAAAGATCCGTCGGGGTCACATACGAATGCACCGACTCGGCCGACTTCACGCGTACAGGCAGCAGCATCAGAACTGGTCTTGGCTCGTGCTACAGTACCCAGGACGTCTGGGAGCTGGGTATCGCCACTGGCTGCACCTGTGCTGGCGAGTGCAAATGACAACCGTAGCACGAGTTGCTGCATCTGGGGACCGAAGAGAGCCGCGAACCCACCCTGAAGCAATCGGCTCTGGTAGGCATAAAACGTGCGTACAGCCAGAATATTGGGCAGAGACTCCCGCAGCCAGATGTTGTTGCTGCCGGACGATGTGTATTCCGAGGGGTTATCGGCCGAGGCACCTACAATCTCGGACATCTCAAATTGATGAGCCACCAAAGTCTCCACGGTGGTGCGCAGGTACGCGGCCCAGAGGTCGTAGAGAGCCGACACCTCGGGCCGCGCGTGATAGTCGGGCTTGGATGTTAGATGGCCGACGAAATACTTGGTGAGCAGGCTGGCCACCTCCGGGTTATTGGTATGGGAGAGGTTATCGAAAGAGGCAGAGCAGTCAACGCCTGCATTAGAGCGAATGATGAGTGTGCCGCCGGGGTGCATGGAACAGAAGTCGGTCACGTCGTAGACGCTGCCGTGCACAGCGATCCACATGCGACTGTCTGGGTGGTGGCCGGTGTGCTGTGCCAGGACCGACACAGGGATCGTCGGAGAGTCACACGGCAATGGTTGCGGTGACATAAAGACGTCAAGCATGATACGTCGCTCGGCGAAGGCCTTGTCGTTCGAAATGCGTAGATGGCGCGGCGGATTCCGGTCATCACAGCGTCGAACACGTTCACCGACCCGCACACATAGAGATAACCACCGCGGCCACCCTGGCGTTTGGACATGACGAGATCACATACGGTAAAACCCTGCTCCAGGATGAATGCATCGATGTATCGTGGAGGAATCTCGCGCTCAACGAGATCGTTGACTGCACCATCATAGCTAAGCCCGTGGGAGTCACGCGAGAATGCCACATGCACTTCCATGAAACCGGCACCAACCAGTTCTCGCAGCTCTTCCTCGAAACAGAAACGCGCACGACTCTGCACTCCGAGGAAAAGGTAATTGCTTCCGCCAGAAAGCCCGCTGGTCGCAAGCCGCGATTGCCAGAAGCTGCGGAACGGTGCGATGCCGCTGCCGCTGGCAAAGAAGGCGCATGGTGCCGCGGTGTCCAGTGGTAGCTGGAAAGCTGCCGGTCGTGACACACCAACAAGCACGTCGTCGTAGCCGGCCATTGCGTCGTTGGCTGGCCACGGGTTCAAAAACCCACTAGAAACACCTGCACGCATATCAGGCGCGCTGCTGTTAGAGCCGCCAGCCCCGACAGCCAGCGCCGGACAAATAGCGTACTCTGTGCGTGCCACGGCTAGGTCGACGGTGCTCGGTAGCATGTCGTCGTTGTTGCACGCAATCGAGTACGTGCGCGGCACCTCGGGAGTGACCAATTCCAGCAGCCAGGACAGATCGTCTAGCCCGAACGCTCGATCCCAGACATGAGCTGGCGTGTCTAGCACAGCCGCTTGTAACAAGTCGCCCAGCGAGCCACATACGGGCCACGACGTCGTAGCAAGTACTTCCAACACGGCCCGCGACGTCGCCTGTAGGCGCTCGTGTAGATGAAGTGCTAGGCTTTGCGTAATAGGCGCCAGATGGCCACGGCGTAGGATATCGGACACTGTTAATTTGCGCGGCTGGCCAGTTTCGCGGTGAACGGAAGCCAGGTGTCGCTCAAGTCGGCCCCAGATGCTTTCGGGCATCGTCTCGAGATCTGCGCCCAGATGTTCCTGCAAGCCCAACGCAGCAGCTACCTTGGCGCACTCCTGCCAGCTATTGAGTGGCATCAGTGCGAGTCGATCGCCCGGAGTGAACGTAATGCCCGTATCTCGGATGTCCAACGTCACCAGAGCGATGCTTCGGTTGTCGTCGTTATCAACAGCTCTCCGGCCCTGTACTTGTGCAACATAGCGGCATTCTTCAAAGGTTCCGCGCATCTCATGCGGCTCCACGGTCAACTTGCCACGGAACGGTTCCAGCCGCTCTTTCATCGCTTTTGAGAACTGTCGGTGTGTTTCCTCCCACGGTCGGCCAGCGTCTGCTGCGCCCGATGCGCCGTTGGTCTCTGTCCGCCCTGTTTTCGCTGCTACTTCGAGAATGCCGAACACTTTGTAGCGATGCACGCCCATAAAGCCACGCTCACCGGTGGACGCCTCGACAATGCCGTCGAGTACGCCCATAAGTCGCGGGTCTCCGGACTGCGCTACAAACTCAGGGATGCGGTAATGGTATTCGATGGCAGCGATGAAGGCACGCAAATTTGATGGCAGCCAGGCCCTGAGATGCACGTCTTCTGCTCCGAGGAAGGAAGTATACCTGTCTGAGTTAGACACATCGTGTGGGACGACATCGCGAATAGGCAACACATCCGTGGCTCACTTTTTCCGTCCTAGGAATGCATCCATCACCAAGTACGGCGGGAACTGCAGTCCTGATGATGCCGGACATCGTCGTGACAGTGGTGCTGAGAACTTGGCCCATCGTACCCACTGCTGCACCGGCACGTAGTTTTCACCCGCCCCGGGATTGGTCGAAATGGAGTGGAAGGCACCAGGCATGTTCTCAAGAATCTCTTTGAGGCGGATCATTTCGCGGAGGAGACCTTCGATGTTACGGTTCATAACATGCTCTTGACACGCCGCTTTGGCGTCAGGGCCGTGTTGGAACGAGGCTGGTGGTCAGCGACTTCCACGCGCAGCCACCGTCGCCCGGACGCGGCCGCGTGCCACACAACCCGGCATGCGTTCACACAGGTCCGACCACACACGACCAGGCGACCGTGCCAGAGCTCCGGCTGAGACGTCGTAGTCTGGTGGACAGAAACCGTGTTCTATGCTCAGATATCCATCGCGCCAGCCCGTCTTCGGCCCGATTTCTTGCGCCCTTGGCATCACCTGTCGTGCTGGTGCCCCTAATGCCACTGCCAATACATCTTGCTCGCGCGCGTTGAGCGCGTCTAAGGAAGCTTGATCTTTGTGCTTCGCTATATCCTGCACCGAAGGAATTTCAGCGTATAACAGCTGGTTGATGGACTTGCGTTCTCTACTTTCAGTTAGCATTGCTCATTGACGTGCTGATGCGATGCAGTGAGTAGGCAGTAAGCAGTAGGCAACAACTGATGGGCAGACCTCATTCGTAGCCAATCATCCGCATCAACGCCTTGCGGTATCTACTGAGTTAGCAGAAGTGTTTGAGTGTGGTTGTAGCGAAAAGAAAAGGTTGTTCAACTTACATTAAAGGCGCTGTGCAAGTCGCCTGGTTGACAGTATCCAGAGAATGAGCAACCCCGGGGCCCTATCTTTTGCTGGCTCGCCAATCGGCCACGATTGTTTGCCTCCAGGCCGGCTGGACATCCTGGTCCTATTAACCCGGACACAGGACAGGAGATTTCCGATCGGGCTGGCATTTTTATAAAAAGAATAGATAACAAAAGCTGACGTATCTAGGCTCATAGAGTAATGGCCATCAAATGCTCTAAAAAGGGTCACCTCTGTAAAAGAAAATACGGTTATGCACAGAAGAACAAGCATCTCGCAGCTCTTTATACTTCACACGGTACGCTGATACCTCTTGCGAAGTGAACGAAGTGTGTGGCTAATCAGTCTATGAAACGTCGCGTAGAGGTGCAGCACGTCACTTACGGAGTACTCTCAATTGATACCCCGTACGTAGCCATCACAGAATCTACGACCCAGCTGCCCCATGCCAATTGCAGGCAACATCGTTGTTTTGCCAAGACGTGTTTACTTTAGACACCGTAGCCTCCCCCTAATAAGTACGGCCATACTCCTACCAAAACTATTTTAGAAGGGTGACGTCGCAGAGCCCCCTGCCAAGATTCGTAGGAAGCAACAATACTTACCTAGAGCCCAGTGATAGTTATTGGCCACGATTTTCTTTACGTACTTGTTCATATATTGTCGGGAACCCATCTTCATAGACAAAATCCATTGTCGCAGGTTCTCCTGCCAAGATGTACTCTCCACGTTTTGATGGGATACTTACTCCGTAATGTGTTTAGTTTCATGATTTAATAGCACCGATATCGGTTTAGTGCGCTTTACATATAAAGATTGGTCTAGCTTATGTCGCAGCTAAAAATATGTTTTCTCTAACAAAGAGTCCAGACACAGTATCTTACTCCGAAGTAATAGTAATTACGTTGAAGTCGTGCTGGAAACATAAATAACTTCTATAGGATACCATTACTGTCGGTCCGCTGTGCGGAATCGCGCAGTTCCTATTCACAAATGCTTACAGTAGTAAATTAGTGGTGCCCCGTTAACCCTGTAATACGTCCTCCTATTCCATGAATCAGAGGGTACAGTTGGTCTAAGGGGTAGCATAGTAAGTTTGTCTAACTATCGTTGCGCCCGATGCGGGATGTCTTATACCACGCAGCGTCGGGCGGTGTAAGGCAGCACATAAGGAGCCGCCTCCCTATTGGCTAGCTACACAGATAAAGTAGGTCAGACGGTGGTGAGATACCAACAATTACCATAAATACGATATATTGCCCCCTAGATAGTACTTAAATTTGGCTGAGACGACCGCCTGTAGGGAGGTTTAGCCTGAGGAAAGACCCAGTCTGCACGGGTCAAACGGACTAAAGTGCGAACTAAATCACGGCTAAATCACGGACTAACAAGGCCGTGATTCAGCCTAATAAGGGCAGTAGGTGCATTTCATGGGGGTCTAATTATTACGAATTAACACAGGAAGTAGCTACGTCGGCCCCTCAGGGGGGAAATGCGCTTTTTCTTTTTTCCGTATATAGTGGTCACTGTAATGAACACACTATTTCCTTAGTAATAAACCGTGGTGTGCCAAGGGTTTTATGTAAGTAGGAAAGTCAAGGCCAATGATGTGCAATAGTGAACGACGATCTTCTTCTGTTGTCTTCTTGTCTAGAGTTCTTCAGAGTGTCACTAGGCTGCGAGGCCTATTCAAGTGAGAGTAGATACTCAAGTGAATACTTAGATTGATTGCTGAAGAGCTGTAGTAAGGAAAGCTATCTAGGTGGTAGGGATCGTAGTCTTATATACTAGGGTTCCTTCCTTCATTTCTTCCTGGCTTGTCTGGCTCGTCTGGCTCGCACGTCGAGCCTATCGAGCCGGCTCGCCTGGCTCGTCTGTCGAGCTTGTCGAGCCTTATCCTTATCGTCACGTGAACATTGGGTGCCACTGTTCCCGTGCCTTCTGCCATAGGGGACCACCTGGTCTCCTTTTTGGGTTACTATGTGCTTATCACAGTCACAAAGGCAGCACGCCGGATCATGTACGTCCTCCTATTCTTTAAGGTGAGTTCCTCCTCTTCTTTTAGGTAAGTATTCGATTAATCTAGTAGTACATGTCTCGTTGTTCTTTCTTACGCCCGATAAAGGTGGCTCAAAGGGCGCATGCGTAAAAGCATTCGCACAAGCCTTACTCCTAACCCATTGGCCAGTCCCTATATACAGAGTACTCAAAAGGTAGGTAAACTACTAACAATGTCGGTACCCTCGGAAGGGTATCGCGCGATGTATCTATTCACAAGCTTGTGGTAGTAAACTGGTGAAGCCCCGTTGACCCTGTACGTCCTCCTATTCCTTGAATGGGGGGGTACAGTTTGGTCTTGGTGGTGGCATGAAGTCTGTCTAGCTATCGTGGCGCCCGATGCGGGATACATTTAGCCGCATGGGTGCGTCTTGGTGCGGTCTGAAGTAAGCCCCTACGGGGCTTACTCCCTATTGGCTAGTCATACAGAAAATGTGGGTCAGACGGCGATGTCGAATTACCAACAAACAAGCTATCTAGTAAGAAAGCTTTTAGAGAAGCCGTTGCCGTATCTTACATCAGTACTATTAACAGGATAAGTAGATAGGCAATTAGTATACAATACGGGCAATATATTCAGAATTCTTCCACGCCAGCTTTTAAATTAACGGATAGTGATGGACTTCAGACATTTTTCAATTAGCGTAACAAACTCAACGTTTTCGTAACTTTCTCTAGCTTATTTCCTTCTAACAGCCCTCTGATCACTATTAGTCTTCACACATATCATAGCAGTCTAGATTTCAATAAAACAAAACAAGCAAGGTCTAATCTTAATCGTAAGTAGCCAAAAAAAGAAGCGACCGTCCAAAAGAGCAAACAGCAAGGCTGGCAAGCACGGAGGCACGATACGTCATATTTGGCAACAGGGTGGTACGCAGATCAAGTAGCTTAGGAGGAGAAATAGCTATTCCGATGCAAGGCCAGCAGCACCGCTAATTAGTTAGCAGTGGTTTAAGAGACTTACTAGTACGCGACTGTTTATCATTTCTTATTAGCAGGTTAGCATATTCTATAGCAGCCATATGTTATAAGCGCATCCCGTAGGTGCTCAGAAAGTAAAGGAAGGTTCGGATGCATTTTTCTTAGAATGCAGAGAATGCGGGCAGTTATATGTCGTTCTATACTTACTTCTTAGGCATATCGCGCAGGTGCCATTTTTCTTATTTGTACAGCTACATCGAGACAGAGGTCAAAACAAACAACTGTGATAAGCACATCACATAGTAACCCAAAAAGGAGACCAGGTGGTCCCCTATGGCAGAAGGCACGGGAACAGTGGCACCCAATGTTCACGTGACGATAAGGATAAGGCTCGACAAGCTCGACAGACGAGCCAGGCGAGCCGGCTCGATAGGCTCGACGTGCGAGCCAGACGAGCCAGACAAGCCAGGAAGAAATGAAGGAAGGAACCCTAGTATATAAGACTACGATCCCTACCACCTAGATAGCTTTCCTTACTACAGCTCTTCAGCAATCAATCTAAGTATTCACTTGAGTATCTACTCTCACTTGAATAGGCCTCGCAGCCTAGTGACACTCTGAAGAACTCTAGACAAGAAGACAACAGAAGAAGATCGCCGTTCACCATTGCACATCATTGGCCTTGACTTTCCTACTTACATAAAACCCTTGGCACACCACGGTTTATTACTAAGGAAATAGTGTGTTCATTACAACAACAGGGAGCTCTACGAGTAGACCGCTCATAGAAGATAATATGTTTCCCCTTTGCCGCCTTACACAAATCCAAACGCGCCTACTTTGTTATCGCGCATATCTCCTTGCAACAGCATGTCACAAATTCCAGTGTTTTGAGCGCAGGTCCATACCACCACATACATACATAAGATGACGTAATACGTTTTGCAGGATTTGGCAACAGTATTATCTGTATGCGCTTTGATGCAGTATCTTGTACTCGTACAGTGTCGGTATCTCAACATCGTACTGGCCCATTTTATCTGTATGATTAGCCAATAGGAGTTGGCCCTGTATTTGCCGTCTTAGACCGTCGGCGCTGCGCCATATTCGTAAGACCCCGCGCAGAAGGCACCACGATATTTAGACAGACCCTGAATCGTATTGTCAGGATAGGGCTCCTCCAAGTTATGCCACCACCAGGTCATTGTATACCCGTCTCTAGGAAAAGGAGGCGGTACAGGATCAACGGTGCATTACTCATTCTCTACTGCAAGTACTTATGAAGATATATCGCGCGATTTCCTTCCAAGGGAACCGACACGAAGTAAGATATGAATACATACGGCGATTGCCCTAGCCCCACTAGCTTACGTATTGTACTGCGAGTCACGTAAGTTTACACGCAACCTCAACTATCTTTAACTCGTTCGAGATGATACGAGATTTATTCGTTCTCGTGCCGTAGCCCAATGAAGTGCTAATGGAGACCCGGCTAGTATCTGTCAAGCTTTGGGTTTCGCTGTCGTACTTCATACGGGACGCCGTCCCAACACCATACGGATCTCGTAGTCGCACCATACGGGGCATGCCAAGCCTAATAAAGAAGGTACACCATCTCCCACACAAAAGGCACACAACTCGATGTCGCTCTCGAGACTGTTGGCTGTTGCGCGGTTGTCGACAGCGGTGCTTGCCCTGGACTTAGTGTAGATCTTGTAGTAAATACAGCCTGTCGTAAGTACGGAGTACTGTTGATTACCTTATTACTGCTAGTATATTTATTTAATACTTACTATTACGCATGTATTATTAGCAATACCAGTGCTTTTGCTATATAATATTTTATTTTTAGTGGCGTGGTAGATGTTTGAAGTTAATGCTTTTACTGTGAGCATGGTAAAGTTCACGATAGCATTTTGTGGCGGCAGAATATTCATGGAGTAAAAGTAAGCTACATCGGTTTTGGTTAGTACGTAGTACAATTTTCGGGTACCTTCTTTATTAGGCTTAGGTATGGTGCAACTACGAGATCCGTATGGTGTTAGGACGGCTGCCCCTTCATACAAGGCGTAGCCTCGATGGATCTGCCACTTACGTTTGTGCATTTTTGACGCGTACTCGTACGCGCGCACTCCCACAATAAGCAAAACACTTAGGCATGTACAAAATATCGTGGCTTATAGATCGTTAGTTGTATTACGCGTCCACTAGCTCCCTTCCTATACTTCGTATACGAACGTTCTCGTATTGTAATTATATACTAATCGGCGTTTCTTACAAAAGCCTTGCGTTCGTTCCTTCCTCGCTTCGTAATTAGTGTTCTCGTCTATCATTGAGGTCCCGACGTCAGTACGGCTTATCTCACCTTGGATCTCTCTCCCCAGTGGCCTTCGTTACTTAAGTGGCTGTACCAGGCTTTTGCGGGGTCACTCGTGTCTCGAAGTTTACTAAATACTCAAAACTGACGCCCACCATGAAGACGGCTTTTTTTGCAACAGCCGTCTCAGTATATTTTTCGCTGGTCAACGCGGTCACTTACCTGACAATTGACGGTGGAGAGTTTGTCAATGAGGGCACAGGCGATCGTTTTGATATCATTGGTGTCACGTATGTTTAAATCAATTTCTGTGAAACGAAGTCTGTTGCAGCAACTGCGTCACACTCTTATTTAACACGGCCACGTGTCGCAGATACCAGCCCGGTGGCTCGTCCGGATTTGACGGCACTGCCGACCCCCTAAGTGATTCTGATTCGTGCCTGCGCGATGCCATTCTTATGCAGCAGCTAGGTGTGAACATGATTCGGGTTTACAACGTCGCTCCGGATTTGAGCCACGACGAATGCGTTTCAATCTTTAATGCCGCTGGAATTTACATGATCATCGATGTGAACACAGGCGAGTATACTTCCGGTATAAATATGGCTATAAAATTGTGACTGACAATCAGAGTGTAGGGATTTACGGGCAGTACATCGACCGAAGCGACCCGTCTAGTACTTATACACTCGACTATCTCAAGCATATATTTGCCGTGATCCAGGCTTTCTGGGACTACCCTAATCTTCTTGGATTCTTTGCCGGCAATGAAATAATCAACGAAGAGAGCAGTGAAGATGTCCCTGCATATATCCGTGCCGTGGTCCGGGATATGAAAGAATATATTGCATTACATGCACCTCGTTCTATCGGCGTAGGCTACTCCGCTGCCGATGTGTCATCTTTGCTTGATGGCACTTGGGACTATCTAAGCTGCTCGCTTTCCAACTCCACTTACTCGCGTATCGATTTCTATGGCTTGAACGACTACGAATGGTGTGGCGCTAGTAGCTATACAGAGTCCGGTTACGACGACATTGTTTCCCAGTTTAAAGGCAATGATATTCCAGTCTTCTTCAGCGAATACGGTTGCAACGAAGTCACACCACGCACATTCACGAATGTACCAGTTCTCTACGGAGATCAGATGAAAGAGCTTTCTGGCGGCCTTGTGTATGAGTATTCTGAAGAGTCATCCAACTACGGTATGTTGAGATCGATAACAACGGCCAATGATAATGTGTGCTAATGAGAAAAAGGTCTCGTAACGGTAAACAGCTCCACAGAAGTCACCCTCCTGATAGACTATGCCTATCTATCTGCCGAGTTCATGAAGATCGACATGTCGTCGGTAACTGCCACAGATGACACACTAGTGAGCGCCACCGCTACCGCATGCGATACCGCCATTATCACTGGCTCCTTTTACTCAGATTGGGACCTTCCAGAACGTCCCTCTGGCGGAGATAGCGTCGTTACTAGCGGCCTAGCCTCGGCCTCCACCGGCACGTTGACCAGTGTTACGGCAACTACAATGCCAGCTACAGTCTACAACTACACGGGTGACACTGTTACGGGATACAAGCTTGTTTCGCTTGGCTGCTCTGATTACAACTACCCTGGTCTCGTTAGCACTTATACTGCTGCGAGTCAAGTCTGTACCTACTCGACGTCCACCCGTACGGGCTCTAGCAGTACAAGCACAAGCAGCAGCAGCTCAAGTAGCAGAATTCGTCCTTCTTATATTGGGGATTACTTTTCTTTCGCCGTGGCGGCGACCGCCTTCACGGCATTGCTTACTGGTATTTTGGTTCTGTAGCTTGGAAAGTTGAGAGAACACGGATAGCAGTTTTAGTTTTCCCTTTCAAATCATCAGAACCCTCGTCCGCTAAAGATTGTTTAAATTGTCAAATAAATAGCAGCTAGTTACCTTATATGTGGGTGCTACTTGGAATATCCTGACTGGAATACACTCTGGCACGGTGTATTGGTTTACCCATGAGGCTTAATACATTGTATCACGTTGCACGATGTTTGCTAAATCTTACTGAAAATTCATCACGGTCCTCTCCACGGCCATTATAAGTAACATCTAAAGTCCAACTTCGCCCCTTTACCGACTTGACACACCTCATTAAACCAACCAATAGAAGCGGTAAAGACAAGGCAACAACTGACGACTAAACGAATGCTAACAGTACCCAAAGACGCCCAAATATGAAAAACAAGTTTCCCGCCCAGATGAAATAGTAACGGCCAAAAAAAGTAGACACGACCTTCCTAATTACTGTGTCAGCAGCAAGGATTGCTATGCTATGCATACAAATTTTCGGCGAAGAACTCCGATCTAAACAGACCGGCCGCACGTTGCGGACCAAAACGCACACTGGAATTGGGCTTGCGCAATACATCTGCGATGATGGGTTCACCGCTTAAATAAAAAATGACGCAACGAAAATGACGCATGTATATGCGGTTGCAAGCGTATACTCGAACTCGAACCAGGCGGCTTGACCACCAAAAGCCACTTTTTTGCTTTTTTCTGTCGGGTGAGCAACGCCAGTTTTGGGATCCCGGACTAGAAGCTCTTCTCGATCAGGCACAGCCGGAGGGAAAATTGCGTACGCAATGGGCGTCCAGATTGAAGAGCACAGGAAAATGAATGTCAATGGCGGCCAAAATGCATGAGTAACGAGGCAGAGTAGAATGTCGTGAACAGTCGTGTTCGCAGATATGCACTTGTACGTGGTGTACGTAACACCCACCAAAGTCAGGTACACAAATGCCAAGTGGTATATCGCCTGGAAGTTGATCACAATCGTCCACAAGCGTCTGAAGACGTTGCGCCTCAACTTCGGATTGCGTTCGTTCAGGGCGGATGAAAGAGATCCGGTAGGTTTAAAAGCCTGGGCTTGCCCACCCAGCCACTTCGGTAGGATGAATGCCCGAATTAGGCAAACGCTGATGTATGGGGACATCCATATCAAGTAGCGTGATCCCCGCTGACCGTTGTGATAACCTGCCGGGAGGAATAGAAGAATTTCGCCAATGCGGTTTGTGATGTTAGAAATAAAGCAGAGTCGAATAAGCCAGCGAAGTTGGTTGTTCGTGGAATACGCAATTAAAGCGTGGCCCATAACCAAAATGATAGGAATTGCAAAGAGGGAGATACAGAAGAGAATGCAGTAAAGACTCAGGAAGGAGTACAAAAATCCCGAGAATCGCTGCGGTAGTGTCATGTATCGAACCGGTTCTCCCCAGAGACAAAAGTTCAGCTTGAATGATGTGTCGACGGTACCAATGGCCCAGCGGGTTCGTTGTTTGATGTGGCTGCCATAATCTTCTGGGACAGTTCCGAACTGAAGCGGCTCATGAATATACGCCGTTTGCCATCCTTTACCAAGCATCAGCGTCGATGTGGCGACATCTTCGGCCAGAGAGCCTAGTGGAAAGTGGCCCACGTCGTCAATTGCTTCCCGCCGAATTGCGTAGCCAGAACCGGTACACCAGGCAACGCCAAGCGAGTCCTTGATAGGTTCAATGACATGGACGAAAAAATCCAAGTTTTGAGCAAGGGGGTCTGATGGAGGAGTGTTGTAGAACAGTTGGGGCGGGCAAGCGAGCGCCATCTTTGGGTTGATAAGCAGATGCGGTAAAAGAGACCGCAGCCAGTTTTTCTCGGGGATCTATGTTGTTAGTCAAGCCCTGGCCAGTAACAACGAGGTTATACAGTAATGCTTTCAACATACCATGTCAGCATCGAGAGCAGCAATAAACTCCCCCGCACCACCAGGAAATCTCGTGACGGCTTCAAGTCCATAGTTTAAGTTGCCAGACTTGAAGTGGTGTGGCACACCGGGATATTTGGGCCGCGAGACGTAGAAGACGTTGCCATAGAGCAAAGCAAGTTCACTGCAACCCTTTTCAAGACCTTCCGATTTGCCATCGTCCAAGAGGACGACCCGGCACCGATCACGCGGATAGTCGATATCGCATGCAGCACGGACCGTGTCCAGGACAAGCTCGTCTTCTTCTCCACAGCAAGTAATAAAAATATCGACGGTTGGCACTTCGTCGCCAGTCAAGCGTAACTTTTGCCGATGTCTTCTCTTGATCGCCATCATAGTCCACGCATTATGAACCATAGATGGGATAGCTGACGCCAGTTCGACAGCAATAAACACCCACGCAGGACCGTATACCTTATTGTTGACACGCTGAGCGTCGACAACGCAGTATATCCGAAAAGCCACGTAGAGCACGTATGATACGCTGATCATGAAAGTGAAAAGGGGAGCAAAGCGGGATAATTCTCGCTTCCATCCCTTTGAGGTCTCGATATCATCTCTGTCGTGAAGTTCCACGATGGAACCAGGCGGCAGTGGCTTTCCTCTGGAGGGTTCCTCTGATGGTGTCTTCGGTAAGAATGCTGCGAGGCTGAGGTGGCTTTGGTTCTGTTTGCATAGTCTGTGAGTACGAGTACAGTACAAGAATGGATGCCTAGCGTGTGGAAGTGGGGGTGAGAAGTATTTGTATCACGTATAAGAATACTGCGCAAACTTACACGGCTGCTTCGAAGCGATGTAGAGCTCGAAGGAAATTCGCTTTGCACCTCATAAAGACTACTCAGGCGTGCACTGGGGCCGGGAGATGGAGCCCACTGCGGTGACAGCATATAGTCGTACTCAAGTTGTTGATCCAAGGGTAAGCCTGGCGTAAAGCTCCGAGAGGTTCGCACGCCAGAGTTGTTGGGACTTGAGGAGGTTGAATATGCTAAGCCGAGAGTCGTAGGTGTTATAGAACGCTTATGGCGAGAGGTAGCGCCCTGGTCCTGACCGTCAGAAGAAGAAGCATTCTCATCGTGATGGTTCAAACTGGCAATCTCCGTCATTTCCTCCATCTCCTCCCGAAACATTGCCGTCAGGACTTGCTGTTATCGTCGCGGCCTGCTTCTGAGAAAAAGAGAAATCGGGAAATAGTAACGAGTCGGAGGGACGATGCGCAGGACGGTTCGTCACAAGATAGCGCAGTGAAAGTATGGGGAGTATAAGGCAGTAAGAGCAAAAAGTGAATGAATTTTGCAAAGCGAGTGACAGATGCCAACGAAAAAAGCAACCTAATGATGGCGAGGGCTTTTGGCCTGGGAAAAACAGACAGAAGACAACATCACAGTAGAGGAAAAAAAGGTCGAGGAGGATTTCCATACGGAAGTCAAGTTATGACAAAAGTAGGGGTGGGAGTCTACTCGTACTCCGTACTCCGAACTCGTACTCCGTACTCGTAGCGCCTTTCTGACGTTGCCCGTACGGAGTACCGAATCAATCCGCCAACGTAGCGAACGCAAATACGACACATTCACTCCGTAAGTGTACGAAGTGGCCTTTCTTATCAGCGTGTACAATCAATCATACGAAGTACGGACAGAGAAAGAATGAAACTAAGCCTAAGCTAGGTAAGCTAAAAGGGGCTGATGCGCGGGTTGCATACTCCGTATGATCTAAACGGGTGGGGCTAAATGGCATGAATCTTGATCGAGTACGAGTACGGTAAAGTTTCGGACGTTAGTACTTCGTACCTCGGCGAAACTCCACTTTCACACAGCCACTACGAAGTAAGGTCATGTTTACTGTACAGAGTACTCCGTACTCGTACTCGTACACTTATCATAAAATGTAGGTTAAGTCAACAGTGTACGAGTACGGCAGTACTGGTATAAGTGTATAGGGCTCTGTATCTATACTTACAAAGTATTTAAAAATCGTAAATACGAGTACCGAGTAATGTCTAGAACAGCTTTTCCGAAGTTGGTTTTCCACGCACTCGTATCTATGTGCTACTTGTAGCTACAAGTAATACATCGTATTTACACATACCTCTTAAGTAGCATAACTAACAACGCTACTATCGTTTCGCAATAATAAATACGAGTCTTACCTTACGAGTACGGAGTATTTGTCCTCCCAGAGACTCCGCGCCTGCTCGTAGTCGTACAAGCCACGAAGATCGAAATATCTTGCGTGTCTCGTGTATCATACATTTGATTCTGTGATGATTGTGCCTTAAGTGCTTTGCATATGTAGGTCCGAGTTTTGCGTACTCTGTAATGTGCAAGCTAGGCAAGACATACTTAAGACTACATTATGCGAGAATAAGTACGAGTACAGATACAGGTACGGCTACGATTACAAAGCGAAGATGGCTGTCGTACGACCAATACGAAGTACTTCGCGCGTACAGGGTACAGAGTACAAGGTACATATAAACTTTTGATGTACTCGTGCGAACTGTCACTGCTGGTGCGAGTGCATACGGAGTAGTCTGTCGTGCCACGTATGAATATGCATGTACTAGTCCTCAGTAGAATACGAGGTACAGTCGTACTTCGGAGTCCATAGGATCTGCCCTACGGCCCTGCATTCAGCTATGTGGCGTAGTTTCCCAGGTTCCCACCAGCGCCAAGAGCAAAACAGGGGTCTTATCTGCTACTCGGCCGTGACACCAATCAACGTCACGTACGGTGCTGGTACTCCGTAACTGTACTTGCTGCGTACTCCGAAGTACAATAAAAACTTTCTATCCGGCCACAGTTAGTCCAAGGCACCCAGAAGGCGTACCTAAGTCCCCTGCATTTCACATCGTGGTCTCCTTTTTCTTCGTCAGCGAAAATCCCATAGGTCGTGCTGTCACAACGTAATATTTGACCTAATGTCTACGATTTAAGCACCACGATGATCGTGACTATCTTGCTTTCGTTGCTTAATCTGGGCCTTCTGGCTATACCCATCGGCGGCACAGCTGGGGTTCTCGCTGGTATTGACTACTATCGCCGAAACCATGGCCAGTCACCTCTGTTCACTACACCGGACAACGGCGGCACTGGTGGTGGTGGCAGCAGCGGAAACGGCGGCGGCGGGAATGACAGCAGCGACTGGACCGGGGACGACCCAAACGCAACAACGACCATTGGCGGCGTCACAATTTCGATGTACTGCCAGCAGTACAACGAAATAACTGTTAATACCACAGGGCAGAACTACACGCGTGAGTCGATTTCGATTTCGTATCCGAGGTTAATCTGACAACAAAACAGTGAACCCGAATCAATGGGGCCTGGATGCCGACGAAGACGGCGGCCTTTGTCTCAATGTAAGGGAAAATTTTCGAATATTAGAAATGGTCTCTTCGAGGATACACCTCTTAACACAAGTCATCAGGTCACTACAAACAACAACGATACTTACGCAACCAACACGACAGCGCCACTGTGGTCCGCAACTTGGGGCTACCCAATGGGTCCAAAGGACGATCCAGTTCACGCATACCCGAATATCATGATTGCAGGAGAGATTTTGCCTGCCAAAGTGGGATCTCTGACTGAGTTAGGCATTGATGTCTCATGGAGTTATTCGCTTGGCTCAAGGATTATAGACACGTCAACCAATGCCAGCTCGAGCAACCTAACCACACGGGCGGTAGCCAATGTCGACTTCAGTGCAAATGTCGCTATCGACATGTTTTTTGACAGCAACAAGACAAACTCGCAATCAACATCAGATGCCTCGTACGAAGTAATGGTTTGGTTTGCGCAATTTGGGCCATACACAGATCCCATTGGTGTATCTGATGGTATTATTGGCTATGAGATTGTTCAAGGCGTTAACTTGTAAGTTCTGTCCAAATGGCTGGCTAGAATGGTGGATTGAGGGGCTGACAAGACTGTTAGCACACTTTACAATGGCACGAACGATAAAGACCAGCACGTTTTGACATGGATTGCAAAGCAAGCGACTATCTCCTTCAGTGGCAGTATTATGCCACTCATCACGGCACTCACTTCCTTAGGCATTGGGAATGCGCCTACAGAAAACGATTACATTGGATACTTCAGTTTCGGATCAGAAGCTTACTATACGAATAGTACCGATGTGACTTTCAATGTCACGTCTCTAGCCATGGACATCTGGTAGTGGTTAGTGATTATTGACGAGGTGAAACGATGTGGCCTATCCAACCAAGCTGTGGCATGTAACACTATCAACATCTAGAGCTGGGAGAACATTTTTTGCTTTCAATTTATTCAAGGACGTTTTGGGGGCTAATGTTTAATCAATTACACGACTATCATCAGTTACGTCGTCGAAGCATCGATTTCCCGCGGAGTTTAAAACACCGTTGTTGACGTACCCACACGATTCTTGACTTAATTTGTACTCTTGTAACACTTAGCAATAAGGCGTGGGATATTAATCTAGTATGCTTTTATGTGGTGAAACAGACGAACGCCATCGTCTTGGTACGACGTAAACAAAGTATGCGTGTGCTTTTTTAAACCTACGAATACGTCATATATCCACACCGAAATACACAGTACCATGCCAGTTTTGGAAATAGCGTAAGGTAAGAGCATACTCCGTAGGGATGATGGCGGTGGGACATTGGTTAGTATCTGACTCTTGCTCTACGACGGACAGTTTACTTGGCCACAGGTCTAGTAGCCAATAAGGTATTACTTATCGCGCTCACTCGCGAGTCGTCCATCACTTGACTGCGCAGTGCATTTAGTAATAAGAGGAGAACATCACCGATCCCATCTGGTTTGAGCTGTTGAAGCGCGAAAACTAACAACTATTACCGCTTTTTTACAATGTCATCATAAAGTTGCTACGACCCGCAGACTCTTTGAAGACGATTATACAGTATGACTATCTAAATGTACAGATAAATAAAGCTTAAGCTTCAAAGCTGCTTAAATCAAATTATAACTGCAGCTGTAGCAGAAAAACCTGTTATTTATACTGCTTGCACCGTCAAATCATGCTGACTGATTGTGCCCATTTCATTATTAAAATTATCGTGCACTTTAGTAAAAAAGATCACGGTCTTATTAACCACTTAACTGCGTATTAATCGGCCTGCCTAATAACGTGGCAAGTGCGATTATAAAACGTCTCTTCTAGGCACAGTCCGATCCTTTCCCGTCCCGCAAAGTTCTTACTGTCTAAGGTGCCGATGTCTTTGGCACCGTTACTAGAAGACACGTAAATTCTGTAAAACGCCTGTCTCTACTTGTATTACTCACTTAGCGACGCATGCTTCTTGTTGCGGGCTAGGCCACAGGACCTAGCACTGTCCTATGTGTGCTGTGCAGAAATTTCCGTGCGGGACACAGAATCGAGACAAGAAACAAGAAATCTCCTTCTTTTCACCAGACATCTTCAGACACGCATATCTATTTGGATAGCGTGAGTGACACTTCTTATTCAGGCTCTCTGCGCGAGCCTTGGCGAGTAGACCCACAACATGCCTGGAAGTGGGTCACGAGGAATACGGCGCCACTTTAGCGCATTGCTGCCTGCATGTAACAACAGACTCAACATTATTCATCCCTATTTATTACGACCATCTGGCACAAGCCTTGCCTACTATGAGTTCATCACGCCGACATGTCGTCTAAGAGAGCAGCAAACTCTGCCGCGGCAGTGTCGCCGCCAATGGCGATGTGCAAAATTGTGCTTTGCGGGACGTTCCCAGGCCTGAACCACACCACCCTAAAGCAGCATATCGAGCAGCTTGGCGGAGAACGACAGCTAAAAATCACTGCAGACACTACACATCTGATAGCTACGTCGGAGAGTTACAGTAAACCGTCACTTAAGACTCGGGCAGCACAGGCGCTAGGAATAAACATCATACGGGTTGAGTGGCTTCTCGACTCTGTCGCCGCCAATTTTTGGAAGCAAGAGGTGAATTATTTACTCTCTTCGTCGCCGGCTATCCGGACCTCACCTTTGGCCACTCCGCTGAGCCCGGCAGCTCTAGCAGCAGCACTTTCTTCTCGGCCAAAACAATTTGGACCTAAGAAGCAAACAGCTTCTACATTGGTCTCTGATGCAGATGCAGACGCTGGCGCAGATGCAGACGCAAAGACCTATCGTAAAAAGGCAAAAACATCACAGTCTGTCCAATATATCGTTCCTGTAGATGAAGTTTGTCCTATTCCAAATGCGATCGTCTACGTGGATGGGGACGGTGTCATCTGGGATGCAGCGCTTAATCAAACGAACTCGGTCCAGAATAACAACAAGTTTTACCGACTTCAGGTATGCTACTTGCTTTCCGAACTATAAAGTTCCCCATGCTTCCGACTTTCACCTTGACTCCCACTTACATGTTATGCTAAACGGTTTAAGGTCATCCAGAATGGTGCAGTATACCAGACGTGGACAAGATGGGGCCGCGTTAGTGAAACCGGCCAGCATAGCATGCTAGGTGACGGCAGCCTTGAAGGAGCTACTAAGAAGTTTTGCCAAAAGTTCAAAGACAAGACCGGAATTCATTGGAAAGACAGAAGTATGCACCCTCTGCTGGGAAAATACGCGTACATTGAAAGATCCTACAAAGTCGATGAAGAGTCAAACACGGATTCTGGTGGGGTTGGGGTAGGTGGTGTTAAGGCAGACGATGATGCCGACCTACGACTACCTGAGTGCTCATTACCTCCCCGGGTGCAAAGTTTGATGGAGTTAGTATTCAACCAGCAGTATTTCTCGGCCACTATGACACAGCTTAACTACGACGCCAACAAGCTTCCCCTTGGTAGACTAAGTAAGGCTACCATCAGCCGAGGCTTTCAGGCGCTGAAGGATATTTCTGCTCTTCTTGACGATGCCAGCCTCGCCCAGTCTCTCTACCAAATACCCCCGCATCAAGCCACTGAAAATCTGTCCAACATGTATTACTCTGTTATCCCGCACGCCTTCGGACGCAATCGCCCACCCATCATCCAGAGTTACCCCCAACTCAAATTGGAAATCGAGCTTCTTGAAAGTCTCAGCGACATGAAAGACGCCGAACTGCTAATGGCGGCCGACAGTATCAAGCTGCATGCAAGGATTCATCCAGCCGACAAGCATTATGAGGGCCTCGGAATGAAGGAATTGTCGCCCTTAGACCGAACCAGCAACGAGTTTGCAGAGTTAGCCGCCTACCTCTTACAGACATGTGGCGCGACCCATAGTGTCCACTACGAAATAGAGGATATCTTTCGTATTGAGCGTGAGGGTGAGCAATATCGTTTCAATAACTCGGTCGTCACAAGTACGTGCCCAGACAAGCGTCTCCTATGGCACGGATCTCGTGTAACCAACTTCGGTGGCATTCTGAGTCAAGGATTACGCATCGCACCGCCTGAGGCCCCCGTGTCTGGTTACATGTTTGGCAAGGGCATTTACTTAGCGGACATGTCATCTAAATCTGCAAACTACTGTTGCTCACACAACTCCGGTGGAACCGCACTTCTACTTCTCTGCGAAGCCGACCTCGGGACGCCCTTGCAGGAACTTGTGTCTTCGTCATACTCGGCCGGCGATGACGCCAAGAGTCAAGGCATGTTCGCAACCCTCGGCCAAGGAAGAACCGGCCCGTTGGCCTGGAAAGACGCAGGATGTGTCCATCCTGACCTTAGTGGCGTGCAGATGGTAAGCCGAGACCCCAGATGTTTTACTTCTTCTTCCGCATGCAATTTATGATATACATGCAATACTAATCCTTTGTTTATTGACTAGCCCAATGTTGCCACCGCGCCAGGTCATACCAATGTACCCAATGCGTCTCTGCTTTATAACGAATACATTGTATATGACGTGTCACAAGTGCGTCTTCGGTATCTTTACCGTGTGAAAATGTGATCTTTTTATTATCGACTTCTTTGATCATATTGCCAGTACACAATTGGCAGCCGTTTCTAAAAGAGGCATATTTGAAGTTTTCATATCGGATACATTCAAAAGCAATTTATGCAGACGTATGTATCGTTTAATAGCCCTTGGCTCATACGCATGCACTCCCTATTTAGTCTCAAATTCGGTTTTTACTATTTGTATTTAATCTGTGGGGTAAGGCGGCTAGTATTAATAGTAGAACTTGTAGGATGCTAGCATGATGTTTCCTATCATACATGCAGCATAACTAATGCTAAAGTGGCTTGATAAATAGTCACGAAACCTTCTTTTCCTCCTCAATTTGCAGTTTTCATACAGCTAATACAACCGCTGGCCAAATACTCGCGAGACTTGTAGCGGCGTGCCAAGGCGCCGCCATATCTTCTTATTAGTACGTATGTTATACTGCATAGGTCACTCGTAGGAAGTACTCGTATATACAAGATCCGCGATAAATCAGGCTGCTATGCTGCATGTTCGTAGCAAAACACTCTGTACTCGTAGACAGTGGTGTCGTTAGCGTATCACTAGCGGGGTGGTAGACTAAGGGCTTATTACCCGCGGCAGGAAGGCGTTAGATAGCAGTGAGAACATACGATAGCATAGTACGGTGTATTAGGGGCCAATGTCCTCTTTACCAATGTACTGACCCTTATTAAGGCCTAAAATGCGCTCAACAGCAAGAAAGCTACTGTGCAAATAGCATTTCTCTGTGAAAATGCCAAACCCTAATTGGAGCAGCCAGGCTTGCGGTTGGACTCCTTGGTATGTTCTTTTTGCAATGCGCTCTTACTCGTAGATCATTCGGCCAACATCCTTCAGCAGTCCGCACCGGCCACCTAATATGGTGCAACAGGATATGGCCGTACAGTGTTCATGGGTATATTGTCGTCTATTATAAGAGTAAGCAGGAAAGGATAGGCTGTACTCAGTATTTCACATAATTTCCGAAACTACTTGAAGATTCGTCGTCCACCTGTCCTTGCTGGAAATCGGTCGACACCCGTGTGCTGCTGCTGGTGCCATAGGTCCAGGGTCCCTGCCGACCGACCTTGCACGGACGTTTTGTAACGCCGCCATGCCTCGCGGAGATGGTCAGGCCGAATAGCACCTTTTGGCGGCTCGATCAGGATGTGTTCAGCCGTCTCTGGCTCCCATTCTGGGATAGCTAGCTTGGACTGTCTTTCGTAGAGTTCCCTCACTTCCGACTCGCCTCGTTCGAGAACCATTCCCGGCCACTCTTTTTCAGCCTGTAGTTCCTTCCCAGCTGCAATCCATTCGTCCTGTATAAGCTGCGCGTTTGTAATGAGGTCGGTAAGGAAGTACTTGGTGACAGAGCGAACGGCTGTGACGACAGAAGACGGTACCGACTGTGAAACGGTAGCGTTGACGAGCTGGCATTCTCATTAGCAATGTTTGCGGCGTATGTCGACACAGAAAAAGGCTTTAGAAGCAGCACAAGATACAGAGAAAGGCGAAGAGGGAAAAAAAGGTAAATATCCCCGAACATACCCTTCGTATAACGGCGTCAGGCAATTTAGCTGCTCTCCATGCCGATATACGCTCATACTGATCGAAATCCATGCATGCGACAAGCGCTGCACGTAGCCTTTTCTCTTCTTTGCGTTCCTCATCGGTGCGCTTGGCCGTAGCCGCGCCAGAATCGGGCATGTCGCCCTCGCCGTCATCTTCTTCGGCACCACCATCACCCTGAGCAACGCTGACAGTTTTTGTGCCGCTTGTGCTGCCCATTGCGCCTACACTACCTGCACCCACAACCGTCCTGCCGCCCACCACGCTTGGCGTCTGCTCTCTCAGCTTCTCGGCCTTGGGCTTTCGTCCACGTCGTTTCTTTATCGGAGCTGCTGCGCTTTGGCTTCCGCTAACAAAGCTAGCGCTATCCATGTCGACCGATGGCGACCGCGCTGACAGCAAGGCACTATAGTCTTCGGGTGGAAAAGAAGTTTGGCGTAGCGGGTGTGTTGATACAGAAGTCGCTGAGAGCAACGATGCTTTGCGTCGCTTGAGTGCCGGTGTTGCCGGCCCATCGCCCGCAGTGCGTTTTTTGTTGGTCATGGCGAGAGTAATAGCAGAATGAAGTTGAGCTCGCAGGCTATCAACGGTGTCAGAGGTCAGAGTATGGGCATACTTTGAGAAAAAGCAAAATATGATCAGGCAGTTCGCTGAAGGTAAAGCGAATATGGAGCAAGCAATAGTAGCAAGAACGCGACGAGGAGGCGATTTGTCCTGACTCGGCTAGTCATGTATTAGTCACCCGATATCTGTGGCTTGGCTTCAGCCACATCTACGTCAGGTGCGGCGTGATTTTGCGTTTTAAAAGTACGGAGTATTTACTAGGCTTGTAGCCTTGTACTAAAATTCTTAGATAACCGGAAAATTCTCCCGAGATGCGATCGCCAACTTGCCGCGATTTTGCATACACTCTACAATCTGCTTCAACCATTGCAAAACCAATCACTGTGTAGTTTAAGTCTTCTGGCAGACTATCATTTGACAAGCCAACGTGTGGTTACCACCTGCGTACTGTCCGGCTTCCATTCCCCGCACAATGGCTGCCACCGATCGCGGAAACTCCCAGGTCACCGCACCGGTCAACGGCGAAAGGAAGCGCCGTCATTCTGACGAAGATACCGTCAGGGGAAGGAAACGAAATTCCAGGTCTCGGAAACACAGAAACTCCATTAGCAAGGCTGCACGCGATCCCCGGGACGAGCCTGCGCTTGGAAACGCAACTTCACCGGCAGCAAGCTTGGTCTTATCGCCCAAGGCTCGGTCGCCCAGCCCAGTTGTTGATTTTGATGGCCTGAGCCGTCCTAGTGAGTGCTCCGGGGAGACGGCCGGATGAGAAGTTTGGGCGAAGATTATCAGAATATGACTTACGAATCAGGCATCGGTACTAGACAGCGCCTTGAAGAAGGCCCCGTGGAAGCTGCGGAACGCCTCGAGAAAATGCGCAGCGCTGTACGCACTATCCTTGAATGCGTCGGCGAGGATCCAAGCCGTTCCGGTCTTCTCGATACCCCCGAGCGCTACGCTAAAGCCCTTCTGTTTTTCACCAAGGGTTACCAGCAAAATGTGCGCGACATTGTCAACAATGCCATCTTTCACGAGGGGCACAACGAAATGGTTATCGTCAAAGACATTGAAATTTTCAGCATGTGCGAGCACCACATGGTCCCCTTCAACGGAAAGGTTCATACATCCCTACTATTGTTAATGTAATACACGGCACGTTGCGCTAACACCGTCCGCTACTTGCAAGATGCATATTGGCTACATCCCTTCGCAGTCGGTCATCGGCATATCAAAACTGCCTCGGATCGCCGAAATGTTCAGCCGCCGTTTGCAAATCCAGGAGCGACTGACTAAGGAGGTTGCCAATGCTATCATGGAAGTCCTTCAGCCCCAAGGTGTGGCAGTTGTTATGGAATCGAGCCATTTGTGCATGGTCATGCGTGGTGTCCAAAAGAGCAGTGCTACCACTATTACCAGCTGTGTTCTTGGCTGCTTCGAGCGCAAAGAAAAGACGCGGAATGAGTTCTTGAGTTTAGTCGGCGTCAATCGCTAAAAATTAACTGACGAGACGCACGATTCGCTAAACCGTAGCGAGCATAACAGTTCTTTTAATCATGGACGTTTGGGCGGCCTGTATTGCACTCTCATGTCCCCTTTCACTCTTTCCCAGTCCTGTCTCCCTGGCTTCTTTCGCATTTGGTTGTTGCATTGTTTCGGTTTATATGGCCTACGATATTGTGGACTTCAACAGTACGCGTGTCCAGGTCGACCGCAGGAGGCATGGTTTTGGCGTTTTTGTTTGCTTGGTACGGCATAAAGTACAAGTTTTGTCTATACAGCGATGCTATTTAGGTCGGATGGCTCATGGTTTCAGGGCATATATTTGAAATTGAAGCGAGGTGGTTGTTTTTTTTATTTACTTCTATGCCTTTTTTTGCACAGATGATGGCGGCGTGTAGATTAACGAGCCTAACAACTGTGTCGTCGAATGTTCTAATAGATCTTGATTAGACTAACAAGCAGGAACCGAAAACTATGAAACGTGCCGTACTGTTCGGCCAACTTCGCCCCGGCCGACAGCTGTAATCCGTGGCTCAGCGACTTTCCAGATAGCAGCTGCAACCTCCTGGACGCTCTGTGCTGCATCCACAACCAAGAGGTCCTCCTCTTCCTGTCGAAAACGAAGCTCGGCCACCGGTCCGGAACTCATAGAGCCGATTGGCACAGGACTTTTGCAATGTTCTTTTGGCCCCGTTGAGCCGTTGGCGTCGATACGTCCAAAACTTAGACCCCAAAATAGGTTGCGAACACGACGTTGCATCTCGGCCTTTTCGTAGAGCTCGTCACCCCAGCCGCCGCGCGCCATCGCTTGCTCTTCATCGAGGTCCAAGAAAAGGACAAGGTCTGGACGTGGCAGTCCAACCTCAGGCGCTCGAGCCCATGAAAGGGACAAGTCGGCACGGCATTTGGCTGCTGAGTATACGATTCCGCTGTAATAATAGCGGTCACAGACAACGGTGATGCCCCGTTTCAAGAGGGACTCGATGTTTTTTCTGGCGAGTGTCAGCCACAGGAGTGGATGCCGGGTATACTCCGCTGTGCCATACGATTTCGTAAGGCCGGAGATAGCAGGCAATGAGGATGATTGAACCTACGCAGCCTCCCAGCGGTTGGCAGAAAATAGGAGATGGGCGACATGGTCGTCCATGTCGACATTACTTTTGAGGTAACCATCAATTATCTGTCCGATGGGCGTGCTACGATCTGAGATTGTGAGTACACGTGCGCTGTATAGCTCTCGGCATTCGAGCCTCACCTGGAAATCGTAACAATTCGACGTCATGTCCACACTGCAATAGTCGCTCCTTGAGCAGCTGGACTTGTGTAGTCTTGCCACTCCGGTCCAAACCCTCCAGAACAACGAGCGCGCCCCGCAAGGGTGGTACGGTGACACTGTTCATGATTAACTGTAGGGAAGTAGGCGTCACGAAACTGCTCAATTACTCCGTACCTGCATATCCCACTTGATGGATTAGTAGCCCACCTAACGTCACGTGTTAGTCTGGATGATCAACAATCGAGCCAGGGATGTCCGTTGAGGTACTCGTAGTAGTTGTGGATACAGACCTAACCAGGACCTACGAGTAGTGTACTGCTTGGCATAGGCAAAAGGCCTTAGCAAGATGGACTCTGAAGTACTCGTTATTAATGGTATAAATCTCGGAAATGTCACAAAACTATCTGGTATAATGTACTCGTATGCGGCCTATGCGGGGTATATGTTTGATGTATTACCCCACCAAATTTTGGCCATAACACATAATCAAACGTGATCTTAACGCCTTGCTCTAGAATTACCAGCCTTATAGCAAGCACTGTCGGTCCGCTGTGCGGAATCGCGCGATGTCACTTTGTAAGTACTTGTCGTAGTAAATTGGTTGTGCCCCGTTGACCCTGTACGTCCTCCTATTCCATGAATCGGAGGGTACAGTCGGTCGGTGGTGGCATGAAGTCTGTCTAACTATCGTTGCGCCCGATGCGCGGTGCCTTATACTGCGCAGCGGTCGGGCGGTGTAGGGCGGCACATACCGTGCCGCCTCCTATTGGCTAGTCGTACAGATAATAGTGGGTCAAGACGGTGGTGAGATACCAACAAGCACTGCTTTTTTTTATTATACGGTCGACTCTGGTAATTGAAGGCAAAGCTCGTGCAAAGGAGGTAGCAGGATGCATACGTATTATCGTGTACAGGTAGGCGCAAAATTATTCTGGACAATCACGTCTACTCATCAAACCAGACTTTGTGCCATAGCCTTCAAGGTATGCTCGATAGCAAAGTCGTAAGTTTTTTTAGTATGTCACTTGTCGGTTCCCTTGGGGAGGGAATCGCGCGACGTAGATTCACAAGTACTTGTAGCAGTAAATAGGTGAAACCACGTTAGCCCTGTACGTCCTCCTATTTCATGAATCGGAGGGTACGGTTAGTCTAGATGGTGGCATAGTAAGTCTGTCTGACTATCGTTGCGCCCGATGCGGGATATCTTATACCACGCAGCATGGACGTGTGAGGCGGCACATAAGGAGCCGCCTCCCTATTGGCTAGTTACAAAGATAAAGTGGATCAGACGGTGATGATGTACCAACTATCTTCACATTATCCATCTCAATGAGTGATGTATTGAAGCTCAATGCTATGGAAAGCCTGCATAATCGGTGAAAATCTCCGATTAACTCTTTAAATAGTCGTATACAAAGAAAAGATGCGAATTAGCTATACGTTAGTTACTACCAGTTCAACTCCATGCCGTCTGACTGTTCTGCCGGACATTTTGTTGATTTATAGAATTTCTCATTAAACGATAAAAACCTGCTATCAGAGGCACGATAAATTCGACAGTGCATAGACATAATTCTGAGTTTAGATCGCTACTTTACTGTTTCAAGCTATATGGCAGTCTGCTACTGCTACTGCTATTCTATTAACTCTGTCGAAATACTATAATGCTAGCTAGTCTTCGTAAACTTGTAAAATAAAAGAAGAAAGACAAGGCTTCTATAATATATCAAAGAGCCAGACATTAAGGACATGGGCAACATGCGCACACCACACCTGCGTATCATACCTACCCGCACCACAAGGTGGTAATCACCACAATTACCCAAGACGGCCGCCGTAAGAAACTATCGTCGCTGCTAAGCAGGGACAATAAGGTCCTTTGGAACAACGTCTAGAGTCACCGGACTAGAAATGGTTCGATGGGCATAAGGACGCACAGGTGATGATCGCCCCCGTGCTCACAAGGGCTTAATGTTATATTCCAACAATGCTATACCATACTACTATTTGGTGCAGCATGATTCTTTTCTACCCATAGTCTGTCCCTAGTGCAGATTACCTATCTCCATCGGTGTCTGTATGCGCTTCGTCCCATAAAAACAACCCGCTACGAAATCTTCTAAAACGACGCCTCTAGGGTGTGTTATATTTTGGTTTAGCTATGTTACTACTTACATTCTGTAAGTATTAAACGCACGAGAAACACCTACTTTTGCGCATTATTAAGGCGCTGTTTGTTTACTACAAATTGGTGGGCATTTTATGTAAATATCATATTAGCTAGCCTCCCATATAAAGAATATAAGACAGCTTGTAAAGGTTATATTACTCCGACTAAAAGAAAGCTAAAGGTGTTTCTGTACTGTTTTCTTTATGTAGGCCAAATATTCTTATAGTAATCGATGAAAAATATAGCGCATAAAATCGGTGTCTAGATTGCAAGCTTCTAGACGACTATTTTGGGAGCGGAGGAACTGAGTTATTGTCATCCTCGTCTGCAATCCCATCCAGGTCCTCTGGATGACCAAGAAACTTCGCAACGTTCCTCATCTCATAGTGCTTCTTGCGCAGTTGCTCAAAGCGTTCGTGTTTCTCGCGTTCCTCAGCTGTCATGCCTGAAAATTCGTCGGCGCCATGAATACTAGCAGCGTCGTCTACGTGGACCTTGCTTGGCCGTCGCTCAAACTCCTCTTTTGGCACAGCCTCTTCTGGCTCGCCCAATGACAATCCTGGAATATAGTCCTCATTTTCCTCGTCGTCATCATCAGACGGATCGCCCGATGGGTCGTAGTGCTTGACGTAAGGAGTTTTGGGCTCGTCGATTTTCATCGTTGCAGTGCGCTCTTGCTCTGTTAAGTATAAGTTGGCCTCGTCCCACTTCAACCTGGGGGAGGGATTATTGCAGTCGTCCTGAACTGAAGGCGCGCGACTTGAAAGTCGCCGACCACCGCCAGGCCTGGCAGCCGACGAAGACCTCCGATGCCCGGAGTTTTGTTGCGTGTTGAGGACAGTCCTCTCTTTATCCGTCAATAAGGTCTCGCCTTCCGAAGAAGCGGTATTAATTGGAGACAAAGGTGGCGGCGAGTGACGGGTCGGATTTTTGAGTATGCCTTTCATATTAGTATGGGTGCCCAATGTGCAACTACTTCGTCCGGAAAAATACCTTTCGGATGATTTCCATCCGGGGAACTGATGTGAGGAGAGCGGGGAGTGGACGCCATATCTTCGTCTTCCCATGGGATACCTCAGAGATAGATGTTGAAGTCAGAATATTGCCATCAGCAGATAAAGCGGGGAACCAAAAAGTGGACAATTAAGGCAAAGTGGGGTTACTTCTGTGCCGCGTTTACTCCGTACTCCGTATTATTAGAGAATTGCTATTTGCACGATGCCTCTTTTGCTATCAGGTGCACAATATGCCCAGATCTGTATCTAACTCTGTATGCACATCCTCTTCTTCCCTTTCTTCTTCTTTGTACGGCTAATGTATGTTTATACGCACGTCCCACACGTCGTCTTATTATGTGTCTTACTAGAGACACTAAAAATAAAAAGGTAAAGTATGATACATTATGTTGGTATCTCACCACCGTCTGACCTACTTTATCTGTGTAGCTAGCCAATAGGGAGGTGGATCCTTATGTGCCGCCTTACACCGCCTGCGCTGCGCGGTATAAGACACCAATAGACGTGATGCATTAACAGGAAATGATCCGTTCGAGCAAACTAGTCTTTACAAAGTATGAGATGACGGATGAGACACGCTATTCTGCGCTATGACAGCAATAAACAGCAGGGGCCGGATATTGTTCCGTAACCATAACATGACGAAAGTGTTACTTATATTTTGTGTGAAGCCTACGGGAATCAACAATGGTTTTCGGGCTGTGGTGCTATGCAGTCTCCTAGTAGCCGGCCAGAGAAGAGCTCAGCTCGCGTGTCTCGTCGCGGAGCTTGCTCAGCTGCGCGCCGAACGTCTTGTTCACCCAGTCCCAGTACTGTGTCCACCGGTTGTTCGCATCCACCCCGTTGCCCGCAATGTTGCTACCTTCGTTCAGTACCGTTCGTAATTTGTCCGCCAACAGCAGCGTCGCCCGTAGCACACTCTTGTTGGCGTCTTCCTGCTTTTCGTGCTCCTGCTTGACCGCGTTGTCCTTAAGCTTCGTCGATAGGATTACACGGTACTTGTCTGCAATGTTCGGCAGCTGCCGTGCTGTCTCGATCGGCGCCACGTAGGCAAGCCGCGTCAGCATAAGGTTGCACATGGCCCTAATATCGTGTTCGTCGCCGAGACCCTCGATCACTCGCTCAAACAACGTAACAATGCTAATACGTGAGAAAGCCGTTTCCATTAGCGCGTAAAGCGTCTCGTAGGCACCCTGCAAGTGCGGTTGTCAGTAAGCCGCGCTGAAAGAAAGCCAGAAAGTAGTTGGGAAATGTGTAGAGACGGGTAGACACGAGACACAAACCCCTGCTTACCTTTCGGACTTCGAGCCCATCGTCAACTAGATGCTTAAATGGACCCATCTGCACTTCGCGCACGAGTTCAGGCTTCACCTTGGACTCTTGCATGATATACGGCAGTAGCTCTCCGAGGTGGCCCAGAATCAGCTCTGGCTTGTTGTGAGCCGCCGAGTTCAACGCCGTCATGGCCAGGCGCCGAATTTCCATATCAGAGTCTTTTAGCGCCGTGTTAAGCATGTCCACGAGGTGCTCCCGCAGGATCGCGTCAAACGCGTCGCCTGCCTCCGGCAGCGTATACCGCAACGCTTGCACGGCAATCACACGCACTGTCTGCGTCTGGTCCTGCAGCAGGCTTTGCAGCCGCGGCACAAACGTCTGCGGCGCAATGATCGTCAGACGGCCGAGGCACTCCGCGCACACTGTCTTGTTGTTCTCCGTGCCGGCCGCCTGAAGCGTCTGCTCCCAAATCTGTGCCGTGAAATAGCTGATGTCTGTCCGGTCTAGCGCCACTTGCTGCAGCAATTCTTTGATCGACTGCAGAAGGAGGTATTGTGTGTTGCTGTCGCCGGCCATGCCCTGCAGGATCACCGGCATGTACTCCGATACATTGCCCGCGCCAGCACGGCCAAAGGAGATCGCTGCCGAAACCGACACCTTGTCCATTTCTTTGGAGAACTGCTCCAAGAATAGCTGAGGCTTAATCGGCGACGCCCCTCCCAGGCGCAGGCCGGCCTCACCCAGTACCGCTAGCGCAAGACTGGCACGTGCCTGGTCGGCCCGTGATGTTTGCGTCTCCGTGATGAAGCTTTCGATCGTAACACCAGCTGAACTGCCACTGGCAACGAGAAGATTTCCAACTACCTTGCCCACCACTGCTGGGTCACCAGCCACGCCCACGTCCTTCAGCAGGCCGTTCATGAGCGGCCCCCCGTGGCCAATGCGGCCAACCACTGTTACAAGCCACAGCAGCGGTTCCAGCAACGTAGCCGCAGTGCTGGTCTGTAGGAGCTTGCAGAGCGATGTGATAATCTCCGTTGTCACCGTCAGCTCCGGATGATCCTCTACCAGGATCGCAAGGATGCGTAGCGCAGGGCCGAGTAGGTGCGGGTCGTTATCCGCAATTACCGGCTGCAAAGACGATACCAGAGCAGTAGTTGTCGCCGGGTCAAGTAGGCCCTTGGCAGCCGGGCTCTGTACGAGATGGCGAAGCGCTTGAATGCTCGACCCCCGCAAAGACCGGTTTGTCTTGCGCAGCTGCGCCGACAACTCCACAGCAACCTCGCGAACCCAGCGTGCGTCAAACTGTATGCCGTCAGTGGAAGACGCCGCAACGATATTCAAGGCACGGACGGCCGCCAAACGTGATGTCTCATTCCGCATCCGCTCAAATAAAGACTCCAATGCCGTCTGAAGTTTCTCGGCCGGCAGTAGCGCTGCCCCCTCAGTCGTGTTCGTCCGAGATACTAGCGTTCCTAGAGCATGGATGGCTTTTTGGCGCACTTCTGCGTCGACGTCAACCGTCACCGTGCGATCGAGAAACACACCATACAGCTTAAGCAGCTCCGACTTGAACTTGGTGGCTGTTGCTGCGCGAGCCCGCGGTGGCGTTATAGCCTTAACTACCTCTTCTCCGGCGGCAATGGCCTCTGCCGAAATTTTGTAGAACCTATCGTGAACTACAGACAATATACCGTCCACAATACCAGAAATGAACGGCTGCAACGAAAGCGTCGGGTGCATGTTTGCAATGTGTCCGACAAGGTGCAAGGCCGCAACACGGAGTGTCGTCAGCGTGGCCGACGCATTGCCGCCGCCAAGGGAAATAGACGCAACTGACGCAGAGGACGGCTTGATAACCTCGATAACGGGCGCGATTATCAGGTCAAAATAGTCGGACAGACCGCCGCACTGAACGGTGACTATGTCGTCCAGTAAGCTGATCACTGCTTGCTTGCTTGGAATCTGCTTTCCCTTCAGAAGCTTAACGGCGGCCGCGACAATCGCAGGAGTCTGCTCGACCAGATCAGCTCGTGGTCCGGTGGCAGGAATAGCCGGCTTGGTAGGTGAAGAGAGTTCGTCGCCAATCATCTTCGAGAGAGCCCATGCCCCGTTTCCAACAGAGCTGCTCTGCCGCCGCCTCTTCCTGCTGATTGGAATCATTGCCATTGAGTTCTGGCTATCACCATTGTCAAGAGTAAACTCGGGAATGATACCCTCCCCAGTCTTTCGCACCAGGAGTGACAGGGCTGACATCACTTCCAGACGGACATTCTCCTCTCGTTCTTGAAGTCGTTTGATCAATAGGGGTGCCGTGTTGTGATATAGCACACCGTTCTCGAGCAAATCTCCACTGCTTCGCGTTGAGATAAGTGTATGGATGGCCTTGGCGGCACACCGACGAACTTTCCAGCTTGCGTCCTCGTCGTCGTCAAAATCAGCGTCGGCCTCAAACTCGTCTTCGTCGTCAACGTCGTCATCCCCGTCGTCTTCCATCTCGTCATCTTCGTCTTCGTCGTCATCCAGGTAATTCGGGTCATACTTTAGGTAGCGAACACATGCTTCGATTGTTTCGTGTGTGCATGGGCGCATCTGGTTCGGACAAGAGGCCAAAAATGCGTCAAGCGCCACCAGCGCCGCCTCGCGAACATCATTAAAGTCAGACGAATCATTACCTTCTCCGATAGCTTCCAATTGCTTGTCCAGATGCTCTTGGTCTAGCGCCTGGAGGATAAAGGGGGCGATAGTCGCAATGTAGCCCTGGAATCGTGTCGCCATTGACCGCGCCAGAGATCCCATGATAGTTATGTATAAACGCTGAACAGCCGGTGGCACGCTCCCGCTATTGAGGTAGGTAGCCGTCTGGGAGACAAAGTTGCTGAGGACATCGTCCGGCAGGTAAATAGCGAGTATTGTGACGGCTACGACAGAGCGTTTCTTGGTGCCAGAACTTGCGCGGCTGTCGTGTAAAATACCCACAACGGCTCCGAGCAGGGCCTCGACCTCTAGGGGTTGGAGCATGACGCCGAACGAGCGGACGACTTCTATGAGTACGTCAACCGTCTCGGCAGTCATCTCAACGTCACCCCTCACATCCGGCGGGTCTTCTCTTCGTGTAATTTGTCGCGTATTCCTGGCCACTGCGGGCTTGGCGGCGCCGGGTCCGCTGATGAGCCGGGGGATGAGCACGCGGCTGATGCTGTTGTATGCCTCAAGGATCTCCTTCGACGGAGGCTCGCCGGGGGTAGGATGGGGAAGGGCGGCGATCACGGTGATGAGTGCCAGCGATTGCACAGCTGTGTCGACCGAATTCCGAAGCTTAATGGTAGACAGCTTCTCGATGAGAGGCGCGATGTTCGACGAGGGCAACCGGTAGACGAGAGCGCCAAGGCTGTTGAGGGAGGGGCTATCAGCGAGGCACGGGGCGGAAAACAAGACAGATAATATAGAAGGCTGGAGGCTGGTCTACCATTTTATGGCGAGGTTCTGCACCTCGCCGTTTTGGTCGTCTAAAGCGCGAACCAGCTGGTCCGCTGTCCGCGCTGCTGAGCTGTAGTCGTTCTGTAGAATTTCTGCCCGTCCGTAGGTAAGTACCGTGAGAAGGTCGTTGAGGGCCATGAAGCGAAAATCCGGGTCCGACTCGCCCAGCTTCAATAGGAGCTGATTGATAGTGCTCGCGCTGGCATTGCCTGCATTGATGGTCGTCATGATGGGCCAGGCGTAAGCGTGTGGCTTGAGAGGCACGCAAGGATGTCGCGAAGCAGATGAGCGAGAAAGAAGTCAGACAGACAACGCGAGACAAGGGGCCCTTGGAGACCTGCACGTATTTGTCAGTGTGCTGTTGGGCATCCAGGTGCCCGCGGTGCTGCGGCGTCAGGCCGTGAGGTGGAAGGATGTGAACTGCCAAGCAGCCTACCTTGCCCGCTGCCGCTATTGTTAATGATTGAGGTAATGCTGCGGCGTATAACTTTGTGGAGGCCGTATGCAATCCTTGAAGACTAATGGTGGGTATGTGAGCGAGGGGAAAGATAAAGGCAACCTGAGAGTCACGCCAGCCAAAATAGAAGAGAAGCAGCGGCAATGTCCACTATGGCGATTAGTCACCGCACCTACGAGTAATACGTAGTAATACAAAGTATCACTTTACGCCGTAGTTTACGGGGTAGTGGCGGGGCACGAGTATTATAGAGTACTCGTAGTCAAATAATCTGCTGAATTCCAATTGTTCCCACCATATGAGCCCACATCTGTTGTATGAACTAGCAAAGGGCTCACAAACCCCTCTCGCTTCGCCCATAAATCTTTGCATTGGGCGCCACGATATTTTACAAAACAAGTATCCATAAGCAACACCGATCACCAACTATACCGCCTCAAAAAGGAGAAGGGCATATTATAGGATTCAGATTGCTGCCTATATTCCTATCAAAATCATCCGGTTACCATTACTGTCGCGCGATTTTCACCCCGGGATACTGACAGAAATCTCAGATCATCGCTACTCGAACGTCGGCCGCCCAACTGAGTTAAGTTCAAACTAAACATGTAATCACCTATTTCGAAAATGCACACAGCTCAAATTCGCGATTTACGTCTGAATATACACTTCACGTCGGTTTCATGGCAACCAGCAACGGGGAATACCGCACTGCCATATTTGCTTCTCTTTCTTCAACTCGAACAAAGCCAGTAGAAGGCTCAGTAATTTTCTGGGGACACGAACAGCCGGGCATGCAGCTGTTTTTTTTAAAGTCTCACAAAGAGCAGTTTGGCGTCGCACCTAGCACACCGCTTCCAACTGGGCGATGCGGATAAAGAGCTTGACCACGCATGCCTTCGGTTTAAACAGTCTTGCATAAGGGTGAAGGTGGGTGGGCTTCCACGTGCCGTTTAAGATAATGGTTGAGTGGATGTCATACGGTTTGCTGCGCGACGCGTATGAAGAGCTTAACCACGCATGCTTTCATTCTACTCAATCATCGTCTTAGACGGCGAGCTCGTCCCATTGCACATCCATATTGCGTTCTCTTCTTGGAACTGCTCGAATAGCTCCGCGCTGACCGCCATTAAATCGGCCACCTCCCCTAGCCGACTGGCTCAGGGAAAGGTTCTGGAGGCGGTGTGCTGGGTGCGACACCAAACTGCTCTATATGATACCTTTGAACCATCTGTAGCCCTATGAGGGTTCTGTTATGATGACGGCCAAGGCGGGTAATTTCACGATGAAGAGAATGAAATTGTTGTTTGTGGCATGTACGGGAATCCCTATCTTACATCAAGCTGAAGAAGAGATACAATGGCACTCTAAAAAAAGGTCAGCGACAGGCGACTATGCAAGTTACGTGCAAACAATCACTTTACTAAGCCTACAAGATAAGCTTGAGCCGACTAATAATCCTCAACTAGTCCAATAATAAAGCGTGCTTTGCTCCTGTGACCACATAGTTCTACTTTGGTGGATTGTAAAGGTTATAAAGACGTACGTTCTCATTGCGGAAAAATATCATAGCGTAACATCACACATACAGATGAGCCACTCGAAGTCGCAAACAAACCAGTGACGCCTAGTTGCGCAAAGAGCATGATCCCCAAAAGCCTGGCCCCTAACCCACACGGACAAAGAAACAAATACAATAAGCAAAAGGCAAAGGGCAAAAAGCAACCATTGTCGGCTGGAACAAAGCCTTTTAAGCAATCCTATCACACTCTCGGCACCCCGCAAATAGGAGATGGCGGCTGTGTGTGCATCGACTCATCTTTGGCACTGACACTTTCCCACAAATCGAAGTTCTCCCCAGTGCCATCGATAGGCTGCAGGACGGCGGCTTTAGCGGCAGGCTCTTCATGCGTGGACATCAAATCATCTGCTGAGCAAGTCCCGTCTTGCGATACAGAGAGCCCTGCTTTCAGCGCGGCCTCCGTGGCCTCTTCTGTGGTAGAGGTTGGAGCTGACGGTGAAGCTTCGTTAACGAGCGTATCGTGCGTATCGTTCTCGGTTTCGTGCTCATCGGAAGGCACGATTACAACAGACGTCTCATCGCAGCCGCTATCGTAAAAATCGGCAGCGTTCAGCTGAGACAACGGGCTCCGCGATTTTTCATAAAACATGTCATCGAAATTCTCGACACGGACACGGCTCGTCTGACTAATGTCGTTGGCAGGTGGTATGTTCTCCTTGTCGCGACCCTCAGCCCGGGCGTGACGAGCTTTTTGCTCAGATTCTTCATCGCTGCTGATGTCCAAGACACAAGTGCTGTGCTGCAGTAGGTTGGTCATCTCCTGTTCAGGTGTATCTTCGTGGATTTCGAAATTCCACGACTGCTTGATATTATAGCCATCGAACAGGCTCTGTGACGTGCGTACTGGCTGCTCGACCGATGTTGCAGCAGACGCATAGGCGGAAAGAGTCCCCCTAAGAGCAGCATCAAGCGAAAATGGCATAGCAGGCGCAGCCGCGACGCTCGAGGTAACTCTAAAACCCTTAGCAGGGACGGGCTCATCCCGCATGAATGAAGATGCGACACGACGCTTGTTGGAAAGAATACCGCCGCGGCGAACGCCCCGTGTCGACGCATCGGTCGTGCCGGAGGATAGAAGTGAGCGACGCGCAGTAACTGGGTTGACGCTGAGATGCAGGCGGGTGGACGGGGCCTTGGGATTAAGAATGGCGCGTCGCCGAGAGACACCAGAAATGGCCTTAGGGGGCTCGACAACGGCATGCGAAAGGTGGGATATTTCAAAGCCCTTGTGTACAGAAAATGCGGAGGGCGCGGCCGCCTTCAAGGCAACCTTGGAGGGGTGGAAGGCCGAGTTTTTCGACCGCTTCGAAAACAGAGTCGGATCAACGTTCTCATAGTCGTCGTGGCCGGTCACGTCTGGCGCTTTGCGCTTATTGGCAGACGATATGAAACCTGCGGGAGTCAGCATCGCGATCGCTACAATGGTAGTAGAGTATTGTTTAAGCTATTGCTGCACAATCTACTTCCACTCCACACCTAGTTCAACTTACCGTTCTGCCTGTTCTTGTTGCTCGTTAGATTCTGAAGACGAGTCTCGTCGAGTGGAGCAAAGGGTGTCCGCACTGCAGAGGCCATCGTAAACAAGAAGACTCTGAGGTTTTTGGCAGCTGGTGAAACTGGCTGTGAATAGGAGGCGAGATCTGTGGTGCGAGAAGAGACCCGAAAAAGGCGTAGAAAGGACGGTGGGGGAGTGAGTAGAGATGTAAGAAAGGGCAGACAGGAAGGAGAGATATCAAAATGGTACGAAGTCAAGCCAAGAGCGAAGTCGCGGTAGTCTCCGAAAACAAGTCAAGTCTGCCGGAAAGCCCGTAGTTTAGGTAGTGGCGTAGAATTAGGTCAGGCGCCTAAGATTCGTAGCTGAGGGTGGAGGGGGGCGTTAATGGAGAACGCGCAGCTCTCCCTCTCCCCCTTTGACGTTGGACAAGCCCAGGTCCAGTGCAAGTACTCCGGTGCAGAAGAAGCCAGATGAGACAGGAGAAGACGACTGTTGTAAAAGGGCAGACCTGCGGGAGTGGTGGCAATGCGGCCGTTTGGCAGGCGGTTGATGAGGTATGCAGGGGCAAGACGAGTGTACTTTGAGCACGCACTCTGAGTGCACACCAAAGAAAGAACGGCGTAGCGCAGATGTGAGGATTGAAATAGTGGTCTGTCTGCGTGTTCGTATCGCAAAGGATCGAAGACTGTTTGGCGCGTATTCGATGTGGTGAAGCAAGAAAACCTGATGTCGCGATGAAAGAGGAGAAGAGAAGACTGGTGCAGATTCGCGAAAGGAGCAGACGAGACAAGCTTAAGTATGATAGACAGAAGAGGAGAGCGTGTGGTCGAGCACTAAAAAAGACGGCAAGACGGGCAAACCAGTTCAACAGAGGCGAAGGTGAGCCAGAAATGAGAAAAGCAAATGGGAAATGGGATGGGAAATGGGAGATGGGAAACGAGACGCGGGAGGCGATTGAAGAAACTACTACGTATTACTCGTATTACTCGTATCTCGTAGACACGACAAACTGTGAACACCGAAGGCAGTCGCGGAAGAGGTTGCAGCAGGACGCGGCGTAGGACGCAGGACGTGACCGCGCTGAGACATCAGGTGGGCCGCCTAACGCGAGTTTGGGCGCAAGATTGCGAAGCTGATGGCATGCCCAGAGGCCGCTGAGCGGCCGCGTATCGTGACACTACAGCTGCACGGCGTTGTGTCGTGTCATGCATGCACAGGGACACGGCACACGCCCATTGGCCCTGGAAAAGGGTACCCGCAATTAGCGCGTACGGCCTGTGCGTCAAAGGCCGCGTCAGGCCAATCAACGCGTTAAACGGCCTGCCGCCAGGGCACTTGACCGCGCTGGCCCATTTTTCTTGGCCTGGATAATACTGTGCAGCGATCAAGCATATGAGCAAGTACAAGTACTTCTGCAAGGGTTCACGCTAGTCTTGATTAGGACTAATCTGGACGGCTCTGCTGATTGCGCCCGGCACCGCTGGCACCACTTACTCCGTACGAGTACAAAAGTACGAGTACGAGTACGAAGTATTGAATGAATTTTCCCTGCGAAACAGCCGACAACTTTGCTCGAAACCCCGCGATTGAAACAATACCCCACCGTGGGCGTAAGCTTGCTTTCTAATCGGCCAGGGCCTCAAAGCACATCGTCTGCCATACTGGCCGACCACGCAGACATCGTCATGCTGCAGTATGCATTGTCCCAAACCTCCAGCGTACAGTCCTTGCTCGCACCGGCTGCCTCCGCCGCCTCCGCCGTCCTCAAACGGAACAGCTATCATCATTACTCGTAGAATTGAATTCTGACATCGTGTCTCTGCTGAGGCGCGAATTTACTAAACCGTGGTCGGTTTAGCTTAACTACCACCACTTCACCCCTTCTAAACACCTTTATCATTTTCCTCTAATACCGCCAAAAGGCACATTATCGGATGTCTTGTAAGTAAGTGGCTTATATCAAACGAAACAGGGGATCGCAGATAGGTCGCGAAGATAAGGGCCATGTCCAACCACTTCTTTGCCGCCGCCATTTTCTATTTTTACCTTTGCACTCACGCGTCGCTTGCGGTTGATTTCCGCCTTCGCCATTGAGTTACAATTGAATCTCAGAAAATCAGTAGAGCCACAAAGCTTCCGCTTTTGTAACTTTAATGTGGTGATATGCAATAGGTTATAATACCGAGAACATTAATTGTGCCCCGACAAGCAAGTACGAGTACAATGCGGCAACTCGCTGGCCGTCTTGCCATATAGCAAACGGGAGCTTCCATCATGCCGCCTCTGGTAGCTATTTAACCAATTTCTCCTTCCTCGCCCTTTTCTTCTTGCTCTCGCCGGTGTCAGACCGCCTGTCTTTGCCCTTCCCAGTCCCCATAAGTTTCTGTTGCCGCGCCAGCTCGCGCCTTTGACTCAGCTGTTCCTCGCGCCGGTTGCGCCGGTTACGCAACAAGGTGCGCCGGCTACCATAGCGTTGCGTACCGGGAGTCTTGCCCTTGTGCATACCCATCAACCGGCCGATGGCAAAGTTCGACTCGTGGTAGCTGTAGTCCTTGCGCAGAAACAGCATTCGATTTGACCGCTTAATCCGCATGTATGTGTTCCAACGCGCCGCGGCCCGGCTAGCTTTGGAACGGGTTTTATCCTCGTTGAGCTCGTCGTTAGCCGCAGCTTCTGCTCCCGCCACAGCTACCGCTCTAGGATCTACCGTATCGACCGACGCATCGATTTCTGCCTCTGCATCCATCATTATCACGCCCTCCTTGCGAATGACCCGTCTAGGCAGACCGCTGCGTGACAGTGGTGTGGCCGCCACACTGGTCTTCCTTGGCACCACCTTCAAACCGAGCTTGCGCTTTCGCTCCGCCTCCAAAGGATACGGTAGAGCGTCGCTACGCTCATATGTCACGCCAATATACTGGCGTTCGGGGTGCCGCTGCGGGTCACGGTAGTACTTGACGAAGCCAGCAATCGCCGAGTGAATAGTGTGATCGCGGCCTAATATCGCATTCTCTCCTGCGTGCCATAGAGTTCCGCGCTGTTTATAAATTATGGTGCCCGGGATGACGTACTGGTCTGCGTACAGTCAGAACTAATGACAACTCTCTTGCGTTGGTCCAGGCCAGGTGTCGGACACACGCACCACCAACGCGCTTTGCGCCCAGCTTCTTTGGCAATGTCTTTTTGTTCTTCAACTTATAGGCGCCCTGCGCCTTAACAGACGCCAAGCGGTGGCCTTCCACCAGGCTGTTGCCTTGCGCGAACGCCGGCAGAAGCGTCATCCGAGGCTGCCATGGCACCCATGCGGAGGATACCGGCAATGGGCCACTCCGAGTAGGCGCACCTCCAAATAGCCGGGCCGATGACGGCAGGCGTAGTAGCGAAAGCCGCATTGGGATACAGCAAATCGTCGGTCCAGGCAAGGGCGAGGGTGAATTGCAATTGCTTGCTCGTGCTTCTCGTCAAGTAGATGTGACCACTGTTTTTCGGCGAAAGGAAGAAGAGGAAAAAAAGTGGTCACGTGGCTTCCGCTCACGATAACGATAGCTAAGAATGCGTCACGCTAACTCGTAAACTTGTCCTTTCGACATCATCTTTAACAAAACAACGTCACGCACTCGTCTCATACGATAGCTTACTCTTTTCTAGTTTCTCAAGCCGCTCCTGACCGAGCTCTCCCTCTGCAGGAACTATGGACAGACTCTCTTACCTTTCTCTATTAGTCCTTATTTTCGTTCATGTGACCCAAGCGCAGTTCGGCTTCTTCGACCAGATGTTTGGCGGCGGAGGAGGCGGTGGCAGCCAGCGCCAACAGCCAGCGCAAAACATGCCCAGTGACTCTTTGTGGTACCGTGAGAATGTGGAAAAGGCACACTGCGACAATTATCTTTGCCCAGACACGCTCGGTAGGTCTACACTTCTAACTGAGTCTGCCTTCAATCTAACGTTGTCAGCATGTGTCCACTTTCCACACCACTGCCCGTGTCCCTTCCCGGCTATCGAGGACAAGTTTGAGCTAGGTGAAGCTGGCAGAATATGCGTGTCACGAGGTGGCTTTAAACACGGTGAAGCCGCTCGTAAAGTGGAACTTGCACGAAAGGGATTGCTTTGAAGCGGCACAGATTTTGATACTGTCACTCCGTGATGAGATGTATGATCACAGAAGACTCGAAAGACGTCTCGCTTGTTGAATTATTAGTCGGTGATCAATCATATCTCCCCATTGCCTATGTGCGATCGCATGGGAGGAGGTTCGGGCGAGGTACTTGTGTGTATAGGCTCACTAGACCTTCTGTGCCGTAGCAGAGGCGAAAGGCCCAAGCAAGATAATCTCTGGGGTATATGATGGTATCATAAAAGACCTTCAATGTCTAGTCTGTTGATGTGTGCAGTGTAGAAACTAGTCTGTCTGCTAGCCTGTCTGCCAGCCCGTCTGCCGGTCCTCCTACCAGCCCGTCTGCTGGTCTGTTTGCCAGCCTGCCTGCCAGCCCGTCTGCCAGCCCGTCTGCCGGTCTGTCTACCGGTCCTCCTACCAACCCATCTGCTAGCCCGCCTACCAGCCTACGTATTTAGGAAACACATCAAATTCATCAACAAAATTAAAAGCACTTACCTGCTTACTTACCTGCCTGCCTGCCTACCTACGTACCAATTCACCGGGGAGCAATAAACGATATATATGTAACTGGCTGTTGTAGTCTGCTAGTCCGTGCCTGTTATGCCGGACATCCAACAACATCCGATAATGTTTCGGACCACAAAGCTATTCAGACCAAAAAGCCGTAAGACAGGGCCGACGGTCTGTGTCGGGCGATTACAAAGTGCTACGGCTACAAAAAAGAAAAGTGTAAGGTACGGCGGAGTCGACAGGGGCTAGGGATTGCAAACTCATATAGTAGATGATGTTATGATTATTTTCCGTAATGAAAACGTACGCCTTCACAGCCTAAACAGTCCGTAAAAGTAGAACTACGTAATCACAGGAGCGCAAAACGCTTTTTTATTGTGAGACTATCTGAAGAAAGGTTCCATCACTGTAGGTTTTTGCCGGCTGCTTGCGGTCTGGCTTATTGGAACCACAGCCTACTGGAGGAGATAAGATGGAAGACAAGATGAGATAGAAGACGCAGCAACCGCAAGTCCTACAAGCAGATGGTTCATCTTTACTTCGTAGTTATGGTATCGGGTCTGCTGGTGCTAGCGCTGCCTCTAGTTCTGGAGCTGGCGCTGCTACTGACACTGCCGTTCATTTTTCTGCTTCTGCTCGCGCTGGTCACCTAAGTAGTCTTGTGGTGTAAAGATGACTTTTGTCTTGGCTGTGGGAACATGATATGGTGTCGGTTTGTGCCTTCTGTTCTGGGTACGCTCCTAGTCTGCCACACTGCTAGGTTCTGCCTTCTTCTAGTCGGAATCTCCCCCTTCGCTGTTATCGTCGCTTGCCTCTTCGGAGGGCGAATCCGACTCAGGACCGTCGTCGACCATTGCCGCAGAATCGTCAGCCGCCGTCTTGAGAAATTCATTCATGCCGCGCCCCTTGTATTCAAGGACTTTACTCCCGCCGAATGTCGCATCCCAAACAATACCATTACTTCTCCGCGCCGTAGCGAGCTCTACGGATATTTTACAAAGCCGTGTGGTGGCTGCTAACCGCTGAAGGAATACGGACCAAGGGTTCTTTTCAGACAGTTGCCAGTCGTGAGGGGGTTGTTGAAGACCTATGCTGCGCAGGCACAGCGTCTGCAACGACGGGAACCGTGCAACAGCGTCACCAAGAGTGCCAGCAAAGATGTATCGGGAGAAGCCCAAATCAAGCCGAGCAACGTTCGCAAGAATTGGCAGTGCTGAAGAATTCTCCTGTTCAAACAAATTTTTGAAAAAGAGGCCACAGACGGTGCCCGGGGCCAATTGGAAGTTGAGGCGTAGCCAGGTGACGCCATGAGCCTCGGCGAGGAACCGGCGGAGATGTAGGCCTATCTTGCCGTTTCGCCTTTCTTGCAGCTCGACATCGAGGTGAAGCGTTCGCAGCTGGGCCAAAATGCCCGTGTCAGGTTTGCCGTTGAGAGCCGGTGGCAGCAAGAAGCCATAGTCATGCAGGCCTCTGTAGTGATTCCGTAGGATGACCTGGATTGACGGGAGGGCACGTTGAGCTTCGGCGAGTGCAGCGAGAGCAATAGTGAATGTTGCTGTGGCCATGTCATTGTCGTCACGCAATACCCATAGGTTGCGACCGTACTGTCGTGTCAGAGTGTGGCTGCCGTAGCTATACCACTCGGCACCGGGGCCCTCGCGGATGCGGGTCGGACTATTGAAGTCGCGAATATCGAGGACCTGGAGGCCGGGCAGGCGGCGCAGAGCGGCGGCCAGCAGATTTACGGCACGGCCAGTGCGGAGAAGGCTCCACTGGCGAGCCCTTTCCATCTGGTACACGGCATCGAACTGCTCTTCAGGCTCCAGGGCGTTGCCAACTCCAGGAGGCAAGACAAAGTGATCAAGGCCGAGGACTACGTGACGTAGCACCGGTCCGAGAGCGGCATGGTGCGAAATATCCAAGAGCACTCCTAAGCTGTCGTCAGTCAGCATGAACTGCTTCTTGCTGAAAAATTCGAAGCTGAACGAGTGGAAGAGTGCGGCCTCAATGTCCTTGCAAGTCAGGCGCATGGCACAAAGTTCTGTCGTAGACAACCGCATGGTAATACGCAGCAGTATCTCAATAGGCAGGTTGGACAACCGGTACATGGGCTCAGTAGCCATGTCTGCGGGCTGGTAGGTTGCAAACAATAAAAAGAGAAGCAGAGATGGGGAGAATTAGAAGGGGAAGATGAGACAGACTGAGAAAGGCAGACGGCAGAAACGGTAATGACAAAAGTACAGGTGCAAGCCCGGACAGATAGTAAACTCGGGAACGGGGCAGAAAGTTGGTCGGGATACGAAGCCTAATGCCAGGAGCCAGTCTTTAGTATTGAAGTCGCTTTGCGTCGGCAGGCCCAGGCTGCAATACGCAGATTGAAGTCGGAAGTTGCCCGTATGCTGCCTAGAATAGATTGGCGGGCTTAAAGCCGGGCGACCATAGGCGGGTGAATCAGCCGCACGCTAACAGCCTACCGTAAGAATTAAAGCAGGTGCGACTTACGATCAAAAACCGCAAACACAGATGCACACAGGTCTTTAAAGCATTATGTACTATTTTCAATTACTTTTCGACTGTTGGGTCCCAAGAGGCAGCTGATATTTTTTCTTTGGGCCGCAATCACCATTCGTCAAACGCACCAGGTACTCGCACATGGCTCCAATCGTCGATCGAGCGCTGCCTTCCGCTCGACATTCGCAGGCCCTCGAGTGCCTTCGTAAACAGCCGCTTGCCACCGGCGCCTTCGCCTATAGACGGAAGTGTCGACGATGCATGATCCGGGAGGTTACCATATTCCTTATGTGAGCGCGCCGGCACCGATCTGATGCTGTACGGCGGCCGTACGCTCGCAGCGATGCTCGACTGGTGTGCCTTGTAGGCCGGCTGCATAACGGGCGGATCAGGATGATAGGCAGTGTGCGTGCGCACCGAGCGCGGGCTTGTGGTGGACGTCTGGTTGATAAAATGAACTACCGGCGGTGCCGGCGGCGAATAGGCTACAGACGGCGGCGGGTAGAGAGACGGAGGAGCAGTCGATGGAGGCCCTGTCATGGATAACGGCATGGCGGATGGCTGGTGTAGTGACGGCGCTACCGATGGTACTGCCATGGGGGGCACGAAGGAGGCGCGGGCGTTATCGCCAGCCTGCTGCCACAGGCGCTGGCGCTCGGCGGCGATACTGGCGGCGATGATATCGGCCACGGTGATGGTTCTGACGCCCGCAGCACCAGGCTCCACAGAAAGAGCAGCAGCGACGGCGGCAGCCGTCTCTGGTGTACCTGGAGGAACAGGATATGGGGAGGGCGGGAGAGCCGCGGCAGCTGCTGCGGTGGAAACCGGCACCGGTGCCGGGCTGGCGGTCCTGGGCGCCGGTGTACCGGCGGCTGCAGCTGTTGCATCGTCTGTGACGCCTGCACTTCCCGAAACTCCGTCTCCAAGGATGTTCTGGATTAGGGCGGTAGCGGCCAAATTATGGCTGTCGTCGGAATGCGGCGTGACATACTGGAGACGTAAGGGTTTGTTGGTGCCCTCGAGGATGACGGCAACTGCTCCAGTAAAGAAACTGGCAGGTGGAATGAGCACGATATGACAGAGGGCTTACAAACAGCCGTATGGCGGTCATAATGCTAGCTGGTAATGGGTAAGGCAGACACACCTATTCATGATGCATGCGGCTAAGTCGGCACGCAAAGCACCCACGCCACCGGCCGATACAGAGCTCTGCTTGCCCAAAGTCCCCAAGGTGATAGCAACGGCCGTAAGGGAAACACCCCATAAGCCTATAGTAATGCGCAACAGGAGCACGAGGCGTGTGTGCAAGTGGTGGCGGTCACGATGGTGGTCGGTTTCGTACTGCGCTCTACGCGCAGCATAGATATGAAGGCCCATGTAGACAATAACGAAACAGGACTAATCATTAGCACAGAGTATGCGGAAGAGCACCAGCAATGAGTCAAACCCACTGATATGAGCACGAGGCTTTGGGTCAGGCCAATGGCCTTTACATTCACGGCGATTGCGCCTCCGAGTACAAGGCCCGACACGGTGATGCCGGTGATGACGGAGATGGTGAGAAAGACGAACGACACGAAGACGAGCTGCGGCACCTGCCCCTCGAGCCAATTCCGGGCCTTGGACGGCTTGGCCGCCGTTGCGCCCCCAAGCTTTTCTCTGTCTTTGTCGTTCTTGGCCTTCTTATCCTTGTCTTTCGACTTGGCCATGGTGCGCGGGCGCCAAAAATGACAATGGCGATGACAGCTGCGGTGGTGGTGCAAACAGATGCGCAGACTACTCCGTACCGACAGAATAATTAATAACGTCAATACGGTGTAGAAACACTGCGAGCAGCGACGCTAGATATGAAAGCGACAATGGCAAGGCGGTTCCCTTACATTCCAATAACCGCAACCCGGGGCAACGGCCGACAGCTGTATTAAGGAATCCAGACCGGAATGGGGCAGACTGAAGATTCCGTTGGCGTTATGAGAGGCGGCATGGCCAGGGAGATAGACACGTGAGTACGAGAGAGGAAAAAAGAGGCTGATACTAGGACACGAAATGTGCGTGGACATAGATACAGCTGGAAAGTTAAGTCTGGCTGCTGTCAGGTTGTTATGATCATATCTGATAATTGGCAGTCCACAATTTCCAGATTCAGTTCACTTAAGTCGAAACAATGATGTTATCGTATTATCGACCAAAGCAAAGAAAACAAACACCAAATACGATACAATGAAACACGGGTTGACCGCAAAGTAAAGTCAAGTAGACATTGGACCTCCAGGTAAGCGAATAAAAAGGTAGCTCAAACCAACATACGCTGAAGTGTTGGTACTCGGAGGGGGACTTCGAAATCGCAACCAAAAAAAACAGTCCAACTAATTAAAACAAGCAATTAAGGCACAAGAACCAGGAAGAGAAAAGAGAATGTGAGAGCCACAGAGCATATGCATACCATAGTTGTAAACGTATTGTCGACCAGACGCCGCGAGGAAAAGCAAGCCAGCAAACAGGTATTCCATATCTGCCAGCCAATGATGGATAGGGCTCCGATTAGCCGGATCTCGCCACGTACGACAAGAGCAATCGCAACAGATAAGCACATAGACAAAGATGGCTATCCCTGCACGAGTACACAACTGCATGGCCCCTGAGTGTGGCCGTCAACGATTCGCTAGTTACGGAGCGCACAGCATGAATGGATGCGTCTGTAGCCAGAAGCAGTTCTCCCGGTGCTGGTTCTCCGGACTTGGTTCTTGCTGATTTTCACACGAGCAGCGCAGGCTCCTCGAGTGCTGTGCCACCCGTCCTCCCTGTCAGGCGGACATGCGCGACGTGCCGAGTGAGAAAAGTGCGTTGCGATGGGCGGTGGACGAGCTGCTCGAACTGCGAGCGGCTCGGCTTCTCCTGCTCGTATGATGTCGGCGCGGGCGGCGGCAGCACAAGTGCGGCTGAGGCGCTGGATGCACCGGTGGCCGATGATCTTGCAACCCCAAGGCAGCGCACGCGCCAGGCTTGCCAAAACTGCCACGCGCGCAAGGCGCGATGCAGCGGGGGGACACCGTGCTGCAACCGGTGCCGAGCTCTTGGGATCTCATGCGTGTACCGGCCGGGCAAGCGGGCGAAACAGCGGCGAGTCCCGAAAAGCGTATTCAAGGGTGACGGTGTCGGCGAGGGTGGCGATGAGGCTGAAGGCGACGCCGCGGCAGAGAGTGACCGGGCCGACCAGGTCTTACCGCACCGCCCCAAGTGCAACGACGCCCGCGGCCGAAAGCCGGCTGCCAGCAGACTAGCAGGAATCACACCGGGCGAGGCGGCTCCATTCTCATCGGTTTTCTCTGGGCTACCGACATTGTCCTTGTTACCAATGTCGTCGATCGACATATCCGAGGCGCTGGCTATGCAGACATTCGACCGCTTCTTCCGACACATACACCATATCCCGACATTTGCATTCCTGCACCGGGCGTCCCTCGAGCAGCGATTCCGCGCCGGCCGAGTCGACCGTTCGCTGCTGCTGGCACTCGTGGGCGTTGTACAGCTGATAGGGGGTGAATCCGGCGAGGACGAGCACGGCAGCCAGGGTGGCCGCGATCGCCGATACGACGGCGAGGCCGCGGCCGGTTCTGCCTGCATCGCCGAGGCCGAGCGGCTCGTGCTGGCACGCCTGGAGCGACCGTCGACTCTGGCGCTGCAGGCACTTGTGCTTGTCGTGCAGCATCGGCTGCTGGCGGGCCGCTATGCCTCTGCTTTCATGCCGCACGGCGTGGCGTCTCGCGCGGCAGCAGCTTTGCGGCTCGACTGCGAGAACCCTCGGCTCTGCTTCCTCGCGCGCGAGTCGCGGCGCCGCCTGCTCTGGGCGCTGTATGTCGTGGACATTGGCATGGCCAACGGTCTCGCCAGCCTCAGCCTGTGGGCGTACCGCGCCGGGCGCATCGCTATCCAGCTGCCGTGCAACGAGCGCAACTATGAGTTCGATCTGCCGGAGAAGGCCGAGCTCCTGTACCTGGGTGTCGTGCCCGGCGGTACTCCGGGAAGCCTCGGACGCCTCCCGCCACTCCCCGATAGCATGGGATTTCTTGCGCTGTACGTGCGCATACAGTCGCTGCGCAGCTGTATCCTGCGCTTAGCTCGGGAGCTTGACGATGAGGCCGACGGTAGAATCACGGGCACTTCCAGCGATGGTATGACCCCCAGCCCAGCCACTGCTATCGATAGAATTGCCGCTCTCGCCGGCGCCCTCGACTCCTTCGCGGCCCGTCTGCCTACCAGCTTCCGCTGGTCGGAGGCCAACGTGCGCTTACGCACGCACTCGCCGCGCCTGTGCGTCTTCGTCATGACTCACGTCTGGTGGCAGCAGTGCCACTGTGAGCTGTACCGCTTTGCAATGGGCAGGACCAAGCCCGTTCTGCCTCCGCCTATTCTCTGCCATGCCAGACGCCAACTCTGCGCCCATGCCCTCGCCTTGTCTGATATGTTCCGCCTTCTGCTGTCCCTCGACAACGGCGTGCCCGTCACGGACCTCGACTTGCCCATCTGTCTCTACCAGTGTGCCCGCGTCCTGCACGGCATTCGCGTTGTTATGTTGTCGCCTGACCCAGAGGCTGCTGCCGACTATTCTAACTTCACAAGCGACAGAAACCCACCCCAGAACCTCCTTCATCTCCTCTCTCAGGGTATTGCTGTGTGCATGGGCGTTATGGAACGCTGTATCCAGACGCCGGCGTCGCACCGAATCGTAAGTGCCATGAGCTTCTGGGAGGACGGGAAGACGGGAGAGCGAGAGGCGAGGAGTAGTAGCAAATATATAAGTGTCCGAGTATAGCTGATGACAGACGCGCATTGCAGTGTACCGACCTAGAGAAGCTCGTGCTGCGAGGCTCCGGTACCGAGATACTGCGCAGCCTGACGGCTGTAATCCATATACAGCCAGCCCAGCCGGGCCGCGGCGGCGACGATGTGAGCATCCACAACGGCCAGGACGTCGACGATGCTGACGACATAGACAGCCTCGCTCCCGCGCTCTTTCAGCCACCACTAGAAGGCGGCCTGGATGATGCCAGTGACGTGGTGTCCGACTTTCCAAGCTCCCTGAATACCTACGCTATCGCAGGTTCCAGTGACTTATTCTCCGGCCTTGTCGGCGTCGCCAACATTCCCGCCGCCCATATGACTGCACCCTCTGCTGCTACCGAAGCCCTCGACGCCTTCGACCTAGACATCGATATGGTCGGCAGCACCGATCTCGGGGCCTGGCTCTGCGGCGACTGGTCGGTGAACCTGGCGAGGTGAGACTGTAGAGACCCGCATACAGAGACTACAGCATGGGCGCTACAAACATCTTCACCAGCTACGTGCACTTGCATCGGACAAAGTCACATCATCTTGGCTTAAACACGCGAGCCGTCTTGAATCTCGCAGTTCGCATAGTGCGATACAAGGAACATAAGACATGTATGTAAACTGCGCTCCCATTTAAACGCTTCGCTGTGGCTTCGCTCTCACGACGCCACCGCAATAAGACGATGGCGTGTAGCCGCCGTGCTTTAGGCAGATAATCTCTATTATAAAGACAATCCTCCGAATGCTACCATCGCAAGTGGTGCGCAGATATCCCGAGAGATATCTGCGATCCCGGGAGGTCGATCAGAATAGACATTGTTTCACGCTGCTCTCGCGCTTCGCTCGGGCGTCCCTCGGCCGCACCAGGGCCTTCGTCACCGTACTCGTAAGATACATATCAGGACGTTCACTGTAACAGTGGCGTATTTTCTGACGGGCCGCCAGCTGGCTCGCGCGACACTCGGTCTGCCTGGCCCTCCGAATCGTCCGAGTCCTCCGAGTATCCCACAAACCCAAGCTGTTGCTCGCGGTGAATCCAGCCGAGGCAAAGGCCGGCGCCGGGGCCTAACAGCACCGACGAGGCCACCACTGCCGCAGCCAACCTCCAGCCAGTCTCCACAAGTAGCCAGTACAATGCCGTAAGGCCGACGAAAATGATGTCAATCTCAACAAAGCGAAGAGTCGAGCGCGTCATCTCTAGCCGATCATCGGGCTGCATGAATAACGACCACAACAGCCAACTGTGTGCGAGCACTGAGCACACGATGGGCACAGCGTAGACGGCGAACAGTGACGGTCGGTGTGACTCAAGATGGTGGGTGTTTGGGCCCGTGGGAGCACCATACCGCCGCTCTTGTTGCCGACTTACTGCCCAGCGCATGGCCTGGCGGACAGTGGACACGTAGACTGGGAAGAAGAGCCACACGCCAATCGCAGGCGCAGACCGCAGCGTGAGCATCAGCACGGAGGGGAGCATGTAGCCCAGTGCGATGCCGACAGGGATGGCCACGACCTCGGACGACGCAGCAAGATGCCGCCGTGTGCTCGCAGCGGGAGCCGAGGCCGCGACAGGTGCTGCCGCATCATCGCCGGCACCATTCGACTCGATGCTGTCCTCTGCCTCGGGCTGCTCCGCCAGGATGCTGGCCCGCGCTCGCTGCAGGTGCGCCGGCAGGATACCTAGCTCCCAGATGAATGCACCGCCTACAAAGTTAAACGCAAGCCAAGGCCCTGTCGGGCACGCGATCAGCACACTGGGCCCATTGCAGAGGCGCGCTGACTCGACCGTGCTGACAGTCAGGAGGCCGCCGACGAATGCGAGAACTGTGCCTATGACGGCTGTCGCGCGCACCGACACAAGCGACTCGCCCAGAAAGCTGACAAGAAAACACGCCAGTGCCCCGACCATTGGGATCCGAGACAGCCAACGTAGTCGTGACCGTGCGTGGCATTGCGAGAACAGCAACGCCACATTGACGTCCGCGTAGTTGAACAGTGTTGCTGCCGTTGCTATCGCCATCACCACTGGGACCACCAGCAGTACCCGTAGCCGAAAGCGCTGGACCAGCGTGCCCCGGGGCCCGGGCGAAAGTAGCGAAACCATGTACAGGTGCTCGTCGTGAGAATGCCGAGGCGGATGTTCTCTGTGCTGAGGCGGAATTTAGCCCTGGCTTGACTTCCGCTCGTTTCTCGACCGCTTCGATGCCTTTTGGCGTGTTCTCAGCTTTCTAGGCGCACCACTATACTTGTATATGACGTAATGTATGCGCTGTTCTTCTCTACACTTGCGATGCATGTATTATGGCCTGATTCGCTGCGTCCGAGACGAATGTCAACGCGAAAGGCACGCAGACCAAAAGAAAACAACGGCTGTCACGTTGCGACGAATTATGGGGCCTGACGTGTTTCGAGGACAGTCAATCAATGAAGAAGTCAGGAGTAACACAGACTTTTTATGTAAGATACAAGTGAAGTTGTACGCATGATTATAAAGTTCTAACCGTTGCTCCGTACGTGCATCACAACGTGAATTCCTACACAAAAGACCTTTCCTGCTAGGGCTATTTTCCATGTAAAATGCAGTATAAGCCATCAATTCGTCTATCCCAAGCCGTGTTTATTGCTTCGTCATGTATTCATGTATGCCAGATCCGGCAGCCCCTCGATTATGCTCTCTATCAGCCCAAAGCCGTTTCCAAGGGTCGGGCTTGAAACCGGTAGCACCCTCAATGACGTGCTGGCCTTGTCTGGGCTTGTGACACTGCTACTCGCCTGTTTACCAACAGGATCGGGACCGTTAGACAGGACGAAGTCATTGGCCTCGTGGAAGACCGGAGAAGTAAAGTCGGGTTTATCTTTGACATGGCCCGCTGACGCTATAATTGCTGGCGAAGACCACGCAGTTTCCCTGCCAGGCGGGTCAACGGCTGCTGAAAGGCTCGTAGCCGGCTCGGTCCAGCCGCTGAACGTCGCTTGTGCTGGCGAGGACACCATCTCGCCCCACTCATCGTCATCCTCGTCATCATCCTCGTCGTCTATCGCATTGGCGGACTCGTTGCTTCGATTCAGTGGTCCCAGTTGCGACGTTTTTCCGAATGACGGTGGCAATGACCAGCGAACTTCTTTTCTTGCGGCCGCAGGGGACGCGGGCGTGGGCGGCGCAAGTGGCATGGGTGAGTCGGATACTGTTACTGAATTCGGTTTCAGTACTGGCACCAGGGTTGGCGATAGGACTGTGTTAAGATTGAGGCTGGGAGCTTCGAACTGCTTCTTTGCCTGGCCTGGCCCCGAGTTGAGGCTGCTTGACCATGCAAATGTTGCTGCAGCTGCTTCCGCCACATCGACTGCGCTGTCCACGCTGCTGCCTTGGGCTGAAGGCCGGTGCCGATGTGTATGTGCTGGAGAGGCGGTAATATGCGATACGCTTGACGACCGCCTATACACTGCATCGAGTGCAATCGGCTCTTTCGTAGAGTCCCAACCGAACACGTTGCCCCGTATACCACTGCCCCCCAATGCAGGCCGCCCCGTGAGCGAGTCTTCTTCCATCCACCGACGCACAATTTTAACCGTATCCATGCGGATTGTTGATGTGGCCCATGTGATCCGTCGGTATCTGCAGTCGTCACCAACAGCAAAACTGCGCATACTACCCTGCCGTGAGATGCGGTACCATCTCTTGCGCTCTGAGACTGAAGTAAAGCTATCCTCAATAATGAAGTCGGGCACGTAAAGATCCGAGGCGTCGTGTTGGCTGAGTTGATTACCGCTCTCTGAAAGGTCAAATAGTTCGTCGACATTCGCTTGGCTATTAGTAAACCGTAGGTCGCCGTACTCATCTAGGGGTCGCACGATGGGTGTGTCGTCAGCAGACTTCATAATAGATGCCGATCCCAGATTTCGCGCGCTATCTGGCACTGCCTCTTGGGCTGAGCTTGGCTCTCGAATTCCAAGTCTTCGTACCGTGGCAGCTGAGAGTTCTGTCTTTGAGGCCAACCTTGAAGTCGAATCTTGGATCATCTCTGGGATAATCTCGGGGGCCAAGACTGGCTGAAGTCGCTGCTGCTGATCCGGCTCTTCTTCTTGGCTTCTGTCAAGCTCCGTAACTGGCTTTGGTACATCCCCGAGAGCTTCTGATTCCAGAGTCTCCGGGCTAGACAGACGTAACTCGTTTTGTGAAATGTTCGCATTGTCTGATGCGCATCGTGAGCTCGTTGAATTTGGTGTTTGGCATTCATCCTCGGCGCCTTTAATGGTCGTTTCGGATGCTCGAGTGGCGTCGGATTCGTCCTGAATTTGTGCGAGTCCGTCAGACAGCTCTACGAACTCCAAAATCTTTGATGCTGACTTTTGAGATCGCAGCGGCGGAAGCGATGACACCCCATCGGCACACTGCACCTCAACCACCGACGGATTCAAAGTTTTTCTTGATACCACACCGTTGCTGCCAATCAGATCTTCACTGTCATCATAGCTCTCGCCATGTCCAGCTCCGTTTGCGACCTGGAGGTTCTCGTCCTTGACCCCGACCGCAACCGAATTTACTTCGGGTATGTCGTCTGCGTCATTTGCATACGCCACTTTGACCCCTTGAGGGTTCATTTCTATCCCCTCCGCGTAATTTAATGGTCTCCCATTCTCAACTTTTGTGACCCCCTCTTCTTTTTCTTCATTATTTTGCGCAGCTCTCTGTTCCCTACCGGCCCAAGTCCCAGATCCGCCCCCGCGAGAGTTGGTCCCCGTGGCTTTGTCTTCAATAAGCACAGTCGCTGATATACTGGGGTTGGGCAAGGCAAATTCTTGTCCCCAAAGCTTGCTGTCGGCCCCGGACAGGGTCGCTGCCTTCAAGCCAGGTGAGACTGCAGGCGTAGTGGCTGGTGATGGCGAGCCAAATGTCCCAATCGAGCCGAGAGTGTCATATTGTAAGGCATTGTATACTCGAAGGCTATCGCTGGCTGGCACCTCCAAGGATCTTGGTTGTGCAAAGCCATCAAATTTGACCAATGCCGACGGGGGCGTGGCAACGGTGTCAGTCGCCACAGACCAGTCGCCAAAACCATCCTCTTCGTTGGCCCAAGGTGACTGTGAGGTATGGACGGGAGTAGCAACGGGTGTTTCGGTACAATGAGCAACGGGGACATCAGGGACAAGGCCGGGGTCCGAGGATGTCCAAGGTGAGCCCCAAGGATCATCCATCACGGAGCGGCGCGCATATTTTAAAGAGAGGTGACCCAAATGCTGTTCCGGAAAAGGGGCACTGTTTCTACAGCTTTCAGACGGCGGCTTAAGTCGATGTTGATACAGGCGATACGGCGGAATTAAACGGTTTGAGTTCTTGAACGCGGCCTGTTGCCTTAACGGTGTATCTTAGTATCGTGTTGCGTGTGTAGTGTCGCGTGGTCGTGTCGTGCCTGTTAACAAGGTAAGGTTAGCAATATCATGAACGAGTGAGGAGGTTACTCCGTAATACTCGGGCAAGGTTAATCCGAAGGCCCCGGGAGAAAGCACTTAGCGTAGCTAACTTCATACCGTTAGAGGATCGATATCGCTTACTAACCAGTATTCCGGCTACTTGTACTCGCGAGTAGTGTTCTGCAGCGGCTGTTGCCCCACCTCGACTTGATGGATTCATGGAATTCTCTTGCATGCTGGAGAATAAAATCTGAGTTCAGGCTATCCCTCTGGCGCCTGTCTAATTTACGACTGATGGAGCTTGGTGAACCTTGACGATGTCTCTCTCACGCGTCAAACACATTGTTTTGGTAGGCCACTTTCGTAGTCTTGGGGATTTGAGCTGAGACGTGAACTAGCACGTCCTCAACAGTTCACCTAAATAGCAATTTCAGACTCTTGAAGACTGCTAACCATTGATCTATAGGTACTATCTGGTAAAGGTGGAGTTGGAAAGTCGTCTGTGACGACACAGCTGGCACTGTCGTTGTCTCTGGCTGGACACTCAGTAGGCGTGTTGGACGTTGATCTTACGGGACCATCGATTCCACGAATGTTTGCCGTTGAGGATGCCAAGGTTACTCAGACAGCGGGCGGTTGGCTGCCAGTAACGGTACACGAAGCCGACGTGGAAGAAAGTGTAGGTGCCTTGCGCGTAATCAGCTTGGGATTCCTCTTACCGCAACGTGGCGATGCTGTCGTCTGGCGAGGGCCAAAGAAGACGGCTATGGTGCGGCAGTTTTTAAGCGACGTGTTCTGGGGCGTCACGGATTATTTACTGATCGATACACCGCCTGGTACGAGCGACGAGCATATCTCTCTTGTTGAGACGCTGCTCCAGAGCACACAGTCAGGACAGATTACGGGCGCGGTAGTTGTCACGACGCCCCAGGCAGTCGCTACAGCGGACGTGCGAAAGGAGTTAAACTTCTGCATTAAAACGAGCCTTCCTGTCGTTGGAGTTGTCGAAAACATGAGCGGATTCGTGTGTCCGCATTGCTCGGAGTGCACAGATATCTTCCAGAGCGGTGGCGGCCGCGCGATGGCGGCTGATTTTGGTGTACCCTTTCTCGGGAACGTGCCCATTGATCCTCAGTTCCTTCTGCTGGTCGAGTCCGGTCATGTGCCTATGTATCCCGCGGGTACGCGTGTGAACGGAGAGACATTCGTATCATCGGCAGGCGAAAACGCAAACGACAACAGCACGATACAGGGCACCGAGGACGAGCTGAAGACCAGCAACTTGGTATATAAATACCGGTCGTGCTCGCTGTCACCTATTTTCCGGCATATAGCTGCCGAAGTTGTGGCAGCTAGCGCTGGAGAAACATAAAAGAAATCGAATAAGATCAGTGAATAAGATAAATACGGGCATTAACTGCGTATTACCCACGTTGGAGCTGCCCCATGACAGCATATTGCCGATGCACGCCACACCGTTGCAACTGCATAAGCACGTGTGCCTGTCCTGCAGCTTTGCACACCCCCGCCACTTAACTTTATCATGGCTACAGAGTACGGAGTACAGTTCGGCTTGACGGCGCCATTCCGTATTACGAGTACTTGCCGTTCGCCGTATTACGGAGACGAGTACGAGTACGACAAAATACGTAGAAGAACGGCCGTGCGCAGCATCCGAAGTGGGTAGAGGGGCTTTACTGTGTGTATAATCGTTGATACTGTTCACAGGGCCCGATGACAGCATTGCCCCGCGATGGTCCTGTACCTTGCACTATGCTTGTTACTGTGTAGAAGTACAGTTATGGCTTAGACTGGCACCCTCACCGCCCGCAGCATGCCGCTAACCCCACATGAAAATCTCGCACAGCTTTCTGGCTACATACGGGTACTCCGTAGTCTCGAGGTGGGCATTTAGTATTAGGTCAAAGTTTTTGATCAAAGCCGACAGATTTTCTTCGCACTCTTCTTCTTTTTTTCTTTCCAACAAACTTGACGCTCTGCTTTACCTACAACCGCCTGTGCAGTACGTACATTCCTACCCTCGCATGATGCACATTCACCTCGCGCGACCAACAAAACGCTGTTTTTGACGACTGCTAACGTTTGTTTCAGCCATTGTATCCGTCCGAAAAACATCCACAATTTGACTTTTAACACTTGACTTCACGCAACACCAACAACGCCGTCAGCTTTTATATCTGATTCATGAAACCACAGTGACCGGACCGTCCTTTCCCAATACCATAGGGACCGGGCTCTGTAAACATTTATTTCGCTAGCAGTAGCAATTCATGTGCTTGACGGATCTCCTGCGCTTCCTCTCCAAGCCAGCTCGGTCAGTATTCGTCCCGTGAGGTTTTTATGGACATCCGTTCCCATGTTGCTCATATTTCCCTCTCTCTGAGCAAGTGGGCTCTGGCTTACTGTCTTATAGGCCTCGATAACACCCCTTCAACATCCTCCCAAGGTTACCACGACTTGCTTGCTGCTATTTTGTGCATCGCAGCCCTTCCTCTCAACTGCACTACCCATATCGCACTCGCCTTTCGAGAGTGACCCTCAATCCGGTACTTATAGCTAGTATCGGTTGTTGCGTGTCACCTTTCAGCACCAGCCAACATTCCTTCCTCGAAGGTTTTTATCCTCCTCCCCGGCCGACCCCCATAACGTCCCTTAAGAGACGTCATCTGTAATCGAATTGTCGCTGGCTTCGCCAGCATCTTTACTCAACCCACCATCTGTGGGCCTACTCTCTCAAGCGAACCCCGCAGCGTTCGTTTGAGTGGCAGCTAGAGCTCCGCGGAAGCGATTTTTTGGCCGCACCTGCTTCACAAGAGTCGACGATCCCCGTGATCCAACCGTCCAACGATCCTACGGCCTCCTACGAATTCGTGACACCTTTCTAGTCACTCCCGCCTACCCTGGCAGATAGGAGATGGTCAACCTCGAGATCCCCAATGATTACACCTTCTCGCCTTCCTTGGCAACACCGCACTTGACTATTAATCATGATGTGGCTGTTGATCTAGACTCTACCGGTGCCTTTGAGGGCCCCGAGAAGCTGCTTGAAGTTTGGTTTTCCCCAAGTCCCGATGTCCTGCCCCCGACTGTTAAGCCCAATGGGCTGAAAGCCGTTTCGCCTGACAACTGGGTCGGTATGCTGGATCTTGTCAACTGCAAGATTCTATCTGTCGTCCGTTCCGACACCGTCGACGCCTACCTGCTGTCCGAGTCGAGCATGTTTGTTTTCCCCCATAAGATTATCCTGAAGACCTGCGGCACCACCACCCTCCTGCTAGGTCTACAGCGCATGCTTCGTATCGCTGCAGCTCATGCGGGTTTTGCCTTCCACAATGCTACCTCGCTTGACGATGTTCATGCTGCTGCCACGCCGTACCGCGTTTTCTACAGCCGCAAGAATTTTCTGTTTCCGGACCGGCAGCAGGGACCTCATCGCAGTTGGAAACAGGAGGTGAAATATCTGGACGACATGTTTGAGGGGGGCAGTGCCTATATGGTAGGAAAGATGAACGGTGATCACTGGTACTTATACATTACGCCGCCAAACACCGGCCTGACGCTACCTTCCTCGCCTGGTGCCAATGGCGGCATCATTGGCGGCAACAGGACAAAAATCCCTACCAGCGGTCTATCTCATACTGCATCAATGGAATCCACCGAGGTCGAAGTAAACGACGAAACTCTCGAGATTCTTATGACTGATCTTGATCCGGAGAACGCAAAGCAGTTTTATCTGTCCCACGCCACCGAAGTAGCTATCGCCAAAGCCAATTTGCAGAACCGCACCAAGGCTTCCGTACGCTCCCGCCGCTTGTCGGATGGCTCGCTTAGCACCTCGGGCGCGGATGACATCTTTGATGTGGATGACATTGATTTTGGCTCGCGTGGCACGCTGACACCTACAACCGAGCATGAAACTGATAGCGGTGTTGAGACGACTGAAGGACATGCACTCGGGACTGTTGTCTCCGATAGCTGCGGGCTGTCCGATGTCTATCCCGCTTCCCAGTTTCCAGACGGCCGCATCGATGCCTACATGTTTGCGCCTTGCGGATTTTCGGCCAACGGCGTCATCCCAGCTCCAGTTGCACGCCCCAAAACGGGAAATGACGGCCATAGCCAGACCACCGACGATGAGCAGATTCTTGCTGACCACTACTTCACCGTCCACGTGACGCCTGAACCTTCGTGCTCGTTCGCCTCTTTTGAGACGAATATCCCAGGTGGCCAGAAAGGCCGCCAGACTGCGGACATTGTTCAGCACGTGGTCGAGATCTTCAAGCCTGGCCGCTTCAGTGTCACTCTTTTCGAAGCTAAAGGGCGTGCGTCCGGGAACAAGGATCAATATTTTTTGGCTGACGACGGCCGCAGTTCTGCTGCCATTGGAAACATGAACGGGAAGCCACGCCTGGAGGGAATACCTGGCTACCGTCGCATTGATCGTATTGAGCACAACTTCGACGACTATGACCTTGTCTTCCGATTCTATGAACGTGAGGGCTGGACCGACAACGGCAAGGCGCGTGTGGGCGAGAATTGAATGAGTGCAGCTTGTTCTCTCGGCCATATATATTTTGGCTTCGTGCCACTGCAAATTTGTTTCTTTCGGCCTGCGTTCTCCTAGAGGAGTGTCTTGGCTTCTCAAGGCAGCGTCCTAAGCAACTCTATCTTACATTCTTTTCCCCACGGCCTCTCAAGGCAAGGTAGTGAGCGGCCTTTGCTACCAAGGGCGGTTCGCAAACTTTGCCTTCGGCTGTGTCGGCTTATATTTTTTGTGAACTTATTTTTCAGACACACACGCTAGTTAAGAACTTGACACGTAAATTGGATTTGTCATTTTAAATCGTCGTGCGGGCGTGCAAATGCATGTGTATGCTTGAGCTACCCGCTTTGTGCGAATGTCGTACTACGGAGCCCCGAAGTAAGGCGCTGCATACTTCGTACGGTCATATTGCTGATTATGGAAGCGCGTGCGTATAATGTGAACACACAGGACGCCATGTCCCTCAAAACCAGGAAAACGTTTCTCTAGAGCCTCGCCCCTGTATACCTAAACTTAAGTCTTTGAGTCATGACCGTCGTAATCAATACAACAGCTTCTGTTTCTAATTCATTTAGGCACATTTGCTCATGCAACATCCGGTAGTCTTACGGCTATGTCGCCAGACTGCGTAATGTATCGTACCCATGGCAGAGAGGGATATTGAAGCTAGACAGTTAGTTTCTTGACTGAGCATTGAGATATGGGGCTACAATCATAGGGGTAAGAAACCTACTTTTGGTTCTGTGATCTTCAAGTAGCGAACTTGTATGCCGCTGGTGGTGAAGTATGGGATCTCAAACTTAACCTGGATAGGTCGCTTGGCGCCCTTCCCAGGGGCGCCTACGCCACCCATGCTACCGCCAAAGCCCCCCGTCATGCCACCGCCATGCTCATCGTCACCCCGGACGCTGGGTAGGCCGAGCTCGGCGCGCATGAGAAACTCTTTGTTGCCGCCAAATTGCTTTATCTTCCAAACGATAGCACTTTGTTCAGGGGCATAGTGGACAGTGCCAATATTGGTGCGGAAACGGGGTGAGTCGGCATCGTCGGGGACGGGTACGATGATCTCAACATTGTTGGCAGTGCTGCGGCGTTTAAACTGGGCCTTAGCCTTTAGCATGTACTCAATGCGGCTGCCGCTGTGTGACTCGACGACGCACTCAACCCAGATAAGAGGCTTGACCTGGGTGTTGAGGCGGTAGGACATGAGCTCAAACTCGCCATCCGGCGGAATAAACGAGATAGTGCGGTCATTCTCAAAGCGCGATAGACGCACACACTGGTGGAATTTGACATCCTCCATCTCGATGGCTTTACCACGCGTTGTCCGGCCGGTAGTCTCGAACATAACCTTGTCATTGAGACCGAGACGCAGCTCAGGCATGCCGGAAAGGTAGCATTTCATCTTGATGCTGCCTAGGATTTCCGAGCGTAGTACATTGCCATTGGCCGACACAAGTAAGTTGAGTGATTCGATAACATCGAGGAAGACCTCGTTCTTGCGGTAGCGTATGCCCTCGGAGCGCCAGGACACCGCGTTGGTGACAGCTATAGGTGGCCGAGCTTGGATCTCCAACTTGTGTGATTCCTGGGTGATGTATTCCTGCAGAATCTTGGACTCTGTAGTCTGTGGGTAGCCAAAGTCCATCATCTCGTCGAGGAGCTCGTAGATGATGACAAAGTTGTCGCGGATAGATTCCTCCTCGAGAGCTTTGAAGTATTCGGTAAAGACATCGACAATTTTGTGCAAAAAAAGAAGAATCTCGGCTGCATTGGTGTTACGCTTGGTGAGGGCGAGCAAGTAAAGGTTATTGTGCCGAATGTAGAGGTACTGCAGTCCACAACCATAATTAGTAAAGGCACTGGTACTGGGGGGTTCAATGTAGAAGTCCCCTATTCTTAGGTCTTGCGGCTCGTATTGGAAAGTACCCACGTTGACGCCTTCATGCGAGAAGCACGGCGGCACGGCAGACGACTCTTCTTCAGCTTCACTAAGAAGGATGGGAAACTTCTCGACGGCAGACATGGGAATGTCGCCCCGGTAGTTGCGAGCAAGGAGGGTCTGCGAGTTAAGATGTTAGCATGTTTCGTGGCATGTACGTCAATACGTGCACTGGTGCACTGAGATTTGGGCTGCAGCCGTAGCTTCAGCCTTGGCGTGGACTTACCTTGCCCTTGAGGTCAAGAAAGAAGACGGCGGAAGCCATGGCGCGGGGATGAGTAGGATTGCGAGTGGTGAGGACTCTACAGCGCCAAAGACAATTGACGCAGGCTTTTCCTAGCCGCGCAGGTGATATCGGAAGCAGGGAGGCGAAGGACGGGAAGCAGCGCAAACAATAAGGTAGATGCTCTGCCCGAGTGCGGAGAGGCAGCCATTCGTCTCTCGAGGGGAGACGTTGTCCCTATTATTGCAGCGTCAACCAACCAATCTGTCGCATCACGGCGACGCACGGGCCCACTCGGTACGGAATATGACTAGTCCGACGATAGAAGCACGTGAGCTCGCCAGGGAAAAAATTGCAAAGCTCTGGCGTGTATAAAAGCATATATCGCAGCGGGAGAAATAGTAGAATTTTCTCTTCTCATCAACGCGCTTCATAGACAGTGCAGACCATCTTTTGCTTCGCAACCAGACCCGGCATTCTGTCGGGATCTACCTAGCTTGCGTGGATGCGTCATGCGATTAGCAAGTGCGGAGAGAGATGATTTCTTCTGCGGCTCCATAAGAGCTGCCTGAGCATTTGTACAGTGTCCCTGGACATCGTCTCAGTTGCTTTGGCGGCGTCAGAGGAGCCGTACATATTCGCGCTGTGACTCTTCTTTGTTGCGTCTCGGAGTCTTCCAAGCCTCATTTCCTGCCTGTCCAGGCATCGACTGCGGCTGGGTTATTACCTAGAGTATCGAGAGCAGGATGGTTGTGATTTTAAAGGAGCACTGAAGTCGCGTCGTCTCTGATCGGCTCGTCCGAGCAAACAAAATAAAGCCCATGGCTACCCGTTTCTTGCAGCCCAGCAGCTTGCTAAGTTCTAGGTTTTGGGTCTGTCTCATGGATCCGCGATGCCAGCGAAATCAAATATGCTGGCATATCGAGTGCGTGACGCCTGTATTTCTGCGGACTCAGTTCTTCTTCAACGAGTATTATTGTGCCGCACGATTACGCTGTGCACCGCACTTCTAAAACCAGCAAACAATGTTGCGCGACAGAATTCTCGTATGAATACTTTTGAACAGATCACACGATAACTCTTGAGAGGCTCGTACGAACATCGCGAATTCCGGCCCGGCGTCCATTTGCCTGATTAGCATGTGATCTAGTTAGCACAGCGCTAACTCGAAGCGGCTGGTATTATTATACCGCTGCACGTGGCCGAAGTTTCATAGCTGATCCTGCGCCCTCGCGATAGGGACTGTTTAACGTGCCATGAAACTGCCTTCGACCCATATGGCTTGCTCGCGATTATTTGCCAAAGTGGTATAAACCCTTTGATTGCAGTGGGCACACGGAGAGCAACTCCATATAGCCGTATGGATGCTGACCGGTATAAAAATTGAAGTACACGTACTCGTAGAGAGAGGAGTACAGAAACCCAATGAGATGTCAGGGTACATAGGGATCCGCATGGTGGCGATAAGTTGCGGCGATAGTTGCGGCTCTTTGGACCGAACGGCAAAATCATCCCATTTGGGCGAGATTGAACTGGAGACAAGCTGGCATCACGTGTGAAACTTGAGCAGGCTACTTCGTAGGCCCAGACTTCCCTGCATGCGACATCAATGTTCATACAATTTGTCGCATTATACGGAGTACGTATCGTTCGCAGTAGCGTTGAATAGCGGACTCAACAAATTCGGCAGCCGCGTCTACCACGTGCTAGGCTCTGTTGCTTGTGCTCGGCGATTTTCACGTGCTAGGTCCAAGCAAGGCCTAAAATGAACTGCTCCCGCCCCTCTCTCTCTTGGTTGGCGGATCACCAGCACCGTTGCAATCATCAGTTGACGGGTCGCCAGTCCCCCGACAACCTCTCCGCACTGCGTCTGCATTTTAACTCACTTCTCGCCAGCGCCTGCATCGGGCCTTTCTACTGCCGCTGCCACGAACCGTCTTTGGTCGGGTAATGTGCTTGTCCGCGCTCGCGGCCTCGCTATATTCGACTTTTCGTGCCGGTCTTTTACCGTCTGAGCGGAGTGATCGCTGCGAAGGAGCGACCTTGACGAGGGAACACTTGCAACGCCAGGCAATCAGTCTGCCTGCCTCTTGCGGAACTCTTCTACGATTCGTTGACTACCGGTAGCCGCTATGCCTTCTGTTCCTGCAGCGTCAGCGGGCGATATCGAGCGTATTCAGCTGCCGCCTATTCTTGGAGTGGCGCCACAGGCCTGGGAAGAGAGTCGAAACACGGAAGACAGAAATCTACGGAGCGGGAAGGATGGGGCGGCCGATAAGGGCGAACAGCAGGTGAAAGGTGAAAGGCCGGCGTTGCTTCCCTATCACTGGCCTAGCCTTAACCCGTTGACGGCCTACTACACCCCGGGCCACGTTCAGGCCGCCGAACCACCCTTGCGGATGGATATTGACGCAAGCTCTGCCACGGGCACGCTCTCGCCAGATGGACGTGCCAGCAGTGTTAGTCTAGACGACCCGGATGTGCGCCTGGCCGCCGAAGCCCTAGGCGATCTGCGAGCGGGTAGGTTCTACGCGGCTTCCACAAGACATGTTTCCTCCGTTCGCGGTGCTCGATGTTTTTCTGCTCGCTGACTCTCGTCTAGACTTCGTCTCCTCGCCCACGCTGTCTGCCACTTCACGCACCCCCCAGCTAAATAAACGCGCCGAACCCATACTGTCCCTCCTTACTACTTCCCACCCCCTCCTGGCTCGAACTATCGAGGGCACTACCTCTGCCTATGTCAGCTCCAAAAACTTTTCACCAAAATTCAAGACCGGTGCCGAATATGTCGAGGGCTACCTCACCCCCCTTGGCAACACTCTCGGCTCAGTTGGTCGTGTGACCGGTGTCGAAGGCGGTGTCCGCTGGTTTCTTGGCGCCGGCCGACGCCAACGTTCCGCCGTAACAAATGCCAGAGGTGACAGCGACAACAGCACCTACTACAAGCGCCGCCGATTGGGTTCCCAGTCAGCGAGCGCCCGCGCCTCACCTCCGCCGATTTTTCCTTCGCATGCACAGAAACAGAGACATGCTGGTACCGATGCAGAGAATTTCGACTTCAGCGATCGTCGCCTCTCCATGAGCACAGTTGACACACTGCCCGCATATGAAGAACAAGCATCGCCAGCCTATACAGAGACCGCGGGTCACGCGAAAGAGGGACCTTCATCACACACTGAAACAGATGTTCGCGGGTCTGCACCGTGGCAGTCGCGGCTCATCATGTCGACGTCCGGGCTTAGCATCGCAATGAGCGATGAGAGCCTGCGTAGCTTGAAGTACTGCCTGCACTGGCTTCGCTGGGCTAACGACCACACCGGCCAGATTGCCGGCGCTCTGAAGTCTGCGCTGGAACAGTTCGAAGCGAACGCGGCGGGTGCAGCTACAACTGCCAGCAACAGTGCTACCGCGACTACCACATCCGACGCTGCATCCGACGCCACAGTCGACGTCACAAATACTCCTGCCTCGGATGTGACACCCGGCGGTACTGCTGCCAAGCGTACGGAGCTGGCTGCGCGTATCGCAGCGCTGCGGGGTGACGTACTGGGCACACTCCGAGGCGTGATTGACACCGTCTCCAAGTATGCCGGTGGCGCCCTGCCCGAAAACGCGCGCGTGCTGGTGCGCCGACATCTGACGAGTTTGCCCCAAAGATTCCGTCTCGCAAGCCAGTTTGACGGCATGGCATCGCCAACTGCTCCAGGACTAGCCACTGACGCTGAGATCTGCGAGGGTGCTCAACGCGTTCTCGTGTTGGCAATGGAGGGCCTTGACATGATGACGCAGGTCAGCGGTGTCCTAGACGGTACGATCGTTAGCGCTGAAGAGTGGTGCGAGCGCCTGGGCAAGAAGACGGCCGCCCAGATGAACACGGCCGACCGTAGTCGTCTAGATCTTGTACCGACCGCCCCAGGAGATTTACTGGCGCCGGCGTTGCCAGTACGGCCCGCGCCATCCAACGGTCGGGAGGATGTGGTGATGCAATGACAGCATGGTTGCTGCGGATTTTACGGCGTTCGAACGCTTGCACAGAAGGAAACCATACAACAAATCGAAAATTGCGGAAAATTTATGAGTACAATAGCAACGAGTCAGTACGGGCCAGTTGGCTTGTAGGAAGAGCCTTGAAATACGGGAATCGAGGTGCGAAGCACTTGCATGCGACTAAAGCTTATGGAAGGGCAAACTGGTCTTTTATGACGATCGGTGGAGTCGATGGCTATGCAGTGGTGGTTCGGATACCCGTATATTTGGCATGGAATGAACTGTCTGCGGTATCTTACTAGATCTGTCGTTATTTGGAACTGTCTTGCATTTATTGGCATCACCCAATGTTGTAACCAAAATACGCGTGCTGTTCATGATAGTCCAATGCCACCTTTGACGAGCTATGAAAGAAGCTCTAATACCTGGTGTACCGAATTAGGCATCTGCTGCATCAAAGTTACGGATCAGGTTGTAGTAGAACTTGAGAAGCTCAATGTGCGAGGCCATATCGATGCGCTCATCGATGGTGTGGGCGTTCAACGAGTAGCCTTGGCGCACGGGCGTCCAGCGGTAAACGTGAGGTGTTAGGTCTGCAAACGTGTCGTTAGCAAGGGTATGGCCATCGACTCTTTGACAGGCGACTGACTTAAGTAGTGCCGGGTGTCAGTATTGCCCGTCATGATCTCGCCAACAGGCACCACGGTTCCGCCTTCGTAGGCAAAAGTATGTTGGATGGTACCAGAAAAGAGGTCCCAAATGGGGCCGTCAGTAGGTGAAATAGGCGCTACAGGTGTCTCCTGGCGCGTTGTGAGGACGAGGGAGCCATTGTAATCCACCTCGTATAGCGGGTGAAAGGACTCAGATGTATCGACGTCCATGTCGACGTGGTACTCGGAGCTTTCTTCAAAGGCCGTGAGCGTGAGGCCAAATTTCTCAACAATAGGCTGAATTAGCTGCACAGTGTTCTTCTTAACCTCGTCAATGGAGTTTTGCGGTGCGACGCGATAGTTGACGCCGAGGGTAGTGAGCTCAGGCATGGCATTGATTTTGACACCCTGTGCGTGTATTAGCAGAACACTCGTTAAGCGCGGATGCTCTCATGGAGGAGCTTACACCAGAGATCAGATCAACGGACTGTGAAGTCTGGAGACGGAAGTTGGTAGGCCGGTCAACAGCGGCCAGCCTAAGGGTCAGGGCGTCAAGGTCGCCGGATGTGACTAGACGGGTCACCTCCGGATCGTCGTCTGGCGAGTAGCGGGCACGGCAAACGAAGTGGTGGTGCATCGGCGAGTCGGGCAGTAGCTGGGGAGTGTAAGGGTTGGCCTCTAGGGTGGCGACAATCTCGGCAACGATGCCGATTCCAGTGTGGGGAAAAGGTATGGACGAGTGGCCACCCTGAACGTGCAACTCGTAGATCACGTCGGCGTGGCCCTTTTCAAGAACAGCGGGCAGGGCATATAACGTGTTGCCATCAGCAGACGTGGCTAGGCCCATGCCGCCCTCGTCGAGTATGAGAACCATGGAGTGGCGACCAAAGCGGTTTTCAAGGTAGGGAGCAATAGACCCGGCCCCACGCTTGCCCGAGGACTCCTCGTCAAAGCCGAGGGCAAGGACAATGCCACGGCGCGGCGTCCAGGCGTTGTCAGAAAGAAGAGCCTCAAGAACGGACATAAGTGCCGTCAGACTATTCTTGTCGTCAGAAGCGCCGCGGCCCCAGAGCCACTTGCCGTCGTAGTGGGCAGAAAATGGTGGGTGTGTCCATGTAGAGGCGTCGGCGACGGGCACAACGTCTTGGTGGGCGGTAAGCATGATCGGCTTGAGCGTCGGGTCACTGCCGTTGATGGAGTAAACAAGGCCCAGGCGGTTGACGGTAGTACGAGACATGCGTGCATGGCTTTACGAGTCTCTTGTTAGTCTGGCTGTGCGCGAGGAAGCTCATGGCGGCTCTTGGACGATAACTTACACCGCTGGAAACAGCTGTTCGAGCAGCCGGTGGAAGTCGAGAAAAACCAGCCACCGCGGGTCCTCGTCAACCTCGCCATTGTCGTCGTAGCTAATGGTCGGCATCCGCACAATTGCCGAGTGGCGCTGGACCTGGCGGCTAAGTGCAGCCGGGCCGCCAAACAGCACATCAGCTGAAGGCAAGCCGTCTTTGGGTGCAACGGCAGGCGGCAGATCGCAGGAAAAGGCCGTTTGTGTTTGAGAGGACGCAGAGGACTTGTCAGCATCCACGGCGAGCACGTGCTGGTCAGCGGCGAGGACGGCAGCAAAGCCGGAGCTGGCCAGGCCCAGCAACGGAGTCAAGGCAAACTTCATTGCGCAGCGGGGGTTGGGGAGCCAAGGGAGACGAAGCGGCAAACGAGAAGCTGGGATCACAATCCCCGTACGGCGATGTCTTCGCTCGGTCGAGAAGAGAGGCCCAGTAAAAAAAGGCACGATGCAGGCAAGCAGGCTGCAAGAGGGAGGCGCGTGAAGCTCCCTGGATCGGCAGGGAGGTCACAAACGGCCGTACGTTCTGGTCGCAGCGGGCCGTCCCTATCTACCGCTATCGGCAGCACTGCGGGCGCCGATTTCCGCCTGGCAGTGTATGACTAGTAATCCGCTCCTTGTATTAACCTGTATTGCTTCATAAGCTGCCCGCGCAGTTGCCATGTGGGCAAAGCATGGAGTGTGATTTACTGTCCCTTCTCGTTAGATCCGGCTAGGCTCGACTCTTTGGCCGTCGTAGGCAAGCACGGGGAGCTTCACCGGCGGGGGCCGAGCTCGGCCTGGAAAAGCAGTGGATTTACGGAGTACATACTCCGTAAAGTGTCAGTTATCCGGGATGTCGTGAAGAGTGCACGTGATCATGCTATTCTTGTCGAGTTCTCTTATTGTTCTACTGCTTGCTCTCGAGTATTATTTGCAGTTAATACGGAGTCGGATAGATATTGGCGGCATACTCCGCTCTCAAGAGCTTCCCGTTTCCAATGTTGCAATAGGGCAGTCGGACAATAAAGCACACCGGTCACCATACACACGTTCTAGCCGGAACGGCAGTACCTCCATGCTGATGGCGTGTGCATCCAAGTGGGCGGCGATGTCAGTATTGCTAGCATCACCCATGGCCAACAGCGCGGCCACGGAAGTCGGCCCTTCCCCAAAGCTGCCCTCTTCGAACTCATGTAGCGACAACCAGCGCGGACGCCAGTCGCTCGTAGGCGACCTGGATGCACTGCCACCACTGATCTTGTTGTGCACGGCAATGAGAAAACGGGTCGTGCGTCGCCAACCAGGAAGCCGTGCAATCGTGGGCATATAAGTGTCGGCATACCAGTGGCGGATGCCCGGGCCACTCGTGACTGTTTCGGTTTCCGTGCCGTCGTCTGCGGCTTCCGACACGATCTGCCCTGCTGGTCCTACCGCGTCTATCCCAGGCCGCTTCCACGACGTCACCGGCTGAGCAAATCGCGCGTCAAAGGCGGCGTAGAGTCCGATGGGCCCGCCGCCCGGTAGCGACTGGTGAGTCATAGGTATGGAGCGGAAGGCATCACTCCCGCCGAAGGCCAGGTCGGGAACCTTATAGACTACTAGGACGGGCGCCGGCCAGCCAGGTGCCAGACACTCATAGCGCCACGTCGCTGGCATAGGACTGCCAGGCGGTGCGGTCATCACGTCTGGGATATGGACATCCTCATACCAGCGAATGAATGCTTCGTAGGATAGTTTGTCGGCATCAGTGACACCCGAGTTAACCCACAGGATACCGGGACCGGAGAGAGTAGATGGCGGCATAGCTGGAAAGATGAGTACAAACTTGAGGACAACAATAACAGGCAGTATGCAGCGGCAAGAGGCAAGAGGCAAAGTGCAGGAGTGCAGGTAGAAATTGGAACTTCTCGGACCAGCGCTGCTCAACGACGAAAGGAGATAAGAGAGACATGCCGGCTGGTCTTAACAGGAGCGTACGTCCGATCACATATTATTGGGCCAAAGACTGCGCAACAGCCACGAATAATACTCATAATGATTTTGCATAGGTCCGTGTCCAATCAACATGCAGACTATAGCAGCATCATCGCGATCCACTCCGTACATCTACGGTGGGGCGACCGAGGATGGTAGATTGTGCACGTCTGCATGGCTGTTTCTTTCGAGGCTCGCGCTGCCGCCCTTCCCAATACTGCCCAAGAGGGGAGACCACTTGGTCGCCTTGGCCCCGCGCCTCCGCTCTCGGCCACCTACTCCGTAGACTCTGGCACTCAACTACGGCCGCACGCATTCCCGAGATCTCGAGCGGCCTGCCTTGGTTTTGGTAGGTGAAGTGCATGTCTTTTTTGTGTTGCGACGCCTGTCGATGCATAGTGTACATATCTCGTCTCCGTCACCGCTCTCTCTATTTCCTGTTCCCGCCGCCTGTCCTCCGTCCTGCGCGCCGTGCGTCTTGTACAACCCATAGCTGGCCACTGCGCTTCTACGTTGTGCTTGGCCGGTGTTATCATCACAGGCTGTTCGCCTGTCATCATGGTATCATGGTATCATGGTATCATGTTGCTAGCCGTTTGAGGATCCGCTCGTTGACTACCCGGCTGGCAACGTCCGCGCCGTGGTGAAGCGACACGGCGCCGATGATGGCGAATACCGTCGACGCCAGGACGACTGTTTGGCCGGAGCCGTCTAGATTTTCGGGCTAGGAGCATCAAGGTTAGGTACTTGCCCGTAAACGGTATGCTTGACAGCGCGTGGTAAAGGGAGCCTCACCATTCTCGGCTTCCACCGCACGACGTCTGGCAGGCCAGCGTCCTTGGCAAGTTGCGCAATGCGGCCAGGGTTCGCAAAGTGGTGCGGCTGTCGAATGTTAAGCTTGTCGACGTTCTCAAGCGCCGGGTGGGCGAAGGGTTTGCGGCCGAGTGCGTCGGGCGGTTGGTCGGCAACGGCAGGCGAGCCCATGATGTAGCGCGTTGACTCGAGCGCCACAATCATGCGGCCGTAAAAGGCCAGACGTGTGTTGAAGCCACGGCGACCGTTGTCAAAGCTCTTGTGCGTCACCGCCAGCCATTTCAACTCCTCGGGCAACGAGCGGCACAGGTCGCGCCCCAGAAGCTCTTCGTACATGCGGTCGAGCTTTTCCGGATCCTCATTCACGGACCATACCGACCGCCGCGGGTCCTTGGGCTGCTGCAGCGAAAACGGCGCTTTCATGCGCTCCGGAGTGTATGACCATCGTGGCTGATCGTGGCCACTTGGCGGGAGCTGTGTGTAATCTGTGTGCTCAGCTGCACTGCTCTCCCGCCTTGCTGCCGTTGTTGATAGACACCGGTGGGCCGCCGCAGAGAGTGATGGATTGCCCAGTGCAGCCTTGGAAGAGCCCTGGCTGCACCGTGAGAGGCTCCGTAGGACCGACATAGTCGCTCAGAGCCGGAGAGAAGCGGGCTCAGGTAAGTGGCAGCGCCGTTGCGACCGAGCTGTTGCACGATGGAGTCGTGATGAAACTTTTTGGGTGCCGCATTTTGGCACCGTACGGTCACGTGTGATAAGATAAGCGGTTAAGTGAAGCAATTTCTGCGGAGTTGCTGACTTGTACCAGAATGTATACCCAGTCACAAATACGGCCAGAGACACCTATAGATACTTGGGCTGGCGCGAGACGCGTGAAGCTTCGATGCCAGCCAGCCAAGCCAGCCTCGCCCTGTACGTATGACGGAACGGGACATCGGCATCAAGCTGTAACCGCCGCGGCATCTGCCAACTCTTCCGTGGCCAGTGATGCGCTGCTCGACTTCCTGGGAGTCATGTCATCGGACACTCTCGACCGCCTGCAACTCCAGGGCAGCCTTGGCTTGCTAGAACGACTGGAAACTGTCTTGCCGCAAGGATATGCCTTTGGCGTTTACCATCTTTCGACGCCGCCGACAAAGACGGCGCCGCTATTCCACGCGCCGCCGGGTGGCATTCCCGACCGGACCTATTGCGAGAGTCACTTCCTGGCCGTGACAATTCATACTGACAGCAATGACAAGACTCCCAGCGTTACTGGTGGAGACGCTGCGCGCAGCAGCAGCGCCGCTGAGACGAGCGCAAGGGCTGTCGCCAGTGAGGCCATTGCGTTCGCACTCGAAGTATTCATCTACACGACAGCTTTTGCCACTACCATGTTTGTGTCCAAGGCCGACTCAACAGGCTACCTGTACCTGCTGAATCTCCCCAAGGGCACGCCATCACCCATACGCGCTGTCACCTCCGCCTTTCTAGGCTACCTCGTTGAGCAGAGGCGCCGCGAAAACGTGCAGTCGATTGTTACGCTCTTTGCACGAGCGCAGTCGCAGTATCTCTTCCCCGGGAGCGGCAAGAATGCAGGAAAGCACGTCTTGGACGACCGCGCGCTGGTTCGGTGGTGGTGTCGCGTGCTAGATTCGTTAATGGAGGGCGGACAAGACGACAAGGACCTGGACAATCAGAAGAAACCGCGCGAACAAATCCGGCATCCCTGGCAGGATGTCCATGGGTACCTTACAGTGCCCGGACTGGACAGCCACGAGACCCGCGCCTTCTTTCCGCGGCCAGCCTCCGCAGCCACTCGCTGGACCGTTGGCCACCCGCTGGAGGCGATTTCTCACGAGTTCCGCACCCGAGGTGGCGTGCCGCCGCGCTGTCTTATCCCCCTGTATCCCGACGACCCAAAGACACGGTTCCGCGACGAGCTGGACGAGGAGGCCGGGCGTGCCGTGACCGATAAGGGCCATTGGAAGAGTGTCCGCACGCTAGATCAGTTCTGGGAAATGATGGCGTTTCGTCAGGAGTGCTCCAGTGGCCGGCTGACTGGGTTTGCCTGGGTGGTATTTGAGCCGACCGAGGCGAAGTCGGATAGCAAAACTGCAGAGGCGGAACAGGGGGCAACAGTTGAGATAAAGAGAGCGGACAGGCCGAAGACCAAAGCAAACATAAAGGCCCAGAAACGTCGCCGTGTCCGCTCAGGCTTCATCGTCGTGCGGCCGCCGCGGCCACGCTCATACAAGCGGAACATCTTGCACACAAGCCGGCCTGTAGTCACGCCGTACTACTACTGGCCGCCCGAAGGCCGCGGTCGACAGCTCGTCGAGGAGCGGGACTACAAGCGTGCCACCGAGCTTCTCATGCAGCTGGATTTCTCCACCCAGGCACGGGCAGTTCAGAGTACGGCTCGCTGGGCCATGGACGTCGGCCTGGGCAGTGACTGGAGGCTAGAGGCGCATGGCCGGCAAGCTGCGGTAGATCGCGCGGCAGATAGCCCAGCCACTGACACCGGCGCGGTGCGCAATCTAGGAGACCTTCCCAAGAGGAAGCGGGAGCTTAGCAATGCAGTGATCGATGCGCGGGGTGCCGTGACAACCTTGGAGGCCGGGCTTGTTCGCAAAAAGAACAAGTCGAGCGATGCGCCAGCTGCGACAGTTGAACCAGATACGACAAACTCGGATATGGTAAAAACCCAGGTTCTCAGCGCAGGACTCGTGCGCAAGAAACCAAAGGAACCAAAGGGGCAGTAAGTGGCATATGGACGCACCTGCTACGGCAGAGGGTTTGACAGCAGTAATTCGCAATGTTCTTGTTATTCATTTGGCCGCCTTTCCCCCATCGAACCAAACATTCGCACAAAGTAACTATCACGTATTTACCGGGACTTACACTTTGATTTCACCTTGTGCACAAAACTCGTCGGCGCTTTGCTTGTGTTCCTAGCCACCGCAACGGAGAAAGCAGAGAAAATACATATTACATGGTTGACTCTATGACGATACTCAGCACTGTGTCACATGGGACAAATCCCGCCATCTTGGCTATCGTGGACCGCTGCCCTGGCGGTGCTCGTTCTCGTCGAGCTTGTCGTCTTTGTCATCATCCTTGTCGTAGTCGCCATACTCGTCTGCATCGACGTACCGGGTGTCCAGGAATGAGCCGGTCCACAGGCTGGGCAGCCGCACGGTCGTCTCGGCGCCGTTGGACGGCATGTCGCCCCAATAGACGGGCAGGTCGACGTCAGCGCAGAGACGGTGGGCGGACTGACGGATGCTGGCCCAGAAGGCGCGCATGCTCGGGCGCGGAAAGTCGTCTGGCCGGGTGCGTGCCGGGACGGTGCACATATCGACAAAGGCGAGGGAAAAGAGAGCCCAAATGGCCGTCTCGACTGGGTTGGCGGTAGCCGGTGCGCCGCGGAACTCGACGGAGCCGCTGCCGCCCGGGACAGCGTTGCAAAAGTTCCAGAGGACGCGCTTCCGGTTGCGCGGGTGGGCATCGCCGAGTTGCATGAAGTCGCACAGCCGGTCCGCCTGGGTGATGGCCTGGAGCTCCTGCCAGAGACGGCGGCAGCGAGCGCCGAGGTGCGGCTCCTGGACGCCGAGGCGGCGCAGAAAGAGGGATCGCTGGGTGTTGGGCTGGCAGTAGCGGTTCTGTCGTCGGAACCAGGGCAGCAGCTCGATGACCAGCGGCTCGTAGACGACAACGCCAAAGGAGATCTGGCGCAGCTGCGCCATCGTAAAGACCTTCCGCGGCCGCGGCGAGACGTGGACGTGGGTGCTGCCGCGCAGGCGCCGCCCCTGATGATGAAAGACCTGGCGCCAGGCCCGCCAAAAGGCCTCGAGCTCGTCTACCCAGTGCGCATCGGACGCGAGCGTGGGCGAGACAACTTCGAGGGCCACTGGCCGTCAGCGACGACTCCGGGACGAGCGCGTGAATTACGGAGTGTGGATGTTCGGATGTATCTGTACCTTGGGAAGCAGGAGGCTTTCCCAGCGACCCGTCCTTGGTGATCCACCACTTGTCGTAGTGCTCGGGGTGTTTGCGGAACGGGCCGTCCAGCTTGTCTGCCAGCGCGACCGTGTCGACGAGGTTGTTGTTGAGAGCAGTTGCGAGGTCCTCGTAGTGCGTTTGCTGCCGCGCCCGTCCCGTGATGGGCGTCCCGACCAGCTCCAGCTCTACACCAAAGGCGTACGACCTGCTGCTGCAGCCAAAGAGAGACAAGAATATGGCCATGGCAACAGGAAACGAGATTACTGAAGTCGTCTCCGTTCTGCGCAGCTGAGGGACTCTCAAGTGCAAAGCATAAGCACTTGTACCTCGTGACCAAGCAGGACATGCCCGTACACGTAGCTCACAAGAATGTACTGCGGGTTATATTACTGTGATCTGAGTGTTACACGTAGCCAAGATTGGGCTGTACATGCAGACTTTCCTCTGTTGCGGCCTAATCTCACGTCACCCGTTCGAGCGCCTCACGCAGTGACCGGCCGACGGAACTGACAGAACTGCACAAGGCGTCCCCAAAGTCCCAGTTGGTTGCTGGCGGTGTGCGTGGATGATTGTGAGCATGTGTGCCTTGCAAATCCGGCCGCGGCTTTCTTTCTGAACTGGGCCGTCGCGTGTCTGCTCGCGGGTTTGGCTGGCGATCGGGCTGACGAGGCCCGGACTTTGCGGTCGCATTCAGAACAGCGGTCCGGACATTCTGTGGCACTGCGACATAAACAAGTACCGGTGTTCCGACTCGCAGCTTCGCCTGGTTGGTGGCAGTCGTAGCGGCATTTTTCAATGCACGGACGAGCTGCCCAGAAAACGTCTGCGGCCCCGGTGCAGCCGGGTAGAGAATGATGTCCACGTAGACCTTTTTGTAGCCCAGGTCGCGGCCGACGTTTCTGTCAGTATCGAGCCGAGCCTCATCTTCGGGACTCAGTGAGTAGACGAGCCCAGGGGCACTGGAGCCGCTCTCTGGGATGGTGCTGGCGATGCTCCGCGCGCCGATCTGCCAGCGGTAATCGGGCAAGACGCCGCGGCCAACAAACTGGCTCTGCGGACAGCATCGGGCCATCTTGCGCCGCGACAAGCGGCTGTCGTAAGCCAAGTATAACATCGCTCAGGCTGAGCTGGACTAAAGAAGTCGGGAGGAAGATGGAGAAAGCGCAGAGCAACGCCTTTCTCGCTTGGGTGAGAGTAGAAGAGGGCAGGAAGACTGTGAATTGGTAGGGTGTAGAGAAGCTATTTCTACAAGTGACGAGCAACAAATTTTAAAAATTCCGGTCGCATTTTCCTGCTATGCCAATTCTCCAATTAAACGCATAAATCAAAGACGAGCAAACAGCCCGTGCCACCGACTTGCCTATGTTAGTAACCGGCTTTTCAAATACAAATAGTGATGGTCTCCTTATTTCTTCATTTTCTGTTTTTTTGCGTTGGTGGGCGCGTCGTCCTCGCGTCCTCGCTTACTGCTGGCTTCAGCAACAGCCTCGGCTGCCAGAGCCGCTGCCTCTGCCAAGAGCCGCTTCTCTCCAATTCTCACACGCAGCGCCATAGCATAGCGGCGCGCCGAGGGCGTTCTCGCTACGGCGCTGTTCTGTGCCGCAAGCTCTGCCTCGTCGGCCTCTAGAGTGGTCGGATATGCCGCCCGACGCTCGGCAATGGCGTCAGCAATGGCACCCATGACAACCGCCTTCTCATCAACGTCCTTCCCCTTCGACGTCTTCTTCGCTTTGCTCTCTTTTGAGGCCTTCTGCTGCTCGCGCAATGCTTTCTTCAGAAAAGTTCGGGCTTGGCGCCGCAAGATGGGGGGCAGCTCAACGAGGACACGACCTGATGCAGAATCCGCCAGAGTGCCGGTGGCTTCGTCCTCCACAAAATCACGGTCGAGCATGATGGGGTCCTCAAACTCGTCAGGGTCGATTGCGGCCATCTGGCATGTTAGCAGAGGACGAGGCGAGAAGAACGCGGAAGGGGGAAAGAAAGGAAACAGGGGGAGTGCACACATACCGTCTTCTGAACAACCTCCTCGCTGAGGCCCGCGCGGGCGGCCAGGGCCTTCTGTATGAGCCACCACGGCAGGTCGACGGCATCAAAGTGCTCGTGCTTCGCGGTGGTGTAGCCGTAGCGCCGCATGAGCTCGCCGTTGGACAGCGGGCCGTAGTAGTTCAAAATCTCCTCGCCGGCCTTGATGGGGCGCACAGCGACAGCAGCCAAGGCTTCAGTACCGTGGTTGATGTGTGCCTGTCTCGTTAATAATGGCATTCCCTCACGGAAGTCCTTTGGCCACTCACGTTGAACTCGGCATCAGCGTTAAGCATGTCTGCCATAGACACCATGCCGAGAGGCATCTGATCGTCGTGGTCCTCCACCCACCCGTCGGGCACATCGCTGTCGCTGTCGCTGTCGACGTCCATCTTGTCCTCGTCGTGGTCGTGTCCGTGATGCTCGCCGTCGTGCTCATGGTCGTGCTCATGGCCGTGCTCATGACCGTGCTCCTCATCGACTTTCTCGCTGCCGTGGCAGCACGTGCAGCCCTCGTCGTCGCTGTCGTCGTCCGTCTCGAGGCTGAACGAGTACGCCAGGATCGTGCTGCCCATGCGGTGCGCCAACGCAGCCAGCGCATCGTCAGTCAGAGGCGCAGCACCCTCGCCAAAGAAGACGCTGCTGTTCTCACGAATCACGGGCAGCACCTTCGCGGCGATCATGCGGTCGGCCTCGTCGCGGCCAACGCGGTCAACTACGGGACTCGCCTGCAGTGCCTCCAGCTCTTCAGCCGTCCAGAACATGGGCGTGTCAAAGTTGGATGGCAGGACGTCAAAATACGCCTTCCACGGCGAGCGGTCTCCCCGCAAAAACTCAAAAATCATGATGAGGATGAGCGAGGTCCAGGGATCCTGTGCGCCATCATCCTCATCGTCACTGTCACTGCCATCGACAGTCTTGGGCCCATTGGCCTCCACAGCCGCCCGGTCTGCCCCAGCACCGCCTTGCACGATCGAGGGCAGCAGTTGCGCCAGCTCAGATGTCTCCCAGCAAAGCACTGCCTTGCGTGGGATGGTGAAGAGCACTGTCTCCGGAGAAATGTCCGCCGTAGCCACTGCATGCCGCCAGTTAGAACCATCCGATCGTCTAATCATCGGATTACTATCTCCCGCACCCAGGAGCACCAGCAGCTCGGGGTGCAAGCTTGTACGTACCTATTCCACGGCCAGCGCCACGTTCACGCAAGTCCACGATTTTGATGTCCTCGTGAAAAGTAGTGCCCGGAAAGGCCTTGAACCAGTTCAGAAACGGCTCGACTGGCGCGAGAAAGTCTCCTCCCGCCATTCTGTCTGTGTGAGCAGCAACGCACGAGCTACTGTGCTTTCGGTTTTGGTGTATGGGTTGGTGTCGTCTTGCCTCCTGGCCTTCGAACGCATTTTTTTTCATGCTCTTATTTTTGAACTGCTTTTATTAGTTCCTGGCTAGCAATTAGTCCAGCGGTCCTAGGCTAGCGCTGTCTCATTCGCGGCCGCTAAATCCACTGGCGGCTTACTGGCTCGGCTATCGGCATAATATTCTTGTGATAACACGATAGCAGCGTCGTCGCAACCTCACCTCCAGTTGTCCACCGCACCCAGGTCACCTCCAGCGGCGCCGCCGGCAGCACAAACTACGATGCGACCCGTCCTGCTGTTTGCCTGCCATCCGCTGACTGGCCACGTGACCCCAATTCTGCGCATTGCTGACGGTCTGCACCAGCGCGGCTGGGATGTTGCCTTTCTCAGCTCCGAGTTCTTTCGAGCGCGCATCGAAACCGCGGGCCTCCGCTTCTTGCCGCTTCTCGGCGCCGCGGACCTGGATGATGCCAAGCTCTTCGACCGCTGCAGTCCTGGCACCATGGCAGACGGACTTGACGCGGCCGTTGCGGAGCGCCTTCCGCAGTCGATCACCGACAATCGATACCAGGCGCTGGCTGCTCTGCCCGCAGAGTGGGAGAGTATCAAAGCCGCTCTAAGTACGCTCGCTACAACCTGTCCTGGCCGGCGCCTCTTGGTCGTGACCGAGGCCTTCTTCTACGGGTCTATGCCGCTGAAGTACGGCGCACCACTGCCTCCAGCCGTGGCCGCTACGTTGCTGCCGCGCACTGTCTGTCTGTCCATAACGGCGCCGTGCATTCGCAGTGTCGATCTGCCGCCGTTCGGCTTGCCCGAGCCGTTTGATCAGTCCGCCGCCGGCCATGCGCACTACGCAAAGCTCTGGGCTGACTGGACCATACAGACGGCCGCCCTGACGGACCTCTGGCGCAAAGGGATGCGCCAGGCTGGCGCTGTCGCGAACAGCGCTGTCGAGAGCATTTTCTACCTGGCTGGTGCCAACTATACGTGCCACGATGCTATCGGGCTTGTCGGTATTCCTGAACTCGAATTCCCGCGCAGCGACTTTCCATCGGGCTTCCGCATCGTCGGCATCGTCCCGCCCGCGGTCCCTAAGTCGCCCCCAGCCTTTCCCTGGTGGGGAGAACTTGTGGAAAACAGCGTAAGGGGAGTCGGAGAGCGGCGCCGTGTTGTAGTTGTTGCTCAGGGAACAGTCGAAATGGACCCGACTGAGCTTATTCTGCCAACACTTCGGCTCCTCGAGAATCGGCGCGACGTGCTCACTGTCGCCATCCTTGGCGCACGAGGCGCTCGACTCTCTGGCCCTCTTCCTGACAACGCCCGTCTTGCTGACTATCTTGCGTACGATGCCGTGCTTCCTTACGCAGACATTTGGGTGCACAATGGTGGCTACGGTGCCACCATGCACGGCATTGCGCGCGGCGTGCCCATGGTCATTGCTGGCGACGGCCAAGACAAGCCCGAGAACGGCAAGCGAGTGCAATTCAGTGGTCTCGGCATTGATCTCGCCACCTCACGGCCGTCAATCTCTAGCCTGTCCGCTGCTATTACCACGGTTCTCGGCGAATCGCGCTTTACAAGTGTGGCCCATGAGATGCAGAAAAGTGCCGCAAATAGTAACTGCTTTGCCAACGTCGAGGCAATGATCGTCGAGCAAATCGCAGCTACCGAGACGTGAGACATGAGTTATACGGTATACTAACTTCTCGAACACAACGGTTTTTAGATAGTGCCTTGTAGACTTGGACACGACGTATACGGGGTGGACGGTAGCTCGAAGACAGAAATCAAATAGAATGCGGCCACGTTATATGGTGACGCGTCTTTACGATTCTCGGATTGTTTTCAATATTCTAGCCGTACCAAAATCATAGAAGCTTTTTACCCGGCTTTATATTAATACGGTCATGACGCGAAACCGCACGTCGCATATTTTCTCGGTCAATATGTGTATGATGTGCCGTTGTGGCCAGTGTCAGACTGAAGCCAAGGTCGATCATTTTGGCGATCGTCCCTCCGCGCCACCAATTGTTGCACAGTCTCTGCCTCAAGCATTCAAGCCGATGAGCCAACTGCCGCAGAAACCGATTCTTGGTCACCACAGCTGGGATCGTCTCACATTGCCCTACAGAAATTTCCCATCGTATCCCTGGTTCCCTCTCTTTCTTGGACGTTGATGCCCAGATGCTCCTGCAAACGGGAAATGTCTCCAGCGCACAGATAAATTGGTAATACCCCGTGTAGTGATCATCAGGACAATACGCACCGACATCTACGGGGCACCGAGCCATCGTTACGGTGTATTTGTATCTGCCGAGATTAAGGCCTATTATCTCGAGGTTATATACTGTCGCGGACCAACCTGCATCCGCCTGTTTTCCCAATAGTTCTACATTCGGAATCCCTCAACTCCTTCTCTCTCAGCACTCTTGCAACTCACAATCTTTGTGTCAAACCCTACACTCGAACGACAAGAAGCAAGTAAATATAAAAACCTTCCCTCATAAAAGGCAGTCTCAAATAAGCAGCCAGTATGGAGGGAGGGTCTGGACGCAGCTGGCAGGTCCGCGCGTATCACCTGAGTCTCATGGAGACAATGAAGCCCCGGGACGTCTTTGAGCCTACTCTAAGGCCTAATGGGCTCGAAAAGGGATTTCACCTGGAACGCACGTCTTCCATAGACAGCGAAATCGATCTGGAGAAGCCGCCGCTTGATTTGGCTGAGCAGACGTCTGCAGTGGTGGGAAGCACTGAGCTCTACGAAAATGGAAAATTGAGGTACATCCCCGTAAGTGTTTTCAATACTTCGTGCGTATGATATGAAATGATATGGAAGGTGGCCTATCAGATAAGGGATACGTACAGATAGTTGAGAGAGGCAGGTTACGAAAATAGTGTAGTTTGGACTGGGAGAACAACTAAACATTGACAATCAGATGCCAACTCCGGACCCGAAAGGTTAGCCTACGTGAAACAAAACATATGAGCGGTATACTAACACAGATGCAGACCCCCTGAATCTTCCCAACTGGCACAAGTGGGCTGCTATCGGCGTTCTCTGTGTCTGTAAGTTAGGACAACTCACCACAGTCATGCTTTATGGTATTTTCTAATAGCTCCACCGTCTCGCTACGTAGTCGGCTCTCTTGGACTCGCCGCCGAAATTGTCATAGGCTCACTCCTGCCCGTATTTCTCCTGGAATACTCCGATATCGACCCAGCTACTGTACTGTCCAGCCCAAGTTTCAACGCAACGGCGGCTGGTACAAATCCGCTAGCTGTTTTGCCAGAAGGAACGACTGCTAAAGTTACATTGTTGCAAGTATCTCTGCTAGCCACCGTCCCGCAAATTGGAAATGGAATTGCCGGCTACCTTCTGATCCCGCTGTCGACCGCTATTGGCCGCCGGCCTGTTCTACTGGCTACTGCGGTTTCTGCATGGGCCGGCGGTTTCTGGGCAGGCTCTAGCCACTCCCTGTCGAGTCATATCATGGCTCGCGTCTTTCACGGCCTCGGGGCAGGCGCCGTGGAGGCTCTGCTGCCACTTATAGTTCAGGATATGGTGTTCATTCACCAAAGAGCCCGCGCCATTGCCGCGGTGATTGCCAGTCAGGTATGCCTACCCCGTAGAAGGCCTGCGCCGTCCCACATATGCACTACGAGCTTCCTAGGCAAAAACTAACACATCTCGCAAGGGCATTTTCATAGTAGCTCTTGGCATTTCGGCTCCCTACCTCTCTGCGCACTATACGTGGCGGTGGATTTACTGGATAACTTCTTCCTTGGGAGTGATTGCGTGGTTGCTCATTATCATGTTTGTCCCAGAGACGAGATGGGAACGATCGAAGGAGGAGCTAAGTAAGTCATGGCATTGACCTTTTTTGGTAAGACCGAGAAAGAAGATGCAATGCTAATACGACTTTAGGTGGCCAAAAGATTTATATGCCCGAGCCCGGCGAAAACCGCCCGCGCCTCGATAGTGCAAAATACGGACCCCGTACAGCGTGGACAAACATTGGCGTCTTCCAAAACGGCTTTGAATGGAAGAAAGCCGGGTTATCGATTCTTGATACAGCCCGTACAACAGTTTTTCCAGCAGTGGCATATGCAGTGCTTGCTAACGTTGCCTTTCTCTTGATAAGCTCGGCAGCAGCGCAAACGATGACCTTTGCATTGCTTGGGGCAGGGTACGTGTTCTGTTCGCGATCTCTCTTATCAAACGCATAAATTGATGCTCACCTCTTCTTAGGATACCATTCGAATGGACAGGTATTTCGTCTGTGCCGTCCATACTTTCCACGGGCATGGTCTACTTCTTCGGCGGGTTCATCGCAGACAGGATCTCGCTGTGGCTCACTAAAAACAATGGTGGTAAACGCGAACCAGAGCACATGCTGCCCAGCTTTGTTATCTCGTTTATTTCTGGTGCTGCTGGCTGCTTCATCTTCGGCATAGCTGCGCAAAACAACTTGCACTGGGGCATATTGCTGTTGGGATTCTTCTTCATACTTTTCGGCAGTCTCACTATCTTGACAACAAGCAATGTCTTTATCGTAGAGAGCTACCCGCAATGGGCAGGGTATGTTTCCAGCCGACGATACAGCATTATTACTGGCCCTAACTGACTCCCGCAGGCCGGTATTGAACAACACCTCGTCTCTACGTATCATCTCGACATTTTTCCTCTCCTCCAGTGCGACAACTTGGGTTGCAGACATCGGGCCGTTGCGTGTATTTGCCGGTTTTGCTGAGGCACTCATTGTACTCTCTATGGGGGTTCCAATCCTCTACATCTTTGGCAAGCGTCTACGGATGTGGACAGGTGGCAAAATACGAGACCAGCGCCGTGTAAAGAAGCTACAGCTCAAAAAAACGAGTACAAATAAGATTGACTTCGAGGAGTAGTCTTCCTTGGAGGACCCCCGCTCAATATCGATGGCTGCAAGGCTACTGCCAGGCGAAAGCGTAAGCAAGAAATTTTGGTATCTTAACATCAGCGTTGCCTTCATCTGGCATGCAGCATGTCAAAGTGCCTAAAGAATTGTATCCTAGTTCCCTTCTTCAGAATCCACCTGTTCTTTCACTGCCTGATTTCTGATGTGCCTGTATGAGTTCTGTTCCGCGAATCGCGTGTTTTCTTCCTGTTCGTTGTTGAAATGGGTTGTCTTTGTTTACTGCGTTTTCGTAGACCGCGTGATATGTCCAGTTGCGGGTCGAGTGGCATATTTCTTGACGTATTCTTATAAGCGAACGTCTCTTTGTGGGAGATAGCCTCTGTAGCTAAACAAGGGCGTCGATGTCTCTTCTCATCTTATTTTTTTTTAGAACAGCCAATCGACAATGAAGCACTTCGACGGACTACTTCCATGGCGTGAACAAAGAATCTGTTCCTGGTATCATCTGTGGCCGTTTCAGTCTGCTTTCACCTTAAAGCCCGATAGCTTTGTCACATCTCTTTGAAAACCTCGTTTTCATTTCTTTATTTTCATTCATTATTTTTACGCACGATATTCTCAACTAGACTCTCGCAACTATACATTTCAAAGATTCATATAACAGCCTGGAACCTCTGCTCTTCGTAACAAACTGACGCGCATGTATCAAAAATCTAGTAGTCGGCCAAGAATCTTACCTTTGCTTCGACTTTCACACGATTTAGTTCACTTTATTGCCCGCCATGCTTTCCTCGACATACACCACGCTTATTGCAGTGCTGTCTACCACCGTCTCGACCCTGGCAACTTCAGCAGTAGCCTCAGCATTACAGACCCGTGCGCTGAAAGGAGGTTTCATTAACAACTGTGAAGATTACTTTGTTCTTTCCGGAGGAAACTCGTATGGTCTATTTCAGGCCTACTGCTATGGTCGTCTGGAAAGTACCGCACCGGAGATGGCGACGAGTCTTGACTTAAACCTATGCCTCGCCAACTATAACAACCATCTCGCATGGGCCACAGAGTAAGGGAATTTGAAATATGCTTGCCCTCGCGTTTTGTCGATGATTTATGTACTAACAGCAAAGCGGTGGTGCCTTTGCATCGTGCATCGGATGCGAAAGCCGTTTTGGCCAGACCAGGTATCTCGACTGTGATTGTGGTACTATCGATCTAAGTAAGTTATTTAGTTTCTATGTCTTCGCCACTCACCTAATTACCTTTGAGTAAAAGCCCTAGCTAACAGAAGCAGACGAAGGTTTATATGTTACGGAAAACGGTGCACTCGCCTGCTTTGGGCACAACGGGACTGTGAAACCTGCACCCTCAAGTCGCAAGTAGGAACTGGGAACCTCAGGCTATGCCATGTGGACTGCCATGCCCACTTCAAGGCCTGCATACTCGTATAGATCGTTCGCGTTCCGGGGCCCGGAGTCTATGTAGCACTGTCCCGGCTGTTCATGCGCTCGCGCACGAAAAGTGTTTGATTAAATTGTAATTGAGGCCGCGAAGATTCGAGTGGACTTCTTGTGAACCAAATATTTAGTGTGACAAAGATGAGCTGAAATTCCTTACCAGTAGCTTACTTATACGTGCCTTTCACTTATGAAATAGTATTATGAAATAGTAAAGCAGAAAGAACATCTTTCATCTTTCATCTACTATTTCTTGTTCTTCCTTGGTTAGTTTAGGCGAAGGCGTCTCGTTCGGCACACCCATTCCTTGCTCGCCAACACTTCTTAGGCGGCAGCCACAGCACTATTCTTATCTGTCATCTTAAAATCTCATCCATAGAAACCAACACCTTCCAAAAATCCTTCAATGTCTTGTTTATTCAGCTTGCACTTTAAAGCTAGCCATTGCAGCGTGAACATGAATAACCCATTGCTTCCTAACGCCAAAGTATGCACTACTTGAGAAGTCCCGACGTAAACACCAGCCTGGCCGTTTGCTTTCCCACCTCGCTTCGCTCACTTCTTCCGGCCTCCGCGGCTGCTGCCGCCGCCACCTGGTGCCATCATTCCACCCATGCCCATCTGCTGCATCATATTCTGCATCGCTGCTGCATCTGGCATTCCGGCACCGCCACCGCCACCACCGAGCATCTTCATGAGATTGCCAATGTCCGGCATCATGCCGCCTAGTCCACCACCCGCACCTCCGCCCATGCTCTGCAGCCTCTTCTGCATAGCTGCCATTTGTTGCGCCTTGTTTGAGCCCGTCATCGCTGACTGCGCCCGCTGCATGTTCTTCATGTTGCCGCCCATCTTCTTGGCCATGCCGGCCATCATGCGCTGCTGCGTAAGCAGGTCTTCAACCTCTCGTACAAATGTGCCAGAACCGCGTGCAACACGCGTCATGCGGCTAGGCTGTTCAAGAAAGATTTTGCCATCCGAGTCAAGCTCCTTGTCAGTCATCGAGTCGCAGATGTAGATCATTCGCTTGAGTTTCAGACTGCCTTCCTCGTCATCCATGCCGCTCATGAGGTTACTCATACCGGGAATCATACCGGCCATCTTCGAAAGCGGACCCATTTTCATAATATTCTGCAGTTGGTCGCGCAGGTCGCGCACCGTGAAAATGCCCTCGGTGATGTGCTTAATCGTGTCTTTCTGATCCAGCTTGAGCGACTGTACGTGCTCCACGAGCCCGGTCATGTCGCCCATGCCAAGCAGCTTCTGTATGAACTGCTGCGGTGCGAACCGTTCAAGATCAAGCATGTGCTCGCCTGTGCCGAGGAACACAATGGGTGTATGCGTGGCCGCCACAGCCGAGATAGCGCCGCCTCCTTTCGCATGACCGTCGGTCTTGGTGATGATGATGGCACCGAAGTCGGCTGCTTCTTTGAAGGCCTTGGCCTGAGCCTCGGCCTGCTGGCCGATGGTCGCATCTAGCACCATGATCGTCTCGTCGGGTCGCACGGCTGCCTGGATATCCATCATCTCTTGGAAAAGCGCTGATTCCTGCCGGTGGCGACCTGATGTGTCCACGATGATCACGTCGAATTTCTCCTTCTTGAACTTCTCCACGCCGTCGCGCGCTACTACCGCCGGGTCCGTCTCCGTTAGGGAGCCGTAGTATGGGATCTTGGCTTTGGTCGCATTTTGCTTCAGCTGGTCGAACGCGCCAGCTCGGAACGTGTCGGCGCAGACCAGGCACGCCCGTAGCCCCCGCCCCTGGTAGTGACGAGCCAGCTTTGTACACGACGTCGTCTTGCCCGCGCCTTGCAGGCCGACAAACATAATCACGTTGCTTCGCCCCTTCTTGGGCTTAAACGGCTCCGCGTGTGGATCCACCAGCTGTACCAGCTCGTCGAACACCGCCTTCTGAATCAGCCGCTTCTTGTTCACCGCTGGTGGCAGCTCCTTGAAGTTCACTGTCGACTTGATCGATTTGCGCAGTTGGGCAACCAGCTTGACGTTCACGTCCGCTTCCACCAGCGCGTTGCCAATCTCCTTGAGCATTGAGTCGAAAGCCTGTCCGTTAGCTCTATCCTATGTATTTATCTGTGCGTATTCATATGTTCATCGTCTGTGCCCTCCACATCTTCTGCCGCCTCTGTCTTCGGTGTCTGCTGTCCCATATCTCATCAAAGACTCGTTACACCCACCTTCTCATCAATGTTCGGTGCGCGCGTTAAGTCAGAGACCGCCGCATTGATGCGGCGGCCGAGATCTTGAAGAACCATAGCTGGCCGTCGGTAGGGTCGCGCAAGAGGTGCTGGGTGCCTCCTGGAAGTCGTGAGCCAGATGCGATGCGAGATGTGCAGTCACGCTTACCACTTTCTTTACGCCACCTTTCTGTGGGCGGTGGGTTGTGGCAGAAAGAGACAATTGTGCCCCACCTAAGACTACTCCGTATTATGCGAAAACGTCCCGCACGTGTCGAAAGAAAGTCACGGGACCTGTTTACGTATATTGCACTTCGCTCCATGTTTATTAGGCTGAGCAGTAATTGTAAGGACGATCATGAGCATCCCTTCCCACAGCAGCAATAAAGTTTCCGGCTTCGTGTTCCAGCTACGTTTCCGTTCCGTCGTGCGACCCCCCTTTAAGCAGCGCAAAAATATGTGCGGTTCCCTTGTTGGGGTGTAGATCCTGAGAGTTGCCGACAAATAATTTGACATGCCGTCAGTCTGGAGATCGCTCTGATTTCCACCAACCATGACAATAATTTGCGGACGTGCTCCATGGCATGAGTCGTAGACGCCAGCTCCGTATGCGATTAGAACTAGGAGAAAACGTATACTCCGTACTCCCACGGGTAAGGGGACATCCTCCGAAAAGACTATTACCTGGTACAGAATGACACGGGATTGCGATTGGCTCCATGAGTACTCAAGTAGTGCGCCTTCTTGTAGGCTGTGCAAATCGAAACCTTAAACACTCTTGATAAGGGAGGCGGAGAGCTCCTGAGCCTGACTTGGCTGTCCTGTGCTCTCATAGTCCTTAGTTGTGTCTCTGCTCTGATGTCAAGCTAACTTCACCAATGCACCCATCACCAACTGCGGGCTTCGGCCTCGGCCTCGGAGGACAGGGTGCGCTGGTGGCACAGCAGCTGATAGTGTAGCTCTCCGGGTCCCGGGTCACGTCTTCGGCAGGCGGCTGTGCGGCGCAGAGTTGTCGAACTGACGTCTCAGATTGTCCCGAGGGAGGCCACATCGGGATTGGCCGCGGATCTCGCCAGTCTCGTCGATGCCAACACCACATCCTCCATCTTGCAGGCAGTCGTCGACGCGCTGATGTGAGAGGGTGGGGCGTCCTGGCCGTGCTTGCAAGACTGCAGCAGAGCAGCACGCTCTCATCGGGTGCAGACAACAGCAACACGGCGGCCATCCTGAAGGAGATACTCCCGACGGGCACCATCCGGGTGGTTAGTGCCGGAAACACGTTCACCATCAACGGGCAGAGGCTGGCCGGTGCACGCAACGCGGGCTCAGCAGCCGGCAGCACCACCATTAACAGCCGCGTGCTGGCCGACTTTGCTGCTTTTCTTGTCGTTCACAGTAGGCCAAGTCCAAGGCTTTTCTTTGCAGCAAACCTCTCCCTCAACTCCCAGCAAACGGACGAACATAACAGCAGATGACGGTCACAGTTCTGCTGGCAGTGATCGTGTTCCTCATGGGGCTGCCGGCCGCCGTTGGCCTTGAGAGCGCGCGCAACCTGCTTGTGCGGCTGCGGCTCTCGCATGTGCTGCCGAACGTGCCGCGCTGGGCGGCCGTCTTCTGGCTGTTCGTGCTGGCGCCGGCCGCGGTCCTCGTCCTTGTGTTTGGTGGGCTGGCCATGGGCAACGCCGCGCACTTCGGGACCGTCCACGGGGTATGCACTCTGTGTCGAGTCAAGCTCAGTGGATCGGTGCAGCACCGCTAACACTGCAGATTCTCGGTCTCCTCACGTCCGTCGTCGCCATCGCTGGCTGCGCGCCCGGACAAAGTAGTGCAGCGCGCAGCTCCGAGGACGGCGGGGCACTCGGGCTGCAGCTGCGGCTCCTCGACGCGCGCACGCTGCGCACAGCGGTGCTGCAGCTGCTTCTTGCGCTGACAGCGGCAACGTCGGTCTCCGGCCTTGCCGATCTGAGCAGCATCACGCTGTGCGCCACACAGATACTGTCGCTGGAAACGGCGGTGGCGGCCGGCTTCGGACTGGCCGGCGTCTTCACGCCGGGACAGGCCGCATCGGGACTGGATGTCTACTTGAGCGTGCGAGAGGGCCGCGCGAGGAAGGCGGAGGCCAGCCCGGCGAACCTGTATGACGCTGCGTGTCTTGCGTAGCCACAGCTGCACACTAGAGCAACTCGATGCGGGGAAGCCCGACTTCGGCAGCCGTCATGCCATATCGGCTGCCTTCCGCATCGTGCCCGCGTATCTGCCACCGACACCCTCTCCTTCTGCCAGCGCATACCAGCATACCAGTACTCCAGCACTCTAGCACTCTAGCATGCCTCGCTACCTCATCACCGGCGCCGCCGGCATGGTCGGCAGCGGCCTCGCGGCGCGTCTCCTCGAGGACGCCGACAATACCGTGATCCTCACCGACATCGTCGAGCCGCCGGTGCCGGCAACAGCGCGACACCCCGCGAACGCCGTCACGGTGCAGGCCGACCTCGGCGACGGCGCGCAGGTGGCGCGCCTGGTGGCGGCCGCGCTGCCGCTGACGGCCGCGTTTGTGCTGCACGGCATCATGTCCGGCGCGTCCGAGGCCGACCCGGCGCTGGCCTACCGGGTCAACTTTGACGCCACACGCCTGGTCATAGAGCAGCTCGCGGCAGCCCAGCGCGGCGTGCGCGTCGTGTACGCGTCGTCCAACGCCGTGTACGGCCCGCCGCTGCCGGCCGTTGTCACCGAGGCCTGCATGCCGACGCCGACCGGTGTCTACGGCACGTGCAAATACATGGTTGAGCTGCTGCTCAACGACATGCACCGGCGCGGCTGCGTCGACGCGCTGGCCGTGCGCTTTCCCACGCTCTCCGTGCGTCCCGGCAAGCCGGCCCCGGCCGCCAGCGCCTTTCTCTCCGGCATCATCCGCGAGCCGCTCGCCGGCATTCCCTGTGCGCTGCCGCTGGCCGACCGCGGCTTTAAGGCCACCCTCAGCAGCCCGCGCACCTGCATCGAGAATCTCGTGCGGGCCGCCGCCTGGCCGGCCGACGTCCTGCCGCCGCACCAGCGCGCCGTCAACTTCCCCGGCATCATCGCCAGCGTCCAGGACCTGCTCGACGCCCTCGTCGCCGTCGCCGGCCCCGCGATTCTCTCCCTCGTCGTCGACGAGCCCAATCTGGCTTACGAGGCGCTCCTGCGCAGCTGGGCGTGGAGCCACGACTACGCGCTGGCACTGTCGCTCGGCCTGGCGCAGGACGAGAGCGCCGAGGGTCTTGTGCGGGAATACGTGGCTTCACAGCACCCTGTATAGTAGTGTTATCGTAAGACAGCCAAGCGCCAAGGAGATGCCGTCTTCCGACGTGGAGATAACGCCTGCAAGTACGAAACTCCGTGCTCCGTACAAGTAGGAGCGACTGCACTGCGGGCGCTAGCCAGCGGCCGGAAGCGGAAACGGAAGCGCCAACGCTAGCTCGTTTCGGGCATCCCGCTTCGAAGCGAACACGAAGGGCCAACTCGCCGTGACATCGTGCTGTTGTGCGATTGGCGCTGCAGAGCTGCTGCACCAGAGTCGCCCCGCGCGTGTTGTGTCTGCCCATTTGGCTTGGGCATCGACGGCGAACTGAACGGCGCACCGAACGGCGAACCGACACGTCTCGCTCTCTCTTCGTCTGTCCCGTTCTTCGTACACATCGCAATTGGACATCGCATCGGACGTCGAACATTGGACATCGGACATCTGCCATGGCTGCTTCACCCACCGCCCCGACGCCTGCTCCGGCCGAGACTGCTGAGACGACCGAGACTGCTCCTGCTGCTTCTGCTGCTTCTGCTGCTCCTGCTGCTCCTGCTGCTTCTGCTGCTCCTGCTGCCCCTGCTGCCCCTGCCGAGACTGAGACTGCTGCTGCTGCTGCTGGGACGGAGACTGCGCCTGCCGATGACCCCGTCGACCCTCTGCTGCAGCCGCCGCAGCACTGGAGCGCCCAGGCCGGCGAGCTCGACGACGACGACGGCGACTCCGCGATCGGCTCGGACGCGGCCACCTCGACGGCTTCCATCTCGTCCAGCATCATGCAATACCGTACCATGAACGGCCGCACGTACCACAGCGACAGCGCCAGCAACCAGAAGTACTGGGGCGCCAACGACGAGCCCCAGAACACGACGCTGGACATCCAGTGAGTAGCAGGCCTGCAGAGTTTCATGCATCGTAGTATTACTCCGTACTCCGTGCCTGCTAATGCCTCGCTAGGCACCACGCCTTTACGCTGGCCATGGACGGAAGGCTGCACTACGCGCCGCTTTCCAAGGACATTGCCGTGAGTCTAGCCCGTCCAGGCGAAGAAGGCTGCGCCGCTGCGCTGCTGCACCGCTGCACCGCCTCGCTAACGTCATCAGAAAGCCGTAGACATTGGCACTGGCACTGGCGTCTGGGCCATGTACGTTCCCGTCGACCGCCCCCAAGCCCCCGCTCTTCCTGCTGACGGCTGACCGCCAGCGACTTTGCCGAGGAGTTCCCCAACTGCCGGGTCATCGGCACCGACATCTCGCCCATCCAGCCGATCTGGGTCCCGCCGAACGTGGAATTGTAAGTGGCCGGGCCCCGGTTCGGACCGTCAGACGCGCTGACTGCCCACAGCCAAATCGACGACTTCCTCCTGCCCTGGACCTTTGCCGAAGGCTCGCTCGACTACGTACACATGCGCTGGCTCGTCGGCGTTGTGCCCGACTGGAACGCGCTCTTCCAAAACGCCTTCCGTGCCCTCAAGCCCGGCGGCTGGCTCGAGTCGCTCGAGTTCAACGGCTTTTTCGAGTCCGACGACAACACCGTCGACGACAAGAGCGCCATCGCCCAGTGGGGCGTCATCTTCCGCGAGGGTGCCCGCAAGCTCGGCTCTCCCGCCAGCTTCAGCCCCGTGCGCGAGAAGCTGCAGCGCACAGCCGCCGAGGCCGCCGGCTTCGTCGACATCCACGAGGAGCCAATCAAGGTTGGTGCTCCTCTTCCTGCCTCCTCTGCACTGCCTTGTTGCGCCTCGCTCACCTCCAGATCCCCATCTCCGAGTGGGCCCAGGACCAGAAACTGCACGACATCGGCCTCTACTCCCGCGCCGCCATCGAGAACGACACCGAGGGCATTACCGGCTTCATGGCCGCCCAGCTCGGCTGGGACAAGGTTGCCATCACCGTGTATGCCGCCCAGATGCGCAGGGAGCTCCGTGCCAAAAAGGCCCACGCCTTCTACCGTGGCAACACGATCTGGGCCCAGAAACCGCTGGCCTAAAGTGGCAGGACAATGAGAGCAATGAGAGGAGCAATAGTTGCTTGTTCCAGTGGTCATGCCCTGTCTACTCGCGTCCACGCTGCGTAAAGAATGAAAAGTCCTATGTCCCCACGTCAAATCCCGGAAAGTCGACTGGTGCCTCGTTCGCCCGCCCGCCGATCCCCCCGGTGGACAATCCGCCGACAAACGACGTGTGCAGCGTGTACAGCGCCGGGTCTGTGCGGATGGCGTCGGCCTGTGCCAGCACGTCCTCTAGGTCCTGCTCCACTTCAAAGTACTTGCCCCGGAGCACATCCTTGGCGATGCCCGTGGCCAGCGCCACCGACACCATACCACTGAGATACATGGAGTCGTTGTACGTGTCGAGGATGTTGTCGTAAATTTTCGGCTGGCCGGGCAATGTCACGACCGATTCCTGGGCGTATTCTGGTCATCAGCGCATGTTCTGTTGTTCTCGCCCACGTTCTCACGTTCTCGTTCTCACGCATGGCACTCACTCTCCTTGACCATCGCCGACCGCACGCCTCCCGGATGCAGCGCGTACAGGTGAATATCCGTGAACCCTTCTGCGTCTGCCTCCTTCTGCACGCAGCCCGTGAGATTGATCAAGGCTGCCTTGCTCGCACAGTAGCTCGTACTCCATGGGAACGTCATGGTGCCCGCCCGCGATGCAATGTTGACCACACAGCCGCTCCGCTGTTCCCGGAACTTTGGCATCAGCAGCCGCATCAGGCAGTACGGCCCGCTGAAGTTGACGGCCATGTCGTGGAGGAAGTCCGCCGGATCCTGGGTGTGCATCTATATGTGCAACATGCAATTTAGCATGGCCATGCAGCAAGAAAGGACGCTGCCGCGCTCTCAGTCGACAAAGCTCAAACGTACCGGCGCAAGCATGTTCGTCCCCGCGTTGTTGACCAGGATGTCCACCCGCCCAGCTGTCTGCAGCACCTCGTCCACAAGCTCTTCACAGCTCGCCAGATCGGCCACGTTGCACTGCACTAGGAACACATCGGCCGCGCCGAGTGTCCGGTACCGCTCGACCTGCTCGGCTGTCGGCGCCGTGCGGTTGTACACCAAGACGAGGCGCGCCCCAGCGACGGCAAAGCACTCGGCATGTCCCTGGCCAATGGTGCCTGCTGCTCCGGTAATGAGAGCGACCTGGCCTTGGAGGGCACCGCGGAACTTGGCTGGACTGATGAAGGGATATACTTCGTTGTGGAGGCGGGGAGGCGGCATGGTAGAGAAAGCAGTACTCTGTACTCTGTAGCTCTGGAATGCAAACGAGAGAATCAGGCGGTAGGGCGGTAGGAGGTCGGAAGATGTGAGAACGAGGTTTGAATCTACAGAGGAAGTGCAGCGATGATCCGACCGTGCCACACCCCACCAGCGAAATGTCGTGCAGCTGCAGATAGGAAATACGCCAACAAACCGAAGTAACTCCGTCGGCTAAGCATCGATACGCAATATTATCGGCGTGCAAGCTTCTATCCAGCAACAACAGCACAACAGCACATTTTGGTATAATCTACGAACCGACTTTCGATCTCTCAGGTCCTTCGGGATACCAGTTCGAGCTATACTGTTTTCCAAGACTCTGCCCCACCCTTTGCCAACTGCTGCCAGAGTCTGGACACCACAGCAGATTCCAGTGATGGGTGAAGTACACTCCGGCCTCAAGCTTGCGGCGCGCCTGGCTCGCGAACCTCCTCGTGCAGCAGCTCGGGACACGGGGCGCGCTGGCCGAAGACCCAGCGCCGCACCCACCAGGGCAGCACTGTCAAGAGCTGGTAGCACGCAAACGTGCGATCCGGAATGCTAAAGACGGCATCCAGCTCCTCGAGGCTCTTTTGCTTCGTTTCTGGCACGAACAGAAAGATCAGCGCGAGCGCCACCAGATTGAGCCCGGCGTAGAAACCAAAGGCACCCTGCGGCTTCATGGCGACCAGCATGCGAGGAAACGTCAGCGACAAGACCGATGCCCAGAAGTTGTTCGTAGCCACAGCCCAGGACATGCCGGCCTCACGATGTGATAACGGGAACACTTCGGCCGAGTACATGAAGGGCACAGGACCCTCGCCAGGCGAGTAGAAGATGGCAAACAGGTAAATAAATGTTGCGACAGCACCAATCCGCGCCTGGCTGTCATCAATATCAGGCTGGATGAAATAACACATGCCAGCGGCTGCTTGCGTTAGTGGCACGCTACAATTCTCGTTCGCGTTTCTCGTTGTCGTCTATTCTTCAGATAGCAAACGCACCAAGCAGAGTCCAGAACATGTTTGGGAATGTAAAAAGAAGAAGGGCGCGGCGTCCGTATGTATCGATGGTGTAGACGGCAGGCCAGGCAAAAAGAAACTGCGCGATCAGCGGAAAGTACAGAGGGTCGAGACGAAAGCAGACATGGGACGCACGTTGATGAGGCCGAAGCCAAAGCTCGCCCAAAACTGATACCACTCTGCTGGAATATGGTGCTGCTGTAAAAGGATATGATATTGACTGGTCGTCAGCGAAACCCGGGAGTAAGATGCAAGGAATTTCCATACTGATGAGGATATTTCAAGAGTAAACGGAAACGTACTGCCACACATCTGCTGCCCGATCATGACGATTCCGGCAGCCCAGGTCGCCCGGCGGATGCGCGGCACTGTGAAGAGCTCTACGAAACGCGTAAAGACGTTGCTCGCCACCTTCAGGCCGCGCCGCTCAAGCATGACCTGCTCCTCTTGTAAGAGCGCATGGATGTAGTAAAGGTCGCGAGCCGCCTGCATCTTCGTGTTGCGCAGCTTCACCAGCGAGTTCCATGCCTTGTCGTACCGCCCTTTCTTGATGTACCAGCGCGGGCTCTCGGGACAGAAGAAAGTGCCCAGCACGATGGGGACCGCTGGGATAAAAGCAGAGCCCAGCTGCAGACGCCAGGCAATGTCTCCAACCTTGCCCACCGCCAGGTTGGCACAGGTGCCCATAAAGATGCCTGGAAGTCAGTTTCCTGGTGGCTGGGTTGAGACGGACGCCCCATGCACGACTTACCGAACGCTGTCCACAGTTGCCAGGACATGACAAGACCGCCGCGAATGCTTGCCGGTGCATTCTCCGCTGAGAAGACAGGCACCGTGACCTCCTTTAGTCCCATGCCGATGCCAAGAAGCATTCTGCAATGTTAGCTTCCCGAGTAGTGAGAACAAAGGCATGGGCGGAGCTGGCACCTACCGGCAGGCAGCGAGTTGCCCCCAAGTCTGGGACAGGGCCATGCCAAATGGCGCGAAAAGAGAGAAGATGGCGCCGATGAAGATGACGCCGCGGCGGCCAAGCCACTCGTTCAGTGGGTCGGATATCCAGCAGGCACTACGTACGGAGTATAGCAGGGTCAGCGGGAAACACGCAGCACGGAAGGAGGGCATGGCTACGGAATACGGACAATATCCATATCGTAATGTACGGCATCGCGTTGACAAGTCCGATGATCCAGCTGTTTTTGGCGCAGATACCCTCGTTGGCGACAGGACCGCACGAAGATCCAGCCGAGTCGGGGATGCCAAGCGCAGTAGGGAACGACAAGTTCGCGCCGTTCGAGCCAGTCTGGTCCCAGCCCTGGATCGCCGCCGCGACCGAGTTGAGGATGATCGTGTAGTACAGCGGCCACGGGTGCTTCCATCGGTGCGTGACCTCTTCGCGCAGGGCCGCCTTCTCGAGCGCATCGAGCTCGTCAAGCGCCTCGAAGCCTGCCGGGTTCTGTGCCACCAAAGCCCCCTTTTCGAACAAAGGCAGCACGTCCGCCGGAAGGCCCTTTTCTGCGTGGAAACCCGCGACGTTTGCGAGCAGCTCATCGCGCGGGATCTCTCGCAGCGGGTTGCGGATCTCGGCCTCAAACGTCTCGGCAAGCTTCTGGGCAATGCCATCTTGGATGCTTAGTGGGTTAGACTGTGTTATCTGAATAGAGGATGCATCCCGGCACCCGAAAAGGGAGGTGGAAGCTATCAACCCGTTTTGACACAAAGGGAGTAGAAATGCAGAAGCAGCAGCAGGAAAGTAGAGTGCCCGTACGTAGAACACCGGCGGTCCGTACACAACACAGACACAAAATTGCCAGATACAGTGAAATAACACTTACGGACGCTCGCGGTGGTCGAGGGTGGTCGCGGTCGCAGCAATCTTCTCAGCCATCCTGAAGCGCGTTTGGCTGCCGGGCAGTAATACAATACAGTGGCCTTGATACAAGGGCCTGAACCAAAGGAGTTGAAATTCAGGGATAGGCTTGGGTCGCCGGCCGTTGTCTAGTCGCATGAAGCGAGGTGAGGAGGGTAGAGCAACTTGCGGTGGAAGTACGCTGTTATAAAGATGGCGGGACAGGACGCAAGGCACATCTGGTCCATGTGATACATATTTTCGGTCCACAAAGATTCTGAGTTAGAAACAGAGCAACAGGCTAGGCGGGTGCCCGGCCTCCCATGCCAGTGGAACGCAGCGGCTTGCTCTCTGTTCCTGTCTGTTGTGCGAAGCATCTTCCGATCATGGTGCCCCAGACAATGTAGTCTCTGGGACCGCAATAGTCTTCTCCGCTTCCCCGTTCACTGGCTTTCTGCCCTGGCCAGACGAAGGCGAGAACGTCTCTACGGAGTACGACGTATTACGTCAAATATGGGGAGAAGATGAGACGGGGAGGGCACCGGCACCGGTTGGGAAATGGGGCAGCTCCAGACTAAACGGAGATTATCCGACGAGGTAGGGTAATGCGGAGTACGAAGTAAGATCTTACGAGTACGAGAAAACGCCAGTACGACGTAATACTCCATACTACGAGTACGAGTACGGCGAATATGCCGGTCACCGAGCACGCATGGCGACAAGTTCTTGATAGCATGGGCGAAGTACTTCACGAATAGGAAGAAAGTCTACGATACGCGCAAAATGGAGACATTGGCATAGTCGTACTCGCTATGGGGTAGGGTGAAGAGCACAGAGGTACCCTACTCGTACGGAGCATGCTGCAGCAATGCTTGAGGACGTTGTAGCTTAGAGAAGAGTAGTCTGTACGGAGTAGTATTACGTTACTCTGTACATTTGAGGAGACCAGTCTGGGGATGGGCCCATTTCTCCATAGAACAGGGATTCATAATCTGAAGAGGCCAGAGTGGCTGAGATCGGCGGTTCTAGCATTTATCGGGCCCTCAAGCTACAAAGTAACAAATTGCTTCGTGTCGGCCGTTGGAAACACCTGTAAGATACAGGTACGTGACAATGCAGCTAGCCTTTTCACTGTGATTCGTGGTACAGTTTGGTCCTTATTGTACGTATCTTACGGTTATTACTCGTAATACTTCAGACTCTCGCCCTCACAGAGAAACAAGTCTTCCCGCTAACAAGTTGGCTTCGGCTAAACGCGGGCTAGCGCGCTAGCGCTAGGACCCTGCAAGTACGGCTCTACTCCGTATTACTCCGTACTCCGTGGTCCTTCCTGTCGTGCGAGAAGCTCGGCCGTTGCCGTTAACTTTTATTCGTACTCCGTACTCTGCATTACTCTGTTCAAAGTGTGAAAGTGAATACGTTGTTATGGCTCTGGGCAACGTACTAACCATTACGGAGTACTTCGTAGGTTCAGCCTGTCAAAGTCCGCACAACTCGTGTCCAGCTTACAGGACAAGTACGAGTACAGATAACGAGTAGCTCAAATAATATCTTACAACGATGATCCGCTAGGTGGGCTTAGGAAGTAATACTCCTTAGTGGTACAATGCAGCGTCAGATACTGCCATCACAACTCCGATCAATCTGTACGGAGTACTCTGTACTCGTACGCAGTAAGCATAACAAGCCACGAAGGATCACTACCGTGTTACTCTGCACTCATACCGAGCCTCTACAAAGGTCGGTGATCAAATAAAAAAACACCAAAATCTTCCGAGCGGAGAACATAGGTAAACCGTGTCAAGAGGTCACCCCATACAAATAGAAGTATCGCTGCTTGTTCATTATTCAGGCTCTTCCGCCCACTTATTGGACGTTGAGTCCAGTTAGCGAGTGACCTTGTCTTCACAGGTTGTCCTAGCCAGAGACTCGACAAAACCAAAAGATAATTCTTCCTGCAAATATAAGGGAACCTTTGAGATCCTATACTCCAAATGTGAAATAATTTCTTCCTCTTCTGAAAAGTGAAAATTTACTTCTTGGCCTTTTTGGTGCGTCAAATTTACACGACTCAATGGGAATTGTCTTTGTTACACTTGTAAGGCTACTTATTGGTACGCTATAAGACCTATTTCTACATCAATGGTCGGGTGGCCTAATGGTAAGGCGTTAGATTTCGGCTCTAAAGATTGGGGGTTCGAATCCCCTCTCGATCGGAACTAGTCGGTAATAGCGACGCTTCTCAATTTTTTGCCTTTTTGTCAAAAAACAACACATTGTTGCCAGATGCGGTCTCTTAATTCTTTTTACTTTGTTATTTTGGTGTCACCTTCAGCAGTAGTAGCTATCCGTGCTTATGTGTTGAAGTAATTATATTAAGCACTAATCATAGTATCGAGTACCAGCACAAACAAAAGCCCACTCAGTACATGCCATATGAACCCCTGTATCGAGTTGACCTCGCTCTTAGCCCTGGCCCAATCTTACTTTTGCTCGTTTGCTCTGTTTTAGGTTGTCTTCACCGGAAGTCAGAGCATTGAATTGTCGTGAGAGGTGGGTCTCTGGTCTCAGGCTTCGGCGGAGATTGTCTGGGACACAGCGGTTCGTTCAGAGCTGTTCTTTTCGCCTTCACCGAGAGCTTCGCGAGCCTCTAGCGCTTCTCGGAACAGGCGGGCTTGATGGGCATCACGCTCCGCTTCTTCTCTCAGGAGTTTGTGTGCAGGCAGAGGGTCGCACATAATGAAACAGACCGAAACCATGGAGAATGTGATGCAGTACAGTCCGCCTAAAGTAGCGACATCGGTGACCGGCCACGGTTGTCGCACGAAGGGCAGCAGGGATACGATTAGGGACGAGACGGTCATTTTCACGTTCTTTATGCCTGCGTGAATGTAGGCTTGCGTTGCTGTAAAGAGTTGGGCGAAAGTGGCAATATGCCAACGAGAGGTAGGCTGGAGTAGGATGGCACTTCTGTTGTAGTCACTGTCAGCTTTTCCAATTTTCTTGTAGACGAGAGGGGGCTTACTGTCTGATATTGGCTTTAGGGGAGGTATGGAGGCCACGCCTCAAGAATGTAGATATGCAGTAGATCGATTGAAGAAATGTCAAAGGCTGGTGTCGAGGTGAAAAAGAGTACGAGGATGGAAGACATGATAAAGAATAACAACCTGGCTACTGCCGCCACTCCGCCTTCCACGTTCAAAGTTATGGCAGTCGACGCTTCCTCTTCAGTTTTTTCTGTCTGTTAGTTTCCATATCAAGAAAGGAAGTAACATTCGACGGCACAGGAAAGCATTCCTAGGCCGCCATCATCACTGCTTCCAGACGACTACGACGCAGTGGTACGAGAACATTTCTGCAATATCGCGGTCTCAATGCAAAAGCAGAACAGACAGATTCTATCAAGCTTCTACATACTCTACATACACGCCAATGAGGTGCCGCTCGCAAGTGTTAACGCCAGTAGCCCCACGGCAGCACCTGGCACGGCAACCCCGCGAATCACGAGCTGTCACCGCCGCGCTAAACAAAGGCAAGGCTTTGCTGAGGGAGTCTGACACGCGAGCTTCGTCGTCCGTTTCCGATCTGGTCTACAGTTCTGTCTGCCAAATACAACGTACGACTACGCCTCTCCTATCTCTCCTGCCTCTCCTACGAACATGGCGTCCGCACCGCTTCGCGTCGGCTATGTACCGGAGCACTTCTCGACTCCCATTCACTTTGCCCAGAAGCACTTCGGCCTGGCCATCGGGGCCATCGCATTTCCTTCCGGTACCGGCCACATGATCACAGCACTGCGCGCTGGCGAGATCGACGTCGGCATCGGCCTCACCGAGGGCTGGGTGGCCGGCTTGGGCAAGCCGGATGTCGCGGGCGACGGTGGCTACCGTATCGTAGGCACCTACGTAGAGACGCCGTTGTGTATGTAATTGTGCGCTGTCGCCGTCCAACTCTCTACTGACCACCGCCGCCTAGGCTGGGCTATCTCCACCGGCATCGATCGCGCCGACATTGCCTCGGTCGAATCCCTCAACGGAAAGAAGATTGGCGTATCGCGTATCGGCTCTGGCAGCTTTGTTATGGGCTACGTGCTAGCGGACCAGCAGGGCTGGCTCGCTGATCAAGCCGAACCCTACTCCAGCACCGTGGTCCTCAACGACTTTGCCAATCTGCGCCGTGCTGTCAATGCTGGCGACGCAGACTTTTTTATGTGGGAGCACTTTACGTCCAAGAAGTACTACGACAACGGGGAGATCAAGCGAGTCGGCGAGATCTATACTCCCTGGAGCAGCTGGAAGATCGTGGCGTCCACATCGCTGATCAATGCGGATAACACCGTTGATCCACGCATAGATGACCTCTTTGCCAAGCTCGATCAGGGAATCATACACTTCAACGCGCATCACGACGAAGCTGTGGAGTACATCAGCACAAATCTGGATTACTCGGAGGAGGACGCGCGCGCATGGCTCAAGACTGTGCGATTCCCGGCAGCCACTCGCGGAGTCCGCCAGGCTACCATTGAATCCTGTGTCAGCATCCTCCAGAAAGCGGGTGTGCTTGTGAGTGGAAAGGGTCTTGGCCCGTCTGCTATGGCCCTGTGACACGTCTGGTCGGAAAACTACATTATGAAGGCAGCGGCGTATCCCAATAAAGGTGATGCTTGCTGAGAGAAAGCAACACCTTGCCGGCATGTTAACTGCAGCTCCACGATCGGAGATGCTTGAGCCAACTAGATACCTGTAAGGCAGAGCTGTATGCTTTTGAAGCGCATTGTCGGTTCTGGTGTAACCGCTACTATGCATTCGACCTCGCATCTTCCTCTTAAGTGAGGCGCTACTTCGCTGTTTAGCTACTTTTTGCTGCTTGCTTTTGGCACTCCATTTTCCCTTCCCCTCTAAATGGCCTCTTACTGCTGCTTCGCACCGAGGTTGTCTTGCCCGCTATGATCCCTTCCTCGTGAAGTAGCATGCTTTGTCCGCTCTACGGCGATACAGCATGGGGGGTCCTTGCCAAATCGCAGGTCTTCTGTCGTTCACTGGAGAGCCTCCCAATCGTTGACTTCGAATACTAGCTCAAGGCAGCGTGCAACGGCACTATTCAGATTCTCTCCCGAGCTTCCGTAGAGGTTATCACGAGTCGGGTCACGAGTCGGGAAAGACAAAAAAAGATCGAGCGGCCAGAAGTGGCAGCTGTAGCGCGCTCTACATAATTGTAAAATTCAACAGCAATCAAAGCCTTTTCTTGAATATTTGACGCCTTGCTTCCATTTCATCAGAGCTACGTTATCGTAGTTTGCCCCGTCCCTTCATCAGCATATCGGGGCCCGAATTGCCTTACAATGATTCCTTGCCAGGACCGTCGGCAATGGCCGGTGCCGGCTCTTCGTAACTGAAAGGCGTGTGGCGGTCGAGCGGTATGTGGTTCCATCTCCAGTCGAATACAGAAGCATAGCACATACGGTAGGCGCTGAACGCCATCACGGTGCCAATGATCCCGCCAGCAACGATATCGTACCAGTTGTGAAACTCGTCAATGGTGAGGGCACCTCCAATCAGCACGGCCATCAGAATTGGCGTGTAGAGCATGAGGAGTTTCCACATGGGCGAGTGACGGTCGGCATAGATCTTGAATTTTGCGTTCATATAGAGGTACACATACACAAAGCCAGAAAAAGCAGATGTTGTGTGGCCTGACGGAAAGCTGGTGAGCGAGTCATTGATTAGGCTTCGGTCACCAGTGCAGATGTCACGCGTGTAGTAGAGCGACTGAAAGCCGGCCCCGTTGTAGGGCGAATAGGACAAAGAAGGGTCGTGGGCCCGAGACAGATCTGGTTTGCATACGTCCAGAAAGTGCGGCCGCAAACCTCCGATAAGCCATTTAATGATGACTTGAAACAGGATCGCGGTACTGAGTGAGTAGAGGACGCCGAAGATGGCGTTGCTGGCGTCCGAGAGTGACCGCACCTTGAGCTGCAGGGCTAGCAGCATGACCACGGGAAGTACCGGCCCCATCAGAATATACAGCCAAGCCGGAATAATCTCTCTGCGCAGTGGATAGGCAAACTCGGGGTAGACGATGGCGCCGCTCTGTGATGTCACGGCAAAAGAGCGGGACGGCGCTGGGGGGGCCAGCCACGCCTGTAAAAAACGTTAGGTTGGGGCACGACGAAAGCAGCATCCGGAAGTAACGAGCTATCCCAGACTCACTAGTAGGGCAAGAAAAGTCGTGAACAAGATTGTAGCAATGTCCAGCCATGATTGTCTGAGCTAAAGCCAAAGGCCTGACAGCACACGTACTGCAGTCTCTTCTGCACAGCGCACTAGGCGGCTCTCGATTGTGAAGATTCGCATATTAGATAGATGTAAGTGAGTTGCTATAGGAATTCGGCACAATGAAAGAGATAGATGGGTACAATAGGTGAGATAGGCTGCAGGTTCTAGGGGATGCGTGTTGAGAGATGTGAGTAATAGAAGCGATGCCGAATCCCGATGAGCTGCATTTTGAGAAAACTGGGTGGTTTCGACTGCTGCGCCTTCCTCAAAGCTTCGGCAAATTCGGAAGAGTATACGTCAAATAGCTCCTTCCGTAACGAGCGAAGAAAGCTTGGTAATATTAGGGAAACCGCCAGCCGGACTTATGTCATTTGGTAAAAGGAGCAATAAGCAATGAGAATTGTGGTATTGAGCTCCATACGATTTGGTCCTGCCTCGCTCAAATGGCAATTGCATTTTGCTAGTTTACACGATGCCTTCGTCAAAGAGCCTCCTCCCAGCCATACGTTCAGGCCCTTACCACGGTCTCTTCTTTCCATCATAGCCAAAGAAAGCACCATTGTCTGCATCGCCGAGGCCTTTGATGACACCAAGCATGCCGCTGATAGATTCTTTAGGCGTCAGCGGAGCGGCATCACCGCCCATGCTTGTCTTCACCCAGCCTGGGTCGAGGGCGATGATGACGGCAGAGGGCAGGCGGCTGTGAATGTCGCCGGCCTGGTGCACGGTGAGCATGTTGAGGGCAGCCTTGGATATGCTATAGCTAACGCTCAAGCGCGGCGCCTTCGAGCTGTACTCCATGCTGCCCAGGCTCGACGAAATGTTGACAATGCGCACAGCCGGTGCCAGCACGCGGTGATCAAGCAGGAACTCGGTGACTTTGGCTGGGCCGACAACATTGACGCTGATCTGCTGCATTAATCGAGTGTGATCGAGCGACAAGCTTGTTGACGACGCCGGCGTGCCATTGATGCCCGCGTTGCACACCAGTACGTCGATTGTGCGTCCGTTCAGCCAACGCGCCAATTTGTTCGCAAACTGATGGATCGTTGGTACATTGGCCACATCGCACTCTGTCGCCAGGAACCGCCCTGCCGGGAGCGACGCTGCCGCCGCTTCAAGGTCTGTCAGGTCCGCGCCCGGTCGCGCCGTAGCAATGATGGTGACGTCAGGCGCCTTCACGAGTTGGCGCACAAACTCGAGGCCGAGGCCTCGATTAGTACCGATAATACAGTAGATGGGCATAGCTAGCTAGGCGTGCAGTCCTTGGGTGCCGATACTGTAGTATTCTGCTGCCAATCTCTGACGACGATTGTTGTCTTTATCTCTGGTAAAAGTGGCGTAACGATAACTTTGATACTTATCATTTATCGCAACGTTGCGATAACTGCTGATTTGACGGGGTATGTAAGTGTATTCAAGCCCATCGGCAGCACTAAAACACTAGAACACTAGTAACGCTTTAGCAGTCAAGCTAGGCCTAACAAAACAACAGGCCGGCAGAAGCAGTGGGTCAGATCGACTACCCCCCAGGAGTGTATCTTACGAGTACTATCTTACTCCGTACAATGTCAAGGGCTATGCTGTGTCGGCGTGTATCCTAGAACCATGTTTAGCAGGGAGTCCTGAGGATTCTGAAGGCGTTATACAAAGTAGATTGGTATCCTAGAAAGTAAACAGATTTAGAGAAACCCCATTTAACTCATTCCCCAGACAAGTCAAATTTCCTTAATGTGTCGTTCGTGTTATGTCCCATTCTCACAGCATATACGCAACGCAGTCAGACCTCACTGTCGCAGCTTCTCCTATAATATGTAGACTGGCAGCCGTGAGCCGAAGACGTCGCTCTTACTGATCTGTATGTCCTTGTTGTGGAAGTCATGCAGCAGCAGCCAGCAGAGCATCCGGAACACTAATGTGAACCATATGTCATCAACATCCGAGGGACCAATCGGTTTTGTCAGGGTCCGTCCGGTAAGTTCATCGGTAGCCGTGGCATCGTCTAGACCAGTGACACCGTCGCCCTCGTCATCTGCATCTGCCCGCACAAGCGTCATCCGGCGGACACGATCCCGGATCGAGAACACGTACACCTCAGCCAACAGCCGGTGCCGCTCACGAAACGAAGCTGAGTCAAGCTCCTGCAAGGAAATCTCCGGCACTGACGAGTCCTTGCTAACCAACGGTCGGGCATCTTGGCTGTCGCTGATTGTCACTGTCGCACCACCACTTTCGCCGCTGGTGCGTACAACTTCTGCTGCTTCCGTTGGTGTGTTCAGATACTTCAACACCTCCTGCAAATGTAAACAGAATACATTTACCACATAAGGCTCTATTTCCGGCTGCCTGAGGTATTTATCGCAGTGCTCGATGGCTGCGTGCAGCATCTCGAATGACAGTCCCAGTTCAGGACTACGCTTTTCGCTTTCTATAGCATCGACAGCGTACCGCTTTTCCCGGATAGTTCGAGTTCGAGTCCTAATGCGCTGCATAAAGGTGCCCTTCCTTTGAGATAGCCTGGGCAGTAAACCAACACTGAGTCCACTAGTCACGCCTTTGGCCCCTTCACTGGAAGCTGGAGCAGCCTCGACTTTCTGAGGTCGTGGTAATAAGGAATTATTTTGCCTGACGCTTTTGTTTTGTTCCAGCTCGGTATGTACTGCTTTACTATCAGCCATAATTTCGCTTATTCGAGCACTATATGTAATGCAAGCACTATCTCGCATTTGCGCCTTAGCTTGTAGCTTTTTCGATTCGTCCATCTTTCCACGTTGTTCGAGCACATGCGCTTTTTCACGTAGCAGGTCTCCGTTTTGGGTGATAGTTGTCTCGAAAGCGGAAAGTAGATTCGGCAGCGAGAAGGCTGAGTGATCCCAGGTAAAATAGGTCGGATTCGGTAGCATAGTAAATGCCGTTTCTTTTATCTGCAGGACAATGCCGACCATACCAAGCATCTCGAAGGGCACTTTCTTGTTAGTGACACAAATAGAGTATAACCATCTGTACAAAACTACACCGTTAAATATAAAAACGCATACATGGAAACAAGTGTGAATGGCGATTTTTGTCCGACTCAATGCTGAAGTAGTTGGAGGTCTTAGTGTTGCAGCCCAGTGAGGCGAGAGTCTGGGCAATCTCGGTATTGCGGCCAAGCTGCAGTGTGCCCTTGTCCTTCTGCTCGTCGGTACCGATAGTATTTTTCCCCTTAGTTCGGAAAATAGTAGGACAAAATCCAAAGCAAAGCTCCTTAACATAGTTATTAGGGATGAGGCGGTTGTCCCGAAAACAGTTCTTGCCGACTAATTGGAAAGTGAAGCCAATTCCAAGGTCGGGAACGAGCGAGCCTGTGACACTGAAGCCGTTGCCCTGGGCGCGATAGCGGTTGTTACTGCGGTCAAACTCCTTCCAGTATATACCAAGCATAGCCATAATCTCCACAAAGTGGGCAATGGTGCTGGTGGCATAGGGCCGGGAAAGACTAGCTGGCATAGTTTCCCAGGATCTATGCTTTATCTGCATCCCCACGACGAGAGTGTGATTCTCGGCAACGCGACTCTTCTTCAGGGGCTTGTCGCGTGCGTAGGAAAACAGTCTCTTCTGCCATTCGTCGGAATCGTGTTCCATGTTCTGTATAGCCGTCATCAGGGCAATCCAAGTGGCTCTTTCATTGTCAGCAGTGCGAATATTCTCCTGACCGCCGCTGCCGCCATGCTGCTTTTTTTCCTGGCCATCGGGCACATGTTTGGAGGTTTTAGTATCTTCGTAGCTCTGGGGGGTGCCGTCCATATAGAAGATGGTTTTAACAGATGCGTGGCCAAGAGGGCCCTTCTCGTTATCGGGGGGGGCGACGAAAAGGACGGGAACTCTGAAGCGAACCTCGAGCTGGAAGTTCTTTAAGCCGTACTGGCGGTATTTCGCCCAGTCTCCGATGACTGCAGAGCTGCAGGCGGATATGCCCTTGGTGGAGGAGAAGTACTGCTGGAGGGCCTGGAGGATGGAGATGCAGAAAGCGAAGACGGAGACGACAAGGGCAACGATGGCGAGGTATAGCTGGCTGTCGTCGACGCTGTTCTTACCGTTGCCATTCGAGCCGGTGGAGGAAGAGTTCGAAGACATGGGAGAAATGTAACAGGCAGACAGACGAGGCTATAAGAGCTTAATGCCTTAAGGCTAGTTGTAGCGAAGCGAAGCGAAACCACGCAATGAAGGCGAGTACGAGAAAGAAACAGTAGGCAACGCAGTCAGGAAGGACGATGCAAAGTGGTATGCCTAACAAGTCCAACACGCCAAACCGGATATGCACGCTATGCACATTTAAGCAAGAAGCAGTTATGGGAAAGCAGGAAGCTGTTCAGAGTCGGAGACAGAGATCGACAAATGATCAGGAGGTAGAAGATGCGAGGGGGGGACAAAAAGCAGAATCAAGTACTGGGACACCAGCTCAGGCGCCCATCAACGCAAAGCCAAGCACGTGTCGGAAGTCTTTGCGCATCCGCGTCGTTGCCAGCGTCGTCGTCGTCCAGAGGTGCAGCTGCAATGCAATACATATACTCGTACAGGGCCATCATAAAGCAACGCGGGCAGAAGAAGCGATCGCTGCTCGCTTTTGACGTGCTTGCGACGGAAGTGGCTACTCGCACGTCCCTGCACGCTCCTTCCATGCAAACCGCCGCCAGGGATTGGCTGGCTGCGCTTCAGCGGGTATCTTCCGATGCAGGGATCAGTCTCATACAGCGCATTATTACGGAGTAGAATGGAGCGCTCCGTTGTGGTGCTCGGCGCCATGGCGCAATTGACTGGTAAACAACCCTGCATGGCCCATAACACAGCCGCGCGCAAGCCTAGCCTCCGCCGAGCGCCTCATGTGATGTTTTGCGCAGCACGGCACAGCACGGCGCAGCACGGCGCAGCACGGCGCAGCACGGCGCAGCACGGCGCAGCACGGCGCAGCACGGCGCAGCACGGCGCAGCACGGCGCATTTTTCGATAAGCGCTTTTCGTAGTATTGAGTGGCAAGCTTGAAATACGCGCTGCAAGGTAGTCGGAGGGTGGGAACGATAAAGACAACCGGCCGCCGACACGGTTCAGCAACAACGCCGGAGACTTTAAAGAAAGAGCAACAGGGACGCGTAGCAGGATATCGTTAGCGAAGAACTCGGTGATAGCTAACTACATCCGTAAAGTGGAACGTAATGACAGGACGAAAACACAGCAGTCGACAGACAACCAGGTCTCATAAGGCTCACCACAGCGCTGAGCCTCATTTTGATGTCAAAATGCTCCCACAGATAAACCTCACAGCCGCATTTTGCGGTACGTAACACAATGACAGCTTGTTCTAGGCTGCTGCTGTCTTTGTTTTGCGTTCCCAGTGGGCAGAGTGGCTGGTTGATGTAATCGACAGGTCGTAATGAACAACCATAACAAGTAGTTGGGCAGTAATGCGTCATCAAGAAGTAGCGGAGACATCTTGGGGGACGAGAAGATAATATAGCTTCGTGCAAGGCATCGATCAGCGGGTAGCAGCGCTTGTAAAAGCAATGCCATTTCTAAAAGCAAAACAACTCGGTGTAAATGGGGTTATTTTCACAAGTCTACTTGCTACACAGCACTATGTTATTCTACAAGTTTTTATGCCATATTGTCGAAATACAGTATTACTCTTTTCCTTATCATCTAAGTTTAATGCATATTTGGCGAACGTCGTGACTTTCCTCATTTGGCGATTGAAAAAGGAAAGTCATCACGTTCACTAAATTTACACTGCACTGCTGCATTACTGTAAGCTATATTTACCCTACGAAGTAATACGAGTAACTGTCAGTTTGGCCGGCCTTTAAAGAGATTTTTGCATAGACCATAGCGCATAGACAAATAGCTGCAAACCCGAGGTGTGCAAGTGATCTGATACGAGAAGACTGACGGGAGTACTACTCCGTACTCGTACGGAGTATTTTTACTGTGCGTTGGTCGCGAGCAGCGCTAGTGCGGCCATGTCATGTGCCCTAGCGGGCTTTGCCGCACCAGACATTATTTGCCCTATCACGTGAGGCTGCCCTCATGGCCCGCAATTTGTCCTAGGCCCGCCATCAAGCCAGAAAAAATAAGCCAGACGCAAAAAAATCGAGAATCGCGGAAACAACATACACACCACATCACCTCGACATCTCGACAACCAGCAAGATGCCGACTCGGTTCACCAAGACTCGCAAGCACCGCGGCCACGTCAGCGCCGGTAAGGGTCGCGTTGGCAAGCACCGGAAGCATCCAGGTGGTCGTGGTATGGCCGGTGGTATGGTAAGCAGTATTTCCGAATGTCGTCGACACGGCCGCACACTGAAGAGTTCTCGTGAGCATTGTGGGCTGGCTTCAAAATCTAACGCACCTACCAGCACCACCACCGTACGAACCTCGACAAGTACCACCCGGGTTACTTCGGTAAGGTTGGTATGCGCAGATTCCACCTTCTGAGAAACCACCAGTGGAACCCGGTTATCAACCTGGACAAGGTACGTTTGTGAAGAGGGTAATTCGGCTCGTAAGAATTCGAGGGGATGAAGAGAGAGCAGGGGAATATTTCTGGCGACGGGGTCACTGTTGGATGAGCACCAGTTAACGCTTCACAGCTCTGGTCCCTTGTCCCCACCGAGGTCCGCGAGAAGTACCTGTCAGGCGAGAAGAAGGACACTGCCCCGGTCATCGACCTGCTGCCTCTCGGCTACTCCAAGCTCCTTGGCAAGGGCCGCCTGCCAGAGATCCCGATTGTCGTCCGTGCCCGCTACGTTAGCAAGCTGGCCGAGGAGAAGCTCAAGGCCGCCGGTGCCGTCGTCGAGCTTGTCGCATAAGCGCATCGCGTCTTCACACGAAGGGCTGTGCATGGGCTGGTAAAGCCTTCGCCCAGGGCAATACAAGGCATGGATGGGCAGGAAAGGAAGGGATTCACTGAAAAAAGCAAACATTGCTGCTGTTGTGCATGTTTTGCACCTCCTTGTCTTTGTTTGGTGTCTAGGGCCAGGAGAGGCAGGAGTCTGAAATGCTGGGGGCTGTGCGAGATGCAAAAGATGGACGAACAGCCCTGCGCCGCGACGTGGTGTGCTCCACGAACACTATTATCTGCACCCTACGAGGCCGCATCACAGACGGGATCAATGGGATTTGGCGTTACGCGCGAGCTCGATGACAAAAAAGAAAAAACACTTCAAAATGTCTTTTGCTTGCCCTAGAATCGTGATGCAGTATCTGGTGGCTTAGGCACCCTTCTACCTTTTGCTTAACATTTCTGCGTTGATTTGACCCTTGCTCTACTATTGTAGTTGTTTGCCCTACTTGGGAGAAGGGCATGCCCATTGCACCATCATTGAGTAAAGGTCTTACATCTAGTGCCCTTAAGAGACAGTACTCCATCTACCGAAAGTCTCGCAAACTTGTGGGGTATTGAGAAGTCTAGACAACGCTATACGAAATGTTGTAAGATACAGTATCAACACCACGGCTCTAAGGCGGCAGAATATAAGAGCTGAGGTGAGGAAACATATCCAGTCATGAGATAGAGGTGAGAATTCGTAACACCAACAGCCATATGGGCCGTGAAGGGCAAAAACGCCGTCAGATCAAGTGATTCATATCTCGGAGCATCATCGCGGACGGTTAGCAACGAGTGCAGACCAAAGCTGCAACTATTGCATTGCACAAGCCGTTGCCGCCAGCCTAAAACTCACCGTCGCCGCCACGGCCGATTGCAGCAGACGCCCAGAGGCCAACGAGACCCCACCAACTGACCCTCCAGCCGCGCCAGAGGCCCTCCATGCCCTGACCACGACGGTAGATGGTCTCGGTGACAGGCACCTTGGCCTTGGCCTTTTTTGAGTATTTGCCACGGACCGGCGGCGGCGGCAGCACCCGCACAGCCGAGGTGCCCTCCTCAGCGACGATGTAGCGCATTGTCCCGATGACGCCGGCGTAGCGGCCGAGGGGAACGACAGTGTCAACGGGTCCTGCGACGGGAGGCGTGGCGGTCTCGACCGCCTGCACGTACTCGGGAGAGCTCATGACAGCAGCCTGACCGCGGCGAAGCACAGTCTCGAGTGGCAGCTTCACGAAAAGCGCCAGCGAGGCGGAGCAGAACTTTGCAACCGAGAAGGCAGCCGGGCTCGCTTCGCGGTCGAGCATGAAGCGCGTACGCAGGACGAGCGGGGCCGATAGCGTGACGATCGGATGTATCAGCGCGTGCAGTACAGTGGGCACAACCAGCAGCGGCGAGCACGATGCTGAAGGCAAGCTGCGTAGCAGGGAAAGGGCCCGCCGTGGCTGGTGGGTCGTAGGCGTGAGGATGAGTCTGCGCAAGCAATTAGAGAGAGTACAATAGGGAGACCCGCACGGGAAGGAGATGGAGCGCAAAACAAACCTAGTCCGCACCAGATCCAGCGGCGCAAGAATGAGGCCGGTGGCAACGGCGGCGGTGGCGGCCACGATAAGCGACGCCCATGGGTACGGCGAGGCAATATCAATAAGGCGGTCGACGTCGTCCTTGAAACCAAGGTCGGAGACGTTGAAGAGGGCGCTCAGCAGGCTGCGAGACCATGTCTCGAGCAGCGACTGTAACACTGTGTACAGGAACGACGCATTCGTGCCCTTCCAAACTCCCCAAGCTCCCTCCTTCTGCCACAGCTGGGACAGCACCTCAACGATCGAGTTCGCCTTGAGCAAGGTGAGCTGGTGTGAAGGCATAGTAGCGCTGCCCGGTGCCATTGGTGTCTGTGGTGCTTGGGGCTCCGCCGGGGGTGCAGCTTTCTGCCGCCGTGCCGAGCCGAAAGCGGGCGGCTGCCCGTTCTGACCGCTGTTGGAGGTAAAGTAGTGCGACTCGTCGCCGTCGGAATCATAGTCGGCAAACTGGAGAGTTAGCAAGGAAAGCATGTCGGCTTCACGCTCTCCGCATCTTCCGCTCTATCCTGCCAACCCACAATCCCCAAAGACGCCCAACAGGACTTACTGGATTGTGCATGGCCGCCTCGTAGGTCGGGATGGGTTCCTCACTGCCAACCTCCACGTCGGAGACTGGTGTAGCCGGCAAAACTGGCCTGTCCTCAAAGCTGCGGACCTGCAGAATGGTGCGGGCGACCTCGAAAGGCTGGGCCATGAGGACGGAGGTGTAGCGCCACAGCAGGCTGTCGACGATGTCCTTGGCGGACTGTACCACGGACGACGATGGCTCGGAGATGTAGTCCTTGTAGTCGATGTCCGAGAACATGTCGCGGGCCTTGTTTCCGTAGCTGGCCGAAGCACTGGCCGAAGCACTGGCGCTGGCACGAGCGAGGCCGCCGGCTGCCGGCTGCGGCCGGCCGCTGCCCATTGCTTCCGGCGCATCGCCGATGGACGGCGGTATGTAGTAGGGCCGTAGCGGGTTGACCCCGTCACGTGGCGAGGCCATGTTGATGGCGGTGTCGGATATTGTTCGTCAGTTGCAGTTCACAGCGAGGCTCTGGACGTGTGTGGTGCTCGACAACGTCTGGAGCATCGTCCGGCGAAGATGCTGCTTGTTTCTGCTATTTACTTAGCGCCCGCCACCGCTTTTCAGAAGCACAGAGAAAATTATTTAGACAATTAAATTTACAGTTGATTTAAATGCATCCCACTTCGCGCCAGTGGTTGGGAAAAGTTCAATCCCGAGCGGATATGCGGGACGGGCACGTGAGGTCGGTGTCCGTGTGGCACGTGCTCGGAGATAAGAAAGTCGGGGACGGATTATCGGGCTGTGTAAGTGCGTTGCATTTACCTGGTCCTGATTGGTTCAAGTACCGAACATGGACGAACGCCAGAAAAAGTTGTCCACGGGCAAAAATTGGCGTAGGCTTCGCCGGTTGTCGGTTTGCAAGCTTCACTGCCGTTTTGCCGGGACTCGCAACACATACGCAACCCCAAAAGCGAGCAGGCCAGCCCTTGAGACAGCGTGGGCTAGTAACAACTTGCTCTGGGTCGTCTTCTCCTTGACTGCGCTGTTGGCTGTGTCCGTCTGTGTTCCGGCCTTTGTCAATTTAACCTCATCAACTTCATCCCCACCTCGCACCTCTACCATGTCTCCCGCCTCCATGGCGACGGCAAAGCGCCTCTCCCAGGGGCTACTACGTTTAGCCACAGCGATACCACGGCGTAGTATGGCGTGGTCAGCAACAAAACCCCTAGTGTCCCGTACGTTACACTGCTTCCCCAGCACCGGCGCCGGCTACGGCTTCGTCCCTAAGCTAACGTTCTGCTTCAGAACCCAACAGGGCGCTTGTCTTTCCGTCTGGGCGCACCTGTGTCCGTACCTTCACGTCGACTGCCGCCCAGGCACACGGCCACATCCACACACCCAAGCCGGGCGAAGAGTATGTTTGCTGCTCCCAGGATACATCGGAGGAGTAATCAGGAGAACACGATGAGTTACATCGAATAAGGCTTCTGGTCTGTAGTGTATATGCTGACGATTAGGCTCTGGATCACGTTTATTGACAAAGACGGCGACGTGCATAAGATTGCCGTTGCCGCCGGCGACAACCTACTCGATATTGCGCAGGCGCACGACCTTGAGATGGAGGGAGCCTGCGGTGGCTCGTGTGCATGTTCGACGTGTCACGTCGTTGTCGAAGACGAGGAGTTTTATGAGCGCATTCCCGAACCCGACGATGATGAAAACGACATGCTTGATTTGGCGTTTGGCCTCACCGAGACCAGCCGCCTCGGCTGTCAGGTCACCATGACCAAGGAGCTTGACGGCCTTGTTGTGCGCCTACCATCGATGACGAGAAACTTGCAGGCTAGCGATTTTCAGTCGAAGCTGGCGTCAAGCGGATAGGGGAGCAAGGTGATAGAACTGCTTCAGTAGTGGGCGCGAGCCGAGTAAGAACAGAGACCGGAGAGCGGAGAATCAAACGGAACTTGCGGAACACGGCTTGGATGGAACGGCGTCATTTTACTGGCGACTTGGCATATGATTTACAGGCATCAGCATGTATGGATATGAAATACCCCAAATGATAGACAAGGAAAATGGGACAAACACGCAACTCAGTGGGAGGGATCAGAAGCATAGACGTAACCGTAAAAAAAAATAGGAAAGTGCCTAATCAACCAACAATTTATGCAGCTATACTCCGAACGGGAAATCTAGTAAATACAAGTGTGCCCAATCGTGAAGGCGTGTCCTCACACGAGAAATGTTTGCTCCTGCTATGGAGACAGACACCCACCCTATGCCTCCTCCAAGCTGCCTTTTTTCAAGCCACCACCACCGGAGGCAATCAGGTCCAGGAAGCCCTTGCGGCTCATCTCGGCCACGCGAGCCTCGCGCTTGTCCATGCCGATCAGGCCCTCCGCCTTGGCAGAGCGCTCCGCATCGGCGGCGCGGATCTGCGCTGCGCGCACGGCGTTGAACAGTTTAACGACACCGCGCTGGGCGACCTTGCGGAGACGGCGCTCGGCCTCTAGAAGAGCGGCGGTCGTGGGCGCATCGCCGGCATTCGGCTCCAGATCCGCGCCCGCTGCGCGTGTCGCCACTAGCACGTCCTTGACGCGGCCCTTCTCCATGGCTGCGCGCTTCTGCACCCGCAGCAGCCGCCGCGCCTTCTCCTCGAGCGCTGCGTCAACCACACGCCTGCTGGCATCCCGCGCCGCCGCGCTGCGCGCCAGCACCGGGTCTGCGCGCCGCGTCGTCGACAGCTTCGTGCCCAGGATTTTCTGCATTGACGTCGCAAACGTTGACGGGTCATTGCGCTTCGATGTCGGTGCACGACCGTCGCCACCTTCGCTGCCGCTGCTGAAGTCGCTTCCATTGTCATTGTCATCGTCATCGTTGTCGTCGTCGTTTTCCTCTGCCTCTTGCTCCTCGTCTGCTAGTTGTCGCCGCTTCGGCGCCTTCTTGTTTTGTGTCGCCGCCTTGCTGCCAGAGCCATTCACGTTGGCACCGCCGTCCGAGTCCGATTCTGATTCATCAGCATCTGAGTCTGTCGATGCGCCATCATCCACATTGGCATTGTCCAGGTCGTCGTCAGAGTCGAGTAGGTTCACGGCCTGGAAGTCATCGCCGCTGTCGTTATCGGCGGCGTCGGCGCTGTCAGAGCCGTCGCTGTCATAAACCTGCTTCCGCGTCTTCTTCTGCTTTTTTGTGCCTCTCCGGTTCTTCATAGAGACCTGGTCATCGCCCCGCCGCTTCTTGTTTGCCACGTTTGCCATGGCTGCTGTGAGGTGTACAAGTCGTGTGGTCTTGCCAATGGTCGCATCGTTTTGCAGCCAGCAGCGGTACTGTACATGATTTTTTTAGTGGAGCATTCGGCAGAATTCCCTGTCAGAGGCGGTAAAGCAAAATAGGATTAGCATGATACTTCGTACAGAATATCACATGACCTCTTTAGCGTATACAAGCTTACACGAATGTACTGTCAGCCTAACGGAACCTATCAGCAAATGTCATCAACTAGAAGTATTCAAAATACTGTGTTGAAGAAACTAGTTTCTAAACTTGCTTCACTTTCATACAGTATATAAAAGAGTGCAGATTACTATGATGGTTGCTAGAAGTCTTCCATAGTTGCTTTACTTATCGGGCCACAATTTCTACTTGTCTACAGAGTACCTAGTAGGCACTTCTATGATGCTAACTAACACGACTAAACAAAACGCTACAGCACTAATAATGGGCTAATGTTCGCAAAATGAGAATGTATGCTGCCACTGTTAGTCTCCGGTTATCACTGGAATCGTAGGTGGGCTGTAGTTCTCACCTCGTAGAGCGTTTCATTGTGGTATTCGGCAACGGCACCGCGGGAGGCCATAAGCTCGGCACGGAGCTCGACAGCCTCGTCTATGCTGATGGGGTAGGATTCGACATCTTCGGTAGATTCATTGGAGATCTCATGAGAGGGGTTGGCATCAGGAGGTCCGCCATGGACGTGATCCGCCCACCATTCCCTCTGCTGAGGTGGTACGTTGGAGGTTGAGAGGATGCGGCGGTGGGGGTCGACAAGGAACATAGCAAGGATCTTTCGGTGGCCTGGCTTCAAAGGGTCCTGCAGACGAAACTTGCCGACGCGGTGCTGCAGGACATTGGGGAAAGCAAGTAAGCGGCCCTCGCGGGTGACGACACTGCCGAGCTTCTGGATGGCAACGTCGTCCTGCTCGATACCAAAGTAGCGCAACAGACTCTGGTACTGATACTGCTGGGGAATCATTATAAAGTTCTCCTCGTCGACACTCTGTCGGAAGGAGAGACGGCTCTCGGTGATGTTGGCTTCGTCATAGTAATAGAGGGCGGTGGCGCAGATGCGTTCGGCAAGCGTGCCCTCCACATGCCACGTGCCGCCGTTGTACACGGGCTTCTCGGGAGTCAAGTGGATGTTAGCCAGCTTGAAGATGACTTGAAGGCCATCGGGGAAGCGCTTGTGTAGGTCAAGGCGGGTTCTGATGTCGAGGCGTTCGCTGAACGGCTGGAAGTGATCGGGCTCGGGAAAGCGTAGCACGCGATATTTTTCCTTGTAATTATCGTAATCTTCTTCGTACTTGTAGTCTTCGTCAATGGTGCCGTCTGCGGTCATGAACTTCTCGGGTATCTTGTAAGGCGGCACACCGTCCGGCAAGAAAAAGTCTTCGTCATCCTCCGTCTTCTTAATGACAAGACGGCGACGCTCGACATCGCCCCACGAGAGGCACTCTTCCCACAGAGGGACGGCAGCAGCGACAAAGCGCTCGAGAACGCCATAGAGTGGACGATGGTGTGCAGGGTGCAGGTTGTTGATGTAGCCGGTAATGTGGGCAGTGAGCCGACTGCTCGACTTGCTGCTTTCGTCGTCACCACCAGACAAGATGACATCCGTAGGCAGCCACTGAAAACGGTCCTCGTCGCCCTCGAGCTCGAACGCACCTTCGTGCAGCGCCGTTGTCTCGCCCTGGCCTGTCAGCGCGACAGCGCCGTCAATCGGCACACGCCCGGTGCGCAGAGCGCGTGTGCGGCCGTAGATAACTGGGAAGAGAGAAGGGTGCAGCAGGTCTAGCACTAGACCATCAGAGCCCGGATGCCAGTCCTTGTCTTTTTCCGGCACGTTCTCAAGCACGGCGACTCCGGCCCGAAGGTCAGCGACAAGATCAGCCGGCACGACAGTGTCTGCCTTGACGACAGCAATCTCGGCGTCGAGCGTGGTGACGAAACCGGTAGTAGCGAAACGCACGGCCTTGTCCCGGAGCTCCGCAAGACACTACACTGTCAGCACGAAGAATGAGAGCAACGACAAAGTTGGGGGGAAAGACACACATTGTCAAACATGACTTTGGACATGTACACGTCGCCGTCGATGGGTGGCACTTCCTCCGTCTCGGCGCGCCACTTGGCGACGATAGCATCGTCGTGGACCTTGCGCTCCCATTCGGGCTTGTCGGTGATGCTATCCATGAATTGCAGCATGCGGCGCTCGCGCAGCGTGACGCCCTGGCTCATCTTACCGCGGCCTTCGTCGTCCAGGGCGTGCGGAAAGCCATCTTCATGACCGTAGCTGCGCGGCAGGCCGAAATTGGGCAGTTTAACGGGCAAAGCCATGTTAAGTCTTGTTTAGTGACAACTTCAGTGGCGACTCTGGGAGCTGTTAGAAGCAAAATCTCGGTCTCGATGGACTTGTAGGCACAGCGGAATCGGCCAGAGACAGAGCCGAAGCGATCCAAAACGATTAAAACTGGTTTTTCAGTCTGAAGCTCATGAGCTGCTGTATTGAGCTGCCCAGTCTCGCCAACCAAAAGCATCCCCTCGCCCGCTACTTATACCTCGCTAACTATCGTTGCCTCTTAGCTGCTACCGTCCATACGAGCCTTTGCTTCACCCGTATCCACAGTCTCCACTGCCGTTGCTTTTGAGTGAAGATTTGAGACACGAGGCTCCAACTCCGTACGGGGTAGGCAGAATGGTACCATTCTGCCTGGCTGCGCTAGTCATGGGGCACTCTACCCGTGAATCGGGACATCCTGACCAAAAAGCTTGCACACGGACCCTCTGCTGCCTGCTCGTTAGCTAGCGTGCAGCATGGTCTGGGTCAGGCAGCTGAGACTCCCAAGACTACAGACGTGCTAGCTCAGGCAGCTATCAGCAAGCTGAAAGAGCAGAACAGGAAGTAAAAGCGATAAAAAGCTCGGGATTATGCCTTTCTCCCAGTTCCAGTGCCGTGCTGAGGGCGTCTGGTAGCGCAGTGCAGTCTCGCCACTCTTTGCGGACCTGGAGGGTCGGTGAAAGACCAGTCTTTATGTTGCCAAGGCCATGATGGATTACTCCAGTATGTACTCCGTAACAGTTGACCGGATGTGAATTATGCAGGTAGCTTTTCTGTGGCAAAACCCCGTTCTTGCAAACCCCTGTGGATTTATAATGAGCCTTATGTCATAATACTTTGTTACCTAGTTCAGCTTTGCTTCGTCCCTTTCTTTTCGTATTTCTTGGGCATCTTCAAAAGAATTCGAAGCTATAGTCTTGAGCTTTTATCTAGAGATCTCATTATCTATCTCTACGTTAACTTTCGAGCAATAATTTTGACCAAAACAGTCAACCCAAGTTAGATGCTGGACTACCTCTTATGCGTCGAAGTTTTGTTTGCCAGTTCAACACACGGCATTACCACAAAGCACCATGGACTTCTACGGTAGTTTACTAATACAATACGCAGGTTTACACAGTCGCACTTAAACCCGTCTCCGTGAATTTATCTAAGCCTTAGCCTACGTTTAGCAGTAGCCTAGTTGGACTTGCCACTGGGAATAAGGAACAGCACAATACGGGGGCCCTTCTCGCCAGCCTCGCCCTCCTTCCAATCGCCGAGACCCTTATCGACGCGGTAGAAGCCCCGGCGCTCGACCTGGATAATGTCGGCTTTCTTGAGATCCTTGACATTTGCGCCGCCAAGGAAGTCCTCCTCCGTGGCAGTGACGGGCGTCAGGAAGTCCTCGAGCTTGTCATCCTCCTCGAGCGTGTTCTTTGTCAGCAGGTAGTCGAATTCCCAGGCCTCCGTCTTGACAAGATCCTGGCCCTCAGCAGACAGCCACGTGACCTTCTTCTCAGTCTTCTTGACATCACCAGCGAGGTGCAGCTCCAGGGTGGCGCCGGTGATGGGTGCGCCGTCGGCACCACCTTCGATAGCGCGTACAATGGCGTTTCCCCAGGACATGAGGGTGATCTCCTCACCGACGCTCATGAGGCGCAGGTCGGCCTGATCAAGCAAAATCTGGGAAGAGAAGATGACTTGCTTGGTGCCCACATCCTTGTTCTTAGGATGGAGCGGCTTCTCGGCGGACACAGGTGCGGCAGGAGCATCAGTACCAGTGAGGGTGACACGCACGGCGTCCTTAGCCGTGACGAAGGTGTGGCGCGGCGAGACGGGGTCAATTTCCTTCTTGTTGGTAGCCCAAAATGCACCCCACTCCATCGTGGTGACGCTGCGGCTCGGGCCCTCTGTTGGGGTCAGTGGTTGAATCTTCACAACTGCAGGATAAAGCATGCCAGGCTATGAAGCATAAAGAGCACAGACGACGTACGCTTGAGAATAAAGTCACGCAGGGCTGGAATGGTCATGCCACGGCGGCGAACACCACGGATGCTATTTTGAGTTAGTCGGTGAAGATGAGGGCAGCTGTCCATTAATGAGGAGCGCTCTCAATAAGAACAGACGTACGTTGGCATTCTTGGGTCGTCCCAGCCCCAAACGCGGCCAGCGTCGACAAGCTTCGCGAGCTTACGCTTGGACTGTTATAGGTAAGCTACTGTAGAACAAAGAAGGGAGAAGCAACTGTAGGTGCAGATGTCACATACGAGGAAGGTCCGGATGAAATTCATGCGGGCAAAATCAAATAGATGCACCTGGCGAAGCTTCAGAGTGTCGATGAACCACTGGTACTGAGCGTTACGGTCGGTGTACCTAGGCGGTCAGAATTGTCATAATCAAAGTGAGGTAGAGGGTCAGGGGTGGCATACTCAGTCGAGCGCATGGCGTGAGTGACACCCTCGTGGCTGTCGACGACCGGGCAGGCGAAGTCGTAAGTCGGGTAGATCTTCCACTTACTTCCGGTTCTGTGGTGCGGCACCTCGATGTTGACGCTTGACATATTAATCTCTAGAACGTCGAGACAAATGGAAAGAATGGCGGTTTGAAACATACCGGTAGATCACTGGGTCACGCAGGGTTTTGTTGTTGTCGTCGACAGAGATCTTGGCCCGGATGCAGTTCTTGACGCCCTCGGGGGTGGCGTTCTTCATCTCCTCAAAGATGCGCAGGTTCTCCTCAACGGAGCGGTCGCGACGCTTGGATGCGATGCCCTTGAAACGCTCGTCACGCATGGTCTCCTGGTCAGTGTCATCAGCGTAGGCACCGCCAGCCTTGATGAGGCCCAGGGCGCGCTCGTAGAGGTAGTCGAAGTAGTCAGAAGTGTAGGTGAGGGTGTCGGGCTTGATGCCCATGAGGCGCAAATCCTCAATGATGGAGTCCTGGAACTCCTCCTTCTCCTTGGAAGGGTTTGTGTCGTCGAGACGGAGGCGCAAAGTGCCGTTGTAATGGCGAGCGAAGTAGTCGCTGAGGAGGGCGGCCTTGGCGTGACCGATGTGAAGGTAGCCGCTGGACGAGTCAGCAGGAAGAACGTTGAGAGCAGCAACGAAGAAAAAGAGGTACACACGAAGGCTCCGGAAGGAAGCGCGTGACAACACCCTTGTCGGCGTCTTTGAGTGCGAGGTTGTAGCTGCCACCGGCCTTGCTGGCGGCGGCGACCTTGGCCTGCTGCGCGGCCTTGGCAGCCTTGATGTCGGCCTGAATCTCGGGATGGCCCTCCTCGACAAAGACAAACCAGCGCTTGAGGTTCACAAGCGTACCACGGCGGACAAACGAGACAGCAGCTCGGTTCTGCGCGATCGCAATCCAGACCTTGGCGTCGACATCGCTGAGGCTGTAGCCTGTGAGGTACGTGCGCAGCGTCAAGTGCTTGTCGAGGGCTACTAGTGAGGCCTCGATGGAGCGGAAGTCGCCCGCAAGCTTCGGCGGGAGAGCGGAGACTTCGTTTTCCTTCATGATGCCGGTTTCAGTGTACTGGAAGTTGGGGTGGTGAGAGAGCGCAAGATCGCGAGACCGCGGGGTTCAGACGTCGAGGAAGCTTTACTCGTACTCACGCGGCGGGGTGACTAACACAAATTTTTGCGATAAGATAAGGGACTTCAAGGGACAATCCTGCCTAGAAATTGGGGCATTCGGTCGAGCGATGAGTCGTCACGGTAGCCAATCAGGCACCAACTGTGGCACAAATTTTGAGCTTCACGACGGGCTCGCCGTTGACTTCGCACCCGCGCACACCACCCCTCATTGCTCGCCCACAATGGCCGTCAGACAGCCCGGTCTCGGCTCCTTTGCGGGCGCATTGAACACATTACTAGTTTCCGCAACAAGGCCACAAGGCGCAGTGATCCCGAGGTTTCTGCTGCCGGCAGTCGCACAGACGCGGCTGGCCTCGAACAAGAAGACAGACAAGAAGAAGATAAAGTACAAGGCATATCGCATTTACGACAAGTCAAAGCTGGTTCAGTTTTCGCTTTGCGATGCTATGCGGTAAGTGCCCCGGCTTGGCAACCTTTTTGGCCTCTATTCGAGTCCCCAGCAATCAGTGGCTTGCTCTAATGCGAAGCCTCGGATGAGTAACAAGAGCTAATTCCTCCAGGTACATCCGCGCAGTCGAGGTGGGACGCCCACCGAACGGCGTCACCTACGATCTTGCCGTGAAGCTGCAGACGAACAAGGATGGTGCCGTGCTGCGGGACAACGTGCGGCTGCCGTTCCCGTGCAGCACGGACCTGCGGATTGCGGTGGTGTGTCCAGAGGGCAGCCGGACGGCGCAGGAGGCGCGCGAAGACGGCGCGGTGGCGGTGGGCGAGGAGTCGCTGATCGCAGCGATCAAGGAGGGCACGCTTACGATCAACCGTCTGCTGTGCCACATTGACTCGGCGCCGGCGCTGCTCAAGGCCGGCCTCGGGCCCATTCTCGGGCCGCGCGGCCTCATGCCCAGCGTCAAGACAAAGACGATCACGCACGACGTGCGCACGCTCATGCGTGACATGGCTGGCACAGCGAACTTCCGCGAGCGCGGCGGCGTCGTACGCATCGCAATTGGCCAGCTCCACTTCACGCCGCAGATGCTTGCCGACAACATCAAGGCGCTCATGGCCAAGCTGCGCGTTGATATGCGGGCTGTCGAGACTCAGACGCCCAAGTCCGTCGACGAGATTGTGCTGAGTTCAACCAACGGCCCCGGATTCAGCCTCAGCGGTGCTTTCAACCCTACAGACGACAAAGTCACGCCGGCGCACCTGTCGACGGTGATGTGAGCGGCGGAAGCAGGACGCGGTGCGAGGCGGCGGTTGGACAGAAGAGCTTGCGCCTATGACAGCCGGTCGATATGGCCATTGTATGATATCTGCACTCACTTTGTATCAAGACGACTGAACAGCAAGAATATGAGCAAAATCCGCGTGCCGTTCTTTAGTGACGCCTACTCGCGTAATCGTACATGTACCGTCACCTTCCTTCCTTGTTTCTTGTCCGCCGACAGTCTAACAGTCATCCTTTTCGTCACCATCTCGCCTCCTGCTTCCTCTGCTCTCTTCCGCTCACTTCTCTCGCAATACACGAACAGCTTCCTCTTCGCTGTCCAGCGTGCGATACACTGCCAGGATTTTGAGTAGCCGCGTTTGTACGTTCGGGTTTCCCGTATTTGTGCTTCTGCGGCGGGAATCTTTGAGAGCGGCGTTCAAGTCCAACAGTAGAGTGTCGCGGCACTTGGCGAGACGTTCGCTGGCGAGCTTGACGAGCGGCAAGCCGGCGCCGAACGAGTCGGCGAGGCGTGTAGCAAGGACAAGGTCGCGTGCGAGGGTCGCGAGCTTGGAGGGGCTGCTGCCGACATAAAAAGCGTCCTCGGTGTCGGAGTCGGCGTCGGAGTCGGTATCGGAGTCGAGGTCGCGGATGGCGTCGTCGATGGAGGCAGTGAGGGAGTTCGCTGCGGACGCGGCGGCCGGCTTGCTCGTGCTGTCGGCATCGAGGTGCAGACGCTCCTCAAGCAGGGCCACGCGCTCGTCGAGCTCGAGAAGGCGACGGCCGGCTGAGATGGCCGCCTGGGTATGGCTCAGCGCGGTAGTGGCTGAGGCGACGGCGGCCCGGCGTGCGGCAACGCGGCGCTGAATGTCCTCAATGGCGCGGCGGAAGCCGAAGAGGGCGACGCGCATGTCCTCCACCTTCTCGTCGCCGCCGCGCAGCTCGTCGCCGAGCCCGAGAAAGCTGGTGTAATGGGCGTTGATCAGCTCGAGCAGCTCCGCGCTGATGGCGCTGCTGCGCTCGCGCAGCTCGGTGCGCAGGTCCTCAAGCGTCTGGTGTCGTGGTGCCGCGGTAGCACCGTCCGACGGAAACAGCGACGACAGGTACGCCGTCGGCTCAAAGTCGTCTGCCAAAAAGTCGCTGCGGGCCAGGGCCGTCGGGAACGGCAGCGCACCGTCGTCATCGTCACCGTTGCCATATGCAGACCCGCCTTCGTCGTCTTCGTCGTCAGATGGCAGGTGAAATTGCGAGTACGGCGTATACGGTGGTGCTGAGCGCGGTGACAACGCGCCCCCCCGATCCGGCAGGGTCAGCGACAGGTTCGGCGCCATGCTGGGGGATGTGCTGGCTGCGGCGACTGCTTGCAGCCATGTGGCATCGTCAGAAGTGTAGTGGATGCGCGTTCAGTGACATCACGTGAGGCGAATATTTAGTGGGGTATTTTGTAGCGGCTTTCTGTGTTCAGTAGGATGCTTCTTCTTTTGGTGGTAATCGCTGCCTGATATTTGGAGGGAGCTCAGACGACGATATGTTATAGATTCGACGCCAGCCTCAGAGACGCGAAAGCAGAGCATCGGGCGTACAAGGTAGAGTGCTGCTGTGCTTAGTCAGCATTGCGTGTTGCGTTTCTGCAGCTTTCGATCTGATAACTATCCGCCAGCGGGTCGCCACGCATGCTTAGAATTCTACAGTCATTGAGTGGCCCGCCAGCGACTACTGCGACAAATAAACGCACGCCGAAATGGCCTTCGCTGCACTGGAATAATAGACGGTAGCGGATAGGCAGCGATGTCGTTCGAGCGCTGGAATGCCTCTTACAAAGACAGCACTAACACCCCGTGCAGAGATTGATTATCTCGCATGTCCCCTTGGCGCCACTGCCCTGTACAAAGTCGCCACTCTGGATAGGCCGAGTTGCGCAACAACATGCATACGACGTAAATGCATCGTGCATTGCTCGCACACAGTCCGGGGGTTTGCCGTTATAATCCGACCTGCCTTACCTTACGCCAACCTGTCCGTGGTATCGCCCATCATCTTCCACGTCCCCTGATACTTGCTTACGTGACCGGCCGTTTAATGGCTTCAACACCAGCGAACGCATACATTACGCGTTAACAAAGACAAATAGCGACCTCGGTCAAGCGGGCACATCAGCCGAGGGCACAAAAAGTACCCCCCTACAGGGTTTCTGGGTGGGGAGCTTCGCGAATACACAATACGGAGTACTCCATACGAATCTGGCCCGTCGGACTCCGAGCACGGCTCGGGTCTGCCAGGCACTGCTGCACTTCATCCCCCCGCTCAGAATGGGGAGAGAAAAAAGTAGCACGGCAAAGAAAACATTGCACTTTGTAATGCTTCGTACGGCGCGATTATGGATTTCCAGTTCGCCACCTCCGAGGCCGCTTTCCACGTGAAGCCGTCGAGCAGCCTAAGTGGAAGAAGTGCGTGGCAGGGTATCTATCCCTGTCTAGATCTCATGGAATGCCATCAGATAATTCTCCCGGCATGGACAATCCGTGTGCGTGCTGCCTTTACTCCGCATGTCGCCCACTAGACCGTGCATGACTCTACTTGGGTACTAGCAGAAGCAACCACAGTCCCACGAGGCCGATACCGGCTGACTCGTCATAGACGTTTCTGAAATTTTCTGAAAAAGCACGGGGATTCGTTTCCGCTGACACCAAGCCTGGTCAGATGAAATCGAAGAGTCTGCATATGGCCCCGAAGGCGGCCAATCAGCTCCACGTCTCGTCTCTCCTGGCAAGGAGGGCCCGCCTTCCGAGACGCAAAAATGGTGCGATTTGTTACGCAGTATTTACACCCAAGGTTGGGTGGCAGTGCCGAGGGACATCGCCTAGCACAATTATCTTATCAATCGGATCAGTGGGCCCCGAGCTCACCTCATTTCGTATCGGCCCAGCAAGCCAATGAAAACAGCCTCTGACCCGCACCAGCTCCATAGCACCATTGAAAGGTTGCCGGGCTGCAAGAACTGGGAAGACGCGCAGCCGCAACTGGGCCGAGAAAAAAATCACCTTCTTTTACGTTCCACTCCGCACTTTGTACTTGCGCTTCTTGGAGAGCCAGCTACAATTTCTCGTGACGCACCCCAGCCAGTTCTGCGTGCGTACGAGTACATGTACTTTCCTCAGCACCGACGATCCCCCATCAGATAACTGCGGTGGGTCACCCCGTTCCTCCAGTCGCTCTTGCCTTTGTGACTACTCCGTACGAGTACGTAATTCATACCAGTGTCCGACCACGGCTCGCACCTGCCTCTGCCTCCAATCCCACCTTACGCTTTCTCTTCCGGCCTTCGTACTGCAAGCTAGCACCCCTAAACACTCGCTGGCCGCATCGAAAGCAAAAAACAGATTATAATCTAATCTGATCAAGCTGATTATCGGAGCTCTCCTCGGGCGAGTGCGGAAACGCACCGAAACCGCCGCAAATCAGCTTGCATGGCCGCTACGCCCACTGCGATCTTGGCGGGGCACCAGTGGTGTCGGTGGGAAAAATCCACGCACTAGTCCGGCAAGTGCACCCTACGAGCCAGAGACGATTCCGACCCGGAAAGACCGCAGAAAATACTTAATAATAGCGCTAGCCGGCCACCGCCGCCGCTCCTCTATGATTCTGTATGCGCTGCTTCCCGATCTCCCGAATCCGATAATCTCGCGCACCACCACCGCCACCACCACCACCACTCTCCACCACTCCGACAATCCTCGGCGACGTCGATAGCGACATCCTAAGGCACCGCTACTGCTCTTCTTCTGCCATTCGCACCCGGCGCCAACCAATTCCCCTCTGTTGTCGGCCTCGCGCCTGCGATGCTGGCAGTCATGGCGCCGTCGCCCATCTCTTCCGCTGGCCCGCTGTCAAAAACGTCCGCATACAGCAGTACAAGCAGCACACCAATCTCACCGGCTTCCCCTCAGACGGCAGCCTCGCCGCGTGGAGGTCTCTCCGGTGCACCTTCACCGGCACCGTCCGGCTTGTCTGCGAAACCGCAACTAGCAATCAAGCCGGTGGCTCCGGCTCCGGCTCCGGCTCCGGCTCCGGCTTCGGCACCCATCTCCGCCGTCCGGCCTCTCCAAAAGATCGCGACCATTGGTCTGCCGGTGAACGTCATGTCCATGAACTCGGTTGTCTCACCCATGCCACAGTCGCCCGGTATTAGCCCGGTGGCTGCAGGGCCTGTCGGCATTGCCACCGGGAAGCCGCCGATGTCGATCACTAGCAAAGAATGGGTTATCCCACCTCGGCCTAAGCCAGGCAGGAAGCCAGCCACGGACACGCCGCCCACGAAGCGGAAGGCGCAGAACCGTGCTGCCCAGCGGGCTTTCCGCGAGCGTCGTGCTGCTCGTGTTGGCGAGCTAGAAGACCTGCTCGAGGAGCAGAAAGCCGAGTACGACCAAGTGCAACAGGAGGCGCAAGATAAAATTCGGGATCTCGAAACAGAACTTCAGGTGCTCCGTAGTCGCTGCCAAATGCTCGAGAACCTGCTCGAAAAGGAGAAGGCTAGCCACCAGAGACACCAGAGTCAGCTGAATCATGCCGGTCATGCTTGGGCCGGCAGTCTTTCCGGCGACCGCCACGAGAGCCCGTCGCACCTTTCTTTGCGCAGTAGTAGCACACCTCAGTCGTCCATCCAGTACTCTCAATCCCACAATTCCAACACTCACGGCCATATTCTCTCTCCCATTCCTCACAAACCGCTGCACGGCCAGCAGCGCGACAGCGTGTCGAGCTCGGTATCGTCCGCGTCAGGGCGGCGAACGTCAGCGCTGCCATTCTCCATATCACAGATCATTTCACCACCAGAGACTGAGGATCTTAGCTGTGCGTCATGTAACGCACAAGGCGGCGGTTCGTGTGCCTGTGCCGATGACGTGTTGGCGGCAACAGCGGCGATGGACTGTGGCAAGTGCAGCCTCGGCACGAAGTGTTCCTGTCTAGAGGCCAGCCTTCAGGCTTTTAGTGAGGGGAGTAGGAGCTACGGCAAGGGCACAGAAAGCAACAACAGCTACCATCGGAGCTCCGAGAGCGACCTAAAGCGGCCCTACCCTCCGGGATCGCCAACCATGCTGGCTCCGGAAGAGAAAAAGCCTCGACACAGCAGCCGGAACGACAGCGCTACTACTGTCAGCAACGGCAGCCCGAGCTCCACGGAGATCGACTTCACCCACATATTTGCTCGACCGAAGCCGTCTGCTCGTACGCCGTTGCCATCGATGCCCAAGCAGTCATCGATGCAGTCGATGGCTTCACAAATGCAGCACCACCAGCCACCACCACCGCCGCCGCAGCGCATTGAAATTGCGCTCAAAGACAAGTGTGGCTTCTGCTCGGACGGAACGTACTGTGTGTGCGCAGACTCGATGCCGGGCGTAACGATGACAGGCAGCTTGGCGTTGACGAGCGGCACAGTAATTGCTCAGCAAAAGACGCCACCACCTTCGGAGAACGATGGCGCGCCGTCGCCCCTTGAGGTCACAGCAACGGGCGCGATCAAGCTGTCTTCGTTCCGTAGGCAAAACAAGGCGGCGAACGCGGTGGCAGCAGCAGCAGCAGCAGCATCTCAGACGGGCCCATTGCCATCGATCTCGGCGACTTGCGGACCGGGCGGGCCGGGCACGTGTGCGCAGTGCCTTTCGGACCCAGTCTCGGGACTTTTCTGCCGTTCGCTCGCGGCAAGCTTCGAGCGCCGCAGTGAGAAGGGTGCCAGTGGCGGGTGCTGCGGTGGTGGCGGGCCTGGTGGCGGATGCTGTAAGAGCCAGAAGTCCGGAGCACCCGCGCCGCCGAAAGGAAAAGCGAACATCAGCCTTTCCTGTGCAGAGGCATATAAGACGCTGTCGAGCCACCGGCATTTTGACGAGGCGACGGATGAGATTGGCACGTGGTTGCCGATGCTCAAGGCGGTGCCGCGGCAGGACGGGACAGCAGCAGCGAAGGCAGCGGCAGACCGGGCTGAGAGGGTCACGCTTCACCCGATGGAGGTGGAAGCGGCCAGCATCATGAGCGTCCTGAAAGGGTTTGACGTCCGGTTTGGGAAATAGGCGGTAAGCCTTGTGGACAGCGGATGGAAGTAGTTGCCTGTATGACTCCTACGCGAATGGCGGCAAGCAGGCGGCCAACGTTGTCCTAGTGCACTTGATTGACGGCGGACTGTATGACTGATGTCTATGTACCGAGCGAGCGAGGCGGCCGACATGCAACGGAAAAGTTTGGACCATTCTTTACTTGTCCATGCTAACCCAGGCTGTTGGCACGCACATGTTCTTGCTAGAAAGGCCTTTTGGTTGGTAGGCTGGCGTTATGGGCTTGATGTCATGGCGTATTGCGGAGCTTAAAAGGCAGAAGATCTGGTATTTATGAATGTGATACACAAAAGTTCTATACAATGAATGGCGTAGTCAACAGTATGCGATAGACGACATGCAACATGTGCCATGCAATGCGTTTGAAATTCGTTTAGACAGCTCTTGAATGTGCATCGCCAAATCGCGTGCTACGATAGTCTCGGAGATATAAAGTGCGGGACTTGGGTGCTCATGGCACATGACTGGTGGTCTACACGAAGTGAAACAGATAAGTTAATTGAGACTTGAAGTGTGGGTGAGTCGGCTTACTGGTTGGACTGAATAGACGTAGAGGACGAGCGATACTCATGTGACCGCATCTGCATGTGTGTTTATGTACGAATATCTGGCGCCCTTATATTCTGTAGATCAGCCAAGAGATAAATATATCTGAAGATATGAATACCAACACACGAGCTGGCACGCGCAGAGACTTCAGAGTCTCCTTGGTCCAAGTTGGAGCTCGTCCGCCTCGTACTACTGGACACGGTGGCTCTGCAGCAGAAGACAGAACCTAGGCTGTATGGCATGACCGTATATTGAAGCCAAACGTTTCGTCTGGCGGCGCACCAAGTGACACGCCATGGCCAGCTGTACAGCCGAGTGCAGTAGGCACAGGATTATGCATCACCGCTGTCTGTTACGGTGACCATGCTTTCGGTGTCTTCCGCGGCTCGGATCCTGCCTTACCGTTTTGCTTTGCTGGCGCTTGAAGTCGCTGTCGACGTTGCTTAGCTGCCATTTGCCACCCAGTGTCCAGTATTACTTTGTGAAGCGCGTGCCAGGTGGACACAACCCCATCGTGTGCGCGCACATGCGCATGTACGAAACGCTCAGCGCATGGCTGCGGACAGCACAGTTCAGGTGCGTTGGCTGTGGCTGTGGCAGATCGAACACTGACGGACAGACAAGCTGAAGAGCAGCAGCTGGTCAGCGCCAGCCAGTCCTCGCTCGTCGGAGAGCTGCGACGCGCACCCCATCGCAGCTGGCCGATGTACGAGTATGACCACGGCTCCACCAGACGGCTCGTGGACTGCCCGTCGGCGGCCGCCTGCAGCTTACGGCCGTCCCATGTGCGCACTCTTGTCGCGCGCCGCACATCGACATCGACGCCGCAGAAGGAGAGGTTGGTGGGCCCGGCCACTTGATTGGGCCCCGCTGTGTGTTGGCAAGCTGCGGGCCGGTGAGCGCGTGGAGCAGTTGGATTGGCTGGGCTCCACGACGAGCGGGGGGCGTGCAGGAGGGGTGTCGGTGGATTGCCATGTATTTGTTGCGCCGAGGAGGATGAGAGAGAGAAGATGAGGAAGAAGATGGGTGGCGGAAAATACATACGAGTAGAGGCGTGAGAGATAGGAAAGGGGAGGCGGAGTGAAGGCAAAAAGACATGCAGAAGGGAGGACAGGTGGAGGCGAAGACACTTCCAAGAATGGCAAGCACGTCCCTCGTACTTTGTAGTACGCAGTAGTTCACGCAGGAGGGCGCGAAGAACGGCTGGCAAGGCAGGCGCTGAGGATGGCACTACGAGTAATACGGAGTTGTGAGCACGAGGAAAGCACGTCCGGCGGCTGGCATCGCTGCTATCCATGTCTTCCAGACACGCCAGCGGTCGCTAGCTGCAGACAGACCGCCAGACCACAGGCGCCGGCCCAACCCACTACTTTTACGCGTAAGTGAAGTCTGCCGCGGCTGCTACACAGAGCTGTGCCTTACGTGCAACGGCCTGCTGACCGTCGTTGGCACTGCCGTGGCCGCGAAACTCTGGGAACAAGGGCCAAATGCGCAGGTACAAGTACGCTCAGGTGGAAGGACCGGCATGATCGTGGCAGGTGCAGAGGAGACATCCGTCTCCGTACTCGGCGGCGGCAGGTGCGGTGGCAGTTGCGGAGGCAGGTGCTGGCAGTTGCGTGGCAGGGAAGGCGCGTCCGTTCCCAGTGCCTTGCCCTATCCACTGCAACACCGCCACTGCAAACGGCAATGGAAACGGCAGCCGCAACGGCAACAGCCCACTGGCCACCGTCCCACCGACCCACAGCTGTCCAATCCGTTGCTGCCCTTCCCCGTCGCCCCCATGCGTTCTTCCTCCCAGTCCCAGCACCAGTGCCAGCGCGTGCCTGTCGCCCCTGCCTACGAGTATTACGTCGTATTACGCAGTGTTAGCGCCCCATGCACCTTCCTCGGGAGCACAGATGTGCTGCTGCTCCTGCCGCCCCTGTGGCTGCTATGGCTGCTATGGCTGCTGTGGCTGCTGTGGCTCCGGGCCTTCTGTGCCGCTCCTGCCTGTCCAGCGCATCGGCCGACCGCCGCCACCTCCTGGCGAAGGACCGACCAGAAGAGCAAGAGCAACGAGCACAAGCACAAACAGGCCCACGCGCGCACACGCACAGGCCAGCTTACGAGTACGGAATACGGGGTACGGAGAAGTCGCGCACAGGTCGACGCTGCCGCACTCTGTTCTCTTGCCAACATTAGGTGCCCGTCCCACTCGCATCCACATCTCCATTCCCGTTTACATCCAAATCGCACCGCATCGCCGCATCGCCGTTCTGCCTCTCTCTCTCTGCCCAACTGCCCGTCTGATATTTGACGCGCCCTGCAGCTGCCTCCCTTCGTCGTTAGACTGACGGCCGGAAGCCGACTGGACTATTCTACGCAACGCCCTGCATTCGCGGCATGCGGGCCTGTGACTGACTGCATTTGCTATCCGTGTCTATCCTCACGTCTGCTCGTCTCGGCTTGTCCCTCGTCTCCGGCTGAGACGTAGCCTCCGACCTTTTCTTCCTTCCCGTCGCGTACGCCGCCTCGCCTCGCCGCCCCCGTTATGGTTTCTATGCAACGGTCCTACTCGTCGCCGCTCTGCCACTATACCTCGCCGTCGACGCTGGCTCCCGACTTTGGCATTTCCCAGAAACATGCCGAGCTGTCATTGCACCGTTTTGCCCTCCGCCCGGGCGTTGCCGCGACGAACTCCGACTCTACTCTGGGAAACCAGACAGCCCAGACAGCTCAAGCAGCTCAGACAGCCCAAGCAGCCCAAGCGAGCCCAAGTATTACGCCGACGCCGTCGAACCATACAACGCCGAGTTATACCCCGAGGACGAGCCACGCCCGACCCGAGATGTGCCTGGAATCCGCCTCGATCGTCCGTCCCGGCGATGATTACCTTCCCGGCGATGACTACCTTTCCGACGACTTCCTCCCCGGCGATGCATCTCTCCGCAGCGACACCTCTCTGAACGGCGATGCTAGTCCCGCCCGCCACGAACCGTCCGCCCGCCCGCCCGCGCCACAGCCTTCCGCGCCCTCCGCGTTGACCACCCTTCTATTGCATGCTCAAACGGCCACTGCCGCTGTTGCAACCGCGCCCGCTGCTGCATCAGCTACCACAAGCAACGCGTCTGGAGGCTCAGACCTGCCAGACTTGGCCGGCCTGGTTCACCGGGCCGATCGGACTGGCCCGGCCTCTGTGCTCGTGGACTCGCGCAAGCACACTGAGAAGACAGAGCTCGCATTCCACACCAGTGGAGTGGCTTTTTCCTCCCGGCCGCTCGTACCAGCGCCTCTACTGTCAGATCTTCCAAAAGTGTCGCAACTGCCCGGCTTGATGGCACCGTCGCCCAGCCTGGCCCGTGACGCGCTCGGCGTTGGTGCTAGTAATGTTTCCGACGCGTCCACTGGAGGCAGTGCTGAAGACAGACATACTTCCAAGGCTTTTGTTGGTGCCCGCTCTTCCGCCTCTGCTGCCGAGCCTCCTCTTGTCTCCCACGCCTTTCCTCCTCCGCTGCTGCAGGACACCTCCCTTTATATTACCGCCCACCGAGAACCCGAAACAAATAGCACGTCACTAGACGAGCTCGCACATCTCGTTCGCCTGGCCAAGTATCAGGAGCGCAAGCGCGCCAACACTCGTTTGCGCCTCCAGCTCACCCTCATATCCACTGCCTTGTCCGTCCGTCTTGTACGGTGCGGCGAGATCGCCCATCGCAGTTTAGCCGAGTGCTTCCGCACCGATGACAAGACCACGTTTGCAGGCCTCTACAATGCCATACACAATGTGCGCGCCAGCTGCGATGAGCTGCGCAAATACGCCCTTCTCGAACCCGAAAAGGACTCACTTCGTTCCCCCACGTCGTCTGAGAGCCTCGATGACGAGAACTTCAGCTCGGCATCCTCCCACTCCATCTACTCTCCACACTCTACTGTCTGCCCTCGTATCGCACCTACCGGCTCTTACTGGGCTTCATCCTCCACCTCCTTCCTACACGACCTCCCGGCGGATACCCGGAATACATTTGTTGCCTTCCTGACCGCGATAAGAAACAGCCCGGACTACCTGGCCTCGCGTCTCTGTTCCTTGAGCGCGCATGAGCTCGCTGCACTGACTACTTTCTCCCAGGGTATGGAGCCCATCGAGTCGGTCCTCCCTTTTCATAACCGCCACCAATCAAGTCGCAGTACTGCTTCCGGCAAGCCGTCATCCCAGAGGTTTACTGGTGGCGGCGGGGCCACAGAGCCGGACTTGGTACAGAAATTGTTGTCTTTCCAGAGGCATGATCCACTAGCTGCCCTTATCCATACCTGCTTTGCCAGCTCTGCCGGACCGGATAGTGCCGAGGACAAGCGCCGCACCGGCATCTGGGCTTCGGCCTGCGCGCGTCTAATTACCGAAAAGGGAGTTGCCGGTGAGCCCGTTTTGATAGCAGTTATGAACGCCTGGAGTGCCATGCGCGGATGGGCCGGCCGGTCCAATATGGAATGGTACCTTATGAAAATCCTGGAAGACGGAGCCTTCCTACTCGACCGCGCCGAGGACCAGAACGGAACTCGCTTCAACCTGTACGAGTGGACAACCAAGGACCAGATAGCTGCTGAGGAATTTTACGAGCGTGCCATTAACGGCCTGTTTGATGTCATCGATGACGAGGACAATACTGGCATTCCGGAAGGCCTGTTCGAGCTCGGAAATCAGATCCTGGCAACCATCGACCCCAGATACAGTGAGTCTGCCCGTCATTGGCTCGTAAACCGCTGGCTATTCAGCGTCTGGCTCCTCGGCGTTGTCATCCACCCCGAAACACACGGACTGATGGCTGGATACCACATTACCGAATATGGCCGCCAGAAGATCTTGAAGGAGGTGGCACTTCGTGCGCAGCGACTGGTCATTGAACGCCTTCTCTCCGCTGGAAACCAACAGAATGCCAAGTCGGTGTCGACCCCGCCAGCTATCAAGGACCACATCGATAACATCCTGAATCGTTTCCGTGGATCCCAGGCCAGCCGCCCGGCAGCCAGGCTACTTCCTGCTCGCTCCATCACATCGCTTCGGGAAACAGTCGAGGTCCATCCATATGTTGTTCTGAGTCCAGCTGATCTGGTTACTCTGATTCACGCCCTATTCCCAGAGCGTAGGCCCAGGTCCGGTCAGTCCAGCAGCATCCGATCTGGCCCGAGCTCCGTGTCGGGCTACTCCAGCATGTCACAGCCAGTAGCAGTCAACCCGGGCAAGGCGCGATCCAACACCGACTCTTACTCTGTTCTTAGTGCTAGCATCTCCTCAGCTGCTAGTGATGCCACAACATCCGTCGAGCCTCTTCTTGATGAGCAGAGGGCCAGCACCACGGCCTCCTCTCGATTCTCACCGGCATCCCCCCTTCTCTTTGGCCAGGATCCGGTCCGGTTGCACAACTACGAGGAAGATGGACCACAATTGCACATGGCCATCCAGGACATGTCCCAGATACTTGGACCTGATGCCGTGACTGGCACTTGCCATCCCTGCCGCGAGCGCTGGGCAGTACTCTTCATTTCTGCCGACGGAAACAGTCTGTCGTCGCAGATGACCTACGACCCAGATGATGACCTGGACGAGGATGCGGTGTCGTCGTCGATCGAGACGGACAACGACTCCGATGGCACGGATGACACGGACGATCTGGATATCGATTCCGATCTAGATGCAGTGAAGACAGGACGTGCAGACCCCTACAAAGCTGAACTAAACAAAGACTACCACCAGTTGCGTGATTCTATCCTCAAGTTGGTCGAGGACTATGAAATCCCACCGGGACTGGATACCGATGGGAGCCGTACTGCCACTTTCAGCAATCGGGCAGGCCGCTTGAAGAAGTATCGCCTGAAGAATAATCAAGTCGTCACATTCGGAAAATCCACATCGACGCGGGGCGCCGTAAATACGCAAACGTCACAGGCGCCCCGAAGCCGCAACCCGTATCGCTATCATTTACGGGCGCAAGGGAGCGGACATGTTGTGACTAGTAACACGCCCAGGGAAACCCGCCAGGAGAAAGTGGCATCTGATATTGTTGACGGTGACGAGACGGGGAGGACCCAGGCCGTCTTGATTTCCATGCTTTCTGCTGCATCTGCTCAGTCCCGCGCCCAATCAGATTTTGTTTCGGCCCATCTCTACTGGAAGACAATTCAGCAACTTAATGCTCTGGAATCGGACTCCCTCCGGAGCAATGGCTTTGCTGCACTACTCAATATATTCTCTCGTGGTCCGCGTGATTCCATCCGCAGGTCTGCTGCTGCCGTTGAGGAGTACGACGCGTGGCTTGTGTGGCTCAAGCAGTCGCAAGAGCGTGCCGAGGGTATGGTTGATACTATGATACGACGCCTCCGCGCACTGCGAGACAAGATGTGGTTTGTCACGGATGTGCGCAATTCGGGTCCCTATGAATTCACACGGAACATCTCTGTCGCATTAAAGACAATGGGTACGAGCCGAAAATGGGACGCCTACCGCAAATCCCGACAGAGCTTACCACGCGGACCAGCCGCTACGTTTATATACCGCGCCGAGAGTGAAATTGTTGAGCTTCTCGCTGCCATCGAGGACCAAGGTGGACCAAACAAACTCTCCGATGACCAAGCTGAGAAAACATCACAGTGGCTCCAACAGTATGGCGTGGAGAACTTTTGCCAGGGAGAAGAGCGCATACATCGCTTTTGTTGTGAGATCCGGAGCTGTGTTGATAAGCTAATTGGCGAGCGCCTTGCAGACGCACCCGTACTGTGGGCCAGCGAGCTCTATGTACGGGACTCCCAGCGCCTAGAACGAAGCGGCAGCAGCCACTGGGACGATACCTCGAGCGTTGCGGGTTTTGGAGATGTCGACGGCCGCCGCATTCATACAAATGTGTCCAGCCGCTCAAGCTCATCCGCACGTGGCCATCTTCGGCCTCGACCAGGCCACAGTGATGCTGGCCTCTCGCCCACATCGGGCGACAACAACCATGGCCGCTTCAGCTCTTCGAAGACCATCACATCACTGTCGGACATTGTGGACGCCGACAACTACTATCCTGCCCGCGCCTTATCTCCCGTATCAACAATTGACTCGTCCACTACTTATTGGTCTCCGTTCCAGACATCGTTCGCGGCACCCAGCCAGTCCCCGTCTCGCGCTCCTTCGCCGACCTCCAGCATCTCAAATTTTACTGGGTCCTTCTCTATGGGACCGAGGCCGCACCCCGTTGAGAGAGGCCGCATGCCGGGTCTTACGTCACATTTAGAGTCCAGACGTCCTGGCTCCTCCATGTCGTCTGCGTCCATGGACACAGTCCTGCAGCGCCGCGTTTCTGACGATAAATCACGTTTCCTTAGCCAGCTCCGGCAAACGCTGACCAGTCTATTATTGTCGGACCTGGGCAATCTTGTCTTTGCACGTGGCTCAGAAACAGACGCATGGTTCGGAGATCTTGGTCAGGAGTGCATTGAACGGCGGGAGGCGATCGAAAAGAAACTGCGCCATGAAGCTCGCAATGAAGCTCGGCGTGACTCTACTCAGGAGAAGAAGGCTAGGGGACACCGAAGCTCCCCGAAGCCGCTCTTTGCCGAGCATATGGAGAAGAAAGTTGGCACAGGTGCTATACATTCGCCGCTGATGGCAAGAGTGGATAGTAGAAGCAACGACGGCAGTAGCAGCAGCTTCACCTCAAGCCCCGTTTTGGACGACGTGCGCCCTCGCTCAACCCAGTCACCAAGCAGCAGCCATGGCAACGACAGTTCGACCGCTGCTAGCGATCACACCGTTGTACTTCCTCTGCGCAGTTCGCCGTCATTACACCATGCCGCACCTACGAAGAGGCCGATCATGAAGACTGCTATGCCGGACTTCCCCTACATGAAGGCCTACCAACGTCTTCTGCGCATGTTTTGTGTGCACCCGAATCCATACGCAAAGCTAGCGACATTGCTAGAACTCGAGAATCTCATAGTTGCGTCACTTTCGTCTCGCAGCACCCGGAGACGGTTGACTCTACTGACCCGGTCAGGTCTGGGTCCTGTCATCAGCCGCGGTTCTTCCGGAGTCGCAGAAGGTCCTGCTACAATGACACAGCCAGCGAGCCGTGCAAAACAGCTGGAAGACACCATTCACAATGTCAAGGGTAGACGTTCCAGCATGTTTGTGGCACCCTCGTCGCTGCAGTCACTTTCGTCCGGCCGAGGAGTTAGTACCGGCCTTGCTATGAACAGTGCAGCAAACCGGGATGCCATCTTGGCAATTCTCCTATCCCTTTTTCGCGAGGTCAAGATTCGGCCCAACACACTGTTTCGCGATCTCCAATTCATCGCTTCTTTTATCCCACCAGAAGACTTGGACGGCACAGAATCGGGGAGAGCTTTCTGGAATGCTGGCCTAGCGGCATTATTGTTGAAAAAGGAAGTGTGCAGCACCATGGTTGAGATGGCGGACGAGATTATCACCCAATACACCAAAATACCCCGAGGCGTCTCTTCTACCAACACCAATGCTGTGTCTACCGCCGCTAGCACGAATAGCGGCACGCCCAGTAACATGAACACTAGCAGTCCAAATCACAGTAAATCGAACGCGAGCACGAACGGGGTCACGTCTGACCCAGCGCCACATAATATCGATATTCCTTCGCTGACAACCAAATCGCTCGCTGACGCAGCACGCATGCTTACGATCACAGCCAAGGAGGGTGACGCGACATCTCAACGCGAGCTAGCAATCTTCTATCTTTCCAATCCGGAGCTTGTGGAACGCACAACGCTTCCTCTCTCAAAGCCACGCGAGGTCTTTAAGAGGGTACTAATGGAAAAGTTTGGCGGGTCTGGTGGCAGTGGCCGATATCACCAGCACCATAACCACGGCCATAGTCACAGCCACAGCCAGCCAGCTAGTAATACATCCGCACGCGGAAGTGCCGTGCCGACGAGTAACAGTACTCATGGTCCGGCGAGCGCCAGGGGCAACGGTGGTGGCATAGGGAGCGGCGTGTCCGATGTCCGCAACGACCCAGCTCTTATGTGCGTGGCCATCCATTGGATGGAGGCAGCAAAGCAAGGCGGCGATGGGCCTGCCTCTGCGTTCCTGAATCAAAGCAACGAGATGATGAGAACTTCATAGGTCAAGAGGCGGCGAAACGTTGCCTGCAAGACACCACACCGCACCGCTCAAGCCATCATCTACCTTTGTTTTCGCCTCTCAGATCAGGTATCTTTGGGTGGCTTTTTGAGTGTGGGGATATTTTTTTTTCACTCCTTTTTCGCTCTGTTATTTGTATCGGGTCGGGCGAAGTATCGGACGCGCTCTGCTCTGGTACGTTTGGGGGCTGGATCCTTCCCTTTTTTTCATGAAGCTACGTCTTCCTGTAGCTTTGTATCGTACCATCTGCTTGCGTATATTATCATTATCTGCTTTGGTATAGCAGCTGGCTGGCTGTTTGGGTGCTTTGGATTTTGTTTTTGCCATTTCTTGCACGTCGCCTATACCCGCATCTCCTGGGAAACCTCGCCCGCAGATGGCAATATAGAACCTTTTCAAAGAACCATTAACGTTATTCATAACTGCTTTTCTGCGTCTTTTTTTTTTCTTGTTTTTGTTATAAAGCTCTACTTACAGGAATAGTTGACGCCTTGCATCTGTATTTTGAACAAACACCACTTAGCGACGATGCTCTCCAGAGTTGATCGCAGTCCACCTTGCTCACGCCGCCACCGGTTTTTGTCAAACTCTCAGAGTCGAGCCATTGTACAAGATGTAGTTGGCACTCTTTTGGCGAAAGTCATCACTAACAAGGGTGATATTATGGCTAAAGAACTGCATGAGCTGCATGTCCTTGGCCCACTGGGGCCAAGCCATATAGCCAGACGTGTCATTGTTGGGGTCGAGACTGTAGACAAAGTTGATGTAGTATGTCCGAATAGCCTGGCTCACAAAGTTGGACGAAATGCCATAGAACACCTCGACAATGTCAGATGAGTGGAAGGTACCTAGAATTGGTGTTCCAAAACCGTAAGAACTGAGATATGACCACGCTGGCACGTTTGGGTAAGCCGCCTGCGCCTGCACGAGAAACGCACGCCGCGTTAGGGTGAATGCCATGTCACCAATAAGCGCTGAAAGCCGCTTGAACCCGGGATAGAGCTCGTTGTCGATGCCGGTACCGAACGGCGATCCAGCGGTGGGATCGGTGGGATACGTGTTGACAAATTCAGTCAGAAACTCGACGGGCGCGTTTTCGAAGTAGTACTGGTGTAAGTACTGCACCAAGTCATCAGTCGAACTGAGATTGCTAAGAAACAGCGAGAAGAGCGTGCCCTCGTCTTCTTGGTCACCGATGATCATCGGCACCGGTGCGTATGAGCCCTGGCGCATGAAAATTTCGGGACTCTCCGCCAGCACAACACCGTCTGGTCGCGGCAGGTAGGAAAGCGCCACGGACTGGTAAGACGCTACCCCTGGAACCGAGTTTAGTGCCCCAATGAACTTGTGGTAAGGCAGACTGCGCAGACACGCGAGAGATTTGGCAGTTGCGTTGGTGGGCTTGGCAGAGCTGGAAGTAGAGCTGGTGTTGCTTCCGTCCTGCCCTTTTCGTATGCCTCTATCGTTTGCGTCTTCGGTCTTGCAGCCAGCCGCAGCAATAACAGAATCGTAGACGGCCTGGGCTTTGGGTGAGTCAATAGCCTGCGCAGGGATGACGCTACCGGAGTTCATGATGGCGCCGCGGAAGAGAGGCCGTCCGTGATAGCTGATGTTGCCGCGGTAGAGGGCCATCTGATCCAGCACAGAGATAGCACCAGACGACTCACCCCAAATAGTGACGCGGTCCGGATCGCCACCGAAAGCACGGATGTTGTCGGCCGTCCACTCGAGTCCCATGCGCTGGTCAAGCAGACCAATGTTGGCAGCACCATCGGCAAGTACCTCGCGGCCGGGCAGGAAGCCAAAGCCACCAAAGCGGTAGTTGACACCGACGAAGAGGATGGGCTGGCCGATACTGGAGCCACGGTTAATAATGTTGGAAGCATCGTAAATTAAGGTAGAGCCAAACTAGGTAATTAGCGAGGCAAAAACTGGCAGAGGCCGGCAGGAACAGCGCTATTTACCTTAAAGGCACCCCCGAATATCTAGAACAGAACGGGCAGATTTGAGGTTGCATTGGTACCAGTAGGCCGCTGTATGCTCACCGTTAGGCAGTCTTCGCGGGCATGAACGATGCGTTGGAACATTGGGTGGCTTGATATTCTTCCGAGTGTACGTGTCATGTGGTTGTGGCCACCGGAAGAGAGAAGCATCTGCGGACAGCTGGGCCCAAACCCGGTCATATCGAGCTTGCCGATGTTTCTGGTTAATCTCTGGGGGCGTCGAAGCCTCAGATCTCCCACCGGGGCCTGGGCATATGGGATCCCTCTAAACGAGTCGACGTTGTTCACAGAGAGGCCCAAAGCCTCGCCTTCCGGATATACCACATTGACTGTGTTTCGCTTCCAGCGACAGCGCCGTGATACCGGGGGCTGTGGCAGTACAGAATCAAGTACGGGCACGGGGCTGATGAGGCCTAATATAAATTCAAGACCAGGCGCCGAATATCGAGTCGAGCCAAAACCTAGGCTCAAACTCGGGTCCAGTTTGAGGTCGTGCGTGAGACCCAACGCCGGATTCTGAATCGCGTCGGCGGCTAGGTCAAGAGGCGGTGCGAGGTCGGACAACGCGGGGACAGCGGCGATCGACATAATGATGAGGGCGACAAAAGCAGGCGCGAGAAGGCTTTTTTTAATCAGGTCACATGCTTGTGTCCGGGACGATGAGGCAAGAGATGCATGGGTGGTACACGTCGTGGGACGTGCAAGGAGGTATAAGACAGCTGAAGCGGCTGCCAAGGGAGTGCAGGCGCACAGCACAACCACCACGAAAGGGTCAAAGGAGAGCACCTCGCGACAGACGAACAAAAAGGCCTCCATCGACGGCAAAATGCATTAAGATTAAGTCGGTGGAACGCAGAGGGCCCCAGGGGATGGGGAGTGAAAAGGCAGGTAGAAATAAGAGACAATAGGGATCGACTACCGCAGACTGAGGCCGGTAGACTGAGGGGACATGCAAAACGCCAGTGAAGCAATTCGTGTTCGTCGTGAGATTGAGACGAAGCCTTAAAGCGCATTGAAATGAGAATAGGAGAACAACATGGAAAGGAAGGAGCGTGGACAAGGAGCAGAAGAAAACCGATGGCAGGAAGGAGCTGTCACCAAAAACACGCCGGTTAAAGTTGCGACTTCCCGAATCAGAAAGGAGATCTACGCTGTGACCCGTTTCCAGTCGGTCCTCTTTGCCTTATTCTCTCATCTCTGCACTCGAATCAAATAAAGTACGTGAGTATTTGTCACCTCTCATCCTTTTGCACCGCCAGTCAAGGCACCTTCCATCTTCCACAATTCGCGAACGAATTGGTTCCTGACAGCCGATCGATTCTTGTCAGTCCAGAGCCTTGATGTCTCTCTCGTCAGTAATTCCCACAGCATCAGGGTGCATGGTCTAGGGGTATGATTTTCCCTTCGCATGGGAAAGGTCCCCGGTTCGAATCCGGGTGTATCCACACAGCTTTCTTTTTTGCTCTAGCCAGACACTGGGCAAAGTGATATTTTTGCTTGCTTGGTTCTGGTTGTATTCCGCCATCTTCCACATGCAAAGTACATATCCGCGGGATAACGGTGTAGAGACTTGTCTAATCCTTCGACCTACATCCGCAATCAACTCCATCGCTCCACAAGCTGATCGCGCTTTGCGCTACCACGACGTGCCACCTCGAGGTCGGCAGAGGCACTGCGGAGACGCTGGCGCAGACGGCTGGTCTCGTCAGCGAGCACGGTAATCGAAGCGTCGAGCTCGGCGTCGACAAGCGACACATGCGCAAACGGACTCTCGTCCAGCACCGATGCGCGGACTGCGCTCAGTGCGCGGCGAGCATCGACAATAGGGGCGGCAGGAGTGGCAGCAGTGACAGCCTCGAAGGCCTCTTGTGCGCTGCGCGCGACGACGTCGGCCTTGGCAGCACGCTCGGCGAGGGTAGCCTGTAGAAAGCGAGCGTTGGCCAGGATGGCGTGGTGGCTGAGGGGCGCCGGCGTCGACGCGGCCGTCTCTGGCATCGCCGCGGAGGGCATGCCCAAGGCCTCTTCGTGCATCGGCAGGAGTAGCGAGAGGCTTTCCAGCAGCCGCTCGAGCGGCGGCACGTCTGCGACACCAAAGACAGAGGAGCGGCGGCGGCCGGCACCGCCTGTTGTGCCTGACCGCAGCCGCACGGGCGACAGCTGGTTCTGGCCGGACCAGCGCCGCGACGGCGAGCCTTGCGTGGCGCTGTAGCGCCGCTCATCGCCGCGCCGCCGTCCTGGGGCCACTGGCACCGTCACCGCCATCTCGGCGCGCGCGGCCGCTGCTGCCGCCGCCGTGGCAGCCTCGTGCGCGCGCGACGTGGCGACGCGCGCGGCCACGAGGCCGACCTGCTCGAGCAGAAAGTCGAGGCACGCGCCCACGTAGTCCAGGGCGCGCAGGGCCCGCGCGGCGCGGCGGCCGCTCTGGCGCGCAAGCGCCTGCAGGGCGGGCTCAAGGTGCTGCTGGTCGACGGACATCTGGGCGACGGGCAGGATCTCGGCGTAGAGCGACTCGAGCTCGTCCTGCAGCGCGGCCACGGCCCCGGCCGAGACGTGGGTGTGTGTACCGGCCGGCTCGGCTGCCCCGGACTCGTAAGCCTCCAGGTACACGCAGTCGACGCGCGTCCGGATGGTCTCGGCCGCGAGCTGGATCATGCGCAGGCACACGTCGCGCAGCCGCGCCACCGTCTCGCGCTCCGCGTCGCTGCCGGCGTCGCTCGTCCACGACAGCGACCAGCCCAGCTTCTGCAGGCTCGCCAGCAGTGTGTCGTCCGACCGGCACAGCCCGTCCACCGTCTTCTGCGCGCACCACGCCGCGCTGCGGTTCTGCTGTGCCACGTCCGCCGCCCGCGCTGCGAGCTGCCGTCCGAGCCGCTCCACCTCGTCGCCGCTGGCCGCCCGTCCGGCCTCCCACCGCTGCCGGTGCCGCGCCTCCAGCTTTGCCCGCGCATCGCCCGCTCGCCGCGCCGCTGCTGCCAGCCGCTCTGCTGCCTCCTGCTGCTGCTGCAGTACCTCTGTTTGCGACGTGATCGCCGCTGTCGCCGCCGTCAGCGCGTCCACAGCTGTCCGCAGATGCGTCCCTCGCACCGGCAGCAGGCCGTGGCCGTCCGCATCCGCCATTGCCGCTGCCGTTGCCGCCAGCTCCTCCACACGGCCTTGCCGCTGCAGCGCATCATAGCTGTCCCATCAGCACTGTGCCGGAAGAGAAGAACGATGCACGCACGCCACACAGCATCACTCACAGCTCGACTTCGTCCCGTGACAGAAACGTGTCCTCTGTTAAATGCTCGCTTGCCCACAACGCAAAATCGCTGTCACGCAAGCTTGCCACAATCACCGAATGGTCAACCGCCGCTCCGTGTAGTCGCAGCGCCTCCGCCACCAGCTCCTCCGCCATATTTGCGAGACCAGCGTAGAGAGCAAATGGCGGTGAAGCTTCACGTTTGGAACAGGTAGATCGTGCGCAAACGAGTTGGTGAACAACTCTGGAATAAGAGCAGTTAGTGTGTTTGGATTATCATGGTGTGCCGGGATCGTGTCCCAATGACTTGCCAACGGGCACGCGTCGCTGCTGGCCTGATAGGCCTGATATGGAGATCCCCAGAAATGATGCTGTTCCAGCGCTAATTTGTTCGGCGTCGTGTGTCACGTGACCGATACAACATGGCTTCGGCTTGTCTCTTTTCTCTTTTCTCTTTTTCTTATTCTTGTCTTTCTTATTCTTATTCGATTATACTGGAGCTGTGTACACCCAATTTCTTACTTTGAAGGAGTTTCGTACTTTTAATAGAAGTCGAGGATTATGCATCGTTACTATGCCTTGTCGTCAGCCTCTGACACAGCAGTAAATCCCATCATTTCTTACGTCTTACACAGTAATGGTGACAACCCTAGAGGCTCAAATATGTACAATGATAGGAGATATGAAGTTTTTAGTGTCATACAAGGACGTATTTAAGGACACATGATGCTTTGTTTACACAAAATATTCTGATCTGACTGATAGAATAGTCTCCGTCCCATATACGTCACCTAGCCTGATGCAAAGCCAGCTTTATGTGCCGCCTTTTTTCTTCATGATCTGTAAGAATCATCTTCTATATTAGTTGGTTATAAAGCCGTGCTATTCCTGGTAACTGTAAACGGCTGGCAATCACTGGCGTCAAGTTGCAGGGGCACGATGCTCATTGGTAAGGAGCCTGTGTCAGATGGTGGCCAAGGAAATACCTCGTGTGTTTCCATTACTCACCGACTCTCGGGTTTGCCAGCACATCACTAGCCAGAACTACTGTTACGGATGCCACTGCGCGGTCCCGCCTTCCACCTCCGATTCGACAGCAAGCGAGAACGGCGGGAGGCCATCGCAACAGCATAACGTGTCATGGAGCAACCCACACATTGCACGCGATCCGTGGCAAGGCTGTCCTTGGTTCCGTCAAGTCGCAGCGGAACCGCAATAGTTGGGCTTTGGTTCCGCGTGGAACACTATATTTAGGCTGGATTTCTGCGGCTGTCCAGACGAAGGGATGCGCTGGCAGCCAGACATGCAGGAAAACTGGCCTGTAAGGTGCTCGCAAAAGTCGGAGCTGAGAGGGAAACGGAGCATAAGATTCTGCCTGAAGACAACGTAGCCAAGAAAAAGCCGAGAAAGCGAAAGATTAGTGGATAAGGTTAACTTCCGTTACATTTCAGCAGAAATGAAGGCGCCGCCGTATGCAACGGAGCATGTGCAACATGTCTCGGCAGATTGAGAAGTAGCGTGCGTACGGATAGACTGACTGTAGAGCTGTGGCATGCAGCCACGTCTTCCGTAGCCGAGGCTGAGGCTGGGCCTCCTAGGAGGCATCAACAACGACTGATGCAGACAACGTCTTGACCGCAGCGATACGCAGAGAAATCAAACAAAATCAAACAGCCATCCCGACGCCACTTGGCGCATTTCGTCCACTACCGTACCCTCATCACTAGTCGCAAAACAGACTTGAGCAAAATGAACTGTTTTAATCCTACACACTGTGATGGGGCGTCAGGGGTCTCCTGTCACTGGCTCGCGCGCAGACAGCCCCGGTCCATGAGCAAGGGGCCCTATCTGGTGTCAGCAAGCGAACAGACATGCGGTGTGGAAATACAGCCTGGTGTGTGTTTCCTGGGAAGAACAGCAGTGGACACAAGAGACGAAACATGAGAACGGCGAACGAATGAGAGCGGCGTAGGGTGCGAGCACATGAAGGGGGCTGTTATGTTTTCCTGCTGCATGCGCTGTGCAGCATTCTCCTGCAGTGCTATGCAATGCACTGCCGCCATGACGCATATGCGTAGACACATATATTGGCTCGCTGGCCATGCTCCCTGTTTGTACAAATGCCACGCTTCACAATTATTTTTATGGTCTGTCCAGGATGGGACACCCAGTGGGAGGCGGGAGGCAGGCAACAGGCGCCCAGATATGCTTGTGCGCCGCGACGCCCAAGCACGGACAAGCGTCAGGCAAAACAGCTCTGTCGATCTCTAGCGCTCGTGCCGCGACTCGCCTTACTCGGCGATAGGCCGGTACTTCCACATTTAGAAGCGCAGCGTAGTTTCGCTGTCAATTCGCCTTGGCTTAGGCGTTGCTGATCTGTATATATCTCGTGCAGAAAATGGCGGCGGCTTTTGTACTAGCAAACAGGCTTTCCCCAGGCTACCCCCCGGCTTCCACGAGGCGTCGGCTTGTCTGCCATAAGAAACGGCCCTTGCAGGGGTCGCCGCAAAGGCTGAAGTCAGAGTATCTCCCGGTAGCGATCTGGCGCATGACTTGATGTAGAAACAAATCCGGCCACTAGAAAATTAAGTCCGCAGTAAGAACACAGGAGAGAAACTCAAAAGCACGAGCGCGAAATGGAGCACGGCGCTTTTGGAGCATAGAGAGTACAGAGCACGAAACACAAAGCACAAACATCAGGAAAGCAGCATTTCAGTGGTCTGTACAGAAAATGGGTGTGCACACAGAGACCCGCTAAAATGGGTAGTACATATGTCTGTGATTGTGCTTAGCCGGGGCCACCGAACGGCTCGACCCGGGATCCAGCCGTTGACTATGCCGCGGCCGGCTGCATAGCCTAAGCCATAAGTGCAACCTCCCAGAATCCCTATGCCTTTTGGTACAAGTAGCAAGTGCATGTTGCAATGGTACGAGGCGGAAAACAAGACCACAGGACGAGGGAAATATGAGAAACAATCAAAGACGCGAACGAGTAGGCTTAACTTTGGGAGAAAATTCTTACAATAAACGACAGGACGCAGCATGGTAGTAACCCAATATGAACGAGCAATAACCGCAGCTCTTGTTTAAAGGAAACACAACGGTGGTCTTTCATGTAGCTAGCCTATAGCAACATTAAATAAAAGGGCCAAGTAGCATGTGTGCCGGTACAAGATTCAAGTTCGTTCTGTCAGCAGGACACGGTCCGGCTGCGACAGGTAGGATGGCCAAGTCTCGTCGAGCAGAGACAGACCCGAGGGGCCAAGTCCTTCATCCCAGCACATCCAGGGGGGAGTCCCAAGCTTCAGATCACCAGAGACAAGCACAAGCCCCCAAGGACCATCCAAAAAACATACCCACGCTTAAAGTCCCGATCGGCACAGACCGCATCCAAGAAGAACCCGAGTAGCGCCGGTATCATGGCCACGGGTGTCATTTCCGACCAATATTTAAGCTTGTCCCTCGTCGACTCGCACGATGGACTGCATGAGACTCGGACGCGTTCTCTGCTGCCAATAACCGGTGCTCTCAGCGCATTCTGGCATAGTCTGGCACGACACGGCGGTCCTGTGCTGTCGTTGGCCGTCTGTAGCCGTCTTAGACTCGTCTATTTCAGTCCTGTGCCGGGAGAAAGCATAGCAGCTGCGTTCATCTGTGATCTGGCACGGCGGTGCGTGCAACCGATGACGAGACGAGAGACACAGCCGCTTTTTCTGTACACCGTAGCGTCTGTCCGTTGTCCTCATCGACTCGCTGCGAGTCTTCTGTCTGTGTACGTGTCTCTCATTTCCGACTCGACCAAACTGTCTCGAAGCGGTCCAGCCGCCCCGGTGCCACGTTCACTGCTGGTTCACTGCTCGTATTCCGGCGAAGTAGAGTGCGGGTAGGAGACCAACGAGACCAGAAGCTGCAGAGACACGATTGACGGCAGCCTCGGCCCGAGTTGTTCAACCGTAATTCTGCGGCGATGCCAAGGCACAGCAGTGCAAAGGGGGCGGGATTACGGGTGAACAGCCGGAGGCTGGAGCTGTTGACTGATTACGAAGTCGGGAAGACGTAGTTTGGGGTCACAACACAAAAACAACACATGAATAGATTAGCAGGTGAGCAGAGTGGCGGGAGCAAGACGCCACAATATACCGAATTGACTGTTTGCCTCCAACTACCAGCCGCTGTTTGTCCTCACCCCAGCAAGGTGATGCCTGATTACCCATACTCTGCAGCCGATATTGGCCCGTCACCTATTGCTGTGTCTACGACTATTCTCTCTTGTGGATGTGTTCTCCTGTCGTAGCCAACGTGCTAATTCCATAAAAGGGCCCCACGTCTGTCCAACTGCCTCAGCCCAGTATCATAAGGCGTGAGACTGAACAAAACTCGGTCATGCAAAAAGAAAGTGCATTAGCCCACAAGTCCTCCTACTTTTAGCAATGCTGTGCAATCGCAGAATACGAGGTATTGGCCCTGCTGCCCCAACCCACTAATGACACCGTCACGCACGGCAGCGGCTCGCACGAGTAGTTTTGCTCAGCCAGGCAAACGGCGGGCCCTGAAGAGCAGGGGCCGCTCGTCTCGGCAGAGCATAGCCTTGCACAGTCAGATCAGCCCAACTGGGTCTGGCCTGGTCCCGGCTGGCGTTGACTGCAGCCGGCCTGCTGGCGTGTGCACGAAAACGCCTCGTGCCTGAAGACACTCTTGGAGACACTCTTGGAGGCTGGTTTGACAGGCGTGGGAGTGTCTGTGTTGGTGCAGGACGCCCATTTCGGATACGAACACGCAAACTTTACACACACACCCGGTCACTTTCGGCTGCACGCACCGCTCACCTGCCGGCATTCTCGCCCTATCGGGGAGCACATATAGCCGTGCACAACCTGAAAGACATCTCTTTCTCGTCGGGGGTTACAGCCCAGCTTGGCCCATTTCTACTTGCATCAATCTTGCCCCCAGACTTGGTCCGTCATCGCGGGCAGAACGGCTAGCCAAGCGCAGTTTGGAGCAGGGGGAGGCAGAGGTGCCCTCGGTTGCTCAAACGCTCAATGGCAACCTTTTGGCGAATGGGAGCGGTGGAGAGGGTAGGGCGAGCTGTGAAAGGAATGGGCATGTGCGTGTGCACTCGTACACAAGCGTGCATTACTCCGTACTTTGTATGAAGCAGGCAAGTCGGTGGACGGCCTCCGTTTGCCGGCTAGCTGACCGCTGGACAGCCGCGAGCGAGGTGACGAGCAGGGATGCGGACCTAGGAGAATTAGAAGAAGCGAGCTTGTGCGGAGGTAGGTATCGAGGAGAATAGGAGAAAGGGTCGCAGGCGGTCAAACCACACAGCGAGGAAAATAAGGATAAAGCTGGAGGCACAAGATTGGGCAGCAACCTTGATGACGAGAGCAGGCGAAGTACAGACAAAACGTGTCGAAAAGAGGGTGACGTCCAAAGAGGCGCGGGCACTTCTTCGTAAGCAGGGAGTTGACATCACGACAACGCGCGCACAAGCCCAGCAAGCCCAGGCAAACAGCCACCAGCATGGGGGCAGGGAGCAGAAACGCAGGCATCGAGGGGACATGGGGGCAGAGCACGCAACGCGCAACAGGAACACGGAAACATGGACAGGGAATATGGTGGACGTGACATGGGTGGCAGCCCTCCCTGCCTGACAGCAGCAGTGCAGATGTGGCCACGGGGGCGTCTGCATTGTCTTGCCCCGTCGTGAAGCAGCGGTCGCGCGTTGACGACCCTGGCCGACATGTCTGCTGGCGAGAGCCTCCGTCTGTTTTTGTCTGCTAATATGTGTGTCCGTTTACGGGCTGTTTCCCGTTTTGATTTATGCTGATTTATTTTGATTTTATTTTGGGGGTTTTGTGTTTGGGGATACGTTATTCGCTCGCGCTTTCGCTCTTCGCCCTCCGTCTTTCACTGCATCTTGTTGTCGGCTGCTCTCTGCTGCTTGCCGTCCGTTTCTCGCCCGCTCACCCGCTCCCTCTCTGCACGTCCGTTCGGCCCAGACGCCTCTTCCGGCCTCTCTTCGATGTCCGGACGTCTCACCTCTGGTTGCCTCGTCAAGCCACCCGTTTACCACGCCGGCACCCCGAGACGGCTCTGGCTCCATCTGCACGTCGCCAAAAGGCAAATAAGGCTCGCGGGTCCCCAGTGTTACTTTTGCGGTTTCTCCCTCCCATCCGTCTTCTGTCCTCTTGTCTTCTTGTCTTCTACCTCGAATGTGTCTTGCCTTGTCTTCGGTTCAGTCTGTCATCCGTGCCCTCTTGTGTCTGGTTGCTCTTCTCCGGCCCGGTCCAAGTCGAGTCTCCTGTGTCTTGTCGTTGTCCTCCGGTCCTGTCCTGCCTTGTGTCTTGCCACTTGCATCTTGCTTCTTGCATCCTCTTGTGCGTCTATCACGCTCTTCCTCCTTTCGTTCCCTCGCGGTGTCTTGCCGTCTTTTGGCGGTCTATAAGACGGCGATCTAGCGGTCGGCCGCAACTGTGCTTTTCAAACAGCGATGGGCCCATCGGAAAGTGCCATCACCAATATGGCAGGCCGACACAGCCACCGGCGCTTCCGAGACGGATGGGACCACGTATACGCTTCCGTCACGGCGACGCTCAGAGAGAACCGCCGGAGATACTTTGACGGCCTAGCTGCTATTGCACTCGTGCTCATCTCACAGCTGCTCGTCTGCGGCCTCCAACGTATCACTGCCAAGATTGCCGATTTTCCAGCGCCCATCCTCGCCATGGTGTTGGTTGCGCTTATAATGATCACGGGCTGCCGACTGGCACCCAGCTTGGATACCACGTACAAAAAGTATCTGAAGCGGCCGGTAAGCAACATCCGACCCAATGAAAACCCACCAGTCACTTATGCACATAGACGGACCTCATCAATCGGCACATGTCCATCGGCTTTACGGTGCCCTTCACCATGATCATGAAGGGTGCTGCTCTCCCTTCGAGAAGTATCCAGCTGATTGTATCTGGCTTCAGTTCGTGCTTACCTCTTTTTCTTTCTCCTTTTGTCCCCTTTGAAATCCCAAGGATCTCTAGGCTAACGGAAAAGTCATAACTGGCCTTCTTAACACGGCACTGGTGTATATATCTGCGTATGGCATCCAGGCTGCCGTTGCGCGGCTGCCCAGCGGCTGGTCTTACTCAGCACGGCAAGAGCGTCATATTAGAGACGACTTACCAGCCGATTCGTTTCCTGAGAGCACTCTACCAAGCAGCTCCGCTGCTATTGGTGCTGTGGCCCAGAATTCCAGTAATTTGACTCAGGAAGCACTCGCAAGCGGCCGTCATGCCCCGGACTTGGAGCTCGGTTTGGGTGTGGTACCATCTCCGCCTGCGTCCATGGCTAGCCGGTGTTGCGCCGGCGTATTGTGTCTGGCCGCGGCCAATCCGATCCTCAGCATCAGCCTCACGGGCATCGTCGCCGTGGGGCTGCCAGTGGCGTGCGCGACAGGCCGCGATACGGCGTTGGATGTGTTCTTGCTGTTTTGCTTGTGGACGGGGACACTGGCCCTGCAGGCTGCCGTACGGACAAGCAGGATGCGGCACGGCGGGCGCATGGTGTTGGCGACGGTGCTGAACGCAGTGCTCTGGAGCTCGCTCGGGATAACTGCGTACACGGTAGCCAAGGCGGCGGTGCGTCGCTGGACGCTGGCGGAGGCGCTGGCGGAGTTCAGCACAGGCTCGACACTGGCAGATGTAATTGGGCAGCCCGGGGCCACCATGGGCGCTGGGGACGTTGCATCGTCGATCCTCGACGCCGGTATCGTGATCTGGGGCCTCAAGCTGTTCGAATGCCGTGCGCAGCTGCTCTCACGTGCCGGCATCACGCTGCTCGTCGTCAGCGCCGTCTTCGCCGTCGTCAATATCACGGGCGGCCCGCTGCTGATGCACGCCATGGGCCTCGAGCCGGCCGCGAGCGCACTCGCCTTCGCTGCCCGCAGTGTCACGCTCGCGCTTGCAGGGCCCGCCATGACCAGCCTCGGCGGCAATGTCGGCCTAAACGCGGCCATGGTCGTCTTCAACGGTATCGTCTTTCAAATGGCCATGGGCCTCGGTGTCGGCAGATGGGCGGCGCGTGCGTGGGTCACCGTGGCCGGCGCGGCAAGCCGGGACAAACGGGTGAGCCGGCGCGGACACGCCTTTCTTCACGGATGCCGGCGCTCCAGTCGAAGCAGCAGCACGACCAGTACCAGCACAAGCGAGGGCCGTCGCGGCTCGCAGACGTCCACCTATCGCGCCTCCGACAGCGACCACGAGGCCAACACGAGTGCCACGAGTGCCGCGGACTCGTGTGAGAAGACCCTCTCCAAGGCCAAGCACAACTCCTCGCCTCGGCAGGACGAGTGCATCCTCTCGCTGCGTGGCGGAAACGCGGCTGCGGACGACTGCGATTGCCCCGGCACCGTCGCCACAGGCATGACCGTCGGTATCAACGCGGCAGCCATGGGCACGGCCTACCTGTATGAGGATGACAGCCGTGCAGCGCCGTACGCAGCGCTTTCTATGACCGTGTTTGGTGTGATGACGGTGGTGTTCACGTCGGTGCAGCCGCTGGCGGCGTGGCTGACATCCCAGGTGGCATAGACGAGTGCACGACGAAGCGATGATGCGACGAAGCAACGAGCAACGCAGACGAGTTATGACCAGCAAGCGTGACGATGTGACTCAGAGGGCGTTTTTTGCGGTGAAGCTAGCCGGTGATACCTTTCTTTCTTTTTTATTCCGCCTGGGCTATGCTTGCAAAGATGACTGTATATTTGTTCGGCAGTGCGATCTGGAGTCTTCGTTCCGGGGCTGTAGGTATTCGTTCGAGATGGATATGGACTCGATTTTCGTTGATTCTTTTGCTGTCGGATCTGGCTTGCTTCTGAAATGGTTTTGGTGTTTGTATGGTTTTGGGAAGTGTCGTTCTGGTTTGTCCTCGGCTCGTTTCGGATAGTATGTTTGCTCGTCTTTCACAATAGGTGCATGACTGGGTGGCTGACCCCTGGCGGGTGCAATGGTGAGGACGATATATACCCCGGGGAAGAGTATACGATCGATAGAACTGAGTATAAATCAACTTGAATCGAATCGTGGCGAGACCGGCCAGCACTCGCAAGGAAAGTGATGCAAGCAGCCAAAGAAACACAACAAGCAACTTAAGACACTGGAACCGCCGATCGGAGACATGGACAGCATCGTGCATAGACGAACTATAACCACAGCCAAATACAACAGTCTGCAGCCGAGATGCCGCTGCGCTGTGGCACTCTCCAAATCTGCGAAATGAATCCGCGACAAAATCAAACAAAGTCAGCAAAATGGGCCAACGCATTCAACGTGCACACTGGCTCGAGACAAGTCACACAGCACATGGCACAAAATAATTACTAGCGGACAACCAGACGTTTGAGACAGCTCGCAAGTCGCTTCGCATACGTGCGCCCAGAGAGCAGTCCTCCAAGACGATACACAGAGCCCAAAACACCACCTGCCGAGGTCACCTTGATATTCAAGAACAATCTCAAACAAGCAGTACGTCTCCAGCCTGTCCAACGTCAGAAGACACAGGCCCTTACGGCCGCATTAAAATATTCCAAAATGCACCTACCACGGCCTCTGCAGAACCACCGAAGCCTTTCGCATCCAGTTGTGCCCCTGTCGTCTCGTCCCCCTTCGCGTGTTTGCCACAGGTGTCGCGTTACACACCGATTTCTGTCTGCGCCCTGCCGTCCGTTGTCTGTCGTCTGACGTCTGTCGTCTGATATTCTCGCTCCCTACCATACTTCTGTATTTGGGACCACCACAACATCATACGTTCACAGCCCGTCGTCACCCAAAAGTCGAGGAGCTTTATAACATGGCGGTCAGTTTCGTATGCTGTTTCGTATAGAGCTTTCTGCGTCCAGAGCCAGCTCTGCTCTGTGCCCTGCGCCCTGTGCTCTCTCATGCGAGCCTATGCAATGTCAGCAGCCGTCATCAGCCTTCACACAACACTATTTGCCACGCATACCGCTCAATCAGGTGAAGTCCGCTTGCCGTGTCGACGATGCCGCTGACCTCGCCTGGCTTCAGCGCAAAAGCAGCGTCCTCAAACTCCTTTTGCATGTCGCCGCGGCCGAAGAAGCCCAGGTCGCCGTGCTTGCGCGCGCTGCTGCAGTCGGACTCGGTCAGCGCAAGCTCGCCCAGCGAGATCTCTCTCCGCTGGATGCGGCCCTCGTAGCCAGCAAGAATTTCGCGCGCCTCCTCCTTGCTTCGTGTGATCTCGGCCTCGCGCCAGCTCGCCGGTCGCCGGCTGTCACGGTGCTTCACCAAAAGGTGCGCAGCGCGGATCTTTCCTGCCGGCTGCTGTGCCTGCTGCGCCTGCTGCTGCACGCCCGAGTGATACTTGGCCATGTAAAGCTTCAGCTGCTCTGTGTTGGTGCCCGAAGGCGGCTCCCAGCGAGATGTCTTGTCGGCAAAATTGAAGTAGTAGGGCAGGTTCTTGCTGTTGCTGTGGCGGACCTCCCAGTTGGGCGGCAGGCCCGTCTCGTCCTAAACCAGTGTAAGCGGTTTCCGGCATAGATAAAGACCAGCAAAGAGCAGAGACAGGAGCGGAGACAAAGAACGGCGGGCGGAAAACACGGACAAAAGCAAAGATGAGACCAACAACAGACGAGACCACATCGAAGCAGCGCAAGACTTACGCGGTTTTCTCCAGACATTGCCACTTCTTTGATACAGCGCGGTCAATTGCAGCAGGAAAGCAAACGGTAAGGGCGCTGTAGTATCGTCGTCGTTGTCGCAATGCCGCGATGTCCGATGTTTTCAATTTTGAGTTGAGGGGGAGACCACCGTCATAGGACCCACACAATACCGTTGTGGCTAATAGCGCGGGGGTGGGCCGTCAGCCAAGCCTGAAATACAGGGCAGACTGTCCTGTCAAATCGGCTTAGTCATATTGTATGCTTAGTCATGGCCACGACACGTGCTCGTCGCGCGTGAGATTGATACCATACACAATCCGATACTGATGGCTTCCGAGATTATTGACTCGCAGCGTTTTAGTCGTGTAAGTACAGAGTACAACAACAGAGTCATCGCAGCCAACTCGTTGGCTGTTTTTGCCACCAGCATGTGGTCAAAGCCATGGCTGCCTGCGGCGCTAGCGCTGATCCGGGTCTCCTTAGTCATACAGTCGCGAAAAATTGCCCGCCTCTAAAATATCTCCATGTGCCGCGTTTTCATCAAACCTCTTTGCCATGCCCCTTGCCAACTTCTGATCCTCGACCATCACTCTTCGACCGGAATCCATCAACCCTCGCACGCAAACCCCCATTCTCGACAGAAAAAAGAAACTGCACAAATGGCCTCGCCCCAGTCGACCACGTCCCACGAGGACAAGAAGAACCTCGAGCAGATCACCTTCCGATTCTGCGCCGAGTGCTCGAACATGCTTTATCCCAAGGAAGACGCCGACTCGCACAAACTGCAGTTTACGTGCCGCACATGCCGCTACTCTGAGGAGGCCACATCAACGTGTGTGTTCCGCAACGTCCTGAACAACGCCGCCGGTGAGACCGCTGGTGTCACTCAGGACGTCGGTTCAGACCCAACGGTTGGTACTTCCTCTGTTGCTTCTGCGTGTGGTTCTGCGTGTGCTTTGCCCTGTTCCCCATCAGCAAGCTCCGGAAAGGCCGTCTTCTGCCTCTGTTGCGGCAGCTCCGTCGTCTGCACCGGCTGCGGCGATCAGCTGTACTCCGTCCGACCGACAGCCTTTGCACACTCTGTCGGTCCAGGCAGCCTGGACGATATGAGCGGTCCGGGCAGCCCCTGCATGTCCGAGTCCACCGTGGACACCGACTTCACCGACTTCGCCGACTTCAACTCTTGCGTGGACGCCGTTTTCGACCCCTACAGCGCATGCGGGCTCGCCGACGCGCTCGAGATCGACGACGACGGCGACTTTTACGTCTGAGCTACCTGCAGGAAACCTGGCTGCACATGTGTGCTGCCAGACAACTGCACTCCACAAAACGCGAGAACCTTGATGCTGCTGCTGCTGCTGCTTCGTGCTTCCATCTGCAGCCTACTTTTGCATTGTGGATCTCTGCCATATCTTAGTCCGGCTGCTAACAAGCCCTCCCCTGCCAGCTTCCCCGGTCCAACAAGATCTGCCCCTCCTGCAAACACGACGAAGCCGTGTTCTTCCAGTCGCAACAGCGGAGCGCAGAAACGGGAATGGTAAGTTGGCAGTCTCTGCTTCTCTGCTTCTGGGGATATGCCCCTAGGTCAGCTCTGAAGCGTGTGTTAACCTTTGGGCCGTCATTCTAGAAACTGTTCTACGTGTGCTGCGAATGCGGTAACATATTCCAATAGTATGAATGACGACATAACGACGAGCGAGTCTTTTTCCTACACGACGTGCGCGAGGATGGAGCATGATCCTCTGTTTTGGCTACTATTGCTACTACTTCGCTTCTTCCGGGATTCGGGGGCCAATATCTGGCATGTTCGAAATACATTTGCATAAGCCCTCAGTTTGGTTACCCATGGCGGTTTGGCGTTCTAGAGAGATCGGCAGCTTGGACCCGGTCTGGCCTTCTGCCCTGCTTTGAAGCTCTGATACATTATCCAGATTTACATGTTTAACTTTCTATTTTATATCCCCCCTTTTTCTCTGTGATTCATTTTCTATAACTGTGCTGCGTTGTCTCGAGAATGTTCTATTTTCAGTGTGTTTATGCTTTACTGTGATATCGTAACGTGTGCGTATAATACACGAGTATGTTGTACATGGTTTCCATCTTGTCCTAGCTCGCTCCCCATGCTTCTGGTCCAATTCCTCTCGTGACGGTTGGCGATCGTCTTCTTGCTTCCTCGTGCTTCCTCCTCGCTGCTGCTTCGCTCATGCGTGCATCGTCGCCATACTCAGAATCTTGCTCCACTTCTTGCGGCGCAGTTCGGTGCCGACGACGCCATTGACGCGGCTGCCGACCGGGTCGCCCGCCTTGTTGATGAGAACGCAGGCGTTGTCGTCGAAGCGGACCACACTGCCGTCCTTGCGCTGCACCGGGTAGCGGGTGCGCACCACCACGGCCTGCCGGATGTCACCGCGCTTGACCTTGTTGCCCGCCGACATGCCGGCCAGCTCCGTTGCTGCGCTACGCTGCTTTTGCACGACCACGACGATGCGGTCACCAATGGCTGCGTGACGCTTCTGCCCGATGATCTGCGCACACTCCACGAGGGCCGCGCCCGAGTTATCGATGCATGCGAGCATAGACTGGGGAAGCAGCTGGTCAGCAAGTGTTCAGCTATCCAGGATTCCTGTCTCCCTCCGGCCCAGTTTGCCCCGGCTGCTCATATCTCCATGCCGCAGCCTCGCTATCTCCAACCTTCGGCGTGCCGAATCATGTTTGTGGCTCTTTGGCTCGCCTCATTCTAGCAGTGACCCCTCTCTTCGCCCTTCTCAGCGCCCTTCGGCCACCCACCTTCAGTTGAATCATCGTGGCAAGCTTCCGGCTGGCGGAGTGTCCCGCTCAGCTTCCGGTATGTATGTGCGGAGAGGTGGCTTTCTAGACGTTCGTCGTTGTCATAGGCTTGCATGCGCGAGCTTTGTCCATTTCGAGATTTTCCCGACGTCGTCGATTAGTCATCGTATTCTTCCACTAGCCTATTACAGCCGCAAGTGTGAAGCTGGCTGCCCCCCAGTTTACGAGCACGAGCACGAGCACGAGCAATGCTCGCATACATTGTCGTCGACAGAGTACAGTTTGATATGAGATTTGGCAAGCGATGCAGCGCCCGCGCGCGCTTTCCCTAACCCCCGTCTCCACGGAGTCGCACTCGCTCCTTTTCTCTAAGCGCCTTCTTCAGCTGCGCCTGAGCAAGATTTATCAGTTGCGCCACTGGTCTTAGCCGGCAGGCGCGACTATCGACAGCCCGTCCCTTCCTAGCAGCCTTTTCCCTCTTTGCTCCTTCCCTAGCCGGCTGTCTCCACATTCCTTACTTGCCCATGCTCGATAGCTCCCCGGACAACCAGATCGTAGTGTTTCCCAAGTGTTTTTAAATTACCTCCTTTTTCTCTCCTCCTCAACGAGTCCTCCCTCTGCCGGCCCGCATAACCTTACATTCCGCTCGTTATCTCGCTCGCCTCTGGCCTGGACGAACAGCTGGTCTGACTAGCAATACTACCCACACCCAGACGCACGTCGTGCTGCGCAGCCCGTTTCCGCTCAGCAGCAAGCGGCAGCCAACAGCCGTCCGTCCAGCACCGAATGCTTCTGAGCCGCTGACATCAGCTCCGTCTGTCATCCGTCAAACTGCGCTCCGCATGTGTGGCCTCTCGCTCGTTCGCTACTCTGATTCTGCTTCGCCACGAGCAGCCCTTTTGCCGCCGGACTCGCCGCCTCACCTGCTCGGCGCATTAGCTTTTTGCCAGCCTTGATGCGCTGATCGCAGAGAGAAGAGAGACAGTTCGGAATTCGCTCCTTTTTCTGTCCTTCTGCCCTGCCGCTCGTTACTCTCCCTTGCTTTGCTTTCGTCCAAGGCCACCTGTGCGACAAGCGCAACCTCACAGGCGCCCCGTTTCCGCTACTCCCCCCTTCCTTTAATCTGCTACGTTTCGGCGTGCGCAGCCGCAGCTTTCGACTCGTTGTCTACTTAGCTGCATACGACTTTCCGCTTCTTCTTCTGGCTGCTGTTTTGCAATCCTGCTTCAGTACTCCGTTCCCGGCAGGTGCAATGGCTCCGGCACAGTCACGGCGGCCACCGCCAAAAAAACATGCTCTCACACTGGCTCAACTGGCATCCTACGACGATATTCTGACAGACGCGCTTATTGACCATGTAAGCCGGCCTCTGCCGTTCATCATAGACGTCTACGTCGCACACCGTGCCAGTTTACTAACTCTTGCAGGCTCACTACTGGACAACAATACCAAAAAATCGGCCTTCCTACTTGCCTTCGCGCGGTGTTAAGGAGGAGGAGATCGCGCAGATCATTCAGACGCACCTGGCAGTAACTCCAGATCTCCAAGTCGCTGAAGATAAGCTGCTGGCGACGAACGGCCTCGGCAAATTCTACCGTGGCCTGAGGACGGAGAACGAGAAGGAGGATTTCCGTCGCCATCTGCGCCGGTATATGCAAATTTACCTACCAGATTGCCCATTCGAGGTCGCATCAACAAACCGTTACACCATTTTTCAGGAGGAGGCCAGCATCTGCGCCAGACGGTTCATCAAGGCGAACGAAACAATCAAATACCTCTGCGGCATACAGGTGGTTATCACTGCCGAAGAGGAGGCCCAGCTCTCTGAACGCAAGAAGGACTTCAGCATTGTGATCAGCTCCCGGAAAAAGGAAGTAAACCTGTTTATGGGTCCGGCTCGATTTGCGAATCACGACTGCGACGCCAACGCGCGGCTACAAACAACCGGCCAGTCCGGTATGGAAATTATCGCGACCAAAGCAATCGGTGTTGGCGACGAGATCACCGTTACATACGGCGACAGCTACTTTGGCGAAGACAACTGCGAATGCCTGTGCAAGACCTGCGAAAACAATGTGGTCAATGGCTGGGCTCCGGAGGAAGGCGCTGTACCCGTGAAGCAGAGTGTCGAAGACGACAGTCTCACAACCGCTCGAGGCTATTCTCTGCGGAAACGCGGCGAGATAAGTACCCACCGAGGGCATTCTGAAACGCCATCCCTCACTCCTATTGCGCGTCCGAAAGTGCGCAGGGCAAGGCAGAAGAATGCCGATCGCGGGGTTGGCTCAACACCCTCACTGGAAGCAAGCAGAGAGCCATCTCATGTAGGACGAAAGAGGGAGGCAGAAGGGCTAGCGACACCGCCAGTCACACCTGCAAAGCGTCAGAAAACCACGCTAGCTTTGCAGCTGCAAGATGCGCTTCCACTCATTATGCGGGCCACCTCGGCCGACAGTTCCGTCACTGAACCGGCTCCGATCGCACAGAGCGTGGAGGTGGCTCAGCAAGATGGCGAAACGAGCGACCAACTGCCGGGCCGAATGCTGACTCCTGAATCGTCTCAGCATTTGACCGACTCCGAGTCGGTGTCGATTGAAGCCGAACCAGGCGTGTCTGTGTCGGTTTCGGAAGCCAGCATAGATGGAACGAGGCAGGCTGCGGAAATCCAAGTCGCAGCATCGGTTCCAACTCCAGAGTCGTCTGCAGACAGTACAGATGAAGATGGCATAGTCTGCGCCGTCGACAACGAGGCTATCGAGCCGTGTTTCGACTCGCAGACACGCTGGGGAGGCGGTGTGCAATGCGGCAACGACGACAATAGCAATGAAGTCGGGGCGAATCCTGGGACAGAAGTAGAAGGCACTGCGGCAAACAGCAAGCGTCGTGTACCTGGCGACTATACGCTTACTCCGCTACTCTTGGCCGAGCCCGAGACGGCATGGGTCTTCTGCACGGTATGCTCCAAAGCATTTGTGCAGCGCGACGCTTACTTTACACGCATGTCTTGTCCGAGGTGCGAGCGGCACTCGAAGCTGTACGGCTACATGTGGCCCAAGACAGAGCCGGAGGGCAAGTGGGACAAAGAAGAGCGTATTCTGGACCACCGACTTGTGCACCGGTTCCTCGATCCGGAGGACGAGGCAGTGTCGCGGGGAAGGAAGCGGCCGCTTGCCCAGTCGGAAGGCCGGGCAGAACGGAGACAACCTAGCCACTCCACGCGCGAAGGGCAGGCAAGCCTTGGCTCGGGAATCTGGCGCAAGTTGAAGTACATGACGCCAAAGGAAGGGCCGCCCAAGAAGGCGGCAAAGACAAAGGCTGCAGTGGTGCGGCCGTCTGGCAGTGGGCAAGTAGCGGCGGTGATCGAGGTTGCCGACGTGGGTGACGCTGATGGGGCACGCCGCGGCGGACGTCCGCGGAAGGCCGGTGTAAAAGCCGCCGGTGCTTAAGGCCCATCTTTCTTGGGAGATATTTTGGTCTCGAGCTCATTATGCGTTATGCGCAACCAATGGCATGTCGTCACGGCAACGAAGGATGTGTACTTGTATATTTGTATACTGGGAGATTTGTACATTAGTCGGCGCTTAGGAGCGGTGGTTAGTGCTGGTTTATATGAGGCATGTTCATGAAGTGTTTTGCCCGCGACAGAGTGCGCGTGTCTAAATGTACGATTTCACGATGTCCTCTGTACTGTTGTCTAGTCAATCCGTAGCTACGTCACACAGAAAAGATGTCACGTGTAATTGGTAACACAGCCGGTATTGGCTAGTGCCAATAGTGTAAGTGGGCCTGCCAGCGATAACGGCCAGGTACGCCATACACCGTAACTAGATAAGGAGCTACTCGCTATTTACCCTATTTACTCCGTACTATTTAGGCTGTCCGCGTCCGGCATCCAGCCTCCCTCTGTTTCCAGTTATCTTTACTTTGCCAACCCATTGCCATTGCATCTGCTTTTGCTTCTGCGACATTGAACCTGCCTCATCTTTCCATCGCGAAGTCCATTGCGCCTCAGCCTATTGTCTCCTCGTGCTCTCCATCTCCCGTCGACAGCCTGCATTAAAAGCTCACTGCGTCGCCATGGCCAAGAAGACCCAGCTGCCGTACAACTTCGGCGCCCCAGGCCCGGCGCCGGCAGCCTCCGTGGGCCAGTCAGAGGCCCAGCCGGAGGCCCAGCCAGAGGCCCAACCGCAGCGGCAAACGCTGCCGAGCACCCGCACGACTATGTCGCTTGAGTCGCTGTGCTTTGTGCTGACAGACATGGCAGCACGGCCGATGAAGGAGAACATGATCTGCATGGACTGTGCGGTGCGCCTGCAGTCAAATGAGACGTGCCAGTGCTGGGTGACGCCGAAAGCGGGCGAGTGCTACATCTGCGCGTGGAAGTCGGGCGACGCGGCAGCGTTCACGTGGCCGTACCTGCGGTTCATGAGCGAGAACCCGACAGTGTTCCACGCCGTGGACTACTTTGCGACGAAGCTGGAAGCCGCCGGCTTCGAGGCCCTGTCGCCGCGCGAGGACTGGAGCGCGCGGCTGCAGCGCGGCGGCAAGTACTACGTGACGCGCAACGGCAGCACGCTCGCGGCTTTCACCATCGGCGGCGCCTACGAGCCCGGCAACGGCGTCGCCATCGTCGCCGGCCACATCGACGCCCTGACTGCGAAGCTCAAGCCCAACAGCACCAAGCCGGCGCGTGCCGGCTACGCGCAGATCGGCGTTGCGCCCTACGCGGGCGGCCTCAACGAGACCTGGTGGGACCGCGATCTCGGCATCGGCGGCCGCGTCATTGTGCGCGATCCGGCGACGGGCAAGACGACGACGCGGCTGATGAAGCTGGGCTGGCCGAGTAAGTGATGTTTTGTCTGCGGTGGTATCGTGTATGCTGACCGGCAGTCGCCAAAATTCCCACGCTTGCACCGCACTTTGGCCAGTCCATGACGGGCCAGGGCAACAAGGAGACCCAGCTGGTGCCCATTGTCGGGCTCGACAGCGGCCCAGGCGCCGGCGCTGTCGAGCCGCTGGGCCCGCCCAGCTCGTTTGTGGCGTCTCAGCCGCCGAAGCTGGTCAGGATGATCGCCGGCGAGCTCGGCATCACGTCGTACACGTCGATTGTCAACTGGGAGCTGGAGCTGTTTGACGTGCAGCCGGCGACGGTGTTTGGGCTGGAGAAGGAGCTGATCACGGCCGGACGGATCGACGACAAGATCTGCTCGTGGGCGGCTCTTGTCGGCCTGCTTCGGGCTGCCGACAATGACGCTTCGGGTGTTGTGCGCATGGTGGCCTTGTTCGACGACGAGGAGATTGGCAGCCTGCTGCGCCAGGGCGCCAAGAGCAACTTCCTGCCGCTCACGATCGAGCGCATCGTCGAGTCTTTTGCCGGCTCGGCCGGTCCCGGCGTCATGGGCCAGACGTACGCAGCCAGCTTCCTCGTGTCGTCGGACGTGACGCACGCCGTCAACCCCAACTTCCTCTCTAGCTACCTCGAAGACCACGCGCCGCAGCTCAACGTCGGTGTCGCCCTCTCGCACGACAGCAACGGCCACATGACGACGGACGGCGTGTCCACGGCACAGCTGCTGCGCGTGGCCGAGCGCTGCGGCGCCACGCTGCAAAAGTTTATGATCCGCAACGACTCCCGCAGCGGTGGCACCATTGGCCCCAGCCTCAGCTCGATGATGGGCATCAAGAGTGCCGACGCCGGCATCCCGCAGCTCAGCATGCACAGCATCCGGGCGTCGACGGGTGCGCTGGACCCCGGTCTTGGTGTGCGCTTCTTCCAGGGCTTCCTGGAGCACTGGGAGGCGGTAGATGCGGAGTGGCAGCAGTAGGCAGTAGGGCGGAGGACGAAAGGCCAGCAACCAAGTGAGACGGGCGATGCATACAGAGTACAGACAGGCGTGCATGTAGAGTAGATTTAGAAAGCTTAATAAGGTAGACGACTATGGTAGCATATAGGAAAGTACAGACATTTAGCTGCATACAAGAAAGCCAACACAGTTTTGGGTCTGCAACACTTTCGTCAAAACAACGGCCAGTCGACAAGTTTTCTGTTCGCTTGTGTATTGCTTCAGTATCATGGTGCCACCGAAAGATGGCACTCGGGTAAAGATCATCATTAGCAAACGCGATTTCCCCCCAGTGACATGCAAGGTGCACCCCCATGAGCAACAATCCGGCTTATGAGCATCAGCGATGATGGAAATATCAAGTAGGACGGCACTCAGTTCAACCAAGTTCCTTTAAAATTGCGTGCATCCAATGACCCTCCTTGTTACGATTTTAGCATTGGGTAGTCATAAAAACATATTAAAGTAAAGGAGGGGAAGGACGTATTTATACAGCTTTCAACGAAATCCCTCCCTTGAAAAGAACATAGGTATTAAGTGTCTAATTTAGGGCAGTGGCACCAGGGCCAGTGACATCAGGACCAGTAGCATCAGAGTCAGTAATATTAATCCGATTTTTTCAAGCATCAGGCGGCTCCCGGCATAAGCTTCAGAGATAGCAAGAATTTTCTTCAATGGGCGGCACTTGATTCGAGCGAGTACCTTCAAAGGCGCGTCGCTGAAGTGATTGCCGTGTTTTTTATTTTAAGCACACACATTCTGTAGTAAGTCCAGGGATGAAAACAGGCGATTGATACGAAGAATTTGATACTTTAACGTACTTTGAGACAGATAATTAAAGGTTTCTTATGCCTAGCTGACACGAAACACAAGGCAGCTCGGCCACCAATTTGGTTATGCGCCGGCAAGGCTGACTCGATGCCCGGCACTAGAATTACACTAACAGTTAGGTCAAGCTACGAAGTGAGTCCTCTGTGGTGGAGGTCGATCTAGGTCAAAGCCAATTAGGGTTTAACGGCGAGTTGTATCAAGAAACTTGTGTTGGTACGTGTATTGGTACTCGTGCTGGTACTCCGTACCTGTGACCACCAAAACAAACAGTCAAGAATACAATGTCCTCGTCGCTAATTTCCCAAGTTTTCAGCCCAGGACCCGCCATACGAGCCCGACTCGTGTCAAGTTCACGTGAATGTGGTCTAAAGCCTGCGAAAGCTGGCACGCATCTTTGTACCTCCTAGACTACTTGCCTAGGCCCTAGACAGTTTTAACCACCTACTCTGTCAGCCTGACCACTTCTCCAGCAGCGGCTGAAAGGACAGGATGATAGGTTTAATCTTAATTTCTATCGTAGTCCTTCTTGGGTTGGTGCGCTCCACATCTAAGCGAGCTTCAGGACTACATCGCCGCCATAACTATGTGAGGCGCACTCGAGGCAGATTCTCACAGCTCTGTTCATGTTTCCCGACTGCTGGCTTTGACTAGATGCTGAGTCGTATCTCGCAAGTATATGTACCTCTTGGGGCGGTAGCTGTACTCTGACGAAGAAGTAGCTATTTGCCCTTGACTGTCTTGTGTGAAGTAGGGCTTGGCATCTGACTTGTGTTTTCGTCCTCGTAACGCTCGTTCCTTGTATGGACTTCCTGATCCCAGCTGTGACCAAATTCCAGCATAAATTCAGCCGTCCGCCCTCGTCCTCAGTCAAAGTCGCTCCCCGCTCACCAACAGTTCAAATTTACTGTCGCTCGTTATCACTGCTCGCTCCGCCTTTGAATACCCGTTTATGAATTATTCTCGAGACCTGATAACAGTCGAAACCGCTACCCAATATCACCATGTCTGGCCCCATAAACGACAACGACGTGGCAGAATGGAAGAACCGCTTCAATGAGGTTCTTGCCAAACCCGCCGACTTCGTCAACAACCGGTCACCCGACACGGCCCAGTCGTGGGCCGAGTCCTTCTTCGGATGCTGTAGTCCCATCGACCTTTGCCTGATGACGTGGTGCCTGCCCTGCGTCACATTTGGCAAGACGCACCACCGCCTGCGCAAGAATGCCAACCTCGAGGGCTACGAGCCGATCAACACTTCGGTACGACAGCTCCCCCTATAAGACCCAAAAGACAAGCACAGTTATATCTCTGCGTGCCTCCGCTAACCACCACAGTGTCTCCTCTTCTGCGGTGCTGGCTGCTTCGGCCTCCACTGGATTCCCATGTCCTTGCAGCGCCGTGATATTCGCGAGCGCTTCAACCTCCAGGGCAACTGCATCGTTGATATCGCCACTGCCTGCTGCTGTTCCCTCTGCGACCTGACCCAACAGGACAAGGAAGTAGCCCACCGCGCGTCCCACCTGCCCGCCGGTGGTGTCAAGCAGCAGTATCAGTCTGGTAACGCCATGACCTACCCGGCTACAAACTCGGCCGCTGCAGCTCCCGAATAGAGCGACTTACGGGAGGGCCAGGCATCTTCGCCCATATCGTGTTTGTTAAATGTTACGTGATGCTCCACATATTTGGGGCTGCTTAAAGTATCAAGTAATCAGAAGCTCTGCCTCAGTTTTGGCAAGAGACAACACGCGTTAAATATATCCACCAGTCTATATGTAGGTAGCAAATTTCTTCGCTTAAAATTTATATAAACTCGAAGATAAAATGCACTTCAAAATGCCGTAATAGTTTCGACGATATTGCTTATTTGGGTACAGATAGGGCTCCTGGCGAAGTTTTCAGCTTTCGAGGAATATCAAACGCGGAAGTTAGCTATTTCCTACCCTATGATATATATTAAGGGCTAACTATCAACGACACATCTGTTATCACTGTAGAGGATAGCCAGGTGGCCACGTGATACATCTCGCCTGTAGCTCTAAGCGAGTCGTAACCGACTAGGAATGGTCAAGATCTACGGAGTACCGTTCGGTCTATTCCGTGCTAACCACTGGTGATAGTGAATGCTCTCTTTATGCATGAACTCTACGAAAAAGAGCACTAATTTGATGCCAATCGTTCATTGAAGATTCAGACAGAGTCCTCCATCAAGCAATGGCGTCGTCTGTGTGAGGCAAGCAGATCGTTTCCTGCCCTGTGCACTTTTTATACTTGCTTACGTGCAGCACTGTATTACGTCGTATTGCGGAGCATTGCTCTCTGGAGTAGGCTCGATCGGCATCTCCTACCTTGCAATACCTGTTTAAGCTACCCCATACGTACGAGTAAGATACTGGTGTCAGACGGTGTGGAGTATGAATGTGGCTGAACATTACTCGTACTCGTAGTTTGTACTTGTTAGGGCAGCCTGAGACTGCCTTCTACTTCATAGGAGCCAAGGACAGCATATCTTCTGTCAGTATTACACCCCGTTTTATGACAAGAGCTTTGCACCGTTCCCATTCGCAGGCAAGTTGAGGCGTGAATCAGCAAAAAGTGGCAATCGGCTTGTCCCGTCCGATGGCTTAGCACAGTATGGGGGCCAAAGGCTCCTTTGTATGAAACAGGATGTGAATGGGCAGCACATGTCAAGATGACCTGGGCTGTTAGTCTAGAGGCCATTTTTAGACGGCGCCTAGATGCACGAGAACGAAGAACGACGAAAACTCAAGTTGAGAAAGACCGGCGCATTCGCGTCAACATCGCAGCTTTTAGATACGGAGTTTTTGGCCTACTCCGTACCAAACGACGTGTCTGCATGTTCAACAAACATGCCAACGGCGTAAAGACGTTCCGAGCTGACTTTTAGATGTGACAAATGCATGAGGCAGGCACAAGTAAGTCTTAGTACAGGTGGTATTGGATAAGCGGCCCCAGAGCATGCGGGACCCCTGGATCCTCACCTCTTGGAAGTAACGCTACCAGACCCTACGAAGTCAAAACCCGGACGGCTCGCTGTCCAGAGGCTCGGCTGAGTGCGAGCTGCATCCGCCGCGAAACAACAACGCATATTTGCATTGCTCTCGACTGGGCCAGCCTTTGAGCCATGATCTCACGAGTGGGCCTGCCCTGGCTGCTGGCCGTGGTGCCAGTGCTTTTGCCTGGCCTTGCCTCGGCAACTCTGTTCAACGATACGTGCTACTTCCCCGACGGCTCCGAGTCGCCTAACGACAGGCCTTGTACGGCAGCCGGGACGACGCACTGCTGCAACTTGCAGAGTGTCTGTCTCGAGTCCGGCTACTGCATAAGTGTCGAGCAGCAGCCGTATGTGCTCTCGCGCGCCAGTTGCACAGACTCGAACTGGGGAACGGGCTGTCCAACACTATGCATCGGGTGTACGTCTGCTTCCGTTTTCGTGTGGGGGGGGCATGTGTTGACGAGTCTCCGAGTCTGCGCTGACCGCTGTGTGCCGATAGCAAAGGACAACCGGTCCGGCGGCTCCGCCATCACATGGCTCGGAAAGAATGCCGATAAGGAGGACCTCTACTGCTGCGGCAAGCTCGTTGCGAGCGATGGAAACGTGACCTGCGGCGACGATGCCGACCCCTTCACGCTCAGCACGTCCTCCCTTCTCTACGGCAGCGGCATTCTTGAGAACACGACGACCGTAGCGGAACCGGTCAGCTGTGCTGTAGACAGCCCGTCGTCCTCGTCCTCCTCGCGGACCACGGCTGTCGGCGCCGGCGTCGGCGTACCGCTGGGCGTTATTGCGGTGTCGGCGTTGGCATGGGCGTTCTGGGAGCGGCGGCGCCGCAAGCAGCAGATCGCCGAGCTCACTGCCCGCAGCAGCGGCGACAACTACGGGTACAACGGGGCCATGCTGGCCGGCGCCGAGCCCAAGTACGAAACGCCGGTCGAGTTGTCATCGCGGCCGATAGGGGAGTTGCCGGCTCACTAGAGGGGTTGCCGTTTCTTTAGATTAGAAAATAGAAAAGTTTCGTCTTAATTGTCAACGGTGCTGAGTTTACAACTCGATGCGTTGTCCGTTCGTGTTACTGAAGACATACGATACGAGTACTCCGTAGTACAAAGCGATATCATGTAGCACCAACAAGAAAAGCCGGCATCATTCCGGTAACCTAGAGTGTGTCATCGGCCTTGCCGAAGACATATTCGTACTCGTAGGCTGTGCAGGCAGAGGTGCCGTGCTAACTGCGAATAGAATGGCTCCCGTGACGGGTTTGCCGAATCTCCAGAACATTGCCGCCAGCACTATTGTGGCACAGCTAGTCTCCATAAACGGGTATATTACGGGCATACATCACGAGCATTATTACGAGCATGTGCATACAACTCGGGAGCACAGCCACAGTACTCCGTACTCCGTAATTCGCAAGGTGCTTCGCAGGGCTGATTCTACTCGTAGGCCCTCGCTCGAGCACCACGGAGCACATACGGAGTAATGTAGGATTCGTCTAGCGCCGGCCGCGGCTGCGACCTGTTTACTCCGTACGCGCACGTACTCGTACGGATCTGTTTCATCGAAGCATGCTGGCGTTGCGCGGCGACGGTTGAGACATAGCCGCCGAAGGCAGTCAATGAGTGGCAGAGAACGAAGGGAAGGGGCTAGGGACGGGCCGGGTTTTATGAATAGATGTAGATGGAAATAGACGAAAGGAAGAGACGGGAAGGAGAAAGAAAGGAGGGGGGAGGAAAAAAAGAAGGAAAGGGAAAGGAGGCAAGAAGTGAAAGCAGAAAAAACGAGAAGTTTGCTGAGATGCTGAGACAGCTCAGCTGCTGAGACAGCTCAACTCGCCATCGCAGGCAACAACAGAGAGCTGAACCTCGCCCAGCCGCGCTTGCCGAGGACAATCGGAGATGAAGCTCACGCCGTCCTACCGTTGGGCTGCCTCTCCGTCTTACCCCCCAGCCCACTCACACAAGCCCGCTGCTGCCTTCGAGTCATGCGCCCACCAGCCAGTCAGGGCGCGGCTGCGAGCGTAGCACCGTCTTCAGCCGCCGCAGGCCTCATGCGACATGCGCTACACGGCAGTCGAGGCCGGCCGCAGTCACCTCGATCGCGCGGCTGCTCACTGGCTGGCGCAGTCGCTGCCTATCGGCGCTCTACTGCGCTTCTGCTACTGGCTGCCTGTTGCGGCGATCTGCATGACGATTGCCTGCAGCTTGTGCCTCTTTCTCTATTTAAACTGCACTTTTCGCAGCTCTTCCTCGCTCAACTCTTTCTCCTCCAGACGCAGCCGATACCTGTATTTCTGGCTCCGTCTGGTCGCCTTCACTTGCTGCCATTCAAGTCATCGCCCCGCTTGACTACTCACTCGGCACTTCTGCTACAACTCTTCGGCACTGCTACTGTTCTGCCCGAACTCCTCCACCGTGGCCAACCCCCTCCATGTCTTTGAGACTGTACTTCGGTAACCCTCTCATACCTGACACGGCCGACTGACCACTGCGGTCACTGGAAGAACAGTAGGACAACAGCCTCACTGTCTCTCGCCCCCTTCGCTTTCCCTGCACCACTATTCCCTGCGACAGGACCCCGACCCATCACAATGTGTCTGCGCAATATCTACCACAACACCTACGGAGACGGCTCCAAGGACATCACCGAGCGCGTGGAGCCTTGCACGCCGGGCTTCATGTGCGCCCACCCGCGCGTCGTCGAGTACGACCGCAACTACAACGTGTCCCGCCGCGAGGCCAAGGCTGCCCAGGCGAAGTCCAACGTGCGCGTCGACCGCCCCGGGCATGCGCCGCCGAGCCCGGCCGGCTCGCGGAGCCGTGACAGACGCGACAGCCGCAGCCGCACGGATATCTACGTCAACGGCAAGCGTTTGTCGACCCCCGCCCGCCCGATCCCCATTCCCGCTGCGGCGGCGCCGCTGCATCGCTCTTCGACGCTGCCGCTGCGCCGTGTCGGCCTCGAGACGCCGCCGCCCGAGCGCGGCCGCCGCCCCATCGTCATTGAGGACCGTCCGTCCCGGACGTCCGCCGCCTCCTTCGGCTCCGGCGCCGGCAGCCCCGGGTCGCCCGCCTTTGACGTGCACGAGCACGCCACCTCGGCCCGTCTGCGCCAGCGCCACGACCAGCGCGCCTCTGACTTTCTGAACCCGCATCTCTACCGCCCTCCCAGCCCGCCCCAGGGCTACGCCTCTGCCGACGACGAGCGCAGCGTTGCCGAGCGCCGCCACCGCCGCAACAAGGCCCTCAAGCAGGCGGCCGTGCATCCGTCGTCGGTGCCGACGCAGGGACACACCGACCACTATGGGGCGTCGTACGACTCCCTCTCGGGCGCCTCCGGTGCCGCCGGTGCCGCGCCGTCTCCCGCCGCCGCCGCCGTCAAGAAGGAGCTCCGCTGGGAGGACGAGCAGCGCCGCGAGCACAACTCGCGCATCAGCATGCGGCCCAAGCTGCCGCGCACCCCGACCGCCGACGCCCAGCCGCGCCTGCACAGCGAGGTCAAGTCCATCCTCAAGAACACCGCCTCCGCTACGCCTTCGCCGCGCACCTCGGCCGAGATCGACGGCGTCTCGGACCACCTGGCCGGCCTCGGCATCCACGACGGCTCCCGTCGCGAGCCCCGCGACCGCGATCGCGATTCCACCTACGACGACCGCCTGCGCAACCGCTTCAGCCTGTCGCAGCAGCCGCCGGCACCGCCGCCGCTGCCGCGCCGCTACACAGCCGGTGGCAGCTTCCGCCGCCGCTCCGAGATCTGGTACCCGGAGGCTGGCCGCACCCGGCTGGTGTGATGACGCTGTGGCGCTTTCTGGAACCGGATATCCTGTTTATTTTGTGACTAGTATGCCGTATACGAATAGCTTGCTTGCCTGTGCATTTTACTAGATAGACCATTGCTTCGCCTCTGGCATAGTTTACAATTCATGATGTTCCCACCGCGCACAACTCGGAATGCGACTCGTAGCCTGTGTTAAGCCCCTCCAAGACAAGGCAGCAAAATCTGCATGTTCGAGTCTAATCCTGCAGTCTTGTCACCTGACATCATGTCCGCAGTATGACTCGTCTGGCCTTGTCTGTGGGGACGCTATGCAAGCTGCTGCCAGGGTAGTATCCGCGAGTCGGGCGAGGCGTCCGCCTGAGACAAGTGTCCTCGTGATTGGCCTATAGGAGGGTTGATGCTACCATCTGCTGCATGTCGTCTTGGCGGTTTCCAAGATCCCGTGATGATTTTTTCTCGTGTTGCAATACACTACGTCATGAACGTACTGACTGACTGAAGACCACTCGTATTCGTATCGTCGACGATGAAGTGAGACAATGGAAGCTATTCGCGTCGTTGTTGACAACCTAACTAGTATTACTCGTGAAAGTGACGAGACTTGTACTCGTAGAGTATTCTAGAGCACACCACTCGATGCGACTGCACAGTACTGCGTACTCAAATCCAAACGCTGTGTCACTTGACCCGTCTGTTCTCGTAATAGAAGGAGTACAGGCCGACAATAGTGCTACTGTCATATCGTCCGGCCTATTCTCGGTCGGACGACATGACAGTGGCTACTGACATGCCAACCTGCCAGGAGCAGCCAGGATTCCAAAACGATTCCCGCGTTGTGGTCAACTTTGCCCATGGTAGACAGTGGAGACGCATTAGCAAGTCCGATATGGTGTAACGGTTAACATCTGACGTTTTCACCGTCGAGCTCGGGGTTCGATTCCCCGTATCGGAGTTCTTTTTGCGGGGCTGTCCTCCGGAGTTTTTTTGCCTATTACGGGCAGTCGCGTTGCTGGAGACGACCTTTGGCTTGGACAGAAGCATGACCGCCTCAAGGTTGCCACTGGACTCATACGGGGTGGCCGTCCCAGGCCAGAAAGTCAGCACGTGCAATGCCCTCGTGGAACTAAGCGCTAGCAGCTTCAATGTCAATAAACAGCAGCAATGCAGCTGAAAGCGTATGCCCCCGATCCGCTTTCTAAAGTCTTTTTTAGGCCTGTCTTACCTTCGAACACTGACGCAGACGCTCTCAAGTGCAACTAATAGACCACGGCACAGAGTTTCTATACGGAGTATTACATCGGAAGATCTGTCTCTAAGATCATCGTATGAGAGCTTCAGCTCTGTAGATATCTGATCTAATATAATAGTTCAGTTCAAGAAGTAAAAAGCACAGAGATTTTCACGAGCACGTCGGTTACGAGCACAGCCTGGTCACGTGTCTCTGTGCCGCCGGTCCCAATTGCATCACGTGGCCGAAACTTCTCAGTAACCGATTGGCGTAATCCCGAACTTAGCCCCAACAACCAAGTACAACCGCGTCAAGGTCATCACGCGTCTCGCCATGCCTTCTGATTCGACACCACAAGACACGCAGGACACGCATGACGGCGAAGAAGTGGTGGCCGACGTGGATATGGCCGACACGGCCGCAATCGAAGAGAGCACCGAGGCGCCTGGCGCCATTGGCGACGAGACCAGCGCAGGAACAGAGGCGGCCACACAGGAGCTCGAGGCACCGAGACCAGAGGAGACAGAGGGTGCGGGCGAAGCGGCAGCAGAGACGGTGGGCGAAGCGGCGGGCGAAGCGGCAGCGCCCGAGAGCAAGCGCGTCGGCTACGCCAGCTACCTGAGCAGCCCGGTGGTGGCGCTGGACGTCGGCAGCGGCGACGAGCGCCTGACGCTGTCGGTGCATCAGGCGTTGCTGGTTCAGAGCCCGTACTTTGCGCGGATATGCGCGGAGGCGACTGACGGAACGGTACGACGTCGGGACCAGAGCTGAGGCAAGAGAGCAGTGTAAGACAGTGCGTTAACGACAACTGGACAGACGCGCTCTATAGCAATGAGCGATGCCAACGTCGACGCCGTGGGCTGCTTCCTCGAGTACCTGTACACGGGCGACTACTTCCCGCGCAAGCTGGCGGGCCACGCGCACCAGCTGGAGCGCGACCCGTTGCTGCCGGAGGTGGACGAGACGGGCGACCAGCTGCTGAAGCACGCGCGGGTGTACACGCTGGGCGGCCTGCTGGAGCTGCCGGCGCTGCAGACGCTGGCGACGTCCAAGATCCACTGCATCAACAGCACGGCCCGCGGCGAGATCGCATACGCGCGGTACATTTACGCGCACACGACGCCGGACAACACGACGGTGCGCAGCCCGGTGGCACGCTTCTGGGCCACGCGCAGCCACACGCTGCGGGCCGAGGCCGAGGCCGAGTTCCAGGCGCTGTGCTTGGAGTTCCCGCAGTTCAGCTACGATGTTCTCAGTAGGTTTGCTCTTTTTTGTTTCTTCCGTCTTCCGTCTTCCGTCTTCCGTCTTCCGTCTTCCGTCTTCCGTCTTCCGTCTTCCGTCTTCCGTCTTCCGTCTTTCTCTGCTCCTTGCCTTGCTAACTAGCCAGCCCGCGTGCTCGACGAGAAGCTCAAGCGCGAGCGCAGCGACCGGCCACACTCGGTGCAGGGCAGCACGCGCAAGCGGGCGCGCAACAGCGCCGTATGAAGGGTGGCACAGCGGCCGCGGCCCCAGTTTCGGTCCGTGTTCTGGGATGTCAACTGCGTCTGTGCTGGGGCTGTTGGGGATTCTGGATCTTCATATTTTGGACTACTCGTGCGAGCATGGACGTTCAAAGCGTGTACTTTGTACCGAGAGCCGAAGTCTGTATTACTAATGGAATGGAGCAGTACGGAAGTAATCCGTACTCTTTGATTGTTCGTACTTTGCATGCGTAACACAGCATCAGTGTGGGGAGCATGACGAGTAGCCACTCGTAGAGCAGGCTGGCAGACTGTTTCAGCGGCCTTGAATAGCCCCGGATGGCGACGACATCCGGCATCCGGCGTCCGGGTGGCGGCGGGCCGTCTCCGTGCGAGCAACTCCGTACGAGTACTCCGTACGAGTACTCCGTACGAGTACTCGCCGACACACAAGCACGTGCAAAGTACGTAAATCGGACTCGTACACGAGCCGCAAGATGGGCACAGGGCTCCAATCCACTTGCCGGGCTAAGGCCACGCATACATGTACTCCGTACTCCGTAGACACGTACTACGGGTGTATTTCGTAGTGCACGCTACGCAGGCGACTGTCGGCGCCGGCCAGGACGGGCAAATGGTGCAACCAGGGCGCGGATGACTTGGTCAGGCGGATCTGCTATGGGAGATCCTCGCCAGATGTCGCCAGAGGCAGGGATGCAGCAGCCGGCACACCGCTGTGGTGAGTGTCTGCGATCATACTCGTACTTTGAGCGTACGTCCTCAAGCGAGAGGCTGGCTGATGCCGGGCGCGTGCCGGGCGCATGCCGGGCATCTTAAGATCGGCAACTATGTCGAAAGGTCCGTGTCGTGCGCGAGGACGCGTGCCGTTAGAGTATTATGTTGCTTTGTTATTTGTAAGTAGCATCGGCGAGGCGACAATAGCGGCGGACGTGCTACGTCGCACTCTGCACATGAAACGACGGGGATCGATGCCGCAATGGGCCGACGCGAAAGCGCCTCGCGCCTCGGCTGGTGTTTGCTGACCGAATTTGTGACTCTGCATTCTGCTTCCGCCCGACCTTCTTTGATTTCTACCCCTCTGTTCTGGCTTGCCCTGGCTGCGGCCCCTGCTGTCTGCTGAGTCTGGCCAGTCTGGCTGCGTGCCCCTGGCTACGAAGTCAGTCAACCGACAAAGTCTTCAGGCTCTCGTCACCGGGCCTAGACACGCACGGCTAGCCCATCCCACCTCTGCGAGCCGGCTGCATAATAGCATGATAGCGCTTCTGCAGGAATCCACTGGCGGAGCGCCGCCTGTGCCGGGGGGTGGCGGTGCTCGCGTGTTGTGCGAACGTGCAGGGACTGGCGCAAGGTGGACGAATGCGTGCAGGCAAGCGCTGGAACTACGGCCAAGCTGCGAAGCAATACGTCGTAATGCCTCGTAGCGTGATCGGGTGCCTGTCGTCTGGACGGCTGTTCTGCAGCCGTGACTCGGCCAGTATCGTGACTTTTGATCGCCCCTTTCCAGCCTGCCAGGATCCGAACACTGCCGTCTCCTATTCTCCGCGGCGGCATACTCCGTACCCTGCTGTGTGGTCTGCCGGGTTTCTTGGTTTGTCTTGCTCTGGCGCACACAAAGTACATACAGAAGTACGGAGTACGACGTACGCGCACTTTTTCCGCCTCGGATGTCACGCTGCCTGTGATGCCGCTCCAGCGCTATGCCACAGGCGGCAAAGATCTCTCGAGCTTGGGGATCGACCGCCGCCTACGCCGTATCCGCTCGTGGTTGACAGAGTCCCCAGCCTCGGTAGCGAGCAGTGCACAGCACTTGAGCAGATGGCAAGGCGTCGTCTCCGTATTACTCCGTACGTATGAGTACATACTCCTCCGTACAGCGTATCACTTCGTTCTTGATCTCCATACACGCGTGACATGATGGCATCGCTGTCTCGTACGAGCCGGCAGCCCACGATGCTCAGACGACGCTTGCCCAAGCTCTGCGGGGAGGAAGATCGGCCCTTGTCCGTACGTGTACTTGTACTCCGTAGTGACGGACGACTTGCAAGTACGGAGTACGGAGTACACGTCTGCCAGCGTGACTCTGCTCGTGACTCCGCGACGCTCCACGACCGCTAGCTCGGCCGGGTAGCACCGAGCTGTCTCACGTTCCGCTGGCAGGACAAAGATCGGGGTACGAGTGCGTCCGCAGTTGCCTCCCCCTATCCGTGCTTCCCACTATTCCATGGCAGGCAAAGTTTCGCCCATTCCGGCGAGGCGGAGGAATGGCGGGTCTTCTGAAGCGGCTCTTGCTTCTGGGCGTCCTGGGCCGATCAGCACGCTCGTCGACTCGTGGCGGAGCGTTCCAAGCAGGCGGCAGCGGTGGGCGAGGACGATGCGCGGACAGCGTGAAACGGACGCCAGGCATTTGCCTTCGCATGCGACGGAAAAGTGCGTTTGAACGACGGAGCACGAAGTACTCGTCCTCGTACTTCAGTAGCACTTCAGTAGCGTACCAAAAATAGAGTCATGATGGAAGCGCGGCGGAGACACGGTGCGGCCTGATGTGCGCACGGAGCGCCCGAGCTGGTAGTACGAGTACGTGGTGGTTACGAGTACGTCGTGCCTCGTCTTCGTAGCCGTAGGACAGCTCGGCTTGGCATTATGCGAGCGCGCTGAAACAAAACGGCCGGCACCGGCCTCACTACGGGCAATGAGCCTTGCTTTCTCAGGTGTACGGAGTACGTGCGAGTAAACACAGCGGCCCACCAGCTGTCTCGGCGCCTTGCCAACGCTCCTGTTCTGGCCGGCGTCAGGGCGGATCTGGCGTGCCGGCGTCGCACACCTGCAGTACAAAGTACATGTAGGGCGAGCCGACACAGTGCTGTCGCAGCCTCACACGGCTCCGAAGCAAAGCGTGCCTGAGTCCGTCGCCCCTTCCCAGAGCCTAGTGCAGGGGGAGGCGGATCGAGTGCGCCCGCTAGGCCGAGAGCAGACTAGCCCTACATGCTAGCAGGGGCAGGCACAGGCGTCGGCTGGGTACCTTGCAGAAACAACGGTCTTTTTTGCGGTCTTGCGGACGGACGGCCACAAAGGCGGAAAGGCGGACAAGCACGACGCGCGCGGCCCAGCTGACCGACTGACGTTGCTGGGCGGAAGGGGGCGGAATTCATGCAGCTGCTATCGGCACGTTACGACTTTCGACACGTACGAGTACGAGTACTCCGTAGACTGGCCGGCGAACACGCAGAGACGCAGCAATACGCTCAACGTAGCACTCGTACGAACAATCAGGTGCTTCCGTGCTCAAAGACGCGAACTGTACCAGGACGACAGCCGATAGAGCGCGAGGCCGCAGCCTTTGCTCGTCTGCTCGGACGGCGTAACTCGCAGCACGATTCAGCACAGCTCCACCAAACTAGCGTGCACACGTCCGAAGGACTTCCGGATCAAAGCACGGTTGCTGCGCAGATGCACGGAGCAGAAGGTACTTGTGTGCGATACTTTGCACTCGTATCTTGCGCTGTACTCGTAAACCGAGTACTGACGTAGGACACGCGCACTTGTACCTCACACTAAACTGTATCGTAGCGCTGGTGCACACACGCACCGTAGTGCGGCCAATACGAAGTACGCGCTGGCCGATGCAGAAAGGCGGGTCCACCCAAGACAGCCACGCACCAATCAGACACGCGTGCCTGGCGGGCCCCCGCGTCTTCGGACGAACCAGAGCGCGCGCTCCCGCCGCCTCAGAATGACCGTCAAACCGCCAACCGGACGCGAAGAGCAGGCCTCACGTTAGTACGAAGACTGCTTACTCCGTACTTTGTACACAACTGCACGTGTACTCGTACTCCGTACAGGGTAATACTCCGCAGTCTGCGCTGTTTCGCACGCGTCGTCGTCTTGGTTTGTGTGCTGTTGCGCGTATGGCCACATGATGGCAGGCGCGTGCAACGCTCTTTCTGCATACGAAGCACTGCGTCGTGTCGTGCTCCTGTGCACGGCAAGAGCAAGTGCAGACCGGAGCACTGCCGGCGCTCTACCTGCAACGCCGCACACGTTGCACGGCGCCGGTGGCACTCGCCCGTCGCGAAGCAGGGTAGCTCGCTCCTGCCTTGCGCCCGGGCACCGCTCTGCCACACTGCGCGTACGAACTTGTACTTGCGCCCGTCGCGAGCACGCCGCGCAACCCTGCACAGCAGCCACAGCCGACGCAGCCTGCCACCACGCTTCCCGTGCCCTGACTGGCGCCCTTTGCCCGGCCCACTCGCCGTCTGTCTGCGCTGCCTCTGCCTCTTGCCCTCTTCCCACTTCTCGCGCCTTCCCCTTTTCCCGTTCTTCCCCTTTCTGTACACCCCCCAACCCCATCAGGGCCCACGCCCCAAAGGATCCCATCCCTCTCTTCGACTGTTCCCTCTCCGTCCTCTCTTTTCCCTCGCTGCCCCCCTTCTCTCTCCCTCTCTCTTCCCTTTTCCTCTGTTCATCCATCGCGGTCGTTGCCTTCTTCGAGATATCCTTTCCCCTCTTCTGATCTTTTCGCCCTTCTCTTTTTTGTTTTTTTTCTCACCATAGTCATTCTCTTACATGCAAACACTTCAGCTAGCCACCTAAAACGGCCACCAACCCGTCACTCCTTTCGGGCTTCAAAACTACATTCTTTCTACCGAGATCCATCCTTGTTTCCACAACCCGTTTTGGTCGCCAATCCTTTGGAGCACTCCCTCCATCCGTCGCCTCCGCTCTGGCTCTCGACTCTCTGGGTCTCCTGTCCGACATTACCTGTCGCTCAGTCCACTTGTTCGACTGACGGCCCAACGCTCCTTAGTGCTACTGTTTCTTCTCTTGTCTTTCCTATCCTATATCGATCACATTACCAACCCATATCTCGACCCTGCGCCGACTTCGACCAGCCCAGCACACTATCGTGCCACCACTCAGCCACCCAACCACCCCAAGCATCGTCCCGTCTATTTCGTCAGTGACGTCTCGAGCGATCCTTCCCCATTACCAGTAAACTCCCACCATCACACCGCCAGACCAGAGCGAGCTCTGGATCTCCTTCTCCCACAATGGCGACCGAGGTGAAGATGGAAATGCCCGCTCACCCGGGCATGATGATGCAGATGCCCATGTCTGCTTCACTCCAGCAGAACGCCCCTGGCTTGTCCATCAGCACGCCGGGTCCGAACAGCTGCTCAGCACCCCTCCCAACTCCCAACTCCGGCATGACGAACCAGAACATGAACCAGACGCCCTCACCTTCGACCCCCAATGCCGCCATCAACAACTCCGCATCCAAGCGTCCCACACGGAAGAGCACCTTGACCCAGCAGCAGAGAAACCAGAAGCGCCAGCGGGCAACCCAGGACCAGCTCACCACACTCGAGATGGAATTCAACAAAAATCCAACCCCGAACGGCGAGACTCGCCTGTTGATTGCCGATCAGATCAACATGACTGAACGTTCTGTCCAGATCTGGTTCCAGAACCGGTATGTAATCTGGACTCTTGACTGCGCGCTGCGGCCTTCTAACACACTACCCACAGGCGTGCGAAGATCAAGCTTTTGGCCAAGAAGAGCCTGGAAACCGGCGAGGATATCGACTTGATTCCCGAGTCTATGCGTGCGTATCTCGCCATGCAGGCGGCCGAATCAGGCAGGGGCCTAGGTGGCGCGTTTTACGGCCGCACCGGCCTTCTGGGCTACGGCTCCGGCATGCTTCTTGGTGGCGAGCAGGCCAACCAGGGCAAAGTTTGTAAGTCGTGCCGGCGCTCGATACGGCGATGTGCCTAAACAGTTGTCTAACACGCCATTTGCAGTGATCCACCATCTTACATGCCGCTCTCTCAGCATCGGCAAGTGGATGCGTGTCGGCCAGAACACCATGGACCTCATCATCTTCTACTCTCCCGACAAGTGCACTATGACGTACTACATTAACAACGAGAACGCCGGGTACAAGATCGAGTACCCCTTCTCCTTCATCAAGAACATCTTCCTCGACCACAACGACGACGACCCGAACAAAGCTGGCGGTATTGTCATCGAGCTGAACCAGCCGCCCAATTTCTTCATGGACTCGTCGCCTGGCACTAGCGGTTTCTTCATCGCTAGCGACTTCACCGAGAACCAGCAAGCTTCGACCTGCCTGGTGCACCATCTCGGAGGCAATCCCAAGGTCCTGAGTGGCCAGCTGGCGAAGCTCATCTCACTGGAATCGTTCATGACTCGCAACAGCCCGCACAACCCGCACAACATGGCTGCTGCCGCTGCTGCTGCCGCCGCGTCTGGCGCGACGCCGCCCATGACGGCCCCGCTCTCCATGGATGGAGGGCACAGCCTCTCCGTGTCGGCTCCCGTCTCGCCTACGAATCGCCCGTCTTCGCAACCAAACTTCCTCCACCCGAGTCTCTTTCAGGAGGCCCAATGGGGTGTGGCAACGAACATGCACTCAAGCATGCGGGCTGGCCCCGGTCACAAGCGCCAGCGCAGTCGTTCCGTGCCCATGGCTGTCGACTTCTCCATGCTGCAAACTCCGATGCCGTCTTTCTACATTCAGCATCCCGGGGAGACCCAGCCCCAGCCGCACAACCCAGGCATCTACGCACCAGTACCGCATCAGCATAACAACCTCAGCCCGGTTGGCCCGAATCTGCGTATCGACACACAGGCCGGTTTTGGCCTCGACATGCGCCAGTACCCAATGTCTGCAACTACAGCACCATCCCCGTCCGAATACTCGAGCCCAAACTTCTTTGCCACGCAGGCTCCCGAGACAACACCCCTCCCGGCTTCTAGCTACAACACGCCCTACAGCACGTCGTTCCTGTCACCCATGATGAACGCCCAGAACATGGTTCCAGCACCGTCTGTGTCTCCTCTGTCCTTTGCCGGCCGTTCGGATCCTGCCATTGTCGACCAGTCGCCACCCATGGACATGCTACACCGCAGCACCTCATCCGATCTTTACGGGATGAACGGAGACTCATCTGCCGTGTCGGATGACGGAGTGAGCCTGAACGAGATGTACTCCAAGCACACGATCAACCTGCCTATGCACCCTCTCTCACCAGCCGCTTATCCGGACCAGCATCAGACTGAACTCGACATGAGCCAATTGGTTCAATTCGATGCAGTCGATGCTGCCAGTCTATCTCCGGAAAGCATGCAGCATACCGGAATGTGAAAAGCCAATGCCTAGCTCTCTGCGCTTAGCGCGTTGTCTTGTTAGATCTGCTTCGGTCATCTGCGCCGGTCGTGTTGTTTGGTTTGGTTTGAGACGTATATACCCGCGGATCGCGTTGTTTTGGTGTTGGCGTTTTTCTTTTGTGTTCGATTGGGTGTTTCCATATACCAACAAGGAGTTTCTTGCTGTTCTTTTGGCACAACTAGGCATCCCATCCCATGCCTTTGATCTAATATCGATTGGTTGTTCTTCCGTCCGAACCTTTTTGCGTCTTGGTAATCCGATTGCTCGGTTTTCTTTGCGTACATCTTTCCTTTGTCGGCCACGAATCTGCATGACGATAACCTACTTTCGGAATCCGATCATGCGTGTCTGGCACAGCGATCGCGCACACTGTTTATCCCTGTTTGGCTTATTCGTTTCAATACTGTCAAGTTGTTCATTGTTTCTCGTCACTCCTTCCTGGTCGCTCCGCTCATTTGCTGTTTTGGGCGACACTTCATATTTTTGCCTTACCAATGTCTCATGAAGACAAGCATACCAACCTAGTGTGTTTCTCAAGAGACATCTTAATACCCGGCCAGCGTTCGCTTTGCAAGAAAGAAAAGCGGCACGGCTGGACCCCTTTTTGCGTCATAATACAGTCTCAACCGGGACAGATACGGATAGCCCAGGTGGCTTCGTGTTCTCTTGCATAATTGGAACGGAGTCTACTCCGTGGTTCACTCGTGGGGGCGGACGAGGGGTCCGACCACTGTCGAGGAAACCTCATCGCCTAGGCGGCGGAATCGAAAATACAGAGGCCTCGAAAAAGGTGGAATAGGAAGTTTGTCTTTTTTTATATTGTGTTTTGACTTAACGAGGCTACGGCTATATTGGAAAATACATTGTAATTCCCACAACAGGCTATGCCGTGCTTATTGATGTAGTGTGATGTGACACTGGTTGTGTAGTCTGCGAAGAGGTGAAGTAGCTACGAGTGGGTAGCTAGTTTCTACATTTAATCCTATGGTATCGGATCGAAGGGAAGAAGTCATCAACTTTGAAGGCCGAGGTGCTAACCCTCATGAAGTCAATGCGATGACTAATCCTTCAACATAAGACGCGAAGCCCGGTTAGCTCAATCGGTAGAGCGTGAGACTCTTAATCTCAAGGTTGCGGGTTCGACCCCCGCATCGGGCTCAATTCCCGATGCGCCTGTTCTCAGGCAAATCAGCTTCGTTTTTTTCTTAATTTTTTTTGAAGGGTTTGGCTCTGATGCTCTAGTGCCTTTGTCCTCTGCAACTGCCAATCGCTTGCGGGGTCAAGCGTCTTTTACCTTTTGCTTGACGCTTGTTCGTATTTACAAGGCCCTAAGCCTGCTGCGCCACCTTGAGATCGGCGGAAGTCTGTTACTTTGTACTGAAAGGCGTTGAGTATCAAGGAAGGTCTTTGTATCGTAGGTCTGCCACTGTGGTTGTTGCGAATACATGTAGCCAGGACCTTATCGATGAGCTCTGGAGTACGGAGGACTGTACGAATCATTTGAGGGAGAGTTAGGCTGATGCATGCGCCCTTTTTGGGTGGCTTATGTGTGCCCCGTATCTGTGCCTGATATGCGAGGTCTCACCTCGTACGAGTACGCGTTCGTGTGCGGCTACATCATATGCCGCAGCCCCATAAAGGCGACGCTCGAACTTGATGACATTCAAACTTGCTGGCGGCAAGTTCGAATGCCAGTTGAATGTCATCGCCTAAGCACGTGTGGTGTGCTAGTGGAGACAAGCAGTTGCGCGTCGTAGTTACGAGGACGAGTACGTTGCCTCGTTCTTTCCCGCTTTGTTCGACTCGTAATGTACTTTGGTACTTCGTGCGTCAGAGTGCCCCGTACGCATCGCAGTTTCCTTACTTCGTAAACGCCTTCCAGTCCTTCTTGCCATCGGATGCGTAGACTTATATCAGGATCGGAGTCTGAGCAACCCTCGAAAGCATCTTAATCCTCTGCCCACTCCTTACGCCATTCTCGTTGTGCTCCTGTGTAATGCCGTGTTCTCACGACTGTCTACTCCGTAATCGACCGAATTATGCTCAGCCCTCAACAGACGATGCACAGCCGTCAGCAGCCGCGTGGCTGCATGGCGCAGCAGGGGTGACGGCCAGTGGAATGGAGGCAAAAATGGCCACGTTGAAAAAAGCAGCCAAGAAGGCCAAGACAGCCGGGCAAGCCAGCCATTGACCGGGCACAAGCGAAGTGCGAAAACAGGAATAGTCTAGCAAACTCTACGACGCATTACCTTGTACGAAGTACTCCGTACTCGTGCCGCGATGGTGCGGGCAGGCAAGGCAACATGGGGGCTAATGGTAAGGAAATCCGAAGTCCGCGCGCTTTGCATGCCATGAGTGGCTGCATCCCAGTGCGCGACGCCTGCCACCTAAAACTTTAGTGTCTCCGTCTGTCTGGGCATCTCTTTCATGCTTGCTGCTTCATTACGTCTGCTGTGCGTTTTTCTTAGGCTTCTCTCCCTCGTCTTGGAGCTCTTCTCTCTGTTTGGCACTTTGGCTTCCCGACGGACAACCCCTGTCTACGGAGTATTGGGCGAACGGATTGAGAGATGCCCCTGCTTCTCGCTCAGATTAAACTTCGCAATCTGATCCTCTTTTCTGATCCTCTTTCTTAATCAGACGACGCCTCGCCACCGCCTTGGTGCCGTCACTGGCAGCGTCTCAAGCGATCACACATCCAGCCGACAGCCATGGCAGGCCACCGCGACAATGTCGACAACGTCATCGACGCGCGCATCCGGTTCTCGGAGGAGATCCTCGGAGAGTCTGCCTCGCGCCAACACCAGCAGCAACAGCAACACCAGCCACCTCGCCCGCCTCCTCTCCAGACACAACCACATCGCGACGCGGCGCCCTCGCCGTCCGCGACCCTCTCGCCAGCACTCTCTCCCGCTTTTGCTACTCATGCGCCGTCGCGACTGAGCAGCACAAATCTCCAGACTATCCAGTCCCAGACCGAACTTCCTCTGCGACCCTCAGCCGTCTCGCCGGCATCGACAACCGCTGCGTGGCCCGGCCGAACTGAGCGCCGCTCCTGGGGTGGGTCAACTCAGGGACGGCCGTCATACTTATCTGGCGAGCCCGTCCCGGCAGAAGCTGACGAGACTGCCCCGTCGGCGCCCGCGCCACGCTTGCGTCCAGGGTCACCGCGGGGGAGCGCTGATGCCACCCAGACCAGTCGCCTCTCGCGCCGCAGCGGCGTGAGCTTCGCCAAGCTGCCGCACTCGCCCGTCCGCCCCGACCTCCCGTTTTCCGACGATGATGCCATTGGGGGACGCTCGAAGACCGCGGCCTTTGCCAACGCCGCCGCCGCGCGCGTGGCCGAAACAAGCGAGACCCTCGCACACTACCGCGACTGGGTACACCGCCAGCGAGAACGCCAGCGCCGTTGGACCCGCGGCCCATATGGCCGTCTCAAGGCCAAGACCTCTGCGTTGTACCAAACATACATTGTCGAAGGCTTGCTGCGCCAGAAGCCCCTGGCGCCGTCTGCCGATGGCCGCCACATCCCGCTCGAGCCTGGCCGCGCCCGCAGTTCTCCTCTCATCGACGAACGCACCGGCCGTCCCTACGTGCCCAACTTTATTCGTTCCAGTCGCTACACCGCCTGGGACTTCCTACCGAAGCAGCTCCTCTTCCAGTTCATGAAGCTCGCCAACTTCTACTTCCTCATTATCAGCATCCTCCAGATGATACCAGGCCTCAGCACCACTGGCAAATACACCACCATTATACCCCTGTTAGCGTTCGTGAGCCTCAGCATGGGAAAAGAAGGCTACGACGACTACCGCCGCTACCGCTTGGATCGCGTCGAGAACCGCAGCGTTGCCTGGGTGCTGGATCCGGGTCGCACCGTGGCCGCCCAGAAGCAGCACAAGCCAGGCCGCTCGTGGTGGTCTGCTCTCCTGCCGGCGACGAAGACAGCGCATAAGAGGCCATGGGCCGCATGGTCAAAGAATAGAAAGGTGGACGCCGAACAGGGAGACGAGAATGGCGCTATGGGCATGACCGAGCTCGAACGACGCCCGGCAGTGGCCAATGAGCTCGGAGACGGCGAGGAGGACCTGGCCCTCGACCTGGCTGAATCGGGGCGATCCGCGTCCCGGCAGCGCATGCCCTGGCACGCCGTGGAATGGCAGGACCTCTGCGTCGGCGACATTGTGCGCTTGCAACGTGATGACAGCGTACCGGCCGACATGATTCTGCTCCACGCGACCGGTCCGAACGGCGTCGCCTATATTGAGACCATGGCCCTCGACGGCGAAACGAATCTCAAGTCCAAGCAGGCGTCCCCCATGCTGTACGGACAGTGCGACTCGCTTGCTGGCATGGTCGCCTGCGGCGCCGAGATTGTGTCGGAGGACCCCAATCTGGATCTCTACAACTACGACGGCCGTATTGTGACCGCTGACCGCACGCTGCCGCTGACCCTCAACCAGATCGTCTTTCGCGGCTCCATCGTGCGAAACACAGCTGAGGTCTACGGCCTCATTGTGAACACCGGCGAGGAGTGCAAGATTCGCATGAACACTCACCGCCACAAACGCGCCAAGGCTCCTGCCATGCAGGCTGCCTCCAACCGCATCATCGTGCTCCTCGTTTTCTTCGTCGTTCTGCTTGGTGCAGGCTGTACGGTTGGCAATGCAGTGTGGAATCCGCGCCATGTTCATCAGTCGTGGTACCTAGACAACGACAAAATTCCTCTCAGTCAAATCCTCTTCGCTTTTGTTATCATGTTCAACACACTCATCCCCTTGTCGCTCTATGTCAGTCTGGAGATCATCAAGGTCGGCCAGCTCCTGTTGCTGCAGGATGTCGACATGTACGACCCAGAGACCGATACTCCCATGGTCGCCAACACGACCACTATTCTCGAAGACCTGGGTCAAATCAGCTATATTTTTTCTGACAAAACGGGCACCTTGACCGAGAACAAAATGCGGTTTCGGAAGATGAGTGTTGCTGGAACTGCCTGGCTGCACGACATGGATATTGCGCGCGACGCTGAAGAGAGGGAGAAGAAGATGAAGCGTCTTTTTTCTGGCAAGAAAAAGGCTGCTACAAAGAGACACAGTCTCAAAGGTCCCTTGCAGAAAGAGGAGATACCACGCAAGTCCATCTCCGTTGCCGACTCTGCGGCATTCCAGCAGCCAGTGGCCAAGCGGCCACAGACGCCGCCCGAGGCCGCGAGTGCGCCGCTACTGCGAGGAGACGCACCGCAGCCGCGGCGCTCCATGTCGGCATCGCTGTGGCGCTCCTCTGCGCGGCCTGCGGCTGCACAACCCGAACTCAAGACGGAAGAACTGATCCAGTATATCCGTCATCGCCCGCATACAGCTTTTTCGCGCAAGGCGCGCCATTTCATTCTCTGCATTGCTCTGTGCCACACATGCCTTCCCGAGACCAATGCGGACGGTGGCATCGATTTTCAAGCGGCTTCGCCCGACGAGCTTGCCCTTGTCCAAGCTGCGCGAGATCTCGGCTATCTGTTGGTCGACCGGCCGTCGCAGTCGATCAAGCTTCAGTTTCTCCAGCTGGATGGCACTCCCATCACCGAGACTTATCAGGTCCTGGATGTAGTGGAGTTTAGCAGCAAGCGCAAGCGCATGTCTATCGTGATTCGCATGCCCGATGGCCGCATTTGCCTTTTCTGCAAGGGTGCCGACAGTACGATTCTGCCGCGTCTTAAGCTGAGCCAGATGGCGTTGCAAAAGGCAACGGCCGTCGAGCGTCGGGCCAGCAAGCGCAAAAGCATGGAGCAAGAGATGGTTATGCGTCGTAAGAGCACGACGGCGAGCATCATTGGCGGTCACAGCGTTCTGGGCACGCCGCGCTCTAGTCTGAACATTGGCCGGGCTGGCACGATAGGCTCCATGAACCACAGTTTCCGCGGCGTTCAGCGCCGGAGCACGGCCAAGAGGTCTGCAGATTACGCTGCGTATCGTCGATCGGGCGTTTTTACTGGAGAAGTTGATGAGTGGCTGACACGGCGCGAGACGGAAGACCTCGACGTCGATGCGCATGCAGTTGGCGCTGGCCGCACCAGCGGCCTCAGCTTTCAAGGCCCAGGGCAATCTGCTGCCCAGCAGCGCCAGCGATCGCGGGACGACGCACTCGCAGCTGCAGCTGCTGGTGTTGCGGAAAGTCTCTACAACGACCCATACGGCGGTCTTGTGGACGAGGCTCTAGCTGTCAATGATGGTGCCGTTTTCGAGCGCTGTTTCCAGCACATTGACGACTTTGCCTCGGAAGGTCTGCGCACGCTTCTGTACGCGTACCGCTACGTTGAGGAAGACGACTACAGCAAATGGAAGACCATTTACCAGGACGCTACAACCAGCTTGGTGAATCGGCAAGAGCGTATCGAGGCGGCTGCCGATCTCCTGGAGCAGGGATTCGATCTGGCCGGCGCTACAGCGATTGAGGATAAGCTGCAAAAGGGCGTTCCCGAAACGATTGACAAGATGCGGCGAGCGAACATCAAGGTGTGGATGTTGACGGGCGACAAGCGCGAGACGGCCATCAACATTGCGCACGCGGCGCGTATCTGCAAACCCTTCTCGGAGATCTACGTCCTGGACGCCTCTGTTGACGCAGAGGGCTTGCAAGAGCGAGTTGCTTCGACGTTGGTCGATGTTGGCCGCGGCATGATGCCACACTCTGTGGTGGTGATCGATGGACACACGTTGAGCGTGGTCGAGGCACAGGATGAGCTGCGGATTCTGTTTTTCGACTTGGTGGCGCGCGTTGACTCGGTCATCTGCTGCCGTGCGTCGCCTTCGCAAAAGGCAACGCTCGTCACGTGTATCCGGCAGCGAGTGCCATCGTCGATGACGCTCGCCATTGGCGACGGGGCCAACGATATCGCCATGATTCAGGCCTCGCATGTTGGCATTGGCATTTCTGGGCGTGAGGGCTTGCAGGCAGCACGCATTTCCGACTATTCGATCGCGCAGTTTCGCTTTCTGCAGCGCCTTCTCTTGGTTCACGGGCGATGGAACTACATCCGCACGGGCAAGTACATCCTGGGCACGTTCTGGAAGGAGATGGTCTTCTACCTGGTGCAGGCCATGTATCAGCAGTACAACGGCTACACGGGCACCTCCCTGTTCGAGTCGACTAGCTTGACGGTATTCAACACGCTCTTCACATCGCTGCCGGTCATCCTCCTGGGTATCTTCGACAAGGACCTGCGGGCAGACACGCTTCTAGCCATGCCCGAGCTGTATGCGTACGGGCAGCAGAACCAGGGATTCTGCTTCCGCAAATATGTTGGCTGGATGATCATGGCGGTTGCGGAAGCTTCGATCATCTACTACATCATTCACGGAATCTTTCTTCAGGAGCTGTTCACGTCAGACAACACGCTATACGCCATGGGCACTTTGGCATTCACGATCTGCGTGGTGTTTATCAATATCAAGATGCTGTAAGTTTAGTCTGTTCTCCATTTCGGTTACATATACCATTCCGACCACACCGGACTCCTGCTGACAAGAGGCAGTGTTCTCGAAATGCACAACAAGTCGATCATCCCTGTGGCAGGCTTGATCCTATCTGTGGGTGGCTGGTTTTTGTGGAACATTCTTCTGTCACTGATTTTCCCGTCCAAGAGTGGCCCGTACCTTGTGCACGGTGCATTCCTACACAACTTTGGACGGACGGCAACGTGGTGGCTGACGGCCATCGGGGGCTTGGTGGCCGTGATAGCGCTGGAGCTGATTGTTACCGGACTGCGGCGCGCCTACTTGCCAACGGACCAGGACCTGATGCAAGAGATTGAGCACTACGAAGGCATACGCGCTGTTATGAAAGACCATGCCGCCGAAAACGGGGAGGCGCGCGGTGTGGCGACGGGCGCTGAAGCCGACGATCTACGGAAGAGCATCGGCGATGATAGTACGACGGACGCGCGTACGTCCATGGCTACTGAAAGTGTGGGTGTAGCAGCAACGACGGAGCATCCCATGCTCAGCGTCGTCACGGTGTCGCGTCCCGGCACAGCCTTGGTTCCACCGCCGATCTCGCCGGCAGCGGACGTGGCAGGTCCTGTGCGCAGCATGACTGGCGAATCAACTGGTAGCCGCGGCGCAAGCAGCACGGCCAAGGGCAAGAGGGCAGTGACTGTCACGGAGATGGAAGTTTCGTCTGCGGAAGCAGGGCCGGCAGCGCCGGTGGCAGTGCGAAGGCGGCCGAAGTCGCTGCTGCTTGAGACGCGGGGAAATGCCTGGATCTCCGAGCCGAGCTCGTCTGCGGCTGTGTTTACAGCAAGCCCGGTGGAGGTCCAGAAGCTGGACTTTCCAGAGGCGAAGAGCGGAGTAGAGAAATAAGAGGTGGGAAGAGAAGGAGAGGGCGGCCCTCGTGTTTTGTTTCAGTACAACTGCAGTGCATTCTTGTGTGGACTTGGCGCAACAGATACCCCATTCTTTTACTTTCATTGGAGAGGCGAGCCAGGAGGCTAGCGATGCATTGATGGCCGTTCATAGACAACAAGTCTTCACGGAGCACATATTTTGGCAAATCGGATATTATGAGTTTCAACATGAGCTTTGCTTCACGCGACCAGATGCTGATACAGGTCTACGATTATTACATAGTATAGTCTATTGTTTATGCGTTCAATGATACTGTTTGGGTTAGTCTTACAGGTCTGTACAAAGAGACCGCAAGCAAGCAGTCTAAGCCGTCAGCGCCGGTGTCCATTCCAACGTCGACATTGACAGCACTCGAGGCGAAGCTGCTTCGACCTGCAGGTCCCTCTTCAAGCGCTCCTCAGGCAACGGCTTGCGTCGGCCGAGAGTGCTCAGAGGGTAAACTTGATGGTCTGGTATGGAACGGCGCGGCTGGGGTTGCCTGGCGCTTTGCTGGCGGTCCTTCCATTTCCCAATCTGCTCTTCGACCTGGCAGACGAGCCAGAACGGCAGACTCACTGTCAGCCGATGCAGAGGCAGACGACTGCCCGGGGGGTGGCTTTCGTGGCCGCGTGCGCACGACGGTGGCGTTGCTGTCGAGCGATTGCCGCGAGGCCGGGTTGGGCGAGGCCGGAGTGGGCGAGGCCGAGGGGGTGGGCATACCAGCGGCGGCCATGACGGCAGCAAGGAGACCGCGGTTCAACGGCGCTTCCGAGCTGGTGGGCGCGAGCCGTCTCAGCCTCGGCGATGTCGGGGCGAGGAAAAACACGCTGGAACTCGCCGACATGGCCTCCGTGTCGGCAGACGGGGCCTGGCGCGCTCGGGCGAAGCCGTAGGCTGCGGCGGCGGCATAAGAGTTGGCCTGGGCCTCGAGGTTGCCGATGCGGCTGCTGCCGGTTCCTATCGGCATGCCCAGCGACAGCGGCCGCTGCGGCGTCGGCGCCAGCAGCTCGACGGCAGCCGTGTCGTCAGCGGGGGCGCGGGCACGAGCAGGCGTGCCCTGTGATTGTCCGGCTGGCAGCCGTGGGACAGGCTGCGGCTTTCGCTGGTACTGTTGCCAGAGCCGCGGGGATGGATTTTGGGGGCTCTGCCTCCCGCCCGGGGCATCCGTCCACGAACTTCGCTCTGACAGGGCGGCGACTCTTGCGGGCATCGGCGGCAACGGGACCGGCTGGCCAAGTGCCGTCGATGGCAGGCTGCCCGGCGGCCGGTTCTTGAGTATTGGCTTGAGAAGCTTGGTGTGCCGCCGCGGATCCCGTTGTCGAACCTGCCTGCGCGCGTATTCGGGCTGGCTATACAGCAGGTCGGAGGCGCCTGGAGGCAGAGGCGGCAGCGGCACTGGGGAAACGAACCGCACCGCTGGCGGAGACAAGGCCAGGCTGGAGATGCCGTCATCGGTGACCTCTTGGTAAGGAGCTGCACGCCTGGAGCGCTTGGGCTTCCGTTCTAGGCAACAGCATGCCTGGCCCATGGCGGTGTCCGACCTGCCGATACGATGGATTGCGCGTTTGGTGCTTTGCGGCAGCGGAGGATTCGTCGAGAAAGGGAGCGCATGGAAGTGGTAGGAGAGCGAGATGCCGTGAAATAAGAAAAGGGATTGTCGAGATCGTGGACTGGCTCTTCGAGATCAGCCTTTGTGTCGAGAAGGGGACTTTATGAGGGGAGCCTATCGAGACTGAGCACAGGGAGCCGCGTAGAATGGACGGAAGAGAGACACAACGGAGGGATGCGCACGAGAGTCGGAATGTGAGTGGAAGCTGGAAGCGAAAGGCAAAGGCAAATGGCAGAAACTGGAATCGAGACAGGACAGCCAAAGGTGGACAGCCAAAGAGCCGGTCGGCGGGCGAGGCACTTGCCCGTTCGGGTCGCGCGCTCTGTCGCTCCTTCCATCACGATCCGGCGGGTGTTCTTGCCGCAGCAGCCAATTCAGAAGGCGGAACAGCAGTCAATAAAATAAATAGTAATAAAGTAATAAAGTAACTAAAAGCCGGTAAATCGGCGCTGTAGATTGATACTAAGGATCGTGTGCTTGGAGCAAATTTAGGCCAGTCCGGTAAGCCAGTCCGAGAAGCCATGAGCATGCCGTGCGTTCCACCCCAAGAAAGCAAGATCAGTACAGAGTACTGCACAGGAAAGGACAGGACAAAAGAAACCAGGCAGAAAGGCCCTGCGACGGCGAAAAGTATAATAGAAACAACACTGGACATACATGGAGACAAGTCTCTGCTCCTTTGCCGCCTGGATCACTCACCGAGTCCAGACGGCCATCTATAATCGCGACTCTCTTGAGGACGTCCCGCGAGTACAGCGCGGTGATGGCGGCTCGTCGTCGCGTCCCCGTCATCCGAGTGCTGTTAGCACGACTGGTACAGCAGCAGCGGCTCGCCCACGTTCTCGATCTCGGGTATTGTGCACTTGAGATCAAAGGCCTTGGAGAGGACGATTTTGAATATCTAGCAGCCGGTCAGCGTCTTGTCGCGCGTCTGCATTGCCAGTCCACCGGCGACAGCTGCCTACCTTTTGCACATTGATACTGTGGCTTGTGCTGCTGAAGATGAGGGCGGCGCGCATGGCCTTGGCAAACCGTCGAGCCTGGCTGGTTAGTGTACGTGTGCGTGTGCGTGTGCGTGCCTAGAGGCGCCTACCTGGTTCGAGATCTCCTCCTGGTCCTCGCGCGGGAAGTTGACAAAGTGGTCGTACTTGGTGCCGACCAGGATGGGGATGGCCGTCTTGTTGAAGCCGCGGCCCTGGCGGTACCACTCCTTGATGCTGTTCAGCGTGCTCTTGCGCGTCAGGTCGAACATGAACAGGATGGCCACGGCGTCGTTGCACACGAGCGGCAGCATGTTGACAAACTCGCGCTGGCCGCCCAGGTCCCAGATGCTAAAGGTGATCTCCGTGTTGCGAATGCTGATGGTCTTCTCCATAAAGTTGACGCCGAGCGTCTGGATGTAGTCCTCGTCCCAGCTGCCCTCGACGTACTTGACCATGAGCGAGGTCTTGCCGATCTGCGCGTCGCCCACCATGCCGACCTTGATCACCACGTGGTTGCGGCCGTTGCTCGGCTCGTTGTTCTGCCCGCTGCCCCGCGACGCGTGGTCCGGATAGCCGCCGGCACCGCCGTTGGCACTGGTGCTGGCACCGCCATGGCCCGACAGGCCGGACGGTGGCCGTGATAGCGGCTGGTGCGGCGGTGGCTGGAACTGTTGTTGCTGCGCATGCGCCGCCGGCTGCTGCTGCGGCGGCGGCGACTGCTGCGGCGACTGGAAGTACTGCTGGTGGTGCTGTAGTGGCGGCTGTGCTGCCGGCTGTTGTGGGAGGTACTGCTGCTGCAGGGGCAGCTGTGCGTACTGCGGATCGGCCGACAGCGGCGGCGGCGTGCCGAAGCGTGGGCTGGGGTCGGCGTCCTCGGCGGCAGCGCCGTAGCTGAGCCGGGACGCGCTGCGGAGGCCGTGGTCGAGCGAGTGCGACTGGCCGTGGTGGTGGGCCGGGGTGGCGCCGCTGCTGCCGATGTGCGGGCTGCCGTCGAAGCCGCCGAGCGTGTCGTCGTGTGCGTCGTGTGCGTCGTGTGCGTCGAGTGCGTCGCGGGGGGGCGTGGCCAGCGAGTCGGCCGGCGCGGCAGGTTCGGCCTCCATTCTGTCGACGGCCTCGTGGAACTGGGCCGGAGACCCCGCGGAGAGCGTCGAGAGATCCAGGGTGGCCGTGCGGCGGGCGACGGCGGGCGACGACAGGCGATAAGGGCGCAAAAGAGCAGAGCAGACGCGCGATGCGGCGGCGGGGCGGCGATGCGTGACGTCGGCGGAAGAAAACGCCTGCAGCGTGCCAGTCGAGGAGGCGATCAGGGGAGCGAAGGAGGGGCGGCTGCGGCCAGAGGGGGGCGGCTGTGCTGTATGCTGCTGGCCGGCACAGACAGCTGGGTCTGGGTCGGGGCGCCAGAGACCGTCGTCGGGCTGGCTGCAAGCCTTGGCGTTGATCGTGATCTTACGTTGTCGTGTGGTCTTGTGGTCTTCTGGCTTTGCGGTCTCTGAAGCTTTCTGGAGCTTCGCGAGCTTCTCAACGTGCGGGACCCGCGAGTCGGCGAGACGGCGGACGGGCGGCTGCGTCGGGGCTTTCTGCTTTCTGCTTTCTGCCTTGTGCCTTGTGCCTTTCTGCTTTTCCTTTCGCGTCGAGCGCGAGACACGGCGGGCGGGGAACGGGACGGGCGGCGAAGAGGGCTGGTCGACCGTGGCAGCAAGACGAGGCCAGAAAGGCGAGAAGGGCGAGCAGAAAAAGAGTGGAGACTGTCAAATCGGGCGACAAATGAGGCCGGAGGTCTGGCAGCGACAGGGAAGGTGCAAAGGTGCAGGCCGATGACTAAGGCGCGGCGACGGAGTGCACAGAGTGAAGAGAAGGCAGATAAACACAAATCAACACAAACAGAAGCGAGCCGACAGCGAGGGAGGAGTCACAGCGCGCCTGGGACCGTGCCGAGAAACAAGAAAGCAGATAGGCTTTGTGTCTCTGCGGCGAGCTCGTACTCGTCGGACTGGATCAGTCGTGGAGACCAGCTGCCAGGCTACTTCCACGAGTACGAGACGGAGTACGGAGCCTGCTAATACGAAAGGCCATGCGCCAGGGGAAGGAGAAGCGGGACCGCGCTGCCGAGAGTTGTGCTTCTGCGCTCGTCTGCGGGCTGGCGGCGCTGCTGGCGCGCGTTCTCTTGCGGGAGGAGTCGCGGTCCGTAGCGATACCGCGGCAGGCAATGGGCGATACGTAGCTATCTTACGGGCGTATCGCACATGTAAGATATCTTCTCGTGCAGCGCACAGCGTACAAATTGCTGCAAAGACCCTGTGTCTATCCCGCGGCGCTTGCGGCAGATCTGCGCCAATAGGCGCGTTGGGATGCCGGCGGACACAATTCAGCTGCGGTCGAGCTGACAAGTGGCTACGATTACGGAGACGACGGAGCACGTGAACTCGAATCGAAGCACTGCTGTGCCGTCGCACTGTGCTCGCTACCCGCACCCGTACGGAGTAGTGGGCCGCGCTTGACGCGACGCGTCGCAATCGGCCTGGCCGCGGCGACGCCGCGCATCACGCGATCCAGCGCGGTGATGACGCCCCGCCTTCCGGCCCAGGAAAACAGGATCCCACGCCCATTACGGAGTAAGCGCTGCCCCGTGCACACGTGATGGCCGCATCCCACTGTCGCCTGATTGTGCCGAACGTCACGTTGTGCTGCGTCAACATCGCAACCGCAAGGCGCAAATCTATTGCTCGTTCGGCAGCTTGAGAGCGTTTGTCAACCCGATTTCCTTCCGCTGTAAGATACTACGCCAAGATGCCCGAGTACGCTGCGCGCTCGTAAATCGCCTGCTGGCACAGTCTCGTGCCCTGCACAACCCATGATGCTTCTCGGCATCTGTTTCCTTTCCACACCGACCAGGTGCGGCATCCGCCACGGCAGGGCTACCTCGCAATGATGCTGCAGCGCCAGAAAAGCAGAGAAGAACAGCAAACCCGCGGCCCCGAGCAGCAGGGCAGAACCATGTCCCGTAATATCAAGCAACCCGAGTTTATATCGATAACGCCACGCCGCCAGATGCGCCAGATGCCAGACGTCAGCCTTGTCTCCCCGTCTCCCCTTCACAGCACGGCGCCGCCCTTGAGCTTCCATGTCTTGTGCTGTCCAGCGCCTGTCCGCTCCGCCATCGCCTCCAGAGAGTTCTTGATCTGGTTCTTGGTGCACTTTTCAAACTCCGCACTGAGTATCTCGATGATGCCCAGCTTGCTCAGCTTGGCATACTGCACAATGGCCTTTTTGAAGTCGGCAACGAACTCGGCCGCAACCACCGCCTTCTTCGGGTCCACCTTGCCCGTGCTGCTGGTTCCGCTGGTTCCGCTGCCCCCGCTGCTCGATGACGCCGCTGTACTGCCCAGCGCCGCAAATGCATCCGCAGGAGCTGGTGGTGGCGCCATGCTCTTCGCTGCTGTTCCCGGTGCCTTGTTGCCCCCACTGCCTGCTCCGGCAGGCCTCGTGCTGTCGGCCGCTGCCGGCGCGTCGTTGGCCGCCGGCTGCGCCCAGTATTGCGTCGAGAACGGATCGATGGGTCCGCTGTGATCTGTTCGTCCAGTCATGTCAGTAACCCTGTAGTCTGCAGTCTGTGTTCAGAGCCGCGAAGCGCCCGCCCCAGAAACGTACCCAGAATCAACTCCATGCGGAAAGCCTCCATGTCCGGAAGTTCTGCATGACTCCGCGCATTCTCCCAGCACAAGCCCGTGCTCTCGGGCTCCATGCCGCCCGAGAACGCTGCCCGCATAGGCAGGGCGTCTTCTGAGTCGTCCAGGAAATCGGCCATCTCCTCGTCTTCCTCCATCTCATCTTCTTCGTCATCCAGATCGTCCACATCTTCGCCATCGCCGTCGTCCACCCACTCAGCCTCGGAGTCATAGTCGTAGTTTAGAGGGAGCTCTTGCTTGCCGAAGGGATTTCGCGCCAGCTTCGACAGACGCGCGTGAGCTGGTATGTTTGTGGCCGTGCCATAGTATGCCGGCCGCACATCCTCACGGAACCCCAAAAACTTCATCGGCACTTTTTTCAGGAGGTCTGCAGCCAGCCTTGCCTGCGGGTTCTCCGTGTCGCCAATATCTGCGTCGCCCAGCACTGTCATAATCTTCCGCATCATGGGCGGCATGTGCCCTCGTGGCCGTGGCCGGCACGGGAGGTGGAAGTAGTCCACCGCTGCCTGTGCAGTGAATGGCTGCAGACTGAACTCTCCGCGGCCGCCACACGTGTATTCGTCGAGAATGCGGGACTTGGCTGCCTTGGCTTCCTCATCGAAGCCACACGCCGGCGGCGCCATGACGACGTTTTCTTTGATAAAAAATGGCTTGAACATTCGCTCGTATTCTGATACTTGAGGCGCTGGCGCCTTCAGTGGTGACGATTTGGTCGGGCTGTTGTGCTCGGCAGAGGACGCGGCGACGAGAACCGGCATCTTTTTGGGCGTCGATGGCGATCCGGTTTTAAAAAACGAGTTTAGCCTCAGCTGGCTGCGCTCCTTCTTTTCCTTGGCCTCCTGAGTCTTGCGCTCTTCCTCGTCCTTGTCGCGCCGCTTCTTGTCTTTTTCGTCTGCCTTCCGCTTGTCTTCCTCCTCCTTCTGTTTTCGCTTCTTCTCCCGCTCTTCGGCCTGTGCCCGACGCTTGGCTTCGGCGGCGGCCTTCTGCTCTTCCTTCTCCTGTTTACGCGCAGCCTCCGCAGCCTCCTTTTCTTGCTTGCGGGCAGCATCCGCCTTGACCTTCTCTTCCTTCTCTGCGGCAGTTAGCCGCTTGCGTTTGGGGGCCGGGCCATGGCCGGACGCATTGCTCGTGTCGCCGGTCGCCGCAGACGGGGAGCGCTGTGCCGACACAGAGGCCGGGGTCAAACTGATCACAAGACGGGTTGCGGGAGTAGGTGTAGCCGTCGGAGGCGGTGATGTCCGATCTGGCGTGATGCTGCGCGTCTCAGACAGGGGCGACATTGGACTGGAGAGTGAGGCTGATGATTGACGTTCTGTTTCCCCTGAAGTTAGAGTTGAGAAACCGTCAGCTAGCCGTCTTCAGCTGGCGGTTGGGCAGATCGGCAGCTGCAGGAATTCAACGAACCTGCAGCAGAAACGTTCTCTGCATCTGTGGCCGGCTGCTTACTGCCGTCCTTGCCCTCGGTCGCCTTACCGAGGTAATCTTGGAGAGACCGCTTCCGCGAGGGAGGCTCGGGGACGTCCTGGATGTTGGGTGACATGGCGAGGAGAGGCATCGGGAAATGGCCAGATTCGAGGGGCGTGCAGCCTAAACCGTCGGAAGAGCAAAGAGCGAGACGAGCGGGCGATGCCTGCTGCCTCAAGAAACTGGGACTAGGACGAGCCGCAAGCGCCGTCAACCATTCCAGGTGTTGTCGCAGGCGATGATGAGGCTGGCGGGTCGGGGCGGTGTTCTGTGCGATGCGGTGTTCTGAGGTGTCGTCTGGGGAAGAAAGTAAACGCAATTGCGGTGCAGGCTACAAGATTAGAGGGTCCATTCTGGAGACGCGTTAACTGGTCGAGACGCGTTCATTTGGCGTGTTTCGCGTCCCACAGTGACTCGGCGTCAATGCGTGTCACGTGATACTATAAGTGTATGACTGCCTCAGCATGTCCGCCAGGCCGAGATGTCTGCAGTCTGATCAAGCCGGTTGAATGAGTACGGTATGGACTGCCAGTAAGAAAGGAAGGGGCACCGTGCTGTACAAGATACGGCCTATGTAGCAACTGCATGCAAACCTCGTGTGTTCCTATCTCGGTGGCTGACCAATGCCATGTTCACTATGATCGTTCCATGTTCATGCCCGGACTCATCAAAATCAAACATGCAACCCATGAATCATATCCGTCATACATAAGCCGTAACCAAACGCCGGCCCTCCTCCGTTCGTCGCGCCCCAAAGGCGAGGGAATCAAAAAGCGAAAATCAAAACCCAAAATATCAGAATATCAAAACAGCGCCACTCCAATGGCGATCGACGGCATGGCAGGCCTACAAGTACACGCTCTGGCCTGCATACGAGATGATGTACTCGCAGCCCAGCGGGTTCTGGTCCTCGTGGTCGAGCAGCTGCTCGAGGATGGTCTCGCCGGCCGACGGGCCGTCTTTGAGCCTCTCCTTGACGTGTATGATGACAACCTTGAGGCCTTGCAGTGGGACGCGGCTCTCGGCAGGCACGTCTTCTGGTAAGCTGATGCCGGGTAGCGTATATGGCGCGGCCGAGTCGCTGCCCGGCGCAAAGTCCACGTCGTGGGGCGCGACGTCGGCCGTCGGCGTGGCAGTGTGTGGTGTCGCGCGCGGCGGATCGACCGTCCGGGGCGACACGGGGTCGTCGGACATGGCCGACGACACGGAGGCCGGCTGCGACGGCGGCAGGCTCTCGGCGCCCGTCTTGCGCCGGCTGCGGCTGACGGGGCGCGTTCCGGCGGCCAGGTCGTCCTCGTCGGCGCTGTGGCGCTTGCGCTTGCGGCCCTCGCGCTCGCGCAAGAGCTGCAGCGCCTGCTGCTGCTGCTGCTGCTGCTGCTGTTGGCGCTGCTGCTGCTGGTGCTGGTGCCGGAGCTCGATGCGCGCGGCGACGACCTCGGCCGCGAGCGTGGCCATCTCTGTGGCGATGTGGCGCGGCGTGAGGTGGCCGTAGAGGCGGTCGAGCGGCTGGGCGTCGTCGTAGCTGCACTCGATGAAGATGCCGGCGAGGTGGCCGGCGGCGATCTTGGGCGCCGCCTCCTGCCACACCGGCAGGTTGCGCGGCGACAGCGACACGGCGTCCGGCTCGACGTCGCCAAACATGAGCACCTCGCGGCCGGTCGAGATGTCGCGAATAAAGTATGCGCTCGAGTCGTGGACGCACACGTTCTCGGCCGCCGACGGCGCGATCGCTGCGCCGCCGATGCTCGACAGCATAGCGAGGCTGTCGTGGCGCAGCAGCGCCGCCGGCGGCATGGCGGGCGGTGCCGCCGACGGCGCCAGATGCAGCGCGTGCGCATGGGTCGACGAGCTGCGGTGGGCCATGAGGCGCGGGCTCGCGTGGCCGGGGGGCGCACCGGAGGACAGCACACCGGCGGCGGCGGCGGCGCCGGATCCGCCAGGTCCGCCGTCCAAGCTGCCGAAGCGGGTCGGCGCGCTGACCACGCTGCCGCGGTGGCTGTGGCGCTCGATGCAGTGGCCGTGGCTGACGCCGCGGACCTTGACGGCGAGCCCGTCGGTGATCTCCACGTAGCCGCGGCCGTCGCCGTCGCCCAGCGCGGGCGAGCCGCCGTCGACGAGGCGCATGTACGTGACCAGGCCCGCGCCGTTGTTCTCGTCCGACAGGTTCGGCCAGATCACGTTGTTGAAGATGTGCGTCTTGAACGCCGCAATCGTGGTCGGCAGCCCCGCGAGCCGCTTTGGCCGTGTGCCCGGCAGGCCCGCCGTGTTGATGACGAAGCCTGCGATGTGGTCCAGATGGGGGTGGGTGATCAGGTACGTGTCGATCAGCGTGTTCTGGATGTGCGACGCGTTTGCCGCCGCCGATGCGTGCGGCACCTCCAGCCCGGCAAACGGGCCCGTCATCAGCGTGTGCGGCAGCGGTAGCGACGGCCCCGGAGTGGCCCTGGCGCTGTCGGTGGTCTCAGCGCTCTGCTCCTCGCTGCGACTGTGGCGCTTCCGGCCGAGCCCCGACGGCTGGGACTGCTCCAGGATGCGCGTGATGGAGCTGAGCACCACGCCGGCGTCGAGGGCCACGATCGAGCCGCGCCGCCAGCCCTCGGCCGTCGACCGCACCAGGAACGCCGTCGTGTTAGACTCTGACGGGCCGCCTCCCGATCCCTGGCCGGTCAGTACGTGCACCTGCTTGGGTGGACAGGGCGGCCGCAGCGCATGGCCAACTCACCAGAACAATCACCTGCAGCGCTGGCCGAGACGTCGCCGTCGCTGCCGCCTTCGCTGCCGCCCCGGCGCCGGTGCCGCCAGCCATCGTGCGCCGGCGAGCTGCGCCGCCGTGTTGGCCGTGCTGTCGGACTGCTGGTCGGACTTGCCTGGCGTGATCTCCGTTCCTTTTGGCCGCGTCGGGTGGACGACGCGACAGAACAGAATGGCTTGCGGCGCAAAGCGCGAAACCGGTGCGGAATAGCTGAATAGTCCCACGATCTCCAGTTTGAAAGCCCAGCGTGCAGCTGAGAACAGGAGGACAGGCTGGACGTGTAGACGGCGCTCCACGGCGAGTGCCTGGTTTGCCAGATGGCAGGGCAGCCCTCAGCTGCACGAGGCAAATAATACGCGGCCAATGACTTCCCCGGAGGCGGCGACTCGACCGAGTACGGAGTACTCCGTACTCTGTAGATTTGTGTGGATGCGCTAATCTACACGTGCGGAATGCGGACTAGCGCTGACCCGGGACAAAGGAGCCCGATCGGCTGACTCATCATCCGGCCCGGCATATTGCCGTGTCTGTCCCGACGTGCGATGCGCAGCAATCATTGTTCTGTGTCCTGTAAGATGCATTGTTCGGCGTACAATGGACAGGATAGGCGAATTTACGCAACCAACACCGGGCGACGTTGGCGAGAACAGGTTGTACTGGCAATGAAAGTGGGTCCACTGTCTTTCGGCCACTCCGATTTGTGAGTTGTGATATGTGATTGAGGCGAAAAGTTGCAGAGGACTACTCGTACGCGTCTAGGATAGCAACAGTACAGATAACTCACATGAGCGTATTATCCAGCACTAGGATTTGTGTGTCTGGTGCGCTTTGTTTCTTTATGCATTATTTTCTCTTTTGACTTACACTGTGTAATAGGGATGAAAGAATGAAGAAGGATTGAGGCGGCCGTGTATGAAAACGCCAGAAAGATGAAAAGCAAAATGCGGGAGGGATAGGGTAAGTGTGGATGGCTAGAACGGACAGAACGCATGACAAAGGAAAGCGGGACAAACCAGTTCCTACCTGCCGGCTGTCTCTACAGCCGACTATCGCAAAGAGGCGACCTTGAGATGCTGCCTCGCCTACAGAGAGGCTCGCGTCTTGACGCGTTTCGAATTCAGGCTTGCGTCGAGCTCGTCTTGGAAGCAGCGCTTCCTCTTCGCCGATTCCGTCTCCACGGGCGGCGCATTGGCTGCGCTGGTCTCGGGGTCTGCCCGGTGGTCAAAATCAAAATTTAGAAACTCAAAGCCCTCACCACTGTTGTAATCATAGACGTCGAGGCCCCAGTTATTGGCCTGGCTCGCCTTCGCTGGTGTCGCAGGCGCGCCAGATGCATGGCCACGCTTGCTCATGCTGCGGGTAACACGGCGGGTGGGCAGGGCGGTGTCAACCCCATTGTAGACATAGTCCTGCTGAAGCAGCGTTGGGTCAACGGATGTGTAGGTGTCGGGCTGCAGACCGGGGACGGTCTGCGCCATCTCCCGCGCCTGCTTCTCCCGTGCCTCTTTTTCGTTTTTTTCATTTTTCTCCTTTCTCTCTTTCTCCTCCTGCTCGTACTTTTGGAGCTCGGCTTCAATAAACGCATGCAAGGCGTGGCGGTCCGCCACGCTAGACCGGCGAGCAGGCGTGTCGCGAAGATTGTAGTGCGACTGTGTTACATACGGCTGCTGCTGGGCGGCATACAATTGGCTGAATTCCAAAATACCATCCTGGACATCCGTGTAGGCGTTCTGTCGTGCTGACAGCCCGAAGTTCTGCGCTGGGAGTGTCCATGGAAGAGCCGGCGAGCCCAGCACAGCCTGCGGTTGAGCGGCAGTGCGGCGGCGCTTTATCCGGGAGCTGTCGCTGCCATCGCTAGCAACAGCCCGGCGCTTACCGTTGCCGGTGGTTGCCTTTGCGTCCTTCTTCTGCTGTCGGGCCTGGCCGGACATGGCGACGAACTTGTGCAGATCGCCCCAGTGCTTGGTGATGTCGTTGCCGCCACGCTGGTCGCGCTTGCGCTGACGTGTGTCCGGCTGGACCATGACTTTTCGCCGCATCAGGAACGGCACAAGTCGGTTGCTGCGGCGCCGCTCCGTCGGAACGGGCTGCCGTGCACGTAGAAAACGGTCGAGGTGCAGCGCCTTCCACTCGACGTACGCCTCGTGCAGCTTTTCTTCCCGGTTCAAGCTCATCGGGTTCTTCTCCTCCAGTGGAAGATCCCGCACATCGGGCTGGACATCGGCAATCTGCAGAAGCTCAGGCAGTGCGATCATCTCCTCCAGACAGTGCAGGTGGAAGTAGCCGGCCGCGTAGAACGGATTAAAGCGGCCGTTGCTGGTCTCTGTGGGGTGCTCGTCCAGGAAGACTTGAAGCATGCCGCGAATAATGGCGCGGGACGGAATGGGGCAGCCGGAATAGCGACAGACGTGAGAGGCACTGCTCAGGTAGCGGTCGTTGTGGACGGTGGGTGGGTTCTGGATCCATAGGCGCAGCGGAACGGCATTGGCGCGGCAGCCACGGATGTAGGCCAGCAGCGTGTCGCGGTCGAACAAGAGTTGGGGGGAGAGCTCGCCCAGCGAGCTGTACGTGATGGCGACGTTCTCGGCAGTCCAGTTGGGCCGCACGGGAAAGCTGTCGTACCAGTCATAGTCGTGGATGCGGTTCTTTGAATTCTTGTTGCGCGAGTGACTTACCTTTGCCTGTGGCGGTGGCGGGTTCGCCTTGGGCTCGAGCTGAGTGTCTATTGCGGTTCGCGACGTCCACTCACTGGCTGGTGGCAGGAGACTGACAGGCTGCTGAGCGATGGGCACATAGTGTGCTGTCGGAGCTGGCTGCACCCATGTCTGCTCTCCGGCAGCTGGGAGAGGCAGTGCGGTCTGGGGCAGCGCAGTCTGAGGCCAGTCGACTGTCTGCCTCAACAGCTCCTGTGCAGCATGCTGGGCTTCTTGGTTCAGCACCAGCGGTCGGTCTGTGTAATCGTCCGGATAGGCCTCCTGGGCAGCCGGAGCAGGGGTAGTGGGACGTGGTGGTAGGGGGAGGAGAAACGACGGTCCAGCCATCACGTTAGCCACCGGGGCTTCAGTCTCGGGAGTTGGGGGTTCGGGAAACGAGAAGTCGTATTCCACGTCTCCGAAGAGATCGTCCATGTCGTTAAGAGACATTTTTGAATTGAGAGAGATGGGAATATAAACGCGGGAAAATAGAAAACAGTGATAAAGAAAGGACGGTATCAGCACAGCTGAAGACCGGTATCAGATGCGGAGATGAAAGTAGTAAGAAGAGAAGCTGCGGGCCAGAACAAGTGAACAGACGCATTGTGCGGAAATGAAGGGTTTATATGTCGAGACGAGTGAAGCATCTCGGAGGAAAGCATTGCAGGCAGATAAAGACCATGCGGCCATTGTCCATGCCGGAGACAAAGCCGCGAAGCTGGAAGAAAGTGATTGTTATGCGTCACGACAAAGATGAATGCCAAAGAGACATTGTGGCCAGACACACAAGCCACGGAGGGTGTCAAAGCAGACATCGTATATTTGCGACATTGAAAGTACCTAGTCTTTGTTCCTGAGCCGACCAGCGCAAGAAAGCCAGCCACGGCAGCTTGAGGGCGCAGAACAGGCAGGATGGAGCCCAATTCGTGCAGTGACTCTGTCGACCGAGCATGCTCTCGCGGCCATCGAGGAAGAGGCCCAGCGCGCGTAGAAGCGCGGTCTACCAAATACTTCAACGGGAGCCTCAACTTAAGGTCTCGCCGCATGAAGCCGTATCGTCCCCAGTTATTTAGGGCCGGCAGCGGACGAAGAACTAGGGCGGGGCTAAGGGCGGGATGCCACTGACTGGCATGTGCGCTTTGTGGTCTCATCTCGTACTTTGTAGATCTGGTGATCTGTTAGCTGGCGATCTGGCGATGTCGCGATTTTCAGCCTCTGCGTTCTGGACGGAGCAGCGAGGACTGGCGGTAGCAGAATTCGTGTCTCTGCGGCGACCGGTGTCACGGTTGGGACGGCAGCTCTGTGTGCCAGAGGCGTGCTGTCAGCGACGGTCGTGAAGTGAGCTTGATAAAATGGAGTATCACTCGTAAGATACGGAGTGAAATGGAGTATCACTCATAAGATACAGAGTGCAGATTACAGACCGCTCGTAGGCAACACGAGTGCATGGCGCGGGGAAGGAGCGCTGGCGGACTGCAAAGGGAAGGCGCAGGTCAACTCGCTATTCTTGTAGCTATTCTTGGCCGCCGCATCCGTATTGCCCCACACGTGGCCCACCGACAGATTACAGGGGTATCGTTTCGTAGCCGTGTTACGTCACGAGACCGCGGCCAATCGCTGGGTGGCCTCTGCGCTTCTGCTCGAGCGAATCCGGCGATTCTGCTCTGCACGCATCGCTTCTCCGTCCACTCGACGACGCCCCGACGACACCGCCTGCACCCCGCCGTGTCTGCTGGCTGCCGCCTGCTCGCCTGCCCTTTATCTGCGTCTCCTGTCTGCCTGCTGTGTCCTGTTTGGCGGCGCGCTCGTCTCTCCGGCCGCGACGAATTTCCGCTCGTCATCGCGCTCTCTCGTCTTCTCGTCTCGTCGGATGAGCCGTCGACGAGGCGAACCGATTGTCTGCCCAGCGCCGTCCTAGCTGTCTCGCCAGCGCCGGCTCTGCGACTGGTCCCGCCGTGACGACCGCCTGCTGCGGATATGGCGGAATTGAGTCCTCAGCTGCAGATGCAGCTCGAGGAGCTGGACAAGGAGCTGGAGGTGCGTTTGCTTCTTCTGTCTTGTGCTGTCTCTGCCGTTTGACTTGGGCGGCTGTCGCGGGCTGTGCTCGGATGTGTGCTTCGCGCTGTTGGCAGCTCCGCGGCTGTTTGTCGACCGCTCTTCAGCGCGTGCTTTTGTTCTTCTGTCTCGGCTTCTGCGTTGTTCTGTCTCTGTTTCCACCTTCTTTTCTGCCACCTATCGTCGTCTGCTCCGTCACCTGTCGTCGCCAGCCTTGCACCGCTAACACATCGCAGGAAGGTGATATCACACAGAAAGGGTATGCTCTCCGCTTTCTGATCCCCCCCAACCGCTAACCTCGCAGATACAACAAGCGCCGAACGCAGCTCTTCTCGCAGCACGGCCTTCCCGCCGGCGTCACGGCCCTCGACTTCCGCTCCTCCGTTGCCCTGCAGTCTCCCCAGTCCCCGGAGCCCCCGGGAAGTGCCGGTGGCTATGCCCCCGACGACCACCGCGCCGCCTCCTATGCCGCCCTCAACAGCGCCGCTCCCCGACCGTCCTCCTCGACCGCCACCCTCTCGCCGTCCAACCCGAGCTTCCTCCTCGCCCCCGGCGGCCCCATCGCCGAGCAGCAGGCCAACCTCCCGCGCAACCGTGACTCGCTGTTCCTCACCAACCCCTCCCCGCCGGCTGTTCCCAACCGTCTCTCCATGGCCCCCGGCTCCGCCAGCGATCCGTCCCGGTCCGCCACTATGGTGTCGACGGACTACGCCTTCAACCCCGACTACCAGCAGCAGCAGCAGCAGCAGCAATACTACATGGACGGAAGCGCGTCCGCCCCGAACCTGCGCAGCATGAACAGCATCCACAATCTCCAGAGCATGCAGAGCATGCAGAACATGCAGAACATGCAGAGCGCGCAGAATCCCTACGACAGCCGCACCGGCACCATGCTCGACCAGACCTACTTCTCCGACTTCAACGGCCAGCAGTCCTACGACCAGGCCTACGACCAGTCCTACGACCAGCCCCAGGACTACGGCGGCGCACAGCGGTACTCGGGCGCCGGCGACCACTTCTCGCCCGCGCTGGGCCAGCGCTACTCCATCGGCGACGCCTTCTCTCCCACGGCCGCCACCGCTCCCCCCATGCTGACGACCAACGACCTCCCGCCGCCCGACACCCTCCGCTACCAGATGCCCCTCGAGCCGCGCGAGGTCCCCTTTGCCATCCAGGACCCCCACGACGCGAACACGCCCATGTCCAAGTTCGACAACATCGCCGCCGTCCTGCGCCACCGCGGCCGCACCACGGCCAAGATGCCGGCCTACTGGGTCCTCGACAGCCGCGGCAAGGAGATCGCCTCCATCACCTGGGACAAGCTGGCCTCGCGCGCCGAAAAGGTCGCCCAGGTCATCCGCGACAAGAGCTCCCTGTACCGCGGCGACCGCGTGGCCCTCGTCTACCGCGACTCCGAGATCATCGACTTTGCCATTGCGCTGCTCGGCTGCTTCATTGCCGGCGTCGTCGCCGTGCCCATCAACGACCTCAACGACTACCCGAAGCTCAACCTGATCCTGACGTCGACCCAGGCGCACCTCGCGCTCACGACGGAGAACAACCTCAAGGCCTTCCAGCGCGACATCACCACCCACAAGCTGACCTGGCCCAAGGGCGTCGAGTGGTGGAAGACCAACGAGTTTGGCAGCTTCCACCCCAAGAAGAAGGACGACGTGCCGCCGCTCAGCGTGCCCGACCTGGCGTACATTGAGTTCTCGCGCGCGCCCACGGGCGATCTGCGCGGCGTCGTGCTCAGCCACCGCACCATTATGCACCAGCTCGCGTGCCTCAGCGCCATCGTGTCGACCGTGCCCAAGAACCGGCCGGCCGACACCTTCAACAGCTCGCTGCAGGACAAGAACGGCCGCGTCATCGGCGGCGGCGCCAGCAGCGAGATCCTGCTGTCGTACCTCGACCCGCGCCAGGGCATCGGCATGATCTTTGCCGTGCTCTTCGCCGTCTACGGCGGCCACACCGTCGTCTGGACGGAGCACAAGGCCACCGAGGTCGCCGGCCTCTACGCCCACCTCATCTCCAAGTACAAGGCCACCGTCATGGTGGCCGACTACCCCGGCCTCAAGCGCGCCGTCTACAACTACCAGCAGGACCCCATGACCACGCGCAACTACAAGAAGGGCATGGAGCCCAACTTCCAGGCCGTCAAGCTGTGCCTCATCGACACCCTCACCATCGACGCCGAGTTCCACGAGGTCCTGGCCGACCGCTGGCTGCGTCCGCTGCGCAACGCCAACGCGCGCGAGGTCGTCGCCCCCATGCTGTGTCTGCCGGAGCACGGCGGCATGGTCATCAGCGTGCGCGACTGGCTCGGCGGCGAGGAGCGCATGGGCTGTCCGCTCAAGGTCGATGTGGGGGACGGCGAGGACGACGACGACGACGCGGAGGCGACACGCCCGTCGACGGCGGCGCCCGACGCGTCGACCTCGGGGTCGGCGACGACGCCGACGACGGCGTCGGCCACGGGCGCGTCGTCGAACGGCTTCGACACGCTGCTCAGCGGCGGCGCCACCGGCAAGAAGGAGCAGCGCGGCAAGAACGAGCTGAGCGAGCTGCTGCTCGACAGCGAGGCGCTCAAGACGAACGAGGTGGTGGTGCTGGCGGCCGGCGACGAGGCGCGCAAGCGGCAGAACGAGGCCGGCACGGTGCGCGTGGGCGCGTTCGGCTACCCGATCCCGGACGCCACGCTGGCCGTGGTCGACCCGGAGACCTGTCTGCTGGCGTCGTCGCACATGGTGGGCGAGATCTGGGTGGACTCGCCGTCGCTGTCGGGCGGCTTCTGGGCGCTGCCGAAGCACACGGAGCAGATCTTCCACGCGCGGCCGTACAAGTTCCAGCCGGGCGACCCGACGCCGACGGCGGTGGAGCCCGAGTTTCTGCGCACGGGGCTGCTCGGCACGATCGTCGAGGGCAAGGTGTTCGTGCTGGGCCTCTACGAGGACCGCATCCGGCAAAAGGTCGAGTGGGTGGAGCGCGACGCCGAGGCGGTCGAGTACCGGTACTTTTTCGTGCAGCACATTGTGTTTACGATTATGCGCAGCGTGCCCAAGGTCTTTGACTGCTCGGCGTTTGACGTGTTTGTCAACGAGGAGCACCTGCCGATCGTGGTGCTCGAGACGTCGGCGGCGTCGACGGCGCCGGCAACGCAGGGCGGGCCGCCGCGGCAGCTGGACACGGCGCTGCTGGACTCGCTGGCGGAGCGCTGCATGGAGGTGCTGATGCAGGTGCACCACCTGCGGGTGTACTGCGTGATGACGACGGCGCCGAACGCGCTGCCGCGGGTGCTGAAGAACGGGCGGCGCGAGATCGGCAACATGCTGTGCCGGCGCGAGTTCGACCTGGGCAACCTCGCGTGCGTGCACGTCAAGTTTGGGGTGGAGCACGCGGTGCTCAACCTGCCGTTCGGCGTGGACCCGATGGGCGGGATCTGGTCGGCGGTGGCGTCGGGCGAGCGGGCGCAGATCCTGGCGGGCGCGGACAACCAGTACTCGGGCATCGACCGGCGCGAGGTGGTGATCGACGACAAGACGTCGACGCCGCTCAACAACTTCTCGAGCATCACGGACCTGATCCAGTGGCGGGTGGTGCGGCAGCCGGAGGAGCTCGCGTACTGCACCATCGACGGGCGCGGCAAGGAGGGCAAGGGCGTGACGTGGAAGAAGTTCGACACGCGGGTGGCGGCGGTGGCCATGTACCTCAAGAACAAGGTGCGGCTGCGGGCGGGCGACCACGCGGTGCTGATGTACACGCACTCGGAGGACTACGTGTTTGCGGTGCACGCGTGTCTGAATCTGGGCATCGTGGTGGTGCCGATGGCGCCGATGGACCAGAACCGGCTGTCGGAGGACGTGCCGGCGTTCCTGCACCTGGTGTCGGACTATACGGTCAAGGCGGTGCTGGTGAACCAGGACGTGGACCACCTGCTGAAGCTCAAGGCGGTGTCGCAGCACATCAAGCAGTCGGCGCAGGTGCTCAAGGTGGCGGTGCCGGGCATGTACAACACGTCGCGGCCGCCGAAGCAGAACAACGGGATGCGCGACCTGGGGCACAAGATGGACCCGGCGTGGGTGCAGCCGGGGTTCCCGGCGCTGATCTGGACGTACTGGACGCCGGACCAGCGGCGGGTGGCCGTGCAGCTGAGCCACGACACGATCCTGGGCATGTGCAAGGTGCAGAAGGAGACGTGCCAGATGACGAGCTCGCGGCCGGTGCTGGGCTGTGTGCGCAGCACGACGGGGCTGGGCTTCATCCACACGTGTCTGATGGGGGTGTACATTGGCACGCCGACGTACCTGCTGTCGCCGGTGGACTTTGCGCAGAGCCCGATCTCGCTGTTCCTGATCCTGTCGCGCTACAAGATCAAGGACGCGTACGCAACGCCACAGATGCTGGACCACGCGATGGCGGTGATGCCGGGCAAGGGCTTCACGCTGCACGAGCTCAAGAACATGATGATCACGGCGGAGGGGCGGCCGCGCGTGGACGTGTTCCAGAAGGTGCGGCTGCACTTTGCGCAGGCGGGCCTGGACCGCACGGCGATCAACACGGTGTACGCGCACGTGCTGAACCCGATGATCGCGTCGCGGTCGTACATGTGCATCGAGCCGATCGAGCTGTGGCTGGACACGAAGGCGCTGCGGCGCGGGCTGGTGCTGCCGGTGGACCCGGACGCGCAGCCGCGGGCGCTGCTGGTGCAGGACTCGGGCATGGTGCCGGTGTCGACGCAGATTGCCATTGTCAACCCGGAGAGCCGGCTGCTGTGCCTGGACGGCGAGTACGGCGAGATCTGGGTCGACTCGGAGGCGTGCGTCAAGGCCTTTTACAAGTCGCGCGACGCCTTCGACTCGGAGCGGTTCGACGGCCGCACCGTCGACGGCGACCCGTCGATCCGCTACGTGCGCACCGGCGACCTCGGCTTCCTGCACAGCGTGAGCCGGCCGATCGGGCCCAGCGGCGCGCTCGTCGACATGCAGGTGCTCTTTGTGCTGGGCAGCATCGGCGAGACGTTTGAGATCAACGGCCTCAGCCACTTCCCCATGGACATTGAGAACTCGGTGGAGCGCTGCCACCGCAGCATCGTGCCGGGCGGCTGCGCCGTGTTCCAGGCGGGCGGGCTGGTGGTGGTGCTCGTGGAGGTGGCGCGCAAGGCGTACCTGGCGGCGATGGTGCCGGTGATCGTGGACGCGATCCTCAACGAGCACCAGATCGTGGCGGACATTGTGGCCTTTGTGAACCGCGGCGACTTTCCGCGGTCGCGGCTGGGCGAGAAGCAGCGCGGCAAGATCCTGGCCAGCTGGGTGTCGCGCAAGATGCGCACCATGGCGCAGTTTGCCATCAAGGACGCCGACGCGGCCGAGGCGCTGGCGGCCGGCGACAGCGACGGGCACCGCGCGAGTCTCGGCAGCGCGAGCATGCGCAGCGCGAGCGGCGCGCGCCACTTCAGCGCCAATCTGACGCTCAACGCGGAGGCGGCGACGACGCCGACGGCGACGGCGACGCCGCCGCAGATCCTCGAGCAGCGCGAGCTGGAGCAGCAGCACGAGGCCGGCGGCTACGACGGGTACTACCCGTCGCCGGCGTTTGCCGTGGAGATGCCGGCGGACCGGCCGGCGACGGGCGCGAGCATGAGCATGAGCACGGCCACGAGCATGGCCACGAGCGCGAGCCTCGGCGGCGACATGACGACGCCGACGCCGACGCAGACGCACGCGCCCGCCGAGGGCGCCGGCCCGCTGCCGCTGCCGCTGCGCTACGGCGACTACGGCGACTACGACGACCCGCCGCCGAGCCGCGGCCTGCACCTCGTGACGCCCAACGACGAGGACGACGATAGCGACGTGCCGCCGACGTCGGCCAACCTCTTTGGCGGCGGCGGCCAGGGCCCGCCGCAGATCGTGCTGCCCGGCGTCGACGGGCGGCCGTCGAGCCACGACGACTGGCGGGCCGGCGAGTCGGAGGACTGGACGCGCGAGGCGATCATGGGGATGAGCCTGGCGGACGACCTGAGCCGCAAGTACTGACGCAGTGACGCAGTCAGACGCCATACCGGTTGAGGTACGGGGCTCGGAGGGGGAGGCAAGGATACAGGTGCATGTTCGGCCGTCTGGCTATTTCGTATTATCTACTGTTTGGTGCCGCTATTGGACATGTCAGGCCTGGCCTAACGTCAACTAATGGAACGCTTGTGATCTGTGGCACTTTGAGCTGTCTTGCTTCGTGGTCTCCTCACTGTCCGGGGCCGTCCGCCTCCTCGGCCAGCGCCGCCTGCACAATGCCGACGGCCTCCGCCTCGACGTCCTGTCCCCGTCGCCACGTGTACAGCGCGACGCCGTGCGCGCTCAGCAGCGCCTCGGCGTGCGCCAGCCGGCGGCGCCACATGTCGGCCTTGCGGTTCGGCGGCTGCGGCGGCTGCGGCGGCTGCTGACTCAGCGACGGCTGACTCGCCTCGGCCAGCGGCGGCGACGGGTGCTCGAGGCCGCCGGTCTTGGCGCGGCGCGGCGGCGGCGGCGGCGGCGGCGGCGTCTTGGCTTTGGTGGTGGTGGCGGCGACGGTCGGGGCGGTCGGGGCGCTGCGCAGGGCCAGCGGCTTGGACGGCCGCGGCGGCGGGACGGGTTTCCGCAGCGGCGGCGCGGGCGCGGCCCCGGACCCGAGGTCGAGGTCGTCGAGGTCAATGAGGGTGCCCATGACGGGGCCGGCGGGGGGCGCGGCGGCGGCGAGGCGCGGCGACTGGCGCGGCGAGAAGGTGCTGCGGCGCAGCGGGCGGGCGGAGCCGGGACCGGAGCCGGAGCCGGAGCCGGAGCCGGAGCCGGTCGCCGAAGCCGAGCCGCCGCCGTCGTCCGGCGTGGTGACGTCGCGCAGAAACAGGGCGAGGACGCGGCCGGGGTGGGCGAGGGCGAGCTCGGTGTAGACCTCGAGGTCGGCCTCGCCGCTGTCGCCGACGAGCAGGAAGCGGCGGCGCGGAAAGTCGCGCAGGATGCGCTCGAGGGTGCCGCGCTTGCGCTCGGCGACGGGCTCAAAGATGCCCTGCAGCATGCCGCTGTACTGCTTGAGGTGCAGCGGCCCCGGCGGCAGGCCGGCGCGCCGGAAAAAGGTGGCCAGCATCGGGAACAGCTGCCACGGGCTGTTGGAGCAGTAGTGGAACTGCACGCCCAGCGCCGCCAGCCGGCCGTACCACGCGCGCGTGCCCTCGACCGCCATCGCGCCCAGGTCGCGCACAAACGTGTTGCGGAAGATCTCGCGCGTGCCCAGCGCAATGTTGGTCGTCTTGACCGTGTCGTCAATGTCGCTGATCACGCTGACGCCGCGGTCCTCCACCAGCGCCACGCCCGCCACCGCCGACAGCGGCGCCGCGCTCTCCGCCTGCTCCGGCTCCCACGCCGCCCCGTACGGCCCCGGCGCCGTCACCAGCACCCGCACGTGCGTCGGCGCAAACGCCAGCGCCGCACACACCGCAAAGTGCCCGCCCTCGCCCGTCTCCACCGTCCGCGCCTCCGACTGCGTCCCGTCAAAGAACACCAGCGTCACCGGCTGCTGCGCCACCGGCGTCGTCAGGAACGGGCTCAGCCGCGCCATCAGGTTCGCGTTGGCCGCCGCCAGCTCCGCCTCGCTGAGGTCCGTCGTCGCCGGCGTCGCCGTCCACGACGACCGCGCCGTCAGCCGTCCCGGCGCCGCACTCGCCTCCGCCCGCGGTGGCGCCCGGTGCCGTCCGCCGCTCTCGTCGTCGTCGTACGCCGCCGCCACGCCCGGCGTCTCGCTGTAGCCGCCGCGCGTCGCCACCTCCTTCTCGCTCTGCCCGCGCTTCTCGATCGCCTCCGCCTCCCGCGCGATCCGCGCCTGCTCCTCACGCTCCCCCGCGCCCGCGCCGCCCGCTGACGCCGCCGATATCCCGCTCAACCGCCGCGCCAGCCCGATCAGCACCCGGTTGCGCCGCGTCAGCGGCCCCTTCTGCGGCAGGTAGATCCAGCCGTGCACGTAGACGTCCACCACCGCCCGCGCGTCCTCGTGCCGCGCAAACTCGGCGAGCCAGTCGACGTCGCCCGCCTCCGCGCTCGCCCCGCTGCTCGCCCCCGTCCGCCGCCGGGTGTGCCGCTTCGCGTACGTCGGGAACAGCATCATCTGCGCGTCGCCGCTGCGCGCAATCGCCACGTCCGGGAACGCGTCGGCAATGTCGGGCGGCCGGTCCTCCTCCCATCCCGCGTTGCCGCCGTTGCCGCCGCTGCCCATCTCCCGCTCGCCGCCTTGCGTCCACCCGCTGTTGCCGTACTGCTCGCGGATCTCGCTCGCCGCCGCCACGCCCGCCCGGTACACCGTGCCCGCCATCGCCGCCAGCCGCCGCCGCCGCGACCCGCGCTCCCGCCCGTCGTCGTACTGCATGTTGCGCCGGCCGTCGCGTTCTCGTAGTCGTGGTCCTAGGCCAGCTCGCCACCCATCCTGCAGCCGTCGCTGGACAAAGCGGTACACTCGGACGTACGCCCGCTGTCGGTACCGCGGCAGAGTCTCCAACCGCAGCCGCAGATAGCGCTCGCGCAGAGGCACCGGAGCCACAGAACGTCCGGGATGTCCGGGATGTCCGTACTTTCCTGCTGTCTTTTGCGTGCCCGGCCGCAGAAGCTGTCCCAGAAAAGCAGACAGGCGCGGGAGCGGCGGCGGCCGCCAGAACGGAGCCACGGCGTGCTGGAGTCGGGCCTCTGGCTATTCAGCTGTCGTCTGTCTGCTCGAGTCTGCTCGACTCTCTGGCTGCCGGTTGCCGGTTTGCGGTTGTCCGTCTGCTTCTTTGCCTGTCGTCGCTTTCTCTTCTCTTTCGCTCTTCTTTTCGGTAATCTTTCTCGTTCTATCGCCTCGCGTGCGTGTTTGATCGTTGCCTCTGGCGTCGCTTTTATCTCTCCGATCTTGGTACTACCGCCTGTGATCGCCTGCTCGCCGCTCGCCTGCTCGCCTGCTCTCGTCTGATCTATCGTTGTGCGACTGACCGCAAAGCTGCGATGATCACCAGGCGCCGTTATTTGTTTGCTGAACCGTATCTTGGCCCCATTGCTAAGGCGCTAGTCAGCCAGGGCAGCCCCACTTACGCCCCGCGCCAGCCTCGCGTTCCAGCACGCTGTACGGAGTACGGAGTACCGCTGCGGGCTGTGACTGGCTGCCTGTCATCTCAGCTCACGTGGCAACTATCACGTGCTACTTTCAACGGCTTAGTCATCCGCTGTCTTCATCTCTTGCAAACGCTGCCAATTCCATGCTTTTGAATACTACTCCGTAGACTCGATTACTCCGTGCAGTCGTTTCTGGCCGCTATCGCCTACCGCCGCCCCTTGCCGCCCTTGCCGCCCTTGCTGCCATTGCCGCCCCGCGGCCCCTTGACCTTGGGACCGCTGGTCACCTTCTTGCCGCCCTTGAGCACCTTGCCGGCCGCCTTGTTGCCCGACACCGCCAGCGTCTTCTTCTCCTGCTTCATCTTGCGCCCGCCCAGTCCCTCCAGCCGTTCGCGCTTCGCGTCGAGCTTCTTCTCATCCTTGCGGCTGAGCCACCCGCCGGCGTGCTTGCTCTTGAGCTGCTCGCGCAGCTTGTCCACCGACGACACCTTGGCCTCGGCCGACCGCCCGGCCTGCCGCCCGAGCTGCTTCTTGGCCTCCTTCTCGCGCGGCGTCTCAAACCAGGTCTTCTTGGGCCGCGCCATGATCTCGTCCCGGTGCTTCAGCAGGTTCTCGCCGCGCGTCACCTCCATCTCCGCCTGCGCCAGCGCCCGTGCCTGCCGCTCCTCCTGCACCACCTCGGCCACGTCCTCCCGCAGTCCGTCGATCTTGGCCTGCCACGCGTCCGCTGCCGCCGGGTCCACCTGCTGGCTGCGGATCCGCATCGCTGGCATCGCCGTGCCCTCCTCCGTCTTGGCGTCCTTGTTGCGCATCGCCTTGACCACCGCCTTGACAAACTTGCGGTCCGACTCCGCCACGATCGTCACCGCCACACCGCGCCGTCCCGCACGCGCCGTCCGGCCGATGCGGTGGATGTAGTCCTCCAGGTTCTTGGGCACCTCGTAGTTGATGACCGTCTCCACGCCCTTGATGTCCAGACCGCGCGACGCCAGATCCGACGCCAGCAGAAACTGCACCGCGCCGCGGCGGAACGACTCGAGACTCGCAATGCGCTCCGCCTGCCGGATGTTGCCGTGCAGCTCCTCGCACGTCAGCCCCAGCAGCCCAAAGACGATGCGCGCCTCGTGGATGTGCTTCTTTTCGCGGAAAAAGATAATCGTGTGGTCGCGGTACAGCGTCGTGCACAGCTGCACCAGGTAGCCCAGACGCTTGTCCTCGCGGCCCTGGCGCAGCCGTACAAACTCCTGCGTCAGCGTCACCGCTGTGCGCGATTGGCTTTCCGCCTGGATGCGCACCGGCCGGTTGAGGCCGACGCGGATCAGCTGGTCCACCGACGCGCCCATCGTCGCCGAAAACAGCATCGTCTGCCGCCCGCGTGGCAGCGTCTTGACGATCTCGTTGAGCTCGTCCGCGAATCCGTCCTGCAGCATGCGGTCCGCCTCGTCCAGCACCAGAATCTCCACGCCGTCGACCGCAAAGCTCGGCGAGTTGCGCATGTGGTCGATGAACCGGCCCGGCGTGCCGATCACAATGTCCGGCCGCGACCGCAAGCCCGCCTCAGACGCCTTGAAGGACGTGCCACCCACCGTCAGCGCCATGGTGATGGACGTGAAGCTCGCCAGCTTCGTCGCCACCTTGTGGCACTGCACCGCCAGCTCGCGCGTCGGCGTCAGGATCACCACCCGCGTCTTCGGCACGTTCGTCGGCCGGTGCAGCAGCCGCTCCAGGATCGGCAGCACGAACGCCGCCGTCTTGCCCGAACCTGTCACGGCCTGGCCCACGACATCGTGTCCGCCCACACCAAAGGGAATCGTCTTGGCCTGGATCTCCGTCGGCGTATCGAAGCCGGCCGCGCCGATGCCCCGCAGAATCGGCCGTGAGAACAGTCGCATTGCTTGAAACGAGCTCGTCCGGTCCGACTTGTCGCCGTTGGCCTTTCCCTTGGTCTTCTCCTTCTCGCCCGCCGCGAAGAAGTCGTCCTGCCGGGCACGCTCCTCCGCGTCCGATTCGCTGTCAGAGCCGTCGTCGGAGTCGTCCGGGTGGCTAGTCGGTGTGGCGACAGAGTCGCTGTCCGAAGCCGCATCGTCGTCAGAGTCATCTTCGTCTTCGTCGTCATCCGAGTCCGAGTTTGTACTCTTGTCTTCGTCGCCCGATGCTTCCTCCTCGTCCGAATCGGCGCCCATGCCGAAGCCGTCAGGGGCGAGCACTTCGTCGTCCGCATCTTCGAGGTCAATGTCGGCGTCAATTGACGTCTCCCCTTCCTCTTTGTCTCCCTCCGCCTCGTCCTCGTCCTCGTCATCTTCCTCAGTATTCTTCTTGCTCTTGGTCTTGGTCTTCTCTTTCTTCTCTTTCTTCTCTCGCTTTCGCTGAATCAGCTCGTTGAGATCGACCATCTTATCGGCGCCCTTGAGTTCAAGCCCAAGGTCAACCGCATCGTCCTCTTCTTCGAAGCCAAGTGTAGCTCCGCCATCGAAAAACTCGAAGCCAGGGTCAAACTCGTCGCCCTCGTCATCCTCCTCGTCAACCACGGCCGCTTTTGCCTTCTTGGACGGTTTGGCGCCGTCGACAACAGTGCCGTCGTCGCCAATGGTGTAGAAAAAGAAGTCGTCGGTTTTTGCTTTGCGCTTTTGTGGCGACATCGTGCTGTGTTTGCGTACGATGTTCCGTACCGGTGCTGTGCTTGTGCAGGACAACTGGGTAGTTAGAATCACGCCGAGAAAATGTTGCAGGTAAATTTTTCTGCCATAAAAAATTTGGCGGTGAGGTGGTTTGGGCCCGCGTATTTTCTGCCGCCAGCCAGGCGGTGAGGACCTAACGTCAATAGCTACAAACGTTCAGCGAACGGTAGCCTTGAAGTCCGCCAACCCGTCGGCCATCCTGTGCCGCATTGAAGCTAAAGCCTCCACTGGCTACTCTGTAGTTTCTTCTTATTGTATCGTGTATGAAGACCCCACATCCCGCTATGTGGCGATCTTCACAGCGCGGCCAGCAGCAGTGACGGCATGCTGTCACGTTTCCGATTCAAAGCTGTCATGGCATGCGTTGTGATAATCCTCTACTCCGTATTTTGTCCGGGGGGCCGATGCGGGACTTTTCAATGCGGTTGGCTTGCTTTTCGCAGTTTTGGGGCTGGAAACTAGCAATGCATCGGAGGTCGCCGTGGCGCAGATCGGGCGAATGACCGGCTCAGCAGGCGGCTGGCGCCGACGCTATGTACTTTGCAGCTTCGTGTCTGCGTTGGGATAAAGGATAAAGAGCGAGCTGGCATGATGTTTTGTCGAGTCGCCTGCCTTGACACTGATTCACATTAGTATATCGATCCCCGAAGCTGTACAAGATCGGCAACTCCAGATGGCATCAATGACATCCCCCAAGAACGGCCCAGTGGCCCTGCTGTCGCAGATTCTCAAGACCACGGAAGAGCAGATCGTGCCGCTGACGCGGGCGGGCGTCTCGTCTGGCAGCAAGCTCTTTGGCGCCGCGGTGCTGACCAAGGACGGCCTGCATCCGCACACGGTGAGCACCAACAACGAGCGGGCGTCGCCGCTGCTGCACGGCGAGATCAACTGCATCCAGACGTTCTTCGCGTCGCCGGCGGAGGGGCGGCCGGCCACCCGGGACTGCGTGTTCTTCTGCACGCACGAGCCGTGCTCGCTTTGTCTCAGCGGGATCACGTGGGCCGGGTTCGACGAGTTCTACTACCTCTTCACGTACGAGGACAGCCGCGACCTGTTTAGCATACCGTATGACATTGATATCCTGGAGGCGGTTTTCCGGGTGCCGGGGCCGTCGGACACGCCCGAGACGCTGGCGGCGCGCCCGCTGTACAACAAGACGAACAAGTTCTTCCGTTCGGCGAGCCTGGCGGATCTCGTGGAGCAGATCACGGAGCCGGCGGAGAAGGAGAAATGGGCGGCCGAAGTGCAGCGCGTCAAGACGCTGTACAACGCGCTGAGCGACACGTACCAGGCGGGCAAGAAGACAGGAGCAGAGACGTCGAGCGTGTGGAAGTAGTGGAAGCAGCGGGCGGGTCTATCGGCAGAGGTGAGCTGGCTGGGGCCGGCGTGAGCGGCGTGAGGACGGACGCGATGAAGGCTTGGGCGATGTTAGAAAACAGCTGGAATTTCGAGATGGAATTTCGAGATGGAATTTTGAGTTGAATTTCGGATGGCAGACAATACTAGGAACAGGGACAAGGGCAAAGGACGTGAAGGGAAGGAGCAGACCGAATGTGTTCCTGCTGCATTAGGAAATGAATTATGTATAAGTATCGCTCTTGCCTCTTACAGTACGCTCGCTCTTGCCTCTTCATTCAACATTCTCGTAGTAGCAAAAATTTGTCCATAACAAACGCCATCAACAATCAGACTGATCTCACCTCGCAATCACCAGACGCAAGATCACGACCATGGGGTCCATCCACAAGACGAAAGGCGCGTATCCTCCGTCGGTCTGGCCTCCCCACAACAAACCCGAGGCCCAGCACTATATAAACGACGAGCACTCCCACGAGATTGCGTTGTCCGTCGCCATGTCGCAGACTTCCCTATTGCATGGTCCGGTTTCCGGTCGCTGCTCTGCTGAGCAGTTTTACGGCTACGAAGTTCCAGTGTACACATATGAGGACGTTGCCCGCATCACATGCGAGACTGCGACACCAGCCTGTTGCCAACCCGGGTCCCAGGACAAGAAGCAGTGGTCCTTTCAGGAGACCCATCAGGGAGGCCAACATCAGGGTTTTCTAGCTTATGGAATCAACGCCTGCAGCGAAAGCCAGTATTTGTTTGGCTATTACGGGCCAGTATCCTACGACGAGGGACAGCCTTCCGCCGGCTACTACAACGAGCACAGTCTCGGCCTCAAAGAGCGCGATTTGGGGCCCTACCTTGCGGGCCTTACACTCACTTTCTCGGACGGCGGTCGCCCGTTTGAAGAGTGGTATCCGCCGGTGCAGCCCAGAAACCAAGATGTTGGACAAAAACAGACGTCTGCAGTGAGTGGCACACGCCAAGCTCTTTCTCATGGGTAAACGAGCTGCGCTGATCCGTCCACAATCATTACAGACCGCGGAAAATCAAAATCAAACCCCAGCAGACTTCTGGGCACAAGGCCATTTCGCCTGGACGCCACCTCTGTACCAGGCTTAGGATGACAGACGATGCAGAGCCACTATGGACAGACAAAGAATGATGCCACTCCTCTATCGATGGGGCTGGGGCTTTCAGCGAAATACCGCAATGGAAGAGAGTTGACAGTCTACTTCTCATTATCTTCATCTAGGTTTCACAACTTTTGCACGCCTTTGAAAACAATGGATGACGCTGTTTTTGTTTTATTTCCACTTCTGATGTAACTTTGCCAGATTATCTTAAATCTCAACAGGACAAAACAAGACAAATTCAGATATGCACTCGCAGTGGTGTCGGATGGGCTACTAGTGACAAGAGGCCGGGGTGCGCGGATCGCGCAGCATATGGCACCGAAGACAGGATGCCGCGCTGCCAGTTTGCAGCGTATCGCATGCTCGCATCGCGTGTCCTGTGTCTACGGAGTATTATTATCTTCGCGTTCCTCGAGTTCTCCCTGTCTTCTAGCCGTCTTCTGCCAGCTGCACAGCCTCGCGCGACGCGGGTGCCAGTCAGCCCAACCGGGGTCTGGCGGCGGCCAGCTAGTGAGCAGACGAGCAAATGAGCGGGCAGCGCGATAGCCGCTGGGCAGATGCGTGCATGCAGCATGCGGGCAGCGATGCAGTCTGGGCCAAAAATAACGCGGAGCGAGGCGGCGTGCATGCAGAGCTGTGCAGAGCTGTGCAGAACCCTGCAGAGCTGTATTACAGAGCAGCCATGCAACGCAGACGCAGCACGACGCTTCGCAGGACCGCGCTGCACCCGTCAGCGTCAGCCGGCCGAAGCGAGAGGGGCGCCAGACGCTGCACGCGATTCCACAGCGCGCAAGCCGGAGCAGGCAGGCTGATGCGGCCGACCACGACCCCGAAAGATACATGCGCGGTATTTGCCGCTTAGAGCCACGCCCCTTCTCGGGGCAGGCCAGCTGCTGATTGGCCTGCGTGCCGGCCGCACCGATGCGTGGTTGGAGCGCGAACGGCGAGGAGGAGGGCGGGAAGCGCCGGCCTCTGTCTGGATGTGACGCCGGTGTGACGAGGCTGTCTCTGCAGAGTTGGGGGGCCGAGTATGCGCCCTGGCCGCCCCTGGCTTCGGCTTGGCTTCTTCTGCATCGGGAGGATTGCGCCCAGGGAGAGACCGCGCACGCCCGCGCTCGCGGCAAGAGCGGCCGCCGAAAAGGCCCGCCTTGCGTCTGCCGGTGGCTGGCCGGCCCGCAACCCAGCCGATACCCAGCCTCCGCACCTCACGTGACGCGACGCCCCGTTCAGAGGGCAAAGTATCGCTACTTCTACGCACTCCGTACCGATACTTCAGCCTGCACGATCGGCGCGACGATGCGGAGAGGAGGGCACCATCCAGCGTGCGCGGCTCGTCGAGGCCGTCCGTTGGCTGGCGGCTGGCGCATGTGCACTTTTCCCGTGGCCGCTACGCTTGTGTGGCTGCCTGGCGGATGTCTGTTTGTGCACAAGAGGGCCGAAGAGGGCCGAAGAGGGCAGATAGGGCAGAAGAGGCCGAAGAGTGCGGAGAAGACGCAGCTCGCCAGCGCACCAGCACTGCCGGGCACCGCGCGCAGATGCTGTGTCGCAGCTGGGCGCTGATGTGGTGCTGGTGACCTCTTGGGCGACCTCTGAGGCGACCTCTCAGGCAGCCTCTGACTCCCGACATCTGCTGACGAGTTCCGACGCCGCACGCCGTCAGGCAACAGCCATGCCGCCACGGACACCGACGCTGGCCGTCGTGCGCTGCCTGCTATTCGTGCCCGCCAGGCCCCATCCGCGTGACAGCGGCGCCGATGCAACCCTGGCCTGCGCGCGGCCTGCTGCAGCACGCGTGCGAGTACGGGCCCGATGGCGCAAGTGGCTGATCCAGCGCGGGTGACCTGCTTCGAGTAATGCTTCATAGGTGTACGACGACAGGGGCGGCCTGGAATGAATGACTGACTCAGCTCTGCTTTGTACGAGCAGCACGAGGCGAGTACGCCATGCCAGCGCTCAGCTTCCTTTGCCCAGGGAGGCCGCGCATCGCCATTGCAGCGCCTGCGGAGACACGAAAGATACAGTGACGGAGTACAAAGCGCTGTGTACGAGTACCTGTACAAAGATGTAGCGCCTAGCCCACGCTATTCTGCACCACGGTCCGCTTCTGCCCGGCCCTCCCTAGCGGCCTGCCAGAAGACAAAGTACACGGCCGTCACCGGACAAGTCATACAAATACTGGAAATAATACAGAGGGCCAAGTTCGCGGGCTCGCCGTACTGCCGAGCCAATAGTAAACTGGAGACGGCAGCGGCGAACAGGCCTTGAAAATAATGGCGCCCTCGTTCAGGACCTCTCTTTGATTTGATTTGATTTGTTGTGGTAAACAGTGCATTAGGGCTGTCTTACTCGCATCCGCCCAATTACATCCAGCCGCTCCGCGCACATTCTTGGCGTTGAACATACACGCACAACATTCTCACGCCTCAACATGTTCACGTCATCAGCAAGCTTTAGAATAGAATGAGATCCATTTCTCTCGCTTCTCTAATTCTAAGGACGCCCGAACCGATAGAAGAAAGGAATGGGGTATATCCGACTTCCGTCCTGCGACAATAAATAAGAAAGAGCTTCAAGCCAACCAGCTGGTGGAAAAGTACAGAAAAATGCCAGCTGACAATGCGCCAGAGGCAATGGAGATACATGACGCCAGCGATGTTTCCAAGTATATAATAATAGAGCGCACCAAATAAAGACAAGACAAACAATGAGCCGTAGCCCAATCCAACCTGACAAAAAGCAGCGTAAACGTCGGAAACGCAGACGCAGTAGTAAGAGATTAGACGTCCATATATCCAACACAGAACCGTGTCGCTCTGACAACGACCACGGCCTCTCGTACAAAGTGAGGCGATCCAGATCCAATAGTAATCGACCAAAAAATCCAAGCAAAATAAGCGCGTGCTTCCTCCGTCATGTTCTTCGCAAATCGCATAGTCGCAGTCGCATGTAAATCCCAAACTTTTGGAAACCCAATACTTTTCCGCCGTCCGCCGTCCCGCGTAGAGACCCCAGTATTACAGTGTTTCCATTCACACCTTCTTTGTCTTCCTTCCCATTGCCGGCTTCTCTCGTCCGCGCCAACGCGCTTCTCCGTCGACAGTCCAGTCCCGTGTCCAGTAGAGGGAGAAGAGATTAGAAAATTGGTATACTGATGAGATGGAACGTGAAATCTAGATTCGCTCGCCGTGGAAGCCAAAACGTGGGTATCCTTGAAAGATGTAATCCGGGGGTAAAACAGTTTGCCATGCGATGCGGTCTTGCACCTTCCAGATCTAAGCCTCCCGATACCGGGTCGAAAAAGAGACACAAATCAAGAACTCCTGGTAACCGGAAACAGCCGTGGCGGCCTCCTGGGGGTCCAGATAATAATACAGTGGCTGTGGGCCGTTATCGCCGTCTTCTCTCCAGTCCTATTTTTGTCTTTTTGTTCTTTTGTGGGTACGTCATCCCGGTCAGCGGTCCTTGTGCTCACCAGCGTGCAGCAAGTTACTGCGTAGGCTGTCGGATAATGTCCTCGCAGTTCGCGTCGAAGCGGAGGTTCCAGAGGCGCACCGACTGCATGAAGCGCTCGGTCTTCTCGAGCTCGCGCTCCCGGCCAAAGAGGGTTTCGACAAACTCAATGCCCGCGTTCTTGCCCAGCTGCGCCTTGTCGCGCTTGCCGGTACGCAGCATCGGGGTCTCGCACGTCTTGAGCAGCTTGCAGAGCTTGTCGGTGAGCCGTTCGCCCGACGTGATAAAGTCGTTGAGCATTTCCCGGTTCTCCTTTGTGCGCACGCGGGGGGCTACATCGTCGGCGCGCTTGATCTTGCCGGCCAGCTGAATCAGGAGTAGCCACAGCTCGCCGGCAACCTCGGCGATGGGCGACGACGCGCCGTGGTGGAATGTCGTCCAGTCGTAGATCCACTTGCCGAGAGAGTTGGCGTCGAAGACGCTGCCAAGCAGCAGGATCGGCTCTTCTGAGGGATCCCAATTCTTGAGCGAGAAGCCGGCTGGGATGCGGTGCTTCTTCGCGTCGGCCTCTGTCGCGCGTGTCGCAGCAGCAGCAGGCGGCGGCGCTGTAGCGGCCGCTGCAGTAGGCGGCCGCCGCGGCGTAGCGCCCATGGGCGGGCGATGGGAGCTGCCCGGACGCACCGTAGCAGAACGCGGAGGGGGGTGAGGCATGTTGGTGGAGGCGCGGCGAGCGTGGCCAGAGGGAGAGGCACGACGCGGCTCCGGGGGGTGCTCATAGCGATGCGGCGAGTCGAAACCTGGACGAGCATCCTTTTCGGCAAAGTTGAGACCGCCCTGCGGGTAGTAGGTGTTAGTCCCGTATGCACCAGTGTAGTTGTGCTGGTCACCACCGGAGTAGTGAACACTGTGCTTTCGCGGGCGTGAACGGGCGGGAATCACGTAGATTACGCCGTCGATCTCGATGATTTCCTCGTCGGATTCGCCATTGGAATCAGAGGCGCGATAGTAGGAGAAGGAGCTTCGGCGCTCACGCCGAGGCGCGGCGGGACCCGAGAACGACGGTTTCCGCGCCGAGCGCGGCGGTGAACTCACATTGGCAGTAGCGTACTGGCCATCGCTGGTGTACCGCGGCGAGAACGCTGTGGGCGATCGGGTCGGGCTGCTGAACTCAGCGTAGCCAGCGCCAGTACCGGCGCCGGCGGAGCTCACGTGGCGGAAGTGAGCGCGTGTGGCTGGGCGCTGCTGCTGCTGGCCGTAGGCGTAGGCCGGGCCGCGTGGAGAGGGTGTCGGCGACGGGCTGGCGTAGTCCTTGTAGACATAGTCGGGGCCAGGCGTCGCCGAGTAGCGGGGATATGTGGTGTTCATGTTGTCGTAGTCGTAGACTGTGGTGGATGGGCGACGGGAGTAGGTGGTGCTGTCTCGGGCGGATTTGCGCGAAGATTGGGATCTTTGCTTGGGCTTGGGAGACAGGAAGAGAAAGGGGATAATGTGGGAGAGAGACGACGACGAGCGGTGCCGAGATTGCTTTGGCCGCTTGGTGGGAGTCGTGGTGAAGGAGTCGGTCGGGATCAAGGCCGTGGCCGTCGCGGTCACGGTCCTGATCGCGGCTGCGGAAGAAGTGCGCGTGTGTCGTTGCGCTGAGCTTGTGATGTGTGACGCCAGTCACCTTGGTATGCGGTCGGTGGAAGAAGGAGAGGGGGATAGCCGTCTTCTGTTGGAGAACATGTCATGGACGTCGAGATATAGAGGAGCGAGCCAGATCCGAGGGACGCGAGGAGTTTGTCATCCAGGTGGAGTGGCGGCCGGATGTCGGTGGACGGCGGCAGAAGGAGCTGGACGGTTCGAGCAGTCCAGCAGGGCAGCGAGGACGAGGGCGAGACGAGACGATATGCTCGTGCGCGGATCGACGTGACGAGGTGGACAGAGTGCTGTTGGGAGCAGCCCGGAATTGCAGAGGGAAGAACAGCGGACGGCAGAGGTCTGGGCACTTGCAGCGTTATGTACTCGTAGTCGTACTTGCTCCCCGTTAGCGAGCAGACATGGGCGGCGGGCAAGGGGCCGTAAACAGGGAGGGCAGCGGGAGGACACCCGGCAGGAATCGTGTACCGGTACAAGGCGAGGTACTTGCGCAAAGTGCGGTGTTTGGGCCGAGTGGGTTCGATGGAGGGGTGCAGATAGCCAAAGTATCTTCCAGTTCTGGTGTGTTCCGTGCTCAAACTCGTACTCGTATCAGTCAGGAATAACGCACGCAGAGAAGTGCCGTAATCTGCAGTCTCGGGCTGCCGCTTCGTGCTCGCTGCGCGCTGTGCAGCCAACGAACGGTATTGGCCCGGAGCGCGGTGGCTTTGGAGCCAAGCAAGCCCCGCGACGTCGCTGACGCCCAACGACGGGCTCGGGCTGGATATGCCTTCGCTCTGGCTCTGCGTCTTGCAGGGTGTGGCGATCGAGTGTCTGATGTCTGTTCGATCTGTCCAGCGCAGCTGGAATCCGCCTGCTTGTTTGTCGCGCGGTCCGCAGCGACTAGCCCAATGTCTGGTCGAGGCGGCTGGCACGGCTTTGCTGTGGCTGTATCTATCTCACAAGTACTCCGTAATGGGGACAGGCCTGGGAGGCGCTGATCCGAAGCAGGTCGTATGTTGCAAATGGCTGGGCGCCGTTGCACGGCAGGCAGACGGCCCGGCAGCGATGACTCGTCTTCTGCTTCACTCGTACTTCGTAATCTGTGCGAGTACTTCGTAATCGCATGCCGGCACGACCGGGGGAAGGATATGGAAAGCGGGTCGCAGGAGCACGGTGACCAGCCAAATTTCCGCTGGCTGGCTTGGGGCCGTGGAAGGAAATGCGACGAAGATGCGTTGATCGGATCAGAGTCCACAGTGGGCTCCCATGAGAAAGGCCCTGTGGCAATTTACCAGGGCCGAGTGAAATTGTGGACTGGCTGCGGACGGCGTTGCTGTTTTGGTGTCCTTGTTGCGCTATCGCTCGCTGTTGCCCTCGTTCTCCAGCTGGCCTGCTGCGCTGTTGCCGTGGCCCGCAGATGAGCTTGACCGTGCGCAGCGCTACTTCGTACCGCCTGCAGAGAATCAGCTAGCGTGCGGAAGTGGCTTCTGGACGCAGCAAGGCAAAAGCGACGACGTACTCCGTAAACACGGAGGGATCTGCTCCGTACGGAGTACTCGTACTCGTATGGCTCAGCCTGGCCTCGGCCGTCGTCGCGACGCGGCTGGGTTTGCGTCGCGGATCTGCAGGCGCCGACGCCAGCGGACGCGGGTGCCTGCTGGTCTCCGGGTGGTTGGGACGGGCTGCCTCTGGCGTTGAGACAGAAAGTATGGAGCAATATACTTTGTACGCCTTCGTAGAGATTAGCAGTATTCTTCCGAGGTCTGCCTGCTATATACTCGCAGAACAGGCGAATGGTCAAATGGCGAACGGCTGCTGCCTGCGGGTCGGTGGCAGGCAACGGCGAATGCGAGGCGATATCGCTAGGCGGCCATGTCTACTCGTATGTTGATATGATGGATGCTGGATATCGCGAGCGGCGATGCAGCGATGCAGCGTGCAGATAGGCCGCAGCAGGAACAACCGAGCGAGGCTACGATGCGTACGTCGCCCTTTCCATTCTGGCACATTTGCCACCCACAAGCGCGCGGAAGGTCACTCGGACGAGGAAAGTGCGCGGCCGCTGAAGCGCTCCTTCCTGTTCCAGCCTTGGCCGCGGCGTTACACGTGAAAATGGAAGACAGCATGTGGCTGCCTTGTGCAATGCGTGCGCTGATTCGTGCGCTCGCACGGGAGTACAGAGTAATACAGCGTAATACAGAGTAGTATTGAGTATTACTCCGTACACCAGCCACCACTTGCCGCTTCCTTGTTTCTACGAGAGCAGCAGATTACTCATGCTTGGTTACTAATCGTCTGCGTGCACAGCGTACGAGGAACAGAAGATTACGCGATACTCCAGCTTTGTACAAGAACGCCACGCTGCAGGCTGACAATCGGATCCATCCAGCGTGTCGTCATCCATTGTACGCCGCTGCCAGGAGTATCTCGTGGTCGTCCGTGTGCATGCTCCGTAGGGATCGATGAAGGACCACATGCAGCCCGCAGCCAAGTTGCCTGGATGCGAAAACTGACCGATCGGCTTGACCCACGCACTAACATTGCGCAATGCTTTGTAGGAAGGCCCGTTCATGGCGGAGGCCATCGAGGCAGCCACCAGATGGCGGCCGGGCGTCTGGGGTACTGTGGACGCTGAATCCTGAGTCGCGAGCTATCATCTGAGGACATGTGGATGCGGACGATGACCAGAGTACGGGGCACCACAGGGAGAGCGGCTGGGGCTTGTGTTTGTGCATTGCACCAGAATAGGCCTGCCAGCGGGCAGCGTCAGACGGCAGAGGCAGAGACACGCAGCCACACAGCAGCATTGACTCAAGATGGCGGAGCCAGAGCACGGCATGGCACAGGGCGCAGTCAGAGCAGAGAAGCAAAGCAGGGACGAAACAGCTATGCGGCTGACAGGCCCTGCGAGGGTGCACAGCTCAAAGTACAGCAGCAGTCTTGCACAGACGCAATAGAGGCGGTCGAGCTCGGGGCACAGCATCGCTTACAAAGTACAGAGTGAGCTCGAGCTGTGTTTCGGCGTGCCGAGTATTACTCGTAAGGCGAGATGTCGGCTCTCAGCCTCCGTTTGCAGAGTACGAAGCAGCACACCATTCGACGTGCAGAGAAGACTGGCAGAGACATGCATAGAGTACGAACATCGCAGCCGCGAGTCACCGCAGACGCCTGCCGGGCGCCGCAGCCGTACGTCGTGCCCGCAAGCACACCGCGCGTCTCGCTGCCGCCAGAAGCAGAAGCCGGCGCAGCAGCAGTGCTCCTCGTGACTCGTGTAAGCCGTCGTCCAGGCGCAAAGTCCAGATCGGCTGACTAATGCGCACTACGGGCGCCGTTGCAAAGAGCCGTCCCGCGCGGCCGCACAGTAGCTCGTCGCAGTAGTCATTGGCAGTGGAAAACACGAACACACAAACACGAGGTCAAGTACCCGTACATTCTGCAAAGACGAGCACATGCAGCCCCTTGACACAGATACGACTGAGACTCTATAACCAGGCCGAGACGGCCACCATCCGGTCTGGCTCCTGCGCAAAGTCGGTGAGCCGTCTTGGGCCTGTCGAGACGGTGAGGCTGGCGTCGAGGGCGAGCAGCAGGAGCGGAGAAGGCAAACCAACACAGCACGCACAAAAATGCAAATCCAAGCAATAAGCAATAGCAGACAAAAATAAACAATAAAACATGCACACAATCCAAACCCTGCTGGAAGGAACAGGCCCCGCCTTTCCCTTCACAGCACCACGAAGGCGCTACGCCCAAAAGCACCATAGCGTACCCGTATGTACTGGCAAATGGGTCCCTACGCCGTACCCCTGGTCATCATCGTTAGCGCCAATAGTGGGTGCATGAGGCACCAACGTGCGGTTGGGCATCTGGCTTTGGGAGCGCTATTCGAATTGGGCGAGAGTGCATCTCGTGAGCGGCTTGCTCTCTTCGGGCGTGCGTTCTAGAACGCAGTGTCGCTGTGAGCCAGACAGTGGCCCTGACACGAGTACGAGGACGATACAGACGCGCACGGCGGGCCGTAATCTACAGTACGCTCGGCACCACGTAATACGTACTCAAAGTACACCGATGCACAATGTCGTACTTGTGTGAGCGCAATTACAATTATCGTACACGGCCCTGTGCCCGGCCGGCCTGCAATATCGGTGCTCGTATCTGCCCGCGCCTTTCTTTTTCTCGGCGGCCGGGCAGGGATCGGCCGGTGGCTTGTGTGTCTCGTCGCATTTGGCGCACCGTGAAAAATTTTCGTCTCCCCCTACCCTCCCCTTTTCTGCCGACACAGGCCTCCAGCCGCTGCCCGCTTCTGCGAGAAATATGGACCGCGCGTGATTGTTCATTTCGTAGGGGTGCAGCCTGCCATTGTACCGATACTGTTATCTTACGCATGTATCTTGTACACTTACGCTACTCGTACACCTTGCTGCGCCGTGCGGCTCGGGCGAAACAGCATGCAGTCGTCCTGACGTCTGGACATGGCACTGCGCCGCTGCCGCATCGACATCGCCTGCACGTCGTCCGTCTGTCCGGCAGCGTCGCCATGCTTCCGTGCTGCTCAAAGTGCGCCGCCCTGCCGCCCTGCCGCCTGCTGCCCTGCCGCCCTGCCGGCCATACTCGAACCGCTCGCCGGTCCCATTGGCCGTCGAGCAGCCTTGCTCATGTCCTGCTGCCTTATCACCACCGTCCGTCTGCGTTGCGGTCCAAGAGTGGAGACGGCAAGGGCTGTTTGTTTGGGATCGGGGGGAAAGAGTTTTGCTTTCCTCTCTGGCCCTCTTCTTCTGCCTCGCAGCGCCATGGAAGCGCAGACGACGTCCCGATTGGGCGCGTCTGCAGCATGCGTCCTAGTATGAGTCGTAGCGTCTGTTTGTCGGCGCCCGGCTCACGCATGTGCTGGCCACGAAGGCGCTATCACGGATAGTGCTCTACAGAGGACGGACCATTGCACGGCATGCACCAACGGCGTCGCGTTCGCCATGCTTGTACGCAGCAAAGCTCCGTAGTGGCGTTGCATTGCAGGCGGGACACACGCGAGGAGGCTGCAGTTGATACTCTGTGGTACGGCGTACAGCGTACCGTACTCGTACAGCGCACAGAGGCCGGAAACGCTGGAACGGCGAGCAGCCACTCTGATGCGCTCATCGTGCAGCACATGCACACGCCCTCCTGGCTGCGGGCCAAGTACTCCATAGTGTGCCTGTACGGTCGAGAAGCTTGCACTCGACAGGGTAGCGTACTCCGTACTTGTATGAATAACTGCCCGTCTTGGCGTGCTTGTGCCTCGGTGGGGGCAACTTCACGAGTACGGCGTATGGCCTTCACCTTGGCCACAACAGGCCGGAGGCCGGGACAGCGCAACCGAGACAAAGATGCAAGCACACGACAGCTCTGCGGCGAGGGACGCGAATCAGAAGAAACGAATAACCAAGAAAAAAACCAGAAGAAGCCCAAAAGCAGGCAGCAGGCAACAACAAACAAGACCGGCATTGCTCGTCCCGTCTTGGCTTCACCGTTTCCGCACGCCCTCGTCTGTTTGCTGCTCACCGACTTCTGCCGGCGGCGGTCCGCAATCGGCCGGTCTGCCTTGCCGAACTGAATTTTCCTGTTGGTTTTTTCTGTCCCCTGCTGTTCCTTTTTTCTTCATTCTTCTTCTGGCTGATTGTTTTGTGCGTGTCCGTGCATAGTACCGGTACAAGTACTTGTGCGCTGGCCTGACGCAGCAGGACTGGGGCCGAGCAGGCTACGCCGAGACGAATGACCACAGAGTATGACTGCGCTTATTTCACCCTACTCGATATTCTGCAACGACGTTGACAGGCAGCACAGACGGCCGGCCTCTGCAGGGACGACGTCGTACGTCGGCCGTCCTGTGCATAGTATTACGGACAGATACTCCTAGGTTCGCGTTCCGTGGTCGGCTCGACAGCCGGGCTGTACCTGCTTCGTGTACTCCGTACGCAGTCGTACTTTGTACAGAGAACATGCAGAAGCCGGCCGGCGACGGAGTCATGCAAAGTGGGTAATGGAACTGCAATAACTGCAGTGTGCTGACGCCTCACGTCTGGCCGTCACTAGAGCCAGACGTAAGTCGGCGTGTCAGTGGTCCGGCGTACAAGTAGCGGCCGGCCACGACGTGCAAGTGAGAGTCCATGGCGTTATCAGCGGACAGGCCGAGCGGCCGCAGGGACGGCAGGACGGCGGCCGTCCGGCTGCGCCGTGCCAGCGTGCATGAGTCAGTGTGGGCTCGAGCTACGCCCGCAAGTGCGAGCATGTGCTCCGTTTGTGCACTTGGTGTCGATGCTCGGTGTCCGCACACCGTGTTCCATCGCACCCTGTTGGTCGACGGCGTGGGTCGGGCCTCGCCAGCCGCCCTCAGCTCGTCCCTCCGCTCATCGGACGCAGGGTGAAGGCCAGGCGTTGGGACCAGGCGTTGGGACCAGGCGTTGGGACCAGGCGTTGGGACCAGGCGTTGGGGCCAGGCGACCTGAATCAGGCGTCCTGGCTTCATGCGGCGGGCACGCGCCGATGCAGTCTTGCGGTGAGTTGTCGCGGCGGCGCCAGACGCCGACGCAGACGTACAGAGTAGCTGCACGCCATACGCCGACGCCGACGCAGCTGCACGCCAGACACCCGACAGGCAGACGAGTCAAATAGCTTCCGGCCGGCCTGGCGTGTATTCAGCAGTCTCATCTGCCGGTGTTGTTGTCCGGTAGTGACGTTGTCTCGGCTTCCGCGAGAGACCGGGAGGAGACCGGGACAAAAGACAGAGACAGGAGACACATTAGACAGAAACGGGAACAGAAGACGGACAGAAGACGGACAGAAGACGGAAAGAAGACGGAAAGAAGACAGAAAAAGAGAAGGCAGGCAGAAACAGAGCATGACAGATACAGTGAACACCGACTTACACGACGTTTAGGCGTGGCCACGTGACCGTTGGGCTGCCATGCGGCGCATCGGATGGACCCGCAACCCAACCGCAGCATGCGGCCGCTATCGCTGCGTGCGCCGCGACGCGGACTGGCTCGACCGCGCTGCCGGCAAGGCGAGCAGGCGCAGAGGCGACAACGATCGCGAGAGCAGAAGCGCAGCGAAAGAGCATAGAGCGATAGATGAGCTGGACGACGGATAGCGCGACCCCCTCGCCAAGTACCTTTACCTTGTGTATGCATCGCCACTCGCAGTCGTCATCACGAGTACGGAGAACGACGCAGGAGCATTGCGAGTACCAGTACGAGCCCAAGCACGGCGCCCGCAAGAGGCAGCTCGCACGGTGGTGGCACCGAGGCACATCCCGACCGCCCGATCGCTTCAGCAGAGCAAGGCACCGCCCTCCACAGGTATGCCACAAGTATGCCACAAACGATGCGCGAGGGAATCTCAGTGCGTGTGAGTAGTACTCCGTACTGCTCTGAGCCCTGCTGGGAGGCCCACTCGCTGATCTGCCGGTTTCTGTCATTGACTGCGCTGTGTGACTCACTTGCCACCCGTTTCACACCTCCTCTCCTGTCGTCTGTCGTGAGTCGTGAGTCGTCTGTCGTATGCGTCTGTGCTCCCTGCCTCTCTCGTGCTGCTGTTGGGAATGCCACAGTCCAATCCGAAACAGGCAGATACGCGGTGACGACGGCTTGCCGACCCCTTTCGGCTTCCTTTCGGCTTCCTTTTCCCAATCTCTCCTTTCACCTCCTGTCTTGCTCCCGTGTGCTTGCTTTTTCCGTTTCGATTTTCTGCTGCCTTTGCGCAGCGTTGGCGGCTCCAACGTAATCGAAATCTCAGCCGCACGGTTTTCTTCCTTCGAGTCTTTCCCGGTCTCCCGCCTCTTTCCTGCTTCTCTTTTGCTGCCTCTTTTTTCCCGCCTCTCTTCCCGCCTCTTTTCCCGCCTCTTTTCCCGCCTTCTTTCCTGCCCCGTCTTTCCCGCCCTTCTCACTCTTGACAACCGGAATGAACGGGGGCGTAGAGTAACCAGCCGTGCCGCTCTCGCACGAACACTTGTACTCGTAGGCAGCAGTCAGACTGCTCTGCCAGGCAGGGGGAGGCGAGCCTCACGGCCAATGATCGTGAAGCCGCTGTTGCATGCGCTGGGCACTTGCACAGCGTGCTACCCACTGGCTTACGAGCAATCCTGGCCGACGTCCTTCCTGTCGTGGCCAGGCCTCGACAATCTCATTGGCCCAGGGCGCGAGGTCTGCCGGCCAAACACGGCGCAAAATGCCTCTCTTCTGGTGCGCTTGTCCGCATGTGGCGCACGTATTACTTCGTACTCTGCCCCCCGCGCTATTTTGCACGCTGATTCCTCACGTGCGCCTATTCACGGTAGCCGGCCTTGGCCCAGTCGCAGGTCCTCGTTTGGCGCCGAAAACACAGCCTTGCTGCCAATGGGTGAGATGTGTCATGCATCGTGTCGCCTAAAGATTTTTAGCTGCCTTTTTTGGTTTGACAGGCTCCTCTCATACGAAGTACTCGTACAATGAGAGTTCCTTTTTTCCGCCTGCCAGTGTAATATGCCTTGGGTTGTAGACACACACCCTTTGTCATAATGGTGCAAGAGTACCGTCAAGTTCCCCAGATTCCCAATTTCGTCACATGACAGTGTGTCGTGAGGCTGCGTATTTTCGTGTGTATGATCTTTGTATTACACTCGACCGACCTTGCCAGAACATGAATTCTGCGTAAGAGGGTCTTCTTTAAGTTCATACATATGACTTATACGACTAATCGGTATAAAAAGATAAAACAGTTTAAAGTCTTTGAAAAACCACTGACGTACTTTAGGCTTAAGTACATTTATGCGCAACTTAGAATAATGAACAAAAAAGCAGGCGTGTCGATAGCATGACGGTGGCAAGGCTAACTACGCATGCCCGACATGGCCATTGCCATCTTGCGGTCTTTACGCGGTATAATATCTTGTATCGACAGGATCAACGAGGCTGCGCCAATGTCTGGACGAAGCGAGAAAACACAGCACCCGAGTCACGAAAGAATTGCAGGGACAGCCGGGGACACGACACACACCACATAAACAACCGACAAAACGGATGAGCACGCGCACCCCGTGCCACTGCCCTTTAACAGCCCGACGCAGCCTTTCTGGCAGGAGGCGTCCGACCCAGCGGTGACAGATGTGCAGACGACGGCCGCGCTGTCAGCGGCGGTGGCGTGGTGATTGTGGGCTGCGGCGGCCGCACTGTCTGTCCGCATGCTCGAGACCCAGCAGGACTGCTCCGCCGCCACCAGGTACAAGAGTGGACGGCCCGACGTCGACGTGCACGCTGTACAGCCGGGACGAGTGCACGGCTGTATGCGGCTGGCAGCGTGTCGCGCTACGGGTTCACAACAAGTGTGCTGCGGCGGTGCCTGGCACGCCGCCTGAGCCTGTAGACACACGGAGGCGATAAGCGTGCGGTGGAGGATGCCTCGGATGCCACGCAGAAGGGCGAGGGTGAAGACGAGCACGCCGGCTATTCCTGGGCCGCGACACCGCCCGCGGACGCGCCACGTCGTCCTCGCCACACCGTCCTCGCCACAAAGCTACGCGGCCAGCATCTCGCACAAGGACAGATAATGTCGCTGACGTACATCTTCTTCTACGGCGCTGGGTACAATTCCATGATCACGCAGCCGGTCGATGCGGGCTCGCGTGCGCTGGTGGACGATGGTGGACGCGGACGCGGCTGTCGGGGCCGCCACGGCCAGCGGGCTGCTTGCTGCGCGTCCCAGGGCCACGGCAGGGCGCTCTCCTGGCTCTGCGGCCGCGCGCTGGCGGCGATGTGCAGGAACGCGACGACGCTGCGCTGCAGCAGCGGTGGCCGGCGGGCGAGTCCCAGCACCGTGGTTTCGTGCGCGTAGTCATGCCCGTACGATGCTGCACGCAAACGCGGCTATGGCCCCGCTGCAGTGGGCCGGCGCTCGCCCAGCCCGCCGGTAACAGCGTCCAAAGCGCCGGGACGGCTATTTCCCGCAACGGCTCCAGGCGTGTGGGTGCGCTGTATTTGGGTCCTCCTTTGCACGATACTGGAAGGAGCGAAAGCGCAGTGTGCTTGCAGAGGAAGGCGCGACGGCGCCCGGGAGAAGGCCGGAAGAATGGCGCTCGCGAATATACTCGCATCTTTAATCGCGCGTCGTTTTGCGCAATGCGCTTCGGGCGTACGGAGTAATACTCTGTGTGACGGAGTACAGCGTCCTACTTCGTACTTCGTACTCGTACGCACGCACGTCCTGCCGCTTCCCCTGCTCAGCTCCACGCCACCCAGCTGGCCGGAACCAATGCCGCCGATTCGCAGACGACCTCCACGAAGACAGACTCCTCGCTGCTCACCCGTATCGTTTCCTTCTTCCAGTGATGTGCCGCTGCGAAGGCGGCGCGTCCGCTGTCTGCTGGCTGTCCATGACCACACTGGCCACCCGCCGCGTACGACTGCGAGGACGATGTGCGACGCGCGACGCAAGTCGACTTTGTACGACGCATCCCTCCGTACAAGGCGTTCGGTGCAGGTTCTGCGTCCCGCCAGTGTGGTCCAACGGATGCATGACCCGCTGGCCGGATGGGTCCGTGAAATGACCGAGGATGTCGGGGTGGACGGCGCGAGAAAGAGGCAAGTCCCGTCGGCTGAGTGGGCCGGCCTTCCGTCTTTCTCGGCTGTTTCGTCTGTTTTCGGCCTGGCCTCGTCTGTGGCCGGGACTCGTATGTTGACCAGTCTTCCTCGTAGCCGGGCGGACAGGCTGCCCGGCAGGAGCTCTGGCTGCGCGTGCCTCGCCATGCAGGCTAAAGGAGAGGCAAAGCTGGGGTTGCATTCGAGCGGGTGCAGCGGCACAGAACCCAGAAACGGCAGAGCCTGCAGACAGCCGACGCCGGAAATGCAGAATGCAGAACTGCAATGCATCTGGCGGCATCTGCACGCAACACAAGAGTGGCAACCAGCGACGCCGTGGCCGAGTTCCGTCCCACACATCGGCTGCTGCGCGTCGCTGGTGTCCAGGTCCTCGGGTCACCCGCCCTGCCGGGACTGGCGCTGGTTGTCTTGCGTTTTGTCAACTTGTCCTTCTGCCCTTGTGTCCTCTGCCGCCCTGCCGTGAACCTGCGTGTCTGTGCTGTATGCCGTCGTGCTCTCGTCCACGCGGCTTCTCGGTTCCCATCTCGGCTTGTTTTGCTCCTATTGTTATTGTCCTATTGTTCGGCCCAGTCGGTCCTTTTCACCTCTTCATTCGGCTTTTCAGCTACTCTTCAGTCACTCTTCAGTCACTCTTCAGTGCTCCCCAGTCAGCTCTATTGTCAGCCAGCCAGCTCTCCAGGTCAACTCTTCAGTCAAGCCTACTTTATCCTACTTTGTAGCCCGTCCGAGCCACATTAATCTCACCTACTTTGCCCGCCGGCACTTGTCCAGCCTCAGAGCACAAAAAACACTCGTATGTTGCCGCACTGCCCCCCCGACCCTCGTCCCCTGATCCCGGCTGTCTGGCTCGCTCTTCATTGGTCCCACTGCACCGGTGTCATTTCCTTTGTCCTGACCGCATGCGTCGTCCTGCTTTTCTGCTTACCTGCCCGCCCTGTGCTTTGCCTTCTGCCCTTTTGCCTTTCTCCTTTTTGTCCTGCCTCGCACACCGCTTCAACAGCGGCCAGGCGTGAGCCCGCCGTCCCGGCTGTTTTCGTCCGTTTTGGCTCGGACTGGCCGCCTACGTCTTGCGTCCTCTTTGGGGCTCTTTGTCTGCATCGCAGCCACGTGCGCGGCACGACGAGGTTGTAGAGCAACGGCCCCGGCCTCGTGTTTTTGTCATTTTTCTGGGTTGCGGCGCTCTGTTTTCCTATTTCAGTCCTTAGTTCGTGTCTTCATTTCCTGTTTCCAGTTTTAAGCTTCTCGCCGGTCTCCAGTTTCCAATTCGGCCTCTGGACTCCTCTGTTCCATAAGGAGTATTACTTCATCCTCGACTGTCATCATACAAAGTACGCAAGTCTGTATTGCCCTCCACCTCGCCTACTCCCGAGCCGGCGAATCACGAGTCTTCCCTTGTCCCCCCAGCACGTCAACCCCGACGTGACCAGCCGGCTGGGTCCAGAGCTGCCAAGCCACCTTCTTTGAGACGGTCTGGCAAGCCAACCCTAGTTTGGTAATCAGCCGGGATCGCCTCGGCCGTTTCGTCGGAACCACACACACGGGCCTCTCCCTCCTTTCCTCACGGCGTCCACGTCCGTCTCACACCTCCAGCATCCTCCGGTTTGCGGACGATGTCATGCGACTTACCGTGGCATCGACACAAGCAGCGTCGTAATACGGGCACAGCGCCCGGATCCCCGTCTCGCAGCTTTTCTCGCATCCTCGCATCCCCATCCCGAGGAGGCGCGAGGGCGCAAAGCAGACGCCGAGTGGCTTTGCTGAGGGCTGGACGGCTGACGATTTATTCTACATGTGGCGAGCGAGCCGCCGACGGGATCTGGGTGTCTGCTCGTCTGCCATCTACCCCCGGCGCCCCATTCCTTCCTTCGCCGGCCTCTCCACCTGCTTGCTCTTGTTTCGTTAGCCTTGCGCTTGGCTCTGACCCGACGCTGTGCGAGCCTACTTTGCACCTGCTGCGGTTATTCTATTTCCCAAGACCCCTGAGCGACCGCTTGCCGGCTTACCAGATTGCCGGAAAGCCGCACAGCCGCCTCGCTTTTTGCTGATCCGTGCCTCGTTTTCCGTCTCTCCTGGTTCGGGCTCTGGTTCTGGTCCTGGTCCTGGTCCTGTCCGCCCTGCCCGACCCCAGTTGTGCTGTTCTGCCGCTGCACCGCTCACCTTCTTTCTGTTTTTCTGTCTTCTGACCGTCTTCGTACACCGACTAGAAACGAAACGTGTTCTCCGGGCACAGGCAAGGCCACTGCCCACTTACGATACCTTGTCCCTAGTCCGCCGTGCACAGCGGCCCGCCAGATCCCTGAGCTGGACGGGTGCCCTGCAGCCGTACCCACCAGAGAGACGTGTGTGCCGACGAGAGGCGCGCGGTGCTTGGCCGTCGGTCTGGGGGCCCAGCTGCCATTCTGGTACGAAGTGACCGCTCTGGTACGAAGGGAGTGGTCCGTACAAGTACAGAGTCTGGCCGCTACAAGAGCTGAGAGTGTCCGGTGCTTTTGCTCTACTTCATCTCGCTGCCGGGAATGAAGCACATCGACAGACACGCTCTCACAACGCCTTTCATCCACACGCCGGTCATCGCCGGTGTTGACCAGTCCGACCATGAGTCCTTCAGAGAGACGACGACACCGCCACAGCCACAGCCAAGGCCATCCACACAGCTACGGCCATAGCCACGGCCACAACCGTGCCCACGGCAGCACCGGCTCAGCACGCCTACCGCCCGCATCGACATCCGCCTCGGCGGCAGCACCGCTCGCCGCGTCCGTCGGCGTCGGCCACAGCACCACGTCGTCGATCGCCGAGGACAGCTACGCGGCAGCCGCGGCAGCAGCAGAGGCGGCCGAGGCGGCCGACGGGTCCTACGGCGGCGACGGCGAATACTACGGCGGCGAGTACTACAGCGACTATGCCAACAACAACTACTACTACAACTACTACTACGGCGGCGCCAACAACAGCCTCAACAGCCTCAACAGCATCAACAGCATCAACATGACGGGCCTGCAGAGCGGCGCCGATGGGGACGCCGGGGCCGGGGCCGCAGCGGATGCCGAGCTCGACGATGGCCACGAGCTGATGGCGCTGCTGGCGCCGCCGGCGCCGGCGGGAGACGACGACGACAACAATGACGACACGGCCACGGGAAACTACGAGGGCTCGGTGACCAGCAGCATCCGGGCGCACGTCTACGAGGAAGGGCTGCGGTTCCACGCGTTTCAGGGCGCCGGCAGCACGGAAAACGGAGGCGGCGTGATGCCGACCAGCTCGGGCAAGCTGTACGCGCTGCCCAACGACGAGACGGAGCAGAACTGCGACGACATGAAGCACGCCATGACACTGCTGGTGATGCGGGGACAGCCGTTCTACGCGCCGGTGCACGAGCGGCTGGTGGCCGGCGGCGAGGTGCTGGATCTGGGCACGGGGACGGGCATTTGGGCGATTGAGCGTGAGTGTTTGATTTCTGTGTTTCTTCCTCTTCTCTTCTCTTTTCTTTCTCTTCTTCTTCTCTTCTCTTCTCTTCTATTTCCCTTCTTCTTCTCTTCCATTCTCTTCTCTTCTCTTCTCTTCCCCTTTCTTTCTCTTTCTCCCCCTCCCTCCCTCCCTCCCTCTCTCTCTCTCTATCTCTCCTCTCTCTAACCCCCCAGTCGCCGATAGTTACCCCCAGACAACCGTCCACGGCATCGACCTCTCGCCGATCCAGCCCAACTACGTGCCCAGCAACGTCTTCTTTGCCGTCGACGACTTCGAGGACGAATGGCTGTACCCGGCGGCGTCGCTGGACTTTGTGCACATGCGCCACAGCCTCTTCGCCGTCGAGGACCGGCCGGCGCTGCTGCGGCGCATCTGGCGGCACCTCAAGCCGGGCGGCTACGTCGAGTTCCAGGAGCTGCTGCCGGCGGTGCAGTGCGACGACGGCACGCTGACGGAGCGCACGCCGTACGCGCTGCGCGACTTTTTCCAGTACGTCGGCGCCGGCATGCGGACGTCGCCGAAGCTCGCCGGCGGCGAGCTGCTGGCCAGCAGCGCGCCGCTCAGCCGCACGCTCGCGGACGAGCTGCAGGCGGCCGGCTTCGCGGATGTGCGTGCGGCCGTGCACAAGTGTCCGGTGGGCGTATGGCCGCGCGACCGGCGGCTGCGCGGCTGCGGCCTGCTGCTACGCACGGCGCTCATGGACGGCCTGCGCGGGTGGGCGTGCCGGCCGCTGGGCATGTCGGCCGGCGGTCTCGGCTGGACGACGACCCAGATCGAGATCTTCCTCGTCGACGTGCGCAAGGCCGCCATGGACACGTCGCTGCACGTGTACTTTCCGCTGCACGTGGTGTACGCGCAGAAGCCGATGGAGTGATGCCGGGGGCCTGGACGTGGGAGACACGGTCTCTACGATGTGCAGGGAGATAGTATAGGACGGCTCCGATCATGGCAGGCGGCTTGGGCCAGGACACCAGGAGCAACGGACGGAAAAGGCACGACTAATGATACACGACGTCACGATCCTATAGACAGCAGAATAAAGCGTGCTGTGCGAGGGCTTTGTGATGGCAGCAGTGTAGGAGCTAGATTGTTTGATTTTTCATGTTATTTCGTTCCCATTTAGCCGTTGTTCACAGCAAGTACCTGGCTCAGTCTTCGGCGTTCTTTGAATAGGATCGACTTATGAGCACTGTACTTGTCATCGGTATAGTCTCACAACTACCTTTGTGACTCTTCGCTTTACACTCGATTTCCATACTCGATTGCGCTTGGCTAATATCTTGCTCAAGAGTTCCTGCCATCTTGCATCAAATCCTAGGACAGCAGCATCTTGTAGCTCCACTGCTCCTGCGGCACGTTGGCGTACTGGATGCTCGTCGGGTGCTTCTGGCGGGCCGGCAGCACGCGTCGGATGTAGAGGTCGCCGACGTTGATGGTGTCGTAGGCGGGCGGACGGTCGGGGCCGGTGCAGCTGTCGAGGACGCCGAGGTCGACGTCGGGGTCGAGGGTGAGAAAGAAGGGCAGCGAGTAGCGCGCGCCGCCGGTCTTGTTGCGCACGCGGTGGACGGTGGCCGGGAAGAGGCCGTTGGTCTGGCGCTCGAGGTACTGGCCGACGTTGCAGACGAGGGTGCCGGGCGCGGGCGGCGCGTCGACCCAGACGCCGTCGGTGTTGAGCACCTCGAGGGCCGGCACGGCGTCCTGCAGCACGAGCGTGAGCCACGAGAAGTCGGCGTGGGCGCCGAGGCCGACGGCCGTTCCCGCAGCATCGACGGGCGTCGGCGGGTAGTACAGCGCGCGCATGCCGGTGATGGGGAAGCGGAAGAGGCCGTCGAGGCCGTGCTCGGGCTGGCCGAGCGCGAGCGCAAAGATGCGCACCAGCTTCATGGCCAGCGGCATCACGCGGTTGTAGTAGGCGTAGAGGCCCTCGCGCCACCACGGCGCCGCCGCCGGCCAGATGTTCTGCGCCTTGGTGATGTGCGGCGGCGGCGCGGCGCCGACCTTGCCGACGTAGTCCTGCTCCGGCTCGAGGACGCAGTCGCCCATGGTGAAGGCCTCCTTGATGTCTACACCGTCAGCGGGCAGCCGTGAAGTCGTGAAGCCAGCGAGGCCGACAGCCTCAAAACATACCGCCCGCTGTCCGCGGGTCCAGCCGCGTCTCCAGCATCGGCTCGTAGCCGCGGATGGCCGGGTTCTTCTGCACGTGTGCGTCCATCTTGGCGGCGAGGTCGAGCGAGAAGAAGCGCGCCAGCAGCGCAAAGGTCTCGCTTACGACCGCGTCCGGGATGCCGTGGTTCTTGATGTAGAAGAAGCCGCAGCGGTGGCAGGCATCGTAGATCTGCCGGGCGATCGCCTGGCGCTTCTCGAGCGACGGGCTGTCGAGGTCGGCCAGATCGACCGTGGGGATCTCCGTAAACGACGACGGCTTGTCGGCCACCTTGCGGTACGTGGCCTCGGAGCCGGAGTGGAAGAAGACATACTCGCCGTCCTGGCACGTCAGACTACTACGGCAGGGGGTGCGGGGACGCAATGCTCACCTCCTTGCTCGGGTGTGCTGGCGGCAGCACTTCAGTCATGATGGCAGTTGGCAACGGGCTGGGCGTATTCGTGCAGCTCAACTGACTCGCAGCAAACGACTATACTGCACAATGTATGCACGGCAACCGACAACTCTACTCCGTAGACCAGCGCCAGCGTCGCAGGGAACCTTATCTATCCGGCGCTGTCCCGCCGAAAGCCGCATGCGGAGCTGGAGTGGGACGGAACCCAGTAGCATGGGTTGGCATTCTCCACGCCCAAGAAGATAGGATAGTAGTCGGAGCTCGATAGATGTTGTATCGCAATGACGATCACAAGTATCATAGTAGCGGTCGAAATGACTCTCTCATACTATCTCACATCTCTGGCTGTCCCATAACTACTCCGTAAGAGCCACAGGTCCCCGAGTCAGCACCAGCAACAACCCGACTCGGCGCCGCAGCCATGGCGTCTCTCAGCTCCTATGCAAAGAACATCTTTGCCTCGTCCTACGGCAAGAACAAGCCCGAGTTCTTCTGGTGGTATTCCAAGAACACGCCGGCCAGCGAGAAGAAGCTGCTCTTCAAGATCGACTTCTTCATCCTGACCTACGGCTGTCTCGCCTACTTTGCCAAGTGGCTGGACCAGTCCAATGTAAGCTGTCTGCCGCTTTGTGCTTGTGTAGTTTCGGCCGTGTTGACTCTGCTGTACTTATTCGGACTAACACCCCCAGCTGAGCAATGCTTACGTCAGCGGCATGAAGGAGGACCTGGGCTTCGTCGGCACCCAGTTCAACACGATCAACACCTGCTTCTCCGTCGGCCAGATCCTGGGCCCGATTCCGGCCAACATCCTGCTCACCTGGATCCCCCCGCGCATCCTGCTGCCCGGCCTCGAGTTCCTCTGGGCGGCTCTGACCATCGGCACCTATGCCGTCACGGACGTCAACCAGCTCTACCCCATCCGCTTCTTCATCGGCTTCCTCGAGGGCTCCTGCTTCGTCGGCATCCAGTATGTCCTCGGCTCCTGGTACAAGAAGACGGAGATCGGCAAGCGCACCGCCATCTTTGCCTGCGCCGCCTACGTCGGCACCATGATCAGCGGCTACCTGCAGAGCGCCGTCAAGGCCGGCCTCGACGGCAAGAACGGCATCGAGGCCTGGCGCTGGGTCTTTATCATCGACGGCATCATCACCGTCATCGTCGCCGTCTACGGCTTCCTCTTCTTCCCCGACACGCCCTACAACACCAAGGCCTTTTACTTCTCCGCCGACGAGAAGGCCCGCTGCATCGAGCGGCTGGCCGAGGACGGCCGCATCGAGACCACCAGCTTCTCGCGCGGCCTCTTCCTGCGCACCGTCAAGTCGTGGCAGTTCTACGTCCTGACCATCCTGTGGTGCTTCTGGAACACCACCGTCGGCAAGGTCGCCAACACCGTCTTCCAGCTCTTCCTCAAGTACGACCCCGACCACTCGTGGTCCGTCTACCAGATCAACAACATCCCCACCTGCATCAACGGCTGGAACATCGTCATGGTCCTCGCCCTCAATGTCTACGTCGACGCCACCGGCTACCGCATGCGCGCCGTCGCCTTCAACCTCGCCGTCCTGCTGTTCGGCACCATCTGCCTCGTCGTCTGGGACATCCCGCTGGGCCTCCGCGTCGTCTCCTACATGTTTGCCGGCACCGACGGCCCCCTGTCGCCCATCTACTACTCCTGGGCCAACATCCTGACCACCGGCGACACCCAGGTCCGCGCCCTGACCCTGGCCATCATGAACTCGTGCGGCGCCGCCGTCACCACCGTCATCCAGCAGTTCCTCTTCGCCGTCACCGACGCGCCCGAGTACCGCAAGGGCTTCGCCGCCAGCCTGGCCTTTGTCGTCGGCATGTGCGTCTGGGTCACGGTCGTGCGCCTCTGCGAGCTGCGCGAGGAGGCCAAGCGGACCATTGACGCTGCCCGGGACGGCTCGATCGCCTCCGAAGTCATCGACGTCCAGCCGGAGCTAAAGGCCTAGTGCTGTGGGCGAGTCGGACAGGCTGGCAGACCATTATCCTATCAGCGTCGGCAACTTCGCCTAGCCGTCGGAAAGCATCCATAGTGGATCTACATAGTGCAATTCATCTGCTGTTTCGTGCAAACAAACCGCCCAGAGTTCAAGCCTTGGTCCCTATCTTGCGGGAAACGACAATTTCTGTGATAAGAGTTGTTCGTTTATATAGAAGTAGCCTTAACTTCCCCGGATTCCAAGCTGAGCGCCGCCCTGACATATTGCTGGAAGGTCGGCGTTGCTTGCATGTCCAGACTGGGCAGCAGACATCTTATCGAACGGGTAGCGGGCTCCCTGCGGCCTACTGCTGGACGGCCCAAGCCGGCGGAATACTCGTAGTGGCCTGACAGGGCCGGAACCAGCCAGTGGCCTCGAAAATCAGAGAGGCAGCAGACATTCGTCTAACTTGTATTGCGGTGCTTGCTGGGCTGCATCTGGTGGCTGACTTCCGTCCACGGTCTGCAAGATTATCTTCTAGAAAGAAAGAGTTTCAAAAGTATTATCAGTTGCTGGCTGCTCTCGCCGGCCAGACCGCTGCCGGCAAGATATTCCCGCGGCTGAGAGTCCTGCCGCCCCCAACGATGACTACGCAGACGGCCGTTGCGGAGGTGGACACGACACAGCTGCGGCTTTCCTCGGGCAACGGTCCTGTGTACCGGACGGTGCTGCGGACGCCGCTCCGGGACGCCACGCCGGAGGAGATCCCGCTGATCGACGTGAGCGGCATCTTCAGCCCGGAGGCCAGCGTGCGGGCAGCCGTGGCCCAGCAGGTGCGCAACGCTGCCATGAACAACGGCTTCTTCTACATGAAGAGCCACGGCATCCCCGAGGCCGTGACGGACGCGGCATGCCAGGCCTGCCTCGACTTCTTCCGGCAGGACGCCGCGGCCAAGGCGCCGGCCAACTCGGCGTACTCGCCCTTCTTTAACGGCTACAAGCCGCCGGCCACGCAGCGCATCAACCCCAGCGAGTCCGTCGACGTGCGCGAGACCTTCTCCTGGGTCTACGACCCGCGCTACGACCCGGCCGTCGCCGACGTCGCCGCCATCCCCGCCGACGTCGCCGCGCTGCTGCGCATGGAGGACTTCCCCTGGACCGCCACCGGCAGCGTGCCGCACTTCCGCGGCGCCGTCCTCGCCTACTGGCGCGCTTGTCTCGCCCTGGCGCGCGCGCTCGTGCGCTGCTTCGCGCTGTCGCTGGCGCTGCCCGAGGACTACTTTGACGCCAAGTTCTCGCACCCCGACGCCGCGCTCGCGCTCAACTACTACCCGTCGCTCCCCCGGACCGGCGACGTTGGCGATGGCGACGGCGGCGGCGGCGGCGACGTCTCCATCGGCTCGCACACCGACTTCCAGCTCTTCACCGTCCTCTGGCAGGACGGCGCCGGCGGCCTGCAGGTCCTCAACCGCCACGGCCAGTGGCTACGGGCGCCGCCCATCCCCGGCACCTTTGTCGTCAACATTGGCGACTACTTCCAGCGCATCACCAACGACCGCTACGTCAGCACCGTCCACCGCGCCCAGAACCACAGCGGCCGCGAGCGCATCAGCATGCCCTTCTTCTTCGGCTTCAACCGCAACGAGAGCTGCGGTGTTCTCGACACCTGCCTCGCGCCCGGCGAGACCAAGAAGTACGACGAGGTCAGCTGCGCCGACTGGGTTGCCCGCCGCGTCAAGGCCATGCACACCACGGGCGAGGGCGAGGCCAGGTGACGGCGGAGAAGTACTTTCGAGTGTTGGCTTCCTGGCTGATTACGGCTCTCGGCAAGATAACAAAGCGATGCGATCATGGCAAGCGAAAAGTAGTTGGCGATTGTTTACTCCTGCTGCAACCGGATGTGCATCACTCTATCGCAATCATACAGTCTGCACCCACTCTGTGTCGGACGGGATATTATTTTGTCTCGCCTTTCCGAGACACTGCAGCTTGCTACGATTTTGGCGTAACATTCATTTATCTAAAGCAGGGCATCAGACCAGTTTCAGCATGCGAACATACGATCCCGATCAACCCGCAGCCGATAACTCCAGATACGGGCCGAAGTTTGATTGCGCGTGCTACAGTTTAGCTTCACAACAGTTCACAATGCTCGAGTGGCCTTAAGTGTACTAGTATATACGAGTTCGCTTGTTCCTGCCATACCAGGCTGCGTTCCCAGCTCTAATTCTTTATATCAGCGACTACTACTGTAAAGTCCCTTTGTATTTGCTCAATACACAATCCGATGAGACTAAGACACGGAAGTGTCGCTACAGCTATTCCAGATTCGGGTATCGCGCCTCTTTTGTCGACATGAAGAAGTACTTCCTCTATCTCGAATCAATAGTGCTTTACTCGACTGAAATGACAGCCGTAACTCGTTCCGGTGTCTTAGACACTGCAATGCACGATATCAATCTGCACGAGTCACTGGGATACGTACGGTGTATATAAATCGCAAGATCCCAGCTTGCAAGTGATAGACAAAGTGTCAACAGTCACAACATCATCCCCAGTTGCAACCATGCGTTCTTTCACTGTGGCCACGGCCGCCTTGTCGTTCTCAAGTGCGTGCCTGGCCTTCGTACTGCCACGAGACGACCAGCCGTCAGCATCCACAGTACCGCCAACATCGTCAACAGCGGCATCGTCCGCAGAAAGTTCTGCTCCCTCTGCGTGCCGGAAGACTAAAGTTGCTATTCTTGGTGCCGGCGTCGCGGGTATCACTGCAGCCTGGGCTCTTTCCAACGAGTCCATCTCTGACTTTGTTATTGTGGAGCGGAACGACTATGTCGGTGGCCGCATGCGCCACAGAGACTTTGGTGTCAATGCTTCCGACCCAGACGGCAAGCCGTATGTCGTTGAGATCGGTGCGAACTGGATCGAGGGCCTTGGGTCCGCGGAAACCAATTGGAACCCAATCTATCTCCTGGCTCAACGCTACGGCCTCGTCAGCACGTACGCAAACTACAGTGCCATCCAGACTTTCGATGAGACTGGCCTGTATGACTTTACTGCCCTCATGGACGACTTTGATGCTGCTTCCGAGATTGCTTCCAAGGACGCCGGTTACGTCATCACAGACAACTTGCAGGATATAGATGCACGCACCGGTCTCAGTCTCGCCGGCTGGAAGCCGGGCCGCGATATGCATGCCCAGGCCGCCGAATGGTGGGGATGGGACTTTGAGGTTGCTTTCACGCCCGAGCAGTCTTCCATGGCGTTTGGTGCGGCAGGCAGCAACGCCACCTTTGTCTATTTCAGCGATGAAAGCAACCTGGTCTGGGACCAGAGAGGATACAACGCACTCCTCCTGGGAGAGGCAAGCGAGTTTCTGGCCGACAACGACCCGAGGCTCTTGCTCAACACGAATGTGAGCACCGTTGAGTATAGTGACAAGGGGGTAACAATACACCTCAACAACGGCAGCGACTGCATCGAGGCTGACTACGCCATCTGCACTTTCTCGCTCGGCGTCCTGCAAGCCGGCACGACGGTGAGCTTCGAGCCCGAGCTGCCTCGCTGGAAGCGCGAGGCCGTTGAGCAGTTCACCATGGCCACCTACACCAAGATCTTCATGCAGTTCAACGAGACCTTTTGGCCCCCCGACGTCCAGTATATGCTGTATGCGGATCCCGAGGATCGCGGCTACTACCCCCTCTTCCAGCCGCTGGACACGGCCGGCTTTGTCGAAGGATCCCGCATCCTGTTCGGCACTGTCACCAACGACCATTCTTACCGTGTCGAGAAGCAGACCGACGCCGAAACCCAGGCTGAGATCATGGCCGTGCTGCGGAGCATGTTCCCCAACCAAACCATACCTGAGCCTACCGCGTTCATGTATCCGCGCTGGAGCGAGGATGAGATGTCCTTTGGCTCGTACAGCAACTGGCCTATCGGCGTGACTCTCGAGCGGCACCAGAATCTGCGGGCCAATGTCGATCGGCTCTGGTTTTCGGGCGAAGCCAATTCGGCCGAGTTCTTTGGCTTCTTGCACGGTGCATGGCTGGAAGGCCGGGAGGTCGGCAGCCGCATCGCAAGTATTCTAACTGGAAACCAGTCGGAAGCTAATGCGGTGATGATTCACTACAAGGTGCTACATGGGACAACACAATTCGATGAGTATACGGATGATAACGGGTGGGATTCGGCGTTGGACGTCTAATAATGTAAATCAGTAATTTAACCAGGAGTGGTAGTATCCGTCAGATAGTCGACAACATTAATTGGTCACAATTTCATCACATCTTCTCGATTGAGAGGCCGCATCTATAGAACAATTACGTACTAATATTATATAACTTGATACATACAGCGGCGATGTCTATGAAATAAGAAGCACAAAATATATCTGTTGTGCTCTTTGGACGTGAAATTACGCACAATGTCCAGGCTGTCTTGTCAAGTTTTAGAAGTGTATTGTCCTAGACTAGATATGAGACATGACTTATAGCAAATATTTCTCTTTCAGGTAAGTCCAGACGAGAACCAGGCTGAATCCGGTATGTTAAGACAACGATTGGGTGCAAGGATAGTGCAGGGTACAACCTACGAGTCAAGATTTACTATGTTGCGTATATAACTGTGCACATGATTTGTACATCTGCGGAATCGTATCGCTTTATCAAATTGTGTTCAGATCAATAGGCGACGCAAATGTTCTCGGACTATGTCGTAAATTTGACAGGAAACAAGACAGGTCATGCTCTGTCACCAAGTAAATGCCAAAGATATCAACGTACGAGAAGCCTTATCGTGTATTGAAGACGTACCAACGAGCACCTAGATTAACGAGCCAACTCTGTAGGTTTGATCGGTGTACTTTTGATTCGGCTGACGCCAGGACGGCTAGTTTGAGAAGTACGGCGTAGATCTCATCTATTCTGCTGAAACTTAGTCTGTAACCAACATCAGAATGGCTGTGACTTTGTAAACGGCAGTGAAACCGTACACGACTGCTTCTTTGTTCTTAAGTGTTCATATGATTACAACATTCGTATGGAGTACACAGTGCTTTTTCTACACCGTTACCAATCAATACAAGTAACATGACAAGTAGCATGGATCTCCGCGGCGATGGATATGTCTGGCTCGTCGGGAGGACTCCGATACAGGAAAAAGTTATCGTAGCGCCTTTCCCTCAGTAGCTGAGCCCATGGCCAAGGAAACCGGCACTACAAATATTCCGCAAGGACGACAAGTTAAGAGGACTTGTACGAGTACTGACTTCGTAATAACACGTACGAATAAGCTGACCACAGGTACATACGGAGTACTAGGACTTAGTCCTGCAATGCGTGGGCGATGTGACGCCGCTACGGGTTGGCGTTCTAAAATTTGCCACCTGCTCTTTTAGGCTCAGTGCCTTGTCTCGGTCTCGGCTGTTAAGGCTTATTCGCCGGTCCGTGTCACGATTTTAGCTAATATCTTCTTCGTACAGAGAACGTACTCGTACGTGTATGTAGCGCGTTATTTTGTGGCCAAAACTGCGCCCTTTCTATTCCCGTTACCTACTATATACAACTACCAATGCAGACCTTGTCTATAGACAGATGAGTATTACTTTATATACGTGCGTTTCTTCGTAAACACTTGGGTGTTGGCGAGCTACGCGATGGGAGCGTAGAAGCTGAAACGACCCTGGGGATCGTACTTGCTCTTCAGCGCATGCAGCTTGTTCTGGCGCCACGCCTCGTTGCCGTACCACGAGTTGGCGGTCTCGTCGCCGTACGCGTAGTTGACGTACGAATGGAGACTGCCGACGGCGCCGACGGCGCCACCGTTGCTGCCCGCCCAAAGAGCGTCGCGGATCTGGTTGCCCAGCTTCTTGGTGGACGCGTCAAGCGCCGTGCCGTTGGGGGTGTAGGTCAGCAGCGGGGCGGCAAGAATGTTGTCGGAGCGGTAGGCAAAGGCCGTGGCGCTGTCAGCGAAGCTCTTGACGCCGCTCTGGGCGTAGCCCTCGAACATGAAAAGTGCGCCGGCGTAGGGGGTGTCCGTGCTGGTGGTAGCGGTCTTGAAGAGCTCGTAGGCCTGGCGCATGGCGGTGGTGTTGTACTGCTCGAGGTAGATGGGGAAGCGCGGGTTCGCGTTGCCCGTCTTCTTGCAGGGAGTCGAGGACAGGTCGATGCCGGTCCAGACAGCGAGGTCGAGGTAGGTGCCGTTGTCAGGGGTGTTGACGAGCAGGCCCAGGTCGACAAACGGCTGCAGGTACTTGCTGTCGATGACATCGGCGCCCTCCTGGATCAGGTACATGGCGACGACGGGCTTGTCGGCGTCAATGGTGGGCTCGTAGAACCAGTACGACCAGTTGTGGAAGTCGTCGTCCTGGGTGCTCTCGCCACCAGCCAGCCAGAGGCTGTTGGCCTTGGCGTAGACCTCCTCGACCTGGTCGCCGCTGAAGATCAGGGTGCTGAGGGCATAGTTGGGCTTGGTGACGTCGTAAATCTTGGAGGTGACCGAGGTCACGATGCCAAAGTTGTGGCCGGCGCCCTTGACGCCCCAGAACAGGTCCGCGTTGGAGTTGGCGCTGACGGTGACGAGGGTGCCGTTGGCCAGCACGACTTTGGCAGAGATAAACTGGTCGGACACAAGGCCGTGACGCCCTTGCAGCCAGCCGTGGCCACCGCCGAGAGCGGGCCCGAGATAGCCGACACACTCGCACGTGCCGGTCACGGTCTGCTTGCCGGCCGCCCAGAGAGTGTCCGTGACGTTCTTGGACATGACGCCGCCGCCGACCGTCATGGTGGTGCCGTCCTTGGCGATGGTGATGCTGTTCAGCTGAGACAGGTAGATCTCAATGCCGCCCTGCAGCTTGCCCAGCGATGTCATCGAGCCGTGGGCGCCGTTCGTGGCGAGGAAGGGCAGGCTATTCTTGTTGGCATAGAGAACCTGGTGGGAGAATGAGCATGTAGCCGGATGGGAAATCCAAACAAAGAGGCGAGGTGAAGCATACCGTCTGGACAACATCATTCTCAGTCGCGGGAATGACAATGAGGTTGGGGCTGGGAGCATCCAGCGTCGACCACCGGCTGGCGATGTCGGTGAAGCCGCTGCTGGAGTGCTCCAGAACCTGAGCTTTGCTGGAGAGCTGCTTTTTCAGATCGGCGACGTTGGCACATGCTGCGGCCACAAACTGGACGGCAAAAGCCGCCAGCTGGAGGAACTCAGAAGTACGCATGGCTGAACTGACACGAGTTGCGGGATGGAGGGGGAGGATCAACACAACACCGGAGGAGGAGGGGATGGAAGGAGAAGCAGCCTGAAAGATCGACAGGGAAAAGAACGACTGGGCGAAAGACCCGGTTGGTGTGAATTGCGCTACTGAGAGAAACAGGGTCGCCTAGACGTCATGGGCGCGAATGTCGCTATATATCCTGTTACTGCACGTGGCATCAAAGCCAAAAAAAGACCGGTGGAACGACTCCTCCTTCCGAGAGAGGACAAGAAACGATTTACGAAACCAACAAGGAAGGCCAGTCAATAGAGGGTCGACAGACGGCCGGTCTACGCCGTATTGATGCAGTCGACCACTCTGCTACAGAATATTAGGCGACATCGTGGCCGCCATTCTCGCCAGCCATGCCGGAGATGACCAGTGCTGAGAAGACTACTCGTACTCCGTAATATCGACCCACCCTGTCCGCCCGTGTACGGCAAAGGGAGCTTCCATGCAGCGAAGAGGTGGGGGCCTCAAGGCGGAGGGAGAGCGGAAAGCAGAGTCACATGGGAAACACGACAAGTGCAGAGGGAAAACAGCAAACCAGCCACCGGGCTAGCGGAGCATACGCAGGCTCGAGCGGACGATCTTTACCGGACTAGCTCTAGTCGTACGGGGGCCATCGATCAGATGAAGAAGTGTGTGTCCTCGTACGGAGTACTCGTACAACGTAAGGTACGAAGCAATGCAGAGCGGTCACTATTATCTACTTGAGATCTCATCTCCTTGTCAAACCTAAACGACGTATTTCATATGCGAGTTGATATGTACAAGTCGTTGCATGTATGAGTGCTGGAGCGCCAGTGCTTTCGCCATGCGTCTTAGTCTTCTCCATTCAGCTTCCGATTGCTTTGAATAAGCCACGAAATACAAAGTGTAAATACTCGTACTTACTCCGTATGCGTACAGTAGCTTGTTCTACGAGTACGATACTAATCTTTGATTATCAAGAATTATCAAGCGTGCTCGTGCGCATGATTCGTGCTCGTATGCGGGACAATTAAAGTTACGTACTAATCCGTCTTGGAAAGTGGCAAGAAAGATCGCTGCAAGTAAGAGCTTGGCACACTCAGCCTGTGTCACTTGTATGCAACCAACTCGCACACACTCGGAGATGCCTTGGCAGCACCGGCTTCTACCTACGGCACTTCACAGGTTCTAAAGCGCGAGACACTACCATAGTTCCGTTCTCGCAGTCCTTGAAACTGATTCTTAGCGCGCCGTACTATCCGCCACTCCAATCAACAGCAAACATCCCATTTTGCTGCATTCGCAGTAGACTACTAGCCCTACGTCGCATTGCTTGGTCCTCGTCTCCTTTGCTTATTATCTTCGGCGTCCGCATCAGGAACGCTAGAATATGCACCGCACATTGTGTAAGCCAGCAGCTTACACGCGGACGAATCCGTGTAGCAAATGAAAACCTGCAGCGCTGTAATACTCGTACTTGGCTACTCGTACTGGTACGACTAGTCTGCTTGTCTGTTACCCATTTGATAACATTACCGAGGCTTACTCCGTACAAGATCGTAGGGCAGCACCTACGGACACTAAAAATGGCACCCTCACGGTGTTCTTCTCTCTTCGGGTAAGCGTCGTGGCGCTTGAAATGTAAGAAGTCTCCCCGGGCGGCGTACGGTGTGTGGGCATTGAATTGTTTTCGTAGTCGTAGCCTTGCAATCACGTCTGACGACCCCTTGCTACGTAGAGACAAGCCGGCCAATGGCGCCACCGGCTACGGCTCGGCAATTAATACTTGTGCTTGTTCATGTTGCATTTTGTATACGGAGTAGAGAGTCTAGATTTTACTCCGTATCTCACATACGATGCATCAAGCCATTGAATTTAGCCCCACAAGGGGTACGAGTAAACTTGACTAACACGGACAGCTGGATTGTTAGACCGATGGCTAAGAGACCTAGCCTGTTTAACTGCTAGTCCGGCATTCTACAGCGTACGAGTACGAAGTATACGAGTACGTAGAGCGCTTTGGTTTTGGCAACTTTGCTGATCTCAAGACGATCTTCACTCGTGCGATATCTACAGGGACCGATGGGCTGCCAGGCACAATACAGATGGCGGCAATCGCCGTGCGCCAGCCGTTATAGATTACATAGCCACGTCAGTCGAGTTGCCAAAAGAGGGGAGACCTAGGATCCGGGAGCACGGAGAAGGGGGTGGCGGGGCGATGGCTTTGATACCTAGCCTGTTCACCTGTTCTAGTTTTATGGTGTAGAGCGCTTTGGCTTTTGGCTACTCAGTGATGCTCTTAACTCGCCGCACAGAATGGCTGGACGGAAAATCTGCACGATTTAAGAGCATAGCAGGGGGTGTGTTGCAGGCTCCCTCTATGCAATCCGAGTATCCGAAACTGGCAACTGGATAACTAGCGCATATCACGAGTTTTACTAACGTCCAGCAAATTACTCTTACGCATCAAAAACCAGGAGGAAAATTAGCATCCGGCCGAGCACCGCGGCCGAGCAACCGGAATAGTAGAGAGGCCAAAGCTAACACTGCCACCCTACTAATACATTTAGTGCGTAGTATAAACTAGTAATCAGACAAAATGTATCAGGGACGGGCTAGCACGCACAAGAGAGCGTGAGGTACCTTACAGACTGCACCAGTGACGGCTTCTTCCAGTCCATCGCCCCTTGGCGTTGGTTTGTGACCTTTCAAACACTTGTTGCAACACCGTCGATCGAAGCTCAGTTCTTTGGAATACCCGTTGCAAGTCTTATCGCCTCAGCCGTTGCTTTCAACATCCGGCTATGTCGTCAGTTTAAGGACGGAAGTGCTTCGACTGTCCGTCCCCTTCTCACTCGCGCTGCTCCTCCCCGAGAGCCGAGCTCTTCTGGGTAAATTCATACATACACGGCATATATTGAACGCAGGCCAGACAGTTGTACCAGCTGGCCTGTTCTTGAGCCTCTGCCGGCCTTTCTCTTTCTTATACAATTGGCTCGTCTTATTTCGCCTTGCCATCTCGAGCTCCCCAGCTCGCAGTCCGCCTCGCCTCGCACCCGCCATGGCAGATACTGCTTCCGCTGCAGCTGCCGCTGCAGCCCAGGCTGCGGCTATTCGGTCTTTCAACACACAGGTCTTCACTCTCTGGGCCTTTGGTGTTGCCTTCACCGTCCTCCGCACCTACAGTCGCATCAAGACCGTCGGCATCCGCAGCCTCGCCCCCGACGACTACATCGTTTGGGTTGCCATCCTCATCTATACGGCACAAACAACACTCGCCTATTTTGACGTCGATAAGGCCGGCGGTATGGCCAACAACAGCATGACCACCGCACAACGGCAATCCTTAGATACGGACTCGGTAGAATACGAACTTCGGTATGCCAGCGACTCTTCACGTTCGTTTCTTTTGTTTTTGAGCGACGTATGCGAGGCCGAACACTTTTTTGACGAGAGTACAGAGTTCTTGGCTCCAAAATTCAGGTTGCGGGTTGGACCACTTACATCTGCCTTATTTTTACTTTGAAGCTGTGCATGTTCATCTTCTACACGCGGCTGGTCGTAAGTAAATCCCCTCTCGTTTCTACCATTTATCGCACAGGATACTAAGGGTGTAGGACGGTCTTGGCTGTGCGTACCTCATGCGCATCAAAATTGGTCTTGTTATCCTTATTGCAACCTTTGTTGCGTCCATAATCACGACGTACACGTCTTGCCTTCCCTTCCACAAGTACTGGCAAATCAACCCAGACCCTGGCAGTAAGTTCGCCCTCGTTGTTTATTGCGCCCAACGACGCGAGTTTTGCCTGCAGCCACCAGACAACTCATTCTGGGCTGCTCTGTTTGCCTGTCGAGCTCTTTAATTCCTAGCAGTTTGCTTGTGATATGCTGACATCGCGCAGACCATTGCCAGGCCGCCGTATCCATGCCCATCGTCTGGGTTACTTTCAGCTCGAGTATCGTTACAGATATCTACCTCATCATGATTCCGCTGCCCATGCTCTGGAGCACCTCGCTCAAACCCATCAAGAAAATTGCCTCTACCTTTGTTCTTGGTGCTGGCATATTTGTGCTTGTCTGCTCGGCTCTCAAGACGGTCTTTGTCATGACCGACCCGATCAACGGGGCTCAGGAGGCGGGCGCCTGGGGAACGCGCGAGGCTTTTGTGTCTGTTGTCATCACCAACCTGCCCATGGTTTTCCCGCTGCTGCGCTCCATGCTGAAGCCGGTCTTCGGCAACCTGTTCGCTTCCACGGACCACAAGGACGGATACAAGATCCCTACGGGATTCCGTACCATTGGTGGTGGTGATGGCGGCGTCAGCGGCAACAGCCGTGGCCGCACGCATTACAGCACCAACAGCGCCGGCGCCACGAAGCGCTCCTACAACAACTTCAACGACAGCGAGGAGCACATTGTCCACGACGGCGTCCACGACGGCATCCGCATGGACAGCATGGCTGTGTACGCGAGCCGTGGATCGAACATTTCCAGTGCGCCAAGTAAAGGCATTGCCATGACCACCGAATTTGAGATGAGCACCGACATGCAAAGCGTAAAGGATCATGTGGTGTAAGATGGCATAAAATCACCATGGAGAGGAGTTTTTGCGGCGATATTTTCATCCAGGCAGAGTGATATACCAGGCGTGGGATATAGCGGGCGGGAAGACAGCGGCGAATGGGAGTTTGCAACCGATCAGAAACGAGAACAAGACTGGAAGACTAAAGGCGCCTGGCATTCTGATTTGAATTGATTTGAATTGTCTTTCGGCGGCCTTTCTGTAGGACGCCAGTCCAATTGTGTTACTAGGCGTTATTGTTGATAATGAAACCCGGCTGTATACAATTTTATTCTTTCATTTACTGATTATACATTTCTAAACAGCCGTCTCTGCGTTCTATGATTTTCTTCTCCAGGCACTCGCAGACTTTTTGCCATGCCTCGTAACCTGAGCCCACCGCATTCGGCAATGGGGCAATGTGAAGGTTATTAAAAGAAAAGAACATAATCCAATAAACGCCCAAAGCTATGCGAAACAATGAAGATAAAAAAGGCGAGTGAAGATTTGTGGGGTGAAAGCCGAGTCACGATCGGCGCAAGGAGCAGTTGCCGCGCCACACAGACCACAGCAGCTCCAAGAGAAACCGAGCGCGTCGCGTTTGAGCTTGCGCGTGCGAGTGCGTCTCTCTGCTTGCTCCGGCTGCGCCGGAAGCGTCCGTCTGCCGGCCTCACCGGTCCTTGTAGAGCTTCGGCTTGAAGCCCTCCTTGATCGCCGCCTCCTGGGCCTCCTTTGCCAGCAAGGGTCCGACCTCGCGCTCGATACGTTCGCGTGCCCGCAGGACCTTGCTCTGCAGGTAGAAGCTGCCGCCCTTTTGCGGGTCGTTGGCATTGAACAGCCGCTTGAACCGATCCATGACCTCCTCCATGTTGTACTCGCGCGCCACGCCGGAGCCGGCTGTCGGCGGCTTCGGGACGTTCAGTATCTGCGCGGCCTCGTCGAGCGTCATGCCCGATGACAGGTTAGCACGGCCGGTACTGCTGACGCCCGCTTTGGCCTGCGCGCGGGCATATTGGCTGGATGCGTTGGCCTGCTTGTACGCCTCGGTGAAAGCACGGCCGAGGACGCGGGAACCGATCACGACCACCTGGGTGATCAGCCGGTACGCCTATTGCAGAGAAGAGTCTCGGTCAGCACACAACTCCTGCGCCGCAGCGACTCCCTGCCTCACACGCTCTGCTTCTGCTCTTCAGGTGGCGATGCAACAAACCATGGTGAATGCGGAGCGCTCTAGCGCTTGACTGCGTAGCGGATATTCGCCCGTCGGATAGTCGCAGAGAGATACGCGCAGCTCTCCGGCTGTACAGGGTGCTGTCGCGCGGGCGGGAGTGCGAGTTCGGGTGATGCCGCCGTTCAGCAGATTTGCGGCGATTTTTCTTTCCCGCGATGCGCATAAAATTCTCGATGGGTCGGGACCCCACCGTCCAGCGTTCGTTACGCATCTCGGAGCATCTCTTATCCGGGATCCGAGCATTGTGGCGGTACATCTGCTCAGCCACAGCTGATGCGGCCGTGGGGACAGCAACGGGACAGCTGTACGCCATAGACGTCGACAGCTTTGGGCTCTCGCGACATATCGCGACAATCAGCGAAACGCAGCACCAACGCGTCGAGACTTGTGGGCGTGCCGTGTTCTTCTTTTCTAACACTCCTTGCCAGCCCTTTTTTTCTCATTGTTTGCTCACCTCTGATACACGCCGCATTCTTGCGTTCCGCCGCTTCACCGCATCCCAAGAGTTGATACTCGGAATCGGAGAGCAAAGACATCTCGCAGCCGCCGTCGATCCGGCTGCCTTGGCCTGGCCGCTTCTCGCCAGCCACCTCCAACTCCCCTTCCGTTCGCTACTGGAGCAAGATGTCCCAGTACTACGGCAACCCGCAAGGGGGCAACCCCGCCTACGGAGCGTCCGCCCAAAACCTCCAGTTCTATCCCTCCACCTACTCGCCAGGCGTGCCCGGACACGCCTCGTCGCAGACATATGGCTATGGCAGTCCGGGCGGCTCATCACAGGCGTACGGCGGCTTCGGCGGCAGTGGCGCATCCGGTGGCGTGCCGGACGTGTCAGGCCGCATGGGCGAGCAGAGCGGCCTGCGGACCGGCTGGCTCGCTGCCTTCTCGACCGAAGGCTACGACGGCGAGCCGCCGCTGTTGGAGGAGCTGGGCGTGAACTTCTCGCACATCCGGGCCAAAGTAGGTCTTTTTCCCATTGCGCTACGCCTTCGGACTCGTAACCGCTGCTGCGCGCGGTACTGGGGACTACCGGGAAACTGAAGGCTAACCTGTCCGCAGACGCTTGCCGTCCTCAACCCTTTCCAGCGCATCGACCAGCACCTGATGGACGACTCGGATCTCGCCGGCCCGGTCATCTTCTTCCTCCTCTTCGGCACCTTTTTGCTCTTCTCGGGCAAGGTGCACTTCGGCTACATCTACGGCCTCGCCTTGCTGGGCTCCATATCCCTGCACATTATCCTGTCGCTGATGGCTCCCGACGGCCACGTCGGCGCGGCAGCGGCTGCGTACGGCGGCCCGCCACCTACAATGTCCTACCCCGACGCCAGCGGCGGCGTCGGCAGTTCCTCGGGCGCGTCCGTCGGTGGCGTCAGCGGTAACATTGGCAGCGGTGCGGGCGGCGGTCCCAGCGGCACGAAGCACAGCCGCAGCGGCAGCCTCAGTCACCTGTCGAGCACGCTGACGTTTACGCGCTCGGCCAGTGTGCTCGGCTACTGCCTGCTGCCGCTGGTGGCGACAAGCCTCGTGGGCATCGTGATGCCAATGGACACGCCGATGGGCATCGTCATGACGACGGCGGCTATCTGCTGGTGCACGTACAGCGCGTCGGGCATGTTCTGTGCCGTGGGTCGCATGCGCGGCATGCGCGGCCTCGTGGCCTACCCTCTGGCGCTGTTCTACGTCGGCTTCGGCATCATGGGCGTCTTCAGCAGCCGGGGCAGCGGATCCATGGCCAAGGTGATTGGCAAGCGCGTGGGCTCGGCATGAGCTGCGCGCGTTCCACCCCTCCATGGCAGGACTGTGGCAGCGGGTCGTGATAGATGCGGATGATGGGGACAGCAAAAAGTGCCCGAGCGGGCGTCTACTTATACGCGGCGGATATGGAAGAGCCGTCAGCGGCCAGGCTTCTTCATCGGCGTTGACGGGTCTCATCTTGGATTGCGAGCGCGTTATGCGGTACTACGACGTACATACAGCGGGAAGGTCTGGGCCCATCCGAGGTGTAAGATTACGACACTCGGGAATGCAGAAAAGGCGGACTGCATGAGCCGGCAAGCCAAACCACAGGTGTAAAGGCACAAGCACAAGGGACTCGGGATGTGGCTCGATCGGGGTTGTGTTTTATTGAAGGTCTGCATATATGCGCTTTCTGCTGTGTCGTGGCCAGTTTATAACAATTTCAGGTGGCATAGAGTTGAGAGTAGCAGAGTCAGAACAAAACAAAAAAGTTAAAGGTATGCTGTCACGGCTGTTCTCCTATTATTTCGCGCCCAATGTAAATCAATTCCCGCTGCTGGCCTCTCCTCTTTCCTGGCCGCCCCATGCGCACTCCCTTTAGCCAGGAAAAAACAAATCCATGCGCCCGGGAAAACAAAAGCGCGCAGAAATGCAAGAGAAAACATGAATATGGAAAGAAAACGTCTACTCGTATGAAATGGCGCGGTAGCGCATGCCGACGAAAGCTGGGATCCACGAGGTACTCAAAGACATCGACTGTGCTACTCGGCCACGCAGGCGAGGATAGAGAACTGGCCGCCGGCAGAGGCAATGGTGATCTTCTTGTCGCGCACAGCACTGTTGTCAATCAAGGTCGGGATCTTAACGTCCTCGGTCGTGCCCAGGCCCGTCTGGTACGTGCCAGAGAAGCCCCACGCGTAGGCCTTGCCGTCAGAAGTAAGGGCGAAGCTGTTGTCGGTGCCGGCGTTGACGTGGACGATGGACGACATGTCTGTTAGGTTAGCGGCTGTAGTAACGAGATAGCAACAAAGAAACAGAAGCAGCGGTACGTACCGGGCACAACGGTAGGATTCTTGAGAATGCGCGGCTTGCCCTGGTCGTCAAAGATGGCGTTCTCCTTGGTGTAATCCATCTTGTCGAAGCCCACTTGGTGGCCGTCGATGCGTCCCCAGGTCAGAAGCTTGCCGTCGTTGGTGCAAGCCAGCGAGTGATGCTCGCCGCCGTCGACGTCAGCGATAGTGTAGTTGGCGAGGCCCTCGACAAGGGTGGCGTCCAGCACGGTGGCGTCCGTGTCGCCAGCGCCCTGCTCGACGTTGAGCTGGCCAAAGTTGTTGAGGCCCCAGGCGTAGACCTTGCCGTTCTGGTCGAGGGCGAAGCTGTGGTACGAGCCGCAAGCGATCTTCTGGATGTGCACGCCACGGCGGAAGCCGACTCCGCCCGGCCGCAGGGCCGACTCCTTGATGTCGCGCTGCACGCAGCGGCGACCCAGCTGGTTCTGCTCGGGGCAGCCCCAGGTGAAGAGCTTTCCCTTGGCATCAAGCGCCAGGATGTGGTTCGAGCCCGTGGCCAGCGCCTTGACCTTCCTCGGCTCCGGCAGAAGCAGCGGCGTCGTCTGGGTTTTCACGTCTTTCGAAAATCCCAGAACACCATCACTCGCCTGTCAAAACGCTGTTAGCATGGCAACGCACAAAGCACAATAGCACGGCATGGACATACGCGGAAAGTGCCCCAGCCGTAGACGCGGCCGTCCTCGGTCAGAGCAAACGAGGCACTGTCGCTAGCGACAACCTGCACAAACTTGGTGCCCGGCACGACGTCGGTCGTGTCGATCTCCGTGGGCGTGCTCTCGACCGGGTTGAGGCCAGTGTCATCCTTGTCCTCGCTGTCCGAGCCTTCCTTGTCGACATCACGGAGACCGCCGTCCCAAGCGGTGTTGCGGCCGAGCGCGCCCTGGTCGTTGACGCCCCAGGTGAGGATCTTGTTGTCCTTGGTCAGGGCAACGACGTGCATGCCACCAGCGGCGATCTGGACGACACCGACCTTGTCAGCCAGCAGGTTGTGGTTGATACGCGGGCGCTTGACATCCATGGGCTTCTTGCCCTCGAAACGGACGCTACCGAGGCCGAGCTCGCCAGCACCACCCTCGCCGAAGACGAAAATGTCGAGCGGATCAGCCGGCGCATCGTTGATCTTGACGCCAATCTTCCCGGCCGGCTTCTTCACTGCGGCAACAGCCACGCGCCGCGGGACAGGCTCCTTGGTCTTGCGCGCAGTCTTGGCCGGACGCGCATCGGCGTCGGGCGCCTCATCATCTTCAACCTCGTCGGCCTTGCGCTTGGTGGCCTTGGCCTTAGGCTCGGGCTTCTCCGAGGCCGCGCGCTTCGTCTCCTTCGTCTCCTTGGCCGCTTTGGTGGTCTTGGCAACCTTGGCCTTGGTTTCCTTCTTGGCCTTTTCGGGCTTCTCTGAGGCAGCACGCGTCGTCTTTGTCTCTGTGCCGTTTACAGTGGGCTTGGGGTCGCTGTTCTCCTTGTCGTCGGCTGCCTTCTTGGCGGCCGCGGCTTTCTTCGCCTCAGCGGCCGTCGGCTTCTTCGTCTCGCCCGTGCCGTTCACCTTGGGCGCGGTCTCATCTTCGGCACGCTTGCGCTTGGGAGCAGCCGACTTCTCGGTCTTGTCGGCCTTCTTGGTCGGCTTATCGGCCTTTTCTGTCTTGTCTGCCTTTGCGGCGGCCTTCTTCGCAGCCGCCGTGTCGGCCTTCTTCGCAGCAGCTTCCTTCGCGGGAACCGGTGCCTTTGCAGTAGACGCGGCCTTGGTAGCCGCGGCAGCCCTTCTGGGAGGCATATTTCTCAGGTATGATGGAAATGAGGATGGAGGAAGATGATCTGGTGCAGTTGCTGATTTCGCAGAAGAGCTGGCGGGAAAGGGAAGCTCGCGATGCGTCGCGTTGCTTCAGCAGCTGATCACAACGCGCAGGCGGTGAAGTGAAGTTTCTTCGCGATTCTCAATACAACTGGACAGTAAATGTAATCTTCGCGAGACAAACGCCTGCTGATGATGAATAATTGCGCAGAACTGACGGGTTTGTGCGAGGCAGACTGAGGGTTTTGGAGAGATCGCTGGGTTTTGGCTGAACTTTTTTCTTACCATTTGTTATTGTCCGCGAACCTGACGCTAGGCTGGAAACGGAAACCGTCATATGGAGCTCCAACGGCGAAAGGCAGGAGCGCGTCGCGTGCCATTGGCTGGACTCCACACGCCCATAGCAGCATAGCAGGCGCTGGGCTTCACTGCAGTCTAGCGGCTGGACAGTGGTGAATCTGCTACCTGCGATGACATGCGCATTGCCTCTCGTGTCCGTGAATGCGCGATTATTGGCACGATGACAGGTGCCGGCATACAGGGTGAGTCTGGAGAGTGAAAATAGGGGGCACAACCACAGCAGATTGCTCACGTTGCTGACTTTGCCGCGACAAGAGAATTTAGGTCGGCTGGAATTGAAGTCAAATAAAGCCGAATTGACATCGCGACATTTTCGCAACCGGCGCCAGGCAGCACCGCTGCATATACCAAACACCCGGCCACGCTGGGTAGCGCGGTCCGAACTGGGCGGTAACATTGCCGGAACAGCCACCGGTGTCAGCGCCCGCAATATGAAGACGACTTCTCGGAACAGGCCGGCCAGAGCTTTCCGATAGGCACAATAGCAACTGTATGAGTGGCCGACATGCTGACGGCGGATGTCCGCTCAGACGGCCTCTCGCAAACCTATTTCCCTGCATGCGGTAGGCCAGTAGGGTCGGTGGAAGCCTAAGTCTCAGCCGCTGCTGCATACGGCTCATCCGACAATATGCGTCCGGTGGCAGACCGAGTTGGCCATCGGGCCGCAGCCACATCAGCACAGAACTCTACTTTCCGGGTTTCCCCCGCCCAGCATATATTCTTGTGCAGTTGCTGCCGCTCGTTTGCGCGAGCTTTCGCTTTTTGCATCGCCCATTTTGCTCAACTCTTCAGCACAAAACGGGGCTATCTCGGCTTCGATCAGACTATTGCTCCGTCTGCATTTTATATATACTAAACTGGCAAGCCGGACAATATGGGCTTTACAGGGACGCTCAAAGAAAAAGCGTGGCGGTTGCGGTGCAAGGCCTTCCGCATCACCGACGAGCGAACGCTGTCCGACTACTCGGACAACACCAGCTCGGACCCAGACTCCGACTCGGACTCGTCCGGCAGCAGAATCCCCGTCCGCAGGCGAGCAGCCATCAAGGAGCTTCCGGGGTCGGCGCTGGTGGTCAAGACGCTGTACCAGTCGGAACGGCACGACCCATTGAACTCGCACATCGTCTGGCAGGAATACCCGCCGCGCCAGGTGGTCAGTAGAACGCGCCGGCATCATGGCCGTGCGGCGATCAGGGTCTTCAAGGCCCGCGACTCGAGCAAGCCCGTCATTGACGGTCAATACGCACTCAAGTACCATAGCATCGAGATACAGAACCTCGGCATCATCGCCGTTATCGCCCCGGTCCTCGAGGCCATCGACCATCATATCAACCCTGTCGCGCCCGTTTCCTTCGCGGCCCCCTTTCAGGCACTTTTCTTTGCCCATGACGCCATCGTTGCCAAGATGCGCAGCATGATCGCCGCCGACCCTGCGCTGCCGTTTATGAAGCTGCTTGTGCACTTGCTAGGCGAGCTGTTTGCCGACATATGGGCCAAGCGCCGCCAGCTCAGCCACCTTGGCCTCATCTCGTTTGAGCACGCCTGGACGTACTTTGCGCCGGGCACGGTCGTCCGTACACACGCTCAGAACTGCGAAGTCCTGAGCCGGGTGCGCAGCACCCAGTACATCACGACGCCTAACGGCAAGGAGATCCTAAACGTCAATACACACGCGCTCAAATTTAACGGTGAGGCCTTTGAGTGGGCAGAGGACGTCCTCAGCATCCCCGGCTTCGAGGGCAACCGTCCGCTGGTCGAGTTCGAACACTGCCCCTTGTCACACATCGCGGACGCAGAGGCCGTCAAGAAGCGCCTATCGGAGCGCGGCCACCTCTCGCTCGACCTCCAGGGACTCACGTACGCCCAGTACACCGGTGTCGGCATCCTCACGCACGAAGACGGCCGCACCGAGAAGCACAATGTGGAAGGTCGCATTCTGGTGGACATCGTGGGATACAACAAGCACAAGATGATGAGGGGCGTCCGCGAAGGCAAAGACAGTGTCTCGGCCCGAAATGTGGTCACAGGCACCGGCCGTCTACGAGGGGCTCTCTCCGAAGGTGATAAATACAAATTTTCGTTCCTGGCGAACATTAGGCTAACAGGCAATAGAAGTACCTCGGCTTTTTCGGCTTCCTCAGCTGCCGGGGCCGCTTCGTCTGCCTCAGGCGCTCCAGCCGCCCCTGCGGCCCAAGCCGGTTTCATCGTACCTAGCACGGCTCACCCAGGAGGAGCAAGAGAGAAACAAGGCTGCCATGCTTTCTAAGCCAGATGATCTGATGTTTATGTCTCCGCTCGTTGAAGGGTATTCTTTGAATGGCAAGAACTGGTGTGAGTTCTGATTTTTCTGTCTTGTTTTGGCAAACATGATATTGACTGCCTAACGCAGTCAAATTCTATGTCGAAGACATACGTCCCATAGAATGGAACAACCAGGCCTTTGATCATCTCGTATATGACGAGCAGCAGAAGGATCTTGTCCTGTCGTTTGTGGAGAGTCACGGACGTAGCAAGTCTGTTGTCTCTGACGTGATTCGGGGCAAGGGTGAGCGGACGAAGGCGATTTTCGGAATGCGTACTTTCATTTTTCTATTCGCTGACCTCCCCGTAGGTGAAGGATTGATCATTCTGCTCAGTGGCCCTCCAGGGACTGGCAAAACTCTCACGGCAGAAGCCGGTACGTCGAACGAGCTTTGCGTCTGCTTGGATCTTGACAGTCGCTTACCTCATGCCTCACAGTGGCCGACCGAACGAAGCGCCCACTCTTCTATTTGCAGGCAGAAGACTTGGGCATCAACGCCGTCTCCCTTGGCGCCAACATCAAGCTTGTATTCTCCATGGCTACAGAGTGGAATGCAGTGATTCTCCTGGACGAGGCGGATGTGTTCATGGCCGAGCGTCATCCACAAGATATTGCTCGCAACGAGCTCGTTTCCATCTTTCTGCGCGAGCTTGAATACTTTCGTGGTATCATCTTTCTGACGACAAACCTGTATGACACCATCGATAAAGCCTTCCGCAGCCGTGTGAGCTTGCACCTCCTTTTCAAGCCGCTGCTGCCCGATGCGCGCTTTGCAGTCTGGAAGAAATTCTTGCTACGTGCAGCCGAGGTCAAGCGGCGGAACGCACTTTGTCCGGAGGCCGGCAGTGAGGACACCAAGAAGACGGAAGATGGAGACGGCACGCCTGCTGGAAACGCAGGCACTGAATCGAATGAGGAATCCCAAGCGAGAGAAGCCAAATGTGCCGAAGAGTCTGGCAAAGAAGACGGAGTTGGCGGGGATGGCGACGCGTCCAGTTTGACGGAGACAGAGACCAACATGATCAGTGACGAAGATATCAGGGAGCTGGCGTCGTGGAATCTCAACGGCCGCGAGATCAAGACGGCCGTCAATATGGTAATCTTGTGGTGTGAGCACAAAGGCCACGACATAACGCTGGAGCGGCTTGAGAACGGTATCAAGGTGACTTCGCCACATGCGTCCAAAGTATCGCACTGCCATGGCGACCTTTACGACTGAAGTAGCTGTTTCGTAGCTCGATCTGACGGGAAGTGGACTTGACCTTCACTGCTTCCCATTGGTCTATGCTCAGCTTGTTGATATGCCGTGTTAAAGCGATGTTGAGTCGCATACATTGGATGGTTTTGGTTTTTCGGTTTTTGATTCCGTGTTCTTGCTCCTCCTTGTTCGTTACAAAATAAAAAAAATAAACGGCGTTTCTGGGCTTCAGACTTTGGAAGATGGCGAACTGATCGGTGCTTCTTCTGGCGCACTGATTATTGTCGCATTGGATGCCTCCATAGCAAACTTCACGCGCCTCTTTGGTCTCCGACAAGCTGTCAGCACAGTCATGGCGCTAAACAGGGCCAACAGTGCCTGAACACCGAAAAGTGTGATCCACACTTTATTGAGCAGGCGCTGCTCATCGCTAAACAGGCTTACTATCGTCAACATGGTCGCTCTCGAACGAGATTAGGATGTAATTGAATTGTGATTAGAGATGCTTATGTGACGGCGTTGATGACTTCGTTTCAAGATTCCACAAAAACAATCCGAGCGGTCGTTTTCTCCATTTCTCAAAGAACTTCCCACTTGGCTTGAATTGCCCATCCCGTCTCTTTCAATGCTGCTCTCTCCAACCCATTCCGGTATTCTTTCTTTATTTCTTTATTGGCATTTCCAAGGAATTTTGCGTCGCGTACTGCCGACAATTGCAACGGCGGCACTTTAGGGATGGCCGTGACCGAAAACAAGTCGTGTTATTTTCGTGCACTGCATTGTACGGAGTACTCCCACTAATTTCAGGCCATGAGAGGTGGTATTCGGCTATGGGCCTAGACGATTCTACAAGACCAGAAACGATTCTCTGACACGGTCACGTGTTTTCCTTCCAGGCAGCCCCTTAGAACCAGAATATTCTTACGAGCGTTGTACTGATCGTATGAGTACGAGTAAAGCAGAAACAGTGTACTCGTATTTGAGATCTCGATGGCTATGTATTCTAGGTATCTGGCATTATCTTATCGTACGAGTAGTACGATACGGAGTACAGTACTCGTAGACGCAAGAAACTCTCCGCACTTCACAGCAACCCGTCTGTCCCAGCTGTCTCCGTGACGCAGACTTGGAATCCGACAATACGAGTGACAGAAACTGCAATAAATCACGCGTCCTGTTTTCGCGCAGCACCACCAGCGAATAACTGGTCACATGGCCTCATGATGCTGAGGGGTTCTCTCTTCCGAGACCGGTACGCGATTTGGCTGGCGAACTTACCACGGGGCCACCTGGCTCCTCGTCCCGTACTCCGTAATTGAATATGACATCGCCTCTTATTTGCACGATCTCTGAAGGCAGCATCGCACTCTTACGAATCGTTTATGATGGAAAACACTGCTGTCGTGTGTACTACTTCGTACCCACTCGAAGATGACCCGGTTTTTCCCCAGAATTCATTCTGTCCACTGCTCCCGTGATCCGTCTGACGCCAACCCTTTTACGGCCTGCTCCACTGGCAGCCGACGTCCGGCAGATATGATGCTATGTCCCCACCCGCGCCGGGGTTGTGGTGGCCGTGATCCGGCGCAGTCACGCGATTCGAGCGCAGGGATGGCGAGACAAAGCAGGAGCACTGCAGGCTGTGGCCGGACGGGCAGGAGCGCTCCACGACGTTAAAGCTCACCCCACTTGCCCGATCTATCAAATCACCTGTTGGCCGCGCCTTCCGTGCCCGTAGCAAGGCTCGATAGAGCAATTAGCCCGGCAGGTGCGAGTGAGCTTGCAAGCTGCTGCGGATGTGGTGCGTACTTTGGAACAAGCTGTGACGGCATCGCCTCACCTCGTCGTCAAAGGTCCGGGCTGTCCTGCGAATCATGTGTGCACCTGAGCACAAAGAGCTGCGCTACCGGCTGCGTACGACTACGAGTGCTCGTACCAAGTGACTGCTCACCGAAGTGCTTCAGATAGGTCGTGACTTGCCTCTTCGAGGCGCTTCCACGGCTGCGGTGCGAACCTCACTAACCGTCGACAGCCGCAATCTGCAGACACGTAAGAGGAGGAAGGTGCTCAGAGTCGTAGCTGCTACTTCGGAAGCTCCCCCTCACTTTGGCTCAGACGCCTCATTCCTGTCTCGCGTACGGAGTATGCTCTCTGACCACTCATCAGCCACCGATCCCGCATGGTCACTCCCATCTCCCCTCTTCTTTATCTTGCTCGCTCTGTCTCCCGCACCTCCTCTTTCTCCTCTTCTTCTCTCTCTCAACTCTGCTCTCTTTTGAAGCTCAGTTTGTTATCATCGCACAGAACATCGCACCACAACTCTGTGGCTTAGCAGCTATCACACGTTTCCCGTGAGTCTATTTTTACCACCTGCTCTCGTTCGCCTACATGTATGGTACCTGGATCTCGTCATGAATCTGTCTTGCCAACGTCTGGCTTCCTCGTTACCCCTGACATCCACATACTTTCCATCACGCCACACCTGTTGGACTGTATATAACCTAACTCGCATCCGCTTGATAGAAGACACATACCAAGAACCTTCGTCTCTTTCATAGAGCTCTACCTCACTCCGTCAACATGGCAGAACTTACAAAGGTCGATTCTGCCGTCCAAGGCCTGTCCTCGTCCCCTCCGAAAGAAAAGGGCCACCGAAGAACCAGCTCTAGCGCCACTGGTGTCCGGAACATCGCCGACCTCGGTACGTATATTGAGGATCCCTCATGAATACAGTCTAGGGGGCGTGGCTGACAAGTATGTTCATTATGAATCACAGAGGCCGAGGGTATTCCAATTGAGATTGCGCCGGAAACGCAGAAGACAGGATGGTAAGTCCAGGCCGTTGTTCTATTTGCACTTCGTGGTGAACATGACGCTGACGGGCCAGGAAAATCAACACATCTCCAAGTACCATTGAGGACAAGGACATTCTCAAGAAGCTTCTCACTACCCCACCAGTAAAGAAGATTGATCTTCACTTCCCACTAGGGCTTGAGGTGACGGCACGGAATATGAAAGGCGTCACGATCAAAGATGCGATGGACGCCATCCACAAGGCTTTCAAGAAGCGGGTGAGACACTTGCATGAACCCCATTAATACTGTTCACCATGTACTAATCTAGTGCAGAGCGATGACGAGTTGGACAATCCGTACCTGAAGGGGTTCGAATGGAATCAGAAAGAGTGCTGGACTCGCTTTGTTGTGCACCTGCAAAAGGAGAACACTATCAGCCACTCCAACACTCAGAAGAAGAAGAAGAAGAATAAGGAGGAAGAGTAATGAACGACTCGCTTCGTCTGTTGTCGCAATCTATCAGTGATACTTGTGAGGAACAGCGCAACGCTCCTTCTATTCTCGGCTCTCGTGGCCAACACTTGTTCGCATTTCTGTACACTCCTCTCCAAGAGGCGAGATATCTTTTTTAATCTAGGTGGCAGGATCAATATAGCCGGCTACCAGAATTTCAAGTCGTGATGTAAGGGGCATGTTACAGGTCTACATGAAGCAAGGCTGCAGCCTTAGTTTACCGTATCGGTTATCGTGGGGAGGAATCAGTGTAGGCAATGGCTGACGTAAATAAGTACGACTCACGACTTGAAGGTGACCGGCAATGTTGAGCCGAGGCGCCCGCTTTGTATCGGCTCTTGCCGGCTACCGAATTGCGCAGATTGGCTCCGCCCTTGTACTTCGTAGCTGAATCCCCTCCGGGAGATGAGTGACGCAGAGACCTACCTCGCAGGCGTCGTGCCGGAAGCCGACCCCCTCTTTACTAATACGTCGAAGTCGCTCATAAGATGCCGTGTAGAGACAGCTCTCGGCCTAAGAAGCTGCAACTGCGAATAGCCAGCAAAAGCTGACCAAAAGACGCAACTGCTGAGATGCCTGTGACAGAGTTCGAGTTTGCCGAGAAATACCATTACCAGAATGGCTTTGACTCGTACCTTCAGTGCGTTTTGTCTCGTTCTCGTTCTCGTCTTTCTTGTCTTACTCGTCTTTCTTGTCTTACTTGTCGTTCTCGTCGTTCTCGTCGTTCTCGTCGTTCTCGTCGTTCTCGTCGTTCTCGTCGTTCATCGTTCTCGTCGTTCTACTTGTAGTTCTCTTGTCGTGGACGTTAAGGCGCACTTACGACTTGCTGACGAATGCGCAACAGGACGGAAGCTGTTCCCGAGACACTGCCCATAGGCCAGAACTCGCCATTAAAGCCAGCACACGGTCTCTATGCGGAGAAGCTGTCCGGAACCTCCTTCACAGCACCACGGCATGAAAATAAGCAGTCATGGCTGTACCGCATCATACCAGCAAGCGCTCTTGGCCGCTTTGAGCGAGAGACCGATGACAAACGTACCGACCGGCCTATGCTGAAGTCGTCAGAGAGGCTTCAGTTCCTCCCAGACCAGTTCCGCTGGGATCCGTTCCCGGAGCCCACAACGCCGACTGACTTTGTCGACGGCCTGCGCCAGATCGCTGGCAATGGGGATCCGACCATGAAGCAGGGGCTGGGGGTGTTTATCTACGCAGCGAATCTGTCCATGGACGCGCGCACGGCGTTCTACTCGGCCGACGGCGACCTCCTGGTGGTGGCACAGTCGGGTGCGCTGGACATCCGAACGGAGCTTGGCTGGCTGCTGGTGCGTCCCCTCGAGATCTGCGTGATTCCGCGGGGCGTGCGGTTCCAGGTACACTTGCCAGAAGGCCACGCCCGAGGCTATGCGCTGGAGCTGTATCAGGGCCACTTCCAGCTGCCCGAGCTGGGACCCATTGGCTCCAACGGTCTGGCCAACGCGCGCGACTTCCAGGCGCCGGTGGCGAGCTTTGACGACGGCGATGGCGAGGCTGCTGCGACGTTTGCGATCCGGGCCAAGATGAACCACGTTGTGTACCGCGCGACGCAGGACCACACGCCGTTCGACGTGGTCGGGTGGCACGGCACCTACTACCCATACAAGTACGATCTCGGCCGCTTCAACGTGATCGGCAGCGTCAGTTTTGACCACCCCGACCCGTCCATCTTCACGGTGCTGACGGCGCCGTCGGAGCGTGCGGGCACGGCCGTGGCCGACTTTGTCGTCTTCCCGCCGCGCTGGCTCGTCGGCGAGAACACGTTCCGGCCGCCCTGGTACCACCGCAACACGATGAGCGAGTACATGGGCCTGCTGACGGGCGAGTACGATGCCAAAAAGGCCGGCACCGGCGGGTTCGTGCCGGGTGGCGGCAGCTTGCACAACACCATGAGCGGTCACGGGCCGGACCAGGCTAGCCACGACGGCGCGCGCAACGTGTCGCTGCCGCAGACGCCCGTCAAGGTCGGCACCGGCAGCTGCGCGTTCATGTTCGAGACGTGCCTGATGCTCGGCGTGACGCCGTGGGCGCTGGAGGCGCGCCAAGATGTGCAGGGCGAGGACGGCACCGTCAGCAGCCAGGCGGTCCTGCAGCGGGACTACGTCACGCACAGCTGGGGAAACCTGACGCGCAATTGGAAGCGGCCGGCAGGGGTCAGGTTGGATGGCCATCTGCTGAAGCGAGCCAGCGAGCCTAGGCAGGAGTGAAGCTTTGGATAGCACTTTGGACGGCGAGCTTGGACAAGCGAATTTTGGATAACAGGCCGTACGGATCTACCGAATTACGCGTTTTCATCTACTCCGTAGACTGCAATTGGATAGCAATTCAAACGGACACGTACAAGACACGGGATGCTGAGTAGAACGAGGCGCATCGACAGGCCGACGGTTCTGCCGGAGTCGTCCCGATAACGGTTCTCGACTCGTCCGGCCTGACCGCTGCAGGTCTCCTTGGCCAGTCAGCATTCGTCAGGTCACACGCTAAATGCCAACAACGCAGACGATGCAGGCATTGCAGGCACATTGCAGACGCACATGAACTCTGGCTGTCGGGCCACTCAGAGCTTGTCAGGTGGTCGGAGTCGGTGAGAACCGGCAGCCTACTCCGTAGAATAGCAAAAGTACTCGTACAGTGAGTGCGCCCAAATGCCATGGCAAGCAAGCCACAGTGCCTGTTTGCGGCGTCTCCCGCTGGCCAGCCGTCTCTCGCCAGTGGGGTGATGGCTCGACTACCTGCCAGAGTCGGAAAAGCGCCCGCGGTGCGGCAAACGCGAATCGAACACGAGAACGACAAGTGGAGGCGCACGTGCGTTGGGCAGTGTTTCCTCGGGCATGCATGACACGTGGTTGCACGTCGCTTCGTACCTGCAGTGCCATTCGCACCTGCCAGCTCGCTTTCGACAAGAGTGGTGAAGCGCAATACGAGCAAGTACGGAGGAAGGCACTTCGTACGAAGTGCGCACGAATCGCGGAGTATTGCCTTCAGGGGCAGCAAGAGTGGAGGTTCTCTCGGCACGGTCAGGACTGGAAGCGAGGGCAGGCGCGACCTGGCGGGCCCCCGCAGCACCCTTGTTGCATTACTGCGTGCATAAGTCACAAGTAATACTAGTACTTCCTGATAATCCTGAGAGCCCTCCAAGACGTCGTGATACTATAAAGAGGCAACTCGTGCCAGTTTGCGATACCGCTATCAGGCCACCCTCCACACGAACGGTATCTCTCAGGCTCATACGACGAGCAAGCGGGCGAGACTAGACAGACCGCTACCAGTTTCTACGGGGTACATTAACAGCACGCTAGCACTCTGGACTTCTAGATTCTCTACTGGGAAATCCCCTTCCTCGGCCTCACGACATCAAGACTTTACGGAGGACTGGTTCTCAGCGTCCTCACATTTACAGAAACACGCAAAACAGCTGAGACTTATCTGGAAGCGCAAGCCCTTTGGACCTGACGAGCATGTGTATTGCCCTCTTAACCACAGCGCATCCGGACTACGCGCTGATCGTGATTGACAATCGCGACGAGTTCATTCTCCGGCCCACATCACGGCCACACTGGTGGACGCCAAGTACGTCGACAGATGAAGCACCCAGCAGCCACGCCAACGGGTCTCCGGACGAGCTCTCGAACGGGCACACGAATGGGACTGCAGCAACCGCCAACGAAACCGGCGACGGAACGATAAATGGAGAGCTGCGCGGCGCTGATGAAAACGGTGCTTCGCCACAGATCCTCTCTTCGCGCGATCTCCAGCGCCGCGAGCACGGCACATGGCTGGGCATCAGCCGGTCTGGCAACTTCGCCGTGCTCACCAACTTCCGCGAAGACTCGTCCAACGATAAAGACCACCCGGTCCACGGCCAGCGCAGCCGTGGTGGCATGGTGACGGCATGGCTGGCGGCAGAGCCCTCGGAGACCACGCCGTCGTTTGTCGAGCGCATGCTGTCCGGCCCGGGCGTGCGCGGTGTCGGCGGCTTTTCCCTTATTTGCGGAAAACTGCGACGGCAGCAAGCACACCCACAGAACGGGCATGCCGATGAAGTTCCCCGGGAGGCAAATGGAACAAATGCAGCTCACGCAACGAATGGAGTCAACGGCTCCAACGGCACCAACGGAGAATCTATGGAAGACGCCGGCATAGAGCCTCTTGCTATTATTTCCAACCGTGCCGATAAGCTTGCGGAAGTCCCGTGGATCGCGGGTCGCCGTGGCGAGGTCTACGGACTGTCAAACGCCTGCTACGATGAGCCTGACATCTGGCCCAAGGTGCAGATGGGCAAGGAAGAGCTGCAGAAGCTGACAGACGAAGCACGTGCGGCGAAAACGAAAAAAGACTCGTCTGTCACGGCAAAGGAAAAGTTGCGAGCCGACCTCTTTGCCATACTGGACCGCGACACGCTTCCGCAGAGCCAACACCTGTCATTCGAAGACCAGATACCGCTGCTCAAGCAGTCCATATTTATCCCACCCATCGGAGACGAAATACACCGCGCAGAGTATGTTTCTGCGGCAGCAGGTGGTCCCCGCGAGGCGCTGTCCACCACAGCCGCCATTGAGCGTGCCGATGAAGAGCTGGCGCGAGAATGCCGGCCAGACGAGAACATCAACGGCTTCATGACAGGGCTGTACGGCACACAGCGACAGACGGTGATTCTGGTGGACTGGGAGGGTAATGTTTCGTTTACGGAGCGGGCGCTGTGGGATGCGAATGGCAATGCGATCCCGCGCGGCAAAGGAGACGCGCAGTTTGATTTCCACATCGACGGGTGGGACAATGAGCAGAAGCAAGCGACAGCAGTTTAATGGCCTGCGCGGAAATGATGCACACGAGTACGGGAGCAGGACATGGAATATTTTGCATACCCCGGGATGCCTTGTTTCTTGTCTGGCGTTTGGGGCCGATTGGGGCAAATAGTCATTGGTCAAAATGATCAATAATGTTCGTGGATCAATACAGTCAATACAGCTGGTTAAGTGTGGAAACCCACTAAATTGCGTGTGAAGAGGGCATTTACTGCATGGTGGTATTCATCTTTTGCTAGTCTCTCCACGACAAACATCAAAGGCACCATCATAAATAGCAAGTTTGACATAATTTTTGGTGCTATAGTATCTATAGTAAGAGCTTTGTAAACATCCGGGCTCTTGGAAAATACGCTGCACAGGATAGCCTCTGCTTCAGAACGCCAACGCTCGCCATTTGACCCATGCAAGAATGCAGTACCTGCCATATTGTTACCGACTTTCAGACACTGCCACCTCAGCACCACCAGAAGCTGTGCCGGCGTTTTGAGCTAATATTGAAGAGACGGAAGGGCGAATGATCTCCATGATGCTGAGCATACATCTCTTCGAAAGCGGAAAGACTGACGTGTGCGTCGACAGTCATGCAGTGCTCGTGCATTGCGTGGAAGGTGACCCGGCTATGCTTGCGCCGCTCCTGTCCGGCCGTCATGGGAAGGATGTGACGGAACCGGTGAAGTAAGCCAGTCTTCTCTTCTTCTTCGTCGTCGTCGCCGGGAAAGGCCTGGGGCATGTGGCGATCAGAGTAGATCATGTACAAGCGACGCCATACACTGGGATCCAGACTCCCATAAATGGGCTCGCCATGGCGAGGGCATCGTATAGAGTCGCCAGGAATTACTCTAGCTTCAGTGAAATTGGTACGAATATGCATGGTGTCGTGGACAGGCCATTCGTCTTCGTCGGTCACTTCACCGTACAGTGGTCCAGTGTGTGAGTTATCATGCGGCTCATTGGCCTCATCACCCATATTGACATCCTCACTGGGTTGCTCATTTGGCTGCTCTTCAGCAGGCAGGATTCCGTGACTCGAAGATGGGGTGTCAATGTCAGAAGCACCTGCTGTTCCAGCATTGGGCGATGATGCTTCAGGAGCAGAAGGACCCGATCCAGTACCATGGGATGACGATGCTCCACCTTCGGTATCCTCATCTAGCTGTACTCTTCTTTCGAGATCATCGTACGACTTCTGCGGAGTACGAGTTCTCGGTACGGCTCTGATTCTGACTTGGCGCAGCCGAACGTGCGGCGCATGGTCTATTGACTCGTTGTAAGAAAAGAGTCTCCCAGGATGCCGGTAGACGGGAATTCCATATGAGTTGTTGCCAATACACTCCTGGCCAGCTAAGTCTAGGTTGCTAAGCAGGCGTGCGTCGTCTTCGCCGTCGGGAGTCCCGACGACGAAAGAATTACCCGAAGAAGTATGATCCATGTAGACTTTACGGATCTGCCACGCAAGTTGCGTAGCAAAATGAGGATAAACTGGTTTGGCTTCAATCTGCGCAAAGACAGCGGCTAAGACGCGTCTACCAGCCAAGAGGTAGAAGTCGGATCCAGAGGCTTGGAAGTTCTCTGGGGTGTCCACTGTCTTCACTCAAGACTTTGATTTTCGGCAGAAGCTGATGCTGTGGGCAGATAATAGAGATTGCTGCTGTTTGGTCAAGTTTCAAGGTAGTTGGATGAGTTTGAGTTTGGGATGGGAATGTGAATAAAATTGGCGACTGTAGAGTTGTTTAAATGGGAAATGTGCAGTTAGGGATACTGCGAGTGGAGGCGGGTGCTGACATATGACCTGGTGTGTATGATATAATGCCCAAGCCCTGCCCTGTTCGCGAGGAGGTGTAGAGGTTTTTTAAGCGAAAGCAAAAAAGAAAATAATCACGGGAGAAGTCAAAATCCATGCCATTTCTGTGTAGAAACGTCCGCTATCAGCTCCAGTTTGAGTATCAAAGCAAAGAGCAAGTGCCGAGCAGGGCACAGGCAATAAAATTCAAACACTAAAATGAGGAGATATAAAAGTCCATAAATTCGCAATACTCATCATTTCCCAAGTCTGCCCCCTACTGAACGCCGTGGTCATCCATGTCCCATTAATTTTTTGTCGACGCTCTATTCAACACAAATTGCCGATTTTGTGCGAAGGGACGCTTCTTCCACCCCTAGCACCGCTAGGGATGATACACGGTGGCTATGCCTGTTCTGCCTTTTTCCGCGCCTTGAGGTAGGTGACGAGCTGCTCGTGCTTGGTAACGAAGAAGTGCTGCTTCTTGTCGTTGCGGTATACCAATACACCGATTTCGTCAGCGTATTGGGCCATCATCTCGTACTCTTTTGGCGTGTCAAAGTCCTTGAAGAGGAAGCCCTTGTGCGCCTTCATCCGCTCGTTCTCCAGCTCCCACAGGCGGATCTGGTCAACGACAGTCGGCGGCAGTACAGGGCGATGGTTGGCCGCGGCATACTTGTGCATCTGCTCGTGCGCGTTCGTAGCCAGATAGCTGATAATCTGGTCGGAGGTGATGCCATAGGCAATCGCTCGCCTTACTGAGTCACGTGTGAGCTTGCCGGCCACCATGCCAGGGAAGCGCTGACTAAGCTTGGAAAAGAGGGCGAGCACGGCGATCTGCAGTGGTGACGCAGTGTAGGCGTAGAGCCGGAAGTTTGTCTCCAGGATCACGCTTCCGCGATTCTCGCCGACAGCCGCAAGACCGCTTGCGCCTGCAGGTCCAGAAGAGGTGCCAGGGAGGCCGGAGGCGGCCGCGCTGTTGGAGCTGGCAGCCGCAAAGCCAGAGCTGACGCTGCGCAGCGCGCCGGCACCGCTGCTGGTCAGAGTCGTCGCCAGACGCGTGGGAAAGTACTGTGCGCGGTCGTGCGGGGGGATGTAGACGAGGCCAAAGTCCATGAGCGACGGCAGCATGTTGCGGCGCGGCTCTGTCAGCGCGTTGGTGTCGTAGGCCCGGCCCAGCTCGAGCGTCGACAGCATGAACAGGAAGCTGAGCATGTCCACGCTGTCAATGGTGCTTTTGCCGCCGTCGCGGCGGCCGCCCTGCTGGTCGACAGCCTCGAGCCACTGCAGCAGCAGCGTCCAGACCTGGGCATTGGCCTGCTGCAGCAGGAATGTAAAGCCGGTTTGCGTGATGCCGACGCCGCCCGGCCGCCCCGGCCGCGATTCCACGAGCTTTCCGGCCAGCAGAAGCTCCTTGACGGTGCTTTTGGGCCCCGCCGACTCGTGACCGGGCGCCGGAAGACCGACGCTGTTGACAACAAAATGCAAAATGTCCTCCCACTTGCGGCGTGCAAATTTGTCGAGAAACGCCACGTCGATCTCGGCGGCTACGGGCTTCTCGCTCGGCACGCCAAAGCTGTTCTGGCTGCCGCCACCCTCGAGGGCAAGCCGGAACGAGTTTTTGAAGTTGGCTGTCAGCAGCACCTCCTGGGGACGCTCGCGCGAGGGCGGCGTGATCTGGACGATGTGGAGAGCGCGCAGGATAGACAGGGCCTGGTCTTTCTGGCGCTTGGCGTCGGGAACGACCATGGTGTCGAGAGTGTCGAGCAGGAGAGGGCCGTCCATGTACAGTAGCATGCGTACGAAGCTCTTAGCTAGCGAGGGCAGCATGCGGCGGAAGATGGCCAGCGTCGTGGACGGCTGCTGGTAGAGACGGCGGAAGCTCGTGCCCGGCAGCTTCTCGAGGTAGTCGGACAGCGTCAGCGACGGCGCTACAACGGCAGCCATGCTGGGCGCAGTCTGGCCGGAGGCGGGTTTTCTGGGGGAGGGTGTTGGTCGGCAGCAGCGTCGGTGGTCGAGGTCGAGAGCTGGACGAAGACGGAAGAAGAGAGCGCACTCGGTGTTAGGCCGCCGTCGTCAGCTAGCATGGCCAGAGTAGTGCGACGTGGCCGGGACCAGGGGCTCGTCTGTTTCTCCAAGTCACGATCCGGCGGCGAGACGGCGACGGGGATGCGTGGGCATCTGACGACGATTTGGCCGCGGAGTGAAGCTCAAAAAACGAGCTGCCGCGCCTTGGAAGCTAGCCCGGCATGTCTGGCCCCACTCTCTGCTGCGCTGGCGCCTAGCGGCTGCCGTTTTAGCGCGTCGCGGGGCCCGGGACGGAAAAAGGTGCTTGCAGCCTTGTCCAGCTCCATTATCGACCCGCTTTATGACCATTCCAGACACTATGACGGGCTGCGCCAATGCCGACCGAGTCGCCGACGGCCGGAAAGCCGCAACCGCTCTCCAGCTGCGCCGCCGCACCGTCGCGCAGAAGTCAACAGCGCTTGTCGTTGGAACTGGGAACTATATAGATAGAAACGCCTCCAGCCTACACGATGACGACAAAGCTGTCACCGACGCGGTTTGTGCGGGCCGTAAGTGGTCCAGCCAGAGGAAGAGAAAGCCGCTGTTGACCAGCTTTTCGTGGATTAGGTGCTGCGAGACTTTATGAAAGAGTCCGGCCTCGAGCCGCGGTAGGTCGGAATGAAAAATGGTTGGTTTCGTGATTCGTATTGGCGAATTGTGTGCTAACAGCTGCCTGACGGGACAGACTGTTTGCTCCTAATGTGAGCTTCACCTCGGGCAGCCGTTGATATCGGCGCCGATGCTAACGCACGCCGTCCAGATGAGAATCACGCATGCTTCACCCGGGAAGGTGGACTTTGAGCTGAAGATTGCCAAGGAGCACACCGTATGATTGCCTACGCACGCGACATCTCGACATGTGGCGTTTTGGCTGACAACGTGCCGGAGCAGAATCGACTGAAAATTATCCACGGCGGCACCATAGCAGGCATGGTCGACCTCGGCGGATCGCTGTCTGTGGCCTCGCACGGGCTTTTTGCCACAGGGGTCTCGACGGACCTGAACGGTGAGAACGCTGCATGCACACTGCGGGTTCCAACTTGCTAACACAGCCAAGTCACCTATCTTGCCAGTGGCGGTGCCATCGGGCAGACTTTGAAGGCGAGAGCTGTGTGTGATAGGAGTAGGTTTTCCCCTACACGATCTATTGATTTTGATCTGACAATGATTTCAGTTGGCAAGACACTGGCATACACCACCGTGACCTTTTACAACGAAGCGGGCGAGATCTCGGCGCGGGGAAGCCATACAAAGTAGGACTCTGCTCTCAAAATCATACCATTTCCGTTCTAACCTCTGGCAGATTTATCGCAAAGGCTTGGGGGAAGAACGAGCCCTTTACCGTTGATACTGCGCTGGCCGAGGCCGAAGCGGAAGCCGAGAGCAGGGGCGAATGATGATAGCGGCAATTTAGACTTATAAAACCAACTTACAGTAGATGGACTTTGCATACTGAGCGTCACGACTGTTGCGGAAGCGAGGAGAAGTGGCGCACAATTTAACTGAAGCTGTCCTTGCGCAGTGACTGTCGCTGTTGCACCGAGAAAGCGCTTCTGTTGCGTGGTGGTGCACGGACCACCTACAAGAGTATTTAGCTCATGCCTTCACTTAGCTCTCACATAGTCTTCTTCTCTCCGAATACAACGACCCTCTCCTACAGCTTCTGGTTCTTGCGGAGCAGTTGCCACGTTTATAAGCCGTGGCGGTTTTACTTGTCCCCAGACAACAGGCGTTTAGTGTGATGCTCAGCGAGACTCCGAATAATTCCTACAAAGATCTTACCGAAATAAACATCCTCGTCCACTGGAGAAATACAAACCCTAAGAACAACACGGGAAGCAAGGAAAATCTGGCTGAGCAAAGTATGGGAGGAAGTGTGCAAGGAAATTTTACAGACGCACGTTGAAGCTAAATCATGGGAGAGTTGCCCCTGGAGAACGCTGCAAACTACGACATCATAGACTGCAAGTGGGTGCTAACCTACAAACTCGACGAACACGGTCCCCGGTCGAGATCTGAAAATTGTAAGGAAAAAGCCGGAATGCTCCTTATCATGTGACCCCTCAGACTAACTTTCTATCCGGCAGATGAAGCTCAAATTCATATTTCGAGCTGCATTTTATTTCTCCGAGTCAAGACGCTTTTTTATTATACGTGAGCCGCAGCTATGAGTGCCGAACAAGCATGAGAAAGAGCCAGCCGCCCAGCGCTGTACCAAATATTAGAAAACAGAAGGTTAGTTTCTCTCCCCTAATGAGTTACGAAATATACTTAAGCTTACTGCTTTGGCACCAGACTGAGAAAACTCTGCGCGGGTCGGTCGAATCCAGTGACGTGGACACGAGAGCCATTGTTTCCCTCGTGTTCACGTCTGTCCGCCGCCTCTCCCGCAGCCCGGGGACATGTAGCCGCACATATTACATGTGCCCGGGCAGAGGCAGAGGCGGCAGACACTGATGTCAGGAGGACGACGACGACGCTGCGCCGTCTTACTTTATCTGCAGATTCCTGGCCTCATGCGAAATTACCTTCGAACGGGCACGCTGATCGCAGCGTGCCAGGCTCTAGTGGCTGACGCTGCTCCGGACAGCGTCTTGTTTGTCGGCGTGCGGGATGCGTTGAGCGGCTTCTTCCTCGCGCTCGACCATCTCACGACCCTGCACATGTCTTCGTTCCGCCTGTACACACCAAACGACTTCACATATGATAATAGGCGTCAGCGCTGATGTCTTAGACAAGACAAAGGCCGAGCGGGAGAGGCTTGTACGCAAGGAACGTTTTTATGAGAGCAGAAGTAAGCAACGTTTTTTACGTTTACCAAACTGGCTTACTGGCTGTTCTGGCTTTTCGCTCAGTTTGGTAAACGTAGAAACGTTGCTTACTTCTGCTCTCATGTCGGACATTGGCAGAATGGGTCTGTCGATCGACAATCTAGAGAATCTGGCCGCGACTACATTTGATATCGGAAACGGTACTGGTTCTCAGCGTCCAACCACGACGTCAAAATCGTCTTGCTAGTCAAGATCCCTCAAGCCTCGCGGAGTTTTCTTTTAGAAAAGTACATTAAGGATGTCCGACACACGCGGTATGGCGCCACGAACACACGCAGCATGTCTGGCTTAGAGCCACAACTACGCCAGTCTATCAGTATCACCCCGCGCACGGCCCCGAGTGGCGTGGTTCGGCCGTGAATTGAATGTCGGGTGGCGGTGCGCCGTCGGTCTCGGCGCGCAAACGCGGCGCGGATGCGTCCCCCCGTCCCCCGTCGGTGCTTTTCAGACACATCTCTCTCCATCGCTGCCGCACACTCGAGTCACCATGCCCCCGAGTACGCCCCCGTCTTCTCGCTCCGGCCCCGGCCGTGACCCCACGACCACTCATGCCGCGACGGTCGCGCGTCTTCCGCGCGTCAACAACTCGCCTAGCTCCGCTAGTGGTCGGGAGCGCCCTCTGTTCGGCCCCCACCGGGCGTCGCGTGCCGCCTCTGTGGCCTCTGTGGCCTCTCAGCGGTCGGGCGTCGGCTCTCTTTGGGCCCGTCCTCGCGACTCGCTGGTGGTCCGCCTGCCGTCCGCGGCCGAGTCGCGCCGACACCTTCGTGCTCTTGCAGCGGCTACGCCCATCGCGCCCCTCACCACAGCGCCCGCAGTGTCCGCAGCGCCCTTCCCCACAGCGTCTGCGGCACCGGCCGGCCCTGCAATTGCTCCTGCCGCTGCCCTCGAGGCTCCCGCCGCCGACCCTCCTCTGACAGCAGCCCCGCTGCATATGATGTGATAGGCGGGCCATTGGTATTAGAGGCACGGGGAGAACTCCCGATCGACTTCTTATCGACACAAAGGAGATATGCAAACGAGCTATGCTTACAATGCAAAAATCACTGGAAAATGCATTGGCTGGGTTGAGAATTGGCAAATCTTTGTGGCCTTATACTGCAGCAAACAACTACCTGAGGCCAAGAACTCGACTTCGTGGTGGCCAGATTTGGCGGAAAATATCAAACATGTCCTCCCTTACTGGGAGGATTGCTTTCTGTCAGCCAATCGACAAGCACTTGAATACCAGACCTTGTCTTTTGAACAAGTTGCCAATAACTTGCGTCTTCGTCAGCAGCTGCTACGTGGACTGATGTTTATTGCCCGATCTGCACTTGCAACAATTACACATGCACCTTCCCAATCTAAAAACAAAGCAAGAATCCTTCCTCTGAGAAATGTTTGGCATGCAACTCGCCTCGTCATGATTTGTTCACGTGCTAGTACCTTCTAAAGGACAAACGACCAAGCTGGTTTGAACTAAGCCCTCTCGATGATGCTACGCTTGTAAGGCTTTATGAGAAACTCTGGATACGTTCCCAAGCACATGCAATGGGCAATGGTTGGCTCTGTACGGGATATAAATTATATTATATATTATATATTTCGCGATCAACACCAGTGGCCCCAAAGCACCAGCTCTACAAACACCAGCTGCAGAAGCACCAACCTGCCTAGAGCACCAGCTCTGAGAGCACCAGCTCGGAGAACACTGGCACCATCAAGACAGATTTCCATGTTGGAGAACCAGCTAGCTGCTTTTTTGGAAAGACTACCAGACCGTCGATTCTCCGTACTCGTCACAGAGCTCGAACAGACTCAACTTGCAGGCGTCACTCAACTCGACTACCCCTTCGAGTGGTTGGAACAAGGCCGCACGTTCAAAGCTGCTGACCGGAGGTGGCGTGCCGGTCGAACGCATGGGCGCCTTCTATTATATATACATATTTACTGCATTCATTGGCAGAGATAGTGGGACTATTTCAGCACGATAATGACGATCCAGGCGTCGTACACTTTTTAATAGAGACGGCGTGCCAAAGAATCAATGGCAATGGCAGCTCCGGAAGCTCCGCATTAAGCTAGGCTAGCGTCGCTCCAAGTGGACCTCACCGCGCGCCGAGTCAGCACGAGGAGCAGCCAATCACGTGCGATTTGCGTCGACATTTAGACGGCCAGATCTCGCTCAAAGTCCAACTCCTTCCTGCCAGCGTGCGCCGTCATGATGGAGCATCTAGAAATCCAGGCGACGGACCTACGCTATCTGACAGGGGCTGCCATTCCGCCCAGCCCCGGCACGACGGCCGCACGCTCGGGGCGGCCGAGCATTGGCGTGTCGCCGCGGCAGACCAACGAATCCAAGGGCAGAATGGGTTCCGCTCTGACCGGAGACAATTCCGCGCTTTCGGCGCATCCGACATCGCCCTTTGCGAATGATGGCCAGGATGGCGGCGGCAGCTCGCCCGCCAAGCGCAGTCTCGAGTCGGCCGAGCTTGGCGCAAAGCAGCAGAGGAGCAAGCGGAATCGCGTGAGTGGATGCTGCATGTTTGATTTAGCTGCTCCATTTTCCTGTTTCATCCCGTTGCCCTATTGTCTTTTCCTGTTTCTCTTCATGGCCCTCTCTCCTGGTGGACACCCTGCGAAGTGACTTTGACGTACAAAGTACAATAGAGGGAGGGCCGGCTTGGCTTGGCTGTGCTGCGTCTTGTCCGCTGGGCCAACGATCTCCCCGATCCATGCCATCGTGTGACCGGCTTCTGTTTCCTCCCGTTCCGGTGTCTCCGCACATCTCCCTCTCTGCCCAGACATGTTGCACTGCTGACCAAACGACACGTCGTGCTGCAGTACATCTCTATTGCTTGGTACGTTTCCATTTCCGCATCCAATCGGCGGCTGACTTGGTTTCGGCCGCGAGGCTGAACCAGAGGGCCCTGGACTAACAGGCCGCCTCACAGCAATGAGTGCAAGCGGAGGAAAATAAAATGTACGTATATGTTGCCGACTGCCTACTGCTATATCTGCGAAATATGCGCTGACTTTGCAGGCAATGGCCAGACGCCGTGCCAGCGCTGCGGCAACCTCAATCTGACATGTCTTTACACGCCCAACTGCTGTCCCAACAGCTTCCGGGACTCGGACGAGTACAGGCAGATGAACGACAAGATACTGCGGCTCGAGGACCAGCTCGAGAGGCTGCTTGCAAACGTCAACTCACTGCGCCAGGAAACACAGCGTCTCATCCCGTTGCAGGACCGCGTTTTGCCCATGCCACAGGCCGCCATCTCTCCCTCACCCTCGGCCTCCATACCGTCCCTGACCAAAGATCTCGCTCCCCTCCGCTCTGTGGCTCCGTTCCGTGGACCGACTAGCATCGCCTTCACGGTCGATGTCGCCAAGACTACGCTCCACAACATGGGCTACAGCGGCGAGGACCACGAAGACCACGGCCAAGCCGCCGAGGTCACTCCTCGAGCGTCGCCTGTTGCTCGTCCGTCCGAACAGTCCCAGTCGCGGCGGCTACCGTCGGACCCGCTGTGGGAACTGGACAGGAACGAGATGGTGCGGTTGTGCCGATTACACGAGGATGAAGTTGGCATCATGTATCCCGTGGTCAAAATAGAGACCGTGATCGAGACTGCCCACCGCCTCTCTTCGTGGATGGACACGTCCTGCCGCAACGGATACACGCAGCCAGCCAACTACGAAGACATCATGGGCGACGTCCCGACCCTGCTGCTCAAGGTCGTCTTGTGCAGCGCCCTTGCTGTCGAAGAGCATGGCCACAGTGAACGGGCCATCCGCCTCTATGGCAGCATACAGCCCATTATTGACCGGAAGCTTATGAGCGATCTTAGCAGTATTGCCAACCTGCCGCTGCTAGCCCTCGTTGCTGGCTACCGCTTTCTGAACAACGAAGAGGTCTTGGCCTGGCGCATCATGGGCCAGGTGGCCCGCCACTGTCTTGAACAGGGCTTGCATCGTCGAGAGGGCCTGGCAAAGATCCCCGACGAACAGGAACGAAAAAATGCCATCAACACATTCTGGTCGGCCTATGTCCTCGACCGCCGCTGGAGTTTCGGTACAGGACTGCCCTATGTTGTCCACGACGACAAAATCGACCCGGGGCTGCCATTTCCTGTGCGTACCCGGCAACTTACCGGCTCGTTCAAAGAACTATGCATGCTGACCCGAGCAGGACTCTTACCCGTACCTCGTAGCCATGATCACATACTCACAGCTTGGTGCGAAAATATGGAAGCTAGTCGACTTTTTCGAGCCGGCTATCATCAGAGACTTGGAGCGGGAGGAGTTTGAATCTCTTGACCGGGAAATTCTCCAGTGGTACGAAACTGTGCCAGAGGAGGTTCGGATCGACGCTTTCAGCAGCGACTTGCCTGTGCCGCTGACGCCGACATATAACATCAAGAGGCTGCAAATGTGGACTCGTCTTCGCTTGAATCAGGTATGTGCAACGGCCTGCAGACGCTGTAGATGGACGAAAGATGGCGCGCTCAGGACTCGACTGACCTGGCAGATACGCATATGGCTTCACACACCAGTTCTTCACAGTGCAAGCAGTATCAATGCGAACATGCCGCTTGCTCAGAAGGTCGTCAGCCTCGCTAAAGACACGATCCAATATCTCTCGCGCCTCAACAACAACAGCGATATCTACCGACGCATCCAGGTCTTTTACCATCAGTTCCTCACGTCCGCTATTGCCGTTCTTTTTCTGGCCTCGACGCATCAGCCCGTGCAGTTCAGTGCCGTCTGCCGCGACGAGTTCTACATGGCACTCGACCTGGTCAAGGACATGTCCGCCAAAAGCTCAGTGTCCCAGCGCCTGTGGCACACTATCGGGTCGCTCAAGGTGTATGCGCAGCGCTTGGGCATGCAGCAAGTCGACGGCAGGTCGCAGGCCGCAGCCGCGCCTCTTTCCGGTCCCAGTCTCGAGCGCGCCAACTACCAGCCGTACAGCCAGCCGCACAGCCATTCGAGCGGTGGCAGCGGCGGCACGGCTCCATCCTCCGCGGCATCTCCCTACGCCCCCAGTGTGCGCAGCGGTTTTGCCAACGGCCATGCGGCCCCAAGGCAAGCCCCACCACCACCACCGGCGTCCGCTGCCTACGGCCGTCCTCAGCTGCCGCCCTTGAGCAACGCCCCTTCTCCAGTGCAGGACAGCGGCCAGCCCGGCCGAGCGTGCGCGCCCCAAGCCCCGCCGTCGTCCAACGGAGCCCAGCTGCAGTGCGAGATGACCCGCATCTTCGAGGGCTACATCGGTATGAGCGGCATCCCACTGCCGCCTGCGGGCATGGCCGACGACTGGCGAGTCACGCATACTGAAAGCAGCCGTGGTTGTGGCTCGCACGTTCGCTCGCCAAGTGGTGCTCTCATCGAGGGGGTGTACGAACATATGAAAAATATATTTTAATGTACGCGCTGGCAATGAGAAGTATGTGACCTGTGGGTACATGCACTGTGACAACAGGGCAGGGGTTAAAGACAGCTGTCTACACAGTGGCAAGTTTTGGTTTGCAATCTTGGAGATACCTTGGGCCGCATCTTTTATATGCCTTTTTCATGGCACCTTGTCAAGCGGCAATTTACTGCTGGCCTTTGCAAACCGAATACCTAGCTGCCCGTGCTTCTTTATCATGGAGACAGGTACCTGTGTCGAATGTACGGAGTACGATGACCCATTATCTGAGCCGGATTCTGGGTCGCCCAGTCGATTACTCAGGTTACAACTTGGCACATCACTCCGCTCTATTTATACCAAAAAATATATATTTCAGGATACCACTGTCAGTACATTGACTTTCCACACGTGCAGACCACTGTCAGTACATTGACTTTCCACACGTGCAGACCACTGTCTTGTAGTTAACGACTTGGGGAGGCAAGGCTCGCCAGGGTGGTGTTGCCACGATGGACTATCACACTTTGGATAAAAGGTTGCTCAACTATCCGAAAGACAGTTAGCCGGCTCCGCTTTAAGCGGTGACGCCGACTACGGAGCAGTTTGGTCGAAGTAGCAGACTTCAAGTGTCCGCAAACGGTTGAAAGAGACCATTTAGCCATAGGTCTTGCTATGATACCGACACTACGCAATAATGGCTGAAACCATGATTGAGACGAGGCGACGGGCAAACTACATTGCTTATGTCGACGCGGAAATCGGCATCCCGCGGGTTGGCCATCTGGACATGGCCAGCCAGACTATTCAGCCACTAAGCTTCGCCTCTGGGACCCCGATTGACAACTTGTACCAGGTTATTGAGGCATCTGCCGGGCCGGACAGCGGCATAGTCGAGGCCGGGGACCCGGTGGCGTCTGGGTCGGTGACCGTCCTGCCACCGCTCGCGAAGCGAGATGTGCTCGCCGTCGGGAAGAACTACATGGAGCATGCGCGTGAATTCAACAGCTCCGGCTACGATAGCTCGGACAAAGTGGACCGGCCGAGCCACCCGGTGATCTTTACCAAGCGCGCAACGTCCATCGTGCCGGACGGCGCAGCCATTCAAGCAGACCCGACCTTTACCACGACGCTCGACTACGAGGGCGAGCTCGGCGTCATTGTTGGCCGCGCGGGATTCCGTGTTGCCGAGGCCGACGCATGGGACTTTGTCTGGGGCTACACGATCATCAACGATGTGACAGCACGCGAGCGTCAGCGCGATCACAAGCAGTTTTTCGTTGGCAAGTCGGGCGACACGTACTGTCCCATGGCAAGTGGACAACTCTGTCGGGACAGAAGGCCAGCATGGCCGCTAACCGACCCTTGCAGGGCCCTATTGCTGTCCCAAAGGAGGATCTGCCACAAGTGTTGCGCGTCCAGACGCATGTAAATGGCGAGCTGCGCCAAAGCGCCACCACGGACGACTTCATCTTCTCCATCCCAGAGCTGATCAGCACGCTTTCGTCAGGACAGACCCTGCAGCCTGGAGATGTAATTGCCACGGGAACGGTATGTTAAGTTCGAACCCATGGGGCCACCACAGCTTCCTCTGTCGTCTTCTGACTTGAGCAGCCCGCTGGCGTTGGCATTGGCCGCTCGCCTCCCGTTTTCCTGAAGCCTGGTGACGAGATCGTTGTGTCGATCGACGGCCTCGGCAAGCTTCACAACACCGTAGCAGCAGCTCCTGTGAAGTCACAGGTGGCCACGATCTCGGCCATCCCACTCATCAACGCGGCACGCTCGCTGGGCGGCCGCGTAGGCCTGACCGCGATCAACGGAAAGCCCATGCACTATGTGCACCGCGGATCGCCAGCAGGTAGGCCCGTTCTGTTTGTCCACGGCCTTGGTGGCACGCACGAGTTCTTCACGCCCCTGATTTCGGCGCTTGGCTGGGCCGGGGAGGCCGGACCGGACACACCGTCGCTGCACCTCTTTGACCACGAAGGCCTCGGGCACAGTCCTGCGCACCCGCTGCATACTATCACGCTGGACTCCCTGGCGGCCGACCTGGCTGGCGTGCTGGGGGTGGCCGGCGTGACGGCAGAGCGGCCGGCTGTGGTGATCGCCCACTCGATCGGATCGCTGGCAGCGCTGCGGCTGATTCTCGGCGGCAGCGAGACGCTCGTCGGGAAGCTTGTCCTGCTGGGTCCGCCTCCGTCGCCTTTGTCGGCCGCGGCAGCAGAGGGCACACTCCAGCGTGCTGCGGTGGTGCGGCGCCGGGGCATGGCCTCTGTGCTTGATGCATCGGTGGCAGGATCGACGTCGGTGAGATCGCGGACGACCAATGCGCTGGCTGCTCAGGCTGTGCGGCTCAGCCTGCTGGGCCAGGATCCAGAGGGATATGCAAAGCTGTGCCACACGCTCGCATCGACTGTAGCGGTGACACTCTCTGTGGAAGATGTGCGGGTGCCTACTCTTGTGATCACAGGCGAGGAGGATCTGATCTGCCCGCCGGCTCTAGCTGAGACATACGCAAAGCGGCTCGTGGATGGGCGGCATGCGGTACTCCCGCAGACTGGTCACTGGCACGTATATGAGGATGCAGCGGGTGTAGCAGAAGCTATCAAGGGTTTCCTTTGAATTACGTACGGGGCTGACTGCTGCTCCTCAGCAGTGAAGTCAACTTCTTGGATATCGTGGTGAAGAGACGGAACGCGAGTTGCTCACTATGGTCTTTGTAGTTGCAGGCTCGCAAAGGGATTGGAGCTTGCCTCAATTGTGCAGCATATCTCATCGTGAAAGGTCAAATCACAAGGAAGCAACCCGTCGTGCCTGAAAAGCTAATCCACTTGAACAACATCAAACACGGCATTCCGCCAGCCGTCTCTCCGGTATTCCTCCACTCGCTTACTGGCCTGCATTGCCTCCTCCTGCCAGACTTTGACCAAGCTTCCCGGCGCGTACACGTCGGCAAATACACCGTCCTGCGACGGCAGGAGAGATACCCGAACACGGGAGTCGGGGTCTTCGGAGTCTTGAGATGTGTGGCGTGCTGCCACGGCGCGCACAAACGTGAGCAGGTCGCCCGGACTGGCGACGCGTGCCGCCCGCAGCCGCTCGCGGGCGAAGACGAGCTCGCGGTTGAGGGCGTGGAGGCCGTCTGTGGCGGCAGCGGCGAGCTCGCGCTCGAGGGTCCGCCGCAGCAGCGGCTTCACGATCGGGGACAACAGCCAGGCGAGCCACGACAGCCGGGTGTGGCGGACCTGCACGTCCAGGCGGTGGATGCGAACGCGCGCGGCGCGCAGCTGGAGAACCGTGTCGGCGGCCTCGCGGAGGACGGCGACGTCGAGATGCACGTCGATGCCGCGGCCGTCGAGCGCGAGCGACGCCAGGCCGGCGGCCGCGCCGCGCAGCAGCGGGCCGGCATGGAGGCGCAGGACGAAGCCGACGTCGTGGGCGGCCATGGACAGGCCCTCGACGGCGACGGATGCGGTTGTGTGCAGGGAGGCGGCGGTGGCCAGGCGGCCCTGGCGCACGTCGACGTCGTTGCGCATCTGGACGTGCAGGCGGACGGGCAAGAAGGAGGAGTGGTGGACGGCGCGTCCCGGCTCGAGGAGGAGGTTCTCCAGCAGGAGGTTCATGTCGGGGGTGGCGATCTCGACGCGCGGAACGGGGATGCACTGCACTTTCTGGATCAGCCACGGCAGAAACACCGTGGCGGCGTCGCTGAAGAGGCCGGACTGGACGTAGGTCCCGGCGGGCGAAAGGAGGTCGGCAATGCGCTGCGATGTTGCCATGAGATCGGCCACTGCTCCATCTTCGCGAGCAGAGTGGACGGCGGCCCGCGTCTCGGTGAAGAGGGCCTCCATGTCTGCTCCGATGGAGGACGCCGACGGCGGTGCGTCTGTGCTGCCGAGATCCTGGGCGAGCGCCTTGAGACGGCCAAGCCGCTCTTTGGCGTTTTCAAAGAAGTCGGGGTCGGTAAGGATGTCTTGGAGAGCAGCGCCTGCTTTCTGGATAAAGTCGTCCAGCTGTGCGCGGTTGTCGCCGTTGCCACGGTCGAGTATGCGCTTGCCCGTCGCGGCCACCTTCTCCCATGCGTCTGCATCCCCAAACGACGATACAAACGCCCAAAAGTTGCGCAGAGCGGCAGCGGCCTCGTCATTCGCATGGATGCCCTCTGCCGCGCCTTCGACCACGTCTTCGACGCCGCGGAGGTAGGTTGCCACGCCTGTCTGGAGCAGCCTTGTGAGGACCGACACCCACGAGGTGTAGTCGGAGCGTTTTCGCAGCTGCCGTACCGCCTGCTGGAGGCGCGACACGAGGACATCGCGCGTGCCGTCTTCGTTGTGCACGATCTTCTGGGATGCGCTCTGTTGCGCTGCTGCGGCGACATCGCCGGCACCGTCGACCACCTCACCGACAATGTCGGCAACACCTGCCTGGAGGGGATTCTCGGGGACCGAAGCAAAGGATTGTGCGTCAGACGCCGGCTGTCCATGTTCGGCTGCAGCTGCTCCGCCGTCTGGCGAGCTGCTGCGTTGCGTGCCGACGTTCTGTGCCGCCGTCTCGGATGCTTCAGCGAGAGCAGAGGCCGTGTCGCGGAAGACATCACGGCCAACATCCGCAACGTCTGCCAGAAAGAGCCGCAAATCGGAGTTGGACAGCAGCAGTGAAGTGAGTGTCTGCAGGCTTTGTTTCACTATTTGGGATTCGGTTCAGTCGATAGAGCAGAGAACAGAGAATCTTCCTCACATGAATACATACCTGTGGATTCCCGGGCGGCCGATACGGCATTGGCCGGCATCTGGGCCAGAGAGCCAACGTCAACGGATACGGCAGACTGTGACAAGTACCAGACAAAGTCCTGGATCTGGTCCTCACCGTTCTTGGCCTCCAGAACCTCGGCCAGCTGCGTCAGCCACGTCCTTGTCAGACGCACCAGTTTCCATCCCGGCTGGCTGATTTCGCGGGCTGTCGACGGCGACGGCGACAGCGTGCCCGCGTCGTGAAGTATGGCGCGAATTTGCGCTGCTACCTGCTTTGTGGAAGGCGCGTAACCTTCTGCCACTGCTCTGGCCATCTGTAGCGTCTTCAGCTTCTGATGGAGAAGCTGCTGACGAAGCGTCTCCTCGTCTTCCAGTCGGGCATCCGGCGAGAGGAGAGGCCGGCGCTCTCCCTCGTCCGCGGACGCATTGTCCTCAAGACTGTCTGCGCCACAGAGTCCGCACAGCCATTTCATCATGTCTTTCTCGCTTTCTTACTTCTCGCTTTCTCGCAGAAGATGACCGGAGAGATGAGGTTGGACTGGCGGCCATGAAAGGATGACGTCGTTGCCGTTCGGGTATCACGATAGTTCGCTTATATGCACATATCCGTGCGACATGGACCGCACGTCATTGTCACAACGACAGGTTGAACGTATGTATACTGACCGGTGTGTCTCTATTCTATTGGATCTAGCCCTCTAAACAATCTCTAAACAATGCGGAATACAAGGTGCCCAACCAGAAGCAAAATACGATGCAAGTAAAGTCGAAGTGTGTGAGACGTATGGTCAAATCATTCGACTCGGATATCAAAAACATTGTCCGCAAAGCAAATTTTCCGTTTACTGTGTAATTCATACGCCATTTCCGTTTTCGACTCCTGTAGCTAGGAGAGGCCAACGAGAGAACGGATAATGTGGACCATGGGAGGGATCGAGGAAAAGGCAATGGTGACGGTGCCGAAGAGGCTCATTGCGAGACTGGAAATCGCAGCGGCACGAGGATCCGTCTTGAGGAGCAGGGCGGTGCCGAGGGCAGACGCATTGGCGCCAAAGGAAACACCCCGAGTGACATAGTCGTCTGCACGGTTAGCGCTGGCTCGGCCAAGGGGGAGAGGGAGGGTGGTGGGGATGCTTACCGTCAGGAATGCGGAGCCACGAGAGCAGCTGGCGGCCGATGAGCACGCCGAGCACACCCGAGAGCAGAGCCACGGCGGCCACGGTGTTGAGATCGCCGCCGAGGTTGGTGACGGCGGGCGTGGCCAGGGCCAGGGTCAGGCTGCGCGACGTGAAGGCGAGGCTGCGGGTCTGGCTGATGCCGATGGCGTGGCAGACGACGGGGTAGGCGAAGAGCGAGACGACGGAGAGGAGGATGTTGGGCACGACGATGGCGAGGAAGTGGCGGCGCAGCTCGTGGCGGTACTGGTACATGGGCAGGGCGAGCGAGATGATGCTGGCGTCCATGGCGCTGCCGAGGATGTCGCCGGCGCCGGGACGGGCGAGCTGGGCCGAGGTGCCGTTGGCGGCGGCCTTCCAGAGCTTGAGGTAGGTCGAGCCGGTGCGGTACTCGCGGAGGACGGCGGTGAGGGCGGCCTGGCTGCCGCCGCTCCAGCGGCCGAGCAGCCAGATGGCGAGCATGGTGGAGAAGGCGGACACGATGACGGGGTGCAGGACCTGGCGCCAGGAGGCCGGCAGCGCCATGGCGCCGAAGAAGAAGAGCACGTTGATGCCGAGGTGCAGCGGCATGGCGTAGCCCTCGCCGTAGTACAGCGGCACGCCGACGAGCAGCACGAGGCCGGCGAAGAGCACGGCGTCGCCGTGGGCGCCGATGCGCTCGGCCCAGCGCTCGGCGCGCGGCCGCAGCGGCCGCCGCGGCGGCACCGGCAGCACAATGGGCGCGGGGGCCACGGGCACGTCGCTGAAGGAGCTCAGCGGGTCGTCGAGGTTCTGGCCGCGCACCGTGATGTAGGCGGCGGCGTGGGAGCGCGGCGGCGCGGCCAGGGCGCGGGCGAGGTGGTGGTGCTCATGCAGCGAGCCGGGGTGCGTCGGCGTCGTGGTGCCGGACGACGGCGCCTCCGTGAGCGGCGCCAGCTCCTCTTCGCGGTGGACGGTGCTCTCGGCGCCGTGGGCCGCCGACTTGCGCGGCGACTTGCGCAGCAGCTGGATGCCGCGCGTCAAGTAGGCCGTGAAGACCATCATGATGAGGAAGCCAAAGACTGGAGGTCAGCGGCAACAGAAACACGGCAGAAACACGCAAAACAGAAACACTCACCAAATACGCCAATCATCTTGCCCACCTCCGTGGCCAAGATGCGCGGACTGAGCGGCAGCATGACGAACGAGGGCGTGAAGAAGATGTTGAGCCAGCGCAGCGACCAGCCGCCCGGCACGTTGATGAGGCGTACCAGCCGCTTGGTGCGGCGCTCGCCCACGACCAGGTCGCAGAGGAGCAGTGAGAGGAAGAGCAGCACGAGGCAGGCGACCGAGGCCGGGAAGGACACGCCGCCGAGGTTGAGCAGACAGTCGACGCCGTAGCAGGCGGCCAGGATGGCCATGATGCCGGTGGGCACGCAGACGAAGCAGCGGACCAGGCGCTTCCAGTCGGAGACGGCGACGATCTTGAGGGCGGTGGCAGCGTCGCGGACGATGGGCCACATATCTGTGGCGGCGTCGAGGCCAGGTCCGGAGTCGGCGCCGGGGCCGGAGGGCGCAGACACGAAGCGCATGGCCATGGTGCAACTGGGCCGGCCGAGCCGGAACGGACGCAGAGCACGGATCCGGTGGCAAGCAGCCGAAGAGAAGACGGCGAGGCGGGCAGAGCAGGAGGCAGAACGGTGGCCACTCGGCCGGAGCTCTCAAGCGGAGGGCCGCGATGGATGTTGGGGCGACTTTGTTCCCGCGAGAGCGAGCAGGGCAGACGGCAGCACAGAATCTGGTCAGGCTGAGAGAGGTCACAAAGGCGGCGCAGAGGTGACGGAGGCGCGAAGTGGTGACGAAGGCGCGAAGTGGTAACGGAGGCGGCGAAGTGGTCACGGTGATGACATGTGACGCCGATGAGGATCCGATCGCCTGGCACTAATTCTCAGTCCGACCACCGGGCGCTAACGCATTTTTCCGCCGTCTTATCGGATGTGCAACAGTGCCTTTTGCGTTCGAGGTCCGGAGTAATTTCGCAGAGTTCGAATACCGAGTACGGAGCAATTTATCCTAGAAACTAGAAATATGAAGTTTTCCTGGATACCGTTGGGTTTGTGTGGGGTTTCTCACAGCTTCATTGCTTCGTACGCACAACCCAACGGAACCTTTTTGCATAACTTTGACCTTGGAATCCAGCCGCCATGTCACTGAATTTGAGCACTTCATAGCTAGTAGCCCATGCAGCGTATACGGTTTTGTGCAGTCGACTCTTGAGCTTCGCGGTATGCTGCCTCGATTAGTCATCATCGACCTAACCGGGCAGAATAGCCTAATGCAGAAATCCTAAGCCGATAACCCCGCCACGGACAATGGGAAGCATTGCCGGACACAAGGACCAGAACGGCGGGTCTAATTGTATCACGTGATGTTGTTTCTTGCTGGTGCACAGACCACCAGTACTTTGCGCTTCGATTTATGGCAGCAGACGGACAGACGACAGGATGGCAGAAGACAGGACGACACAAGGACGAATCTAGACAAGGCTTAGCAGTACGATAGAAGTAGGAGACACGGGCTTAGAAATGGTATAAGAGAAGTATTGCAAGGTTTTACTCTTCTTTTCTTCAATAATTACGTTGACTTTAGGTTGACTTTATGATATTCATCACATTCATTTCTATTCAGTTTTGGGGGGTTATTGGCATACGGAGGTGGCTTTGGTAGGTTTTCCGTGTTCAACTTATACGGAGTAGCTCCCTTGAAGACTCGGCTGCTGGCCTACGTAATGTGCCGTCCACGCGCGACCGTAAGACGGCAGAACAGTGTGCCGACTGACGGCTTTGAGCGCGGCGATGTGAGATGAAAGAGAGCGTTAAGGCCGGCCTCCGACGCGGCGTGATAGCGCATCAATTGCCTCTGACTCTGCCGATGCATCGTATGCGAATGGCTGGTCCCCATTGTCCATGTGCGATGAGACGCGGGTATAAAGAGGAAGAGATGTCGGTGTTGCCCTCGTCGTCGGTGTTGTAGAACGGACAGCAGCCTCTTGCCTGTGCATTTTCTCTTATTTCTCCTCCGGCCGCAAGACAGACCTACACCATGGCTTCATTCCAGGGAAGCGTCATTGCCGTTACCGGTGCTGCGTCCGGCATTGGCCTCGCGACCGCCAAGCTCCTGGCGTCGCGCGGCGCGCACCTGGCGCTGGCCGACGTGCAGAGCGAAGCGCTGACGGAGGCCGGCGAGGCGGGCCGGCGAGGCGTGCTGGGCCGCGGCCAAGGCGGCGGGCCACGACGTGCAGGTGGTGACGCGGGCGGTCGACGTGCGCGAGCGGGCGGCGGTGGACGCGTGGATCGCGCACGCGGTGGCGACGCTGGGCGGCGTGGACGGCGCGGCCAACATGGCCGGGATCTACATTTCGAACCTGCGGAACAGCGTGGCGGACGAGGAGGACGCGGCGTGGGAGCGCACGCTGGCGACGAACCTCACGGGCACGATGTACTGCGTGCGGGCGCAGCTGCAGGCGATGCGAGCACGCGGCAGCCGCGGCAAGAGCGCAAGCATCGTCAACGCGGCCAGCATCCTCGGGGTGCAAGGCGGCATCGGGGCGGCGTCGTACAGCAGCTCGAAGCACGGCATCGTCGGGCTGACGCGGTCGGCGGCCAAGGAGAGCGGCGGCCTCGGCATCCGGGTGAACTGCATTGCGCCGTGAGTGTGTTGTCGACTTGTCTCCGTCTCGCGTGCCAAGGGCTGACAGACAGTGGCTATATCGACACGCCGATGCTGCGCGGCTCGACGTCGGCGCGCGGCGGCGCGGAGAACTTGACGGTGGCGCCGGTGTCGTCGGTGGCGCTCGGCCGCGAGGGCGCGCCGGAGGAAGTGGCGGAGCTGATTGCGTTTCTGCTCGGCCCGGGGGCGAGCTACATCACGGGCCAGTGCATCTCGGTGGACGGGGGGTGGAACTGCTAGTCGATGGCGGAGTACTTGTAGTTGTACCTGCAAGTAGACGAATGGCAGAAACGGCGCCAAGCGCGTTAGCTGCCCACAAGCCGGATAGCGTGCCGCTGACGACAGCCGTGATGGCGTTGACGTGCTCAGCGTTGACGTGCTCAAAGTGTACAGTATCGTGAAGTCGACATGATAACGGCCGCGCATTTATAGTCTGCGTCCAGGCGCTTCTGGCTCTGGCTGCCGGACGAACGCGTCAGAGCTCAGACACCATGGCCACCAGCACACACCTCCCCGATGACCACGTGCCGCCGGCGGCGTCGGAGCGCATCAGCCTGGTGCCGCGGTTCATCGACGAGCCCAAGGCGCTGCGGGTGGCGGTGATCGGCGGCGGGCTGTCGGGCATCACGGCGGGCGTGCTGCTGCCGGCCAAGGTGCCGGGCATCCAGCTGACGATCTACGAGAAGAATGCGGATTTTGTGAGTGTGATCTTCTTCGGTCTTGGTCTTCGGTCTTCGGTCTTCGGTCTTCGTTCTTCGTTCTTTCGTTTGATCGTTTGTTCTTTCGTTTGTTTTTCTTTTCTCTTTTTTCTTTCATTCACGCTTTTGTCCATTCGTTCTTCTCTCTCTTCCCTCTAACAAACAGGGCGGCACCTGGTTTGAAAACATATACCCCGGCGTGCGGTGCGACATCCCCTCGCACGTGTACCAGTCGACGTTTGAGCCGAACACGGACTGGGCGGACGAGTTCTCGTACGGGGCCGACATCCGCGACTACTGGCAGGGCGTGGCGCGCAAGCACGGCGTGTACGAGCGGGCGCAGTTCGGCAAGCGCGTGGAGCGCGTGGACTGGGACAGCAGCGTGGGCGTGTGGCGGCTGGCGGTGCGCGACGTGGCGAGCGGCGCGCTGGCGGAGGCGGAGGCGGAGGCGGTGATCGCGGCGCTGGGCCGCTTCAACAACTGGCGGCTGCCGGCGATCGAGGGCATCGAGCAGTACGGCGGCCTGCTGCGGCACACGTCGCAGTGGGACGCCAGCTTCGACGTCGCCGGCAAGGCCGTGGCCGTCATCGGCAACGGTGCCAGCGGCATCCAGCTCGTGCCGGCGCTGCAGCCGCGCGTCGGCCGCCTCGACCACTACGCGCGCAGCCGCACCTGGATCGCGACCTCGTGGGCCGGCGACGCGCGCACCGCCGGCCCGCAGCCCATCGCCGAGGCGCAGCGCGCCGCCTGGGCCGCCGACCCCGACGCCTACCTGCGCTTCCGCAAGGGCCTCGAGGACAAGTACTGGCGCCGCTTCGCCACCTTTCTGCGCGGCTCCGACGACAATGCCGCGCTGCGCGCCGCCTTCGTCGAGGCCATGCGCCAGCGCGTCGCCGCCAAGCCCGCGCTGCTCGCCGACCTCGTCCCCGACTTCGCGCCCAACTGCCGCCGCCTCACCCCCGGCCCCGGCTACCTCGAGGCCCTGACCGCCGACAACGTCGACTACATCCGCACCCCCATCGCCCGCTTCACCGCCACCGGCATCGTCACCGCCGACGGCGTCCACCGCGCCGTCGACGCCGTCTTCTGCGCCACCGGCACCCGCCGCGACCTCGTGCCCGCCTTTCCCGTCCGCGCCCACGGCCGCTCCCTCGCCGACGTCTGGGGCGACGGCTCCGACGCCACCGACGCCGACGCCGACGCCGACGCCGCCGCCGCCAAGCCCCCCAAGGCCTACGGCTTCCCCTACTCCTACCTCGGCACCGCCGTGCCCGGCTTCCCCAACTTCTTCTTCCTGCACGGCCCCCAGGCCGCCGGCCCCTCCGGCACCGTGCCCCACGCCGTCGAGACCCAGGTCACCTACCTCGCCCACATCCTGCGCAAGCTCGCGCGCGAGGGCATCAAGGCCATGGCCCCCTCCACCCGCGCCGCCGACGACTTTGTCGTCTACTCCCGCTCCTTCTTCGACGCCACCGTCCTCACCGACAACTGCAGCTCCTGGTACAACGGCGGCACCCCCGGCGCCTACATCTCCGGCCTCTGGCCCGGCAGCGCCGGCCACCTCGCCATTGTGCGCCGCGCCCCCCGCTGGGAGGACTGGGAGTACGAGTACGAGTCCGAGAACCGCTTCGCCTGGTACTTTGGCAACGGCCAGACCCGCCAGGAGTCCAACCCCGACGCCGATCTGGCCGCCTACCTGCGCGTGCCCGGCTCCGTGGCCCTCAAGGATCTGCACGAGTCGTGGGATATGTCGTAGCGTCGCTGGGTCACCGCCCGCGTCACCGCCTTAGAATAGCACCGGCAAAATATAAGCGCAGAGTTGACCAATCATGTGTAGTCTATTGATGCGCTGTGTGACAGCCTTCCGAACGTGCAAATAGCAGTTTCCTCAACGTCTACAGCTGCAGCAATCACTTACGGCTACGCTGCCCCGAGTTCGGCACGTAGGACGGCCGGTTCTGTCCCACCCACGGCCCGGCTGGCCCGACCATCTCCGGCCGCAGATCCTCGATCCGCGCCGCGCCAATGTTGCGCATCGTGTTGACGATTTCCTGGTGGAGAACTCGGCGTGTTAGCTTAGTGAAGGAGGACGGAGAAGGAGAGGGAAGGAGGAGAAAGGAGGAGAAAGGAGAAGAAAAAAAAGACAAGGAACAGAGAAGGAAAAGGAAGGAAAAGGAAGGAAAAGAGAAGGAAAAGAAAAAAAGAACTCACTATCCATAACACGCCCAACGCCCTCCTGCCCGTGCGTGCCGTTGGCAAAGAGAAACGGCCGTCCCAGACCGACCGCCTTGGCGCCCAGCGCCACCGCCTTCACCACGTCGGCGCCCGTCCGCACGCCACCGTCGATCAGCACATCGATCTGCTCAAACAGGTCCGGCCGCAGCACCCGCATCTCGTAGAGCACGTCCATCGGCGCCGGCGCGTAGTCCGCCTGTCGGCCGCCGTGGTTGGACTGGCGGTCAGCTGCACGGAACAGCAACAGACACAAAAACAGCAACAGAACAAGACGGAGACAGAAACAGCCCTCACTCACCAGAACAACCCCCGCGGCGCCGTGGTCGACGCACAGCTGCACGTCCTCCACCGACTGGATGCCCTTGACAATGATGGGCAGCGTCGTGTGCCGCTGCAGCGTCAGTGTCAGCAGTAGCCGCGCTCCGTGCCGCATTGCCGCAGACTCACCCGGATAAAGGCCATGTCGTCCCACGTCAGGTTGCGGTCCTGGTAGCCCGAGATCGCCTGGTTGACGGCCACCGGCGCCGACCGCGACACCGCCGCGCCTGACTCCGACGCCGCCGCGCGCATCTTGGCCGCCGCCGCCACCTTGGCCCGCTCGTCCAGCGTCCGCTTCGAGTCGCCCGCCGTGTCCACCGTGAACATGATCGCCCGCGCCCCCAGACCCTCCACTTTGCGGAGGAGCGCCGCCGACTGCGCGCGGTCCTTGTTGAGGTAGATCTGTCTGTCAGCACGCAAGAACGCAGCAGAGACGCAGGGCCGCAGACGTCCGCACCTGGTAGATCAGCGGCTGGCCCGCCTGCCGCGCGGCAAAGATTTCGTCCACGCTGCAGCTGGCGTTGGCCGAGATCTGCGCCCGTTAGCCTCTGCCTTTGCTGGGGCGTTGCCGGCCGCCACCTACGCCCTGCACGATGCCGCGCTCGCCGGCCGCGCGCGTCATGTTGACCTCGCCCTCGGGGTGGCCGAGCTTGGCCATGGCCGCCGGCGCGATGAAGAACGGCAGCGCCGATGCGATCCCCACGAAGTGCGTCGCCGTGCTGCTCTCCGTCAGGTCGCGCAGCATCCGCGGCCGGAAAAAGTACCGCCGGAACGCATCGCGGTTCTCGTGAAAGGCTGCACGTCAGTCCCGCCTCGGGTCTCGGGTCTCGGGTCTCGGGGGTCTGGGTATGACACACTCGCTTCCTCGTCCGCCGCACTGCGGTAGTACGACCACGCCGTCCGGCTCAGCACCCGCTCGGCCCAGTCCTCAAAGTCGCGCACCAGCAGCAGGTCGCCCGCCGGCGGCATCGCCTCGCGCGCCTCCTGCCGCTCCACGCCGTCCTCGTCCTCCTCATCGCTAAAGGCCGGCAGCGTCTCCGGGTCCACGCGGCCCAGGCAAGCCTCCGGCCGCAGGCTCTCCAGCGCCCCGGTCGCGTGTATCTGTGTGAACAGCTTGCTGCGCACGTTAGTCCCAGAAAACGTCCAGTCTCTGAACAGATAATCAGCTGCACAGGTAGAACACTCACGTCACGTCCTTGCCGGCGCGCATCAGGATGGCCTGCTTGCCGCCAGGGTGTGTCTCCAGAAAGTATGTCACATCGTAGACGTTACCCTACGCCGGGTGCGCCGCCAGTTAGCCTGCTCTGCCGCTTGACGCGTCGTGTGTCCGTCTCGCCCACCTACCACCTACCTTGATGATCACCCAGCAGTCGTTCGCTGTGACGTGCCGCTGAACCTCCTCGTATGGAATGAGGTCGTCCAATGCCGGCAGCGCCTGTGCGCTGTCCAAACGTAAAGTCGTGTTGGTGCATGTGTAGCAGACCGCCGAGAGAGTCTTCATGTGCTGCCGTTAGCCTTTGAAATGGCCAGCCTTGCCGTCGCAAGGAGCCGCGGACAACGGGACATACCAGAGCTACCGAGGCCGCACACCAAGCCGCGAGCACTCGTCGTCGGAGCTGCTCGCGCGCGGGATTTGTTGCAGTCGACAGGGCGCATCTGGATAGCGCATCGCTTTGCTTGGGGAAAACTGCGTGCTGTGCGCGCGCATGGATGCGAGTGGTCTCGTTCCGCAGCACCCGGGCAGCTGTCCGGCACATAGCCGGCCATATTCGCACTGCCATGGCGCTGGCGACGCGCTGTGCTGCTGCAATCACTGGAAAACAAAAAAACGGGAATAGACGCTTGAATTAAAGCATAACGCAACGACGCACAAGACGAATCAAGTTGAAATAAGAAATATATACACGACGAAAGAACAAGCCGCTCTGTGCTACATCCTGCACCCTGCATCGGCTGCAGACGCCAGCCATGGAAAGGCCCCGTCTATTTTCACGATACGATTTGCCTATTGTCACGATACAGAAGCATTTGTGGGACCGCTAACCAAATAAAGACATAAGCACCAAAAGCAGATGTACCACAACTCATCCAAAGGTATTACCCCCCTATATCGTATGGTAAGCAAATAATGATTTTTTGTTTGTTGCCCCGACTAACCTTTACGCCGTAGGTGTACTACGCTGCCGTGCAAGCGTCCTTAGTAGTACGCGGTTTAGAGTAAGTGTAAATGTAGTAGCAACTGTATCCTTTAGTACTACAGACTGCCTTTTAACTACTAGTACTAGCAGCGCATCTGGTGGTGTATCTGGTAGTGTAGCTGGTAGTACATCTGCGATGTAGTCAGTGCGTGTCTTCAGAGTTGATGCTTTTGATCTTTTGATGTGATGGTGTGTGGTGACTTGAAATGCAAATGGGGTACATTGGCTTTGGTGGACCCTGGTACGTTTGCAGTGTACCTTACTTTATTTGGCTAGCCTGCCCCATATTTATGGCCGTATCGTGACAATAGGCAATTCGTATCGTGAAAATAGACAGGGCCCCATGGAAAAACCACTGGGCATGACGGGGCTCTTCCTCCGCTAACAGCAATTTTACCACCAATTACTGCGGCTGCTTTTCGAGCTGTCAATACCGCTAGCTTCTGGGCGGTTACTACCCCACGCTGTATCTTACAGGGCCTGGCCAACCCTTAAGAGCGCCCCGATATTTTCTGATCCGCAGCGAGGCTACAGGCAACGGTGAGTGCAAATGCAATACAGCCTCTCTTTAGATTCTTGTATCATGGCTGTATTGCAATCCCGCCTCCAGCTGTTTGCCTATTTGTCTTCTCAGTCGATCTCGACTCTATCACTACCAAATAGGGCCAAATAGTTGGCTAATCCCTTAAGGCACGTCCCAGAATAAAGCACTAGCTCCCGAGATCCCACAAATAGCATGCGCTAGTGGATGCTAGATTTGGTGATTTTCCGCGATAGGAAATTGCCTCTTTTAGCAGGAGTAAAATAGCCCGCGTGACCAATGGCACCTTCTATGTCGGTTCACCACTGCGCAGCAATACAAGCTCTGGGGAAAATTCAATAGTAAAAAAAAAAAACTGCCTATCCTTGCCGTGGCGACAGAACTTCAATCACGTCGTGAACGAATTGATTATAAGCATGAACCTTGGTAACAAGGACCGGCTCAAACTTTGCCGAGAAAGGAAAGCCTTGGTCAGCTCTACTTGTTTACTCTTTGATTAATAGAAAACGTAGACACAATCTTCAGAATGCAGCTGTATTAATCTAAGTTTGCATAGCTCGGTCGACACAACCTGCTACAGCCCATTTCCTCCCAGCGGAATGCAGTCAAGTCGGTAGAAATAATTTGAAGTGTCTCCCGGTGGTAAGGCTTACCGCAGCATTCCGACGGCTTTACGTCCTTCCTTATTGGGCTTCACCCTAGCCGGTCTCATATCGTTGAAGTCTACCACAAGGCATATTTCGGTGCAACAATGCCTAAAATGGGACCGTATGACGCAAGTTTCGTGCTTCAACTATGTAGCAACGAGTCGCCGATTCCCACTGAACAATGGAACTGCGGCATCTGCAGCAAAGATAAAGAAGACAGTACACAAGATTGCCACATTCCTTATTGATAATGCCTTGTTCTAGACACTACTTCAGTAAGACGTGAGCACTTGTTGCCCGTGTTCTCTTTCGAATCGGGTACATAAGATGGGCACGAGCATCCATGGGATGTTGAGAATATAGATTCTCTATGACATATACCAATTTTTCAAAGATTAAAGTGTACAGAACACAAAATGCTACTACCAGTATTGCAATTTCTAGTTCTTTTCTTGTCGGCCCGAGTACGGGCACGGCCGATGGACGACGCGCCTAAACCATATCCAGTACGAAGGGCGGAGCCTACCGATTTGCCGCGTCTCGCCATATATTTCCAAACCACCCACGACTCCGACGGAAACCCTATCTCTATGCTTCCTCTCATTACCGAGAAAGAGATCTCCCTTACTCACCTGATAGTATGCTCTTTCCACATCAACCTCAATGGTGGTATTCGTTTGAATGACTATGCGCCGACAGATCCACACTTTTATACCCTTTGGAACGAGACTATTCTTATGCAAGAAGCTGGTGTAAAAGTGATGGGAATGGTCGGTGGTGCTGCCTCCGGTTCTTTCACCACTTCGACTCTCGATGGGAACGATACTGCCTTTGAGGAGTACTACAGTCAGCTACATGACGTGATCACCAAATATAGCCTCCAAGGCTTCGATTTGGATGTTGAGCAGGACATGAGTCAGGCAGGGATCGAGCGTCTTGTCGCACGGCTTGCATCTGACTTTGGGTCCGACTTTTTGATAACGTTAGCGCCCGTTGCCTCGGCATTGGATGGAGGCGGCAACCTCAGTGGCTTCGACTATGCACAGCTAGAGAGGGACTCTGGGTCAGACATTGCATTTTACAATGCACAATTTTACAACGGATTCGGAGACCTGAATACCCCGACAGACTACGAAAACACGATAAACCATGGCTGGGCACCAAGTAAAGTCCTCATGGGCCAGATTACATCGCCAAGTAATGGTGGTGGATTCGTGGCCTTTGATACACTAAATCAAACAGTCATCGCTCTCCGAGATGTCTATGGCAGCGAGCTTGGTGGTATCATGGGCTGGGAGTACTTCAATAGCGACCCCGGCGGTACAGCAGCTCCTTGGGAGTGGGCACAGGAAATGACGGCGATATTACGTCCTGGGCTCACGCCCACCCTGAAAGTCACCGATGAAGTTGCACAGAGGCTCCATACTGCGTATAAAGCAAGTAGGTTAGACACTATCGTGAAGGGTCGCCAAGCTGCCATAGCACCTTACACGCCGGATTACACGGCTTTGATAAACGCTTAAGGATATGAGCCGGTGCTGCCTGGGATCGATAGAGTAACAACCGAGAAGACAATAGACCTGTTGATACCGTTAATCAGCTACATATATATTACTTGCGGTAGTGAAGTGTGTTACTTTTTACTTTAATGAGTACTAAGCAACACAGTAGTAGAGTCGTAACTTGCAGAGGGTGTGGGCCTCCAGACAAGCAGCTGTGGAAAGGGTCGTTGTATTCGGACGAAGAAGAGACTAGCGAGAGCTAATTGAAGGCGCAAAATACTCTGGGTGTGGATTCCGTACACCACACCACGCAACACTACCTTTAGGTCATGCCGAAACAAACAAACAAAACACCCAAAAAGCATAGAAGTGCTACTAGCTCCTCTGTTTTCCTGTATGTCCTAAACTTGGCTTGATTGCCAGTGGTGGACATCGTGGAGACCGACTAGCAGTACTTCTTGTAATAGCATCGGTCGGCTATTTCACGAATCATGGCGGCATAATCCAGAGCGTCATTCTGAAGATCAAGCCTCCATTGGGAGACTCTCAAGGAGAAAACACCACCCAACTGCCGGAAGAGATAAATGGCCTTGGTTTCGTCTGTTTGTCCGAATTTGGTGTTGTTAAGTCGACTTGACAGTTCCATGAAGCGGCTAAAATACTCCGCTGGAGTCTCAAACGAAGAGAGACGTAAAGCAGCGAACTAGATGCTTAATTCGATCAAGATCACCGTACTGACGGTGGCAAAACAAGACTTTGCTGCGAGGTAATTGGTATATGGTGGGCTGTTTTCATCGTAGCCATAACCCAAAAGATGCCCCCGAACGTCTTCCGTTGTGGTGGAGATGCAGTTTGCAACCCTTCCAATTTGCATCCGCCACTTCTTGCTTGCTTCTTTTGATGCTGCCGTCTCAACTCCAGCTTCATCCAGGACTAGTTCAGGAGGGTCTGAAGGACCATCGAGCAGGTGCTCTATGCCCAGTCGTCTCAATGTCGATCTAAGCGAAAAGTCCCAAGTTCTGAAGTTGGACTCTGAGAGATCTGGGATTCGAAGAACCTGGACGGACGCAATACCCGCCATGGTGAAGACTGGATCCAACAAAGGATCAAACAAGGGCCTATGATAGTCGATAAAAGAAGCAAAATGGAGGAATGATCGCCGTTTGTAGCATCAAAATAAGGGTGAGAAAAGGCTGAAAGACAGGACTGTCTACTGCAGATACCCGAAACAGTCTCCTGGGCCAAAATGAACCCGGAGACGCCAGCAAGGTCTATGCCTTATTTCTGGTCAGACTTAGAGTGCCGATGAACTCTAGATGAAATACAAATGCGAAAGCAGAGGAATAGCCTGTGGAAAGGGTCGTTGTATTCGGAGAAGTTGATTCTAAGTGAGAGCTAAGTGAATGCTTAAGCAAAGTACTCTGCGTGTGTGGTCCGTGCACCACACCACGCAAACCAGTCCATAACAGTATGGACGCCTTGTAGTTAAGCTGGGCTAAGAAGCTGTTTCTGTGAAGACAGCATGTAACACGAAAGAGTTGTAGTTGTTACGCGAAAACAAAAATATGACATGTAAACTAAAAAAATCAAAACTAAACTTTCAGGAGAGTGTGGTACTCGAAACCACGACCTAGAGATCTGCAATCTCTCGCTCTACCACTGAGCTAACCCTCCGAGTTTGATTGATGTCACAGCTGTGCTACAGACAGCCCATCATGGACTGCACGAAAGTTGGAATGCACTTAGACGCAGAGCTGTACTTTGCCATTCTACCAAGTGGTTTATTTATTTATTTATTAGTTTTAACGTTGCAGAGCCCCCTCCGGGTTCTCCGGAGGATCTCATATCGCCTCCCTAAGGGCATGCAACGGGGAAGGCAGAGAACTATACTATAGCAAATACAAAGAAAGATGTAGCGGGCTGCCACGGGTGGGATCACGTGGAAGTCCGATGGAGATAGGTCCTATTGACTACTCTGTACCGAAGACAGACTATGAATAGAGAAGAAATCGATACAGCGTCAAGGCAAGGTACGCCTGCCTTCGTCGGTCTAAATAGCCTCCCGTCCGAACTGCCTTACTCCACCGTCCTTATCCCCTTCGGTAATGTGCGCGTACAGGTGAGGGTCTATCGGGCTTCGCCTATCGCCAGCCCTAGAGTGGGTTCGGATCGTGCTGTCGTCTTATCGTAGAGTCGATGCGAAATGTTTTCAGACCCGCGTGTCTTCGAGTCTGACGTCCCTGTCTCGAGTCAGACCCGCGGGTCCTAAAACATTCAGACTCCCTCCTGCCGACTATGGCTGTGGCGCCAGACCCAGCCACACTCGGGCCCTTGGCCCGTTACAATACAGGTCCTAGTGTCTTACCGCCTAAGCTTATCTCCCCCGTTGCCTAGATGTTTATTTAGGTATAAGGGGAGGGGGGTTTAGTATAGTTAGTTCTAAAGCTCTAGCTTATAAGCCGTGCTTCGTTTAGTAAGCCTTAAGGGGGCACCGCGGCACGTTTTTAGATTTTACCACGGTTACTTACACTAATGCTAAGGGGTTGCTTTAGCTTCTTAGGCTTACTAGCTAGCTGTAGGCGCGTGGCCGGTAATGGCGACACTAGGGACGCTAGGGTAACAGCCACCACAATCGACGCTCCGGGCTGTTCTTCCTCGTCCATGTCCGTACGGTCCGCGTCCAAGTCGTCTTCGTCCATTGCCGTGATTGGGCTGGTGGTAGGCCCCAGAGGGGTCTGTGGGCATGCCTAGGGGCTGGCCTGGGGGGGTTCCTGTGGCGCCGGGGGGGGAATTGCAGTAGGGGTAGTCGCGGCCCTCACGGCCTGCGTCTCAAGGTATACGGTCCGTCCATCCCACTTGATAATTTTGAGTTCCCGCTGTGATTTCATGATAAAGCTGCCGTCCCGCTTCTACCAAGTGGTGCTAGTAGATAGGAAACCAAAAAGAGGAAGAAGGTAGGCTGAAACTATCTTGATTCTGTACACGCATTGTTTGTTTAATACTTCCTGTTCAAAAAGCTACCTCAGCCGATGCTGACGTGAAAAGTATCAGCAATGGCAAGAGATACATTGTCATCTCCTAGCAGATTGCGCAGTAGTTTTAGATTTGAGACGCTGTTCCCAACAATAAGCACATTGTGTACTACGGTTGTACATTCCCATAGACTACAAATCTCCTCGCTGAATCGCATCCTAAACAGCTTGACTTATCCACAAGTATCAATACCCAGTCTATTCTATGGGTACTCAAAGTGTGGCATCCTAATAGTGAAGCAGTTGTCCGACAGATCAGAGATATCTCGTCAGTTATATCCTACGAGAACTGCGGGAGCTTCGATCACCCGGACTCCGAGATACGCTGTGCTTCCGCGAATGCCTATGACTTCGAGATGCATGTAGCGGGATTGCGTCAGCACCCGACATTTGAGGTCCGGGGCTGTGGCCATGGCGACGGTAGCGTGGCGGTCGTGCGGCGGCCCCTGAGCGACGGGCGCGGCGAATCTCGCTAACAAAGGCAATGAATGCCCAAACAAGCCAGATAATTGCGGCGATGATAGCGTAAGCCACCTTGAGAGAGTGTGACGCGCCGGCGAGCTTCAAGCCAAGGCCTCCGTCGATTATGCCGAGAGTTATCCCAATACGGCCGTTCCAGAGATGCAGGTAAGACCATATTGTGCGACGTCCAAGCTGCTTGAAGCGAACGTGGTGGATATAGCCCAGAACAGGCTGGAAGAGCAGAGTGACGAGTACTACGATGCCCAAGATGGGGTGAGCATTGGTCGATGCGTTGCTGAGCTACAAACGGCATGTCAGACATTCGTTCTGATCAGGTTACTGGCGACCGAGATTCGACAAGATCCAAAAAACAACATACCAAGCTGCCACCAGAAAACGGAAAGCGAATCTTCTGGACGAGGTAGATACCGAGCGCGGCAGCGGCAATGTAGAGACAGAAGGCGAGAATTTGGGTGAGGGCGTGGAACCAGATGGCAAGGCGGCCTGGAATGATGCGCATGAGGACGGAGCCGATAGGCATCAGGACAACGATGGCGACTACGGCCAATATGCCGTGGATAGCGCGATAGTGCATAGCAGTCTCCAGGTCGATGCCAGAGACACCACTGAAGCTGCCATCAAATGAGCTATCATCAGAGGAGCTGCCGCTTCCACCGCCGTAGTACGGGTTGCTTCCATACCCAAACGGACCATATCGTGCTACCGCTTTAACGGAAGCGCCGCTGAGGCCATCGGCTGCGACCCTGGACGAGGCGAGAATGGTGGCTGTGAACATCGTGTCAGTATCTGAAAGAAGAGAAATTTTACAATAGACTCTTACCTAGAGCCAGTTTTGAGGATAACTTTGAACACCCCATGGTCTTCTGGCTCGTGGCCCGAGCTTTCCACCTAAAAAGCGGCGTAGGCAGGGAAGCGCGTTGTGCTATACCAATGGCTGTAGTGTCAAAGGAAAGAATAGGCTTGAGATAAAACAACAGAAAACCGTGTATGGTGGTTGAAAGCCCTGTTCCTATGTTTTGTGTGGTTTAACAGTAATCCCTTTGCATCTATATACAGACTTGCTAGAGATAGATGAAACCTAAGAATGAGCAGAAATAGCAAAGCAAAGACAAGATAGCAGTGGGCTGGAAATTCTGTTTTCTTTGAGTTTGCTATATACTGCAGAGCAAACAGCAGCAGAAAAAGAACCGAGTAAAGATAAAGGATCTCAAAGCTGAGCACCCAGGACTCGTAATATGGTGGCTTACGCCGCGGCTGCAATGCCGGAGCTCGAATTGGGGAACTTCCACGCACTGCAGCGCAGCCAATCGGCAGAAGGGCCCTAGCTACTTTCACAAGACATGTGTGCTAGTCTGTCACGGCCAATGGAAATCTGTGCGAACCGGTAAGTTCAGTGAGATCGCATCCTTCGACGCGTCATCGAGTGTACCGTGTAAGGTAGAACAGCTTCCGACAGGCCGTTATTGTCACACAGGGTGCGTGTTATCGTGCATCACACCGTTCACTTTCAGGCATAGACACGGAACTTCAGTAACACACGCGTCATGAGGTAGGCCTGTTAGTCCTACAGTGTACTCCGTACTCGGATGGAAAAGAGCTGCATATGCTCGCTCAACTCTAATAACAACAAAGACAAATGTGGTAGCAAGGCCAGACACGCTCCCAGAAATACAAACGAGCGAGACTCTAGAGTCCGGCAACCCAAAAATTAGCAACGCTGAACGCCCCTGACATGGTTCTATGCGTACCGGAACCTCCAAATGACACCAGCCACCAGAGAAACAATCCGACCAAAAAGAAACAAGATGGTGAGCCAAAACGGTTAGACAAGCCGGAACTGCTCGTCCACGGCCATGGCCAGATCGTGTGCCCGCTTCAGCCGCGCGTGCTCCGCTTCTGTCATCTTCCGCACCGGAGCACCAACCATGCAGCTGCTGTCCTGCTTCGTCGCGCCCTTCTGCCACGTGCCGTCGATCATCCACGAGTCGGGCACGGCATACTCGGTGGCATTGACAGCCTTGTTCTTAAGAAGGCTGCCGTTGTACCAGAGCAGCCGGTCCGCGGCGTCGACGTGGGCAATCACGAAGCTGCACACACGCGTGGTGTTGGCCGAGCTCTCGTCCCAGCCGACGATGGAGCCGTAGTGGGCCTCGACCGAGTATGGAGCGCCGGCGAGCTCGAGCCCGAGCCACCAGCTCTCCTTGTCGCCGTAGGTCATGCGGTAGGTCGTGTGCTCGCGCACCGCATGCGTGTTCTGCCAGGCTGTGTGAAGAAGGCCGGCCAGCACGGCCGGCCGGCTCTTGTCGAGCACGACAACGCCGGAGTCGCCCTCCTCGGCGTATTCCTCCGTCCACGTGAGTGACTGGTTCATGGCTGCACTCGGCCGCCGGATCTGATCGCGCCACCACGCGTGGCGGTCGGCATAGGCGTGCTGCCACAGCAGGCGGTCGCGGAAGAGCAGCGTGCCGGTCTTGCGGAAGCCTGGGCTGGCGAGCAGGGCCTCGGGCGGCTGCATGAAGACGGCGTCCGCATCGACCACGATGACCGTCTCGAACGGCGCGCCCAGCGCGGCAAACACCTTGGTCGCCCAGCCGCCCGAGGCCGTGTCCAGCTGCAGCGCAGCGCCGTCGAACACGCGCGTGATGTCGAGGAACGCCAGCGGCGGACTGGGCGGGTAGCCGAGGTCCGCCGCGCGCGCCGCCATGCTCGCGGACACGTTGGCCAGCCGCTCCCGCTGCTGCGGCGGCAGATCGCTGTCGCCGGCATACGCAATCAAGATCGGCAGCCGGGACTGCACCGCCGAGCGCAGCATCGCCACGAGGTGCGCGGCAAAGCGCGCTGTGCCGCCGCCCGCGGCCACCACGATGCCCGCCGTGTCCGGTGCAAACGTCGCGCGCAGGTCGGCTAGTGGCGTGCGCGTGTCGGGCCGTCGCGGCGGACTCGCGAGAAAGGCAAACTGGGCGGCAGCCACTTCCTCGGCGGCGGTGTCCAGCGCCACGCGGCCTTCGCTGCCAGCGCCCAGCCGGTCTGCCCGGGCCATCCAGTCGCGCAGCACGCGCGTGCGACGGCCCATCTCGCCAAAGGACGCGGCGTCCCCATGATGTATGGGATAGTCGGCAAAGTACTCGACAATGTCGCGCAGGAGAGTGGTGTCGACGGGGGAGCTCGCGGTGGGCTGGTAAGTGGGAGCGCTCGATGTCGGATGCTGCGGTGACCACTGCAACGCCGCAAAGGGCTGGCTGGCAAAGCCGGCGTACAGCACCCAGAACAGCGCGAGACTGGAGACCGCAAGGATCGCTATCCGCGAGCAATGACGGCCGAAAATATGCAGAAACATGGCAGCACGGCCGTCTGTGGCGTGCTCGTGAAGCTGTCCCATAATCGTCGTGAGAATCATGGAAATGTTCAGAGACACGAAATCAAACGACAGAGCACGCGAGAAGAAATACGCCGTACGAGACTCTCGAGGCATACTTCCGCCCCTGCCATCTCACTGGCAGCGGCAGCGTTAGTATGGAGCATGGTGGCTCCCCTGCCGTCACTTGATTTGGGCCGCGCTTCAGTTGCCGCCAGGTTCTGAGAAGGAATGGTTACAAACCCCTGTTCATTTGTTCGTGCCTGGTTGTCATTGGCCCGCCCGGCGCTTACAATCCTACAGGTCTACTGGGGGCAGCCCAACACCAATGGCAGTTTCATAACACAAAGTATCTTATCTCTTCGCACCGATTTTCAAAGTAAGCTCTAGGCTCGAAGTTTGGTGCTTTTTGCGCTTTTTTTGCTCTCCTTTCCATTACTCCGTTTATACGTCTCACACCTTCACACATAGAAGCAGGAGTAGTCGGCTGTTAACCTGCATCACCACACTAAGTCCTGACTTACGGATACGAGTGCGGAGTAAAACTCCGTAGTTGTGAACTGCAGAAGTGGAGCTTGGCACAAGCTTCATCGTCTGCCCGGCGGCTATTCTGCAGCAAGCTGAGTGCAATGTGCCTTCAATGTCTACGGGGTAGCTGTCCTATCTTTAGGCTTATGGCCTTTGAGCGCCAAACTCGTCTGTTGTTCCCCTGCAATTGGACATCCCGCTCATTGATACGGTGCGATCCACAGTTGTCCTGACAGACTGTCTCCGCCTAGCCTTCGCTGTGTCTCTTAAAGGCAGACCATCGCGGCTAACATGTCTGCGCTTGCTTTTCGTACTGTGCCACCTTCTCATTTCTCGTCATCGCCATGATGAATCGTGTTCTTGTTATTTGGCTGCTGGCGGCCCTCGGTCCCGTGGCTGCTGCCGACGATACTGTCGCCAGTTCGGCAAGCTCTCTGGATCTTGCCGCCCGTGCAGACACAGGCATCGAGTGCTTTGGCGTGAACGAGCTCACCTACTCCAACAACAGCTTATGCCCCAACTCAAGGGCTTGCTGTGGCGTCGGATCTACTTGTCTGTCCAACCATTTGTGCCACAACCCAAACGACAGCGCCAACACCTACGTCCGCGGGCCCTGTGCCGTCGAAGGATGGTCTCCCTTTTGTGCTCAGCTGTGCCTCTACAACGAGACGGAATACGGCAATATCCTACCGCGCGTCACTGTATGCTCAGATGGGAGCTACTGCTGCAACAATGACGCACAGTGCTGTCAAGATGGCCGCGGCACCTTTCTTGATGCCGATGGCGCCATCATCGCCACACTGGAAACAACTGTCGCCGTCACAAGTTACCCTCCAGTCAGCACCGGCACGTCTCGCTTTACTGTGACTCCTACTTCCAACGCAGCCAAAACCACAAGTTCTGCCTCAGACTCCGCGACAAGCACTCCCACGATTACATCTAGCAGCACTGCAAGTACAATACCAAGCTCTGCCGCAGCCTTTGCCTCAGCGGAAAACTCCGCGGCATCTACCGCCAGCCCATCCAACTCGGACTCGGACCTCAAGACTGGGCTAGGCGTCGGTCTTGGTGTCGGCATACCTGCCGCCGCCATTGCATCTGGCTTTATTGCGTACGCCGTTCTGCGCTCCCGCCGTGCCCCTTCAAGCTCCTCGAAGCGCGGTAGTCACAGTGCCCAGTCGCTGCCTTTATACGAGGCTGATTCAGCCAAAGTGTCACTGCATTCTGCTGCCAGCCGCAGTCACGATCTGCAGCCTCAAGTTGCAGAGCTCGATCACAATGTCGTGTATGAGCTTGACGGGGGGGTAAGGGGGAATCACAACTTTCACGACAGGTACTTATAGACTCCACTGGGACCGTTAAAGCGTTATGATTTTAATCGGCTTAACTCTGATATGTCTGTCTTGTGTAAATTAATTTGCTTTTGGTTCGGAGCGGCAAACATTCAGAGAGCTCAACATTAATCGGGCTATTAACTGTGAAATATACAGCCAGAAATTACTTTATATTGTGCATCTTTGGGGTTATCATTATAATGAGGGATAGAAGGCACTCTCCCTTGTACCTCAATGTCTGAACTAACGGAGAAGAAAGCGTGCATAGCGCTAGCAAAATGTGGCAATAGCGCGGGATGCCGGCGATCTCCGGGCCGCTTTGGGGCCGAAAGCAAAGTTTTCTGGCCTCGGCCCACTGTCCATGGGCAGGAACAAGCAGAAGTCGCGCTAGACAACAGCGGGACGGAAGGGGAAAGCGTCGCCCACAGTGTTCGCGCCTGCCCCAAACATTTTCTTTGTGGGCGATAAGCCGATAAGGCATTTAGCTTTCACTTTTTTTCTCTCCCCACCAAAACCGCGATCTTTTAAATACGACGCTGTAAGTAAAATTTCCATATCGCATTCGCTCCCCCTCATCGACGCGATAAGCCCGTTCGACCACATCCTGTAGACCAGTTGAACGACGCCGTCTGTCTTGCCTGCGTGCCTTTCCCTCGCACGCCCTGCCAGACTCCCGAGACATTCTCACAAACGCCAAGATGGTCCAGAAACTCTACGTGACTTACAACGATGTACGGCTTCCCCTGCGCTCTTTCTGATCAAAGTGCAGCCCGTCGGCACTGCTATGAAAAAAGCTCAGCGACCGACTGGCTGCACGGCAATCTTGGAGACGCCTGACCAACGCATGCTAACCCGCCGCCCAGGTGCACAAGCTCTGCCAGGAGTCTGCGGCCGTCGTGCTGGAGCGCTTCCAGCCCCAGCTGATGATCGCCATCGGCGGCGGCGGCTATGTGCCGGCGCGTATCCTGCGGTCCTTCCTCAAGAAGCCCGGCTCGCCCAACATCCCCATCCAGGCCATCGGTCTCTCGCTCTATGAGAGCCTGCCGACCGACGACGTCCAGGAGGAGCCGGGCACCATAGTCAAGCGCACCCAGTGGCTCGACCTGACCAGCCTCGGATCCATGAGCAATCTCGTCGGCAAGCGCATCCTGATCGTCGACGAGGTCGACGACACCCGGACCACGCTCGAGTACGCCGTCCGCGAGCTGCAAAAGGACGTCGAGGAGGCCCGGAAACTGATGGGTCCTGATGCCCCCAAGACCGAGTTCAGCATCTTTGTGCTTCACGTACGTTCCCGTCCCCGACCTGCCAGACCTGCCAGACCTTCCAGGAGCTACGGCCGAGAGAGCGCAACTAACACTGCGCAGAACAAAGACAAGCCGAAGAAGGGCACTCTTCCCGAGGAGATGCTCGCCAAGGGCCACTACATTGCGGCCCGCACAGTCGGCGACGAGTGGATCTGCTACCCGTGGGAGGCCATTGATATTGAGGAACACGATGCCGCTGCCAAAGCGCAGCTGACCAACGGCAGCCAGTAACCAGCGAAAGCACTTAGAACTGCATGCGCACGGTAGAAGTAAAGTTGCTAGACACGGTAGAAGAGGTTGACGGGATAGAGCGGCACAGGAGCAAGGACAACATTTTTAGGCGCCAGATGGTTTGACATTGATATGGCCTCGAGGCCTTTTGGCCCAGTATTATTTAGAGAGGAAAAAAAGGGAGAAAAGTAGCTATTTCATAATGGATGACTTGTGGCACATTCTTTGAAAGAATATTCTATATGCGCGTTCTAGCCTGGTCTTGCTTTCCTGGTGTCTTCATCTAAAGCGTTTGTAACTGGTATATCAGCCTCCCAACGTTCCCTCCTTCATATGCTTGATTTTCAGCCGCTTCTCCTGCTTCATAAATTCACGGATGCCCACAGGCACATCCTTGTACAGATCATCATTCCAGAAGTCTTCCGAGGGCTTTTGGGGGCTGGCACCAATGTCCCAGTTCGGGTAGGACCCCCCGCCATCGTCATCCATGCTCGCTGCACTTGGCAGTCCTTGTGGTGCTTTGCCCGGAAACTGGACGCCTGCGGCTACACCTGCCTCCTGTGCTTTCAGCCGCCTACTGGCTTCTGCACTCAGCGTGGCCCACTCTTCCATCTCATCACGGTACCGATCCCAGACACAGTCGACGCAGCCGCTCATGCAGCAATTGTCCGGCTCTTCTGGCTTCGGCGGCACCCTGACTCCGGCAATGATCTTGCTGCGATTGCGGATCTCAGCCAGCCGCTCTGCCCTCTCCTTGGGACCTGCAAGCCGCGATCCGAACACGATTCGTGGCTCTTTGGCCGACGCCTTCTCTCGCTTGCTAGCTGCCGTCTCTTCTGGTGCCGGCTTTGCCGCCGGTGTGGCCAGAGCCGGAGCGGGCTTATCCAGTGTATCTAATGGCGCTGTAGGGGTGGCCGCTTGCTTTGCCGACGCCGTAGACGGCGGGCCCTCGCTTTTGACACGGGCATAGGGTGGAGGACTTGTAAGGAGAAGGTCGTAGTAGGCGCCCCGAGGCTGTGCTTGCCGGTTGCCGTCGCGAAGCGGTTGTGCGGAGGAAAAGAGCGCAGCCGAGAATGATGGTCGCCAGTGGCCGCTTTCTGCTGGCTTCGGAAGCCTACGAGCCGCTGTTCGCACGTCGGGCAGAACTCTCTTCATGATGGCCCCTGTTTGCTGCACGTTGCAGCCTGTCGCAATGTGCTATGACGGAATCATTTGTGCTGCTGTCTGTCGAGGTGGGCCGTGGAGATCAGGCACGAGGCAAAAAAGAAGAAATGGCAAATTCCGAATCCACGCTCGGAGATTCGCCCGTAGAACGAGCCGCGGGTGCTCCGCTATTACGTCATCCTGGGACCTAGCCGGTTTTGGTTTCGAGCGGGTCCCACGCCACGGCACGTGACAAGCACGCGTCGCGTGTTCCTGCAACGGTCTGTTTTAGTTTCCTATTTGAGGCTGTGGCTTGCGTCGTCTATTTGTCGCGACAGAAATCGGCCTCGCTTGACGCTGGCGAACAGAAGCGCGCTGGCCGGCACACCATGGACTCGCCGCCGAAGAAACGACGGAGAACGTCTCCGCGGCTCGCCGATCGCTCTTCAGACGACCATGCCGCGGGCCATGCCACGGCAAGCCGCCCTCCCGATCCCCCGCCTGCAGCGCCATTGTCGCGTTCCAAGGCGCCGTCGTTCGCGTCGCCAACCAAGGCCAGCCTCGCTCGCCACAACCCGAAGATCCTCGAGCGGCGGTCGGCGGACCGCAGCGCAGGCAATGCGGCCGGTGGGTCGGAGTCTGGTACGTTCGCGGACACCGCGGCGCACAGCATGAGCGACCTCGACATCGCCGAGGCCATGTCCCACGCGCGACTGGACCAGAGCGCCGAGAAGAGCCGCGTCGTGCTTCCGCACAGCAACCAGCTGGGCTCGCTGCTGGCTCGCCCGCCCGTGCGCTCCCCTTCGCGCTCGCCCAGCCGGTCGCCGACGCGGAGGCTCGGCAGCGCGCTGTCCGGCCCGGCCCGGCGCACGCCGGTCAAGCCGGTCCCGCGGCCGCTGCCGCCCCCCGACCCACAGCGAAGTGAAGACGTCCTGCAGCCGCTGATTGCTCTCGGCGAGCGCCGCTCTGGCTTGGGCCTCTTCCGTGCCGACGACAGCGTGCCCGAACCGGAGCTTCCGCCTACGCCCAAACACCCCGACCCGGAAATGTCCACGCCGCCCAGCGGCATCCACAACAGCACGCCGAGCAAGCGGCCAAACCGAAGGAAAAGCCGCGGCAACAAGGCGCAGAAGGGCTCTCCGCTCAAGCCAGCTCCGAATGCCCCGTCGAGCAAGGCATCCATATTCAGCAAAGCAAAGGGCGGCAAAGCGGCGGCCGAGGCAGAGCAGCCCGCTAAGCGCGGCCGGCCACGGCGCTCCGGCTCGGCGCGTGGACTCCAGCCTCTCGACCCGGATGCCGGAAAGAAGGCAGACCGCGACGCACTCCTTTCAGAGATTGCCTCTCTGGAAGCCGACCTGGCCATTGTTGCCGCCGAAAACGAGAGGATTCGGCAGGCGACCCTCGCCAGACGTCCGACGTCTTCTCCCCCCAATCGTGCGCAACTACTCAGTGTCTTCCGCCGCCGCGCTCTCCCGCCAGGGGACGAGAAATCCGTGCCCGATGCAACAGCCGACTGGCTCGAGGCTGCTCTGAATCCTGTTGCTTTTCTACCGTTTGGCAAGCCGAACACCAACATCACCGAGCTGCTTACGTTCCCCTCCACGCCGGAGGAAAGCGATGAGCCGCCAGTATCGCACCACCCCTTGCCCATGACCGCCACAGAAGAACTTCCATTTCTACAGGCGTTCAGCCCTCTCTCCTTTCAGTCCGCTATTGTCATGCTGCCACAGGAGACACATGATGCGCCGCTATTGCAGAAGCACCTCATCACCGCCACATCCATCACGCCTCCCGGTTTATTCATAGCACACATTGAAATGACTGTGCATGCGAGGTCTCTTCGGATAACGGAGCTCAGCGTGCCTCGGATAGATCCAGCTGCCGCTGCAGAGCTGCAGCCTTTTGTCGACCGCATCGCCCTGGGCAGCCAGAAGGAGATCGGCAGCTCCCTTGTCCGCAACACGACCGTGCTCGCTTGGGGCATGGGAGAATGGGTGCGCATTGCTGTACGGCGAGCTAAGTTCTGGTGCGAACTCGACAGACTGGTGCGTGATAAGGACGCGCTAGAAGACGCCATTCAGGCTATGCGCACGCGGAAGAAGCGTCGACATGGCGCACGACGCAAGCATGCTTTCAGCCCGAGCGAGGACGACGAAGACGACGAGCTGAACGACGACGCATACAAAGGCCAAGACGCCACGTCCTTCTCGAACGCCGAGCTTCTGACCCACCTTGGACGAACAGCGATGGATGTGGACATCCCCGTCCCGAAAGGCAGCGCGAGTCGCGGCATGGGAGACTCCACGTTGATACGTGTGCAGTGGCGGATCGATTTTGACTGGACAGGCGAAGCTCAGAGCCATGTTGGCATCTTTCTGGGCGTGCCCGGAGAGTGTACGTATATGGCATCGCACTCCAGCAACTGCAAGAACATATGGCTAATACATGTCACAATAGGGCGCAAAGCCGACAGCCGCGGCAACCTAGCACGCGTGCCGAGTCTGTTTGAGCAGCTTGTCCACGGCAGCGAAGATCCCACGACGGCTGTTCAAACGATCGTGGCTCTTCTGGCGGGCGAGAACGATCTTGTATGAAAAGTGCAGCGTGCAATAATGCTATTGGGCTTGGGCTCTGGTTTGGGGAATACTGGATTTGGATTTTACGGTGTCTTGGATTGGAGCTTCGAGCTTACGTACGGTCGATTCCAGGAGGGAGCGAAAAGGAAGATACCAGTTGGCTGTAGTACCAGTTGTGCATGAAACCGACGGCGGGCAAGATGTCATCACCTTTCAATGTCTTACTCGGAGCAAGTTTCACCTTGCCATTGTCTGCATAGCGACTGCTTTCTAGGTACGGGTGCTTGGCCATTGGAGGTCTGTTCCGTGCTTCTCGATTTGCCGTACATGTTGTATTTCTAATGCTCCATTTCGCACGTACATGTCCTATACGATCTCTGTCCCGTCCCAAGAACTGTTCACGCTTGTCGATCAGTCCACCGAAATGCCCTGTTTGCGCAGGTCCGTCTTGGCCAATTCGATCTCGGCCAGCAGCTCCTTGTGCGCATCCGGGCAGTCGTTGAACGTCAGGACGCCCCAGCCGAGGCGGGCGAGCAGGTACGCTCCAAGAGTAACAACGAACCAGAAGGGGATCTAGGCGGTCAGCTTCGGGGTTGCGCACAAGCACGCGGGTCATTGGCGCAAAACTTACCACTGGCACGATCTGCTCCTGGACCACAGGGGGGAGAGGGATGAGCCCGAGGAAGAGGACAAGGTAGAGCTAGGGACACGGTCAGAAACAAAGCCACGGTTGTTGAGAGTGCCCCAGCTAGTTGTGCCGGAGGGGGGCGCACCGAAGAAGCCAGCAGGGCAATGGAGATGGCCTGTCTGGCGCGAGTCATTGTGAAATTTGGCGCGACGCGTCTTTCCGGATGGCACCAGCGGCAAGGTTGGGTGGCGGCGGAGAGGGAGTTGCGATATTGCCCAATAAGGAGCGTATGGACTCGGGCAGAGGCCGCAGAAACGAGCGGGTTATCGTGCGGATGTGGTGTGGCTCAGATTGCAGCGCGTGCGAGCAGCTGTTCCCGGAAAGTCGCGATGATCGTGGCAAGCTACGTTTGCCAGATTGCAGAAAAGAAGGACAGAAGCACCTTTCCAGAAGTGGCTAGACCCGTACACGAGGTACTCGTGTTACGCGCTTCCCAATTATTACGAAGTAGAGTCACGTTACAGCCCATACAGAGCCACGTGATACGCGATAACGCCTTACAATCAACGTCTAGTGCTTTGGCCACGCAACAGCGGGTTAACAATAAAAAGTTAAAAAAGTGGCAATAGGAAGTGGAGCAATCTAGCTGCAAGTTGCTCGAGGTGCACTCTATTTCGTCAGTTTCAAGGGCCATAAGCTCCAACGGTTCCAAGAGGTCTGCCCGTTCTGACGCGAGGCGGCGGCGGCATCGCTTCCGAGCACGTGCGGAATGAAGAGTTTTGAAGCTGCATACCTACCCCGTACTCGCTACCCGAACGAGCTTCCGAAGACCTGTTCTCGGCGCTCTAGGCAGTGTGCACGACAGACAGCTATGACGAGACGTGCATCTTGTGGAGATACCTGACATGCGCCAAGACTAGGAAGAATTACTCAGCGACAGCGCGGTAAACGGTGGCGGCATTTGGCGGCTTGCAGAGCCTTACCTGCAGACCGGTGCTCACTAATCATACCCCGGACGTTGTTTTCCACTGCTTCCGATAGCATCCTAGTTTTGCGTTGATTCTCGGCCGCTTTCTCGCGGCCCCGAGCAGAACGTAGGATTCTTCGCTGTTAAGCTAGAGGCTGGTTAGTGCAGCTACTCTGTACAGAAAGACTGGCGTCGTCACGTAGGCTCCATGTGCGTGCGCTGTAGCTTTGCGTGTTAATAAGCTCCTGCAGCCTCGGTAGGATGAATCCAAGCTAGGGGTAGTGGTTCTGGGTGTAGAAACAAAGCTTGCTTATGCAAGTGCTTGCTGTCGTGTGCTAAAATATGCTACGCTGTGCTGCACAGCAGTCATGCTCTTCAACATATTTACTTCGTACGAGTTTGCCAACGGCGTGTAAATATGTGTTGACTACAAAACACGTATTGTAGGCTTGGGCGCTTGTTCATGACGAGCCCTGGCCAGGCTGGCGGGGCTACTATTCATGGATTAAACGCGAGTTCATGGCGAAGCCGAGGCAAAAAGTCGGTACTCCGTCGAGCAAGTACTCACACGCGGCCCGTTAATTATGGGGCTTGCTTAAAAGAATGGGTACTACTCCGTAACGATAGAGAGAGCATGCAGTCCCAGCACGCCAAGCATGGTGATGGGTCCCTACGTTGTAATCTGTGCTCCGTAGACATGCATGCGTTGTACCACAAGTCCGACTGTCGATAACCATGGACACGGGAAAAGCCGTTCAGGGCAGCTCGTGCCACATGCACAGAAGAAAAATGAAATAGTGGGCAAAAGATAAAAAGGCATAACGCGTGCATCTTACATGCCCACAACAATGCGGCGATTCGTCCAGACTACTGGGCACGCAATATGCGGTGACTGCTAGCAGCACGGACGCTTTACCACGGCGGCGGAGTGTAGACATGCGGTTCGGGCTCAGGTGAAACCATTCGTGGTCCGACGCCCGAGGGAGGACTTCACTTCACCGCAGAGTACTGAGTATGTCGTACGAAGTACGGAGTACTCGTAGGCATCTACGTATGATAACTAGGTACCGGTACCTGTGGATATTCGTACAAAGTACTCGTACTTTGTTAAGCTGTGATACTGAGCTCGAAGAGCAAGCAAGGGCTACAGGCAAGGTACGAGTACTTGCGTGACTAAGGGGTATGCATAGTAGCTGGCCATGTACGAAGTAGTACAAGGGTGACGATGAAAATAGGATTGGCAAAGTCGTTTGAATGATATCGTTCCGGGATCGGAGTCACATATTACGTGGCCAGGCCATGAGAATGCGAAGATGCCCCTTTTGCGACTTTCTATCTCAAAGGTTTTATTTGGAGCACTCACGAAAAGCACTCGCACATCGTGTATGGACCGAGATCACGAACATTGGATGCCTCGCTTGTTTCTCTTTTCGTACAAAGTACAGTACTTCATATTGGTGCGGTTCACTTGCACAGGCACCAAACCGCCCGTGCCTTACGGACATCTTGACTAGGCTAGTTGAATCTGGAACATCCCTACGGAGTACTCGTAGTGAACTCATTGGGCCTTTTTGGGTAGCAGCCGTAACTATGAAGGCAGGTCGAATGGCGCAGAAGAGAGGTGAGACCAGCTTCGCGTCTTCGCGGCTGCCATAAGAGCGAGGTCGCCCCACTTTTGTACCCCGAAGGTACGAATAGCGACGAGTTATCCAATCCGATAAAATGCCGATAAAATACAGTGCAGTGAGCGCTAGCCATTCTGGGCTAGACTCTCACGGACAACAACAGGCAGCGCACATCGGCGCAACGCGCAAGAAGATATGCGCACGGCAGAGATGCCCGTACTCACGCACGGGCGTCGAGCTTTCATGCGGTGTGCAGAGTGCAGACAGCACGCAGCGAAGTCATGCAGAGCGCACCGCTCTGCGCGCAGAGCAAGTAAACGCCCGCCTCTTTGAGTCAGCAACAGCGATTTGGAGGACCAACGCGCGAGGTTCTAGGCCCAGACAAGGCTAGCTCGCGGCATGTGTGGGTCCTCCAGGCGGGGCAGCCGTGCCATTGGTCCTGGCGCGCATTGTCGAAAAAAAAAGAAAAAAAAGAATAGGCTCTAGATCGGCTGTAGATGGTACGTACCCGAAAGAGCGACGCCGGGCGAAGACCGGCACGGGCTCGTTGTTCGTGCCTTCGCGACGGCGAGTCTGGCCGTTCTATGGGTTGTCGAGAGGCAGACGGTATATAATGCGGAGGTCTTGCCTCCCAGTGGATATTGGGAGGGCTCTCTCTTCTGCATCCAGTTCATCATCATCTGATAACATCTCGAGTGTATACTCCCTTCACTTACACTCACTTACACTCTTCTCTCTTACCCGCACTACATCATCCACTCAGCTCCCGCTCGTCCGTCCGTCCTTCTTACCCATCCGACATGTCAAACACATCCGGCTTGCCGCCCGAGGAGGGCTATGCCGCGGACAGCAGCCAGTACGCCCCCATCGTGCACGCCAGCACGACGACACCACACCACACGGCTGGCGAGTTCGCCGGCAACGCTCTGGAGCGCCCACACACCTCGCTTGCCCATGCCTCTCACCAGCGCCGCAGCAGCAGCACCACCGTCGGCAGCCACCGCCGCAACTCCCGGTCCAGCGCCGTCGAGAAGGCCCATCTCGACCCGGCTCTCGATATCAACCTGCCCTACCGCACCCTGAGCAACGCCGCCAACCTCGATGAGTACCGCCTCGAGGTGCCCGGCGGTGAGATCCCCGGCCCCGTTGAGCCGCCCGAGGTGGCTGCCACGGCCGAGCGGGCATCGCTGGCTGCCGGCCGCACCACCACAAACGAGGCCCGCCGCTACCGCCTCGTCGCGTTCGAGCCAAATGACCCGCAAAACCCCAAGAACTGGTCCAAGGCTTACAAGTGGTACTGCACCATGGTGGTCGCTATGACGTGTTTCGTCGTGGCGTTGACGTCCAGTATCGTCACTGCCGACATCACGGGCGTCACAAAGCAGTTCCATGTCAGCGAGGAAGTCGGCCTTTTGAGTGTCTCGCTCTTCGTCGTCGGTTTCGGTGTCGGTCCCATGGCGTTCGCTCCCCTGTCGGAGATCTACGGTCGTCGTATTATCTAGTAAGCTTACCCAGGAACGGCGGTGGAGGTGTTCATTGAAAGCGCCTGCTAACACATTCTAGCGGCTCGACTCTTCTCATCGCTGTCATCTTCATTATTCCCTGCGCCGTTGCCAAAAACATTGGCACTCTGCTGGTGTGCCGTGCCATTGACGGTATCGCTTTCTCTGCTCCGATGACCCTGGTCGGCGGCACCCTCGCCGACTTGTGGCCCAACGAGGAGCGTGGTGTTCCGATGGCCGCCTTCTCTGCCGCCCCCTTCTTGGGCCCTGCCAGTACGTTTACCTTTTTTCGTTTTCTTCGGTCTGAAAAATCTCAAGCTAACCTCACGCAGTTGGTCCCCTCATTGGTGGCTTCCTGTCTGATTCCAATGGCTGGCGCTGGCTGTACTGGATCCAGCTGATCCTTGCCGGCGCTGTCTGGTTCGCGATCACCTTCACGGTCCCGGAAACCTACGCTCCTACTATCCTGCTGGCCCGCGCCAAGAAGATGCGCAAGGAGACTGGCGAGACCGACATTGTCACTGAGCAGGAACTCGACACCCGTCCCTTGTCGGAGCGTCTGCGCATCTTCCTGCTCCGGCCCTTCCAGCTGCTGTTCCAGGAGCTGATCGTCTTCCTCATTTCCCTGTACATGTCCGTTTTGTACGGTCTTCTGTACATGTTCTTCGTCGCCTTCCCCATCGTCTACCAGGGTGGCAAGGGCTACAGCGCCAGCAAAACCGGTCTGATGTTCATCCCCGTCGCCGTTGGTGTAAGTACCATCCAACAATGTGCCGATATAAACAGCCCGCTAATATAATTTGTCTCGATAGGTCATTTGCTCTGCTGTCTGCTCGCCGCTGATCAACAAGCACTACATTAAGATGGTCCACAAGTACAACGGAAAGCCGCCCGCCGAGATACGCCTGATCCCCATGATGTTCAGCTGCTGGTTCATTCCCATCGGTCTGTTCATCTTTGCGTGGACCTCGTACAGCGACATTTCTTGGGCCGGCCCTGCCATGGGCGGTTTCCCCGTCGGCTTCGGCTTCATCTTCCTCTACAACTCGGCCAACAACTACCTGGTCGACTCCTACCAACACCAGGCTGCTTCTGCCCTGGCTGCGAAGACTTTCCTGCGTTCCTTCTGGGGTGCTGCTGTCGTTCTGTTCACGGAGCAGATGTACCACCGTCTTGGCGACCAGTGGGCCTCTTCCCTGCTGGCTTTCATCAGCCTTGCCTGCTGTCTGATCCCCTTCGGTTTCTGGCACTTTGGTGCCCGCATTCGCGCTGGCAGTCGGTTCGCCTACAGTGGTGACGACGACCTGCCGGCCAAGGGCAGTGGTTCTGACTCTGACCCGGAGAAGGCTGAGCCTGCGCTGCGCGCTCCCCCGCGCTCGGTGACGGTGCAGAACCCTGTGGCCCACTAAGCGGCACCGCCCCGCCGACAACAGACAATGCGTCGACTTAATACCAGTTGATCAACCTATATCAACAACCACTCCTCCCTCGCAGTCAAAGTGATGGCTCGTCCACTCACGAACCTCACCAACCTGCACTAATAGAACTCCTCCACCCCGCACTCTGTTATCACTTATACTGGCGATTCACCTTGCGTTGTCCACATGACGCAACAACACTTGTTTATTTCCGTTCTCACGTTCTTACGTTCTTAACGTTCTACGTACTTTGCTTTATAGATGAAAGGTATGACCCCTTTTAGCTCAAAGGATACCAATAATTGTTTTATGGGATAGGGATGGTCATACATTGTACATTTCCTTGCTTCTTAATGGGTTTCGCGAGCTGGGAATATTTTTATGCGGATAGACTAAAATTCAAACGATTCTTACTTTTACTTTGTTTACTGCGAACCGTGATGATCGTGTCGGTAGGAAGTATACTACTCCGTATTGCAGTGGGGCGACTAAATGGGTGGAGCACGGGAAGGGCTTGTGGGGATCTTTCTTGCACGTGACAATTCTTCAATGACGTCGTCATCAACGATAGCACATGGATTCGATATGACCTTTTACCGCCCCATTTTCACACAAACAATAAGTTGCAGCATTCCGAGAATCAACAAACCAAAACACCATGTCAAGCAAGCCCTTCACCATTCGGGAGTTGCGAGCCCGACGTAAATCCCGGCAATTGGCTTATAAGCACCGAGCAGAGCGCTGCTTCTCTAAGCCTTATCGAAGTTTCTACGAGCCGCGAAACCAAGATTTGCCTTTCTTTCATTTTTACCAGTATCCAGCCTACCTCAGACCCCTTATGGCTGCTGGCCATCCCGGCCCTCCCGATTCACCCGAGTCGGGGAGACTCCCCGGGCCCCGTGTGAGGCTCGCTCAGCCAGGCATCAATTCCGTCGAGTTCTATGAGGCGGTGCTGCGGGCTAAAGGCTGCAGCAGAAGACTCGGGGTGTGGATATGTCAGGTTGGCACGGAGCAAAGCTTACCAGGCGATCCCACCCTCCCAGTGGCCAGATATAATCCAAAAAACTACGACTTCGGAGCCATCGAGGATCGCGACATTTGCATCACGCTTCTCTCACACGCTGAAGATGATGTTATAACAGATTTTTTGGAACGCTTTTTCCTGGGGTCTTATGTGGTTGATCCAATCATAACGCCCGTTGGCTATCCCTATTATATTCAGCCAGTCGGTGATGGGCCCGATCTCGAACATGCATGCAACAACGCTCTTCGCGGCGCTGGTCTGGGTGAGGACGAAACGTTTTCTAGGAGTACCTTGCCGGCAACAGTCAAGCCGATTCCATATTATCGCTTCTACGAAATCTTTGAGTGGTTGCTACCCGGCCCTGACCCACCGTTGCCCGATCTCCAGACTCGAGCTGCGGCCGACCCGGACGGCCTCGAGCGCATCTACTGGGTCCGTCCAGCGCGGCAGAATCTTCCCCTATTCCCGTATGCAAAAGAGGACACACCCGCACACAGCCCATTCGGTAGGGGTGACAAAAGGATGGAGAATACCCCGGGCGAAACGGATGGCCAGACAGATGGCGGTAGTAGCGGTCGGTCGGATGCTCATTCGTCCATCTCCCATCCATCAACCTCGGCAGGTATTACCCATCCTGTCCACCCCGCGAATAAGTCAAAAACCTGATACAAACCACAGCCTCCAAGTTGCTTCGTTGTGAGACTTGGACTTGAACGGAGGAGCTTATCTCGGAGGGCAATTATGACCCCTTAAAATTGATTGCTAAATGAGGGGAATTATTTGCTATTTGCTATCCTTCTATTTTATTACTTCACTTTCTCCAATCGAGACAGGCGCGTCATTCTATCTGGCTGTCTACGAGAACGAATCATGTGGATTGACGTCGCTTTATTAGCTTTTTTTGTTATCCGAAGAAGCTATGGCTCTGATTATTGTATTTCATCTGCTTGTTTTGAGAAAGAGAATTGCTAATGAGACCATAATTTCTTGCTATCGGGACCATGAACAGGCGATAAGGCCAGAGGTACAACGGGTGGGTCACATCGATTCACCGCCTTCTAGTCCACAAAATAATTTCATTCAGCCAATCAAAATTAAGCTAGTCTCTCTCGCCAATTGATGCGCTGCTTTCGAGGCCGAAGACCGTAACCCCCCCCCTGAGCGTCACCATCCCTATCTTCCCTAGCCCCCTCCTCCTCTCTTCCTTCAGTATTCATAGACATTGCCAAATTGGGCAGCCCCTCGTCGCTAAGGTCTACCATATGCACCGCATCCTCCTCCTCCTCCTCCTCCTCTTCCTCTAGTATAATGTCATCGAGAGCGGCTGCACGTTTCCGTGTCGGTGGCTGAGAATCAGCTTCGTCCATCGCCGTCAGGCTAGGGCCATACTCGAAGGCCGATAATTGGCGCCGAATTGACGCAGGAGGCGGGCGACTGTGATGGGAGGGGCCTGGCTGCGTTGGCCTGCGCTGCGACGAGGGAAAAACAGAGAATTCGTTGCGTCCAAATGGCCCTTCGTTGCGCGGTCGGCCTCGCGTTTTTGTTACCACATTTGGCTCTTGAATTCGAAGAAGAGGATTACTTTCAGACTAGATCACTGTTAGTAAAAAATAAGAAACTTTTATAGTTAGTAACGTACCAAATCAGATTCTAACCACTAGTACGAATCGATCTCGCTCTTCATAATTGCCCTCCCTTCGTCTAAATGCTTCAATATCGTGTGGGAGCAGGGGATACCTTGTTGTTGCTCGAAGGTACCTAGGCAAGGGCGTGTAGGAGGTGCAAAAGGGGCTCTAGACCGGGTAGCAATTAGACCAAGAGCAAGTCGATGCTGCTTGACTAAATGATCAAGACACTTTGACGATACTTGGTAATGTAAGCGTCCAAGCCATGCAAACCCGATGTAGTCACGGCGGCGCTTTTCCTTTTGAATAGCCACCTCCTCGTTAATCATGCGCTCCTTATCACGAAGAAGCTCTGTAATAACGTCAAAAACCAGCTTTGCGTCCCCAGTACCATAAACTAAACACTGCTTCAATTGCCGATGCGCAGACTCCGTTGGGGATGTGGTACGCTGACCGAAGTTTCGGCGTCTGTTTGTAAAGCAGGTTGCCCATTCATAACGATGTGGCCAATACTCATTGCGCAAGTAAGTGATGATCTTTTCTTGGTCTTGAAAGTCATTACGTAGGCGGTCCCATGCCTCTTGAAACATCGTCTCTGTTGGTGCATAAATGACAAACTTCCAGATGTCAAACAAGCCCTGCCGCGTATGCGGGATAATATCTGGCAGCGAAAGAGGGAGTGCGTGGTGATTGCGATAGAAGTTATTCAGATTAGCCACAGCAGCGTCCTCCTCTTCCTCCTCTTCCTCGTCTTCGTCTTCGCCAGCACCATTAGCTGGCTTCTTCCATTTTCGCTTAATATTCAAGACGATGTTGCCATTAACGTGAAAGACGCAGAGCTGTTGCGGTACTGTTGGCATATACGTCCTAAGCGCTGACTTTAAGGCAGTCTCAAAGTCGGTTATTAGCACGGTCGGAGGCTGAATTTCATGCTGTTGTCTAGCCATCTCTGTGATGGGCCATGGCCCGGTATAAGCCTCGGCTCTGCCCTCAGCATCTCCCTGCCTTAGTCAGCCACTATTCCGACCGCACCCGTTACCCACGCAGGCTAGACCATTCGTGTGAGAGTTCTACCAGAGGAAGAAGTCACAGCTGGAAGAACGAAACTGGTTGAAAACTAAGCTGAGGGAAAAAGGAAGGATCAAGGCTAAGTTTTACAAGCAGCATCCCCCATAGTTATACCCCTTCTTTCCTCGCGCCTATCAAGGTCCCTTTCTTCCCACGCGGCTATCGCGGTCCCTTTCCTCCGTTGCCGGTCACCAGTCGTGCGCTGGCAAAGTGGTTGCTGCCCAGCTGGCCTGACGGTTGGGATCGTGTGCTGGCAAAGTGGATTTCGAATGCATTTCGAATGGTCTAGCCTGCGTGGGTAACGGGTGCAGTCGGAATAGTGGCTGACTAAGGCAGGGAGATGCTGAGGGCAGAGCCGAGGCTTATACCGGGCCATGGCCCGTCACAATAGCCTCCTCTTCCTTCCACGGAGGTGGCGTAGGGAGACTATTTTCAAAGCTTTCGCAGGCAGCCGTATCCCGTAGGTCTGTCAGAGGTTCCCAGGTTGGGCTAGGATATCCTACCCATTTAACCAATACCTGGTAGCCGCGGCCGTGCTTTCGGAACCGAAGGATAGATTCAACTAGGTATTCGCCGGCCTGGTGGTCGGGATCGGCTGCGGCTGGGAGGATGGGAGGCGGGGTGAAATCCGGTGTAGTCTGGGACGGAAATGGGTCTTCAGGGGCGCGGCGGAGTAAGTCGACGTGAAAGACAGGGTGAATGCCGGGGGGCGTATTAAGCTTAACCGCGTGTGAACCGACTAAGCTAATAACCTTAAAAGGTAAATTAACCCAGTCAAGCTTTTTAGAGGGGCGGGCCGTCCGCACGTTCCGTAGGCGTAGAAAGATCTTATCCCCAATCTGGAAAGATTCAGCAGCTTGCCTAGACTTGTTGGCGTGACGCTCCTGGGCTTCCTGGGCGTCAGCCATGGCTGCTTGTGCAAAGTCAGAAAGGTCTTTCCATTTAGTAAGCCAAAGACGCCCCCTTTCTGCAGGGGACAGGGTAGATCCTTTTTCAAGATTAGAGGGCAGGGACAAGACCGGGAAGTGGTAGCCGTGGGTTATGAAGAAGGGGGACAGGCCCGTAGACGAAGAGGTACGAGAATTTAGTGCTAACATAGCGCCAGGAAGGAGAGAGGCCCAGTCATCTTGAAAAAATGAGGTGTATATGCGAAGGAACACCTCGACTTCTTGGTTGGCCCGTTCTGTAGCACCGTCGGTCTGGGGGTGAAATGCGGTCGAGAGTCTGCGTACGATACCTAATTTCTTGCAAATCTCCCCCCAGAACATGCCGACGAACTGAGGGCCCCGGTCTGAGACGATAGAGTTTGGGAGGCCGTGGTAAGCGAAGACGTTTTTAGCCAAAGCTTCGGCCACGTCAGAGGCTTTTATCTTTCCCATTGGGACCAAGACCACAGATTTTGATAGCCGGTCAGTGACCACAAGCAGGTTTTCACATGGCGTGCCTTGGTGCGGGGATGAAGGAGGGAGTTCCACAATGAAATCGATAGACAGTTCAGCCCAAGGTCGGTCCGGAACCGGAAGAGGTTTTAAGAGGCCCTTTTTTACCTCTCTCCATACCTTTGCTTTGCCACAAATATCACAATTCCTTACTAGCCGACGTACATCGGCCGAAAGGCCTGGCCAAGTATACTCCCTAGAGACTAGGTCTCTGGTTCCTTCTCTACCTGGGTGGCCGGAGAGGAGAGAGTTATGGATCTTTTGGATTAATGTCGTACGAAGAGGTTCGAAGTGCGGGATCCAAATCCTCTCCCTCCAGCAAAGGCGGTTCCCCGAGTCTATAGAGCACTCAGAAATCGTGACTGGTAAGCCAAAGGATTTAGGGAATTGCCGGGCGCCTTCTCGAACGGCCTCCCGTAGCTTAAAGTAGCGGGGGTTAGCTGCTAGCCCTTGGTGCCAAAGAGCAGTCAAGGATTCGTCGTCGAAGGGGGATTTGGGGGCTAGTGTCTGGGCCAGTCTAGCCTCTAGTTCTGTTAATCTTTCGTCCGGAGTGCCCTCATCGCCGTGGGAAATAAAGCCGATCTTAACTCGAAGGGACCCATCGATCTGGGGTGCCAAAAGCGTACGATCCCTTCCCGATATCCTTTCGTCCTCTGCCCCAACAGGAAGGTCTTGCTCCCTTCGTGACAACGCGTCGGAGACCACTTGCAAGTTTCCTGGGCGGTGCACAATAGAGAAGTCAAAGTCTGAAAGTTCATATGCCCAACGGGCTTGCCTCTCGGCCAGATGTTGCTTAGACTTGAAATAGCCAAGGTTTCGGTGGTCAGAGTGGACTTCGAACGGTCTTCCAACTAGCTCTGGCCGCCACTCCTTTAGGCAGCTTACTACAGCTAACATCTCCTTATCGTGGATAGGATAGTTAGCTTCAGTAGGCGTAAGCTTCCGGGAGTAATAGCCAACAGGGTGCCACAAAGCGTCTAGGGGGTTTAGTTGCGAAAGAACCCCCCCTAACACATAACCAGAAGCATCCGCTTCAACTTTCGTTTTTCGGTCAGGGTGCCAGGCAGCAAGCAGAGGTGCAGAAATCAAGGCTTCCTTTAAAGCGTCGAAGGAAGTTTGACATTCAGGGGCCCAAACGAAAGGACGATCCTTCTTAGTGAGAGAAGTCAGCGCAGCAGCTAGTCCAGAGAAATTCTTTACGAAGACGCGGTAGTAGTTCGAAAAGCCTAAGAAGCTGCGTACGCCTTTTACACTGCGAGGCTCCTTCCAACCTTGAATCGTAGAGATCTTTTCTGGATCTACCTTTAAGCCCTCTCCAGGGACTATAAGGTAACCAAGGAACCGGGTCTCTTTTACCTCGAAACGGGACTTTGACCAGTCTAACTGGAGCCCTGCTTCCGAAAGCTTGGTAACAGTGCTGAGGACCTTCGTTCGATGATCCTCCTGGGAGCCGTTTGAATAAATAACCACATCGTCAATGTATGCGGCTACCCATCGTCCTAAGGATTCACGGAGAACATGGTTGATGTACCGTTGGAAGCTAGCAGGGGCTCCTTGTAAGCCAAAAGGAGTAACAAGCCATTCAAAGGAGCCAAGCCTTGTTCGGAACGCAGTCTTCCACTCGTCGCCGGGCTTAACCCGGAGTCTGTGAAAGGCAGAGATAACATCCAGCTTTGAGATCCAGCGGCAAGAAGCTATTTCCCGGAGGGTTTCAGCTATTAACGGTAAAGGATATGCGTCCTTAATTGTTATAGCATTTAACCCACGGAAATCCACACAAAAACGGAGCCCGCCACCAGGCTTTTTGACGAAAAGGACAGGGGCGGCGGCGGACGAAGACGAAGGGCGGATAAAACCTTGAGCTTCTAGCTCAGCAAGGGTCTTCCGAAGCACTAGGAGTTCTTCCCGAGACATAGAGTAAAGGGGCCGGGCTGGGACGACGGCGCCGTCCTGAAGTCTGATTTCATGGTCGTGGCCAGGGCGATTCGGGGGAAGCTTCTTGGCCTTTTCTCGGTCAAAGGCGGCCAGTGCTGGTATTAGCCAGTCTGGGGCTTCAGAAGCAGGGTTAGGGTAAACCTTTTCTCGAAGTGCAGCTTGTACGTCGTCTAGGGTGACGGCGTATAGTTTCAGAGTCTTGGTGCCAAGGTGCCTTATCGTCTGTTTAGTCGAGATAGCAGTGGCTAGAGGCAGCGTGCCTTTCAAAGTTACTCGAAAGGGCTTTCGAAGAGTGATCTGATCCAGTGCAGGGCGGAGGGAGGCGTCGTGCTTTACTAGCCAGCCATTGCCAAGGATCACGGGGTCCAACTGTCCAGGGATAACATAAGCCGTAGTTTTTCGTTCAAATCCCCCCACGTCAAGCAGAAAGGTAGCAACCTTATTGACGATAGGTGGGTTCTTCAAAAAGGCTACTTGTTCAAGTGGCCTAGGGGAGATCAAGAAGGTAGGCAGGTTCAAACGGTTCACTAGTTGCTCAGAGACGGTAGCATAGCAGAGACAGCCAGAGTCGATAAATGGGCGTACATTCGTTTCTTCCAAGAAGGCGTCTATATACATTCCACGATCCGATTCTGGTTCCTTTACAGACTTCGTCCCTAGAGGCTCCTGGGCGAGACTTGGCTCAGGAGCACCTAGTTTTCCGACTCAGACTCTGCTTCAGACGTTTCAGGGGTCTTAAGCAGTACGGGCAAGTCGAAGGCAGGTTTCTTCGTCGTAGTTTGCGTTACTGCTTTCTTGGCCCTAGTAGGCCGAACATAGGGGGGGGCAGAGTTTAGTTCAGGACAGTTAAACTTTAAGTGCCCAGACTTGCCGCAGTAGTAGCATAGCCCTTTTGCCCGCCGGACGTCTCTTTCTCTGTCAGTCAAACGACCAGCAGCGGTACGCACGGGGGGGTCTAGGTTCATGGCTTCCGGGTATACCGGAAAAGGCTTAGTCTTCTCCGGCCTAGGCCAGTCCGTGTATTTTAGCGAGTCCAAACGAGAGCTGACCGTAAAAAGCTGATGCACGAAACCTTGGTAATCGTCTGGGATTTGTGCCGTAACCATGGTTCGACGAAGGTCGTAGGACAAGGAGTTGTTTAGATAGCTTTTCTTAACTTGTTCTGGAGCCGAGGCTAAACCAGCCTCAGCAAGGAGGCGTTCAAAACGGGGCAAGAATAAGGCGAAGGTTTCATTAGGTCTCTGCTTCAACGTCTGGAGCTGGTCAAGGGAACGAGCAGCCATGTTTGGATCAACGAAGATCGAATCCATATAGGTCAAGAAATGATTCGCATTACGGTTTGCGTCAGATACCGCTTCCACAAACGGGGCCATTAATAACGCAGCTTTTGGGTCGAGTCGGGAGAGCAGGTAAGAGAACTGAGCGTCCGGTGACCCAATGGCTAGTCCGTCTGTCCTGATCTTGCTTCTAGCTCCTAGGGACCACGCACGATAGTCCTTTCGGTCACCCGAAAAGCAAAGGATGTCCGGGAGGACCTTTTTCGGGTGCGTGGTCACGGGAGCTGGTTCCGTCGTAGCAGCCGTAGTTTCGACAGCGGGGGCAGGAGCGGGGGCGGGGGCAGGTGCAGGTATTTCTAAGGCCTCGATGCGAGTGATAATGTGGCGCAGCGTAGCTTCTAAATCGAAGTTCTGCGCCGGCGGAGGAGGCAGGGGTTGATCAGGGTCCATGGTGCTTTAAAGAGCACAGAGTTCGGTTCAAGAGATTGCTTTCAAAAAAGCACAAGGTTTAGGTCGAGAGATTGCTTCGGAAAGCGCAAAGTTCGGTTCAAAAAATTGCTTAAAAAAGCACAAAGTTCGGGTCAAGAGATGGCTTCGAAAAGCACAAAGTTCGGTCCAGAGGATTGCTTAAAAAAGCACAAAGTTCGGTCCAAGATATTGCTTAAAAAAGCACAAAGTTCGGGTCAAGAGGTTGCTTAAGAAAGCACAAGGTTCGGGTCAAGAGATTGCTTCGAAAAGCACAAAGTTCGGTCCAGAGGATTGCTTAAAAAAGCACCAAGTTCGGGTCAAGAGATAGAATGAGCTTAGTTTTATGTGAGAGTTCTACCAGAGGAAGAAGTCACAGCTGGAAGAACGAAACTGGTTGAAAACTAAGCTGAGGGAAAAAGGAAGGATCAAGGCTAAGTTTTACAAGCAGCATCCCCCATAGTTATACCCCTTCTTTCCTCGCGCCTATCAAGGTCCCTTTCTTCCCACGCGGCTATCGCGGTCCCTTTCCTCCGTTGCCGGTCACCAGTCGTGCGCTGGCAAAGTGGTTGCTGCCCAGCTGGCCTGACGGTTGGGATCGTGTGCTGGCAAAGTGGATTTCGAATGCATTTCGAATGGTCTAGCCTGCGTGGGTAACGGGTGCAGTCGGAATAGTGGCTGACTAAGGCAGGGAGATGCTGAGGGCAGAGCCGAGGCTTATACCGGGCCATGGCCCGTCACAATTCGACATGCATTCGAAATCCACTTTGCCAGCACACGATCCCAACCGTCAGGCCAGCTGGGCAGCAACCACTTTGCCAGCGCACGACTGGTGACCGGCAACGGAGGAAAGGGACCGCGATAGCCGCGTGGGAAGAAAGGGACCTTGATAGCCGCGAGGAAAGAAGGGGTATAACTATGGGGGATGCTGCTTGTAAAACTTAGCCTTGATCCTTCCTTTTTCCCTCAGCTTAGTTTTCAACCAGTTTCGTTCTTCCAGCTGCGACTTCTTCCTCTGGTAGAACTCTCACAATCTCAACACAGCTAATAAGCCAGTCGTAGCCTTCAATCCGCTCATTGTTAATGAACGCAAAGAAAAGAGGTATCGTACGCCCAGTATTTGATAGGCAGGTGCCCTGGAAGAGTGGCATCTTGTACTTGTTAGTCTGGTATGTACAATCCATAGAAATGATGGCTGGGTTCTGCTTCCACGACTGAATTTGCCAAGGGACAGAGAAAAACAAGCCACCAACTGGCCCATCAGCGCTGTTGTTAAGATATCTAACGCGGTGAAAAACGTCGTCATCTTCAAGCTTTTTGATGACGTACTGGATAGGCGAGTAGCCATCCAAAGCATCACTTCGAAGCTTTTGGCGATAGTTGTATATATCCTTGTCAATAAAAACGGCGTCAGGGAACTCGCTGCGCAAAGTTTTTGCGATCGACTTAGGCATGACTCTGTTGCGTGTCATGCTAGCAATAAGCTCCTTCATCTCGTCTGTAAGCTCACGAAGGACTGGCATTGCAACTGCATTTTGGAACGCTTCATGGCTGTTATGGGCAGCGTCTATAGCTATATTGATGCCCCAAAGTCGGTTGTTTTTGCGAAGAGATGTTATAGACGCTTTCCATTTGCAACCAGCCCGAATAGTACTGCTATGCCGACTTTGCTGATGCGACTGATTAAGCTCTCGTTTTAAGCAGCCAATGATAACATGAGTAGGCTTGCCATCGATGAGGTTTGACGACCGCCGTTTGCTAACAGCAAAGCCAGACGCCTTAGCCCATTCGGTAAGGTCATGGTAAAGCTCTTCGAAAGTGGCATATAACGGCCCTGCAACTAAGCGATGATCGTCGGGCGGTCGGGCGGGCACGGCAGCAGCGATGATATCATCCATTTCGAAGCGACTCTGTCTGTAAAAAGCAGCAGTATTAGCATGCAACATCTAACAAAAGTACGGTATAATACGTACTGAATGAGGCCGCGTTTTTGACGCAAAGAAGACTAATTAATGAAGCGACTATGAATTATCGTGGCAAAAATTACTGTAGTGGCGGTAGCGCAGAGGCAGAATTATAAGACTAGCTACATATAGTATAGCGTGCATTACCAGCCAATCAAATCGCATATGGCTAGTCCACCCGTTGTACCTCTGGCCTTATCGCCTGTTCATGGTCCCGATAGCAAGAAATTATGGTCTCATTAGCAATTCTCTTGAGAAAACCCTTAGATATACTTCTACTGCCTCGGTTCTAATCTGACTAGTTTCCTTCCTATCCTGATGAGTTTACGTGTTTCACTTCTAAGGCAAAAAATGATATTCTACCTTGGACCAGGGGAATTGACTCCCATTAGCCTATATATGTAACGGGCCAAGGGCCCGAGTGTGGCTGAGGCTGGCGCCACAGCCATAGTCAGCAGAAAGGAGTCTAAATGTTTGAGGACCAGTGGGTCTGACTCGAGGCAGGGACGCCAGACTCGAAGACACGCGGGTCTGAAAACATTTCGCATCGACGCACTGCGATAGGGAGACAGCTCGATCTAAACCCACCCTGGGACTAACGATAGGGGAAGACCGATAGACCCTCACCCGCACCCGCACATTACCGGAGGAGATAAGGACTGGCGGGGCAAGACGTTCGGACGTGAGGCTATTTAGACTGACGAAGGCAGGCATACTCTGCCTTCGCCTTGTATCGATTTCTTCTCTATTCATAGTCTGTCTTTGGTACAGAGTAGTCAATAGGACCTATATCCATAGGACTACCACGTGATCTCACCCGTGGCAGCCCGCTACAATATAATATCATTACACCTCCTTCAGTCAGTAGACAATATTAACTTAATACCAACGCCTTTCCTTTCCTACTGCGTTTGCCATTTTACTGTAATATATGCTTACTTATTCACTTGTCCATCTTTCCTCTTCACTTACTTCATTTCCTAGCTACCCCTTAAACATCTACGTGATATAAGCGATTTAAAGATTCACTCGTTATTGTAAAGGGTGTTGCTATATTCAGGCATTGTCGCTATATTGAATAAAATTAAGAGAGGGCCCTGGCTCAAAACGAAGAGCCGCCTCAGAGCGTCTAACATCATAGTATGACATTCTCTTAGTCTTCTGTGCACATTGATACTGTCCGTTTTGAAGCATCATTGCCACCCATACTTTCCGTATCATAGAGACCCGCGTAACAGCAGAGCGAGGTCACAGACAAGGCTGCGCTCTTGGCGCCTTTACCATACGAGTGGTTTGTATGCAAGAGCCTGGACAACAGCGCGTTGATGCCGCTGCTGTGGAAGATTTAGTCCAAGACGACAACATAGTGAGCTGGCCGCGCGGTACCTCGGGCGGTGCGGCGGCGATGCTTGGCGCCGCCTCGAGCGCGCGGGGCAACGGATGCATTACAGCATTACATCGATGCCAGTGCGGTCGCTGCGTCGGCGATCTGCGGCAAGCCATCTTGATGTTGGTATCGGACGCCGCGCTCTCGGCACATAATAGCAAATCCTTTGGAGAGTAGAGCTTGCGATTTAAGGAATATCAAGCTTCGCGATATATACTGCTAGCCACCATATCGTTGAGTTCGGATGCTGCATCTATGTGCTCTGGGAAAATGCGCCTCGATGCGTTGGTCACCAGCAAGCCAAAGGATTCCAACTGTCGTCGCTGGTCATACAGCAGGTAGCTTGGGCGTATAAGGCCATAGTCTGCAGTGAGGAATAGCTCAAAGGTGGATAAGGCCAGAATTATCCACCTGGAAGCATCTTCTTCACTGTTGGCATGTAGCCCTTGACGGTATTCCACCGTCTTTGTCTTTCGGAGGGAAAGAAAGTTCCAGGCCGTGAACTTCCGCTTATGGTGTTTGTCCACGCCTTCATATTGCGATGGAAGAGGCATCATAGCATCGATTAGATGCTTTTCGCTAAGTGTCTCAATGTCATTGTATAACTTGGGATTAAAGGATACGGTTCGCGAGTATTTTCTATCGTTCGACGAAAGAAGAGCGACCGTATCCTGGAAGGTAATAACCCCCCGGCACACCTGCCTCAATTGCGTAATAGTAAGCCCATCAGCCAAGCTCAAATGAACATGGGTGGAGCGGTTGTGCTTTTTCGCCGTCACTATATCATAGCTGATGGTGATTGTTGTAAACAACGTCCTTAGATCGTTGAACCACTTGTAGGGACAGTTCACTTTGAAGATTGGAGAGATGATTTTGATGCCGAATTCGCCATCCTATTCACGAATAGAGATATCTTCATCAATCGTCCAAATTTCATAGTTGGGAGTTTGCTCGACCCAGTGGCCCATTGCGTCCCGCTTTGGCCAGGTGGCTTGGAGCTGTTTCTGCAAGAGGTCCCTGCCGATGTGCTCTAGTATTATCGTGCGGTCCTCGTCCTTAGCCCAGTCGGCAAGATCTGCGTTGGCTTTACCGTAGCCGAGGGCCTCCAGGATGGAAATTGTCCTTGATTTTGGCCGCACGACCATTTCCAACTCAAACCCGAACTGAAGAGGCTGACATGCTGCCATTGTAGTGATGTCAAGGTGAACGGGGAGTTCATGTAAATAAGACAGAGTAATGTGGGAGCGAGGACTAGCCCTAGAATGCTTGGCGGAGACGGTACGTCCCAGAGATAGGGGTATCGCTATAAGTAGAGGTCACAGACTCCGGACAGGATTCTTGGACTTGCACAAGACAACACACTCGTACACTACCTCACGCACACTACTGTGACATGTGAGAGTTGATGATCTCTAATTTTCCTGAGCTAAGGACCTACGTACATGATAGAAGAGACAAACGTTCTGATTGGCCGAGAAAGAATATTATTGTGGGCTTAACGCGGTGAAGGATTGACCGAATTAGCCACAGTGGCCGGCCCGTTCCTACAATACGAGTGCAAAGTACAAAGAATGTGCCACCCACGGAGTAGGATGCTGCGCGGAGAATTACGGAGTTCGAGTACGGAGTACGAGTACGGAGTATTACTCCGTACATAACTCGAGCGCCGCCCCGCTGCAACGGAGCTTCGACCGGCTTCTTCCTTCAGTGGCAGCAACCCGGTCAAGCTTACGCTGGCCAGCACCCTGACCCGCCGTCTGTACCACATACCGGTCGCCATGGCTTTACGATAAAGCTTGAATCATAGCTCATGGGCACCGAGTCTGACCTGCAGCTGTCAGTCTCTTCTACGGAGTATTCGAACGGCGCATGCTAGACAGCTCTGCGACGTATGGGGTGCTCCACTTTTCAAAGGCCTGGGGATAACGTTTTCCCCCAGACCCGAGCTTCGCTAGCCGTGCCGGCAATAGGTACCGAGCCTCCCGCCGGCCCCGCTTTTTCTACTGTTCCTGATTCAACGTACACCGAACGCATTCCGATTGAGATCCGATGCCGCGTACAAAGGACTTCGCCGCTGCGGTTGCGCTCCTCGCAGCTCGCTCACTTGTGCCGGCCGTCGTGACACAGATCCCGACAGACCAGACGCCATTCTGACACCAGCCACCATGTCCTTCCCGCGCGGCGTGTCCGCCCTCCTCACCAAAGCGCCGACAGACACCGTCATCCTCTCGGCCGTGCGGACGCCCATCTGCCGCGCAAACCGCGGCCACCTCAAGGATGCCTACCCGGAGGAGCTGTTGGCGACGGTGCTGAAGCGCACGCTCGACAACAGCGCGGCCCTCGGCCTGGACCGCACGCGCATCCAGGACGTGGCCGTCGGCGTCGTGCTGTCCGAGCTCGGCGGCTCCAAGGCCGCGCGCACGGCGCTCAACCACGTCGGCTACGACACACACGCGACGTCGCTCTACACCGTGAACCGTGCCTGTGCGTCAAGCCTGCAGGCCGTGGCGGCCGTGGCGGCGCAGATCCGCGTCGGCGCCATCGACGCCGGCATCGCCGCCGGCATGGAGAGCATGACGCGCAACTACGGCAGCCGCGCCATCCCGACGGACCTGTGGCCGGCGCTGCGCGAGTCGCCCGTGGCCGACGCCCGCGACTGCGTCATGCCCATGGGCACCACCAGCGAGAACGTGGCGCGCCGCTACGGCGTCAGCCGCGCCGACCAGGACGCCGTGGCCCTGCGCAGCCACAAGCGCGCCGCCCGCGCCACCGCCGCCGGCGACTTCGCGGCCGAGACCGTGCCGGTCACCACGCGCTTCCGGCCGCTGCTGCCCAAGGGCGCGCCCAGCGACACGCCGCTGCCGCCCGAGGAGACCATCACCGTGACGGCCGACGACGGCATCCGCGCCGAGATCAGCCCCGAGGCCCTGGCCAAGCTCAAGCCCGCCTTCGCCGCCGACGGCACCAGCACCGCCGGCAACTCGTCCCAGGTCAGCGACGGCGCTGCGGCCCTCCTCCTCATGCGCCGCAGCGCGGCCGAGCAGCACCTCCCGCCCGGCACCCAGGTGCTCGGCCGCTTTGTCGCTGCCGTCACCGTGGGCTGCCGCCCCGACGAGATGGGCATCGGTCCCGCGCTGGCCATCCCCGCCCTGCTGGACCAGCTCGGCCTCTCCACCTCCGACGTCCATCGCTGGGAGATCAACGAGGCCTTTGCGAGCCAGACCCTCTACTGCCTGCGCTCGCTCGGCTTGGAGTCCGCCTGGGCCGAGTCTGACGCCACAGGCTCCGGGCGCCCGCGGTCCCTGGTCAACCCCGACGGCGGTGCGATCGCCCTTGGCCACCCGCTGGGTGCAACTGGTGCTCGCATGGCAACCACGCTGCTGCACGGCCTGCGCAGAGATGGCGGCGAAATCGGAGTCGTGAGCATGTGTGTCGGAACTGGCATGGGCATGGCTGCGCTATTCGTGCGGGAGTAGTTGCGAGAACTAGATTTACACACACATACTTGTACATTTAAAACTCATGCGAAAGCAAGGCGGGTTTGCGTGCCTACAAGCCACGTATAGTGCGACGTCTCAAGCGTTGCGTACAATAGACCTAAGTCTCGAATAGTGACTGACCCCCATTCCTCCTATCGGGCAAGCTACATAAGTCGGAATGAAGTCTAGGACTCTTGCACATTCCGCTATGTCTGGGCTGTTCCATTTCTCCGGACTTACGGCCAGACCATCGCTGCAGAGACAAAAAGTACCAACATCCGTCTTAGAGACACAATCTTACGTAGCCTATCCAGACCCAAAATAGAGGTATAAAGAGCCGCAAAGGCTGCAAAGTAGCATAGCTCTCTGGCGAAGAAGTTCATACAATCTCTATTAGCTTACTCTCCACTATCTCCGAACCACCATCATGCATACCACTTGGATCTTCGCTGCCACCCTGTCACACTTGCTGGGCCGTTCCGTGGCTCTCTGCACTACCGCCTGGTCGTTTTCCGACCCCCTGCAGACGGTCTGACGAACATTGTATTTCCTATCAACATAGCCAATGCCGCCCACGAGTCCGGCTACTACTTTGCCCAGCAATTCGGCTTCATCAATGGCTCCAGCGTTGGCTACACCGGCCTTCAGCCGCGGCCCGATAAAGGCTCTGACAGCACCTTGCACGGTGTCTTCTCCAGCTTCGTTGCCGGCACGACGTCGGATGACCCAAACTGCTCGGATGGCGCCGATGGCGGCGCTGGCGTCAGCTGCAGTTTTGAATTTGCTGGATCATATGAGGATACGTGGCAACTGGTTGTTTCGTACCTTGGATCCTCGACCTGGTCCGGCACAGCCCGGGGTGTTCGCACCTTGGTCCAGCAGCACATTGGCACATTCAAGCTTCCAGAGACCTATGGAAACATCGCGTCGTGGCAAGCTGGTTTCGTCGAGTACTACCCGTGGAATGGCAATAGTACATTCACTTGCGCGGACCTTCCCGGCACGGAGGGCACGTTCTACAAACCATTTACGGTCAGCAGCAATACGTTGGAGATCGTAAGCGGGACGATAAGTTGTGGGATTGACAACTGCAAGGCCCAGGCCACGCAGTCGGGAACGCAAGAAGGAGGTGTGAGGTTCAAGCTGGTGTAAACCCAAGCAAACTCTCGTGTGGGAACTTAGGAAAGTCGGCTTCGAGGACTCTGCAAGTAGAATAGCACGCGCTCGAAAATACTTGGGAGGAAATTTCTTGTATAAGCGTAATCTACGGCTATCTACGTAATACCAAAAACCCAGGCCAGAAAGTGCGTGTTAGCTTGTAAGCTCTACAACTTGCTGACTTGAATGTAGAAAACATATTGTTGTAGCACATCGCAACACGTATTTCGCTATGGAGGTGTGTGTGTGTATTCGCTATATTACTATATACTCACGCAAATACAAACGCTGTTAGACCTGGCGAAGAAGCATTAGGTCGCACATCTAGGTATTTCACGCGCAGTGGAACCCCTACGGGCAGAAACTGCTGGGATCCTTTTGTGTGGCTATGAGGTGCTAAAGTGCGTAATAGATGATAGTGGAATCAAGTAGAATTCGAATAGGTTGGCCAATTATAAGGCCACTTTCGAAATTTATAACCTCATCGTGTCCCTTGTTAGGCCTTTTCAAACATGAACCCTAAACACTTGCAAAAAAAAAAATACTACAGGAAATCGATAGACCAAGCACACCGCACCTTACTGTTTAGCACAAATTCTGCAAGCTCAGACGTACTCTCCTGATTGACATACAGAGCACAATCATGCAAGCAAACACTTTATGTATAATGTAGTAGCCTTTTATTCTGGCTATATGAATCCTAGTAACGAAAGGCCTCCCATGGCCGCTTGAAATATCTCATAGTATGCCACTATGGTCTCGACAAAAACAATAACACCCAATGCCCAGACAGTTTAGTACTGATACTCGTCTGTCTCATGAGAAATGACTTGATCAGCCATATGAATATTCTCATCTTCATCATCAAGAGTGTAATCATCTTCGTTGTCACTATCAGGCTCAGAAGGCATTGCAGTGTAGCTAGCTCGCTTTCTGCGCATCGCCTCAGCTGTAGGATCGTACGGGGCCAGAGGGTGACGCTCCGGAGCCCAAGGTTGCGGCCCGGCAAGATGTTCATTGTCACCAACTGTGTACGGAGTATTACGGTCGATGCGAGCAGACTTGCAACGACTGGCATTGAGCTTCTGGTATCTCGTTTGCGGCATGGTGGGGATAGAACACATGCCCGAGCAAGACCAGTCCCGAGAGTTCGGACCATACTTGAGTGTGTCTTCCTCCCAGGCCTTTGCTGCGGATTGAACCGCTTCAATGCGGTCGCGTCTGGACTGCTCCAGACGGTCCTTCTCTGCCTGCTGAGCGCGGGCCTTTTCATCGGCAGAAGTGCTGGACAGCTTCTTCTTGTCACAAACTTTGCTGACGGCAGCTTTAAGAGCAGCCATGGTCTTGGGCTGGGAAGCCAGCTTGTGGACAAGACGGCCGACAGTTGCTTTGGCTTTGGTGCGGTCCCAAACCGACGAAAGCTTACAATCAGTGTTGCTATCCATCTTGTATGTTTGTAGTGAGGTCTAGTAATTGGTATTGAAGACTAGTATGTTTGTATTGAAGACAGATAGAGAGTTTGCTTTGATATATAGATGAACAGGATGAACTTTGATCGTAATGTGTTTGTCTGGAATGACTTTGGTCACAGAAAGAACAAAAGTGGCGGTGAGAAAAAATGTGTATGAGGGAAAGAGAAACTGGGTTCAGGCTGGGGGGTCGCTAGAACTTTATACCCTCCAGAATGGCATAAATTGGCCTGTCTGGTCTGTACGTCACAGCAGAACAGAGGCTGCTGATTGAGAGTTGACGACAGAGGGATGAGCTCTAATTTTATCTTGCGGGAGGGTAATGCTCACAGGTAGCAGCGTCATGGGGCGAAGCAAAAACAGTTGGTGCTGATTGTTGTTCGTAGATCCATGCTCGGAAGGATACACTTAGTAACGACCGCAGCCTCGTGATCTCGCTATTCAAAGCGTGAGCCACCGACTTTTGTCTCTTTCGGGTGTACTAATCAACCATACCCAGTTCCCCCAGAAGCACCTGCTGCACCTCTTCCTCGGCGTCTGCCACAACCTGCGGTCCAACCACCATTACCGCGCCACCGACGCCGCGCCCCTCGCCGAGCGCATGACCTTTGCCGGCGACCAGCAGCCCCAGCACACGCCAAAATATTGAGTAAGGCAACACCCTGTGCCTAAACGAGCAGTGAGCCATTACGCCATCGAGTGCTTGAGAAGAAAATTAATATTATGAATAGCTATCATGTGTTATCCTAAAGGGTGAAATAAACAAAGACAAAATATTGCCGAGAGGAGAATGGAAGTAAGCAACCAGACACCACTGCCAGACATGACAACAGACCGACCAGACGTCACACATAGCAATCATATGCTTTTGTAAAAAAATAGCCGGCCGAAAGGGAACGCGCAAATGGCCGTCTAGCGGTTTCGTATTAGTGAAACCCGCCCTCTGTAAGCCTCACCAACTTTTCTTCTTTTGTTTGCTTACTCTAACCCTCATCTCTCCGCCCTGTGACTGATCAGTGCTGTACTCAGTCTACCTCTTCATCGACTTCGGCGCTGTCCTTGTTATTTGCGCGCCAGGCGCCCATCTCAGCGACGGGGACGCGTCCACGCAACCAACGCAGGGTGGCCTCGGTGCCGCGCTCGAGCACGTTGAACCGAGGCACGCGGAAGCGGTTGCCGAGTACGTCGAGACGCTGGAGGCCACCGACGCCGCCAAGCAGGCCAATGCGGGGGTTGAGATGCTCAATGTCATTGTTCGTGACGTCGACGATGCGAAGGCCCTCGATGCTTTCCGGCTCGAGAGCTGCCAGGCGGTTGTCGCTCGCCAGCAGAACAGACAAAGCCGGGAACGCCGCACGAAGCTGGCCGCCCGGGGGTAATGACGCCACACGATTAATGCTGACGTCCAGTTTTTGCAGCGCCGGTGCGCGCAATTGCCGCACAAGAGGGCCGAGTCCGGTGATATGGTTTGACGACAGGTTCAGCTCCCGCAGCGATGGCAAGTCCAACCCCTCGCTGGCTGCCGCATCGCCGAGGTAGGTCTCTCCTGTCAGCTGGTTGCGTGCCAGCGAAAGCACGGCCAACGTATCCGCGAAGAACGACAGTGCATCGGGCACGGAAGTGAACATGTTGCGCTGCAAGTAAATCTCGCGTATGACGTGCTCCTGCGCCACTCGTGACGCCATGACGGGCAGCAGTGCTGCGGACCCTGTATCCGATCGATCGAGTACACCGCCCGCCTTGACGGGCCACAGTTGTTGGTTTGACAGAGTGCGTGAGTGCGAGCGCGAACGCGACGGCGAGCGTGGAGCTGACGTCGGAGGCGTGGCAAAGTCATCTTCAGAACGGCCCTCGCTGGCATCGTCAGCATCGCCACTTTTCCGGCGAGAGGCAGTGCCGTTCTTTGTGGTCAGCTCCGTCACAGCATCTCGTAGCTCGTCCTGAAGCTCGTCGGGAGTCATATCCGGCTCTGGTTCGGGTTCCAGTCGGCCCAGTAACACCGTCTTTATTTCGTCCGTTGTGGATGTGCTAAACTTTTTGTCACGCAAAGGATTTCCGCTCAGCCGCAGCATCATTAAACTCTCCATGCGACCAATCTCTGACGGAATCACGCGGATGTCATTGCTCGAGAAGTCAGCGTGGCGCAAGCTGGGTAGCTTGGCAAAGCCGTCGGGCACATTGCTGATGCTGTTCTCATCCGCAGCGAGTGTGATCAAGCTGGTCCATTCGCTAACATCAGGTAGCACCTGGAGACGATTCATCGAGATGCAAAGGTTGTGCAGCTTTGGCAGTTCCAGCTTGTCTGGCCGCGACGTCGAAACAAGGCTGGTAATCTGATTGGACGAAACATCGAGAACCTGCAAGTTTGGAAGACTCGTTACCGTATCCTCGATTAGGACACCGCTGAGCTTGTTTTTGCGGACGATGAGCTCCGTCAGAGGGAGTTTTGCCAGAGGCTCAAAAACGAGGTTTTCAAAGTTGTTTTCACTGATGTTGAGTATGCGAAGTTTGGCCATGTTGTCCATATTTACTGGTAAACCGGAGATGTTGTTTCCATGAAGATCAGCGATTTCCAGGTTTTCAAGCTTTGCAAAGCATGGATCAAGCGGTCCGTAGAATAGATTGCCGCCCAGCTTCACGTCGCGTAGCGAAGCAATCTGCGAGATGACCTCCAGTGCGTTGTTGGTAATCCGATTTTGAGCCTGATATTACGTCAGTACAAACTATACAGAACCAGGCCTTGCCAGATATACGGGCGACTTACCAGGTTCAGAGACGTAAGAGTCTCTAGTCTCCGCAAGCCCATGGGCAGGCAGATGAGCATGTTGCCATGCAGATCGAGGGTTTCCAGGCTGGCAAAGATATTGAAGTCGCCGTCATCGTTATCGGCATACTCTTCCGGGTCGACGTCGGGAAAGACCGAGTCTTCAATCATTTCGATCTCGTTGTCCGCGACAACAAAGCGTGTCAGATCGACAGATTCAGCCCAGGAGCCACTTGCGGCGCCCCCGCTGTACATTTTCATGACGTCCTTGGGGATCTCCCGCAAGCCTAGTGCTGCGATGTTGAGGCGGCCGCTTGTGCGGGCGCCATCGACGCGCGCACGTATCACCTTTGCCTGAGCCTGATCATTGCGGTTCTGGCCAAACGGATCCGAGCTCAGGCCGAAGTCGAATGTTGTGTCGGTAGGGACAACAGGCGTGTCTTCTTCCTCTTCGATGTCATCGTAGCTCGTTGCAGCCGTAGAGGCGGAAGTGGACGCGGGCTCGGACGGTTCAGACGTCCACGTGGAAACCGAGTCTGCCTTCACAGCGTGCTGTGCGACTGCTCGCTTGGCGGCCTTTGCCTTGGCGATCTGCTCGCGCAGCGCGGAAGACGACTTTCGACTTGCCAGTGTGGCAGACGACTCCCCAGAGTCGACGCTGAGAGAGGTCGGAGTCGGAGAGGCATTCGTCAGACGAGAGTCTTCGTAAGACGTGGACGAGCCGCGGGAAGTGGGGGAGGCCCTCCGCGTGCCAGCCGAATCGATGCTCGACATGGACGGCTTCTTCAGCAGGCGGCTCACCGACGGCCGAGACTGGAGCGGCCGGGCCGCTACAGTCTTGGGACCGAGCTGACTAAGCCTACTGGCCGTAGTAGCGCCCGCAGATCTGGGAAGGGCAGTCGAGACATTGCGCGGCTTGTCGGGGCTTGGGGTGCGTGACTGGGTCGGCACCGGCAGCATGTTGCCGGAAGAAGGCCGCTGGGCGCCGCGATAGGCTGCGCCCAGCGAGGTCCGAGACGGCGGCGCGCGCAGGGTCCGTGTAGCTGCCGGGGTACGCGCCGGCGAGTGCGTGGTAGTTTCGTCGATGGACAAGAATGGCGCTGCAGGGCGAAGGCCGCCGAGAGACGAGCGGAAGCTGGAGCCGTTGTCGTCCTGGTAGGAGCTGGAGCCGGGCCGGCTTTGCGGGCGCGAGCTGGAGCCCTCGGACTGAAAGCTGGAGCCCGGGCGAGAACCGCCGCTCGTGGCAGAACTGCCACGGCGCCCTTGGGGATAGCGGACGGGCTCGACGTCGTAAAAGGACGACGACTTGCCCTTGCGGGCAGGCGAGCTGGGGATCTGTGCCAAGGTCTCCATGGCCCTCTCGGAGAGCGAGGGCCGCGAGTGGCCGTCGTACTCCAAGTCGTTGGCGCTGGAAGGCGAGCACTCGCCGGGGCTCGCCGAAAGAGAAGCAGGGGGCGAGGGCGAGTGGGCGAGCTGCTGCATAGAGGTTCGTCGAGGGAGCCCGCGCGGCACGGCCTTTTTCTGTGAGGGGCTGTCTGCACTCGACGTGCTCGAGGCCGTGAGCGGCCGCGGCGCCTTTGCATACTGTCCCGAGACGGCACGTGAGCGCGGTGACGGGTGGCGGAGGCCGGAGCCGAGACTGGCACCGCCGGAAGAGCCGGAGGCCGGCATACTCAGGCGGCCGCGCGACGGCTGGGCACGCAGCTTCGGCATGCGCAGCTCGCCGCCGCCGAGGGACTCGCGCGAAGGCGTAGCGCGCAGGGGTGGTCTGCCGGCGGTGGACGAACGGGAGGCGGTTGGGATGGACGAGACGCCGCCGGCGGCCAAGACGGGCAGGCGAGACAAGCGCGGCAGGCCCGACGGCTTGGGGGTCTGGCGGCGGTCCTCCATGGCGACGCGGGCGACGCCTTTGGCTCAGGGGCACGTAGACCGCGTGTGATCAGGGGGATGTTTGCCTTTGCCTCTGCTGTGCTGCTTTTGCTGCTTTTGCTGCTCTTGCTTCTGCCGCTTTGGATGCTCTCGGGTCTGCTGCTTCGCGGACGGGGCGGCACGCTCAGCTGTCGGGTCGGGCGTGTTCGAAGTGGGCGTCTCGCGCGGCTACTGCAACGCGTGCATGCAAGCTGGCCGGGGTGTCCGTCGTATGTCGTATGTCGTAAGACAAGGCGCCGGGCGATCGCGATGCTCGACTTCTTTGCCGTGTGGACGAGGCCAGAGATCCGTTCGGTCGGCGGTCGGCGGGGCGCTATGGCTGTGGCAGAAGCGCTCGTCGTCCGTCGAGACACCAGCACCGGAGAAGAGGCTGCTCGCGAGCAGATGCGGGCTTCCCCAGGAGAAAAGGAGACGGGCCCGGGCAGAGCACATCGAAATAAAGCAGAGTAACGGTGGCGCCGCGCCAGACGCGAAAGGGGAAAAAGCAGACGCGAGACAGGGGCGTCTGCTGCCGGATACCACCCCACTCCACCCTAGTCCCGTTCTGCCCGGCAACGAGAAAGAGGCAGGCACGGCGCCTCCACGGCGTTCCTTCCCCCATTGCCCGTGCGAAGTGTTACTCGTAGCATACGATACATCATGTGCAGCGGATGACGGCAGGAGCCCGTTCGTACCTGCCTGGCTGCGACGCACGTGAACTGCCGTACGTGTACTAGCTCGTATTTCGTCAGACGAGCAATCTTATGTGGCGCGACGCGCAAAATGTTGGTGGTGATCGCGCAGTCATGCAGAACCGCCTTTTGGGCCTGCTTCGCTCGTGCTTACGGAGTATCTTACTGGTACTTTCTCGCTGCCAATCTGTTCAGCTCGCACGGACTTCACACCCTTGGCCCTGCGTATGACGTATGATTTGTACGAGTACATACTCGATCTGTTTGCATGTGACCTGCAGGACGAAAGAACGAAATGCCCTAATGAAAAGATGGACGCAGACGCACAAGAACGGACTCAGTCTACAACGAACGATATGCTCATCGCGCCGCGCTTCGCCCGCCAGCTGTTGGCGGCCTCGATGACTTCAGGACAGCCGCGGAACAGGGCGGGCCACTTCTGGAGCAAGCTCACGTCCATCTCCCAGCTGCTGGCATCCCACGACGCCCCCCAGACAACCATAGGCGGCCGCTCGCCGTCACAGGTCGACTCGCCATAGCCGAACAAGTCGCCGCAGACCGTGTTCTCATTCATGAGGCCGCTCTCGATGCCGCGGATGATGTTGTCGCGCACATTGGGAAAGGGAAATAGGTCGACCCACGGGTGGTGAGGCGTCGCCCGCTGCAGCGCTGTCGGCGAGAGGCAATCCTGCCCGGGCAACAGACGCTGGCCGGGCCGCTCCGGCCCTTGCCGGCTGAACGGAGAGATGGCATAGTCGTCCAGCATGCTGTCCATCGATAAGCCCAAGGCGCCGCCGTTGAGCGCCAGCGCGTGGATGACGTTCAGACGCATCAGCTCGGGCAGCTCGCGCGGCCTGTAGTTCACGACGAGGCGGCTGCCCACGAATGCCTGCAGCAGGAACGCAATGTCTTCGTGTCCCTGGAGCAGTCGCCGCCAGATGGGATGCTCCTTGTCGAGTCCTGCGAGAGGTGGAAACTGTCTCAACGCCACGGTCGCAATGTCTTGCGCGGGCGATGCCGTCCCGCTGCCAGCGTCAGTGCCAACGGCGGCGAACCGCTGCAAGTGTTTTCGGCGTCCTGCTTCCTGTTAGTCATCAACGAGAAGAGGCTGCGACGACGGCTGCCTTGGCCAAGCTACACCACCCAGGCACGCGGCCGGAGAGACACGCGCAGGGACAGGGAGGACGAACGATGTGCTCTTTGGTTCAGGCGGTTCTGCCGCTTCTTACGCTCAGCAGCATCGGTAACCCCCAGCCAATCGTCCTCGTCGTCAGCTTTCTGGGTCAGCTCGCCGTACAGGCTGTCCGGTGGAGGTCCAGCGTCGGCCATGCGGCGTACAGAGTGCGGAGCACGGCTCTCGTGGCAAGGCCGTGCAGTGCAGGTAGTATCAGTCTCGTAGGCTAAAATACGGGTGCGGAATGATGCGCGACCATCCGGTCATATGGATCGCCTCAGAGACCCGTACGTTGTGCTCGTAAGCGCTGAACTGGTCCGTCGGGCTGAAAAGCACATGTCAGTGCCCTCCAGCCAGTCACGCTTGCTCGTTTCGACAGGGGTGTCATACTCGTACATTAGGTACATTAGCGTCGCTATAGTGTGGCTGCTAAACTGTCAAGGTACAAGTACGAGTACTTTACATATGCTTCGTAAATACGGGAGAACGGCCGCGGTGCCGCCATATATATATATCAGTATATATATCAGGCGTGACGTCGTTGTGCTCTCTCTGCCTCTGCCTTGCAAGCATCACTTTGTCCCTGTCTCTTCTCACACAATCACTCTCTCTTCTTCGCCTTTCTGCCTGATCACAACAGCAATCATGGGGATCGCTTGGAGTCAGTGGTTCCCTCCGCGGCCCGTTTACACGGAAAAGGAGCTGCACGACTTGGCCGGAAAGGTAGGACGCATTGCGTCACCAAAGTTTCCCCACGTCGGGGAGTGTCTCTGGATCCGAGTGCTCAGCTGACCGGCAACAGGTCTACATCGTCACTGGCTCAAACACGGGTGTGGGCAAGAGTGTCGCCCAGTTCCTCTACTCCAAGAATGCCAAGGTCTACGTCGCTGCGCGGTCGGAGACCAAGGCCCTGGACGCCATCCAAGCCATCAAATCCGAGGTGCCCGCCTCCCAAGGCGAGCTGGTGTACCTGCACCTCGACCTCGGCGACCTCACGACGATCAAGGCGACGGCCGATGAGTTCCTCTCCAAGGAGACAAGGCTGAATGTCATCTTCAACAATGCCGGTGTCATGATGCCGCCCCAGGGCTCCAAGACTGCCCAGGGATACGAGCTCCAGCTGGGCACGAACTGCATTGGCCATTTCCTGCTCGTGAAGCTGCTCACCCCGACGCTGATTGCCACGGCAAAGACCGAACCGACGGACAGTGTCCGCATCGTGTGGGTCTCGTCTTCCGCAACCGATATGCTGAGCCCGCCGGGCGGCGTCGACTTGGCCAACCTCGACTACCACATTGACCAGAGCGCCACCCTCAAGTACGGCGTCAGCAAAGCCGGCAACTTCCTCCACGCAACCGAATTTGCCCGTCGCCACGACGGTGACGGGGTCGTCAGTGTTTCTCTGAACCCGGGAAACCTCAGTACCGATCTGCTGCGGCACCCCACCATTCTGGGAAGGTTCGTCTTCCTTTTTTCCTACCCCGCCAAATACGGTGCCTACACGGAGATTTTCGCCGGCCTGTCGCCCGAGGTCACGATCCAGCGCCTCAAAAAGGACAATTTCAGTAAGTCGTGCAAAGATCTATTCTGTGATTGGTCAATGCTGATTGTCGCACGATAGTCATCCCATGGGGCCGTTTCGGGACGGTCCGCGCTGACGTCAACGCTGCCTCAAAGCCAACGACCGAGGGCGGCACCGGCCTGGCGGCACAGTGGTGGGATTGGAATGAGGAACAGGTCAAGCCTTACCTGTAAAGTCTGGCGCTCGTGTCTGCAGGAACGATGCAAGAGCATGGAGATCGATAGGAAGACGGTGACACCCATATGGGTCTTAGTGCTTTGTGTAGTGAGACGAGGAAGTTAACCTTTTTACATGGAGTGGGTCGAGGAGCTGGCCATGCCGGGACAACATGAGTAGTACTCCGTATTTACGAGACGTAGGCAAAGAGTACTTTATAACCAGCTATTGTTCCTTCTTTGACGTAAGGAGACCGCGATACCGCGAATTCTGCATGTGGCATATCTATCATGACGTTGGCAGTTGTGGTACGAACTCGACTAAGGTGGCCTATAACTAGACAGTGTCGTCGTACGGCCTGTCAATTGATGCACTCGCCCACCTCGTGTAGCCAGCGACACAAATACGATGAAAGCATCACATTTTGGTCTTCAGATGGACCTCGACTCAAGTCGTCTTGCAGTAGTAAGTCAGTCGCTTCCTACTATTCCGTACAGCAGTAACTATCTCTACGCCGCCACCTTCGGATCCTTTTGGGCTTCCTCGAAAATCTCCCCCATTCTAGTATACAATCCTGCGTCCTCTCCTTCCCACCTCCCACCATTCGGAAACACTATAGTCCGTAATTTGTTGACCCACGGTATCATTGGCTGGTAGTATGGCGTGAAGTTCTCTTCCGCCGATCGGATGAAGTCTCCTTCGTGTGTCACTTGTCCTTTCTTCAATCCGGCCAACTGTACCGTATCCGTAGTATTCCATTTGTCAAACAAGGGAACAACTCTTCCCTGGCCTGGACCTTCGTAGTGGATGCATATCCAGAAGAGCACCCAAAAGAATGATTCGAGGTCATGCATGAAAGAATGTTGCTCGCCGAGAAGCGCCCCAACCGCCATGAAGGCCCGAGTTCCGGTCTTTCCCCTCGCTCCCGAAGCACCTTGTCGCTGTTCTCTGATGGCAAGATCGAGATCAATTAAGAATGCGGGCCATGATGGGTTGTCCTTGTCTTCATTAACCATAAGATTGTTGATTGAGATGTCCCTGTGCAGGAAACCAGCCTCATGCAAGTTTTTGTGCCCTTGGAGGCTGCCCTTGAGCGCTGCAAGGAGAGCCGATCGAGAGCTTGCCTTATAAATAGGCATCCCATAGTCACAAAGAATAACACGTCGACGGACCCGATTCGCTAGTGCGTTGCCGCTACCTTTTGCTAGAGATGCTGAATATGATCGCTTGCTAGGAGGTAGAAGGGCGCCGATTTGGCTAGATGATCGCTTTTTGTTAGTAGTACTGCTGCTTTTACTACCTTTCCGTAAAGCCTTAGACGTAGCTATGCTTGACGGTAGCATAAGGCGTTCTACTGGCTTGTAGTTTGTAGCTTTAGTAACATCTAGTCTCTTGCGAACATTGCTTCGAATATCGTCATCCATGCCGTGTACTTGAACAGTCTCGTGGTAGTAGTGTCGAGCCACGTTAGCCACGCTCCGGCTAGTTACCTCGGATAATAATTCGCCCTCCTCCTCACGTTCGAGGTATTGCCATGAGTCTTTGATTACGAGCGGTCTCTCTGGACATCCTTCCCGATAGGCTTTCCAGCAAGTCGTGGCCCGGCCCGCGATACAACGCATCCGTAGCATTACTTTGTCAATAATAATGCGCTCTGCCATACCATCCCGCTTGATCTCGATAAATCGTTTGCCATTTTCCGTTAGGATTGTCGGATCAAAGCCAAGCTCCTCGTCGCTCATCCAAAGAAACCCCAGGATCGTAGACACAAACCGGAGTCCATCTTTGTTGACATCGAACTGCTCGGACGCGATTCCCCCTAAACGGTCAAACTCCCATATCCTCATAAGAGAGCCGCAAAGGGTAAAGCCCAGCACAAAGCGTCGCGTGTCTTGCGCGGCAAGCACCTCCCTTGCGTATCTGCCTATGTCGAGCCATGCCTCTATCGCTTTATCGGCAGCAACATTGCTCTTCAGCTCTCCCGGCACAAGAACCTCCGACCAGTGGCACTGTGATTCCTTCTGGTTGTTAACAAAAGCAACATCTAACTTGCGCTTTGTTATAGAGCCTTTGATTGGCTTATCAGGTTGTGCTGATAGTCTTCGTTGACGAGTTTGAGATGGCTTATAGCTCTCTGCGAACGCTGCTAGCTTATCACAGATATTCACAAGCCACCTAAGCACGTCGTCCTGCTTTGCGTGGTCCGGCCATCCCCTCCAACCGTTGTCGTCAAAGAGCGGATCACCGCCTTCCACGCAAGTATCAAAGAACGCTTCAGATGCTGTTTCAAGACCGGCCACGTCACCAAAGTATGTCTCGTGGAAGTCTTGGAGCCCGACATACATGAGGCCAAGCTCCTGCTTCAGCACATCGTCCACGTACTTTCGGTGTTCCGACGAATTCGCAAAGCTACTTGTATTGTAGAGCCACGGCGTCTGTTGGAAGGAAGACTCTATCAATCGAGGAGGGGTGGATTCAGTGACAGCGTTGTAGACCTGGCGCCAGATTTCGCTGTCGGGTTTATCGGCGAGGACTGCACCTAGAAGTGGCTTGACTCGGTCAAAGTCGAAATTACCGGACGCGATGGTAGAGATAGCCCTGAGGAGGTCGCCTTTGAGGGTACCGGGACCTGTCTTCGAAGGGAGTCGGTCGGCAGCAGGAAGCTTTCGTAGAACAGTAAGGAGATCAAGAGCCTGATCCAAATCTGCAGATCCATTAGACAGAGTACCTACGGCTCCTCAAGCCGACGTACCTCCATAACTCGTTTGCTCGAGCGCGTCGTTGTGTGGGATGCTCTTGTCTTCATTGTCCGCGTTTAACGAAGCGCGTACAGCATCTAGTCCATTTCCAATCGGATAGTTTTTGGTGATCTCTGACAGCGACTGATCTGCCATGGCAAGTGCGACGTTGATGAGAAGGCTCGGATGAAAAGAGGGCAGACAGACGTCGCGCTTGCTGGGTATTACGCAGCCGAGAAAGACTCTGATTCGGTGCGGATTCGTGGGCGTCTACGTGACTCTTTGTGCACCTTCTCGACCCCTTAAAGAAAGAGAACGGGAATTACTGGAGCAACGTCCTTTAATCCCACGTAACGCATCTGGGCCCCATAATAGTAAACACATATTTATCACGTGGTTGCAATTAGCGTCTTAACGTCTCCTACGAGTACAAAGTACAATTCTGTTGGTGACTTGCAAACTAGTACAAATGCAACTAGAAATACATGTACTCTATAGAAATTAGATTATGTGGTACGAGTATCTAAGAGCCAAGGACTGCATCATTGGTCATAAAGCAGTAGGCGTCGTAATTCAATGCGGCGACGGAAGAACTCGCCTTAAAGGGTAACAGACTAAGAGGATCTCCAGGATATTTCATCTAAGAAAAGGAGCAGTAGCATTAGAAAACATACCTGCTACTAGATGCATTGCGGCGCGATGCAGCGCAGCAATAAGGAAGATTAGTAGTATGTAGTGGGAAGGAGGAGAATGGCGACGCGAGACGGCGAGACGCGTTAATAATAACAAAAAAAGAAGTGGGATGTTGGTCACGTGGACAGACTTTTAATTGTAGCATTAAGGAACGATGCTGGAGCGGCGATCTTACGTGACATCTGGTCAGCCCCGATCGTTGCAGACGGGCCAGCAGACGGGCCAGCAGACGGGCCAGCAGACGGGCTTGATGGCCTAGCAGGAGGACTAGCAGGAGGACTAGCAGACAGTCCGGCAGACGGGCTAGTAGGAGGACCGGCAGACGGGCTGGCAGACGGGCTGGCAGGCGGGCTGGCAGGACGACTGGTAGACAGACCGGTAGGTGGACTAGCAGACAGACCGGTTCGAAATTGTAGCGTTGCTACGGGAAGTGGTACGTGCGAACACCGATGCAGGTCATACTACTATTAAGGACAAACTAAAAATAGAAAAGAATTAGATGCCGCGCCAAAAGGTGCTGTCACCAACGTAGGCGGCCCATTCGTACACAAGCACAATTCAAAATGCAAGCCCTGACGACGTCTACTTTTGTTCATCACGCCACTCAACTAATCAATAATGCCAAAGACCGGTGAATTACTCAACGTTGTGGCGAAGCCAACACTACGATATGCCTAAATTGGACCACACCAAATTCAGTCGGGGGTCCCTCACTTCGGGCCATTGCTTATAGGTAGCCTTCCTCTACTTAGGACGCGGTTCAGGGTGTCTCATCATCGGCTCAGGCCGGCTCGGTTAAAAGGACGAAACAGGAAATTATAGATGTCGGTTTTGGGAACGTGTACTGGCTGTAATCGTGCGATCTGTAACGACTTCAAGAGTTATAGCAACAACGGCAGCAAGTGTTCGCTTTAAAACGTCTACTCTACATATAAATATAAAGACGAAAAAAATCGCTATGCCTTAAATGGCAACAAACATGATACGAAAATATTGTACAAGTACAGTTGCTTAGCTCCGCCATCCCAGAACTTGTTGCTTGTTCCAATCCTCTTCAGCTGTTTGCGATCCAGCCGCTCCCGATATGCTGATCTGCGTCTGCTTGAAGATCTGCTTCTGGCTGTCACCGTCATCATCGACACTAGCGCGCCGGCGCGCTTCTCTTTTGCCATGGGTGCCGCCAATCGTTTCGAGCCCGACATTATTCGCCGATGCTCTCGCGTTGTCGCTGATGTTATAGCTGTGATCGTGGAAAATGCTCAGGCTGAGGAGCGGTCGGAGCGACGGCATAGAGCCAGAAATGATGCCGATGCCCTCTTCCAGGACAGACCAGAGACCAATCGCGCCGGTACTGAACATAAACTCCGCGCTATCGTTGTAGAGCGTCAGGTAGCGAAGACGAACAATGGTAGCCGTGCTCGCACTGAAGGTTCAGTCAGTAACTCCTTCGGATGCCTCCAGTACAACATAGGAACAGGCCAACTTACAAAGCACCGAGCCCGAGCATGAGCATGCAGGATATCTTGACACGCGGCTTCATCTGGATGTTCCACAGCAAAAAGGCCGGGAGCGTCGCCAGAGTCCAGTCCGTGACAATGGATATGGCCGAGAAGAAGAAGCTCACATCACTGTTGAGCCGGCTGTTGCAGGTGCCGTGGGCAGCACCCCAGAGCGTCTCAATCGGATGGCAGATGTTGGCAATCGTGACGATGAAGATGATGGTTGCGCAGGCTGACATGCCCATAACGGCCCAAATTGCGTAAACAATGCTCCGTCGGGACTCGGCGATACGGAGGAGGCAAACGCTGATGCTCCATTTGATGGGGGCCGTACAGCTGGCATAAAAGTACTCTGCCACGTAGAAGAGCTGTGATTCAGTCAGTCCCGATGGGTACTCTCCATAAAACGAACCCTCCAAAACGTACCTTGGTTCCGGTCATGATGTCTGTCGAAGTGAGATACTTAGCATGCTGCCCAGAACCGTGAAAGCAGGCGGCAATGACAAGACTAGCGGTGACCGAGTAAAGCGCCTAACCTCAGCCGTTAACATCTAGCCAAGAATGATTCGCAAACACCGACAATGCAGGCAGACGGCAGACGGCACATACAAGCCCGGCAAGCATAAGATAGTCGTCCGCACCAATCGTCTTTTTCCAGATGCGCACGCTGAGGCGTAGAAGGACAGTCAGCCAGCTCGTCCCGAGCATGACGCTGGCGACAATGAGGGACGCATATCCCTGGCCCCCAACTTGGCCCATTCTGCGTTCAACCTTCGTGCCGGAGCGGTGACGAAGTAAGTGTTGCAGTTAGGTCGCTCAAGTGTTCATTGGTTTTTGGGTATGTTGCGTCGTGGGAACGGACCCGCGTAACCTAGTTGTTAAAGTGCGTGTTTTCGTAGACAAAGTGTGGTTTAGTCTACAAACTTGTGTAAAACATGTGGCCGTGCCGAGGACATTTGTATTACATGTCAGGTAAAAAACGAGGTTCTCCTTGCCAGCCCAGCCGTATCACTACCGAAGTAGACGGTATTATTACTAGTACCGATCGGTACACTACTTTGGAAGGATTAGAGCGATGGTCCCGCAGGAATCATATGGCTTTTGTCCGCGTTATTGCAGGGTTCTTTCCGCTCAGGTAACATTATGAGCCTGTGAGATTTAGTCTCTACCCACTTGTTTTACGAAAGCGTAATCGTATGCGAAGTGTGAATCTCCCTACTCCTTATTATTCGGTAGGAATATTACATCATGAATCTGGGGCATCCTTCTCTCTCTGCGAGCACTTGTACGAGCATGGAATATACGCACATCACTATTAGAGCGTGACACGTTGGGTATTGCCTCGCTGTGGCAAATCTTCAGACTTTGATTTTCATTTTCTTTCCAGTCATCTCATGAAATCAAAAGAAATATACACGAAGAACAGCGCCTTCGTCACCCTTTACGTCAAGTAGCCGGTATGAGATAAGCTCGAGGCCTCTGTATGGCATAACAAGATACGTAACGCCTGCCTTTATTGAGCTTACTTCGCGAGATTTGGTCCATCATAAACTGGGTAGTTTTTACCCCTGCTCCTGCACTCCGTACTCCGTACTTACTTTCTTCTCCGATTGTATCTTACATACTCCGTAATTGGCACAGGTACGAGATGCTCCCTAGACGCACTTATGCTCCGCTTATTTTGTTAGTTGTTTTGCCGATTCCACATCTACTCCGTACTCGTAGACCTAAGAGTGGCGTTCTGGCGGAGGCAATGGGGCGCAGACGGCAGAGCACTTGATAGCTACGAGTATACTACTACTGTCAAAGTATGAATGCACTTCACACCTACAAGTCCATACCTTACACTACTGCTCAAGTCCGAACGAGTATACCCAGAGGTGAAAGCTGCCCCTTTCATCATGCAGTAAAGAGAGCAGAGATGATGTTTAGAGTTGATACAGTTTACTCTTTAATTCTCGGGATAAAGACGGTTATTACTCGTAACTTTGGCTGTGTCACGTACGGAGTATGGAGCAGATGTGGATTATTGACTTGTCGCGCCAGTACGTTAGTTTGAAATGGGAAAGGGGCCAGCGTCACACCGGTTGTATGGATTCACTAGGGATTGAGAACCATGTATTTGTATCGTATGTTTTTAATGCATTTGGGAACACCTCCATATGACCGAGGAGGCCGACGGGTATAAGTAATATGATGCAGTTGCCAGAGGTTTGCATGTGCATGCTGAGATCCCGGACCCAAATTGTGAAAAAAAAAACATCCAACCTCGCCCGATACAGTTTATCTCCCTGCAACTACTCGTCGTCTTGCCCAAACATCTGCAGCAATGGCCGAATTCGTTATCCAAGACAAGGACCTAGCCGGCGTGAAGGACAAGGTTGTCGTCCTCACAGGTACGTACGACTGCCAGGATCTCACATGCGAGAGCGAGATCGGAGAATTTCCATTACGAGTGCAAATGCCGTCTCGTACGGGGCTTACGAGTACTCGTACGAAGTAGTATCTTGCGTCCGCTAACAGCCACCCGCCGGGGTCTTGCAGGTGGCTCTTCCGGCATTGGCCTTGCCACCGTGGACTTGCTCCTGTCGCTGGGCGCGTCGGTTGTCAACGGAGACATCCAGCCGGCGGCCAAGGAGTTTGCTGGGCCGTACACATTTGTGAAGACGGACGTCAGCGCCTGGTCCGACGTGCTGGCGCTCTTCAAGAAGGCCAAGGAGATCCACGGCCACATTGACCATGTCTTTGCCAACGCCGGCCTGGGGCCGCGTGCGAATTACCTCTCGACCGAGGTGGACGAGAACGGCGACCTGAAGCCGCCCACGGCGGCCCTGCTGGATGTCAACCTCAACGGCGTCATCAACACGGCCACCATTGGCATCTACTATCTGCGGCAGCAGCCCGAGGGCGGCAGCATCACCATCACGGGCTCCACGTGCGGCCTGCTGCGTCTGCGCGCCGTTGACTACGGTTAGTAACCTCCCCAGCCCCTGGCTCGATGGCTCGGCAGATCGGCCAGCTCGCTGACAATCTCGGTAGCCACTGCCAAGCATGCCGTCCTGGGCTTCGGCCGAGGCCTCTATGCGCTTCTGCACGCCGCCAACCTCCCTATCCGTGTCAACACGCTAGCGCCCAGCTGGGCCGAGAGCAATGTGCTGCCGAGCCTCAAGGAGCTGATGCAGGCCATCGACGTCGAACTGCAGCCGGCGTCCGCTGTGGCCAAGTGTGCCGTCCTGGTGATGTCGGACGCCTCGCGCGACGGCCAGGTGATCCAGGTTCAGCGCGGCCGGTACAAGGAGATCGACGAGACCGTCCTGCTGCCGGCATACGATACGATCAGGGGCGACTATCCTAGCGAGGAGGAGGTCCTGCGTCGCGCCGCGGCCCTAGAGTCCGCATAGGCGGCCAACCAAGGTGGAGAATAGGAATAATTTTGCGCTCTCGAACCATTTGAACTTACTTTAATGTCCCGATGCACCCGAATGTCGCAAAGGTTAAAATGGGTGGGCCGACTGATGTAGAAAAACACGTGCCGAAGTCCCGGCCAAGACGTCCAACATGGATCCTGAAGCGCCTGCTTTGGCGTCAGGGGCGGCAGAAACAAGGAGATCTCTACGGAGAAAAAAGAAGTTTAGGTTTAGGTCCGGGTCCGTTGTGTCTGACGCCGAGTCTGTGCGGCACTCCCGAGGTTGACAATGACAACATTATGACCGCCTACGCGGCTACTCGTAAGCGATTGCCCCGATACGCACGGCTTGTTGCACGTGACTCATGTGGGTCACCTGCCTGCGCCATGCACTCTAGTGCCGACTTTTCTGCCGTGTATTACTCCGTACGGTATTTCTTCGTAGCTTCACTTGTACTTCACTTGTACTTGAAGTACACATATCTACCACATTGTTTCATTCCTTGAACTACCCACTTTCTCCACCATTCTACACCATGATGAGCCTTGGCGAGTTCAGGAAGCTGCACCTAAAAATCTCTACGGAGTATGGTGATCTGGCTCGCGTGAAAGCTACAGCTTGTGTCGGGTCTGCGTTATGATTAGTCTGGGAGGCGTATTTGCACCCCTCGAGGGGGTCTGACGGAGTTGGACATACTAAGTCGGTTGCATCGCGTCACATCACTGACTTTAAGCTGCAGAAAACGCCAAAGATCCCGACCCGTCAAAGAGACTCGACTACTCACGTAGCATCAAGAATATCGAGTTCTTGATTCGCCACTACGAGACGGTGGCGAGCCCACGGCGCCAGGCACAGTCCGCTGGGTCATCAACGAACAATTGGTTGAAAACCCTGGGCCACATAACTACCTGACCCATGCTCCTGACATCGTACGCCATTTCTCCTTTTTTTCGTGCCTTCTCTTGCCCCTCGGCACTCCCAGGAAACAACTAACGTGATATTTGCGTATAGGGCCTGCAGTTTCAGATGTGCAACACCACGCCTTCCACCGCCGGACCCTAGGCAGGTACTGCTTAGTTGGCGCAGCGTGAAAATTTTTTTTCCGGAGCAGAATTGAGGATGCATGAAGTAAGATAGCCTCCGCGTCATCTTTGGTGGCGATACGCCAGAGGACCCGGGCCCGACTGGGTACAACGTTGACGTGCCTCCGCATTGGCAGGTCCTTCTGGACGATGCCCTTTGTGAAGGTGTTCTTAACGAGGAGCAGGCAGCACTCTGGGGCAAGGCTTTTGTCAGAGATCAGATTGATGCCGCACTCTTGTTAAGCACTGACCTGGCAGAGACGGAGACAGGATCAACCTAGAACGAAGATGTCGATTCTCGTGGGAGTTTGGTTGTTTTGAATTCTGAATACCAGAAGGTACAGCAGCAGATGCAGGGCAGTTGCAAAAGCTCGCCGTCTCTGTCAGGCAGCCGTCCTTCAAAGGCGACGGAAAGGGTGATCCAGTCGAACCAACCAGCCCAGTCGGTGGGCCGGTTCAACCAGCGGAAGCATCAGAGAAGGCATGGCCAGTGCAGCAGGAAGCAGCCATCAGCGCAACGGAAGGATCAATTAACGTACTACGAGGTGCAGCACACGCCATGGAAGCCCTAAATATCGACGAGGAGTCAGCCAAGGCGGGTCCGAGTGGAGGACAGGCTGCTGTTGCTAAGACACCTCTCCCGCCGCAGCACGATCTGGATCTACCCGGCTCGTCTATTCGTAAGGACAATGGCAAGGGAAAAGAAAAGATGACTGCTGAAGAAAATCTTGGAGAAGCAGCCCGGCATAATATTTCGAAACCCGAGAACCGTTTCAAGGACATGAACGAGCGCATGTCGGTGCAAGATATTCCAAAGTATTTCCACGACGGGCCTGGCAAGCCAGGAGATGCGCAGAGTAGCACTCAGAAGCGGTCCAATAATTAAAAGACCAGGATCGTGTGCCATTCCAATACAGACACAGAACGTGGAGAGTCTAGCGAGATTGTGATTGGACGGCGCACTTGGAGGTGGAAAATGAAGAGCCTTCTTCACAAGAAAAGTAATACTGGCGCCTAATGCGGTATTACTTGTATTATAGGGTAATAAGGCATTTTGGCCTCTGAAATCTAAATTCTCAATCCATCAATTCACCACGCGACTCAATAGTAACTTGTTAACTCCCTCATCGATCGCAACATTCTCCAGGAGCTGCACCTGACCGCCGACCAGTACAAGTAACGGAGTACGTGTCGGCGCGTTGATAACGTTGCCGGTTGGCAGTGATGCGACTGTCGGGTAGTTTCTGACGAACAGGTGAGGGAGAAGTAAGGTCAAAGAGGTTATTGGGCGTAAAGCCGAACACGATTTCGTTGGGAGAGACAGATGTGCTAACAAGGGGCCGACTATTGTGCTCAAATTGCAGAAAAGGGATCGAATCCAATCTGACGGGAGGGTGAGGGCTTAGAAGTAGTATCGGAATGCAGCCTGTAAAGCTTGGATGATGCGTTCGGTTTGGCCGTCTGTAGGCGGGTGATACGCGGTAGAATAGAGCAGGCGGGTTCCGAGCTGCTTCCACATTGTCTGCCACAAGTCTGACAAGAACTTGGGGTCGCGGTCGGAAATGACGGCTTTAGGAATGCCCCCATTGGCGAGCAGCAAGTGTCTGGGAAGCAGGTGAGCCCATTCTGAAGCGGAGTACGTTGTCTTACCAGGGATAAGAATAGTTTGTTTTAAAAATTGGTTGTAAGCAGAGCGCTTCAGCAGCAGGTTGCCCGGTATGGGAAGATGAAGAGCAAGAGTAACCGGCAAAAAGAATGATCAGGTCGGCCGATCAGCGCACGTTCTCGCGAGTCAAATTTCCACTTTTCACACTTCTGGTAGGCAAGGCAACGGCCGGCTCGGCCTTGTTGATGTCGGCGGGCCTTGCAGGGCGCTGTGGGAGCGGCACTAGAACTGGCGGCGAAGTAACCGCCGATGCCGCAGAAGTAGAAGCCGCAGCAACTTGTTTAACAGATTTCTAGCCCGTTGCCTCAGGACAGCTGACCCAATCCTCTGTTCGGACGGAACGTGTTATGTCCGGTACAGGTCTGATCTCGGATTTCCGGCTGATGGCCTGATGGCTGACGCTGAATGATGTTGCCCAGGATGGAATGTTGCCCAGGATGGAAACATTGACTTGAGGCCGATCATCGCTCTGCTCCACATCTGGTGGAGTTCATAGATCGGCATGCACCAATATTTGTATCCAGGAGCGCAAATCCTAAGGATCGCGGAACTCCTCAAACGATACAGCCCTCTTGATGTCTGGTCACGGTGTTTCTTCGCCGCAAAAGGTAAATATGACAAGCCTGTGGGATCTCTACTAGAAAGTCGCGAGAGGAAGCTGGCCTAATACATAGTGTAAATCACGGGACGGCAACAAGTGCGCCGGTTACAGCCAGCGTACTTGCTGCCGTCCCACGATTCGCACTATGTGTTGGACCAGTTTCCTCTCAAACTGTCTGTAGAACCGAGGCTTGCCCGTTGATTTGCGCTCATCGTCTTTGTAAGAACTGAACTCAGTTAATCTTTATGCCTAATAATAAAACAATGTAGATTGGTGATTCTTCTCACAGATCTTTAGCAGCGCTCGTATACCGCTACCCAGATGCCAACAATAGCTTCGGGGGTTGTGGCAGTCGTCTTCAGCTTGCTGATTGGCAAAGTCATGATGCTTGCCCAAACGCCATTTTGAATTGTCTCGTCAAGCTCGAAGTATGCGATAGTCGGCTGCAAGTCACAGTAAAATTCCGGACAGACGAACATTCGTCAATCATGAACAGCTGCCGATTCAAGGTACCAATCAGTCATGGGCGTTCGCTGTTCATCGTTCTGCACGATTTGCATATGAAGTAAAATTACTGGAAGCTGACCCAGTGTCGTAGCACAACTTTATAAACAGAACGGTGTTCTCGTGCCCGGGGACGCGGACGTTGGCATACAGCTTTAGTTGGTTAGCAGTCTAGACTCTACATAACAACGCACCGACGGAGGGCACCTGCAGCACGGATTCCAGCAAGAATCTTGTGCATCCCAAACTGCAGCCGCAGAAAATACTCACTAGGAAGCGGGTACTTGTCGGGATCGGCTGTCAACAGCTCGTAGACGTCGCCGTGGTGAATGGGAGGATAGTGTTCTCGTCTGTAGTCGCTTATGCCTCCAAGCTTCCCGTGATTCCAATCTTCTGTGACAAAACTGCTGTTTCTGTCGTCTGCATGTCTAAGCCAGACCATTTGGATGTAAATCCCAAGCTCCGGCGGAGCAGTCGGATGTTGAATCGGCCTTGGCGCGAACCTAAAGCGATCCCACATAACATGTACATGGGCATTCAGTGGCAGGATGTTCTTCTTCTCGTTTCCAGAAATGACAAGCTCCTCCGCTTTCTTCTCGGGCCAAAGTGTGCAAAGAAGATCCCACGTTTGGGTACGACTTGCCTGTTCTGCCCTTACAGGCACAATGTGTGCCCCTTGAGGGTCGATTGAACCGGAAAGAAAGCAGCGGCTGTCATACCACTTAGGCACTCGTCTCTGGGCCGCATGATCAGCAGCCTCGCGTGCTTGCTTACTCCTGGCCAGCCAACCTTGCGTACAGAGGGTAAGTGGAGGGCTTAGAACATAAAAAACATTCTGGTAGAACCGTCGCAAATTTGTAGAGATGTCGGCCTCTTCGTATAATTGGAAGCTATACTGCATGTGTGAAACACGAAGAAGTTTGTGCATAGCGCTGGGGTCCTCTAAGATACCAATAAGAATCGTGATGTTTAGTTTCTGTTCAGTCGTATAAGTTACTGTGGTACCCTCGGACCGAGGCAGGAGATTGTCGCGTGCCGCTTCAAGAAATTTCTTGAAACCTTCCCGAACTACATCGTCTGTTTGAGGTACCGCGTTGCCATCACCATCAGCTCGGCCGACTGGTTGATGGTCGGAGGCTATTGCGGCATCTGCGGTCTGGATCGCAGTCGATGCCGGGTCTGGTCCCAGTCACAATACACATCAATGTTCGGTTCATCGGAAACTATCCACTGAACCGAACATTGATGTGCATTGTGACTGGGGCCTTTATCAATCTACTTAGCGACCAGAGACCGGCAACTTCTGATAAATATACTGTGGTGTGGATAGGTCGTTGTATTCGGAGGGAAGAAGACTATCTGAGAGCCAAGTGAGGCATGCGCTAGGATGCTCCTTCGTGTGGCCCGTGCACCACGCAACATAGTAAAGCTAGACGAAGTGGGAGCTAGGCTCGGACTAGCCAATAGGAGGCGGCGCCGTATGTGCCGCCTCACACCGCCCGCGCTGCGCGGTATGGAGTAAGACACCACGCATCAGGCGTAACGATAGTTGAAGACTCTGCACCACCGACCACTGCTTGTGTTATGTCGCTGTGCAGGAAGAGGGATAGGAAAGACAAGGAAATTACAAACTGGCCGCGGCTACAGCTGAGCAACGGTTTGAGCCAGCGGAGCTATTGGGGATAGCCTTCGGTCTGCATGTGAAGACACAGAAAACGAGGGAGTCAGAAGGAGGTCTCACAACGGGCTGCAAGAATCCGAGGAGATCTGCAAGCTCCTGAGTGACTTACTGGAAAGCTGGCCAGGTGCTTTCTCCGGGGAGGATGTTGGGTCAAGCTATGCGCAAAGGCTCCTGGACCCATTTTTGAGCTGTACTGAAATGGTAAGACTTGATGGGGCATAACCACCAAAGACCATGCGTTGAGTAAATCCGAGATATGGTCAAAAAAGCTACAATTTTGTTACGATTAAGGGCCCGGGTATAGCCAAGGCTGATATCACAGCCGTGAGATCATTCTTTGCTCTCGTTGTTGAGAAGAAAAAAATAGCAAAAAAGAAACTTCGGATTGTTCAAGACTTGCGTCGGCCGGGAATCGAACCCGGGGCCTGTCGATGGCAACGACAGATTTTACCACTAAACCACCGACGCTGTTCGTCAACTCCTTGTTGATGACTGCTGCTCTTTGAGTCGGTACATAAGATCTTCAGGATGGAATTGATTCGCTCGTTTCGTCCCATCATCCGTCTTTAGAACCTTTACTAGCAGTAATTGCAGTTCCTCGCTGCATCTTACTCATGCATATTGTCCTACTGGTAGTAAAAAGCCAGTGTAAAAAAGGAACACACTTGATTGACAAAATTGATGAAGGTGATTGGCTTCATTTTACAAAGATCGTTTTAAAATACATTGTATTGTTTTGTATATACACTACGGAGTACGCATTTGCTACAGTATGTTTAAGTAGCAAAGGCAGAATACTACCACGTTTATGTTAGGTGCGACCAGGTAAGCATGCATATAAGTGTTGTCCCTAATGAGCCTCCGCATAGCTTAAGAAAAGAAAACAGCAAGTCAGATATCTACAAACAAAACTCCGTATTACTACTCTTCTCCTAATGGACCCCAAGTGTAATATCTCAGCCACAGTCTAACGTGACAAGACACAGCTCTCAGTTGCGTTACCTTTTTAACCTCGGTCCCCTTCCCGGACTGTAGGCAGTGAAGCTTTTCGGTCGCCAGAAGTTGGGATCCTAGAAGGACACGACGCGTATGACAGTAAATGTAGCAATTTTATCAACTTCACGCAGAGAACGAATGTTTCTCGATAACGTGCTACCGAGAAAGGTAGGCAGCATATATTTGACTAACTGAGGATGATGCCTACCATCACCATTTTCTATCTAAGTACCCCTCAACACAACTTCTCCATACCATCCCCCTAACTCTCATATCCGTCACCCATCCACGATGTCGCTTCCACTGAGGAAGTCGCTGATTGATGCATCGACAATTTACGGGTTCAGGAAGAACGAGGTGGCGCCGTTGTAGTTCTGGACCTCGGCGTTGGGGGTGTTCGACTTGGAGATGTCGCTGGACGCAAGGAGGTGAGAGCCGCTCTCGTAGCTGGCAGGAGACACCTGCTGCTGAACAGTCAGGGTAAGGCCGGCATCCGACTTGGTCACAGTCCAGGTGCGGGACGAGTTCTTGCAAGTGCCAGCAGTCACCTCCGGCAGGTTGCCGTCAGTGCTGGAGACAGCAGCAGAGCAGGAGACCGGGACGGTCTCGCCGTTGGCGTGCTGGACGATCTTGAAGTCGTACCTGGAGATGGTTGTTAGCATTGGCAATGCCAGGCTTGGGATGTTTGGAAAGCTGCTTACAGGCACTGGGTGCTGTGGGGAGCACAGCCGGCGCTGAAGTCGGTGACGTCAAAGACCGGGGTCACAGCCGACACAGCGGCGGCGGTGGAGAGAATGGCAACAGCGGCGAACTTCATTTTGGCGAAGGTGTTGGAATTGAAAATTAAAGAGTTGGTTGAAGTTTGAAGGTTGAAGAGAAGTAAGAAGTAAGAAGATGGAAGTGGTGAGTGATGGTGAGGAAGGAATAATGCTTTGACAGAGGAGGAACTGCTGGCCTTTATATGTGCCACGATCGTAGCTTTGACAGCCTTCTTCGTCGATCACGTTTTGGATTTCGTATACTTTGGTGGGCTGTGGAGTACGTTGTTGAGGAAGAATCATGGACAGCTCACCGCTACACGATGTCAATACGAGCAGAAAGTCAAGGAGTCCTCTTCATTTCCAGTTTTCCCATGAACGGTGACAGAGCACGAAGTAAAACGAGGCGCATTGAACACATGACATTCCCCACTTTAATAGGGAGTTACATTGTAAACATCTCGTATTCTGAAGATCTGCATCGCATACCCCAGCTCCCCTTTTCTTCGTATTGCATTGCGTCGTATTCGTTTTTTTTCGGGGAAAATATGCCGGTACTACGCCTTACGGAGCACGATCGGTAGCTATGCCCTACGAAATGTTGAGAAGCGGGTAGTCTAAAAATAAGCGTACATTGCGGTGAAGCTTTGCAAAGGGGTCAGGCAACAAAGCTCCTACGTGTACAAGACTTGTAGCGGATCACGCGGGCGCTCTACTTCGTACGAGGTAGCGGAATTACTCTATACTTCGTACGAGCCTCGATACGGACCTGACGGTGTCTGGGAAATAGCTTGTAGACAAGCTATGCTGTTAAAGGCAATACTTACTGGTTCGGCACTTGAGATTGAGGTTGGGGTTGTTGTACTCAACTATGCCATACGGAGCACAAAGTACTCGTAGTCCACTGCAAACTTAAAATCCAACGTTACAGCAGATTGTCCGTAGCGTCGTACCTGGATCTTGTCTTAATGTGACGGGCTAGTTTGTAGCCCAACCGCTACCCTTACTGTTCGGCATGGAGTAGTACTCCGTAATACCTTTATGACTCGTATTTTACTGCGTTGTTGCTGCAACATATTCGTACATAACGGGCATACACAATGATCGCTTGCTGTTACGAGAAGTGCCCCGGAAGTATAGTTCTAATGCTCTTGTCATTCACCCTCAGCAAAGATTATCTTCATTGTATCAGTTGTCTGGCTGATCGTGGTCTATGTATCAGTTGCATCCTTATCGCCTTCTGACTTCTCGGCCACCATATTTCTGGGGCGGGTTTCGGCTTTGACAGTAAATACATGAATGAACCACTAGGATAATTGGCCTGTTGTTTTATGACACTTCGTAAACGTGCGTCGCAAGCTGTTGGTTGTGGGAAATTACTGGGCCAATCACCATCGGCGAGTATGAAGCCGGCCGCATTGAACCAGCGGCAGAAGTCGGTGAGGAAGAAGATCCCGAGCCCAGTCACGCCACGACTCTGCATGAGTTGGCTCGCAGGTGCCGCGGACGGGGGCTCAACAACGGTTCTATCCTACTTCATACGTATCGTATCTCTCTGACATGTGGTGGATCTGGCAGTAAAGAACAAAAACGGTGACAGCGCACTGGTGGCCAGAACCGTTGCCACGTAGCTTGTACAAAGGAAGTGTGCCCAATTTGATGGAGGCGGAGCCTGGTCATTTGCTGCAAGAACAAATTGAGCATTTTCTACTTCGGCGTGGCCTATTCTTACATTTGTCTGGCATGCAGCCGAATTGATCCGACATTGAATGTCCGAGACTCGGTCAGCTGTACTCGTACTTGTATCAATGCACAAGTGTTGCTATACCACGAACACTAGTAACACAACTTACAGAATCATACAGCATAGTAGACCCTCGTCTCTAATCTACTCTATACTGTGTTGTAATATTGTACTTTTCTGCCTCGGCTGGGAGGCCTTGGGTTGTTTCTCAGTTTGGCTTTGAATTTACCAGCGTCGAGTCGTAGAGATTAATTCCAAGCTTGTAGAATATGTCAATTGAAACTACAACCATAACTGTTTATGCTGCATAATAAAGCTACGTATACACTAAGTAGTCTAGTCGTAACAGGCAAATTAGATATCCAAGACTCGAGTTCGTCCTCCACGCACGTTTTGCTCACCGAAAACACAGAAATCCTCGTTTGTGCAGTGATAATTTCAGTTCTCAAAATAAAGCACTAATTTCGAAGCTGTTTGGTCTTCTGAGTTACTCGGTCGTCAAGATTTCATAGGAAGTCGCTTTACAAGCACTTTAAGATTGTAGATATTTATATTCGTACACTGATTATTTTTGTTTTTGTTTCTGTCCTCTAAATTGATCTAATTCCACGGACAACATTTTATTGTGTTGCCTTTCTCATACATTGTCTACGGTTCCTTACAGTTACTAAATACTTGCTGGCAAAATATCACTGATGAGGATTTCTTACTGTACTCGGCAGAGGTTCATTGTAAACATTTCTCGATGTAAATCACGTGGAGATTCTGGAATCAAACAGGTCGAGGCTAGCGTCACGTGCACGCAGCTGTTTCACTCGTGTCTACGGAGTACTCGTACTCGACGTGGGCCTCGATCAATTTGGCGCTTATTCGTACGACGCGACGTGAAGAGGAACAAGCCCATCTTCGGCCAACCCGCACCGGTACTCCGTAATACGTCTCAACCTTCTCAGGCGCAAGGCGCAAGAATGTCTGGAGACGAATCCAACGTGTCTGAGGGGTCGTCACAGTCGAAGCGGAGCAGACTGACGGCGTTTTTGTGAGTTACCGCGTCTGCCGAAAGTGGGGTGTCAGGGGATGCGATACAGGATGGAGAAGGCCAAGACTGGAGACGTGGCGAAGCGGCACTCGCTATACGAGCTTGATATGTCATACTTCGTATGCAAGCAAGCTCGCTCCGTAGGGAGGAATACGGGCCGTTTCACTGACGCCGGCGCAGCAAGCATAACCTGAAGACTGCTGGCGATGAGTTGTTAAGGGGAAAACTGAAGCTCGAACACTCGCTTGGCCTTGGCCACCGCCCAAACGTCATCCCGCCCGGCGACGCGCAGATTCATGCCTCCGAGCACCGTGTCGTAGAGATCGGGTGGCATCCTGTCGCCGGCCTTGCCGGCAAGTGGTTTGCCGAGAAGACCGGCCTCGGCCGTCTCATCACGGAGAAGATTAACAAGTACCCGGACCCCACGCAACACTGGGCCGTGCTTGTGGGCGACTATGTTCACGAGCTATGGATGGTGAGTGTTGGGCACGGCGTACGGCGTAGAGACGTGTCGGTAGTTTGGTGCTCGCTCGTACGCTGATAACGCAAGGACGAAAATCTCGATGTCATCTACCTGAATGAGAAGCTCGTGCGCGAGGAGTGGTACACGTTCGAGGTCGGCCAGACGCGCTTCAATGACGAGGCTCTCCGCCAAGCAGGTACGGAACTTGAAGTGTCACTGCTTTCTTTCTTTGATTTCTGCTGCGTCGAGTTGCTGACCGCCAGGCGAAATGGTCATCTACAACATGCGCGAGAAGCATCCTGGCTACAACCTGATTACCAACAACTGCCAGAATTTCGCCATGCTCATGTTGGACGCCATACAGATTGGCAAGCACCGCGAGTTCGGTTCCAGCTTTGCGATATACCAGCGCGCCACGGGCGAGGGTGCGATTGCCGACCTTTTTGCTGACAAGGCCACCGAGGAAGAGGAAGAAGCTGCCGCCGCCATTGCTGCCGAGGAGGCCGAGGATAATCCGGGCTCCGAGCTGGCCGAGGGCGTCGTGGCCAACGGCAAGGAGAAGACGAGCTACTACAACAGTATCTTGAAGATGGCAAGGAAGGTCATGGACGACAACACGACCAAGCTAGACAGTCATCACGACCTACATTAGTTTTGGGGACTTTGGTACGTATCTCGACAACAGCGGAGCGGAGAGTCATTGTTTAAGTTTGATCGATGGTTTTGCCATGGCACAGCTCGTCCTGTTGCGACAGTCTATCTACGTTGTACTCGGCAAACTCCACACGCAATACAATCTAGCGGGATGTTGGGTTGTCTGTTGGGCCACACCGTGTGTCCTCCGGCTATCTGCTTCTTGGCCCTGCCCGGATGCTCGTCTAATCCTCGTACATGAACGTTTTCAGGAAGGCGTTGTTTGCAATGAAATGGCGAATACGCTTTCCGTAGATCCACAGCGGGATGGTCGTCAGCATGGCCGCGACGTAGATGCCGCCGAGAACGCTAAAGACACTGAGGACGCCCGACTTGGCAAGCCAGTCGTTGACAAAATAGGTCAGTCCAAAGGTGAGGAAGTTGCGGGAGTTGATGGCGACAAAAGCTGTGGCCGTTAGCAAGCCATAGACCAACCGACAAAAAGCCATAAAGAACTTGCCTTCTTCGCTCAGCTCGTTGTGAGCATCCAGGATGTAGGGGAAGACGCTCGCATTCAGGCACGCCAGTGCCATGTTCGCGAGACCGAAGCACAGCACCGGCCCGCTCCAGTGCGTCTGGTAGTGAATGGTGGCACCGAATCCGAAGAAGCCGGCGGCACCGACAATCAGTGGGAGCACGAGCAGCGGAAAGCGGAACTCGGGCTCGTAAACGCCATGGTTGTGGCGTGCAAGCCACACGCAGAGCCAGTCGTTGAGAGGGCCGGACAGGACCTCGCCGATGAGCGTAAAGAGAAAGGGCGACAGCGATATCAGGCCCGTCTGCGAGACCGAAAAGTTGTACGGCGCGACGGTGAAGATGGACGCATTGACAACGCTGAAGACGACAACCCACGTCAGGGTGGTGCCGTACATGAGGAAGCCCCAGAAGACGCCGGGGTAGAAGAATATGACAAAGGGGCGCAAGAAGATGCGCAGCAGCGGTGTGGTGGAATAGAGGCCGTTGAAGATGCGCAGCGAGCGCCAGAACGAGTGCTTGGCCTCGACGGTGCCGCTGGCCGCCTCCATCTCCACAGCCTCGGCCGCCTCTACGCTTTCGGCCGCCTCCTTCTTGCCGTGGTGGCCGAGGCCGTAGCTGGCATAGCGCTCGGCCAAGGGCGGACGGTTGTATGCCGTCTCGGGCACGAAGAAGAACACGAGCGGGATCAGAGCGCCGAACAGGATGGCACACCATATGAAGGACCACTCCCAGCCTTGGTTCTGGTGGACGAGTCAGAGCTGAGCCCAGGAACGGCCCGACACGGAACAGACAGGATCAGCCTACCTCGATGATGTAGCCGGCGATCAGCGCGCCGCCCGAAATGCCACACAGCAGGAACATGTTCCACACGGCGATGCGCGTGGCACGCTGGTGGACAAAGTAGAGGTCGGCAATGGTGCACTGCACGAGGACCTCGTAGGGGGCCATGCCCAGGCCGCCCCAGATGCGCGAGGCGAGGAAGGAGTGGTAGCTGCCGGCGAAGGCACCCCAGATCGAGGAGGAAAACATGATGATGCTGCACATGAGATAGACGGGGCGGCGGCCGAGCTTCTTCGCTATGGGGTTGAAGATGAAGAGCGAGATGCCGATCGTCAGGATAAGCCAGGCGGTAGCCTGTGCCAGCACCTCGACGGTGATGTCCAGGGAGGCTGCAATGACTACGAACCCTGGCGACAGCATGGGGCCGAAGGCGCCGACGACGCCGGCGGACAAGCCTGTGATGGCAAGCACGAGGTCTTTACGCCACGTGGGCCACTGCACGATTAGTGTTTTGTTTCTTTCTCTCTCTCTCTCTCTCTTTCTGTCTCTCTCTCTCTCTCTCTCTCGCTCTCTCTTTATCTTCCTCTTTATCTTTCTTTCTCTTCCTCTTCTTTCCTTTCCCTGCCAACTGTCGCAGCTCGACTATCGTCCAGCACGCACATTTAGGGGGTCGTTGGGCGACTCTGTGGGCTGCGGCGACAGCACGACGTTGGAGAACTTCCCAGAGCCATGGCGAAGCAGTTCCGGTGGGATGTGTGCGTACTCTGGTGGTAGGTCGGAACGGTCGGCGAGGAGGACTGTTCTGTCAACACATCTTTGATGCTGTCTCGACAGGCGACGAGAAAGTACTGGAAAGCTTACCCGTCCCCGGCACGTTCTCTGCCCCTGGCACGTCAAGAATGCCCCAGGCCATGCTTGCGGCGATGTTTGTTGCCGTTGCTAACAGCTTTCTGCAGAGAAACTGTCGGTACGGCAATACTGCCAGACTGGACAGTCCCTCAACACGATACTCCCTGCTATATATCGAACGCAACTGTTACGCGGTACCCCAAACAGCCAATAAGGGAATGCCGTCCGTGTGTCGGTATGGCACACTTCTTGACCCTTTTTGACATCTCACTACAAAAGTACCGCCTCGTCCTCGGACTCCGCATTAGTACGGACATATTGGGCCGAGTCACCACACGCAGCTCTGTTCCTCATTGACAACTGCTACGTCGACCCGACCCTTCAGGTCTTGCATAGGACTCTGTCGTATTGCTGTATCGGACAACTGCCGACCGCAGCCCCCCCCGATTTCATAAGGCGTCCATGCCGGCTGTGGGGAACGGACAGTCAATGCGGAGAGCAAGACGCGGGGAGCGACGACAAGTGGAAACTGGGGGACATGGGGAACGACACGGACAGCGAATCATAGGACGGACGGGAGCAAGCTAGCTGCTGGTTTCAAGGGGCCTACTTGGTCAGGGGGGCATCCCAAGCTTTGTCGTGTCTTATAAAGCATCTCCTGCCATTTCCCGCAGTGTAGAGCCACATCCTCCGTTCTTGTCGCCACGATGCAGCCGGTCCCCGTCTAGGAGGGCCGACAGATGCCAGCATCAGCGGAGGCGGCCACGAGTACTCTGCCATTCTGGTATATCTTGCTCGGGGGAGCTTCATGCGCACCATAGGCAGACGGCTGATTTGTATGCTCTCCCCTGGCCGAGCAAGAAGGACGCCATGTCTGCCGCAAGCGCCGAGACACCGCGGCCACCAACAGGTGTGCGTGTTCTTGTTGTCGGCACGGGCTTCGGGGGACTCACCGCGGCCATCGAGTGCAAACGCCAAGGCCACGACGTCGTTGTGGTGGAGAAGTTTGCCGAGCGCCGCGAGCTGGGCGACATTATCAGCTTTGGCCAGAACGCAGGCCGCGTCTTTGGCCGCTGGCCCGGCGTGGCCGCGCAGCTCGAGAAGCTCAGCCTCCGGGCCGACAGCCTCCAGATCCGCACGTGGAAGGGCGAGCCGCTGGTCCGGCAGTACTGGGACGCGGAGGTGCGCGCCTGGGGTGCGCGCTACAACGGCCACCGCGGCGCGTTCCACCACGTGCTGTACGCGTATGCCGAGTCCCTGGGCATCGACGTCCGGCTGGGCCACCGGGTGGTCGCGTACACGGAGACCGACGAGGGCGCCGGCGTCGTGGCGGAGGTGCGGACCGGGAGCGGCAGCCCTCCGTCGCGGCAGACGCTCGACGCCGATGTCGTGCTGGCCGCCGACGGCGTGCGGTCGACGGGCCGCACGCTCGTCCTGGGCCACGATGACCGGCCGCAGGCGTCCGGCTACGCCGTGTACCGGTCGTGGTTCGACGGCGCGGCGGCCGCCGCCGTGGCGGCCGACCCGGTGACGGCGCCCTTTTACGGACAGCCCGCGGGCGACCAGCACGTGTGCTGGATCGGGCCCGGCGTGCACTTTATCGCGGCGTCGCTCCACGGCGACGGCAACGAGCGGAGCTTCAGCTGGGTCTGCACGCACCGCGACGCGGCCGACATCGACGAGAGCTGGCAGCTCGCGGCCCCCGTGGCCGACGCCCGGCGCGTCGTCGCGGGCTGGCACCCGGTGGTGCAGCGCATCCTCGACCACACGCCCGAGCCGCTGGTCGACTGGAAGCTCGTCTACCGCGATCCCCTGCCGACGTGGATCTCGCCGCGCCGCCGCATCGCCCTGCTCGGCGACGCCGCCCACCCGTTCCTGCCCACGTCGATCCAGGGCGCCTCGCAGGCCGTCGAGGACGGGGTCACGCTGGCCGTCGTGCTGCGCAGGGCCGCCGCTGACGCCGCGGCCGCCGGCAAGACGGCCGCCGCCGGCGTCCCGCTGGCCGTGGCGGCCTTTGAGGCCCTCCGCTACGAGCGCGTCCGCGCCGCCCAGCAGACGGGCGAGCGCACCCGCGACACCTGGCACCAGGCCGACTTTGACCGCGTGCTCAGCGACCCCGACAGCATGAAGCTGCGTCGCGAGGCCTGGCTCCTGGGCTTCGACGCCGAGGCCTATGCCGAGGCGCAGTACGCCGCCACGACGGATCTCCTGCAGCGGACGGGACTGGCCGACACAACGCAAGCACGGGACCTCCACAGACCGGTGGCAAAACAGTAGACTCGATCGACGGAAGTGGAAGAAGCGGTCATACGAACTCGTTGTCAAACTCCAGAATCCATACTTGCTACATACAAAGCCAATCCGCCCGCCTACTCCCAGTAGTAGGAGATGATATCGAGGCCAACATAGCTGTCCGCGTAGGACTTGCCCGTGGCATTGCCGGCCGCGCCAGCACACACCAGCAGCGGGAGGAAGTGCTCGGCGCCGCCGGGGGGGTGCGCCACGTAGGCATGGGGGAAGCTGCGCCAGGCGGCGAGGCCGGCGGAGCGGTCGCTCGGGTTGGGCGCGGTGGCGGCGGCCGACACGGCGCTGTTCCAGAGGGCGAGCTTCTGGCGGAAGCCCGGGTCGCGCGTGGCGCCGCTGAACAAGAGGCGCAGGTTGTGGAAGCTGGCGAAGCCGGAGCCGATGATGGCGATGCCCTCGTCGCGCAGCGGCGCCAGCGCGCGGCCCATGGCGAGATGGGCGGCGGCGTCCTCGCTCGCGAGCACGCTGAGCTGCACCACGGGGATGTCCGCCTGCGGCCGCACCAGCAGCAGCGGCACGAACACGCCGTGGTCCCAGCCGCGCATGGCGTCGAGCTGCGCGTCGAAGCCGCCGGCCCGCAGCGCCGCCGCCACCCGCTCGGCCACCGCCGGCGATCCCGGCGCGTCGTAGCGCAGCCGGTACGCCTCCGCCGGGAAGCCGCCGTAGTCGTACAGCAACGCGTGCTTCGCCGCCGCCGACACCGTCGGCTGCCGCTCCGACCAGTGCGCCGTCACCACCACGATCGCCTTGGGCCGCCGCGCCGCGTCGTCCAGCCCCAGGATCGCCGGCACCCGCTGCCGCAGGCTCGCCGCGAGCTCCGCCGAGTCCGGGTCGCCCAGCACCGGCATCGGCCCGCCGCCGTGCGACAGTGCCACTACTGCGCCGCGCGACATCGTCGTGGCCGCGGAGGAGGCGCTTTCGGTGACCGAGGACGCAGCCTGCGAGGCGAATGTATGAGTTTTGTAAGCCCAGAGAACGGCGCCGGCAGTGACGACAGCGGCTGGTATCCGAACAGAAAGTCGCATTGGCACCGGCAAACACCGACTCGTTCGCCCAAGGAGAGAAATGGTGGCGGCGAGCACACGTCTCTTTATGCTGTCCGTTTGTCTTTCGCCGTTTCGAGAGGCTTCGGCGGAAGACCGTGATTTGTCAGCACTTGCGCCGGGTTGCCATGTACCTCAGAGAGCCGTGAGCCTTTGCAAAAGACAACTGCGAGCATCCGGTCTCTTCATTTTGTATGGCCTCCTTGCATACGTAGTCAGTTGCGTACGTCTCTACTTCATAGAGCCGTAATTCCGACTTAGAACTCGCAGCTCAACGATTGGTTTGACACCACAGCGCGTCGTGCCACTTGAGGCTCCACTTTCGCTTCGGCCGACTGGGCCGGAGGACCGGACGAATGACGGCGGACTAATTGTGCAGGACCTCGTACCGGCTCACATGACACTGGGCGCATAGCTATGAGCATAACGGCAAGATGGCCGAGCGGTTAAGGCGCTAGCTTCAGGTGCTAGTGTGGAAACACGCGTGGGTTCGAGTCCCACTCTTGTCAAACTTTTTGCTGGCTGCGTCTACGACAGAAGCAGGTACAGTTGTGAGATCCCATCTCGTTGCAAGCCATTGCTGCATAACTCAGAATTCTGCTTAGAGACCAGTATGCCTTTGTGCACTCTAAGCTGCCTGGAGTCAGGGCTGCCGTGTACTGGATCTAGGAACCCGTGGCTACCTTGATATCGACAACGGCGCTTGTGCCGCTCAAGACGCTACGCACTGCTTGCTTCAGCACCGACTCGAGCTCGCTTGCTTCGCTGACACGTGCGGCAAAGAGCTCGCCCCCAGCAGCAGCCTTGGCAATGCCCGAATAGTCTGGCGATGGGGCGAAGGAAATATTGATCTCCTCGTTGGTTGCCTCGGAGCCAAGTCCATCCGGGTGGACGAGCAATAGAGACCGCCGAGGGGCATTCCAACCTATTTCAGTTAGCAATGGTTGGATCGCTATAATTCATAGAGATCACAATGCATAATGCACACATGCAATGCCGACTCACCCTTGTTATTGAGCACGATCGTCAAGACGGGGACGCTGTAGCGGCGCGAGATCCAGTATACACTTCCCGGGACAGAAAAGAGGAAGCTTCCGTCGCCGACAATCTGACACACAAATTTGCCTTTGCCCGCGCCGCCATGCTCGTAATCAGAGGCAAGCTTGATTCCCAGGGCACCCCCGCCAGACCAGCCCAGACCGCCGCCGCCGCAGTTGATCCAGTGCCCAGGCAGACTTGGCTGCAGGTTATCATGTACATATCCGGTGCTGGTGACTGCCTCGATGGCCCATATGGTGTCAGATGGACAAGTCTCTTTCAAGGTGCGGCAAAGGTGTCCCACGCCAAATTCCCCATTGTCCAGCGGCTGTGCTGTGCTTCGAATCGTGGAAAGAAGAGCCGCGTGAGACTCCCTCCGGGCTTCCTTGGCGTCCGCGTCGACATTCGACTTGCCTCTCTCCAGATGTGCGCTGATTTGCTCCACAGAGGCGAGCGAGTCGGCCAGAAAGCGTTCCTCGGCTGCAATATAAAATAGAGGCATCATCTTTTTCAGCGGGTCGCAGTCGATATGGAAGATACGAGCATCTGGCAGTGGGCGGCATAGCGTTGGAACCCAGGGGACGTCGCAGTCGATTACGACAATGACATCAGACTTGCCAATGGCCTCGTGCGAGCCGAACCGGAGTCCTAGCCATGCCGGATGGTCGGCTGGGAAGCACATATCGCTGCCGCCAGTGTCGAGGACCCGCAGTTTCGGAATGGCGTCTGCCAGTCGAACCAGTGCCGGCACTGTGGCATGATTGCGACCAGAGTATCCGGTGACGATCAGCGGGTTCTCGGCCTTGGCTAGAGCTTCCGCAATGTCACGGACGGAGTTCTCGGGAAGACCGCCGAGCTGGACCGGCTTCCAGTGTTCCTGATTGATCGAGTATGGTGTAATTTCTTCCTCCATGACCTCGCGTGCGCCACACAGATAAACTGGACCTGCCGGCGCCGATCGTGCAAACGTCAAAGCCCGATTCACCATTTGCTTCACATTGCGGCCTGTTTTTAGCTCGGCCGTATACCGGCAGTACTGGCCAAGAATCTGCTTTTGGTCGGGAACATCTTGAATCCAGTGGATATATTCCGTGCGGCTGCCGCGCATCTCGCCCTCTTGCGTGAACGGACTGAGTCCGGCAAAGACTAGAACAGGAGCACGGCCCGTGCTCGCGTTGTGCACAGCAGCTCCCAGCCCCTGTGTTCCGACATCAACATGGACAATGACGCATTGCGGCTTGCCCGTCAGGCGGGCATAGCCATCGGCCATGGACATGGCCACCATCTAACACCGTCAGAGCTGTCAAGTCACAACAGGGGCCAACAATCAGTGGCGAAGACTTTGGCTGACGAATGGCAACTCACTTCGTTGGGACAAGTTATGATGCGGGGAAAGTTGCCCTTTGCCTCCCTTTGGCCCTTGACCATTGCCTCGATGATGCTGGGATGGTCCGATCCCAGGTTCACGAAGCAGTGAGAGACACCAGCCTCCCACAGCGCCTCGAAAAAGGCAAACGAAGTCGTGTACATTTCGGGCGCTGAGCTGCTTTCGGGACCTTTCTCGATGGCAGTGTTCAGACCTCGCGTATATTGAGAGCCCGTGTAGAGTGCTGGGAGAAGCGGCTGCATACAAGGAGCATGGCGAGCGAGAGGCGTTTTGCAATCTTGCCTCGGCTTGCACCGTGCCGAAGATGCAGAGAAGTGGCGGTCTGGTGTCCGAGCTAAGGCGCAGGGCATCGCTGCTCGGGACGATGTCGACGAGCTGCAATCGCGAAGCGGGGAAGGGGAAAACCGGCCGTGCAGCACGACACGTCGCCGAGCCGCAAGCCCAGCGGCCGACAAGAGCGGGGCCATGATCGATACCTAGCGACTACTTCGTACCTTTCCACGAAGTGATACTGGTGATGTGCGAGTTGCTAATGGCATCGAGCCTGCCAGAGCTCCGCGTCAAAGGATCAAAGGATCGAAGGGTGGGAAAAGCTGGGGAAGAATGGTGGAGATGCTGTGGGAATTTAGCTCCGGGGGCGGAGTTGGAAGGTGCTTGCCGCCGCTGAGGCCGTCGAGCTGTTCGTGCGTCTGAGCTCGACGAAAGCCAGTTCGGCATTCGAGGTGGAAGAGAAAGGCAAGGTTACAATATAAGACATACGAAACAGCCCAACACGGTGGCCTTTATACGAAAACAGAATGTCGTCAAAAGGGCGTCGATTCCTTGACCGCACCTTCTCAAAAAAACGAATACGGACCCTCTTTGTAGAGTGCCTGCCTCTTTCGGTTTCTGGAGTCTCGAAACTGTGACGGCATCCGTTTGGCCGCAGTCTGATCCGGAAGTCGGACGAAGGAGGACCGACAGTAAAGTGGACACGGCCGCTTATGGACGGCTATGGACGGCAGAGTTGCGTGCCAGTAGCGCTTGTTTTCCAGCTGGCAACGGATTCACGTGAAATGTCTTTCACATGTTCTTATCTTGCTTATCTTGACAAAGCATGTGAGTTTCCGTTGACAGGCGAGGTTCCTCTTAGTTGTGCTAATGAAAGACGGGCCGCTTTGCCGTGTCAAGACTGCCGCATTTCTACGCTTGCATCGACATTTCTGCCATAGATCTAGCAGCGGGCTGGATGTGGCACGCTGCCAGGTTTTCGATCTGCTATTTCGACTGTACGCCTGTTTCGCGAGTAGTAGAAACAGGACTTCTGTAGTTCTGTAGTTCTGTAGTTCTGTAGTTCTGTACTCGTACTTCTGTAGTTCTGTACTTCTCGCATGTTAGTATGCCTACGCTCACTGGCGGCTGCGACGCGGACCCGGCAGAAATGCTGTGCGTCAGTGCCCTCTCCTCGCGATGCTCTCGAAACTGGTGTGACGATGAGGGGCCACGCGGCAGACGCGCGGGAGCCCTGGTCCAGTTGCCTGCAAGCGGCAAGCGAAATGGATCCAGATGCCGTTCGCCAGCGCATGGAGGCGAGTGGAGGTTGCACGGAGGCTGGCATGGCGGTGCGTGATCTCCAGGACAAGATAGGTGCGCGATGAAGCCAATGTGCGTTCAGATCAAGAGTGCAATACGATGCTACCATACTCGCGGGCTGTCACAGTACATACTCTCCTCAACTCCAAGTCCCTGACGCACGTCTTGTCCGGGTCTAAGAGATGGCTGACGGCTACCTCAGTGGTGCTTTGGATGGAGCTTTGCTGCGACGAGTCGTCATAGATCTCGTTCAAGTCGTCTCCAAAAACGGTCGTTATAGATCGTTTCAAGTCGTCTCCAAAAACGGTCGTCATAGATCGTTTCAAGTCGTCTCCAAAAACGGTCATCGAGAGGGACCATCGTGGGCAGACCGGGTGCCGTCGTGACGCCTGACAACTGAGAGTGCCGTCAACTTCGGGACGCGCCCTGCGTTTCGCTGGAAAGGTCCGAGAATGATTCCATGCTCATATATCCTCCCTCCTTCTTCATCGCTTGCGCCATTAGAAGGAAACGTATGAAGCACGTAAGTGCATGAAGATACCGATGTGTGGCTTCAGCCTGCTAGCAAGTGTCAGTAGTTGTGTGGATGTGTTTTACGGCGGATTGATTTGAAAATGCTACTGACAAAGTGCCATACGAGTAAGTTTCCCTTAATTCCAGGGTAAATCTTAGGTACGAGATCCAAACGCGGGCGCACTTCGGCACCGACTGGCGCCCCTGGCTGTATTACTCCGTATGCGGCGGCCAGCGCGCCCGCATTAGCGGCCTTGAGTGGAAAAAGGAGAGAGACGCTCGTTTGTGCGCCGGCACAAAGGATATCCTAGAGGCTGCGTCTTCGTACCTGCCTGTCTGCATCCAGTCGCGGTGGTGCCGCCTGCATTCGCAGTCACCCCATCGACCGGTGTCTCCTTCCTCCGCAGTCTAGAACCTGGGCCGCCGCGAGAGGCGAGAGGCAGGCGCGTCCCGCGGCCTGTCCTCCACCCGGCCGGCAACACGTGTTGTCCTTCTTGTACTCCATACTCCATCCGTGTATGCTTCCATATTTAGAGGCCCGTCGCGCCATCTGCGCTCCTTTGTTTCTCTCACCACCAGGCACTTCGCGCCTCGCGATTCTTGCATCCGCCGCCCCATCGCTCCATCTGCCAAAAGTAGCAGTACGGAGTACAAAGTAAGCACCGCACTAGACGTCCAGCGCAAGACGACCGAGGTTCGCCGCACGCTAGGCTATGCTGGTATGCCCCGCTGCCTCACTTCAATGCAAATCCACTCTGCGGCGTGGCATACTTTGACCGGAGTATCTCTCGCCGCTCGTTTTTCGCCTTTTCGCCTGTCGTTTTCCGTCGCCTTTTTATCGCGTGTTGCCGTCTGCCTCTTTCCTGACCCTCCCCGTCCAGATCGCCCAGACACGGCGTGCTCTCGACGCACCGTCCCACCGCCTCGGCTTCGCAGAAACCTCTCGATTATTGTCTTCGCCGGCTGGCCCGCCCTCGTCGCTCGCTTATCAAACGTACAGAGTACGGAGTACAAGAACAAACGGGCACGAGCACGAGCACGAGAGCACTGCTGGTTGTGAACAACGTCAACGACACGTATCCCTTCTACCAGCAGTCCTAACGTCCCGCTGTCCCTGCCCGATCCCCGACGAAGAATCCAACGTTGCGAGACCATGTGTGGATATCGCACGTGCACATCCAGTACCTCGTCGCTTTCATGATCACGGCACATACGCTGCCGCATACGCCTTGACGAACCTACGCAGCGCGCGCTGACTGGCACAGTGCCGCCCGGATCCTCTCTCCGCTTGGCCGTCCAACCGACTCCTCTCAGCCGAATTGCTTATCAGGGCAGACCGCCTCTCCGTAGATGCAATCGGAACTCCAAAAACCCTCGTCTGAGGGAAAGGCGACAGCCTCCTGCGACGACCCAAATGATATACCCTCGCCACGCCTAGCTATGGAGGCCGACGACATCTTTCAGGTCGCTCCTCTCGCGGCTCTGCAGCTTTTATGCGCCAGTGTTGAGCTGTTGGTGCGCATTACTGGCGACGTCCCTCCTACACCGCCGCTGCTCGACGCACCCAAAGAAACTATCATGCGCGAGATGGAGGCAGAGAAAGCCTCCATCGTGAGAACGCTCAGCGAGTCGAGTCTGGCGAGGCTCCGCGAGCAGGGTGGCCGCCAGAGCCGATCTGCGTCCAGGAATGCCAACACGTCCACGCCCGCACAAACCCAGTCGAGGCTGCCGCCGACCCCGCCCCCTGCTCGCCCGATCCAGATCGACATGGAGATCGACGGCGTCCACCTGCGAACCTCTTCCCGAACCCGGATACCGGAGCCGGCCCCACTGTCGCCGGCAATCATCGACCCGGACACAGTAACACCACCAGCGGAAGTCCCGTTCATTATCAACCCGGAGCCCTACATTATCATCGGGGCTGATTCCCAGCCGCTCAACGTGCAGCACTCGGCCATTGCGCGTAAGTTCTACAGCAAAGCCGTGCCGCCATTCGGCATCACCCAGTACCTGATGCGCCTCCACCGCTATTGCCCGATGAGCACGGCCGTGTACCTGGCCACTAGTCTGTATATTTACCGCCTGGCTGTGGTGGACAAGGTCATTGCCGTCACGCGGCGGAACTCCCACCGACTTGTGTTAGCGGGCGTTCGTGTGGCCATGAAGGCGCTGGAGGACCGCAACCACTCGCACGCCAAGATGTCCAAGGTCGGCGGTGTCAGCGAGTCCGAACTGGCACGGCTGGAGATCAACTTCTGCTTCCTCGTTGGCTTTCAGGTGTCAGTGCACGCCGAGGAGATCCAGCAGCACTGGACACAGATGAAGAGCGGCCAGGCCCTCGGCATGCTGGATATGGACGAGACAGCAGCCGTGACAGCGGTACTGGCGAAAGCCTCATGATTAGGTGCCCAATGCGCGGCATAGATACCCATACCCGTAATGATAATAACACGCGTTACCTGATGCAAGCAATACCTGTTCTGGGAAGGCCCATGGCCGGCGTTGGCGCGGCGTTGTGAATCGGCCGGAGGACAAGGAGGCTTGCACGTAAGCAGCGGCGCAGGCACAGCCACATGCGAGTCTGGTTATGTAATGCAAAAAGCAAAATTGCTGGGCACGGCGCACACGTTGGCAAGCACGACAGATGCGGCAGGCGCGATGCACCGCGCAGGCCACATGCCTATTTGGTGCCGCCGCACGACAGCACTACTCGTAACTAAATCCCAATGCCTGTTGGTAATTCGACATCGCCGTCTGACCCACATTTTCTGTATGACTAGCCAATAGGGAGTAAGCCCCTACGGGGCTTACTTCAGACCGCACCAAGACGCACCCATGCGGCTATATGTATCCCGCATCGGGCGCCACGATAGCTAGACAGACTTCATGCCACCACCAAGACCAAACTGTACCCCCCGATTCAAGGAATAGGAGGACGTACAGGGTCAACGGGGCTTCACCAGTTTACTACCACAAGCTTGTGAATAGATACATCGCGCGATACCCTTCTGAGGGTACCGACAATGCCCGTATTATCACACGTACCCCGCCCATGGCGTAGCCCCACATAATGGCCTTCGGCTTAGTGATGCGGCCGCGACATATCCGAGATCGAACTAGGGCATCTTGCCGCTGCAGCTGTTTCTGCTCTCATGAACGTCTCTCGACTGCTACTGCGTGTCCGTCCACCGAGTGTGCGGCTGTCCATCTCTACTCACAGATCGTTCTCGCGTCCCGGGTATCGGCCCTGGCCCTCCCACCCGATCTGCTTTCATCGAAACTACTCGGCCTCCTCTCCTTCTTCGCGGAGACTTCTCGCCGCCATGACGGACTTCGACGAGGTCCTCAAGGGCAAGTACCCTGCCAAAGCACACGCCGAGCGTGTTGCTACATACATCCGCGACAAGCTTCCGGGCTCAGCGTCCGACCAGGGCGTCATCTACCTGGAGAGCAAGGCGACGAAGCTGCTCGAGGACAACGACGAGCCGGAGCCGTTCCGCCAACGCCGCCCCTTCTTCTACCTTTCGGGCAGCTCGCTGGCGGACTCGTTTGTCGTCTACGACATTGCGACGGCGACGCTGACGCTGTTCATCCCGCCCATCGACCCGGACAGCGTCGTGTGGTCGGGCCTGCCGGTGTCCATCGAGGAGGCCAAGGCCAAGTGGGATGTGGACGACGTGCGGTACGTGGCCGACGTCAACCCGGTCCTCGCGGAGCTGGCCGGCAAGGGCCGGGCGACGGTGTTTGCCATGGCGGGCCAGGTGGCGGCGACGACGACGGCGCTTGGCCGCTTTCCGCAGACGGACCTGACGCTGCTCAAGGAGGCGATTGACGAGTCGCGCGTGATCAAGGACCGGTACGAGCTGGCGCTCATCAAGAAGGCCAACGACATCTCGGGCGCGGCGCACCGGGCGGTGCTGGAGCGCGCGCGCAGCGCCGGCAACGAGCGCGAGCTCGAGGGCGTGTTCCTGGGCTACTGCGTGGCGCAGGGCGCGCGCGAGCAGGCGTACAGCAGCATCGTGGCGAGCGGGCGGGCGGCGGCGACGCTGCACTACGTGCACAACGACCAGCCGCTGGCGGGCAAGCAGCTGCTGCTGCTGGACGCGGGCGCCGAGTGGGACTGCTACGCGGCCGACATCACGCGCACGTTTCCGCTCGGCGGCCGCTTCACGCGCGAGAGCCGCGCCGTCTACGACGTTGTGCTGCGCATGCAGGACGAGTGCATCGCGCTGCTGCGCGACGGCGTGCGCTGGGACGACGTGCACGTGCACGCGCACGCCGTTGCCATCGACGGCCTGCTCGCGCTCGGCATCCTGCGCGGCGACCGGGACGCCATCCTGCGCGACCGCACCAGCGTCGCCTTCTTCCCCCACGGCCTCGGCCACTACCTCGGCATGGACACGCACGACACCGGCGGCCACGCCAACTACGACGACCCCGACCCCCTCTTCCGCTACCTGCGCGTGCGCGGCACGCTGCCGGCCGGCAGCGTCATCACCGTCGAGCCGGGCGTCTACTTTTGCGAGTTCATCATCCGGCCCTACCTCCAGGACCCGAAGCACGCGCAGTACATCGACACCGAGGTGCTCGACAAGTACTGGGACGTGGGCGGCGTACGGTAAGTGCTTGCGTGTTCATCTCCTGCGTCTTGTTCCTTGTTGCTGACTGTGGCAGGATCGAGGACAACCTCGTCATCACCGCGACCGGCAGCACAAACCTCACGACGGCCGTCAAGGACCCGGCCGAGCTGGAGGCGATTGTCAGTGGCTCCAAGTAGGATCATGGTGTCTTGACATGAAACGAAAGTCAATCGGGAATACCGGAAGCAAGACGGATTTCAGGAGTTTTACTCGTATGTGACCGTAACACTTTGATTAGTGGAGATATCGGCTGTTCACTTTTTAGGAAGCTGAGTTTGTTACAAATATATTCCTCATAATCCCTCACCAGCCCCTAGCGCCATTTGCTCAGGCACTATCAGAATAATTTCTGTACTCCGTCCGGTAATACCTGGTAATACTACGAGTACAAAAGCTCTCAGTCAAGATGCACTAAAAATGCTCCGTACTCCGTACACCGAGAGATCTGTCCCTGCATCTCGTCCCTGTCACTTTGTGCCTGTCCCGCCTATCCATCGGTGACATTCCTTAGTTCCTTGGCCTGATTTAGTAGGTGATTACCGGATGCACCCATCTACATCGTATTCGCTTCCATCCTTTGCTACCATATCAAGCTAAGGTGCACCACCCTGGCTAGAAGTCTCAGCAATATCGTTCGAGAATTGTCTTGTCATTGGCAGTTTAGTTTGTAAGCATGTGAGCACCTACTCGAAGCAGGAAGCGAGTCACCCTGGCCATGTCGTCCGAGAAATATGTCATTGGTGGGATTCCGCAGGAGTCGTGATTCCAAGTACGGAGGCACCCCTGCAGGATGCCAAGCGGCTCCCGATCTTTACCTGAAGCTCTATCTTGGAGAGTGGCCGATTGGCAGGCGGGTTGAGGTAAACGGCGGCATTGCCGATCTTGGCAAAGCTGCTGTGCAGAGTACAGAGTAGCTGAGGCGGCACTTGTACTTAAACTTCACGGCGGCACTGTTGCTGCCGTGTTAGTGGACGCACTCTCATCCGTTTCCAACACACTCGTTTACACCATGGTTTTCGTGAAGAGCAAAGTCCTGGCCTGGACCTCGGTTCTGGGTCTGTGTGCATGCGTGTCCAATGCCTCGGACGTGGAATAGTAAGCAACCTGGACTGTTCTCTTGATCTGCTGCGTACGGCTCCAAGCTGACAACAGAGTGATGTGATCGTTGTGGGCGGCGGTCCCGGCGGCATTGTCTCGGCGACCAAGTTTGCCGAGGCCGGGCTGAACACGCTGCTGCTCGAGCATGGTGGCCCTATGCTGTACCGCGACGGCAACCGCGAGATCCCAGAGTGGACGCAGGAGGCGTATCCGAACAACACACTGACGCGCCACGACGGCATGATCTACTACCTGGCGCCCAGCGACGTGAACTACTACTGCACCAACCTGCCGACGGGGCAGCGCGCCGCCTGCCAACTGGGCGGTGGCACATCGGTCAACGCCGTGCAGCAGTGGTGGCCTCCGCGGGACTATCTCCAGAATGCCTTTGGTTTCGAGGGCTGGACGGTGGACGACTTCCAGTCGGCGATCAAGCGGACTGTTCAGCGCATCCCCCACTCGCCGTACTGGTCTACTGACAACAAGGTACGATCATTTGCTCTAGTTGCCCTGTCTCCCCGTATGCAAAAGCTCACCGTACGCAGTTTTACCAGGACGAGGTGTATGGCCTCATGTCCAAGGTGCTCCAGTTCATCGGCATGGCCGAGGTGGACAACTCGGTGGATGTGGACAACAAGTACAACACCTTTGGCCGCGACATGTTCGCTTCGTCGGGCGGCCAGCGGGGCGGCCCGATGGTCAGCTACCTGCAGGACGCCAAGCGGCTGCCGAACTTCACCCTGAAGCTGTACAGTCCGGTGACGCGGGTCGAGCGTACGGGCTGCCAGATCACGGGCGTGCACGTCAACGGCACGGTGATCCGGGCGAAGAACGTGGTGCTGTCGGCGGGCGTGTGGAACACGGCGGCGCTGCTGTTTGCTTCGGGCATCGGCCCGGAGTCGGAGCTGGCGACGGCCCTGTCGATCGGCTACACGCCGTACGCCCAGGAGGACTGGATCGTGAACAAGGCCGTCGGCGCCAACCTGCACGACAACCCGGCCACGACCGTCAGCTTCACGTACAACGACACGGACGCGCTGCCGTACTACAACATCACCGGCTTCTACGACGGCAGCGACTACGTCAAGGCCGACGCGGACCTGCTCTTCAGCCAGCGCGCGGGGCCGCTCTCGGTCGTGCCGCGCATCCTGGGCGGCTGGATCAAGGTGCCGTACCCCGAGGACGCGAGCAAGTACATGGTCGTGCAGATCATCTGCTCGGCGCCCAACGCGGCGAGCGGCGCCTTTGGCTGCCAGTTCAACCTCAACGAGGGCGCGCTCAGCCGCGGCCGCATCGCGCTCAACACGACGGGCACGCTGCGCTTCGCCGACGGCTCCGGGCCCTGGTTGACGGACGCCGCGGGCATGGACGTGGAGCTGTACGCGACGGCGCTGCAGCAGTTCGTCGACAGCACCAGCCAGTACCCCGGCCTCAACGTCACGAGCCCGGCGCCGGGCGGCACGCTCGAGTTCTACCGCGAGTGGCTCGGCGAGCACGCCAACAAGACCAACAACCGTGAGTCTCTCCTACTCGTACTCTCAAAATACTACTCTACTACAACTCGCTAACGATGTAGACTGGGGCGGTTCCTGCACCGTTGGAACGCGCGATGGCACCCAGTACGACGACGGGGCCTGCGCGGACATCAACGCCAAGGTCTACGGCACGAACAACCTGTTTGTCATTGACGGCTCGCTTAGCCCGGCGCCGACGACGTCGAACCCGACCTTCCTTTACGAGTCGATTGCGGAGCTGGCTAGCGAGCGCGTGATTAATCTACTGACCGCGGCTTAGCTGGCGGTGGCTACCCTGTAGCGTACGAGTAGACTGCCTTGGCCCCGTTACCGAGTACGAGATGGCCAGGGGGGAGATCCTTGTCACTCACGGAACAAGCTTAAATCTACATAATCTGCAAATACACGTACCAAATCCAAACTATTTTTGTCGTCATCATGCCCTTAAGCCATGTCTCTTCATCATGTCCATAGTCGTAGCCAAGTCTCTACTCTAAAGGTGCTCGGCCTGGTGGAAAGGTACATTGACTTGATCCCGGCGTCATGCACATAGCCGCTCTAGGCCTCGCTCCGGGCTTGGAGACGAACATACAGGCCCTTCTGGGAGACCATCCAGTTGACGAGCTTGAACTTGTCTGGGTGCTCGAGGGACAACTGTTGCGTCAGCAGTGAAGATGAGGAGCCGGCCGGCGCACTTGCATCGTAACGGGCAAACAGGGTGGGAATCAGCTTGTAGGCCAGGTGCGAGATGTTCTTCGTCGCAGTCGTCTCCCGCCTTGTCCCGCTCGGCGGCGCGCCTGGGCAAAGGCGACGACGGCGAAGTTCTGGGCGGGCAGCAGCCCGCGGACGAGCGGTTCTTGGTGCCGAGCCGGCCGAGCACGGGCAGCTGGCCGACGGCGGAGGCGTAGGCGGAGAAGCAGGCGATGGCGTGGAGGATGCCGTCGACGTCGGCGGCGGTGCTCGCGACGCGCGGCCGGCCAAGCCCAACCTCGGCCACGCAGAGGCCGCCCGCGGCGTCTGGGAGACCGTCGGGCCCGACGTGCGCGCGCGCCACCGCGGCCGCCGCCGACACCGGCAACGCCGCCAGCGACTGGATCCTCGACCCGCGCCCCGACCGCGACCGCGGCCCCCACCTGGGACACGCTGCTGCCCGGCTCGGCCGTCGCCTGCCACGTCGTCCCCGGCGACCACCTCTCCATCATGCGCCGTCCGGGCGTCGTCGAGCTGGGCCGCCTTCTGGCTGCACCGAAGGCGTGCACTGGCACTGCCTTCGCTACGTATACTTGCTATTTTGACAGTACTTGTACTTGCCGTTACTGTCCGTGTGCTGTTTGATTCTCCTGGCACCGTCGTGCTTGATGGGTCCTCTGTGCCATTCAATGTCCATGTGCTTGTGGATTGACCTTTTCTCTTTCTCTTTTCCATGCCTCGTTTCCTTTTGTCTTTTCCACTTCTCTCTTCTCCTACTCCCTCTCCTTGTTACGTCCGTAGTCCATAGCTGCCAAGCGCTCAATCAACCGCTCTTCCGCTCTCTTTGTGTGCCACGCGGCATATTCAAAGGCCTAGATCTACTCGTAGCCGCCGATGCTAGTGACAAAGGCTGCTCGTATTGATCGTATCTGTCTTCTATGCCTATGTTTGAATAATACACTCGCAATTTAGGACATGTACGTTGTACAGAGTACGTATTTTTTACAGTGAGCTCAGTGTCGTAACACGGAGCACTTCTTCGAAACTTGCTTGTATTCGGCAAAAGAAACTCAAACCCCTCTCTGAAAGAGTATGCGCCAAGCAACTCCAATCGCGTCCCGATACAACATTTCCCCGTCAGAACGCTGCAGATTACAGCACTGGTGAGCTGACCATCAGGCCTTGAGCTGGCGCCCAGCGTGGTCTGACTGCTCACATCCTCGTAGATACATGTATTACTCCGTATATGCCCCTCGGTCAGCACAACTCAGACACTTACGTACTCATTGCAGGAGCACGATCGTCTGGGAGCACAACCATCAGCCGCAATCCGTCCCGTCCTCGTCGGCCCTGCGGAAACCGACACCCCGTCGAGTCCTGCTCGTCCAACGTCCAAACTCGCAATATCCATGTCTACTGCGTATCCTCTCCCGTGTACTCCGTATCCTCCCTTCTTTCGTACGGAGTATGGCACCCGTTACGGCATCCTCCGTTCTCCACAGTTTAGCCTGCTATTGGAACGAGCTTCGCCTGGACACTTGATCTCTCTAACCTCAGCCTCTCCAGCTCTCTGCCTTCAGCCTCTCTAGCTTTCTACGGAGTAGTTCTCGGCTCCGTAGCTCTAGCTCTCTAGCTCTCTAGCCTGCACTAGCCCTCCGCTCTCGAGACTCCCGGGCGTAGTCACATGCCACCCGAGCTCACCCATCACACCCAGCATCAGGCTCCTCATATCGCCACCACACCCTTGCTGCCGTGCCTCTGCCCTTCTTTGCCGGCCTTTTCGCCTCTTCGCTGAGCAGCATCGCAGCCCTGTCTGTGCCGCCCGACACGCAGATCTGTGTACCGCGCACACACCCAAGCACACACGCTTCTGCCTGCATCCCACGTTGCCTGGATCTCGGCACCTCGACTGTGCGACACCGGAGCGCTTCACTTCACCGCCCAGACTCAGACAGAAATCGAGCGACCTGGGCGCACAGTGCGCATTGGAAATCCGCACGGACTAGACGGGCAAAGTCTACATGGAAACCCGCAGATTACCGCGCGGCTGCCCGTACTCCGTGCGCCGTGGAGGCGGCTCCAAGACCCTCCGGCGGGTGCTACCAGCCGCCTCCGCGCGCGCTATGCGACTGCCCAGGCCCAATCCCCGTCGCTGACGCTGATGCTGTCTGACCCCACTAGAGCACTACCCCGTAGTGCACAGGGCTGTGAGCCGTCGCTGTATCTTACAGCTCCGTACGTCATTGGTGCCTTCCCGATGCCAGCCAACGTCTCAAGTTCTGGAAGGCGCGTCCGGCTCACCGAGCAATCACGTGGAGGCCGCGGTCTGCTCTCCTCTCCCTTTCCACATCCGCCGACTTCCGGCGATCTGCTGTGCTCTGAGCTGCCGGTTACGCATCACGCTTCTTCCTGTCGTCCTTCTCGTGCCCCCGGTGCAGCGTCAAACAAGGCTGAGATGCCCTGCAGCACTGCCCTTAGCGCCACAGCACTCTCGCCAAGGCTTTGCCATGTGCCCATACTTCTTGGCTGAAGTTGCAGAAGTTGCTGATAATCCTCGTCGTTCTTCATTTTGGCGGAATCGTCGCTGTGAGAGGCTTCAGTCGTCTGGCTTCGTTTGCTTGCCGGCCGCCATCCCCAGACTGTTCGCACAAACGCCAGCGCCAGTCACGGCCGCGCTTTGTTGCCCACCATGAACTCCCTCACCTTTAGCAACCTCAACTCGGAGAACTTTGCGCTCGAATCCCAGAAAAAGACCGGCCGCAAGAGGCCTCGGGTCCGGCCCCGTCAACATTATATTCCTCCTCCGCTGCTCCATCGTCATAGCCGTGGCCATGCAGTGCTCCGAGTGCCATCGCCTCCAGGGCCGTCAGCTCGCCCGGTTCGTCGAGCAGTTCGTCCTCATCATTGCGCGGGTCCAGACGCCCTGCCTTGGCTGCACCCAGGTCGTCCTGCTCCTGACGCTGCTCCGCGCCATTGTAGCCTCGGACACCGACTGCAAGCTCGATATCATAGGGCCCATCGGCCTTTCTACGACCGTTCTCTCGTACATGAACATGCAGCGGGATCCGGCCCTCATCCCGGGCATCTCGGCCCACGAAGCCGAACTACGCAAACGCCTCTGGGCCACCTTTCTGCAGCTCCAGCTCACCTACTGCATCAACAACGGGACGCAGTTTAGCATGCGTCTAGAGGACGCCGACTGCCCCCTCCCCACACCAGCCATCATGCAGCTCACGGACCCGGAGACAGAGAGTGCTGGGCCGCACGCCAGACGTCTCATGGAGGAATGGAACTGGACCGCAGAGCAAGCCCGGGCTGATGCTTCGTTTTGCTGTGCCACGGCGAGGCTGGTGAGCATCATTGCGCCGGCCTACCAAACCGTCAGCTCGCCCAGGGGCTCTTTATCTCCAGCGCGGCAGGCCGAGCTACGAACCACACTGTTTACGGTCGGCGCAAGTCTGCCGCCCAACCTGCATCCAGGCGCCCCGACATCCGATCCCATTCTTCGGCTGCAGCAGACTCTTCTCGCCAACGGCGTGCACAGTTTCTTGCTGGTCTTGTCGCTAGACGCCATATTCGAGGCGGACGCCCAGCCCCCGGTTTCCGGATCAGCCTCGTCGGTTCCCACTGCGTCTCAACGCTCGCGAATGCTGGACTTGTGGGACACCTCTCTTGCCATCCTCTCGCCCTTCCAAGCCTTGGTCGACAGCCCAACGCTCAGGGAACACTCCATGTCTAGTCCACCGACTCGCAATACCATAAGTGAGACCCAGTGGGCCGCTCCTGACGTTGGGGTCGTGGCATATCATTTGATGTGGGCGGATGTGGCGCGCGCCGCGTTCGCCGCCTCCCTCAACATCGAACGCTTGCGTCGCCAGGATATGGACCGCAGCATTCCGTTTGCCGCCCCTTCGCAGCAGCACTCAGCAGTGGTCTTCCACAAGGTGCTCCTGGACTTGCTGAAGTTCCTGGAGCGGCTATTTCGCAGCAAATACCATCTGGGCCCCATTCCCGCCAAGCTGTGTCTTCTGATGGGCGTTTCCCATGCCGTCACGAGCACGCTCTACACAGACTACGATGCCCTCTTTGAAAAGGGCGTCGACGCCTGCTCCAGGATCGTTGCCGAAATGAGCGCTGATTTCGCGAACCGCCAGAGCGTGCATGGGCTCCTGAACGCGGCAACGTCCTCGGCCGGGTCAGTCCAAGGCGCCGGGCCCACGCCGGACAGCACCATGTCTCTTCCAGTCTCGGCAGGAGGCCCTATGCCGGCAGTGTCCTATCCCGCAGTGGACACGGCGGCAGCTTATGCGTGGCTCGAGTCCAACTACGACCCAAAAATGTCCATATCGTCGACGCCGGCGTATTCTGTGTCGGCGGACTTTATCACTACTGGGGAGGCTTTTACCGACGGGTCAAGTAGTGGATTGAGCTTTGATAACACGGCTCCCGACTTGAATCTATCTTACTCCATGGAGTCTGGTCTTCAGTCCTACCCGGTCGTGGACAGCTTTAACGCCACTTTTACTGATTTCGGCGAGGAATCGTTTGATAAGTACTGACGACTTGCATCTGTTTTTGGGCTCTGGGTCTATGTTTCTCTACATGCAATGCGATGGCGCTATGGGGATAGATTTTTATCGCGAGGCCAAGAGGTAGCACCAACATAACCAATAACACGACCGATTCATGAAACAAAGCTCTCCAATATTAGGTCAACACAGCACTGCACCACCAGAAAGGGTATCTTTGTGTCTCCCGCCTCCGCCTCACGAATCGTTCCTCCTCTACAGCGGTCTCAGTTCTCGTCCAAAGCGCTCTCAACGCCGTCGCCCCGGTGTGCGACTTGTACCCGGGAATTGTGGTTGCTGTGTCATTCGATATGGTGCCGGCCGCACGGTAGGCGGGATGCGCATCGGCGGCTGCTGGACTACGTAGCCGTCGGCCATCTTGATGTCGTGCAGCGCAATGTGCCGTGTGCGTACATTGGCGAGCAGTGCCGCCCGCCGTGCTGCGTGTGCCTGCCGGAGCTGCTCTTCGCGCGCCAGCATGGCCATGCGCTGGCGCAGCAGCGCCGCGTCGCGCGTCTCAGCGGTCTCGGCGTCCGAGGGCCGCCGCCGCGGCCGGCCAAAGAAGCCGTAGCGCTGCTGCCGCCGGCGATGAGACCGGCGATTCTGCGATCCGGCCGGCTCCGTCGACGCCGGCTCGGAACTCTCAGAGGTCGGCTCGCTGTTCGCGTGGCGCGACGCCGAGTCGTAGAAGCCACGGCGCCGTCGGTCCAGCCACCGCCGGCTGTGGTAGGCGCGGTACCGGCGGCTGCGCGTGAGAGCGCAGCAGCACACGAGCAGCAGCACCACCACGACCACCACGACGCCGAGGACCAGGCCGGTCTGCGCCTGAGGAAGGCCAGATCCGTTCCCATCGGACGCCATCCAACCAGATTTCGAATCCGTGCAAAGCCTATTTCCACGTGCAGTGGCGCACGGGACTGGACATGGACGATCGAGAAAGTGGTGGCCGTCGATGCCCTGCGATATCGCAAAGATGGAGGCGCCAGGCGGACGCCTTTATCTCGAGGCAGCGCAGCTGCCATCGCTCACGGTCACACGCACTGCGCCTACTATAGTCCCCCCAAGCACATATCTCCGCCCATGCCGCTCGCTTCACAGCGAACGCGTCGGCCACCTGTCAGAACACCTGTCAGGACCAGTGGGAGGGGCAGGCCGCCCGCCTTCTGAGAAGGCTGGCATGCCGCAGCCGTGCGTCCACCTATGGCAGAACGGCCTGCAAGGCGGCACGTCCACGGAGTATGGCACGTGCAGCCCACTCACACCATTTCGTCTTCGTGCTCGGGGGACAGCCTGGTGCTACTCAAGCGGCCAGGCAGCCGTTCTCGCAGGCTCCTGGCAACACGCGCGTGATCTGCGAACCTGATGACAACGCCAGACAGCCGTCCACTACCTACGCGGTCGGACGGTGATTGGCCGACGGCGGCAGACATGTCTCATGGGCTGGTGACATGCATGTCGAGCCGTGCGTTGGGGGCGGAATCGCGATACGAAGCCGTCTTGGTTGGGCAGAGACACGGTCGACACGGCCGCTGCAGGATGTTCTGCGGAGATCTGAGGGGACCGGAGGAGTGCTTGTCACGCGGCACAGCATCCGGCAGGTTGTGACCGGCAGCATCCTCGTACTCCGTACAAGCAGATATGTCGAGGCGTGCTGCACCGCCACCTCTCCACTAAATAACCGCATCAAAGGACTCACAAAGGGAGGCCAGACGCACAGGACCCAGCAAAATCCTGCCGCCCAAGACAAACCGTTTGCCGCGTGGCATGACAGCCCGGCGTACGTCGTAGCGCCATTTGTTAGCGGCGGGACATGTCTTGCCCAGGTAAGACAGCCTGCTCGTATTCTTTGGGCGCACCATTGCGCACTACGAAAGTACAAAGTGTGCTTTGTCCTGGTGGCCGGTCTGCTCTGCCAGGGAGCAGCTATCCAGGTCCCGTCTTCCTATCACTGGAGTTGGGCCATGCTAACAGCCATTTCAGTGTCCGTAGTTGTATTAGACTGGTCTCCCCTTTACAAGGTCTTGAGTGGGTATTTTAGCAGCTATTAGACAGCCCGATGGAAAAATCTGCATGCTAGTCTTCTCCACGTCTGCGCGATCACCCACATATGTACTCCGTATCTTGCGAAGTAAACGGGCAGCGAATAGTTTGTAACGTACGCAGAAGCTCCCGCTGTTGTCGGCCGTTGTCGTTGGCATAATGCTTACGAGTTTAGCCCTGAGAGAAGGAAAACGGAGAATACCAGCAATACGAAAAGGCCGTATGGGTATGCTCACAGAGCTGTGAAGCTGTAGAAAAACAAGCTATCTACGGTGCTTAGCTTGGGCCAAAAAGAGTGCAGCGAAGTCGGCTCAGCAACAACTGTATATATCTTGGTGTAACTTCGCGCAGTGCTGTCACCGTCCGTCAATATCCGTCACGATCGTGTGTCGGAATATCGTGAAAAGCTGATGTGCAGCCCAGTGCTCGGACATTGGCTACTTCGCTATCTTCATGACAGCCAGTACCCTTCCCGCTGCAGTCTGTGCATGTTATCGGCGGTGAGCACCATATATGCGGTGCAGTAGCCGATGCCGCATCCCGACTATCGTCTTTGAAAAGCGAATTATGGGGTCTATACACGGATAAGGCCTATGTTTGGTAAACTACTGTTTTAGCACTGCAAATGGAGTATGGGCTGGGCGAGCAGCAGATGAGATAACTGAGATAACACAAGCGAGGGTCTCGGCGCCACTGTCTGTTATCCGAAGCTTCACCTTGCGAGCATACTAGCACGGCGACGGGGCTACTGTCGACGCTCCATTTAGTAGGAGTGTGGTCCCGTGCAGCCGCTTTCTCGTCCGCGTCCTCGTCCACAGCACAACCGTCGCTTCAGCAAAGACAGCAACCGGCCATGGCAACAGACAAGATTGAGCCCCACGGGGTTGTTGCCGAGAGCACACACGATCTGAAGGAGGACGAGACCTCGACGCACGAGGTCTTCAAGGACTCGGATGGCGGCGTCAACTTCCGCACCGTCACCTGGCAGAGTGCCACGGTCATCTTCCTCAAGATCCAGTTCGCCATGAGCATCCTGAGCGTGCCGGGGGCGCTGGCGACTCTCGGTGCGGTCGGCGGAGCACTGTCCATCGTCGCGTGGGATGCTCTGAACATTTGTCCGTCACCCCGCTCATGACGATAGCTGCGAGCACCTGCGCTCTAGGACTTGTCATTCTTCCGACGTACCCAAGTCCGTGGCTAACAAATACAGGGACTGCCCTGATTCTGGGATCCTACCGAAGCCTTCACCCGGAATGCCACAGTACGTATACGCAACCCCGGACCGGCGCCGCGGACGCTCCGGGCGTCGGATGGCGGAAGTCAGATGTCGGATACAGGTTTCGGGTTATGGGATATAGGGTGTCGGTATGACTAACCTGCACAGCGCTCGCGGACATGTGCGGCCGGCTCTGGGGCCACGTGGGCAAGGAGCTTGTCGGCATCCAGATTCTCGTTGCGCAGATCCTGATCACGGCGGCCGGCATTGTCTCCTGCTCGACGGCCTTTAATGCGCTGTCGGAGCACGGCGCCTGCACCGTGTGGTTCAGCTTCGTGTCGGCGGTGCTGATCACGGGCTTCTCGTCGGTGCGGACGTTTTCGCGCCTCGGCTGGCTGACGTGGTTCGGCTTCGGCACCTTTTTCGTTGCCGTCTTCATCTTTGTCGTGGCGGTGACGCAGCAGGACCGGCCCGCGGCGGCGCCGGCCACGGGCGACTACGACCTCGGCTACGTCGCCGTGGCGTACCCGACCTTTACGGCGGGCATCACGGCGACGGCCAACATCTTTATCAGCGGCAGCGGGTCGTCCATGTACCTGCCGGTCCTCTCCGAGATGAAGCGGCCGCAGGACTACCGCAAGGCCGCGCTGGTCGCCGGCGTGCTCGTCTGCGCCATGTACCTGGCCTTCTCGCTCGTCATCTACCGCTGGTGCGGCGTCTGGCTCACGACGCCCGTCTTTGGCAGCGCCGGCGTCGTCTTCAAGAAGATCGCGTACGGCGTCGCGCTGCCCGGCCTCGTCGTCGGCGTCGGCATCTACCAGCACGTGGCCGCCAAGTACATGTTTGTGCGGATCCTGCGCCACTCGCGCCACCTGCAGGAGAACAGCCCGGTGCACTGGGGCACGTGGCTGGGCTGCAACCTGGTCCTGGGCATCCTGGGCTTCGTCATCGCCGAGGCCGTCCCCATCCTCAACTACCTCTTGGCGCTGGCCAGCTCGCTCTGCTTTGCGCCGTTCAGCCTCGTCTACCCGGCGCTGCTCTGGCTCAGCACCTACAGGTCGTACAGGTCCGGGAGCGGCATGGAGAAGCTGGCCTACCTATTCCACGTCTTTGTCGCGTTGCTTGGCCTCTTCATGGTCGTTGCCGGAACGTAAGTGCCAGCTGCGCCGCATGTCTTTGCACTGTCGACGTCTCATGGCTAACTCGTCTCTAGGTATGGCGCTGCCGTTTCGATTCGGGACGCCTACCGGAACGGACTCATCGGCGGGGTGTTTGAATGCGCCGACAACTCGGGAACGATCTCCTAGGGGGTCGAGTAAGGCTGTACACAGCGGCCACACAGCCTATTCAGTGGCTGGCAAACACTTTTTATTCAAGGCCAATGGCCATCTTAATACACAAGGCTGCGTAAGTTGCTCTATCATGCAGCGTATGAATATTGTGACGAGTACTCCGTATTGAGGTATCTTTCTGGGCGACGTAAATACACGAGGCTAGTAACTCGTCTCCCAGCATACAGTTTATCGACCCCAGCAACTCGGTATGCTTAGTCTACTGCGGCGGCTCTTGCTGACACTGGCCCAGATCACTACGCAATACTCCGTACGAGTACAAGCGGTTTCTCCAGTCATTGCTTACATGTACACATTACTCTCGACGCTAGGATGCAGACCCATCCAGGTGCCTTAACGCATGTAATTTCCGAGGACACGGCGTAAGCGCCCCTAAGCGCCCCTAAGCGCCACTCGTGGGAAGGGTATGGAGAGGACTTACGGAGTGACTGCGTGGTAACCAAATGCACGATTAATTGCCCTACTCCGTACGGCGCATGCAAGGCAATCAGCAATCAGTACGGAGTATCCATACCCATCGTCATTGATAACGGCCCGACAAGGGTTTGAAGGGCAGATAGAGCCATTAGAAGCGAGAGTCATTGCCCGAAGTAACGGACATCTTAGCATCCGCAATGTAGGAAGTAGTTGACTCTGGGTCATGGCAGAGCACAGGTCGAAGCATCATTTCAGGGACCAGCTCTTGATAGCGGCACTGCATACGCTCTGCAGCTTTGGCGTCTTGTTTGCAAAATGAGGCCGCTCGTGTGGGGAAACTAGTTATACGAGTACTCCGTACTCCGAAGGTATTCGTACGTATTATGACAGAAGAATATTACAGAAGAAGCGGTTGGTATTGTGGCACTAGCGTTGCCGGGCAACGACATGGCTGAGTGGGTCGTACCCCTCAGTTTGAGCGCGTTCCAGAGTTGACTGCCAACGGTCTTGTCTAAGATACATATGTACTCCGTACGAGTATTCCGTACGCGAGTCCATACGAGTACGAATTTGTTGCAGACGGCCTGCGTGTGCTGAGTGGCATGCGGTACGAGCAAGATCGCTACGAGGTGATTACGTAATACACATACTCGGACGGCGTAGACAACGACAACAACGTCATCACGATTGCTTCGCCCCGAGACGTCACATCGCTGCCCGCCACGCGCCAGGATTGCAGCGCAATTCGTGCCGCCAAGCCTGGTCAGTCACAGGTCCGGTGGCTGGGGTCCAGCAATTCCGTCGCAGCCACCCGACAGATTGTCACAGCCATCACAGCCATCACAATCATCAGGGCGACTCTAACCAGTCGGATCAGTCGGCTGTCGCGTCGCCATATTCCAAAGCAGCCTGGCCAGCCGAGCCACGCCGCACATGGGGTCATCCGCTACTTCGTACTCACGGCGCGGTGGCTGGAGCAACTAGTTACTCGTACTCGCTTACTTGGGTGGAAGTAGTGTACGGAGTACACGACCTCATATCAACAGAGACAAAAGGCAAGAGGCGACGAGCTGATACATTGCCGACATGCCGGACATGCCTGAAATTTCTATCGTCCGGTCTGCCGGTGTCGTGGCAGGCAGAAATCAGAGCGGCCTGAAACGGGGATTTGTGGCGTCAAAGTACGAGTATCTCGGACGAGTATTACACACATACTCGTAATGAAGTATCCTACAAGCAGTTGTATCTTGCCGGTAAACTCGCCACTCGCCTGCCGGCGGTCGACGTGCGGTAATACAGGCCTAAAGGCGCTGCGTCTCGGACAGGAGATCGCTGTACGAGTACTGTCCCGGACTGTCAACCGTGGCTGCGACCTGTTTTGCGGTATGCATGCACACGACGAAGTATTACTGGTACGGTACGGCATACCGGTGTCCACAGCCATCACGATCTGCAGGCTCATCTTTACAGTCGTAAGGCGAGCGGCTATCCGCCGTTCCTCTCCGTATTACTCCGTGGAGATACTCCGTACTCAAGTCCTATTTGCACTACAAAACAGAGTGCCCTCCACTTGGCGAGGCGTCTCTAACGCTAGCCGTTTTGGGCGAATGTCCCGCTTTTCCATTTCGCCAAGTAAACACAAACAATGCGAGAAGAAGAAAGTCCGCCGCCAGGCTTCTTCGCGTCTTCGAGCCGCCACCCGCCATTCCTGTCGTCCCGCCCCTATCCGTCTACCCGTGGCATTCCATCCAGCCGCCACCCCGGCCTGCGCACAGCGTACGACGTGTTGCCTCGTGGCCAGTTGGCGCCGCTGTGTGCCGGCGAAAGAATGCTTTCTGCCTCAACGGCTTCGTCTTGACGATCCCATCTTCCGCACCAAGTGATACAGCCACCCACATTCAAGGCGACGGCAGCCCCCTCCCCCGACACTGCGACTGTGACGGCAAACGACCGCTCGGTACGGAGTACAGGTACGGAGCAGGGCCCCATGCAGACGCACGGGCGGCTACAACATACAGAAGTCGTATGCTGATCCTCGACGGCCAGCATCCTTTTTTTTTCCTCCCACCGTTGTTGACACCGGCCTCACTTTCTCTCCGACACCGCATAAGTACGCGCTTTGATGCACTGACGTGTACAAGCATCCAGCATCTTATACTGCCTTTTTGGTTCTAGCGGCAGCGACGCTTTCTTCTTGGCTGCTTTTGTCGCTTTGCCTCTTTGCCTCTTCGCTGCTTCGCACTTCAGCGTACGTGCCGCCCTGTTACCTCCTGTGCTGCTGCTGCGACACGCGGGCCACATGCGTTCGACCCGCGTTCCGCTGTCTCCTGCCCTCGGCCTCAGCCCATGCTGTGCGACAGCCTTGTTGACGTGTCTGCTTTCCACAGCTTCCCTGCCTTTCGCGGCCATCTCACGACGCTCACGACCCTGTTCTGCCTGTGTTTTGCCTGTCCTGTTCGACCGCCCCTAGTCAGCCGATCAGTGCTGTGTTGCAGTGTTCCTCTGCCTGTCACGACCGACACGTCAAATCACCGCGCGCCTACACACGTCTGCTTGCCTCGGACTCTGCGCCGTCCTCCGCTCGCGGCGTCGACTTAGTCCTACATCAAAACACCGGCTCATCTATCACGACTGCCAGCACTCGCCGTCCACTGCCTTGGTGGTGTCGGCTTAGAGGATGAGCGCTCCGCCTCCGCCTCCGCCTCATGGGGAGGCGCCCAAAACCACGGCGGGCGGCGGCAGCGGCCTACCTCCGGGCAAATACGATGTCTTTATCATACCCGAGCACTCTGCCGGCGCCGGCTTCCTGTATCTTCCGTCGCTGAAGCCCAATGTCAACAGCTTTGTTGCCGGCTTTGCCAGCGCCTTGGCCGTCATGGCTCTTGGCACCAGCCTGGCCCCTGCCTTCCGCGTATGGCGGACCGGCTTCGAGGGCATGGGGAACCTGGGGATCGTTCTGCTCGTCGTCGCCGTGGGACTCGGTGCCTGGTCGTTGGGCCGCATACAGTACGATACGGGCTTCGGCGGAGGCTCGGGTCCTCGAGGATGGGGAGGCTCGGCCAGCAGCACGGACAGTGCCGGAGGACACGCCGCAGGCGGTGCAAACTACAGCGCGCCACCGCCACAGGGCGGTCCGGACACCTCCCAGCAGGGTCCCACTGGCGGGCCACCACCGCGGCAAGGACAACAGCACTCTGCCGGGCCGGACCCTGCGTGGGAGCAGCAGCAACGAGAGGAAGAGGAGCGCAAGCAACAGGAAGAGCAGGAGCGCCAGCAACAAGAAGAGGAAGAGAAGGAGCAGAAGCGACGGCAGGAACGGCAACGGGAAAAGGAGCGCGAAGAAGAACGCGAATGCGAGCGGGAACGCAAACGCGAACGAGAGCGCGAGCGGCAGCGAGAACGGCGGCAAAAGGAAGACAAGGAGCGCCGCCAAAAGGAAGAATTGGAGCGCCGCCAAAAAGAAGAAAAAGAGCGCCGCCAAAAGGAAGAAAAAGAGCGCCAGCGCAAGGAGGCAGAAGAGCGCCAACCCAAAGAGGCCGAAGAGCGCAAACGCAAGGAGGCCGAAGAGCGCAAACGCAAAGAGGACGAGGAGCGCAAGCGCCGCCATGAACAGGAGCGCAAGCGCCAACAGCAGGAGGAGGAAGAGCGGCGGCGGAAGCGCGAAGAGGAGCGCAGACGCCAGGAGGCCGAAGAGCGCAAGCGCCGCGAAGCAGAGGCCGAGCTGGAAATCAAGCGGCAAGCGGCGAAGCTGGCGGCGGAGCTGGAGCAGGAGCGTCGCCGCGTGGCCGAACTCGAACGACTGCGCGAGGAAGAGCTGGAGAAGGAGCGCCGCCGCGTGGCCGAGCTGGAACGGCTGCGCGAGGAAGAGCTCGAGCGCCAGCGGCAGGAGGAAGAGCGGCAGCGCCAGCAGCGTGCCAAGGCCGAGGCCGCCAAGGGGACCTGGGCCAAGGCGCGCGAGGAGACCCGGCGCAAAGAGGAGGAGCGGCGGGCCCAGGAAGCCGAGAAGAAGCGGCGCGAGGAGACGGCGCAGAAGCTGCGCGAGATGCGCGAGCGCGAAGCGCGCGAGCGCCTGGAGCGCGAGCGCCGCGACAAGGAAGAGCGCGAGCGGCGCGAAAAGGAGCTGCGCGAGCGGCACGAGCGCGAACTGCGCGAGCGCCTGGAGCGGGAGCTGCAGGAGAAGCAGACCAAGGAGCGCATCGAGAAGGAGCTGCGCGAGAAGATTGAGCAGGAGATGCGCGAGAAGCAGGAGCGCGAGCGGGAGGAGCGCGAAAAGGCGGAAAAGGCCGAGAAGGCCGAGAAGGCCGAGAAGGCGCGCGCGCTCCAGGAGAAGCTCGAGCGGGAGGCGGCCGAGAAGGAGCGCGTCCGGCTGGCCGAGGAGGAGGAGCGGCGCTGCGAGCTCGAGCGGCTGGCGCGCAAGGGCACCGCGTACGCCTACTCGGCCGTCGGCGAGCGGACGAACCCGTGGCCCAACGGCAAGCCGCCGGCGCCGGCCGCCAGCGTCAGCGGCGCCTCCACGACGTCGACGGCGCCAAAGGCAGCACCGGCACCAAAAGCAGCACCGGCACCAAAAGCAACACCGGCAAAACCAGCACCGGCACCAAAAGCAGCACCAGCACCAAAACCAGCACCGGCACCCAATGCAACACCGGCAAAAGCAACACCGACGGCACCCAAGGCGGCACCAACGGCACCAACGGCACCAACGGCACCAACACAAAAGGCTCCGCCAACGCCCGCTTCTGCCGGGCCGAGCGGGGCCCGGCCGCCGCCGGCGTCACCGGCCCCGGGCGCATCACGCCATCCGCCGGCGCCGTCGTCGGTCCCCGGCGGCGGCGCGGCATCGGCGAAGAAGGCCGGTGCCGCGGGCTCCGGCGTCGGCTCTGGCGCCGGCGCGGCCAGACACACTCACAAGCAGGACGACGAAGAGGCGTACTCGTACCGGCCGTACGACAAGCCCAAGCGACCCCAGGCGGCACGCAAGAAGTCCGTCTCCGACGTTTCCGACACCTCGTGGGCGCCGTCGCACTCGACGTCGCGCACGACGCCGCCGCCCTCGATGCGGTCCCCGTACACGACCAACGACCCCAACAAGATTGTGATCCACGCCGTGTACGGCTTCCCCAACCAATTTGCGAAAACGCCGTCCTCGCAGCTGGTGTCGGGGGTGGGCACCGTGACGGACGGGCTCATCCTGCGCATCACGACGGAGGGGCTGTTCATCGACGACGACGTCCGCGGTGTGCCGCAGCGCGAATGGGACGTCAAGGCGTGGACGCTCAAGCTGGTAGAGGTATGGTGTCCTGCCCATGCGGTTGCTCTTGCGAATTCAGCGGCGGAGGAGGCGGCGGCGGCGGCGGGCAAGCCGCGGCCGAGCCAGGCCAAGGGTTCGGGTATTTCGGGTATTTCGGGTTCGGGCGCTTCGTCGCAGCAGCGCGCGGCGTGGCGCAAGACCATGCTGCGCGGCGGCCCGCGCGGCGAGCCGAAGCCGCTGACGGACAGCAGCGCGGACGCGTACCTGGTGGACCTGCTGCAGGAGTGCCAGGCGCTGTGCGGGCTGGGGCTGTGCGACGAGGCGGTGTGCGCGTGTGCGTTGAGCGGCTCTCGGTTCGAGAGCTCGGCTGCGTTTCGTTCGTCTTCATCGTCGTACTCGAGTACTAATGCGCGGCCGTACCACCCACAGACGGGCGACTGGAAGCTCAAGGGCCTGCACCTGCTGCGGGCGACGATTCGCGACCAGGAGGGCAAGCGGTTCCTGTTTGTCGTCGGCCAGGAGGAGGCCTGGAAGGTGGGTGTCGGCCTGCAGCGGCTGCGTGGGGGCACGCAGGTGCGGTCGATGGGGGTGGCCGGGCTGAGCGGGCTGGAGGTGGAGTCGACGCTGGAGCTGTTGGGATGGGGGTGAGAGGGGTGAGAGGGGAGAGAGAGCAGTGGGGAGAGGACAGGAGAGAGGAGAGAGAGGAGAGAGAGGGGAGAGAGGAGAGGGAAGAGGTGAGGGAAGAGGAGAGAAGAGGTGAGGGAAGAGGAGAGAAGAGGTGAGGGAAGAGGAGAGAAGAGGTGAGGGAAGAGGAGAGAAGAGGTGAGGGAAGAGGTGAGGGAAGAGGAGAGTGCAGGAGTGGACGAGAGACGAGAGGGGAGAGGGAGAGAGAGGTAAGAGGAGAGGACAGAGAGAGCAGAGGACAGAGAGAGCAGAGGGACCGGAGAGACGAGGGACGAAGTTATGTTTATGTCTTTTCTGTCCAGATACCCAAAATGTGGCCGCGTCTTCGTGTTGATTACCGTCCGGAGTTCTATCATGGCCAGTACATTTTGATTACCATTAGCTAGGAATGTGTTGCCATTGGCTAGGAATGGAGTACATAAGGAGACTAGAGTTGCGCTGGAATGGAGACGCGTACCTCGAGACGGCGTAGGTGGCAAGTAAAGGGAGCGGCACTGTTCTAGACTATTAGCTATTAACTGTGCAATGTCGGGTATGAGAGGTTTGATTTAGTTGAGGATACTGACCAGTTGAGATCTTGTTATAGACAAATCGTGTGTGAAAACATGGTATCCCAAGTTATTGTGTGCTGGTCTACTGCTGGTCAACTGTGCTGGTCAAATACTCGTGTCACGCCCCTAGTTAAGTGGTCAAAGTTAAGGCTGGATTTAGTTCATTGTGTGCTTCTAGGCCAAAGTTAAGGCGGGGAAACGATAAATCTTCATGCCTCACCCACGCAATGCACTACATTCGGCTCCTGCGCCCGCCAGTCCTGACGGCCGGGGCCCAGGCCAGGCTGAACTTTGTTCTGACGATCACAACCGACCTGGGCGAGTCTTTCTTCTGCCCAGAAGCACCAGAGCCGCTGTCGGTTGTGCTCGAGACGGAAACCGTGTGGACAGAGCCGCAAGCAGAAGAAGCCCCAGAACAGGAGACCGAGAGGGAGACGGCTGATGGTCCTGCGCCGACACGGACAATACGGCGCTTCTTTCCCATAGACCTTGCCGCCAAAGCCAAGGATGGCAAGGCGCCGTCTTTGACGTGGAAGGCCGGGATGCGCGTGCTGAAGATGGACCTCCTTCTGCGGCGCGAGGCCGCTGCCCACCTGCGGGACCCTGCGGTGTCCCAGAAGCAGCTGTGCTTCAGCGTGGCGAACCGCAGGCTGGCTGTCATGGGGGCCCGGGACTTGTTGGAGCCTGGCCGGCAGGCGATTGTGCCCCTATGGGTCGATGTGCCCGCAGCCGGAGGCTTCCCGCACGTGGCGATACGCAAGCTCTGCACCGGCTCGGAGGCCGTGCTCGTCGAAGTGGAAGAGGAGATTGGCGAGAGCATTGCGCGCCACGTCTGGGACGCGGGCCTGGCCACAGTCGCCTTTGTTTCCGAGGCATGTGGACGACGGAGCTCCGGCCTCGAGGCGGCCCTGAACGAGATGTGGGCACGGAAACGGCTGCATGTCCTTGAGCTGGGCAGCGGAGTCGGCATCCTCGGCGTCGGCATGGCTACCGTACTGCAGCATGCGCGGAGGCCAGGCGCCGTCGGCGACGATGCCGACACCTGCATTCTGCTGACCGACCTCCCGGAAGCCGAGGAACGGGCCGTTGCCAACACGGAGCGATACCGGCGGTGCGCTGCGCGGAAAGCGTCTCTGCGTGCAGAGCCTTGCCGCCTTGCGAACGTGGACCTGGCGTACGCGAGTCTTGACTGGGACGAGGGACGGAAGGGGGCTTTCGGTGCACCGGTGACGGCGGGCCAGCCGTGGGATCTGGTCGTACTGAGTGACTGCACGTACAACGTGGACATGCTGCCGGCGCTGGTCGCGACGCTGTCCGCCCTCCAGCGTGCGTCTGCTTGCCGCGCGGCGCCGCTGTCTGTGCTGCTGGCGAGAAAGCCACGTCACGCGTCCGAAGAGGCCCTGTTCGTCTTGCTGTCGGAGCAGGGGTGGACGATGCGGGAAAGCAGCACGCTGTCACTTCCCGTGCTCGACGGCGAGCCAGAGGTGCTGGAAGTGTACCTTTACGACAAATCATAGCGACGTTGTCCCGTGTCGATATGGACAATGCTTTTACTCTTTATTTTCGGAGAGGCCAGTGCCAGAGCCATTCGTGATTGAAATAGGACAGTGAATGGCTCACCATGTCGCCTTGCAGCACGCATTCACGCACAGCAGTGAGCTCACATGAGATGGCCGCGACGACAGCACCGCGGACCAGAGCTGGCTATAAATTGGACAATGGACAAGTGTTATGGGATCGCCAGAATCATCGACATCTTCACGCATTTCCGTCCGACAGCCCATCTGCAGACAACATCGCCGTCCGGGGTGCACAAGTGCCAAATCAAAATGGCAGCGAGAGAGTGCCGCACGCTGCTGGCCGCGGCGCAGAGAGCCGACGCGGACATGCTCCGGATACTGGCGCTGTGCCAGCACGAAGAAGGGGGTGTCAGCGCGCAGCTGACGGTCACGCTCCGCCAGGTTCGGCGGCGGCTGCAGGGCGCCATTGAGGCGGCCGAACTGCACCGCGACCCAACGCCGGACCCGTCTTCGGTCACGGAGGACTTGTAAGCACAGGCGGCGCCCGGCGGGCTGGCCAGAGCTGACGCAGCCGACATCAGGGCGAGAGCGATGCAGCGCATGGCGACGGGCTGCCACGACCTTGTCCGGGCCGAGTTCCGCGACATGCCGCCCAGCAGCGTATGTTTTCTGTTTCTGTCCCGTCTCTGGCCGGCCTGCTCACACGTGCGCATGTACTCGTATATGCAGGCGCCCTTTGGCCACGCGAGCATCCCCTTTGTCGCCACGCAGACCGTCGCGGCCAAGGCCATGCGGTGCGCGGCCATCGAGAGCGTCGTCGGCCGCATGCTGCTGGAGCACGTGCTGGTCGATGTCTACGCGCCGCACGACAGCACGCTGTGCGACATGGCCACCGCGCTCTTCGACCACCTCGACCGGCACCATCCGCACCGGGAGGCCGCCGCGCGCGCCGGGCTGCTGGCCGTGCTCGCCGGCGACCGGCCCGCCCGCGTCGTCCAGGAGGTGGCCGCCAAGGCCGCCCTCGAGGTCGTCGGCGCGCTCTGTCGCGGCATCGAGGGCGCCATGCACGGCACGCTCGCGCTGCGCCTCACCGGCGAGTTCAAGACGGCGCTGCACCGCCTCTTCGCCGACGTCGCCGCCGCCTGGCAGAAGGCCCAGCGCAAGACCGGCCCGCGTCTGCGCGCGCACCTGGACGCCGCCGCCAGCACCTGGCGCCCGGACCAGGACTACTACGCCTCCTACGGCCGGCCGGACGCCGCCATCGAGCCCGGCGCGTCGCCCGTGCCGCTGCTTCCACAGATCCTGCTGCCCGTCGACGAGTCCGACGACCATCCCACCGGCCTCGCCGTCGTGTTCGGCGGCCGCGCCCTGTGGCCGATGCAGCGCTGCTTCCTCCTGGCCCGCGAAGAGGAGGCGCAGTTCGAGCGCCGCTACGGCGTCTGGGATCGCTGAGCCGGACGGCGAGCCAAGTGCGTCATCCCAGCCGACGTCGTTTGCGGCGGTCGCCTGAAGTGGGTCCGGCTCTGAAATGGAAATGACGCGATTGGCTGGGTAGACTGGCGCTGCGGACTGGGCTGGATGGAACGCGCCCTGATTGGCCAAGATGGCGGATCTGGGGCGCAGCGTATTGGCCAGAGATTATCAGCGAGTTATCGCCAGCCAATCACACAGCTTCTGATGACCATTCTTGTCGCCTGGATCATGACCAAGACGATTAGTGGCCTGTTTTGCGGTCATCGTACTCCCTTTGCGCAGTCACGTCGGGCCACCCTCATAGTATATAAGGCTTGCCGGCTCTCGTTCTCCCAGAGTCGGCGCATCGCCAGCTCACAGCATCTCGCAACGCAAAGCCACCACTGCCTGCCACCAAGTGTCTCTTACACCATTCCTTCCTAAAATCGCTTAGCCTCAGCCTTATTCCACTTCACCGCGAAATGGCTCCTTCTACGTGCTGCGGCAAGGGCGGCGACTCGTGCGTCTGTGGTATGTTGCACAGCTCTCCCTTCCGGCCTCGTCGACGGCCGCCGGCTAACGTTCTCGCAGCGGAGAAGGCGACCTGCTCGTGCGGCAAGCAGTCGGCGCTGCAGTGCAACTGCGAGCGCGCGGCCGCCGAGAACAGCACCGCCGGCACGCGCTGCAGCTGCGGCCAGCGCCCGGCCGGCGCCTGCACGTGCGAGACCGCTGGCAACACGGCCAACGAGACCGACTTTACGACCCAGAAGTAGACGGGCGCGCGGCGGCGAGCTCCGTGCTGTGCCCAAGAGCGCCGGCAGCACACGAAGATGGTGATTTCTCGGCGCGTTACGGATCATTGGGCGGCGTATAGGACACGGCAGGGAAAACAGGCTATCGGTCAGGGCCGACCGGACGGATCGTATTCTCTCTTTACAGATCAAAGCAAATTCTCTCTTTACAGATCAAAACAATTCATCTAAAGCTCGTGCGTGTGTTCAGCCATGTGAAGCGCAAGGACGACGGCGACAAGAGTATCAAAGACGCTACCATACGATCAAGGATGGAAAAGTCCCGGGGACCGGCAAAGAAACAAAAGGGACAAAGAATCCAGATAAAGAAAAATCTGTAAAATCCGTCAAGCCGTCGACGCCGGGGCGCTGCCCTCCTGTCCCGGCAGCCCGGCGCTGGCCGCGCTCTCGCCCACGCGCACCTCGTCCTCCGGCACGCCGATGCCGATGCTGCCGGCGGCGCTGCCGGTGGTGCTGAGCATGCTCATCACACGGTCGCGCGGGCCCGTGATGCTCATGCCGCCGTAGCTCGAGGCCGCCATGGCCGCCGAGGCCGCCGTCGCCGCCGTCGCCGTCCCGGAGGCGCCGCCAGAGACCGAGGGCAGCGTGCTGCCCGCCACGGAAACGGCAGACGACGGCGTCGTCGACAGGAGCGCGAGGCCGCGCACGCTGTCGGTGGTGCTCGCGCTCTCGCTGCGGCCGTGGCGGCTCTGACCGGCCTGGCCGGCCTGGCTGTCCACGGGCGGCTGCGGCGGCTGCGGCTGCGGCGTCGGCGGCATCGGCGGTGTCTGCGACGGCTGCGCCTGCAGCGAGGACGGCGTGCCGGCCGCCGACGCGGACGGCGGCGAGGTCGACGCCGCCCCGGCCGCCGCCCGCTCCAGCTCGCGGATGCGCCGCTTCAGCGCGTCGTTTTCGCGCTTCACGCTCTCGAGCTCGGCGCGGAAAAAGGAAATGTCATCGTAGCGCGCGGTGCCCGGCAGAATGGCCGGCGACAGGTCGACCGAGGGCGTCGCGCCGCGGGTGCTGTGCATCGAGTGCTGGTGCTGGTGCTGGTGGTGCGCATGGTGCGCATGCGCGTGTGCGTGCGGGTGCGGGTGTTGCGTGTACTGGGCGCTCTGGAAGTAGCTGCCGTCGTTGAGGTACGAGCTGGAGTAGGGCGACGGGCCCGGGCCCGGCGAGTTGGCGCGGCTGCGGCGGGACGCCGTGCTGTTCTGGCGGCTGAGGCCGGGAGCGGCGGCGCTCGGGCGGATGGGCATGGGCGCCGACGGACGGATGGGCGCCGGGCTGGTGATGGCGACGACGGACGGGGTCGCGCCGGCGCTGGCCGTCTGGCTGCGCGTGCTGGTGTTGGAGTAGGTGCGGTTGTGGCGGCCGGCCGAGGAGGGGATGGAGAAGCCGGTGGTGCCGGACAGCAGCGAGTGCACTTCGGGCGGCCCGGCCGCCGAGGCGGCTGCGTCGGAGCCGGCGCCGGCCGACGTCGACGAGGCGTTGGACACGACGGAGGCATTCTGGGCCCGCAACAGCGTGAGCTCGCGCGTGAGGCGGTTGACCTGGAGAGGGGAGGTCAGCATCCTGTCGGTGGAAAGGTGAAGAGCAAGACGGGCAAGGGAAGCAAGCAGCAGAAGCAGAAGCCGAAGAAGAAGCAGAAGCAGAAGAAGAAGAAGCAGAAGAAGGAGAAGGAGAGGGAGAAGCAGAAGAAGAAGAAGCAGAAGAAGAAGCAGAAGCAGAAGCAGAAGCAGAAGAAGCAGAAGAAGCAGAAGCAGAAGCAGACAGCACAGCGGACAGCACACTCACCACAGCCTCCTGTTCCTTCTCTAGCTGCATGTGCAGCTCCGCAGCAGTCAGCGGCCGCGGGTGTCGAAGCGGGCCCGGGCCTGGGCCCACGCCAGGACCATCCATGGACTGGCTCGCGGGCGGGCCGCCGCTGATGGCAAGCGGCGGAAAGTAGGGCGAGGGCAGCGAGGAGGGCGGCTGGGTGCCGACCTGGGCGACAGCAGACTGGTTGGAGGGGAAGACGTGGATGGACGAAGGCGCTGGCGAGACGGGCGGCGGCGACGTCGGGGTCGGGGCCGCCGGGTTGCCGCCAGCAGCTCCGCCAGACTGGTGTCGGGCGGCCGCAAGCACACGGGGCGATGGCGGAACAGAATTGAGGTCGGGCATGGCCGCGGGCTTGCCGCTGAGAGCAGATCGAGGACGATCAGGTATCGAGGCTGACCTGGCGGAGGCGGCGCGTCGCAGAACGGCACAGCTGTCGGCAGAGCGGCAGAGTAGAAGACGGAACGTGAGCGGCCGAGACTGTCTGTTCCGGCGAAGCACACGGCGGGCAGCAGAAGAGAGCCAAACGGCGCCGATCAAGTAAATAAACAGAATCACCACCTCGCGAGTGGAATCGTGCAGATCGCCAGCCACACGGCACAGCGTCGCAGCGCGCAGTTCGCCGTGGCCGCGGCGTCTGGGTGACCGCGTGCAGCCCGTGGAAAGGTTCTCGAGAAGCGGCGTCGGGTCGTCGGCCGGACAGAAGTTTCAGCTTGATTCGTTGCGTGTCGTTGATGCTGCCAATTGCTTCATGCAGAAGCCTAAAACTAAGCACCCCACAGGACCCACTTTGCCACCGTAAATCGATGCCTCAGGCAGGAAACCAGCATTACGTCACACAAGCCTGGTATCCAAGTTGTGAGACACATTTATGGCATAGAACGGCACCGGGACTTTGATGTGCCGGCGTGATGCAATGGCCATGACGGCATGCAAGAGGTTTGGGAGCTCTATATGTAAGGATGTATGGGTTTGTCGACCGTCGTCATGCTTCTTTGCCAGTACCGCAACCAGACGCAAATTGAGCAGAAGATAGAACAGCAAAAGAACAGCAACCAGAACAGCTACCAGAACAGCTACCAGAACAGCCACAAGAACCAGGAAAACAACTACAGCCAGCCAGCACAACATGGCCAATTCACCGCCGCCTGAGCGCCAGACTGGCGCCCAACTCCACGAGCCCACCGGCTCGGGCGTGTCTTCTACGAAGGAGCAGGCCGCCAAGGACGTCAAGTCGAGCGGTGTAGAGGTAAATTCAGCCGAGAAGACGATGAGAGAGACAAGCTGACACACGCAGAACCTAGAGTCGAATCCCAAGGGCGGCAAGCTGGAGGAGGTCGTCAAGGCCAAGTTCGACGGCAAGCTACGCGAGCCGGGCAGCGCGCTGGGGCAGACGGAGTAGCAGTGTAGCAGGTAGCTGTACGAGTAGCGTTGAGACTATGGAGTACAGTGGCCATCGCCTTGATCGGATCGATGCAAGTCGTGTTCACCCATCCATGAGAATAGAGCTTGAGCGGGGGTCGAACCTGCAACCCCGGTAGAGAGAGTTCGTAAACGGACACGTGCTAGTCAAGTGCCGACGCTAGAGCGCATTCGGTAAGCCTCTGTGACAAGAAAATTATCAAAAGCATCCAAGTTGAGGTCCAGTCCGACAGACTGCAAGCGACTCGGCCCAGTACAACTCATGGAAGGGCCGCACACACGCCGCACCCCACCGGAGAGCTCCGAGAGCCATGTCACTCTACCATGAAGCGGCCGCAGCGCTGACCGCCCCGGCGGGCGAAGAGGGCGCCAGCAATCTCAAGTCGCGCGTCTTTGGCATCCGAAGTGGCCGCAAAAACGGCGCCGGCGAGACAGCCGCGGGCGCCGAGCAGGCGAAGCGCGAGAAGCGGGCGCCGCCGGCGCAGGTGTACGCGCTGGCCGTGGAGACGGCCAAGTGGAGCCAGGTGCTGTCGGAAGTGGTCGACGCCGCCGGGCTGCTGCCGCTGGAGCGCCGGCTGACACCGGTGCTGGCGCTGCTGCTGGTGCACGACCTGCTGCTGTCCAAGGCGGGCATCCGGCTGCCGGCGAGCCACGGGCTGCACGCGGCCGTCGTGCGCCACAAGGCGCGGCTCGCGGCCGAGCTGACACGCGCGCGTCTGCGGCGCCGGGCCGCGACCCTCGGCGACCTGCGGGCGCAGGTCGAAAAGGCCGCCGCCGCCGCCGCGACGGACACGGCTGCCGCGACGCGCTGGGTGCGCATCAACGCGCTGGTGACGACGCTCGACGAGCAGCTCGCCACGACGTTTGCCGGGTACCGGCGCGTGGACGCGTTGGCCGGCCTCTGGAGCGACGACGACGACGACGACGACGAAAAAGACGTCCGCCGTGCCGGCAAGCGCATCTACGTCGACGAGCACGTGCCGGACCTGGTGGCCGTGCCGATGATGGCGTCCGCCGCCGCGTCGACCACGGCCGACCTCGTGCGCACCGACGCCTACAAGGCCGGCGCCATCATCTTCCAGGACAAGGCCTCGTGCTTCCCGGCCTACCTGCTCGACGCCCCCAGCCTCGGTGCCGACGCCGACTTTGTCGATGCCTGCGCCGCCCCCGGCAACAAGACGAGCCACCTCGCCGCGCTCCTGCAGCCCACGACGGCCCCGCGCGCCCGCCGGCGCCCGCGCATCTTCGCCTTTGAAAAGGACCGCCACCGCGCCAAGACGCTCGAGAAGATGCTGCGCACGGCCGGCGCGCTCGACATGGTCGCCGTGGGCGCCGGCCAGGACTTCTTGCAGGTCGACCCGGCCGACGCGCGCTACGCCGCCGTGCAGGCGCTCGTGCTCGACCCCAGCTGCTCGGGCAGCGGCATCGTGGGACGCGACTCCATGCCGACGCTGCACCTGCCCAAGGGCGTCGGCGAGCCGGCCCAGGCCGGCGCCGGCCAAAAGCGGAAGCGCGGCGACGTCCAGGGCGCGGCGCAGGCGGCGGTCAAGAAGGGCAAGGGCCGCCGGGGCGCGAAAGCAGCGCCAGTGGCCCCCGAGAGCAAGGACGCGGCGGACGCGGCGGACGCGGCGGACACAGCCGCAGAGGAAGAGAAACTCGCAGACAACAGCCCGGCGCGGCTCGCAGCGCTGGCCGGCTTCCAGCTCGCCATCGTCCTGCACGCCTTTCGCTTTCCGGCCGCGCGGCGCATTACATACTCGACGTGCTCGGTCCACGCGCAGGAGAACGAGCAGGTCGTGGTGCGGGCGCTGGCCGCAGCGGCGCGGGACGGCAGCGGCTGGCGGCTGCTGCGGCGCGACGAGCAGGTGGCCGGCATGCGCGCGTGGCCGGTGCGCGGCGACGCGGCGGCCGCCGTCGTCGACAGCGACGGCGCGGACGGCGCCGCGCACATCGACCCGGCGGCCGTGGCCGACGCGTGCATCCGGTCCTACGCCGACGACGGGCGCGGCGCCATGGGCTTCTTCGTGGCCGCGTTTGTGCGCGACGAGGCTGCGGAGGGCGAGCCGAACACGGCGGCCAGCTCGCAGCAGAGCCAGACAAGCCAGAAGGCGAAGAAGAAAAAGGCAAAGAAGAGCAAAGCCAGCCGCAAGGTCGAGGCCGGCAACGATGGCCACGACGAGGACGATGGCTGGGGAGGTTTTGATGACTAGAGCCAGCCAGCACGATGTCTGCGGCATCACGAATTTCTACAGGCATGTTGCATCAGCATAGTCGGGCGCATAAGACGTGGGTACGAGCAGCAGTTGCTGTCGGCCTGGCAGTTTGCATTGCAAGCATGGAAGCCTAATCAAAGTATATACAGCTGAAATGCCGGCGATGGCCTTGAGATGAAAAGAATTGCCTCCCGGGAGGCGGGCTGTGAATTGTGCATATATAAAGCACAGGAAGGCGAGGCGAAGGGGTACAAGAAGATATCCTAAGCGAAAGAAGGAATGAAATCAAAGACCTCATCCTGAGTGCTTTTGGTACCAGGACGCATGCCCCATCCAAAGTCATGAAATATGAAATCATGAGAAGTGCTAGAGCAGAGAAAATCAGGAGAAAGAGCTAAACAGGGGAAAGATACAACGGAGGAAAGGTAAAGGAAGTAAAGAAGTGCGATAATGAAACGGGGAAAAGCAACAAGCGGCGCAGTGGGACCATCCGGCAGCCACACCATCGCCGGCCACTCTAGTGGGAGCCGTGCATGTGCCGGCGGACGTGGTCGCGCTTGGCTACGACCGGATTGCTCGCCGAGGCCGAGGCGGTGCGCGTCACGGTCACGGTCTCGTTCTGCGAGCCGGTAACGGTGACGGTGACGGTGTGCTTCCGGCCGGCACAGCCGCCGGTGTGGCGGCCGGCGGCGGCGGCAGCAGCGGAAGACCGCAGGACGGTGGTGGTGGTGGTGGACGTGGCCGTGGTGGTCATCGAGGTGGTCGTGGTCAGGGACGCGGCCGACGGGGACTCTGACACCGCTGCCGCGTCCGTGGTCGGCTTGGCCGCGGCAGCGACAACGACAGAGGCGACAGTGACAGACGCGCTCCCGTTTTCATAGGCAGGCGTCACCGAAGCTGACGCGGACGTGGATGAGTTGGAGCAGCGGCGCGTCGATGCAGACACGGCGGCGGCTGCTGTCGACGAAGTACCTGTCGAAGAACTCGAACTTGAGCTCGAGCGCAAGGTTAATGCACTTGAGGTTGAATTTGACGCACTCGAAGCCGAAGCACTTGAAGTCGAAGTCGAAGCACTTGAGCTCGAAGTCGGAGCACTTGTAACCGAAACACCTAAAACACTCATAGTCGAAGTTGAAGCACTTGAAGCTGAAGTTAAAGCACTCAAAGTCAAAGCAGTCGAAGCAGTCGAAGTTGAAATTAAAGCACTTGAAGTCGAAGTCGAAGCGCTCAAACTCGAAGTCGAAGCACTCAAAGTTGAAGTCAATGCACTCGAAGCCGAAACACCAGAGGCCGAGGCAGAGTACCCCCAGCCAAAGAGCGGGTTGTTGCCGGGCAGCTCGGCCAGCGGACCGTCGATCTGCTCGGGCGTCGGGTTGGGGATGGTGCAGTCGCCGTCGAGCACGGCAGTGATGTTGGGGCACTTGTCCATGCCGGCGGTGCCGGCGTCGCAGTTGTCGATAATGGTCTGCAGCACGTCCGTGTCCCAGCCGGCAAGGAAGTCACCGTGCAGCGAGAAGCCGGTGGCGTCGCCGTTGGCCAGCACAAACGGCTGGGATCCGCTGTTGGGCGTCCAGCGGTCGGCGAAGAGCGGCGTGTTCCAGTACATCTCGTAGAAGAGGTGTGGCGTGTGGATCCAGCCGGCCGGACAGTCCACCTTGCCGTAGCCGGCGTCGGACGGGAAGGCCATGTTGTCCTCGTGGCTCGTCAGGCCGGCGTCGGGGTTGTAGCACGACGGGAAGTGCAGGTCCGCGCGCAGCGGCGACGCGTAGCCGTCGCACTCGGCAAACGGGAAGCCGGCGCCAGCGCCGGCGTTGCCCGTGTCCTGGATGCCGGCCGCCGTGCCGTCTGAGCCGGCCGGGTACGACGGCGGCTCGTAGCTCGACCGGGGACACGTGAACTGCGCCGGCTGGACGGCGCCCTGCGCCGGGTCCAGCTGGACGTTGCCCGTGGCCGGCGGCGTCGTCTGCGTCACGTTGCCGCTGACCATTTGCAGGCCCAGCGGGAAGGCCACAATGTCGTCGTTGGTCGCGTCAAAGAAGTAGTACACGTTCATGTAGAACAGCGGCACCGCCTCAAACGACCCGTTGGCCACGTCGTGGAAGTACACCGTCGGCATCCAGTACGCGCTCTTGTCGCCCTCGACGTTGGCCGTGCTGCACGTCGACTCCTGCATCGACTCGCCCGTCGCCGTGTTGCCAAAGGCGTTGCCGCCCTGGACCGTGTGCACGTGTGGCGATGTCTGGCCGGGATTGACGATGGGGTCCGACCGGCCCTGCGTCAGTGGCTGGTCGCCGTGGAAGCGCAGCACCGCAAACGTGCGCGCGTCTTGGGCAGCGGCCGCCGGCGCCGCTGCGGCCAGCAGCGCGGCCAGAGCTGTGCAGATGTGCATGTTGTGTCTGTAGATGTAGGGATCGAGGTACCCTGGATAGTTCAAGTTGTCTGGTCTGATTTGGCTTGATTTGGTCTGACTTTTCAAACGAAAACGAGAGCGAGAGATGCACCAGAACAGCGAGGCTGTCAGGACAGATACCAAGGCAAAAGGAAAGGAGCGGTGCTAGAGCCGGAGCACACAACTTCGATCAACAAAGAGCGGAAAGCGCAAGGCAAGCCTGGTGGAGGGAAACACGGTTTCAGAGGGCCGCGATATCAAAGATGTGGATGCCAACAAAGAAGGGCAATGGTCTGCTCGCTGCCAAAGAAGGGGACAGGCGAAGCAAATAAAAGAAAGGAGCGACAAAAGAGCGTGAACGAACAGGAGGACGCAAGGCCTACTTCGCAGACAGCGCCGCAGAAAAGAATGCCAAACGGTGGAGGGAAGAGGAGGCTGGCAAGACAGGACAGCGGCCACCAGGCCTTTATCAGGACTAACGACACCTGCATCTCGTGCGGCTATCGGGAGCTCGGAGGAGCAGCCGGTGCAAAGTTCAAAAATGACAACCAAGTGCCGAGCCTGTCAAGGGTCGAAGTCGCTAGTTTCAGGAACATGGATGCATGCCAACAGCGTGCGGGTAAATAAGCGCCAGGCCTGCTTCTAGGCTTCAATCTGCCCAGGGGCTGGTCGGGTGGTCTAGACGCCAGCAGGCCTGTCCAAGAATGAAGGCACAGGTGGCGGCAGCAAGCCACAAACGCTAGGACGCGAAACAAACGAAGTGTGCCTGGAGAGACGAATAGACGCAAGCGGAACAAATACTGAGAAGCCAACAGTTCTCGGCGAAACTTGCAGATGCAGGGGCACAACAGACGCAACATGTCGGGATAGCTGGACCATGAAGTACACAGCTTGTGACCTGGCACGAGAAAGACAGCATCCTTTACATTAGTCCGAATGTCGTACTTGTCGTACTTGTACGCAGTCTGGCGGAATCGTCGCCGAGAGTTCTGAGCCAACGCAGCTGTCTGACGTAGATTGGCTGCAGCCCCGTAAGACAGCGTCTCGGGTGATCCCAGCCGAAGGCCTGCAGGCGTTCAGGAGGCCAGGAGGCAGCGAGATGTTTCGATAAATGTGCGAGGTAAAGATAAGAGCGGCAGACAAGCGGCCTCGTTCGCCCGTCTGATAGGCCGCGTGACTTACACTGGCGCAAACTCAATCTCCTTGCATCAGAAGAGCCAACATATTCCTTCTTTTGGCTCCGAAATCACTGCAGCCGAGCGTTGGGACCTTTCAGCTCAGCTCAGCCGCAAGCCCCTGCCGCCTGCGCATCGATGAAACGCGCCATGGCACGAGGCGCTCCTCTCGTCGCATGGGTTGGGTGCCAGCAGCAACCTGCATTCATGACCGGATGAAGGTACTTGTACAAAGTATTACTGCGAGTGCACAACCCACACATCTAGAATCAATGTCCTTTAGCGATCGGGATCACGGGATCCTAGGGACACAGGCGACGCATAGAATCAAAGAGGCAGGAAATATGTGGGATTTGTACCGCGAAGTCGAGCAGGGAGACAATTTCAGGAACAGTGCGTGGAAGAAAAGGGAAAGGTCAACTAGTAAGAGCACCAGAAAAAAAGAGAAGCCAGCAAGTCCAACGAAATAAGAAGAAGAAAAAGGATCGCATCAATTTGAAGACAGGAGGAGGTTTTGCTGCTCGCGTCCGGGTAGCTGCTCATTAGGCTCGTCCTGGCGAGAACCGGCTTCCTATGCCGGTTCAACACTCGTGGCTGAATCGTAACTTTTGAGAATTTCCAACATCTCGCACTGACGGAAATCACGCCACTGGAAGCCGTCTGCCCACTGATACGCCGTTGCGCGGTCCATAACATCGGCCGCAACGGCCTCGTCGAGCAGATACGCCCAGAGCGCGGACGTCTCAATGGCATAGGGCGGCGCTCCCTGGTCTGGCGGTGGCGGACCGGAAAAGATGATGCGCAGCGATCCCGCCGCTTTCATAACGGCCATCAGCTTGTGCATAGCAAACTGTATGTCCAGCAGACGACGGTCCGGAAGCGGGCGGTTCTCCACGTCCTCCGTGGCCAGCTCGTCAACGTCCCCGTGACGCACAGATTCGTATACTGTGTCTGAGGCCGGCCAGGTGAGATCACAGAAGCCGCCATCGTGGCCCACCTCCCACGGGGTCCGCTGGATCGACCCAAGCTGGTCCAGGTCCTTGAACCAAAAAAAGTGTTGGGTCGTTGGGGTGACTAAGAGGTCGCAGACCAAATGCAAACCAGTCCCACAGGTTGTGGACGTGCGAGGCGAGTGGAAGAATGTTCTGCAGCTCACGGCCCGTGGCCACGATGTCCTGCTCATCCGGCAGGGGCCACATGGCACGCATCGCTTGCCAAAGGCCCGGGCCGGGATGGTGTGGGTGCCCTCGACCGGCCAGCTCGGGCGCGTAAAGACACACCTGCTGTACCAACTGGTGACGCGTTTCTGCCACGTCCACAACCTGTGGGACTGGTTTACATTTGGTCTGCGACCTCTTAGTCACCCCAGTATCCGGGATCCTAACTCACTTGTGTGAAAGTAGGGATATATCAGATGACCTTGCCATGGTTAGAGCGGGAATAACGCAACTTAAGGGCATCGGTAGAAAGGAGCTCACAGGGTTGGATCCGCGGCACAAAGGCAGCGGCGGTCGAGGAGAAAGATGGCAAGGACGGTGCTTGTGTCTGCGAGCTGCGTACAACAACTGGGAAAAGAGTTGGAGAGCCAAAGACAGGTGGGAGGAAACGTCTGGCTTCTTGGCGAAGTGAAGGACGGAGAAATGAAATTGGGTAGCTCCAGTCCCCTAAGAGCCAAGGGCAAAGGGCAAAGTTGCGTCACGCGTAGGGGCCGTCACCAGAGAGAGGACTGGCAGAGAACACGGGGTGCTGTCGTGAAAAATTGTACCGGAAACGACGGGAAGAAAATCGATGTTTGTTTTTAGTACCTCATATTTTCACATCCAGTCGCAGTTTGGCACACGCTCGATTAGGCAACTGACGGGTCGCGACTGCCTTGCAGCTTACACATTGATCGTTCTGACATAAGCAATGACATAGTTAAATGAACTATAGGCTATCAGATCGAAGAAATATCCCAATAGAGGCAACGCCAGCGTGCACGGCAAACAGAAACACATCCTAGAACCAGATCCGCGCCCAAACGCCAGGAACTGCAAACTAACCGGAGGGCCCTCTCAATCTGTATCTTCCTCCTCGCTTCCAGCTCTCGCATATCGCAGTGTATGAGCCCTGTTGTCGTCCCGGAACATCAGCTTGCCCAAGCAAAGACACGGAACCAAGCTGTCCTCTAGATATCCTCTAGATGTCCTCTAGATGTCCGATGTCCTCTCGGTGTCCTCTAGATGTCCTCTAGATGTGCTCCACCGGCTCTTCCGGCAGCAGCGGCTCGGGCGGGGGCTGCCGCCGCAGAAGCCAAAGCGGCATCTGGATGAGGCCATTGAACGTAAAGGTAAAGTAGACCAGCAGCACGAAGCCCGCCACCTGCAGCAGCTTGAACGTCTCCCAGCCGAGGCTCAGCGACACGAGCCAGATGAACAGCGTCCGGCACGTGTCGATCGTCGACCGCGACGTGGCGCTGACACTCCGCGTCACCGAGAGCCCAAAGAAGTTGAACCCGCCGATGCTGACCATGATCATCAAGCTCGACCCCAGCACGCGCGGGTTCGACGTCATCTGCCGCCAGCCCTCGGCCATGTCAAAGTAGCCGAACCGGCCGCTCTCGGACCGCCCGACCGTGAGGTGCATCACCACCATGCCCAGCACCGTCACCAGGAACCCGAACAGGCCCTCCCAGCCGACGACGCGCAGCGGCTCGATCGCCGACCGCTCCAGGATCCACTCCTCCAGCACAAACTGCGTCGCCGTGAAGATCTGCGCGCCCGCGATGAGCAGCACGCCAATGGCCACGCGCACCGCCTCCGTGCTCGGGTCCGCCATCGCCGCCGCCGCCCGCGCCACCAGCGCACCCGTCGCCTGCGCCGCGCCCTGCGTCGCGTCCGGCGAGATCGCGCCCGCCAAGCCCACCAGGGCCACGCCCACCATCACGCCCATCAGCGACAGCCACTGGTACAGGAACAGGTGGCGGTGCAGGAACAGCACGCTGAACAGGCCCACAAACAGCACCAGCGCGCCGCGCGTCATCTGGTAGATCGAGGCCGCCACCAGCAGCAGGCCCGCGTTCATCAGCGTCGTGCCCAGGATGTCACAGATCGACGGCAGCGCCAGCAGCAGGATGCCAAACCCCTGCAGCACCGACTCGCCCCCGTATCCCGGCTTGCTGCCGTTGAGCGCCGTCGTCGACCGGATGCTGGCTGCGTCGCCGTCGGCACCTGCTGCCGCCGCCTCGTCCGTCACCACTGCCTGGTAACCGTCCTGCCCCGGAGAGCCCGACTTGCTGATGTAGCGCCTGTGCAGAGACAGCAACGCCACGACCAGCCAGCAGCCCATCTCGCCCACAAACATCTGCGCCGTCTGCAGCACCGGCTGCTCAAAGTACGCACGCTTCTTCGGATCGGGATCGTCGCAGTTGCGCACACACTGGTTGTCCTACGCGCGGATTGTCAGTCGCGTGCCACCTGCTGTCTCCCTCGGCTTCGTCTTTCACATCGCCAAGGTCACTCGCGTCGTCAATGCGGCTTACCTGGTATTTCGTCAGGAGCGTGTTGCACACGCCCGTGAGCAGCATCATCGCCACGAGGACGGGAATCAGGAACTTGGAAGCCATGGTCGGGGATGGATGGCAGACAAGAGTCTGACCAGAACGAGAGACAGGAAGCCGAAGTGTCGGCGACGCCTCAAAGTCACGGGGTGATACGGAACGAATAGACCCGAATCGAGAGAGCGGAAACAACGAGGACAGTATCACCTGCTCGCGTATTTCCTTTGTTGCGGTGTCTAGCCGCTTGACACTGTTTGCTTCGTTCGCGGACGGAATAGAGACACCTCTCTGTTTAATGATAAGGGAGAGATTCGGACAGTCAGCCAACAGTCACTTGATTATGGCTGGGCACTGGTATGGAGCTATGCCCTACTGGGAAATTGGACTAGCCCATTATGGCATCAACTCTAAAAGGCTTCAGGATACATTCGATAAGGTCCTTCATAACAACACAAAACATCAGTAATAGATAGCTGATTTCAGTACTATAGAAAATTGTGCTAAAATTCTCGTCGTCACTTTCTCGTGGTATTCAATTTATCTTCAAGCTTAGCTCATATGTGATAAAGAACCACCAACCGCAATTTCATACCGCTCTAATCAGCCACTGTAGTCCACCTCTAACGTGCCCACCTTTTTCCCATCTAGCTCAATGTAAAAGGACATGATGGCCGATTTCAATTCCACCACAACTTTAAACGGCAATTCGTAACTATTTTTGTTAGCCGAATGGTGCTAAAGGTAGAACCAGAATGATTGCTTACTAAACTATCCCTCTCGGGCTTATATTTTTCTCTAGGAGCCTCTTATCGACGAAGGGCAAGTGGCAAGACAATGTACAGTTGGTCCTTGCGCGAAATGCCTTTGACAGGTGTCTAGGAGCAGTCCTGGAGTCGGTTAGGTTTGCGCTTGACCTGTTTGTGGAAATGAAAGACAGATAGCGTACATGTCCGAGCACTCGGTCAGTTTGAGCTGGATATCGAGAGGCGCCTCAACTTCATCCAAAGTTATCTTACTACAAAAGGAGAAGCTCGTCTTTTTGTCAAGACATACGTCATCTCCTATGCAGATATGCCAGCTCATCTTCATCATTAGCCATGAGATAGAATTAGTGACGTCCATACGGGATCTTACTGTATAACATCTGGTTGTTCCATCCAGATGGTCGTATTGCGTAGGCTGCCCGCCATCGAGAATCCTGTCCATGATCGACAACCCTCGCACACCGTAGTGCTTGGTCGCTTTTTTGGAAACGACTTGGGCGGAAGTCTTGAGCACGCTCAAAGCAGCTCCCCTAGGGTCGACCCGTTAGCGTATGCTGTATTGATGGTCATCTGGAAAAGGCAAGAAGCAAAGAAAGGTGACCATACTTTGCTATAGCAGCCCATGCATCGGAAGGCTGCAGAACCTCAATGTGCGGATACTGCTTCTCAATGCACGCCCTCAGGTACTGGCTGCTACCAAATCCACCCACAAGGACAATTGCCTTAAATGGATACGTTAGTTGTGTAATAAAAGTGCATTGGGCATGCATACCATAGCATCTTTGCCCCTATTTGCGGCTTTCACTTCCTTGACCTGGGTATCGAGTAAGCGCAGTACTTCGGTAACTACAGGTCGAAAGATGTCTTTGACGTCGCGTCTAAGGAGATACAATTAGCCATGCCAGATTAAGCTTTGCCCCAGTGCTATTTCTTACCCGGCCATTCTCCAAGTAGAGCTTATCAGACCCATCGCTTCATCATCCTCTAGATGGGCCATCGGAAAGGTCACAAAGTATTCCTCATTTTCGCCGCCTCGGAACCGCTTCTTGATCTCCCGATCGAATGTCTGTTCTGCAAAGGAGAGTGCCTTGGAGCCTCTGAGTCTGTCGAACTGATCCTCACCCACGAGTCCTCTGACCGCATCGACGAACAGTTTGTTGAGTCCCAAAGACCCGGCAATCCCGCCTACGTTAATTAGCCGATGTTCGATGTACTTTAGCAAAATGAATATTTCAAACTTACCAGTTCCAGGTACTAGCTCCTTCAGCTGTAGGCTGGGATTGAGCTTTGTGACCTCGTACGAGATGAGATCTATCGTACCACCCCCAGCATCGCAAACAATGAAACTGTCTCCTACTTTTAGAGAGAAGTTCTTTGAGTGTAAAGTCCACAAAGCAGCAGCTTCTGGCTCCTTGATAACAGTCACTGGGTGGAGGCCTGCCGCTTTTGCTGCCTTTCAAATGACATGATATTAGAGCGATTGACTTCCTTTTTGATTGTAATGCAAATAAGAACGTATTACCTGTAGTGTTTCATTCTTGGCCTTGTCGGACCAAACTGCCGGGACTGCATGGTATTCTTTCAGTATATAGTACTTGGAATAGCAATGATGATAGATGTCAAACTCACCTGTTAAGACAAACTCTTTTTTGCAAAGGCCCATATACCTAAATGGCACCTCCTTGGAAATCTCTTTCAGAGCATGCTTGTACATTGCATCCATGTAGTCAGCTGCAACACTGACCGGGGGCTTAGGAAGCTTATTTATGGCCCTCTTCAATTCTTGCGAGTGTAAGAATAGCGGTTGCTCTTGAGATGGGTCAAGCATTAGCTTCACTGCCTTAATAACATCGTCGTCTGCGAGCCTGACTGAAGGCCCCCAAGCAAATTCTGTGAAAACACGTCCATATTTCACCAGAGTCGGCACTTTTGGAGCCGACTCGCTCCCTGGCCAATCCGTAACAACACTGATTGCTGCACCTTCATGGCTGGCAAAGCAATAAGCGACACCGGAGAAAGTGGTTCCAAAATCGAGAGCAATGATCAGCTTTTCTTCTTGTGCCATATTTAACGTCTTTGGATCATCATGTAGAACGTTGTGCAAGTGGTGATTGAAGTTTTCAAACTTCGAAGTAATAAGATAAGTTAAACGAGATACAACTTAAGTATGACAATACTACTGGCTAGAACCCCGCATCCAACCTTCAGCACAACTTGAATTCACTGTCTGTACCACAGAACGAGGCGCTGTCTCCAACAGCCTACCTATGATAGTGAAGTGCACATGTTGGCATTGGCACACTACTTCACGGCCGAGGCTGGGCGAGGGGGGAGTGGGGACCGTGAGGAGGAAACGAGGGACGCAATAGTACTTGCAGCGGCAGCCACGATAACGGCTGACTCTATATATTCATGGTACTTCCAACAGCGACATATTTAGCCTTTTAGAGTTAGAAATTTATTTAGTAATCAACTTATCAGTAGATTTACACAGGCTTTACGAATCAGTACTCCGTACAGAAGTACCCGTCTGACGTGTCGCGATAATTTCTTTTACGAAGTGAATCGAAGCGGCCGTTTTTATTCACCCACTTATGCCTGGCTCTTGTAACCCGCATTCTCTCCATTTCGCAGGCGCCTCGCTGATCCAGATTTCAGCTGTTCGCTATAGGTAGCGACCGGATATGTTCTCGTCGAGGACCGTTTGCTCGTCTAACTGAAGTCGACAGCTGTCAAACACCATACTCGATTATAATCTTGACCTTGTCTCAAGGTCACAAAATTTTGGCGTACCGCTACAATCTATCAGCAACATGGAATCCAACACAAGCGCTACTGGCATCGTGGATACTAGCCATGAACAAGTGCTTAGAGAATCTATGGAGTCCCGATTGGGGCGGCGCATTCACGCCTCATTTGAGGATACGAAGAAGTTTATGGCTGATGTGAGTTGCCAATTAGAGTAAAAACGAAAAATATTTAGATACTAACGTACATGCAAAGTTTCTTCCCAACAGATGTCCTCAGCCCGACCTTCATATCCAACAAAACGATTGGAAATTCGAAAAGGAAGCACACGATTTGAAGAATAAGGTTCATGATTTAGAGCTCCAGCTCCAGAATCAAGGATACAGCTATGAAGAACGAATTGCGGATATGCAACAACATATGCTCCAGCTCCACAGTGAAAGACTCGGCCACGAAAGGCAGAATGCGATTGTGCGTCAGGAATTTGCGAATTTGCACCGAGATACGCAGGTTTTGGATAAAAAGTATCTCAATGCAAAGGCTGATGCAGAAAAATATCGAAAAATTATTTTGGAACAAACCGGAGACGAGAAGGTCATCGACGAAGACGTTCTGAACAAGTTTCTACAGCTCCGTCAAGGAGCCATGCAGCTCTCTAGAAACCAAACAGTTCTTGATGCAAAGAAAACTGCTTGCTATAAACTTTTTGATGGCAAAGTTACAAGGGGCTTCTGTAACCCCGAAGAATGGGCACCACTGTCTACGGGGAATCGCTACTATCGGATTCAGGCCGAAATATTCCAACGCATATTTGTCTCTCTTTTCCGGGACCCCTTCTTTCATTTACGTAGCCTGATTGGACGCGAAAAGTCAATGCGGGATTTGGAGGAAGGACTCGTATCGTTTCATAAAGTCATGAGAAGTCAAGGTAAGCTGGCTACCGGGTATTATTACTTGGGTTTGTACTCATACTAATCTGAACATTACCATACTAGTGGATCCCAAGCTCATGACGGATTGGACAGTCCTCACAACGCAGTGTGTGAAACAGCTCGGAGTTGGTGGGAATACTGCTCGTGTTGTTGCAAAGCGTCTATGCCGTACTTTTGACTCCTTGCTTGTGGGTGAAGAAGGCGAAACAGCAGCTGAGTTTGTGAAGTGTGCCGAGGAGCTCTGCACCAAAGCCATTGAGCTTCGTCTAACCATGATGGAATCTAAAGAAGGCTACCGAATTGAAATTCCGGACATCGATCCGATGGATGATGATCTGTGCGAGGTGGTAGACATCGAAGGGGGGGTCACGGATGATTATCGGCCCAAGTACGTGCTCTTTGGCGCTCTTGTGAAACATCCGGTTTATCGCGGCGAGGGAAAGAAGGTCATGGAGAAGGCACAACTCATCGGAGAGCTGACCAGGGCGGATATCATGGATACATAAGATAGCCGGGAAGCTGTACCCGAGGTTTCATAACACAAGTCTTTCCTAGTAGCCCATTTCCTCGTATGTTGAAACTGTCTTCATATTTTGAGGATAATAATGCTATCCGAATAAATCAAAGGGTGGCCAGCAAACGGGCGCATCGCCATGACGCAAAACAAACAGTCTATGCTAGACAAAATGACAAAGAACAGAGTAATACAGAAGATTACTTCAGAAAACACCAATGACCGAAAAATGCAGGCAGAATACACACGCTGGGTACAAAATACAATCCCTGACAGAATATCCCTTTGAAAAGAGCAGAAGTCGGCCTAGACGGCCTCCACGTCGTCGCCCTTTGCTTTCGGCTTCTTGCCGGCAAAGTTGTTGTAGTGGACGACGCCACGCTCGCGGTCGCGCGCGAGCTTCGCGTAGTCCTCGCTGGTGAGCGGGACGCCCTCGATGCCCTTGATGCGCTTGCCCTCGATAAACTGGCCGATGCCGCCGACGGCGCCGACGATGCAGCCGAGAGCCACAAAGAGACCGGTCGACCAGGACGGGCGGTCGTAGCGGTTCATGCCCCACATGAAGCCCGACAGCACGCACTGCAACAGAGTGTTGCTGACGTTCATCCACAGGATAAAGTCGACGTGCCACAGCTTGGTGGGCGGGGCACGCTCGCCCGTCAGGGGGGCGTCGGGAATCTTGGACGCGGGAAAGGGGATGGCGCTGGGCGGCGTGTCGGCGGGGAGGCGGCCGGGGCCCACGTCGATGGGCAGCTCGTCGGAGCCGGGTAGGCGGATCCAGCCGCGGTGGACGCCGGCGAGGCGGCGCAGGTCGAGCTCGCTCTTGGCGATGCGGAAGCGGAGCAGGTAGTAGAGGTCGCGGAAGCGCCAGGGGGCGAGACCGAAGCCGGTGACGCAGAAGAAGGCGTTGAGGATCTGCGAGTCGACCTCGATCCATTTCCGGCGCGGCGACTGGATGTTGCCGCAGGTTGGGTGGCACATGTCGGGACCGACGTTGAGGAGCAAGAAGAACAGCATGGCGCCCCAGGCGACGACGTTGAGGCCGTAGATGACGACCAGGAAGCCGGTAAAGGTGGTGGAGAACTTCCAAAAGGCAGCAGCCCCCTGCCGCAGCGACTCGCCCGTCGAGTACTTGGGCGGGAAGTGGTAGCCGTTCGCGTACTCCTTGTCGCCGGCGGCAGCGCCAGCCTTGTCCGAAATGCCTTTGCCGGTGGCGGCCACAACAATGATGCCGTCCGCCGCCTCTGCGCTTAGGCTCGGCGCCCGGACGGTCTCCTCGTCGGAGCGGGCGAGCGACTTCGCGGCGTGCTTGTCATTGTCCCGGTCCATGGAGGTGGATGTCCGGTGATTCTCTTGGAGGACCGCGAGTGACGTGCCATCTTCGACGCGCGACATGGCGCGCTGTCGCTGGCCGTCGCTGCCGCTGGAGACGGTCGAGCGTGTGCGCGCAGTGCTGGAGCGCGGGCGGGCGGCCGCAAAGACGGAGGAGGACATGTCGGCGGTGGCGGTGAGAAAGCCGGCAGGCAGCTCGGCCTCCATGAAGCTCTTGGAGAGGCGGCGCGGCAGGTTGGTGGCGGTGATCGAGAAGCGGCGCTCGCGCGAGGCAGCAGCGGGAGAAGCAGGAGTGTCGGTCGTTGTTTGTGTCGGCGCCGGCAAAGGCGATGCTGTTGCTGGCGACGAGTCCCGCGCTTCGGTCGGCGAGACAAGCGACGAGGGCGACGAGGGCGACGAGGGCGCGGCTGCGTCCGACGGGGTCTCGGTCATCTCAATGGCGGCGGGAGGGAAGGCGAAGGTGTCGAGGCTCGCAGAGCCCGTGGAAGGGCCTGGTTGCCGGGTCATGGTGGCAAACTTTGTAGAGACTTTTTGAGGCCTCTCGTGATGTGTCCGTATTCCGTATGGCCGACCTGCGTGGCGCGCTCTTCCGTCGCTCCGGTAGCTCTCGGGGCGACGACACTGACGCCTGACGCAATGCGCACACGAGACGAACGAGGTGGCAATGCGGTGCGAGGCGAGATGCAGAAGCTGTCGACTTCGCAGGGCGGCGCAAGTAAGGTTAAGCGGGTAGATTAAGGGGGCCGATTTGGATCTGGACCACTGAGTGCCGGCCCACAGCGATCTCTGCAGGGAGATTGGCTGGCTGAGGAGAGCGCAATGCAACAATGCGAATCGCAATCAAAACAGAGCGCCCGCAACGGTTGTTGCGTGCCCGAGCGGTGACAGAAAGCGAGGATGTCGAGAGGGCCGTAGACGAAGATTAATATCGTGCAAGATCGAGGCCAGACTTTTCTACGCTGAACGGAAGGCGCAGGCAGTAGCGTCCAGACGTCCGGTTCGGGCAGGAATGGACTTTGGCTACTCGTAGTAAGCAACTTGCCACTACGGAGTAGCGCTGACCACTTCGCTACCGCGCTGACCACTTCGCTACCGCGTGCATGGAACTCTGCGTGCATCAGCCGGCGCCGCGCAGAATACGATATGCCGACTGTCCGACATGACGTGCTCCGTATTACTCGGTGCGGCGCACATCGCCGTGTCCGGCTTACGGGTGCCGCGAGTGCTCACGTGACACAATAAAATCACGTGACTTGGTGACAAATTGGGCATCGTGCGGAGCCTTCCTCGCTGATTGGCCAGTTCAGAGGCTGTGAGAACCTGTTTCAAACGACAACATCGTCACCCTATACGTACACTGCGGCCACGATCTGACAGCTGACATCATGGCTGCCAGCACGGATGCTGCTGCTGCCACGGCGGCCCCCAGCCGTAGTCATCTGCGCGACCTCGCGCGCGTGGTGCGCAACAACCTCGAGCACCAGCAGGACTGGACGCAGCTGCAGTTCCACGGTGACAATGACAATGACGGTGATGACGTCCGCTTGCCGCGCGTCCTGCTCTCGGGCCTGCCGCCGCGGCGCATGTACGTCCACCCGGACGAGCAGATTGCGATCCTGCGCGCCGAGCAGGCGCTTGGCAGCGGGCGGCGCATCCCGCAGCCGCCAGAGTACGAGTGGGTGCTGCCGATGCACCTGGCGGAGGCGGCGTCGATCGCCCAGTTCGCCGCCGTGTTCGACGCGATCGAGGCGCTGCCGCCGGCGGCAGCAGCGGCGGAGGCAGCGGACGATGTGGACAGCGCGGACGACGCGATGGAAGGCGACAACGGCAGCGTCACGACGGCAGCGGAGTGGAAGCAGTGGCGCGGCAGCAGACGCGGCAAGCGGCTGTTGCTGGCCATCGTGCAGGACGACTCGACAGTGGTATACTACTTTATGCACGACGGCATGGTGAAGCCGCGGCAAAATTAGCTAGGCACGCGAGCTGGAGTTTGCCTCACTTGCATGGCATCTACGCAAAGCAGGCCTGCACAGATACACACGTACAACCACTGCAGCGTCATGGTGGTATTTTTTGAGATGCACGCTCTGCAGAAGCCAGTCGTCACCCTACGGCGTGAAGACGACCTTTTGCACCTTTCTCTGGTCGAAGAGCGCATAGCCCTCCTCGGCGCTCGCGAGGGGCATGATCTTGTCGAACATGAAGCTGTCTGCGGTTAGCGACGGCTGTGGCGCGTCTGTCCAGAGCATGCTGTCTTACCCGAACTTGTGCTGGTTCCGCTCCAAGACCTCGAGGGCTTGCGGGAAGATGGACCGCACCGGGCACCGGCCCATCTGAAGGGTGACGTTTTTGCTGCGCGTGTGAGCAGTGCGTCGGAGAGAGTGGCCTAGGGCTATACTTACTTGTACGAGTCGTTGCCGGTCCAGGGAATCTGGTTTGTTAGCAGGGAAGCTCTGGCAGATTGGGGGGATTTCGGGGTTTTCAGGGAAATCAGGGAAATCAAGGAATTCAGAAGTAGAAAACCAAAAACCCAAACCCCTACACAGGCTCACCTCTGCGTTGTGCACGCCGATGGAGCTGATGACGCCAAACGGACGGATGAGGTCGTAGGCGGTGCGCAGGGCCGGGCTGAGGCCGACGACCTCGATGACGGCGTCGGCGCCGCGGCCGGCGGTGGCAGCCCGGACGCGGGCCAGCATGGCGTCGCGGTCGGCGGCGTGGAGGGGCTCGGCGCCGAGCTGGCGGGCGAGGGCGAGGCGGCTGTCGACGCTGTCGACGGCGAAGACGTGCTTGGGCTGGGCGTCGAGGGCGGCGACGATGGCGCAGAGGCCGACGGGGCCGCAGCCGACGACGACGACGACGGCGTCGGCGGGCGCGAGGCGGGGCGCGAGCAGGCGGAAGGCGTTGTGGGCGCCGAAGAAGCCGGTGGGAAAGATGTCGGCCATGAGGATGAGGGCGTTGTCGTCGATGCTGGCCGGGGCGCGGAGCGCGGTGCCGTCGGCGTGGGGGATGCGGACGTACTCGGCCTGGCCGCCGTCGAGCTTGGGGGAGCCGAAGAGGAGGGAGTGGTCGCAGCGGGAGGAGAAGCCGTGCCGGCAGTAGAAGCAGTCGAGGCTGGGCGGGTGAGCAGCCAGGCGCGGAAGAGACGGTAGAGAGACCTACCACGATGTCGTAAAGGGCGAGACGACCTTGTCGCCGACCCGGAGGGTCTGGACGTCGGCGCCGGCCTCGACGACGGTGCCGACAAACTCGTGGCCCATGATGAAGCCGGGCGGGGCGGTCTCGAGGCCGCGGAAGACGTGGAGCTCGCTGCGCGGTCAGCATCGGAGCAGCAGCAGCAGCAGCAACAGCAACACGCAACGTACGATCCGCACAGCGCGGTGGCCTGCACCTTGACAATGACGTCTTGGCCGTCCTGCACTGCGGCCATTAGCGACGATGGCGACGTCGACGCGGGAGCAGCTCACACTGCGGCACCGGCCGGTCCTGGACGGAGATCTTCATGGGGCCGTCGAAGACGACGGCCTTCATGGTCTTGGCAGCCATGCGGGTGGTGGTGGCGGTGATATACTCCGTCTCGGCGGCTGCGGTTTGAAGCTGCTGGCGAATGCTGAAGCTTCGTGATGCTGTCAGCGCAAGGGAAAGTGCAATGTGCCGCTAATCTACGAATTACGCGCACTTGCCGTCGCGAGCGATCAGGCGACTTCCCCTCCCAGAGCCGCTGCCGTTTTTCGGAGCTAAGGCTCCATCTACGGAGTACAGCTGCACCAGCGATCGCCAGGCGATCGCTGAGTTGATGCGCGACCGCTCGACTCGCGATGCAAGTACAGTTACGCTGCATTAGATGCGCCGCCGTCCGACGCAAGGACTTGTTTAGTCTGGCACTTGCCAGTGACGAGCCGGACATCGATGCCACAGCAAGAAACGTAGGACAGGAAAGGGACGACAGACAGGACGACAGACAGGACCGGACAAGACAGAACAGGACAGGAAACAGGACAACACGGGAAACAGGAAATGGGAAACGAAAGGTGCGCACATCCAGACGCGCACCCAGGGGTCGAGACGACGCGTCCACGTTCTTGGCGTCTCCATCGTGCAGGGAGCTGCCCTTGCTGGCGCGGTCCAGCGCGGGCTGGCCGAGCTGCGCCTGCGGGCAGCCCGTACTTGTACCGATGACTGACGCTGTACGCAGCCGTCACGAGGCTGCGCCCGACGCGGACGGCGCCAGAGCGGCGATGAAACGGCGGCCGCGGGTTTCGGTCCGAAGTGCGCCGTGCGGCTGCGATGGGATCGGACGGTCTGATCTTGGGCTGATGCTTACGCATTCCGTTTCCACGTTTCCACAAAGTCGGCGGCTTCACTGTCGGCGGTTGAACATGCAAGAAGCACCGCGCGAACGGAGTCTGCGCCCCTGACATGCTCCATACAGCCGCCATCGGTCGTCGTCAGCCGCCGTACGTACGCAGCATTCCAGGCGACGGCACGCGGAGATCACCTGCTTGGCGCGGAGGCCGCGTGCGACCGCCAACGGCGACAAGGCCGTCCTCGGCTCTGAGTGGCCGGCCGCGTTTCGTGTTTCAGGATGCGTACGGAGTCTCGTACGGCGTGCTCCTGCTCACGCGTGCTCAGCCGTGTCCACAGCCGTTCGTCCACAGCGACCTGGCCTCTCGGCCCTGGCCACGATGCTCCGGCACAGTGCTACGTCGCATGCTGGCCCCATTGCCCGACACGCCACGCTGGCACGGACGCCGGCCGCCGTCCCATCCCGACGCGCGCTCGTCCTCCCGCTCGGGGCACGCGGTACGGAGTATTACTGCTCTTACGAGAACGGGCACTCGTATCGCGGCCGCGGACGGGAGCTGAGTGTGCATCGAAGGATGGGGACGGATGAGTCCAGTGCAAAATCCGGCCAACTCCGCCGTGTACTGCTACTTGCACCGTACAAAGTACCCGTACAAAGTACGCGCACGCGTAGACTGCAGCTGTTGCGGCTCCTGCTGCGCGGCTGAACGCACGTCGTGCATCCTCTATGCGTACTTGTGCCCCGTCACGGGCAGCGGGCGCTGATTGGCTCGCCGTCCATTTGAGCGAAGACGTCGCACTTGCTGTGCAGCTCAGGGGTGTACCGATACGCGGTAGCGGCGATTTGCCTGCCTACACTACGCTCTGCCCGGCCATGTACCTGTGACTTACACGGGATTCGGCACCGTTTGCAAGACGACGACTCGAGCGCGCCTTGGCTGCTCGCGCTGTTTCCTACTCCGTACGCATGGAATAATACGGGACTTTGCCTTATCTGCCCTCCTTTTTCGACTTGCAGGCGCGCCGTTTTGTTTGGGAATCGATCGCCGTCCGGCCGATCTCTGCTCTGTACTCCGTACAAAGTCGGACGCCGTGATGGCGAGTACGAGTACACAACCGCCGCTCAATACGAGTACGAGCGTCGTACTTGTGCACTTTGCCACCAGAACCGAGCTTGGGCGTGTGCTTGGGCACGAAGGAGCCGCACGAGAGAGGAGCCGCAGGACGCCTTTCTGGAGTGGCACCGCCAGAGTGCGGACCAGTCGATTCGACTGGAGGCGCACTGGTGCCCCTCGTGCTCCGTAATCTGTACGTGCATGTACGTACGTAAGCTGACCACAGCCGTTGCCTCTTCGCGCGGCTAGCCGCCAGCAGAAAACGTGCTCGCTGGCAGCTGGCCCGTCTGAGCTCCCCCTTCAGGCACGGGGCGCGCGATGGCGCGGAACTTTCCATCGTAAGATGGTTGCCTGTTGTGCTGGGCTGCCGACGACCCGACGGTACTTACTCCGTGCGAATACGGAGCACGGGTACGTACTCGCAGACTCGCATTGGGCAACGGTCGCCTTGCGCCGCCGTCGCCCCTTCCCTGTCCTCCAGCTCCCTGCGCCTGCCTGCTCATCTTCTTCGTAATACTCCGTGCTCCGTACTCGCCATGCTGGCTCGTCTCTGCCCGGCGCTTTCCCGGCCACGCAACTGCCTCGCTAGCCCGCCCTAGCGTCTCATCCCCATCATGGTCCACGCCGTCTTGCGTACTCGTACGCCTCTCCACGAAAACTGGCTGAGGAGGCTCAGCGTGCCCCACCAGGAACCCCACCCTTGCACGGACATAGTTTTCGGTATTGGACCGCCGTAGCGGCTTGGTCTGCGGTGAACTTGGCACGTCGTCCATACACCTTGCGGGCATAAAGACGCATCGCGAGCAAGACGAATACACAACCGCAGCGACCTACTAAGGCGCATGACTCTGCGCACGGGCGCCCTATGCATACGGCGTACGCACTGCGCGTACAGGCCTCCCCATCTGAACGTCGTCATCGCCGGTGGGGCTTGGCCAGGCACAGGACAGGCATCTCTGAGTCCTTCGCGCCTGCCTCGCTGCGCAGCACGCACCTGCCTCGGGCGCTTTACTCCGTCACAGTACTCCGTATTACTACGATTGTACGAGTACTCGTACTTTACTCCGTTCATACTCCGTAGTATTGCTCCGTACTCGTACGCATCACATAGAGTGGCCCTGCATGTGCTCGTACCACTACGCGGTCCACCCCCATCCCGCTGCCCACCCGCACGTACCGGTACCTGCCGGCTATCACCTCTGTCCCTGTCTCTCGGCATCACTTGCGTCTCCCCTCTTCGATCCTCTTCTTCCCTTCATAGCAATCAAAGTCCGCGTCGCGCCTTCCCCGCCCGCTCCTGGTTCCTTCCTTCTCATCTGCCTGCTGCCGCCTGCGCCCTACCGGACCCATCGCTGCTGCCCGTCACGCGCTTTGTCGCCGCAAATTGCCGTTCTTGCCTGTTCGAACCCTGCCCAACGCGCCTTCCTGGCGCCCGGCCATACGACCTGCTCCGTTTTGTGCACATCGACACGCTGCACCGCGACGCTGCACCGCTGCACTGCACCAGCGGTACACTCGTACGTCGTCACTGCAGGCCTGTGCTGGCCCGGCTCCTTCCCTCTGCTCCGTTGGCCGCGCAGGAGGCTCTTGCCCGTCTGCTCCTCCGCTCCCCATCTCGACCACTGGGGCTCTGCACTCCACCGAGCGGCCACGACACTCCACGACACTAGCTGCTATCCGATCGCCACTCCGCCTTTTTTCCACATTTTCTGAGGATCATCCGTCTTCCCCACGGCCACGAAGCTGGGAACACCCCCCCTCCAACAAGTCCAAGCGAAACAGTCTCGCGCACATCGCCAACCAGACGGCTTGCGCCGGCCCTGCGCTGAGGTCGCAAAAAAGACGCACCTGCGGACTCTCTGGTGGCGTCCGCTAGAGCAGCATCGAAATCGGCTTCGACATCAGCATCGTCAGCTTCAGCATCCGCATCTACGAGTAGCATCAGCACCCGCCGCCTCGCATCCCACCCGCTTCGTATGACGTGAATCCGCTCTGCGTCTGTGTCCAGAAACCAGCATCCTCGATCCACACACAGCCGAGGGTGGCAGCTCTCCCTCTCCGGCTCTCGTGCATGTAACAGCGCCCGGCTTAGCCAGTACACGGCCGCAGAGCGTGGCAATAAACAAGCCGCACACCCAAGCACGACGGCTGCGTAACCCCCATCGCAACCTCGCCGTCGGCAAAGAGGCAAACACCCGGCAAGCACAGCCGTACTGTCTGGGCCACATCTGCCTCTGCCGGCCTCAACGTCCAGACGCTGCTCTCGCCTCACTTTCAGGCAACCCCTGTTCGCATTGTGACTCGCTACTCGTAACGAGCTCTCGGCCCCTCCTCCCTCCTCCCAACCTCTGTTCCGTCCACGCAATAGCGGCCGGCCAACGACGTTCCTGCGACGCCCCAGCACTGTCCGGCCACCCAAGACATCTGTCGCATCGAGATCGTGCCCGCTGCCTTCTACACTTCCTCGGCAACGGCCAAGTCCCCCAGAATACAAAGCACACTCCCTCGCAGCGCACTCCCACACCACACATCCCTGCTCTACCCGCTCGTATCGACGTACGAGTACGAATACTCGTACTCTTTCGACATACGGTCCCACCCTGATCTCGAGGGTTCATCTACTCGGAAGAGCCTCTTGTCGTCCGCCCCGACTCCCCTGCCATTGTTTCGTTTTTCTCCCCCGGTCTTGACCCGATTCATCGTGCTTCTCGTTATCCCCCTTGTCGCTCTGTCTCCTCCGTACGGGAGTATGGCGATCTAGGTGTCGTGTCCCCCCCTCCACCCTTTGTCCTCCCTCCTTATAAAGTCCACCACGCCGCGGTGAGCAACGGGAGAAGAGGGAAAGATGGCTTCCTACTCCCCCACCCTCGGTGGCATCTACGAGGAAGTCTACGGCTCTCCACGAAGCCCACAGCTCAAACCTATTCAGGTCAAGCTGGAAGTCAGCCGGAGTTCATCCCCCGAGGTAACGAGTGTCAGTGCTTCCAACACCAAAAGCCGTCGTCTGAAATCTTCTAATGCCGCATTCAAGGCCGTGCATTGTCCGGCTCAGGCTGTCTTGTTACACTACTTGGGAGACCATAAAGACCCGGAACTCGCATATCAAGCTGCCGTGACGAGCAATGACTCAACCGACGACGACGACGACACATTCGGGGACGACGATGTGAAGCCCATGAAGCCCGATATACTAGAGAACCACACGAGCGACGAAAAGACAAAAGAGAGGCAGATGGCTACCGTCAGCTCGAGCATTATGTCCCCAGAAATGGAAATGCAGTTTCGGCTAGACCAAGCAGCGACGGAACCCTATGGGGGCCAGGCCATGCACCAAGCCATGACCTTTGGCGGCCATTCCAGCCTCGAAGCACGGCGCCGGCAAGGCGGCTCAAAAATCGCACCGGCCCACTTGCACCACACCATGTTCCGTCCCGACGATTACCGCCGCCCGAATAGCACCGCGACTACAACTGTCTCCCTCCCGTCTATAAGAGGCCTGACCTCCTTACTCGAGACTCGTCCGGCCGACGACAAGATGGACATGGACGAGTCTCCCAGCTCCTTCTTCCAGCCGAATCGGGCTGGAGAAGAGGCCGACTCTGCAGCCCTAAAGTCTATAGCGCAGGTTGCCTTGGTCACTCGGACAGAGGAGCGCGTACCCTACGTTGCCCTGTCCCCGCAGAGCGGTGGCTTCGGCTACCAAGGAGGCCAGCTTCCGTCCATGGATGCAACGCTCTCGCCCGCCCAGCTGCCAACTCCAAACTCCATCATATCCACGCCACGCGACTCGAGCAGCTTTTCCTTGGGGCGCGAAGACAACAACAAGAGTCTGTCCTCTGCGACAACCGCATATACCACGCCTTCCTCCGTCCACTCGCCCTCCGCTTACTCCCCGCCCTCCAGGCTTGCGGGCCTGCCCCAGGCGATGCCTTCGGCTCTGCATCCCGTGGTCGGTATAGTCCCGCCATTCTGTGAACTCGATAAATCGCTCCCTTACGACAGCCAGAGCCACAGTCCCGATGTGCGCTCCCACCCCAGCCCTCTCTCGCAACAGGGGTCGCCCAACGACAAAAGCCTTCCGCCCATTTCGACCGTTCTGCCGCACCGATCACCGCCTCTCCGGTCGCCCTGCGATTTACAGCGGCGCAGAAGTAACGCCGACAGTATATCCAGCACACGCGAGCGCTTGCCATCCATGAGCCGGCTTCCCATGGATAAAAGTAGGCCGTCAATCCCACCGGATACGCCCATGCTGCCGCCGCCGCCAACAACACCGATGGGCCACCCACAACAACCCCTGGCATCGGCCCTCTCCACAGCCTCCTCCACAGCTACTTCGCCCACACTAGCGAATTCCGCCTCTGTTCGGGCCAGTGTCAGCCTCAGTCCCAACAGCGATGGGATGCCCCAACACGATGGCCCAGCGCACAACTCGTCGGCGGCGGTTTACAAGTGTACGGTTCCAGGCTGCAGTGCGCCGCCTTTTCAAACGCAGTACCTGCTCAACTCCCATATGAATGTCCACTCCTCCGATCGGCCGCATTATTGCCCTATTGCTGGGTGCCCGCGCAGCTATCCAGGCAAGGGCTTCAAGCGCAAGAATGAAATGATCCGTCACGGACTGGTACACGAGTCGCCGGGCTATGTGTGCCCCTTCTGTCCGGACCGGGAGCACAAATACCCGCGTCCGGACAACTTGCAGAGGTACTTTTTCCCTTTTTCCCCTTTCCCATGGCGACTTTTGTACTGGTTTTATGGTCATCATCGCTAACGCGCCAAAGACATGTTCGTGCGCACCATCAAGAAGAAAACAAGGAAGATCGACGCCTAAGAGATGTGCTCGCACAAAGGCCAGACGGCCCGAATCATCGCCGGCGCAGGCGCCACGTTGCTTGATTGCACTACCCTATATTTGTCTGGCCGCACCAGTTTATATATGGCCAACGACTTTACGATTGATTCTTACCTCCGCACGGTCCATGTCGACCGTGTTTATTCATCGGGGCAACTCGGTGATTGTTGATATTATTCTTTCTTGGCCCTCTCATAAGCTTCTTATGGGTGTATATAGGGCAGCTGGGGCGGCTATGAAGGCCATGCGCACGCTTCCGTTGCGCTTTGCATATATTGCCCCGTTCTTTCGGAAACTGCTTTTCTTTTCACCTGTTTATATTTACTCAATCATTTCCGGAAGGGAGGCTTTGGTAAGAAAAGGCCGGTATATGGGGCGGACCAAGGGGTTAAGCGGGTGATACCACGTCTAGCGATCGGATATTAGGGGTGTTTTAGCGGCTCCTTTGATTTTGGGCTTGTTGAAGTCGGCTGATATGGGGTCTGCGTGCCATTCTCTCGAGAATTTGAGAGACGGACTGATAGTGCGTCGCGTGCAATGCCGATGGCTGGGAGTCAAGTGCACTTGACCGCAGAGGACAAACAGAATTCAAGTTCGGTCTTCTGCCTCGTCCCTTTACTTGTTTACTCTGAACTCTGGCCTTGCAAAAGGACCAGGAGAGTTCGTCCAAAATAGATACGAAGTGTGGTGTGACCGAAAATAGCAGCTGAATGAGAACGAAACATGCATTATCAGACAGGAACAAGAGGCTTTTCCGTGAAAAAAAAGAGGCAGGATCAAGAGTAGTTTGGCAAAGGATGGATATACGTGCTCCGTTTTATGCATATCACTTTCCACGTCGTAGTTTGATACGGCGTTGGAAACCTCCTAGCCTGAGAAATCGAGAAGCAAAATCAGACGTGAATCCCCCTCAAGCGTCCTCCCACGGCTGCACCTGTATGCGGTCGCTGCTCAGAATGTCCACCCGTATGCCCAGCTGCTGCCGGCGCCGTCCGCTGCGCACCTCGACCAGGATGCGGAACTCGGGGGGGCCGGCCACGGCCGGCGGCATACTGCGCAACGCCGTAGATCCGGCCGCCGCCGCCGAGGCCCGGTCGAGCCCGTGCCCGAGGCTGATCTCGCCCGTCCGCAGGCCGGCCACCGTCATGGCTTGGAGGTGTCCGTCGCCCGTCTGCCCGAGAACATCGCGCTGCCGTCCGGCGCTGCCCGGCACCACGCGCTCGACGGTCACGCGCACGGCCGTCGTGCTTGCCGCCGCCGCCGCCGCCGCCGTGGCCGTGTAGACGGCGCGTGCGCGCTGCTCGACGGCCTGCACGACGAGGCGGATGTGGGCGTGGGGCCGCGCGGGGACGAGCACGGCGCGGTAGCGCAGCATGCTGTCGTCGTCGTCGGGGCTCGGGCCCTGGCTGGCCGCGGCGCCGGCATCGGGGCCGTCGAGCATCAGCGGCGCCAGCGACGTGCGCAGCTTGCCGGCGTCCTCGGCCGCAATGGGCTGCAGGTCGACCGGGACCGCCGAGCCGACGCGCAAGGTGAAGCGCGAGTGCTGGCCGCTCTCAAAGGTGGAGACGACGACGGTGTAGGTGCCCGGGTCGACGGTGCCGGCGCCGAAGCCGGCGCTGCCAATGACGTTGGCCGTCGGCGCCAGCGCTGCGAGCGCGGGCGGCGCCACGAGCGCGAACGCGCTGCCCCGGTGGTACTCGCCCGACGACACGACCAGGTCGCGCACGGCGAGCGTGGCGATGCGCTGTCCGCGCGCCCACACGAGGTCCACGCGCACCGGCACGTCGTCGGCCTCGGCGCACAGCAGCAGCGACAGCGGCGTCGCCGCCGGCACGGTCAGCGCAAACTGCGGGTTGCGCACAAAGTCGGGCGACGCCGCGCTGCCGCCGGCCGTCTCGAGCGACCAGGCGCCGCTGGCTTCGCAGTGGTGCGCCAGCGCGTCCGCAGCCGGCTCGACCCGCAGCGGCGCCTCCCTCTCCGGCTCCCGCGTCGCGGCCGAGAAGAAGGAGAGCGTAAAGGAGTACGCTGGCAGCGGCAGCTGGGACTGGGCCGCCACCACTGTGTAGGCAACGTCCTTGCGCGCCTCGAACCGCAGCAGTGTTTGCGGCGCGTCCACCAGCGGCGTGCGCTGGGTCCATCGCGGGCGGTCCAGCAGCTGCACGCGCTTTCCGTCCGTCGCAAACAGGTACAGGGCGATGAAGCCAGGCTGGCCGGCAGGGTTTGCGCCGGCATCCAGCGGGTCACTGGCAGAACGGCGTTTCCGGCGCGCCATCTCTAGATCGGCATCCTGGAAATGCCGGCTGAGGAGGATCCAGATGGGCCCGTCGGCCGCGGACTGCACTGCGTACTGAGGGTTGCCTTCCAGCGAGTGGGACATGGCCTTGGATGGCAGTGTCCAGCTAAAGTGGTGGTCCTGGCGGTGTCCAAAGAGGCGCGGGTTCCAGTTGAGATAAATGGACTCGTAGTATTGCACCACATCCTCAAAGTCGATCCAGAAGGTGCCGGTCATCGGGGCGGCTGTGGGAATGGTAGTGGCAGTTGCAGTGGGTGTGGTGGCAGTATCGGGGGTAGAGCTGGTCCCGCGCCAGGTCAGGTTGTCGCACCAGGGGTTCTTGACGAGCATGCGGCGGTTCCCGGCGGCATCCACCTGCAGGTCGAGAACAGTGTAGTCATGCTCGCCAGCTAGACCAAGTAGTGTCTCCTCCTCGGGCGACAGCCGGCCGGTGCCCAAAGTGAGCATAAGGTCACCGTAGTCGTAGGCGCTCTTGATCCGGTCCCAGACTCGGTCGGGCTCGACGTCGTTGCTCTGGATGAAAACCTGTTCGGGTATCCAGCCCGTCAGCACCCAGAGATCGGTCCCGGAATTGCTACCGGGAAAATCATAGCCGCCGTGGAGTTTCAGATACGCCTTTTCGAGAAGCGCTGGCCAGATCAACGATGGATTCTGACGGTCGACGACAAACAGGGTCCGAGATGAGGACGACGGTAGTCGATCGTCGACAATCACGCGGCGAAATGTCCCGTTGAACTGCAGGCGGAAGATGTACTTGCCGTTCTGTGAAAATCGAGGCTGGTCCTTCTCGTGGTTGTATGGGTACATTATGCCGGCCAGAAGTGAGGGTTGACTGCCTCGCCGCCTGGCATGCTTGACTATAGCGCACATGCTCGCAACAACAGAGCAGTCCGTTGTAATGTCTTGCACAAGGTCCGGTTCTTCTGTAGCCTGCATGAATCTTTCATTGGCCTGGCTCGCGTCTTCCACGCTGCAAGGAAACTGGCTCCCCGTGAAAACATCCTGCGGCCGCCTCCAGCCATCAAAGACGTCTACCTGTTGCTGCGACATGGAGAAGGCGGTATCATCCCTATCCCAACGGAAGGACTTCTTAGCTTGAAATTGTATTCGGGAATCGCCGTGACGTACCTGAATTGCTTGCCGGCCGAAGAAGAGAGCAGAAATGCATCATCTCCCGGGTCGGACTCCCACGGCGGAAACAGGGCGCCGTGCAGACGTGATGCTCGAAGCAAGATGATCTGTTCCTTTTTTGGCAACGGGCGGCCTTGGCCCAAGGCACTGCTGTGTGTTCCAGCTGTGCGACTGTCCGCTCTCCTGGCAGTCCCAGAAGCTGTCGTGGCACCGCCCAGAGATAGCAAAGCCATGGCGGACTCTACTGGAGCAGTCATGGTTTTCAGGCGCTCGCCATAGGCCATGAGCTCGCCGCATTTGCGTCGCAGACGACTTCGCTCTGCCGTGCTCTTCGCCTCCTGAACAGCTTTCATGTAGAGCTCGACCGCGGCGATGACATGGTCCAGCGCAGCCTTTCCAGAGCACTGGGCGGCCAAGACCTCTTCTTGCTTCCCTGCTGTTAGCGGAGCCGTCTGAGGTATCACAGCAAGGAAGGGGGAGTCGCACTTTGGCTTTTGCCTCCATCGGCTGCTCGGTTGTTTGGTCCGTCGTTCTCGACGGCCAGGGGGGCGTGACGGTGCTGGGAGCAGAAGCAGGGCTAGCCCAGACAGCGGGCGGTGAGAAGAGCAAAGCCAATGTCTACCGAGTGAGGCATAACCAGCTCGACGTCTCTCTTGGAGGGCACGAGAGGCCGAATGGACGGGTGGGAGCGAGGCGGTACGGAGTGGGAAGCACATTCATTGAGCCTCATCAAGCGGCAGCGTGCGGCTGGGCTGCGTGTTCGTGTGCAGGCGCGGTGCCTGGCCGCGCGGAGAGTGAGATGGAGATGCACCACAGTTGGATTTGGGGCACATCACGATGTTGACTTTGGCCTCACGTGCTGTCCCAATGCGGATGCTTATATGGCAGGAGCCTGAGCCTTGCTGACAACTCTGCGCCTTCCCGAAGCAAGTACTTTAACGTACTCGTATACTTCGTACGCCGCGGCACTCGCAGGAAGGCGCGAACTGGCCACAGTGGGCCTTTGGCGGGGAGCGCTGGCAGAGCTGCTGGATGAGTCAGCCACACAACCAAGTCCACGGCAGCGATGCCGACAACGCGCTAGCACTCCAGAACGGTGGGTGGAGAAATGGCGTGCAGACCCGCTACCCCATCCACATGTGAGTTTGGCCGAGGTTTCGCGGCTTAGATGGGCGGCCCAGAGACCCCAGAATGCCATAGCCCACCTTTTACTGGCTAATTCGCCATTCTACTGCCTCGGCGCATGGTCCCGGCTTGTCGTTGGAGTCGATTCCGTCGTCTTTTTCTCGGAGGCGCTTTCGTCATCTTCCTTCGCATTGAGTGAAGTAGACTGGCCTGGCGACTTTCGACTTCTCTGGAGCAGCCGTCTTTCGTCCTTGTTGCTTTTCCCCTTGCTCCAGCGCTTCCAGCGCTTCGTCCGATCGGCTTCTCACGGGCGCTGCTCGGCTGCATCGACTGCCTCGGCACGGTTCTGGCGACGGACACACATGCTTGCTGGCCTCCTGCTCCAAGCTACACCGCCGTGACCTTTGTGGGCGTTGGGAGAACGGATTCGATGCCTGTCCAGTCGAAGGCGGCGGCCATCGGGCCGTGGGGGAAGGCGACGGCCGGAGCGGCAGGCGCCGTGTTTGCCAACGCTCTGGTGTATCCCCTAGACATGTACGCAACAAGCTCGCGGCTTCTCTCTTCTTTGGACAGGACTAACCTCTGCAGTGTCAAGACGCGGTTGCAGGTGCAGGTGAAGCGCAAGGGCGAAAAGAGCGAAAAGGACGAGACGGGCGAGACGGGCGATGTCGAGGCGCAGGCCGCAGATGCGCCGCACTACGACTCGGCCTGGGACGCCATCACCAAGATCGCGCAGGCCGACGGGCTGGTGGGGCTCTATGCCGGCGTCGGCGGCGCGCTGATCGGCGTGGCCTCGACCAACTTTGCCTACTTTTACTGGTACTCGGTCGTGCGCGGCGTGTACGAGCGGTCGGCCAAGCTCAAGGGCCCTCCGTCGACGGCTGTCGAGCTGTCGCTCGGCGCGGTGGCCGGCGCCATTGCGCAGCTGTGCACGATCCCCGTGGCCGTCGTCACGACGCGGCAGCAGACGCAGTCCAAGGACGAGCGCAAGGGCATGCTGGCGACGGCGCGCGAGGTCATCGAGAGCGAGGACGGCGTCTTCGGCCTCTGGCGCGGCCTCAAGGCGAGCCTCGTCCTCGTCGTCAACCCGGCCATCACCTACGGCGCCTACGAGCGTCTGAAGCAGGTCCTGTTCCCGGGCCGCACAAGCTTGCGCGCGTGGGAGGCGTTCGGTACGTTGTCTCGCCCGTCCGCTCACAGTCTGCCTGTTTCGCTGACGACGGCGCAGTGCTCGGCGCCATGTCCAAGTCCCTCGCGACTCTCGCTACGCAGCCACTCATTGTGGCCAAGGTCGGCCTGCAGTCGAAGCCACCGCCGGAGCGGCACGGCAAGCCGTTCAAGAGCTTCGTCGAGGTGTTACAGTTCATCCTTGCCAACGAAGGTCCTGGTGGCCTCTTCAAGGGCATTGCCCCCCAGCTTCTGAAGGGCCTCATGGTGCAGGGCCTCCTGATGATGACCAAGGAGAGGTAACGTTTACCCCGTCTTTGTCTTCATGCCGCCTCTGCCTCTGTCCATTTCTAATAATCTTGCCAGGGTCGAGCTTCTATTCATCCTGTTCGTCCGCTACATCCGTAAGCTTCGGTCCGAGCAGCTTGCGCGAATTGGCAGCGTCGCGGCGCTGAAGAGCGTCATGCCTTTGATTGCGAAGTAAACACCGTGTCATAGACTTGGAGGTAAGCGGTACGCATATTGTGTGGCTGAAATGGGAGTTTTGTATATGTATTTCCCCTTGTTTGCGCATCGGTTTGTCGTGTACCTGGTCATTAGAGCATTATCCCAGAATCTACACTTATGGTGGTAACTTGGCGCAGCGTTCTTCGGGGCACGCTCCACGTGACGAAAATGGCACAGAATTGGTGATGCACGTGATATAGTGGCGTGCTCCACTTCAGCCACAAGGAAAATTGCAGTTTGCCCTTTTCTCGCACAAACCAAAAATCCCCTCCCAATTCTGCCCTAGTATTTCAATTCCTTTCCATCACCACGCTTTTCCTTACTTTTGATCAAGGAACGACACAAATACCGTCGCCATGGCCAGTATGTATATCACGGGCGGCTGTGTGAGCACAGAGACGGCTTGCTAACGTCACTCTCTACAGAGTCAAAGAACTCGTCCCAGCACAACCAGTCGCGCAAGGCGCACCGGAACGGGTATGTCGAGACGAAACTATAGCGGACGAAGTCGAGCAGAGACTGGAAGAGGGAACTGGGAACGAGATTTGCAAGTTGTCGACTAACCACGAACGCTGCCCACAGCATCAAGAAGCCGAAGACCTCCCGCTACCCGTCGCTGAACGGTACCGACCCCAAGTTCCGGAGAAACCACAGACACGCCCTGCACGGCACTGCCCGCGCCCTGGTACGGCCGCCCCGCGACGATGCTTCGTGCCGCCCCGATCAGAGAAGAGATCTTTGACTAACTGTGTTGCAGAAGGAGTTCAAGGAGGGCAAGCGCGAGTCGGCATAAACGGATGGATCTGCACGCATAAGATGGGTAGGAGGTGAACAACAACAGGAAAAAGGGAATATCCAAGGCATCCTGCTTCTGGGGGAGTTCTTTGCGCAGGAACGGTACCGATGAGAAACCAAGGGAAATCCAAATCAAATAACAAATACGCGTCCTAGCCAAGACCGTGATGGATGTGTTCCCGCCAGCCCTTGCCGACGCGCAGAGACCGAAGCTCTGAGCATCCCAGACCGACGCCATCCAGCCAGAGACGGCGGCCAGTGCAGCGAACGCGTCTGCCAACGTGCCGGCTCATCCGGGCTTCCAGCCTCTCCAGGTCTGCTTTTCGATTTTGTTTGTGAATATGCTCCTCGCTGTCGGCTGGCAACCCGCTCAGAAGCTCCCATTCTGCAGCGGGACCAGCAAAGACTGCAGATGACCCAACGGCATTAGTGTGTACAGCATAGAGCTTCTCATCCGTGCTCAATTGTTGAAGGAATTTTCTTCGTGCCAAGATTAAGAACCATCTCCCCATCGATTACCAAACACCCTGGCTTTGATTTCTCTACGGCATGGGTGCATGAATGACGGGGGACAAGTCTGCAATGGCGCTGTCATTGCGTGACAGACTGCCTGACCGCAGCCGACGTCACAGCAAACGCTGATGGGTATGTGCCGGCCGTGTATCTGCACATGCATATCTACGAGCACCGGATAACTCTGACCGAGCATGCGTGCCAACGTCGGAGTACTTGGCGGTGAAGGTGAGCAGTGCCGGGCAGTGCCGAATTCTGTCTCGATACGAGTACGAGTTTCTGCGGTGACGCGTAGTGTTCGGCACTGAGTGTCCGCCAGAGATCTGGATCGTACGAGTGTGTAGGGACGCGTACTTTGTCGGTTACAGACTTATGTCGACAAGAAGTCCGTTGCAGCAATCAGTCGTAGGAGTGTAGCAATACGAATCTCTTTGTACAGTATGGGCGCGGCTATAATTAGCAGAGATGGAAAGACCGGCTACGAGCATGAGTACTAGTGAGTAACGGAGTGCTTGTCCTTGTAGACGCAAACCCGGACTTGCTTCGTACGAAGGGTCGGCTGCTCCTGCTCGGTTGCGTGCCGGCGCGCCCTAATCTTGTTCCTTCCTCGCTGCAGCTCTGTGCGCTAGACGTTCTAGGCGGTCCCTGGCGGGAACCCACCGTTTCAAGGTTTCGCGCTGCGGAGTATTTTTCGCTGGGCCTTTGCCTTTTGCCTCCCATTCTCCTTTTGCCTTTTGCCCTTGCCCTCATCGCCATCTGCATCAGCCTCCTTGCCGCGTTCTGCAAGCTGCGTTTCGTTTCTCTGTCCTTTGCGGCGGCCAGTTGGATATCGGGCCCGTCTGCTGTTCTGTTGTGCTGTGTGCTGTGCTGTGTGCTGTTCTGCTTCTGCTGCTCCGCCGACATTGCCATTTGCTTCGACCAGCCATCCGCATTTCGCATTGGCTTTCCGGTCTTCCGCCTGCCACCGCACTTGTTCTCGATTCTAGATTCGTCCGTGCTGGCACCTCACTTGTGTCCGTCCTGCTTCGCATCGTGCGTCTTGCAGCATCTGGGCAACACTCAGCTTCCCGCTGCTGGCACCGTTTCTGTGAGCTTCACCTTTCCCCTTCCGGCTGCCTTTTGCCTTTTGCCTTTTTGCCTTTTGTCGTCCTCGGTCACCACGCCTCTTGCGCCTCTGCTCTCCTGTTTCTGCTCTCCCCCACTAGCTCCGGCTCCTCTTTCACTCCTCTGCCTCCGCCTCTGCTCCCCCTGAAGCCTCCACCCCGTCCACCTCGTCTGCTGGCTGCTGCTCGTCCTCGGACGGCCTGCCGGCGCCGGCTGCACAGAGTCTCCACGACGATGCATCCTGGCCCCGTCCGTCTGCCCGTGCTCGCGCTTGCACTCGTGTTCCCCCTTGCCCTCGTCTCCCCTTGTTCGTGCTTGGCCCGCTCCCTTCCCATCCTGCCGTTGCATTGGGCTTCGGCCATCTGGCTTCAGCTGGCGCCGCCCTCGACGTCTCCGTACTTTGCAATACGAGCTCTCGACGCGCGGTCCATCTCAACTGCATGCCTCCTGTCTGCTCTCTTTTCGTCCTCTGCAGCACCGCACTCTTCCGTCAACAGCTTCGCTAACCCGGTGTTCTGGCATCAGATATCTCATCGCCTTCTCCTGCGCAGGGCAGCTGAGCTGCAAGAGTTTCGAAATCGAGAACCCCAACGCATCAGTAATACGGCAACATTGCAGACATAATTCCGTCGTCCGTCGGGCACTCCGTTCACGCCAGCGCGTCTTGTATCTTTGCTGTCCTCCGTCTCCTTCTGCTCCGTCGGACACTGAAACGTCGACTCGCTTCACGCCCTTTTCCACTGCTTCTAGCCCAGGCTGCAGGCTTCTTTCGTCCAACACGGGACGATTTCCAACCCACCCAGCTGGTCTCCGGCCTAGCTTTGAGCTCGGCCCTCGGAAAATCTCGAAACGCCTGTTGCCTCTCGCGGGCCACTGATCACCCTGACGTCTCCTTCTTGTGCGAACAGCGGCGCTGTTTCATCTGACACAAATCCGCAACCCTGACCGGCGTCATCCTCCTGACGACCACACCTTGGAGGTCGCCTCGCCTACTTTTATATCTTCTGCCTCTTGCCCCTTTTCTCCCTTCCACTCTCATCTTTACTGGCCTTGTTGATCATGAACAACATGTCCAACCTTGCCAACAACCGGATGAGCACGCCCGAGATAGGCCACAACACATTGCGGCCGCCATCCTCGCGTGCCGTGGGCAGCACTACCCACCTGCGTGCTTCTGCTGACGTAGCCGCCATGACCGGTTCCGCCGTCCCGGCCAGCATCCGCCCTTCGTCCGATTTCTATGGCCAGGCCCGTCCCGGCCCCGGCCAGGGCGTCGGTGAACTGGACCCGCAGGACAAGGTTGCCCAGGACTGGATTGCCGACATTGACCAGTACGAGACCACTCTCGAGGAGATGGCCGCCGCTACGCAGGACCAGGACTTCAAGGACGAGCTGAGCGCCATTGAGCAGTGGTTCCGCGTCCTCAGCGAGGCCGAGCGCACTGCCGCCCTGTATGCCCTTCTGCAGCAGACAACCCAGGTGCAGATCCGCTTCTTCATCCAGATCCTGCGCCAGATGGGCAAGAACCATCCCATGTCCGGCGTCCTGTCGCCCGCCAACTTTGACAAGGGTAAGCTGATGGCTCTCCGGCTTGCTTGCTTGCTTGCTTGCTTGCTTGCTTGCTTGCTTGCTTGCTTGCCTGCTTGCCTGCTTGCCTGCTCGCGGCTGCCTCTTTACCCATGACTAACGTGGCATAGACCCCATGTCGAGCCGGCTCACCGATGCTATGAGCAAGCTGAGCGTCGATTCGGCAAGAAACTCCATGGCGCGCAACTCTGTTCTGTCTACCGGCAAGCGCCAGTCTGGCCTCGACCTCTCGACCATCAATGCCATGTTCCCCGATGCTGCCGCCGCTATTGCCACCGAGAAGGCCAAGTTCACGCAGCAGACAGGCAACCCGCCTGTCTCGAACCGCAACAGCACCATTGACCCCCGGAACTCTCTGGCCACGCCTTCCATCACCGGCGGAGATGCCGCCGCTGGTGCTGCGTCGAACGGCCAGGTCCCGCCGTCGCCTTGGGGCCACGCGCCTGCGATCCCTCCGCCGTCGCCTGGCCAGCCCCCGATGGGCCAGTTTGTCCAGCCGCCGCCGTCTGCCGGCCTGCGCTCTCCCCGGCCCGCCGTGTCGTCGGGCGGTCAGGTCCAGAACACCACCATTACGACGGCGGACAAGAACCAGGTCGAGCTGCCGATGCTGTCGCCGTACGGTGCCAGCGGCAACTGGGCGTCCATGGTGAACACGCCCATGGTGGCCAACTTCAACCAGCCCGGCGGCGCCAACCAGGCCGACATGGTCGCCAATGCGACGGCCATGAAGCTCGCAGCCCTGTCGACGGTCAACAACCGCTTTGCGCTGGACGATGTGCGTAAGTACCGCCGCGCCCGCTCGAACGATGCGCCCGGCGCGCAGAACCCGCTGTCGCCTGGCGCGCCCACGATCAACTTTCCTGGAACGAACGTGGTCATGGTCAATGAGCACGGGCAGGTTCTGGACCCGTCGCTTTCGCTTGGGGCCCAGTCGCCGCTTGGCTTCGGCGCCCACCGGTCGCGGCCCAACTCTCCTGGTATTGCGATGCAGGGCGGCTTCGGGGCGATGTCGTTTACCTCTCCCCAGAACAACGGATTCCTCAGCGCCTACGAGGGTGCGCCACTGGTGGGCAACAGTCTGGCGCTGGGTCTCGGCCAGTTCGGCATGGGCGGGCACGAGGGGTATCTGTCGGATCACTCGGACATGGTTCGCGGGCGCTCGCCGCGTGGTCGACGTGGCAGCTCCAAGCCGCCTGAGGATCCCACGGACCCGACTCTCCTGCAGGACATTCCCAGCTGGCTCCGCAGTCTCCGTCTGCACAAGTACACGGACAACCTGAAGGACATGAAGTGGACGGACCTGATTGAGCTGGACGACAAGCAGCTCGAGGACCGGGGTGTGAACGCACTTGGCGCAAGACGCAAGATGCTCAAGGTGTTTGAGCAGGTGAAGGGTACGTGGTCTCTGTCCAACTGTTCGTGTCAAAAGACACCCGAGCATATGAACTAACTCGGCTACAGAGGCGAAAGCCGACGGCAAGCTCATGAAGCTGTCATCCTAAGTGTTCGCACTCCGGGCGAGCAGGAAGATCGACACGGGGATGACAGCCCGAGTGAACGGCAGGCCCTGGCACAATACGACGAGTACGCATCGGCGGTCCAACTAATACATACGACACATTCACGTGTAGTCTTTCTCTCACGCGCTCGCTATTTATTTGTTTTTTTCGCAAGCTGGATTCTAAACACGAAAGAAACAAGACAAATCATGGTCAGCGCAGCCGCAATACGGGCAAGCTGCGAATCTCTGGTGGATTCGAAGAACGGACGGGACGGAACGATTTACGTATGAAGACATCCAGAGCGCATTATCAGTGTCGGGGGAAAACGGGGAGCGGCATGTGGCCCAATCTAGGAAGGGTGGCGTCTTGACATGCTGGGATAGATGTGCATTGTGTAGGAAGATATGGAAGATCTCGACGACTTGACTTTTGCGTGCTCGGTAAAGAAGTGCGTGCCATGTTGTAGTTCTATCGGTCAATTGCCACCAGAGCCGCACGCTTGGATTACATAATAGGCCCACAATTCTCATCTACAAGGGACGTTCATCGTCCATTTCCTGCACAAAGGTCGACGACTGCCACTATCATCCGCGGCAGCAGGGACAGACGGCATGGCTGACGACATGGACATGGACGACGACATGGAGCTGGGCGAGTCGACAGTGTACGCTGGGACGGCGGACGCCGAAGCTGGCGACGACGATGAGGGTGGCGACGACGTGTCGGATGCGGACTCGGACTACCTGGAGCTGCAGGCAGACATTGCGCGTCTGGACGCGAGCCGACACGCGTTTCTGTCGGAGCACCTGGGGCCGGACTACCAGGCGGAGGACGACGAGGGGGGCGGCAGTCGCGGGGGCGGCGGCGGGCGGCGGAAACGCGGGCCGCGCAAGGCGGCGAAGCCGTCGGGGGAGGTCAAGCTGCAGCTGCAGCACGCGCACCAGCTGTTCATGGACCACCGGTACGAAGAAGCGCTGGACATGCTGCACGAGATTATCCGGGTGAACGCGGAGACGCACGCGGCGTGGACGCTGATGGCCTCGATCAACCAGGACCTGGGGCGGCGCGACGAGGCGATCATGGCCATGGTGTTCGCCGCGCACCTGGAGCCGAAGCGCGTGTCGGGCTGGCTGAGCACGGCGGACTATGCGCTGGCGGAGGCGGAGGACGACGACGGGGCCGGCGCGGACGCGCTGGCGCTGGCGACGGAGGAGGAGCGCGAGAAGCGGCAGAACCGGCGGCTGCAGAACCTGCAGATTGCGCGGCTCTGCTACTCGGGGGCGATCCGCGCGGACAAGGACAGCATCGCGGCGCGGCTGGGCAAGGCCAACGTGTGCCTCGAGTTCGGGCAGGCCACGAACGCGGCGACCGAGTACGTGCGTGTGCTGAAGCGGCGGCCGTACTCGCTGCAGGTGATCCGCAACCTGGCCGAGGCCTCGTACGACTCCGTGCGCGGCGCCGCGACCATCCACGCGGCCATCAAGGCGTACCGGCGGGCCATTGCGCACCTGCAGAAGCGCAAGGCGCAGGGGCCCGGCCACGGTGACGGCCACGACGGCGGCCAGAGCCTGTACCAGTGGCAGCTGGCCGAGCCGCCGGACGTCGTGTTCGAGGACGGCGAGGCGTTCTCGTGGATGGACGTGACCATCTACGTGGAGCTGTTCGCGGCCGTGTCGCAGTACGCCGAGGCCATTGCGGTGCTCAAGAGCGTCGCGCGCTGGATGCTCGGCCGCGGCGCCGCCGAGGAGATGGCGTTCTGGGAGGCCCATGCCCGGGCGCACGACGACGACGACTGCGAGTGGGACCTCCAGGACGACCCGCGGCGCATGCGCGTGCCCGGCTTCCAGCGCGGCCGCTACCCGTCGGCGACCTACGGCCAGGGCCTGCCGATCGACCTGCGCACCAAGCTGGCCATCTACCGGCTGAAGCTGGGCCACGAGGAGGAGGCCATTGTATGTTTTTGTCTTGCTTCTCGTACCTACAGTCTTCCCTTGCCTCTCTGACCTGTCCTCTACCTCGTCTTCTTGCCTCTCTTACAGTTTCCGTCTCTACCTACAGCGCTGACCGTGCAGGAACACCTTCGCTTTATCGATCCCCAAGACGCCAACACGACCGAGATGATGCGCACGGCGCCGCATCTGCTCAAGGATGTCGGCGTCGAGCTGTACGCCGCCAAGCGGTCCGAGCTGGCGCTGCAGTACCTCGAGCTGTACCGCATGCTGAACCGGCAGGCGCCGATGCCGGCGGCGGTCGCGTACAACCAGTACGGCGACGAGATCGAGACCGGGACGGCTGACGCGTACGCCGACGCTGCTGGCGCCGATCCCCTGGTCGGACCCGGGTACGAGGACGCCGAGGCGCTGGTGCTGCAGGGCAAGTGCAACCTCGAGCTGCACGACCACGCGGCGGCCGAGGAGTGCTTCCTGGCGGCGATTGAGGCGGACGACGAGAACGTCGACGCGCGGTTCGAGCTCGCCAAGATGTACGAAAAGGTGCACGAGAAGGAGCAGGCGTTCATCCTCGTCAACGAGGCGCTGTCGCTGGAGGCGCAGCAGAAGCAGGCGCTGGCGGCGGCTGGCGGCAGCGGCGGCGGTCTCGGCGGCGAGGAGGGGCGGGGCGAGGCCGGCGTGGGTGCCGCGGGCGGGGCGGGCGTGGCGGAGGCAGCAGGCAGCACAGCGGCCCCGGGCGGGCGGCGGCGCGGCCACGCGGCCAGCCTGGAGACGGCGGCGTACCGGGTGTTCCTGGACAGCGACGGCAAGGTGGTGCGGCGGCGGCGCAAGTACCGCCGGGACGGCGACGGCGAGGAGGGGCGGCGGCGCGCACCGCGGTCCCGGGGCGACGGCGAGGAGGGCGACGGCGACGGCGACGGCGGCGGCGCGCGGCACGGCGGACTGCACCGGCGCGTCCTCCGCGGCCACGCGCGGCGCTTCTTTGCCAGCCCGGCGGCGCAGGTCGAGTTCGAGGCCGAGACGTCGGCGCGGCTGCGCGCGCGCTACCAGCTCTGCCGCGACGTCCAGGCGCGCGCGCACGCGGGCGACGCGGCGGCGGCGGCGGCGTGGATGGACGCGGCCAAGGAGCTCATCGACGACTTCCGCTCGTTCCGCGACTTTTACACGTGGGACAAGTACGTGCAGTTCCTGGGCTACAACAACTTTCTGCACGACCGCGGCGGCGAAGCAGCGGGTGCCGGCAGCAAGGACCTCACGGCGATGGTGGAGCGTCTGCAGCAGAGTGAGTCGGTCTTTTCCTGTCTTCCTGTCTTTTCCTGTCTCCCTTTCTGTCTTTTCCTGTCGCCCTTCCTGTCTTTTCCTCTGTCTTTCCCTTTGTCTTTCCCTTTGTCTTTCCCTTACTGGTCCTGACAGACAGATCTCGCGCCGGCAGACGACTCCGACACAGCCGACGGGCCGGCCGCGCCGGCGGCCGGACGGCGCGACTTCCGGGGCATCCCGTTCGACGACTGGCTGGCGCTCTTCCTCGAGTACGCGCTGGGCCTGGCGCACGCGGGCCGGGCGGCGGAGGCGTACGCGGTGTGCCAGTCGGCGCACGACTCGACGGTGTACCGGCAGAACGACAGCGCGTTCCTCATCCACCTGACGTGGGCGGCGTGCGCGGTGCGCGCGGGCGACGAGCAGACGTGCGTGGCGGTGGCGCGCTACTTTATGCGCGACCGGCCCTTCACGACGGACTGCTACCGGCTCTTTGGCGCCATGTGCCGGCTCTGCCGCGCGCCCTCGGCCTGGTTCAGCGCGAGCCCGGCGCAAAAGTACATTCTGCGCCAGATCCGCCAGCGCGACGAGGCGCTCGCCCGCGCGGCGCGCGCCGACGGGCTTGATCCGCAGGCGCCCGCGGCGGCGCGCGGCCTCGACGCCTGTCTGCTCGTCATGTACGGCCACATTCTGTTTGCGTCGACGAGCTACCACTTTGCGCTCAACTACTACCAGCGCGCGCTCGCCGTCGACCCCGGCAACGCCGTCGTCAGCCTCTGCATCGGCCTGTCGTACGTCCACTGGGCGCTCAAGCGCCAGGCCGAGAACCGCCAGTACCTGCTGACGCAGGGCCTCAACTTTCTGTTCCGCTACGTGGCCGCGCGGACGGCCGCCGACACCGACGCCGCCTCGGCCGCCCACGCCCGGCGCGAGGCCTTTTACAACGTGGCGCGGACCTACCACCTGCTGGGGCTGCACGCGCTGGCGGCCGAGTACTACGGCAGGGTTCTGGCGGAGACCGGCGGCGCCGACGGCCCCGACACGGAGACCGGCCGGCACCGCCCCGATCTGCGGACGGAGGCCGCCTACAACCTGCGGACATACTATCTGCTGGCGGGCAACCAGAAGGCGGCCATGGCGGTGGCGCGAGCGTATCTCGTGCTGTGAGGCCGGCGCACAGGGCACGAGGCGTCAGCACAGGCGTCAGCACAGGCGTCGTGATGCGGCCTTGTATCTTGTTGTATCTGACTTGTAGAAGCCCCATTCCGTGGACGGAACACGCCTGTGTTACGTAATCACGGATGCTGTCTGCGTCTGTCGCCGGCTGTTTCTGCCGATCGTACGGGGTCCTTGCCAGCGCTGGGCCATGCTACGCCACCGGCTAGTTCTGCGGCTGGGCCGTCAGCGCATCCTTGTGGCATTGGCGTCTGTCCGGCGCCAATGCCGTCGTTTCTGTTTGTCAGGTGTGGCAACTTGTCGTAGCTGGGACGGCGCCGTGCCAGCACGCGTGGCAGGCGGTCGGGCCATCTGTGCGGGAGTCGTGGGATGAATGCGATGGCAGTATCGTGTTGCGCCGCTGTGCCGTGTCGTCGAGCGTCTGTTGCCGCGTTATATCGTGATCAAAGTACGGTGTGCTCGATGCTACGTGTTGTGCTATTTATGATCTTCAAAGATATACATAAAGTACGCATATCATAAAGTATACAGATCATAAAGTATACAGATCATAAAGTAAGGAATGGCATTGCAGGAGGATACAAGTACAAGTACAACAGAGTCGAAGTGAAGAATGGTATTGCTGGCATTCGATGCAACTATTTCAACAAACGAACAAACTAAGAAAACCCATACTTTTGGTGACGTTATATTAAGCCATATGCAGCTTAGCAAACAATGCGCCTTCGGTCCAGTAGGTAATGGCGAAAAGTCTGCACGCGGCAGGTACGACGCCGCCCGCGCCCGTGCTGCCGGCGCCCACCAGTGACGTAGCGCCGTGGGGGGCGCCGTGCCCTGCGACCGAACGGGCAGCCGCACGTCGGCCGGACGTGCTTTGTGCCTTCCGCGGGGCTTCGCCGAGGTACCTCGCTGCTGCCATCGCGCCTTCCCGGTGAAGCTGTGCCTGTCTTCGCTCCTTCTCTGCCTGCTCCATGTCTGTAGCTGCGTGACGGCACGTGAACGGCAGCGGTCGTGTTCTTCGGAGGATGGAACGTGCTATAGATATTCCCCGTAAAAGTGCTGTAGCTGCCGATCTGCGTGATCGGCATCGCGAGCTCCCTCGACCAGCTAACCTACATAACTGTCGTTGCAGACCGTCGCGGTACTGTGCAAGTGGCTGCGGCCTACACCAAACCTGCCTAGTCCCGCCCTGCCTTCGTCTCTCCTCCCCGGGCCTGCGCTGCGCCGTGTCTGTCTCACACTGCTCTGCCACTCTTCTCCTTCTTTCAGACACATCTTCTCGTTTCCCTTCTTTTCTGCTTCTGCCTGCCCACGCCCTCTTCTACCACCCAATCTCGCCGTCATCATGTCCGGCCGCCCCATCTTCGTGGCTACGCACCCGCGCAGCTGCTCGACAGCTTTCGAGCGGGTACGCTCTCTTCGTCGGACGCCTGCTCGTCCCAGCTCTCGTTCCGGTACTGACTCGCCGCCAGGTCTTCCTCACCCGCTCTGAGACTATTGCCTGTGCCCACGAGCCCTTTGGCGATGCCTTCTACTACGGCCCCGAGCGTCTTGGCCACCGCTTCACCGATGATCTGGCTTCCCGTGAAACCAGCGGCTTCTCCCAGGTCACTTACAAGGACGTGCTCGATCGCTTCGATGACAAGAGCAACGGCAGCAAGGTGGGCTACCAGCAATGCGCTTGCTTCTGCCCATGGCTCCCCTGCTCACTGCCTCCCAGCGCGTCTTCATCAAGGACATGGTCTACTACCTGATGCCGCCCCATGGCAAGCCCGTCACCATTGCCCCGTCCCTGGCTGCCCAGTCGGCCGGACCTGAGGACGAGGGTGCCAACCCGACTGTCATTCCGCGCTCCATCCTGAGCAAGTTCCAGTTCGCCTTCCTCATCCGCCATCCGCGCTTCTCCATCCCTTCGTACTACCGCTGCACCGTGCCGCCCCTGGTCGACACCACCCTCTTCCACGACTTCCTCGCCTGCGAGGCCGGCTACACCGAGCTGCGCCGCCTGTTCGACTACCTGCGCGACCAGGGCCTCGTCGGTGGCGCCTCGCCCATCGTCCTGATCGACGCCGACGACCTGCTGGACCGCCCGGCCGCCGGCATTGAGACCTTTTGCAAGCATGTCGGCCTCGAGTACACCCCTGACATGCTGGAGTGGCCGGACGAGAAGAACCAGAGAATCGCCTCGAACGCGTTTGAAAAATGGGCTGGCTTCCACAACGACGCCCTCTCCAGCACGGGCCTGAAGGCGCGCACCAGCCATCGTGTATGTCCTGCTGTCGCATCGTCTCTGGCAGCTATTGCTCTCCTACTACACTTACTAACGACGCAGAAACCGCTCACAAATGACGAGGAGGATGCGCAGTGGAAAGAAAAGTACGGCGAAAAGGGCCAGCAGCTCATCCGTAAGTGCGTCGATGCCAATGTTGCCGACTACGAATACCTCAAGTCTTTTGCGCTCCAGTTTTGAGCTCGCTGTATAACGCTGGCGAAATTGCTTTTGAAATGTATTTGGGATGGTCCTGGGCCAACAGCTATGGCCGTAGCAGCGATGTGAAAAATCGAAATGCTCGTACAATATTCATACACGTTCGCCTTTATGCAGCCGTCGTGTCGACTCGTGTTTTTACTTTTCCGTGTCCCATTTTCCCGGAATGTAGCTTTGTTTTGTACCACCTTGCATGAACATCATACAGTCTCTTCCTCTTCCTCTGCCTCTTCCCCGATTGGTGTCTTCGTGTCCAGCGAGGGGATGCCCGCGACGTGAACCACATTCTGGGACCACGATTCCGCCATGTTGCGATCGTACTCGTTGGCCCAGAACACGGTGGCTCCAATTAGTTCGGGGGCTGCCGATTCTGTTGCCGCCGATTCTGTCGCTGCCGTCTCTGTCGTCGCCGTCTCTGTCGCCGCCGTCTCGGAGCTGGGCCTCACTTTGATGCGGTTGCCCGTGCCGGCACCGCCGAGCACCGCTGCCACATCAGCAATGCTGTTGGCGCGCTGATCGCAGAGCGCGGCGGCGAGCTGCTTGCGATCGAGCTTCGCAAACTCTTCCTTCTGGTAGCCCCATGACAGCTCGTGTACTCGGCGGAACTCGCGCAGCTTGTGGTACACCGACTGGCCAACAACGCCCTGGCCCGGCTCAAACTGGATCAGCGCCATTGGCTTCCAGTAGTCCTTGCGCAGCTTCATCGGAATCGTCTTTTTGCCGTTGAAAGGGAGCTGCTTGAGCGCGCGGTTGAGCTGCAGGAGCGAGAGCCGTTAGCCGTGGATGTTGTCCCACTACAGAGGGGGCCAGAGAGGAAGAACGTACCCGCAGCACCGGCTTGTGCGAGTAGACCACCTGGTTCGTCGTGAGGTGGTTGAAGATCCAGATCTGCTCGCCGTGGCCCTCGGGAAACTTGGTCAGCTCCGGCTGCGGCTTGCGGTACCGCGCCTTCGTCGACCCCATGCGCAGCCCGGCGATCGCCTGTGCGGCTGCCGAGCTGCCCGTCGCCCATTGGCGGAGACACCGTGCTGCTAGTCCGTTCATCGTGCTGTGCGTCTGATCACCGTCCGCCGAGCGCTTCGGGTCGCCGGCCGTGACGCTTCGCTTGGCCGAAAATGTTAAAATTTGGTTGTGGTCACGTGATATAAAGTATCACGTGGTATGACATAAGGTGGGCTGATTCGCGGCCAATGCGCGACTGACACAGGGCCGATAGACGACCGATAAGCAGCCCCTCACCCGACAAGCCTGTTCAGGTGCGCTGTAATGCGTTCAGCAGAGTAAGCACCCCGCGGGCCCCACCAAACGGCGGCCAATAGGCTCGCACCGGCTGTTGCTGTACTGCTAGGCGGTTCGAGAGCCTTCTGTTAGCGGAAAGTACCACCCGGACGCTTCGAGCATCATCGTCAGATCCCATGTTCGGCTTCTTCTGGAAGCAACTTCATGACTGGTGCCCACCTCCATCAGCCATAAAAGAAGCTACCCCGAGCTACACAGCATCCTGTTGTCTCTTCTTTCTTCATTGCATTCTTCCACACTTGTTGAAACCAACACGATACCCGCGCACGAAACTGGATTTCTATTTCTTCGAATTTCGTCAGACACTTTGAAACAGCTCTGATTTACGAAAAGCTTCAATCTGGACAGCCAAGTTTCCAGTATCACACACAATCCCATCACACACATTCCACAACACACATCACATCCGCCATCATGAATTCCAAGATGGATTTCACCGACCGCGCCCAAAAGGCCGTCGAAGACGCCATCAACCTCGCAACACAGTACGGCCACACGCAAGTCCTGCCAGTGCATCTGACAGTGGCGCTGCATGACCCGCCAGCAGACGAGTCCAAGGACCAGCAGAATGCACCGGCCGGCTCCAACGTCTCGTTCCTCCGCCAGGTGGTCGAGCGGGCACACGGCGATCCACAGCTCTTTGACCGGGCGCTGAAGAAGAGCCTGGTGCGGCTACCAACGCAAGATCCGCCGCCAGACAACATTACCTTTTCGCCGTCGCTCGCAGCCGTCTTCCGCAAGGCAGCGGAGCTCCAGAAGATGCAGAAGGACAGCTACATCGCCGTCGACCACCTCATCTCGGCCCTGGCCGAGGACCCGTCGGTGCAGGTCAGCCTGAAGGAGGCCAACGTGCCCAAGGCGAAGCTCATCCAAGACGCCGTGGCGGCGATTCGCGGCACGCGGCGCGTCGACTCGAAGACGGCCGACACGGAGGAGGAGAACGAGAACCTGGCCAAGTTCACCATCGACATGACGGCCATGGCGCGCGAGGGCAAGATCGACCCCGTCATCGGCCGCGAGGAGGAGATCCGCCGCGTCGTGCGGATCCTGTCGCGGCGCACCAAGAACAACCCGGTGCTGATCGGCGAGCCCGGCGTGGGCAAGACCACGGTCGTCGAGGGCCTCGCGCAGCGCATTGTCAACGCCGACGTGCCGGACAACCTGGCCGCCTGCAAGCTGCTGTCGCTCGACGTCGGCGCGCTGGTGGCCGGCAGCAAGTACCGCGGCGAGTTTGAGGAGCGCATGAAGGGCGTGCTCAAGGAGATCACCGAGTCCAAGGACATGATTGTGCTCTTCGTCGACGAGATCCACCTGCTGATGGGTGCGGGCTCGTCGGGCGAGGGCGGCATGGACGCGGCGAACCTGCTCAAGCCGATGCTGGCACGCGGCCAGCTGCACTGCATCGGCGCCACGACGCTGGCCGAGTACCGCAAGTACATTGAGAAGGACGCGGCCTTTGAGCGCCGTTTCCAGCAGGTCATTGTCAAGGAGCCGTCGATCCCCGAGACGGTGTCGATCCTGCGCGGTCTGAAGGAGAAGTACGAGGTGCACCACGGTGTCAACATCACGGACAGCGCGCTGGTGTCGGCGGCCAACCTGGCGGCGCGCTACCTCACATCGCGGCGGCTGCCCGACTCGGCGGTCGACCTGGTGGACGAGGCGGCGGCGGCGGTGCGGGTGGCGCGCGAGTCGCAGCCCGAGATCATCGACTCGCTCGAGCGCAAGCACCGGCAGCTGGAGATTGAGATCCACGCGCTGTCGCGCGAGAAGGACGAGGCGTCCAAGGCGCGGCTGGTGCAGGCGAAGCAGGACGCCAGCAACGTGGAGGAGGAGCTGCGGCCGCTGCGCGAAAAGTACGACAGCGAGCGGAAGCGCGGCAAGGAGATCCAGGAGGCCAAGCTGAAGCTGGAGCAGCTCAAGGTCAAGATGGAGGACGCGTCGCGGATGGGCGACACGGGGCGGGCGGCCGACCTCAAGTTCTACGCGATCCCGGAGCAGGAGGCGGTGATCAAGCGGCTCGAGCGGGAGAAGCAGGTGGCGGACGCGGCGCTGGGCGCCAACTCGGCCGACGCGGGCGGCGCTATGATCACGGACGTGGTCGGGCCGGACCAGATCAACGAGATTGTGGCGCGGTGGACGGGCATCCCGGTGACGCGGCTCAAGACGTCGGAGAAGGAGAAGCTGCTGCAGATGGAGAAGGCGCTGGCCAAGATCGTGGTGGGCCAGCGCGAGGCGGTGCAGTCGGTATCGAACGCGATCCGGCTGCAGCGCTCGGGGCTGGCGAACCCGAACCAGCCGCCGTCATTCCTGTTCTGCGGCCCGTCGGGCACGGGCAAGACGCTGCTGACCAAGGCGCTGGCCGAGTTTCTGTTTGACGACGCCAAGGCGATGATCCGCTTCGACATGTCCGAGTACCAGGAGCGGCACTCGCTGAGCCGGATGATCGGCGCGCCGCCGGGCTACGTGGGCCACGACAGCGGCGGCCAGCTGACGGAGGCGCTGCGGCGGCGGCCCTTTTCGATCCTGCTGTTCGACGAGGTCGAGAAGGCGGCCAAGGAGGTGCTGACGGTGCTGCTGCAGCTGATGGACGACGGCCGCATCACGGACGGCCAGGGCCGCCAGGTCGACGCCAAGAACTGCATCGTGGTGATGACGTCGAACCTCGGCGCCGAGTTCCTCAGCCGGCCGTCGGGCAAGGACGGCAAGATTGATCCGACCACGCGCGAGCTCGTTATGAACGCGCTGCGCAACTACTTCTTGCCCGAGTTCCTCAACCGCATCTCGTCGATTGTCATCTTCAACCGGCTGACGCGGCGTGAGATCCGGCGCATCGTGGACCTGCGCATCGGCGAGATCCAGAAGCGGCTGCACGACAACAACCGCAACGTCGAGATCGTCGTGTCGGACGAGGCCAAGGACTACCTGGGCAACGCCGGCTACTCGCCGGCGTACGGCGCGCGCCCGCTGGCCCGGCTGATCGAGAAGGAGGTGCTCAACCGGCTCGCCATCCTGATCCTGCGCGGCACCATCCGCGACGGCGAGACGGCGCGCGTCGAGCTCGACGACGGCAAGATTGTCATTATGTCCAACCACCACGACAGCGACATTGCCTCGGACGACGACTCGATGATGATCGACGACGAAGACATCGAGGAGGTGGTGGGTGCCGACGAGGACGACGATCTCTTTGACTAAGACAGGAGGTGCGAAATTGATCATGTTTACGATTGCATGTTAGGGACAAGGGCACAAGGAACAAGGAGCATTGCGCATGGAGAATGGTTTACTGTAAGGACATGATGAGTCAGTTATGTAACGAAGGAAGTTCGGACAACTATGAATAGAGAAACTGAAAGATGGCATCGGATTACATGGAGATAGAAACATGGGAATACAAGTAAATTCTCTATTATACCCGTGGAAGGGGAATACAAGTAAATTCTCTATTATACCCGTGGAAAGGGGAATACAAGTAAATTCTCTATTATACCCGTGGAAGGGGAATACAAGTAAATTCTCTATTATACCCGTGGAAAGGGGAATACAAATTCTCTAGATTATACCCGTGGAAAACCTGACCACAAGTAGGCCCAAGGAGCCTCAATGCTAGAGGTAGTTTTGGTGCTTGTGATGCCAAACGAAGCAGCAGGAAACCTGTCGGAATAACTTCCTAGTCATCGGATAATCCCTAGTTATTCCGGTAAACGCACAGATATCTCTCATCTAGTTTATTCCATAGAAGATGAGATCTACAGAATACAAGACTAGTCCGGTGTGCCCCACAAAACCGTGATACAGGTGAGCAAGGTACATGATGAGTCAGAATTTACATAATCAACGCACGTCAGTGACGACGCGATAAGATAAGAACCGCTCGAACCTTGCCTCGCAGCTCTTCGAACAAAGCGTACACAACCACAATGGCCTCGGCCGACGATGTGCGCGCGCCGCTGCGGGCACACATACTGGCCTCGATCAACCCGTTCCGCGACACCAAGACGGCGTCGGTAGACGGCGTGTCGACAGCAGACGAGCGTGAGGACTCTCCGCGTGTTCGGAGCGGTAGGTTTCGCTTCAAAGACACGCGAGACGAAGACCGAAAGCGGCGACATGCCCGACATCGAGAGCGCGATCGCGATCGGCGCAGCCGCGAGGTGGAGGACAAGGACGAGCCGCGTCGCGACTCTGCACGCAGCGACCGAGAGCACCACGAGCGCGCGCACCGTAGCCACCGACACGACCGACCCAAGCGGCGACACCGGTCGCGGTCACCGGCGTCGGTGGAGCGGCGGCGGGCGCGACGGCGGCGGGCGCGGCACGGCGGCGAGCCGGAGGAGGAAGACCCCTATGCCGAGCCGCCGCTGGACGCGGACGCGGCGTTCCGACAGTCGCTGTTCGACGCCATGGCCGACGACGAGGGCGCGGCCTACTGGGAGGGCGTGTACGGCGAGCCGGTGCACGAGTACGCGCGCGAGGCGGCGGCGGCGCGGCCGGGCCAGGACGGCGGCGACCCCGACGGCCTCGCGGCCATGACCGACGACCAGTACGCCGAGTACGTGCGGCGGCGGATGTGGGCGCGGTCGCACGCGGGCCTGCTGGAGGCGCGGGCGGCGGCGGCGGCGGCGCGGGCGCGCGCGCAGGCCGAGGCGGAGGCGCAGGCGGCGGCCGCCGCGCAGGCGCGCGCCGCCGACCAGCAGCGGTGGGCGGAGGTGGAGGCCAGCCTGCGGCGCGGCGCGGCGCGGCGGGCGCGGCGGGACAGGCGGGCGCGACGGGCGGCGTACCAGGCAGCGTGGACGGCCTTTGAGGCGGCGCCGACCGCGGACACGATCCCCTGGCCGGGCGGCAGCGAGGGCGGCGCCCCGTCGAGCGAGCAGCGCGCGCGGACGGCGCGGGCGTTCTTTGAGGAGGACGACGACGACGACGAGAACAAGGCAGAGGTGTGGGCGCGGCGGCTGCGCGACGAGCGCGTGCGCTGGCACCCGGACAAGATGCAGCAGCGGCTCGGCGGCCGCGTGGACGCGGCCGTCATGAAGGACATCACGGCGGTCTTCCAGGCGGTGGACCGGCTGTGGCGCGAGGCGCGGTGAGCAGTCTGTTATGATACCCGCACGGCACATGGAATAGAGATGGATTTTCTAGTTGTGTTTTCATGACCGCTTGCAGTCCTGTCCCAGTCATGATAAGCCACCGGCAAATGGAATATAGAGATAGACTTCTTCAGTGTTATTCATCACCGCTTGAGTCCTGTCCCAGTCATGTTCCCGCCACGGCACATGCAATAGAGAGATAGACTTCTTCATTGTTATTCATCACGCTATGCGTCCGCCTGTCCATGCCAATGTCAGATGTCCCGGTACGGCGACATGGCCTTTTTGAGGGCGTTGACGATCTCGGCGGCCTCGTCGGCGGTCTTGACCTCAAAGTCGTAGCGCTTGCTCTCGGTGGCCTTGTAGACGATGAGCTTGAAGTGCGTCGGGTGGCGCAGCGACACCTTGCAGCCGATGACGTTGCTAAAGTGCACCGTGGTGATCTTGCCGGTCGACGGGCTGGCAATGTGCACGTACTCGCCGTCGATGGTGAGCACGCGCTCGCTGGAGCCCATGAGCTTGAGGCCCTGGCGCCGCCACACAGAGTACTTTTTAAACGGCGCGTCGCGCACGCTGTCGCCAGCCGGCATGGACGGCGGCGGCGGCGGCGGCGCCAGCAGGTGCGGCATGGCCATGCCGGCGGGCGTGGTGCCGGCGGCGCGGCGGAAGCGGCGGGCGGAGGCGTCGTAGCGGCCGGCGGCGGCGCCGGGCAGCGAGTGGCCGCCCAGCGGCGACCCCGTGGCGCCGGCCTCGGCGGCAAAGCGCTTGCGCTGCAGGTCGAGGTCGGCAATGTTGCCCAGCGACGCGACGGCGCGGTCCATCAGCACGACGGCGCCCGAGCCCGTCAGCCGCAGCACGTGGCTGCCCGTGTCGAGCTGGCGCTTCTTGCACACGCGGTCCAGCACCTCGAGCAGGTACGTGTCCGTGGTGACCTCGACCGTCTCCGTCTGGCCCGGCAGCCCGTCCGCCGCGGGGAGGTGCACGTGCAGCAGCTTCTTGCGGCCGCGCGCCGTGTTCGGCGCCGCCACCGGCACCGCCGGCACGTCCGCGTGCGGCCCGTTGGCGCGGAACACGGTCGTGATGATGGGGTTGCGCCGCGGCTGGTCCAGCGGCGCCAAGGCCGGCGCCAGCGGCACGGCGCCCGGCGGCGGCGTGGCGTTGCGCGGCGTGCGGTCGCCGTCGTTGTCCCGGCGGTCGTTGCGGCCGTCACCGTCGCCGTCGCCGTCGCCGCTCTCGCCCGCCGGCTTCTCCTCGCCAAACTGCGGCGTCACGCGCTGGTTCTCGGCAAACTCGGCGGCCGAGGCCATGACCAGCGCAAAGTCGTCGTACACCTTGGAGTTGGACCGGAAGCGCGCCGACGCCTTGTTGTTGTTGGCCGTCGTGAAGGGCGTCAGCTGGCTCTTGCGCTCGAGCGGCGGGAAGTCGTCGTCGACCTCGCCGCCCTCCTCGACCATGCGCAGCGTCCACCAGTTGACGTGCAGGCGCGTGCCCGGCAGCGCCGGCTCGCGCCGCTCCTCCGAGTAGCGCCACAGGCTGAGCCCGATGAGGTCGGCCACCGTGACCGCGCGCTCGCCGTTGCCCTGCTCCTGGTGCACCAGCGGCCGGATCGGCACCTCGAACGGCACCGTCGGCTGCGTCGAGAAGGGCGCGTAGATGCGCACCATGATCGGGTTGGGGTCGCCCTTGCCCGAGAAGGACGCGAACCGGTCGAACGGCACCGACGCCGCCGCCTTCTTCGCCTGCAGCGCCGCCGTCAGCAGGCTGCGCGGCGGCGCCAGGCTCAGCGGCGGCAGCGTGCTCAGCGGCCGCGGCGGCGGCAGCTCGCCCAGCGGCTGCATCAGCGCCGGGTGCTGCGACCGCCGCACCGTCGCCGTGCGCGTGAACTGCCGCGGCGGCGTGCCGATGATCGGGTCCGCCAGCAGCCCCGGCGCGCCGTCCAGCGGGTGGCCCACCACGTCGTCGCCGGCCGTCGCCGCCAGCATCGACGCCGAGTCCAGGCTGCCGGCAAACGTCGACGACATGTCCGACGCGTCCGACTCGTCGTCGTCGTCCTCCTCCTCCTCGTCCTCCTCGTCCTCCTCCTCGCGCTCCTCCTCCAGCAGGTCGCTGTCCTGCCGCTCGCTCGGCGCCGGCCGCCCGCCGCCGCTGCTGCTGCCCCCGGACTGCTGCCGGCTCTTGTGCCGTGCCTGCGGCGGTGCCGCGCGACCGGCGGCCGCCGCCGACGCCGCCGATGCCGCAAACGCGCTGGCCGTGCTGCCGAGGAGGCCCGAGGACCCGGCCGTGGCGGCGGCGGCCGCCGCCGCCGCCACGGCGGCTTCGCGCTCGCGCTGGCGCAGCCGGTGGAAGCCGGACGCGTCAAACTCGTTCTCCGACGACACCTCGCTGCTGGTGACCGTGTTGAGCGTGTTGACCGTGTCGCGGCGCGGGCGCTCCTTGACGGCCTCCAGGGTCGGCTGCGAGCCGCGCCGCGGCGGCGACGACGGCGGCCCGATCGGCGGCTGGCGCAGGTTGGACGACTGCAGCGGCGACGACCCGGACCGGAACCGCGTCGGCATCTTGGCAAACTTGATCTGCTGCGCCGCGCGGTCGGCGCTGCCGTCGTCGTCGCTCTCGTCGCTGAGGTCGCTGCTGTCCTCGTCCTCCTCCATCTGCTCGCGCCGCCGCCGCCGCTTCGTCGCCAGCGCCGCCGCCGCACCGCTGACGCCGCCCGCCGCGTCGGAGCTGCCGGCCACGCCGCCCGCCGTGCCGCTGACGCCGCTGCCGCCGCCCAGACGGCCCCCGAGGCCGAGGCCGCCGCCGAGCAGCCCCCCGCTGTCGTCGGGCTCCTCCTCCAGCGCGAGCCCGAGCGTGCGCGGCGCGCGGAAGTACTCGGACGCGACGGCCGTCGGGATCGGCGGCGAGTGCGTGCGCTTGATCAGCGCCGGGTTCGGCCGCCATCCGGCCGCCTTGAAGGGCGCCGAGTTGACGATGCTCTCGTTGAGCGTGATGAGACGCTCGCCCACGCCGTCGGCAAACTCGCTGAGGTAGGACGCCCGCAGCTGGTACGACACTAGGCTAGCGACGGACGATCAGCACACGGCCAGGCCGGGACCACAGACGCAAGACCCATGCCGCTTACTCTTCAATCTGGAGCACCGACATTGTCAATGTCTCGACGATGCAAACACGACTCGATGGCCGCTGCTGGCCGGCGGCTGTGTCTGCGGCTGCTGCCTGGGTCCGCACAGGACGGTGAACGGCTGCTGGCTCCGACAGATGTGGTGAGCAGATGTGATGACGAGATGCAGTGGTGGTTGCGAGAGGCCGCTGTCGAGGGCGCGATAGCCAGCTATCGCGAGGCGAATAGTAGCTTTGAGCTGAGATGCCGTCCGCATTGACAAGTGGCGCTGGTACTACCGATAAGGACAGTGCGCCAGCAGTTGCACTGTGCGATAACGATAGCGATAGCGAGTGCTGACTACGCCGAGAAGTCGCGTTGACTTGCTCGAAATCCATCCACTTCACCCTTCCCAACGACTAGAAGCACACAATGAACTAAATCCACCACCCTACCCAACGACACGGCCCGTCACCTCTACCGCGACAACATGGGCGGCCTCGTGAACTACGACTCGGACTCGGGGTCCTCGGACGGCGAGACGGCTGCCTCGGCGCCTGCGCCCAAAGCGACTGCCAGCGCCGCCGCCGGCACCAAGAAGCCCTTCCAGAAGCTGGTCGACAGCGCGAACCCCAGCAAGATCGTCGTGAACCTGCCGGCGGCGGCGGGCGGGAGCGAGGGGAACGCGGGCGGCGACGCGGCGGACGATGGCCGGCCGGCGAAGCGCGCGCGGGTGGGCGCGGAGGGCGGCGGGCGGTTCAGCCGCTTCGGCTCGTTTCTGCCGCCGCCCAAGAAGACGGCGGCAGCAGCGAAGCCGTCGTCGCCGGCGCCGTCTTCTGCACCCAGCACGTCCGCCGCGCGGCCGGGGGTCCCGCTCCAGACGAGCGCCGAGGCCGCCTTCCGCCGCGGCGACGAGGCCGTGGGCGACGCGGCCACAGGCGCGCGACTGTCGCTGCCCAAGGCGCCGTCTATCCCGGCGGGCCAGATGGCCGCGGAGGACGTCCGGATGGTCGGCAACCCGCTCATGTTCATGCCGCTGTCGGTGTCGCGCAAGCCGAACAAGAAGAAGGGGGCCAAAGGGGCCAAGACGGCCAGCGGTGCGCCCGACTCCGTGTCTCCGGCGCCGCCGCCCAAGAAGATCTCGCTCTTCTCGCTCGACGCAGACGACGCTGGCGATGTGGAAGCAGCCGCCGCGGCCGGCGATGCCGGCGACATCCAGCTCGGCAGCGGCGGCGCCTACCAGCCCGTCTTCCCGGAGACCTACGACGCCCACGCGGCCACCGGCTACGAGCAGGCGAGCGCCGGGTCGTGGGAGGACGCCTCGGCGCAGCCGGCCGGCGGCCCGGCCACCTCCCTCGACGCCCTCGCCGACGACCTCCGTCTCTCGGCCCGGCAGCGGCGCGAGCTGTTTGGACGCGGCGGCGCCGCCGGTGCGGCGGCGGCCGCCACCTTTGACATGGACGCCGAGTACCGCCGCAACGAGGCCGAGCGCCGCAGCCAGACCGACGAGCAGCGCCAGAGGCAGTCGCACAACCCCGTGCGCGCCATTGCGCCGGGCAAGCACAGCCTGCAGCAGCTCGTCACCGCGGCGCACAGCCAGAAGGAGGCCCTCGAGGACGCCTTTGCCAAGAACCGCGCGAACCAGCGCGAGTCGGGCGGACGCTACGGGTGGCGGTAGCCGTGTTGGGCTGTTGGGTTGGTATCGGTGTTGGCCGCTGATGAATGTTGGCTTCACATCTGTTACACGCGGCGTTGGCTTGATTTTTTTGATTTGGGCATCGGCACGTTTGATTTTGATTTGGGCATCGGGCACGTTTGATTTTGATTCGGTCAGACACTTGATTGATCGGTCGGACACTTGATTGATCGGTCGGACACTTGATTGATCGGTCGGACACTTGATTGAATCGCGCATACGCGGATGGGACCTGCAAAGACAACATAGTACAGCAATGAAGCAGCCGCTGACACACATCCAAAGCACCTCAGCACGTCGTCACCACCACCTGCCGGCCCTGCTGGCCGCCCATCAGGAAGCCCCATTCGCTGCGCGTGACGGGCGAGAAGTCGTCGTGCTGCACCGTCGGCGGTGGCGCCAGGTCGCCGGCCCAGCCGCCCGGGCTGCGGCCGCCGGCACTCAAGCCGCCGGCACTCAGGCCGCCCGGACTGACGCCGCCGCAGCGGCTGTTCCACTCGTCCTGCAGCAGCTCGCCGATGCTCGCCGCCGTCCTCCACCCGCCACCCGTCGGCCCGTTGGCCGCCGGCGCCTTGCGCACACAGCTCGTCGGCCGCGCCGTGAGCAGCTCCTCGTCGTCGTCCAAGGCCGTGGGAGGCTCGGCGAGCGAGGCCGGCCGCGCCGCTGTCTTGCCGACGAGCGCACGGCTCGCCGTCGCCGCGTGGCCGGCACCGCTGTGCGTATCAAACGTCGTCTGCAGTCGCAGAGACGGCAGCAGCGGCGACTTGGGGCTGCCGGGGGCGCGTGTCCGGGGCGTGGCCACGACGACAGCAGCCACTGTCTCTGGCGGCTCCTGCGTTGGCGGCTCGGCCGGTCGAGTCTCGGTCTTCTCCCTCTTCTCGGTCTCATGCCCCGCAGCCTCGGACGCATCGGCTCCCATGGCCGTGCGCAGGGCTGTGTGTGTCTCGTCGGGCACGGTCGCTGCCGGCTCGTCTCCCTCCTTCTCCTCGGCCTCGCGCTTCGCCTGCTCCCGGCGCCACTGCCGGCGCTGTTGGGCAGCCAGGCCGAGCACCACAGAGGACGACAGCGACGACAGCGACATGATGGACAGCATGGTCGACGGCGACAGGCTGCTTTCCGCTGTCGTGGCCGTCGGCGTCATCTGCTCTTCGTCGTCCCGTGTGTGTGGACGCAGATACTCGTCAAGGAGGTGCCCATAGGCGTCCTCCATGCCGACTTCCTCCTCGCCTCGTCCTTCTTGAGTCGCCATGGCATCCGCCTGCTGCCCCTCCACGTGTTCTTCTTTTTCTTGTTCGACCTCCCCGGCATCCCCGACTTCTTCGTCTTCCGGCGCATCTCCCTCGTCCCATCTCGTCACAGCGACGCCTGTCCGGCTATCTCGTCGACTGCCCAGCGGCCACGCAAAGATCGGCCACTCCGTCTCCACGGGACACGAGCTGAGCCCGTCCAGCTCAATGCCTGACTCACGCTCCGGCCCTCCATAGGCGCGGCTGTACATGAGCCCGACGTCGGCGAGGTCGGCCTCGGCAAAGTCGAGGCCAGGATACCGCCGCAGCAGCTCACGCTTGGCCAGTCGCTGGCCGCCCATCGCCAGCACGTATCGTCGCAGCTCATCCACGGCATCCTCCAGCCGCAATGGGTCGCCGGACTCGGCATAGCTGCACAGTGCCGCCTTGAATGTGTACAGGTGGTCTGCCGATCGGAGCGTGAGGCCTGTCTGGCTACTGTAGCTGCCGAGACCGCCAGTGCTGGTCGAGGCCGAAAAGAGCACCTCGTTCTGCTCCATAGAGGCCTGCATCAGATCACTCGGGAGGCCTAGCGCACCGGCTGAGGCACAGACTCCCAGACTACCGGGACTCTCTTGTTAGTGGCAGCGTCCGAGCAATCACGATTCAGACATCGGAATCGCAATTGGATAACGAGAAACAAAAACAAACGCAAAATGGCCTCCGGCATACCTGATGTGGAATTTGTGTGCCGCTTTTTCCAGCGCTTGGCGCAGCAGACGTTGGCTTCGGACAGCGAGGCTGTCGGCATAGACCAGCCAGATGTCAACGCTGCTGTTTATGCCAGAGACGAGCGCGGGGTTGGCTTTGAAAGCGGACAGGGCCGACGTAGATACGGTCGAGGCGGTCGAAAACGTCGAGACGGCCGAGTCGGACCGGACAAGGAAGCAAGGCGAGGGCAGCGCCGATTTGGACGGCGTCAAGGGCCAGCAGGCATCGGAGCTGCCGGCCGTGGATGCTGTTGGGCCCGATGCGGACGACGCGGAAAAGGTGGGCGACACGACGGGGGAGGACATGGACGAGGCCGACGAGGCAGAAGCGGCCGGCGGACCGCGCAACGCCATGAGACCCGGCAGCGCGCGGGCGCGCACAAGGCCGCGGAGAGCCGACGACAGCCGCGAGCGCGTCACCGGCGGCGACGACGGCGGCAGCTCCCTGGAGGCGAGAGCAGGCAGCGAGGATGGCGTCGGCAGCGAGGACTGCGGGAGGCAGGCGAGCACGTCGCCGTCGATGTGGTCCCGGCGATCCAGCCGATCCGGTGGCAGTGCGTCGGGCTCGGCTGGCTCGAGAGATGCGCGTGGCAGCTGGTAGTGTCGGCGGATGACGACGAGGTCGATGGACAGGTTTCGCCGTGCCAGTCGACGCGCGGCATATTCGAGCGCCGCATCAAGGCCAGCCGGGAGGCGATGGGCATCGAGCACGGAAGGACCGGCCTCGAGCGGTGACGAGATGAGGCTCTTGAGCGTCATGGTGGCCGTTCTAAGAAAGCGCACGATGAGTTTGAAATCCTGAGACAGGCAGCGCAGCGGCAGCAACGGCACGTCGAGCCTTTGGACAGACAGGTGGAGGGACAAGGCAGAGGAAAGGCAGAGGAAAGGCGGAGGAGAGGCCACGGAAGAGCGAGTGTTCCAGTCAGACGGAGACTAGTGCAGAGTACGAGATGTCAACATACCAGCATACCACAATACCACAATATCCAAACGTCAGCATGCCAAACCGCCAAAACATGCCGGCACGCCTCCGCTCTTTGTGCCCGCTAAAAGCACACGCGGACATTCTTATAATGGCTCTGCTTGGCTGCCACGGAACAATTAGCCCCCAACTCTCGCCAGCTTCGGCTTCCTAAATTTGTATGTAGAAACATGAAACGAGCGGTCATGAAACGACGCTAAACCGATGAACCTCTGTCAAAAATAGGCCCGCCAAGGTTGCTACTCTCTGCACGCGCAAGGAACCCCTCACCGTCACGTACGGACTCGTACGATATTCGAGGCCTTATCACACCCTTGGGCCTGCATGCACTTACATGAATCCATAGATAGAAACAGGAGCGGATCGACGGTAGTGCAGACCAGGACAGCGAGCCAACCCGCACTGGCCTTGGTTGCGAGGAATATGCTGCGAGAGGCGAGCATGCACGAGGTGTGAGCGAGAAGAAGCCCAGCTCACTCTGCCTGTTGCGGGAACGACACGTCGTGGGGGAGCTGCATGAGCAGCAGCGTGAGCGCTTCGAACGAGGCCTCTGATTGGTCGGCTTCGATAAGGTGACGGGTTATTTTTATCTTTCACTAGCGGCCGGCAAGGTCACCGCTCTGGCGGGATAGTATGCGTGTGCTGATTGGCTGGGAGGCCTTCCTATGGGTCTCTTAGACGGGCGCTTACGAGTACATGGCGGAATCACAACGAACAGGCATCTCCAGGGAGCCTTTTGGCTCGCCTTCACTCTTGAGGCCGCTGCAGACGGACTGCTACTAGGTACCGCCCCTTTCATTAAACATCTACAGGTACGGCTTCTTCCTGGGTGTCGGCCGCGCTGTGTAGCATTCGCCTTTCTTTCTGGATAGCGGTCTGCAGCCTGATGGTCTATGGGAAGGTCGAGGAGCTCTTCCGCGGGATGAAGACCAAAATAGAGGAAGCCAGCTAAGAGGAAGCTAGCTAAGAATAACAATATGGAAGAAGTTGCATCATGAACGTGAAACACGCCAAGGTCAGTGGACATGCAACGTGGCCGGGTCATCCCGCGGCCTGTACTCGTAGGCCCCGAATAAGAAAATAGTACTGGCGGGGTGGCTGGACGAGTCTCATTCTACGACTATTGTCTAAAGAATACGGTTGCGCGGAGGCGTGGGATCTGGAGAATCAAACATGAAGGCTCTTACTGCTATTTTGAAGGCAATGGAAGACGAATGTCGGCCAACGTTTAGTCCAGAGTCAATTCGCAAGACACAGAAAATATCAACTTGTTGCTCATGAATTGCAAAATGATGCAAATGCTGCAAAGGATGCAAAAATCCTATCACGGCAAAAAGATGTGGGTTGTGTCGACTTCTCTTGGGACCACCGTGAATCGAACACGGGTCTGTTCGGCCACAACGAACTATTCTAGCCACTAAACTATGGCCCCGTTTCTCGAAGAGACGCCATTGGATGACAGCCGCTCAGCAAGTAGCACTATGATGGCCGTAGGCCAGCTTACTGGCCTCGAGAGCGAAGCGGCTGGCCAGCTGGCCTAGTTCATCAGACCAGGCAGACTTCTGCATCACCGGCCACATTGGGCGAGTCGGCGGGCCCCGAATAACCTAAATCCTGCATAACGCAGAGGATCCGGCAGCCTCTATATTTGGCCAAAACGCGACTCAGCCCGGGTCTCTTTGGATGTCCAACAGGCTTCTAAGCTGCACATTCCTATCTTTGAATTTGGCCGGTTGAATACGTACTCCAGGACCCTCCTACCTTGTCTACAGACTAAGCAAAATAACTGCTGTCATAAACATACATTTCTTCTGCTAGCTCGAGCGTAAGTGTAACTTTCCACAGAAGTTGGCAGACTTTTCTACCTATTTTGATACTGGACAGTTGACCTGTATTGCTCGGATCCTTCCGTCAATGCACACCATGCCGGGAGTTGCCGGGAGTCGCGAAACATACAATTATAGCAGTAAGTAACAATAGTCGCGGCTCGCAAAGAGCGCCGCCGCTTTTGATCATACAAGCACGTCCAGCCTCAGTACCAGGATCATTCGGCCTGACCTGGCCTACAGCAGCCGTGACCGCGCCAAAACATGTTGCCAACGCATTATCTTGGCCCCTTCTTCCGTCACCCCGTTCCCCGCAACCTCGCCATTGCCTCCAAGTCTTGTTGTTTTAGTGAACCGAGACGCCGCCGCTAGTCCTGAGAACGAATGACAAAAACCACAAAGCGGAGAGACACATCCGGAGGACACAAATAGGGCACACTAGGAAAGGAAGGAAAGGAAAAGCAAGAGTTCATTCACACAAAAACCGACCGCAAAACCAAGCTGCCGAGTATGCGCCTATCCACCCGTAGGTGGCCCTGGCACTTCCCGGCCTGGAACGAGGCGTCGAGCCTTGTATCACGGGTCATCATCATCGTCTATCCCGGAAACGGACCGTCATTATAGCAACCACTGCCGATTTCCAATGCTCCTTGTACCATGTCATGACCATATCAAATAAGCACAGAAAAAAAGAAACGAATAAACGAGTGTAAGGTTTCGAGCGGTGACGAACAAAAACCCTCGAGTGCTTGCTGGTGTTTCAGTCGTCGCCGTTGGCTGTTGATAGCCGCCATGCGCAGCAGAGTCGCTAGATCATGGCATGTCCATATCATTGAGGTCACTGGCAGCCTGCATGTTCACGTCATCGAGACCCGTCAACAGGTCAGACGAGCAATGGGAGCTATTCCAGTCTGTGTTTTCAAACCCTCACCCGGTCAGCTTGTTCTTTTGGGGGGGAAGGAGACGGTAGCATATACACATGCTGTGCGTCACATACCAGAGGCGTCTTCATCCAGGTCATCGACAACCAGTTGCCTGAACATATCAGGAACAGCTGCGCACGTCAGTATGCCCAGTTCCCACTATTTTCTCGGTGGGAGTAACTCACTGGCATAGAGCTTGCTGAATTCCAAGGACAGCGCATCGTGGACCTCGGCCTCGGTCTCGGCATCCGCATCCGCGTCCGCATCAGCATCAGCATCAGCATCGGCCGCATCGTCGTCCGCATTGGCATCATGTTCGTCATGGCTTGAATAGTACGGCTTGCATTCCGCAATGACTCGCTGGAGTGTGGTAGCGGCAGTAGCGCCTATCTGCACGTTCCGCTCGATAAAGTACGTCTTGATATGCTTGAGACACTCGATACCGAGATGCATCGCAGCTGTCCGGAGGGCTTCCGCACGACCGCTGCCCCCTTCACTCTCTTCAAAGTGCGGCGCAGTGCCGTGCTGGAAGATCAAGTCGCGCAGGAACATTTCCACGTCGGTTGTGAGCAGAGTCAAGTAGGAGCTCAGTAGCGCAGGCGCCCACAGCGGCACCAGATGCAAGACGCGGACCATGGTCGCGCCGTCGATCTGGCCGTCACCCTTGTCTGCGCGGAAATGAAGCACCCGCAGGGCCTCGAACAGTGCGCGACCGTCTGTGTTCCCCAGCCCGCGGCACTGCTGTGCAATGTGCTTCGCGAGCTGGAAGACAAACGCCGTCGATGTGGCATGGCGAATAAACAGCGTGGCCACGCGCAAATATGGCTTCTGGCTAGCGACCGACGCTTCGCTCGAGATGTTGGCCTTGAGCGTCAAGAGTATCTTGCTCTCCAGGGGCGGGTGGGTGGCCATGAGACGGATGATGATCGAGTTCGTTGCCGTCGGGTTCTGGTCAATCGAAATGAGCTTGTCGACGAATATATTGCCATACTCTCGCACCCAGTCCTGGCCAATGCAGATGAACTCGGCCCGACACATGGGAATATCGCAGTCAGCATCCTGCACGGCAATGGCGAACCGGCTGTCGGTGTCCTTAACGTACAGCTCGTCGCGCGAGCGGGCGGCTGGCCGGTCGGGGTACATGCCTCTCAGCAAAACGTCCAGCAGTGCAATGATGCTTCCGTACGCCGGAGGACGCGTTGGGAGGCGGCGTTGCACGGCAGCGAGCATCCGCGTGTACTGTTGCTCCGTCGCCAGGCTGCTGTCGGCGGCAATGGCCAAAACCGCTCGCTTAAAGGTGCCAATGTCCAGGAGCACTCCCAGCTCTGGCCGTCCCATCTGAGCAAAGGCAGTCATGAGGCCAAATGTCTCCTCCCACGACTTAAGCGACAGGTGGAAGTGCTCCCAGAGCACCTGCAACAAGAGAGCCATGTTGCGGAGAACGCTGTCGCCTCGGTCCAGATCCATCTGCTCTTCCGGTATGCCAAAGTCGCCGCTTTCCAGCTCAACCAGCTCATGTGGTGCTCCGTATCGTTCGGGCATGGTCTTCTTGATGCTCCGGAGGGCGCGGATCACCAGGTTGCCCGTCTCCTGTCGAGCCTCGCTGTCGAAGCTGCGCTGCATCATCTGTCGGAAGACCTCGTGGTGCTCAGAGAAGTACTCAATCACATACAAGTAGCTGCGCGGGTTCTTCTTACAGAACTCCACAAGCGTGCCCATCAGGTTGCCAAATTCTGGAACTTCCTTGGCCCGCGAGGCCACTTGATCTAGGTGGCTCAACGCCATGCGTACTACCAAGCGCTCTACCCCTGGGCTCAGACTCCCCCGTTCCCCAGCGCTGTTCAGCACACTGCTGACGAAGGGGATATGCAGTGGATCAAAGAGACAGTGCCTCCGAACAAGCGACGTATTCTCGTTGCGAATATGGTCGGCGATTGCTGGAAGAGGCTCTACACGAACAGGGCCCCGGGCCTTGGTCATGGCCACCGCCTCTTGCTCCTTCTTCAGAGACGAGGCTCGCTGGTAGAACAGCATGTAAGCGCTGTAGGATTTATCGATGTAGGCTCCGTTCCCTTCTCCGTTGTACGGGACTGGGCGAAGGTCCGTGCCGCCAAAGCACGACGCCTCCATCAGCGAAGGATCCCACTCCGTAACAACGTCGTCGTTAAACTCCACCCAGCCGCTTTCACGTGTCGACGGGCGCTCACGGATGTACGAGTAGTAGTGTCCTGACTCGGCGGTGCCCGAGTGCACGAGCACGCCGACCAATTCAAAGACATCCGCGCATAACTCTTCCGAGGGACTACTAAGCTGGTCGATGGTGTATGGGCGCATGTCGAGAATATGAGGGAAGGAAAAGTAGTCGTTGATTTTGCTTCGCTGCAGAGTGCGTAGATTGAAGTCGAACCTCTTGAGATGGAAGATGAGGTTGTCCGGTATGTCCTTCAGGCAAGCCCGTTTGACAGCGTCCACATGGCGGTCGCACGTTGAGCACTTGTACTTGTTGTCTACTTACTGTTAGTTTCGTTTTGGGGGAGGGTTCATGTGCATCTCAGTACAGGGGTGTCGGGGGCAAAAACACATACCGCCTTCCATGATTTCACCGTCGACGTATGCTTGCAGGCTCTCCTGTAAGTTCGACTTCCCCTTGATGTCGCACTGTATGGCAGAGAACGGTTCTAACCGCTCGGAGACATGCTCGCATTCTTTGGACTTTACCTGCTGGACCAGCTGGCCTCCATAGAAAGCCCGGAAGACTCGCTTTGTCTCGGCCGAAGTGAGTTGGCCCTCCCACCGGTCAAAGAGCAGATTATAGAACTCGTCCACGTCCATCTGGTTGTGGATGTCGATGGGGCCATCGTCGTACGTCTTGATGCTACCCACGCACTGCGACGGATCGACAAACCGCCGAATACTCTCTTGCATGAAGGTGAACAGGAGCCTTGTTTGAAAAAGCAGGCTTTGGGTGTCCAGGTCGTCCTTGACTTCGATATTCATCATGAATCGGCGAAACTCCACATTCATATAAAGCTGTGTGAACAGCGAGTTGAGGTAGCAGGTGTTGGATAAATTCCGCAGACCAACATATCCACAAGGTGCTCGGAGAGCCTTGGTCCGCTCGAACTGCAACGGCAGTTCGTAGTGGTATGGATCCTCGTCGTCGGCCTTATCATCGCAAGGAACCAGTTGCTCTAGGTTTTGAAGAAGAATGAAAAACTGACGCTCATCGTCGTCAACGAGCTCTGTGATGATATTCATCACTTCCTCTCTCGTCCCTGGGCTGATCAGGACGTGAGGAAATGAGGATTGGCTCGCATAGGCTCCCTCAGTTGCCCGCTCATAGCCGAATTGCCAAGGGGGAAACAGGTGCTTCCAGAAAAGTGTGCTTGGAAATCCCCTAACGCCGTCAGGATCGGTCCAGTCTTGTATGGTATCGTGACCCGGAGTGGCATAGGCTTACATGGGAAACAGTTCTTTCAAGTCCTGCTTTGGGGTTGCGCGGATAAACGCGAGCAGCAACTGCAGCAGTCCAAAGGCAGCGTAATCTGCTATATCTGGCTGGGTAACATCCTTTCGATCGTCAGTATGCTGCTTCCCAACTACGTACACATGAGACATACCTCAAACGTTGTGTAAGACGACAGAAGACTGCAAATCTTCTGGCAAAAGACGGGCACATCCAAAGCAGACGCGTCGTGGGCGTGCAGCTGGTAGATACCGTAGGTCATCTGAAACAGCTCTTCACACGTATCGGGCTCCTTGACGGTCTCCAGGATCAGATTCTGAATAATGGGCCAGAAGAACCCGTGACGCTCAGAGGCCGGGACAGGGTTAGAGCTGTCCGCGGCGAGCGCTTCGGCAATGGATCTTGTTGCAAATTCACGAATGTCTGGCCGCGGATCCCCGAGAGCGATGCGACGGATGATGGCATGGACAGAGCTGTTGCTTGTAAAGGCCGACCAAAAGCCACGGCTTACCACGCATGCGGACGTCGCAACTTTGATGATCAGCTGCGCGAGGCGTTTGCTGGACTCTGTCGTAGGTGCATCGAGTGCCACTGTAAGAATAGCTAGTAGGCGGTTGAGAAGGACGGCGTCTAGATCCTCGTGCACTGTGCCAAATTGGGAGCCCTCGTCAAGAACATAGGAAAGCGAATCGAGGAGCATGAGACAGAGAGATATGGTTAGGTCAACGTCCGCTGACAGCTCTGCAACGTCCGGATCCCGTATGGCCGCGACGGTAAGCTCTTTCGCCGTTGCAAGGGCGTCTGCGAATCTCTGTATGGCTTTTTGCGAAGCATCAGAGGCTTCGGCGATGGGTTTGCCTTGATGTTGGGTGGGTGATTCGGACTCCGGGATCGTATTAGGAGAATCTCCGTCAGCCCATTTCTCCCCAGCCTTGGCCACGGCTTTCTGGGACTCTTGCGCAGCCTTAAAACGTCGATCGAGATGCTTCCGTAGAGCATAGAGAGCATAGAGAGACTTGTAAGGCTGCCTGGTCGGGAATATATCTTTGTAGGACACTGTTTCCTTGTCAAACATGCCGAGAAAGCTTTTGTCGACGGGGAGAACAGTCAAGAAGTTGTGGATTTCTTTGGCCAGCCTTTCCTCCATGCTAAGGTATTCCCACAGCTCATCAAAGTGCTTGAGAATCTCCGTGTCCACGGGCGAGGCTCCAGGGTACACGTGAGGAGCAGGTGTGACCGGATCGGCCTCTCGCAGAACCAGGATCAGGCCGTCGTGGATCCGTAGGTCCTCCAGCGATTTGCTTATGTCGGCTTCTTGTGGCATAAAAGCCTGGCCCCGGTAGTAGATGCGATAGTTTTCGAACCCCGTCTCTTTCTTGAGACTGGCAAGCAGAGATCCGGCCGTGTTGCGGCGTCCGATCTTGAGTGGCTTCACTTCCGTGCGCTTTGCGCCATCAAACGACTGGTACTTGAGCTGGGCAGGCTCACCCTCAATGCCATCAACACTCTCCAGCGAGATCGACCCGAGCACGGGAGAGGTGAAGTAATCCCTACTGCGGTAGAGGAGGTGGAACTTTTTCAAGACAGTCAGGGAGCGCACAAACAGTGCTTCTTGTTCACGAATCTGGGCAGGAGAGGGCACCACGACCATGGAGTCTTCATCCCCACTGGAAGAGCCGTCACTAGAGAACGACTTTAACTGCTTGGCGGCAGATGAGAGATGCTGCAGACATCTGTTGACGAGCCGTAGGTGGACTTTGCGCGACCGGTGGTGAGGGAAGGAAAGGATGGAGCGGCTTTCCGTGTAGACATCCTTTACTAGCAGATTGATGGCCTGTAGCTCAATCGTGTTTGGAAGTGCGGTAAGCACAACGCGCCAAAGCTGTTCGAGGATGATGTGACCAAAATCCGTTTGATTGTCGTCGTCATCCAAAAGAATGCTGCCCGGGTCGTTGACCAGAGGCATGAGACGGTCCTGGATGAACTCCAACAGCCCTTCACAGAAGCATTCGGGCGGCAGTTTGGGAAGAAACTCTCCAAAGCACAGGGACAGGAGAGAGTTTGTGTCATTGAAGTTGCGCCTTGCACACGAGATGAACGCTTTCCAGGAGGCGTTTCGGTCCTCCCGACAAGCAGCGCTAGGCCCAACGGTGAGGTTCCAGAGACGCGCACTCAACTCTGGAGTAAAGGTGGAGTGCTGTGCCAACATGAGGTGGAGAATCAGGTCTAGACGAGGATAGTTGGAAGAACCGCTGATGACGGCAGGGAAGCCGAGACGGCGGCCCTCGCCAATGGCGTGTTCGAGTTCGCCGACAATCAGCTGCGTCAGGTTGTTTTCCGAGGCCAGTGCAGCGAGGTCCTGGCCGCTAAAGTGGCGATTAATGATATTCATGGCTGTGAGACTGCCCAGGGTAGTCGGCGATTTGGCCTGAATATCAGCCAGACAACTGTGATACAGGTCTCGGCGTTGCTCAGGTTCGAGTCCAATGCTCTTGAGAAGCTCGGTAAGCTTCAGGACGGCAAAGTGCTGGACGTCGGGGTATGCCGTGGGGGCGTGTATGCCCGGAACGGACGACTCGCGGAGCAGGTACAGGCACACAGAAAAGGGCAAGACATTCGAGGAAGAGCTCTCCAAGAGACCCTTGCTCGCGATATGGCGGAGGGTTGCCTCGCAGAACTCGCGCATGGTCTGGTTGAAGACAGCGATGGGCAGCGCAAGCAGCTTCTCGCAAATGTAGAGCGAGGCGTCGTAGGAGAAGAGCGTGATGATGCGACACATCATGCGGATGAGCGCCTCTGATACTCTCGGATCCTGGGTCGTGGTGACCGTCAGCCAGAAGCGGTCGGTGTGGGCATTGTTGTAGGTGCGTGTGACGGCCAGGAAGCCGATTATGTTCCAGCACTCGGAAGTGATCTCGGGATGGCACGTCGGGCCCAGGAGATATTGGACGACGCCGGTCGAGGCCAGCAGGTTGGAGACGAATTGCAAGACGGGCGCTTCGCGGCTGGTGTCGTGCAGGCCCTCGGCTGTGGCCTCGCCGTAGCGCTTCCAGCAGGAAACGAGTTCTTGGCACAGGGTAGTGACGGCCATTACGCGCAGCTGCATCTGGCTGCACATGATCAGGCGGCAGAACATGGTGAAGCGCCATTCCATGGCACAGACATCTGGTATGTATTGGGGGGGAATCTCGGGGTTCTTGTTGTGGAATTGCAAGACGACCTTGGCAGCATCTACACTGTTGGACCTGAGGCTGAAGAGATAAATGTCGCCGAGGGAGGAGATCAGGTGCCCGGCATTATCAAAAGTCAGGTTGGTAATGTTGCTCTCGACAATGGTAGACAGCGCAGCAGAGGCAGTCTGGAACATGCTGTAGCCCATCGCGACGCGGGCCTGGTAGACGCTCGCAGCAGCCGGACGGAGGGGACCGGCAAGCTTTCGGCTGGCCTCGCGGAGGACGGCCGAGGCCATGACACAGACTGGACCGAGATGTTCGGTGATGCGCGGAGCGCTGGGGATCAGGGCGATGTAGGCCTGCAGAAGCCTGTCTAGGACGGCGAGAAAGCCGTAGGGCCGCTCGTTGTGGGCGACTGTGATCTTGTCAATCACACGAGAGACATCGTCCCGTTCGTAGGAGCGGATGCGGTCGTCGTCTCGGTGGGGAGGCTCGCGGCGGGCCATGGTGGCCACGGCGGTGAGGTACTGCGCGGAGAGGAGCTCGCGCGGGTGAAAGTCCTCGGGGGTCCTGACCTCCTGGACGATTCGCAGATCGAGCGCAGCAAAGTGTGCGGCAAGCCGGGCAAAGGCCTCGCAGAACTCGACAATCTTCTCGCGCAGCGGCGGATCCACGATGGCGAAGTTGGGGGAGCGCAGGCTGGGCACGCCCCAGGCGAGCTCTGGCAGAGCCGACCACAGCGAGCGGTAGTAGCGATAGGAGGAGAATGTTGCCTGGAAGGAAGCGTTTTGGACGAACGACAGGTACCGGTCGATCCAGGTCTTGAGGTGGCTCGCGACGTGGATATCTAAGAGTGTCAGTGACGTAGTTGGGCCATGCGGGGATCAAGAGCCGAGGACGGCGACATACCGGTTCCGAGATAGTTGATGAGCTTAGCGACAACATCTTGCGGCGTCTCCACGGAATTTTGATAGGGGAAATCGGGCGCTGGATCAAAGACCACGGCCGCTTCGTCGATATCGTCGGTCACGAGCGTCACGGGCTGGTCGTCTGGGTCGTCAAAGTCGCCGTCCTCGTCTCCCTGTACGCTCACGCTCACAAGCTCGACGGGGGGACTGCCAGTGTCGGACGGAGCGGCTTGCAGAGAGTCTAGGTCGCCGCCGATCTCCAGGTCGGTCACGGCCTCGGCGCCGGGGGTGTCGGCGGCACCAAAGTCATGGGTGAAGGGTCCGAGGCCTGGCGGGCGTGCCGGGAGGATGGGAGCCGGGCTGGGCGAGGGATCGGGCGAGGGATCGGGCGACGAGGGGATCGTGTCGAGCGCGCGGTGCGCAGAGTTTCGCAGGCTCAGCGTCACATGCGATGGAGGAGCGCTGTTGTCCGGCGTTCGCGGGCCCTCGGCCGGGGAGTCGTGTGCATCTTGTGCCGCATCCCGGTCGCCGTGCTTTGTGTGGTGCCCGGGGCCGGCAGGCTGGGCGGAATGTGAGGATTGTGGCGGCGTCGTGTGCTTGGCGACCGGGTCGACGGCCATGCTGGAAGGGTCGGTATCAGCGACGGTCGGTGTGGGTCGGGAGAGAGTGGTGGCTGTGGCCGAGCGGCTGGAGTCGGTCTCGTAGTCGGGGGGAGAGCGGACGGTCTCGACGGAGCGGCTGCGGGAGGCGGTGGTGGTGGAGGTTCGCCGGCGTTTCCGGGCGCCGTCGTCGTCTTCTTCGAACGGGTTGGGACGGATGCTGCTGGGTTCGGACGAAACAGCACGTTCTCTCGCGTCAGTCTCGGGGGATCTCGAGCCTCGGTCCATCGGAGGCTTGGGCTGGCGGCAGCAGTGGGCCGGAGCTGGGAAACGTGTTGCCTGGTTGCCCGAGACTGGCAGCTGGTTGGTTAGCCTTTCGTTGGAAGCAGAGTGAGGCGAAACAACGGCCGGTTGGCAAGGGCAACAGCGCAGGGAGGGAACGGGAAAGCCACGACACAGCCGGAGGACCCGGCAGCGGATCGAGAGAAAGATGGCAACGGATTGAGAGAAAGATGGCAGCGGATCGAGAGAAGAGATGCAAAGCGCCAAAATAGACGGACGCACCTCTTTCCGTGATACAGGCGGCCGATGCGCGATCGGGCTGCCCGGTACACGACGCGTTGCGCGCGGGCGGCGTTCGTCTGCGGCCGGCAGGCACCAGCTCAGGCGGTCTCGTCTCGGTGAAGCGTGTCGCGGGTCTGGTCTCGACAGACTTTCTGCCTGCTGCCTGCTGCTTGCTGCTTGCTGCTTGCTGCTTGCTGTCCGGCTCGGTCTCGCAGCGCGGCAGCGCGCTTGCAGCTCCCGCAGTGATGGTTGGGCTAGGGCGAGATGCGAGTCATGTGCAGACAGGGTGCGGCACCAGGAATGGACCAGCGGCGAGACAGCAAAATGGCGAAACAGCGGAACAGCGAAAAGGATGTAGAACAAGGCTGAGACGAGTGGCGACAGCTGCAAAACACCTGTCCCGCCGATAGTGATAGACGATAACGGCAGCGGCGCGGGACCGGACCGCTCAGGTGCAAAAGCCACGGACACGATGCGATGCGCCGGTGATGGGGGACGCAGCAGACGGCCAGAAGACGTGCAGGGAAATGAGGCACAAACACGCGCAGAAAGCCGTGGTGGGCAGGTCCAGGCAGCAGGTGCGCCTCAGGCAAAGCTTGACGATGTAGATGTGGAAAGAGCTTAGTGCAATGTGCATGGAGAGCAGGAAAAGAGGAAGGTGTACGAGGTACTCCGTACTTTGTGCACTTGGAAGGTATTCCGGTGCGGGGCAGCGGCTCAAGGAAGGAGCGGCCCAGAGGTACCAGCTCGTCGCGCAGGAACAGCAGGGCGCCAAAGTACAGCGTACGAGTATTCCCGGCACACTGCTGGCTGCGTGGGGTTAGTAAGCTGCGCAAGCTGCGGTGGAAAGGCGGGGCCGTTTTAGGCAACAGCAACAGCTCCGCCCGCGAGGCTGTTGGGGTGGCGCGGGCGGGGCACTGGAAGGCCGTGCCCGCTAAAGATCTTACTTCAGGTATTATTCCGCAGCTTCCACGGCGGCAGATCTGCGTTTGTGTAAATGCTCCGCGAGGGCGCGGCTGTGAAGACGGGCAGCGGGGCGATACGTCGGGCGACGGGCGGGTGCAGAAGTCCGGATAGGCGTCGAGGGAAAGAGAGCAGTAAGAGAGCAGTAAGAGAGTACTCCGTAGTATGAGAGAGCAATGAAGAGAGCAAGCCGAGTCGGCACGGAAGGGAGACCTAGCCAGAGAAGCAGGGAAACCAGCCATTGCAAGACGGCGCCCGGCAGTGACGGCACAGCCGCCGGACAGCGGGTCCGCAACGGGCAGCTGCCAGCTGGCGCCAAGTTCACCGGCCAGCAGCCTGCCAGCTGGCGCTTTCTGCGTAATCTGTTGCAGGTCTTGCATGACATCACTCGACAGTGTCTTCACCACACTGATCGGTGAATGTTCACGCTCGCCCGTTTCCTGCCCACAGCGCAGCCATTAACTGTGCTGTTACGGAGCACGGTGTGTTACACAGTGTTTATATGTACACACACTGTATACGATCAGAGGCTATGTATGCCTTGAGTGTTTTGAGCTCCTTGAAACGACGACGACGGAATAAAAGAGCTGGGCAGCACCTGAATCAGACAACAATACGCGGGGCAGCACCTAGATATGAACAGTACCTAGACGAAGATGAACAAGCACAGAACACAGACAGCGGGTCCCTGCTTCGTCTCGTACTCCTAGAACGTCTGCCTCAGGCACCAACTCATCGCCATAAGATTCTTCACGTCCACCACGTCCGCCAGTCACCGTCCCGACAGCCGCCACCATGAGCCGGAGGAAGGTCGCCGAGCTCGACACGCCCTTTTCCACGGTCGAGTGGTACGTGTCCGACCCGTCGTGTCCGACATGCGCTCGTGCTGACCGGCCAGGCCACCCATATCCCAGGAAGACCAGGACACCATCCTCGAGCTCCTGTGCACGCAAGTACCGCCGCTTCTGCCCCTGTCTCCGAGCCTGGCTGACCCGCGCAGCCTCCTGGCCCCCCTCGGCCAGCACCGCCGGGACCATGGCACGCCATCCCGCGGCAAGCGCAGCCGCCGACGCCTGCGCGCGAAGCAGGGGGGCGACGGCCTAGCCGCGGGAGCCGACGCCGGCGCCGGCAGCGATGCGCCGTCCGGCGCCGCACGCCCAGCAGTCTCGGGCGTGCCGCGCGACGTGCCCCCGCCGCCGGCGCTGGCGGCCCACGTCGACATCGGCCTGGCCAGCATCACGCGCGCGCTCGCCCGGAGCACTGCGGCGCCGCAGCCGCCGGCCGAGGGTGCGGGTGCGGCCGCGGGCCCGGCGCCGCCCGCCCCCGCCTACACGGCCATCTTCGTCGTCCGCTCCGGCCACCCGTCCGTGTTCTACGCGCACTTCCCCCAGATGGTGGCCGTCGCGTCGGGCGCGAGCCCAGCCGACGCCATCCGGCTCGTCGGCTTCTCGCGCAGCTGCGAGGAGCGCCTCAGCGCCTGTCTGGGCGTGCCGCGCGTGTCCAGCATTGCGCTGCGCGCCGGCGCGGCCCAGTCGCAGGGGCTGGTGGACTTTCTGCGCGAGCGTGTGCCGCCCGTCGAGGTGCGCTGGCTGGACGAGGCCCGGTCGGGCGAGTACTGCGAAACGCGCATCCACATGGCCGACGTCAAGGTCGGCCCCAAGAAGAAGAAGGCATAGGCCGGCGGCATACGGCTCATTTTTAGATGGAAAGCAGTCCAGTACTGTACATACACAAGCTGTTTGAATGGGCGAATCGGCCGACGACCTCTACCATCTCCAACCTGATTCTCTATCACTACCAAAGCAGTGCTTGGACGCGAGCTCCCCGTCCTATTTTGTCCACCTCTGTTCGTGAAGCCGTGCCGCTCGATGCCGCGCGGAAACGCCTCCCGTCCTCGCCCGCTCACTGCTGCAGGCCCTTCTCCAGCGCCTTGACGCCCTCCCGCACCTTGGGGCAGTAGTGCCGCCGCAGCAGCTCGCCCTCCCAGACCGTCGTCGCGAACGGGTTGCTGCCCTCGACCGTGTCGCTGAGCGCGTTGAAGCGGCCGTCGCCCTTGCGCTCCTCCGTGTTCCAGAGCGCGCTGATCTTTCGGGCGTGCGTGTGCGCCACGTCGTGCACGAGCGCCAGCAGCGCCTGGCTCGACTTCTCCGGCACGTGCAGTGCCGCCGACATGAGCTGCTTCGTAAAGGCCGCCAGCCGCAGCGGCGGCACCGACCGGATGTTGTAGCCGGGCAGCAGCACCGCCGTCAGGCAGCGCACGAGCAGCACCGTCGTCGTCTGCAGGTTGACCTTGGCCCGCGGCGCCGACGCCGACGGTGCGCCGGCTGCCGACGCGTCCGCCGCGTCGGCGAGCTGCTGCTGCAGCGAGTTGGCCCGCCGCTCCAGGTCCGGGTCCAGCGCCAGCGGGAACAGGCTGCGGAACAGGTGCATCGTGAAGAACGACAGGTCCAGATGCAGGTTGTTGCGCGCGTTGTGCGCGTCCTGGCCGGCCAGCAGCGCGAACGCCGTCACCGTGCAGAGCAGCGCCTCGCGGCTCGGGTTGCGCGCGACGGCAAAGTCGTCGTCTTCGTCGTCGCCCTCGCCGTCGCCGTCGCCGTCCGCGTCCGCGTCCGCGCCCGCGGTGACGCCCTGGTCGCTCTGGCGCGCCGTCCGCTCGCTGTGGCGGAGCAGGTCCTTGAGCGCCTCCAGCAGGTCGCCGAAAAAGTCCTGGTTGATGAGGTGCGCGTACTTGGCCAGGCCCTCGAGCACGGCGCCCATGAGGTGCGGCGTGCGCAGCTTGAGCACGCGAAAGTACGTGGCGAAGACGAGCTTGAGCGTCTCGGACTGCATGCGCTCGCGCTCCTCGTGGGCGACGAGGGCGTCGGCCTGCGCGAGCTCGCGGTCGAGCGCCTTCTGCTCCTTGAGGTCCTTGCGCGTGCGCTTCGTGCGAAACTCGCGCTTCTGCCGGGGCTTCTTGCCGCCCTCGTCGGCCGTGCGCTCCACGCGGTCCTGCGAGCCCTTGCCGGCGAACTCGGACAGCAGGCGCAGGTGCAGGAATGTGTTGAGCACGCTCTCGTCGACCCGGTAGTCGCGCGCCTTCATCATCTTGGACAGGAGCGCCACGGCCTCCATCGACGGCCGGCCCTCCTCGTCCTCGCGGAAGAGCGTCTCGAGCGCGGCCAGGCACTCGCCGTACGAGGCGTCCATGCGCCGCCGGCTCAGCTTGCCCACCACCATGCGCAGCAGGTCCTCGCGGAAGTTGAAGTGCGGCACGCTCGTCAGCAGCGTGCACGCGCACTTCATGGCCGCGTCGCCGAGACCGCTGTTGTAGTTGCCGCCCGACCGGCCGCGGCCCAGCCGCGACAGCTCCAGCAGATAGGCCTTGTAGCCCGCCAGCAGCGACTGCTCGTAGGCCCGGAGCCGCCGCACGTCGGACGTGAGCCGCTCGCCCAGGGCGTCCTCCTCGCCAAAGGACCGTATGCGGTACCCCGGAATCACGTCCTGGTATGCCCGCATCTGGACCACCAGACACAGCTTCTGCACCTTGATCGCCGGGTACTGCTGGGCCACCTGGGCCATGGCCTTGAAGGCGCCAGGGTTCTCCTCCGGGCTCTCGTTGAGCTTCTGCGACAGCTTGGACAGCTCTTCCATGGCAAGCTTCACCTGCTGCGCTTCCGGAATCGTGGGCTTCTCCTCCCTCGGCTCGGCCATCTTGGGCCGGCGATCGTCCTTGGCCTCATCGTCGTCGCTGGAGAAGGGGTCTTCGTCGCTGGCCGGCGGAGGCTCCTTGAGCTCGGCCTCCTTCAGCACGCCGTCTGCCGTCCGGATCGGCAAGCGGTCGCTGCCTTTCTTCTGCTTCTTCTTTGTCCGCTGGGCGTATTCCTTCTCGAGGTCCCAGTCGGCGGCGCTCTGGTTGAAGAAGGCCTGCTTGGTGCCGTTCGCGGCGCCATTCTTCCGCGAGCGGGGTCCCCCGTTCTCGGGGGGAGGCGTGACCCGCCTCCGCTTGACCGGCCGTGAACTCATCGCTGTCGTGCTGCTGCGTGCTGGGCGTGCGTGATGCTGCGAGTGGTTCTGATTTTTTTCCCAGCCGTAAATTTTAGCGGGTCCAGAGAAAAAAAGGTCGGTAATCGTTATCGTTATCGGTGCCTGTGCGATTAGGCATCCTGCGAGAAACGGGTCGTCGTTATCGGCGGTGCTCCATTGGCCGCTGCTGCTTATCGCTCGTGGTCCCGCAAAAAAAGTTCTACTCCAGAGCAAGCCGGCAATAGCGCTGGAGCGAAAGAGAAGCAAAAGAAGTGAGAAATTTGCCGTCTTCACGACAAACGACGTTCTCTGGCCTCGCTCCGCCACACTGTCCTCCCGCGTGATCCTGTGGTCCTGCACTTCCGAGTGCATCACAGGAGGAGCTCTGATACCATGGCGACCTCTCTCGCGGCGCAGCTGGCGCAAATCGCCGTCAAGTCCAAGATTTCGCTCGACGTCAAGGCGCAAAAGGCAGCGCACAGCAAGTCGCTCATCTTTGAGCCGCGCATGGCGGCGGCCCAGACGTTCCAGTCGGTGTACGCGATCTGCCGCGATGGCTTCGACGAGCTGTGCCAGCTGGACGCGCGGCTCGTGCCGTTTGCCCAGACGCTCTTCAGCGAGCTGAGCCAGGACGAGGACCGCACGCAGATGACGGAGGCCGAGAACGCGGAGCTGGACAAGAAGATCGAGGCCTTTCTGCGGCTGGCCGGCGCGAAGCTGCGGCTGATGCCGGCGATCAAGTCTGTCGAGTGGCTGATTCGGCGGTTCCGGTGCGTGCAGACGGGGGGCGGAGAAGCGAAACGAAGGCGAGAGCGAAAGCGAAAACTAACAGCACAGCATCCACGAGTTCAACACGGCGGCCGTCATCACGACGTTCCTGCCCTACCACGCGACGCCGACGTTTGTCACGCTGCTGTCGATCCTGCCGGCCAACCTGCCGACCGAGTACCGCTTCCTGAGCCCGTACGTGCGCTCGCTGACGGCGGTGCCGCGCGCGGCCATTGTGCAGCACGCCACGCACCACTTTGAGCTGCTCGTGGCGGTGTCGACGTACACGCTCGAGGCGGCGCGCGCGCAGCAGCACTACGCGGGCCTCGTGACGTTCTGGGGCGGCGTGCTGACGGAGGCGCTCAACGGCATGCTGGACGCGGTGCGGTCGGGCCGCCGCAGCGTGCAGGTCGACCAGGTGCAGGCGCTGCTGCAGCGCGTCGGCCCCATTCTGGGCGAGGCGCTCGTGCTCGGCCAGGCGCCGGCGGTGCAGATTGCGGCGTACATGGCGGTGGCCGTGTTCGTGGCCAAGGCCAGCCTCAGCGACGCCGCCATCACGGCGTTCATGGACCAGCTGGTGGCCGGCTGGTCGGCCGAGACGGTCAAGCCGGGGCTCGTGTGTCTGGCGATCCTGGCGCAGCAGCGCTCGGCCAAGCAGCTCTCGCGCAAGGTGGCCAAGGCCGTGCTCCGGGTGGCCGAGCTGCCGGCGCTGCTGGTCGAGATCGGGCGCCAGCGGCGCGTCGACAAGCTCGCCAGCGGCCTCGTGCTGGCGCTGACGGAGCGCCTCGTCAAGAAGGCGGCGGTGCGCAGCCTGCCGGTGATCCGGGCCATCCTGCTCGGCGGCATCCTGCAGGAGAAGCAGCTGGTCGTGGCCTTCAAGGCGCTGCTCGTGGCCGCGCACCAGATCACCGACGAGATCGACCCGGCCGGCGACGCGCGCAAGGAGCTCGGCGCCACGCTGGTGGTGCTCGCGCAGGCGCCGGCGGCGGCGGGCGACATTGTGCGCCGCGTCATCGAGGAGGTCGACTTTGACATGGAGGAGATTGAGCTGCAGCTGGACGCCACGCTGCGGCCGCGCGCGCTGCTCACGGCGGCCGAGGCCGGACCGACAGAACAGACGGCGCCGACGCCGGCGCCGCGCGAGGACCTCGCCACGGCGCTCGCGCGGCTCGGCCGGCTGGCGCGGCCGGCGTCGTGTCTCGCCGAGGACGACGCGGACGGGCTGTTTGAGCAGCTCAGCCAGCTGCTGCTCGCGACGGCGGTGCACGACCGGGCGGAGCTCGAGCAGCTGGACGCGGCGCCGCTGCTCGGCCGCGCCGACGCGGTGTCGGGCTGCTTCTACTTTAGCTTCTGCATGCGCGTGTGGATGGGCGCGTTCCCGACGCTGGCGCGCGTGGCCACGCTGGACATGGCCGCCGCGCGGCTGCGCCTCGCCGACTGCGCCGGCGTCGACTTCCAGGGCCTGCTGCCGTACTGCATCGCGGCCATGGCGGACCCGGCCAAGAAGGTGCGCAAGGCCGCGGCCGGCCTGCTCGCCGAGATCGGGCGGCTCGCGGCGCCGGCCGACGCGCGGCGCTGGGGCGACGCGCTGTACGCCGCGGCCGAGCTGCCGCGGCTGCCGGCCAGCGCGCGCGCCGGCCTGCTGCGCGTGCTGGCGGCCTCGGCGGACGAGGCGGTGCTGCACGACGGCCACCTGGCGACGGCGCTGCGCGACGCGCTCGACAAGCCGGACCGGGCGGACCGGACGGGCGCGCACCTCGCGCACGGCACGCGGCTCGCGGTGCTGGCGTTCCTGGCGGGCCACGCGGTGGCGACGCCGCTGCTGGCCGTCAAGGTGCGCCTGCTCGGCGCGCTCAACGAGATCCGCGCCGTGTCGGGCACGACGCGCACGCAGCTGCTGCTGCCGCTGCTGCGCTGGTGGACGGCGCTCGGGGCCGCGGACGCCGCGGCGCGCGTGGCGCGCGAGCCCGTCGACGAGGCCACGGTCGACGCGCGCTGCGTCGACGTGGTCGTCGCCAACGACACGGCCGGCCTCGAGTGCCTCTTCGACACCGTCGCGCGGCCCGCGAGCCGCGACCGGCCGGGCCTGCTCGGCTGTGTCTTTGCGCGGCTGCGCCGCATGTGGCCGGCCATGAAGGCGGACTTCCGGCTCGTCACGGCGCAGTTCCTGCTCGAGCAGGTGCACAAGCCCGACGCCGGCGCCGACGCCGATGCCGACGCCGACGACCTCGACGTGGTCGCCGAGGACGCCGCCGACGTGCTGCACCACGTCGAGCTCGGCAGCGCCATCCTCGGCCGCTTCCTCGACGCGCTGCAGCCGGCCAGGACGGCCGGCCCGCCGCCGGGCAGCCTGCGGCGCCGCGCCAGCGCGTCCGCCGCCGCCGAGCCGCCGTCCGCGCCGGCGACCGCGGCGCTCCAGCGCACGCTCCACCGCACGACGTTTGTGCTGCAGCTGGTCCAGGGCGCGCGGCCCGAGGCGCATCCCGAGCTGCTGCCCGGCCTCTTCGTCGTGCTCGCCGACCTGCAGGCGCTGCGCGCAGTCGTCGGCTCCGACCTCGGCTACCTGCAGCTGCTCGTGCTCAGCTGCCTGCTCGCCATGATGCCGGCCTACCAGAGCAACCGCGCGCTCAAGATCGACACCTCGGTCGGCCACGGCGACGTGCTCGTCGGCTGCATCCAAAAGTCCAGCAGCCCGGCCGTGCAGAACGCGGCGCTGCTACTCGTCGCCAGCCTCGCCAAGACGGCGCCCGACGTCGTGCTGCACAGCGTCATGCCCATCTTCACGCTCATGGGCCACTCGGTGCTGCGCCAGGGCGACGACTACTCGGCCCACGTCGTGCACCAGACCATCCGCAACGTCATCCCGCCGCTCATCGACACCTTCAAGCGCGGCCGGCGCAACGTCGTCGCCAGCGCCGCCGACCTGCTCGCCAGCTTCGTCATCGCCTACGAGCACATCCCCTCGCACCGCAAGCACGACCTCTTCGTCGCCCTTGTCGAGCACCTCGGCCCCGACGACTTCCTCTTCGCCGTCCTCGCCCTCTTCGCCGACCGCTACGGCACCACCGACAGCACCTGCGCCTTCCTGACCGACCTGCTCGCCGCCTTTGCCGTCGACCGCCAGCTTCACGCCCTCGTCCAGCTCGTCGCCCTCGTCGCCGACGCCCTCGCCGCCCAGCCCGCCCTCGCCGCCACCCTGCTCGGCCGCAAGGAGGACGACGCCGCCGTCGACCTGCCCAAGTCCGCCCTCAAGGTCCTGACCCTGCTGCCCGCCCTGCTGGCCAACCGCCGCCTGCGCGACGCCGTCGCCCGCCTCGACGACGACGACGACATGCCCGCCGCCAAGACCCGCGAGCTCCACGTCCAGCTGCTCGAGGACCTGCTGACCCTCGCCGACACCGTCCAGGCCGCGCCCGCCGCCGGCCCCGCCGCCGTCGCCAGAAAGGCCGCCCTGCACGCCCGCTGCGGCGACGCCGTCGCCCAGCTGCTCCACCTCCAGTCCACCGCCGAGTTCATCAAGGCCGTCGAGACCCTGCTCGACCGCCCCAGCATCAGCGTCCGCCAAAAGGTCCTGCGCGCCCTCGAGGTCCGCGTCGACGCCGAGCCCGCCGCCAGCCCGCGCGCCCGCACCGCCCTGCTCGCCTTCCTGCCCCAGCTCACCGCCGTCCTGCGCGACGCCGACGACGTCGCCTACAAGCACACCGCCATCACCTGCGTCGACAAGATCGCCGACAAGTACGGCCGCCGCGACCTCGAGGCCGTCTGCGCCGCCGCCGCCGCCATCGCCGGCGACGGCTGTCTCGGCCAGGCCGACCGCCGCCTGCGCGTCATGGCCCTGCTCTGCCTCGCCTCGCTCGTCGACGTCCTCCAGGAGGCCGTCGTGCCCATCCTGCCCGTCGCCGTCCCGCGCGCCCTCGCCTACCTCGCCGAGAGCCTCCGGCCCGCCGCCCTCGACGCCGAGCTGCACAACGCCGTCTACGCCTTCGTCACCGCCCTCGCCCAGAACCTGCCCTACATGCTGACCGCCGCCTACCTCGACCGCGTCCTCGTCGGCTCCTTCGCCTCCGCCGACGCCGACTTTGCTCCCGACGTCGCCGCCGACGCCAACGCCAGCCGCCGCCACTGCCTGCAGGTGCTCGCCAAGCAGGTCGAGCCGCGCGTCTTCTTCGAGGCCATGCAGCGCAACTGGAAGCACGCTCTGCCCGCCGGCCATGTGGTACGACCTTTCTGTTCTTCTCTGTTCTCTGTTCTCCCCCAAGCTGACACCCCCAGGCCATCCAGGAGTTCGTCCAGTTCCTGACCACCGCCCTCGACAAGCACAACAAGTCCGCCATCGTCAAGAACCTGCCGGCCCTGTCCGCCACGCTCAAGAGCCTCTTTGACCTGCGCCGCATCCTCAAGGGCGCCGTCCTCACCGGCCAGCTCACCCCCCCCGAGCCCGTCTGCGAGGCCATCCTCGCCCGCTACCCCGAGATCGACGCCGCCGTCCACACCGCCGCGCTGCACATGGTCTTCAAGCTCAACGACGCCGCCTTCCGGCCCGTCTTCGCCGACCTCGTCGCCTGGAACGACAGCGACCTGCCCGTGCTCGACGTGCTCGGCCGCAGCCTGCGCCAGCAGAGCGTCTACGGCTTCCTGCACCTCTTCTTCGACCGCCTCAAGTCCGCCGTCACCGCCTACGCCTCCTACGTCATCGACGGCGCCGCCGCCACCCTGCGCGCCAGCCGTCTCGCCATCAGCAGCGAGGACCGCGTCACCTGGACCCGCGTCCTGCAGATGCTGACCGCCTGCTTCACCCACGACGCCGACGGCGAGCCCGCCACCGGTGCCAGCGCCGGCTTCTGGCAGGCGCCCGCCCACTTTTCCGCCGTCGCCCCGGTGCTCGTCGAGCAGTTCGCCCGCGCCCGCGAGCTCAGCAAAGACGGCCCCGAAGCCGAAGTGCTCCTGCAGGACGCCCTCATCCCCGCCGTCGTCCAGCTGGCCCGCGCCGCCCACGCCCAGGAACACCAGAAGGAGCTCAACAGCATGCTGCTCAAGCGCCTGCGGTCCCCCCACGCCGCCGAGCGCCTCGCCGTCGTGCGCTGCCAGCAGGCCCTGGCCGAGGAGGTCGGCGAGGAGTGGCTCGCGATGCTGCCCGAGATGCTCCCGTACATGAGCGAGCTGCAGGACGATGATGACGAGGCCGTCGACCGCGAGACGCACAGATGGATCAACAAGATCGAGGGCGTGCTGGGCGAGAGCCTCGACGCGATGCTGCAGTAGACGCTGAAGATATGGGGTCACGTGATTAGACGAAGAGGAGAGGCGTCGCCTCTCCTGGGATTTGTCTCAAGAGACAACGGTGTTATATGAAAAAGTGACTTTGTAGGAGTTTGTATTTATCATGGCATAGATTCATACTGTTTTGTTTTGTTAATCATGTTTACCAAAATGTGGGATTGCACAGCAGTTGTCAGTGACACCATTCGATATTGCTTCGTAGGAGAAGTTGGCGAAGCCTAGAGATTCTCACTCAATACACATGCAAAAGTAGGCGATTAAAACATTTTCATGCCTAAAAGCAATCCATAAATGCCACACGGTAGCCTCGGCCCATCTCCTTTGTATCGCAGACACCATTTACCTTCATTGGCTTGCCCTCATCTTCCTTCATTGTCTCCACCCCGTAATACCACAGTCTACTCATATTCACTAATACCTTCTCCGGACTGCTCATTTCCTCGCCCCCTTATCCTCCAAAATTGGGCGCCAAGCGAGCCCCAGATGCCTCTGTCTTTCCCGCTTCTTTCCTGTGTCGTCTGGCCGACCCCAGTTCACTCGCTTGGTGTCCTATAGCGATCAAGTCAGTCTTTTGCGGATATCTTACCATGAACATTAGTAATTGTGGCGAGAGCCTTTCAGGCCAAGCTCCCGCTTAGGCGCACTCCTATATAATCAGCATGCTTGAATATGTAGACAATAAGCAAACAGGCAAGGCCAATGCCTACCTATCGATATCCATCTCAGTTGTCATGGCACCATTAGCGAATAGCTTCTGGGGCCCCGTGGCCTTATCCCACGGGCGAGTCCAGCGCTTTTCGAACACATCTGGGCCCGGTCTACGCAAGTCGGCTGCCTTCTCCTCTTCGCTGAGCTCGCGAGGACGAGGCGAGTCCGAAGACCAGTTCCAGATGATAGGCTTGCCCAGCTTGTTGATTTCCAGAGCCTGACGCACGGCATGGGACGGTTCCTTCTCCATGGATTCGTCTTTATTGCTAGAACCGATGCTCAGGGCCTTGAAATTCAGCGGCTGTTGGCTCATGTTGAACATGGGCTCGTCGTCCGAAAAATCAGACAAAAGGTCGATATCAGCAGCTTTCGGTCTCTGGGGAGACGTTGGGGGTGCATTAACAGCGCCCTGCGACTTGCTCTCTCCTAGCCAGCCACAACTGTCAGGCTTCTGAATCGCCTAGATATGTGAGGGCTGGGAGTGAAGCTGCGTTTGCCTACCGTTCTGGGCTTGAGCCGGAGCATTTTGAATAGGAGCCGGAGCGTTCGGTGGCATTTGCGTGCTACCTTGAGGCTTTGATGCAGGGCCATGCTGTTTTTTGGGCGAACCATCGCCGTAATACGTGATAGACGGCTCCCAAGAGGCTGACTGCTCTTTTGGGGTTTTCACCGGTGCCATTTTTGCGCCGTGGTCACTGTTTTGCAGCGGTGGCTTTTCGTTGGTAATCGTATCAGTGTCTGCAAATACTTTGCGTGGACTGGCTTTTACGACTCACTTTTGCCAAGGCGGAGCCTGGAGTTTGTTTGCTCTCGTTCTTTGAAGCAGGTGCAGGCACTCCGCCGGTCTGGGGCTTCGAGATTTGTGTCGGGGCCGGTCGCGGGGCTGATGCAGAACCTTTGATGGGAGCAGAATGGGCGATGGAAGGAGATAGAGAACGACCAGGAGGAGGCGAGCAAATTGTGTAGCCACCTTCTGGCTGTCAATACATGCGGTGAGCGTGGCAAATTCAGATGAAGGAATACAACATACTATTGGCTGGTATGGGGCGTGTTAGACCGATCGACGGACGTCTCACAGAGGCCTGCTGCACAGGAAGTCCTCGAGCAGGCGGAGGACCAGGAGGACCTCGAAATGGCTGAGGAGCAGCAGATCCTCGTCCCGCGTTCCCGCGCGGAGCTTCTCCTCGAGAAGTGCCGCCGCTCGAGCGAAAACCGGCCTGTAGCTCTCGTGCGAGCTTCAGCTGTTCGGCAGTGAAGCCGTTACTCATTTTCGTTGTCGGCAGTTGGCGGTGGTTGTAGAGAGCAGCGAGGTTATGAAGTTGCCAGTGCAAAAGCTTGGAGAAAAATCGCTTCCGATGCTCCTATTAAAATTCAAACCGGCCAGGAAGAAGAATAGGAAAGAGCACAGGTCCCAGCGAATAGGGAAGGAGGGACCGACTACGGGCCGAGCTGCCAGGTTGCCGGCCTGCCGGCCTACAAGAAGCAATCTGATAGGCGGACACGGACAGTATTCTCTTTGCCAGCTGGCCACTTTGTCGAACTGGCTGGCAAGCCAATACGGACAGTTAGGCAGCTAGAAACTTTGCAGCAGCCGAGATACATGGACAATACATAGGCTCTTGTCACGGAAACTGTTGGCCAGGAGCAATGGCAGCCAAAGTACAGAGAAACTGTTGGCCAGGAGCAAGGCAGTCAGAGATACAGAGTAAGCAGAAGGTAAACTGAAGGGACTCTGGTTATAGTCGAGGCGCACTTGTTGCTCTTATTTCGATTGACCAGACCAGAAGCCAACAAGATTTTATGCTGACTGTGATATAGGCTACCACGACTGAGCACGAAGGGTTGACTACAAGGACGACTACAGGAAGACAACTCATGGTAGAGACCTTGTTGCTGACGACGAGCTTGCATTAACTATGAGATGATTGATCGAGGCAGTGAGGCATCTGACGATCTCAACTTTGTACCAAGACCGGCAGTATTTTTCTCTTCCTATTTCGGGCTCAACTCAATATGCAGACCGTCGATATACTTAAGGCACATGCCTTTTTCGTCTGTCTTAGGCATCTCGGTTTGCAAGGCTTTTGATTGTTTGCGCGGCTATCTCTAACTGCCAGGACAACATTTTACTCGCCGCTGTTTGTCACGTTCCGTCTATTTGGATAATGCGTCGCCGTTGCTAACATTTCGTCCGATACAGATGTATAACAGAAGAAGCGAAAAGCAATTTGTCGATCCTAGAGTTCAGGGCTAAAGTATAGACGCATCTGGCACAAGATGTATACACATTCCATCTAAATACTCCAAGCTTACCTGTCGCAGGCCAATTCTGAGGAGGCCAAAAGAAACCTAGGTCAAGACGCGACACCCGCGACTAGGCTTCCTCTCCTCGATACATTGCCAGCGCCTGTGTGCGCGCCTTGCTGTGGTCCACAATCGGCTTGGGGTAGCCGGCATCGCGGGCCGCGGCTGCGGCGCCGCGCTCGTAGGGCGCGTGGACAGCTGGACCCTTGATGGCGGCGAGCTCGGGCAGCCAGGTGCGAATGTAGTCGCCGTCAGGGTCGAAGCGCTCGCTCTGGCGCAGGGGATTGAAGATGCGGAAGTAAGGCTGGGGGTCGACGCCGACGCTGGCGGCAAAGCCCCAGCCGCCAATGTTGGATGCAACGTCGCCGTCAATGAGGTGGTTCATGAACCAGGCCTCGCCGCGGCGCCAGTCGAGGCGCAGGTCCTTGGACAGGAAGGAGGCGGCAATCATGCGGCAGCGGTTGTGCATGTAGGCGGTGGCGCGCAGCTGGTGCATGGCGGCATCGACAATGGGGAAGCCGGTGCGGCCGTCGCACCAGGCGCGGAAGTGGTCGTCGTTGTCGGACCAGGAGAGCTGGTCGAGCTCGAGCTTGAAGGGTTTGTTCATACTGATGGTTAAGAGGTGACAAACGAAAGTAAGGGAAAGAAGGCGACAAGCGAGAAGAGGAAAGAAGGCGACAAGCGAGGAAACGAAGACGAGCGACAAAGAAGGCACAATACACACCATATATACGGCCAGCTCGCCATGACGTGCCGGTAAAAGTCGCGCCAGGCGACCTCGCGGATCCACGCCTGCGCTGCCTCGCCGCAGCTGTCGAGGCCGGCGGCGCGCACGGCGGCGCGCGTGCTCAGCGTGCCGGCGTTGAAGTGGACCGAGAGGCGCGAGGTGGCCTCGGCGGCGGGCGCGTTGCGGCCGGTGACGTACGCGGGCAAGCGGTCGCGCACAAAGTCGGCGAGGCGCGCCTGGGCGGCGTCCTCGCCGGCCGGGTTGAGGGAGCGGATCCTGTCCGCGACGCGGACGTCGAGCGCGGCGGCGACGGCGTCGAGCTGCTTCGCGGACGCGGGCCGCAGACCGGCCAGACCGGCCACCGCCGCCCGGGCAGCCTGGCTGTTCGGCGCCGGCGGCGCGCTCGCCTCCACGAGCACGGGCTGCTCGTGCACGCGGTGCAGCCACGCGCGGAACCACGGCGTGAAGACGGCGTACGGCTTGCCGGCCATGGTGTAGAGGCCCTGGGACCCGGGCGCGGCCGCCGCGTCCTCCGGGCCGGCCGCCGGCGCCACCACGCACGTGTCGTGCACCACCCGGAAGACCCGGCCGGCGCGCGCCGCGGCCTCGACGACGCGCGCGTCCCGCCGCAGCTCGTCCACCTCGTACTCGGTGCTGGCCACGAGGTGCGACGCGTCCCAGCGCGCCAGCAGCGCCACGATGCGCGCCGGCACGTCGCGGCGCCGCTGGACCGTCTCGACGTGCAGCGGCACGCCCAGCGCCGCCAGGCGCGTCTGCAGCGCCGCCAGCGACCGCAGCACAAAGTCGATGCGCGCCGGCGCCGTGCCGTGGGCGGCCCAGTCCTCGGGGCTGACGACGTAGAGGCCGACGAGGGCCGCGTCTTCCGCCGCCTCCCGCAGCCCGCCGGCCGTCGCGAGGCCCCGGTTGTCGTCCACCCGCAAGTCCGCCCGGAACCAGTGCACCACGTTGCGCACCGCCACGTCCTCGGCCGCTTCCGCGTGCCGCGCCAGTGTCGCCTCCAGCACCTGCAGCGGCCGCGGCCGGGTGCCGTCGCTGTACTCGCGCGCGCGCGCATTCGACATGGCCGGGGGGTAGAACCGCGAGGCGCCCGCGCCCGCCCTGTCGGCCTTCGCCTCGGCCATCTCGCCGGCCTTGTCCGACTCGCGGCCCTCGGGCACGTCCCGCTTCGCCCGCTTCGCCCGCTTCGATGGGCCCTGGAGCGTCGCCTGTGCTCGCCGAGTTGCCGGCATCGCGCAAAAGAGGCCGGTACGGGCGGTCGATTGCGGTCGGATCACACGGACAACCAGGCACAGTCTGAGGCGATCAATCGGAGCGTAGTTGTGGCCGTCACGGCCTCGTTTGCTTGTATTCTTCTATTTCCTTGCGTGTTGTCGGCTTTGTTGGTGTTGATCTGGGCAGCTTCCTGCTTTTTCGCTGTTTCTAGACCTGTCGGTTTGTCTGCTCGCGATACATGTTCCAGTGATTCGTTGAATGAATCTCTCGTCTTAACTCGCTTTCTGACTATTCCTATTAGAATATCATGGTCGAAAGAGTCGATCACCTATGGCCTTTCAGATCGACACGATCGCCTTGTACGTCATTGGCTTCGGTCATCGCCAAGATTCGCCGCCATCGATATCGCCTCGATCAGCACAAAGGATATGGCGCCTGTCGCAGAGCGGCTAGCCGGTGAGTGCAAATGAATAGTTAAGAGCAAAATCCTGTGTCTGATTGGCTCTGCCTTCCTGTGCTGCCGTCGATGCTATGGCAGCCTTGCGGCGCAATGAGGATTCACCGATGAATAGAATCAATTGAGCCGCACAATCGAACCGCTTCACAACATACCTCCAGCAGAGCGCTTCTCCATTCTACGTAGCCTTTTTCACTGATACCATCTCTCCAAGTCCGTTCTCAATTGATTTTATTGGTTATGGAACTCTTATTATAGAGTTTAATATGAGATCTCTTATAGAGTTTACTATGCGTGCTCTGAGATCAAAGACTACAACAATTGCCATACAATTTTGTTAGTTCTCTGGTACAACTCACACCGACACCTTGGATTATCACAAGATCCCGAAGCTGCTTCGTCTGGCTCCGGCACGCACCCTACATACACCATGTGTGTGCTGCGATCTGATGAGCTCGGCACACCTCGCTGACGGCATCTCTGATCAGGCTGCCACGGCCTGCTATGCTGGCGTTTCCACTTAGACCTTTGTTGTACTCCGTACTGAATGCCCACGTCGTATTGCGACGTACGCAACACCTGCAACACCCGCCCCCTCGTACGTCACTCTCTGCCTTGCCGCCGACGTCTGTGAGCAGCGTCTCATGGCGAGCGCTCGGCGTCCACGCCAGGCGTCACCTAAGGCTTACAGACCGTTTCACGAGGGCGATCATCGTGCATTTTTTCCCCAAGTCGTGGTGGCCCCATCGGATTGCATGGACCTCTGGGCCCGGCGGCTCATCGGTTTAACGGCATGGTCCGGGAGTACTCTGCAGTACGTTGAGAGTCCGTTCGGATGAAGGCCCTCCAAATCATGCGAGGCGGTGCCTGCGTTGCCGAGTCTGCATAGACGCCCAGGCTGCATAGACTGCGAAGCGCTGCCGATGCTGCCAGCACATCTGTGCAGACAGAGTAGGCGCTCTCGACTCGGGTTGGTCGCAATATCCAAGGCCGCGAGTCTGGCCAACACGGGTGCCCCAGCCCGTGAGATGACGAGTTCCCGGAAACAGAGCGCCTGGGAGCCGCTCGGCAGGCAAACAGGCAAACAGGCAAACGCAAACAGCCAGAGCAACACGGAGAGACAGGCCTCGGAGACAGGCCTGTCGGCCGGCGATCCCCGACTGTTTCAGATATCCCGGCTGGACGTGACGAAGAAGAAAAACAAGGTGGCTGAAGGGGAAAGGCGCAGGCCAAAGCGACTCCGCATTCCGGGCGGCATGCGAGCGGCTGGACCGGCTGCAAGGGCACTCATTCCGGCGTGATCGGAGTAGACATACGAAGATGCGTGCTCGTGCACGTTCGCTTGCCGGCGGCTCGTGCTCTGACACACGAGGCTACGAGTCAAGTACGAGTGTCACTACTCCGTCCGTACGAGTATTCGTATTCGTACTTGTGCAAGTAGTTGTACGCGTCCGCGCGTTGCGACAGCATGACGAGATCGTTCGTCGCGGCGAGGCGTGAGAACAGCCGCGAACGATGGCCGATCAGGGAGGGCGCGCGATCCTCGACATGGATGCGGGAATGGGAACGAGAGGGGCGAACGCGGACGGAACGAGAAAACAGAGAGTGGGCGAGGGCCGAGAGTGGCCGACCGCCACGTCCGCCGGTATGAAGGCCCTTCTACGGAGCAGGCACAGTGGCCTCTGGGCAGCAGCCAAGCACAGACATCCAGGGGACACGGGCATGAACCCATGGTCCTCTCTTTTGAAACAGACGGTCTCCGTGATAAGATTTCTCGGAAGGGCATAGGGGCGTAGCATTGACGAAGAAGGAAGACGGAATGGAAAGCCGTTCAAACGAAATCAAAGAAGGCAGCACACAGCCGGCAGGCCCCTTTTTTACACGGTGATGCCGGCGTGCAGCTGCCGTTGCTGCTCGGCATTTCGCATACTGCGTACCCGCAACGTGCGTGTGCTCGAGGCCGAGACACAGACGAGTCGAGGCAGCTCTTGTACTCTGTAGAAGTAGACGGTAGGGCATGGCGAGCAACAGCGGCAGACAAGAAGCAGCCACGCAGCCCGACGTTCAACCCGACGTTCAATCAGAGGTGACCCGTGGATCTGGCGCATAAATCGGAGCCGCCGGTGGAGCCAATGGCGCACAAGCCTTGGAGGCTCTCGAGGCAAAGCGTTTGAATTCTCGTCTTCCTGGCCACCCGGCCTACTTCGTTCGAGTTCATATGTACTCCGTACTTTGTTATGCATGGAGCTGTTGCGCCATGCGGGCTCCAAGGCAACGGCGTGCATGCATTTGACAGTCGAGCATGGGCCCCGGGATCGACTTGCTGCTTGCAGACGTCTGAAACGCGGTTAGCAGGGGGCGGCTTCAGCTTGGCCTCTGCCTTTACTCGTACGAGTGCTCGTACATGTACGAGTATTCGTGCTCAAGGTGCGCGCTCTTACTTCTCTTGCTCACGCTCATCTCCCACCCCTCATTGCCAGCCACAAACGCCCGCCGGCCTGTGTTCTGGCCCGTTCTTGAGCTCGCCACGCCGGCCTCTGAAAGGGAATAGCTGTGTTTCAAGTGCCGTACCCTGGACGAGAAAAGGGGGGCGTCCGGGGGTAGGGCATGTGCGCAAAGGCAAGCCGAAGCGGCGGACGGGCAGAACGAGGTACGAGTACGTATTACGGATATTACCTCGTGCTTGCCCTTTGCAGGCAGTCGAGCAGCGTGAGTTTGCAATGGCTGGTCGCATTGACGTGAGTGAGGGCAGCATTCATGAGATCTCGTATTAATACTCCGTAAGCCAAGCACGGAAGTTGACGCAGCCCTGGCCATGCGCTCACAGACGGAGGTTCGTGTACAGTCCGTGTTCGTATCGGCACTCCGCACTTGTACGGAAGACGCACGTGGTTCGGCATACTCGTACAAGTGTTCCTCGTCCAAGCCTCCGACCGCGTCGTAGAACAAGTCGCGATGCCGAATCTGCCGTTTGCTCCGAGGCTCCACGCTCAAGCCGCACGGATCCAGGCACACCAATCAGCGAGACGGACGCGGCCGGCGACCCGCAGGCTAGACCCGCGCAGCCCCACCTGGCGTTGGCATGGCGGGAGAGGGACCAGAGGAAAGAAGGACCGAGGCGCCTGCCCGCTGGAGAGTGCGGGCTGTTAGTAAGCAGGAGCACAAGTAATTTACTCGTAAGTGATACAATAACACGGTGTACGCGTACGAGTATTATCGTGAGTATCGTGAGCTACGTACCGTGAGCTACTCATACTCGTACTTGTACAGACACAAAGGTGTGGTCAAAGTGTGCTGGAGCCGCGCCGGCCATGTTTCGCGTCCGTCGAAACAGACCAACGAACAATGCTTCGGCATCTATTCGCACTACTTGTGCACTACTGCGATGTACAAAGCGTTTGCACAAGTAGCTCGTGATGACTGGATCTGGCCTGTTTCAGAGAAGCGTCCGTGCCGCTGTGCAGCGGAGCCGATGCGACGCTAGTTTGCCATGGCCGGCAGCGTCAGTGCTGGGCCGGGACATTTGTCGTCGATGCGACGTCGAGCAGGAGAGTGACGGCGAATACGAACGCGGCGACATCGACTCTATTTTTGTTTGGCCACGGGCGAAGGAGGCGCGGGAGGCGGCCGCATCACAGGCCGGCGAGAGCGGTGGCTGCCAGTCAAGCAGCGGCCACTGTTGCGGCCAGCCAGAGCCAGCTCCAGTTAGAGCCAGAGTCAGAGCCAACCAGAACGGTCCAACGCCAGCCAGAGCCAACCAGAACGGCCCAACGCCAGCCAAAAGCAACGCAAAAATAGACTCCCACAGCCAATCAGCGACCGGCGTCGCGCTGCCCCTGGCTTCGCCCTGCGTATCACCGCGAGCCAGTCCCCGCGGTGATCGGCTGCTCCGCAGACGGCGCATGTGAAACAGGGCGAGCAGCGCCGGCGATTGGCGGACTGGACTGCGCTGGCACGATCCGCTGGACAAGAGCAGAACTCGGCGGAAGCCATGCTGCCGCGCCCGTACGAGTAGAGCAGTCCGCGGTTCCGGGTTATTTGGCTGGACCGCGCAGTGCAACAAAGTGCGTACTACGAGTATTTGCGAGTACTCGTAAGTGCGCCTCTTTCTGAAGCACGCGTTGTATCTACTCCGTAGATACATACGAAAAACGAAACGAGATGAGCGGGAATGTGCAACGGCAAGGCGCTAGTGATAATATCGGAGTATCTGTACTCCGAATGCAAATGCAGTACAAAATACGCACAAATTCTCGTCTCCGTATCGCATGCGATCACTTCGCCGTTCCGAGTATCTGACCGTCCTCGCTGTTCCTGCATTTGCAGCCCGCGGTGCAGCAATCGGGCCATCGGGCATGCACGCAGACGTTTCAGGTCGCCGGCGACGATCAAACAGCCGCACGCGCATGCATTCCGCCGGAGAAGACGGTCACGTGGACACGCCGAGAATGCAGAGCGTCAACCTTAAGCATGCCAACACCAGAGTTCTGAAGCACTGCGCTAGGCGCGTTTCACATTGGCAGGCCTTCGGACGAGTACGCGCATGCTGAGTGCACCGATGCTGTGCTCGAGAAGCACGCGAGTCGAGCCGCCCGTGCTACACGGCTGTGAGACGGCGACTTGTGGTCAAGCGAAGAGATTTCACCGCACAATTACGGAGCAGTCCGTATCAAACTCCGTAGTCCGTATTCATACTCGTATTTATACTCTCAACTCCGTGTTCATACCGTATTTATACTCTTCAACTCCGTATTCATACCGTATTCATACTCCGTTTTCATACTCCGTGCTCCGTCTCATGAAGGCTTCTTTGGCCGACCCGGTCGATGACTAAGCCAGAAACGAAAGCCATCTCGCGAACACCATCCGCATCTCGACAACCCGCTCGGATGCTCATCTCTCGCGCTGCACCGGTCAGGAGCGCGGAGATTATGGCGGAGTGGCCTCCCATCGCGTCTCCCAGAATGCAACCGACCTGTCTAAGACCAGCACGCAGCGGCGCCAAGTGGAGCTAGGCGAGATTGGGTGTGGCTTGCGTGCGGGTTGTTTGCGGCGTGCTTTCGCGGTACGGAGGGTTGTCCTCGTCCAATACGAGTTCGACGGGCAATACGTATCTTACTTGACCCGTCGTGGTGCGATACCATACGAGCCGTTTCCACTTGGCGCTCGAGCGCGAACAGAGTTTTTGGAACGGAGTACGAGCGGTAGTGCACGTACTCTTAGCCCGTAATGGCCGACAGACACTCGTAGTCGCCGTAATGGCTGACAGACTGCACAGTGCAGATGCCTGCTAACGAGAGCGATGCCTGCTAACGACGCATGTACGGAGTACTCCGTACCCAATGCCTCTAGAATGCATGACCTGCATATCAGGCGCTTATGCACCCAAGCCGCTGCCCTCCCTCGCCGTTCTCGTACTGTCCCTGCGCGCGACTGGAGACGCCCGCTGCACAATTCCGGAAGCCCGCCGGAATGCGGCCAGTGTAGCGTCGCGTCGCCCTAGCCTGTACCTGGATGTACCGTGGCGCCCGTGCGGAGTCGCGCGCGCGTGACACTGTACCGCGACTGGCGATCGCGCTCCGGCCACAAAGCGGCAAAGGTACCGCTACAGGAAAACCTGTCAACTGCGTGCCGCTACCCGCCTGTCTCTAAAAATACCTGCCCATACATCCCTGCAAGTACTCCGTGTGCGCGACCGCGCCGGACAACAGGCGTAGTCATCCATCTCACGACGCTCCATGGCATCACCCATTCGTCGCCAGCCGGGCGTACTCGTATGGAATGCGTAAAGAGCACTGTGGCCATGCCGCTCGTCACCCGTACGCATTCAGAGCACAAATGCTCGCCACACATGCAGTAATGCGTACGACGGCTCTCCCGCAAGCAGCATCGTGTTCTGTACGTACTCGTAATATCGTACTCGTACTCGTACGTACTCGTATGCTCCTATCAAGCATGTCGGCACGGACTACAGCAGACGCGCTGCCGTGTACTGGTACATCCCGGGCGCCGTGCTGCCACACAGCCGCAGGTACTCCTACCGCGCCGACATTCCTCTGCCGCTGTACTACGAGCACCACTCGTACTTGCATATCCCCTACTTCTACCCTGCACCCCCACTCACACCACCACCTGAATATCAGCACGAGCGCTGCCATCCACACCCTGGCCCTGGTCCTGGCCCTTGCCCTGCGCTTCCCTTTTAGCCAGTCGTGCTTTCCTACCCTGGCTCTGCCCGCCGCTCCACCCGCCTACCACACCGTCCGCTCCGCTCCTACGAAGTACCACCGCGCCGCTGCGTCCAGTCCTGCCCGCCTCGTGCCTTCCCTGGACTGCCGCTGCCGCTGCCTGCCTCCGGCTCCTTCCTCTCGGCCGCTCTGCTCCTGGCTCGCTCCTGCCTCTGCCTCTCTCTGCCTCTGCCTCTCGCTCCTGCCTCTCGCTCTCTGCCACCCACGCTCCACCCCGGCTCAGAAAATCATAAACTCCCCCCATTCCCACTCCCCGACGACACCCTCAATCGAGACCCTTTTTCTCTTCTCCTTTCTCCCACTCTTTGCCTCCCCCTCCCCATCGCGTGTGTGTGTGCACAGGAGCCTTCACTCCTCCTTCCATTCCTCTCCCCCCTTTGCTTCCTCTCTTCTCCGGGCTCGCGACAGTCCGTTTTCATTCTTGCCCTGCCCGCCTCCTCGAGCCGGCCTTCTTCGCGTCTCTCGCATCTTGCATCTTGCATCTTGACCTTGGCACCGCTGCAGCTTTGCCGCGCCGCTTTCGCACATAATCCCTTCTCCACGACTGGACTGGGTCCAACGCACTTCCACTCCCGACCATCCCCACCGACTCCCGTCGTCGCACCTTGCCGACCGCTCCCGAGCAACGCCCTGTCTGGCCTGCCCGTCTCGCATCTCCTCGACCGCCATCGCCGACTCGCCAACTTCCACTTCCAGCTGCTCTCCCGGCCGTCCCGTCCTATAACACCGCGTCTCGTCGCCCACTATTCAGCCATTCCCGTCTGTCGCTTTCCCTGCTGGCGCACACCTTGAAGGTCCATCCGGCACCCGTTCTCACTTGCAACCCATCGCCATTCGCTTGGAGCCTTTGGCCATTCACCACACTTCCACCGTCGGGCCGGTCTCGATCGAGGAACACACGTCGCACAACGCACTGCGGAACGAGCCACTGCCTCTTCTGCCTGTGCTCATCTACGTTTTACACGTCTCCATCTGCGCACTCTGCATACATACGCACACGATCAGGGGCAGCGCCTCTCCCACCACATACTCGGATCCTCGCATTCGGCCTATTTCTTTTTGTTTCGCTGCTGTGTCCACGGTACGCGCCAATTGCTCTCTTTTGGCCTCGCTGCTTGTCGCGTCGCCCACCCACAACTGGCTTGTCCACGACGCTCAAGACCGTCTTTGCCGCTTCTTGCTTCTTGCTTCCCGCCTTCGTTCATCGGGAACTACACGCCTGCTTTTTCTTTGCCTCTTGCAAGTGGCAGGACACTTTGCAATCCCGCGTCTCTTTTTCCTACACACGAGTCCACCTTCGTGGCCCGTCTTGACCATGTATTCCCAGCACGCCGGCATGGCGCCGCAGAAACCGGAGACGTTTATGCTGAGCACCGAGGCCCAACAAGCACTGCCGCATGACGCGCAGGTAGCTCTGCAGCAGGTCGACAACCTCAAGTACTTTCTCATCTCTGCCCCTGTCGACTGGCAGACCGACCAGTACATCCGCCGCTTTCTCCTTCCCACCGGCGAGTACGTCTCGTGCGTGCTGTGGAACAACCTGTTCCACATCTCCGGCACCGACATCGTCCGCTGCCTCTCCTTCCGCTTCCAGGCCTTTGGCCGTCCCGTGAAGAACTCCAAGAAGTTCGAGGAGGGCATCTTCTCCGACCTCCGCAACCTCAAGTCCGGCACCGACGCCTCGCTCGAGGAGCCCAAGAGCCCCTTCCTCGACTTCCTCTACAAGAACAACTGCATCCGCACACAGAAGAAGCAAAAGGTCTTCTACTGGTACAGCGTCCCCCATGACCGCCTCTTCCTCGACGCGCTCGAGCGGGACTTGAAGCGCGAAAAGATGGGCCAGGAAGCCACCACCGTCGCCGTCAGCGAACCCGCCCTGTCCTTCCAGTACGACTCCTCCCAGTCGCTGTACGACCAGCTCACCAAGGCCCAGCAGGCCAACTCGTCCTCCTTCAGCGCACAGCAGGTCCCGTTCCCCCAGTCCCAGGCCCCGTCTCCCATCATGCGCGCCATGGACGGCATGCCGCCGCCGCAGATGATCCCCCAGTCGATGGGTGCGTATCCCGATGCCATTGACGCGATGGGCCCCTTCACAGCCGCTGCGATGCAAATGGCACCGCAAATGCAACAGCACATGGTGAAGCGGGAGCCTGACTTCCCCCGCGTACAGTATAACCAGAACGGTGTTCCCGTCGCGGCCACCCACCAGCGCCATGCCTCCATGCCCGCCTACGGCCTGGAGTACTCGCCGGCCCCGTCCTTTGTCTCGTCCCAGTACGACGACTACGGCCAGCGCGGCATTTCCTTTGAGCCGCTGACGCCGCCGCAGCTGGCCACCGGCATGAGCGCCGAGCCGGCCTACATCGCCAACGAGGAGACGGGCCTCTACACGGCCATTCCCGACCACATGAACACTTCTGTGGGCGGCATGGCCGGCATGATGCAGCTGCCGCCTTCCAACCTGGCCGGCCCGCAGTACGCGCGCGGCTACGCCACCAACAACGTCTACGCCTCTGTCATTGAGGGCTCGCCCACATACAAGCAGCGCCGGCGTCGTTCGTCCATCCCGCCCGGCATGTCAGGCGTCGCTGCCGTTGCCGCCTCCAATGCTGCGCACCGTCCGTCCGACCTGCGCCGGTCCGTGTCGGTTTCTGTGGGTCCCGTGCCCGAAGTTGATGAGTCGCTGGACAACTCTCCGCCCGGCCTGACCTACAGCAACTCGGGCATGTCCATGACCGGCCATCAGCACAAGGAGCTGCTTGACCTTTCGCGCCACGGCACGCCCCTGTCGACGGTCGAGGGCAGCCCTGGCCTCAACCCGATGGCTCTGCAGCAGCAGGACTTTCCCCACATGGCCGACGATATGTCCATGTCCGCCAGCGGCATCAGCGACGAGCAGCGCCGTGCCGTCCAGGCCGGTGCCGCCAGCGTTGTCCGCCGCGCCCGCTCCGCGACCGTCATGGAGCTTGGCCCGTACCCGCAGAAGTCGCACTCCTGTCCGATTCCGACTTGTGGACGTCTCTTCAAGCGCCTCGAGCACCTGAAGCGGTAAGAACTCATTCCTCCCCGTGTCTTGAACCGAAAGATGGGCGAAAAGCATTCGCATAAAGCGGAAGCAACAAGCTGCCAGTGGCAAGAAGCCACAGCCTTCACCGAGCGTGTTATCTGACCTACTTTCCAGACACGTGAGAACACATACCCAAGAAAGACCTTACATCTGCCCTTATTGTAGCAAGGCGTTCTCTAGATCAGACAACCTCGCACAGTATGCCCTCCTTTTCTTTCTTTGTCTTTCCTTTGTCGAAAATACTTGCATTGTTTTGTGTGTGCGCCGATTTGTCCGAGAGCAAGAAACGAAAACATCCCGCCACGATCGAAGAACCAGTCACAGCGACAGCACAGGCGCAGCACACACAATCAAGTGAAAGATACAATCTCCCGTTCGGAATGGACAGCTAACGTTTGGAATAGACACAAGCGCACTCACGACCGGAGTGAGGGTGGCGAGAGCAACTTCCCGCTGTCCGGCGAGGAGGAGGAGGAGTATTCGGGCGAGGACCACCTCGGCTCTGTCGAGGAGGCCTCGCCGACATCCGAGTCGGCGTATGTGTCGGCCTCGCTCGGCTCCATGGTCAGTGGTGCCATGGCTCCCTCGTCTGTGTCGAACACAGCAGGGTCGATGGCCCAGGCTCCTGCATTTAACAGCCTCCAGACACTCAGCATGCCCATGACGATCAGCCAACCCCAGGCGATCAACGCTGCTTTGATGTGAGCTTCGTCACGGCGAACACGATCAGTCTGCCTTGGCGGCTGTGTATAACAAATGCTTTCCTCGCTTTCGTCAGCCCTTTTTATTTTATGCATTACGTTATATCGAACTGCGATGGTTCCGCAAGCATGCGCTTGGACAACGCTGCGAACCTCGGCCGATTTTTTTCTCATCTTTTTCTTTTTCCTTTCTCCTTTCTCCTTTCTCCTTTCTCCTTTCTCCTTTCTTCGTTTTCTTTCTCCTACTTCCATTTTCTTCATTGCATCTGCCGACTCAATGTATTGGATTGACACGGGCGTCTCGTTGCGTTCTGAGGATATGTTTCCGCAACACAAAAGCCTGGATAGACAGGAAATACGGGAGAGAACATCCGGAAGAATGCCCACTTTTGGATACTTCGGCCCGTGGAACTACCACGATAGGGAGACCGAGGCTATGCTTTTTTTTCTTTTTTCTTTCTTTTTTCTTTTTTCTTTTTTCTGTATATAGTAGTTTATTTTATTTCTGGATGGCGGATGACGGCAAGATACCTGGCTTGGATGAACTTTTGTCGACCTTCTCTCTTTTATCTATTTTGCTTGGGGGCCCGGCCTTCCTTTTAGAGTACCAAAAAATGAATACAGAATATATCAGTTGACTCAAGTAGTGGATGCTAGTTGTAGGTAGTAGTCTGTTGTATAATTGTGTAATAACGAGACAACCTTGATCCATCAACTCCTACTCCGTATCTCATCCGCCGTGTTACGTGAGCATGTGCCCGATCCTGGTCACCTGACATCCGGCGCTAGTCTGAGCCTCACCGGCGCTTCTTGTGCTTCGTCGGGCCGGCGCGGGACTTGGGGCCCTCGATGGCGCGGACGTCGCGCTCGCGCAGCCGCAGCTCGGAGCCGCGCAGGCGGCCAACGGCGGGGATGTCGACGGGGCGGTGGCGGCGGTCGCGGTCTTTTTTCGTGGTGGCGGCGGGCCGCTCGAGGATGGTGCCGCTCTCGCGGGCCTCGCGGCGGCGCTTGGCCTCGCGGGCGGCGCCGGCGGCGGCGATGCCCTTGCGGTGGGCCATGGGCATGGCCTTTTGGGCGTAGATGCTGTTCTTGTGGGCCGTGGACAGGCGGCCGACGCTGGCGGCGGTGCCGAGGGCCGCCTGGGCCGCCGTGGCCGTGCCCCCGTAGGCGGCGCCGGCGGCCTGCACGCGCAGGTCGGTCGCGCGGTGGCGCAGCCGGCCGGCGGCAAAGGGGCGTGCGCTCTGCAGGTCCGCGGCGGAGGCGGCCGCGTGCGCGGCGCGGCCGCCCGAGAGCAGGTGCGACTCGGCGATGAGGCGCTGCAGCGCGAGGTCGTTGGCGAGCAGCTCGGGCGCGTCGCGGTAGTCGGGGTCGTCGGCGTTCTTTGGCTTGCGGCCCGGGGCGGGCGCGCGCTTGCCATCGTCGTCCCAGGCGGCGAGCGGCCGGGCGGACTGCGGGCACGGTCAGACGGGCACGGTCAGACGGGCACGGTCAGACGGAGCCGAGCCTTTGCTCCCCGCACAACCACTCACCAGGTAGGCTTGGCGCTCGCGCTTGGTCATGTCGCCGATGCTGCGCGGCGCGTCCGCGGCCGAGGCGCCGCCGCTGTAGTCGATCACCTGGACGGCGGGCGTGTCGTCGTCGCTGTCGGTGCTCGGGCCCGCCGCGTCGCTCTCGTCCGACAGCCCGGACCAGTCCGAGCCGGCGCTGTCGCCATGGTCTGCCTCTGCGGCCGCCTTGCCATTGCTGATCGTCTTTGTCTTGATCGTCTTCGTCTTGATCGTCTTCGTCTTGGTCGTCTTCGTCTTGTTCGTCTTCGGCTTGGTCGTCTGCTTTCCACTCGGCTGCAGCGGCTTGAACTGCGCCTCAAAGTACTGCCGGAAGATGGCCTGGGCGCCGGCCGCGTCGTCGCGCGTGTCGTCCGTGTCTGCCGGCTTCGCCCGCAAGGCAGACGCTTTCCGCTTGCCGAGCACGGTGGCCATTGTGCTGCTGGTGATGCGTCCGGGAGGAGGTGTCGCGGGCGTGAGGTGTCGTCGCAAGGCGGTCAGCAACTTTTTCTGCCGCTTCATTTCTCGTCTCTTTCTCTGCCGACTTCATTTGCCTCTTCTCTTTTCTGCCGCTCTTCACTCACCGCCTCTACTTTTCTGCCGTTCCACCGCCTCTACGGAGTACTCTGTATACTCCGTAGAGCGAAAGCGAAGAGATCGCCTCGCCTCTCGCCTCCCGCCTCTCGCCTCCCTCACGACCACCCTCCACCATGACGCGCTTCCGCCCGTGCATCGACCTGCACGCCGGCCAGGTCAAGCAGATCGTCGGCGGCACGCTCGACTCGGCGACCGCCGCGCTGCAGACCAACTTTGTCGCCGCGCAGCCGCCGGCGCACTTTGCGCAGCTCTACCGCGCGCACGACCTGCGCGGCGCCCACGTCATCCTGCTCGGCAGCGGGCCCGAGAACGTCGCCGCGGGCCGCGAGGCCGTCACCGCCTGGCCCGGCGGCCTGCAGGTCGGCGGCGGCATCAGCGACGCCAACGCCGCCGCCTGGATCGCCGCCGGCGCCGACAAGGTCATTGTGACGTCGTTTCTCTTTGAGGCCGCCGAGGCTCCCGAGGCTCCCGAGGCTGCTCCCAAGGCCGAGGTCGCCGCCACCTACCGCTTCAGCCAGCCGCGCCTCGACGCCGTGCTCGCCGCGCTCGGCGGCGACCGCGCCCGCCTCGTCATCGACCTCAGCTGCCGCCGCCTCGCGCGGCCGCCCCCCGGCGCCGCCTCGCCCTGGGTCGTCGCCATCCACAAGTGGCAGACCCTCACCGACATGCATCTCGGCCCCGACACCCTCGCCGCCCTCGCCCCCTACTGCGCCGAGTTCCTCGTCCACGCCGCCGACGTCGAGGGCCTCCAGGCCGGCATCGACGCCGACCTCGTCCAGCACCTCGCCGCCTGGTGCGCCCCCCTCCGCCGCCCCGTCACCTACGCCGGCGGCGCCCGCGCCCTCGACGACCTCGCCACCGTCGACCGCCTCAGCGCCGGCTACGTCGACCTCACCATCGGCAGCGCCCTCGACTGCTTCGGCGGCCACGGCGTCCGCTTCGACGACTGCGTCGCCTGGAACCGCGCAAAGGACCTCGAGGAGCACAAGGCCGCCGCTGCGCCGTGAGCCCGGCAGCGACAGTGCACGTAGACAGGGCCCCGTCAGTCGACATTCGCCTTGTTGCGCAACGTCAGGTGCATCGACACTTTAGGCGGATGTCTGCGCATAACTGAATCCAAGCTCGGCGTACACTTCCGGCTGATGTCGGCGCACAACAAAACATCCACGCTCGGCTGTCGCTGCTTACTCAGCACAAACACTGATATCGATCCATTGTCTTGATGCAGCCTAATCGAATACAATCCAAAAATAATCAGCCACATAAACACCCCAGACGTCGGAGATCGCGAGCGCCAGGCTCAGCCGTTGTCGACATTAGTCCCAACCATCCCGGGGCTTCCGTGGCTTCGTCCGCAACCGGACAGCACGAGCAGAGCCAATATAAAGCAGAACAAAGCATATAGCTCTCTCAGCGCAGCAATAAAAATGCCAAAAGAATCAAACTCCCAAAACACAAGGCTGCTCGCTCGTATCCTTCACCAAAAACCCTGTACTCCTCCGACACCGGCTGCCCGTTGGCTGGATGCTCACGAAACCCCTCCCCCGCCTCACAAGCACATGCTCTTCGTGCGCGACGTCACCCGCCGGCCCTCGGCGCGCTTGCGCAGCGCCTCTTCCCGCTTCAGCACCGCCTCGCACCACTTGCCCTTGCTGCGAGGGCCCTCGTCGTCGCTGCCCGCGCTGTCGCGCGCCGTCACCTCCGCGAGCACCTTCATCCAGCCGTCCTTGTCCTCGGCTGTGTCGGCGTAGAAGTCGATCACCTCGCCGTTGTTGAACCGGATCCGGAAGCCCTCTTCCACAAACATGTAGCCCTCCTCTTCCTCGGCGAACCCCGACCGCCGACGCTTGCCGTTCTTCCCCATCGTCTCCTTCTCTGTCAGCGCACGCCGGTCGTCAATCAGACGCTTGGCATTCGCCAGGTTGATCGTCGCCCGCGGCTGTCGCGTCGCCTCGTGGTACGCCGTCAGCTTGTTGCCGACCAGCTTGAAGTAGCGCCGGCGCCAGTACTGCGACACATTGTTAGCCACACGCCCAGCCTCGCTCGTCCTTCGCCACGCCGCACACTTACCGGGCAGTCACCGCCCTGCTGGCTCAGATGTCCCTCCCAGTTGCGCGACAGCCGCTCCTCCGCCGCCTTCATCTCCCGAATGCACGAGTTCATGCTCTTAGGCATGTCGTCGCCCGACATCCCCTTCGGCCGCGGCACAAAGAGAAGCTGCAGCTCCAGCTTGCCAATCTTGTACGGCGCCTTCCGCACCACCGCGCCCGTCAAGCGTTTGCTCTTGACACTCGAAGCGAAGTTGGCCTCCTCCGTCGCCCACTCGTTGAAGCACGCAATCTCCACCACGCCCGGACGGCCGTAGCAGCGGGACTCATGCTCCTTCAGGCACACGTACGCCCGCGCGAAGCTGCCGTCTTCCGCTACCAGCGGCGACAAGAGGTCGTACGCCGTAGGCTGCGCGCTCTTCAGCAGATTGGCCTGTGCCTCGCGATGCTCGCGCGCCGCTCGCTCCTCCTCCTCCTTGAAGCGCTGCTCCATCTCCTTGCGCTTCTTCGGCGACGCAAACACGCGGCTGAACGTCGAAGTCTTGGGCCGTGCCACCTTAGCCGGCGACGGCACAACCTTCCGCGTCGCCTCCGGCTTCTCAAGCTTGACGTTGAGTGTCAGCTGGAACTCGAGCTCGTTGGGCACAAGAAGCTCAAATTCCTGGCCAATCGGAGCATTTCTGGCCATCTCCAGCCACGCAGTCGTCACACAGTGAACTCCGTTGTCCAGCGTGAGGCTGAACCACGTACGCTCGTCTAGAGAGATCAGCAATGGGTCTTTGCCATTTTCGATCGTAGTGCACATCGATCCACTTACTGCGCGGGATAGGAAGCTCCAAGTCCTTGACGCCCATCACCTTGACGAAGAGTCGACCGCGCTCAGCGCCCTCTTCGACACCAGCGTCAGCGGCGAGGTCCTCCTCTGTGAGAGGGTTCAGAGCAGCCGCATTGCTCTCCTGGCCCGGCAGCGGCGGCGCTGGGCCAGTGGCGCCTGTCCGCATGCGGATACTCTTCCGCTTCGTCTGCCCATTCCACGGCTCCACAGTCCATGACTGAGGCCGTTCCTTCTTAACCGGCGAGCTGCCGGCAGAGCGAGCGCCACGCAGGTCCTCGCTCTCCTTGTCGCTGGCAGCAACAAGCTTTGTGTTCTGGCGCATCAGGTATCCGCGCTGTGGTACGCATGTTAGCAAAGTGCATATCACGCGTCGCCCGTCCAGGGAAGCTGCTTACCTTTTGTGCCTCGATGACACGGTCAAAGTCCCGGTCCAGGCTCAGGCCCAGATCAAGATCCAGTGTCAAGCTGCGCTTCTTGAAGCTGGGATGACGCTCCAAATACTGACCCTCGGCCTCTTCCAGCTCTTCGTCCATATCGCGGGAGATGCGGCTTCGGTGACGATCTGGGATGGCCGGCACAGTGGGAACTTCACGGCTGACTTGGCGTCTCGCTTGGCGCATGGCAACAATATCGGAAGGCGTAGACGAGTTGCGCGTCTTCAACATGGACCCGGAGGCCTTGATGGTCGCAATCCGCTCCGGAACATGAGGCGCCTCCGGAGTGACTTCCGGAGCGACCTCCGGAGCGACCTCTGAAACGGACTCCTCTTCGTCCTCATCGTAGTAGTCGCCGTCGTCATAATCATCAACAGGGTGATGAATGACCGACTCCGGAGTGCCAGGCTCATCCTCAAACTCGTCATCGTCTCCCCAGCCAGTGCCATCATATTCGGGCTTGGTCAGCGAGTAGCGCTTCTTCTCGGGTGTGCGCGGACGTCCAGTCGGCGCGGGAGACTCGGCAATCTTGCGCTCCTCGATGACGGGTTCCGCGACAGCGGCAGGTGCCTCGACAGGGGCCTTGGGCTCGTCCTTGGATTCGACCTTGGACTCGTCCTTGGACTCGTCCTTGGACTCGCCCTTGGACTCGCCCTTGGACTCGCCCAGGGAGACTCGGCCTGACGACTCGACGCTTGTCACCTCGGCATTGCGTATGTCGTCCTCCTTCACGATGTGCGAGCTTGCGCTATCCTGGATAGGCGTGGCAGCACGCGGCGTGGCGAGAATCTCGCCCTCCACGGTACTCTCCTTTGCATGATCCTCCTCGTCAGAGAAGAGACTGCTAGTGTCAAGGTTGTCATCCTCCTCGTCTTCAGACAAGTCCGAGTCTCCAGTTTCGTAGGCATCCATGATACGCGTCTCCTTGTCCTCTGGCAGTCTCTCTTCATCAACCTCTGTGCTCGGGATGGGAACGTCCGGGTCTAGGGGGTATTTGCGCTCGGGGCTGGAAGGCGGGGACGAGAAGTTGTAGTCCGACTCGCGGTTGAGGCTGGCCTTTGCGCGACGAAGAATAGACTCGCGCGAAATACGAGGGGGAAGCTGGTACTCTTCCAGGTCCAGGTCGCCCAGGGTATCCTCAGCTTCATCCGGGTACGCCTCCTCTTCTTCCGGCTCCTGCTGCGCGTGCTGCGAATCAGCCTCGGATGTCTGGCTGCTAGCACGGTCCCGCGGACCCCCACGACGCATGCGGCGCTCGCGCTGCTGCTCAGCCGCTGACTTGCCATCGTCGGACAGCATCATGAGCTTCAGGCGCTCCTCCAGCGTCATTCTTCCGCCGCCAATGTTCTGCAACTCCTCCTTGGTGGCAGATGCCGCAGGTGGTGAGGGAAGATCACGTGGACTGCCACCAAGCATGCGCTCCGTTGTGGAGGACATGCCCGGCGACACAGGGCTGTTGCGCGCCAACGGCATCCCTGGCAGAGGAGGAAGCGGTCTGTGCTCGCCGCTCGAGATGGACGGACTCCTGGGCGCATGGTGGCCGAGGGGGGTAGAGGGCTTGGAGTCCGGCCGGGGGCTGTCATCGAACGTGCGCTCGTGGCGAGCAGCCGGGCTCTCGTGCCTCCAGTCGTCAGGCCCGACAACAGGCGTCTTGTCGGTGTCCTCCAGGGAAGCATCGAAGCTATCGTCTGGACCGGAGCCATCGCCGCCAGAGTAGTGGTAGTCATCGTAGTCATCGTCGTCATCAGACTCGTAGCTGCCTTCTCGCGAGTTGCTACCGACGGACGACAGATCAGGCGTGGCCATTTCATATTCATTCACCTGCGGAGGCGCAGCGTCGAACGTCACACTCTTGGCATGACGGTGGAGGGACTTGCCGAGAGGCAGTTGGTGCTCCGTCATCGGTCCATCGAGATCAAGGTCGATGTGCTCGTCGTAGCTGCCCCGGTAGCGGCTCGAGAGAGAGGACTTGATGGGAGAGCCGGGCGAGCCCTGATCCTTGCTCGGAGACTTGGCGTGGTCGGCGGCGGCCTTCTGGAACTCGACGGGCGACTGCAGCTGGTCCAGGATGCCGATAGTGGATGAGGTAGGTGTCGACCTGTGGGAGCTGAAGATGCTATTCGTGCTCTCGCTGCGCTGATGGGGCCCCTTGCCACCGGCGGCTGAGCGCAGGCCCATGATGCCGAGCCCGCCAAAGGAGTTTCCCTGCACTTTAGACAGGGGGCGCTCGAGTCGGGGGACCCGTGTGGGGTCGTATTCGTTCTTCTGTTCCTGAGCGAGGATGCTGCTGTTCTTGACGCGAGAAGCCTTCTGGAGGCGCTCAATGGAAGAACGGCGCGTGGGCGACGGCGAGCCGTTGCGGGCAGCACCGCCGTACAGGTTCTCCGAGTTGAAGCCGCCGCGGTTCTGCCAGAACAGGCGCGGCGATGTGGTGGCGTCGAGCGGAGAGGACTGGAAGGGAGAGGAGTCGCTGTTTAAATTGAGACCCATTTTCTAGAGATTGGCGGTCAGTCCGTGTCCAGGTACGAGCAAGAGTGGTAGCGAAGGAGTCGAGATTAAGGAGCAAGGAGCAAGGAGCAGGAGTAAGCAATACGAAGGAGGGAGAGTCGGGCATGCTCACCTTGGTTGCCTGGTTCCAGCTGGGCGAGTTCCGGCGCTGCTCTGACGGCGAGATCTCGGAGAGAGGCCGCGGCATGGCGCTCGGCTTCTTGGTTGGCGACGCCATGATCGGTGTGTTGTTCTTGGATATGCGCAGCGGGTACACCTAGAGCACACGAACACAGGCGTCAGAGTCCGGCGCGTGCTGCCGTACGACAGGAACAAAGCAGGAGAAAGGGACACTTACTGGTTCCGATGAAGCCATGCTCGTGACAGCCCAAAAGCACAGTTGGCGCCGTGCTTTTGCCGCCGGGGCTTGCTCTGGAATGTGGACGGGGCCTCAGGCAGACGGCGCTGGTGGTTGCAAGGACACACGTTGGGAAGCGGAGGAATGCAAGGCAAACAGCCGGCCGCGATAAATAAATGGGATGAGAAGATGCAGATGTTGTTTTGGCGGCCTCGGACCTTTTGGGTTCTGGTCAATGAGAGACAGCGGGCTCCTCCACTCTGCGGCCTAGCCGACGTGTGCGTGTAGGCGTGCAGCGTGGAGCGTGCAGCGTGGAGCGTGCTTTAGCAATGCACAGGCGGTGAGGGTGCGGATGCAGAAGCGTGCGCAATGAGGGTGGGAAGAGCAGATTTTCGCGACAACGAGCGACTATCGTGAGGATGAGATATCGCGCGCTCGATTGTTGGAAACTGGAAACGGCAACAACTGGTATTGCTCTAGCGGAGGGGAAGAGCGAGCCTCTTAAAAATGTAAACATGGCAGGAGCGCTGGAGCAAGTCGCTCAGCCCTCGGCCCCTGTCACAACTACAATCGTCGCCTGGGCAACCCGACCTATTTACAGCGTACAAGGCCACTTACACGGCGCCTTGTTGTGCAAACGCACGTGATGCACGTGCATCCCTAGCGTGCATTGTACTCGTAAGTGTGTTTGAGCTGCAATTAGCGCCCTTTGTCTCAATTAGCGCCCTTTGTTGCGTACTTTGCAACAACTCGGCAAGCTGAACATTCCGATACAAAGTCTGTGCATAAGAAGAAAAAAAGGAAGGACGAAAGACGAAAGACGAAAGACGAAAGACGAAAAGACGAAAAGACGAAAAGACGAAAAGACGAAAAGACGAAAAGAGAAAAAAGCCAGCCATGCAAAGCCAGCCATGCAAAGCCAGCCATGCAAAGCCAGCCATACATGGACACTCGCAGCTGCACAAGGACAGCACGAAAAGAGATGGCTGTGCAACTCGTTTTTGCCTCCGGTAAAGGGCAGGGAACGAAAGTAAACAACCTTTTCGAGGGGCAACGCCTCAGCCTTGGCCAATGATGGCCTTCCGAGCAAGCTCGTTGCGATACTTGTCGCCACAAGCGAGAAGAGCGCGGAGCTACCCCGTAGGAAGTAAGCGCAGCATGCACCTTCTCGCATGCAATAGGCCGTTGCATGAGCACCGCCTTGTTTATGTTGATCTCGTCACGATCCACATGGAAAACTACTTCGTACAGAGTATGGTCTGGACCTTCAGCCGTGAAATCACCAAGACCGTCTATCGCCTTGCCCTCAGTTCAGCGGCCCCGGCTGTCAGTGTTTTCAACGGTAGATCCGGGCCGATTAGTGGCGAGACTTGATATAACGCTCTTCATCTCGAGATTTTACTCCAAGTGCAATGAGCCGTTGGCGATGGTTTCCGTACGAAGTAAAGTACACAGAATGACCATGTCCGAAGTAGTTGTACTCCGTAGAAAGCAGATAAACCCACAGATATCCGCGCTCAGAGTCGTATGCATGCGTTGTGGAAGATAACCATGTCAATCCGCCAATCACTGCAGCCCCGTGCGGAGCTTCTCGCCAACGATGCCGAAACCCGTCGCGCTCAGATTCTTCAGCCAAAGTCTACCGCGTCAATGTCGCTTTTTCTCCATCCTCTATACGGAGTACGAGTAGGCACTTGCGGTTCCAAAATCCTCCCTTCCAAACAAGAATGCACTTGCACTGAGGACTGTTCCTGCGATTCTAGAAGTATGAGGCAAGACACGTCCGCATTCTTCAGCGGAAAACCTCTTTTCGATCGTATTAGCCGCGTGCTTTAGCAGGGTAGCAAAAGACGATTGAGATCCCCTCGGTCCATGAAGTACTCGTACTTCGTATGCTTTTCGAGGCGCCCAACCAAGCCTATGCCCCGTCTCGCCCTCCGTTGGAGAGGCCTGAGACAACGGTAGCGCGTATGCGAGCTCACGGGCAATAGATGCGAATTGTTGTATCTGCAATATTACTGGATCTCTCTTCTGCACTTCAGCGGGTACACTTACAACCAAGATAAGCCAGGGTCCCGCACAGAGCTAGTGTGAAAGATTTTCTGAGAGACCGAAGCCAACTGCGGAACAAGCTGACACTGATATTTCCGCCAGATGTTTACTGTTAATTATTCCAGGCGCATTAATCACGATGCGGAAGCACTGCAAGAACCTAGAACGGACGGTTTCGTATTATTTATCGTTGGTACGCGAAGTTTGTAGTCATAAGTGAGGGAATGTATGCCGAGGAAGAGGCAGAGCTACCTGGACGGTGGATGCTTTAAAGGAAGGCGTGCTCATTCTGATCCGGCTTGATCAAGAAAACGGCCGAGGCCGGCAGGGCCGGCAGGGCCGGGCTGAGTGCGGCCTTATTGACCCGACTGCCCTCCATACTGTAGCCGTCCATTTCGTAAAACCGTCTTAACTCGTTTCTACGACGCGGTAGCCCGTCTTCGTACGTCATATGTCAGTGCACAGAAAATCAACCCCATTGACCAGACGGCAGATCGACTGTAGCAATTCAGGCTAGCTCCGCCTCGGCGCTTTGCCAGGGTCACGATTTTGTAAACTTCCGAAGCAAGATGCTACTCCGTACTCCGTACGGAGTTCCACAATAGTGTTCAGCTTGGATATGCCTATCTACCTCCCAAAGTCGGCAAGATAAACTTGAATGTCTCCGCCGTTTCGGTACTTGAGCCTTGTCCCCCCGCCCTGTAAACGCGCAACCCCTCCCCTCAGCGTTGATGGCCTTGATTTCCGATTGTTTCCGTACCCTTTTCTACAATCACTGTGCGGCACGATCAGAAACTGCCAGGACGTCTTTACCCCTCAAAGACCTTAGGCAGCAAGAGCGAGGCCTTGTGTGACTTCGGCGATGGAGGCCGCCCGGTGCTTCCTGTAAGTCTTCTCGATGATTATGGTAGATTCAGAAAAGTAAGATGAGCTCAGTACTCGTACGGGGTACGCGCTCGTACCTACTTGCTTGCCTGTGTAGATACAATACCAGCTGTACGAAGTCGAGCGTATCTGTTGTAAAGGGCATCTACGTCTCAGAACTACACTGTGAATACTACAGAGAAGTGACTCGACAAGCACAACTTAGACATGTTGTAGCTCAAAGACCTAGAATCGGACCACAAAACCAAACGCTGCTGGTGACTTGACCAGAAAAAAGTTGAAGACATTCGAAAACAAAAGAGACTCCAAGGTTCCTGTCGCTGCGGTGCACGAAGAGCATCAACGCAGGTCCAAGCTTCGGCTACGGATCCATATTACTCACTCCACAGGAACGTAAACACCCTCTAACCTACAAAGTATTACTCGTACTCATGTGAATACAACTTGAAAGTCGCCCGATGGCTGCATTAGATGCGACGCACATGGGCCACAACAGTCGGCTGACGCCCGATTCGATCACGAGGCCTACCGTCCGTGATATTACATACGTATGAGAGCGAAGTATGATAACAAGAAGCATACAAGGTGAAACAACAAGTCATGCAACATACGACGTAGGAAAGATCGCTACTGTTTGCTGGGGGTTGCATTGCATTTCTGGGCCAAGGCTTGAGTTTTACCCCGGCTAATTATGCAGCTTCTGTCGGGCGCCATAGCAACGAGGGCGTATTGATTTTTACAAGTAATACTCCGTTCTGTATGGTAGTGTGTTACAAGAGAACTTTTGCAGGGTCTTGCAGATTTTGAGCTCCAAGGAAAAAGACCACAGGACAGCCTTGTTTTCGCTCTTATCTTCGTGCGGCGCAGTATTATTCATGAGATTTGTAAATCAACAGAAAGAGTAGCGATTCATGATTAACTTAGGCGCAAATAACACACAGCTCGTACTCGTACTTGCAGTTGAAGTTTCGATGCAAGCTGCTTATCGCCTGTTGGTTGCACGTCAGCTCCGTCACAATGCCACAGCCCGGCGTACAAGCTCATCCCCAAGTACTCGATGCCATTGTTGATAGGTTCACAAGATAAAAGCTGTGCGTACAAATATCGTTCTCCCATTTCTGCCTGAGGCATTATCGCTTTCGTTGGTGCAATCGATAAGGGGATAAGAGCTGCGATAAGGATTTTCTTGAATTTTCTTGTTAGGCGGGACGCCAAAAAGTCTTCGTCGCAATTTAAATCTTGTCTCCGGTAACGACCCAGCATCACATCATCGGACAGTTACACCACAAAGATGAAGCGGAAACTTGACGAAAACGACACTCCGGCCGTTGCCGAGAAAGGGACACCGAAAGTCGTTGCGGAGCAGACAGAGAAGCCCGCGGCAGAGGACACATCTTTCGCTGACCTCGGCCTCGATCCACGACTTGTTCAGGCCATCGCCCAGCAGCAATTTGAGAAGCCGACACTTGTCCAGCGGAAGGCCATTCCTCTAGCCCTCAATGGACAAGACATCCTTGCCAAGGCCAAGACCGGCTCTGGCAAGACGGCAGCCTACGTACTGCCGGTGCTTCAGGCTATCCTGAAGCGGAAACAGGTAAGAATTTGACCAGACTCTTCTCAGTTGGCGGCGATGCTTTGATGAAACCCCATGCAAACTAACGCGCATCTTCAGATCGATACTTCGTCCTTTACATCTGTCCTCATCCTTGTCCCCACGCGCGAGCTGGCCGATCAAGTCACCAAGAATATCGCCCAATTTTCCGCGTTTTGCGCCAAGGACATTGCAACCGTCAAACTCACCGACAAGGTCTCCGATGCCGTTCTGCGGTCGCTGCTGTCAAACACTCCGGATATCGTCGTTTCGACGCCATCCCGTGTTTGGCACGCCGCCAGCAACTCGTTCCTCACCCTCGATAAGCTCAGCCACTTGGTTCTGGACGAAGCCGACCTGGTCCTGTCGTATGGCTACAACGAGGACCTGGAGCACATCGCCGGATCGCTTCCCAAAGGCATCCAGACCATCCTTATGAGTGCCACCTTGACTACTGAGGTCGACACATTGAAGGGTATGCTATGCCGAAATCCGACGGTGCTGAACCTTGAGGAGAAAGAGTCCACGGGCGACGGCGTCACACAGTACATGGTCAGGTATGTGATAACAAATGCAATTCTGCCACAAAGTATCGCGGGCCGTTTATATGCTGACTCGCTCCTAGATGTGCTGAGGACGAGAAGTTCCTGCTTGCATACATCATCTTCAAGCTCAAGCTTGTCACGGGCAAGTGCCTTGTTTTCGTGGCCAACGTTGACCGCTGCTACCGTTTGAAGCTCTTCTTTGAGCAGTTCGGCATCCGCAGCTGCATCCTCAACTCGGAGCTGCCCGTGAACTCGCGGATACACTGCATCGAGGAGTTCAACCGCAACGTGTACGACATCATTATCGCATCCGACGAGCACGAGCTGCTGGGTGACGAGGAGGAGCAGGCGGACGAGCCCGCGCCCGCGCCAGCGGCCGACGGAGACGCGACGGAGGGTGCGCCGCAGCCAAAGAAGAAGAAGCGCAAGACCGGCAAGCGGGACCGGGAGTTTGGTGTGTCGCGTGGCATCGACTTCAAGAACGTGCGGGCGGTGATCAACTTTGACCTGCCGACGACGGCCAAGTCGTACACGCACCGGATCGGCCGGACGGCGCGCGCGGGCCAGACGGGCATGGCGCTGTCGTTTGTGGTGCCGACGGAGCAGTACCGCAAGCACATCCCGACGACGGTCGACTCGGCCGAGAAGGACGAGAAGGTGGCGGCGCGCATCGTGCGCCAGCAGGCCAAGGCCGGCAAGGAGGTGCAGCCGTACCACTTTGACATGGCGCAGGTCGAGGCGTTCCGCTACCGCATGAACGACGCGCTGCGCGCCGTGACCAAGGTGGCTGTGCGCGAGGCGCGGACGCGCGAGATCCGACAGGAGCTGCTCAAGAGCGAGAAGCTCAAGCGCCATTTCGAGGAGAACCCCGGCGAGCTGCAGCACCTCACGCGCCACGACCAGGAGCTGCGCACACTGCGCGCGCAGCCGCATCTCAAACACGTGCCCGACTACCTGCTGCCGCGTGACGGCAAGAACGCGCTGGCACCGTCCGAGGTTGGCTTCGTGCCGCTGCGTCGCCGCGACGGCAAGAAGAACGACCGGCGCCGCGGCAAATACTTCAACAGGGGCAGCAAGGGTGCTCTTGGCAAGCCGCGCAAGGCGAATCCGCTCAAGACGTTCAAGGGAAAGTCGAAGCGGTGAGGCGAGTGCGGAAGAGAAAAATAAAAGGGGACGGAAGGGGGAAACGACTGATATAGGCTGGCATCAGTACGGCATCAAAGCGGCGTTGGTTTTCTGTTGTAATCGATATCATTGTCCGAAGTTATGATTTCTATTAAAGTATACAAGGCCAAGGCTGGCACCCGTGTCCTTGTGTGGGTGCTATGTAAATGGCGCATTAGGAGTGAGGTAAACTCGAAAGACGATCAAAATCAAATAGCAACTACCACTTTGCATGTCTTCGTACCTCCTACTATTCTCTTCACTAGCGGCTACCTCTTACGTCTCTCTTATACTGTGTGGCTAAGAGCAAGTGCGATAGCTTCTGAAACCCTGTATGTTCAAGCCGTAAACATAGCGAGTAGATGGAACATATAATTGGCAAAGTAAATCCGACCCGAGTGAGGGATTCATCCCATTTCGTGCTGGAGGTTGACGTGGATATTACCAGCCTGCTCTGAGCTCACAGCTAAACATCCACCAAGTCACAAGTTATCAAACAAATTTCCAACTAACAGCCTCACTTTCAGCTGTAGTATGTCCCCCATGTTACTGGCCTTAGACCCTGAAGTGAGTTGGCTGTGAAATAGCTATCATATAATTCACCAGTCCAGGCCAAAATACCGTCTTGCTGAAAACTACAGCTATCTCAACTCGAATGGTGAGGCAAACCTCATTTAAATTTTGATTCTCCGAATTGACGCATACTAAAATTGGCGGTTTGTGATAGCAACATTCAAACGCAGCAAAGACGGGAACCAGTGACAATGCCGCCGTTAAGCAACTACGAGGCACTATTATCCCGCATCACAAAGGAGCAGGAGAGTGCCAACTCCCTTCAAAAAGGGATACAAAGAGGAAGGATTGGCGCGAGTGTCAGCCGGAATTCTCGTACGTATCCCGACATTATTCTTGCTTGTCCCTAGACTGCCTTAAAAAAAGAGCGAGAGTATCCCGCCTTGTACTAATTTGGTAGTTTCGAGACAAACTCTTCCGATTCCAATCAATAAATCCACAGTACAGCCCCAAAGCCCCGATTCTCGCACGTTTCTGTTCTCTAATACAGGTGTGCCACAGCCTCAACCTCATTTTCACAAAGAACCAATCCCATCTCCTGTAATCGACCTCACAGATGATGGACCGGACATCGCCACGAGAACGCTTTTTCCAAGGAAGACTGCCGAAGTGAAGGCCGAAGGGATCAAAAGTGTGACGAAAAAGCCATGCCTTTTCGTTTCTCCCCAGCTCTCGGGGCCCTTCGTGGCCGATGATGACACTGGCACAGCGAGTGACTGCGACAGCAATGGCTCCGTAGCCCAGGACCACAGCACAGACTGCATCGAGACTACTGGTCTTGGAGGTAGCAGTCCGCTATGCAAACACCCCGCCTCGTCGCCGGCGTCGTCGACCTCAGAGACACTACTTGCTCCTCGCCAAAGCCATGTTCAAAGCCACTCTAAGTTGCTGCCCAGTATGGAGAACTCAAAAACGGGGACGAAAAAGGCGCAGAAACCTGCACGCGTCAACATGCTAGATGACGCTTCGCTCTTCCGCCTGATCGAAGCCAAGCATGCAAAGCCACATCCCGGCACGACGCTGATGTCGGCTCTACCGGAGCCGATACCAGCATCTGTTTGCAAGGCGGCAAAGGCGCGGCTGCAAGGTCAAGAGCGACAGCGCAAACGCAAACGCAAAGACAGTCCGCGTCTGCAGGAGTCTAAAACAGCAAAACCACGCCTACCAGAGATAATCCCGCGAGCAGCGAAGCCGAGCCGTGTGCTGAGGATAAGCAGGTACAAGTCCGAGGCAGATGAGTCTGAGGAGGACTCCGAGGAAGACAGTACGGAAGAGACAGAGCAGAAAACCCTTGGGCGGCAGCCTATGCCTGTTAGACCATTGCCAATCGCCAATGACCGACTAGTCGTGAAATACACCGTTTTACGGACAGAAAGGCTTCCGGCGTCGTTTACGGGAAACCTTGCAAGGCAGAGCATCCGATGTAAATCGTTCTCAGACAGAAACCGAGCCAACAGGTGTGCTGCACGGCTGCTACCAAAGCTACGTTACCCCATTATGCGGATTGAACAGGACTTTGGGTCAGCCTCGGACGACAAAGATCGCGACGGTCTGTTTTCTGGCAAGGTCTTCTACAAAGATGGCACGATGGGGTGCGTCTTTGTTGAGCGGGAAACGCAGAATTTCGGGAAGATCAACTTCGCGGAGTACGGGGAGCGGGAGATGCACCCGCTATTTGAGGAGCTTCTGTTGATGCCTCGGTTCAGCGTGTTTGTTTTTCTACGCGAGGAGCTGGACAGCTCAGGTGGACAGTATGTTGTTGTTGAGGACGAAGACCAACCGGACACGAGAGAACTGGCCTTGGAAGAAGATGACGACACGGACGAAAATGAAAGCAGCTACGGAGACCTGGAGCATGACGAAGTAGAGAATCTCGGCAGGGCAGGAGAAGCAGGGAGGGCAATGCCAGAAAAAGACGTCCTGGCTACGGCTGAAGCCGAGGTTGAAGCAGAAGCCAAAGCTGAGGTCAGAGTTGAAGCTGAACTTGACGCTGAGCTTGAGGCTCAGCTTGAGGCTCAGCTTGAAGCTCAGCTTGAGGCGGAACTCGAGGCAGAACTCGAAGCGGAACTCAAAGCGGAACTCATAGCCACACAGGTCAAAACACCAGAGAATGGGGCCAACATCATGGATATGGATAGTTCTACCGCCAATCTACATACCTCGCCTTGCGTGTCACCATCATCATCACCGCCACCACCTTCACCTCCTCCACGGCCACTACCATCACCGCCTACTAGCCACTTCCGCTCCATCTTTGAAGGCTCTTTCACGACGCTTGCAACGGCTAACGGCAAGGCCATCGACGCCTTTGCGCAATGGACACTGCCACCGCAACCCGCACGCCTCGATGCCCTAATGTACTACCGGGATGTCTTGCAGCCTTACATTCGCTCTCTGCGGCAAGGGTTGATGGGAAAGGACACCGAGTGTTCTGCGAGTACACTAGAGAGCCAGATGGAAGGTGTGTCCGTCAACATGCAGGGAAACAGCGTTGATGCCGCGGCTGTAGCTGATGCCACCTCCGACAGTATGGAAATATCGTGGACACCCGGCCCTCAACTGCGATACAACTATGAGTCTATCAATGTCGTAGTTGTCCAGAGCACAATGCAGGGGCCGCTGGACCTGACGGGGGCCTTTGGACGCTGAAATGCGGTGCTATCTGGGTAGAGAAGAGTTGATTTCAGTCCGACAAGAAATATTGTAGTAGAAGTCAAGTTTGGCATAGATGTCGGTGAGAGTTGCATTTGAGATGAACTACTGCTGGTTTTGCCTCACGACGTTTCTTCCCTTGCTCACATAGTATAATCGCAACCACGCTTTATTCTTACTCCTTACGCTGGGAGTGTACAAGTACAATTGCCACGACACTGGTAAGCCAATTAGCTTTCGAAGAATGCAGGACGCGCTATTCGTGCACGATACCGCCGATCTTGTACGCGTACAATACGCAGCAGCATCGTCCATACGTGCGCAATTTGACGCCGGCTTTTGATATAAAGCTGCTTCTGGGATTTGCTTGCCTGAAGAGCCTCTAATGTCTATACTGCCAGTGTAAAGAGATGCCATAACAAACTTCTGAATTATCTTAATTAACCAGCATTGCATCTTTGAGGCTGCTTCGAAAAGTCCGGACAAGGTCTGAACTGGGCTTGCACAATATGTAGATCATGCTCCCGAAAATGAAAGCGAATAAAGTACTCGCTTAACAGCTACACCAGAGTACATTCGTGTATCTCAACGGTTGTTTCGTTCGAAGCCACAACTTCACGAATCAGAGCCTCCGACGCCTGTCTAGTGCTATTTTACCCCGCTTTTTGTGTCGTAAGCTGACGCTGATTTCTTCGCCCTAAGCGGGCTAGTACAACACGCCGCCTTGGCATTTGTACAGCGCAACGAGTCAGCGATGCTGATCTCGTGCTCACGCTGGAAGCCTCCACTGTCTGGCTCGTTCTTGCCTTTGCCCTGCTACTGTTTGCGTTCGCTCCTTCCGCTCCTTTCTGCTTCGAGCTTCCGTTTCACCGATGGCACGGATGCGGCGCACTGAACACATCCCGTCGTGCCTTCCGCTTTCGCCCGTCGTTCCAGCCCGACGGACCACCTTATGAGGCAGCCACGATGGGTCGCCGGCCTCTGCGGGCTCTCTCCGGGTCGCGGAGGAGCCCACGGCTCGCCGGACGACGGCGGCGCCTTCCGCTTTTGTCGGCGCTCGGCGCTCGGCCCTCTTCTGGCCAAGGCAGTCGTGCCTGCTTCTGTTGGTCTGCTCGCTCTTTCCGTTTTGTTGCAGCAAGGTAGGCAGGCCAGATCCGGCAACCTCGGGAGCATCTCTGCTGTCATGCATCGCTCTTGCCTGTTCTTGCGCGCTCTCCCCGACTCCCTGCTGTCACTTACTCCGCCTTTATTGTCCGCCATTCTCTCGATCGCTTCTTCTGCCTCATTTCCATTCCAGTCACCTCTCATTTTCTCATCTCTCTGCATCCGACTCCCCGACTAACACCACCAGACCCTTACCGATGCAATGCTCTCGTTCAGCGCGGCGCCTGGCCTCCGTATGACCGCCCGTCCGTCGATATCGCTGCTAACTATGAGCCTCTGCCCCAACGCGAAGCTGCTGACCAAGCGCCGGCTCTGCGTCCTTTTGATGTCTGGGAGCCCGCTGGCTGCCGCATGCATGAGTACTCGCGCGAGGACTTGCACGGTTGTCTCGGCGGACGACGGCTTCTCTTTGTAGGCGATTCCGCTGTGCGCCAGCTGTTCTTTGCCGCCCTGGTCCGCCTTGACCATGTGGTGGCTGAAGAGCACACGGCGAATCTCTTCTTGTCAGATGCCGATCCCCGCCATGACCTCATTGTCGAGGCCGAGTCCGTGACCCTGCACTTTATCTGGGACCCGTGGCTGAACTCTACTGGGCTTGCTACCGAGCTAGAGCTCATCGCCCCGGGGACCGAGAACCCCGATCCGCCGGCCATTATCATTCTCGGAGCACCTGGACTCTGGTATTCCCGCAATGCCGGCGCCGACTACCTTGACGGCTTCCGCGCTGCAATCGACCGGCTCCGGCCGCATCTGGAGTCGTGGGTGGTACCGTCGCCTCTGAACGCCGGCAAGGGTCCGCCACAGGTGTTCCTCAGCCCGATCCTCACACCGCGCTACGACCTGATATCTCCTGCACTCGCAGCGGATATACCACCGGCTCGGATTCGTCCTATGAATGCCTATCTTCGCAGTCTTCCACCAGCTGTACGCTCACACATTCTCGAAGCCTACCACGACATGACGCGACACGAGCCGGACTCCTATGAAGACACCGGACTGCATGTCTCACCGGGTGTGGCTGAACGCCAGATCGATATACCATTCAATGTTCGTTGCAACAGCTGGCTAGTCCGTTCATCGACTGACGATAATAAAAACGACCGGAACATACGTCCAACGCAGTGCACATGTTGCGCTTCCTATCATGAGCCAACATACGGTCAGAAGGTTGTCAAGACCGCTCTATACTTCACCATACTCATCCCTGCTATTGCAACTGCCATCCGCCGCCGCTTGCATCTTCTTGCTTTGTCAGTCTCTGGATCGTTTCTCAGCATAGCTGTTCTGTACTGCTTCTGGGCAGACCGCACGCACATATTCGAGAAGGTGGGAAGGCATCTAGATCCGGCTGGTGTTCACCGTATGCTATTTGTTATTGTGACTGCGTCACTTGCTAGTTCTCGACCAGCACCACCGGACCGGCCAATGCCAGAGACCGTCTTTCTTCCTCGGGCTATCACCGATGAGTGGAAGGGCCTCATGCAGATGGTGTTACTGTTGATTGCCTACTACGACATGGCTGCATCCCCCGTTGCCTTCCGACTTTCTCGCCTGTTTTCCACCACATATATATTTTTAAGCGTGTATGGTCACGCTGCCTACTTCTTACGCACCGGCGACTTTTCTCTCCGCCGGGTCGGCTCTGTCCTATTCCGCCTCAATATACTTACTTGTCTTATAAGCTTTGCACTGGACGGGTCTGACTTTGGCACGGCAGGCAGTACTGTGCACCTAAATTACTTTCCACGCCTGTGCTCCTTCTGGTTTATCATCACATATGTTACAATATGGGCAGGCTACCGCTTCAAACGCAATCATTCCGGCATGCTTCTTGCAGCCACTGCTAGCGTGGCATTCCTTGTGATGAAGGTTTTACTAGTACCGCATGCGCATGGTCTTTTCGAAATCGTGAGCCGCGCAGGCGAGAAAAGGCTGGGCGCCCACTGGGATCCCGACGAGATGAGACTCATTGTGCGTCTCGATCGATTTTCGCCTTTTCTAGCTATGGCAGTGGCTATCGTGATGGAGCGTTTTGCAGAACTGTATTCTCAAACCCACCCAGCACTTCCACAGAGGCGGACACGGCGACAAACCCCTCAAAACGATGTGCGCATACGACGTGCACAGCATCAAGCTTCCGCCGTTACCAGCAATGATCATAACCGTGGGTGGATGGACCGGCTTCTGATTAGCGCCATGAAAACCGACCCGTCCATGGAACCGATACGGCCCATCCTTGTTTGTTTCAGTCTCCTATTCTGCACCTTTTTTTTCCTCGACACATCGGCGTCACTTACAAATGGCGGCAGTCACGACTTTTACGATTCATACCATCCTTACCTCTCTCCTCTCGTTGTCATGTCCATGGCCATTCTGCGCAGTGGCTACGGGACCTTGCGCAGTGTTTACATGGCATGGCCTTCCGCGTTGGGCAGCGTCGCCCTCGAGTTGTCAATTTTCCGCAATCATATTCTGCTTTCTGGCAACGGTAGTGGTCTTCTACGTTCTGGGTTGGGTTTGTTGCCGGTCGTGAGAACTTCATCAACCAGTGTGCCAGTCCTAGCTAGACGAATCTTGGACACATCTAGCAAGGCAAGCATAGCCGTTGTATTTGTTTGGGTCAGTTGGCGCGCACACAGATCCACGCAGCAGATCAGCCACCTGGTATTTGGGAGAGGCGCCGACGCCGATTTCGAAAGGGCCCGTCGTGGCAGGCTCCCATATGTCCGCGATGACAAAAGCCCAGCAGCTACTTTTCCAGGGCTTAGGAATCAGCAGCGTTTGCATGAAGCATGGAGGAGCTTGGCAGCGTGTGTATTACTGGCATCATTACTTTGGATGGCAAATGTCTACTATATTTGACACTTGGTCTGCATATACCCGTGTTCGTTTCTTTCTTCTTTTCTTCTGTGCATTTCTCAGTTCACCTATTTACTTTCAATTGGCTACTATTTGCTTCTTTTGGAGTTTTTGGGGGAGATTTCATTGAAAAAGATAGCCTGGCGTTCCAGGTTACGGGGGTTTGGACAGTACCAAACTACTCTACCACGAGATGAAATGGAAACTCTTTGAGTAAGCCGAGGAACGGATTTAGGCAGTATGACTTGTTGGTGAAATAGACCGCGGAGAGTTGTTTCATAAACAAACCTATTATCCGGTCTCCATGCCGGCTGTCAGTTTCTCGCCGTCCGTCTTGGCGATTAGTTAAAGGTGGCTATGCTGGATCGAGCCATGGGCTCTGCAACGTCAACGGCGACCTCAGGCTAAGAAGAGGCTCGAAACGCATCCGGTGCTAGACAAGGGGGTGGATTTGGCTCGGAACGGTGTCCATCCGCAGCTCGCCTTTAATCCATGCAGGCCCGAGCAACACCCGTGGTCCGGTGGTTCCGAACAACGGTGTCAAGGGGTAGCACAAGCAGAATAAGTTCTCGCCGCTTCAAAGTTGTCTTCCGCTTTACTAACAAGAACTTCTGCTCTATCTCGCTGGTACAGTCGAGAGAGAACACAGTCCGCTAAAAGCTTGAGAGGCTACTTGCGGCATTTTCGATCGGCGTTGTCTGCAAGTTGCAGTATTTCTGCCATTGACTCGGGCATTCCAAATTTCTGGACCGAATATCTACGGAAAGACAGTCGCCCGTGGACGTGCATTGAATGGTATCGAGATTCGAGGCAAAACAGTATGTGTTTGGAACCGAACATGGGCCGAGGAGGCTCTGCGACTACGAACTCGTATTACCGACGCCGAGCTCTTATTGGCCAAAGCTGCTATAACCAGCGCTATGACACAAGGTTAATCCTACAGCGATGGGACGTTGTCTAGAACTCAGATGGCAACAGCGTTGCGCCGAGGGGCGGGCGCAGTGCTATGAGCACTCCTGGGCGATAGAGGCGGGTCGCCTAGCGTCTGTTTAAGCTTCGTGGGCCAGCCAGGCCTCCTCGTGCACACATACCCCCCTGTCCACCCGTCTTGGCTACAGGCGCTTGTACAGTGGGCCAGCTCTGCCTGCAGCTTTTACTGGCGCAGTCTCGCAACGCCATCGCTGCGTTAGAGCCTCAAGCGTGCAGTCCTATGTTCCCGTACCCAACCCTTTACGAGCATGGGTACGTATTCGCACCCCTTTGACACCCCCTTGCCCCCTCCTCTGTTTCCCCCCTGCCACCCTCTGCCGGTGCTTGGATCTTGGCGGCAACAGGGTGTCGGGCAGTAGGAGATCACAGCCTCACGGGAGCATGAGCGAGCGAAGGGCCAAGACGGAAAAGGAATGGGTGAAACTTGAGAAACAATGGAGAAAACGTGCGAGGGGGTGTGAGGCCTCGATGATGCTACTCTGCACACTCCAAAAACACAAATGACACTGGCGGTGGTAGAGGATGAGCAATGTCTCCATAGACGGCGATCGTGGATACTCACAGGACCGAACATATATACTGCAGTGTGGTCCTGATGAGAGATTTGCACATCATCGAAAATCCTTCCCTTTGGCCTCGCTACGACATTCTCTTTTCTCTTCGCCGCACTGGGTGCTTTCGTTTCGTTTCTTTCTACTCATCGTTTTCTCGAGCGCCCCAGCGGCTGCCATTCATTTCTCTATCTCATCGACCGAGCTGGGAACATTTACTTTACGTCTTTATTGTTCATATTACATTCATTTGTGCCTTTGACAGGCTCATCTTTTTCTTCCATTGGTGCTTCGGACACCAATTTCGTCCCTTTATATACCCATTGCCTCAATTTCCAATCAATATGCGCATTTCAAACACTATCCTGGCCCTGACCGGCCTCGGGTCTCTAGCAGCAGCTGGTACGTTTCCACGAGCACGACATAGAATAAAGACTAACCATAGCCAAAGCACCTACCCAGGGACGCCATCGTGCCGTTGTGGTCGACTTGGCTGCTCGTTCCGACAAGGCGCCCAGCAATGTCAAGCGTGAAAACCAGAAGGGTAACAGCAACAATAACAACCGCAACAACCGCAACAACAACAGTAACAACAATAACAGCAACAGAAATAATGGCAACACCATCATCATCGAGCAGACTATTATCCAGCCTGTCGTTACGATCATCCAAGAGAACCTCGGCCTCATCAGCGAGCTAGCTCTTGCTGCGGAGCAGGAGTTCCAGGCCCTCCTCCAGGCTCAGCTAGCATTAGTCCAGGAAATCGAGACCATCAAGAACAACATCCGTGTCAACACCTTCCTCTCGCGGTTCTCTGAAGTGGTAAGTGCAAAGCCTCGGCCAAGGAGAAAGGAACACTGCTTGCTAACCACATGGCAGAACACGGTCATTGTTGCAATCACGCAGGTGGTGGACGTGCGCGATGTGTCCGCGCCGAACAACCGCTACATGGTCAACAAGCTGCTGGCCGACAACGGTAAGGCTTCGAGCGTCGTCGTCATGCTGACGGCCGCGAGCCCCATGACCATTGGCGCTGCAGTGCCAAGCCTCGATCTGTCCGGCCTGCTGGGTGCCGCCGTCTCGGGTGTGCCTTCGGGCGCGGTGGCCTCCGTGGTCTCGTCTGCGACGGCGGCCGCAGCTGCTGCGGCTGCCACGGCCGGCAGTGCGGCCATCGGCAACGGAACGGCGCAGGCGGTCAGCAACTCGTCTTCGGCGGCGGGCTCATTCGCGTCTTTCGACCCCAGCAACCCGCTCGGCCAGTTTGGCCAGAGCATCATCCTGCCGTACGGATCCAAAGCGCCACAACTGCCCAATGGCGCGCAGAACGTCGCGGATCCGGCGGCCATCATCCTGGCCGGCCAGACCAACCTGCTGGTCGAGGACGTCCGCCAGATCAACCAGGATTGCGCCGCGCTCGCCGCCAGCCTCACGCTCTTCAATCTGCAGTCCGCTGTGCTGCAGGCCGAGCAGCTCGCCGCCGCCGAGCTCAGCGCCTTGTCCATTGGCTCTGCCTCGACCCTCAACAACGTGGCTGCCGCCCTCCTCGGTGCCTCTTCTGGAGACAATGCCGCCGCAGCCTCGGCCTCGGCCGCCGAGGCGGCGGCTGCTGCTTCTGCTTCTGCCGCGACTACGTCTGCCAGAGCGGCAGCGGAGTCCGTTGCCAGCACTACAGTCACTGACGCGGCACCTGCTGCGACCACTGCAGCGGATGTGCCGGCGGAAGCTGCTGCGCCTTCAACGACCGCCGCGGAGGCCTCTGTAGCTCCTGCTGCGGAGGCTTCTGTCGCCCCTGCCGCAACCTCCCCGGCGGAAGTTGCTGCGGCTCCGACAGAAGCGTCTGCTGCGCCAGCGGAAGCACCAGCAGCACCGGCGGACGATCCAGGTGCCTCTGGTGGCGTTGGAGTGCAGATTGTGCCCCTCCCGACAGCGTAAGGTGGCTGCACGTCAGTCGCATGACCTTGTGCTCTTTTTCCTCTCTTGTTTTACTACGTATGCCATCTTACGATTGTACCCTATTCTAGACACTGATGGCGGTCGCAAGACTGGCAATATCAGTGCATTCTTTATTCCATATCCTCCAATGCAGAAAGATACCTCCTTTATTTTCGCGCTCTCTTCTCGTGTGCGTTTGAATGTTGCGTTTGTGTGCATAGACACGGCAAGACTTGCTGCTTTGGCTGTGTGATTTGCGAGGTGGATCGTCGAGTCTCTGCAAATCATCGCGCATAATGATGCGTCCAGACGAGTGAGGCTCGGATGGTAGATATGAGTAGTCTGATGTCTGACGTTTGATCGGAGGCTGGTAAATTGCGGAAGTGTCTACCGTTAGAGGCACCCTTCTGCTGGGTTTCAGTTGCTCTAGCATTCTCCAAGTCCTGTAGCCCTACTGTATCACTGCCCAGTCACAACCACAGTTACCGAAACCACGCTGAATTGATAATAAATCATACAAATACGTCCTGGCTTTCCTCCTTTTGGCTACTATCTTGTACCTGCTTTGACAGCAGCGGGAGAGTCATGCACGTGACATTGATAGATTGATCACGTGACAGTACGCGCTTGCCCTAGCGCTAAGCGAATACTATTTTCCGGGACCACAATTCTTCCGCCCGCACCCGCGAGCCCTCCTCCACTCTGTGTGGGAAATTTTCTGGCAAAAAATAGGATTAGCACTCGATAAATTCGTCCTACCCTTTCCTTTTCCTCAACCACCAACAAGGTAGAGCAGCATCACTGTCTAACGACGAAGACATTGCCCACCATGTCGCTCGTCTCTGGTGAAAAGAGTGCGTGCCCCATTCCTTCTATATCAAGCGCCGGTTATGCGCAAGTCGTCGAAGCAGGAGCGCGGGTTCGTGGTGGAAATCCTTTCGCCGACCTTTACTGACACGCAACTTTTACAGGCAACTTCCAGTTCGTACGTTTATCCCATGCTACTGCGCTTCGTGGCTTCTGTCCATTTCTCGACGATACGGGCGCTGTATCGATATGCGGCGTCCGCTGGAGCCGAACGAATATTGCCGACTACGAAGACGAGCGACCGCTAACGCGAAGGAATAGATCATCCGTCTGCTGAACACCAACATCGATGGCAAGCAGAAGGTCGTCTGTTAGTACTCCCCGCGCCCACGGATGCTGTGACGGTTGACGAGCTCAGACTGGGGTATAGGTGGTGGTTCGAACGCAGTGGGACTAATATCGATGTGATAGACGCCCTGACCAAGGTCAAGGGTTGCGGTCGCCGCTACGCCAACATCGTCTGCAAGAAGGCTGATGTCGACCTGAACCTCCGCGCTGGTGAGCTCACTGCTGAGCAGCTTGAGCGGATAGTCAGCATCCTCCAGTCGCCGGCGCAGTACAAGATCCCCTCGGTACGTTGCGTCCCCGGAGTGGCTCTGGATGGCGGTGGACAAGACTAACAGCCCGATGCAGTGGTTCCTTAACCGTCAGCGCGATATTGTCGACGGCAAGGACTCGCAGATCCTCGCCAACGGTGTCGACTCCAAGCTCCGTGAGGACCTTGAGCGCCTCAAGAAGATCCGCTCGCACCGTGGTCTCCGTCACTACTGGGGCCTCCGTGTCCGCGGTCAGCACACCAAGACGACTGGCCGTCGCGGCCGGACTGTCGGTGTGTCCAAGAAGAAGGGTGGCTAAAGAACGAAAGGAAACGCCGGTGGAAGGGCGAAAAAGCATCGGTTCCACGGAAAAACAGCGGACAATTGGGGTTTATTTCATGTGGGACACATGGCCGGGACGTATATTTTATTACCTCTTTTCACCTTGTTTGCTGCTGTAGATGTCTTTGCAAGGCCTTTGTGACAGAGGGACGGAGTAAGGAGAGTCCTCGCGTGTACCGAATAAATCTTCGGGGCGCGCTGAGAACAAAAAAGAACAAAATTAAAAACTTGAAAGCCTCTGGACTGGTTTTCAAGGCGGCAAGGCAGTGAAAGTGAAAGGTCTCTTTATTCGCTATCAGGGAAGCGTTTCTGTGCTTCCACCATCTGTATCTCCCTTCAAAGCCCCCCATGTAATCTGCAACTGGCTTTGGACCCATTCCTGTGTGTTCATTAGACATGCATCATTCTCCCGTACGCCGAACCCATGAATCAGACGAGGAGCAAAAGAAAGAGGGAGAAGCACAAGGGCCAAACGCAGCAAGAATGGACTGCGGCACGACAGCCCGGCCGGCTCAGTCCTCGTGCGTCACGGCGACGTCGAGGACTTCGACGCGGCCCTGGCCTTTGGTTTCGTTGCCGACAAAGTCGGACAGGGCCTTGTAGGCGCCGGGCTCGACGAAGCCGACAACCTCCCAGGTCGAGCCCACGACCTCCTGGCTCTCGACCTGCTCGACGTAGCTGAGGATGCGGTCCTTGACGGTGCTGGGCGCCTTGCGCTGGGCGCCGTCGTCGCCGTCATCGACGGCAGCGGGCGGCGGCGGCGGCGCCTCGGCGGCGGCGGCGCCCTTTTTCTTGCCCGACTTGGCGTGGACGGCACCGCCAGCAGCACCGGCATCGGCACCGGCGCTCGCACTGGCAGCAGCGGCCGGCGCCTTGACGGTCTGCTTGAGCACGCCGGTGGCGCAGCTGACGCGCAGCCGCATGCGGGCGCGCATGACGGGGATGGGCTGCAGGGCGATGAGGGCCTTCATGGCGTCGAGGGCCTGGGACTTGGCGCTCTTGCCGGTGGTGACGCCGGTCCACATGGGCGCCTTTGCGGCGTCCTTGTCGCCGGCCTGGTCTTTTTCGCGCTCGCGCTCGCGCTCGCGCTCCTGCTGCTGGTGCGCCTGGGCGCTCAGCATCTCGAGGGCCTTCTCGATCATGCCGGTGGTGTAGACGCGGCGCGTGCGCGGGTCGACGAGCTTGCCGGCGACCAGGTCGACGACCTCGTGGTGCACGCGCTCGAGCTGGGCCGCGCGCTCCTTGTCGCCGACCTGCATCTCGCCCTTGCGCAGGATCTCGAGCACGACGGACTCGGTCGTGGCGTCGGGCCCAAAGGCCTTGGTCAGCTCGGCGGTCGGCGCGGTCTGGCCCTTGGACACGTTGAGGAAGACGCTGGGGATCTGCAGCACGTTGTCCAGGTCGGTCTCGATGCCGGAGCGCCACTCGAGCACCTTGTTCTTGTAGCAGGCGATCTCGAAGCGCTTCTTGCCCTTCTTGAGGCGCACCAGCGACACGTTGGTCAGCTTGATCTGGTTCGACGGCTGCTGGATGTTGCGCGACATTGTGGCGGTGGCCGGCAGCGGCAGGTCGGGACGGCGGTGTGTGTGTGTTCTCCGTTCTCCGTCGCCTGGGCAAGGTCGACGCGCAGACACTGGTCTCTGGCGGCGAAAATGAAAATCTCAACCTTTGCCTCCATTTCTGCCGTTTTGTACGCTGACTAATCGAGCATGACCCCTCCTCTCCCTCACGATGTCCTACTTGCTGACTAACACACGTCCTCTCCGCCACGCACCCGTCGGGGACATTCGCTCCTGTAATGGTGCATCTGAGATCACAGGTACTCTACAGAGTCTTGCCGTCGGCTGCTCCATCTCCGACGCCGAAAGGTGCAGCTGTGCGCTGTCTCGTACTTGTACTTCTGCTTGCGATACAGTAGGCCCTCGCTGAGTCATCCGAGACACACTGTGCACCGGCCTCCGTTATCTTGGGCCGTCGCACTCTCGCTTTCCGGCTGCAAGGCACGTCGGCGCTTCTGCCTGGCCAGGTCATCACCGCCCTCCGGACCAGCCAGAGCCCACTGCAACGTGCTCCGTACTCGTACGTGGCGGCCGCATGCAGTGATCTGACCGCCCCAGGAATGCTGCTACTCCGCACGGTCGAGTGGACACCGCCCTACTTATCGCTGATCGGAGTGGCAAGAGCGGGTCCGCTAGCCGAAACGGGCGTCCGTGCACAGTGCGTTGTTGCCTGGCCGAGCTTGGAAGGCGCTCACTGCTAGCTCTTGCCGGTTTTGCCCCGGAGCGCCTGCCGATACGCACCTACATCTGCCCGCTCTCTCCCTCTTTTGCTCTCTCTCTCTTCTCTTTCATCCCCAGGCTTCACCAGGCTCATCCATCTCGCAGCTCGCCTCCCGTCGGCCTCCCACTGTCCCTTGCATCTCCAGCCCCTCCCCCTCACTTCCATCATCATGCGCATTGCCGCGTCGGCCGTCCTCGTGGGCGCTGCCTCGGCCTCGCTGCTCTCACCGCTCAGCGAGCAGCAGCACGTCATCAGCGGCGAGAAACTGCCGGCCGACTTCCCGGATCCGTCGGGCGCGCCGTCTCCCTTCTCGGCCTTCAAGGACGCCCTCAAGGGCCTCACCGAGGATGCCGAGGCGCTCTGGGAGGACGTGCGCAAGATCGCGCCCCAGGCCTTTGACGCCGGCAGCTTCTTCACCAACTCCAAGAAGCACTCGCGTCGGCCGGACAGCGAATGGGACCACGTCGTCAAGGGCGCCGACATCCCGGCTGCCTTTGTTGCCACCGCGCCCGGCTCCGATGCCGCCGATAACCTCGATGCCTACAACCTGCGCGTCAAGTCTGTTGACCCGTCCAAGCTGGGTATCGACTCGGTGAAGCAGTACAGCGGCTACCTTGACGACGAGGAGAACGACAAGCATCTCTTTTACTGTACGTCTGCTTGCCTTTTGCCTTATCTTGCTGTCTTGCCACTGTGCTGTCCTGTTTTTGGGCCCATGCTGACCGCTCAGGGTTCTTCGAGTCCCGCAACGACCCCAAGAAGGACCCGGTCGTCCTCTGGCTCAACGGCGGCCCTGGCTGCTCCTCCCTGACCGGCCTCTTCTTTGAGCTGGGCCCCTCTTCCGTTGACAAGAACATCAAGACTGTCAACAACCCCTACTCGTGGAATGCCAACGCTTCCGTCATCTTCCTCGACCAGCCCGTCAACGTCGGCTACTCCTACTCTGGCAGCTCCGTCAGCAACACCGTTGCTGCCGGCAAGGATGTCTATGCCCTCCTGACCCTCTTCTTCAAGCAGTTCCCCCAGTATGCCCACCAGGACTTCCACATTGCCGGCGAGTCCTACGCTGGCCACTACATCCCTGTGTTCGCCCACGAGATCCTCGAGCACAAGGAGCGCAACATCAACCTCAAGTCCGTGCTCATCGGCAACGGTCTGACCGACCCCTACACCCAGTACGAGCAGTACCGCCCCATGGCTTGCGGTGACGGTGGCTGGCCCGCTGTCCTCGACGAGTCCCAGTGCCGCGCCATGGACGACGCGCTACCGCGCTGCCAGTCGCTCATCGAGAGCTGCTACAAGTCCCGCAGCGTCTGGAGCTGCGTGCCTGCCTCCATCTACTGCAACAATGCCATGATCGGTCCCTACCAGCAGAGTGGCCGCAATGTCTACGACATCCGCGGCCCCTGCAAGGACTCGAGCAACCTGTGCTACCCCCAGATGGGCTGGATCTCCGAGTACCTCAACCGCGACGATGTGAAGAAGGCCGTCGGCGCCGAGGTCGATAAGTACGACAGCTGCGACTTTGACATCAACCGCAACTTCTTGTTCCAGGGCGACTGGATGCAGCCCTTCCACCTGCTTGTGCCCGACCTGCTGGCCCAGATCCCCGTTCTTATCTACGCCGGCGATGCCGACTACATTTGCAACTGGCTGGGCAACCGCGCCTGGGCCGAGGCTCTGGAGTGGAACGGCAAGGAGGCTTTCAACAAGGCCGTCACCACGGACCTCAAGGTCGCGTCCTCCTCGGCCGATGCCAGCGGCAAGAAGGAAGGCTACGGCACCGTCAAGGTCGCCGGCAACTTCACCTTTATGCGTATCTACGAGGCCGGCCACATGGTCCCGTACGACCAGCCGGAGGCGTCTCTGGACTTTGTCAACCGCTGGTTGGCCGGCGAGTGGCTGGCGTAAGCTGGCCCCGTGCCGCTTGCCGCCAATATGGCCCCTGTCACGCACAGCGTCTTGTGAGGCGAACACGATGATGAGAGGCTTATGAATGGCGTTTACCGTTTTGCTTTGTGATTTGTTTTCCTTACTGCTGCCCATGTCGGGTCTGTGCTTGCTTTGTCAGTTTGAGAATGCCTCCATCTCGTCTACGGATAGACTGTCTCTGTTGTCCCTGTGCCAGGACCGGCTCCCATTGCCATTCTAGTATAGTTTATATATCAGATCGAAGATGTATACGATTTTCTGCATTGCTATATGGTGTCTGCACGGGACGAATACCCAAGTTTCCCGTGCGCATGGACTCCGTACTGGGCCTACTTGTTAAGACCACACATCTTGCTCTCTGCACAAGGTCCATCGGTACACAGGAAAAGCATATGATTTCTGCTTAATGGGAACTCGTCGACGAAATGGACGGAGCCTTATTCAAGATAGGTACACTAAATAGCGGTCAAAGAGCACCACAAACGCCTCGTTTCTACCCCAGCCCGCCCTTTCCCGCCAGAACCCCCCAGCCACCACCCATCCGTTCTGTTTGCTCGCCCTGGAAGCACTGTCACCCAAAACCAAGGGCGAGAAGCAGTAGACGACCATGCAGACTGCTTCTCGCCACTCCCCTCGTGCGCCCGGAATCGCGGCAGCACAGCCAGGGATAAAAAACAAGTAGACGTCAGCACGGAAGCTAATCATACAACGATCCCCGTCATATCCGTCCGCGACCCCTAAAAATGCCCATAAAAGATCAGAAATACACGAAGAGAAAGCACAAAAGAGAAAGCACAAAAGAGATCAGCGACAGTAGAAGAGAACGAGAGAAGGAAGGAACAAAAGAAGGAAAGGTATGTCATGACTCCTGACCCATGAAAATGCCATGCAATGTTGTTACAAAGGTTTGAACGTATAGGATGTGTCAAAAAGAAGGACGTCCCACGCTGGAGCTGACCGCAGGACACTCGCTGGTCAGAATGTTGGGCCGTCCGCAGTGGGGTTGCCGTTCGATGTCGGCACCGGCGGACTCGGGCTAAGATGCCTTCGGAAGAACAGGCGAAACCGGCTCGTCTTCTTCTTCAGGCCCCGTTCCTCGGGCAACACCTTTCCGCTCGAGGCGCCGTTGCTGTAGAGATCCGACGACAGAGACGCGCCGTCCTCGCCTGGTACATGGGCGGTGCTCGCCGAATCCGACAGTGTCTTGGCCGGTATGTCGCCGTCCGCGGTGGCGAACGGGGTGGTGAACGGGGTGGTGAACGGGGTGTTGAACGCAACTGCTGGCACGCTGGATGGGCGGTCCAGGGAGTCGCGACTGACGATGCTCGTGCCCCGCGTGCTCGGGGACAGCGGCATCTTCCCTGTTGTCGCGCTGGTAGCCTGCGAGGCTCCATCACCGCCACCGGGGTTGGACGTGCTGCCGTCGGTCGCCTCGCTCGCGCGCTGTTTCGCCGATGCGTACGTCCGGGCCTCATCGCAGTAGGAGCCGTTGAAAGGGGTCTCCTTCAACTCCTTGGCCGAGTTGGGCACAGCTATGCTCATCGACCGTGGCGAGAAAGTGCCGTTGAGCGCATGGCCAACGTCGGACTCTTGCTTCGCCAGTTCGTTTGCAATGCCTTGCTCAAACAACGACTTGTTGACCTCGAGCTCGTCCACACAATACTGAAGACCGGGCATAACGCTAGCAACGCCCTGGAATAGCGGAATAGCAAACAGGTTCATGAATCCAAGCTGGGAGCGGTATAGCGCAACAGTCTCCTTTGTCGGCTGCGCTACCAGAGACGACTTGATGGCAAGCAGTTCTTCCATCGAGGATTGTCTGGAGAACTCATCGGAAAGGATGTGCATCCATTGAACAGCAGTATCGTGCTTGCGCGCCTGGTAACAAGGTCAGAATCGACATGAAAGCGGGCGAGGCTTGAATGACACTTACCACATTGCTAATGTCGGCACACTTGATCAGAAGTGCACAGGCCAAGGCGGCTTGGTCTTCCAAAGTGCGTCCATTCCAGCCATCCGTTGTGTTGTTCTCTGCAAGCTTTTCCTGGGTGCTGCCGAGTTTCTTCATGTAATCGAAATGCAGGCCCATGTCAGTAGCCAGGATAGAGCTGATCATGAGCTTGCGCATTTTCGTGTCGGCAAACACCGATGGCCAGTATCGCCTCAAGATCTGAGAGTAGGCGGCGCAGTGAAAGGATTCGAGGACAGATCGGTCGTTGTAGAGCTGTGCAAGGGGGGTGTTGAGCTCGATGAGAAAGCCGTTGTTGACGCCCGGATGGCCAACATCGTGACCGATAGCCGTGATGAGCAGGGTCAGAGCCTCGAAGGGCTGGATGAGAGACGCCAGCGCCGACTTTGGCCTGGGCGTGACGGGTTTTTCGTAAGACGATGGTAATGGGTAGGGCGGAAGCGCGCCAATGTTGACAAGAAAATTGAAAGTGGCCTGCAAGACATCGACGACGTGGCGGAAGTTGTGATATGGGACAAACTTGTTGTACGCTGCTCGACAAGCAATCAGGAAGCCGACCAGCTGGTCTATCGGGCGTGCGTTAGAGCAATATGATATGACAAACGAGCACGAAAGAGAAAAGACTTACCAGTCGGGATTTTCCATGGCGCCAGTTCCGGCATCGTCAGAGCATGTCTGAACATCAAGGCCGACGCCTCTACCAATTCGTCTTGGTCGAACTCATGCGCAGAGAAATGCCAGCTGCCAATGGCAGAGGCCAATAATAGCCGTCTGCGGGTGGATATGCACAAGCGCACAGCCTCCACGGGAAGCTCATTGTTGTCGTCGGACTCCATCTGGCAGATTTTTCGCATCAGAGTAGCTACCATGTTTTCGCGCAGATATGCGTAGGGCCGGGTGTCGGAGATGCCGACCCAAGAGCGCTTCCGTCCGCGCTGAAACTCCATGAGGGCCTGCTGGTCGCGGGCGGCACTCTTGTGTGCCCAGTAGGCAAGAATCTCGAGACTCGTGATGCATTGGGAGCGGATAGGGCTTAGGAGGACATCGGTGGCGCCGAGCTTGAGGCACCGCTTAAGCAAAGTCCGGCTGGAGGGACGGTCAGGCCGAGGAAATTGGGTCTCGTCCAAATCGACCGGCTCGCTACCGGGTGCAACAGGCCCGTCCGAGGTGTTTGTGCGGGATGCAGGGAAATGGATGACGGGGACGGGGACGATGAGTTTGGACATGTTGCGTAGATGGGCTTCGGAGACGATGGCCTGCAGCAGGCGCAGGCCGTATACATCTTCTGCTGGCGGAGACTGGGGCTCGTCGTCGAGGTCGAGCTGGGGTTTTGAGTGAGGGGACGGCGACCTGGACTGGGACTGAGACTCGAAGTCCAGCGGGATTCTTTCGTCATGCGGCGTGTCAATCAAGACGATGGTGGGTCGGAGATCCACCATAGATTCATCTTGGAGGTGGAAGAGTTTGGATATGCAGGCACCACCCGTCGCACAGAGGTGAACTAGAAAGAGAGCCAGTTAGCGTGGGAACAATGGCATTTTGAGAGGAGGTCTTCCTGCACAAATGCAGCGGTCGCGCGAGCACAAGTACATACCATCACCAAAAACGTCGGCCAGGCGCCGGACGTTGTTCTCCAGGGCGTGGGACTCCCAGTAGCCGTATGGTGCGTCGGGTGAGAGGCTGGAATATTCTCTGTGGGTGGTGTCGGTTCGCGTGGAGCGGTAGACGCGATCCTTGCGGATGGACCGGTCGACGTAGAAGACGTTACAAGGGGTGGCGTCCATAGTGGCGGGTGATCAGCAGACCAGTCCCGCAGGCTGGCCGTTGCCACGAGGAGGGAGAGGTGGCGCGAAGAAAGGAAAAACGGGACAGAAAGCGCGAGGCTACTCGGAACAAAGACCACCCCGATTGACAAGATCAAAGTGGAAGGAGTCTATGCAGCAAAGCCAGGGCGAAATCCACCAGTCTCGGGGGGAAGGGGGGATTCGCCAAGCCGAAACACCTGGCGGCGCGGCGATAAACGAGCACAGGTTGCTGGCGGCGCCCCTTGTACAACGACCCCAGCCCTGCACAGAGCTGCAGGAGTTCCTTCTGTTGCGCTCGCGTGTTCGTGTTGTGCGGGTGGAATGCCGGGGTCGTGGGAGTGCGAAGTCGGGCGCAGACAGATCAGTGGCAAGGCCCGAAGAAGCAGGCCAGAGGCGAGGCCGGTGTCAAGAGGCGGCGACGGGCGGCAATTTGACAAAGGTCGTGGCGGGTGCGGTGATTCGGGATGCAGATCGCGGGACCTCAGGATAGATACGGCCAATGGACGAGTTGCTGGCTCTTGCATCGGTCAACTAGCACAGGCGAGAGGGCACGGCGACACGGCGGCACGGCGACACGGAGCATGGAGCGAAGACGAGGCGGCGGAGGCGGCAGGGGAGGCAAAACAAGCGTGCCAGTGACGGTCCTGGAAGAGAGAAAGCACGAATTAGCCCGAGGATCAAGAAGCCCAGCCGCTGGCGGCGGCTGGAGCGCAAAGTGCAAAGTGCACAAATCACGGCATGCACGAGCTGCATCATGCACCGGACGCAGGCGCATGTTGTGTGGAATGTGCGGCGTGCGCGAATGAAACGCAGTCTGCACTCTGCCCTCGGATGCCGCCTCCTGCTCCGGCGAGTCGTGTCAGGCGGCCGCAAGCCAGTCGTTTCGCGATGAGCCAGCCGTCGGTCGCCTTTTCGGGCAGTCTGCCTGTCGGTGCCCGGCGGGCGATTCGTCGATCCGTTCGCGCTGTCCAACGGGTTCGCAGGGAGGGCTGTCGTTGGCGGGAGGCCGGTGAGCAGGCTGCAGGATTGTGGCTCAGAGCCGCAGGTGGTGGTCAGGAACGAGGCGATGGCAGCGGCCTCCAGCCAGTTGGGTGTCGTGAGCACGAGTCGAGGGGTGTGTGTGTGAGACGACGGGTGCCGAAGGGTGCCGGAGGGTGCCGTCTCGTGAGCCCCGAGTACTCGTATGGTGACGGGCTGTCGCGCGTTCAATCGCAGTCGCAGGTGGTCTGTTTCGTGGCGGATCGTGGGCTGGCCGTGGCGACATGGGCGATGCAGATGGCGTTCTGGGTTGCGACAGGCGCCATTCGTCATTTCCAGAGCGACCGAGCCGAGGCAGGCAGAGACAGCATCGCAGTCCGCGTCACACGTCATTTGCTTCTCTCGCAGACCTACCTTGGAGGAACGGACCCAGCGTCGCGAAATGGCCGAAATGGATCGCGCAATGGCGAAAATGGAAAAACGGGCGTCTCGACGAGGGCGCAATCGCACAGGCCGGCGCGGGTGGAAAGGAGCGAATAAGCGGAAGCGTCGGCGTCGGGCGGCTAAGGTGTGCGGCCGCGGCGATGCAGCGTGCAGCGATGCAGAGGCGGAGGGAAAAGGCAAGGCAAAAAAAGGCAAAAGGCAAAAGGCCAAAAGGCCAAAAGCAAAAAGCAAAAAGCAAAAAGCAAAAAGCAAAAGACGGAAGACGAGATAGTGGAATCGGATCTGTCGCGACTGCCCGCTGCGACTTTTTTGCGTCCTTTAGCGCTCTTTCCTCCCCGGCGACGTGCTGGAAAAGGGAAAAAGGGAGGGTGATGGCGGTCGATCCCACGCGCGGCAGTGGGAAGGAACGGGGGACGACGGAGGAAGAGGAAAGAACGAGGGGAGATCGGCAGTGTCGCGCACAGCAAGTTGCATCAATGGAGGAAGGCGTGTCGAAATAAAGGTAGGCCAATGGGAAGGGACGGCGGGCCAAGAGGCAAGAGCAAAGCAGGGTCCCGGGTCGAAGTCCGGGTTGGGCAGTCAGCGGACAGACAGTGGAAGGAGACGGGAACGCAAAAGGGCAAAAAGGCAGGTGGCAGGGTGCGTGCGACGGTCGAGCGCGGAAAGCGCGAAGGACGGGGACAGGGGCGTGGCAAATGGCTGGCGGGCGGGAGCACGATTACGGCATGATGACCGGGGCCGCTGGCTTCGAGAAGGGGGAAGGAACAAACGGAGGGCGAGCGGGGCGGGGACGAGCCGGCCAACGCGCAGGGAGGAAGGAAGGGGCGGCTGCCACGTTCCAGCTGCGGGCGGCGCTGTTTCTACTCTACGGAGCCGGAGTTTACGCCTCGTATTACCTGTACGAGCGGCATTGGCGAGCCTGCGCCGCACGTTGGCAGGCGCTGTGTGCCGACGAGAGAGTACGTGTGGCGCGCAAATGAGCCACGCCGAGCATCGTGGCAAGCGCTGAGGTGACGGCGGCGGGTGGGGGCACGGAAAAAAGAGAGAGAAAAGAGACAAGAGAAAAGAGAAAAAGGCGAGAATAGAGAAGGCGAAAAAGGCGAAAAGAAAAGGTAAGAAAAATAAAGGAAAGAGCGCGCAAAGAACAATAGGGCGAAAATAAAAGGAAAAAAAGAAAATCGGGAAAGGACAGGCTTCGAGAAGGTCTGTGGAAGCTTGCGCCGAAACTGGGCTGGCACGCGTGGTTTGCGCTAGCGTGGGAGGCGGGTCTCGGGGGGTGCTTGGGGGCCAACCAGAGGACGGACAGCCAGAGATAACCAGGGGGGAGATAGCGGGTGGCCGGGATGGCCTGTCGTCCGCCGTGCAGGACAGCTCGAGTACTACGGCGCACTACGGAGTACTCGTACTCTCCAAATCAGCTTCGTGTGCGAGACGAAAGGCGGATAGGCCTGGCACGCCGCGATTGGCGGGGAGGTGCGATGGGCTGCCTGCCGCGATCGCCAGTGGCCAATCGGTGCGCGACTTCTGTCAGCAGAGATCAATAAAATAAATCGGGTAGTGCCCGAATGGCGACGTCGCTGCGGCCATGCGTACTTGGCACGAGCCGGCTGTGCTACACGCGTGCTGTACTTGTACGCTGCGGGCCGCGCTGCGCTGTTTGCACAGGCACGAATGCTGTGCCGTGTCCGAAGGCGTACACGTGCAGCGTGCCGTACTCTGTACGCCGACGCCCTTCGCACTCGCACTCGTATCGCATCGACGCTTCGCCCACACTTTCCCTATTCGTCGGCAGCCTTGCCCAATCAGGCCTGGTGCGCACGGTCGCAGCAGGGGCGCCCAGCGGACGGAACAGGCGGGCACGAGGGCTGGCGGCGTGCTGACCTTCCTCATCCAGCAGCGGCGCTGCACGTGCTTCGACGCCGGAGCAATACAAAGTACTTACTCCGTACTCCGTACAGAGGACGTGCCTATTTCGTTTGATAATGCTGACGCAGCCCGCCGCCGCGTTGGTCTGCTCGGCCGCTTGGCCACTCGGCTGCTTGGCCTCCCTTGGCGCGCGAATAGGCAAGTGCGTGTGCGTGCAGCGTTGGCGTCGGCTAGCGATGCCGCTCAAAGGCTAGGCAGCAAAGGGTAATACGGTTTGGGGCTTTACGGAGTGCAAAGGAGACAGTTTGGCGGCCGTTTGCACAGAGTGCAAAGGAGAGAGCAGAGAGGAGATCGCGAGGGCACCACGCAACATCAGTAGCTAGCCTCGGCTGATAGCGCACATACCGTACTCCGTACTCCGTAGACTCGACCAGGGCAGTCTCCTTGTGGGACGCTGCATCCACCGTTGCTGCGACAGCGTGCCGATAGCATGCTGCCAGCGCGCACGTGATAGTTCAAAGTTGCCACGATGTGGTGACGCCGGCCACAGTCCGTGGCTCGCGGGACAGGAGGATCACGGGAGCAGCCTCGGCCGAATACCGTCTGCCTGCGCTGCGCGACATCAAACGTTGGAAGCTGTGCTTCGGCCACGAGGACGGCTGGCGACCGGGCAGACGTTCTGTCGTCTTCTGCTGTGAGACTGCGTGCCGCTCTCCACGAGACGATCGGCAGACACTCCCATCTTTCCGCTCCATGTCGGCGCCACTCGCCTTCCAATCGAGAGTCCTCGAAGCTGTCCCCTCACTGTCTCCAACTACGGAGTGTACTTCGTACCGACGTTGTGGGGTACCCTAGCAGCCTGGGGAAGTGGGGACGTCCTACTGAGATGCGAGATGCGCCTTCCACTTGTGCCAATGTCCAGATGGTCCAGCATGCAATCCAATCACGTGTGGTTCACGCGCGGCAGGTGTACACGCCTTTGCAAATAGGCGGTGTGGCCGGCTGCGCCTTGCTCCTGCTGTGGGAAGGGTGAGCTCCTTCCAGCTCTGGCTCTGCCTTGTCTGACGGTCTGCCACAAAGCCGTTGCTGGCACGACTTCAGGGAAGAGTGCGACCACGTGTCAGGTCAGCTGAGTACTTCGAGTCTGGGAAGCAAACAGGACCAGGGACTGGAGCTCAAGGCATCTGATGACAGCGGTGGCCAGCCACAATGCTCCCGGCTAATTGGTAGGCACACATAAGCCTTTGGAGCTATCATAATGGAATAGCAAGGAGACTCATATAGAAGTGCAAATAAACCGAATACAATGAGACATAACATCAGACCGTTATCACTCAATTTATAAGTGACTACAATAGTCATTTGAGTAGTTGGCGAAAACACATTAATCTACCACAGCACTTTCAAATAGAAGACAAAGCATTGCAAAGTCGGACCCAAGAGCAGCACCGTTCGGATTCCTGTTCTGCATTCAGGTATACCACACGCATTGCGAACTCGTTCACGTGACCCAACACGCGCCCTGGCTTTGCGATCTGGCGGCTCTCATCACGGACCGCACGATCTGGCAGTCGGCTGCCTACGTGTGCCAGGCAGTTACGCCTGTCGAAGCATCGTCTCTGAGACCCCCAAAGTATTCATAGCTTGTTCGTCTATTCGACGTACATAATCCTGTCTGACCAGAATGTCTGACTAGACGGAGACGGATTCCGGTTATAGAAATGCAGACAAAGAGGAACGAGACCAGGCGCAAGACGCAAACACAAACAAGGAGTCCAGCGACCGAGACAGCCCCTACTGCCCGGCTCCCGCTGCTCCGAAGCGCCCTTGCTCTGCCGTGCGAGCCGTAAATAGGAGACACTCGCCCAATCCCTCCATGCAAACGTTGTCGAGGCCGCGCCCCGTCCGCCTCCCAATCGACGTATATACTCTCGTGTCATGCCTCGTTATGACGTACTCTGTCCCAGCTTCATGCTTCGTGCTCATGCTTCATTCTTCGTGCTTCGTGCTATGTGTTGTGTCATGCCTCGAGCTCGCCCAGCTCAGTCCTCCATCCGCGCCGTATCGCACTCGCTGAGGTGGATGTCGACCGCCTTGTCCGACGAGTCCGGCTCCTCGCCAGCCGGCACCGTGTGCAGCACATCCTCGTCCTTGCGCGCCCACAGCTCCTTCTGGATGCTCTCCAGCGTCGCCTGCGCATCCGCGTCCGGCGCCGGCGGCACACCCGGCGACGACGCCCGCGTGTCGTCGCCCGTCCGCAGGCTGTGGCTCTCGTCGTGGTCCGCGTCGGGGCCCAGGCCGAGATCCAAGTCGTCGTCCACCTCCACCTGGTCCGAGCCCGGCGACGTCCGTCCGCCGTGCATGTCGGGGCCCAGCACCGACCCAAAACTCCAGCCCTGCTGCGTCCAGCCGACGTCGGCCACGTCCTCGTCCACCCGGCCCGCCGGCGCGCTGCTGCTAAAGTCGAGCACGCTCGTGCTGCCCGTGGCCCTGTCGCCGTCGTGGGCCTCGTCGTCGCTCGCCTCCAGCGGGAGCAGCGTCTTGCTCTCACGACCGGAACCACGGAGAGCCACTCCGGCTCCGGCTCCGCCTAGTCCGGCTAGTCCGGCTCCGGTGCCGGCTACCGCTGCGGCTCCTTTCGATGCGCTCGACAACCCAGTGTAGGAGCCCGTGCCGAGACGCTGACCTTCCCCCGAGCTGCCGGTGCCTTCCGCGCTGCTCGAGTCCGAGTCCGACCCGACCACATCACGCTGGAACTTTTCGGCGATGCGCTCAAAACGCGCGCCGCCGAGCGGCTTGTCCGACCGACGCCGGTAGAAGAGCAGGTACGCGGCGGGCGACACCACGCGGCTCGGGTCGCTGACGCGCGAGACCGACGAGTCGTTGTACTCGTACCACTGGTGGTCGATAAAGTTCTTGGCAAAGGCCGTGTAGTGGCCGCCACCGAGGCCGCCCCAGTGATCGTCGACGCCGATCAGGTCGTAAATCTCCTGCTTGCCCGTCTGCCGGTCGAGCACACGCTTGCTGAGGTCGAGACCCTCGACGGGAAAGTCCACGCGCGTGTCGAGCTTGTCGCGCCTCCAGCCACTAGAACTGAAACGCTTCAGATGCACAGCCAGGATGTCCGGCGTCTTCCACAGATCAAACTTCTTGCTCGCACGCCGGTGCTCCTTGCACCGCGGGCAGTACCACGTGTCATTCTCGGAGAGAATCTCCTCGCGCTCAAACTCGTCCAAGCACTCGTCCAGCGTGAGGCCGTGCTTGCGCCGCGAGATCCGCTGCTCCTTCTTGGCCAGCAGCTCTGCGTCTTTCAGCACCACCGGCGCATTGTACGTCGGCTCGCCGCGGTGCATGTCGTCGGCGCTCTCCTTGCCGTACACTGCATCCCAGGCATCCGGGTTCCAGTCCACAATGATGCCCTCGCCCAGCCGCACGAGCGGGCCGCCGTCCACAGTTCCGTTGATTCCGGCAACAGCAGGGTCAGCAGCAGGGTCAGCAGCAGCCTCGGTGCTCGCGTCCGAAAGGGCCGTCACGTGCGATGCCTGCGACAGCATGGGCTCGTCCTCGTCGTCCTCGGCCGGTACCCGGTCATGGGTCACGGTCAGACTCTGCAGCTGCCGCGCGCGCCGTTTGGCTCCCTTGGACCCATATGTTTTCGTCTTGCGACGGCTATGACCAACTTTGATCGCGGCGGTGTGGCGCAGCGCCAGTTTCTGCTCAGTTAGCATGCCATTCGCATCCAGCGCCCAACTCCACACACGCTCAGCTTACCTTGACTACCGTCGCATGACTATCGTCCTCGTCCGACTCGTCCGCCATCCGCGTAATTTCGGAAGCCGTGCTCACCAGCGCCAGGCCGCCCTCTGAGCTGCTGGCCTCGTCCTGCTCCGCATCGGGCTCGTGATCCGCTTCACTCGTAGCAGAACTGTCCGACGTGCTCGGGCTCTCGGCGACTGGTGGCGGCTGGGGGATGCGTGACCGCAGTTTCTTGTAAATCTTGCTGTCCGTCGAGCCGGGCCAGCGCGTCGGAATCGTATTGCTCGCGTCGCTAAAGTAGGACAGTTCAAACAGATTTTGCAGCTCACCGCTCAGGAACATGCTGGGATCTGTTACCCACTTAGGGCGGTGGTGGTTGAACGTGCGCAGAGGCTTGGGTTTCGCAGCATCGCGGCTGGCGCCCGTGTTCGTGCCGAAGGAGGATGTGCTCTCGTCGGTATCCTTCATCGTAACATCCACGATGTCATCCTCGCCCTCGACAGACTTGGCCGTCACTTTGCTGGCCAGCGAGCCGGAGTCGGACGTGCTGAAAACGTCCGAGCCGTTGGTGTTGCTCGCACTGGCACTCGCGCTGCCATCGGCGGTCTCGCCCTCCGCTCGGGCGAACTCGCTCCAGGTGGAGAAGGACGCGATCTTCTCGAGGACCTTGCGGCGGATGACATCCTCGCTGCGCGCCTCCTCGGGCGTCAGGACGATAAAGTGTGGCGGGCTAGCGGCGTTGCCGCCCCTGTGGTGGTGGCGGCTGGAGGCTGGGTTGGTCGGGTCGAAGCGGTGCATGACCGGCACCAAGAGGCGGTTGGCCAGGGGGCTGTCCCAGTTCGGAATGTCCGCGTCCTCGTCGATCTGGATCATGGAGCGGTACTTTTTGCGCGGCAGCTTGCTGGCGGACATGTTGGTGGGGGGCGCCTCGACCTCGTAGAGGACCACCGTGTCGTTGTTGTTGATATCTTCCGAAACGCACACAAAGTCGTCAAACACTTTGATAATGTTGTCTCGTAGCTCCTCCGCGCCAACCAGTCGCTCGGCTGGCACCCCTACGCGGCTCGAGACAAAGTCCTTGAGGGCGCGGAAGCTGCTCGTCTTGTCCAGCTCGACGTCGAGAAGCACAGGGCAGTCATTGAGCGGCACAAACCGGACCTGCGTGGACCAGACATTCTGGATGGGCAGCGGCAGGGTCAGGTTGGTGAAGGGGTCGAAGGTGATGCTGACCTTTTGGCAGACAGGGCAGATCAGCGTCGACTTGTACATGCCGGTGAAGAGGTCGGCAATGATCGAGTCGTCGCGGCGCTTCGTAATGTCCCAGACCTTCTCGGCCATCTCGCGGATGGCGGCAGGGTTGTTGATCATCTCGTCGGTCGAGTCGGGCTTCTCGATATAGGGCTTCTTCTTCACACGGCTCAGATCTTCCTGCAGACCGTCCAGCAAGAAGCCGACAAACTCCTGCGAGTCCTGCTGGCCGTAGCCAGAGAAGGACGGGGCATAGCGGCCAATGGTCATCTTGAAGTTGCGGGGCGAGATGGAGGACGGCGCATTCTCCTTGTAGATCTCCTCGAGCAGGTAGGCATAGGCATTGGCAACATGGCCGCCGTGGCCGAGCGGGTTGGAGTGGTTCGTCTCGGCCTCGTTTTCGTGGGTGAGGAAGTACTTGGTGAGCTCCTCCACGCTGCGGAGGCACTGCAAGGCCGAGTTCATGTAGCAGGTGTTGCCGAGGTTGCCGAGGCCGACGCAGCCCATGACGCGGCCGGACTTGGTCTTTGTGCGCCCGCGGGTGACGGGACCGACGAGTATGGGACTGTTGCGGCCGCTGCTGGCAGCAGTAGAGGTCGCGCCGGAGCGGGCAAGAGCCAGAGCGGAGCCAGAGCCGGCAGTGGCGCTGCTGTTGCTGTTCTGGAAGCGGGCAGCGCCGGTCACGGGCTTTTCCTTGCTGTGCTTGGCGCGGTGCGTGGACACCCAGTGCGTGCGCTCGACGTTCTCGTCGAGCACAATGGTCTGGTCGACCACAAGCGAGACAAAGGCCAGGGTGCTTTGGCCGTTGTACTTGTCGTCGTGGGTCAGGTCCTTGACCTGGGAGACCTGCTCGCGCTCTACATTCTTCTCGAGCTTCATAAAGTCGGTGACCTCGAGGAGCAGGCGGGACCAGGCGTCTTGCGGGTTGCTGACATCCGCGGTGAGCTTGGGGGAGTCGGGCGGCGTGGACAGGGACACGGGACCGGAGCCGGCGTCGGCGGCACCGGTGCTGGGGCGCATGGAGACAGGCGGGCCGCTGGCAGCCGGAAGCTTGCGCGGCACCCGCCATAGGCGCACACTGCGCGAGAGGGGGATGTGCAGCAGTGCCTTTGCGCTCTTCAGAAAGGCCTGGACGTTGTAGGCACTGGAGCACATGACGACCGGGGCGGGCTGTGCGGGGTCGCCGACCTCCTTGTCGTGGGCGATGCCGCTGACGGCCGACCACAGGCGGTGCAGGGTAAAGACGGGAGGGTGCAGCTCGAACTGGATGTTAGGGATGAGCGAGGTGGCCGCCGTGTTGTAGGCGAAGCGCACGATGGGCATTTGGCCGTCGGCAAGGCCGTACCAGGACACGAGCAGGTCCCAGGCCTCCTTGGGGAAGAGCTCGAAGCTATCGAGACCGGCGCCGGGCTTGAGGCGCAAGGCGGGGGCGCCAGTGATGTCGCTGACGGTGGAGTCGATGATGTCGGCATTGTCGACGGGGCCGATGCGGCCGTCGCCGGCGGCTTTTGCAACGACGGCGGGGTCGGGGCTGGCGAGGGCCTGGGCCTGTTCGAGCCAGCGGCGGGAGACGAGGTAGGCGGCGGTGCCTTCCTGGAGCTCCTGCTCGGCAAAGGTCTTGACGAGGTTCTGGACGATGCTTATCTGTTCGTGGATCGGGGGGGCTGGCGGTCAGCGAGAGCAGAGCAAGAGGGCAAGAGGGCAAGCAAAAGTGCAAAAGAGCAGAAACGAGCATGGCAGAAGGAACAGGAACACACCGGCAGACTTGAGCGGCTCGACAGACACGCTGACCATATCGACATCCTGGCCGACGTCCGGGCCGGCGTCGGTCTCTCGGGGGTCCATGCTGGAGGCCGGGCGCTTGAGCGGCGAGCTGGATCGGTGTGTGGGCTGGTCGGGACCACCGCCGACCATGGCAACGGCGCGGTGGGTGGCGGGAACCAGCGGCGACTGGCTGCGCGGCTGGTGCTTGTGCTTGTGATGGGGGTGGCGGCGTCGGGGCAGCGGCAGGGCGCCAGACGGGCCGGCGTAGTCGGAGGCGGAGCTCTCGCGGCAGTAGGTGGGTGTCGGGCGGGCGGACGAGGCAATGGTCGAGGCGGCGGAGAAGGAGAAGGACGGGAAGTCGCTGTTGGCCTCGTCGTTGGAGACGGACGAGGACGCGGACGAGGAGTCCCGGAAGTCGGGGTCGTCGGGGTCGTCGGAGTGGTCGTCGGAGTGGTCGCCGGAGTGGTCGCCGGCGGGTGCACGGAGCGGGCCGGCCTCGGAGTCGGAGGCGTCGGGGAGGACGTCGTCTTCGGCCTCGGTGGTCGGCAGGACGAGCGGCAGCGCGCCGGACGAGCCGTAAGCCAGACGCAGAGGGTCAGCGCCCGGGTCGGACGCGAACGGCGACGATGGCGGCAGAGGCGAGGACGAGCGGATGGTCTGGGCGAGGACGATGTCGGAGTCGTCGCCTCTTCTCGACGGACGGGTGATCTTGCGTTTCTTTAGGGAAGACGTCGTGGCTAGTGAGCTGCCCGGGCAGCTCTGGAGGCGGCGGCGGGAGGGATGGTCGGCCGACGGTGGGAGGGCGAGAAGTGAGGCGAGTAGGGGTGGCCAAAGGGAGGTGAAGAGAAGGGGGTCCGAGACGAGACGCAGGGGCGGAGGCCGAGGCGGTGGCGGTAGCGGTGGCGGCCGCTGTCGGCGCTGACTGTCGTGCTGCGGCGGCCGTCGTCTCACTGGCGGCGCTGGCTTTGCTGTAGTGTCGCCTTGTTTCTGGTCTGGCTGCCCGCCAACTGCTCGGCTGTTGGTGCCGTCTGTGCCCCGCGGCTTTGTCCCGTCGTTTGGCGTGCCCGTCGGTCCGGGCGCGGTGTGCAGAAGAGGTCAAAGGAACGGGCGCGCCGGTCAAACAGTGAGGCAGAAACCAGGAGCAGGACGCAGGAGGGAGGGGGAGGGCAAAAACCAGCAACGAAAAATAGAGAAAAGCCGGCGGACAGGAATTACAAAACGCCGGCCGAAAAATGCACATTCTGACTTTTCTTCCTTCTCACCCGACTCCACACTGTACTCGTTGCCCCAGAAGCCTGCGAGTAAGTGCACCAGGGCTGGACGGCGCCTTCCTCGCCGCGCTGCGTCGTGCCTGCCCTGGCGCCGGCCGCGCCTGCCGTCGTGCCTGCCGTCGTGCCTGCCGTCGGCCCAACCAGATCCGATTCCGTGCAGTCTATGACGGCATGGTCGTGTTCGGCTGTCACGTTACCCACATCCCTGCGGCGTAACAGCCAGCTCAGGTCGCTGCACGCAAGCCGCGCTTACTCATACTCATAGTGTACTCGTAGACTACTCCGTAGAACAAGTTCGTGATCCTAGGTAGATGGGAGCCACCAGTCCTTACAACGTGACTAGCGCATTGAGACACTTCCTTTGATCTGACATCAGACAACGAGAACTGGCAGCCCTTTGTTGAAGATACTTTTACAATCCAGATCGTCTTACAGTCTCGTATTCGATGCACTTCTTAGCACACCGCCGTCTAGTTGAGCTAGAAACTCTGATGCAAACCCGCTGTCTAGCTGAGCTAGAAACTCTGATGCAAATCCCAAGCCGCCCAACAAGCGATGCGCCCGAGCAAACTGCTGGACGATCAAGTCATGCGAGGCCCTGTACCGTTGCCTGTATCCTGATTACATAACCGTGCACATACCGCTACTGGCGCTATTGTGTCTCACGCTCTTTGTGCTCTTTCAGCCTGACCGCTCTTGTCCACCGCCTATTTGCCCTGCAGAATCGCCAAGCACCCCGCCGTGCCGCCTGAATCTGGCCGTATTTGTCAGCTTTGAGCTGTGCGTCTCTACGAATCTCGCCGCAAATCAGCCGTGCCGCCAGCCTCGCTTCACACGGCCGAAGACACGAGCAGACACGAGGCAGAGGCGAAGACGCAAGAGTAACAACGTCCAGTGACAGCAAAACTACTCCGTACATTGTGGTCTCTCCGTATGCAACAGCACGACTTCCTTGTTTCACGTAATCCGTCCGTCTCCATCCTCTCACCGCCTCACAGCTTCGGATCCGCGCCCAGGAACTCGCTGATGTCCGTCACCCTCGCCCGCGGCGTCAGCCCCAGCGCTGCCCGGAACTCCCGGATGTTCTCGACCCGCTCTGGCGTTGTGCCGTTGATTTCCGTGGCCGCCAACGCAGACGGCACAGCCGGAGCCGAGCGCGCCGGTGATGCTGTGCCGCTGCCGCTGCCGCTGCCGCTGCTGTTCACAGCCTTGTGGTAGTTCGCCAGCGGCTTCCAGGACTCGACCGCCGCGTTGATCTTGTCGTCCGCCACCTGCAGCTGCGCCAGGTACTGCCGGAGGCCCGCCACGTCCGCGTCCTCCGCCGCCTGCAGGGCCTCCTCGCTCTTGGCCGCCGCGCCCGCCTCCGCGCCCATCTCCTCGCTGTCGCCGCCCTGCGTCGCCTTGAGCCGCGACAGCAGCTCGACCGCCGCCTCGTCCGCCTGCTCCTTGCCGAGCCCCAGCGTCCGCACCAGCTCGTCAATCTGCTTCGTCGTCACGTCGCTCGTCGACTGCGCCACAAGGTGCACCGAGAGCTTGGACCGGTGCGGCGATGCCGGGTGGATGTAGTGCATGTAGAACGCCACAACGTCCTCCTTGGTCAGCAGCTTGATTTCCGCTGCGTCTTTCTGGGCTGCGCGTTAAAAAAGAGTTAGCTGCTTGTATTTTCACTGCCCTCACCCGTCACTGTACGCACCAAACTCAAAGTCGTAGTACTCGTTGCAAATCTGCACCCAGTGCCGGGCCGTCTCCTGGTACAGGCTCTTCGGCTTCTCGAGCCGCTTCACAATGAGACTGCGCTTGTGGCCCTCAAAGACGGCCTCGCTCATATTCTCCAGTGTCGGCGAGAAATCGGTGAGGAAAGCGTCGATGCGCTGCTCGAGGAACGCCGGCACCATCTCGCTCTGTACGAGAAACCGGAATCCCATCGTCGCCGTGCTGGACCGCGCTCCGCTGAAGACGACGTAGCCCAGCTGCTGCTTCGTGCGCAGCTGGTCAAACACCGGCTCGTGTGTCATCTGGTCCAGCAGGAGCGTCAACGCCCGCGTGCGCCGGTCCGATCGGCTGCCCACCGTCAAGAGGTACTCGATCGCGTGGTTAACGTTCTCCTTGTCCTCGAGCTGCTTCTCAAACACAAAGTTGGATCCCGGCGGCAACACCACATCGCGCCACACCGGCCACTGCGCCATCGGCAGCGGCTGAGGCCGCAGCGTCGACTCCACAATGTCTGTCAGCTTCAGCGCATCTTCCTTGTACAGGTTGCCGTGTACGTGGATCTCCAAGTGCAGCTGGCCGAAGAGGTCCTTTGCGAACCGCCGCATCGACTCGGCCGTGATCGACGGCAGCTCCAGCGCCATGTCCGCTACCGTGTAGGTCGTCGCCGACAGCAGCCACGATACATAGTCCGGCACCAAGGCGTACGGCTGTTGGAACGCGTAGTTGCGAAGGCCCCGGCTGCACCGCTCCTTGACAATGGCGAATCTGTTGTCCTTAATGTCGAGATCGCGCATCGTCACCAGCACCTGCTCGAGCAGCACCGCCAGCTTGTCGTTGTAGCCCGACACCTCCACGATCAGTGCGTGCGGCTCCAGCCCGACATTATACTGCAGGCCTGCCAGGTCGGCATCGTACGAGTACTCCTCAAGCGCGTCCCGGACGAGCTCTGTGAAGAGGTCCGTCTTCACGTAGTTCCCGGCCCCTGCAAAAATCAGCGGACTCCGGATGTTGACCGCCAGTGTTCCCTTTGGCACCCAGAAAGTGTCGTCCTTCTTGAACCATGTCCGTGCCAGCGCATCGCTGCGAATGATCCGCGGCGACGGAGCGGGCTCCTTCACCTCCTTCTTCTCCACCTCGAGCTTGGTGGGCACGAACTGGTTGCGGTGCGGCAGGTGTAGCTTGTCGATACGCTTCTCGCTCGATACATTGTAGGCTTCCTGGATCGCTTCCATGAGGTCCTCCGGAATCTTTTCGACCTTGTACTCGGTGCCGTACCACTTCTCCTTCTGGTCCCATCCTCCCGGGTATGTGCGTGAGGTCACCGTCAGTCGGAAGTTGTCCGGTCGAAGATAGCTGATCGTCTCTTCGATATGCTTGGGGTCAAACTCGAACAAACGGCTCATTCCGCTCAAGAGACGCTCACGCGGCAGTTTCTTCTGCATCAGCGCACTGGTTCTACTAGTGAATCGGCTTGCCGGCGCCTTCTGCTTGAATTTGAAATCCACGTCGGCCATATTCTTCATCTCTGCGAAAACCCACTCCTGCGGCGGAGACTCGCGAAGCATGGAGATGTACTGGAAGAGCACCTTTGTGACTTCTTGGTAGTTTTCTAGGCCCTGGCAGAATATTACAGTTAGACATAGTACAGTTCGAAATGAGAAATGCCGTCCGGCACAAAGAAGGTACTCGTCAAAAACAAAATCAGCAAGGCAGAACAAGCAGTACCTCTTCGGTTAAACGGATAGTAATATCAAACAGGCTTGGCGTTCCTTCGCAGATGGGATACAGCCCGGCCCCCAGGCTGTTAGCCCAGCCCTTGGATTTAATATAGGACATGATGCTGCCGGGCCCTTCGTGGCCGATGAGATGGCCGAGGTACCGACTAGGCTGCGAGTTGTAGAGAGACGATTCATCGGGAATGGGGAAGCGGATCGTCAGCTCTCTCGAATCCATCACGGGCTTCACAAAGGTCTGCAGGCCAAGGTGTGCCTCCGTGTACGGGACAGCGTCGGGCCAGCGGTTCGGCGGCAGATTCTTGTTCGGGATGCCGGAGAACAGCTCGGAAACCCAGTTTTGCAGCACGTCGAGCGGCTCGCGGCCCAGGACTACGAGTTTCATCAGGTTTGCCGAGTAGTACTTGTCGTGAAAGTCGATAAATGTGTCCCGGACGTTGACGCCGCGGGCCTCTGGCTGCAGCTTCAGGACCTCGAGATTTCCCGTGGAAAAGTGGCAGAAGGGGTGCTCTGGGTTGGACAGCGACTTTTCCAGCTGGTGTATGCGCCACTGGTCGTTCTGGAGGTTCTTCTTGTTTTCCGAGTCGACCGCACGCAGCTCGCGATCCACAGTCGAGTCCAGGAAAAGAGGCTCGCTAAAGAACTGGGCGAAGCGGTCCAGGGCGCCGTAGAGGGGCGACGGGTTCGTTGCAGATGCTTCGCCATCATTGAGCGGACGGCTCGAGACATCAAAAAAGTAGTTGGTTGAAGTCGACGAAGTATAAGCATTGGAGCTTCCTGAATTGGACGAGAGATACTGGTTGTAATCATTCTCCTCTGGATATTTCTTGGTGCCCATGAATAACAACTAATTGCACCGGGCAGTCAGCGCATCGAGTTCCCTGCTCCTCTACTATTCCCTTCTCTTTTTCTGCTCCGCGTTTCACTCATTTCGTGCCGAAAACTCGATAAAGTTGTCTACTATTTCTCCGCCCCCCCCGAAAGAGTTGGGTAAACAGAATTGGGTTAACAGAGATGTACTCACATGTTCAACCGCGTGAGCAGTACCAGGCATGTCGGATTGATCATTAAAGTTGCCCACATTTACGTCCAAGGAGGCACTAGCTTTGTCCGTGTTCACATCCTGGACAAGCAGGGCTTCCAGATGGTTGGGAAGCTGCACAACTCGATAGTTGCGGTCATCTAGAGAAGGCTTGTCCAAGGCCTCTGTTATTACCTTCACCGCCGCATGCACGTCTGCATTTGGAGGGGTTGCAGCAGCATCTGCGGCCGCCGCAGAAGCGTGTTGCGCCATCGTCAAGAAGTTCTGTGTTGCTGTGTGACCACTCGTCTCTGTGTTCTGAGGTCAGAGTTTTGCAGATGGCGAAAGGACAGCGATTGTAATGCCGATGGCAGCTGCTGTCGTAAAGCTGCGGCTAAGCACGTGGTGGGGGGCGAGGCAGAACAGGACAAACGACAAGTCAGAATCAGCGAGGGAGTTGAGCAAAGGTTGAAGGACTGCAGTCGTGTTAAAGCGGCTAGGCGAATCGGGAGAGGTAGCGACAGCTTGGATAGCGACGTCGTTCGTTGGCGCAGTTCGACAAACTTCCAAGGCTGTGTTTGCACTTGAATCTTGGCCCTTCTGAGAAGAACAGTGGCGAAATGCAAGAGGCCCACGGTTGGTCGAATATGGGGCGGATGCAGTTCCTGAGAAGAGGGCTTGTCGGGTTAGCTAACGAGTTGGATCCAAGTTGTGCAGTCGCAATGGGGGCTGCGGGTAGCCTACTACTGCAAGCCGTTGTCAAACCGGGGGCTTTAAGTGTCTCCAGAATCGGACACGGAAGCTTGCTGTATCGGGAGCCGTTAAGAGGCAGGTGAGGACACACCCTGAGTAGCTTGCGGGAGCCGTGAACGTGGCAACGTCCACTTTGCGGGTCTCAGGGTTTCACGGCAGATGAATCAGTCAATATCCTGCTGAGCACAACGTAGTCAACAAAGCCGGATGCCACGCGGGAGGGTCGAAAGAGCCGAGTGTTGAGAGGCAATACGTGACGCGGGAAAGCCGAGGTTGCCAAGTCAGAAAAGCTGTACGAGTAGAGGCAACGGACGTGGCTGACGCTATGGTTCTCGCTCGTGTTGCAGAGGAAAATTGTAGGCGTCACAGAGAGACGGGTCGTGCAGAGAGTGAGGATGCACTGGAGCGCAAAGAACCCTCTTGGAATAGTGTAGATTTAGCCGAGCTTGCCGTTGTGGAGGGTCAGTAGAATGTGGCTAATTCTCACTTTGGTGTGATGAGCAATGCTGGAATGCCAGAGTGCTGGCAGTGTGCTGTAGCCAGTGTAAGGGTTGTCTTATAAAGGGCGTCGGTTCTTAAAGGCAAGTTTTTCTTAGTTGCAGCAACAGATGGGGTTATCCGTGTTGTTCAGCCGAATGCAGGGCAGGCGGTCTTTTTCTAGTTTACCCGTGCCTGCTACTTCTAGCCAGATTGAGGATAAATCCGCCTTCAGGTAAAGCAGAACGGTTTTATTAGAGCTGCCCCAATCTCTAAGTCTTGAAGACTGCAGACTCTTGGTGCAAGAACCAAATAATAGACGGGCTACTTCGTACTCGATTCAGCACACCCGGACAAAAAATGGGAGGCTTGAACTGGCGCTCGTAAGTCTGGTGGTCTGAAAATTCTGACAGGCCGCCTCGACGTCGGTGAGAAGCCCCGTCAAAAGCAAAAAGCCGAGCAGGGGTCTGCTTAGCTTATTCTCTACTCAGAGAGCAGTTGATGCGGCAGAAAGGAGATAAATGCGCACAGCCACTGCTCGTGAAAGGGTGTGGAGGTTGCTACTCGTAGTGATTGGGCGCTGGGTCTAATATTAAGAACAGGCGCTGCCCGGGGCCACGGTGTTGGTGCAGCGATGTGTCGGCTGACAGTGAGCACCGGAAATGAGTGATTAAAGGGAGTTATTTTCTTCCACTATGGGTAGCCATGATAGTTAGTGCCTGAGTAAGAGCCAATATGCCAGGGATGGGCAATGAGGCGTAGTCGGACAGAGAGACGAGAAAACGCAACGAGAAAAACATAATTTGAAACAGGGCAAAGAGCGGAGTAGATGATAGCAGAAAGAGCCGAGAGTACTCCGTATCTCGTAAGCAAAGACTAGAGAACAGTATGGCTTTAGGGCTTTCAGAACACAGCAGATCAGAACAGGCTAGAACGCGGGCAAAGACCAAGCAGAATCAGAGGGATCGACGGATAGAATACGGTGCCCTACGCCAAAGGCCGAGCAACCCTTGTACGGATGTACATTCGACTTGTCGAGTATGGATGCCCGTGCAAGCGCCCGCCCGTCTGGGACGGGTGTTTTGGGTCCACCTAGAGCGCTGCAATGCTGGGTAAGTGGAAGCAGGGGACAGGCGGTCAACTATCGAGCTAGCTGTTTGTGTACTCCGTACTCTGTAAGACCGCTGTGTGATAAGTCGCCAAGCCGTTTGTTACGACGTACTCCGTAGTTGACCCGCGGTACTTCTGTTCGAATTGGTACAGAAGACTTTGTACAAGCAAAGTACCATGAAGCAGGAAGGCCGGGGTACTTATCAGAGCCTCGAGGATGGACATCTTTCGTAGGGATAGCCGCTAGGCATCCAGGATGTCGGGGATATCCTTTCCAGAGTCCTAGAGTGCTGGTTTGAAAAGCCGAGACGCACGCAGGCACGGAGAGGCTGAGACAGGGGAGTGTCGGAGCTAGGACCGGATGCTATGCGTGGCAGTCATAGCCGGCCGAGGAAGAGAGGCAGAGGCATAAAGTCAATGCCGATGCAAAGACATGTGCTTGATAGGCAGGGCTGAAACTTCAGCCGGGGCTTAGCAGGCTCACGATGGAGCAGACTAGAGCACGAAATGGGTCCTCGTAAAGAGACCAAAGAGGGGTAGACAGAGGAGAAGGAAAGAAAAGAGCTGACATGTCGCGGTATATGTCAAGTATTATCGTAAGCTGGCGGACCAGCAGGGAGAACGAAGAGAAGAGGACGGACGGAGGGCGACGAGATATATCAAAGAAGATAATACAAGAGAAAGAATCAGAAGAAAGGGTTGTAGGGAGGAGAGAGGCAAGAAGAGCAGGTATGTGAAAGCAGGAAGAAGAGCAGATATTGAAAGCAGGAAGAAGAGCAGGTAAATAGAAGCAAGCAGTAAGGGACAGACCAATTACGAGCCGACGAATCGAAGTAAGGAGACAACCAACAGGTCACAAAGAACGAAACAAAAGTATTTGACAGCATATCAAAACAACAACAAGAAAAGTGTTGAGAAGCCAAAGCGGCAGTTTGTTGAGAATACAGGCACCAATTGGCAGAAGAACAGAAAAATAGAAGAGGCTGGACAGCAATGACAGACGGACATACAACACCAGGTTTGAAGCAGCTCGAAATGAGGCAATTGACTGTGGACACAAAGAACACGTTGCGGCTTTCTGGCGAAGACGGTCGAGATAACTGTCGCGTGGCGGTGTCAACGTAAGCGGCTGCCTGGAGACGGTAAGAGGCGAGACGCGTAGGACTTGGCTGCAGCGATGCGTCAACCGGAAAGGCTGCTCGAGAAGGGCGTGTCGAGGCAACAAACGCAGAAGAGGCCGGCGGCGAAAAGTTCAACTAATTCCTGCCTCTGAGACAATGCTAGTGCTTCGTAAGCAGCTCGCTGCCGAAGGGCAGGCGCCAGTTTCGCGCACGGCAGGCGTGACCGCTTTATCGATAACTTATAGGAAAGTCTCAAAAATACGCGCACCGCGCCTGCCTTGCACTGTGTGCCGAGGCCGCCCGCAGTATTCGTCACGTAGCTGGTAAGGTGATAGTAAGCCGTAATCCGAATATCTGCGGCTTTTTGTCATCTTTCTACACTTTCTCGTTCTCACAATGCCGGCCTTACGAAACATTACAGCTTACAGGCGCGTGAGCTCAAGTGAGCCGTGTCGCTGACCATTCAATTGCCACTAGCTACAAGGCTGCCATCCATTGGACGCCCGGCGAGTGCTTCTTCGTCGCCTTTGCAACTTCACTGACGACGTTCTCACGCACTCTGACTGTTCTCGTCTTCGCCGCCTTGCCGCCTCGTCTGTGCTGCATCCGCTGTCCGCTGCTCACTGGCTTTGCACACTCACGATGCCGGCACGACCGGGGGCGGAGATGGTGTGCGGCAGCGGTCACCGCTGACAGGGATACCGCCTGATGACGCTTTGATGGCGCTTTGCCTTTGCTGAGGCTCTCAAACGACACCGAGCGCCGCTGAGCCATCCTTGCGCTGTGGCTGACCGAGGCCGCCTTGACGTATCCGAACCCCGGCACTCCGGCTGGGAAGACAGCTTCCGAAGAACCACGGAGTGCACAGGACGGCATGACCGTGAGGCATTGCATCACGGAGATGCTGGCACAGGTGCGAGCGACATACGAGTACACAGTTCTTCTTCTCGTACGGGTGGCCAAGCCCAATGCAAAGCCAACCCTGCAAACTCTGCAATCATCGCGAACACGGCCTGGTCGCATGAGCATGAGCTTGCGCCATGCAGCGCCATGCCCTAGTGCTCTGGCGTGTGTTAGTGTCTCGGGGTGGACCGGCTTCAGAACTGTTTGATTTGTACAGCCACGTTTTGCTCGCTAACACGGCTTTCCTCAGCTGTACGTCTGCCTCGCTCGTGCGCTGGCTTTGTGTTTCGAGTTCCGTCCTGCATATCCACGTGGAGCGTGTGTCATCGCCAGGCCCGGCTCACGGAGCCGCTTGCCGGCCTGCCATCGCGGTGACTAGCCTTCTCGACTGTGGCCCGGCGTCTACGTTGCACGAATGACTGCGCAGATATTGCCACGGGCAACGCCTGCATGCATCCGCGCCGTCATCGCGCCGTCATGCGCTGTGGAGGCTGAGGTTAGTCTGTGCTAGAAAACCTTCCAGAGTTTGATGTTGTGCCCGGCGTCTGGTCCCCACTCTTGGGCACTTTTCGACGTTGGGGTCCGGAGTGCGAGCCTAAGTACGAGTACGTCGTGTCCGGAGTATGTGCGTGTCCGAGTACGGCTGCGAGAAGACCGTGTCTGGGCAGTACGGAGTACAGAGTGCCCAGTCGTATGTCAAAATGACAGACGACCGGCTGCCTGCTAAGGATGTTCTCGAAAAACGCTAAGGTCGACGCAACGCGCGTTTTCTTTAGCTTAACCACGCCAGCACCACAACAGTGGACACGCTAATGCCTTTCCAAGGCAATGGTAATCACGCATCCACGCCTGATAAGCATCGCGGCTTGCTCCGCTCAGCGAAGGCAAGGGGACGGACGAAATACGTGTACTTGGGCTTGTGCTACTACTCCGTATGTACACCTACAAGTGCCGAGCACGACCTACGGACTAGGCACGAGAGAGGACAGGTTCTCACGGACGATGTTTGTCAGTTTGTGCATGCAAGCATATCGACGCGGCGGTGTACGAGGGCGACGAACACGAATCATCTGCAGACCGCCTCGAAGCCAGTCGAGTCGATGTCTACCATGCAGGGCACATGCCGGGCTCGCATCAATATGCCTATCACGACGAGCACCCAAGTGCGTGTGGAGCTCGCTGAACTGCTGAGTGTGCCGTCGAGCATGAGTCAAGTGCTCACGAGTGTGTTTTCATACTTGTAAGATATGAAAACAGAGTACTCGTGCTTGCCCGGGCGAGTGGGAGTAGCGCAGGTCGGGCACACGTCCAGCGGATGGCTTGCCACCGTTCAGCCACGCAACCACCTACGGAGTAGTGCAGCGGCCGGTTGTTGTCCGAGTATTACGAGTACTCGTACGGATTACTGGTGCACGCCGGGATGCTCATAAGTCAACTATTGAGTTGGGCGCTGCCTAGAGGTACGACACTCGTAACAGGCAGCTCTACGCGTACTTGTGCGTTTCCTGCGAGCTTGCCTGGGAGTCCGTTGGCCCCAAGGATTCCCGCTCGTCAACTAGTCCTGCAGGTATCGAATCGACCCAGACCGGGATTACACGGAGTACTCCGTACTCTGTACAGGCTGAGTAGACTGACATGCTAGGATGCTCGGCGGCCCCAGCGGCCCCAGCTCCAGGGGCCTGTAGATCATCCACAGTGGCAGCAGGGCAAAGCAAAACAGGCCACTGGCCCAAAGCAGCCCGACTGACCGAGGCGTCCGGGGGATTCTGATGCTGTGCCCACGCTGCATACCGATACAAAGGCACGCTGCATCCCGAGATAGGCACGCTGCATACGAGATAGGCACGCCGCATACCGAAATACATAGCGCACTGGGGGATACGACGTGCAAGGACAGCGGACGTCGTACTTCTTACGGAGGCATTGCGTGCTGTCCATTGTCCGGGATAGCCCTGGAGCCTTGCTGTTCATCTCGGATATGAAGGACGGAAATGGCCTCGAAGTCCTTGCAGTGAAGCGCAATTTGCGGCACACGTCTCTCGGAGAAAAGAGCACATGATATTTCGTTGCTGCGACTGCTCAGGCGGCCTGGATGGGGTGTCGCAGCGATACGACGGATACAGAGTGCCGCGTGCCTACTATCAAAACGATGTCACTTGTACATATTCATACGGGTACAGATGAATCCTACGGCCATGCTTTGTACGAATAGGACCGGGACTATGTCCAGGGAATAGGACGAGCTCGGTCGTGGGCCGCATGCCCCTTTCCGCGTTTGCTATTTGGGGCTGATTTCCGTTGTGGCGTCGTTCTGTCAAGTGCCGTCGCCTGTCTCGCCTCTTGCAACGTCGCTATCCGTATTGCTTGCTTTCTGTCGCCACACGTTTGTTTCCACTGGTTTCCACGAGCAATATGGCTTGTCGGCAACGTGCCTCGACCCTAATCAAATCGGCTACTTTGTACGCATCACAGACTAATGGGAAGAGAGCGGCAAGCGCGGAGAAACAGACGACGAGACGACAAACGAGAGAAATAAACGGAATACCCGTGCCGTATGCCGCCGGGCGGCTGCGTGCATTCCATTGCAGCCGAAACAGCCGCGACGCATACGAAGCTGCGGGCCGCCGTGCCGCACATGTTGAAAGGCAGCTTGCCGGCCGTCGTGACGCGTATGCATTGTGTACGGAGTAATTCGTTCTCGCACGGCGGAGGCCACGAGCGCCTTGGGCGAGGGCACGACGTACCCGTACACTGTACTTTGTGGGCGACGACGGCTCTGATCCGCGTGCCGCCCTGCCGTTCATCCGCTCTTCCGCTTTCCCGTTTTGCCTCCGTCGCGTTTCCTCCGTCTCACTGCTCGGGCGTCTTGTGTGGACCAATCATACTCGTGCTCTGTAAATCAAACAAGCCATGCCAGGACCGACGCGGCGACTGAGAGCAGGCCTGCCGTGGCGAGCCGGTTACGGGTGCTCTGCACATCCTCGCCACGTACGGAGCGCACCGTAATACGCCGTGGTGCCCTCGCGTTCCCCATCCGCCCCCAAGACGTCGGCAGCCGCGTGCGGTTGTGGCCAGCGGCACGACGATGCGAGGCGCCACCGCTCACCCGCGCTGGCCAATCCTGTGGCCCGTCAGGAGAACGCATCCGCGGTCCAGAGCCGTCCATGACCAGGGTCCACGTCACAGCGCAGCCCACGGGGCTGCTCGCAGGACGCCGTAGTGGTGCACCATTCTCGCGCTGGTCCTCCCGCCTTGCTTCGTACCGCGCGGCCAAGAAGTTCTGTCCGCCCAGCTACCGCTTCTTGCTGGCGTTGGGGCGCCGCGGGTTCGACGACGGACAGTTGGCCGACTTGTGACCCGCGCGGCCGCAGCGGTGGCACTTGAGCGCGTTCTGGCCGCCCTGCGACGACAGCGACGTCAGGTGCTTGAGCTTGGTCGGCCCGTCCTTTTTGCGCGGGCCGCCCGCCTCGGAGCGCGCGCGCTTTCGAGAGCCGCCGAGGCTGGTGAGCTGGCTGTCGGCGCCCTTTTCGTGGTCGCTGTCTGCCGACGTGTCGGTCTGATGGTCAGCAGGGAGGGGGGGAAGAAGAACAAGGAGGAAACAGGAAAACAGGAAAACAAGGAAACAAGGAAACAAGAAACAAGGAAACAAGGAAACAAGAGAAACCAACCTGCTTCATGTTGAACCGCATAATCGCTGGCTGCGGCGCGTCGGCCACGCTGTCGATCTCGGCAAACCCGACGCGCACAATCGGCCCGTACGCCGCCACGCGCGTCTTTGCCGTGCTGGCCGCCGCCATCTTGGCCGCAATGGGCGCCGGCAGCGGCCGGTCCCACGTCCACTGCTCGTCGCCAAAGTCCGCTGCGCGCTTCTTGATCGCCGCCTGTCGCCGCCGCTCCTCCTCGTCCACCGCCGCCTGCATCGCCGCCATGGATGCCGCCAATCCGTCCGCCGCCGCCGCCGTGGACGCGCCCGACACCCGCCGCCGCTTAGCCGACCGGCCGTCTTCCTCGTCCTCGCTCTCGGCTGCTCTATATGCCGGCGAAGCGGCCGCCAGCGCGGGCGACGCTAGCGGCGACGACGCCACCGGCGACGAGTGGCCGCCACCCCCAGGACCTAGGCGGTTCATAAACTTCATGGACAGCAGACGCGACGTGCCGGCGCGCGGCGGCGTCGCCTTGGGCGAGGCAGCTGAAACCATCTTGGGCTCGGCGTGTCCGTGGCCGTCTGTCGGCGTTCTTGTGGGCTGTGATGTGTTTTGTGTTTTGGTAGACAGAAAGGCAAAAGTGCGGTGAGACTGGCGGCGCCACGAGCAAGTCGGCTAGCTCTCAGGTGTCTGGTGATTCGTAGGAAGCCCGACTTCTAGGCGCATCGCGATCCATTCTTTTCGATGCTCGCAGCACAAAAAAATTAGCGGGTCCAGTCCGGGTCGGATCAACTGTTTCTACTGGACCCACTCGGGCCTGCGCGGAGCAGCAGCCGGCCAACCGTACGCAAGGCAATTCGATTTGGCCTGGCAGGCTGGAGTCCGCTTTTCCGGAGGCGGCGACATCCAAAACTCGACCTGGGATCCGATCTGTGCCCGACTGCCCTCTCGAACACTCGATTTCTCGCTCCGCCCCTATCCACACAGCACACAATGATGTCGGCTGCGCGCTTGCGGATGCTGCCGCGGCGGCTGGCCAGCTCGATCGGGCGCCGGTCGTTTGCCGTGACGGCCGGCCGGGCCCAGGAGGCCGGCTCGGAGACCAAGGCACCGGCGGCGCCGCTGACGCCGCAGACGACAGGCACGCCGGCGGAGAGCGTTGTGCTGCAGCAGGCGCCCAACCGGGCGGGCGTGTGGACGCGCAACCAGCAGCCGCGCGAGAAGGCCATGACGGGTCCGCGCTTTGAGCAGACGGACTTTTCGCTGCAGGTAGGCGAGGGAGAGAGAGGAGAGAGGAGAGAGAGGAGAGAAGAGAGAAGAGGAGAAGAGAAAGGAGAGGAGAGAAGAGAGAGGAGAGGAGAGAGGAGAGAGAAGAGGAGAGGAGAGAGAAGAGAGAAACGACAGACTGACAGCTGTAGCCCCAACCGTACTCGGCCATGGAGCTCATCCACCAGCAGCCGGTGCACTGGACGCACGACCGCGTCGTGGCGTGCGACGGCGGCGGCGGCCCGACCGGCCATCCGCGCGTCTTCATCAACACCGACAAGCCCCAGATCTGCGTCTGCGGCTACTGCGGTCTTCCCTTTGTACGTTGTGCTGCCGCTGTCCCTGCTTGCTGCTTGCTGCCTGTCCCCTGCTGACCCTCAGGCGAACGAGCACCACCGGAAACACCTCGAGTCGCTACCGCAGACGTCGTACCCGCTGGCATGAGCAGACTTCTACTTGCGTTGGTGACAGCCGCGCCCAATGGGGGCATGTATGGGCAGCCACGCCGCTTCTTCTCCGGTGCTCCAGCGTACCGGACGATGTACATACAGAGATTAGGAGTCAGAGATCAGAGAATCAGAGAACCAGAGAACCAGATGAGAACCTATTTGTCGTGCTTGCTGTTGGCCAGTCTCAGTCTGCGCGATAATGTACTCCAACCGGCTTTCATCTGTCATTCATGAAGCAATGCTGTGTCGCCATTGCGTGGTCTATGGACTTGTGGTTTCTGTTTTGCGTGCATAATAAACAAAGACAATGGCAAGTAAAGAAGGCAAAGACAATGGTAGACTAAAGAAACCAACCTCTCGACAGTCGAAGACGGTAGAGTAGGATATGCGAGGAAACACTGCGACACAGGCTTTCGATACTTTCTGGTCTCATATTGTGGGTATTCCGGCGGGAATCCCCATAAGCACTGGTTCTATGGTGTAGTGGTTATCACGTCAGTCTAACACACTGAAGGTCTCCGGTTCGATACCGGATAGAATCATCCGTCTTACTTTTTGTCCCTGCTTCTTTTGTCCCTGCTTCTTTTGTCCCTGCTTCTTTTGTCTCGCTCTGGTAGAGCCTACTTTTTGCCAGTCTGTAGACTGCCTCTATTTAACGCAACAGTCTAGCAAGCCAACGTCTCTTGCTCGCCGGTAAGACCAGCAGGATTTCAGTCCGGCTCGCTTCTCCGGGCGAATGAGGCTGATTGGCATCTGCGTCGTGTGGTACAGCAATTATACACCGATATGAACGAGACAATGGCGATGAATATGCAGCCACAGCGGTCCTGACACCTGTCGCCAGGATTGTGAGCATGCGACGTCTCAGCCCTAATTACGCCAGGGCCGGGAGACTGAGGAGCGGAAGAGCGAAGCGAAGCAATAGGGCGGAGTGAAGCACCAAATGGTAATGAATAGGAGAGTTCCTTTTACGCTGCCTATCTGTCCGCCACGCTATCCTTGCAAGCCGACGATGTTTGCCAGGACGAGTTCCTCCGAGCAGTAGCTCATCGAGCGGTCGTCGTGGTGTTCCATTTGAAGGTCAAGCCGGGGCGCGGCCCAGGTTTGCGCGAACAAGTATGGAGGACCCCAGAGGCTGTCAATCAGCGGACTGGAGGGAGAGGAGGTTGGAGGGAGAGAGGACGTACGTGCTGTCCTTGTAGTAGTGGCTCAACATCAGCGTCAGGTTGGTCGGGTCCGTGAAGCCGCCGATGCGCATCTCGAACATGGCCGGATAGCTCTTGAGGCAGACGAAAAAGTCGGCAGGGTTGTAGGTGTTGTTGTCGCCCTGCTCGGCCGTCTCGCCGTCCCAGCGCCAGCCGTACGAACAGGTGCAGGACGTGATGTTGTTCTCGCGGACGGCGTTGGGGTCGAGCCAGTCGACTGGCCAAGTCAGCACGGCGACAGCAACACAGCTCAGCAGGGCCACTCACACTGGACCCGGCACGCGTAGAGCACCGACGTGTTCGGCCGCGAGCAGTCGAAGCAGACGTCTGTCAGCTGGTACGGCTGGAAGTGGAACTGCGCTCGCTCGACGGCCGACAGCAGCGTGCGGTCCACGTCGACCGCCGCGTGGGCCGCGACGGGCGAGGCGGCTGCCGTGGCGCTGGTTGTGGGTAGGGCGCGGCAACCGGCCGCCGCGGCAGCCAGGAGGCCGGCGGCGAGCGCGAGTGAGCGAAGAAGAGCATGCATCGTGACAGCCGAGAGACGAGCGTAGGCGAGGACGTCTGGTGCGAGGGAAGCGATCGGAGAAGTATGGCGGAGCAGACGCGGTGAAGACGGCCGAACCGAGGAAGAGACAGGCCAATAGGCGTAATGGGACAGAAGAACGCGAATGCGTGTGCGAGGTCTAGGGCGTGCCGAGAATTCAAAGAGACGAGCGGAACAAGACGAGTGGAAATGACACGTCGAAACGGGAGCCGATGCAGCGGCCGCAAAACGAATGGATGACGATGCAGACGAAGCAGGTCCTGGAGAGAGCAACGGTAGTCTATATAGCGCTCGGCGAGAAGACTGTGAGCACGCCGACCGCACCATGTGTCGCCATAGGCGGCAGGAGAGGCCAAGAGCGAGACGAACGAGGAACGGAACGAGTGGACGAGACACGAAACAGACGGCACTGCCAAGCATCGCAATCAAAGTCCACGCGAGGAAGCCAATTTGCATTGACTTTTGGCTGTTGGCTGTTGGCTGTTGGCTGTTGGCTGCTTGCTTTCTGCTTTGTGTTTTCTGTTTCCGTTTCTGTCTCTGTTTCTGTTTCTGTTTTCTGCTCCTGCTGCTGCTTCTCCCTTCTCCATCTGTAGTCTCTCAGTCGTCAGCCTTTGCCAACCACGCCGGTTCCTGACTGCCACGATGCACACCGCCGGTCGGCCGCAGGGCTTGTGCTGCCGCTGTGTGCTCTGTCCGAGCTGAAAACAGGCTGCCGGCCGCCAGACACATGCGAGACAGACGGCCGTGTCGCCAGCCCTCGTCCGACGTGGCCTTGGCTGGGGTGTCCTCGCTCTGGTCTGGCCCTGTCGTTGTGTCAGTTGTCGTTGCTGCTCCTGTGTCTGTTGACCAAGTCGGTACCTGCGTATGCGGTACGCCATCCAAGACACTGTTCGCTCTGTCATTCTGGAAGACTGAGGTAGGCCAATGGCCGAAAAGATATGCAGGGCGAAGTAACGACAACAACGAAATACAAGCAGGGCGAGAAGATGGAGGCATTCCGAAATACAGCATGCATTACAAAAACAGGACAGGAAGGACAGGAAGGACAGGAAACAATACACTCAGATACAGTCAAATCAAATGTAAACCAGGCTGTACAGATCCGGCCGTCGGCCAGATGGCCAAAATGAATTATGCTGTCTATGCTGTGGCGTCCGTCCGCCTACTTGCCACGCGTCTGGGCCTTCTTCTTGCGCACTTGCCGCTTGCGCCCGATGATCTGCTGCCGCAGCGCCAGCTTGGCGTCGGCCTTGGCCTTCTTGGAGGGCGGCGGCGCGGCGGCGCTGCCGCCGCTGGCCGGCTGGGCGGGCGCCGTCGCGGCGGCCGCGGCGGCCGCGGCGGCCTTGTTGCTGGCCTTGCGCTCCTGGAAGGTGGCGCGGCTGCGGCTGACGTGGCCCGAGGCCGTGCCGGGGGCGCCGCGCGGGTAGCGGGCGGGCGTGGCGGTGCCGGCGGCGGCCTTCTTGGCGGCGGCGGCGGCGCGCAGCGCCGGGTCGCGCGAGCGCTCCTCGTTGACGCGGCGGCGGGCGACGACGTTGGCGTTCTCAATGGCAAACTCGACGATGAGGCGGTGCGTCTTCTTGCCGTCGGCGCTCGCGACGGCGTGGCCGTTGAGCCAGCGCAGGCCGGTGAGGGCCCAGCGGTGCGAGTAGTACTCGATGAAGCCGTAGCCGCGGCTGCGGCCGGCGCCGGCGCCGGCGGTGTCCTCGCCGACCTTGGCGCCCTGCTCGCTCTCAAAGACGACCTTGGCCTGGCGCACGACGCCCTTGCCCTTGGCGCGCCGCAGCTGCTCGGCCTCGCGGTCCGCCTGGCCGCCGCGCGCCAGCTCCTCGCGCGCCAGCGGCGCGCGCAGGCCGCCGGCCACGTCCGTCGCGAAGCCGACCACGGCCCGGCGCGCCAGCTCCTTGAGGCCCTTGCTGTCGATGTGCCGCGGCAGGTTGCGCACCGCCAGCCGCGTCAGCGACACGTGCAGCGCCGGGTTCGCCTGCACCTGCGCCAGCCGCTGCTTCGCGCTCGCCTCGCGCATCTGCCGCTCCGCCGGCGCCAGCAGCTCGTACAGCGCCGAGCCCGCCGCGATCGTGCCCTCGCCCAGCAGGAACAGCCGCCGCCGGTCCTTCTCCTTGGCCCGCAGCGCCGCCGGCCCCTCCGCCGACAGCTGCGTCGCCTCCGCCTTGCTCACCGCGGCCGACACCTGCAGCACCCGGCCCTCGAGCGTGTAGCGCCCGTCCCGGTCCACCCGTTCGTCCTGCAGCACCGACCGCTTGCCCGCCGCCGCCATGCTGCTCGTGCTGCCGCCCGTCTTCGCCTTGCCCGCCTTGCCCGCCTTCGGCACGTCCAGCCGCGGCGCGCCGCGCACGCACTCCGCCGCCACCTCGCTGTCGAAGAAGCACACGAAGCCCGTGCCCGCCGGCCGGTCCGACTCGCGGTCCATGACGATGCGCGCGTACCGCACGGCGCCGAACTGGCCAAAGTGGCGCTTGAGCCCGGCGTCGTCCGTCGTGAACGGCAGGTTGCGCACAAACACCGTGGTCGAGTTGTCCGTCGTGAGCTTCTTGGCCGGCGCCTCCGCTGGCTTGTCCTCACCGTCCTCGTCCTCCTTGTCGTCTTCCTTGTCGTCCTCCCAGTCGTCTGACTTGTCCGACTTGTCCGACGCGTCCGACGTATCCGATGCTTCCGACTTTTCGTCGTCCTTGTCCTTGTCGTCGTCGCTCTCGTCCTCCAGGTTGCCCATGGTGGTCTTCATAAAGTTCTCCAGATCCTTGTTCAGCTGCTCGTCTTCCGCGCTGGCCTCTTTCTTTTCCTTTTCCTTCTTTTCCTTCTTCTCTTTCTTCTCCTTGTCGGGTTTTGCCTTCTCCCCCTTCTCCTTCTCCTCCTCGTCCCCCTTGTTCTGCTTCTCCCACGTCTGCTTGTCCACAGCCCAGTCGACTGCCAGCGTGCGCCCGTCGACCGTCTTGCCGTTGATCGCCGCCATGGCCGCCTCGGCGTTCTTGCGGCCGCGCATCGTAACAAAGCCGAAGCCGGACAGCTTTCCCTTGGCCTGCGGCAGGTCCGCAAACCGCACCTTGCCGTGCATGCGGAAGAGGTTCGTCAGGTCCTCGGACGTCTTGACGCTCCACGGCAGATTCCGCACAATCAGCTTGGGCGCCTTGCGCGCCTCCGCCAGCTCCTCCTCGCGCTTCTTCTTGCCGGCGATCGCCGCCGCACCGGCCGCGCCGCCGCTGATCTTGCCCGTGCTGTCGGCGCCGGGCCGGTGCCGCGGCTCGGCAATGTCCAGACGCAGCCGCCGGCCGTCGAGCACCTCGTTGTCCAGCTTCGCCTTGGCCGCCGCCGCGTCCTCGGCGTCGGTAAAGGTCACGAAGCCGTAGCCCCGCGACTCCTTCGTATTGGGGTCCGTCACCACCGTCGCGTGCTTGACGGGAAAGTGCTCCGAAAAAAAGGCCGTCAGCTTCTCGCTCGTCGCCGTCGCCGGCAGCGAACGGACGAAAATCGAGCGCCGCTCTTCCACGCGGGCCTTTTTGCTCGGCGGCGCCGCTGTCTGGCCGTCGGCGGTGACGGCCGTGGCCTCGTGGCGCCGCTCTTGGTCGGCCTCGGCCTCCCGTCTCCTCTTTTGTGTCGCAGACTTGGCCATGGTGGCAGCGGTGTGGTGGATGGCGTCCTGGACGGTGATGTCTTGCAGCGTCGCTGCGTCCAATTTTTCTGCTTCTGCTTTTCTGCTTTTCGCTGTCCGGCCAAAGGCAAAAGGCAAAAAATATTACAGCGGGCCCGTATCGATAAGGCTTATCGACGTCACGTGCATCGACAGCACCGCGTGTCTGCACTAGTCCCGATTCGGGTGGAAATCAACAATGGGTCCCTCTGTTGTCACGACCCTCCACTTCCGCCACCATCACAAACGAGGGCGCAAGACGGCGCGACACGCACATACTTGCGCTTCCCGGACACGGCCTCTGCGCGCACTGACGCAGACACCCTACTACACACCGACTCACGCGCACTTGTCCGACAGCGACGACCAGCCATGCCGGTCCGCTCCTCTCGCTCCGCCGGCTCGTCGGCGGCGGCGAATTCGCACAAAGCCTCGACAGCACCCCATGCGCGGGCGTGGGGGGCGTCGCGCGCGTCCATCATGGTGCCGGCCGAGCCGGACGACAATGCGCTGCGCGGAAAGATGGTGGCGGTGTTCCGCGAGGCGCAGAAGAATACGGCCTCGCACCGCAAACTGGCGGTGACGCTGCGCAAGATGCAGGAGGCGTGCTGCTACGAGCCGCCGAGCGCGGGCGGCAAGAACGCGGCGACGGAGTTTGACGAGGAGGACTTTAATACGGAGTTTGTGCGCTGCGTGCTGCGCGTGATGCCGGTGCGCAAGGCCGAGCCGGTGGGCGACAAGGCGGTGCGCTTCATCGGGCTCTTTTTGCGGCACGCGATCGAGAAGGACAACGAGCTGCTGGGCGAGGCGGACGAGGATGCTAGCACCATGCCCGAGACGCCGGGCACGCGGCTGACGGGCGTGGTGGTCGACCGGCTGGTGCCGCTGATGGTGGCCAAGGACAAGTTTGTGCGCTTCCGCGCGACGCAGCTGATCTCGCACATTGTCAACTCGCTCGACGCCATCGACGACGACCTCTTCCAGAAGCTGCGCTCGGCGCTGCTGCGCCGCATCCGCGACAAGGAGGCCATGGTGCGCGCCCAGGCGGTGCTGGGGCTCGGCCGCCTGGCCGGCAACGCGGCCGACGCGGCGCAGAACTCGGACGACAGCAGCGACGGCGACGACGCCGCGGCGGCCTCGGGCCTGCTGGACAAGCTGCTCGAGGTGCTGCAGAACGACCCGAGCGCCGACGTGCGCCGCTCGCTGCTCGTCAACCTGCCGATCCTGCCCAACACGCTGCCGTACCTGCTGGAGCGCGCGCGCGACGCCGACGCGGCCACGCGCCGCGCCGTCTACGCGCGGCTGCTGCCGGCGCTCGGCGACTTCCGGCACCTGTCGCTGTCGATGCGCGAGAAGATTCTGCGCTGGGGCCTGCGCGACCGCGACGAGACGGTGCGCAAGGCGGCCGGCCGGCTCTTCCGCGAGCGCTGGATCGAGGACTGCGCCGGCGTGGCGGCGGCCGAGCCGGGGGCCGAGCCGACGGGGCCGAGCTTCGACGGGCTGCTCGAGCTGCTCGAGCGCATCGACGTCGTCAACTCGGGCGGCGAGGACGGCGTGGCGCGGGAGGCGATGCAGGGCTTCTGGGAGGGCCGGCCGGACTACCGCGACGCGGTGGCGTTTGACGACACGTTCTGGGAGACGCTGTCGGCGGAGTCGGTGTTTGTGGTGCGCAGCTTCAACGACTTCTGCCGCCGGGAGGAGGGCAAGTACGAGTACCTCGTGGAGGAGAAGCTGCCCGAGGTGACGAAGCTCGCGTTCTACCTGGAGCGCTACCTCAAGGTGCTCGTGGACGCGATCCGGCGGGCGGACGCGCGGGAGGCGGCGGCGGACGCGGACGCGGACGCGGAGGACGAGGAGGAGGACACGGTGGAGCAGGAGTTTATCGTGGAGCAGCTGCTGCACATTGCGCTGACGCTGGACTACGCGGACGAGGTGGGCCGGCGCAAGATGTTCGCGCTGCTGCGGCAGAGCCTGTCGACGCCGGAGCTGCCGGACGAGGTGACGCGGCTGGCGGTGGACGTGCTGCGGGACATTTGCGCGCCGGACGCGGCGGGCGAGCGGGAGTTCTGCGGCGTGGTGCTGGAGGCGGTGGCCGACGTGCACGACACGATCCTCGACGACGTGGACACGAACGAGGCGGCGGGCGACGACGACAGCTTCCACTCGGCGCGGTCCGAGGTGAGCAGCGACACGACGCCGACGAAGCGCGCGGCGCGGGCGGGCGGCAAGGAGCGCGGGCGGGCGGCCGGCGGGCTGACGGAGGAGGAGGCGCAGGCCAAGGCGGTCAAGGAGATTGTGATCAACATGAAGTGCCTGCACATTGTGCAGTGCATGCTGTCGAACGTGGCGGGCAGCCTGCAGCAGAACGACCACCTCGTGGCGATGCTGAACAACCTGGTGGTGCCGGCGGTGCGCAGCCACGAGGCGCCGGTGCGGGAGCGCGGCCTCGTGTGCCTCGGGCTGTGTGCGCTGCTGGACCGGTCGCTGGCCGAGGAGAACCTCGAGGTCTTTTTGCGCTTCTACAGCAAGGGCCACGCGGCGCTGCAGACGACGGCGCTGCACATCCTGACCGACATGCTCAACGTGCACGGCGCGCAGCTGCTGTCGAGCAACGCCGCGCTGCTGCGCATGTACGTGCGCGCGATGCGCGCGTCCGGCAGCAGCGAGGTGCAGGCGACGGCCGTCGTGGCCGTGGCGAAGCTGCTGCTGGGGCGCGTCGTGACCGACGCCGACGTCGCCGCCGAGCTGCTGCGCACCCTCGTCGTCGCCTACTTTGAGCCCGCCAGCGCCGACAACCAGGGCGTGCGCCAGGCCCTCAACTACTTTCTGCCCGTCTTCTGCTTTGCGCGCGCCGAGAACCAGGCGCTGCTGCAGTCCGTCGCGCTCGACGCCCTGCACGCGCTCTTCAACGTGCGCGAGGCCCTCGAGGACGACGGTGACGCCGACGTCGACGCCGAGATGGTCAGCCTCGCCACCGTCGGCGCCTGTCTGGTCGACTGGACCGACCCGCGCAAGTGCTACACCCCCGGCATGGCCGCCGACGCCGCCGAGCGCCGTACCGTGCCCGGCGACGTGCATCTCGAGTTTGCCCGCGCCATCCTCGAGCGGCTGCACGGGAATGCCAGCAGTACGTGTTTTGATTTTGATTGTTTGATTTTGATTGTTTGATTGTTTGATTGTTTTCCTAACCCCCCCAGAAGAAGAAAAAAAGGTCGTGGCGCCGCTGCTCGGCAAGCTGTACATCTCGCCGGCGTCCAGCGAGGAGCTCATCCGCGCCGTCTACGCAGAGGTCGCGGACGCCGTCAACAGCCAGCTGCTGGCCGACGCCACAAGCCGCAACGCGCTCTACAAGATCCACGTCGGCCTCGGCAAGATTGTCAACGCGCTGGACCAGGCGACGGTGCGCGGAGGGTCGGCGGCGCCCAGCCGCCGCAGCGCCAGCCGCGCCGCATCGCTCGGCGCCGACGCGGACGACCGCACTGTCCTCAGCGCCGTGGCGACAGAGCCGCACATCAAGGAGGACGACGAGGACGGCGACGAGGACGGCGTCGAATCGGAGCTCGACGACGTGGACGGCGACATGACGATGCAGACGACGGTGATGCCCGCGGACCAGGACGACGCGGAGGACGTCGAGGACGTCGAGGACGTCGAGGACGTCGAGGAGTAGGCCGGTGGACGACGTGCTTATGATACGGGGTCGGTGGGCGGTCATGCAGTGAATGTCTATGGTGTTTGTGTTTGTATCTGTTTTGTGGTTGTCTAGTCTATTTGTTTTCCGTGTCCGACGACGATGCCGGTGTCCGGGTCCCGTGCATGTTCTTCCGCCCCCGAGCCGCGTCGTGTCTCTGTCCACGGCGCCCGAGCCAGTACAGCAGTCCGCCGAGGCAGACGTTGACGCCGAGGTGCATGCCGAGGCTCCAGGCGGCGCAGTAGAGGTACTTGGGCGAGAAGACGGTCCAGACGAAGAGATGCGTGCGCAGGACGGCGCAGGCAGCCATGACGGCGGCGGCAGCGGCGGCGGCGAAGACGGTGAGCAGGGCGACGTGTCGGGTCCAGGGATGGTGCGACGGCGGCGCCGGCGTCTCGAGAAGCCACACGACGCCGGCCAGCGCCCAGTAGATGGGCGCGGCCCAGTTGCTGACAAAGAGGAGGAGGCCGACGGCGGCGACGTCAAAGCCGGCGATGCCGTTGTAGGCGGACGAGAGGTCGACGCTGGAGATGGCGTTGGTGCCGCCGAGGGCGAAGAAGGCGGCGTGCTGCAGCAGCAGCGTGGCCGCGGCGCGGTGCGCCGGCGCCGCGCGCGGCTGGCGGCCGAGAAAGCGGCGCACGCCGGCAAAGAGCAGGAAGAGCGGGATGTTGACGGCGCGCGACTGCGTCAGCGCGAGCAGCGTGTAGACGTGCAGCAGCCGCGCCGCGCCGTCCGCGCCACGGCCCCCGAGCGCCGCCGCCGCCGCCGCCGCCGCCAGCCCGGCAAACACGCCGCGCGCGCGCCACACCAGCGACGACGCGTCGCCGCCGAGCAGCCCGACCAGCCGCTCGGCCCCGCTGCCGCGCACGAGCTCCGGCGAGTCGGCAAACGTGAAGACGAGCTTGAACGCAAACGCCGCCGCGGCGACGGCCGCCGCCAGCAGCCGCGCCGCCCGCCGCGCCCGCCCGGCACCGTGGCCGCCAGAGCCGCCGGCGCCCCGAGACCGCCGCCGGCCCAGCTCCCAGCCCGCCAGCCCGTACGTCGCCGCCACCAGCGTCCACAGCAGCAGCGGCCGCGGCGCCACCCACGTCTTGGCCACGTCCGGCGCGCCCGCCCACTTCTGCCCCGTCTGGTTCCACGCGCGCACCAGGCGCACGGCGGCCAGTGTGGCGGTCGAGGCCGCCGCGGCCGCCGCTGCTGCTGCCGCGGACGGCGCCGCCGTCGCCCAGCCGACACCCGCCGCCGCCACCCATGCCGTCGACGCCCAGTACCAGAAGTGGTGCTCCTCCTCCACGTAGCTGCTGGCAAACATCATCACGGCGTAGGCGGCCGTGATGCCGGCAAATGGCAGCAGGCCGCCCAGGCCGCCCGGCTCGGCCGCGTCCTTGGCCAGCAGCCACGTCGCCGTCGCCGCCAGCACGGCCGCCGCCGCCGCTGCTGCCAGCCCGAGCCCCAGCTTCGGCATGTCGTAGTCGCTGGCCCGGCCGCTCATGGTCTGCTGGGCGCGGCGCAGCCACTGTGTCGTGCGCGCCATCCAGGCGTCGGCGTCGGCGTCTGCCACGTCGGCGTCGCCGTCGCGGCCGGGCGCCGTGCGCAAAATGTCCTGCCACGTGCAGCCGAGCGCGTCCACGTCCGACAGCGCCGCGCGGCCAGCGCAGGCCGCGGGGTCCGTGAACGGCGCGGTGCCCAGGGCCGCCGTCAGCACGCCGAGGATCTGGTGGGCGTTTTGCAGCAAGATGTGCGCCTGGTCGCGGCGGTGCGGCCACAGCGGCAAGAAGTCGGGCAGCACGGCGCCGAGGTTGTTCATCGGCGGCGGGAAGCCGAGCAGGGCGCCGAGCGTCGGGGCCAGGTCGGACTGGGCGACGGAACGGTAGAACTGGAAGTCGTCGCGCGCGGGCAGGGGAGCGGCGCGGGCGCCGGCATCGCTGCGCAGCGCGGCCAGCTTCGGCGACGCGAAGACGAGCGCCGGCGACGTCTCGCCGGGCGACGAGGCGCCGTGGTTGCCGGCGTCGTTCATGCCGTGGTCGCCGAGCACGACGAGCAGGGCGTCGGCGAGGTGCGGCTCGGTGGCCAGGGCCGCGTAGATGTCGGCGACGACGGCGTCCATCTCGCGCTGCTTGGGCAGCATGTTGGGGCTGCGCGGGCCGCCCTTGTGGCCGATGTGGTCGAGGCCGAGGTAGTGCAGCACGAGCACGCTCCAGTCGTCGCGGCGCAGCTCGGCGGCCACGTGGCGCGTGACGTTGACGTCGACCTCGGTGAAGTCGGCGACGAAGAAGCTCGAGGTGCCGTCGGCGCGGGCAAAGGTGTCGGGGAACAGCTTGAGCCAGGTGTCGTCGCCGTAGAGCACGAGGCCGCCGTCGTGCGTGCGGCGCATCTGCGCCAGCCACGTGTCCTGCGACGCCAGCGACGACGACGTGTCGCCCTCGTCGACGTTGCGGACGACGTCGAGGAACGACGGCGTCGACCCGGTCGTGATGGCCTTGATGCGCGGCATCGTCACCGTCGGCGCCGTGGCGTGGGCGGTAAAGGGAAGGGCGGCGCCGGAGCGGATGAGTCTGGGGGTTAGCAAGAAGGAAGAAGGAAGAAAGAAAGGAAAGGAAAGGAGATGAGAAAGTAGAGAAGTAAAGAGAGAAGAAAAGAAAGAAAAGAAAGAAAGAAAAAAAAAGGAAGAAAACACACTCTTGCACAAACGAAAAGCCGCTGCCCTCGGCGTACACAAAGTCGCTGCGCAGCGCGTCGACGACCATGAAGACAACGCGGTCAAACGGCGCCGCCGCCGCCGCGCCGTAGCCAAGGTCCGCATACTGCGCGACGCCGGCCAGCAGCGGCTTGTAGGGAAAGAAGCCCATTGCGAAGACGGCAATGGCCAGCGGGACGAGCACGTTGGCAGCGACGAGCAGCGCCACGGGCATGGAGACACGCATGCTGGGCAGTCTGGGGTCGGGCCGAGGGGTCAGGTCCGCAAGCCTGTGATCACCAAGATGAAGATGACGATCGAGAAAGACGCAAACGAGGATCGAGTATCGAGGATCGAGAGACGCGGCCGAAAGACACAACACACGCAAAGCTATGTCACGCGCGTGCCGGCTTGCTCCATCACGATCGCAGTCAGCAGGGAGACGGCGGTGAGCAGCGTTGGCGACCGGTCGAGAAGCCGTCAAGTTGGCCGAATGCGTTGCGATGGCAGATGACAGAGCACAAAACTACAGAGTACGAAGCTGTCCTCCGCTCGCAGACCCACATGCGGCCGCTGATTGGCGCGCGTGCGCGGAGGCCTTGCACGATGCACGCTTATGCGCGCTTATGTAATGAAACACAGTGCACAAGAAATGAATTGAATCTGCTTAGTAATCACAGCACACCACGGCCGCACCGAAGTGGTGAGCCGGCGTGGACGCCCGTCTCGGGCCTCGTCCTCTGCCTGCGCAGAGCTGCCGCTGCCCGCTGTCTGGGTGTCCCGGTGTCGGCAAGGTCATCAAGTCGTTACTCCGTACTGAGCCGCCAGGCTGCCGGGCGTTTGCCGCGCCGTTTGTGCGTTGTGCGTTTGTGCGTCCTGTCCGCGGAACTCGATGCCGCGTAGGCAGAGTCGGCACCGCCGTTGCACGTTGTCTTTCGCGCCACTGCGTGCCGTGCGCCTACCGCCGCCGCTTCGCTGCGCCGTCCTTGTACTTGCGGAACACGATCGACGGCTTGCCCACGCCGCGCTTCGCCACCCGCTTCTTCGACTTGGGCTTGGCGTGGTCCACGTCCATCGCTGTGCGCGTTAGCTGTGCTCTCCCTGTTCGCGGCAGCCAACAGCCGCCGGTTTCCCCTCCGGCGCCGGGCCACTCACTCTCCGTGTTCTCCTCGCGCAGCTGGGCGCTCGGCGTCGGCTCTTGGACGGCTGTCTCGGTCAGCACGCGTCCGCCCGTCGCTCTCCTCCCTGCGTCCGCCGCATACGCACCTGCCGCGCCGTCCATGGCGACCTCGCCCGGGCTCGGCTTGGGCTCGCGCTGCTGCGACACGACCTCCATCAGCTTCGCCGACAGCCGCTCGGCGCGCGCCGCCTCAACCGGCCCAAACACATTCTTCTTGAGCTTCTGGTTGTTGTTCTTGCGCGAACTGGCGCGCGCGCTCTTGGCCATGGCGACAATGTCCGGTAGGGAGGGGTGTGCGAAAAGTAGGGTTGTCTGCTCGGGGAAGAGTGCGTTTTGCCGTCTTTATTTTTTTTCTTTGCCTTTTCTGCCTTTCTGCCTTTCTGCCGCTGTACCATTCCACACACAATGGCGCCAGCGGTACCTGACGCCTGTCTAGCGTTGTTTACTGCCGCCTCCCACCGCCTGCCCGGAAAAGCCAGCCGCCTCCCGGCCAGACTACGGTCACAGCCTTCTCGATTTCACGCCTCACGCCTCAAGCCTCACGGCCCTCAGACGCCTCGCTCTCTCTGCGCTCACGACCACGCACCCGCCTCGCGCTTCTGCGGCCGTCCACCTGCTGCCTCGCCGCCTGCCCGACGCTGCCCGCGCCCGCCCGCCCGCTGCCGTGCTGCTGGCGCGCCGCCGCGACACCCGACACGTCGTCGCCCTGGCCTTTCGCGTCGTCACATCGGCATCGCATCGCGACGGCGCTCTCGGCGTCGCCCTCTGCTTTCGACTGCCGCTGTCTGCGCACGTCTCGTCCTGCGTGTCTCCCTCACTAGCGCCGTCCGGCCCGTTGCTCCCGGCTGCTGCGCTGCGCTGATACGCTGCCGCCTGTCCGCCAATCGCCACCCTTCTTCACTGAAGAGCCCCGTCGGGCAGCCTCTCGCTTCTCAGGCAGCGTCTACGTGAATTCTCTGCGCCCCTCCGTCTCCGCAGCCGTCGCCGCGGCGTCTCTCAGAATGGCTTCGCAGGACGACGTGAACATCCTGGTCAGCAAACTCCACCAGATGAAGAACCGCGAGCTCGTCAGCATCTGCGTCGCCCACCACCTCGCCAAGTCCGGCAACAAGGCCGAGCTGCAGAAGAGGATCGGCCACGGTGCGTTGCCCCCCCGTCCGGCTCCTTGTCGCTGAACGTGCGTTGCCGATGCTAACTGCCCGCCGCAGCGATCAATGCAGCCTCCAAGGACCCCAACCCACAGAAATTCAACGATATGAGGAACACCATAATCGGCCTCGCAGTCGGTGATCTGCGTGCCGGCGCCTTTGCCTCGCCCTCTGCGCCCTCCTCCCCCTCCTACCACATTGTCGGCGTGACACCGCCGAACTCCGGCCATGGCTGCAATGGCAGCGGCGTTCACGGCAGCTCCGGCTACGGCAGCGATGCATCGCTGCGGCCTGCCGCGAACGGGCTGAACAGTGTGTATTCGTCCGAACTTCCGAACCCGGCCGGCCTGGCCTCGGTGCTTTTCCCGCGCTGTCACGGCCAGTGGTGGACCATGGCTAACCCGGCACAGACGGCCCCCGGTTCAAGAGCAGCCCGTTCTACGAGTTTGATACACAGCTGGGCGAGGTGAAGACCTGCGAAGGTATGTGTGTGCTTTCACGCGGTCTGCTTCGCATGGTCGCGCAAGGCTAATGCGTGGTCCTTGCAGCAATGACACAGCACAGGAACACGGTGCCGGTGCATATTCGCGCGACAGCCTTGCCAGAGCTCCTGGGCTGTCTGTCCGACCCGTCCCTGCGCGTCATGATCTTCTGCGCCGGCGGCAGCGGCGACAACCAAGACATTGCCTTTCCCTACCAGTGCGAGATCAAGGTCAACGGCGGCGAGGTCAAGGCCAACCTCCGCGGCCTCAAGAACAAGCCCGGCTCGACCCGGCCCGTGGACATTACGCATCTCCTCCGCCTCAAGCCGTCCAGCTACGACAACACCCTCGAGTTCACCTATGCCCTCACAAACAAGGTACAGCCGCCCGCCGCGCTGCCCGTCCCCCGGCTTACTGACATGCGCGTCTGCAGAGATTCTATCTCGCCCTCTACCTGTGCCGGACGCACTCCGCCTCCGAGCTCGCGTCCAAGATCGAGCGCAAGAGCCGCATCACCAAGGAGTCCGTCGTCCGAGAGAGTACGCCGCCTGCTTCTGTTTCTCGTTTCCGCTTGGCCCTGCTAACCAGGCAGTCGCAAGACAGGCGCAGGACCCGGACATTGTCGCCACTTCCCAGGTGCTCTCGCTCAAGTGCCCGCTGACGTACATGCGGCTGTCGCACCCCATCCGCGCGGCGACGTGCAAGCACATCCAGTGCTTTGACGCGACGTCGTATCTGCAGCTGCAGGAGCAGGGGCCGCAGTGGCTGTGCCCCATATGCAGCCGGCCGGCGCCGTACGAGACGCTGGCCATTGACGAGTACGTGACGATGGACACTTGCCAGCCGACCCCGTGCTGACCCAGCAGCTACGTCCGCGACATCCTAGACAACACCGGCCGCGACCAGGACCAGGTCACGATCGAGCCCAACGGCACCTGGAACCGGGACAAGCCGCGGCCCGGCGGCGGCGCGCCGTCGACCCCCAGCGGCGCCGACTCCAGCTACGTCGACGACGAGGACGACGGCCCCCTGCTCGCCGCCAGCGCCCGCAGCGTGCTCGGCGGCCGCCAGACGACGCCCGTCCACGCGGCCCGCATGGCGGTCAAGACGTCCAACACGGCCGACTCGTCCGTCCTCCGCAGCCGCGACACCACCGCCACGCCCCTTCGGAGCCACAGCTACAGCCAGGCCGGCGGCAAGCGCCCGCGCGAGGTCATCGACCTGACGCTGAGCGACGACGACGACGACGCGCCGCCCGTGAAGCGGCAGGCCACCGCCACCGACAACGTGTACTCGAACGCGCAGTACTCGGTATGAGGCGGTGCTGCTCAGCCTCGCTTCCTCCTCTTCATCACTTCCAGGCATTGTGCCTGCCACGCCGGCTTCCTTGCCGGACACAGCGCACATCGGGCCTGCATGCAGGACACGCGGGCGGACCATGACTGCACAGGGCAGCACAGGTGTTGGGGGTGTTCATTTGCGGCCGTGCCACGGCGAGCGGCCAGCAGAGAGCAGCGAGCAGCGGCAGGGTGCCGGCACAGCCGCTGCGCTGCTCTCCTGGCCGCCTCGCCGTGCTCGCTCGGCGTCGTTGCGTTCTCCATTCTTTCGTCTGATTTTCTGCATCTCCATCTTGTTTATGATACCTGGGCTACGAGCTGCTTCGCCGCCTGGGCCAAAGTCCCAGAGGCGCGCCGCAGGGTTGGTTTGACGTGCGTTGCTGCGCGGTTATATATAGAACAGCGACACAAAGGAAACGGAAAAAGGTTCCCCTTCACAGTAGAGCCGTGATCTTGTCTTGGTCCACGTGATGCGCCGCGGCCAAAGGCACAAGGCCCAAGAGCGCCGGCAGCGCAGCGTCCCAGCTGGCAGGACCCCGCTAAAAATGCGCGCAGCTGACTGGCTCGCGAGCTCCGTGCTCTGCTCAACTTGGCATCATCGCTGCGACAGCGACGACGGCCCTGCTTCACCCGGGAGACGACCGCGCGCGCCCACGTCCGACCGCAGAACAACGCACCCCTCCGCCCGCCGTCCGCCGCCCGTACCCAGGGACGCCACTGCCGCGCCCGACTGCAGACGCCAGCGAATAGGGGCGACAGCGCGGAGACGAAGACGGAAGAGAAGAACAGGAGAAACGAGAGCGAAAGCAGACGGAAGAGAACAGAAGAGACGAGAGCGAAAGCAGACGAGGCAGCCAGACCCCCGTCCTGCGACTGCGACCGGACCCGCCGAGCAGGCTCCCTCTGCCCTCCCGCCGCCATGGCGTTCGAGGCCGTCCTCCCGCCGTACAACGCGTCCGACCCGTCGGCGACGTTCCTCAGCTCGTCCTGCCTCGACTTCCTCCTCATCGAGATCGTGCCCATGGCCTACCGCGTCACCAACGAGCTGCAGGCCGGCGCGCAGGCCCGCTCGCTGGCCGTCGCCGCCGCCGCCGCCGACGTGCCCGGCGCCCCGGGCGTGCCGGGCGTGCCCGCCGCGCCGCCGCCGGGCGCCCCGGGCGCGCCGCGGCGGCTGCTGGACGAGGACGAGGAGCGCGACGCCGTCTTCTTCCGGCTCGAGGCGCTCGGCTACCGCGTCGGCCAGGGCCTCGTCGAAAGGTAAGCGCTTGGCGGACCGCGGCGCCGTCCCGTCGCCCCGCATCACGATCCTGCCGGGCCTCTAACACGCGCCAGGTTCTCGCGCGACCGGCCGCCGTTCAACGACACCCTGGACGTCATCAAGTTCCTGTGCAAAGACCTCTGGACGCTCGTCTTCCGCAAGCAGGTGGACAATCTCAAGACCAACCACAGGGTAGCGTCTCCCTTGCGTCTGTGACCACGCGCCCGTCCCCGCTGCGGACTGCTGACCTTTTCGTGCAGGGCGTCTACGTCCTGACGGACAATGCCTTCCGGCCCTTCCAGCGCATGAGCACAGAGGCCGGCGGCCAGGCTCTCGTGCGCGCCCAGCCGGTGAGTCTACGTTGCCGCGGTGCTGCGTCTCTGCCTAGTGCATCCGTCGCTCTGTTGCTCGCCGTCTCTTGCTGACCATCCGACTCAGTTTCTCTGGTTCCCCTGCGGCATCGTGCGTGGCGCTCTAGCAGCGCTCGGCATCCACGCAACCGTCCAGGCCGAGAGCAGCGAGCTGCCCGGTGCCATATTCCAGATCAAGACGGTCCCTGCCAAGGCGTAGGGCGTGCGTGGCATGGAAGAGAGGCGCGAGGCATGGGACTTGTAGCACGGGGCATTGCGCGTTTGGCACGGTCAGCTATTAGACAAAAGGCGTCCTTGGCGTTGGAAGGCAGCATCTATTTATTTATACACTCCAGGGTTGGTTCCCTCTGGCGACGTGCTGTGGCTGTGGCTGTGGTGTGTTTGGTGGTGGTATTTCGTAATTGCTATGAGTTGTGGTCTTGTAGTTGTGTACTGCTTTTGTGTGTTCCGTAGTCTCTCGACTCATGACCCAAGCAAGTTCTGCACTATGACCACGAGGTTGCTGCAGCACGGAATAGCAAACTCCGAGCTCATTCCACATTTCCGACCTACCTCCGCTACACTTCTTTGAACTATGTATTCCGTATGTACAAGCTGTCTCACTGTCAGGTGGACAGGCAGTGCAAACGCGCCTGCAACGCCGGCGTTCCGGCTGCCTTTCCCTTCCCCCGATTTCGCACATCGGAGCCTGCGGGGAACCCCGTCGCCCCCATATTCAAGTCCCCTCCGCTCATTCGGCCGCCCCCTGTCCCTGATCTGCTGACCTGCCGACCTGCTGCTCGTTGGTTCTGCGATCCTTCGGTCTCGAACGCGGGTGGTCGCCTCGTGCGCACAGGCTGCGGCTTCTGACGAGTTCCTTACAACCTAGACAGGCCAAAATGACAGAGCAAATCAGCAACACGTTTTTCATAGTTGTCTTTGTGGTTTCGTTATATTGTGGAATCTATCATTCCGACCCAAAGCATCTCCCCAGCGGGACTGAAACCAAAACCTGGCCTTGATCCTTCCCCCACGGAGCACACGTATGTACCGCGCATCGGCTGCCTCGTCTGGGCTGCAAGCAGACGAATCACACTGCATCGCCCAGGAGATCGTAGGTAACCAAATCGGGCTTGTGCAGGGACGTATGAAGCAAAAAAAGCAAAGAGGGCGAAGAACAGCAACAAAGTAAAGTAAACGGAAGGGGGGCTCATCACTTTTGCGCAGGTGTCGTGGCGAACTTGACGCCCTTCTCAACGTTGTCCTTCAGACCCGCGAGGGCCTTCTCCAGCAGCTTCTTCTCCTTGTCGGTAATGTCGGCAAGCGGGTCGAAAGCCTTCTCGGCGCCGTTGGGCTGGGTGTGTTAGCACAGATCAGACGGTAAGAAGCAGCCGGGGGAGGGTAAGAGAAAAGTCCAGTGTGCAACGTAGACAAGAGCAGAGAACATACGCCAAGCTCGATGGGGACGGAGAAGAAGTCGACGCCAGTCTTCTTTGCGATCTCGGCACCGCCCGGAATGCCCGGGAGGTACACGTAGCTGGGCTCGACGAGGCCCTTGGCACCTTTCTGTGCCTTGAGCAGCTTCTCGGTGAAGCTGCAGAGCGTTAGTCAAAGCTGTATGAGATATGAGATTGTTCACAGCGATTTTCACAATCGCCTTCATCCGACCACTTCTCTGTTGAGACTTGACGTACCGGTAGCCTGCGTAGGCCATGCTGAGAGTGGCCGAGCCGGCGCCGTCCTTGGCCTTGACGACCTCGTCGCCGCCGAACTGGACGCGGTTGACGAGCGCGTCGTACTTGTCATCGGGAATGGTGACCGAGGGCTTGATCTGGCTGAACAGGGGCACAATGGTCTCGCCGGAGTGGCCACCGATGACGGGCACGGTCAGCTCCTGGGGGTTCGCCTTGCCGGCGATCTCGGCGACAAAGGTCTCGGCACGGACGATGTCGAGAGTGGTGACACCGAACAGACGCTGGGGGTTGAAGACGCCCTTGGCTTTGAGGACCTCGGCAGAGATGGGAACGGTGGAGTTGACGGGGTTGGAGATGACGAGGATGAAGGCCTTGGGGGCGACCTCAGCGGCGACCTCGATGAGGCCCTTGACGATGCCGGCGTTGATGTTGAACAGGTCGTCACGGGTCATGCCGGGCTTGCGGGGAATGCCGGCGGGGATGACAATGACGTCGGCGTCCTTGAAGGCCGCACGGGCGCCATCGTTGGCGGGGAGGTAGCCAGTGACCTTCTGCAGAAGTTATGAGCCGATGCAAACGACGGACGGGCGGTGTAAGACGGGGTCGGGCCAAGGGAGGGAATAAGGGGCGAGAGCATACCGCGTTGGAGGAGATGTGCGACAGGTCGGCGGCGACGCCTGGGGTGTTGACCACGTCGTAGAGGGCCAGCTCGTCAACGAGGGGGTTGAGCTTGAGGAGCAGCGAGAGAGGCTGGGAGCGTTAGATTGGAGGCCGCGAAGGGACTCTTGAAAAGAGCAGAAACAGAAACAGGACTCTGAAAGAAGAACAGGAACAGGAACAAAACAGAAGCAGAAGCAGAACACGGCGCCACGTACCTGTCCGATACCGCCAGCGGCGCCAGCAACAACTACGCAGGTCAGTCAGTCTTCAGCCAGCGCCATCGCGAAGACGCAGCAACAGTCGTCGCCGTGGAGAGCATCGCCTGATACATACCGGCCTTGACCATGATGGCTGTGTTTGGGTGTGGTTTTGCGGGGGAAGAAAATGTGGGGGAGGGGCCGGATACTGGAGACCTGTTAGCTGGCAGCAGAGAAGGGATGGAGCAGCAAGCAGCACTCGGTGAACGAAGGGCAGAGAACAGAGAGCAGAGAGCAGAGCATAGCAGAGCAGCGAGCAGCGAGCAGCGAGCAGAGAAGCCAGGCAGCCAAGCCCAGAAGCCGGGGATCGCTTACCAGGACGGATGGAGCTGGGGAAAGAGAGAGACAGGCAGGACCAAGGAGGGGAAGAGCGAGGAGCGAGCCGGCCACGGGCTTTAATACGTGGACGAGACGGGGAATGCCAGCATGCGAAAACTCGGCCTAGCGGGGTTCTGCCTCCTGTCTCTAGTAGTTACACCCAAGCATGGGCGTGCGTGGAGCGCGCATGGAGCTGGCACGGGGACGGCGCCGCGGTCGTAGCTGCCTTGCTGATCCCGCACTTGTCCAGCTGCGCTCCGCGCCCGTTCCTTCCTCGGCCGCACCCCCGCTTTCTCGCCCAACGTGTCTGCTGTCTGCTTGGGCAGGCAGGCGCGGCCGCGCTGCGGCTGGGCATCGGGCATTTTGCGTCTTTTGTGCGCATCGTGAGCTTCGTCGCGGCGGCCGTCGTCTGGTCGTGCACACCACGACGAGCCCGCCGGCAGCTACAGCCTACTCCGTAGGCGCGCCAGCCAGTCAGACGCCGCGCATTGAGCACAAGGCCCGCTTTCAGCAAGGCAAGCTCGTAGGCCGCGCGCAAGCGCCGTGTCGACGGCCGCTCAGCACGGCAAACGGCGTTTAGCGGTGGATCGGGCACGGCTTCCAGCAGCTGTCCTAGGAGTGCTCCGTGCAAGACAGTATCGTCGCCAGCCTTGCCATGTGCGTCCGTCCCGTCCTTGCGCGACGCTGCCGCGCAGCTTCCGCATCCTCGGCTGTGTCGGCAGTCGGCCGGAGCGCTTCCGCCCTCGCCCTGCGCTACTGGTCTGGTACGAGTCGGCCTTTCGAGGCCGCATGGCGACAGCCCGCCCCTTGCGTTCACATGCTAGCACAGCTCCCGCCAACGCCACAGCCGACGACTGGCCGACGCGCAGCCGACTCCGCAGCCGGTCGATTTACGTGCGACTGCTTGTGCTCGTGCACACATTGCTTCGCCGACATGGCAACGCAGTTGCCGTCCACTCTGCCGAATCGCGGGCCTGCCTGGCGCACACCGCACATCATCGTCGCATCCACATGGCCCATCCACTTGCATGATGGGACGGCCTCACTCGTGCTCAGTTGGTCTAGTTTGGTAGTTTTGTAGTTTGAAATTTTTTGATTTTTTGCCCGCTTTTTCGCCGTGATGTTCTCCCAACAGCTTCCCGCCGCGGCCCTGAAGGCCGTCGTCGGCCGAGCGATGCGCGCCGCCTTCTTTCTATTCGAGAGGACGCGCAGCACTACGCCTGGTAGCCCGGGCTTCTCGTTATCCCAGCACAGGCGCCATGCCAACCGTTCGTTCCGCGCACAAAAACAGATCAGAGTTTGCTTGGGCAGACCTAAGCAGACTCGGCGGCCTTCCGCGCCTTGGTGCCGCGGAGCTTGACCTCGTAGTCGGCCTTGACGGGGCGCTGCGAGTGCAGGATGGCGCTGGCGCGGGAGATGGCAGCCGCGCGCAGGTCCGGGCGGTAGCCAGACTTGGCGACCTGGTTGGCGACCGAGCGGTAGGTCCTGCACGGCGGTTAGCCATGTTGCGTTCTCTCTCTCCCTGCTCGCTGTACTCACTTTCTTGCCGACTTGCTGCCGCCCTGGATGGAGGTCACGAGCTTGCCAGACTTGGCCTTGCTGGTGACCTTGATGCCACCCTCAGCGCCGGGGGCAATGCCGAAAGCCTGGTTCCCTTGTTAGTTTCCTTTCGTCTTCTCCTCTGCCCGACATTCGGTCCCCGTGCACCGGCGCGGTGCGTCTCGTCCGATCGGTGCTTCTTCGTAGGACGTCGCTGTCCCTGGCGCCTCTGGTCCCCCCTCACCGCCTCCGTGTCTTGGGATCATCGTACCTTCTCGTTGACGAAGCCGGCGTGCTATTCACTGTCAGTGCCAAGCTCAGCTCATATTGACCCATCCAACTCCGTGTAGCAGGACAGAACATGATCACGTACAGTGCGGCTGTGCACGTTGGTCAGGTTAAGGGGGTCGCGGGAGAACTGGACACCGCCGTTCTCGTTGCGCTTGACGAGGTAGGAGTTCTGGGTGCCTGCATCGACATCTCGGTCAGCTTGAGTCGACAAGAGGCCTGGATTCCCCCATTCCAGAAAATCAAAATAGAATCAGAGCACGCCGGATCCGGTGCTGGGCCACGTACGGACAACCTCCCAGACGAGGTCAGACGAGACGTTGGGGAGAGACATCGTGGCGGATGGGATATGGCAAAGTACGGTAGTGTGGTATTTTCGTTGGCAGATGTGTACGAGAGAAGAGGCGCAAAAGTCCAAATCGCAATTTTTGCTGAATTCCCCCCTCGTGATTTTTCTCTTTGTGGGCCGATAAGATATCCACATCAGGGCTAGTTTTCGTATTGCATATCGTCAGCAGGCCTTGATAATCGCATGCGCGACATCGATCTGCTGACTAATGGGGCCGCCACCTGGATCACGTTACTGCCGGGCGATACGGATTGCGCCTACTTCTACTCGCGCCGTATTAGAAGCACTCGGAGTTGTCGTCCGCTCTCAGCCCGAAGCCGCGTTTCTTCGTCGCGCTGCCCCTTTCCTCCGACCCCGACAGCGCAAAAACGAGCATCAACACCCGGTTGCCATCACCAGCGGCCACACGCGATTGCGCCCGTCCGCTGCCCGCCTGTCCGTCGCATCCGGCCTCTGTCCGAACGTTGCGCGGCCGATCAGCCGCGATCGCTTCGAAGCGCATCCACGGCATCGTCCTCTCATCGCGGCGCAGCGACGCTGCCGTCCTGTCCGCCGTCCTGTCCGCCGCCCAGCCGCCACCATGGCGTACTACCTCTACGGCCTCGTCTTCGTCACGGTCATCGCCGGCTCGCTGCTCTACTGGACGCGCGCCCGCTGGCTCGAGCCGCTCGTCGACGCCTTCCAGTCGCTCGTCGACCGCCTCTCCTCGCTGCGCTACTCCTACACCCGCCTGCCCACCTCCTTTGCCGGCGACGTCGAGGCCGGCCTCTCCAGCAGCACCTTTGATCTCGCCGGCAATGTGGCGTCGGGCGACGGCCGCGCCGGCCTCGACGACGCCGCCAAGGCGGCCATCCTCGCCATCATGAAGAAGCGCCGCTTGCCGTTCGACGAGGCCCGCAAGGTCTACATGGAGCAGCGCTTCCGCGACAACGGCATCGGTCCCGACGGCCGGCCGCGGGACCCCAAGTTTGTCAGCTTCTCGTGAGCGCGCGTCGTCGCAGAAGAGCTGCGTCGCACAAGTACTACAACCACACATACGAATCCCCGACAGGATTTTCCTTTGTCCATCCAAGCACTGCGCTTCTATTTCCTACTCCGTTCCTATCTCTCATTTCCTTTTTGTCCTGTTTCTTCTGTCTTTTCGGCGTTGGGCCGGCTGTCTCGAGGCCGATAGCGGCTGTTACGCATACTGTAACAGGCCAACATGAGACAGTGCCGACGCATCTCTTGCCAGGCCGTCACTGGGATAATAGCGTGTTGTACTCTGATTTGACTGCCTCCACGGCACCTTTCCTTTCTCTGTCTTTTCGCCCATAGTGGCAAGCACTTTCATATCATTATCGCGCATGTGACTTACACGACTTGCTCAATATAGAACTCCATCTTCGCTGTGCATTCGTCGCAATATTGCCTACTCAAACACATCCGCTTCATGATTATATACAGCTGGACTTGATTAAGTGTACATCATCGTAGGAAGGGCCTCATTTCCAGAGGAATCTCGCTGTCTAGCAGGCGAACACACCCTTCGTCCAGAAAGGATGGCTCGCCGGCGCATGATATCTTCCCCCATTATGATCTTATATCCTATATTGACATGTGCCCTCCCCGTCCGAAAAGAAACGCCAGCCCCTAGGTGAAAACGACCGTCAACGGATTAATAGTTTAGTAGCAGAAGAAATCGGCGTGGGTGTCTGTACACTAGACACGCTGGTCGGTGACACTGAGCAGTTTTCGTGAGAATCTTTGGGCCGCTCCGAGGAGCGTCCTCTTCGACATGATAGGCAGAAAAGTAAAACGACAGTAGAGAAAAAAGTTGTCCAGAAGCGCGCAAGGAGCAGACGCTGCCTTGAAACTTGGGGCAAAAACAGAGTGCTTCGGCCGCAGCCAACGCCGTTGTTTTTTACAGCAGACCGAACGCTTAGCGGCTCTTCTTGGTCTCTTTGACAGCGTCCTCGGGGTCGTAGACACGGTCGTCCTTGCCTTCGACGTCCTTGACGATCTCCTCCATGACGGTGACCTGCTTCTTCCAGGTCTCCTTGCTCATCCTGGTCTTCTTGTCAAAGACCTCCTGCTCGGGGCCACGGTAGCTGCCGCCAATGCGGTCCCAGAGCGTAAAGTACTGGCCGTAGTTGTAGTTGAAGGCATAGTGGTGGATGCTGTGGCAGGCAGCGCCGTTGATGATCGGGTTGTTCGACACGTACTCGCCGTCGTGGATCATGATGGTCCAGAAGTTGATGAAGATGAAGAGGCCCAGGTACACCCATTTCTGCAGAGGCAGGATCATGGGGAAGACGTGGTAGGGCAGGCTCTGCATCCAGCCGTCGACGGGGTGGAAGGCGTACGAGGCAAAGGGCGTGGGCATGATCCACTTGTGGTGCGGCTTGTGCAGGTGCTTGTAGATGAGCGGGTGGTGCAGGCCGCGGTGGATCATGTAGACGAACATGTCTGTGAAGAAGAGAAAGGCCGGCACCTGCAGGATGTCGTACCAGCGGCCCGGACCCTCGGACGTGCGCTCGTACAGCTTGCCGTAGCCGAGCACCTCGGCCAGGAAGAAGGGCGCCGTGAGCAGCGACATAACGGGCATGGCCGAGCTGGCCTGCTTGATCTCCAGCCAGACCTGGTTCTTGAGGTACTTGGGATGCTGGAGCGTTTTCTTGTCGAAGATGAGGAAGTAGGAGAGCGAGGAGAACAAGAAGTAGGTGAGCAGTCCGAAGATCCTGGGCGCGTTAGCCATGGAGGCGAGACACGGAACAGACAGGGCGAGGCGAAAGCAGGCTTACCAGGTGATCAGGAACAGCGAGATGTACTGGCGCAAGACGTTGTCGCGCGCCCAGGCGCTCATGTAGGCCTGCGGCGGCGGCTGCAGCGTGAAGAGACATGTGGACGGCTTGTACGTCCAGGACGAGAGAGTCGCGGCCGTGGCATTGCCGCCGACGTCGAGCTTGCTCAGGGCGATGTCGGGGCGCGGCAGCAGCGCAGCGTAGAGGTAGTCGAACGCGAACGTATCGACAATCTCCAGGGCGATATCCATGGCGGGAACGGTGCGGCGGCGCCGGGACGAGAAGAGGCGGAGATCGGAGGCAGAGCGCGCGAGCAGAAATAGGGGCTCTGGAGATCGCGAGATCGAGAGATCGAGAGGCAGAGAGAGGCAGAGAGAGGGGGGGGCAGCCCGATTGATAAAGGACGCGAAGGCGAAAACCGCGTGTCAGGAAAAGGGGAAGCACAGGGTTGCCGGCGCCGAAAGACGGAGGAGAGCCCGGGCAGAGGAAATTTGCCTTGTCACGGCCCCCGTCTGCTCAGCTGCGCGGCGCGTGTTTTTTCCCCGTCCTTTGCCCGCGATCCGGACTTAACAATAACCCGCGGGCCAAGTCGATGTGCCTTTTTTCTGCTTGGCGCGGCCCGCAACGCGAATCGGGTGGAGCCTCTGCGCTGGAAGGAGCGGTTCCTGGAGGAGCGGTACGAGCAGGCAGGCGCGACAGAGCAGACAGCGAAAACGGGAAAACGTAAATAAAACGTAAATCGCAAGCGTAACGTAAAACGAGAGAGGCAATGCGAATGTTGTGATACTTTATTCAATAACAGCGCCTCCGATAAACAGCACGCAAGACCTTTATACACGGCGCGCTCAGCGGCGCGACGACCCGCTCGTCCACCGCCTTCCAGGCCTCCCCACTGTACGTACGAGAACTGGAGTCCGACAGGCCTCAGGAGAGCCTGCCGTCGACTCGGAGCGGCGTCCACTTCGCGACATCAGATGACGTCCGCCGCGTTCTGAGCTGTTTTCGCCCAGAGTGGCACGGCGCAGAGCGCGCAGCGCTGGCCCGGGAGCACACGCGCTGATTCGCTGCGCCACCGGCCGGATCGCTGGCCTTCCGAAGCAGGGCGCGCACGGGTTATTCGCTGAGCGTGGCGTGTTGTGCTCGGAAGCCGCACTGCGTGGGGCCGGCCGCGGCAATCGGCTTAGGCGATCACCACACTGCTCTGTATTATTACTTTAACAAACTTGAACAACTTGTACCGATACATGTATATATACAACTAAGAAACTCGCGCTACCGCTACACATTGTGGTCCCAGGACACGGTGTGGTCGACCGCCCAGGCGCGGATGTCCTCAAAGTTGCGGCACGTGTGCAGCGTGTTGAAGTCGGGCCAGTAGTCGTCGTCGGCAAAGCCGTACTCGGGGAACAGCTTGAAGGTGAACACGCCAATGTCGCTCTGGCACATCAGGTTCGTGCGCAGCGTCTCGATGCAGTGGTCCACGTGGCCCATCAGGTCCTCCTTGCTCTCCGCCTCGCCCACGTCGCCGCCGTGCTGCTTGTAGTAGTCGCGGTAGACGGCCTGGCGCACCAGGTTGAGGCAGTGCAGCTGGTGGAAGACCTCGAGCGCCGCGCGGTAGCCGACCTCGCCCGTCTTGGGGTGCGTGATCTTGAGCGAGTTGCGCGGCAGGCCGAGCTTGTCGAGCTCTGCCTCGGAGATCATTGTGTCGCCAACTAGTGTGGTCAGTCTCAAGTGCGTGCAGGTCAGTGGCCAGTCATGGTCCAAGTGCGGTCAGGTCAGTGCTCGTCACGTACTGTCGTTGGCAATGTAGTCCCACGCCAGGTCGACTTCCGGCCCGAACCCGACGAAAGGCCCCTCGACCACCGGCGTGAGGTTGGTGAAGCGCTGCGTCTCGTACTTGACAATGGGCGCGGCCGGTGCTGGCAGCGTTAGCAGACGTCGCAGACTCGAATCGCAGTCGTCAGTGAGGGCACTCACAGTACGACGAGTAGGCCTTGGTGTAGAGCACGTCGTCCGGCTTGGATGTGCGGGCGCAGACCGACAGCGCAAAGAGCGTGCCGGAGATGGTGAGGAGAAAGACGTGGCCGAGCCAGGCCCAGTGGCTGAGCAGGCCTCTCCGGAGGCCGGGCGCCGCACCGCCATGTTCGGAGTCGTCGCTGAGTGTGCGCGTGACGGCCCGGAACGGCGCCTCGTCCTTCTCCTCACCCACCGGAACGGCGTGGTAGACTTTGGACATGGTGTGGACTAGTATGGGGGAAAGAATAGCGCAAAGACAGCAGAGTGCTCCCGGTGGAACAGCGCTCTGATAGATGCAGTATGAAAGTGCAGTTTGAAGGAGAAAGGAGCGAACGGCGAGTCACGGTACAAAGCCAGCACGTCCAGGTGCCGCAGTTGGAAAATGTGCACAGCACTTTGTCGAGAAGATCAAAAGGCAAGGCTAGATTAGGCGTGAGGACAGTCTCGGTCTACAGGACTGCAAGCACCTCTCTGGCAGCTCGACGAAAGAAGGGAAGATGGTATTAGGAAGGTGTGGAGGGCGTAAAGGGTAGGAAAGGTGGCAGCAGAGGGTAAGAAACACGCAGAAACAAGACAGCAGAGGGGACACCCAAAGACAAAACGACAACTACGGAGTACGAAATAGGAGACAACAGACAGGAAACAGAAAAGGCTAGGCCATCCAGAAGGCGGAAGGCACAAGACGATCGGGCACTCGCAGAGCAAGCGAGATGGCCAGCCGATCGCTGCGTCTCGAGGAATACGGAATAGAGCAACAGGAGGCCACTATCCGGGCACGGGCAGGACGACGCGAGAGGAGACGAAACGTAGGACGTTCGCAATATGGAACCCGGCCCACAGGCGACCTCGTGGTGGAGCTGGCGATGTGACGAGGCTCGGAGAGCAGCGTATCGCCACAGGTCGACAGAAATGTACGAGTATGTCATGCGGAGTACGTTGTACTCTGTACTCCGTACTCGTATGGAATTGAACTCATCACGGCCATAGAACACTCGCCGACAGCAGCAGACTTCAGCTCAGTACAGCTACAAGTCCTCTCCTATGTATCTTGGGAGTTCCCGTATCTTGCTCGTACTCGTATCTTTCTCGGCAACCACTGCCACCGTTGCATCGCCACGGAGAATAGGAGCAGCGCATACCGCCAACGAGAACAGCAACTCTGCGCCCAGTGCTGTTTGGAAGGGTCCCCCGTCGGCGTCGCATCTGTGTCAAGGAGAGCGTCGTGCTGGCAAATGGACAGCCTAGAAGCCTCTGCGCTGGGTCCTCGTCGTCTGGGGTTCTGTGCTGTCCTCCCATTGGCTGCTTGGGAGACTGCAGCTGCAAAGCGACCGTCTCTGATTGGCCGCATATGGCCCTCCCAGAGCCCCACCGTGCCTGAAACTCGCATAACACAAGCTCAACTGCACGCAGGCCGCGCTCCACATTTGTATGCTTAGTCACCCCTCGCTGCACTAGCGCCGTTTCACGGCGGCTTCGTGCCGCAGCGGCATTGGCCAACTGGGCTTAGCGCGCTTGCTGTAAGAGCCGCAGACGAGCCGCAGAGGACGAAGACGAGCCGCAGACGAGGTGTGTCCCGATGCTGCGAGTCGACAAGCGCACGCGAGGCTGATGCAAAGCGACTGTCTCGCCCCCTCCGCGTGAGGCTTGGCTCGCAGATACGAAGTACGAAGGACTCCGTATGCCAGTTTTTGTGTGCCGCAGAGCTTCTGCCATTCTTGACCTCTCATTGCTGCATCCACGTCTGGACGTGTCTCCAGCTGTTGCCTGCACGCAAGCCCGTCTTCCTTCGGCACCTGGACTCCTCATTCGGACGTCGGGTGGACCTTTGTGCTTCTGCCTCGCACTGGTCCATCCCTCTGCGCTGTTTTCGTTTCGCGCCCGCAAGCCAACATCGTAATAATGCTCAGGAGTTGCGTGCCGATCGCCAATTAGTGGTCTGGACCGTCCTCGGAGGTCTGCCAGTGTGCCTCGCTCATGGCCAATATTTGCCGTCTTTGCCGCTGCTCTGTTGCCCGCTCGACCCCCTTTGCTAGGCCCCATGTGGCAGACCCTGCAATCATCGGAGGCTCTATCATCGGCAAGCCATCTCCAGAATCCCAGAGCGGCAGCGTCTCCGCTTCCAACGTCCCCGAGCATGTCGCAGCGCGTTCCTCAAGTCTGTCCTGCCGCCGTGTTCCGGTGCAGGTCCCTGCCCCTTAGCATTCGACACCCAGGGAAGGAAAGCCAAGGCGAGCACAGACCGGGGGCGAGGCTAAATAATGCCAAGATTCTTTTACCCTGCTGCTGGATTCTCGCAATGACAAGCAGGGCCCACCTGGCCTCGGCAGCCTGCCCCGTTTCGAAATGTTCCTGTTTCTTTGCCGCTGCCTTCCGGTCTTCGTGTCCTGCTCTGGCCCCTTCTTGCCGTGCAGCGTCGCATTCCTTTTCTTGCACGGAGATCATCCCTGGTTGCCCCGGATAAAGGGCCCCAGAGGCAGAGGCCTGGCAACATCGTTAAAAAAAGAACGAGAGATGAGACCAAAAGTCCCATAGCGTCTTTGCCATGTCCCATCATGAGATGTGAGACACGTCTCGTCGCCCGCACCAGCTACCGCCCCCTCATACGCCATTTTGCCGGCCATGCTTCCCTCTGCACACCCCCAGTGCACTGGCTGGTTGCTGCTTGTATTTCGTACTTCGTAGCCGACCCCGTAGATCTCCATTGGCGCCGAGTTTGATGGGCGGTCCGTCTCTCGTTTGTCGACATGTCCTGCCCCGTCCTTTTTGCCCGCCCGGGTTCTGTCTCCCAGCTGGACCTCACCCGACGTATATATTGACAAGCAAGAGCCTCCAAAGGCTCTTCTTCCCTTTCCTTCCTCATCCTCTTCATCAACCAAGTCTTCTCTTTTCTTCCTCTTCGTTCTTCACTTCCCTTCTTTTGCTTCGCAGCTTTCTTTCCCCTGCAAGCTGTACATAATCCAACTTTCAGCTGCAGGCCAGCATTTTTTACTTGCTCATTCATCGTGAAACAGTTTCCCCAGAGGACAACTAACTCACGCAAACCTTCTCGACACCCCACATTCCCTCACCAACTTCAACATGCATACTCCGTCTCTCGTTCAGCTGGTCCTCGGTGGCCTTGCTGCATCCACGGCCGTGACAGCCTTCCAGCCTGCTCTCGGTTCCAACGCCTTGTCCGCTCGCCACGTTGCTTCGCTCATTGCTCTGGCTGCCCCGGTTCTTGGCGCCCCCGCTCACATCGACACCCGTGCGCCCCATCACGCTGGCAAGAAGACGAAGGCGAAGAACGCTCGCGATGAGGATGCTCTGGAAGCCCGCGAGCCCCACCACGCCGGCAAGAAGACCAACGCTGCTGGTGGCAATGCTGGCAACGCTACGGCCAAGGCTGAGGCCAAAGCTGCCAAGAAGGCCGCAAAGGCTGCCGCTCAAAATGCTGCCCGCGAGGTCAACCTTGACGAACGTGATGTCGAGATTGAGGCTCGTGAGCCCCACCACGCCGGCAAGAAGACCAACACTGCTGGTGCCAATGCTGCCGGTGACAATGCTGGCAACGCTACAGCCAAGGCCGAGGCCAAAGCTGCCAAGAAGGCCGCAAAGGCTGCCGCTCAAAATGCTGCCCGCGAGGTCAACCTTGACGAACGTGATGTCGAGATTGAGGCCCGTGAGCCCCACCACGCCGGCAAGAAGACCAACGCTGCTGGTGGCAACGCTGGCAACGCTACGGCCAAGGCTGAGGCCAAAGCTGCCAAAAAGGCTGCCAAGGCTGCTGCGCAGAACGCCGCCCGCGAGGTGACACTGGATGCTCGCGAGCCGCACCACGCTGGCAAGAAGACCAAGGCTGCCAAGACCGCCCGTGGCGTTGAGGTCGAGGACCGTGACGTTGAGGTCGAGGACCGTGACGTTGAGGTCGAGGAGCGCGATGTTGAGATCGAGGCTCGCGTGCCCCACCACGCCGGCAAGAAGACCAACGCTGCTGGTGGCAACGCTGGCAACGCTACGGCCAAGGCTGAGGCCAAAGCTGCCAAGAAGGCTGCCAAGGCTGCTGCCCAGAACGCCGCCCGCGAGGTTACTCTGGACACCCGCGACGTCGAGGAGATTGAGACCCGCGAGCCTCACCATGCTGGCAAGAAGACCAAGGCAGCCAAGAACGCCCGTGACATTGAGGTCGAGGCTCGTGAGCCGCACCACGCAGGAAAGAAGACCAAGGCTGCCAAGACCGCCCGCAATGTCGAGGAGGTCGAGGCCCGCGATGTCGAGGAGATCGAGGCCCGCGAGCCGCACCATGCTGGCAAGAAGACCAAGGCAGCCAAGAACGCCCGTGACATTGAGGTCGAGGCTCGTGAGCCGCACCACGCCGGCAAGAAGACCAAGGCAGCCAAGACCGCTTAAGCGGCTTGCTTGTCTGGTGTCGTCCGTCCGGTCCGGCAAAGCGCGGCCTGCTCGGCGTGTCGAGTCCTTTTTGTACTTCTTTTTTCGTGGAGCATCTGCTTTGCGGTCCATGGCAGTGCCTCGCCTGTTTATGTCGTGCCGCGGGATAGGTCCTTGGCGGGGTGTTGGCATGGACGTTTTTCTCTCCTGTATCTGATATCCATGACTGGTTGTGTTCCGCTGCCACGGATAGCTGAACGAATCTTCTCTTTTGTAACTCGAAGGCCGTGTTCTGGTAGCCGCTCCGTGCTGGGAGATGGTGAAAATCAAGCCAGGGGGCGAGAGGTCGCCTCTGGACTAATGGGGGCGTGTGCGAGTTTAAATCCAATGTTTGAGCAAACCAATGTTGACGTGTGTGATGCAGTCGCCGTGTGAAATCGTAGAGGCAGCCCATTTGTGTTTCAAGCCTGTTTCTATTCCATCGTGAAGCTGGGAATTCTGCGTGATTGCTTAGCTAAGTGGGCAGGCGCGACAGCTTCTCGTACGAGTAAACTGGGGAAGGGTAAGGGGATTGGCAGGTTTTCCGAAATAGGAAGGAACGAGAACCCCTGGCGGCAGCGCCTGCGGTCGAGGTCGCAGCTGGCCACAATGCAGGAGATGACGGACATGGCACACGTGACGGCCTACAGCCTCAGTCTGGGAAGCGTAGGGCTCGTGTCGGGCGGAGGCCCGTCTGTCTCGGACAGTAGGCCGGACAAGCAAGAGTGCGTACTCGTACTCCGTGCGTCGATGTGCCGATGCGTACGTGGCATGGCAACGCAGGCCTCGCCGCCATCGTGCAGCGGCCAAGGCGGCGGATCACGGCCTGCGAACCTCTCGCCTGGCGGAGGTCTTCCGTTGTACAAAGTATATGTGCGGAACCCCGGTGAGTGCGAGGGTCTTCTCGTATGCTCGCATGCCAATAGCCCATCTCAGAGCTGCACTCCGATTTGTGGCAGAGTGCCGGGCATCTGACCGACCATGGCCGACCAGAGGCTGACTGGCTCGTGCATTGCACATGCACATGCATGCTGCACGGAGCTGCGGCTGCGTCGTATGCATGCGTGCATTGCCTGTCGGGGCGTCGTTCCGCCCGTCATCGTGCCCGTCGAGATGAGGCATGGGTAACACAGCGCCCGCGCAGCGTACTGCTTTCTGACGCGGCACAGGATGCCTTGCCTGCGGCGAGATGCAGCATATTATGGAGCACAAGCATGTCCTGATATGCCGTGGTCCGCAATTACTTGTTGTATTTTCGAACGCTGTCTGGGGCTCTTCCTGTGAAGCTCGTGCATACTCGTTGTCTGGAGTGGTTGATATATGGTTAATATTGACCGAACGTGTCGGCTCTTCATCTGACTACGTACTCGGCCAAGATATGGACAAATAGTCGTTCAAGATGAATCTATATTCAATACGACGCAGCTATTACAACATGATCAGTATTTCTGTTTGGATCTGGGGTTTAATCATGTTGCCATTTCCGGATTGTCATACATTAATTTTACCTTGAACTTTCGCCCATAATAATAGTCTTGTGGTCTTTACATCTTTGTTTATTTTCAATAGTATTGAGTGCCAGAATGTCAGTATCCTCTTCATTTCTTCCGTATCGGCCACTGAAAGCCACGAACTCCGTACAACACGCCTAGCTGCACCCGTCCGCAGGTCTCGAGCATCTGCGCCAGCTGTTCCACCTCCGACATTCGCGGCGCTTTGTTGTTTCTCTGGCACCAATGTGGCGTTGGCCTCACGGGTCTCCGTCCCAGCCCGGTGTCCAACAGCCTCCATCCAAGCACATGGGGCGTACACGTAATACAAAGTATGCAATGTGGTATCGGTACTTCTCGTATGCAGCGAAACTGTGGCCTTGGCTGCAGGTTCTTACGCCTGTCACGTGTCTCGATGCTTGTGCTGTGACGGCATGTATGTTGCACTGCGTGATACCTTCTGGCTATTCCGCGCATTTGCGCTTGTTTATTTGACACCGAAGGACGTACAGAGTACAGAGTACGTACGGAGCAGTCTAAAGACAGTCGAACGAAAGCAGAGCAAACCATCCGCACAGTCCGCAAGATATGAGTGCAAAGTACGAGCACAAATACTCGTAGAAGCCTACTTGTGGTTCCGAAGCCTCTTGCGGTTCTTGTGTTCTTGGTTCCGCACGCCGCAGGAGAACTTCGTAGCCTCTCACTAGCCGTGACACAGACTACGCCCAGCGCAGGACCTCTCCTTGAGGGCCGCTACTCTTGTTCCCCTTACCTAGGCAGCTGACCCATTGTTGACTAGCTGTACCTGCACAAGGAAGTGCATCTCTAAGCCACGTAGGCTGATGTACCGGTACGCCGATGCAAGCGGCTGCCTATGTCCCACTTAGCTGCATTCCATGCTGCTAGCCACTGTGCAAGTACAGGTACCTCTATATCCGTATATACGGAGCCGAGCTACATACGATGTGTGGACTATGTCCCATTAGCACGTGTGCAGGGCTTTCTCGTGCGTGCGCCACAGGTACAGGTACACCCATCGTACCTGATACAATGCACGAATTTCGCCACACCTGTGCCCCACTGTGATTGCCCCATTTTCCTACATAGTGCGGCCTGGGTACATACCCCCCTTAGAGGGCGAAGGAAAGAAAACGTACTCCGTAATTCTTCGTACTTCGTATGGCGTTCGGTAAATTCGATAAATTCAATCCTGATCCCTGGCCAGGAGGGAGAAGAGGCATCCTCGGAGCTAGCTTCCTGCACATCCCGTGCCCTCCCTCGGCTGCCCGTGGGCACGTGCAGAGGCCTCAGGACCATTGCCGCGTCTGTGGACTGTAAGACGTAGGATGGCCCCGAGCACAGACAATTGCGGACGAGATAAATTACTAAATGCCCGCGAGCTAGCCAGAAGGGGCTGTTTCGCACCCGCGGCCGGCCCGGTCTAACCAAAACGTAAACCCCCAACCTCTTGCTGGTCCCCCCTCTCTCAAACCGACAGCTCGTACCTTCCTCCCTTCTGCCACAAGCCCCCCCTTGGCCTCGCTCTTCCTGCCCAAACAAGACGACAACGAACCCAATTTTTCCTCGTCGGCTTTTTGCTTTCCGCTCCTCCATCTTCCACATTCCCCAAGCACCCCCAATCCGTTTTCATCCATTTTGTCGCCAGCAGCGAGTCCGCATCGTCGTCAAACACGTGTCGGCTTCTCTCCGCCGTCCCCTTCTCTTCTCGCTGTCTCTCTTTTTACGCGTTTGTTTTAGCGTCCGAGGCTGCCTCTGCGCTTCACCTTCTCGTTTCGACCGCAAATCCGCATCGCGAATTTGCTCGATTTGCCCAGTCGTTTGTCGCCTGCACATCAACACGTTTGCGCGTCGTCACGCCCAACCAAATCCATCGACTCTCGTCAGGCACTCCATCGGTCCTCGGCGACAGCCCTCGACCCTACCGTCTCGTGGCTGGTCACGTCGCCGCCCGCACCACAGCGCGATCCGCATCCGCAGTCGTTGCCTCGCCATCGCATCCTCCGAAACGCGCTTCTTGTTTGCTCCCAGCGCGTGCTAGCAGCTTTATACAATGTCCATGTACGGGGGCCATCGGGGGATGGGCGCCGTTCCGCCCAACAACGGCGGCGGCCGCCTGTCCGAGCTGCTCGACCAGATTCGCTCCGAGTTCGAGTCTCAGATGCGCGCCAGCGAGAACTATGAGCATCAGAGTAAGTGGCTGCCGCGCTCTACCCGTCACGAGGCGCCGCCCTCAGCTATGCCTTCGGGTACATGCCTTTGCTATAGAACAGACTCGCAAGCTAACGCTGCTACCCTCTCAGTCCAGCAGCAGGTCAACGAAATGCAGCTGATCCGCGAGAAGGTCTACAACATGGAGCAGACGCACTTGAGCCTGAAGCAGAAGTACGCGCTGTCCATACCTCTCCTTTTCGCGCTCTCGCCTCGCACCCGCTGCCAGCCCTGAAAGCTAACAAGCAACCCTAGATACGAGGAAGAGATCGCAGTCCTTCGTCGCCAGCTCGCAGAACGCGGCGGCGCTCCTTCGGGCCCGATGTCCGGCCCGCCCCAGCACGGCGGCCCGCCCCAGCCGCCCAACCTTGGCATGGGCAGCAACGTCTTTGCCGCTATCATGGCTGGCCAAGGCGGCCAGTCTGGCCTCGCACCGCCGCCGCCGCCACCGCAGGACCAGCAACCCCCCCAGCACCTCCAACAACAGCCTCCCCCCGGCCTCCAGCAGGGCCCGCCGCCGCCGCCTCCTCCCCCGTCCCAGCAGCCGTTCGGCCAGCAGCAATATGGCCAACCCCCGGCACCCGGTGGCTTCCCGTCCCAGCCTCCCCCGACGACCAACTCTCCCGGCCCGGCCAAGCGCCCGATCGGCAGACCGCCTGGCGGCCCGGCCACCCCCCAGATTAACACCCCCGTTCCCTACTCTGCCCCGGGCCAGTCGCCGCAGGTCACTTCGCACCCGACACCCGACCACGCTCGTATGCAGATGGCCCCTGCTGGCCACGGCAACAACGCGCTCGGCGACCTCGACCCGGAGCGTCTGCCTCCCCACTTCAAGAAGACCCGCGATGACTGGTTTGTGATCTTCAACCAGCACGTCCCGCGTGTACTCGATGTCGACCTCGTCCACACCCTCCAGCACGAGAGCGTTGTCTGCTGCGTGCGCTTCAGCGCCGACGGCAAGTACGTGGCCACTGGCTGCAACCGCTCTGCCCAGATCTACGACGTGCAGACGGGCGAGAAGCTCTGCGTGCTGCAGGACGACACCGTCGATATTAGCGGCGACCTCTACATCCGCAGCGTCTGTTTCAGCCCCGACGGCAAGTACCTTGCCACGGGCGCCGAGGACAAGCTTATCCGCGTGTGGGACATCCAGACGCGTACGATTCGCAACACGTTTGCCGGCCACGAGCAGGATATTTACTCGCTCGACTTTGCGCGCGACGGCCGCACGATCGCTTCGGGCAGTGGTGATCGGACCGTCCGTCTTTGGGACATTGAGAACAGCCAGAGCATTCTGACGCTTACTATCGAGGACGGCGTTACTACTGTTGCCATCTCGCCCGACACCAAGTACGTCGCTGCCGGCTCGCTCGACAAGAGCGTGCGGGTCTGGGACATCCAGCGCGGCTTCCTCGTGGAGCGTCTCGAAGGACCGGACGGTCACAAGGACAGCGTGTATAGTGTTGCCTTCTCTCCAAACGGCATGGACCTGGTCAGCGGCAGTCTGGACAAGACGATCAAGATGTGGGAGCTTGCAACGCCGCGTGGTATCCCTAACCAGGGCCCCAAGGGCGGTCGCTGTGTGAAGACCTTTGAGGGTCACAGGGTACGAATTTCATTTTCGTTTTTGCTTTCCACTACGAATGTCGACTAACGCAGCACAGGACTTTGTTCTCTCAGTGGCGTTGACCCCTGACGCTCAGTGGGTGATGTCGGGCTCCAAGGACCGGGGCGTTCAGTTCTGGGACCCTCGCACTGGCAACACGCAGCTTATGCTGCAGGGCCACAAGAACTCGGTCATCTCTGTTGCGCCCAGCCCGGCTGGTGGCTACTTCGCTACTGGCTCGGGCGACATGCGTGCACGTATTTGGTCTTACGGCCGGTACCACGGTCCGTAGGCGGCAAAGACATCGCTGCCCTGCGCCGACCGATGGCAGATGGCACCAAAGCATCCGATATTCCACGTGTTCTGCTCGCCCCTAAGAAACACTCTTGAACATGGCAGAGATCACTCTAGGGGCAAGATACGAACAGGTAAGCTGCAACGCCAGGCCACAATTCGACTTTATCGCTGTTGCTAGAGGCCTGTGGCCTGGGCAAAGGTGCCGGTGCATCGGGGTTTATGCACTGAACTCGGCGCGGCTTCACGTTACTGCTATTGCCCAAGGCCGTCTCTTATTCCCTTTTATTCGTTTTGCCGCACGGACAGCAGATTTATCACACCCTATTTGGAAAACAGGACGTGACTCGGCGTTAGGAAGAAACGCAAAACAAAAGCAGAGATGAACTATGTTCTTTGGTCTGGGATGAACATCTCTTGCCTTTCTGTCTCTTTCCGTCTTTCTGCTCTTTCTGCTCTTCTGCTCTTCTGGTCTTTCTGTCATTCCCGGTCTCTGTCCTCTTGCTTCTCTTTGGCTTCTCGGCTCTTTTTTCTTGTTTCCCTGCTGTTGCCTTGCTAAACCTGGGAGGAAGGAGGGACGAAGGGGTTTCTGATCTGGGACGGTTTCTGCGCGCTTGAGAGTCTTTGTAAATTAAAGAATAGGTTAGGTTTCCATATTTGCGGGTAGTTCGGAAACAAGGATCCATCACATCCGTGCAAGACAGTGACAGCAGACTCGTGCTCTGTGAGGCAAAGTGCCGTGGATCGTGGGAGGGTATCATCTACATTGAAAGGCCAGGCAAAGCACGCAAATGCCGGGCCGCCTGCCATCTCAGAGCAGACCGCTGAACAGAGCGTCAAGGTCATCGCCGCCTCGCTTTCTCTTCTTCTCCTTCTTCTCTTTCCTTTCCTTCTTGTCCCTCTTCCCCCGCTTTCCCTCCGTCTCTGCCGCGTCGTCTTCCGTGCGCGGCCGCTTCATCGTCGGCAGGTCTGCGGGCTTCGCTTTTGTCTCGGACGGCCTCGGTCGCTTTTTGGAAGACGCGGCCGGAGCAGCCTCTTGCACAGCCTCTCGCACAACGGCCACGCCGCAGTCAGCGTCACCGGTCGCTGCTTGCGCAATCGCCCCAGACGCGGCGGCTGTCTCAGCGTCGACCGCACCAGCGCCCCCTGCGGTCGCGTTCGGCACGGCCGTGGTATCCTTGTTGCCGTCATCGTCGTCGCCGCCGGCGATCTGCACGAGGGCAGCGCGCAGCTGCGCCAGGACGCCCATCAACAGCAGCCCCAACGGCGCAAACTGCTTGTCGCCGATGAGGCGGGAGAAGGCACTGAGGGTCAGCACAGCAGACGCAGGAACCGAAAAGGCAAGAGGAAAAGGAAAAGAGAAGAGGAACAAGGAAAAGGCAAGAGGAACAAGGAAAGAGAAGAGAGGAGGGACATACATGTACGCCTTGGGCACGGTGTTCGCCTGCATCCACCGCGCACGCACAGCCGACCGAAAGTCTTCCGCTGGCAGCGCTTCCGCCTTCTGCATTTTGGGCGGCGCTCGCCGGGACTTCTGTGACTTCTGCGACTTCTGCGCCTCGCCCTGCAGCTCGCCCTGCAGCTTGGCCGCCTGGCGGTACAGCTGCTGGAAAGGCGCCCACCAGTGCGAGACCAGTCGGTGCTGATTCTTGTTGCGGTGCTGGAAGCGCGCGAGGATCTGCACGGCTGCGTCGAGCGATTCTGCCGGCGACGGTGGAACTGCATGCGCGTCGGGCGCTGTCGTCGTAGCCAGCGCCCCGATGGCGCTGGCGGCCTTGGTCTCTTTCAATGCCATGGCTGCATGTTGACGGCGGAACTGCTCTGCGTAGTGTAAGAGTGATCTCCAGCCTTCTTTGGATAAGATTGTGATTTTCTCTTATCGGCAGTTAGTCATCATGGCGCTGGCGAGCATCACGTGAAACCCTACGGCGTGCAGCAGATCGGCTACGAGTACTCGTATGGTGTGGAAGCGGGGGTGGGGCTTGCCGGCAGGAAAAAGTGAAAAAAATTGGAGAGGGCTGTTAGTGAGCGATGGCTAGGACGAGGCTTTGGCAGAAAAGAGAAGGGAGAAAAAAGAAAAAGAAAAGATGGCTCTTACAATGGACAGCAGACCCGCGGTCATCCAGCGATCCCAGCGGCACCGGCCTGAGCGGTCCTTCGTGTGATTGCCCACTCTCATCTGATCTGTCTCTGATCTGCTTCCGGATTTTCAGATCGTCATCTCTCTTCTTCTCGGATCTTCGCTTCATCTGGCTTGCTCGGCTTCTCACCATGGCTGCTCCCCTCACAGTGCTGCTTGTCGGCAACGGCGGCCGCGAGCACGCGCTGGCGTGGAAGCTGGCGCAGTCGCCGCGCGTCGGCCGGATCCTGGCGGTGCCGGGCAACGGCGGCACGGCGGCGACGGCGAAGACGGAGAACGTGGCGGCGTCGACGGCGACGGCCGAGGACTTTGCGTCGCTGGTGGCGCTGGCGCAGCGGGAGCGCGTCGGACTCGTGGTGCCGGGCCCGGAGGCGCCGCTGGTGGACGGCATCGAGGGCCACTTCCGCGCGGTGGGCATCCCGGTGTTCGGGCCGTCCAAGGAGGCGGCGGTGCTCGAGGCCAGCAAGACGTACAGCAAGGACTTTATGCAGCGGCACAACATTCCCACGGCGGCCTACCGCAACTTTAGCGACTACGGCGCGGCCTGCCGGTACGTCGAGGAGCGGGTGCCGGCGGACCGGGCGCCGGCGCCGGCGACGGCGACGCCGGCGATCGTCATCAAGGCGACGGGCATCGCGGCCGGCAAGGGCGTGATTCTGCCGCACACGCGCGCCGAGGCGCTGGCGGCGCTGCGCAGCATCATGGTGGACCTTGAGTTTGGCGCGGCGGCCGGCGCCGAGGTGGTGGTCGAGGAGTTCCTCGACGGCGACGAGCTCAGCATCCTCTCCTTCTGCGACGGCTACACGATCCGCTCGCTGCCGGCGGCGCAGGACCACAAGCGCATCGGGGACGGCGACCGCGGGCCCAACACCGGCGGCATGGGCTGCTACGCGCCGACGGCGCTGGCCACGCCAGCGCTGCTCGAGCGCGTCGAGCGCGAGATCCTGCAGCCGACCATTGCCGGCATGCGCGCCGAGTGGGCGCCGTTCCGCGGCGTGCTCTTCACGGGCCTCATGGTGTCGCCCGCGGGCGTGCCCAAGGTGCTCGAGTACAACGTGCGCTTCGGCGACCCCGAGACGCAGACGGTGCTGCCGCTGCTCTCGGCCGACACCGACCTGGCCGAGGTCATGCTGGCCTGCACGCGCGGCTGCCTCGACGCCGTCACGCTGCGGACCGACAGCCGCTTCAGCGCCACCGTCGTCGTCGCGGCGCCCGGCTACCCCGGCGCCTACCCCAAGGGCATCCCCATGGCCGTCGCCGCGCCCGCCGCCGCCGACGCCGCCGCCATCCACGTCTTCCATGCCGGCACGGCGCGCGACGCCGGCGGCGCCCTCCAGACCGCCGGCGGCCGCGTCATCGCCGCCAACGCCACCGCCGCCACGCTCGAGGAGGCCGTCGCCCGCGTCTACGCCGCCGGCGTGCCCCTCATCCAGTTCGAGGGCATGCAGTTCCGCCGGGACATTGCGCACCGCGCGTTCCGCCAGACGGCGCGCGCCGTGGCGTCGCTGTCGTACGCCGATGCCGGCGTCAGCATCGAGGCCGGCAACGCGCTCGTGCAGCGCATCAAGACGGCCGTGGCGTCGACGGCGATCCCCGGCGCCGACGCCGAGATTGGCGGCTTCGGCGGCGAGGTCGACCTGGCGCGGGCGCAGCTGTCCTCGGCGGCGCTGCCGATCCTCGTCGGCGCCATCGACGGCGTCGGCACCAAGCTCAAGATCGCGCTGGCGCTCGGCAAGCACGACACCGTCGGCATCGACCTCGTGGCCATGAACGTCAACGACCTCGTCGTGCAGGGCGCGCGGCCGCTCATGTTCCTCGACTACATCGGCTGCAGCCGGCTCGACAGCGACGTGGCGGCGGCCTTTGTCGAGGGCGTCGCGGCCGGCTGCCGCGCGGCCGGCTGCGCGCTCGTCGGCGGCGAGACCGCCGAGATGCCCGGCATGTACCAGGGCGGCGAGTACGACGCCGCCGGCGCCGCCATCGGCGTCATGCACGCCGAGGCACGCCTGCCGCGCACCGACGCGCTCGCCGTCGGCGACGTCCTGCTCGGCCTCGCCTCCAGCGGCGTCCACTCCAACGGCTTCTCCCTCGTCCGCCGCATCGTCGAGCGCGCCGGCCTGCCCTACACCGCGCCCGCGCCCTTTGCCTCCCCGGCCGCCACCCTCGGCGAGGCCCTGCTCACGCCGACCCGCATCTACGTCAAGCCGCTCCTCGCCGTCGTGCCGCACCTCAAGGGCATGGCGCACATCACCGGCGGCGGCCTCACCGAGAACGTGCCGCGCATGCTGCCGGCCCACCTCTCGGCCGCCATCGACGTCGCCGCGTGGCCCGTCCCGCCCGTCTTCGCCTGGCTGCGCCAGCAGGGCAACGTCGCGCCCGCGGAGATGGCCCGCACCTTTAACAACGGCATCGGCATGGTGCTCGCCCTCGCCCCGGCCGAGGTCGCCCGCGTCACCGCCACCCTCGAGGCCGCCGGCGAGCGTGTCTTCCAGATCGGCCAGCTGGTCGCCCGTGGCGAGGACGAGGGCTGCCTTCTCAGCAGTCTGGACACCTGGGCCTGATTTTGCCGGAATTCTGTTGATGGTGCCTCTTCAGGGCAGATAAAATTGAAACGGTTGCCTTCCATACGAGATGGGCCATCCCGTAAATAGCTTTAGCCAACCACGTAAGGCGCCCTACCGGGTCTTGGACACATTGTATGAAGCGCGGATGCGCAGATGCTTGGTGGACAGTACATTTGCGCGCTGCGCATGAACGCTTTCATAGATTGGTATTGGATCTTCCGCCTACTCTCTTCTGCATCCCCAACCATGCAGTAGACACTGTTTTCCACCTCCATACTGTCCTGACTGCTGTCCTCCGCGAATCCTCCGATGCACATCACTTCTCGCCATAGACGACAATCTGTGGTGGTATGACGCTGGGCGGCTGGCCGCCGGCGGGCAGCCACAGGACGGGGTGTTTCTTGAAGAACGGCCAGGGCGGCAGGACCACCAGAAAGGTCAGGGCAGTGCCGCCAAGGACAAGGAACACGGCCAGCCGGATGTCCTGCAGGATGTAGCCGACGATAAAGGAGATGGCCTGCGGCGATCGCCCAGTTAGCGAGGAATGGCAGTCGGAGGGTGGAATGAGCATGTAGCAGACGGCAACGTACGCCGACGGCAGAGAGCATCACGGTGGCCAGCAGGTCGCACAGCTTCTGGCCCTCAAAGTCCTGCCCAGCACAACACGTCAGCATGAGATCGACTCGGACAGACGCAGCGCTGAGAGCTTCCGAGGTCAGGTCAGCTGTACTCACGATCTGGCCCTCGACGAGATCGCGGGCCTGCTCGAGCAGCTGGTCGGCCATGGCGGCTGGTGTGCGGCTGTGCGGTGCGCGGGTGCGGGCAGGGTCGAGGATGCGCGGGTCCGATGTCGTCGTGATCGTAGCGTTGCTGGAGCTGGCGGCGATGAAGGCACTATCGTGCAATGAGCTTGCGTGTTACTCGTAGGCGTTGGACGCTGAAACGGCAACACAGCCACAGCCAGCGTCAGCCACACAATACGGGCACTTGCACGTGGCGTCGCACGCAGGTCCCAGACTAGCAGCTTGCGCTGACGGGAAGAGTCGCCGTGAAGGAGTGTCGCATTTTCTGATAGTCGCTTCTACCGCATCGCATCGACAGATCGAGCAATCGCCGGCCCGACGTCAGATTAGGTAAGCGAATGCGTGCCTCACGAGCAACGCTGTCTCGCCGGAGCAGTGGCAGAGCGCTGTCAGGAGCGGAGGAGCTGTCAGGTAGAGTACGTAAGCTAGAGCAGCCCGAGACACTCCTGCCGCGGCGGTGAGCGTGCCCGCGGGCCAGGGAAGGTGCGCACGACGGCGTAGCACAAGTAATACAAGGTACAGGCTGGGAAGGTGCGGACATGCCGAGGTGACACGGCTCAGCACGGCTGTGCTGACGTCGTACTCTGGCTGCAGATATGCAGGCAGGTGCATTGCCCGTCTCGCCGGGAAGGCGCCAGGCAGCGCAGAGCAGATACGTCGTAGATACGGCAAGAGCCAAGACAGCAGTATTGTTCGTATTCATTATACGGAGTATTCACACTGAGATCTTCACAACATATAATCCGTACAGCGTATTAATAGAACTTGCTTCAAGCAGTACCCGCTGCGATTCTCGTAATACGCAGTATTACTCGTACTCCGTACTTCCACCCCTTCGTACCCAGGGCATAGAGCGGGGCCCTGCCGCAGAGTCGGCTCCAGAGTCGACCCTTCAAAGAATTTTTGGCCCGGACTAGCTGAAAAAAACAAAGAGAAAATATACGCCGCAAACGCCTCCCGCCATCACGCTCTCTCTCTCCTCCACCACACCACCACCACCGCGATCACCCCTGCTGTCGCCCTCCTATTCTCTGCTCAAGAGAACGTGTACCGCCGCTCGCTGTCGCTACGCTCGACGCAAACGCTCTTTGCGCATCTCACCACCGAACCCGTCGCCTCCTTTTCCCCTTTCGCGACGGATCTCGATTTTCGCATTCTCGCCTTTTCGCTTTCGCATTTCCGCCTCTTCGATCGCCCATTCGACGGCCAATTCGCGCCGCCGTCGCCCGCCTGCTTATAACCCGCGCTGCGACACGTCCGTCCCGCCTGCTTTCACTCAGTGATTGCTGCTCTCAACCCCCGTCAGGCTGCTCGTCTGCCCGTCGCTCGCCCCTTTCCCGCGCCCTCGCCTTCTCCCCTGCGCCGCCGGCCTCCGCCTCCGCGAGCACTCCGGCCGCTCCCTCCTACGCCTCTCGCCCGCCGCCGTCGTCGCTTGACGATCGCCCACCGTCCTCGCTGGATTCCACGCAAACCGACAAGTTGGCGGGACCCTTCGCAGCCTCGCTCCCCCTCTTCCGCTCGCTCCTCGGCCCCAAGTTCGGGGTCTACGGCGGAGTGGACAAGAAGCCCCCATAACTGGCCCGCCAGACACCACCTGCTCCTGACCGACCGTCCGGCTACACTACTTTTCTGTTTCCTTTGCTCTTGTCCACAGCGCTGTGTTGGATCGCAAGCACACTGTCGGAGAGGGGAAGCAGCCAACCTACCTCGAACCCTGCGGCGAACCGCCGCATGCCGCTGTCCGCCGGCGCAATTTCGACGTGAATGGCTTCTCCCGAGTGAGATTCAACGCTCTTGATCGGAGTAGAGGGCTCCCACCGTTCCTGTCTGTTTCCCGGCGCGAAATTGCAACCTCGACCTGCGCCTCCTATATCACCAGTATCATCAGCCCGGCTTGCTACTATACCCTGTATATCTTCCAGAGACGCCATGTCCGACCACGAAGAGAACGTCTCGGACGCCGGGTACGACACGCCCGTCCCGGAGCTCGACGACCACCGCAACCGCGTGGCTACCCTGCGCACTCGTCCGCGCCGCGGCACTTTCGACTCGCTCTACGGGCCCAAGATGGGCGACGACGAACACCAAGCCGCCGACGGCGTCCGTGTGCGCGACTTTGAGGAGGCCGTGGTCGACGACGACGGCGCCGAGGATGCCCATCCCCACGTGCATGGAAGCTTTGCTGCGCGTCGTCTCACTGCCGGTACAGCACGCTCCGACTCGCCGCCCAATTCCGTCAAGGCCTTTGCCGAGGCTCGGCGCCGCGAGCGGGACCCGTCCTTCTCGGAACAGAAGCCGGAGAAGGAGGAGGACGGAGAGGCACTGCACAAAGTCGCGTCCGCCGCCAGCCTGCGCAGCCGTCCGCACACCTTCCAGACCGCAGACGCCGCGAGCATCGCTTCGAGCATCTCTGCCGAGGAGGACGTGTGCTTCCCTGTCCCGGAGGAGCACCGCCGCGACCAGCTGCGCATTGACTTTGAGTACCTCGAAAACTTTATGCGGGAGGAGCGGGAGGAGCGCGAAGAAGCCCAAGCCGCCCAGGCCGCGCGTGATTCTCGCATCTTTCCCGACTTGCGGCCCCAGGGCTTTGCATCCAACGCCGCGCCTCCCCCGCCGGTCTTTACGTCCGATGGCGACTATGTTGCTGCGGCGCCGGCGTCGCCCTCCCTCGACGACGAGAAGCCGGTGAACGGCAACGTGGACTCGGACGTCGATAGCTCGCCGGTGAAGCCGCATGTCCAGCACCTGGACCCCAACCGCTTCAGCTTCTTTTCCTCGGCCTGGGAGTCGACCATCCACGCGGCGGATTTCTCGGACCTCGTGCTTCCCGGCGAGTCGGTTCGCGGCCTCTTCACCTTCCCCAAGGGCGAGCTTGACGGGGTGTGGTGGCTCAACGTGAACAGCCCGACCGAGGACGAGGCTCGGTCCATCTGCCGTGCCTTTGGTGTCCACCCCCTCACCATTGAGGACATCATCCAGCAGGAGACCCGGGAGAAGATTGAGCTTTTTCCCTCCTACTACTTTGCGAGCTTCCGGTCTTTCAACATTGTCGACGACGAAAATGGCGAGAAGGAGTACGAGCCGTTCCATACGTACGTCATTGTCTTCCGGGAGGGCACGTTGAGCTTCAGCTTTGCGCCCAACTCGCATGCGTCCAAGGTCCGCACCCGCATTGCCCTCCTCAAGGACTATGTTGCGCTGAGCAGCGACTGGATTTGCTACGCGTTGATGTAAGTCTGCCTTGCACGATCCTGCCGAGAGTCTTGGTTTTTGCCTGCTAACTCGGTCCGCCAGTGACGACATTGTCGATTCCTTCGCGCCCGTCATTCACGACACGGAGCTGCAGACGGAGAAGCTGGAGGACGAGGTGTTTATTGCCCGCACCGACGATATGCACCGCTTTCTGCGCCTGATCGGCAACACGCGCAAGAATGTCATGAGCCTGATGCGGCTGCTGGGCGGCAAGGCGGATGTCCTGCGTGGCTTCACCAAGCGCTGCAACGAAAACTACAACGTGACGCCGCGCATGGACATTGGCATGTACCTGGGCGACATCCAGGACCACGTCGTCACGATGATGAACAACCTGACGCACTGCGAGAAGATGCTGTCCCGCACGCACAGCAACTACCTGGCCCAGCTCTCCATCGACAGCATCTCGCAGAGCACGGACACCAATCGCGTCCTCAGCAAGATCACCTTTATTGCGTCCATCATTGTGCCCCTGAACGTGGTCACCGGTCTCTTCGGCATGAACGTCAAGGTGCCGTTCAACGAGGTGGACAACAACCACGCCTTCTTTGTGATTGTTGGCTTCCTCGTGGCCTTCTGTGTTGCCTCCCTGGTCGTGGCTCGGCGCTTGCGGTACATCTGAACGCTGCAGCCGGTCTGTCGAACATTCCGGTCTTTTTGCCCGATGTGTTTCTGGGCACTTTGGCAGTCTATGATTTTTGTTCTCTTCTAGCAGCTTGACTCCGAACCGCCGCGGCTCTGCATTGGATAATATTCATCGTATTACACCCCACGCGAGCTGACCGATAGTTGGAACGGGGGCGGCTGTACAGATAAGCTACCTCGCTTCGGCGAGTTTTTATAAGTATTTGGGGATAGACATAGACTACGACTCATTAACGGAAGGCATTTCTTGGATTTGGATGCTGTGAGATCTCTCGTATGAAATGTCAGATTGTGGGTCATCTGGTCCCGTGCCGATAAGATAAGCATGAAGAGGCATCAATTTTTTACTTTGACTTGCATTGGCCGTCGATTGGCAAACGCCACCCTTCCACGACGACAAAGCCAAGAGGTCAGACGAACTCAAAATGGAAGCCTCATCCGTATCTCTTGACCAGGCGAATCTGGAGCGGCTCAGCGACAAGGACAAGGCCGAGCTCCGCCAGTTCATCAACAACGAACAGCAGCGGACACGGGTGCAGTCCCGTAAGCAGCGGCTCTCGAAATGACTTCATACTTGGAACGAAGAGCTGACCTTGGCAGAAACTCATGCGCTCACGGACATGTGCTGGAAGAAGTGCGTGACCGGCACGATCAAGAGCAAGGCGCTGGACAAGACGGAGGACTCGTGTCTGGCCAACTGCGTGGACCGCTTCCTGGACATGAACATCATGACGGCGCAGCACCTGACAACGATGCGGAATGCATAAAAGGCGCAATGTTGATGACGAAGCGGCCGTTTCCGCAAGGGACGAGGGCGGCAGGACGGAGTTTTGCATGGGTTGCACCGTCAGCGGCGTTTTTCAGCGCCGCCTGGCTGTGAACACAGCGAGAGATCGCAAAGGGCCATCAGGCCATACGATTGACCACTGCGGAGTAGAACAGGGACATAGAAAGCCGTAGGACAGAGGCCGCAGCTGCCTAGTCTACGCATCACCCAATTCAAGGCGCACTTTTAGATTTGCATATGGAGACTATGCGCGAAACTGTGGTATGCCAGAGTATAGAATTGGATGGCTACGGCGTTGGTTCTCTTGCAGTGGATGGTACAGGCATGTCGGATGAGCTAGGAGTGGAAGGCGGTTTGTTCTGTTCACTTTTATTTTGGTATCGACAAAAACGCGAATAACCTCCTGGAGCCCTTCCTCGGGCGTGGCCGTATAAAGTCATGGAACGGAGGAGCATTCCTCTTTGCCCGATTTTCACCAGTCCCAATCCGATCCTCCGGTGAACACTTCACACGGAAAACCACGCAGCACCGACATACATAAAGGTTGACCTCTTTCCTTCCTTTTCTATTTTGATTTATTGGACTTTTTGCGTTTGAAAATAGGCGATGCCGTTTACACAAGCGCCAGCTTGGTAGCGGCAATGTCGAGGGCATCGACGTCGGGGGTCAGGCGGGCGTAGGCCTTCTTGGTGCCGTCGGGGCGGATCAGGGTGTTGATCTTGACGACGTCAATGTCGTACAGCTTCTTCAGGGCCTGCTTGATCTGGGCCTTGTTGGACTTGACGTCGACGATGAAGACGAGGGTGTTGTTCTCCTCAATCTTCTTCATCGCGCTCTCCGTGTTGAGCGGGTGGACGATGACCTTGTGCTCATCGAGACGCGGGGCGTGCGGGATCGACTTGCGCGGGTACTTGGGAGCGCGCGACAGCTGCAGAGTCTTGGGGCGGTGGAAGCTGGTGGTGTAGCGGACCTTGCGCGTCTTGTGGGCGTGCGTCTGTGGATGTTAGAGGCGGCTCGGGCGACACGGAAGCAGCGGCCGGGAGGAGATACATACACCCTTGAGCGCAGCCTTGGCCGCGGTGGCAGCCTTCTTGGTGCCCTTGGTGCCCTTGGACGCTACACACAAACCGCAATCAGCAATCGCTCTTTGGACAGAACTCGCAAAATCTGCTGCTGCTGAGGTGTCGAAGGAGGAGAGACGCGGACGCAGCCAGTCGCCCTCCTCCCCTTCCCATCCTCCCGCCCGCCACGCTCCCCTTCTCGTTTCCCACCGCACCCATACAGGACCAGGGGCCAGAAGGTAAATCCGTGGGAGAGTGTCGGCGGAAGAGGGAAGTCGACGCAGAGCTGTTGTTGGGATTTGTGCATCGTTGCGACGCGCAATGGAGAGGGTGTGCCCCTCTCCACCGCATTCATGTGAATGTACCTTTGGTATCCTTCGGTGCCATCTCGAGTGATTGGGGGGGTTGTCGACGGTGGTTGAGGTGGGCGAAGGTGATCGTTGGGTGTGTCGGAAGAGAAACCAGGACGGATTACGACTTTTCTGCGATTTCTCTTGACTAGGACGAAAATTTCGTGGTCCCGTCATTAGGGTTTTTCGCCGATAGTGCGCTCACGTGATACTATCTGCTGACTGTACTTCGACTTGTGTATCACGGTATCGCCGTTTTCGCGCTATTCGCTTCATTGTGACTATCGAATTCTTTCAGAGCAGTCCAGCATTGTTCAGCCCTCCCGAGCCGACATGGCCTTTTGTTTTGACGACAGCGGATAGTCTCGTCGGCGTCTCCTGGTCTACTTCAGGAACTGCTCTACGCTCCGCTCCGCTCCGCGACAGCGACTGCTTCGTTTTCGCCATGGGCGCCGTCAAAAAGCGGCCAAAGAGCTTGGCCTCCGGCCGGCCTCCGACGGCGAAGCCCCCCCCGTCGCTCTCGCGCAAGACGACGAAGAAGCTCATCAACACGCACCACCAGCTGGAGAAGCGCCGGCAGCAGGCCCTGGCCAGTGGCAACGCCACAGCCGCCGCGGCCCTGGAAGCCGAGATCGAGGCCCTCGGCGGCCTCGCCAAGTACCAGCAGGCCAGCCTGCAGGGCCAGCGGCGCGACCGCGGCGGCGACAGCTCGCGCGTCCTCTTGCAGTGGCTGGGCGTCGGCGAGACGAAGACGGGCGTGCCGGTGTCGCCGCCCGCCTTTCTGGCGTCCGCCCCGCGGCGGATGCTCGAGGTCGGCGCGCTGAGCACCAAGAACGCCTGCTCGGCCATCGGCTGCTTCCGCATGGAGCGCATCGACCTCCACAGCCAGGGGCCCGGCATCCTGCAGCAGGACTTTCTGGCCCGCCCGCTGCCGCAGTCCGATGCCGAGCGCTTCGACGTGATCAGCCTGTCGCTGGTCCTCAACTTTGTGCCGCGCCACGGGGACCGCGGCGCGATGCTCCTCCGCTGCCTGGACTTTCTGCACGAGCCCGGCATGGGCTCGGCCGAGGCAGCCGGGGTGTCGGAAGCGGCATCGGCACCGTCGGCACCGGTGGTCGATCCCGACGCCGCCCGCTTCTTTCCCGGCGTCTTCATGGTGCTTCCCGAGGCCTGCGTGACGAATTCCCGCTATCTTACGGCGGAAAAGCTCACGGCCATGATGGCGGCGCTGGGATTCACGCTGGTGGAATCCAAGATCTCGCAGCGGCTGGCCTATTCCTACTGGAAGCGCGACCGGCCGCGGCCCGAGGTCATCCCCAGCTTCGCGAAGAAGGAGATACGCTCCGGGCCAACTCGGAACAACTTTTCGATCGTCATCCAGGGTACCTGATCCGGACGACTTGTTCTGCTCTCCCACACACAGCCCACTGCTTTGCTCCTAGCTTCCTGCAAAGCCACTACGCTCCTCTCCGCTCGCAACATCACGAGGCACGAGATAAGCCGTGGTATCCGGACCAGATCACACCTATCGATCATACATTCCGCTCGGCCATCCTGTTGAGCTCCACAGGCCCATGCCCACCTTTCTGGTGGCATTACTGAGGTGTCTCCTGTGGCTCTGTGCCGTCTATTGGCACTGGTCTGTTTTCATGAACGCGGCCCCGGTCAGGCCACGTCAGGGACACTGGGAATCAGCTGACTTTGGCTTGTCGAGTCTCCTTGTCTGGATGGGCGAGCATCACCTACGAGTACGTATATGTGATAGCTTATCATTTAGCCAGAGAGACAGCTGATCTCGCCGGACTGTGGCATAGCCGCGCGCCGGGGAGAGTTGCCGGGTGCCGTACTTTTGCTCGACGGACAAAGTCCTACACGAAGTGGAACCAGCAGCCGGCAACCGACGTTCCCCTCGCTTTCCACCTTGCGTGACTCGTAGGAGGAAGCGGGGACGTGGCGCAATTATACTCGTCAAATGGCCTCGGTGTGTGTGCCGTCTTCTGTCCACAGACTCACAGGCATCAACCGATGGCAACAGACTGGCCGGTCTGTTCCGGAAACGGATGAGTGGGAAACCTGCTCAAGATCACTCCGTAGCATAAAGTTACCAAATCATATTGGCGGGGACATCTACTGTTTGGGCGGTGAGACATACGAGTACGGAACAGCGTGGATTTATTCGTCGAGGCTCCATCGTGAGAAGCCAATCGTTTGCTCTGGGTTTGGCCCCTCATCTGGCGTATGATACGCCATGAACTTTACAGAGTAGTGTACCTACTCCGTAAAGTAGATACTGGCTCGCGGATGAATGTGCACACATCCAAGGCAGACTACTGACAAAGTGTTGGGGTAACTCTCTTCGTTGTTGAAAATGTGAGAATGTTCGACATTGGTTAGGAATACTACAAGCGATTTAGAATAGCAACATCCTGATACTTGGATGACTTACACCTTGCCTGGCTCATAAAAAAACGGACAGTCAATTGTAGCAAAATACTCGTAGACAAGTCCTACAAAAGTAAGAGTTATGCCACAATAAAATAGAAATAGAAAGAAAGCCAAAAAAACAAGCTCTCTCCCCCGGGTGGGCTCGAACCACCAACCTTTAGATTTGCTGAAGGTTAACAGTCTAACGCGCTATCCAATTGCGCCACGGGGGATTTGCTTTGATGTTGAGATGCTGTCTCTAAGTGGGACTATAGCGCCTTCCCAGTAACGTAATCCGCATGACTTCCTCTGCGGTAGTTATGCTTGGCCCAAAGACAAGTTGTGTTAACAGAAGAGGCATGTTGACCGTTCGGATCTACGAAAGTACATTCCCGTTCGATTCAGTGGAATGGACTGAGCATTGTTTGCGTTACTGTAGGGAAGATCTAGGACTCGGTACTACTGAAGGGAGAAAATAGCTGACCGCTCCTTCGTACGAATAGTCAACATGTTGTCAGGACGTCACATCATTATTAGTAGAATGGAATCAATGCAAAGATTCACTTGCTTCCACGGCGATGCATTATGATGCATTATCGGAGCAAAATGGCCAGAGCTATCAAAAACAGGTGAGGGAACGGCAGTGCAATCGGTTTCAGCATCACCTGTTGTCTCGTTTCTCGTTTCTCGTTTCTCGTTTCTCGTTTCTCGTTTCTCGTTTCTCGTTTCTCGTTTTCTCGTTTTCTTCTCCGTTCTTCTCCGCACTTTGTGTTTCCCCGCTACCCAAACAAGTTTTGGTCATTGGAGCAGTAAAAGGACGGATTTGCGCAGGATTCTTCGAAACACAAGTCACAGCCGACAAGTCTAGGGCCAATCAGCGCACCCTGCTAGCCGTGAGCAGATGGCCTGGCACGCAATCTGTCCGTGGAGTTGGACTACCATACGCGGATATCCGGGCTACAACGAGCCCGTCGCTCTGGTGATGCATTCTGCGATCACGTCTGCAGCGAGCTAATAGCGAGCTGAGGGAGGGGAGTGCGCACGCAACGAGATAGTCGCTCAGCACCTGCATCTGCTGCTGATAGATCGGCAAAGAGGAAGAAGGCTAACACGGCCGCGGCGGACGCCAACAATGGGCGACGCCAATGGCCGAGAAAGATCTTGGGCGGCAGAGCCAATGGAAGACATCGGAGGACTACCACGCGGACAGTTAGGCCAGCGCTACGACGTGCGGAAGCGCATGGCCATTACGGGTACACCAGAAAGTACAGAGTTGTGTGTATTACGACGTACTCGTGCGTACGAGTGGAAACAGGACGTCGCGGCATGCTTCCTGTTTGGACTAGAGCGACTTGGATGCAATGGCGCCTCCGCTTTGACCTCGTCTCCCCACGCGTGTTACTCCGTACATGGGCAAAAGGCCAAACGCGGAATGATGAGCAGTGAACGAGCTACTCGTACTGAGTAATGCGGCGTCGCCACGACGCACAAAGTACGGCAGGACTGCTCGTACGAGTACGATACGGCGTGCAGGGCCCACTACGGATAAGGCAAGCTTTCGTTTATCTATCGGAGCATCAAGTCCTTGGCTGAGGAGAATTCAAACAGCTTTGATTCAGGCGAGCAAGGCAGCGCCGGAGACCCAGAGAAAGGATGAAGAGGCCGGGAGGGGCCAAGGGCTGCCAAGGCGCGCCGCCCAGGCCTGCCCGCTCCCCCTCGCTGCCCGAACGCGCGAGATCTCCGGGGCGCTTCCCCTCACAGGCGCAGCTCGTCAAAGCTCGTAATGACCGTGTGGCTCGCGGCGACCCCAGCTGCCAGCGGCGCATTGCCAGGACGCTGCACGACGTAGCTCTGTAGACCAGCCTCCTTGGCGGCGGCCACCTCGAGGACGTTGTCGCTGAGGAAGAGCCAGTTGGCAGCGGTGGTGGCGTCTGGCTGGGGCAGGGCCGGCGTCTGCTGGGCCACGATGGCGGCGTAGCTCGCAGCGGCCGTCTTGGGGCCCGCGTTGACGGTGTCAAAGTAGCCGCTGAGAAGGGGCGTGACGTTGACGGCGGCCGCGCCGTCGCTGTCACTGCCGACGACAGCGGTGTTCTCGAACAGCAGCTTCTGGGCGGGCACGGAGCCGGACGAGTAGATGACGAGGGTGATGCCGGCGCTGTGCCACGCGCGGAGGCGGGGGACGACGTCGGCAAAGAGCGGGGCCTTGAGGGCGCCGCTGTGGTAGCCCTCCTTCCAGAGGAGGCCCTGCAGGCTCTTGAGATAGGAGGCCTTGACGTCGGCGGCGACGAGGTCGTGAACGTGGGCGGTCAGGGCCGCGGGCGACGCGCGGTGCTCGGGGGGAAAGGCATCGCGGTAGGGGGCGAAGGCCGGGGACGCCCACTTGGAAGCGAGCGTCTCGGGCAGCACGCGCAAAGAGTACGGATACTGTGGGCAGGGGCGAAAGAAGCACGGGGAGCGTCAACATTCTGTCGGGCACGTCGTGAGGGCCAAGCCAAGGAGCGATGCGGAGGGGCTGGGGTTTCTGTGTGCATGCTGCCACGCCCGTCACTGGAAGGGCGTCTGCCAACAGCAGCAGGCAGAGGAGTCGGACACGCAATGCGCCGTGGGCAGCAGGACGCCGGGCGCAGCAGCAGCTGCCGGCCACAACTGCCAACGGCAAGGTGAAGGTGGATCGGGCAGCACTGTCGGGCGCCGTTGAAACAGCAGCGCATCTCCGAGACACTTGTCCCAGCCATGGTGGTATGGGGATGGCACGAAATGGGGCGTGGACAGAGCAGCAAAGCGCTGGACCAGTCGCTGTGCGTCGCTTCCATGCACGAGGCTGGCTGTAGAGGCGCAGCGGAGCAACGGCAGGAACAGATGGGGAAGAGACGCCCCAGCCGTATCACCAAAGAAAGAATCCATCAAAACGAATCAAAGAAACCAGTCCGCCGCGGCCGCGAGGCCGTCCACGCGGAGTAGACCGGCGCAGCTCCGTGCAGGCCGGGCAAATGCAAGGGATATGGCTGCGGGCCGACGGGCAGAGGCAGATCTTACAAGAACGTCCTTGACAAAGGAGATGGGGCAGACGGTGCCCTCTGCAAGCCCAGGAGAGAAGGTCGACATTAGCCTGGCGGTCTAGCCCTGCAGGCAGGCAGAGAAGAGGCGGGCGCGCGACAGAGTACGCTGTACTCCGTACCAGCCCGGCAAGAGGCGCTGCTCACCAATGTCCATCAGGACGACCTTGACCTTGCTTGCGGCCGCAGCCATGGCGGCAACGACGCGACGGCAGCGATGCGGTGAGGACGACGAGCGCAGAGTTTTCACGGTTGGGGCGGCCTGCGGATGGCGGTCGGCGGTTGGCTGTTGGCGGCTCGGCTTCCGGGAGCATGTCCGGCGTCCAGATGGGAAAAAGCGTCGATGCAGCCGAAAGGCTGGAGTGTGGCGGTGAAGGCGGTGTGGCGGTAGCGGCGCATAATGCGGCTAGAATTACTGCTGTACTCCGTATAAAACAGGTCATTACTGTGTACTGCCATATCGACCGGCGCCGCGTCCGCATCGCCCTGGCTTGGGTCCTCCTTGCGCCGGTGCCGCTTCGGCTTCGGCGGCCGGACCACGGGCGGGACACGGCCGTACTTGTACTCCGTATGTCGTCGCATGCACGTACGACTCCAAGTAACGCGTACAAGTACTCCGTACGCCGTACTCCGACGCATGCCGCCTGCATGTCTTGGCCGAGCATGGCCAGACAAAGGCCGTCGCAGGAGAAAGGCGGTCAGATCATGTTCTAGGCCTAGCCCAATGCAGCTAGCGCTGTATAGAGCTGGCGAGAACACTTGTTCACTCGAGCTTCGCGATACGATACGTACGCAGCAAGGGCGCGCACGAGAGACGGCGGCGCAGAGACCGCAGACGCGTCCGCGAGACACGTTGACAGCGTGCAGACGTGTGCAGACGTGTGCAGGCGGCCCGGCAACGGTCTGGTGGCTTGTTGGCTGCGCTGCGTCAGTAGACGACGCACGAGGTGAATGCCAGCAACCGGACGACGCACCAGAATGCCAGCGGTGGCATCTCGTGCGTCGTCCGGGCTACGAAGCAGACATGCCGCCACCCGCATCGACGGCTGGCACGCCCGCGGACGCCGTCGGCACGCGCTCCGTTGCGGAGTAGTCTGCGGCGGCCGGGCACGAGGACGAGACAGTACTCCGTACTCTGTACTCCGTCGTTTCCGTATCGCCTTCGTTCCTCTGGAGCTCGTTTCTTCGGATCGCCTCCACCTCATTTCGTTTGCCTGGTCGCGTCAGGGGCACAGTGCAGAACATGCCCGAACGCACTGCAGGCGCGCGCGCTACTTTGGACATCGGGGTGCATGCGGCCACGGGAGAAGGCCGGATGGGTGGTATTGCAGACGGAGCCTGATGGATTGCACGGAGTATCTGTACCTCTCCGTAGGAGTACGGAGTACAGAATGAAGGAGTGCGAGTACCAGGAGCAACCTTTCGAAATACACATTACAGAGTAATGTGAGTACTCGTACATACGGAGTACGAGTACGCACGCCTCTTTGCACTAAAATCGGCCCATCGCTCAGCGTCGCCTCCGCGGCAGCCGAAACTCGGGACCGGCGTCGAGCTCTCGCCGGTCTGTCGAGTTGCTCCGGCTCGACATGCACTGCTGCAGCGACAGGCCGGCCATCGCACCGATGGCAGGCCACTCTGAAACAGCGCCGAGTCATGCTCGTACTCGTCGAGCGTGCAAATACTTTCGGACGACATCGGCTGTACGAGTACGCGTACGGGGTACCTGGCGTCGTAGCACTATGGCATTGGCCGAGCTGCCCAGGAGCTGTTTCACGATCAGGACAGTTGCGCGGCTCGAACGCATTACGTAAGCAAACAAGTCGCTGACGAAATACTCGTGCTCCATCTCGGTCCACGTGTCGTGACGACGCCACGTCCCCATCCATCCGGGATTCGTGCACGATCCGACATCTGTGCCAGCACGACGTGCGGCGAACTAGTTGGACACGGAGTACGGAGTACGGAGCAATACGGGTATGATAGCTGATAGCGGATGGCAGATCGCCTGCTTCCCAGCCCCAACGATAGCACGCTAATCGGCCTCGAATCGCTGGCCGATTTGCGCGGCAGTATTGGGCTTATAGGATATCTCGGAGCGCGGCGGCGCCGGATGGCTGCGGTGGCTGGTCCCAGGCGCTTCGAGCTCGCGGGTGCGTGGCTCAGCGTGCTGCGCTTACGCGTGCCGACTGAGCACGACTGCATACGAGGCAAAGAACGAAGCAATAGTACGGATTACGTGACGGCAAAGTGTTCTATTTCCGACTGTTCCTGGCGCCGGCTGGACTCTTTGCTGCGGCCGGGAATGTGGAGAATCCGACCATGGCAATGGCGAATCGCCGAGTACGAGCTCGTATTCGCAAGAGGCCAGAGGAATGCGAGTCCTCGTCCGTACTTTCTGTGCCAGCCGGCTTCATAGGCAGACACGCAGTGCCGAACGTGAACGGAGTCTGCCGAGCGGCCGCGATCCTGGCAGCCACATGCAGGCCGACAGGAGTGCAGCAGAAGCTGGCGGCCAATCACGCCTGGCGGCTTCGCAGTTGTGGGGACGTGCCGTACTTGTAAGATACGAGTAACACTCGTAATGCTCATGAGTACGAGTACGAGTAGGTGCATACTCCTAGACGCTGTACCGGTACGGCATCTCTCAAGACAGCGCCGCGAACGTGTTTCCCTACCTGGCAATAGCAGTGCGGACGCTAGCGCACTGCATCGACAGCGCTACCGCGAGACCCACAGAACCCGTGCCTAACAGACAGCTGGCAGCTGGCGACCTCGGCCGATTGCCTTTGTCTTATCGGCCTGCAGCGTTGCGGTACGGAGTACGAGTACATTGCACCAGTACTCCGTACTCCTAGTCGTATTTGTACGAGATCTGCACTAGAGTACGGAGTACTCCGTACTTTTTCTAATGTACACGCGGTCGTGAGAACGGCTGGCTGATTGCTACTCCGCACTCACAACAGGCCACCAGATTCCCCAGGCACGCACCGTGCGTGTACAGTGCCACACAGTACTCGGACAAAGCCGCTATTTGGAGTATGATGGCGAATTGCTCGCCATGCCTTTTGTCCACTTCCTTTGGCGGCAGCGCCCTGTAGATATACTGGTCATCTGGCCGCCGGAGAGGCGCAGATGGCGTGCTGGCCTTCACGGTCGCACGCTTCACCATGTATTACTCATCATTTGTATCGTACGAGCGACAAGTAGTACATGTACTCACAGTAGCAAGTACTACGAGCGATACTCGTTCACGAGTACTCCGTAAGATACTGTGCACGACGCACTCCTGCAGCCGTCCTGCCCCTGTAGCAGCCGTCCTGCCCCTGTAGCAGCCGTCCTGTCCCTGTAGCAGCCGTCCTGTCCCTGTAGCAGCCGTCCTGTCCCTGTAGCAGCCGTCCTGTCCCTGCCGTCCTGTCCCCGTAGCAGCCGGCCTGTCCCTGTATTGCAGCCTGTCGTGCAGCCTGTGTTCAGTCCGTGCAGTCCCATTCGCCATCGGTTCAAGACGAACCAGAAACGGCAGTTAGGAAGGTACGCCGCACGCGGCATGCTGGCAGTGGGCCGAACGGTACCCGCTAGCAGAACTGCTCATCTGTCGACACGCGTGAGAGCCACTCTGACAACCACCTGCGAGCCACGCCAATTTGCGCCATGCCCCATTCGGCGAACCCCATGATGCATCGCAACGCCAGACCAGCCCGGCCGCCCCTGTAGTCCGCGCACTGTGTCGCTGTGCCTAATCAGGGATCAGCGGGTCGCCTTCCCTCTGCGTTCCGCTGGCATCCGCCTGTTTCCCTGCGCTTCCATGCCATGCGTGCTTCCACACGCGGCCAGACGGTTCTCGCGGGCACTCTCGACGCCTGTCATTTGCGCGTACCGTGTGCACTGTCCGTGCATCTGTACGGTGCGGGGCCTCTGCTTGCCTGCACCGGTGCCTTGTCCCTCGCACACATTCCTGCCGTGCCGGTACCAACATCTGGCGCACACACATGACACACACTCTAGCGCGCTGGCTTTGTCATCCCCAGACACCGTGCACATACTGTATTAGCACCGTACCAGGCCCGGCAGATAGACACGCCCCTCATCCAATCTGCAGACACACACCACCTGCAGCACTCGTTCGCAAAGGAAGTAGCTAAACTCACCGCCCAAGCGCCTGCCGCTTCTAAAGTAATACACGCCCAGTCCGCCCAGTCCACTCACACGCCCATCGCCCTGTGCTGCAGTCGCACTCGTCCACTCCTTCCCCTTCCTCTCTCTTCTCTTTTCTCTCTTTACTTCTTCACTTCCCAATTCGCATCCGCTCTCTTCTGCTCTCTTCGTTTTCTTCCCCTGTTTTCTGCTCCCCCATCATCCGTCCCTTGGCTCCCGTCCGACGCAAAGAACTCAAATAGGCAATTCCGCACCCTCCGTCTCTTCTGTCACGCTCCTCTGCCTGTCAAAGTCCGACCGGCTCTCCCATCTCCACTGCTCCCACGCCGCCTTGCCTCTTCTGCTGTCGACCGACTTCTTTGCTCGTCGGGATCCTTGTGTGTCGAGATTGATTGACCTTGAGTATCGCGTCCACGCATCCGCCTCGCCTCCATCGCCATACTCCTTCGCCCGCTTCCCGCCTCCAGTTCTCTCCCTGTCGAGAAAGCCGACTGACCGACCTCCTTTCTCTTTCTGCCGGCACTTTGCCTTGCCATCACCATCCACGACAACCCGGCCGAACCAGCTCGACAGCGACCGACAGGCCACCTCGCCTTTGCCTCTCGCCATTGACTTTCGCTGCAGCCTGCCACAACGGTCCACTTCTCCTCGCTTGCTCGGGCGCGCTAATAAGGCTCGTGATCTCTTGGAACGGCGGGCCGAGGAGTCATAAGTCATTCTCAGCCAGCCGGCTCCGCGACCCCCTCCATCCCTGGATGGTCTCCGCTCTTCGCTGACAGACGTCTACGAGTTGTGTAATTCTACACTTCTTTTCTGCTCTGTCAAACTGCCTTCGGCTCCCCTACGCAACTCCTCTGAGCTCACACGCTTAACACACTGCTCAGCCTAATACCATCCAAGCCCAGCGCTCTCATCTCCTTCTCGCCCGCTTCCCACTCTATCTCTTGTCCCTCCGCCCGTTCCGGCTCGCTCTCCCAGGCACGCTTCATCCACTTGCCCGGTCGCCTCGTGGACTGTGTCTACCCGTCTCATTGGCCGCGTAGCACTCTCCGTTCCCGAACAGCTTCGTTGTCGTAGCTCGCCAGTGAACATACCAATTTTGGACACCCTTCCCAGTACGCCGCCGGAAGTATACGACAACTATCGACACTCTTTACAATCTTTCAACTTCAACTTTCTTCGCCTGTTTTCCTATACACCTACGTATCACGACCACAAACAATCGCACCGATGTCCTTATAACGATCCTCTTTTCTCGCACTCGTTCTCGTCCTGCGCGACTCTCCGAGTCTTTCAGACTCTGCATCCTTTCCAACTTGTTTCTTTTGTCCACTATCCAGTTCGTCAACCACATGAACCTCTGACAACGACACGACTCGACTTCCGCGTTGCTTTCTCGCCTTGCAACTGCAGTTCGCATACTCTCTCGCCACAATCGTGATCTCTTCGCACTCTGTACAGCTTCGTTCCGCCTGTGTGCAGCCCGGCATTTCCCACTCCCAGCAAAGCATCTATAGACGAGATCTCCCACTTGCACGCCTGGAGATTCACAGGAAGCGTCTCTACGTCCCTGGAGGAACTCGCTCGCGTCAGTTGTCAGACTGTACCAACATCTCACTCTTCGCACCTTTGCTCCATTTGTCTCTCACGATCGCAACGTCCATATACCCTCTCTTCTCAGATCACTTGTTACTCGTTTACGCGTAGCCATCTTTTTCGGCATCTTCCGTCTCCCATCTCTCCCATTTCTTTACGTTTTTTAATCCTCTCTCGACGAGCGCGTGTCTCAATGGCTTGCTTGCGAGACCACTTCCACGATGGTGTCGTTCTTGACGGACGCTACCGCACCATCACCCCTCTCAATCACGGATCCTTCGGCATGGTCTTCTTGGCCAAGCACATTGAGTCTGGCGAGTCGGTCGCTATCAAGTGCTTGACCAAGAAGGGCGCCGCCGACGAAGCGGGCTTGGACTTTGCCATTGACGACAAGTCGGAAGAGCTGCTTCTGCACCGCCATTTGGGCAGGCACCCAAATATCGTCAATCTGACCGACTCCTTCGAGACGGACTCCCATGTCTACCTTGTCCTCGAGCTTTGCGAGCGTGGCGACCTGTACGAGGCCATCCGCATGGGCCAAGGCCCGCTTGAGACTGAACACGTACGTCAGTTCATGCTCGAGCTGGTCGACGCCGTCCAATTCATCCACGACAAGGGCGTCTACCACCGCGACATCAAGCCGGAGAACATCTTCCTGACCCAGACCGGCTCCCTGAAGCTTGGCGACTTTGGCCTTGCCACCACCGACAAGTGGACCTACGAGACGACTGTGGGCAGCGATCGCTACATGTCGCCGGAGCAGTTCGACTCGGCCGGCGCCGGCTACTCGCCGGCCCAGGCTGACATCTGGGCCATCGGCATCTGCCTGCTGAACATTCTCTTCTCGCGCAACCCTTTCACCACGCCGACCGAGGCCGATCCGCTTTTCCTGGACTTCTCGCGTGACAAGCAGTCGCTCTTCGACGTCTTCCCGTCCATGTCGCAAGACACTTATGAGGTCATTGTCGAGTGCATGAACATGGATCCGAAGAAGCGCTCGCTCGAAGGTGCGCGCAATGCCCTCCTGCGGCTCGTCAGCTTCACCACGGAGGACGAGGCGCTCGACGAGTTCTGCTCTGTCGACCACCGCACCGTTGCTTCTGCCCACCGCGAGCCTCTGCGTACCCCGTCCATCCAGAGCCCCATGGTCGAATGTGCCAGCACCTTCCCCTGGACCAAGGCTCTGAATGCCAACGTTCAGCCTCTCCGCCAGCTGAGCGCCATCGCCGACGACGAAAGCTACACCGAGGAGCTCTTCTCCAAGTCGGAAGCCACCACTGTCGACTGGTGCTCTGCCATCGCCGCCGAGACCCCTTCCAGCCTGGGGGCGTCGATGAACTCGCTTGCCATCAGCCAGCCCATGTTCACGAACCAGCTGCCGCTTCCGAAGAAGTCGGCTGCCTCGGCCTCCAAGGTGTCGCCCATGGCTGGCTCTCTGCCCATCACCATGTCGCGTTCTCGCCACATTCCGTCCATGTCTCTCATCTTTGGTCGCAAGGATGGCGTGTCGAAGAGCTGGAGCGACATGTGGGATGAGGACGAGGAGGAAGAGGAACAGCTCCGCCAGCTCGCGGACCGGAAGAAGCTCAATGCCCGCACTTGGAGCCAGGACAGCACCCGCGTGCCCGACGTTCAGGAAATCCCGGCGATCAAGTCCATTGTCGACGACGAGGACACGCCTCGCCAAGGACTGTCTCCGGCTACCAAGTCACTGGACCTGGGCGTCTCGCCCTATGGGCAGGAGCCTCTCATCGTGGACAACGACTTCGCTGGCGATACCTTGTTCTTCTCGGATCCTCTAGTCGAGGACAAGGCAGGCCACATTGACGATGACCCGGTGGATCTTTTTGGTTATTTCTCGACACAGAACACGCCGGCCAAGTCGCCATCGTCTGTCGACAAGTGGGCAGCTTTGGGTGAGCGGCGTCGTGCCTACACTGGATCCTCGTCGTCTGAGTCGATCGAGTCCAAGTCTCCCATGCCCCGGCTGAAGCTACGCACCGGCGATTTGGCACAAGCCGCCAACTCTTCTGGGCACGCGTACAATGCGAATGCTCCATTCGGGCATAGCGGCTGGGACCACGATGCGGCATCTCCGCGCCAGAAGAGCCGCAACAACAACACCTCACCTCAGTCGAATGTTTTTCCCACTGGTCACAGCGGCCAAACCAAGTGGATTGCGAGCAAGGATCGCACCAAGGAACGTCCTTGGAATAGCCCTTGGAACAAAGGCCGCAGCTGGAACTGGGGTTGGCGCCGTGATAAGCACGCCGACCCTAGTGCAGCTGGATGGGTTGGTAACTGGTAGGCGCCTTTCGGTTTCGTTTGGCTCCTAGATCCAGCTACCACTTGTATTTGGACTCACCTTTTCATTTTTTATCGCCAGCACCCAATGCGGGTGTTCTATGCTGATGACGGGTTTCCTGTTTCTTCCAATGCTTCATGTCTCTCTTTTCTCTCTTCACTTTTCTGTTTTCTTTGTTCTCTTTTGCTTCTTATGATGGCGGATTTTGTGTATAAAGCGAACTTGTCGAAACACCCCCTTTGTCGGATTACAAAAAAAGCGCGGGCGAGGAAGGATCTGACGAAACTCGAAGACAAAAAAGTCGCATGGATATTTTCTGTTCTCGTTCTCCTTTCTTGTTCTGCATGATAGCGGAGTTTGGTTTGGAGCGATACGCTATTCGCGGTGGCCTTGTGCAAAGTTTGAATCTGCCGGGTCTTTTTTATTCTACGAGATGGAAGTGTTCTTTGGAAGAGAAAGTGGCAGGAACCCGGTCGTCAGCATTATTTGGTCGATGGATATTGATCTAGTCCAATTCGCTTTCTGCGTATTATATTCTTAGTAGATAGCAATACCAGAAGTTACCCATTCACATCCACGGATCTAGGCTGGGAAGCTCAGAGTGTACTTGACACAAGTGAGTATTTGTGATGCTATATGCACGGAGTATGCTTGTCTCGCTTTGACAAGTCGTCATGTGCCAGAATAAGCGTACGACAATTGATAAAGCATGTCGAAATCAGGAATGACCTGCATACAGCTTGCCGGGGCTGGCGGCAAATGCGGCCAATCAGAGAGCATGGCACCATGGGTGGGCAGCAGATTGCAAGCGAGCAGACAGCTTGAGGCTGTTTCGGATTTCTGATCCTGGCTCGAGATAAGGTGATGTTCTTTGTATGTAGCCCAGCAATTGAACCCCATCTGGACGACTAGCAATTGCGTTCGAAACGAGCTTTGTCGAGCTTTGTTTTCTTTGAATCTTTCCTCATCTATCTCATGTTTCCGTTCCTCAGTGTCTCTCACATCGCCGACGATCGGTTCGATCTGATTGTTCAGGCGATAAGTCAAAGCTTAGCTGCCCAATCGCCTGCTCGATCGCGTGCATGGCGTCTACACAGTAGCCTGAGAAGAGCAATCGTAGCTGCAGTCTAGGGCCGCTTGGCTGATAAGAGCGCAGGGCAGGTCCAGTTTTCCTGCCGGTTCGTAACTGCTATTAGTATCGATTTGGTAACGTCACTAGCGGGCTATCGTCACAAAGTACGGAGTACGTCGGCCGAGGCACCGGGCCTCCTTCGCACCTGCTCTGCTTTGTATTCTGTCGGCCGTTTGTCACCAAAGCGCCGCCAGCTGATCAACTTGACAAGCAGGTACGACCGTGTCTCTCGAGGCTGTTTCCCCTCCCACGATCGACGCGTGACTGCACAGTTTTCTCCGCTCCGCAGGACACGGGCTTCCTGCTCCATAGCGCCGTCGATCGCACCGCGCCTGCCTATCGCAACGAGGCACGGAAGCGGAAGGCGCAGGCGCGCTCCGAGCTCGAGAGGAAGCAGCACGCGTCGTTCTTGCGCATTCTTCACTGCTTTTTGCGTCTTCTGCGTGTTTCTCGCCTGTGGGTTCACGGGTTTTGGCATCGCCATTTCTGCTTTGCTTCTCGCCGGACACTTGTCTTGTGGCTGCGACAGGCCTCGACTTGCCGTCGTCCCGCGTCCCGCATCCCGCATCCCGCATCCGTCCATGGCCCCCGCCGACAGCGCCCGCGCGGCCGCGTCCAGCACGGGCTCGTCTGCCGGCTTCCAGATCCAAAACGTCCAATACGCACGTGTTGGCGACAGTCCGACGCGGCTGCTGGGCCCTTCGCACGACGACGACGACGACGAGCTCAGCCCCTTTGACGATGAGGACGCAGACGACCGCCAGGGGGGCGGTGCGTGGCCGCCCCTGCGCCGCCGGAGGTGCGTTGAAGCCCCTCGTAGACTCGATGCTCTTCCTCGGACGGGCATCTATGCTAAGCTTCCTTTCATGCTGACATCGGCAACAGGTCCTCCATCGGTGGCCGGCTTGCCGCCCTGACCGACATTGGCGGCGTCAACAGCATTCGCTCCTTCACCCGCAGCTGGCAGCGTGCTGCCGGCTTCACCGAAGTCATCCCGCAAGCCCCGTCCTTTGTCTTCGCCGCCGACCAGGAGCCCATCTTTGGCGCTCCGTACTCGGAATCCTATGGCCGCAGCTTCAGCGATGTCGAGGCAGTGGCGCACTCGCCCGCGCTGCGCCAGAACCTGGACACCGGTAGTGCTACCGTCACCCCATCCTCCGACATTGTCTCTTTCCCGGGCGTCCCGCCCGACCAAGGTAGCAGCAGCAGCCATGCGATCCCGGTCCGCCGCGGCGGCGCCCACAACGCCGCTGCCGACTACGCAGAGAGTCCTTCTGGGCACGACGAGCACAAGCGCCTGCTCGAGCCGGCCGGGCCGTCAGGGCTGACGCGCGCGTTCCGCACCAACAGCACCTCGTCCATCTTTGCGTACCCGCCGCACCTGGCTTCGGCCATTTCTGGCGGCGCCGGCATTCTCGGCTCGTCGCCCGTTGTCGGCAGCTACGGCTCGCTGGGTTCGCACCGCTCATACCGCTCCTTCCGCAGCGCCGCCGGCTTTGGGTCCGTCGACTCGGCGGCCGGTATGACCTACGGCGCGCTGGCCGGTGTTGGCCGCCGCGACAGCGCCCAGTCGGGCTCGATGATGGAGCCGGGCGCATGGTCGCAGCAGCAGTCTCAGCAGCCGCCGCCAGAGATCCGCGCCAACGACGGCCGGCCCGCCATCCTGGTCAAGGAGGTCGAGGAGGACGGCAAGATCATTCTGACCGTCGAGGGCCAGTCGACGCTGCCCCAGACCATTTTCAACTCGATCAACGTGCTGATCGGCGTCGGCCTGTTGAGCCTGCCCATGGGCCTCAAGTACGCTGGCTGGATCTGCGGCATGACCACGCTGCTGCTGGCCGCGCTCGTCACCGCCTACACGGCGCGTCTGCTGGCAAAGTGCATGGACCTGGACCCGGCCGTCATCACCTTCTCGGACCTGGCCTTTATCTCGTTTGGCCCGCGCGCGCGTCTTGTTACGAGTCTGCTGTTCACCTTGGAGCTGATGGCCGCCTGCGTCGCGCTCATTGTGCTGTTTGCGGACTCGCTGGACCTGCTTTACCCCGGCTTCCTGTCCATCGTCCAGTGGAAGGCGCTCTGCTGCGTCATTATGATACCCCTGAACATGCTTCCCATGCGTCTTCTGAGCGTGACCAGCATCATTGGCATCGTTTGCTGTTTTAGCAGTGCGTCTGACTCTTTCATTTTTTGGTTCTTTAACCTATTGGACTGCAGATGGCTGACATGTCCAAGTTATCTCCATCATCATCATCGACGGCTTCACCAAGAAGACGTCACCGGGCTCGCTTCTGCAGCCTGCTACCACATACTTGTTTCCGGCCAACTGGCTGACGCTGCCGCTGTCATTTGGCCTACTCATGTCGCCGTGGGGTGGCCACAGCGTGTTTCCAAACGTGAGCAATCGCTGAACGGCGAGTGAGTGTTTCTGAAAATGGCTAATCAGCATCGGGTCGCAGATATACCGCGATATGAGGCATCCGCAGAAATATGCCAAAGCCGTCAAAGCCACATTCTCCTTTACGGTATGCTCCTCTACCGATTGTCGGATCTTCTTTTCAAGGATGCTGACGCACGACTAGTACTTCCTGGATGCTACAACGGCTGTGGCTGGCATTCTCATGTTCGGTGACGATGTCATGGACGAGATCACTGCGAGCATTTTGACAACATCTGGGTACTCGCGCGTACTCAACTTTCTCCTCTGTGTTATGATCGCCATTATCCCGTTGACGAAGATCCCACTGAACGCCCGTCCGATTATCACGACGATCGAGGTCTTGACGGGTCTGCACCACCAGTCAGCGCCCAGCGCAACATCTTTGATAGGCCGGTCGCCGCAGCTTCGGGGCCTCCTTATGGTGGCCATCCGCGTCCTGACGATTGTCTGCTTCTTTGGCATCTCCGTGGCATTCCCTGCCTTTGACAGCATCATGGCGTTTATGGGCAGTGCTCTCTGCTTTACAATCTGCGTCACGTTGGTCTCCCCGCTCTGTCTCTTGTCCAAGTATATGCTAACGTATCTCAGACTGCCGGTGTTGTTCCATCTGAAGCTGTTTGGCCACACTCTGGCGTACAGAGACAAGGCTTTCCAGTACATGATTCTGTCGCTGTCAATCGTTCTGTCCGTCGTCGGCACTGTCTGGTCCTTTCTTCCCAAGAAGCTCCTAGGCGTCGAATAGATTTGACAGCGTTCAACATCGCCCTGACCTGGACATTGTTTCTTGCCTTTTGGATGACGTCGACGCGTCTTTGCATCTTTGCCTCGCAATCTCCTGTTGTGCAGCCATTTTTGTCTAGTTGATACGCCCCTCACCAACACTGCACGTCGAGCAGAAAAGCATATGATCATACACACCCCCATAGAGGTCACATGGAAACGGACCACTCTACCATGACGCTTATAATAAGGTACTTCACTCTTAAAAGTATTTTTGGCTATACTACAACGCGCTGAATAATGGATTTCTTTACTCTTTCCATGTCAAAGTTTGACGTCACCTTTACTGCGCATCCTGCTTTACGAATAATACTAGGCGGCCTCTACATAATTACAGCCATGAAGTTTGTCCAGGATAGGTCAGTAGGAGGCTATTAATTGCAGTACTGGCTCTTGCTCGCTCCAAATGCAAGCTGAATCTCGCGGCACTAGATACGTCTATTGACGAAGCATTGTAACACTATGGAATTCGTCTGGCAACGCGCAGGGGCGTTTCTGTCTTTCTGCTCCCTGGGGGCGCTACCAATAATAGGCCAATTTACACATCCTTTTGGTGCAATCGGCAAGCGGCGCAACGGCAGCGCCAGGCCACTGTTGGCCCTGCTGTCACAATAGTGCGCAACATCGTGAAGCAAAGTACACTAGCGACCGTACTTTTGAAATTCCCAGTCACGGTTGTCTAGGGGGCACACCTGCCGCGCCTTCAGCCAGCGCGAGATGCAGTGGAAGTGGAAGGCGTGCTAGTCGATCGTTGTTAGCTCGCCTGCGGAACCAAAAATACCGGCATATTCAGTAGTATACGTACATTGCAGAGGCCCCAGGCAACGGTGCATTCTTCGCTTGTCGCCGACGACTGGTTTGCCTGACACTCTATACCTATCGCGCGCAGACGCATGTTAGCGGCCGTACGAGCGGACGAGGCCGAGACAGAGACACGACGTACAAAGATCCATAATGTGATTTCTGCAGATGGCGCAGTTGTCCACAACAATGTCCCATGCCCACAGCGCAACGGCATTCCACTTTCGAGCAGAGTCAGTAGCTGCTTGCCATGTGTCCAAGAGCCAGCGGGGAGGAGTCGGCCTTCGGCGCCAGCGGAAGCTCACCTTTTTCACTTCAAAGCGCTTCTTTCCCTCCAGAGCCTTTCCTGCCTCGGCGGAAGAGCCGGCCTTCTTTTTAACGACAGGCTCCGACTGCTGAGGCGCGTCTGCCATATCGACGTCCGCCATTGTGTTGTCTGGTGTACTCGTGCAATATCTATATTCGAAGTATGTGTTGCTGTGTCACTGTATGTCGTTGTATGCTGCCGTATGCTGCTGTATGCTTTTGTGTGTTCCTGTGTGTCCCTGTTCGAGCACATGTTAGCTATCTGAGATTCGCCGAGCTTGAGCTTTGTTGGGCCCGTTGGATACGCCACGCGAAACAGGCGGGGGAGCCGTCAATCGCAGCGAGGCAACAAGGGCCTAGACATGTGGAAAAACGCAGGGAACAAAGAGGTGAGACACGAGTCAGAGAAGCCAAATCGGAACGACAAGCAGAGCTGACAGCCAGGGCCAAAGGGCCAAAGGGCGAAATGGCGAAAGGGCGAAAGGGCGAAAGGGCAGCGGCGAGAGGCGAGACAGCCGCGTCATGGACAGGGGCACGCGCACAAGCTGTTCGCAGGCCTGCAAACAGGCGGGACAACGCACCTGGGAGCGTCTGGGGCGAGGCAGAGTCAGAGGCGGAAGAGGGCGTGGCACGCGAGGCCTCAGCTGTCGTCGGTTGCAGAGTGAAGGCTGTGGAGAGAGCAGAGGCGCCGGACAGGCGGCCAGATGCCCGAGCCCCGCCACGCTGACTAAGGATTGGCTATCAGAGTCCTAGACGACGGGCCCACTCTGCGGCATTGCGGCCCAGCGCAGGGTCGTTTTCGTTTGCAGGGAAGGAGCGGTGCGTCACGCTGGGGCCCACGGCAACAGACGCCCACCCGCGCCTGCCCTGCCCGCTCCCGGCCGCCTGCCGCACAGCCACTGTTTGCGTGCCGCCCGCCTGCCCTGACTGCCTTCCTCCACAATCTGCCTCCACCAGACGCTCTCCTTTCAAACCTGTACACATCACCATCCAAAAACAACGCATCTCCCGACGACACCGCGCCCGTCTCTCTGCGTCCTGCTCTGCTCCGTCGGAACCGCACGTCTTTCCAGCACCACTCCGCCATCCGCAATATGTGCAGAGCGCGCACTCTACCTCCCACCACAGCCCACGCAAGCCTCATTCCACCCGCCTCGCCATCTGTGTCTTTGCCATCGTTGCCATCGTTGCCATCTTCGCCGTCGTCGCCCTTTTCGTCGTCGTCCTCGCCCGCCGCTCTCCCCTTGGCGCCCGCACAATCACGCTTGCAGTGGCCGTCGTGTGCCGCCAGCTAGCCTCCCGGCCTTTCCGTCTCCGTTCCGCCGTCTCAGCACCACGCTCCGCACTGAACGCGCCATGCAGGAGTCTGCCGGCACCCATGTAAAGCAGACGCCGGGCCGTCGCCGGCCCGGCACGAACACTGCGCGCGCCTCCACGCGCAAGAACTACGCTTCCGAAAACGACGCCGCGGCCGCTGATAACAACTTCCAGCCCGACTTTGCCTCGCGCCCGCGCGGCCCCAAGACGCCGCAGAAAGGCTCGACGCGCAGCCCGCCCACGAACCAGGGCCAGGGCAACCCGGCGGCCAACCCGGCGCCGCCCGCTTCTGCTAAGTCCAGCCGGCGCAACGGCAACCGCAACACCCCCAAGAACATCTCCACCTCGCCCGCGCCTGCCAAGCCCGGCCGCCGCACGCCGCCGCAGAGCGCCAAGCCGGCTGCCGCCTCGACCCTCTTCGCCGGTGCCACGTTCCATGCATCGCCGGCGCCGTCTTCCCTTCCGCTGCCCAGCTTCCTGAAGCCGGCGTCGCCGGACACGCCGCGTTCCAAGATCGCCTCCAGTCCCGGACGGCCCCGTCAGGAGCCGTCGCCGCCCGCGTCCGACTCGGAGGTGCCGCCGCGGACCACGCGTCCCAGCCTGTCTGATCCCGTCGGCCTGGCCGCTGAATCGCCCCTGGACATGCTCTTCCGCGCCGACCGCGCCGAGAAGAACCGGGTTCGTCGCACGAGCTCGGCGAATGCCAGCAATGTGCCCATCTTCCCCCTCTCGCCGCCGGCGCACGTGAACGCGCTGCCCGACCACGGCAGCCACACGTTTCCGCGCAACGCCCAACAGCTGCGCGGGCCGCCTCTGCTGCAAGGCGCCAACCAGAGCCCGCGTGGCGGTATCTCTGCCGCCGAGCTCAACGGCAACCCGAACCAACCCATCGGTCCCGCTTTTGCCACGCCTTTCCAGGAGCGCATGCGCGCCGCGCGGACCTTTGAGGGGAACATGAACATGGGCAACATGAGCCACAACAACATGAGCCACAACAACATGAGCCATATCGGCAATGCCGCGCCGGCTTCGGCGCCAGTGGCCTTCCGGGACCCGGTATCGCCGCCGGCGTTTGCCACGGCGCCGCCGTCGATGCATCGCAGCGCCGACGATCGCAGCGAGGCCCTGATGCGCTTCCTCAAGTCCAGGTCGGCGCTGCCTGCTGGACAGCCAACCGCCAGTGGGCCTGCCATGCCCTCCTACGGGCCGCCGGCTCAATCGCACCATGTCCGCGGACTGTCTGCGGGCGCTCTGGCGCCAGGACCGTCGGGCTTCGCGCCGTCTGCCTTCCAGAACATATACGCGCAGCCGCCGGCCAGCAACGGCGCGAACGGCACTGCGAACAGCAGTGCCCCCAACATCACGGCCATGGAAACGAGTCTTCGCCAGATCCTTAGGCTGGGTGGCCCTCTCGGGGCTGGCGCGCCGCCTCCTGGTCAGCCGTACCAGGGCTAACTGTCTTGGTTTTCTTGAAGCAAAGAGCAACTGCTGCTCTGCTTTTCTTGTATTCCTACTTTCGTGTTTCCTCTCTTTTCCTCAGCCGAACGCCAAGGGTCTTTTTTTCGAACAGCGCCCGTCTGCCTCTCCTGGTCACAGCCTTTTGTGCATCACCTCCCCTTATGCGCCAATATATTTAACACGGCCAAGGGCGAGATTTTCTACCCAAGGAACTCTTGATACGTTTCAGCGGAGCAAGCTCGCCTTTTGGCGACATCATTGTCCACGGCGTTTGCGGATTTGCTTTTGACTGGACGGTTCTCCTCGCTTCTGCATCGATTCCGCATGGACATTGCGTTCTTTCTCAGTTCCTCGTTTCTTTTTCCGGATGCGTTCTTTCTCAGTTCGTTTCTTTTTTCGGATGTATATTCTCCGTTGTTTCCTATATTTCCTTCTGTTGTGCTTTCGCAAGCTTTTGCTGCGCCTCTTCTGCATCTTCTCCTTCTGTTCTGACAGTGCCCAATGGCACGGATATGATGGTATGTGGATCGATCTAAGGGTCAGCTCGGATCCATGTGTTCTTCCTGACCACAAGCATCGACGTACTACGCACAAACACATTTTCATATGTCCTCGACCTTCGCTACTTCCGCTTCTCATTTCTCATTTTCCTTTGCGCATCTTGTTTCGTTTTTCGGTTTCTGGTCCTCCGGTGGCTACGCAATACTTGGGGAAACCAAATGTGCCTGTCTCGATGACATAGAGGACGTGGTACGGCCACCAAGTGAAGTAACGGTATTTCTTGCACGGCACGGCGGGCTATCGCATATTCCGGCTCCGGCTGTCGGAAAGGAGTTTGTCGGAGTTCCCCCATTCCCATTTTGGCTGGTTTTCCTGGCTCTGTTTGTTACCGAGGTGGCCTTTTGCTGGAAAGGAAGGACTAGCGGATCTTGGGCCCGTTTTCTTTTCGCTTTTCGTCCTCCTCCAGACTACTGCTGGAGGTGAGAGGAGTTGTGGTCCGGAGATATCGTGGAGTCTGGGTGTGCTTCGGGCATTTGGAGCGGTATCTTGTTTGCCTTTGCTTGACGGCATGGTTCCGGAGTAAGAGTGCCTGGCAAGGGCAGCACGAGTCATGCCTGACTCAATATACCACGGTTCGGAGGGTGGCAGGGCCTGCTATGGAAGAGGAGTTTTGGGTGAAGAAGACCCGGAGGGCCACGTAGGAGGAGCGGAAGCGTGGTCAACAAAAACAAAAAAAAAAGTTGAAAACAAAAATCGCGAAGCTGGATCTTCTAAAGATACACTTTGACGGTTTGTAGGTGGTTACGCTTTGGGCAAAGAGACAGATAGCATACTTACAATATCAATAACCACTACAAACCGTATATACGTCCATGAGGTGCCATGTAGCGTCCCCATGGTAGAAACCCGTAATGCCGGCATTCCGTTGTTTGGTGTTGCCTGGACCGCCGATGGCCAGAAAAGCAGAAGAGCGAGAGTGGTGGATGACTAAACAGCAAACAACAACAAAACTTGGCCCTGACCACTCTCCATCCGCCACACCCCCCAGAACAGCCGGACGAGGCAGCGAACAGAGTTGCGGCATACGATCGAGACGAGCGAACACGAGGGACAAGCAAGCCGACGAGATGGCAGACGCGTCGTGGCAGCAGCTCAACGGCGACGACGACGACGACGCGGCACTGCGACGTGCGATCGCCCTGTCGCTGGGCGACGAGACGGGCGAGCGAGACGGCGCGGACAGCAGCGGCGGCCGCGCGCAGCGCCACGTCATTGCCATTGACGACGACTCGACGCAGAGCGGCTCCGAGGGCGTGCCGGCGCCGGCCGAGGCAGCACAGCGCGACGCAGACGGCGCGGAGTCACGTGCCCCGACAGCGGAGGCGGGAACGGGGGCCACAGGCGCGCCGGTGTCGGCGCCGGCGTCGCTGCTGGGCATGGACCGCCGGGCGATGGAGGCAGAGCGCCTCGCGCGCCGTCAGCGCTGGCTCGAGCAGCAGGCGGGCCAGGCAGGCGGGCCAGCAGGCCAGCTGAAGCGCAAGGCCGACGAGGCGAAGCGCAAGACGGAGCGCCAACCCAAGGATCCCGCGCCCGTCCAGGCAGACAGGGCAGACCGGGCAGACAGGGATGACAGGGACGACCAAAACTCTGGACAGGCGGGCGAGGACTGCGAGACGGCCAGCGACTACTCGTCGGCGCCGCCGGCGCGGCGGCAGAAGCGGGAGCCGGCGGACGGCCGGCCCGTCGCCCGGCTGCCGTTCCCGCAGGGCGTGGTGCGGAAGACGTGGGCGCGCGGGCAGCCGCGGCGGGGTGACGACATGACGGTCGAGGAGGTCTGGCAGAAGAGCGAGCTGGAGCTGGCGGTGCTGAGCTCGTTCCAGTGGGACGGCGACTGGCTGCTGCGCAACCTGGACGTGCACCGGACCAAGGTGCTGATCGTGGCGTACGCGGCGGACGACGCCCATGTGAGTGGCAGTCGGTTTCGTTTCGGTTCTTTGTTTTGTTTTTGTTTCGTTTTCGGTGCTGATCGACACCAGAGAGAACAGATCTGTGCCGACGCGCCGAGCAGCAACGTGCGGTTCTGCTTCCCGCCCATGGCCGCGTACGGGTCGCAGTACACGGGGGCGATGCACTCCAAGCTGCAGCTCCTGCGGTACGCGGACTACCTGCGCATCGTGGTGCCGACGGGCAACTTGGTGGACTATGACTGGGGCGACACGGGGGTGCTCGAGAATGTGAGTCGGCGCGAGACGGCGCGCTGCAGGCCGAGAACGCGCTGACCGCCAGACCATGTTCATCATCGACCTGCCGCGGCTGCCGGCGGCGCAGGCCGGGCGGGCGCCGACGACGCCGTTCCTGGACGAGCTGTCGTACTTTCTGACGGCGCAGACGGTGGACGACGCGCTGGTGCGCAGCCTGCGCAAGTACGACTTCGCGGCGACGGCACGCTATGCCTTTGTCCACACCATGTACGTGCAGGACGCGCGCCTCTACCGCAAGACCATCCACTGACGCAGCAGACCCGGCTCTCACGGGCCCGGCCAGTGGGAGCGCACCGGATACTGCGGCCTGGGCCGCGCGGTGCAGACGATGGGCTGGGCCACGGACAGGGCGCTGCAGCTCGACTATCTGGTACGGCAGTCGCAGTCGTTTCGCTCTCCCTCGATGAGACACAGGTCCAGCACTGACGCGGCAGACTTCTTCGCTGGGCGCGATGACGGACGATCTGCTGCGCGCCCTCTACTTTGCGTGCCAAGGTAGGACGGACGGCGTCGGGCGGACAGTCGCACACGAATACTAATCCCTGGCTGCAGGCGATTCGGGCACGAAGGAGTACGACTTGCGTGTCAACAAGGCGAGACGGGGCCGGGGCGCAGCCGCGTTGCCTGCGTCGTCGGCGGCGCCGGTGCGGAGCCATATCCGGGTCTACTTCCCGTCGAACGAGACGGTGGCCGAGAGCCGTGGCCGCGCGCCGGTCAGTATTCCGGCACGAGTAGGAGGCTGACCGTGGCTGACGAGGTTTTGTGTATCCCTCTAGAACGCCGGATCCATCTGCTTCCGCCGCAACTGGTGGGAGGGCGCCAAGTTTCCCCGCGAGATCCTGCGTGACGCGCCGAGCGTCCGCAGCGGCCTGCTGACCCACGCGAAGCTGATCTTTGTGCGCCGCGAGGCTGCGCCGGGCAGCGCCGACGCGCTCCCGGGCTGGGCCTATCTGGGCAGCGCCAACATGTCGGAGAGTGCATGGTAGGTGCTGATGGCTCTCGCTTCCGCTCCGGCACGCTGGCTAACGCTGGGCAGGGGCCGCCTGGCCAAGGACAAGGCCACGGGGGCGCCCAAGCTGACATGCCGCAACTGGGAGTGCGGCGTTCTGATTCCGGCGCCGGCATCTTCTGGCAGACAGGCCCCGACTTGTGCGGCCGAGGGCCCGGGCATGCTCGACATGTTCCAGGACACGGTGCCTGTGCCTCTGGTTGTGCCAGGCAGCCAATACGGCAGCATCGCGGGGGGGAAGCATCCCTGGTTCTTTCTCGAGAATCGGTGAGCGGACCGACGGAGAACGTGAAACAGCACGGAACTGCTGCTTATATGGGTGGAAATATGATGTTGCAGCGTGTTGGGGACACTGATATGACTGTTCAGATGCTGTCCACAATATCCATAGCACAAGATACACTGAACCGAATAACATTGAACCGAATAATACTGAACCATAACATTGAACCGAATAACTGAACCGAATAACATGAGTGATCGCAAAGTATCGCAAAGTATCGCGCTGCGAGGCTGCGAGCGAGGCTGCGGTCACATGACAACCGTCATGTGATACGACGATAAGGCGCAAGACGTTATCGAGAATTTTCTCGATCTCGTTCTCGACAACGACACGGCCAGGCGAGCACGACGGACTGACACCACAAAGCCCTGATTGACATGGCGGCGGCACGGAGGACTCTGGCGATGCGGCCGGGGCTTTGTGCGCCCCGCGCGCCGTCTGCGCGACTGCCGGTGCGGTGGACTCGGCGACACAGCCAGCCGTCTCTTCGCAGAACACTTGCCAGCGTGGCTTCGGATGCGCGGCCGCTGTTCGACGTCGTGGTGATCGGCGGCGGCCACGCGGGGACCGAGGCCTGCGCGGCAGCAGCACGGACGGGCGCGCGCACGGCGCTGGTGACGCCCAAGCTGGACAACCTGGGGGTGTGCTCGTGCAACCCGAGTTTCGGCGGCATCGGCAAGGGCATCATCCTGCGCGAGATCGACGCGCTGGACGGCCTCGCCGGGCGGGTGATTGACGAGGCGGCGGTGCAGTTCCGGGTGCTGAACCGGAGCAAGGGCCCGGCGGTATGGGGGCCGCGGGCGCAGATCGACCGGACGCTGTACAAGAAGCACATGCGGGCGGCGCTGGAGGGCTACGCGAACCTCACGATCATCGAGGGCAGCGTGTCGGACATTGTGGTGGCGCCTATGGACGTGGCGACGGCGGCGGCGGCGGCGGCGACGGGCGAGGCGACGGAGGCGCACAGCCGGATCACGGGGGTGCGGCTGGAGTCGGGCGAGGTGCTGCCGACGGGACGGGTGGTGATCACGACGGGCACCTTTCTGGGCGGCGAGATCCACATCGGGCTGGAGACGTACCCGGCGGGGCGGCTGGGCGAGGCGGCGACGTTCGGGCTGAGCCGGTCGCTGCGGACGGCGGGCCTGGCGCTGGGGCGGCTGAAGACGGGGACGCCGCCGCGGCTGGACGGGCGGACGATCGACTACGGGGCGCTGGAGGCGCAGGCGGGCGACGAGCCGCCGGTGCCGTTCTCGTACCTCGACGACACGGTGGCGGCGGACGGGCGGCAGCTGGTGTGCCACGCGACGTACACGAACGCGGCGACGCACGCGATCGTGCGGGCGCACCTGGACCAGACGGTGCACATCCGGGAGTCGGTCAAGGGGCCGCGCTACTGCCCGTCGCTGGAGAGCAAGGTGGTGCGGTTCGGGCACAAGGAGCGGCACATTGTGTGGCTGGAGCCGGAGGGCTTCGACACGCCCGTCGTGTACCCCAACGGGCTGTCGATGACGGTGCCGGCGGCGGCGCAGGAGCAGCTGCTGCGCACCATCCGCGGCCTCGAGCGCGTGGCCATGCTGCAGCCGGGCTACGGCGTCGAGTACGACTACGTGGACCCGCGCAGCCTGCGCGCGACGCTGGAGACCAAGGCCGTGGCCGGCCTGTACCTGGCGGGCCAGATCAACGGCACCACGGGCTACGAGGAGGCCGCCGGCCAGGGCGTCGTGGCCGGGCTCAACGCCGGCCGCGCCGCCGCCGGCCGCCCGCCCGCGCGGCTCGCGCGCGCCGACGGCTACATCGGCGTCATGATCGACGACCTCGTCACCAAGGGCGTCTCGGAGCCGTACCGCATGTTCACCACGCGCTCCGAGTTCCGCCTGACGGCGCGCTTCGACAACGCCGACGCGCGCCTCACCGCCGCCGGCCGCGCCTGGGGCGTCGTCGGCGACCGCCGCTGGGCGCGCTTCGTCGCCGACCGCGACGCCGCCGCCGCCCTGCACGCCGCCCTCGCCGCCACCGTGCTGTCGGCCCCCGCCTGGCGCCGCCTCGGCTTCCGCGTGCGCGACGACGCCCGCCGCCGCAGCGGCCTCGACATCCTGCGCCTCGCCGGCGTCGACGGCGTCGACGACCTCGCCGCCGCCGGTGCCCTCGCGCCCGCCGCCGCCGCCGCTGTCGCCGCCGCGTCGCCCCGCGTGCGCCGCCGCGTCGCCATCGCCGCCCAGTACGCGCCCTACGAGGCCATGCAGCGCGCCGAGCAGGCCCGCGTCGCCCGCGACGAGGCCCTGCGCCTGCCCACCACGCTCGACTACGCCGCCGTCTTCGGCCTCAGCGACCCCGAGAAGGCCGTGCTCGCCGCCACCCGCCCCGAGACCCTCGCCCAGGTCCGCCGCCTCGAGGGCGTCACGCCCACCGGCTGCGTGCGCCTGCTCGACCACGTCCACCGCCAGCAGCGCGCCGGCGCTGTTCGCGCGCACCGCAGCCGCCCGCCGCCGCCGCGCGCCGCCGACGAGATCGTGCTGCCGGTCGAGGGCGACCTGGCCACCATGGACGCGGAGGCGCGCGTGGCCGACCTGTCGCGGTGAGGCTGGGCCGGGGCTTGTACGATAGGGCCGACGCGACGGCATGACATGGTGGAGAGCGAATGCACGGTAGGATAGCAATCATGCGAGCCCCACGGGGCTTCGTTGCGTGGCCGCCCTGTCTATTTTGTGTGGCCGTAGCATACAAGGAGTCCTCTTCTCCCTCCACCATTCCCGGCCGTTGACGCTGTCCCCGTATCGTACACGCCACCCCAGCATGGCCGCTACTTCTTGGGCCGGTTCTGCGTCAGGATCTTGACGGCGTCCTTGCTGACGACGTAGCTGAGGCCGCTCCAGACGGTCGTCACGGCGACGACGTACTGCAGCGCCGTGAGCGCGGGCGCGAGGTCGTAGGGGCCGCCGAGGACGGCCGACACGGCGGGCGCCGCGACCACGGGCGCGGCCGTGGTGGCGGCCATGAGGGCGAGCTGCAGAAAGGTGTTGTACTTGCTGATCGTGGTCGGGCGGACCTCGGCGGACGGCAGCGAAAAGTCCCAGTAGCGCGCGAGCGTCTTGGGCGGCGGCAGCGAGATGTAGCGGTAGTAGACGGCCGAGACGGCGAGGCCGGCGTCGCGGCCGAGCACGAGCGCGGCGAGCCACAGCGGCAGCGCGCCGTCGGCCGCGAGGCTGACCACGAGCACCGTCATCAGCACCTTGTCGGCCATGGGGTCGATCACGCTGCCCACCACCGTGCGCAGGTGCCAGCGCCGCGCGATCCAGCCGTCCAGCAGGTCCGACACGCCGGCCGCCACGAGCAGCGACAGCGCCGTGCCGGGCATGTCGTGCAGGATGCAGTAGCCGATGAACGGCGCCGCCGCCAGGCGTGCCGCCGTGAGCATGTTGGGGACCGTGTAGATGTTCTCGCGCGCGGCCGGCGCCGCGCTGCCAGGGGGGGTGGGAGACGAGGAGCTCAGACGGTCAGCCGGCGCCACGGACGTGCAGACACGCTCCGGCACATACCTCGTCTTGTCGGAGAGCCGGCGCACCGTCAGCGGCACGGCGTCCCTCCCGCGCGCCCGGCACGACAGCCGCGCCGGGACGCGGCAGCCCGCCACGGCACCGCCCACAAACGCGCGGCGCGGCAGCAGCGGCAGAGCGGCCGCCGTCGACACCGAGATCGCCGTCCGCGCCGGCGCCGGGCGCGAAGCAGCCGACACGCCGGCCGGCACCCGGCGCCAGCTGCCGCATTGGGCGGCCGCGCTCGCAGTGCGCCGCAGCATGGTCCGGACAGGCGGGCAGACAGGCAGGTAGAGGTTGGGCGCGGTCGAGGCGAGGCGAGTCGAGGCCGCAGCAGCAGTTCTCGTGGATGACGAAAATTGGCAATCCCCATCCGGCGGAACGGGTCCGCACTGCGGGATGGCCCGCTGTGGGGCGCTTACGTAATACGACCACCAGTCACTGATCACACCTGCACGCTGAATGACTGGATATCGCTATGTACACGCCAGGCGAGCGCACAGGCCGCTCGCGCTCCTCCCGCCCTACCGCCGCCCAAGCTCCTTGCGCAGCCGCCCGGCGGCCGTCGTCGGCGGCGGCTCCGGCCACGACGACACGGCATCGTCCACCTCGTCCCAGAAACTGCGGGCGTTGTGGATGGTGGTGCCGCCGAGCACAATGCGCACGCCGGGCGACGACGCGTTGAGGCCGGCGACGGCCTTGGCCTCCTCGTACGTGGCGCCGCCGATGAGGAAGACGATAATGTCCTGGGGCTTGTCGCGCGTGGTGCCGCCGCCCTCGACAAAGGGGTACTGCTGCTCGCGCAGGCGGCCCTTGATGAGGTTCTGCAGCGTGGCCTCGAGCAGCGGCGTGTGCATCGTGTAGACATTGTCGACGCCCTTGAGCCCGCGCAGCGCCTTGCTCGTGCCGCTGAAGATGCCCGACTGCTCAAACAGCTCGGCGATGCCGCCGGCGCCGGCGTCGGCGCCGGCACCGGCCCGCAGCGAGTGCTGGTACGCGAGCAGCTTGGCGACCAGGTCGGCCTGGCGCGCGGGCACGCCGCCGGCGGCCGTCAGCAGGTCGACGAGCATGGGCAGGGTGCTGCTGCTCTGGCTCTGCTTCTCGTAGCGGAGGGCGTAGAGGGCGACGAGCCCAAGCTTGTTCTCGGCGGTCACGGCGGGGTTCTGGATCAGTTTCTGGACCGTCTGAGCTGTTAGAAGAGTGGAATGAGAGTGGAAGAAAGTGGAAGAAAGTGGAAGAAAGTGGAAGAAAGTGGAAAGAAAATGGAATGAAAGTGAAAAGACTCACCTTCAAGTCGGCCGCGTGGTTGTCGTTGCAGGCGATGCTCTGCTCGCACTCGCTGACCTCGAGCAGGTTCTCGGCGCCGACGCGCTTGCTGAGCTCCGAGATCAGGTGGACGTGCTTGCTGACGTTGCCGGAGAGCTTGCGGAACTCGGGGTACTCCTCGACGAAGCGCTTCATGTCGGCAATGGACTCGAGGTTCTCGTTGTTCTTGTGGCGCGACTGGAACTGCTCGACGTACTCCTTGACGTTGGAGCCGAGATCGCCAAAGTTGAGGAACATGTTCTTCTTGAAGAAGGGGTCCGTGTCCTGCGACAGCACGATCTCGCGCAGCTCCGGGGGCGTGGGCGTGCCGGCCGCCGACGGGCCGGCGGCGGCGTGCGCCTGCAGCTCGACGCGGCCGCTGCGGATGCCAAACATCTGGTGGACCATGGCCTGGTACGTCCACTGGGTCAGCAGCGGGGTGACGGGGTCCTCGCGGCGGTCGAGCAGCAGCAGGATGGGCGGCGTGTCGACGGGGCGGAAGTGGAAGAGCTGCTGCTCGTCCTGGGCTATGCGGTAGCGCACCTCGCCGGCAAGCTTCTTGGCGAGCAGGCTGCCGCGGGCGTAGCGGATGAGCGGCTTCTTCTTGAGGGCCAGCAGGGCGGCGAGCACGCCCTCGGTGGCGCGCTGCAGGGCGTCGGCGTGCCAGGCGTCGGCCGAGGCGCCCCAGACGTGGCGGACGGGGCCGGCGGCAGCGGGGATCTCGAGCGAGAAGAGGTCCGGGTTGACGACGACAAAGTCGGCAAAGTACTCGTGGACGCGCTTGACGACCTCGTGGTCGTCGGCCTCGGCGAGGCGCTCCATGGCGCTCTTGGGCAGCACGTTGCTGAAGAAGAGGCTGTACTCGCCGTAGAGGGGGTCGCGCAGCTCCTCGACGAGGCGCTGGATGGAGTCGGGCGACGGGCGCACGAAGCAGACGCAGCGCAGGTGGCGCATCTTCTCGCGCTTGGCATTGTCGAGGCGGTCGGTGAGGTAGACCTCGTGGGCGAGGAGCGCCGACTGCGTCGTGGCCGTCGACACGATCGCCACGGTCTCGCGGTCGAGCAGCAGCACCTTCATCTTGGCCGAGAGCGCGGGCAGCGCGCCGGGGGGGGGTGCGAGGGCGCCGGCAGCGGTGCCGCTGTCGCCGGCGGTCACCATGCGGGCGATGTAGCCGGAGACGGCCTGGAAGAGATCCATGAGGGCAGCCCAGCCAGCGAGTCGCCCAGACGCGGCCGTTCCACGTCGCGATGCCAAAAAAGCCGATGCAGAAGGCAAAGAGCCGAGCGCCAGACGCGGCACGTGGCAGTCTGCGCAGGCCGTGTGGCAATGCGGCGCAGTCGGGAGGCTGTCGGAGGCTGTCGGAGGCTGTCGGAGGCTGTCGGAGGCTGTCGGAGGCTGTCGGAGGCTGTCGGAGGCTGTCGAGGCTGTTGGCGTGCTGTCGTTGGCTGGTCGAGGCGAGTGGAAGGTGAAGCGTTCAAGATGAAGCAAAAAGCAAAAGTACAGAGATGCGCAGACGACAGCGACCCCCAGCGCAGCTTCCGTTTTCGAGCGCCAACAGAGCTCGGCCGATAAGATAAGAGTTGCATTAGCGCGGCCAACTACGTAGCGAAGTGCAAAGTCAGCGGCGCCCAAAAAGACGAGAAGCTTCATGAGCCGCACCAACTGCACGAACTGCATGCACTGCACCGCACCCGCACCGCGCAGCGAGACGAGATCCGCCGTCTTCCCAGCAAGCCATCCGCGCCCGTCTCCGTGACCCGCAGCCAGCGTCTGCGGCCGGCTGCGTTGCCGGCTTTTCGCTTCGCCCGCCGGGCTTCCGCCTGCTCCGCCAGCTTCTCGCCGACGCCATGGCTGCCGAGACGTGTCCGACGCGGGCTGAGCCAACGTGAGTGTGGTGTGGGGTGTCTGGACGTACTGGTGTGCCGGCGCTGCGTGGCCGATGTCCGGCCGCGATCTCAGATTCTCCTCCTCTCCTCTCCTCTCCTCTCCTCTCCTCTCCTCTCCTCTCCTCTCCTCTCCTCTAACGCTCGCAGCCTCTCGTTCACGCAGGGCCTGATCGTCGGCCAGCTGTCGGTGGTGCTCCTCGTGGCCGCGTTCATCAAGTTCTTTATATTCGGCGACGCGCCGTCGCCCGAGGCCACGGCGACGCAGCGCGCAGCCGAGCGGCGCACGCGCACCGAAGCGCACAAGAAGTCGCTGCTCACGCTGCGGCCGACGCGCGCCGACGATGCGAGCGCGAGTGTGAGCGGCGGCGGCGGCGGCGGCGACAGCCTGCAGCCGCCGGCGGCGGCGCACAGCCGGCGCAAGTCCAGCGTGCTGCGGCGGCCGCCGACGCTGACGATCGGCTCGATCCTCGACAAGACGTACTACCGGGTCGACAGCCACCAGCCGGAGAGCCTGGACTGGTTCAACGTGCTGATCGCGCAGACGATTGCGCAGTTCCGCAACGACGCGCAGCACGACGACGCCATCCTCACGTCGCTGACCAAGGCGCTCAACGGCACGTCGCGGCCCGCCTTTGTCGACGAGATCCGCGTGACCGAGCTGAGCCTCGGCGAGGACTTTCCCATCTTTAGCAACTGCCGCATCATCCCCGTCGACGAGGACGGCTACGCCAGCGGCCCGGCCGCCGCGGGCGGCCCGGCCACGCGGCTGCAGGCCCGCATGGACGTCGACCTCAGCGACATGATCACGCTGGCCGTCGAGACGAAGCTGCTGCTCAACTACCCGCGCCGGCTCGCCGCCGTGCTGCCCGTCGCGCTGGCCGTGTCCGTCGTGCGCTTCAGCGGCACGCTGTCCGTGTCCTTTGTGCCGAGCAACCCGTCGCAGGCGACGCCCACCAAGATGATCTTTGCCTTTCTCGACGACTACCGCCTCGACTTCTCCATCCGCAGCCTGCTCGGCAGCCGCTCGCGCCTGCAGGACGTGCCCAAGATCGCCCAGCTCATCGAGTCGCGCCTGCACCGCTGGTTCGACGACCGCGCCGTCGAGCCGCGCTTCCAGGAGATCGCCCTGCCGAACCTGTGGCCGCGCATGCGCAACGCCCGCGGCGGCAACGGCGGCTGCGGCGGCAGCGGCGGCAGCGGCGGCGGCTCCGGCGGGCCGCCCAGCGAGGACATCTTCATGGCGCCCGACGTCGCCGCCGCCGCCGCCGCGCCCAGCCTGCCGCCCGGCATCGTCCCCGGCATGGCCGCCGCCGCCCTCCACCCCAAGACACGCCCCGGGTCCCGCGACTCGCGCGACTCGCGCGACACCCGCGACACCCGCGACCCCCGCCGCGAGGCCGACACCGAGACCTGGCTCGAGCGCCAGCAGCCGCACTTGCAGGCGCTGCCCACAGCCGCGGCGGCAACGCTGGCCCAGGCCCAGGCCCAGGCACAGGCCCAGGCCCAGGCACAGGCCCAGGCCCAGGTCCTGCGCCACCGGCCACGGCCGCGGTACGACGATGTGTACTCGATGCCGGGATCGTTGCCGGACCTCAGCGTGGACCCGCACGGCTGAACGGTGGCGTGGCCTGCTCCTACGGCAAGAGGACCTCCCTTTACATGTAGTTATACTCCGGTTGCATATCGCGGTGGTGCATTTACGGCGGATCTGGAAAACACGGTGTTTTTGCTCTTTGGGGGTTCGTGGGCTGGCAGGTAATGCAACAATAGAAACTTACGTTGCTTTTGGCTTTTAGGTGGGTATATTCGGAGGATGGAACGTATAATAGATATTGCTTCTACTTTAGCAAGCCGAGATTGAAACGAAGAGGTAGGGCAATCAAACGATACTATCAATTGGATAGCCAGACCGATCAGTCAAGTAAAAAATCAAAAAGAAAGACTAGAGTAGGTCAGAGGAATAGATTGCGCATTGGCATGTCCTGGGAACAGTACGAAGAGGAAAACCAAACAAATAACGTGCAGCGAGTGCAGCCCGGCAGTTCCTTTACCAGAGACTAGGAACCAAAGTAGGGTCTTTGGACATATATCAATAGTTTTACCATGGCCTTTCCGGAGTGTGGTCTGGGTTTAAGCAACTCCAAGAGAGCGACTTCATGCGCGTGAGACAAATCTGCGATCGACCTCGTAAGCCAGAGTTTATGTCGGAGCGGTATTCTCAGCCATTGTGCGTAAATGACCGCGTCGTCCTCACATCCATAGGCTTTGTTACTGCAGCACACGTAACACTGCACGTCACTGTTGACCCAGCCGAAGTATGCTGAGTCTGTTGACCCAGCCAAAGTATGCTGAGTCTGTTGACTCAGCCAAAGTATGCTGTGAGTCTGTTGACTCAAAGTATGCTGTGAGTATGCTGTCATTATGGCTCGTAATGCCTCGAGCCCTGCTCGCCATATATACACGTCATGTCAGGATATAGAACGCCCTCGTCCAGCAATATCAAGCTCCCGTCGCCCGTCCGGTGCGCCGTGTCCCAAGTCGACTCCAATCCAGAAAATACCAAACTCGCTTGTGCTAAAATGCGGACCGCGTGCGGACATCCTGTGCTGTTAGCAATGAAAAAAAATGAAGTCATCGAAATCAAACAATCAAACACATCAAGATCAAAACACATAAACGCATCAAACAAACACAAACACAAACAAACACACTCACCGAGATCTTCCGCTCAATCTCCCGCACCGACCGGTCCAGCTCGCCCGCAATCATCTGCTTCTTCTCGCGCGGCAGCAGGTTGAACCGCTCGCACAGATCGCCGTCAATCACGCCCTTCACCGGCACATAGTACGACCGGTACATCAGGTGGTCCCGGCCCGCCAGCGGCGCGTCCTCCTGCCGCATGTGCGTCTCGAGGTTCTGGAAAAAGTCGGCGTCGTCGCGGCTCACAAACGGGATCAGCACCCCGATCGTCCCCTGCAGCCCGTTCCACACCAGCACCTCCTGGCCGCCCACCACCAGGCTCGCCTTGGCCACGCTCATCGGCACGTCCTGCGTGTACACGTGCGCCATCAGCCCCAGCCGGCTCGGCGCCCCGTGCAGGTAGCTGCGCGCGTGCACCAGCTGCAGCTCCGAGCCCGCCGCGTCCGCGTCCGCGCTGACCTTGTCGCCCGCGCGCAGGATCCAGAGGTTGCCAAACTTGTCGCCGCCCGCCACCGACTGGTAGTCCACCATCGCCGTGCACGTCGTCCACCGCTTCACCGTGTCGTCGGCAAACGGCAGCAGCTTGTTGACCGCCGCCTTGTACACCACGTACGTCACGCCCTCCTCCACGTCGCCCACCACGATCCGGCTGCCCTGCGTCTGCAGCGTCACAATCAGCTGGTTCGCCACCTCCGCCTGCGCCTTGCGCAGCATCTGCCGCATCCCCAGGTCGTAGATCCGCAGCACCTTGCCCATGCCCACCAGGATCCGCCCCTGGAACGCCACCAGCGCCGACGGCGGCTCCTCCACCTTGGTCTTGTGCAGAAACTCCAGCTGCTTGCCGTCCTCGCTGAACCGGTACGCGTGGATGTACCCCTCCGAGAACTGCCGCGGGCTCACGACAATGTCTTTGCCCGTGCCCACGATCAGGTAGCTCTCGCCGCCGCGGCTCGTAAACGACGCCACCGCCATGCACACCGCCGCCTCGTTGCCCTCCAGCTCAATCGTCTGCGTCACCCCCGGGTCTTCGCCCACCGGGTCGATCACGCTGATGCACGACGCCCACCGGCCGTTGGCCCGCGGGTAGCCAAACTCGTCCGCCGGCAGCACCGGGGCACTGCCGTTCGTTGCCCCCGGCGCCTCCAGAAGCTGGCGGCGCAGATCCGGCGAAAGCGTGTTGTTGTCCGACTCGATCGTGTAGAATACACCGTGCTCCGGGTGCTTCACCAACCGCCGTGGCGTGTACGTCAGCGGAAACGACTTTTGGATGAGCGCGTCGCCCAGCTTCTCAATCGAAAAGATCCTGCCCATGTTAGCGTCTGCCGCGACAGAAGGGTAGGAGGAAGACGGAAACTCGAGAATGGCGGATCAGAAGGAACAATTGATATCAAATGATACTGAGTCCTCATAGCATGGTGCGTAGGATTAATTCCCTTATTGCTCATCATTTGCCACAAAAACACGCAGAAATCGCAAAACAGACCGGATACGTACCGCAAAAAGTTGCCGTAGATGCCCACCATGCCCTCCTCGCACTGCTCGCTGCTAAAGTTCCAGCTCCATTCCAGCTCGCCGTAGTCCAGAGGCGCCATGGCAAAGTTCTTGGCCTTGGTGTCGTCGTAGCCCAGCCACGGCCGCGAGCTCAGCGCCAGCACACACACGCGGCGCTGCACCGAGACGTGGAACAGCCGCACCGCCTTGGGGCCGAGGAAGCGCTGCCGCGTGTCCGTCAGCTCGCCCGTCACCTCGTCGAGCACCGTCCGCAGGTACACGCCCGAGTGCAGGCCAATGTGGAGGTACAGCGCCGAGCCGCCGTCGGACGAGTCGTCCATGCCCATGATCAGCAGAGACGACGGCGCCGCCGTCAGCGCCTGGATGGACATGTTGTCCAGCGTCGTCTCCGGGTCCAGGCTGAGCACGCGCACCGTGCAGTCGTCGCAGCCGACCGCCAGGTACGAGCTGCGCAGACGGCCCTCAGGCACCGTGCCCAGGCTCAGGCACGTCACCGTGCCAAACATCTCCTTCTTCTCGTCGTACTCGGCGAGCGAGCCGTCGCCGTCCATCTCAAAGTACACAATCTCGCCCGAGCTCAGCGCCACCGCCACCTGCCGCTCGTTGGTCGCCGCCGTGACAATCGTGCGGTGCTGCGGCGCCGCCCACTCGTTGACGCGCCCGTCGCGAATGTGCCGGATGCCCTTGGGGTGCACCTGGATCAGGCCGTCGTCGCCGAGCTGCTGCACGGCCAGCGTCGGCACCGACGCGAGAAAGCCCGTGTCGGTGACCTCCTCGACCGTCTCGCCAATGCTCAGCACGAGCGTGCCGTTGTTGAACGACAGCACAATGTACGAGTCAAACTCGTCGTCCCGCCGCACCTTGGTGGTCCACACGGCCGTCGGCGTGCCTGGCAGCTGCGATGCGACAATCTCGTTGACTTCCAGAGCGTGTTTCAGCATCCGGAACGTACTGCGCGCGCCGTTGCCGCAGACCGAGTAGATCTGCGGCGCATCGTCGTCGGTCAGGTTGGCCACCTTGCAGTCGAGCATCGGGTTGGTGGCCTCTACGCTCTCCACGAGCGCCAGGTTTTCCGCCGTCCGCGGGGAAAAGTAGACCGGGTCGTACGACGCGGCGGGATCGGCCTGGAAGTGGTCGCTGGAGAACTCCAGCTCGTCGTCGTCGTCTCCGAGCTTCTCGAACTGGTAGAACTGGTGGTTGCCAAACTCCGAGGCCACAAAGAGGAAGCCGCTCTTCAGGATGCAGAGGTTCGTTGCCACGGGGACCGTGTCAAAGTACTTGATCTTGAGGCGCAGCACCTCGCCCGTCGGGTTTCCGTCCTCGTCCTCGACCATGTCGAGCGTCAGCTTGAACAGGTCGCCGTCCTCGGTCTGCAGCAGGAAAAAAAAGGCACCGGCGCTGCCTTTCAGCTTGTGCATGACGCCCGCCACGATCGTCCGCTTGCGGTTGGGGTCCTCGGTCGCGCCCTTCCTCCGCGGAACGGGCACCCGGAAGGCCTCTTGGTTCGAGTGGCGGTATGTAATGTTCTCCTCGCCGCACACCAAGACGCCACTCGGGCCGTCATTGCCGCCCGGGACCTGGAAGAGCATGGACGCGGTCGGGTCGACGGTGTCGGACCAGCGACGCACGACGTGGTTGAGGCCCAAGTCCAGCTCGTAGTATACCAGCAGGGTCTCGGACTCGCGATAGGCCTCGCCGGTCGGGTCCTGGTCGGACTCGGCGTAGTCCAGCTCGAGAGCGGCGAAGACGGGGTTGGCGTAGCCCACGTCCAGCGCCACCATGGAAATGACAATGACGCCGGGCTTGTGCGCCTCCAGGGGCGACGAGATGGTCAGCTCGGCCTGCGCATTGCGGTTCAGGACGTAGACGAGCTTGTTCTTCTCGACCGAGGCGATCAGACAAGCGCGGCCCTTGGGGTCGGCCGCCAGGTACTGGCCCGGCACGACGCGGCGCACACCGGACTTTCCAAATGTTTCCAATTGGCTCCGCTGGAAGCGGTTCTCCGCCGGGTTGTACTCGACAATCGCGATCCTGCCCGAGTCCGTGGCCAGAATAATGTAATCTGTGCGCAAGCGCAAGGCCGAGGTCAGTACACTGTTCTGCTGCCAGGCCTTCCCCGTCCTTTTCGACCATCGCGGCACAGCCAGGCGCTTCCGACACGTCTAGACTGCTTGGGTGTCACTACGTGACTCTGCCGAGTGGAACGAAGGGGAAAGGGGGGGAGACATACCTTTGCTGCTTCCAGCCAGCCGGAAGGCGGCAATGGCGCGGATGATGCCAAAGACGTCGTGGGTCAGCACGGTGATGACCTTGCCCTGGGCGGGATCGGGCCGCAGCAGCGACAGACGCGAGCCCGAGACTGTCAGGATCTGCTGCTCCTTGGTGCCGGAAAACTGGCCGAGGATGGCGTGGCTGATGTTGGAGGGCGGCTGGATCGTCAGCGAATACATAAACATATTCGACGTGGCGGTCGCCATGATGGCGGTGTCTGGGTCCCCGCGAAGGGGAGGCCTGCGCAGCGCGCCCGGGAGAGATGGCGGGAAGGGAGTGCGGGAGCGAAGCTGACGGGCAGCTGGGAGAAGGGAAAAGGACGACGAGCGGAAAACAGGGTCCAGGAAAAAATCAACAGAGCTTTAGCTGGCGATGGCGGGGCGGAACATTTTAAATCCGTGGCCAATCAGAGGCGGCACGACCGCGGGCTACTGCGCACTGTATTCGTACAGCAGGCATACGGAGTACTCGTAGTGGCTGCGAAGTAGCGCGGAAATTCAGAGCGAAAAAGCGAAAAAGCGAGTGGCAGAGACCTCAGACCACCACCCGGCCGACATCTCGCACCGGGCACCGAACACAGACCCGCCGAGAGCTGTGTGATTGCGCGTGCGAGCGGCGAACAACAAGATGGCCACCACAGAGCCGACCATGCGGGCCCTGCTGGCCAGCGTGTGCCGGCAATGCTCGCGGTCGTGGACGGCGCGGCCGAAGCTGGCGGCGAGCCGGCGCGCGGCGGCTTCGAGCCGGACCAAGGCGATGTGGGCACGGCCGGCGGCGGCGGCCGCGGGCGGCGGCGCGGCGGGCGCGAGTGCGGGCGCGCGGCCGGGCCGGCTGCTGCCGGAAGAGGAGCGGCGGCCGGGGCCGGCGGCGGCGCAGCGGCGCGGCGTGGCGACGCAGGCAGCGGCGGCGGCGGGCGACGCGGTGCTGGCGGAGGACGACCTGTTCCACCCGATGGCCGAGTCGCCGATCGCGGACATGCGGCGGCGGGCGGCGTACATCCGGACGCACGCGTACTGTCCGCACCCGCACCACGCGGCGCACGGGGCGGCGGCCGACGCGCCGCCGCGGCTGCAGGCGCTGGCGCGGCTGGAGGGCGGGGCGGCGCAGGCGCCGGCGCACGTGGACTTTGCGTGCCCGGACTGCGGCGTGCCGGTGTACTGCAGCGAGGCGCACTGGATGGACGACTACGAGGCGCACCTGCAGATCTGCGACACGCTGCGGCAGATCAACGAGGACGACCACGACCTGCGGTCCGGGCGCGCGTTCCCCGAGTTCGAGTACCCCGGCGAGCAGATGGCCGAGGCGCTCGTCAACATGACCAGCTGGGACACGCTGCTGTACACGCGCGGCTTCGCGGCCATCAACGACGACCGCAGCATGCGGCAGGTGACGCGGCTGCTGACGTACCCGGTCACGGTGGCCAGCGTGCTGCACGAGCTGAGCCCGTACAGCATCCGGCGCGGCGGGCAGCTGACGACCGAGGGCCTCAAGAGCTTCAGCGCGCTGCGCTACACGCTGCACCCGCCGCTCGTCGGCGAGAGCGACAGCGTGCGCGGCATCCGGCCGCAGGCGCCGGCCGTGCGGCTCTTTGTGCTCGGCGCGCGCGCCGAGTCCTCGCTGCCGCGCGACGTCTGGGTGCAGCTGGCGCACCTCTTCCCGCGCGCGCGTCTGCACGTCATCCTCATCGGCCCCGAGAGCATGACCAACCGCGACGACGAGTTCCCGCTGCCGCCGCGCACGCCCGAGAATCCCTGGGGCGCCGTCGTCGAGGACCGCGTCTGGTCGACCATGAAGATCAGCACCATTGTCGACTACTTCCACAACATCCACCGCACCGGCTACTTCTACCCCTACGACCCCTACTTTGACTGCTTCGTGCTCTTCCACCCCGGCCTCGGCCACCCGGCCAGCACGCACGAGTGGGCCGAGACCGTGCCGATGCTGCTCGAGACCAAGGCGCCCGTCATCGTGACAGGCTACACGCAGCACGACATGGAGCGCGACATTGCCTGGGTCAACAAGACGGCCGCCGGCGAGTTCGACCTGCTGATGGAGCCGGGCGAGAACATCTTCCGCAGTCTGCGCTGGGACCTCAACGACCTGGATCCGCAGGACATTAGCTGCGGCAACTGGGGTCTGTGGGCGTTCCGTGGCAAGAGGTGTGTTTTGTCCTTGACCTGGTTTTCTTTTTGATTTGTTATCATTGCCTTGTTCTTTTTTGTTATCATTGCCTGTTCATCTTTGCACCTCCCTCGTCTTGCGCCTCCATTTCGACCCTCCGTCCTCCGTGCCGCTGCTAACATTGCCAGATACGAGGCTACGCGCAAAGAGTAGCGCCCGCATAGTCTGTACAAACATCACATTCTCCTCTTCGGCGCAGAAACTCGCCTGGCTCAGGACGGATGCATGGGTGGCGTTGGCTAGATAGACGGCAACAATATTTGTCTCTGTGTCTGGGTCTCATGATGCCTGTGTCTGTCTGGTCTGAATTCGTCTGGTCTGAATTCGTCTGGTCTGAATCTGTTGGTCTGAATCTGTTGGTCTGAATCTGTTGGTCTGAATCTGTTGGTCTGAATCTGTTGGTCTGAATTCTGTCTGGTCTGAATGATTCGATGTAGATTGTGCTTCGCTGTTGGCAGTCCCAAGGACAGTGCGAAGCCGTCGTATTGTGTGCAGTAATCCGTAGATCGCACTGTAAGCACTGTGTTCCGCGTCTGCGATAACCGATAAGAAGCGCCCGAACATCGCGACATCCGACATCGACACCAACCGGCCACGCCAGCCCTCTCGCCGCGTGCCCTGCCCGCGCCGCCTGCCCCGACTGCCCCGCCCCCGCCTGCACGCCTGCAGCCACCCCACCGCCTGCCGCTGCTGGGCCGACGTCTCGCCCCCACTGCCTGCCGCCGCTGGCCGACGTCTCGCCGTCATGGCGGCCGCGACGACCCCGACCGCCCCGACCTCGCCGTGGGCCGACGGCCGGCGCCTCCGTGTCGAGGCGGACGCGCACAAGGACAGAGACGTCAGCGGGCGCGCGCCGGACCGCCGCGCGCGCCGGCCGGCCGATCCGCTCGCGGACAAGGCCACGGTGCAGCTCATCCGGCGGACGCTGTGCGCCGAGGACGCGACGGTGCCGGCCGGGCCCGGCAGTGCGGCGAGCACGACGGGCAGCGGCAGCGCCCTGCCCATCGGCGACGTGCTGCCGCCGCTGACGAGCCGCAACGACGTCGACCTGCAACTCTACGCCGTCCTCGCCGTCGTCCTGCGCCAGTTCGTCCAGGCCTGGTACCAGCGCATCACGCCCGACAGCCAGTTCGTCACCGAGATCGTCCACATCGTCGCCCACTGCACGCGCGCCCTCGAGCAGCGTCTGCGCGCCGCCGACCTCGAGGCGCTGGTGCTGGACGAGCTGCCGGCGCTGCTCCACGTCCACGTCGAGGGTGAGCTCTTTCGTTTTTCGTCTCTTTTCTTCGTTCTTCGTTCTTTCTTCTCTTTTCTCTCTTCTTTTTCTCTTCTTTCTTCTTTCTTTCTTTCTTCTCTCTTTTCTCTTCTCTCTTCTCTCTTCTCTCTTCTCTTCTCTCTTCTTTCTTCTTTCTCTCTCCTCTCTCTTCTCTCTTCTCTATTCTCTTCTCTCTTCTTTCTTCTTTCTCTCTCCTCTCTCCTCTCCTCTCTCCTCTCCTCTCTCCTCTCTTCTTCCCCCCTCTCATCCCCCGCTAACCACCCAGCCTACCGCATCGCCCACCGCCGCCTCGTCGCGCCGCCCGTCGACACCGACCCGCGCGCCATCTACCACGCGCTGTGTCCGCGGCCGGCGCTGTCGCCGGTGCCCGCCGGCCCCGCCGCCGAGGCCGAGCAGGCCGCCAACGAGGCCGCCTACCGCCAGCTGCTCGTCCGCGGCCTGCTCGCCGTGCTGCTGCCCACCGAGGACCTCGCAAACGGCTGTCTGGCCGAGCTCCTCGACGCGATCCTGTCCGAGCTGCTCGTCGGCAGCGTGCTGGCCCGCCGTGTCGCCGAGCCGTGGATGATGTGGGAGCTCGTCGGCCTCGCCGCGAAGCTGCTGCGCGAGAAGATGGGCGCGGCCGTGGCCAGCACGGCGACGGACACGACCGACACGACCACGACCGACACAAACACGACCGACACAAACACGACCGACACAAACACGACCGACACAAACCCCAACACAAAAACAGACACAAAAACACGCACCTCTCTCACCACCGCCGTCGCGCCCCTCTTCTGGTCCGCCGTCCGCCTCGCCTTCGGCCTCTGGGCCGCGCTGCGCTTCCTCGTCGCCAGCATCGCCCTGGCCCGCACGCTGCCGCCGCGCCACGCCGTCCAGCCCGGCCCGGCCGCCCGCGATGCCACGGCCACGGCCACGGCCGCCACGCCCTCCCCCCCCGTCCTCACCTACAGCCTCTGGTCCGCCGCCGCCAGCCTGGCCGAGCTGCCCGTCCGCATGCCCTGGCTCGCCGGCTGCCTCTCCCTGCTGCAGTGGCTGGCCTTGACCGGACCCGGCCGCCTCGGCGCCCTCAACGGACCCCTGGACAGGTGAGCCCTGCGTCTTGCGTCTTGCGTCTTGTGTTTCGTGTACCTCGCTCTGTTTCTGGCTGGCGGTCCTGCCGTCTGGCGCGCGTGCTGTCACAGCTCGGCCGCCACCCTCGCTCCTTTGCCTCCTTCCGGCCAAAGCGTCGCATCCACCCGCCCTCCCGACCGCGGGCTCGCGGTCTCGCCCCGGCTCGAGCCCCCCTCCCCCTCTCCCCCGGCCTTTCCGCATGCCCGCTCGGTCACTGGACTCGCCCACCCGGCGCCTCTTCTCCACCATCCTTGCTCCACACTCTCGCGACGTCCAACACGACAGGCGGACCGTTAGGCCACAAGCGTGCCGTCTTCCGTCTGCGTCTGCCGAGGCCTGGGCCGTCCGTTTTCTACAGAGATTCGAGATTCAAACACGAGCCACTGCCGCACCCCATTGGCCGCCGCCAGAGTCCCATCGCGTTTTCCGTTGTCCGCATCCGCGCTGGTTCGCCTCTGCTGCCCTCCTTTTCGGCCAATCGCCGTCCAGAGCACCCACTCTCTCCTGCGATTGCTCGGCCTCGCCTGAGCCGCCGGCCAACCAGCAGCCGTCGTTTCGCGCCCGGCCGCCTTTGCTGATCGCCGCGCTCGGCCGCTTCGTACCGCACCTCCTCCCTCGTCCCGTCGCTAGCTGGCAGTCGGCCTGCTTTGCAGCGTGCAGTGTCGCCATGCAGCCGCTCTTCCTCCCCTGTCACTGCACAGCCTGCCATGTACCGGTACCTCGCTGTCTGCCGAGTGCGGCACACACAGGCGCTTCTCGGACCTGCGGCCACCCTCCATCGCTTCTGTCTCACACGCTCCGGAAACGCTTCCGCCAGGACACGGCACATCCGCTATCCCCCATCCGTCGGCCCCGTTCCGCAGCCGACGGGAAGGGGAAACGGCGCGGAAAAGGAGAGGCCGCGCGAGAGACGGAAGGAAAGCGACAAGGCGAGAAGCGACACCAGCCTGTCTGACGGCGTCAGCAGTCTCTCGGTCTTGCCTCGCTCCTCTCTCCCCTCCCGCCTCCCCCCTCCCGTCGCCGTCCTTGCCTGCATTGCGGCCTACCGCTTTCGGCCAACGTGCTGCGGCTGCTGTTGCATTCCTGCACCAAGTCTTCCGCTAGCTTCTGGGGGGTGTCCTTAGAGCCGCACGCTTAGCTGCATGCGCTGACTCCGTACTCGCCGCCTTCTCACCCTACACGGACTGTCCGCTGGAAGCCCTCTGGATGCTCTCCCTTCTACGTCGCCGTGTCCCCTTGATGCCGCCTCCTGGCCACGACGCTCCCCCACGCAGCTACGCGTCCCTCCTGTTCTCTACCGTTCTGTCTTGACAGCAGCTGACCAGCCGCCTGTCGGCGCCAGACTCCTCTCCTACTATCTGTGCAGGTCGCTGCTCGACCCGGCTCTGCTGCCCAACCTGCTGCGCGCCCTGCGCGCCAATCTGTTTCCTGGCAACGTCTTTGGCGCTGCGCCGCCCACGCTCGTGCCCCCCGAATCCCCCGAGCAGGAGGCTGCCCTCCGCCGCCGCACCGCCGAGGCTGTCTGGTCCGTCGTCACCACACGCCCGGCCTCCGAGGCCACGCTGGCCGACATCAACGGCGTCCTCGACGTCTTTAGCGACGCGTATTGCAACAAGCACCTGCTGTATGGCATGCTCGAGGCTGTTATTCTGCGTCTGGCCCCGGAGATGGCCGAGAAGGGCGTGCTGGACCTCTGGGAAGAGCGCCTGAGCTGAGCTGCTTAGAGTGGAAAACGTATCACCTAGGCCTATTTCCTTGGATTGGCGCAGTGGCGTGCGTGTAATGAGATACCCTCTCTACGGAGTGTTTCTTCCTCATCATGTGTAACATGCCATGTCTACAGCGGTCGACTGTCACAAACGAGCACGGGTAAATCACGTTGACAAAGAGAGTCGTCCTTTCTTGTTTTTGCAAATAGCCGGCCCAAGAGTTGTTTTTGTCTTTTTCGTAGGTGTTTATCATCTTTTTTTGGTGGTGTGTCCCAGTTTTTGTTTGAAAAAACAAGGAGGGAGTGCAGGAGCAGAAGAACAGGAGAGAAGCCGGGCAATAAAGGGACGCATCCGCTTGCCGGTTTACCTGCCCTCTGTGCTCTTTACAACTGGCAGAGTCCCCCCTCTGATCTCCCATGGTAAAAGTATGACAATGCCGCCCAGAAAATAGATAATCAGATAAATACCGTTGATCAGTCTCCTCGGAGTTGCTCTTCCAATCTGGCAGCAAAAGGCACACTAGCCCTGTCTTGATCCGGTCCCTTTCCTAGTCCACCCGCCTATACCCAATCCCAAGTTTGGACGTGTGTCCGTTATCCTTCGTTTCTCTAGCCGCGGACTTGCGTCCAAGGATTTGATGGAGGGTCCATATAAGGTGACACACTATGAAATCGAAAGCAACGCAGAGCTATTAACAATACCGCACGCAGACACACTGAATGAAACGCCATACATATAGAATTCGGAATACCCAAGACAATGAATGACATGAGACAGAAATGGAATCGAGGTGAGAAGTAGACCGTAGAAAAACAAGAATGGAAGACGGGAAAAATGAGCAAACGGAAAGCCAAAAAGCCAAAAAGCCAAAGTCGAAAACGCGAAACGAATAGGACAGGTGAAAAAGCGGAAAAGATAGGCATTGCATGCCCGCCCATACCGTTGCCCCATCGTTCGTGGACGCCAAATACGATAGCCGGGAGAGCCCCAGCTGCCAAAGATGCATGAAAAACTCCGTATGAAATACCAATGAGCAAGTCCGTTCCGCGCGCGCAGAGACGTCTTCCCCGAGAAGTAGGTGTCGATGCTCCGCCCGGAGGCAGGCCCCATCCCGCATTCTGGTCGTTGCGTCACCCATTACCATGGCTCCACGCCATATATCCACCATGTACATGTAAAAAGGAAAGGTGCGGATCCAGGAGTCAAGGCGAAGGGTAAGGTACTGAGATGGGAAGGTGTAACGCGGTAGTGGACCACAAGACACCCCCCCAAGCCTCGACTTCTCATTCGACCGCCTGCCTCGACTAGGCAGCCAGCGTCTGCTCTAGCTTGCAGGGGGCCTCGCTTGCCATCTCCACGTCGCCCTCGGGGATCCGACTCAGGCCGCCCATGCCCTGTGCTGCTGCCGCAGCTTTTGCCACCACCTGCTGGTGCTGGTGCTGCTGGTGCTGCTGTTGCTGCTGCTGGTGCTGCTGCTGGCTCCGTAGCTTCTCCGTGAGCCGTATGAGTGTCATGTGGTCGTTCTGGTCAAAGATGCCCTGGTAGTTGCCCACAAAGTTCATCAGCGTTTCCAGCGCCCGCCGCGCGTCCTCCTGCGTCGGAGACCCGGGCGATGAGCCTCCAGACACCGACATGTGTCCGTTTACGCCCAGCGAGTTGGCCGTGCACGGAATCGCCAACAGGCTGCTGCTGCTGCTGCTCCGCCGCAGCTGGGATGACACCACGGTGCCGCCAATCCCGTAAGAGGGAGCCGGCATGTCGCCCATGGGCGAGTCTACGGCTGAAGAGGGCGCCGTTGTCGACACGTGGTGGTGGTGGTACTTGGGCGTCATCGACTCGGCCATTGCCGCATTGTGCTGTGCTTGCTGCAAGGCCTGCTGTGCATTCTGGCCGGGGCTCATGTACTCGAGATTGAGCGCCGGCAGCGTCTGGCTGCGCGGCCGCTGGAAGTTGGAGCTGCCGGGCGGCCCCATGGCTTCGTGGGGCAGAAAGGAGCCCACGTTCGAGTCGGGTGAAAAGGAAAAGGGCAGGCCGCCGGGACTCATGGCGCTCCCCGAGAACGAAGACCCAGGCGTCTCCGTGTAGGCGCTGGAAAGCGACGTCGAGCTTGGGTTGTTGCTGTGCTTGTACGTGCCCACGCCGTTCAGCCCCATGCCCATGCCCATGCTGCTACCCATTCCCGCCAAACTTCCGGAATGCCCTCCCGGACCCGTGCTGGGGCTAGACGTCTCGGGGTGGAAGCCTATAAAGGTCGACGGGACTCCTGCACTGACGACCTCCCTCTCTTCATCGCTCCGGTTTCCCGAAAGAGGCGACACCGACGGCCGGCCGTTGGGCGAGACTGGTGACCGTGCATTGGAATGGTCCATGGGTGTGAGCGACGGCGAGTCTATCGATCTCGCCAGAATCGAGTCCATGCGGCGGTCTGGGATGTTAGTCTCAGACGCTCGCCGCACTAGCCTTCCGGAGCCGATGCCGTTCTTTTGTTTGAATTTCTCCAGCCAGCTGGTACTGCTGGCTTTCACGACAGTTTCGGGATTCCCCGTGCTTGCTGCGAAAAATCGGAATTTGTCTTTGATTTCGGCATCCGTCACCGGACCGCCCGTCTTTTGGACGTTGCGTATCCAGTTGGATAGCGCCCGTTCAATGTCAGGAAACTTGCCTCTTGCCTTCCTGCCAGGCGACATGCTGCGGTCCTCCCTGCTGATAAACTTGTCCTTGTTCCGCAAAACTTTCGATACCGTGCTATTTCCTGTCAACCCACAGTCGTACATAATGAAGGGGAAACAGGAGCGGGACAGCCACGGAAGCTAGAGAGGCAACAACGAGCAGACCAAATACAGGAGTGGAGTATCCGCACAAAAAGATGATTATCGTACCTTCGTTCCACCCCGAAGAGACCGCCAATCTCAGACTGCTTTACGCCCGGGTGTGCCTCGGCGTATTCGCACATCCTGCGGCGGTCATCGTCCGTCAACATTCGGCGCGGATTGCTTTTCCCTTCTCGCTCATTCAGCCTCGTCGTCCGCAGCGGAGGGGGCGCTACAGGCTGCCCTCCACGTGAAGGATGGCAGACAGCATGCGGCGGAGTCGTCGACGGATAGGTATTAGTTGGATTTGTCAACATGCTTGGCCATGTCGGGTTGGATGGTACCATCAGCATCGGCAGGTGTGAGTGATGCTGATGTTGAGGCAAGGACGGCATGGACACTGGCGGGGAAGATTGGGTGTCATGATGATGCTGCTGCTGCTGCTGTTGTTGTTGTTGCTGATGCGCATGTGCCTCTTTATCTGACATGTGTGGATGGAGGGGAGCCGGCATCCTGTTTATTGACTCTGATGGCAGTCCAGTAGGCATGACGTGGCCGGCAATGGGCGGCAAGTATGCAAACTCATCGCCGTAGCCAGAAACCGTAGACTGTGGGTAAGAATGCATGCTAGCCCAGTTGTTGCTGCCATATTCCGAGTTTTCCTGTGCAATATGTGTCTCTGCGTCCACGCCAGTCGATGTGATAATTCCGTTGTGCATCCTGCCTTTTACACAAGAGAGTCTGAAAGACACCCTTGCTGTTGCGGGAGCGTCGGACTGGGCCTCTAGATCTATACAAGCGGGAACAGGTGGCTATGGGAAGATGTCTCTGGAGTAAATTTGGGAAATGAAAGCAAGAAAACAAAATGTCAAGGATAGAAGCAAATAAACAGTAGTCCTTCTCTGCCGATAGGTGTCTCGAGAATGGGTGATGAAGTGGGCGTGTATCTTTCCTCTGATGGCGTCTTTGTCAACGACCTGTTTGTTTTTCTTGTCCTGTCGTCGTTGAAAAACACTGCGGCGAGGCCGCCTCGTCGTATGGATTGGCAGTGACCGGCTGGAAGCAGTGTGTTCTTCACCAACTAGAGGAAAGCTTGCACGGCATGGACTTGGTGTGAAGGATGAAAATTGTGCAAGCACTACAGTATGCAGCGTTGGCGAGGCTTTAAGGGGGGGACAGATTGTGGCTCGCTGGTCTCCTACCAACGGCTGGGCCGTTAGTCGGGTGTGGGTATCTGTAGTATACGTACCCTCGGCACGGCTCCTAAAACAGTACAGTGCAATGCGAGGCCGGAAGCTGTAACATTCGTAGAGACGAGAGGGGATAAAAAGGGAGGGGGAGAGTGGCGGCAGGGGGGTATCAGTCCAACAGGAGAACAAACGGTGCAAGCCGTTGGAAAAGATCTGTCGACGGGAGTGATGAATAGCGTTCTGCTGTCTCTCGTCCCTCGACTACTCCGTATCCTCCTCGCAGCTAGTTGTGTCGCTGTTGCCGCCGGTCGTCTGGTCTTATCGGATTGTCTTTTGGTCCGCGGCTGTCTCACGTTCCTTCGGCCTCTGCAGTACTGCTCTGCTCGTGATTTCTGGCGTCTAACGGCAGTCGTCGGCGACACCAAGCGGCTCGTCCTGCTAGCCGCCCGCCTTGTTCCTACGACGTAGGTTGAGTACTGGTAGCACGAGCGTTGCTGTCGATCGAAAAGCGCCTTGCTGCCATATAGAAATGCTGGTAGGATCGGCCGGAGGAGGCGTGCCACTGTCCGCCGTCACGGTGCTGGTTGCGGAGAGAATAGAGATGATGGTCCAAGGAGATGGCAAAGGTAGTTTGGATTGCAACGAAGAACACTAGTCTGACACCAAGCCAGGCAAGACAACCAAGACGTATTGGAGGTTAGGCAAGCCCAAACGGTGCATCCGGCGAGAAAGCAACAAGTCTTGTAGCAAAGAAAGTGCAAGAGGTGCAGTAGCAAGCCGTAATAGATGCACGGACAGTCGACTACTCGAGAGGTAGAGGCATGTGCGGCGTGTATATGTATGTATCGGCAAAGACCACATCCCAGGGGGGGTGTGCCAATATCGACTTTGACAGGCCCTCAAGAGGGAAGGGGGTGTATGTATGAGGTTGATGCATTTGTACTCCGTGTGGACGGACGACAGACCAGGTAGGATTAAAAAAGGATAAGAAAATACCGAGCAAGGGCATGAAGAGGGCATAAAAAATTATTCGTACTCGATACGCGGCATACCAAGTCCATAAACTGCTGTAACTTGGGGCGTGTTGGTGGAAAGACAGGATCGTGGACTAGACGAGGTGCAGACGTTTGCTTTCGAACGAGTGCGAGGGAGAGATCTCGAACTCCGAGAGAGAAACTGCTCCATAGAAGGGCTCGCACGCGGCAGTCGTGGGTGGGATAGACTACGAGCACCGGTGCTCGTAAATTGGGAGAACAAGGACGGGGTCTAGGGCGTTCAAGTCCGGTCCAAGACGCTGAACTAGTATGTATCGAGAGCTACCGCCTCGTCTGAAGTCGAGTATGAGCACTTGCTACCGGCGGCTCTGGCAGGCTACTCGTCTGCGTTATGCCCCGAAGAGAAGGTAGTCAGAGACAGCACGTCCACTAGAACTAGGCCTGCGGGCAAGGCACGGGGTGCCTCTTCCGCGCGTCTTGTGCGTTCCGTCTTCACCGAACGGTGAAATGTTGGGGGCGGCCACCGCAGCCCTATTGCATGCCCCATGCAGGACGGAAGATGACTGTGGCGGTGAATAGGTAAAGGTACTCGTACTCGAGACGGCAGTCGCCCGCCCGACTCCTGCACCCAGCACCCGTTCGCTCTGGCACGGCCAAGCAGAGGCCCGTGGACTCCTCTTTGACAGGTCAAAAAGCCGGCTCGCGCTCGCCTCCCACAGCCGCAGGGCACCGATGGCGGCTCAGCTGTGCACAAAGCCCGGAGTATTACTCACAGTCGCTCGAGTCCCCGTTCTCGCAATGCGTCCGTGCAAGGGCAAAGCCCGCTGACGCAGGCATCATCGCGATCAGCGCCGCCCACGCGAGGCACAGGCGCCCTGTCCGTACGTATGACCGCTACGAGCGGACAGACTCGGCTTGAATGTGGTGGGCCTCTGGGCCGTGCTCATCGTCAAGAGTCCTCGTACTCCGTACGCGTACCGGTACAAGCACGAGTCCATGCTTCGTACAGAGGACTCGTGCTCCTAGTCTGAATCTGTCCCCAGTGGGCCACAAGCCGACGACAAGCCGACAGACCAGGGGTGCTCGTAGGTGGGGTCTCGATTGTGTGGTTGACCAGTTTTTCTCGCAGCGGCTTGCCTGCCTTTTCTCCATCTCCCCCCATGTCCAAGTGCAGCTGACAAGCGAAGGATCGCACGAGAGGCTAGTAGAATCCAGTATCGAGCCGTCGCGACGCGGCGCCCCGAAGTCGAAGCGCACATCACCCCTTCCGCGCCTCTCTTTGGCCGATTGCAAAACGGCCGCGGGAGAGGTGGACCGCCAGTCGTGACCTTGGACACCCTTCTTCGTCGCCATATTGCCTGTCTGGGCCTAGGGGTTGGGGTATGTGTCTCCGTGTAGAAAAATGAATCAGATGGTGCAGATCGTTGAGGTGAGTCGTGCCGTCGTCATGGTCGCATACATGTGCAGAGCTTTATTGCCTCATTCGGTCATATTGCTGGCTGCTCACTGCCCCTGTAAAGCACATCCTCAGCATTTCGGGCCAGCCGCACGTCTGGATGGCGATGGGCACGGAGGCGATGCGCGTGGCGGAGCGCGATGGCTTCCGGGTTGCAATGCGTCCGTGTGAAGTAGACCAGTTTTCCTTTCCCGCTATTTTTTTGGTGTACTCCGTACTGATAGCTCCCGTATGCCAAGTATCAATCAAATTCTTCATGGTGCCATTATGCCGACTTCAATCCCGGGTGGCAGTGGGTAATGGCCAGGGGTTGTACGAGTAGCTGACTAGGAGAGCGGCATGCCACGGGGAGATCAGTGCAGACAGAGCCGAGATTCGGTCTGGACAAGCTGTCCTTGTTGCGGCATAGACCGGCGAATACAAAGCACCGCAGCCTCGACGTATTTGTACTCGTACCGTACGAGTATTATAATAAATGCAATCAGGTATTGCGAACTTGTGGAAGTGCTGGGAAGAAAAGCGGCCTTGCTGTGCAATGTTCAAGAGCTGCGCCGCCATTCGCGCGATACGGAGTAGAGCGATGGTTTAGGGGCTTTAACCGTTGAAAGCCGTTAGTGGTTACTCGTGACGTTTTCGTGCATTGGTTGTCTGCGTCCGCGCAGTGTGCGTACCAGAGTACATTGCGCGCACCTGCGCCGCTTTGCAGTTGCACAGTCTGGCATGAGAGTGCCGCGTCCATTTTGGCTCAAGGTCCAGCACTTGTCCCGGCGCTCGTGCTCCCCAGAGGTAGCACTGCAGTAGCGGTTACTGTCTGAGATGCTTTTCATGCCGTACGACGCACTCTGTAAAGATGAGCGCTGGCGAGCTCGCACAAGGGGTGGCTGTCAAAGTTTATCTTGACTTCGTACTCCATGACGCTGTACGGAGTAGTGTGGGCACACCAGCAAGCACAAGATCTGGAGAAGGTCAGGCGACCGGGGCCTTGCGAGCATACGGAGTATCTGCAGTATCGTGCTCGTAATACTTCGTATTTGTTCTCTGCAGCGGTAGGCTGAGACGGAACACTCCGTAGTAGCTCCATCAATCAGTCAGAGGGACAGGCCTCTGGTGCGAGGAGGTTATTGGTCACTGCTGGCCACTTCTTCTGGTGGTGTATCGGACAGACCCATGAGCGAAAAGACGATCAGTGGAGAGCGTGCTGGCGAAGCGTGGCTTGTGGCCTACTGCGTGGACTGTGCCATAGTGTGTGCTCCGCAATAGCAAGGGTCCGAACTGGCAAATGCTGCCGATGGCTGCCAAAACCTGGCGGCAAGGCGAGACAGACCAATCTGACGCAGAAGAAATACCAAGCCGTAGCTAGAGAGAAATATAGTCCAGCGGGCGTCGACCAACAGGAAACCACCGTCTTGTGATAGTCACTGCCATTGGTTCGTATTCCCAGAAAGCCTCAACTGCGCCATGTGCTGATTGGACATTAAAGACATGTAGATGGCCATTGAGATATGCACGGTGGGCTGTCCACGCGGAAAGAGACGGACGTGGTGGTCAGTTGAGCGTTCAAGCCGTATGAAGTCTCTGCTAGAAGACGCCGAGTGACACTCGTATGGTCGCATTCGCATTCGCATGGCCTCCGAGTGTAGCATGGAGTAGGATACGCATGGTGCGCGGTACAAGCACGGCATTGCGTACGCGTACTCCGTTCTGTGCTCTGTGTGATACTTGAAGGCAAGAGTGGCTGACGATATCCCGATCACCGGGCAGTGCCCGTCTTTGGGGTTGTCGTCCCCGTCGCTTAGCGATACTCGTGAGCAGTGACATCACCACGGAGTATAGCCGTAAACGCCGTTCGAAGCACGAAGTACGCAGTACGAGTTGGTGAAAGCTTGAAGTTGGGCCAGATTGAGTTAGGTTGCAACTCAAAGGACATCGCGACCCACTCACCGCGGCCCGTTTAATGAAGCAAATGCGAAGCCATCCCGTCTCTGCTGCTGCGGTGTCCGAATCGAGCTGACATCGGCCTTCATGCGTTACTTGGACTCCAACGTTCGCTTTGTGAGTACGGGTGCGTCCGGGTGTGTCCGAGTACTCGTACAATATGTAATCCCTAATATCGAGCTATGATCTCCGTTGGCCCATTGGATGACGGCCGTGATGGATCGAAGATACGTGAATGCAAGGCCAAAGCACGGCTGTCGGTCCCCGCACGCAAAGCGAGCACGCGATGCCATGTACAGGTACGACGTGAAGCCGGCCGGCCTTGTACTCGTATTGCGCGCCCCATGGCGATCTCTTTCACTCGGCGCTCTTCCGGAGCCCATGCATGGTTGCGATTATCTCCGCTGCGTGTCCGGGTGCCGTAGCGTGCAAATTACGCTGTATCTTGTAGATGCACGGGCACTCGTCGCGTGCCCGTTCTGGCAGGCGAAACACATGCAGCTCTTGGCTTGCCTTTGGGTGCACATTCTCACGTCGTGATGTGCTTTCACGTTCTCATTGGCAACACACCCGCCAGTCGTCCCTGTGCTCGTACAGGTGTACTTGCAGCCCGAAGATGGCGCAACCACGGCCGGGAGCAGCTTGAACTGAGCCTCGTGCCCACAATGCAAGAGTCGCGGCTCATACACCGCGAGCAGTACCTCGTAATTCTGCCGCCTTTGCGGACGCTCCGTTGCTTCTTCCGCATGGACCGCAAAGATTAAGAGGGCATTCTCCGATTGGACGTGCGAGATGCGACGCAACGTCAGCAGAGAGACCACACTTGCTCTGCGCCCAGTCGACTGTCTCGAGCTGCTGAAGATCGCGTTCCATGATACGTTGTACTTCGGGCTCGCACAAACACACTTGTACCGGAACGCCCTAGGGCAACATCATCACCGTTGTACTCCGTACGCGTATGCAGATGCACAGACGTGCCGGCACAACCGTCTGTTCGCGTCAGGCGGAACGCAGACACGGCGAGGCCCAAAGCAAGCCAGGGTGCCGGGGAAGACAACCGGAAGCTCCACAGCGATAGTGTTTCTCCGTGCAAAGTATCCTTCGTACAGATTATGTGCGTCGTACTCCGTACCATGTACGATATTCGTCTTCGTGATAGCCATGCCTGCACTTTGTAAGCCAGTGCTCTCCATCGGTCAGCTCAAATAAAAGGGGCCGCTCGGGGAGGTACCCGTACTTCCTAAACAGCTTGCATTAGAGCCCGGCGAGGTGCCGGTGGCACTGCGGTCCGGGCGCAGGACGGGGAATAAAGGCTGAGGTTCTTTGCGTCATACGTGAAGTCGGAGAAATCTTTACAAAGTACAAATACGCGGACACCAAAAGAAGCAACAAAAGAAGTCATACGAGTCAAGGCTGGGCAGCCGGCCGCTCCTGCCCGGCCGTCCGTTGGCTACAGAGAATGGAAGAGAGTCGCGCCTTCCGTTGCGTTGTTATCACCGGAGCCTCTGGCACTAGTGGACAGCTTCCGCTCTCCCCAAGATTAGGCTCGGAGCACGGCGCGCGATCCGCAGAGGCTCCCGCTGATCTAAGGCGGAACCGGACGAAGTGCTATGCCACATGTGGCGAGGGCGCCTTCCTCTCATTTCGTTGAGAGCCTTCCAGCGTCGAGGCTGCCGTGTTGGATTAGTAATATAGGTGGTAGGACCCGACGATATAGTCGGAAGCCGGTTTGGGCAATATAGTAGAGTAAATACATAGTATTGATAACGCTGCCAAATATTGCAATTGCACCCGAATACTACGCAAGTAGACGGACAGAGCACAACGATGTAATGCAGAGTCGATGTGCAGGAGTCTAGTCCAAGCAGTTTTGGAGATCGCGACATTCCAATACTTGGCTCGTTTCAAGGACGAGGTTTACCTCGCAAGTGTACGGATACTCCGTACTCCGTACTGCACTCCGTATTTGGAAGTATTTGGAACCGCAGTACGAGTATGTGTCCTTACAAAGCACGCCCTTGATGCGAGTGGCTCTGGGGGACGTTGCATTTCTTCGCGGTAGGCCGGTGTCCACCCGGCACAACCGCGGCAGACCTCGTTGTGCGCTGTGCGTTTATCGTCTGCTCTCCCGCTCTCCCGTTTTCCCGCCCTGCCTGTCTGGCAGGTGCAGTGGGCCCCTCGAGTACATGTACAGAGTAGACCGACAGGGGCTCGCTGAAGCTGCAGGGCCGGCGGCGGTCGAGCGGGGGGCCGGCGGCAAGAGCAGGCTCGTGAAAGGTGGACGGCCTGCCTCTAGGCCCTATACAGCATGTATATGCACGAAAGCACGAGACAGGCACGGTGGGCAAGCCGCGGGCGCTCCGTGGTGCATGCCAGCCGTGGCAGCCGCTCCGGCCGTTTTGTCTTAGTTGCGCCACGCCTCTCGACACTTTGGTCGGCCTTTTGGCGTTTCCCGATTTGTCTTCCTCTTCGTGGCCCCTTGCCGACTTCATACAATGTGCTGCCCTACAGGGTATGCAGCGTGCAGAGCTGTGTGTAATACTCTGTTGACCGTGGAGCGAAGGAGGAACTCTATCGCAAGCTGAAGCAGGGGTCGATGGGCTCCGTGCTCGTACGGGTCTTCAAATGAGTGTACGAGTACTCCGTAATACGGAGTACTCGAGTATTCCTGTACTGTATACTTTGTACTTGTGCGGACTGCCATGTTCGTAAGTGCTTCAGTTGAGCCCTAAGGCGAAATACTGCTCGTCGTATCTTACTGCTCGTATTAGCTTAACTACTCTGTGGGAAACAACTAAACGGAGTACTCTGTACGCGTAAGATACAGAGTGTTTATCTTACCTCGCTGAACAATCGTACACTACTTCGTAGAGTACGCGTACGAAATACGAGTACGAAGCTCGTATGAGCTCCACGCATACCAGTCCTAGACTTCTGCTCGACGGAGCACCAAGTACACATTCACGATTATGCGTATTCGTAAGCGCTGGCCCCTTTTCGTCCCGGACCCGAGTTAGGCCCTCAGTCTCATCGCGTCAAGTACCTCGCCAAGCCCGGTTTTGGTCGTCCTGTTTCTGCGGATTGTCGGCAGCGCGAAGCACGAAAGCGGCTGCATACTCGTACGGAATGCGGAGTCCTCGAGTTCTCCGGAGAAGCTGTCGCAGCAGGCGGAGAATCAGAAGTCACAACCCGGGCAGGCCCTGTCGCCGATGTCATTTTTTGCAGCAGCTGGGAATGACAGTCAGAAAGCAGAAAATGCTGAACAATGTCGTGGGCAGTGGATAATAGACAAGACAACGGCAGGCAACGCAACGCGCAACCAGAAAACCAGAAAACCAGAAAACCAAAACGCAGGACAGCCAGAATACGGAACAACCGAATATCACACGTCGCATTTTCTGCAGATTATTGCCGGGAAATCCAAATCAAAATGCCTGCTCCAGAGCCAGGGGGAGGGAGGGGCGTGGCCGCTGCCACTGACATGAAAAAGGGCTGAGGGCCGCAGATTAGGCCGCACCGACATTTGTCCTGCCCTCTGCAGCGTCGGCTTCGAGCCTTTCCTCTCGGCTATGCAGGTTCAGGTCCCAGTCAGAGCCCAACGAGCAGCGTGTGGGGTAGAGCAGGCGGAACGCGTGCTCCGTACGAAACAATACGCCGTAATACGCCGTACGGAGTGCTCGTACAGTATCACTTCGTACGAGTACTCGTATCCGCAGCGCCTCGGATCCCTGCCAGCGCGAGCGCTCTGTCCTTGTGCCAGGGCCATCCGCAGCTGTGCGCACGCTCTTCTGCATGCAACTCTCTGAGCCGCAGGCCGCGTGCGAGGCGGCCCGTTGTGGAATCCCGCGCCCGGGATGTCTCCGTACGGAGCATGCAATGCACGGCTCCATGAGCCCTTGCTCTCGGCACCGACAGCAGCGGCACGGCGTGAGACTGTCGCTCTTTGATTAATTGGCACGCGTACTTGTTGCACACAGCGACGAGACTGGATAGCCGCCAGCCTCGCCATATGCCCGGCCGCTCGGCTTCTCGTACACCTTCTCGCACGCCACGCGGCGCTGTATTGTATCGCACACCGGGACACGCTGGGCAGCCGTCTTCGCGCGGCCCCTGAGCGTAGTGATACGCCCTCTAACCCGCTATGGTAACAGTCCGTGTCCGCAGATGGAGACCGGCACGGCGCATAAGCGGGCACGCTGGGCGTGCACGAGTACGAGTTGCCCGTACGGAATATCAGAGTACGAGTACTCCTTACGGAAAACGCGTACGGAGAAGGGTATTGCACTCTTGATACTTTGTATTGCTCCGTACATCGTGGCCGTGCCGCTTCTGGCACGTGAGAAGAGTGCGACCTTTTCGCAGACCACGCGCCTGAGATCGGCCTCCTTTTCGCATCCCCACAGGCACGACGCCGTGCGGCCTTGCCGTGTTTCTTGCCCATCCTTTGGTCTCGTTGGGGTCCTGTTCGGCCTGTTCGGCCTGGCGTCGCCTGGTCCGTCTTGGCCATTCAATCCAAGCCAGAGTACGAAATACGGCGACGGTGTGAGCTCGTCAGGGAGGGTTGCAGCCACCCTCTGGCCAACCCTCTGGCTAACTCTGGCCAACCCTCTGGCCAACCCTCAGGCCAACACCCCCGTCTGTCTGATGGCCAGTGCTACTGCGTACGGAGGCGTCATCTGCGCTCCCATCGAGTATCGAGTACAATGTACGACCAGAGATGGGAGCGTTGGCGGTCTCGGTCTCGCGAGTGCACGTCGTAGCCGCGTTGAGCGCCGTCCATGCAGACCAAATCTGCTGACAGAGAGGCTAATTCGCGAGCAATGCTACTCTGCAACTGCCCTCGCACTTGAGGTCCCGGGGACCCGGCCATCCAGGAAACGAGCAGGTCAGGAACTCCCAAGATCAACGCTCTCAGACCGCGCGGCGCAAGGCTACCCAGCATCCGAAGGCACGCACCCGATTTCCCTTTGTGCATCTATTGGTCGCTTTTCATTTCTTTCCTTCCCACTCCCTGGGTCTCTATGCTATGGACAAGAGTCCCATAATGGCCATTACAAATAGCATTGCCGAGTTCCGTGTGCCGTATCAGATGCTATCCGTACTCCGAACTTCTCCCCAGTGTGTTGTATTCCCATCTCGCAATATAGTCCCTGTACGAGCACTCTGTCCTCTGGTCACCGGCCGGCTGCGTCACTCCCCCATCCGAAATCGCCGATTCAGAGCTGAAAGGGCCGAGGACACGAGGTCAAACGACAGACGACATTGGAAACGCAATCTTCAAAAGGGATTTCGTGGCGCTTCCAGGGCGGTTGTGACCCGGCGTATTCAAACCTGTACAAAGTAATCCAGACACAGCAGTGCCTCCCAGCACACGTCGTGGCGCCGTAGACGTAGGCAACAGCACTGGGCCAACAGTCGAGTTGTTCACTGGTATCGTCTCTCTTGCTCTCTCCTAGCCGCGAAGCCGTCCGCGATGCGTCGAGGGACCGCTCGCAGCAAGCCGCGGCCCCAAGACTCGACCCAAAGCCGCATCTGCGAACAAACAAGGTCCAAGGGTCGCCATGGTCCCCCAAAGAAGGTGAAGGAGATCATCGCTTGACAATGGTGACTGACGCAAGGTTAGCAACAGCTCTCCAAGCATGGCCCTGACGAGACCGACCGCCACACCAGCGACTGCACATACCAATATCCTCGTCTGCTAGCTCGTGCGACAGACCGACGCGCTGCGGCTGGTGCTTGACCGACTTTCCGTACACAATCGCCGTCTTGAACTGTTCCAAGATGCTCCGGTGGATGGCATTACACTGCAAATATTAGCGTCGACCGAAACCATGGCTGAAAGTCGAGGAAGACATGAGAACGGAGAGGGGGCGAGGAAATAGCAAGAACGAAGAGGGCAAGCAACGCACAAAGTCCTCCACGGTGCACTTGTTCGACCGCAGTACCACGGGCGACGAGTAGTCCGGCAGACGGCCTTTGGGCTTCGTGTACACGCGCACCAGGTTGAGCTTCTCCCACATCGCCTCCATCAGCTCGTCAATGTTCCAGCCGTGCTCCGAGCTGATCGGGACCGCGTGCGGGATGCGGTACAGCAGGTCCAGCTCCTCAATCGTAATGGCATCAATCTTGTTGAGCACGTAGATGACGGGAATGTAGCTGCGGCTGCGCGCCTCCAGCACGTCGATGACGTCGTCGATCGTGGCGTCGCAGCGGATGGCAATGTCCGCCGAGTTGATCCGGTACTCGCTCATGACCGCCTTGATCTCGTCATTGTCAATGTGCGTCAGCGGCACCGTGCTCGTAATGTTGAGGCCGCCCTTGTCCTTCTTCTTGAACGTGATGTTGGGCGGCTGCTTGTTGATGCGGATGCCGAAACCCTCCAGCTCGTTCTCGATCACCCGCTTGTCCGTCAGCGGCTTGTTGACATCCAGCACGATAAAGATGAGGTTGCACGTCTTGGCCACGGCAATCACCTGCCGACCACGGCCACGACCGTCCTTGGCTCCCTCAATGATACCCGGCAGATCGATCATCTGCAGCGGCGCACCGTTGTACGTCACCTGGCCGGGCACACTCGTCAGTGTCGTGAACTCGTACGCCGCCGCCTCCGAGTGCTGGCCGGTCAGAAGACTCATCAGCGTGCTCTTGCCCACGGACGGGAAGCCGATGAACCCGATACTGGCCACACCTGTGCGCGCTACATCGAAGCCGGCGCCGCCGCCACCGCCACCGCTGCTGGGCGTCAGGAGCTCACGCTTCAGCTTCGCCAGCTTCGCTTTGAGCTGTCCGAGATGGTAGGACGTCGCCTTGTTCTTTTGCGTCCGGGCCATCTGCAAAGGTTTGGTTAGAAGTGCGCCGCGTCGTAGAGACGGAAAGGTGGCCGCAATGCGCGCCAGGCAGTTACCTCGGCCTCGACCTCCTTGATCTACATAGGCGCAACAAGGTTAGCAAGCATCCAACAGCAGAGGCGATCATTTCGATTGACAGAGTGTCTCGCAGCAGACCCTGGAGGACTCGGAGGGCCTGAGAGAGCCAACATACCTTGTCCACCGTCGTCGACATTTTGGCGGTGTGTCTCGGATCGCGCCCGCTGGATTAACGTAGAATCGAGAGGAGCAAACGGTGTGTTCGAGTCGATGGCACACAAAACTTCAGACTCGGGCGGTAGGAGAGGCGTTTGCCTTACGTTGCAGAATCAGAACTAAAAAAAGTGATGCTGAGAGTTGGACGTCACTGCAGAAGAAATGGTGGGGCAAAAAATCGGTGGGGAACAGAAGAGGGTTAGTTTTTCTGTCCGGTTTGCATCTCGACTTGGACCCACTTCGTCTTCGGTCTCTGCAGTCATCACAGAATCGTCTCGAAAAGAGCACTCGTAGGACCAGGTCCGCAATCAGGGTATTCTTTGATTTATTGGGTACAAAAAAGCGACGTGGCTCTTCTTGAGAGCATGCCCCCAGATATGCCTTTGTTATCCAGCTCCGGTATAGTATATATGTAACTTTGACTCGATAGTGACCGCAAGCAAAAACAAACTGCTCCGACATCCCACTTGTACAGCCATAGCCCGCTAGTATGATAAAGAACACGGAAGAATAAGTCGTTTCTCACCCGTAAACCTGATACCGAGACATCGTCATAACTTTAAACAAGCCACCCATAACGCCATAACCGGGCGGCAACAGCTCGACAGCCCAAAATGCGATATTGCGTCTAGCTGATCGCCTCTCCCATATCCAAAACGTCAACGTAAAGAAATAGTGTACACGAAGAATAACTGTATTGTGCTCGGCTGCCTGGTCAAGACCGCCACCAACGAGTCGACGGCTCGGGTGGCTTGTGCATGCCATGTGCTGGTCAACACATGGCCATCCGTTGCCTGTACAGGAGCGCCCTGCTTGTCGTGTTTGTCCGCTCGTCTTCGTAGCTCGCGTGAGGCTCACTCAGTGCCGTGAGTGCCGTTGACGCCGTTAGCGATAGGGTGAGTCTGCTGTGCCTCTGGGGAGGGGGTCAAGCGCCCAGGGCTGGAGAAGTCGCCATGAACTGCATCGTGCGGCCCCTTGCCGTTCACTTGGGGTGCTGTCTGCTTGGGAGAATGGACGCCGTTGGACAGGGGTGGTGATCGAACAGCTGCTACAATCGTCGCCGGATCGATGCCTTGCTCTTTGCACAGCCGGTGAAAGTCGGGGTCGCCCACTCCCACTGACTGATATCCGCGTCGGGGCACGCGAAGCTCGGGGAAGGGCGTTTTGCTGACCGCGCACAATCGAGGTAGTTGTTCCCGGACCAGATGACCTCCTTTGTAGTACTTCTTGCCCGGTGCAAATCCGCAGAACCGTTCTGCATCCGGATCGGTTTTCCACTTCTGTGTCACTGCGAACTTGAGCAGCTGTGCTTCATCTTCAGGCAGCTCACGATAGTCCATCACAAGCTCGACGTCGCGCAGATGAGGAATGTCAGGGATGGCCCCCATCACATCAGAAGCCTGTTGCTTGTCAGTCTTGTCCAGCCTACCCAAGGTAAAGCCCAGTTTCCATTCGACCACATACCTTGACAAAGAACATGTCCATGGCCGCAAATCTTGCCCAGGCTTCGTCGCGGAGCTCCTCAAGCACACGGTAGCTCGTATTGGTCGGGTCGGGACACCTGTAGTAGTCAGGAAGCTGCCGTCCAAGGTCGTACAAGTCGATGTCGGTCAAGGCATAGCGGTCGGCTTCCAGTCGCCAGATGCTCTTCTTGGCGATCATCGAAGCGGGAGCATGTTGCCAAGCCGGAAACTTGGAAAGATCGAGATCCTTGTCTCCAAAGAGCAAAGCGACCTGCGTGTTCAAGAGCCATTGCTCGCGTCCGCTTGTCGATCCATTCGCACTCGAGTCGATGCAATCGTACCGAACGCCTTGCATAATGCGGAATTTCTTTGCAATGTCCGCTGACTTGGCATCGGAGGAGATTGTCAGCCATCCCAGCAGAGCTGGTAGCGTTGCGACCCTAATCCGCTCCTCCTCGACTTCGCGACGGCGTTGCTCCTCAGCCTCTTCCCTGGCACGCATACGCTCTTGCTCCTTGCGTTCTTGCTCCCGACGTTCCTGGTCCCGGCGCTCCTGGTCCCGGCGTTCGCGATCCTTGCGTTCGGCCTCATCCTGCCTTCGGCGAGACTCTTCGGCAGCTTCTCGTTCGAGCTGTTCCTGGCGCAGGCGTTCTTCATGTTCGCGAAGTTTCCGCTCTTCATCCTCCTTTCGCTTGCGTTCTTCTTCCTCTTCGCGCTGCCTTCTCTCGTCCTCTTTCCGCTTTCGCTCCTCGTCCTTGCGTTTTCGCTCCTCGTCCTTCCTCTTCCGATCCTCCTCCTCCTGCCGCCTCCGCTCCTTTTCGGCTTTCTCAGTCTCCTCTTGCTTCTTTCGTTCCCTCTCTCTCTGCTTCGAAGCTTCCTCCTCTTTCCGCTTGGCTGCCTCTTCCTCCCGCTTCCGCCTCTCCTCGTCCCGTTTCCGGTTTTCGTCGTCCTCCTTCTTCCGCTTCTCTTCATCTCGCTTGCGTCTGTCCTCCTCCTCCTCCTTCTTGCGCTTCGCCTCATCTAGCCGCAAACGGTTCGCATCTTCTTCCTTCTTCTTTGCAGCTTCAGAGGACGGTATATCGGATTGGGCGGCTTTCTTCGTCTCCGCCTTGTCACGCTGTGATCGGGTTTCGGTTTCGGGAGTCGTCGAGCTTGCCGCAACGTGGATGTCGGCGCTTACATCGGTCATTTCGATGTCGACGTCTTCGGACTTGACGTGAATGCTCTTTTCGATGACTGGGGGCCTCGCCAGGACTTTCCGTGCACGATCGGTCGAAAGGTCACGCTTCTTCGCCTTTAACAATGATGACGTTCCTGTTTTGCGATCCTCCTCGTCACGGCGTTTCGGCGCAGCTTTGGACGCCATGGAGCTTTCGCGTGATAAAGAAGCGGTAACTGACTTTGCAGGAACATCATCCGAAGAGACACTGGCTTTTGATGCTTTCCGTTCTTTGGCAGCACCGTTGCTGTTGCTCTCACCATTCAGCCTCCGTCTTTTAATCGGAGCCTCGCTGGAATCTTTGTCGGATGGAGCATGGCGAGGCGGCGTCTCACTTTGACGATGCCGTTTTGCAGAGCCATCCCCAGAGCTGGAAACCGAGTCTCTCGCGTCCTCGTTCTTCAGCTGACGCGCCCGGTCACGGTCACGGTCTCGATGCTTTTCCGCCCGTGCTTTATCAGAGGCAACGTCATCTTGCCGCGACTCTTGTGAATCCTTTGATGACTCCTTTGATGACTCTTTCGATGGCACGGCGATTGCCGAGGCTAGGCTAGCACGTCTCTGTTTTTCTTTCTCGTCCTTTAGCTCTCGGCCAGAGATGAGCTTCCTGCGGGGTTTGACCGTCTCCCCCTCAGACGAGAGTGCCACGGTCTCTGCATCGCTCTTCTTCGATTTCGCGAATTGCTTTACTGGAGGTGGAGGCGTATCCAGTTCCGGGCCCGACGCAACGGAGCTTCGGTCGTCGCGTTTATGCTTGTTGTTGGGAAGGCCAGAGCCGTTCGACCGCTTCGGCGACAACTTTCCGTCCCCGTGCACAGCGCTTTGGTCGGCCCGTTTCTGGGCAAGTCTTTCTTCGCGAAAAGATTTTTCGTCGCGAGACGCTATTGGCGTACCAAGAGTTATCGGCTTCGTGACTGGCTTTTTGCTTTTTTCTTGTAAAGGACTCGACGTTTTTCGCTTGTGGGCGCGTGACGCGGGTTCGTCATCCGTATCGATGCGCGGCGCCTTCCTGTGCTCCGAGTCTTTGCGTGAAGGCGACTTGAGCTTTGCCTCCTTCCCGGCGTGTGCCTTCTTGTAACTGTCGTATGCCTTCTTCAGGATGTCTTCCTCTTCTTTCCAGTTGGGGCCGGCTCTTTGACGAGCGATTTCGTAGTAGGTTGTACCCAAACACTTGCGCGTAGGATCGAATAAGCTCTGATCGAGAAGAAGTTTAACGACGTTAATGTTTTCCTGCCCGATTGCAGCAAGCATTGGCGTCGCATGTTCGGGTGGCATCGAGTGGATAGGCTGAGGATCCGGGTTGGCGCGTCCCAGTGCAAGAAGAAGCTGCATGACCGTTTCGTGGCCGCCACGGGCTGCGGCAACCATTGATTCCGGGTCATCGAACGCTTCACGGACCTGCAGAATCCTTGTGACGGTCTCCTCGTCGCCTCGGCCGGCCGCCAAACGTAAAGTTTTGTCATCCATGGGCATGTACAAGAGGTGGTTGCTAGTCTTGTTCGCCCGAATAGTCCCGGCTCTGCGGCCACTTGCCGGCGCTGGTGATCTTCGAGGACTTTCATTTGCATGCGATCGTGTGTCATCGTGATCATGGCGTTGTTCCTCGGAGGTGAGGCGCCGTCCGCCCGACTTCTTTCGAGCATTGATCAGAAGTAATCGAATCTCAGCGGCATTATCAATGTCATCGGTAACTCGATCCAGAGGCTCTTCTCCATTCAGATTCGCTTTCCTCGGGTTGACGCCAGCATCCAATAGAAGTTTCACGACCTCGAGGTGTCCATTGTCGACGGCATCCAGCAGTGGTGTCTCTTTGTCGTGATTGACGCACTCATAATTGCATCCAGCATCGATCAGTAGCTTTACGATATTTCCGTAGCCGTTGAGTGAGGCGATCTGGAGAGGTGTGTTTCCAGCAAAGTCTGCGACATTCAGATCTTCGGGGCGCGACATGAGCCGTGCTTTAGCGGTATCATACTCGCCCCTCGCACAGGCGCGAGCAAGATACGTCTGCCCGTGTGCATCGAGATGCTTCTTGTGCGGAGCGGTTTTGGCGGGTGATATGGTTGAGTTGGCGGTGGCGGGAGTGGCGAGACCGCGTGGTTTCGAACTGCGGATATGCGGACTGTTGCTAGCTGACGACTCATCTGAACGATAATCAGTGGACTGCAGCGGAGCAGGGATACGTTTCTTCTTGAGGCCCAGACCGTTCGACTGTGGTGGGAGTTGCGAGGAGTGGCTGCGCCGATGCGCTCTCGGTTGGGGGGAGATGGACCGGTTTCGTGAGGAGTCATCGTGCGTCCGGGAGCTCTGCTTGCTGTTGCCAGCGTTGTGGTGTTGGTCTTTGGACGACTTGCTAGAGAGTGTCATCCCGTCTGGCCCCGACAAGCGCTGTCGCCTCGCTTTTCGGATTTCGGCTTCGTCGTCAGAGTCAGCTTTCGGTGCTTTTCTCTTGGAGGGAATGTGCTTGTCAGAAAGGCGAATCTTGTCTTTGGACGAGAGTGGCTTTGGCGATTTAGCGGACCGTCCACGTTCGGAGTCGGACCCAGAAAGGGGGTTGGACGAATGCTGCCGGCTGTGCGGTGGAGAAGCAGGTGCAGAGCTTCGACCCCTGGACGCGTCCCTGTGGCCGGGCAACAAATGGCCATGGCCATTTGACGACTGCCTCTCCTGCAAGCGCTTCTTCTTGTGAAGAGACGGGACAGCAGAGACTTTGTCGACAGTGGCCGCGTTGCTCGATGCCTTTTCTCCCTTTGACGGATGCGGGTCCCGTTTGTCAGACGTATGCTTGCGGTCGGAGGACAGCGTGTCCTGGTGATTTGCCGTGGATGATGTAGCATCGCCAGTTCGTCTGTCCTCGTGCTTGATCAATTTACGGTTTCGGGGTTTCGTGGGCGAGCCATCTTTCGACAGCACAATCGTCTCCGCCTCCGAGTTGCCATCGGTGCCGCCGCTTTCATCATACTGCTTGTCCTTGGACGTGGAAGCATGCGTCTTGTCGTCCTTGGGGGCTGGGGATGGGGCGCGACATGGAGGCCCCTTTGCCAGCTCTCTCGATTCCTTCAACTCTATGGAAAGCCCCTTTCCAGACTCCCTTGACGGCTCTTTTGCTGTGTCCTTGGAAGGTTCCTTCGACTGGGATGCTGCAGCGGGTGGTGACGAGGAAGCTGAGTGCTGCCGCGAGTCCCTGGAGACCGGCAATGCAATATGCCGAGACGTGCCGGAAGGCTTGACTGCCGAGAGCAATGGCACCTTTAGTCGTTCAGAGTCGGGCGCCAGCCGCGAGGACGAGTGGGCCGAGGTGGATGAAGCAGACGGCTTCGTGGAGGCGGCCTCGGGAGCATTCTGCGCATCCATATCATTTAATTCAGAGATGAGCCACTTCTGTGCACCATGATGAGGGCGCTCTGGGGTCGCGCGCTGCTGTGCTGGAGGCGGCCGGACAGGCGAGGCGTCAGGAGAGTACGCGACCGAGACGGAGGGCGATTTTGGTCCAAAGAGGCGCGTCTGAAGCGAAAGCGACAAGGGTTCCGAGAGGTGCGTTTTGGCCGGGTCCTAAACAAGAGATCTTTCGTCGGATGCAGTCGAGTCCACAGTCGAAAAGGTACCCGGCGGCGCGATGGATGGGCGGCTAATTGGGGGGGAGAAGGGTGAAAGGAAAAGGGATTGGTGATGGGTCGGGAAATGGTTAGGAAGAAGAAATGCAAGTCCGCCACACGACCCAAGAAAAAAACAACACCACAACCAAGAGCAGCAGTGGGTAGCGTATAATTTGTACTCGTTAGGGGCGTAGTGAGATGAGGGGCGGCGCGGCAGCCTACTAAGAGGCAAAACACCGGTCGAGGGAGAGATGGAGGGAAATGGTGTAGAAGAGGAGGAGGAGGAGAGGCAGAGAAAGAGGCAGAGAACGAGGCAGAGAAGGACGGGAAAGGCAGGAAATGCACAAATGCACAAATGCAGAAAGGCGGACGGCAGAAGGGCGCAGGCAAGACAAGGCCGTCGACAGAAGGAAAGTACCAGGGTGGATGCGGGTTTGCGGTGCAGGCAGGTGCGGTGGAGGACAGCCAGAGATGCGACGATGGCGAGGAAAGAGCGACTCTGCAACTGCGTGCGACTGCGTGGGGAGGAGGACAGTTGAATCTCGGGAAGGCACGACCAAGCGCACTGTAACCACCAAAATCTTCGCACAGGCAAAAGGGACGGGAAAAAGCGAACTGGCCAAATGGCCAAATGGCCGAATGGCCAGCCAGTTTCGACGCTGCAACGCTTCCTCCGCCCGTATCGTATGTTGAGCCCTGCAGCGCAGTGACAGGGAATCTGCCCGCCGGGTCAGGCCAATGGGGACATCTGGCAGTCGACATCCCCATTGCTCGGCCTGTCTCGAAAGTCTGGCCTCTACGCGCGGTGATTGGCTGCTGCGCCCGGCTTTTAGTGGGTCCACGACATGCCCGAGTGCTGCCTGGGGCTTCCGTGAGGCGAGTCGAGATAAAAGCGGGCCCCATGCGGCGTGATTGGCCTGTCACGCACCAGGCCCTGCGATCGCCAGCACAGTGCAGGAGCACTACCGCTAGCGCGAATTCGTGCCGAGTACAGAGCGGCAGCCCGGGTAGGCAGCCGCATGCGCGTGTGGACGGGTGACTTCCGTACACCGTGCGCATATACTGTGCGCGGATCTCTCCCAAGCTTGCCGTCTTTCGTAGCCCTTGTCTCTTTGGCTCTTTGGCTCTTCGCCTCTTCTCCACGCCAGCCATCAAAGAACACAGCTCCCCACGGCCGCGACGGAAATAGGGGAACACTGTCAGCGCTCCTCCCGGTCCCGCTCTTCTCGCGAACAAGATTACTGACTGCAAGCCCCTGCCTCACCAGCGTACTAGCCGTACCACTGTTGCAGCGATCTGGCGAACGACACCGCGCTATCCTCTTTTCTCCCGTCGGCCGGGCAGAGAGCAGAACGCAAAGAAGCCACTGCAGAACACATCCTGCGGATTCGTACGAGCACGACGCTCGGCAATACGGCGCGACACTGTGCGGTTCGGCGTGCTTGGCTGTGGGCTGTGTGGCTGGCAAGGTTGCCTCTTCGGATGTGACGCTGGCCCTCGCCATCGCTCCACCCTTCTTTGCTTTCTGCGTCTTTGCTTTCGCTTTTTGCTTCTTTGCTTCTTTGTACTCGTACAACGTACGGGGTACGCTTGGCCAGGCTTGCAATGGCATCGCCGGCCGGTCCGGTGCTTCCGGCATCGCTCGAGGACGTTCGCATTGGACACCTCCCGGCGTCTTCCTTTTACATTGCAGACTTCATCACGGAAGAGGAGGAGCGGGCCATTCTGCAAAAGGTAGGCGGCACCCGCGGGACTTGCGGTTGTCCCGGAGAAGTCATGCTTACGCAGACTCGTCCTTGTCCAGGTCAGCGACGCACCAAAGCCGAAGTGGAAGCAGCTCTCCCATCGCCGATTGCAGACGTGGCCCTCCGACTTGCTGCGCGACAAGCTCCTCGATGCGCCTCTGCCGCCGTGGCTCGTCGACCCTGTCATCAGCCGACTGCTCGCCATTCCGGTGGCCGGGTGCGGTGGCGGCGATGACGGTGACACGCCGACCGAGCACCGAAATCTGTTCTCGTTGAGCCCACACCGGCGTCCCAACCACGTCCTCATCAACGAGTATCCTCCGGGCGTCGGCATCATGCCACACAAGGTTGGTAGGACCAGCGTGGCGTTGCGTGGGCACAAGGCTCACTGTACGATTCCTTAGGACGGTTCTGCCTATCATCCCGTAGTCTGCACAGTAAGTCTTGGGGCCAGCTTATGCCTGAACCTGTACAAGAGCAAAGACGATGGCAGCTTGCATCCCGAGCCCGTTGCCAGAATCCTACAGGAGCCACGCAGCCTCCTCATCACGACCGACGATCTTTACACGGAGTACCTCCACGGCATCGCCGACATTGAAACCGACACTAATCTAACCCGGGATACTGTGACCAACTGGGATCTTTTGCGTAGCCCTGATTCTTTCTCGTCCGGCCTCAACGCACGGCAGACACGCATCAGCCTGACATACCGCGACGTGTTGAAGGTGTCGAAGCTCGGGACCAAGTTCGGCATGCTAGCAAAGAGGCCGTGAACACGTGCGTCTCGCAACGAGTGTAGAGTGCCAAGGTGCCGGGTCTTTGCTGGCAAGAGCTTGCTTCTGTACTTTCTTGAGCGTATGGGCTTCTCGCACATGTTGTCGCTGTTCAGTCGACACACGGCAGAATACTCCATCGTCGGGAGACCAGCTCTGGCCCGAATTTCTCCATGTACCACTGCTTCGTTCGCTTGGCTGTTACGCCAAGATTGACCACTGCAAAGCACGCGGCTCCCAGGAGCGTCCGGTTGACAAGCTGGCCCGTCGGCGCGGCGATGATGGCCAGCGATAGGTAGAGAAGACACTCGCACGTGTAGTGCGGGCAGACGAAATAACGGAACAAGCCGGCGTGGGGCAGGGAGTACTTCTTGAGGCTGGCAAGATGGGCGTGACAGCGGTACTGCTCCCGCCAGACGAGCAGGAAGAGCAATGTGCCGCCGAGCACTTTGGCCCACGTCCAGGCATCGCGTTGGTCGCTGGGCGCACTCGGAGAAAGCAGCTGCTCTTTTGCAGCTACGAGGGCGCCTAGAGGGTAGAATTAGCCGTGCTGAGGACAGCGAAAAGAGTGAGGAGCAACGTACGCGACCCGTCAATCCACACGGCCATGCTCATGCAGACGTAAAACGCCAGGCCGAGCAGCCAGTGCGTCACGTTCATCGTCGACTTGGATGCCCGCAGCACGCACACATGCTCGTAGAGGCGACGTGCTGCCTGCAGGGTCTCGAGCCCCGAAGCCACAAGCACCTGCGGGACGGCCACGGACGGCCCCTCTGCAGCCGCCTGCCGGCCGACGATCCGGGCGAACACGGCGCCGTACGGGCTGTCCCGGCGCCAGAGCAGCCACTGGGCCAGCCAGGCGGCGGCGCAGACGAGGTAGGCCGCGTAGAAGCTGGCGAACCAGGCGTGCGGCACCTGGGTGCGGACAGCCAGGGCGGCCACCAAGCGCTCCAGGGCGTCGGGGTCGGTCCCGGCCGGCGTCCCGGCCGGCGGCCCGGTGCTGTCAATCGTGTTTCCGTGCGTGTCGTCCCGGACGTGCTTCTTGTCACGGGCGCCGTAGTCGAGTAGATGGCGTCGCGCGCCGGCCGGCAGCATCTGGACAGTCAGCACGCCGGTGCACAGGAGCATGAAGAACGCCTGACAGCCAAGCCCGGGCGGACAGCGCGCTGCATCGCCTAGCAGCCGGGCAAGCCGGGACGCAGGTGTGGTGTCGTCGGCCATGGGCGTCTCGGATGCTAGAGGCTTCTAATTGGGCTGTTGGCGAGTCTGTGCAAAGTCATACATATTGCCGCTTTGCAGTGCTGAGCAGGCGCACCAGTTGCTGGCGAGGCGGCGGCACCAAAACGGGAAGCTACGGAGCACGGCGTGGTTGCTTCCGCTGCCGGAAGCGCCAGGCGCACTGTCCCGGTAGCACGAGGCCGACCAATGAGCGAGCCCACGGCAGGCCGGCTCTTTCCCGTTTGGCTGCGGCCGGCGGCTCGCGTGCGGTTCGTTATTTCTTCCTATTACTTTGTGCATGTTCGCTTCTGTAACATTGCAACATCATCCGACGACGACATCGTCTTGCCGGTTGTGTGCCACACACGACCTTGTGCTCTGGGATACTGACGGCCTGCGGGGCGTCGCCCTCTTATAGACCGCGCTGCCCGCTTCCACGGCGCCTTGCCTGCTCTGCATCGCTCCTCCATCGCGTCAAAACTGCTTCCAAGGCCACTTTACAGAGTACGTTGTCAGTAATGTATTTCGACGCCAGCCGGCAGCAGGTTGCTGACAGACACAGACTGCCCGCCGCAGACTGCCCGCCGCAGACTGCCCGCCATGGCAGCCTCCTATCCCCAGCTCGTTCTCTTTGGCGACTCGCTCTTCCAGGGCAGCGCTGCCACCCTCGACGGCTTCTCGTTCCAGGCCGCGCTGCAAAACCTGCTGATCCGCCGCTTCGACGTCGTCAACCGCGGCTTCTCCGGCTACAACACGTCGCAGGCGCTCCAGATCCTGCCGTCGGTCATTCCCGCGCCGTCGGCCGCAGGCCCCAAGCTGGCTTACTTCGTCGTGCTGCTCGGCGCCAACGACGCCTCCCTGCCCCGGCCCGAGTTGAGCCAGCACGTCGACATGGCGGACTACGAGGCCAACCTCAAGGCCATCCTGACGCACCCCAACGTCGCCGCCCACAAGCCCAAGATCCTGCTCGTGACGCCGCCGCCGCTGGACGGCAACCGCGTCGGCCAGCTCGAGCGGCTCGACGGCGCCACCGCCACCTCGCGCCAGGCCCCCATCACTGCCCTATACGCCGAGGCGGCCCGCCGTGCTGGTGCCGCCGTGCCGGGCGTCACCGTCGTGGACCTGTGGCAGACGCTGATGGACCTGGCCGTGGCGCGCACGCCCGGCTTCAACCCCCAGACCGGCGGCCTGCTCGGCGACGAGGCCACGGGCCAGAGCGGCTACCTCAGCAGCCTGCTGACCGACGGCCTGCACCTGTCCGGAAACGGCTACCGGGCTTTCTTCGACGAGCTCCGGCCGCACCTCGAGCCGGTCGGCCGCGTGGCCACGGCGGCGGACTACTACCTCTATCCTGACTGGCGAATTGCGCCGCCGCTGAAGAAATAGAGCGCGGGCGGCCAGATGCTTCAAGAAGCCCCTACAAGTCACTTGTAGAGTAGATTTGCGCCCATAGACTACAGCGTAATCTATGAGCACTGGCTCCTAGCCGGAGAAGTGCACTGTTTCAAGCGAGACCGCACATCGTCAGGTGACTCGCCTCAGGCAAGGCGTACTAATACTGAGAACTTCGTAATCGTACCGCGCGCACGAGGCAGCTGCGACCGTTGTACGGAGTATCACGTCGCAAACACCCGCAGAGGAAGGAGCTGTCCTGCAGCTGTCCGATGCGGCAGGAGCGTCGTATTGGCAGAAGCGACCGGGCCGCTGGCGTCTGCGCCTTCCTCTTTGGCTAGCGAAGAGCCATCTGCGTACGCAACAGCTGCTTTTATGCGAACACAGGCAGGTGCTTGAGCCGGCCTCGCGCAGAACAGCCCGCCCTGACTCGAACGCCGCTTCCGCTTTTGGCGGCTGCCCCTAATCTCGGGCAGATACTCCGTATTATTCGTAGCAATACTACGCCGCACCCGCGCCTGCCCACGCCAGCCTAGACTACCCACCCAGCTCGCGCAGTAGCGCATTTCCGCCGTCCATTTCCGTTTTCACAACAAATTCGCTGAAACTTCGATCTCATCCGTCATCCAAAATCGACTGCAGCGGCCAGCTCGTTTCCACCTCTCGATCGGCCGCCCGTTGCCGCATACGCAGTCCTCCCAGCCTGTCACGCGTCGCGGCGTGCCGCTCTCCGCCCTCTTCGTCATCCTCCTCCACACCAGTCGACAGAGCCGCGAGCGGGCCTCTGAGCAACGAATACACCCCTGTCGTCATTCCCCCTCTAGCGAAGAAACAGCCCGCATCTGCACGCCTCTCGCCAGATCTCGCTGTCTCCGCCGGCAGAACGCAAACGTTCCCTTGTGGAAGCCGGCCTGCCACCTCGTCGCTTCGATACCCCGAGCTCTCTGCAGCTTGCATGTTGGCCGACCAACTGAGCACGAGGTCTGGCCTGTTCTGTCTATCCTGGCCTTGTGTCGATTCTGGCATTCTGTCCACTTCAGATCTCTCGCCAACACCCTCATTCACATTGGCTGAATACCTACTTTGCGAGCGTAAACACGCATCCACGCGCATCCACAACGACACTTTATCGATTGACCGCGTCCACCTCGCCGTTGCATCGACTCCAGTTCTCTTTTGCCTGCACTCGGAACTGCTTGGAACCTGATATCTTCCCTGGAACGACCGCTGCTTCGGTTCGGCTTCAGAGGCTACGGCGTCGACTTCCTTAGCTCTTGTTGTGCTGGAGCGGAACACCTCTTTGTGCCATTGTACGCCGCCTTGTTACGCCCTAAACGTCATCAGGAACGCCAGAGAGATCGCGCGCTCGGCTGACGGCTGATTCGTCTCTCGCTCCCAAACAAACGGAAACCCTCCTGGGCTGAGTTTCTTGCTTTTCCCCTTGAGCGCAGTGTACCTGGTATCGAACACCCGCTCGGCGCACTCGAGGTTACTGGCTATCTGCCAACGGTCCGTTGGGCGGGAAGACCTTGTGGTCTTGGCGTGTGATGTGGGTGGTAGTGGACGTTGAGGTGTGATACCCCAAGATTGAGGAACAACACAAGGCAGTGGGACGCCGACGGTGGCCGACAAGTCAGGTATACCGCGCGCAGCCAGAAAGCGGTCTGGACTGGTCGAGACAAGACAGTGATAGAGGCAGCCCAAAGGCGATCATTGGTCGCGGCTCAGGATATCGGACCATCGGCGCATCTTGCGTACCAAGCTCAAGACCCAGGTCCTCCCATCCCGCTGCATCTCCTTCACAACGGCCATCCCCACACCCGGCACTAGCTCTCTGCCTTTCTCGGTCCTTGGCATGGAGACTCGTCTGTTTGTCAGTCGCGAAGAGTTCCACAATGTCCAGATGGACATGAGGCAGCTCCAGGCCGTCCAGACGAGCCAAAGTGAGCGGCTGCAGCGTTTGGAAAAACGCCAGCAAGACGACACCGCTATGCGATCCGCCTGGTCGACCTCGCCCTTTCCGACTGCCCTGACAGGCACCCCCCAGCATGGTCAGTACCGGGCTCCTTCCCCGCGGCCCAGCAATCACGAGCACGCCACTGACCGCGTTCTCTATATAGGTCCAATGCGAATGCCCTCGACAGAAGCATTTGACCTGGACGAGCAGAGCCAGACGCTTGGGTCGTTGCACCTGGATCCCGACGATGAGCCGGTGAGACGCGCCGCCGCCGCGTCGCGAGCCAACAGCGTGCGCTTCGACGAAAGTGCCAACATGTCCCAAAGTGCACGGCATTTTGGCGACATTGGCCCCTTCCGCCCTGGTGGCGGCTTCATGATGGAGCGCTCGCTCTCGCACAAGTCCGACGGCAGGCACAGCTCGGCGCACTCGGTTCACTCCATGGCCTCCGGCCGTGGCAGCAGCATCGCCTTGGAGACGAACTTCATGACGGGGGGCCACGAGCAGGACTCGCCCATCGACATGCCGGAGCCTCCGCCTGTCTTCTTCGTCCTCGGGTCCGTTCCCGCGATCATACGGTGCTGGCTTACGAAAGACTTTGCCAACAACACCCTCCTGTACGCTGCAGTGTGCTCCGGCGCCCAGAAGTCGACTGTCGAGTTTTCGCTTGTCCAGGAACTAGGCTTGGCAGAACTCGTCTACCGCGATGTGGACAATACGTGCAAGATTCACCTGCAGACATATCTTGCCGAGGCCATCCCGGCCACCAAATCGGCCGACCCTGTGCCGCAGATTCCCTCGCTCGCTATCGACTTTGAGGTTACCGGCCTAGATCAAGTGATGGACCCGTACGAGAGCAAGCAGAGCATCCGCGTCTTCATTGGTAGTCATGCTCTGCGACACCACAGTGCCGACATTTTTTTCTCGCGGAACCTCATGTGCATCTACAGCTGCGACCGAGAGAAGCTGACGGTGCCGTTTGTGCGGCCGGAAGACGACAACGTATTCAAGAATCTTTCTACAACGAGCATCACCCCCGAGAAGCCGAAGCTCAACGCGGCCGCTGCCGAGTTCGTTATCAACGACATGAAGTCGCGTGGCAGCGTGGACGGCGGCGACGATGACTCGTTGCCGCGGCAGCTCCAGCCGCCGCACGATCTGCTCGAGACGGACGTGCCGCATGACCGCCTGGAGGATGAGACACAGTCTGGGCGGAGCGAGCAGGGCAGCCATCTTGGGCGGTATGCCCTGCGCGGACAGAACGGGGACGCCCAGTCCGCGCCATCGCATAATGGCCACGCGGCCCATGCCGGCAGCATCTCGCCTACCACAGCGCAGGCCATATCGGCTGGCAAGTGGCGCAAAGGCGCGACGAATCCGTCGGACAGTGGGAACGAGGGCGAGAGGCCGGCGCGAAACTCGACGAGCTCGGACTATTCTGGAAAGGAGGCCGGCTCGATTCTAGAAGGCGGTGGTCGGCGTGACACGAGTGCGAGCGCGAGCGCGAGCGCGATCTGGGAGTCTTGGCGGCAAGGCGGCTCCACTGCCGGCAGTGATGGGGGACACCGGGAGAACGGACCGATCAGCGGGTACCAGCCGGCCGGGCGGCAGAGGCCTATGAAGGTTCTGAAGGCGAAGACGGGCAGCATTTCGGCGTCTGCTCGCACGGGGCCCGCTTACGAGTTTCCTCCAGCACCGCGTCTCAGTGGCGAACACCGGCGGAAGAGCCAGGGCCAGGCAGGCTCGGGGACGGACGGCGGCAGCGGACCTACGAGCACGGCGTCGAATGTGATCCGGTGGGAGTCGAAGCGCACGATCAGCACGAGCAATGCAGCGACCAGCAACGGCGGGCTGAACAAGGAGAACAAGGGCCCGCAGGGCTTGGCGGCACTGGAGCTGCGCAGCACGACGTCGGCGGCGCCGCGGTCGTCGAACCCGGTGGGTGGCGCATCTGCGTTTGCGTGGATGAAGCCGTCAAAGGCCAAGACGCCGTCGGCGGCAGAGTAACGGTGGCGTTATGCAGCAGACTGCAGACGGCACGGTTGCCAAGTGTGCGAGGGTACTACGATAGCAGCACGACAGTGTGCGAGGTTATGAGTAGAACACGGCAGCAGCCTTCAGGGTGGCAGAGACAGCCTGCGCATGGTAGCAATGCATGCAATCAATACAGACGTTACAACGAATAAAGCAACTCTTGTTGACGGCTCGTAGCTGCATAGACGGCCCGGCCACTCTAGATGGCTATAGAGGAGCGCGACTGAACTGGAGCGCGGCGCGTCAGTATTTGGATGGCAGCAGGGCGGCGAGGGCGGCAGTGGTGTCGGCGGCGGTGTCCTTGACGAGGGCGATGATGCGGCGAAAGGCCGGGTCGCTGGCGTCGCGGACGGTCTCGTAGAGCCAGCTCTCGGAGGTGGTGACGACGGCGCCGGCCTGGCGGAGGCGGTCGAGGGCGACGGGGACCTCCTGGGGGCGGCCCGAGGAGACGGCGTCGGCGAGGACGTGGACGGCGGTGCCGGCGCGCAGCAGGTCGAGGGCCGTCTGGGTGACGCAGATGTGGGACTCGATGCCGACGAGGACGACGGGCGGCGGCGGCGCGGCCGGCGAGGCGCGGAGCCGGTCGAGGGCGGCGGCGACGGCGGGCGTGTACATGCTGAAGAGGGTCTTGTCGGCGTCGAGGACGACGCGGGCCTTGTCGCCGCCGGGCGCGGCGTCGGGTGCGGCCAGCAGCGCGGCCAGCTCATGCACGGTGTTGCCGAGGCGGGCGCGGTTCTGGGTGGTGACGACGACGGGCAGGTCGAGGATGTGGGCAGCGCGGAGGACCTTGGCGGTGGTGGCGATGCTGGGTCGCCATCCCGGGTTAGTGGTAGAGACCAGAGACAGACCGGAGACCGGAGACCAGACCGGAGACCAGAGACCAGAGACCGGAGACCAAACAACGGAAAAGCAGAAACCAGACCAGAAGAACCTACACCTTGTCCAGCTCATGGATGGCGCCGCGGAACTTTTCCTGGATGTCGCAGACGAAGACGACGGGCGCCGGCCGCGGAGACGGAGCGCTGGCCATGGCGAAGGATACGAGAGCAGCGTTGGCCTGGCGGAGGCGATGGAGTCGACGAGGCCAGAGAGCGACGCCGCGAAGCAACTACGGAGTACGGACAACGACAACGGGCCGCCGTCGCGGGCAGAGCGGGGCGGGTGGCGATTGTGAGGTCGCAGTGGCGGCTGAGAGGAATCCGGGGACGTCGGGGCCGGCAAAGCGGCTCGCGGGCAGAGGCACAGCAATCACCGCACGCGTCTGGCTGCCGCTCGCCAGACGCGGCACACGAGACCAGCAGTCATGCGTGGACGAGGTCCATATAGAGACGTTAATCTACACGAAGATGCCTTGCGATACAGGAGGGGAAAGGCGGGCGCCAGAAGAGTCAGTCGTTCATTACAGAGAGAGCGCGCTTATTTCTTATTTGAGGACGGCCTGGAGGGACTCGAGGACCTGGAGAGTTAGCCGCTGGTTCGCCGTCGAGAGGCGGGCAGAACGGAAGCAAAAGGCGCCTGGCTGGGGAACAGTGCATCCAGGACAGAGCAGCGCACCAGGCGCGTCCCACAACGTACCTCGATCTCAATCTTGGCCTCGGCAATCTCCTGCTCGCTGCCGGTGCCGGCAGCCACCTTGTTGGCCTCGGCCAGCTGCGTCTTGACGGCCTCGGCGCTAAAGTCCTCGAGGGGGTAGCCCTCGACGGCGTTGATGCTGAGATGCGAGTTGGGCTGGACGACGGCGAAGCCACCGGACACTGGCAAGGCATTAGCTTACTTTCTCTCTTTCTTCTCTTTCTCCTCTTCTCTTCTCTTTCTTCTCTTCTCTTCCTTTCTTCTCTCCGCTGCACGTACGGAAAAACTGCTTGCTGCTGCCGCTCTCCTCGATGATCTCGACCAGGCCGGGCTTGAGCTGCTCGATCGACGGCACGTGGTTGGCCAGCACGCCCATCTCGCCCGTCTCGGCCGGGATGTTGACTTGCACGACGTCCTGCGACTTGTAGATAGACTGCAGCAGTTAGCGGGAGCGGCGTCGAGAGCGCAGCGGCGCAAGGCTCGGGCGCAGGGCGCAGCGGATGCTTCTATCGATGACCGATTATCGCGCACCGGCGCTCCGCTGCTTCCCGGGTCGGCGTACCTGGTGCGGCAGAGACAGGCTCAGCTTGATCTGCGGGCGGTCAGCACAGGCGCTCATCCTCCAGCTCGGAATGGCTGGCCGGCCGGCACCGGCGCCGGCGCCGGCTCGAGGGGACTCGCCTTGTCCGGCACAGCATCGGCATAGGTGCGCCGCTGCACGGCCATGCGGGCAACGGCCGGGCGGGCGCGCAGGGCGGCGCGGGCAATGCGAAGCGAGTTCATCGTGTCAGAGGGGAGCTGCGCGGTCGTGGCGGAGCCGGGTCGATCGGGCGTGGTTGGAACGTTGGGGCGGGGAGGGGGGTAGAGGTGGTCGGAAAGGGGAGCTCGGAGCAAAAAACATCGCCAGAAAATGAAAACGCCTTCCGATTTTCCTCGAAAAGCCGCTATGGGAAGCGCGCTAACGGCCGTCACATGATCTTCCCACGTGCGGTCACGATACATGTCACGGGACAGGATTTGATCTCTTACGTGCTTATCCGCATATGTCTATATCCCGCCTCTACGTCACCCGTTACATGCATAATGCCTTGAAGATGGGCGCGAGGCCCGCTGCTCGGCCTCTTCGCCCTGCGCGAACAGGTGGCACGTCGAACCGGGCAGCGACGCGCGAATACGACACCGTGCATGCTGGCGGCAGCGGCGACGACTGCAGACGGGCGCAGCCACAGCGCAGCCGTCAATCCGGTGCTGCCACGCAGCGGCTGGTTTGAGGCGGCAAATCGCTCGCGCCTCACCCGGAGACGAGTACGGCCGGAATACCCGGACGGAGTATGGGGACGGAACATTCGAGTACGGAGTACGTGTTACGAGCACACCGTAACGAGCCGTCCGTTTGGCGTCTTGCGATACGACGTAATAGTACGAGTATGCGGAGTACAAAGTACGGCACCAGCATTAAATCGCGCACGCCAGCCAGCGCAGAGTGCCGTCGCGCGTCGCCATGTACTTCGTACTGTGCACGCACGGCGTCGCGGCCGTGGCTGAAGCTGCCTGTTGTGACTCCGTTTGAGGCGACGCGGCATGTTGGTCTGTATCGTACTCCTTACTAGAGCAGCTGCAGAGCATGGCAACGGTCGAGTAATCGCGTTCACCGCAGCTTCTGTGTTTGCCTCACCGCCGCGCTGAGCGCGTCCGGCGCTTGCAACAGAGCAGTCCCTGTCATCAAGTACGGACAGGACGGCCGCGCTGAAACGGCACGCCAGCCGAGGACAGTGCGAGCATTTTTGTACTCGTACGGAGTGCTCCGTACGGAGTACTCGACAACTCCCTCCGTCTTCACCACCGCGGCATCTGCGCCAAAGCGAAAATCCAGAGCCAAGCTTTGGCCCTGGCTCGAATGCAGCTTCGTACTTTGCAGCCAACGGCTGCCAGGGGTGTGATACAGCAGCACCAGAGCTGCGCTGCTTCGTGCTTCGTACGGATTAGCTGCATGCAGCTGGCCGCGTACGTCTCCGTACTTCGCTGTCGGCTAACGCGCACGATGATGCAATCATTCTGTGATTTTGCCGGCGATCGCTGCCGCATGAGCAGTCCCCATACAAAGTATGCAAACGAGCACGATTACGGGTGCTGCTCCGTCCTCGCGGAGGTCGCGAATTCTTGCCGTGCAAGTGGATCGCTGACATAAGCAGGTCCATCAGCTCTCGCCGCGCAAAACCGGTTTCCCCAGGAGCTCTCCGTCCGCCGGTGCCAAGCCGTCGGCTGGTAGGTGCTTCGCGCTGGCGTGTCCGCCGATACGAGTGTTAGGTGAGACGCCAGTGCTGAGCTGAGGCGCGCAGCGTAGGATTGCGCGCACTTCCACGGAGCACGATCAAGAGCCGAGTGATCGCGAGCACGTTTGAATTCTCCGTGAAACCCCCGCGCCCCCAACCTGCACGAGACCAGTGCTGCTGCCGCTCCACACGCACTGTCTAGCATCTGCCGCGGACGCGTGATTGGACGGCCAGCACGCACAGTACGAGTGGCGAGGCCGAGGCATGCGGCAGCCACGCACAGCAGGCGGCCAGAGAAACAAAGCAGGAGGCTGTGTCGAGGCACGTCGCCAAGAGAGCTGCGCCCACGTCTTGATTCATGAAGATGCGTACGAGTAATACGCATGTCCGTAGGCCTCACTGCCCGTACGTGTAAAGGGCGCCCTCGCGCGTAGCGCTGCACTATCGCCAGCCAGACGCGTTCTCGTGCGCCGTCCTCCTTCGTAGTGCGCAAGGCCAGGTCACGTCGATCGCATTTCACCGCTCTTTGCGACGTTGCATGGCGTTGCGGCGAGAATTCGCACGAGGGCGCACGAGTTACGGCAAAGTATTCGTCAGATCGTTACGCCGTATCGTACAGTTTGGGTGTGTGGACTCGTACGGTACAAGTGCGTTCGCAGCATGCACGTGTCGGACTTGGCCCGCGCAATTCCCTACGGAGTATTACGGAGTATTGCTCCCTATTCGTACTCGTGCCAGTACTGGTTGCGGCGCATTACAGCGCCTCCACACGCCCACCCGTCCGCAAATTGCACTCTTGCAGCGGCATTTCCGCGCGCTCATTAGCGAGCTTAGCACTGCCATGGTTTTTCCTTTTCCTTTTCCTCTCCCTCCCTTTCCCCTTTGCCTCGCGATCCCGGCCGGTGGGGCTGGACGTTGACCTACTGTCGCCCTGTGATTTGCCGGCTTTCCGAAAGCCGGACCACCGCAGAGCCAGATGGCAGCCAGACCAACATACGGAGTAGGCTATGATAGCACGACAATAGGGCTAGACTGCAGCGATGTCGCAGGCTGAAAACTGGCTAAAAATCGGCAGGAAAACTTTTCTGCCAGGCGCTGTTGGCGGCCGGACGCCCTGTAATGGCCCCTCGCACAGGGCGGTCTGCCGCTATACTCCGTACGGGTACGCGTGCCTGCAGCGCTGTGTGCCCGCCAAACGTGTACCCGTACGGAGTGCAGTAGCGCTGGCGCCATCCTGCGTCATGTGGATTCCCGATTTGCCCGTCGCTACGGAGTTGAGCATCGACGCCAGCACGCCGTGCCTCGTCCGCCCCGTGTCATGCACAATGCCGCCTTCTCGTACGAACGAGAATACGGCCGCGCCGCCCGCGCAGCACCGTGCCACGCCCATACCGCGGATCGGCGCACTGTCCGTCGATCTGTCACTGTGCATGCTTCCACGGGCGCCGCGGCTCCGTACTCCGTATTCCTCCGTAATCCTCCGTCTCCTGCCTGACGGGCCAGGCCCACCCACACCCAAATACGGCCTGACGGCGCTACTTTCGTTTCCGTTCTCTTACGGTACGGTTAGTAATGAGGTGCCTGGACTAGGGCGCACGCCGTCATAACCCGCGCTACGCATTTGCACACAGTGCCGTCCGCAGCTGCCTGCTCATTTGCCCTCCGTTCCTCGCGCCTGCCGTTTCCGCACCTTTCGCAAAACTGAAAACTGAAAACCCATCTCGCCTCCCCACCTTTCGCTCCTGCCCTCTCACTCGTACTTCGCACTTGTACGGAGCGCTCTTGCAGTAGCAGTAAATACCAGCCGCCACCTTCTCCTCTCACTCTTCGTCTCGCCAAAATCCTGCTGCTCGCCTTTCGTCTACTCCGTGCACATCTGGACATTTCCTCGGCTTCCTGCCATCGGACCATCACACCAGTGCTTTTGTCGGCCAACACATCCAGTGCTTTTGTCGCCAAAAGCAATTTCCCGCACCCGCCCTAGCCCTGTGACGCCTCCTGCTCCGCTACTTATAAGCCAAGCCGCGCCGAAACGAAACACATCCAAGCCGAAAAGCCAAAAGCTAAGAGGCCAAAACACAACACAAAACACAAAACACAGACTTTCCATCGTGGACCAGCCTGGGCAACACATACGTGACGCTGCGCTGCGCCACTTTCCGCAGACGAACCGCCGGAGCTGCCTCTTTGTCGACGTCTTGGAAGCCGTGAAACAAACCCCGTTTTCGGCTGCTCTCAGCCCCCATCTCATTGACTACAACGCAACTCAACTCCTGGCTGTCCGAGAACAATACATTCTCGCCGGCCTCGCATCTCACTCCATCCCTATCACCTCGCCGCACTTTTCGACCTGACGATGTTCGTCCAGTTATAGCCCTACTGTCCCTAGGGACAACCGCTCTGGGTTTGCGATTCGAATCGTCTTCCCCTTGTCTCAGCCTGAAGTTCACATTACCACCTCTACTCTCCGCCTTGACTCGCCTCCATCTCGCCCGCCTCGTGCTCCTGCTTCTCCGCCTCGGCGTCTGAGCCACGAGACGCCCTCGCCCATCCTTCTAGCAATCAACTTCTAGCAACACACAAAACCAGTCACAATGCACAAGTACGCAAGAATCGACACCACCACATCCAATGTGCTGGCCTGGGGCGCCCATGCCGCCGACGTCGAACCGTCCGTCGAAGAGGACGCCAGCGCCGACGTCGACGAGCCGCCAGACCCGCTCCGCGCCCCCGATCTGGCTGCCACCTTGGGGACCCGCCACTCCTTCCAGAAGACCACCGTTATTCGCCCCAGAGACCACGCCGCCTCACTCTTGACCCAGGCCCTCCAGAGCCAGTCCGAGGACGAGTGCCTCGACAGCAGCGGCGGCAGCAGCCGGTACCCCAGAAGGCGTCCCTCGATCACCAGCAACAACAGCAGCATGGCCTCTACCGCCGGCTTCACCAGCGACACTGGCATCACCACTCCGCCGCGCACCACATCGCCCAGTCCGCGTCAAACAGGCGCCGGCTTCGTGCCCGCCCGCACGAAGTTTGCCATCACCTTTGCCCCGCTGCCCTCGCCCCCAGCTCAGCCCGAGACGACGCCCAAGGCCGCGCCCGTCCAGCCTGTCGTACCGCAGACCACTGTCCCCGTCCCGCCAAGAAAGCGCTGCATCTCGTTTGCCTGCGGCAACCCCAAGCCTGCGGCAGATGCAAGCGATGCAGGCAAGCCAAATGGGGCCACTAGAGCCAATAGCACTGCTAGCAAGACGGCGGTCCCGTCCAAACCCGCAACTCCTGCGGTGGATCCCAAGGCGACGATCACTGCGCCAGAGCCACAGCCAAGACGCACATGCATCAAGTTTGCCTGTCCCGTCAAGCCGCCCGCCGACTCGCACAAGCCGCAGTTGGCTACGCTCAAGATCGACAGGTCCGAGGCACGGCGACTTCGGAAGCCCTCGCCGGCGCCGGACACCTCAGTCCGCCGCTTCAATCGCGGCTCTTCATCCGGCCGCTCCCCCCGCCCTATCGTTCGCTCATCGGCTGCCCGCCAGCCTTCGCACAGCCCCCTTGCCGTCCGCTCCAAAAAGTTTCTCACTGCCAAGCCGGAAGACCTGCATGGCGAGTCTTCCCGCTTTCACGAGTTCGCCAGCGACATCCCGCTGGAGGACGACTGGATACGGAACTCCAAAGCCACCGTGGGCCGGCGGATCACCATTGACGACACGCTGAAGAAGGAGCTTGCGATCCGCCTCATCGGCAGGCAAGCCGAAGAGGAAGCCGCGCTGGAGGAGCAGGACGAGGAGGCCGATGACGACGCTGCCGAGGATGACGAAGACGACTGTGACGAGAACGACACGATTGAGGGCTACAATGAAAATGAATACGATGAATACGACGACAGCTCCGAGTACAACTCGGACGAAGGGTCGGACGGCTACAACACGGACAACGAGATCGGCTTCGCCTCTTCGGACGATGAGGACGACGGCCTTGTTCTCTGGACAGTGAACAATGAGCCCGGCCATGCCCGTTCCCGGCAGGAGTATAGCGACAACAACCACTCCACCCTGCAGCAGGCCGGCAGTCTCATCTTCCGCCGCCTGTCGGTTGACTCTCACTCGGACTCGTCCGCCTTCATCGGCCTCCGGTCGATTCGCCAGGACAAGCCGAAGAATAGGGAGCTGACTGCTCGCCCCGCCACGCCAGCGCTCCCTGACAGCACGGATTTTGTCTGCGGCACGTTCGACGAGGATCGCCCGCTGGAGGAAGCGTATGTTGTCCACATGGCCGCCCGCAAGCGCGGGAAGCACCAGCCGATTCCCCAGGACATCGACCCGAGCTTCCCGACGTCAGAGCCGGAGGACGAGGACGAGATCGACGAGTCCCTGACCTACAAGAGCAAGAACAAGCAGGGCCAGCAGGGCAGCGCGGACGACCAGGTCTGGCTGCACGGCGAGCTGGAAGACCTCCACCATGAACAGCTTGACCGCGCCGAATCCCGCCGCACAAAGGACCGCTCGCCACGCCGCTTCCGCTCGCCGCCGCCCCCAAAGGCGCGCGGCCGCTCGCCTGCGCCGCGCGCCCTCTTTGAGCAGCGTCACTCGCCAGGCAGACGGTTCAAGTCGCCGGCGCCGAAACTGGCGGCGCACCTGTCTGTACAGGCCGACGCTCTCGTGTCGCCGCCTGCCTCGCCGATCGGGATGCTGACGGGCGCCAGCGGGATCGGGTGCCAGACCCTTGCGTTCCGCCCGGGGCTGACCCAGGCCAAGTCGCTGCCGCGACCGGCTGCCATCTTCCGCCACCAGCAGCAGCAGCAGCACCACGCGCAGGCGAAGCCGCCTCGCCGGAAAGCCAACAACACGACCAGCAAGCCGATGCACATCCGCGGCGCCATGGACATTGTCAAAGGCTTGGAACAGAAGCGCCAGCGGCGCAAGGAGAAGTTCCAGCTAAAGTACTGCAACCGGTCACGCAAGGGACAGATACCCGAAAGACGGCCTCAGCGCGGCGAGGGCGCCGAACGCATGAGAGAGCTTGGTCTCTTGATGGCTGGAAAGAAGAGCCACTATGTTCTTTCAGTCTAACGAACGGACGGCGCATATTTTATGGGAGGCAGCACAGCGTGACAGCCTACTTTTGATTTTCACTTCTCGTAAATACTTTTTGTCTTCTCTACCTTTTACTTTTCTGCCTTTTCCTTTTACCTTTTTACCTTACACCCTTTTACCTTTTTTTCTTTTCTTTTCTTCCATCTTATTTTGTCCGACCCAGCTGTATGGTCCGGTGGAGTTTGGGAATCAGAGCATTGCATCGGGAGGCTATTCTATTACGAACCTGCAGATATTGGTGGTTGGCCCGCTCGCTTTTACCTGCTTATTCTTTGTATTATGCCTTTCTGTTTTACTATGGCCGTCGGCTCGCCATTCTTTCGCAGTGTTCCCTTCGAGTATATACTTGCACTTTTGCCCTATGGCTTGCCCACGACGCAGATCGACTTGGGCTGTACATTAGTACTATAACAGACTGGCTGACTTGGTCAACGAACTCATGACTCATGCTCGCTGCTTGCTGCATCCTGTGACCTGCGATTGTGTCTACCGTGTGTCCTGCACGCTACGTCCTGTGATTGCTTATCTGTCCACTTACTACGACGTGGTGTGCAGGCGTCAGTCCACCGCCAAAGAGGGATGCGGCTGTCACCACAGTGTCACGATCACGATACGAAGGGAACTTTGTGTGTGCCCCACATGCGATAGCGTGCCCCGACAGTGGGTAGAGATAGGGCGGCCTGTGCGCCTAAAAAATAAGGCATGACACGTGATGCCAACGACGTAAACGGTGTTCTTTCTCGCCTTTTCGTCGAAACATACTTTGATCCCCTTCCCACCACATCACCGTCTCGCCGCAGCGCATCGTCCGCCGCCGAACAATTGTCTGCGCTCTCGCCTCACCCTGCACACGCTCTCGACGCATCATTGTCTGCTTGTCTGTGCGCCCTGTTTGCCGACGCCGGCCGCTCTTCTCTCGATTCTACAACCGACCTACTTCCCGTCACGATGTGGATCATCAACTGGTGTATGTAGCCGCGGTGCTCTGCTTGGACCTTTTGTTGTTTGCTGTCTGCTGTTCTGGTGCTATTCTGTTGCTGTCCTGTCGCTTTCTCTTCTGTTCGGTTGCTGTCCTGTTGCTGACTTGCCAGTCTACGATGTTCTGTCGTCGCTCGGCCTGCTGAACAAGCATGCCAAGCTGCTCTTCCTGGGCCTCGACAACGCCGGCAAGACGACGCTGCTGCACATGCTCAAGGTACGGGCAGCTCGCGGGGCCGATGGCAGAGGAGACGCGGAAGAACGGCAGACTGACACCAGCAGAACGACCGCGTGGCCATCCTGCAGCCGACGCTCCACCCGAGTACGTGCCCTCTCTTCCCTCCCTTCCGTGTTCTCTGCTCACGTGCGACGGATATGCTAACATGCGAGTGCAGCCTCGGAGGAGCTGGCCATTGGCAACGTGCGCTTCACGACGTTTGACCTGGGCGGTCACCAGCAGGGTACGTGCCATGACCCAGGACCAAGGCGTGCGAGAGATGCGGGAGAGCGTGGCTAACACGGAACAGCGCGCCGCCTGTGGAAGGACTACTTCCCGGAGGTGAACGGCATTGTGTTCCTCGTGGACGCCAAGGACCACGAGCGGTTCCCCGAGGCCAAGGCGGAGCTCGACGCGCTCCTGTCGATGGAGGAGCTGTCCAAGGTGCCGTTCGTGGTGCTCGGCAACAAGATCGACAACCCTGACGCCGTGTCCGAGGACGAGCTGCGCCACCAGCTGGGCATGTACCAGACGACCGGCAAGAGCAAGGTGGCGCTCGAGGGCATCCGGCCCATTGAGCTGTTCATGTGCTCGGTTGTGATGCGGCAAGGTGCGTGGCAGCGTGCAGAGCGATGCAGAGTGGCGTCAGCGTGGATTTGCTAATCTTTTGTTCTTCTGCAGGCTACGGCGATGCCATCCGATGGCTGTCGCAGTACGTTTAATTGTGCCTGGAAATTGTGCCCAGACACGACCCGTCTCGGGGCTCGGCCCGCATGCCCATCTTTCTCGGACAGAAACGCGTGGCGAGCACGAGAGCAGACGGCCGAGACAAAAGGGGCCTGAAGGGGGACGGAGAAGTGTGGCGGCGTGCTGGAGACCAAACAGGATAGAAGGCAAAGAAGGAAGTAGACGGGGCCGAGATAGTGGACGACAAGGCGTGGCCGGCAAGCCCACGGACCACGGACAGGAGAGGCTCTGGACAAGCACGAAGCTGCGGCTCGAGGTTTCTGCTGCTGTCTGTCTGTCTGTCTCGCGCTTCTGCGTCTGTCTGTATGTTTGCCGCTTTTGTTTCGACTGTTCTAACGACTATAATACGACTGGCGTGAATACCAGCGGTGTTGCGTAGTGTCGCAGACAAGAATATGCACATGTAAGGTATGCAGAGTATGTGTATGCGTAGATTATGCGTACGGTTAGTAGAGGGGCTTCGGAGAGCCGGACGCGAAAAGCCGCGCGGAGCATTCGGCCGTCCCGAGCTGCTGGAAGCTTCGGTCACCTGTCGGGCGCGTGCCACTTCGGCCACCGCTGTTGCCTACTTCGTACGAAGTAATATCGTACGGAGTATGGAGCCTCCACGGCCTATTTACAGGGAAGCAAAGGCACCCCAGACGGACGGCAGGAAGGACCCACCCTCTCACATGCGACTTCCCAACAAACTCCAGCGACGTCATCCCTAGCGCGCGCTGACAGAAATATAGTGTTCGGAATCTTGCAGCAGACATCGAAACCAATATTGTGCTTTCTGCTGCATCTACTGCATCACGACGTCGAGCGCCGTCCTCGATCCGACGATACCGCCATCGCAGCCGCGCGTGGCCGACAGCCGTCCGTCGGCCCCGCTACAACAGCGCCTGTTCCCCCAACAATTATGGTTGCGACGCCGCAGCCAATCCGACGACTCCCTTTTCTTTTCTAGCATTTGCTCGCCTGCCGATCTCGAGACGACGACCCGACGACACCACGACCCGACGGCTACTTACGAGTATTGTGCGAAACGCTCGACAGAGACAGCGGCTCCGTAGCGATGGCGGAGAAGAGCGGTCCTCGCGCCGCCTCCGGGCAGACGTACTACGGCTTCCCGGTCGACTCTCTCGGCGATATGTCGCAGCTGCCCGACAACGACACCGACTTCCTCCAGCCCGAAGACATTGAGGCTTTTATCCAGGCCCTTGCCGCGCCCGACCCGCTGCAGTCGCCCGTGGCCCTGGCGCCGGCAGACGACCGACCGCGCAGTTCCCCGACGGCCGGCCCCGACCATGATCCCAGTGGCGACAGCTTTGGCCAGGCGGCGCAGGACGCGCCCTCGTCGCTGTTCATCTCGGCCAAGAACGACTGGGCGCCCGTGTACGAGAAGGTGACGCCCCCCGAAGACAGCAGCCTGTTGCTGGGGCCGGGCGGCGTGTCCGGCGGGGAGTGCCGCGACGCTACGGCAGCCTCCCAGTGGTCGTGGTGGCCGTTTGGCGCGCGCCAGAGAGATGCTTCTGCCGCTGCCCAGAAGCGGACGGGCCAGCAGCAGCAGCAGCAGCAGCAGAAGCAGAAGCAGAAGCAGCAGAAGCGCAAGCGCGCGGCGGCCTCGGCGGCCTCGGCGACGGCGAGACGGCGTACGCGGGCCAAGCCCGGGCCCGGCTGGCGCACCGAGGACGAGACGCGCGAGGGCTATCTGTACGGACTGCTCAAGTGGCCGTTCCTGCTGGGCGTGTGCGCGTGGATCGTCGGGCTCGCGCTGGCGTACCTGCTGACGCGCGTCTACATTGCCGCCTACGAGCAGCTCGTCACCTGGCGCGGCCGCCGCGAGACGCTGCGTCGCCGGCTGCGCGCCGCCTCCGACTACCCCGGCTGGGTCGCCGCCGCCACCGACCTCGACGCCTTCCTCGGCAACGACCGCTGGAAGGAGGAGAACGAGTTTGCCTTTTACGACTTCCGCACCGTGCGCCGCGTCGTCGAGCAGCAGCGCAAGATCCGCGCGCGCGCCGAGGCCGGCGACGCGGCCGGCGAGAGCAGGAGCGCCGTCGAGGACCTCAAGGCGCTGGCCGAGGCGTGCGTCAAGAACAACTTTGCGGGCGTGGAGAACCGGCACCTCTACAGCCAGACGTACTACGGGACGAAGAACCTGGTGCAGGACTATGTGGACGAAAGTGAGTGTTTTCGGTGTGTTTTCGGTGTGTTTTTGGTGTGTTTCTTTTCGGTGTGTGTCTGACATCTCTCGCAGCCGAAAAGAGCCTCGAGTTCCTCATCCAGACGCCGCAGCTGGCCGCCGCGGAGAAGCACGCCCTGTTCAAGCGGCTCCACGCCAACTACGGCCGCACCGCGCTGTGTCTGTCGGGCGGCGCCTCGTTCGCCTACTACCACCTGGGCGTGGTCAAGGCGCTGCTGGACCAGGACCTGCTGCCCGACGTCATCACGGGCACGAGCGGCGGCGCGCTGGTGGCTGCGTTGGTGGCGACGCGCACCAACGAGGAGCTGCGGCGGCTCCTCGTGCCGGCGCTGGCCGGCCACATCACGGCGTGCCGCGAGCCGCTGCGCGTGTGGCTGCCGCGCTGGTGGCGGACGGGCGCGCGCTTCGACGCCGTCGACTGGGCGCGCCAGTCCATGTGGTGGACGCGCGGCTCGATGACCTTCCGCGAGGCGTACGAGCGCACCGGCCGCATCCTCAACGTGACGTGCGTGCCGGCCGACCCGCACTCGCCGACCATCCTCTGCAACTACAAGACCACGCCCGACTGCGTCATCTGGTCCGCCATGCTCGCGTCGGCCGCCGTGCCGGGCATCCTGAACCCGGTCGTGCTGATGATGAAGACGTCCGTGCCGGCGATGCCGACGCCGCGTCCGGCTTCGGCTTCGGCGGCTTCGGACGCGGGAGCCGGCGCGGGCGCGGGCACGACGACCCGGCTTGTGCCGTACTCGTTTGGCCACAAGTGGAAGGACGGCAGCCTGCGGACGGACATCCCCATCAAGGCGCTGAACCTGTACTTCAACGTCAACTTTACCCTGGTCAGCCAGGTCAACCCGCACGTGAACCTGTTCTTCTTCAGCAGCCGCGGCTCCGTCGGCCAGCCAGTGACGCACCGCAAGGGCCGCGGCTGGCGCGGCGGCTACCTCGGCTCGGCCTTTGAGGAGTACTGCAAGCAGGACCTGCGCAAGTGGCTCAAGCTGCTGCGCAACCTCGAGCTGCTGCCGCGCCCGCTCGGCCAGGACTGGTCGCAGCTGTGGCTGCAGCCCTTTGGCGGCACCGTCACCATCTGGCCCAAGTCGGAGCTCGCCGACTTCCCCCACATCCTGACCGACCCGACCCCGCCGCGCCTCGCCCGCATGCTGCACGAGGGCTGCCAGTCCGCGTACCCGCCGCTCAAGTTTCTGTCGAACCGCCTGCGCATCGAGCGCCTGGTCGAGCGCGGCCGCCGCGCCTCCCGCGGCATCGCCGCCGCCGCGCGCCACGAGCAGCCGCAGCCGCAGCCGCAGCCGTCGCTGCGGCTGCCGCCCGGCGCGAGCGAGGACGCCGCCAGCAGCCACGAGCTGGAGCCGCCAGCAGCCCACGGGTCGCGCCGCCGCCGCCCCCGCGGCCACGGCGCCAGCAGCAGCACCGACTCGGCAGCGAGCGAGGAGGACGCGGCCGGGAGCCGAAACGGCGTGCGAAACGGCGCGCGAAACCGGCCGCGGACCCGGACCAGGGACGGGGCCGTGGCCAGCAACACGGCCACGTCGGACGACCTCCTGTCCGGCTCCGACTCGGACGACCTGCTGGCGCACGAGATGGGCCAGTACAGCAGCGGCGACGGCGACGGCGACGACGACGGCGAGGGCGGGGGCGCGCTGAGCGAGATCGCAGCGGGCGCCGAGGACAGGCTCCTGGCGTCCGGCCGTGGGTGAGTGGCGGCGCCGGAGAGGAGCGCAGCGTGTAGGATTTTCTGTATCATTTGTGTAATTTTCTGGCTATAGTAGGGGAGCATTGCATTGCCTCTGCATTCCTGTCTTGGCGTTATAGAACCGAGAACGGTCCGGTTGAGGAGCATCTACATCGGGCACAGGCCCGTCCAGGCTACTTTGTATAGCAAGAATGCATAACTATAAAAGGGCAGCAGGAGACAGAACGTATGCAGCGTTGCCATCTACTCGTATGTTTGTATTGGCCAGCTGCAAGGAGTCAAGGATGCTTGTTATCCGCTGATGTAATCATACTGCTGTGGTCTGAGTCGGGTGTTTTTGTTGTGCAAATGATGTGTTGCCTCTATTTAAAGATATAATGATGGCAGTTGAGCAATTACCTTGTAGTTCTTGTGTTTCGAACAGGTTTCCTGCAGCACTGAAATGTTTCGTCTTTGATTTTGCGCGATATATAGTGTGGAATCAAAGCATTCAGCAACAGAAGTATGACCATGACAATCCTGTCCGTTCAATAGATGACGACACCTGTTCTCTGCATAGGCGAGAAGTTCAAGAATGTCTGCTCCCCAGTACTATGCAAGTATGGACGCGTTGCCATGGTCGAAGTGGTCTTATCTGATGGTGGGCACATGTGGGAATTACGAAGCTCAGTAATACTTACGCCAGCACGTACAGTCTATCCAAGACTTACTTTGTACTATAGTCATCTCCATACGGCAGACCGAACCTTGCTCACACAATGCCTGACGCCGCAAAGTACCAAGTTCTCGTCTCATCTCCAGCCCAGAGCCAGCAGCCCATGATATCCACGCCATTTCCCAACACACGCACCACGTACGTACTCCGTACTCTACACGACACCGCCGGAGTGCGCGGAGCAGACGCACGAATCCGGCAGAAGTAGAAAGGCGCTTCGATGCAATTTGCCCAAAGCCAAGTGATTTCCCGGTCGGGCCTAGCGCGGATCACTGCAGGAAATGAAACAACCGCGTGACAAGCCATCCTAGTCGCCGTTGATCCTAATGGCGGTCGACCGCTAGCCGCCTTGGCTTTCCTTGCTACCACCCAAAGTAGGGCAGCCTTCATTCCGCCACTTGACCCCGAGTAGGGCAGTCTTCGCGCCACTTTACAACACATTTGATGAAATCACTCACTTGCAGCCATCACGGATCACTGGTCATGTAAAAAGGTTTTTAAAAAAGAACAGCCAGATCTCCTGTACATAGCAGAAGACCGGACTATCCAAAAAATAAATTAGAAGATTAAAAAACACGTTTGCCATGCCCGTGGATGCGCAGAGCTAGACATTTCCAGGTATTCTAAAGCAACATCGCCGAAGCCCCCTCGTTCATAAATGCCGTAGCCGTCCAGGCTTTTCAAGAGAAAAGAGACAAGAAAAATCAAAGTCCAAAATTGAAGACGGCGGGGATTTATGCCAGCATGACGGCGGCGAGGCCGGCAGCAGCGGCGAGGACGCCAGAGAAGGCGACGTTGCCAGCGCCAGCCGTGACGACGGTGCCGGTGGTGGACGGGACGGTGGAGGAGGCAGTGACGGTGCCGACGGTGGTGCCAACGGTGCCAGTGGCGCAGGCAGCGGAGATGGTCTCGTAGATGACGGTCGGGACGACGGTCGTCACGGAGGTGGAGATGGTCTTGACCGAGTACGGGGCGCACTCACCGACAGCCGCGGCGGAGGTGGTGGTGGCAACGGTGGTCGGGACAATGACCGAGCCAGTGCCGACAGCGACGGCGCCGACAGCAGTCGGGCCAGCGGCAGTCGGGCCGACGGAAACGGTGGCGTTGCTGTAGGCGTACTTGGCGGTGGAGGAGACGGCGTAGACCGTGGAGTGGGTGCGGGCCGGGCAGTCGGTGACATCAGCAGCGCACGAGGTGATGGTGACGTAGTCGGTGCTGTAGACAGTCGACTCGGGCACCTCGGTGCTGGCAAGGGCAGCACCGGCCATGAAGAGAGCAGCGACGGAGAAACGCATTTTGATTGTTGGGGGGTAATTAACCGGTAGTGGTTGGGAGTTGAGGGTGGTTGGGATCTTTGAAAAAAGAACAAGAGCAGAAGCTGAAAGTTGGTAAAGAATGGACGACCGAAGTCAGGTTGAGCAATGGATGCAAGTGGTGATTGGCTTTGGGGCTGGTGAAAGAGGGAAGAAGAAGTCGAGGGAGGGGGACGCCGGCCGAGTGTTAAATAGATGTTGGAGTGGCACAACGGCTTCGTTCTTCGTGCTGCTGCTTGCTGCTTGCTGCTTGCTGCTTGCTGCTTGCTGCTGCGACTCCGTACAAAGCCTCCGAGTAGCACGACCGGGGTCAAGCAGGCCCTCAAGCAGGGCGGCCAGACGCTCCACCGCCCCCTATTCGGCAGCTCCTCTTTTCGCTCTCATTCCTGGGCGTTGCTGCAGTCTGGCGTCTGTGGTCTCCCGTGATCCTTGCTCGCTTCGTCCTCCACCCACGACAGCACCCTGGCGAGACAGGTAAGTCGTTGTTTAGGGAAATTGCACAACGCTTTGCCCACGTACGAGGTGGAGCTGGCCAGGGGTGGTGTCTGCAATGGCTGTGGAGCCGTTGCGCGCGAGCGATGCTGCGTGTGGCGGTCGGGCCGGCATGTGCTGCTCATTGGCTGCAGGCCAGGCGCATGCAGAGTGCTCTCTGTGCGCACAAGTGTCGCATCTGGCTTTCCTGGGGCGGTAAGTGGTTGCCCCGCCGAATCTCCTTGGTATTTTGCCGATGAGGAAAAAGTCGCACCAGAGACCGGGGTGCCTGTCGACGGTACAGAGTCCACGCAACGCTCCTTCGTCTCCTTTGCGTCAAGGCGTGCCCCGTTGCCGATGACATCTCGTACTTTGTACTGCTTCCTCCTCGTACTCCGTACCTTGTCCTGCTTCTCGTACAAGTACGACACATCGTACGGTACTTGTCGTAGAACGCTGGCGTTGCCATTTCGCTGACGAGGCGGATTATGCCAGTCGAGTACGACCCCGGCAAATGAGGCACTCTCGGGCGACCCGTCGCTGTTATTTTTGGCTCTGCTCTTTGGCTCGTTGGCTCTGCTTTGGCGGTCGAGATGAGCATGGTTCGTTGGCTACGCCGTACAAAGAAGGTGAGAGGCGATCGCTACTTCGCGCGCGTACTCCGTATCTGACAATCTCGACTGAAGCTTCTTTCGTTAGCGATAGGGAAACGCTATCGAGTGGAGGCCATGGATACGACCGCGTTTAACAATGCGAAGGAATACGAAGCATGTGCGTCGAAATGCTCCGTTCTCCTTACGGGTGCTCCGTACTCGTTGCAGAGGCACGCTGTGGAGAAAAGCTTCTGTGGTAGTATCCGTACCAGTATCCGTACAGAAGGCCGACTGCAACGCGACCCGTCTCCTTCACCGACTGAGGCATCGATCTGGTGGCGGCGCGCTGGAACGGGAGCCGACGGATGTACTGTTCCGCCTTTTCGCGGTGCGCGGTACTGCGTGTAATGAACGGAGCATCGATGGCGACGATCCGTCTGTGCTAAAAGGAGGCTGGATGGAGCTAACCGTTATCGTGCTCCGTCGAGGACGGAGTCTCGTACTCACTGTGCCGATGCGATACGAGACGGGTAACGTTGTAGATGGCAAAGATCATGAGCGTCGGAGGGTCTCTCGCTCGTTGTCGTTGCGTCGCTCCTGCTCTACGATGCTGCTTGCTCCTGCCTGCTGCTTGCTCCTGCCTCCTGCCTCCTGCTGCTCCTTCCGCTGCACTGCCCGTCCTGCCAAGCCGGACGCGTGCCTGCCGCATGAGGAAGTTGGCAGCGGCAGTCTGCACATCGGGGCCACTCACTCCATCGTGCCTGCCAACTCGCCAGACCCCGCAAGTCACGCCTGCCGGTCTCCTCCATTCCGTACCTGCATTAGCGGCGCCGACGCCCTAACAGGACAGCGCTCAAAGTACGAGTAACGCCGTGCGAATTACTTTGGACTGGGCGATGGTCGAGCTGCTACGAGCTTGTAGCCGGCCACGAGTACGTAATACTGCTGGCTGAGGGACGGCATTTCACCTGCATTTCACCTTGTGCTGCCTTGTTTGCGCTTTCTCCGCTCCTGCGTTTAGAGACGCCCACCTGTCTGAAATGCCAGGGCTTAGGAACCACTACTGCTAGTCCCAGGGCTTGCCGCCCACTTAAGCACGCGTCGGTGAAATTGCCATCAGCAGTGGCGCGGGCGGTCTGTCCAGTTCGTCCAGTTCTCTGGCCGCCAAGCGTGTGGGTGGACTTGCAGCCAATGCTCGGAGTATTGCGGCCAAGTTCACGCACGACGGAGTATGCACTGCCATGCAGGACGTCGTACATTCGGCATTCCGCCGTAATACGTCCAGACTCGTAAATACCTCGTCGATCGCCAGACCCGACCCACGTGTGCAATGCGACGGCCGTCTTCCTATCGACGCGTGCGCTGCCGGCTGCCTGAATGGCAACATCGCCTGCTGCGCTGCTCGCCGTGTTTTGCCTTTTCCGCGCAAGTGACATTGCCATACGAGTACATGGGAGGCCAATTTCCCCGTTCTCATGCAGACTCGTACTCGTAGTGTAGAACGGTCGAGTGGATTACCTCGTATATTACTACTCCGTGGCGCTCGCCCGGTCCGCCAGGACGCGGGTCCTCTGGTGTAGGTGCCGTGAAATCGCAGTCGACAAGCAATGAGAGGCCGTGTGAATCAAGCATACTCAACTTTGTTTCCTTTGCGTCGGGCAGACGGAACGGCCATGCGCAAAGGGCGCTCGGAGAGGAAAGGGTGATCTTTCGGGATTGCGTCTTCTTGCTTTCTGCTTTCGCTCTTGTCCTGCCTCTATCACGACCGTCGGCCGTTCCAAGGTTGTCTCATCCCGAGAAGATGCAAGACATTCACGAAGGAGATCGCGATTCGGGACATGCAGGTTTCACTTCGCAACGTGCCGATCCATGCATCGCGAGGCATGGAAGCCGGTAGCGAGAAGTCGAACTTGCTTCTTCTCGGAGCCGCTCCAAGGCTGAAATCCCGTCGCCACGGCGAGCATTCCCAACCGCAGACGGCGAGCCAAGAATGCTTCTCCGCCAGGCGGGCTCATTCCAGTGTGCTCGCCTTTCACTTGACACTTGTCTGGCATGGAGCCGTCGTTCGGCGACGGGCCTTGTCCCTCTCGGCTCGTTCTCGATCGTTCGGTCCGCTGGCTGTCAACGCGAATCGAGTCTCGCGTCAGCTCCGATACCCATTCCAGCGCCACTTGGCCGCCATGCCGCTCGCGTCGGCCACATCTCCGAGCACAGCACGAAGACGAGAAAGCCAAGCTTCGCGTGGACAGGGACAGAACTGACCAAAGGAGGATGTCTAGCGGCGAGATCGCCTGATGCTGTCAGTCCGTCTGTTGCCATGGCTCGCGACTCGCAAGACAGACGGCGGCGCCTCGACAGACCAGTTTGCCAGCCACGTTGGCCAAGACACCGGCTGGATACAGCCACGCCGATACCGCTGCCGCCGATGTTGGCCGCGGGATGAAACAGGGCCTCCTGCATGGCAAAGGAGGCCGCCAGCCCGCGTCGGCCGAGCACAATCCGCCAGCGATCATCGAGCAGAGGCCTGGCCCATAATGGAGGCCATCGAGGCCATCCCGCGTCCATCGCCACCAACAAACATCGATACGATCTGCCTCGAGATGTGCCTCTCCGTGCGGCGGCGACCCGCCCATGGCGGACCCGTGACGGCAGGGCCAGGCTAGGATCTTGCCGTGTCCGTTGCGCCTGCGATGCCTCGCGCAATCCTGTTCTGCGTGTCCACCGGGCCAGCGGCGGCGATGCCGCAGCACGGCGGGCAGGGATGCGGGATCCGCGTGCGGCGCAGCCGAGCGGACTGGCTTCCGCGGCAAGGCCAGCAGCCGCACGCGCCACGCTGCGATCCAGACGGCCGATAAGCTGGCCCTCGGCTCGTCACGCGCGCAGCCGCGTGGGATATGGGCGACAATCGAAAACAGAGCACGAGCCACAGCGCCGGCGGATGCGCACTGCGGCCGGAGTGGCCGACCATCGCGTCATGGCGAGGACGGCTGTGGCGGCGTGCAAGGATGCGTTGGGCCGACCAGTGTCCTCCCAGACGCCGGACCCATGCACGTCTGCCTGGCGATGAGAGTCGAGTTTCGTGTCGTGTTCTGATTGTGACGAGTCGCCGGCTGTGGGACGAAACAATGGCGGAGCAGTCAGAGTTCGGCGAAAAGGAGAATGAGCCAGCAGCCAACGATGCGGCCAACAGGTCCACTCGACGGCACGGGTCCGTCCGCGCTGTCCTGGCATGGTGAAGCAATCGGGAGTGTGTTGGCCGCGCATGGGCAGCGCCGCGCAAACTCTTACGGCTGCTCAAGGACAGAGCCAACATTGCGGTTGGACGCCCAAGACGCAAAACATGTCGGCGGGGTAGTGCCATTGGTTGCCTCTGAGGCTGACGGCTGGCGGGTTGGGCGACAGGGGCCAGCGCCTGGTGTGGCTCGCGACGCAAGCCGATGTTGCGTTGGACCGTTCGGCGTTGTGCACAGTTCTCGTCTTACGGAGTAATGTACAGAGTCTAGACTGCTCGGCATCGTCTTGCTGCTCGTTCCTGCTTCGGGTGCGAAGTGCGGTGTACGATGTTCTGCTGCCGTGTGCCGGTCGCTCCTCCCTCGTCTGGGCTCTCGGTGTGGGCGCAGACCGGATGGCGCATGTCGACGTTGTGTCAGCAGGCACGACCGCAGCCGAGAGCTGGCCACGGCTGCGCTGTGCAGCCGCTAGACTGGCAGTGCGAAACACGCTAGGGTGCAGGTCTCTGCCAGTATTGTGTACTCTGTAATACGCGGAAGATACAGTATTACGGGCGAAGGCTCGGAGAATACGTGCTCTGGCCGCCGGTGCCGCTTCCGTGTGGCAACGGATGAGAGCGGCAGCGTACTCGTACGTTTGTGGAAAGCGCGCTCGGCTTGCGGCTCTATCGCAGCATATCGTACGTCGTACTCTGTACTCGTAGATGCCGCTCGTACGCTGCAGTGTCGGCCATTCGTAGATTCGAGCCTTGGCTTCTGCAAGTCGCAACGGCACGCGTACCTTACAGTGGGACAGTGGGGCGTATCGTAAGCGCCACAATGCACCAATGAACTCGCCGAGCGGGTCTGTCAGCCTGACGTATTTGTACTCGGGTATACTCCGCACATGTGAAGAAGGCAGTGCAGCGGCCTCGATTATGTGGCCGCTGGCTAGTATTCCTCCGTACTCGTAGATCGGGTGGCGAGATGGTGCGCTGTGCGAGCGTACGTTGTTCTCGGCACCATCACTCGGATGTGTTCTGGGACGAGAAGGGCATAGCTTATCAAGCAAGTCACCCTTCGGCGCTGCTACAGCGGCAAGTGTGGCGGCAAACCGTCCTGGGTCCTGGACTGGAGGCACACGACCGTCTGCCACGGCTCGTACTCGTCCGAGCTGTGCCGGGCTCCCGTCTTCAGTGTACCCGCTCTGCGCTGCTGTATCGTTATCGGCATCGCGGCTGCCATCAGAGACCAGCCGGCACGCAGCTGAATGGAAGGGGAAGCGCGAGGGGTACGATTAGTGGATACACCGCAGACAACGGGAGCAAGTGCGCCTGGCATGGCCGCGTTGCGCTCAGTTTGGTGCCTGCTACAGCATCCAACTACTCGTAGCACTGTCGTGTCGTCCTGGCGCTCTGGCGCGGTCTGGCACGTCGTTTTGCGAGCGTGAAGCGCCATTGCGCAAACGCCACAGGAGCAAAGAGCCACTAGGGTCGACCCGGCGCCAGACCGGAGCCGGCGCTGTGGAGCCTCCGTACTCCGTACTCCGTATGTACTTGATAATACGGAGTACATTGTGCCTAAAGTACGACGACGAGTGCATCAACCAGTACAGCACCCAGGAAGATATACCAGAGCAACTACGGCCAAACGAAAGGTCAGGCGAAAACTCTGCCATGCCACGGCCAGGCCAAACACTTTCGTCAAGTTGTTCTGCCGATGGTACTGTACAAGGGCTGGCCGTCCCGGGGTGGGGCGCTGCAGCTTCCTCACTCGTACTCCGTATGAACGCCTAGCCGCGCTACTGCCACCAGGCGCAGCGCCGCCCCCAGAACTCCCCTCCCCGTCCCCCAACGCGACGGCCCACCCACTCTAGACCTCTTGCCCGACTACCTGTCGTACGAGTACTCCGTAACGTCGTAACGGCACCTCTCGTTGCTGGCCACCTGTCGTTCTTTCGCCAGGCTACCCTCTTTGCCGTGCTTAGCTGGCCCTTTCCTTTGGTTTTGCTTCTCTGCCTGTATGCCTGGTTTGACCGACTACTCCGTAATTTGTCAAGGATGGACTTCCTCTGCACTACGTACACTCCACCCATATCCTTGGTACCCGGCAGTTCTTGCCCCGGGTCTGCTGCACGCATGCTGCACGCAAGCAGCAAGCGACTAGACGTGATGTGCCCGGACGGGCAAGCTTGCATGTATCTACATACAAGCAGCAAGGGCCTAATTTTACCACCACCCCCTTCCTGAATGGGAGACGAGCACAGCGTCGTACATACGAGTACTTTGAGCTTCGTACTCGCCTCTGTCGAGAATGTTGGAACTTGCGCGGCGCCGAAGAGCCCAAAGGGGATAGCAAATGGGCTCTTTTTTTTTTTTTTTTTTTTTCTTCCTTCGACGCACCGTCAGGCTCCGGCAGAGAAGCCTAGGCTTTGTACAGGACAAATCGTACGTTTGTAAGGCACACGCAAAAAGAGAGATCCGCAGAGTTGCAACGAGCGTTGTGCTTGTTGTCCATCGTCCCGATGCTCTGTGCTCTGTGCGAGTCCGTCTCCCAACTGCCCGGCAAAGCTTGTGCGAGACGTGCTTCGTGGGTACGTATCCTACATGTTTCGCGGTCTCGCCCTGTTTTTCTACGCCACCGCTTGGCAACGAGAGCACACACGATGCGCACGCAGTACGCAGGGTCAGGGCGAGCATTCCCTCTGCAGCAGTGCGCGTACTCGTACTTGCCATTGTCAAGTACTCTGTGTTCACACTCTGTTTTCGTCTGTCTCCGTACTGTTTTTGTCTTTGTATTCGTCCTGTATTCGTACTCTGTTCGTCTCTATTCGTACTCTATACCGCACTCTATCGCACTCTGTAAATGCGGCTCTAAGGTGGATCCGTGTGCTGGCCGTGGCGAAGCATCGCACCGTCCGGGCTGTTTCCCGGCCTCACTGCGAGCACGTGAAACGGCCAGCTGTCGACGCAGCAGAGAAATCCCCCGAACTGGCAGGTGCCATGGACCATTGCCGGGTGCAGCTTCCGCCGCCAACAAGCAGCGTCATTTCTGATCGTGCCTTCCCTGCACTTACATGCGGAGTAGAGTACAAAGTACGTAGCGTCCTCCAGAAGCAAAAGTGGGTGGGTACTCCAACGTTCGCAGTGGCGCTTTGCCTTGTCTCTGCCTGGCGCTCGACGGCCGAGAGAACGGTCCAACAGGACAGGACAAGCCGTTGCAGCGTACGTACAGAATGCGCGTAGCGTACTCGTGGCTACACACGTTCGCCAGAGACTCTACTCTGCCGTGCTCTCCTGGAGAATCTCTGGCACCGGGGAATGGCTGGCGTCGCGATCGGCCATCGGCAAGTCCTGGAGCATCGGTTTTAACGAAGCCTTGTGCTCCGCCCGGCACCTGGAGAGCGCCTGCCTTGTTCGGGGAGGCCTATCCCCCGCTGTCTGCTCTGCGTCCGTGCATGTCCCGCTGTCTTTCTCCCGCTGTCTTCCTTCCGCTGCTTCCCTGTCTTTTGCCGTCTTTCTTCTGCTGTCTTTTGCCGTCTTCCTTCCGCTGTCCTCTATTCGACGATCTCGTTCCGTTCTTCTGCCGTCTTTCTTACGCCGACTTCTCCCGTTCTTCTGCTGTTCTCATCCGCCGTCTCCTATACTCTTATGCTTCAGCTCATACCCTGCTCTTGCTTCGGCTCTGCTCCGCCGTCACTCGCACCGTTTTGGCCGCCTTCTTGTTCCCCCGGCTCCTTCTCTTCTCTCGCCACAGCCCTTCCGGGTTGCTTCGCCGGGATCTGATTTTCCTACGCCGGCTAGCCAGCTTGACCCATGCCACCGCGTCTTCTCCTGCCAGACTCCCGCCTCTGACTCTACCCCCCCCTCGATATCCCCCTTGCTTCTACAAAGTATATACTTCTAGCTCGCTACGGTCTGCACCCCTCCATCCGCTCCATACACCCCCCCAAGCCTTGCGAGCAACCTGCAACCCCCATCTTCACCCGCACCCGTCCTGATGACTGCCCTACGACGTACGTATCTCAAGTAGTATGTCCCTGCATTTTCCCCACCCTCGAGATATTGTGCCGTGAAAGCTTACAGCTGCATCGCCTTTGATTTTTTTTGGTTATAAGTCGCCGCCCCCTCCCCAACCGAACTGCTCTCTTTCCCTTCCCGCACGCGCTCTTACTGTCAAGAATTCATCGTCCACTTCCACACATACCTTGCTGCTCCCGCTTGGCCCTGGCTGGGCCCTATCATCACCTCCAAGCTCCCATCCTGCCGTGACTCACCTCTGTCCGCTCTGGTGATTCTCGACTCCCCTCGACCATTCGTCTCGTCCCACACCGCAACGGTATCTTCGCCGTTTTCAAACACTTGTACACGACCGCCCGTCTGGTGTCCATTGTGCTGCGTCTCAGCAATGTCCACACAGTTTAACTTTGGCCAAAATGGCTCTCTGTTGTCCGGTCCGTGTGCCATCCATCTCTCCACTGCCTTCTCTATCTTCCCTACCTTCTGTCTTCCCTGCCTTCACTCTTCCCCCCGGAGACTGACCTTTCTTGTGTAGAATTTTATTATGATACCCCGTCTTACAGCCAGTTCTTGCCGATAGACCCCCGATTGCTGCCGGTCTCAGAGCCCCGGTCTCTTCCCCCTACCGATCCTCCGAATAGGACTCCGATGCCTGCCGCACCCCCTTTTGTTGCACCAGTATTCGTTGAGCCGTCCGATGACACTGCTGCTGGCGAGACCATATGCCACACCTGCCAAAAGGTGTTTGAGCGTCGCTGTGACCTCAACCGCCACAAAAAGACCCATACTCGCCCCTTCAAATGCTCAACGCCAGGCTGCTCGTACGAAACGAAGGGATTCCCGACTTCCCAGGAACTCCAGCGCCATGTACTAGACCGCCATACGGATGACGCCCCGACGTACAAGTGCGATTACTGCAGCTACACGTCTAAGAGACCGTCCAACTGCAGGCAGCACATGGACAAGAAGCACGCCTGGCATTACGACCGGAGCCGGAAGGGTCGTCGGCTTCGCGATAGCACTGCCCTCGCTGCTGTCTCTTCACCCCAAGCTCCCCCTGGCCAAGACAACGGCACCACGCAGGTGATGAACAGCATCGGACCTACCCACTTCGATTCGCTTTCGTCACAGGAAGCAGCCTCCCGAGGCCCAGATCATGTTGGCACTATTGCCCATGACTGCGAGTTGTCCGGTCCAGACTCCTATGTTCCATGGGAATCACCCGACACACACGGCGTCGTCATCACGGAAGTTTTGAGTGACGTGAAAAACAGCTTGGACCCCCTTCTGTTTCCCGATGCCCCCCTCTCCCAGGCATCCTCGCTAGATGCTGCGCACCTGTGGGCACGCTCAGACGCTCCTTCTCTCAGCCTCGTTTACCCATCGCCGGCGTATGGAAGCACGTCGAATATGATAAGAACACACCCCCCCTTGCAGGCGTTTGTCAACGACGGGAGTACCCAGCCTTCCACTGCTGCCATAAACGCGGTGTGCGTACCGAACGGCGCCACCCAAGGTGTGAAGCGAAAGCTTGGCGGCAACAGCGGCGACAGCGGCGACGATGACAGTGACGCCGACGAGAATCACTCAAACAAACGTGCAAGGGCTGCTCCTGAAGATGGCACGGGCGGTGAAGAGCTTCTGCAGTGCCCGTATCTCGTCATGGACCCAGAGTACTTCAGCCGTGATACGAGCGACCGCTTTATTCCTTGTCACACAACCCACCGCTTCATCTCGACCCTATTGTGAGGCTCCCACTGTTTCCGGCATCCAATTCTCCTTGCTTACCATCGCTTTAGGCGCCACCTCAGCAGGCCTCATAGACTTGTACTCGGAAAGCGCAGTGTCTCCTCTTTCGATGCAGAGGAGCCGGACCGGCCACAGCCAAAGGCCGGTGTCTGTCGCCAGTGCTGGCTTTCCTTTGACGACAAGCATATGTTCGACAGCCACATGGCTACTGACTGTGCCAAGGTATCTCGCAGCACGCGTGAGAAATACAGAGTCATTTGTGATACTTTCTGCAGGCCCCCTGCAAGGTCTTCTCAGCCGACATCAGGCAGTCAGCCGGCAGCAGTGCCGGAGCCACCGTGCCTGGCACAGCAAACCGCCGATTACACGCATGGTACCCGCGGAAAACTGCCCAGTGTTCCAATTCCTGTCGTTGGCTCCAGTCCAGACATCAAGGCGTCTCCGTCCCAGCCTAAGCCGTTGGCTGCTCCCGCCATAGCGGAGACTGCCCTAGCGAGAATTCTGTGGCCTGTTGTCACAGAGCAATTCCCAGAACGATTTGCAGACGTCTATCAGCGGCTTGGGCGTCTTGAGCGCACTGTAGGACTGCTGGACCTAGATGACGACCTGGAGACGGAGGGAGCAGTTGGCCAAAGCGACCGACCCAGCCGGGCGCAGAGGACTCTTTCCGTTCTATCCACAAGCTCAAACTCCTCCTCTGTACGCCACGCTTCACTCCATCTGGCAGTCCGGGATGATAACAAGCTGCACGGCCCTATGCGGCGACAAAGGTGGCAAACTCGCCGCTCGAAGGGGCAGGCTCGCACAGCTGATGCCGAGCCAGTATCGCCATTCCCCGAAGACACGCTCGTTGAGACGGTGTCTGAAACGCTTGTTGATTCGGTTGGCGAGTTTAGCTTGCCGCGTGAGGTGAAGGAGGCTCCCGACGGCAACGAGGAGCCGGTGGACAATATAAAGGGCGATGATCTGTGTGACGACGCCGCTGGCCTTGAAGAGGACGGTTATTTGCTGGGTGTGGATGAGTGTTCGAACTTTGACGCGGCTTACTGCGAGCCGTCCGACATGTGAGCGTTTTTGGATGAGAAAAGAGATTACGATATATGGCGTCGGGCGAAAAATTGGGTATAGAATAGACAAAGGCAGGCAACACTTGGCACAGAATAGAAAGACTCGCAGATAGGGAGCATTGGGTTATATACAGCGTACAGTTCTGGCAATCAGACGTGGATGTTACTTGTACATGTTCTGGTTCCAGGCCGCGTCCTGACACGTAGGTACACCGCCCATATTCCATCCACGACCGGCTGCTCGCTTGCAAAGGAAGACACGCGTTCGGCTTATCTTCCGCCTAGCCAAGGGGAACGGCACACGTTTCCAGCGCGGCCAGATCTGTGCCGTGGGCGTAATATGACATGGATGAGCCACACCAGAAGCGTGAGCAGGAGTCGTCCGTGAGACGATGACGGCCAATAGACCGCCCGACCCCTTGACTCGGCGCTCGGCGTCTATGCGCTGTTCTGAAGGTCATTGGGGTAGCCCTCGTGGTGGACAACACAGCAGAAAATGGGGCGCTGAGCTATCTCTACAGGTAGTCTCTTGTAAGCTGTGCCGCTGCCTCGTACATCTGCCAAGCAACGCCGAGGTCATAATGCAGAGGCGCAGCCATTCTGTCACGTACGGCCATAGATACTGGAAAACACGGGATCCCGTCCGCTCTCCCCTAGTTAAACCGGTAATCGGCGGATTAGTAGTTGGGTCGGTGACGACCAGCGAATACCCGCTGCTGTACGTTTTTTTTTTCATTAAGCTGTACTCCGTAGGGTGAAGAGAATCAAAGAGGTGTTATTTTAACAGAATACGAGTATATACGGGCAGCCGTCCCAACACCATACGGATCTCGTAGTCGCACCATACGGAGCCTACACTAAGCCTAATAAAGAAGGTACCCGAGGAATGTACTGCACAGTAGCCAAAATCGAAGTAGCTTACTTTTACTGCTATTTGTTTACTCCGTACTCCGTACTCCGTACTTCCAATATTCTGCCGCCACGAAATACTATCGTTGTCGGTACCCTCGGAAGGGCATCGCGCGATGTATCTATTCACAAGCTTGTGGTAGTAAACTGGTGAAGCCCCGTTGACCCTGTACGTCCTCCTATTCCTTGAATGGGGGGGTACAGTTTGGTCTTGGTGGTGGCATGAAGTCTGTCTAGCTATCAGGCGCCCGATGCGGGATACATATAGCCGCATGGGTGCGTCTTGGTGCGGTCTGAAGTAAGCCCCTACGGGGCTTACTCCCTATTGGCTAGTCATACAGAAAATGTGGGTCAGACGGCGATGTCGAATTACCAACAATCGTGAACTTAACCATCAACAAAAAAAAGCATCAACTTCAAACATCCACCACGCCACCAAAAAAGTCGCAGCGCATCAGCCTGTATACTATTAAAAAGCCCTTACATTTTTCTATATACTACTAATTTTTTTACAATGTCAGCTGCATTTAGCGTCAGAACCGGCTTCGCCGACGATGCATGCGCTACAGCTAAGTGCGCTGGCGGTAGGAGGGCAGCCTGCGGCACCAGAGGCCGTAATTAGTACGGTATCTGCACCAAATCAACGGCAAGCACCGCCGGTAACACCCGCACGGCGTCCAGTATATACAAGACCGCAGAGACGAAATAGAACGACGGCGGGTTAGACGCACCCATACAGGAGGGTTATCGACTTGACGTAGTAGGCGTAGTAGGCAATAGATTTGGAGTCTTTGACTATATTATCGAAAGTGACTTTGAAATGTGTGTATTTTGTATGGGTATCGGTGTACCTTTGGGCTTAATCGACTATATTCTCGGAAGTCGACTATTATCGGGAGTAACTTCTAAATTGGCGGTGTTTGTGTGGCAGTTAATGTACCCCTCGATGCAGCTTAGCGGCCCACAAATATGCCCCGTATGGTGCGTACGAGTATGGTGTTGGGACGGCGACCCTCAAGAAAGCAGTGGCCTCATGCCGTCTTCGGCATGTTGGACGACGTCGATTCCTCCCCCAATGCTGACTCGAATCTCGTCCCATGTTTCTGCTTGTTCTCCACATATTTTTCTTGGTCTGCATCGTCCGTCCTGCAGGTTCACGGTATACGAGTGCTTTGGGCTGCTGCTACAAGCATGCATACAACCGCTGTGTTGAATTTTGTCTGCTCCATGCAAAAAGCCAAGTGTCCAAAATCAGACCCAACACCGCGCCGTTCTATCGGACAAGTCCACCCCTCTTCCGCCAAGGGAAAGATACGTCGGAAATCAAATGGGAAAATGAAGAGAAAATAAGAAAAGGGAAAAGCCACAGAAATATTGGTACAGTAGAACAATTAGGCTGGTATCATCGTAAAAACGACTGCCCGCTCCAAGGTGGTCATGGAAGGCAGCATCACATATCCCTCCATGCTGTCAGTGTTATAATGTTGTCATACGCTTTTGTCGTCGTCGTTCGTTCTTGGCCTGCGAGGGCATCTAGCTCAGCTGCTGCTGGCGCCAGTCAGATGGCCCTCGTGGTCGTCGTCCTCGCAGCGTTCGCGCTCGAGCTTCATGTCGACGATCAGGGCCAGCTCGGGGCAGTAGTCGAAGATCTTCTTGCGCTGCTCGGCATTCTGCCATACTTCGTCGACGAGGTTCTGGCCGCCGTTCGGGACGTGGAAGCCCATTGGCTTCTCCATGTACACGCCCTCCACGGCGAGGGCGGTCATGCCCGACGTCACCTTCTCGCCCTTGAGGACCCACAGACGGCGACCGAACCACTCGTCCTCGGGCTCGGTATCGTTGTAGCGAGCCTGGAAGTTCAAGATGCGGCGGATAGCGGCGACCTTGCGGAGGGACAGGCCGCCGTTGCCAGAGAAGCGATCGTCGGGGTTCCTGCAACGTCAGTGTCATGCCGGCAGGGGGTGGGAGAGGCAAAGGAGCAGCAGAGCGCAGAAACGAACCTTGGAGCGCCGGCCCACGCCCACTCCAGCCACTCGTTGAGGCTCTTGGGCGAGTTGGCACAGAGGACGCTGTCGGACTCGAACTTGAGGAGGTACTCGACGCCGGGCAGAAACTCGTCGTAGAAGCGCAGGTCGGTCAGCATGCGGTGGACCGACTCCTTGTTGTTGACAACCCAGGGGTCGGGCAGGACGAGCAGGTCGAGCTTGCCAATGACCTGCTGGTGCTTGATGGCGTAGGCGCGGTTGAGGCTGAAGATGCTCTCCTCGGAGCCGATGACGACGAAGCGCCACTCGGGCGGCACAACGGCAATCATGTGCAGGATGAGGGGGACGAGATGGGGGAGCGGGCGCGGCTCGATGATCATGGCGACCTTGGAGGGGTCGAAGGCGGCGTGCGGCTCGTCGGGGACGGTCCAGTCGACCTTGATGGAGGGGATCTGCTGCTTTGCTTCCTGGAGGCGGGTCGAGACGGTCGTGGCAACGGTCGACGTGACGGAGGTGACCTGACTCTTGATGGTCTCCTGGTAGCTCGGCAGCAGGTGCGCCACCCACCATCTATGCGGTCAGCGCGGTATAGGATGTATGGAGGGCCGCGATGAACAAGGAGACAGGCGGCAGCGCGGCAGAGAAACGTACGTAAAGGCGAGCGAAACGACCATGATGGCCTTGACCTTGGTGATGGCAAACACGCCGCCCTGCTGGGTAGTTGGGGCGCTCATGGTGGCGGCAGACGGTGACGATGCGGCGATGCGGCGATGCGGCGATGCGGCGATGGGGTGAATTACGGCACGGCCGGACGGAGCGCACAGAGCGAGGCAGGGGTAGCGTCAGACGGCCAGGGAAGGCAAGTCAAGCAGTCTTAGCAGGCCCGGTCCAGGGAACGACGCACCGATTCTTGGATCCGCGACTGGAAATTAGATGCGGAAAGACGCTAAAGACGCCAACGACGCAGAAGACGCAGAAGACGCAGCGGCGAGCGTGGATGACGGGACGCAGCAGAAGCGAGACAGACGCAGGCTGCTGGGCGAGGCGTTTGGCACAAGCGTGGTTGGGCGGCAGAGGGAGGAGTCTGGCTGCGACGCCGGGTGCGCGTGCAGGCGAACAGAAGCGGAAAAAGAGAGATCGTGAGATGCGCGAATGAAAGGGGCGCGAGGTCAAACTGGGTCTGGCAGGCGCGCTAGCCGGGGGCTAGACGAGTTTGGTATCGTTCTGGTAGGAGCGAGGCAGGGTACGTGGCGGTACTTTTGGCTACCTGAGGACTGGCGCGGCAGTTTTCTCGCCCCTCCGAGCGGCCAGGGCAGCGCTAGCGGCCTGGAAAAAGGAGAGGCTGGTGGCGGTAGTGGCAGGTATCTCGGGGTACCGCGCGGTGGCTCTTTCCGTGCCTGCACAGTGCCGCGGCGAAGGGCAGTGCCAATGCACCGTGTCGTACGACTGCGGGCGTGGCGCATTCATTTATCCCGTACAGAGTCTCCGTTACACTTTACAAGCGCTTACCGCTGTCATGGTGTCGTCAGTGAGCATTAACAGTGCGAGACGGCAGTGCAAGACGGAGGCCACGCCGGAGATCGGGATACGAAGCAAGTGTAGGAAAGCTACACGAGAGCGCTACGAACGGCGCCAATGCGACGTGGGATTCGGTCTAAGAACTGCCGTATACGAGGCATGGAAGCATCCGTAGCGTCCATGCCACAGCTCGGAATAGGCAGCTAACAAGGCCATACGAGATGACTGCATTACGCGGTGGCAAGGCTGAGGTTGTTACGTTGTATCGGAGTCAAGTCGCTCCTTTGTTTCTACTGCAATTATTTTTTCTCGTTCCTCCGTACTAATTATTTCTTCTCGTTCCTCCACTCGTAGTTATTCTACTCGTAGTGAACAATGGCAGACGGTTAGTCATCATCTTCAGTCTATCGAAGAGGGGATCCCATCGAAGAGTGACTCCAGGCTTGACCCATTCAGTCTACGGAGTATCAGAGTAATACTCCAGGCTCGACCCATCTTCACTATCAGAGTGCCAGGGACCCATCTCCGTACAGCGCATCCAGCGCCGAAACGCTGTCGCGTCGCTTCGCTTCAGCACCCTGTCCAGCAGCAGCGTCAGACTGCCGGTGTTCGACTGGCTGAGCAAAATGTCGCAGTCTGCAAGACACGCACTGTCTCATGATTTGTACACTTCTACAGTGCTCGTAATCCGTATTACTCGTACTCCGTATTACTCGTACCTGCTCGACGGAATACACTCGTGCTCCGTACCAAGCACAGGCATTCTCCAGAGTGGCTCAAAAGGGGTCGCTTCCGTTCTGGTCGTGATCCCAATACGGAGTACTCCGCAGCATTCTGCTCTGTCTCACCTCTCGCCTCGACCATTTTTCCCTCTTCGCGCTCGCTCCAGCACCGGACGCACAGTACTCGTACCCCCAGCCCGTGCGGAGACATCGCGTAATTCGCTGTCTGCCATCCCTGCCACTTTTTGCCCGTTTACCTCGCTGCCATTTTGCCCTTTGCCCTTTGCCCTTTGCCCGTTGCCGTTGCCCTTTGCCCTTTCGGTCTCCCATTTTCCTGCTTCTCGCTTCTCGCCCGCCTTGGCTCTGCGCCGTTCCACGCCGAACCGAACCGAGACGACCCGCGACTTGCGGCTGTGTTGCGCCGGCCGAGACGACACGTCATCCGCCGTCGACAGCTTGAGACAGCCGACAGATCGGCCTCCTCCGAGCCGCCGACCTTGCCGCCACTGGACGGCGCGAGCCAGTCTGCCAGGGACTGCCGTGTGCCCGCTGCGCATCCTCTGCGCCTTGCAGCTCGCAACTCGCATCTCATCTCGCATCTCGCTCTCGCGCGCCCATACCACCTCGCCATGGCTCTGCTCAGCGACGCCCGGCTCAAGAGCCTCAAAGACATGAGCTTGGACGATGTCAGGAACACCGTCGTCATGCTGTCCATGGCTGTCTGGGCCCGGACAACACGGCGCGTGCGGCTCTTTAGCGGCGTCTTTCTCTTGTTGTAGGTGCCGAGCCTTTCTCTTTCTCTGCTCTTTCTCGTTCTCGTTCTCTGCTCTTTCTCGTTCTCGTTCTCGTTCTCGTTCTCGTTCTCGTTCTCGTTCTCTTTGCTCGCGCCAGCTCGCTGACCTTCCAGCGCCGCCGTCGTCCTCTTCTCCAGCCCCCTCCGCAGCGCCCCCTACCCCTCCGTCCGCTTCGGATACGGCGCGCTCAACCCCCATCGCACCCTGTACAACGAGTCCAAGGTCGGCCTCCTCATCGAGAACCGCCCCTTCCCCGTCCTGGCGCCCCTGATGCTGCACTTCATCTCCGTCGTGCCGCCCGACTGGCGCTTCCGCTTCATGGGCTCCGTCGACTCCGTCGCGCGCATCAACGAGTCCGTGGCCATCCGCGAGTACGTCCGCGCCGGCAAGCTCGACCTGACCTACATCCCCTCCAACATGACCACCGGCAGCCAGGAGGAGATCAGCCGCTTCCTCACCAACCTCTGGCTCTATGAGACCGTCCTGCAGCCCGCCGAGTGGCTGCTCCTCTTCCAGACCGACAGCATTCTGTGCGCCAACTCCCAGCACAACCTCAACGAGTACCTCGACTACCACTGGATCGGCGCGCCCTGGAATCCCAACGGCCGCTGGGGCGGCAACGGCGGCCTGTCCCTGCGCCGCGTCAGCGCCATGATCGACGTCCTGCGCGAGCAGGAGCGCGCCGACGGCAGCGAGCCCGAGGACGTCTGGCTGGCCGAGCGCCTCGCCCACCGCCCCAAGTCCAAGGTCGCCAACGGCACCGTCTCGCTGACCTTTTCCGGCGAGTCCTTTGAGGGCGACGAGGCCAAGCTCGACGACATCAAGCTCAAGGAGGCCAACGCCACCCAAAAGGCCGACGCCGCCAAGGCCGGCAAGCTCGTCCCCGGCATCGACGACTACCGCGCCGGCTTCTACGAGCCCATGGGCTACCACACCGGCGGCTCCGGCAAGTGGTTGAATGGCCATGTCTGGGGCACGCCCGAGCAGCGCCGCCACATCTGGAACTACTGCCCCGAGGTCAAGATGACCCTCGCCATGGACGCCGCCAAGTACGTCCCGGGCGAGTGCGGCGCCGTCTGGAAGCGCACCGCCAACATTCCCGGCGCCAACGGCGCTGTCGATCTCGGCTACGGCACCGAGATCTTGGACGGCGTGCAGTATCCCGTTCTGCCGCCGGGCCTGTACCCGTGGTGATGGACAGTCTGTTGCTGACGTTTTCCCTCGCTTTCTCTTCTTCTCGCTTCTCGCCTTTATTTCCTCCTTTCTTTATTTCCCCTGGTGGTCCGGCGCTCATGAACATGCGTTTGCTAGACATTGTGCATCATGTTGGACGCATCGGCGACTGACAGGCCCTGTATTATACGTTTGGAGCAGTAGACACATTTGGTGGAGGGGAGGTGGTGTTTTGCTCGTGTGTTCGCATGGCAGGTAAAAGGCGTTACGACAGAAGACGGGTTTATGTATCTCGATGACATTTCCACGAGCACCTTTTTGATTTTGCAGCAAATGCGATCCAGATTTCAGCCGTGAAGCGCCGATGAGTGACTGCAGCAGGAACACGTTCCACCCATACAGGGGATTGCTTTTGGCTGTTGTCTTTGTCACAGAACCAACTGCCGTGTTGCCCGAGTTGGAACGCCTCATTGACCCATGCGAACATGCCGCTATCCCTGACCTGACCTACGCCGCCATCGCCCCCACGACGCCCGCCACCTGGCCGAAGAGCACGCTGCGGAGCACCGTCTCGCCCATGTCCTCGGTCCAGTGGCCGGCGTCCTGCAGCCGCTGCCGCCAGGCCGCCTGCTGGTCGGGCGCCAGGCCGTCCCACGCCACCGCGGGCCCGTGGCGCGCCGCGTCGTGGTCGGCGGCGGCGACGACCTCGAGCGTGTGGTCGAGGTCGGCGCCGCGGAGGAACAGCACCCGGGGCGCGGCGTCGTCGGGGGCGCCCAACAGGGCCGTGGCCGTCGCGGCGGGCGCGGCGACGACGGTCTCGGGGGCGCGGGGCGCGTTCCGGAACGGCGTCACCCAGGCGGCGGGCGCGATGCGCGACGCGCCCAGCACAGACGACGTGGCGCCGCGGATCTCCAGCAGCGACTGGCTGACGACGCCGATCAGCACCATCATGACGGCGATGAAGAGGTAGAGCGACAGGCCCGACGGCGCGCGCGACGGCAGCGCCACGACGTAGACGGGGCCAGCCTTTTCTGCCTGTTTTGCCTGTTTTGCCTGTTCCGCCTGTTTGTCCAGCGGCCGCAGCGGGATGTGGTGCACCACGACCGTGTTCTGGACGGACACGCTGGCGAGCCGGACGCACGGCGGCGCGGAGGGGGAGGCCGGTGCCACGCCCGACAGCGCGAGGCTTGTCATCTGCAGGTCGTGCACGGCGCGCAGCGTGCGCAGCGGCTGCATGTGGTCGAGCATGGCGACGGTGCCGGCGGTGTGGAGCGCGAGCGTGTAGAGCGCGACGGTGTTGTCGGGCGCGCCGGCGACGGCGACGAGGAACTGCGTGCGCGTGTCGCCGCCGGCGCCCGCGGCCACGCCCAGCGGCCGCACCGCCAGCGCCGTCGCCTGCGTCAGCAGCGACCGCGGCACGCGCGTGTGCACGCTCGTGCGCGCGGTCGCGGTGCCGGCGGCGCTATCGGGCAGCCGCAGGCCCAGCACGCGCACGCCCGCGCGCTTCGGCAGGTTGAGCACGGCGAGCACAAAGTGCGGCGTGAGGAAGCGCACGGCGCGGAAGGTGGCGCGCGCGGCGTCGTCGGCCACCGTGTAGACGAGCACGGGCGCATAGGTCTCGGCCCCGGTCGCGGCCCCGGTCTCGGCCACATCCATCGCGTACAGCTCGTGGTCGTGGCAGAACGCGAGCTGGAAGCGGCCGTCGTCGGCCTGCACCACGTCGAGGTCGTTGGCCTCGCGGGCCAGGCCCGCCAGCCGGCCGCGCACGCGCGGCAGCACGTCCGGCGCCGCCGCGTCCACGTCAAAGAGCACAATCTCCGCGGCGCCCGCGGGGGCCAGGCCCGTGGCGCAGGCGCCGAGCCGCGGCCGCGTGCCGCCGCGGCCGTCGGGCCGCGGCGCCGAGACGCGCACGAGGCGCTGGTAGGTGTCGCCCGCGGGCGCCGCAAAGAACGGCGCGCGCGCCAGCGCCGCGAGCGCCGGCGGCTGCGTCTGCGTGTCGGCGCCGAGCACGCGAAAGTGCGCGTTCTGGCCCGCCTTCTGGTCGGCCGGGCTGCCGTTGACACCGGCGTACACGAGCGCCTGCCGGCCGCGGCGCGGGCCGGCCGCCAGGCTCGTCACGTTGTCCTCGTCCGCGGCGAGCTCGATCTCGGCGAGGGTGGCGAGGCGGCCGTCGGCGGTGCTGGCGTCGAGCAGGGTCTGGCAGGGCGTTAGCGCGATGCTTCCGGCGCGTCCTCCGGCGCGTGTACACGTACTATGCAGTTGCCGACGCCGGTGCGGCTCGAACCGCCGCCGCCGCCGACGAAGAGCCGGTCGGCATCCTCGGGGTCAAAGTCGCAGGCATACAGCGGGTATTGCAGTGCTGCTCGGGACGTCAAGATGTCCATGGTGGCGGCTGCGCGAACACGCGGCGAGAACAGGGCAGCAGGGGCAGCAGAAACGGGAGCGCGCAGGACGGCTCGCAGACAGGTGCGTGATGAAGCTGCTCATCCCGCAGCACAACCCCGAAAACGGTGCCAAAAGGTCGCCAGCGCATTAGCGCGCGAGGCCACAGTTGCAGTCGAGCGGCGGCACACGCTCCCATTGGCTGACTCATCCGCAGCCTCGTGCTTAGTCACCGCTGCAGGCAACGTCAGACGATTGTCGGATGACGCGGTCAGACCTTACAATACAGCACATGCTGCTGCAGGATCTGACGCCTCTACCTCTACGAAAACAACACATCGCATCACAGTCAACGGACACGGAACGGACACGGAACGGATATTCATAGGCGTCCACAGAGCGCCTCTATAGACGGAAGGAAGACGACGATCACGACGACAAACCGCCGAGAATCGACGACGCGGCACTCTCAGCTGGCCTCCATGTTCACGTGGATGCTCTTGATGCTGCTGTAGTTGGCCAGGCCGGCCTCGCCGAGCTCGCGGCCGATGCCGGACTGCTTGACGCCGCCAAAGGGCACGCGGAAGTCCGAGTCGTTGCTGCTGTTGATCCAGACCATGCCGGCCTCGATATCGCGCGCCACGCGGTGGCCCTTGGTGAGGTTGCGCGTGAACACGGCGGCGCCGAGGCCGTAGGTGGTGTCGTTGGCCAGGGCCACGGCCTCCTCCTCGGTCGCAAAGGGCGTCACCACCACGCAGGGCCCAAAGATCTCCTCCTTGTAGATGGTCATCGACGGCGTGACGTTGATGAACACGGTCGGCTCGACGAAGAAGCCCTTGCTGCTCGCAGCGTCGGCGGACTGCGGGCCGCCCTTGGGCTTGCCGCCCATGGCCAGCGTGGCGCCCTCGTCCTGGCCGGTCTGGATGTAGCTGAGCACGCGCTCGTACTGCTGCTTCGTGACCTGCGGGCCCTGGAAGGTGTTGGGCGCAAAGGGGTCGCCGACGACGGACACCTTGCTGACGGCGGCCTTGAAGAGGTCGACAAAGCGGTCGTACACGCCCTTCTGCACGAGGATGCGCGACGTCGCCGAGCACACCTGGCCCTGGTTGTACATGATGCCAATGTGGGCCCAAGTGGCGGCCAGCTCGAGGTCGGCGTCGTCAAAGACGAGCAGCGGCGACTTGCCGCCGGTCTCGAGGGTGATGTTCTTGAGGGTGCCGGCGGCCATCTTCATGATCTCGCGGCCGGTGGCGGTGCTGCCGGTAAAGGCAATCTTGTCCACGTCCTCGTGCAGGGTGAGGGCGGCGCCGGCCTCGCGGCCGTGGCCGTTGATGATGTTGACGACGCCCGGCGGGAAGCCGGCCTCGACGATGAGCTTGGCGACGTACAGCATCGACAGCGGCGTCTGCTCGGCGAGCTTGAGCACGACGGTGTTGCCGCAGGCGAGGGCGGGGCCGAGCTTCCAGGCGGCCATGTCCAGCGGGAAGTTCCAGGGGATGATCTGGCCGCAGACGCCCAGCGGCTCCTTGACGGTAAAGGCCATCTTGCCCGGGCCGACGTCGATGACCTGGCCGCTGTTCTTGTCGGCCCAGCCGGCATAGTAGCGCATCGTGTTGACAAACTCGGTGATGTTGTCGTTGAGCGAGCACGAGTACGGCTTGCCGTTGTCGATCGTCTCGATGGTGGCCAGCAGCTCGGCGTTCTGCTCGACGAGCAGCGCCAGCCGGAGCATCAGGTTGCCGCGCTCCGTGCCCGACAGCCGCTTCCACGACGGGGCGCGGAACGCCTTGCGGGCGGCCTTGACGGCCTTGTCGACATCGGCCGCCGACGCCGCGTGGACGTGGGCGATCTCCTCCTCGGTGCTGACCGTCAGGGCAGGAAAAACAAAGAAGAAGAAAAGAAGGAAGAAAAGAGAAAAAAAAGAAAGGCTTCAACTTACGCCGGGTTGACGGTCACAATCTTGGCCTCGGCAGTGCCCTCGACAAACTCGTTGTCGATAAACAGGCCCAGCGGCTGGGTCCAGGCCTTGCCGTTGGCCTTGAGCTCGACGTACATGGCGATGGCAGGAGGGCGCGAAGCGGACGAGGAGGGACGCGAAGAGACGGCGGTTGCGTGACGGGAAAGCCGAGGCTGCTGTCTGCGGAGAGCGACGACGGAGAGAGCACGGCGACGGGGGCGGGCGTTAAGAGGAAGAACGGCGAGGCGGGCGACAGAAGAGGTCGGCGAGGGAAGACGGAGGAGCCGCGACGATAACAGCGCGGCGACAGCCATGAGGGGAAGACGAGATGATGGACTTTTTTTCCTATTTCGCCTAGTCCGTGCTGCGATGTACAGGCACTACAGCACTACGGAGTACAGCCCTCCAGGCTACAGACTACAGGCTACAGCACTACAGCATTCCGGACTACAGGCTCTGGATTACCAATGCTCGCCGTCGTCGGGATCTGCCTCATTGGGAAGGAGCGTGGCGGGGTGGTAGCGGCAGCACTAATATAGGCAGGATCGCCAGTCCATACGGTGCGTCGGGCGCGTTCAGGCAGCATTCCGTATGGGACAAGGCTGCCGCGCTCCTATTTCGAGTCCGTAATAGTCATCCGGCGCACGCCGTGACACGATCTGCGCCCCATGTTCCGCTCTGCCGGCCGCCGGACACAAGGCTCGCGATGACGCTGCTATGACGACGATTAGTAATCACGTGGAGCGCCACAACTGTGGCGTAGCGCCACACGAGCTGTGGCGTAACGCCGACGCGACGCTACGATGTTCCGCGAAGCGCCGGCAAACGACGGATCACGCACATCCGCTCTCCTCGACGGCCGACACGATCGCACCCTTCCGCGATTGACTGCCCGTGCGCGTGCCTCTGAGCATCCCGACGAGCACACCGACGCGCTTCGATGGTGGCGGGCCTGCGCGCGCTCTGCCGGCTACCATGTCGCTCCTGAGGCGGCTCGCCGACTCTCCCGTCGACATTTCTTCTTTTGCGCGCGCCGCGGCCGAGCCCGGGTTTGCGGCGGCGGCCAGCGCCGTGGGCTCCGAGGTGTTCTCGGCGCTGGCGCTGCTCGTGCTCTCGGTCCTCGTGCTGCTGATCCTGCGCTACTACCTGCCGCTGCGGTCGACGCCGGCGTATCTGCTGGTGCCCGTGTTCTTTGCGCTGTGGCTGCCGGCGCAGATTGTGTTCCTCGTGCCGATCGACCTCGCGTCCAGCACGCTCGACGGCGACGAGGTCGCGCGCGGCGTCTGGCTGCCGCGCGGCGTGCTGCGCGTGGCGTGGCGCATCACCTACTGGCTCACGTTTGCGCTGACCTGGTGCGTTCTCTACCCGTGATCTCGACCACTCTCTGCCTCGTCTGACGCGCGACGCCAGGTTCATCCTCCCCATCCTCGCCGAGTATGCCGACGCGGGCTACCGCGAGCCGCGCGACCGCGTGCTCTACTCGCTGCAGCAGAACGGCCAGTACCACGTCCTGGTCTTTGGCTCGGGCATCGTCGGGCTCGTGTACGTCTTTGTCACGTACGGCGTGTCGGCGGAGTCGCTCAAGAGCCTCGTGATGGCGCTCTCGTACTGCTGGGGCCTCGTGCTGGCCATCTACCTCATGGGCCACGGCCTCGTGGCCATCCCGCGCCGGCTGATCCGCACCGCCACGCCGGGCCGGCGGCTGCGGCGGCTGCAGACGCAGGCGCCGGCGATCCACGAGAAGCTGGAGGAGGCGGAGATGGACCTCGAGGAGGTCGAGCAGCAGGTGGCGGACCTGGGGTGGCGCAAGACGGGCTCGGCGCTGGCGTTCCGCGACTGGATCGAGGAGCTGCAGGATGCGGCGGCGGCGACGGCGGCGACGGCGGCGACAGCGGCGACGACGGGCCGCAGCAGCGACGCCCCGACGGTGATCACGAAAAAGTACATGGCGGACGTGACGCGGCGGCTGGTGCGGGCGCGGCACGCGCGGTCGCGCTACGCCGGCGAGTGGGCGGCGCTGCTGCGGCAGTACGCGGCGACACAGGCGGTGCTGAACGCGGCGGCGTCGCGGCGGCTGGAGCGGGCGGCCGGGGCGCGGCCGCGGTGGACGGTGCTGTCGCCGGCGGCGCGGTTCGCGCTGCACTACCACGCGATCCCGTACGCGCGGCTGGCGCTGGGCGCGGTGCTGGGGGCGGCGTCGGCGGCGATCGTGTGGTCGGAGCTGGTCAAGGCGGTGCTGCCGGCGGCGTCGATCATCCGGCTCAGCGTGGTGCACCACTGGACGGGCGAGACGGGGCGCGTGGGCGTGGCGGGCCAGGGCATCGCGGCCTTTTGGATCCTGTACATGTGCGCCGCGGCGCTGGTGTCGGTGACCGAGGTCAAGGTGTGGCGCGGCCGCGCGCTGGTGCGGCGCAACACGGCGCACGAGTCGGCCTTTTGGTACGCCGGCCAGGTGGCGCGGCTGAGCATCCCGCTGGCGTACAACTTTCTGACCTTTCTGTCGCCGGCCGTGTACCGCCAGACGGTCTTTTACGACTTCCTCGGCTACATGATCAACGTCACCGCGCTGGGCCACTGGTTCGACTACGTCTTCCCGGCCTGCCTGGTGCTGCCCGTGCTGGCGACGCTGGGCGGCGTCTACGGCCGCGTGCGCCGCGCCTGCGGGCTCGGCCGCGGCGGCGACGTCGACTCGGACAGCGAGGCCAGCGCGCCGCACTACGGCACCGGCTCCTGGCGCGAGGGCCGCCTGCTCGTCGAGCGCGAGCTCGACGGCACGTCCATCCGCCAGCGGCGGCAGCAGGCGGCCGCCGCCGCGCGGAGCCGCGACGCGCCGCCCTACCGCGACGACGGCCGCGCCCCCGGCAGCCCCGGCAGTCCCGGCAGCCCCGGCAGCCCCGGCCCCGGCGCCACCACGCCCTTTGCGCTGTCGCCGACGAGCTCGGGCGTGCTGCCGGCGCGCACGCTCGGCGGCCGCCGTCTCGGGGCGGGCGCGGCGACGGCGGCCGGGAGCAGCCGGCGCGCGCGTCCGGAGCCGGCCGCTGACGACGCCGACGACGCCGACGACGACGGCGGCTTCTTCCAGTCGCTCGGCCACCGCGTGAAGAACACGATCGACACGATCGACACGCCGCGCTGGCTCCAGGAGATTGGCCAGGGCCTCGCCAAGCCCCAGTGGATGGGCGGCAGCAGCAGCGAGGGGCCGTCGGCGACGCCGGACAACGGGATCCGGCGGTGGTTCGGCGGATCGGACGGGCGCATCCGGCTGTAGTGGCGGCAGGGGTGGCGATGGCAGGCACACAGCGTCTTTTGGAGTGGGATCAGGCAAGCGTCTTCTCAGTTGGTGCATAATACAGTACATGGCAGATACACAACACGGATCATACGGAGACACCGAACACGGAACATTGAACACAGGACACAGAACACAGAACACACGCACAGAACACAAGGAGAGAAGTCACTCGTAGGGCAGGATCGCCGGATCAGCGTGATCAGCATGCCAGCCGCGATGTACCAGCGCCGCCGTTCAGCGGTGCGCCACGCCCGACTCGTCGAGGGCGGCTGCATGAAGCGGCCTCCTCTAATGTGCAGGGGCCGTCGTATTGCGCACGGAGAATAGGAAAAAAGGAAAAAGGAACAAGGAAACGGGGCGTCGGACGAGGCGTCGCTCGGACTACGTTGCATGGACGTCTGATCCCATCATACGTCGCATCAGCGTGAGCACTTACACGCCGAAATGAGATCGTACGAAGTGCAGGCGGCAGGCGGCAGGCGGCAGAAAGAAGACAGAAGACAGAAAGAAAACATAAAGAAAACGGAAGAAAACAGAAAGAAAAATAAAAATAAAACAGAAAATAAACAAAATAAACAAAGACGCAGAAACAGAACGACTACAATCACAAACAACACAACGACAAATCCCCAGACGATGAAACGGCACGTCCACGGGCACGGCCGCGGACCAGACATGGCGTCGGGCGGTGCCGGAGAACGTCGCACCTGTAGGGCGGCTGCTGTGATCGCGATGCGACGACGTCGCCAAGAGCAATGCGACCCTGAAGGCGACTAGAAGATGACTGCTCGTCTCTACTGCCTGCTTCGTAGCCACTGCGTATTACGAGTACGTCCTCTGTAGGCTGTCCGCGCTTGCATTGTTTGTGCCCCTTGGTCATGTCTGCCTCCTCATTTCGCCTGTTTCATGCGGGATATTCCGCCTCCGTCGTATTGGACTGCAGTTCTCCATCAGCTCGTATTGCCATGCGGCAACACTTTGCGCTCTTGTTCTGCTCGCATTGGATTCATCTGATGTGCCTGATGGTATCCCGGTTAGTCTGTTTCATGACTGATCGACGCTCCAGCATGAATCTACTCTACTCTAATACTCCAACCTACTTGATCTACTCTACTCTAATACTCCATCCTACTTAATCTACTCTACTCTAATACCTACCAACCGACTCTAAATACCCCGGTCCAACCCACCGCTTATGATCTGCTATTATGCCCAATACTGCAGACCGGTCCAGATGTCCGTCTCATTGCCTTTGCTGTCGTTTCATGCCGTGTCCGCCGCATGGCCTGCAGGATCATGCCTCGTCTGACGCTATTTCCCTTGCTAGTGGCCATGCTGCCCAGCTGTTTGATGCCCATCCGCCACCGCCGTCCCCGACAACGACGGCCAGGCCAGGGATGTTCACGAGGTGGCAGCACTCTGCCCCGGCCCCTTCAACGTTGCAGCCGAGCCGAGCAGGTCCTGCCACCGGCGTGGCCCATGACCTGTCCCAGGCCACCGTCGTGCCGGCCACGGGCAAGAGAGTGCCATCTGGGCAGGGCAGACGGCCAGAGTACTCTGTGCAGAGCAGCTGCTTCTCGGCGGGATGCTCAGGCGCAAGTACAGGTACGAGGCAGGGCTCGGCCATCGATCCTGCACCGGCAACGCAGTCACCCCCCCCTTCCATTGCCACCCCACGGAGTATCAGCAGGCGAGCACCGGCTGGCGGAACCCGCCGCCTCTGCACGTCGGCGCGCCCGTCCGATTGGGGCGGTGAAGTGACAGAGCAGAGGGGGGAGAGAAATAGGCGAGCAGGGCCACGGGAAAATCAAAGACGTCCTTCTTGGCGCTTCCCCTTCCATCACCGCCTCGGCTTACGGAGTACGTCACCCGTGCCGAGATATGCCGGCAGACAACCGCTGCAGAAACAACGAGCTCGACTCGCCGGCACGCCCGCTCCTCTAACAGGGATGTCGTTCCGTTGCCTGTTCCCCGTGGCCTGCCTTGCTGTTTGATTTGCCCAGGACCCTGCCCCGTACTCTGTACGCAAATGCCGGCTGGCGTCGGGACGTCGGCATGTCTGGCACGGCAGTTGATGCCCAACCATCCCTCGCCCTGTTCTACACCGCATCCAGGCGGGTTGGGTGCCGAGCAGACGCCCCCGGGGTGTCGTAAGCTGCTTCGTAGACGGAGAAGCTGATCGACCGTCCCTGCACCCGCCCTTGTACACGTTAGGGCCTGTCTCTGCCTCTCGTCCAATCACCACGGCATCGTTTCAAACACCAGTGTCGGCCATCTGCCGGCCCGTCCACAATGTCCCGCGGCCTATTTGGCATCGTACTAGCACTTTGTAGATCCAAATCAGTCGTCGTCCACGGCCGGTTCTGGCCACGTGCCTGGCATACCAGAAATGCGTGCTTGCAGGCATCCGGCCAGACTCGTCAGCTGCCGCCTTCGCCGTCACCGCTTGCCGGCCATGGCGACCAACAGGGCGCGCATAATGAGGCTTCCGGCGGCGTGAGAATCACATCACACGTCCCGCGCATGGGCGTGCCACTACGAAGCACAAGAATCTGCTGGACCGGGACGTCATCACACTGCCATCTCGCCATCTCACACACGTAATAGTATGGCGTTTTATTGCTGCTCTGCTGATGCTGATGCTGACGCTGACTGCTGCCTGCTCTCTGCCTAGGCCGCCGCCCGCTTGAAGCTGTACGGCGGCAGGCCCGTGGTCCCCACGTTGACGCGGAAGAGCGCGCCGCCCAGGGCCTTGCTCTGGGCGCCACCCTCGCCGGCCTCGTCGGCCGCCGTGGTGATAAACAGGTCGCTGCCGACAAACTGCGTGCAGGTTATGTTGCGCGTGGGCAGGCGGACCTCGCCGACGACGCGGCCGTCCGTCGGGCTGATCTTGACCACGCGGCCCTCGCCGTAGACGGCGTGCCAGATGTAGCCGTCGACGTCGACGCGGAAGCCGTCCGGCTCGCCCGTGCCCGTGTGCACGTAGTGCTTGCGCTCGTTGGAGAGGCTGCCGTCCGCGGCGCTGTAGTCGAACGCGTACACGGTGCGCTCGGTGCTGTGCGTAAAGTACATGACCGAGGCGTCCGGCGACCAGCCGAGACCGTTGGGGATCGTCAGGTCGCGACGGACGACCGCGCCGCTGAGGTCACCGCCGAAACGGAAGAGCGCGCCTGGCGGTTAGCGAGGGGGGAATCCCGACAGAGAGACGACAAGTACACGCACGCGCAGAATGTCAGACAATACTCCGTAGGCCGGGATGGCGACCAGGGTCAGGATGTGCCGGGAGTGGCCATGGGGACTTGGGCTGTTTCAGAACACCTCCACCGCAGAGTCGCAACGAGCAACGGCTCTGCCGGTGGATCTGCATGGGGTCTCTCGTTCTCTTCCCTCTCGCGACGGCGCTGCCCTCTGCTCACCTTCCTGCTGGAAGGGCCCCAGCCCAAAGTCGGTCATGGTGCCCTGCCAGAAGCGGCCGTGCGGGTCGGCCGCACCGTCGTTGGCGCGCGTGCGCTCATAGTCGGCGCCGGGGCGGACGGCGTCGAAGCGCGCGAGGTACTCGTAGGCACCCGTCTTGCGGTCCACGACGGCGAGGCCATACTTGAGGCCCGCGAGGATCTTGTCGCTCGGATCGACGCCCTCAATGTCGGCCGTGACGCCCACGGGGCTGTCGAGCTCGAGCGTCGTGAGAGACGCCGGACCGGCAGCGAGATCGACCGTGTAGATGTGCTTCCGCCGGATGTCGATGAAGCGCAGCGAGTGCGTGGCGGCCTCGTAGTACGGGCCCTCGCCGAGGAGACAGTGGTTGTGGAGGTACGGCTCCGCGACCTCCCAGACCTGGATGTCGGACATGGTGCGTGGCGCGTGCTGGTGCAGGGGAGACGGCGAGTGCGCGCAGGAATCGGCTGTCGGAGAGGGAGCGAGAGGAAAGTGGCCAGGTGGCGCAGAAGTGAGGCTTAAGACAAGGTCTGGGTGGGGCGGCGATGCTGGAGCGCAGCGTCTGGTAGCAGCGGCAAACAGCGCGCACGATGCCGGAAACAAGCTGGGCGCTGGCGGGATAGAGAGAAGCGTACTCTGTACTCCGTACTCTGTATTGCTCCGTGCTATCTCCTGCGCCAGCTGTCTGCGAGGCGCGCTGTGAGGCCGTGGCCGGCCACGATGTGCTGTCGGCTAGTCCGCCTCTAGCAAGCGATAGCGCCAACGCAGCATTCCGCCCAATGAGTCAACGGCTCGCATTCCGCAGTGCCGTTGTCCGTCATGGCCGCTAGTTCGCCGGGTCGCATTCATCCGAACATCTGCCGCCAGGATCCGGGCCGCTGGAGCGGATGACGGGCCTGCATGCCGCCATTGGTACAGAGCACAGCACGTACAGCACCTGTCGACCAAGTCTCGTGGTCTGAGACGGCCGGTCTCGCGTCTCGGCCGGCTGCTGCTTGCTTGGCTGCTTGGCTGCTTGGCTGCTTGGCTGCTTGGCTGCTGCCTGCGTCCCTGCTCATCGTCAGATCACTGCAACGTTGGCCTGCGTTGTGCTTTAGCTCACCTGTCTGTCTGCCTCCTCGGCCAGACGGCTTCGCTGCACGTCAACGGCGGCACTGGCGCCGTCCGCCACGTTGCTGCGAACCGACGGGCCCAGCCGCTAGCGTTGCGAGATACTTGTACGAAGCCGAGTCCGGCCGTCCAGATTAGCCAGGCCAGAGATGCAGATGTGGACAAAACAGCATCTCCAGATTGAAGTAGGCGAATGACAAAGCATGCTCATCGTTCCTTCCTCGGGACGGGTAGTCATGATGACGTCTGAGCACGGCTGGGAAATGAGACATACATGCGTCATGCGTGCAGTCATGTGATGCGCCGAGGTCGCGTACGCAGTACGAGGGTACAGTCTGCACAGACCAGGCTGCCGTTCATGCAGGCGGGCACGGCCAAGGCGGCTTCTGTTTTGCCTCTCCCGCGTCTCTGCCTCGCCACATCTCGGCAAAGGCCTTGCCAATGGCCATCCACACCTGCAGCGCCGCAGCCTCACGCATCCCGGTGCCGGGGAGCCGGTACAGGGATGGCAAGGACGCAGACTTCATGAAACAGGGGACGTGGAGGCATAAGAAAGGAAGCCGTTGGAAACAGGCGAGACTACGGGTACAAGCGAGTGAGACGGAAGGGAATTTGGAATGTCGTTGAGGAGATTTGGAATCATACGTCGGATAAAAAGAAAGCAGGAAGAAGGAAGAAGAAGAAAGTAAGGATAGGAGGGGGAAAGAAAAGGAAAGAAACAGGGGAAGAAAGAAAAGGAAAGAAACGGGAGAAGAAAGAAAAGGAAAGAAACAGGATAAGAAAGAAAAGAAAAGAAAAAAGGAAAGAAAAAAGAAAAAAGGAAAAAAGGAAAACAGAGACAAAGCTGGAAAGACCAAAGACACAGCAGAACAAATGGAAAAGACACTCGGTACTCCGTACAGAGAAAGCAGAAACAATCGATGGCACCACAACAATAATGACAAACATCACCAAACTCGTACACTACTCGTACGGGACAGCCGCAGCACGCCCTTGCCATTTTACGTCACGATTACAGTATTACGGGAGGCGCTCGCTTTACCCGACACAGCCGCTGCGGAGACACTTGCATACTTGTACACAAATACCCCGTAGCGTGTTACTCGTACTTTGTACAACGCACTCGTACCGCCAGTTGCCTGCCGCGCCCAAGCGAGGTCTAGCGCTCTGGTCCACTGAAGAGGCGCCATTCCGAGTGCTCCCCTGCGCCGCTCCGCCTTCTTCGCCTGTGGGTTTCCTCAAAGTATTAATGTCCATCGTATTCGCTCTCGATGCTCTTGCGTCGTACTTTCGACAACCTCATTTCTTCTCGTTCTATTTTCGTGGCAGTCCAGCACAGGCGCAACATCCCTTGCCACTTGTATTGATGAGCAGCAGAGGCGCCTTGGCCGCTTCTGACAGTACTTGTACAAAGCAGTACATGTGCGAGGAACAAGTACGACGCACTCGTCCATGCTGGGCTGTCCGTATTCGTGCGACCTCCTGGACAAGCTCGAGGCCTACTCCGTACGTCTGGAGCACTGGAGTACCCGCACGCGCAGTCCACGATCAAGACGGCACATCTTGCCCCAAAGCAGCCTCAGAAGACTGATATGCACGTCGTATGCAGAACGCTGCTTTCGTCATGGTCGCCAGCAGCGGAGCACCAACGAGACGCCAGAGCACGAGAGCACGAGGCCGGGGTTGCCTGCTCTGCACCTAAAGATATGTAAGAACGACGTATTTGTTGCGTACCCGCAGCACGGGCGTCCCAGCTGAGGAACATGTGGCTCGAGCTGCTGTCCTACGCACACGTACCTTGTACTCCTCGTACCACTCGTATGAATCGCTCTTCATAGCGGCCACGGGCGTCTTGGCGAGGCTGTGGCGGGAAAGCCGCAGGCAAGCCGACAGTACTCCGTACTCCGTAGACGCAGACCGCAGCACATATTGAGCTAGACACGTCGATCACGGCGAACGCCTCTGCCACCCAGACCTGCAATATTGGCTCGGCTGTGCTCGTATCGGCCGGATACTTCGCAATCGAGACCTGTAATATTGCCCAGAACCGCGCCGACTCGTACCTCCCTCGTAGGCACAAAGTATCCCGTGCTCACGCCGCTTGCCACGCCGCTTGCCACGCCGCTCACCACACGCCATTGCGCAGAACTTGGTAGACCGCGACCAAAATGCTCCGGCTTGCGTGATTATTGGCTGCGTCACATTCGCCCGATCACTATGCGCTCGTGTGCGTAATGGGAAAGTGACCCGCAAACAAACGAAATGCGATGCGTGGCCGCAGTCCGGGGTAGCAGTCAGCTGAAGCATAGTATGACTCGACATCGTACGAGTGCCTGCTGTTCAAGTGCTGGCTTCATCTTTTCGTATTACGAGTACTCCATACTCTGTAACAGATAGGCAGGCTGACGTTGGCGTTGGCGACACTCGTTCCTCCTATTCGTCGAGCTAAAATGCATTTCGGACAGCAATCAACCCCTGGTCGACGAACCTGCCTGCGTCCAACCCGTTTCGGCGATTCTTCGCAATTGTGCCCCGTACTCGTAGACTCGTATTCTCGCCTTCGGGAAGCTCAGGGTTGTATCCGTACTTCGTGCTGTAGTATCCGTGCACGCATTGTTTGTGCGCTCACAGTTTGTGCAAATATGAGGCGGTAGTTGTACTCGTACTTCGTACTCCGTACACCTGCGAGTGTGGGTAGCAGCCAATGAACAATAAAGCACATGGCACAATCTGCCGCCGAGATTGAATACTACAAGGCGAGATTGGCATCAATTTCGGTGTCCTTCCCCTGCAACGTGAAAAAGTTGGTACCGATCCTTTGGATGCCGCACCGTATCTCGGTGGACGTCGGGTGACCGCCGGATTTCTCGTTCTTCGTACGGAGTACTCCGTAGAGCTCTGCCGGCGCCGCTGTCCTCGTACTCGTACTCGTACGAAGTCAAACCTTGCTTTTCTTGCGCACGCCCAATGAGCCGTCATCTGTGCATGCGTAGAATATGCGGGCGATCCGAATGGCGCTTCCTGCACCCAATCTGTTCCCGCAAGTTGCGGGTGGGCCTAGGCCGGGTGCCATCTGGGCCTGACTTAGGTCGATGTGGCTGTACCGGTACCGCGCTTGAGCGGTGTACGTGTGAGTACAGAGTACATCCACCGGCAAAGCGCTGTTTTCTGCTCGTACAGGGTTCCCGCACTTGTACTTGTACACATCGCCAGGTTGGTACCCAACCGCACTAGCCCAAGGTTGCAGCCAGGGCTTAGAACCATTGGCAGAGCGTTGCATGCGCGCCACACTTCCGAAGGTGTGGTTGAAGCCTCAGCATCGGCTGCAGCATGGGCCGCAGGAGCTCGAAGCGTGTGGATCGGTGATGTCTGCATGTGCATGCTCCGTTTTTTTGTCTTCTTCTCACTTCGCGTTGCTTCCCTCATCATGTCCCTCGCGTCTGCATATGTGTGTGAGCCCGGGACTGTTGCCGGGAGCCGGACAGCCTATTGCTGTGGCCCCTCCATTCGGAGGAGTTCCAGCACATGGTCGCACTCGTACATGAACGCATGTGCGAGTGCGAGTGCGTGCGAGTGCTCATGTCGTACAAATTACGCAGAGAGGCGTTCGCCGTGATCGCGTACCGGTACAAACTGACCGGCTTGCCCCAGAATCCAGAGTCGTCTCTGGGCCCGGGGTGATCCCTTCCGAGCTGCAGCTGCAGGCTAGCCTGACAGCCTAAAGACGGTGTACGCGACAAGCATGAGGACTCGGAATTGCAGTACCTCGGACGCCGTGCGCCTCGTGTGCTTTCCATCAGGCACCGACGCACAGACAACGACAGCACGGCAGAGCGGGATGAACAGGCGAGAAGCACGCGAACATCGTCATCGCCTTGTGCAGTCGTGCCGTTCGCGGCCTGCGCGGGTGTGTCGCGTCATGTCCTGCGTGTCTCATCCGGCAGCCATCTCGTCAGCGACCGCGCATCTGCTGGTCATCAGACATGAGGAGATGCCGTCGGCCGCGTCGTCCTGCTTATCTGGCGGCCCAAAGCGCTGGGATCGGGCCGCCAATAGCATAGCGCTCGATGGCTTTTTCACGAGGACTCCGTAAGTTCTTGTGTTGTTTTGCGTCACTTCCGCTGGCCTGCTCGTGTACTCCGTCCGCGTACTTCGTAGCGTCTGCATTGAAACCGACGTCGAACGGTGCTCGTGGCCAACGTGGGTGGCAGGTGGACATGTTGGGCATTGGCTGTCTTGATTAGCACAAGCGTCGACGCCCAATGCAATGCACTGATTGGGGTACCCGTACTTTTGGAGATGCCGTCGGCTTCTGGACTCCGTCTGCAGGGTCGATGCATGTGTGACGAGTGCCTGGACAGCCGGGCTGCTGTGCGCGTGGGAGTGGCGGTGACAGCGCGGTTTCTCTTGGCTGTTTGTTGTTTTGCTACTGCTTTTGTCGTTTTGCCGTGTTCTGCTGTGGTTTTGTCTTGTTCTTGGATGCAGTCTGATGAAAGTGTCAAGGGCAAAGTGCAAGTACAAAGCAGCGAAATCTCTTGTCGTTCAATCTTGTTACTGCCCTCTTCCTTCCTTTTCGTGCTCCTTCCCCTTCCGCTTCCTGCGTATCCGCCTCGCTCATCAAAACGCGGAAGGCGCAGCCGGCCTCGAGCCACACCTCTGCTCCTTCCCGGCCCCCGCGGCCGTGCAAGTAGCGGTCGACGCGGCGCCTCGCTCCTGCCTGACGTGCCGTAAATGTGCCACATCGTGATGCCCCACTGCGCTCCATCGACTGCGCCTTCCCCGTACGTATGTGACTTGCATGTCTACGTACCCTATTAAGCTTCTCGCCGTCTGCAATTGCCTCACTATCTCGTACGAGCACTCTGTCGCTCCTTCCACATGCAGCCTCAGTGCGTACGTACGGCGTAGATGCCTTTGCGGTATTGTGTACATGAGACAGCGTGTACCCCCACATTGGACGTGCTCAAGTAATACGTGTACATGTACTTCGTACACCGTTCCGTGCATACGTCGTACACGTCGTTTGTGCCACTTTGCGGTGAAGAACCCCCTCCGATCATCGTCGGTTAGTCTGTTTTCTCGCGCAGATGCAGCCTCACTTTCACTTCTGGCGGCTTCAGGCCGACACCCTGCGTCCGCCTCGCTTACCCCTTACTGCGCCTTGGCTGCGAGTGTCTGCCCGCTACGGAGTATTGCGTCCACCCTTTGCGTGTCGTCTCCAGATTCCGTTTCGCTTGATCCCGGCTTCGAAGCTGTGGATGACGCAAGTTCTCACCAGAACAATGAATACGAAGTACACACTGCTAGCACCGCAAGAGCTCCAAGCTGGCTGCAGGACGATGCCATGCCAAGTGGACGACGCCATGTCGCCTGACCTGGCGTGCCATCACAGCCCCACGACAGCTGGCCCGTTGCAAGTACGAAGTACTCGGCTCGCCGTGGGCGTTCTGCGATGTGCAAAGTACGAGTACTCGTCACTCTCACGATACTCCCAACAAGTACGAGTACGGTTCACTCCGGCGCTCCTCCGTCCGGCCTCGGTTAGCCAACGAGAACCAGCCAACTGTTCGGCTGCCCACACAAGCGGTCTGGCTATCTGGTGGTGTAATCAGGCACACTCTGCATCCTCCGGCATACGGAGTATGGATTTGTACGGAGTACAGCACGGAGTGTTGTGCACCGACCATGTCCTGGCATTACTCCGTACAGAGCAGCTCCTGACCGTACGCAGTATGCTGGGAAACGGGACAGACGTGGAGATCCCGGCAATCCCAGCTTGGGCTCCGCCGTGGCTGTGGACGTGTTGACTACAAAGTACGACGTGGAGGTGCGGCACACTCGCCACGATTCAAGGACAAGCTGCTGGCGGGCTAGGAAGAGGGCCTGTGCGGGCTGCCTATCCGCTCGTGTCGCTGAGAAGGATTACCGACCCCTACGAAGAACGAAGAACGAAGAACGGAGCGGAGTCTTACGGAGTAATACGCCATGTCACGACCATGAGCAATGTGAGACTGCTCCGTACAAGCAGATCCCGACAGTGCGCTCGCCCTATTTTTCCCGGCCCAGGATACGAATGCTTGTACAGGTACGCCAGCTTGCCGTCGCCGCGGGTGCACGAGCTTGTGCCGGTACAAGCATCCGCATATGCACACTCCCTGCTGCGCTGCTGGCTCGTTTCCTACTTGGCCCCCCTTTTTCCCATTCTTGGGACCTTGCTGCAGTGCAGAACCAGGAACTCGGCGCCTGGCGCTGCCGGCTTTGTGACCTGTCAAGACTGGCTAACACGGTAGAAAGGAGACATCGGAGCCCGGGCTGCAACACAACAATTCGACTGCACACTGAGAACGAGCACCACCAGAACCACCAGAGCCACCAGAGCCACCAGAGCCACCAGCCGCGAGCCGCGAGAACCGCTCCTGAAACGAATCGGGGCCTGCCGGCTTGCTGGGCGTTGGCCGGCTTTTCCGCACAACCGCAGCCGTTGTGGAACCGCGAAGCTTACGTTCACAGCAGTGGCAGGCCGGCCGCCGATCCGTCCAGCCGATGATCACGCAGACACCTACGGAGCAAAGTACAGAGTAGCACGGCGACCCGTCACTGCTGTGTGTCGTACTCCGTGCGCCGCAGCCTACCTCCGGCGCTCACTCGTCCGGCCTTCCGCGTCTCTCGTTCCCCTTTCGTGCTCGGTGCTCCGCCGCGTTCCTGCGGCTCGCCCAGGGAAACCTGCGGCTCGGCCGTGTCAGATCCCGCGTGTCATGTCTCTGTGCTATCTCTGTGCGACGTACGCAGGTGCCGTGCAGAACGCAGAACGTGACCAAACCTGGAGCGGCTAAGCACAAGGACCTATCACTTCGCCGGCACAACTGCAACGCGCTGTGACAGACGCACAGGTACAATATGACCGTCTTGTACAGAGTACAGATTACACGAACTGTCAATGCTGTGAGCACTTGTACGAGTACGAAGCACGATGCCGTTGACACATTCGATCCCTTTAATCCCACACCATGATGCACAAACTGCGAGTGCGACCATGTATCTTACTCCGTACAGCGACTACGGCCTAAAGGTAAGCAACGGCGCCCCAACGCGTTTCGATCCCCGTCAACTTCTCTTAGCGCTTGCGCGGCGGCTTCCCCGGGGCATGCACGTCTACGGCCCCAGGCTTGTCCCTTTTTGCCGTCCGCCGTTACTCCGTATCTTACTTACGCCGCAAGTAATACGAAATCAATAACCACCTCCGATCCGCCTCGCAATACCCACCATCGGTGAGCCACCAAGTGCGACTTCGAGTGATTTGGGAGTGCTGACTGTCGTGAACAAGTACCGTGATTGCGGCGCGGCTCCCGTTGCCGTCTCGTGCCTTTTTGTTTTTTCCCTATTTTGGCCATTTGCTCGGCGTCTGATTTGCTCCCTGCTCCGCACATATTCAAAACGTTCCATCCGTACCTAGGACGGTCAGTGACGCCTGACCTTCACCGTCTCGACCATACGGTGAGCAGAGCCCATGCGCTCTCGTTGCAAAACATACGCTAGATGTATTCTGGCACCCCGGCAAACCTTGCGCGGAACATGCCTCATCACTTGCGGTCACCGCCTGCTACGGAGTTTTAATATGCTCTGTCTCTATTAACGGAATACGGAGTACGCACTAGCACCCTCTTTTTATGTTGGCGCCGCCACTTCGCCTGGTACGAGCTAGCCAGCTATTGCAGCTTGGGATGACCCCTGCTTCGGGCTTGAGCTGCGGGTGCGACAACGAGAACGGTGCCCAGTCCCTGCGCCTGCAATCCATTTCTACTTGCTCCTTCGTACCGCGCGTGCTCTTGCTTTGTACGAAAACGTACAGAGTACGGAGTACATATGTACACGCATCTTGCGCCATACAAGTACGGTCCACAGGCCGGAGCGTGGCCACCCTGCTGGCTGTCGTGCTGGCAATTCTCTAGCCCACGTTCCGGTCCGAGGCAAGCAATAAATCCGCAAAAGCAAGCAATCCATCCAATGGCGGGCATGATGCACGGGACACGGGCGCCGTGACGAGCATTCGAATCCGACGACGAATCCAACTACTCCGTACGCGCTTGCGTATTCGGCCCCAGGACGCCTGCGAGAGTGGTCATCTTGTCGCGGTTACGTGAGCCAACACTCTGTGGACTCATTGCACCCTGCCGTCCATCACACGCCACTTGTGTGGGGGGTGAGTATGATTACAAGGACGACTCTGCCGTGGACTAGCATCAAGCGCAACAACAGCCGGGCATACTCCGACGTGCAGCGAACAGACAATGGAATGCAACTCGCTACGAAGTACGGAGCACATCGCAGACGTTGCTAATTGCGACGTTCATCGTCGCCTATGGACAACAAAGGACCCTCTTTGCTATGCACTCCATATGGCCCTACGACGTACGGGTACGAGCGCAATTACTATTCCTACCCTGTCGGAGGGTGGGTATTGGTACGAGGGTGCACGCGCTGTAATACTCTGAACGGAGTAATATACGTACAACGTTCTTGTCGTACACCCCCCCTGCACCCGAAGCAGAGCTCAGGGAAGCTTGTATAGGTACGTACCATGCAAGTCGTGCTGAGTCGCAGGAAATCACCCGCGTCTCCTAGTTGCCTACGACTACTCTGTCCCTGTCCTGTCAAGGAGCACGTATGCATACTTTGCATGTACCTGTACTAATATGCTCGTCAAACACACCAGCTGTCGTCGGAAATGCCCCTGGCCAAGCACTATTTTATTCAAAAACTTAAAGAATCAGTGTCTCGCCTCAGGAGGCCGCCGCGGCCCAAGCCAGTAACAGCACACCCCAGGCTGTGACGAGCAGGTACTAGACGAGTACAGATACTTGTCCGTTGTCTGCACTCGTACTCTGTACAAGACAGCTGGACAAGCAGCTGGGCAGCTGGCTGGTGGAGATGGTGTGAACGGGGAGCACGCACTTGTACTCCGTACTCCGTTCTCGTACTTTGTACGGAACACCTCTGCTCTCGAGCTGGCCCCCTACAAAGTACGACACTTTTACGACGTGCTATGTGGCGCCCTGTGCCATCAAGGTTTTTTTCCGCTGCTCGCAAGGCCCCAGTGCCTCCCTAGGCGGCAGCTGCAGCATGGATGCACGGAGCAGAGAGGCTCGCACTTCGGCGACCCTGGCGACCTCAAGTGCCGTCCGCGATCAGCATCTCCGGCTGGATCAAACCCAACAAACAAGAGGAGAGCCACTGGCAGGGGAAGGGGTGTGAGCATTTGCAGCCAGAACAGACAAGGTTTGAGGGCCCATACTCCGTACCAAACCAACCCATTACGTCGTAAATTGTTGTACTTGTACGGAGTATTTTTTGTATTTTGTACTTTGTATTTTGGTGTCTCGTCTGTCTTCTGTTTTCTGTCCCTGCGAGTTCTGTCTGGTCTTTCGCGTTCTGCTTCTCTCCTCGTCAGCATCGAGCATTGCGATACGAGCACGACAGGGTTGCGGCAAAATTAGCACTGCCAGCAAGAACACGAGACGACGCGCCGGAGAGCCCGGGTTTATCGTCCACACGACAGCAAGAGGACAGCTCCTGCACTCTTGGATCTCTGACCTCGCACAGGGGTCGCGGGCAGCAATTTATCTATTCGTACGAGCTCTGCAGACCCATTCTCGTCCTCAGCAGCTGCTCGCCCGGTTTAGCGTGTGAGGCGTCCGGGCCAGTCAGTCGACAGCATCGTCGGTCCAGACGATGAGTGGCTGAGGCCCGAGTTTTCAGCACAGCTACTCCGCGTGTGGGCCAGCGACAGCAAACCACAGCTAGCAGCCAGGCGGCAGCCGGATGGCAACTGGACCGACGGCAGACAAAAGTCCGCAGCCAGACGCCTCTGGGGAGCCGGCTTCACTGCTACAGCTCGCGCCACAACGACGCACCACCCATATCAGTCCATCAGCTTATATGCGAACGGCGTGCTTCGTACTGGGCCGCACAGAGCGTCCTGTTTCAACAGCTACTGCAGAGTACAAGTATATACGACGTACGTATACGCTCAATGAACCCCTGTTCTGTTGTTCTTCTACACCGCGAGCCGACACTCTCCTTCTCGTGGGGTTAGCTTTTGCTCTTTTCTTTTCTTCCCGCATATATTGCCTCATACCCTCCAACTATACCTCCACGCTCCCGAGCCTTTCCCACACCTATCCTGGCTTTGTCTACTTCGTCCCCATAACCGTTCTCCTATAGCTACAAGCTCCGTACTCGTACACAACACATCGTGCGACGTGCACTTCTTATTCTTCCTTACTTATACCTGTACACCCCCCCTCTCATAGAGCTCACTTCCTCTGAAGCACACCATCCCTGTTCCCAGAACCCTGTGCTGTTCTTATTTCTTGACGTCCATCTGCCCCCCGGGCTAAAGAGATCAGCAAGATCATAGTCATCTTATATCCCGGGCTGTCCAGGGCTAGCACTGACGGAGGCAGGACGGCAAGTGTGCAGCTACATCACCCGCCCGTGGTATCACAGCATTCGAACGCCACAAACTACTATTATAGCTGATGCCACCCGCTTCCCTCCGCAGGGATTGCAACTCTTCCTCAACGCTGTTTCTTAAAAGCCACATCCGTTTTCTGCACCGACGTCTTATAAGGCCATCATCATAAGTCCACCTACTTTGCTGTTGGTAGCTACTCTCCGCACTGACAGACTTTTGTTACTTGTTTCTCTTTTCGTCGAACTTGTTGCCCTCATCCTCCCGACTGAGGCTGCACTCGAGTTGTTTAATCTGTCTGAGCTTGCCTAGCTGTAGACTTGAATCTTTCAGATCCAGTCCGCAACAGACAACCTGTCCACGATTCTTGTCTACTTGCTTTCCCGCGAGGAAACTGCATCGTCCTTCTTGTCTTTTCGTCTTCTCGTCGTCTTCGCTTGACTCCCGATCTAGTCGAAGTGGCGTGCGAAGCTTGAGAGAGGCAGCTGCTTTGGGTGCAGCATCGCAGAATTTTTGGCGACAGCGAGCTCGGTTCACACATACGACTTCGGCGAGAGACGTTTTCCAAAGGCGCCTCCTGTGCCTCGGCCCCCGATCTTTTAAACTTACCGGCCACTGTGGCAGTCGACACATTCTCTACAGAGTCTCGCGATCCCCATCAGGGCCTCGCTTCTGCTCGTCTTGAGCTTCTTGTCCCCGACTCTCTTCGTCATTCTTCCGCACCGGAAGAGGTAGACGACGGGCGAGTGTCGGCACAGGCAACGGATTTTCCCCAGAAAACCCAAGACAACAGCCACCACGGCGCAACTCGCGCAACGCTCGCACGCGGAGGCGTCGTTCTTCCACGAAAACAAGGACCATCACCGTCGATCGTCGTCCAATCGGAGCATCAAGGGGGATCGGTTCTTGTCGGTCACAGCCGCTGCGGTTGTCGCAGTTGCTGCGAACAACCTGAAGCGCCAGCAGCAGCAGCAGCAGCAGCACAAGTTGGAGAAATCAGAGACTGGTCCGGATACGCTGGAAAGGCAAGGAAAGCACACGCTCGAAAAGTCCACCGGAGCAGAAATATCAGACACCCCAGTGACTCCGGAGAAGCCCGAGGCTATCTTTGGGAGCAGCTCGCCTGACGACTCCTGGCACACGGGGTGCAAGAGGCGCATCAGTCAATGTGCCGACCTGCGAGCGCAGCACCCGAGAGAAGGGGAACCGCACAACTCGATGTCGCAGAGGGGGTCTGCGCCACGCCGTGCCTCGCTTCACTCCTCGCCCACCAGACCCCCCTCGCCCGAAGACGGCAAAGCTCCTGCGTCCGCGGCGACGGCTGGACGCACTGCGGAGCCTTCGACACCCTCGGCAGCTTCTGGTCCGACCAGCCAACCGTTTCGACGCGATGCGCCGTATCCGCCGCGCGACATGTTGCCTGCTGAACCGGGTACTACTAGCGGAAGTGGAGGCGGCGGAAGCGGAAACGGCGACGACGCACCGAACATGGCGATGGGACCTTCAGCAGACGAGGACCGGGCCACCCAACCCCCATCGCGGGCGTTTGGCGTGCACAACATCCTCAACCCGACCGAGACACAGAGCGTCCAGAGCAGCGCGCCGTCCATCAGCACCGGCGCAGGGCGCGGCGGCATGGACATGGGTCTGGGCGAGTCGCGACCGTTGCCGCGAACACGTCCGCCAAGCGCGAGCAGCCCATCGCTCGGGGGCAGGCCCGGGCCGCAGCAGCCGTATGGTGCGCCGCCAGGGCCGCCGGGCAGCATCTTGTGCCCGCTCGGCCCTCCTACATCCACGGCTATGGAGCGCGACTCGCCCCCGCTCGGCAGCCACATGTATGCACCCGCACATGCGCTGTCGTCCGGGCCACGACGAATTCTGACGGCCAAGTCACCCCGCCGGGCGAGTGCTGGACGCGGCCCGGTGTACGGAGGACTATCGGGCCAGGCTTCCACCCCCTACGGTCATGCGGGCGCTCCGTCGGACACACCGCCCATGCCGCCGATGCCGTCGTCTATGCGGCAACCAGGGTACGGAGGATCGCCGGTACGGCCAAGCGCAGCGATAGCAACACCGCCTCGGTCGTTTTCACAGCCATTCTACTCGGGCGGGGGACCTGGCGGCAGCAGCAGCAGCGGCGGTCCGGGCAGCGGTCCGCACAGCCTTTCGATGCCGCCCATACTGGCAGAACCACATTTCTCGCAGCAGCCGCCGCCGCCGCAGCAGCAGCAACACCAACAACAACAGCAGCAAGGACGGCCATCACCTTACCAGCCGCCGCTACACCGACATCAACCGAGCGCGGGAGGGTATGCAACGCCGCGAGGGATGTCGGCCAGCGCAGCAGGACACGGTGACGGTGGCGGTTGGGCTGGTGGCGCCGGAGGCCATGGCAGCCACAGTGGTGGACGTTCGATGACAATGGGCGAAGGCCAGCAGTTTATTACAATCACACCGTCGGTTGGCGAGGAGATCCGCGTGCCGGTGGACATCCACCAGGCGTCGAAGCAGGCGGACGAAAAACGGCTGCGCAACGCGGGGGCATCGGCGCGGTTCCGCGCGCGGAAGAAGGAGAAGGACCGCGAGGTGCAGGTCGGCATGCAGCGTCTCGAGAGCCAGAACCGCGAGCTGCAGAAGCGCGTGCAGGTGCTGGAGGCGCGGACTGACTTCTACCGCAACGAGCGCCAGCGCCTCCGCGGCATCCTGGTGCAGCACGGCCTGCGCGAGCTGATCGAGCCCAGCCCGCCGAGTCCGGCCTCGACGACCATGAGCGTCGGCTCGTACGCGCCCGAGAGCAGTCCGCTGCCGTCGGGGCCGCTGCAGCCAGCACAGTACACGGGCGCGTTGCAGGCGGTGCCGATGGGCCAGCAGGCGCAGGCGCACTACCAGCAACAGCAGCAGCAGCAGCAGCAGCAACAACAACAGCAGCAGCAGCATTCGCCGTACCAGTACGGCGTGTCGCCGCAGCACTCGCACCAGCACTTGCTCCAGCCGCTGCCCCCGATGGCGACGGCCGCCGAGAGTGCCTACGGAGCCGAGCGGCCGGCGCAACGCCGGCGCACCGACTCCGGCCCTCCGTCCTCCGACTACCATCCTGCCAGCTACGCCTCGCCCATGCAGCACCCGCAGCAGCCCTCGCTGCCGCCGACGACTCTGCCGCCGCCACTGCTGCCGTCCGGCTTCCACCACGCCCACGCGCACACAATGTCGCCGCTGTCCGGCTCGCCGGGCGATCCCGGCCGCGACCCGAGCTGGGACAGGGAACGAGACCTCCGCGACCCGAACCGCCGCCTGCCGCCGCTGCGCCTCGAGTCGCCCAGCACCTCCGTTGGCAGCGCCCATGGCGGCGGCGGACTGACGTCGACGTCGCCCACACCCGAGTCGCCAATGCTGGGATTCGCCGGGCCAGCCGGGCCCGCACCCGGCAGTCAGTACCCGCCCGTCGTCTCGGCACCGCCGCAGCAGCCTGGATACGGGCGCACATACGAGACTGCCGGCTGGGCGACAGATTCGCCGGAGCCACCGCACGGGCACCACCAGCGCTAGGGCCGCACCGGCGACAAAAACAACACAAACACAACACACAAAACACAAAACCACCCTGCTATGACACGACACAACTTCCTTCTCGTCATAATCACCATATTCAACGCCCGCTATAGACACATCACCATATACCCACTACCCGGTTATCGACAGCCTGAATCCAATACCCCGGCACACACAACACAACGTAAGGATACTCGCCGTACGCTCTTGTTTCACTTGTTCCTGCCCAGACACCCCGACAGGCCCCCCAGCCCAATCCTTCTTCTTCGACCCGACGGCATTATGGCCCTTAATCTCTGCATACCACACATATAATACTGCTTCACACACGGCAAAACACGGATTGGGGAATGGCTCGTGGCCCGGGGCAAGGGGCGATGGCTGTCGCATGACACGGATTATGATTTCCGCGCTAGAAGAGATTGGCATAGGTTGGGCAACCAACCGAACAGTGTTTTTACTGCTACTGTTTTCCCACGTTGTTTACCCAGACCTGTAGCATTTCCTTTGTTGCTCCACCCTTTCCGGGTCTCTTGGACGTTGGGGGCTGGCACGACAATCAAAGCAGACGCTGCGACGGGTCCAGCTTCACGAAATGGCCAGAGTCCTTTTTCATACACCATCCACATCTTACGGCGCGGCCAGCTTTCTTTGGGCGCCCGGTTATTACTCATACTGCTTTTGGTTTTCATGCTACCCATTACATATACCCCCCTTTTGCGCGTTTATGGGATAGCTTTCTCTTCTCGGTGTGGGTGAGCTGCCTAGGTACAGATTGCATCACAATGATTCTTCTTCTACAGCTGCTTTCTCCTTGCGTTATGTGCTTACGGTGCATCTGCCTGGGTGTTTCGTGTGGCCATGCTCCGGGGTGACTTGCTGGTCCGGAGAGGGGGAAACAGAACCGCTCCGACAAGACTGGCGGCCTGGAGTGGCCTTTAAAGCTGCATATTTGTCGTTCCACTGAGTGTTTCCCAATTACTGCGGGCGTTTGACTGTTGATTCCGGTACTGGCGCAGAGGATTCAGCGGGGTCACGGATGCTGAAAATGGACCCCCAAACTCGCACACCAAGACTGGGATCCAGGAGGGAAGAGAAGCATGTACCGGATGGGGTCGCTTCATCGAGGCTTCTTAAACTGGGACAAGTACGGACACCAGGCGTATGATTGCATGTATGGTGGATGACAGAGAAGACGTTGGGAAGAGGGAACAGAATTGGCGTTTAGACTCTTCCTTTGTTTTCTTGGTCCTCAGCATGGGCAGCGGATGGGTATTGGCATGGGCATTTTGCATTTGAAATGGCAGTGCATGTGCGCATGCCTGTGTATTGGCGTCGTTCTCTGGTTGCGCCTGTTTCCTAGTGCTTTTGGGGGAGTTTCTTGTGGTTTCCATAGCCGTTGGTAGGACATCGAGCCTCTCCTGGACCATCTTCTGGACCGTCATCTGGACGGCCTTCTGGCCATCTCTGGACCATCTCTGGGCCTTTTCGGCGACGAGCCTCCCCTGCCCCTTCATATAGATCGTTTAGACGCAGATTGTATCCCATTCAATAACAAAGACACCACCTTGCAGCCGTGGACGCAGAAGAGCCGGCGGACGACAGGAGCGTAGCCGAGTGGCGAGGCTGCCATAATGTATGGCATGTTGCACGAAAGTGTGCAGCAGCTGATGTCAGGTGACGGCAGCCTTGTGTATTGACGAGACACTAGCGAGCGTGGGGAAGGCGCGCTGGACGGATTTCGTGGGGTAAAGGGGAAGGCGAGATGTGGAGGCGAGCCAATGGAATGCGAAGATTTGTCAGTCTGCAGCTGCGCGTTGGCCGCTGTCGTTCTCGCGTGAAGCAAGTGTTCCGTCTTTAGCGCTGACACCGTCGTTTTGTCGCAGTGGCCGGACTCGAGCAAATGGCGGGTTGTTGACAGCAGGATCAGCACCGAGCACAGCCGGCAGTGGATCTTGACCCCTGCCTGTTGTGCGTAGAGATTCTACGAGTACAGAGTACCTTTTCCGTCTCGTTTCATCTGCCTTCATCTCGTCCATCTCGTCTCTCGCCTTGCCTTCACCATGGACGCCTACAGCATGGAGGACGACTTTATGCTCGGCTTGTCGGACCCCGGCAGCCAGAGCGACAGCGACCAGAGCACGGACAGCAGCGGCAGCAGCAGCGCGGCCGCGGCGGACACGGGCGCGGGCAATGTGGCCAGCAAGAGCACCGGCGGCAGCACGGCGACGGGCGGCGTGAGCGGCAGGCCGCGGGTGCAGCTGCCGGCGAGCTGCGGGCCGCCGCGGGCAGGCAGCGCGACGGCAGCGCTGGTCTGGGTAGTACGTGCTCTTGGTGTAGGCCTCTCCTGCTTCGTGCTGACCAGCAGATCTTTGGCGCCACGGGCCATATTGGACGGTCCGTGGTGAAGAGCGCGCTGGCGCACGGGGACTACGTCGTGGCCGTGGGCCGCACCTTTGAGACGACGCCGGCAGCCATGCTGGCGGTGGCGGCGGCGGCGGCGGCGCAGGCCGGGGAGAGCAGCGGCCCGACGGCGGGCGGTGTGCCGGCCGTCGGCCAGGCAGGCAGCCAGGGCGACGCCGCGACGGGCGGCACGTCGCGCTGCCTCGCGGCGCTGTGCGACGTGCGCTCGCGGACGTCGGTCGACGCGGTGGTGCAGCGGGCGCTGGAGCGGTTCGGCCGCATCGACGTGGTGGCCAACTGCTCGGGCTTCGGGATCGTGGGCGCGTGCGAGGACCAGGACGAGCACGAGCTGCGCAACCAGTTCGAGACCAACTTTATGGGCACGCTGCACATTCTGCAGTCGACGCTGCCGGTGCTGCGGCAGCAGTACGAGAAGGCGCGGGCGCTCCGGGAGCAGATCTATCTGGGACCGGGACAGGGCCCACACCAGCGGCAGCACCCGCACCAGCACGGCCGCCACCGGCGGCGACACCACGTCTACGGGCCGCCGCTGGGCGGGCGGTACCTCATCTTCAGCTCGACGTCGGGGGCGCTGGGCGTGCCCGGGCTGGGGCCGTACTGCGCGACCAAGTACGCGGTGGAGGGCCTGGTGGAGGCGATGCAGTACGAGGTGGAGGCGTTTGACATCCGGGCGACGCTGGTGGAGCCGGGCTTTGTGCGGCGGGACGACTACCATCTGGCGATGCAGCCGGGCGTGGGTGGCGGCGGCGGCGGAGGCGGCGGCGGCGGCGGCGGCGGCACGGACGGCGCGGACGGCGGTGATGCGGCGGTGGCGCTGCCGACGTGGGGCCACTTTCTGATCAAGCCGCCGAGCGAGGCGTACGCGGGCCCGTCGGCGCCGGCGCTGCACGCGACGCGGCTGGTGCAGTGGCTCGGCGACCGGCAGCCGACGAGCGTGGTGCAGTGCGCGGAGCTCGTGTGGCAGCTGGCGCACTGCGCGTTTCCGCCGCTGCGGCTGCCGCTGGGCAGCTACGCGATCGAGAGCATCCGCGACCGGCTGCGGTCGGTGACGGAGGAGCTGGAGGACTGGAAGCACCTGCACTTTCCCGTGGCCGAGGCCGGGCTGGAGGCGGCGCGGGAGGTGCCAGCCAGGGAGGCCAGAGAGGCCAGGGAGGCCAGGGAGGCCAGGGAGGCCCGCGAGAGGGAGTCGCAGGACGAGGCCGACCCGGGCAGCGCCATGGAGGTCGGCTAGGCAGGCTGGGCTGGCGGAGGAATGGCCGGCGAGGACAGCCGGCGAGGATGGCGGCGAGGAATCACGGCGAGGAATCACGGCGGCGAGAAATGGACGCAGCTCGTCCAGAGCGCAGAGGTACAAGTGCCGGGATGAGGATGATCCAGAGTATAGATGTCAAGCCGAGACAGCCGGTGTCCATCACTGTCTGTCCAACCGGCCACCCGGCTCGCTGTCTCACGCTCCAGCGTTGCCGTCGTGGTGCCGCTACGAGGCCGTCGACCATTGGCGGTGAAGATGATGACTACTCCGTATCTCGAGTCTTTGTGCGCAAGAGGGCTAGTCCTGTTTGGGACATCTGCATGTCGTAAAAGCCGTGCGAGGTGTGTCTGCGCACGGCGTGCGACGCCGGGCTGACGCGTGCGTATCTTACGTATTCGGTACATCTGGAGCGGGAATCTGCACGTCACCCCTGGGCACTGTTCCGGCACGGTGCGATGTACGAGTACGGCTGCACCTTCCTCGCGTCGTTCGTATTCGGCGCTCCTGCCTCGGGCTCGCACAAGTCCCGTATATCTGCTCCGTATTCTGGCTCTCGCATCTGCTCTTCTTCTTGCATCCTGCAAACGCAGCACGCGAGCCACACGACGGGCACGACGGAACGACACAGTAAGTACTCTGCACATGGCACGCCGCCCGGCTGGCACGCCGCCAGGAAGCCAGGGGCGACCGGCGGAATGCGCAGCGTCTCCACCCCCTATTCCCAGCCATAATAGTACGGCTTACGGAGTATTTTTTGGCCATCGAGTCGTGTCTTCTTTTTCCGTCTTTCGCGCCGCCTCACGCCGCTCTCTTTTTGCCCTCCCCCCCTCGTCTGCCATTCTAAGCACCGGTGTCCAGGCTCTCGCTCTCGCTCTCGGACTGCATCGAACCGGCTTCGCCTGCGCGCCTCGCCTCTCTGACCGACTTCCACTGCCTTTACGCGCGCTCGAGCTCGTCTCTCCACGGCACCATGTCCGACAAGAAGAACGAGGACTACGTCGTGCGCATGCCGGCGGGCGGCGACCATGCGGACAAGGACCCCTTTGGCAGCCGCAGCAACTCGTTTCCGGCGCGCGTCGGCCAGGGCGCCGGCCCGGCGGTGCCGCTGCAGCAGCTCGACAACAGCCCGGGGCTGTCGATTCTGTGCTACTGCCTGGCGTCCATCAGCATGACGGTCGTCAACAAGTACGTCGTGTCGGGCAGCGCATGGAACCTCAACTTTCTGTACCTCGCGATCCAGGTGTGTACTCTGCTTGTGCTTGTGCTTGTGCTTGGTGCCTGCGTGCCTGCGTGCTTGCATGTCAGAAGCAGGACTGCGTCACTAACGGAGCAGTCTACTGTGTGTATCCTGGCTATCCTCTTTGGCAAATACACCGGCCTGATCGCGCACCTGTCGCCGTTTGACCCGGAGAAGGCCAAGAAATGTACGTACACGCGCGGCAGAACGCGGCAATGCGAGACGGAAGCGAAACGACTTGACGAAAACGACGAGAACCGCGTCTGACTGACCTTTCAGGGTTCCCCATCTCGGTGCTGCTCGTCGGCATGATCTACACGGGCGCCAAGGCGCTGCAGTTCCTGTCGGTGCCGGTGTACACGATCTTCAAGAACCTGACGATCATCGTGATCGCGTACGGCGAGGTGCTCTGGTTCGGCGGCGCCGTGACGTCGACGACGCTGCTGTCGTTTGGCCTCATGGTGCTGAGCTCGATCATCGCGGCGTGGGCCGACATCCAGGCGGCGCTCAGCAGCGTCAACCACCCGGCCGCGGCCACCGAGGCCATCTCGACGCTTAACGCCGGCTACGCCTGGATGGGCATGAACGTGCTCTGCACGTCGTCCTTTGTGCTGGGCATGCGCAAGGTCATCAAGAAGATGAACTTTAAGGACAAGGACAGTGAGTGGCCGCTCGTCTTTCTTGGTCTTCTACCCGCTGTCTTGGTCGTCTACCCGCTAACCGCGCAGCCATGTTCTACAACAACCTCCTCAGCATCCCCGTCCTCATCGTCTGCTCGTTGCTCCTCGAGGACTGGTCGTCCGAGAACCTGGAGCGCAACTTCCCGGTGGAGACGCGCACCAAGCTGTTCATCGGCATGGTCTACTCGGGTCTGGCGGCCATTTTCATCTCGTACTGCTCGGCGTGGTGCGTGCGCGTGACGTCGTCGACGACGTACTCCATGGTGGGCGCGCTCAACAAGCTGCCTATTGCCGTCAGCGGCCTCATCTTCTTCGACGCGCCCGTGACCTTTGGCAGCGTGTCGGCCATTGCCATTGGCTTTGTCAGCGGCCTCGTCTACGCCTGGGCCAAGATCCGCCAGTCGACGAACAAGGACGTGTCGCTGCCGACGAAGCAGCCCGTCATGAGCGCGAGCTCGCAGAGCAGCAAGGACGCGTCGATGGCGTAGAGGTGGTGCACGCCACGCGCCCGGAGAAAAGGGCTTTTCTCCTTATTCTTTGAACTGTTACTGCTGTTCCTGGCGCTTTCTGGCGCTCGACGACCGCGGCAAGGAGGCGCTCTCTTCTGCGTTGCCTCGAGCGGCCGCGCGTATGATGACGCATGCAAAACACAAACAGGCGTCGCCTCTGTCCTCTATAGACCTGGAGAGCGTCCTGTCGGGTGGACGGACTGGAACGGACGAGACGACGGAGACGGGAAATCACGACTTGGACGGCGTTTGGGAAAGCCAGCACGGCGGCCCTTTATGTGTGCTTCGGTCTTACATTTTGGTGGATATGTCGGTTGCCTCTTGCTTATTGCTTCGCTTCGTTGCTTCGCTTCGTTGCTTCGCTTCGTTGCTTCATCTTCTGTTTTTTCATCTTCTTTTACGTTTCTTCATTCTTTCTCCTTCTTCCTCCTTCTTTCTCGTTTCTTCTGCTTTCTTCTTTATTTTTCTCCTTTCTCCTTCTTTCGCCTTCAACTTTCGCTTCTTGGTTCAGGGCTTTTGCTATATGTCCGATCTCGCCCTTTATTTGTTTCTGGGAGCAGGTTTCCATCCTCGGATAGGGTTGCTAGAGGAGTTGCCAGGGAAAGGGAATAAATACGATAATGTGATGTTGCTCGTGTGCAGACCGTCTGAGTGTTGTCGAGCCAGGATCCGTGAGGAACACACGCAGTACGAATGCGACGTAGACTCTTGTGCTGTTCATCGGCATCCTCGCCTGAGTCACGTGACTCCATTCATGGGGGCGTCAATGGCAGATGCCATCGCCTGACAGCGCCTAGCATGTGACGCCGGTGCGCCCTGATTCGCAGCGGGTTGCCGCAAATACAGGCCTGCCGAGGCGCTAAATGCACTAAACGGCCGCTGCTACCTGGCCGCGAATTTGTATTTCCATCTCGATCCGTCCTTCTTTTCTGCTTCTCTCGCCGGTCTGCGTCTCTCTCCGTCCGTTCTCCGTTGTCGCGGCACTTTTCATCGGCCCAACACGCTCCTCACGCTGCTGCCATCCGAGACGGCGGGCGGTTCACTGCAGCGGCACGTCGCGGTCCTCTCGCACTCGCGCGCAGCCAGCCATCGAGGCGGCCGGGAGAATTTTCGTCGCGCACAGCCTTGTTGGCCGTCTTACTTTGTGCGCATTACTCATCCAGCGGCCGACCGCCACGACAGCCGGCCCTCTTGCTCTCGCGCGGCGTGTGCATCGCGAACCAGCACGATGCTGCCCTACATTGACGCGCGTAAGTCTCGCCGCCGTTCTGGGGCCAGGCCGGGGCTGTGCCGGTGGACGCCGGGGTTCTTCCGGCGCCGTGCCGGCCTGGCCCCGGCATCGGCTCCGGGCTCCGGCTCCGGCGCCGGGCTCCGGCCTCCCGGCGTCTGTTCTCTGCGTCCATTGCTAACGGCCCAGCGTTTGTCTATGCGGCCGACCAGGTCGGCGCCTCGTCTGATGAACGTAAGTGCTCTGGTGCCGGCGCCGTCTCCGTCCGTCTGCTGACCCGCCCAGTCAAGCTCATCTTCTCGTTTCTGCTGTCGTACCCGCTGGCCGGCCTGCTGAAGCGCGTGCCCGACGCCCGTCCGGCGCGCAAGAACCTGTTTATTATAGCGTGCGTCTGTCTCTGTCTGTGTCTCTGCATCTGTTTTCTTCTCTGTTCTCTGTTCTCTGTTCTCTTCTCTCCCCCTTCTCTCTCTTCTCTCTCTCTCTCTTCTCTTCACTCTCTCTTCTCTTCTCTCCCTCTCCCCCTCTCTCCTCTCCTCTCCTCTCCTCTCCTCTCCCCCCCTCTCCTCCCCTCGCTAACCCCACAGTGTCTCCATCTTCTACCTCGTCGGCCTCTTCGACCTCTGGGCCGGCCTGCGCACCCTCGTCCTCTCGTCGGCCGGCGCCTACGTCATCGCCCACTACCTGCGCGACAGCCCCTACATGCCCTGGGTCGGCTTCGTCTTCCTCATGGGCCACATGTCCGTCAACCAGATCGCGCGCCAGTTCGCCAACGCGCCGTCGTCGGTCGACATCACCGGCGCCCAGATGGTGCTCGTCATCAAGCTGACGGCCTTTTGCTGGAACGTGGCCGACGGCCGCGTGCCCGACAGCGAGCGCACGCCGTTCCAGCGCGACCGCGCGCTGGACGCGCTGCCGCCGCTGCTCGACTACGCCGGCTACGTGCTGTTCTTCCCGTCGCTGCTGGCCGGCCCGGCCTGCGACTTTGCCGAGTACCGCCGCTGGCTGGACACGAGCATGTTCGCCGTGCCGGCCTCCATCGAGCCGGCGAAGCGCCCGCGCACCCGCCGCCGCCGCAAGATCCCGCGCAGCGGCACGCCCGCCATGTGGAAGATGGCTGCGGGCCTGGCCTGGATCGGCGCCTTTCTCGTCCTCGGCGGCCGCTACCCCGTGTCCAGCGTGCTCGCGGACCCGGCCCCGGCCCCGGGTGCCGGCTCCGGCGCCGGCGCCGGCTCCGTCCTCGGCTCCGTCCTCGGCTTCCTCGCCACCTTTCTGCGCCGCGTCTGGCTCCTCTACGCCGTCGGCCTCACCGCCCGCACAAAGTACTACGGCGTCTGGTCGCTGACCGAGGGCGCCTGCATCCTCGCCGGCCTCGGCTTCAACGGCGTCGATCCCGCCACCGGCCGCATCGCCTGGGACCGCGTGCAGAACATCGACCCCTGGGGCGTCGAGACCGCGCAGAACACGCGCGCCTACCTCGAGAACTGGAACATGAAGACCAACTCCTGGCTGCGCCACTACGTCTACCTGCGTGTCACCCCCCGCGGCCGCAAGCCCGGCTTCCGCGCCAGCATGGCCACCTTTGTCACCAGCGCCCTCTGGCACGGCTTCTACCCCGGCTACTACCTCGCCTTTGTCCTCGCCAGCTTCATCCAGACCGTCGCCAAGAACTTCCGCCGCTACCTGCGCCCCTTCTTCCTCGACCCCGTCTCCCAGCAGCCGCTGCCGGCCAAGAAGCTCTACGACGTCCTGAGCTTCCTCGCCACCCAGCTCGCCTTCTCCTTCGCCGCCGCCCCCTTTATCCTGCTCACCATGCACGACTCCCTGCTCGCCTGGTCGCGCGTCTACTTTTACACCGTCGTCGGCGTCGCCGTCTCCGTCGCCTTCTTCGCCTCCCCCGCGAAGCCGGCCCTCAAGAAGAAGCTGGAGCGCCGCGCCGCCGCCGCCGCGAAGCAGGCCGGCGTCTCCGGTGCCGCCGTTCCCCCTGCCTCTGCCCCCGCCCCGGCTGCCGTTCCGGCCTCGGCCCCCGCTGCCTCCCCCCCCCTTGCGCCGCCCGCCTCCAACTACTCGGTCGAGCCAACACCCTCGCCCGACCTGCCGCCGACCAAACTCTTTGCCGTGCCGCCCAACATCATGGGATCTGGCCTGCCGGCCGACCCCGAGGGCGAGCTCGACGACATGGTTGCCGAGCTTCGCAGCGACATGAATCGCCTGCAGCTGCTGCGTGCGAAGAAGCAGGAATGATAGCAGGAATGAGAAGACGGATCAGTATTAGAAACGAAGAATGATCTTTGCTTTGGCATAGCGGACAGGAGTCTCTCCACGTCTGGGAGAACAGTGCCTTCCAATCTAGACAGGCTCTACTGACGAGCCTTTTTCGTATTTCTCGGCCAAAAGTAGAGCACCCATACGTCGACGGACGAATTCACAGCGTATTTCAGGTGTCTTGCACAAAAATTAAGCTTGGCATTATAGTGCAAGGTCGTCACGTCTAAACTAAGTCAGGAACACAGCGGCTGCGCTTGTGTCGCCGATGATCGCTGAGTCCACGTCATCGTCATCACCCAAAGTATAAAGGCAAGTTGAATGAGGTGAAGAAGATGAAAGGCTTCTTCTAAATGCATGTAGCTTCGAGGTGTCTCGTGCTTCTCAAACATTGGATGCCACAGGTTTTGCTACCCGTATCCAAACATGAGGGGCGTAGACAAAACGGCTTCGCTCCGTGGGGATGCAAAAACAGAAAGGCCAATGGTATGAAACAAGAAAGAGAAAATGCCTAAAGACTCCAATCGAGGCAACTGGCCTTCTAGATGTCAAACGCTGTCGCTATTCGCAAAATACTGGTACAGAATGGTACATTGGATGATTGTCGTATTCATCTCAAGCCGGGAGTTGGAAGGATTCGGCTCAAGGATCAGCGTCCCCAGCCTTGCCGCACGCCCACAACAACTAGGGCGACAACAACGCCCAGAAGGATCAGGCCGACAAATGACATACAGCGATTCAGCGTTCGCCACCACTGAGCACTTCGGAAGCGCACCTCGTCGTGCTGTGCAGCGCGCCGCTCGAGGGCAGCCGGTACGCCAAACGTACCGTCGCTTTCCGCGCGCTTCTCCATTGCGCGCTGGGGGTCCAGCGGCAGCGGCAAAAAAGCAGCCACCATCCACGCTGTATATTGGTTAGCATGTGTTGTGTCCGGGAGAACAGCGTGGGGCAAACATACCGAAAGGAAAGACGAAGCCCATGACAAACGCGATAATTTGCATGTTGCGCCTGTCAAGCAACGACCCCGTCTCCGCGCTCCACGACACGCTGGGCGGATCCCACATGCTATACCGCGCAGCTCGTCGATCCGCGCCAAGGTGCGGCGACCACACAGAGCTGGGAACGTCACGCAGACCGGACTCCGTTCCGTCCTCGTTCATGCGTGTTCGGCGGCGGGCGCTGAACATGTGGAGAGGGGACAGACGGCCATAGCCGGCTGGCGACCGACTGTTCCGGATGCTTGCTGAAGACCGACGGGGCTCATCATTGATATCGGAGACGCTGGGAGCTCTACTCAACGACTTCCGCTCACCAGAGCCGTAGTAAACACGGGCCCAGGTAGGCATGTTACCGGCGAGGCTGTGGGAGCTCGCAGACGTATGGAGGTTCCGGCTCGAGGTGTTACTGCTGGGAAAGAAGCCAGAGAGGACTGACCGCGATGGCGTGGCACGCATCCGACAATCCTCCAGGTCAACCAGACCATCGCCGTGCTCATCCTGGTCGCGAATGACTGCAGTGCGCATGTAGCCCGGCGACGCAATGGTGCCGGGTGTCGTAGGAGATGCCGGATTCACGCTGCGAATATAGCCGTAGGCAGGTTGGGGGCGTTCCATAAGAGAGTCACTGCGCGAGCCGCGTGACCGCGTTTCGTCCATCTGCATGGCCAACGAGCTCGAAATGCTGAGCATATTGCGGCTGTGTGTACTGCTGGTGCCGGGTCCCGGCCGGCCCGTGCTGGACCGGCGACCGCTGAGTGTGCCGGAAAAGGCAGACGCAGCGCGTGAAACGGCGCGAGAGTCGACACTATCCCGCTCGCTCTCAGACATGACCGTCGACAGCTGGGAGCTCCATTGGTGCGGGTGCTCTTCGACCATTTGAACGGTCGCCTGGAAAGAAACTGGAGGCCGTGAGCGAGTAGGGACCGTGGAGGAGGCGGGGGACACGTCCCATAAAGCGAGTTGGGTCTTGTCCGTCGGTGTGGGTGTTCGCTCAAGCACCTTGTCTTCGATGGGCGCAGGGAGAAGAGACAGAGGCTTGCGACGGATGGCCGGTGCAGGCGTAGAGCCAGGCTGCGACAACTGCTTCAGAGAAGATTGGGGAACGGTAACGACAGGAACGGGCGGGATGTTCAGGTCCAGGAATGCCTGGCCGGCAAGAAAGGTGCTGGTTGCCTCCTGGCTGAGAAAGATGGACGAGATCGATTTGATGGACTTGATGGACTTGATGGACCTGATAGACTTGAGAGAGGCAGCGCGGTCGCGCTTAAGTGACTCGCGCGAACGCGTGAAAGTGCCGGACCTCTCGCGGGACCGTCTCCGCGCAGGCTGCAGCGGGAGGACGACAAGACTCTCTTGTGAAAAGGTCGGCCGGGGCTGACGGGGGGCAACAACCAGCGACGATGCAGTCGAGGACGAGGTCGGTGGCGGGCCAGACCGCGACGGGCCAGGCAGCGACAGCGAGACGGACGATGGCTCGCCGTAGACAACGTAGTTGGCTTCGCTGTTCTCGGTGTTTACAGAGCGTGATGTACCGACAGTACCCTGGGTTTCAGAGGTGCGAGGCGGCAGAGGCGGGCTGCTATGGACTTCCGAGATGAAGGAGCGGGCAGGCTGGCGACGGGCCGGAGTCGGCGCGGGCGAGGAAACGCCGAGGACGACAACGTTGGGACCGTTCTCGTCAAAGGAGTCAAGAGACGTGAAAGTCTGGTCTGGATCGATGTTACGATGCAGCACTGGCAGAGACGGCGCAAGAGACGGCGAGCGGCCGAGGATCTCGACGTTGGTAGTGTCGGCGAGATCGGGAACCGAGCCGGACACAGACAAAGGATGGATGGTTGGCGATCGACCGAGGATTTCAACGTTTGTCGTGTTGCTGATGTCAGGCAAAGAGTCCAGTGACTCGGACCGGGACGAATGGCCGAGAATCTCAATGTTGGCGGTGTTGCCAATGCCGTTGGAACTGGACCCGGACAGCACAGAATCAATGCTGCCTGAAGACGCGTGGGTGGCCACGGGCGACGAGCTGTGGTCGTGGACCGTGTAGTTGGGGGTGGCGTGGACGGTGGAGGGCGCAAAGGAGAAGGCAGTCGACAGAACACCCAGAGATCGATCGGAGGCAAAGGAGGATTTCTTCGGCAAGTGAGGAAACGGCGCGGCAGAAGAGGAAGAAGTAGGCGCAGACGCAGGCGCAGGACCGGCCACGGGAGCGGGAGCAGGAGCGGGAGCAGAGACTATCCCGAGGCTGTCTGTGGTAGGACTCAGCTCTGATAGGGGAGAAAGCACCGCAACAGAATCGCCAAAGGCGGTAAGAGCGCGATTCGCGTATCTTTGCCGACCGAGACGCAGAGGCGAGACAGCACGGGCCTTGCCCTTGTGCTCTATTTCAGGGGCGGACCCTCTGCGCAGGCCACCAAGGCGGAAATTCCACGGTGACGCGGTAGGAGATGAGCTGCGGTCCCGCGACGGCAAGTGGGTGACTGATGAGCCGGGGGACGGTGGCAGCGGCGACAGGCTGCTGCGGTCCGGGGCGGTGGCACTGGTGGACAAGGGGGAGCTGGGACGATCGTCTGTGCTGTAAAAGTCCGAGTAGAAGTTTTCATGCGAACTGGACGAGCGAATGGTAGCCGAGGAAAAGGAGGGCGCCGCGGACGGCCGGCTGTAGTGGAGATCGACAGCCGACAGCGAGTAGCTGGTGTGGTGGCCGGTGCTGGTGCTGAAGGCAGACGACGAGGCGCGTGGGACGAGAGAGAAGGTCTTGTCGGGGTGGACGGTGATGATATTGCGGCGGCGAGACTGCGGACGCGGACGGGTGCCCTGGGAGGAGGTAGAGGCGATGGACGCGACAGAGGGCGAGCGGCGCGACGACGAGATGGCTGGCGATGAGCCGGCCGAGGTGTTGATGACGGGCGGGGAGGTCAGGGGCGAGAAGCGAAATTGTGACGAGAAAATGGGCAGGAGATCGGCCGTCGTGTCGATGCTGGCGAGATTGCTAGGATGGCTGGCATAGCCGGGAGCAGGAAAGGTGTCCACGTCGGCGCTTGAGCCGGCAAACTCGTACTCGTAATCGAGAGACTGGGCCGCTGCCAGCTGGCTGGCTGATAGCTGCCCAGGCCGCGCAATAAAAGCGGTAGTATTGGGGGAGGCCGTGGATGGAGTCGATTCTGCTCCTGAAACGCCCCATGAAGCGTCACCGGCCAATGAGGCGCCGTCGCGGAGCTGCGACATTGCAGACCCCAGCTCGCCAGCCGCATAGCCCTCGCGCTGTGATCGTCGGCCGCGCTCGTATTCGTGATCGTCGCCGGTGGCCTTGCTGTCAGTATTGAGCTTGCTGGCCTTGCTGGATTTGCTGGCCTTGCTAGCCTTGCTGGCCTTGCTAGCCTTGCTGGCCCGACTCGCCTTGCTCTCCTTGCTCTCCTTGCTGCCGGCGCTTCCGGGGGCCTTTGCCGGCGAGGCCAAGGCTGCGGCGGCCGCGACCAGCGAGCCCCAGCTGCTGCGGCTGCCGCGGTTGCCGGCCTGGTTGAGACGTTTTGTGGCCACGGTATTGGCTGTGTGGACACTGGCGGCATCGTCGCTGCGGGCGTCGCTGTAGATGTTGTATTCGCGCTCGTCCTCCGGGTCATTCTCGGGGTGTTCGCTCTCCCAGTTGCTGTCCGTGTTCTCCTGGTCCTCGGTGAGCACGGTATCGTCGTTGTCCGCCATGAAGGAAAGCGTCGCGCTCTGCGTGTCTGCGTCATTGTTGATGCGTGGCGGCGAGTACGGCACGACGCGGATGCCGGCGAGCTGGTTGTTCTGCGACGGTGTGCGCTCGTGCAGCACCAGCGGCGGCGGGCGGCGCCCCTGTCGTTGAGACGGTCCATCGTCGGCCGAGGCCGAGTCAGAAAGCAGCATGGAGCCGCTATTGCCAGCGCTCCCCGCTTTTCCGGGCGCTGTCGACGGCAAGGCCGAGATGGCTTCTTCGTCGTCCAGGTGGATGGAGGCCCGAGACCGCGACCACGGCAGGGGGTGGCCTTGAGAACGAGGCCATGTCGAGCCCATAGGACTTTGCTGAGGCTGGCAGCACAAAGCGTCGAAGACAAGCTAGAAGCCAACGAGAAGCAAAAAGCCGAGGCCCCGCTGGACTTGTGCGCTCAATACTCGTCGATGGTGACGATGTGGTAGCTGGAACCGTCTAGCGAGCGATGATTGGCGTCCAAGCAAGGGTCGTTTGCCGTAGGGTCCGAAGAGAGAAGCTGAGGCCAAGGCTTGGGGGGTCCCGGTCGTTGGGCGGTTGTCTCTCAAGGTTGAGCTGGCGTCTGAATCGTTGAAATCGAAATGCGGACCGAAAATGGCAGGTGTCTGGATCTTCAATCGAAAACGTATCTAAGTCGTCGTGGTCGTAAATTGACATTAAACGTCCTCCGTGGGTTCGTAACTCGGGGCAGGAAGGCAGACGAAAGACAGAGCCAGGAAACAACGGGCAAGAATTGACCAGGCGTAAGGGGTCGTCAAGCATTAAGAATAGCAATTATAGCAGAGTCAATGACGGAGCAGCTGAGGGGTGGAATCCAAGCAGTCATCAAGCGGAAGAATGAGACAGGGCTTGAGGAATGCGGACAGGCAGGCAGACGCACACAAACGGGATAAGAGCAGTCCCAAAAAGGCACATGCCAAAAGCCAAAAGCCAAAAGCCAAAAAAGAGTCAAGAGAGTGACGAGAAGTGAAGTGCGATGCGATTTGCGCGCAAGCGACGAGGCAGAATGCGACGAGTACGGAGTAAAGACTGGCGGCCCCAAATCGAGCAGGGCATCAAAGACGCGGCGAGAGAGCGTAAGAAGCCGAGAGTCTGGCGGCGTGGAAGGGGCCGAAGCAGAGCAGAAACGCGGCAACCAAAATTAGACGGGGCAGAGGCCGGAAAGATGGTCTCGAGCCGGACAGCTGGTGAGAAAAAGCATGACCATGAGACGAGGTGACGGGGGGTGTATATCTCGACAACGAGTCAACGGGCGGGTGGCGGGTAGCAGCGCCACGAATTGAGCGGCAGAGGTGTGGCAGAGATGTGGCAGCGAAGTAGCCAGGGGTTGAGATTGCGACGATGGCGTAGGACCGGGAGGCTGTAGACGGAAGCGGCCAGAAAAGCGGTGTGGCCAGTCAGCGCCGGGGTGGTATGGGGTAGAGACGGGGGTGGTGGTCGCCGAGGAGACGTCCGAGAGAGTCCGAAAGAGTCTGGGAGCTTGGGGGAGACAGCTGAAAAAGAAGGGAATCGAAGGAAACTCGATCAAGATATGGCAAATGGCGTGCTTATGGATGGCGGCAAGCGTGTGGCGACAACGGCGGGCGGCAACGTAGGGCGTACAAAGTATGCGCGTCCGGGCACGACAGCCAGGCAGAGAGCAGCGATGGGGGCAGAAAGAGTCGAAGGAGTGGAAGTGAGGTTGAAGTGGAGGACGAGAGCGAGTGGAAATGGGGAAACGGCAGGAGATGCAGCCGGACAGGTGGACGACACGAGAGTCGAAGGGAAGGGGCTAGACCGACTTGTCCTTGTACTTCCCGGGGAAAGAGCAGAGGAGTGGCCAGGAAGAGCAGGAGCAAGCGGGAGCAAGGAAGCAGAGAAGCAGAGAAGCAGGAGAAGCAAGACACAGCAGAGGGCAGGAACGACTGGACGGCGAGGCGCGAGAGGCAGGCACGGCGCGGCGCCGGTCGTTCTTGCCAGCACGACAGGAACAGGCTAGGCGGCCCGGAGAGGCAGGAACAGGGAACAGGCAGGAAGGCAGGAACAGGCAAGGCGCGAGTGGAGAAGCAGCGCAAGCGCGGCGCCGGCGATTCTGGCGCGGACGGCGCAAACTGGCGCAAACTGGACGCGAACTGTGCGAGCAGTGGCATTGGAAGTGGCCTCGGGGCCGGGGCACAGCGGCGGCGATTGGCGGTTGCCGAGTGCGAAGTGCAGGCTGCAGCGGTCAGGAGTACTTGTGCGCACAGAGTGCATACAGTACAGAAGTAAGTATCGAGTACGGAGCACAGAGTGCATTTACAGAAGACAAGTATCGAGTTCGGAGCACAAGTAACCGCTGAAGAAGCGCTACGCCGTTTCTGTGATCCAAGCTGTCGAGTTTGATTGGGGTGGAGGTGATACGCTCCTGTAATACTGGCATATCTCGTGCAAGATAAGTACGTACTTGTACAGAGTACTTGTCTCGGTCTGCGAGCTGTGGAACTCCGTATGTTATGCACAGGAATGGAGACGCCAGCGCAAGATGTCCACAAAGTATACAAAGTGGAAAGTCCAACAGCGTGATAAACAGCGCCGATAACAGTCAACATACACAATGACGAGCAGCAAAACAAGCAATATACTCACGGAGTCCACGCTGTAGGAAACGATGCACATGTCGTCCCAAACATAGGAGCCAGAGTACGTGTTTGCAAGCCAGACACGCATGCATACGGATCTCACATGCATGCACGCGCCAACGCAAAACACAGTCATGTTCCGTCTGCACGTCTGCGCCAAAGACGATGCGAGCCCCTGAATACCCCGACATACTGCAGCTCACGAGCGCCAACGACCACAACACGCGCCGTGAAGAGCCCAAACACTCGTACAAGCAATACAATATCGTCAAGCACAAGACAGAAACGAAACGAAACATGCACAAAAAAGCCGCAGAAGAAATATACGAGTACGGCTTCAACCGGGCACCCCAGCACCATGCGCAAAATACGAGCACGAAACGTGGCCCACTGTCGTCCCATCTCCAGTCCGCTGGCTCAAGCATCCTGGCTCTTCCTGGCCAATGGCGCTGGCTAAAACGCGTCGGCGTCGCGTGCACGTTTGGCTACAATACGAGAACAAAGACGACCAACCCCACGAGATGTCCCCATGTCAACAAACGCAAAAGACGGTGAGCTGCAACAGCTCGTTCAGCCGCCAGACGCCGGCACTTGTCGGGCACGGCCTGGCCGACGATGGCATCCGTCCGCGCGACGTCGGACCTCCGACTGTCCACGGCCACTCCTTCTGCAGGCGCCGGCATCGCCAAAACAACGGCAGCCAAGTCGTCGCACCGCTGAAGCAATCGCTGCCGCCTGCTTGCCGCCGACGCCGCTGCACAGGCGGCTATTTGCGCCATCTTGCGCCTCATGCGTAGCGCGTACTGGCAATAATAGAAACCCGTCAAGTACGGAGTACATCGTACTCGTACTCCGTGGAAGCATACTCCGTGAGTACTCCGTACTCCGTAGAAGCAATTATTACGTCGTATTACGCACGTGCGGAGTACGTACCGTCAGGCCGCCACACTTCTGCCGCCACATCGCCGTCCCGATCGTCTGGCGGCTTCCGTCGCACAATGCCCCGCTCAACCGTTGTGGCGGTCATGAGGCTAGAGCCTTCCCGATGCGGCGGTGTCGTGCCATCTCGGCCCCGGCGATTTGACAGTGCGATGGCGATTAGGAGTTCTGCGACAACACTGCGACGCTCTCTTGTTGCTATTCGCACTCGCTTCTTTGCGCTTGCTTCTACTCCATATGCTTCTATGCTTCCATGCTTCTTTGCTTCTAGCGTTCTTCTAATCAGCTTCTTCGCTTCTTCTTCGCTTCTTCTTCGCTTCTTTGTCGCTTCCGTTTCTTCTCCGTTTCACCTTTTGCGTCTCCTTGCCTTCATCCCGGCGCCTCGTCCACCAAGAGACTGCAGACTCCTTTGCACGCCGCCTTACCATTGTCGTCGCGCTGCTATTGTCCGTCTTGTCATTGTGCGCTGCCGACGACTGTCAGCCGCCATGCCCGTCCTCCAGGGCTTCATCGACAAGTACATCTTCCACGTCGAGCGTGCGTCTCCTCTTCTCTTGCTATGCTCCCTTTCTGGCTTCTCTTGTCTCTCCCTGTTGCCCTTCTGCCATTCCGCTGTCAGGTCTGGCAACCGGTTGTGCAACGCCCTAGCCCCCGCTAACATGCCCCTAGAGCACACGCCGCCGCCGCCGCCATTCTCCACCGGCGTCGCCGTCGCCTTGCTGGTCCGTCCTCCGCTGCCGCTCTGCCGCTCTCCCGCTCGCTTGTCTGGCCGCTAACCCATCACCGCAGGCCCTCTACACCGTCATCTACGTCGCCCCCTTCTACCTCTCCTCCCTCACCCGCCCCTCTGCCACCCTCTCCCGTGATGCCCCGTCTGTCATCCGCGCCCGCATCGCCTCCGTCACCCTGAGCTGCCTCGTTTGCTCCGCCGCCACCTTTGTCCTCCTCACCACTGCCGGCAAGCCTGGCGCCACCCGTCTCTCCGCCCGCGATGCTCTCCATCTCATGGGCTACCTGCCCGCCGGCGGCCGTGAGGCTCTGCGCGCCCTCGCCCTGACCGCCATCCTCTTCGCCGGCCCGCTCTTTGAGCACCTCATCTCCGAGCCGGACCTCTGGCGATGGTCTATGGCCAGCCTGCGCTTCGTTCTCTCCGACTGGACTGCCTGGCGCAACTTTGTCGCCGGGCCCATTACCGAGGAGATCCTCTTCCGCGCCGCCGGCGTTCCCCTGCTGCTGCTCGCCCACACCTCCGCCGTTCGCACAGTCTTCTTGGCGCCCATCGTCTTCGGCCTCGCCCATCTGCACCACGCCTACGAGTTCTCTCGCACGAACCCGCGCGTCCCTCTTACAAACGTCGCACTGCGCTCCCTCGTCCAGTTCACCTACACCACCCTCTTTGGCGCTTACGCCACCTTCCTCTTCATCCGCACCGGCAGCGTCCTTGCAGCCTGCCTCGTCCACAGCTTCTGCAACTGCATGGGTCTGCCGCGTTTCTGGGGCTCTGTCGAGCGTCCCCCCACTGCCAGTCCTGCCGTCACCCGGGCCCTGACGGTGGTCTACTACATTTTGCTCGTCGGGGGTCTTTGTATGTTCTGCAGGAGCGTGATGACGCTCACTGAGAGCGAGAATGGCCTCATGGCGTTCGATTAAGGAGTCACAGGAAGTACGGAGCATGAAGTTGGGAACACGGAGCATGAAGAAATGGACAGTTTGCTTTAGGAACAACGGATTATGATATTTGTATGGGGAAGCCAAAAAGTATGTTTAACACCGAGGTATATGAATGGAAGGTTCATTTTCATTCACTTGATGTATCTTGGTATTCCAGGATGTAAGTTTTGCTTCTTCCCGCTAATAGTGATACTTTATTGTTTTGTTATTTCGCAGTAGGGAAAGATTGCGGACTATCATTAGAGATAGTCGTTATAAAGCATATCTGGGTATTCCACAGCTCCGATGAAGGTGTTGTCTTGCCTGCCAAAACGCTGATCTCCCTGTATGTTACAGGAATGTTATAAGTATATAGCCATGATGCCGGCTAAAGCAGTGACCAAACCTCGCCCGTCTACATCAACTTCATCAGTTTCCCAGTTGAGGCTCACATGCGCCAGGTCAATCTCCTCACTCTCACCCATCAGCCCACTAACTTCTCCTTCTCCTCCAATCATTGTACCCGACCAGCCTCCCAGCCAGTCTTCTCGAGTGTTCACCTCCTTAGCTTTGTGTGTGAATATCTTCAGGTTCCGCTCACAAGGTAGAAGAAGTCAGCCGTCGCTGTAAAGTTACGGCGGGGAATACCCGCCTGTTGCAGCAGGTCGACTACGGTTGCGTTCTTAGCAGCAGGAGCTACGCGGTGCGACGGTCCTGCAGCAGTGGTAGCTACGACGGTGAGTACAGGCGGCGTAGCAAGTGCAGTGGTCGTAGTAGTACGCGCTATGGTTGTTAGATGTGTAACAAAATATCATATCATACAACAAATAAAACCTACCGGTCGGGCGAAGTGTGTAGCGATTACCGGAACTGTTTCAATGGCAATTGTAGCAGCTCCCTTTTGCAATCCCGTCGTGTATGTGATAGTCCTGGAAGGGGCCCGCTGCCCATTAGCACATGCTGCATGGTGCTACAGCTAATCTTCTGCGAATGGCAAGGAGTGTGGCCTTGATATTACATGCACGGAAGATTCATCGTAGCGGTCGAGGCCTGTGGGCTGAAATTGCTTGAGTCTGTTGCCGCCTTGATTGAAATGTAAGGAAATCGTATAAGTAATACGTACTTTAGTAGTCGCAAGTACTTTTATTGACTTTATAACTCCATTCGCGGTTGTAAGTACTGCGGGCGCCATGGTACGAGGCTAGTATAAACGAGAGGAGATGCCCGATGCCTGACGAACAAGTCAGAACTTGCGACGTCCACTGCGGGGGGACGCACATATAGTCTTGCAGTTGTAGAAAGGATTCGATCCCAAGACATAGATATTACGCAGCTGACGGCCTCAAACGTCGCACAGAGGCCTCTCTGTCGAAGGATATGTCTCGTGATCAAATAGCACGGAAGCAGTAGTTTCAAGTAGAATTTTAAGCATTTATGTAAAGTCAGGAGCTGCCTCCTGGGACTTGAGCTTTCTGCCGTCTTGAGATAATCGAGATTGTCTACTTGCGCTACAAGTGAATGAAGCACACTCATCCGTTTTTACCAGTTAAATAATTATTGGGCGAGCATCAAACTATGCTGCAGACTTAAGGACGCTCGATTCGAGTAAGAAAGAGAAACACTCCCAGTCATGTCAGCTGTTCCACTCAGAGTAGGCGGAAAACCGACACAGCTCAACTCTCGAGATCGGCTTTCCAGAAAGGGATGATTGCGATGATCAGCACCGGCGCTCAGCACCCTAAAAACAATAACTGTACAGAGTCGCCGCCTTGCGACCGTCCATCCTGCTGCCTGGCGGCTAGCAGACTGTCTTACCAAGTAGCGTAACCTGGCTTCTTGTAGAGACTAGGCAATCGCAGAGAGAAGAGGACAGCTGTCCCTGTCGGCACTTTACGCCCGGGTGCTGGCTATTCCGTACGGCGTGCGTATAAAGGCTGGCTGACGCCGCCTGCCAGACGTGCGTTTTCCTTCGCGGCTATGCTGTTCTGCAACTGTGCTTCCTCTGCGTGTCTTCTGTGCCTTTCGGCTGGCTGTGCTCTACTTCGCTGTGCTCTTGTCCTCCCTGTCCACTTACATAAGCATTTCTCTCCGTGGATGACGTCGATTGGTGCCTCCACCTTACCGTTGTACGGAGTAAGGATATAGTGGGGCGTCCGGTAGTCACAAGCAAGTGCCCCGCAACGCCCTGTCTGCTGTGTCGCAGCTTCCCTCTTCCGCCCGCGCTCTCTCCTGGCCGAATAAGAGTGCGGCTGCGGCTGAAGTTCTACTCAGACTCAACCTCTTCTCCCCGACGATCTCCGCTTGTTCTGCACCTGGCGATCGCGACCTCAACCCCGACCTCGACCTCGACGCTGAGCCTCCGCCAAACGTTCGCGGCCCCAACTCTGCTAGCCAGTCTCCGCAGTCACCGCTTCTGCCCTCCTCCGTCTGCTTTCCGCCTCGACGGTAGCCATGTTCGACATTCTTCCCCGGGCGTTGGCGTGAGTTTCTGTTTTCTGTTTCTGTTTCTATGTTTTGATCTCTGTGTTCTGCTCTCTGTGTTCTGTTCTCCGTGTCCTGTTCACTTCCTCTCTGCTCCGGCTACTCTGCTTGGGCAACGCCGCTAACATGGCAGGTCCGTCGCCTCCGTCCTCTTCCCCATCTTCGCCTCCTACAAGGCCCTCAAGTCGGCCGATCCCGGCCAACTCCATCCGTGGCTCATGTACTGGGTCGTGCTCGCCTGCGTCACGCTCGTCGAGTCCTGGACGGACTGGGTGCTCGTCTGGTTCCCGTTCTACCACTACATCCGCCTCTTCTTCCTGCTCTACCTCGTCCTGCCGCAGACGCAGGGCGCCCGCGTCCTCTACCAGACCCACGTCCACCCCTGGCTCGAGGAGCATGAGAACCGCATCGACGACCTCATCGGCTCGGCCCACGAGCGTCTGCGCTCCGCCGGCCTCGCCTACCTGCGCCAGGCCATCGAGTACGTCAAGACGGAAATCCTGGGCCTGCCTGCCGACCCAGCGGCCGCCGCGGCCGCCGCGCCGCCACCCTCGTCGTCCGGCGGACCGGCGCAGTCCTACACCCAGGCGCTTCTGGCGCGCTTCAGCATGCCCGTGGCCCGCTGGCCGGGCGTACCCGAGTCGGCGCCGCAAGCGGGCGGTGCCCCCCGGGGCATGGGCGCCTCCGAGATGTACAGCCTCTTCACCAACGCTATGGGTGCCTACAGTGCCACGCCGGCCGAGGGCGACCGCGCCGCCTTTGTGGCTACGCAGCGCGACCGTCTGCGGAAGCTCCTGCTGGCGCTCGATAGCGCTGCCGAGCAGACCGGGGAGGGTGACGGCAGCCGCGCTGCCGCCGTGGACGAGGACGACGGCGGTCTGCGCAAGAGCCGCAGCGAGCCCGACTTTGAGCGCATCGACCCCGAGAGCGGCGCCGAGGACGAGGACGGCGCCGTGCGGCGGCGAACGCAGGCGGCCTCTGGCGCCAGCGCAGGCGGCGGCTCCTGGATGCCGTGGGGATGGGGCGGCGCCGGCACAGACAAGGGTGCTGACGCGGGCAAGAGCTCTGGCGTCGAGCAGTAGAGGCCCGGCGTCGCCAATGGGACATTGGTTGGCTGCCCGATACTGCCCTGCTATATTTGGCCATGTTTTTGCTTCCTATGCTCTCTACCCATCTTGTTTGGTCTTTTAGGTTCAAGATACCGTCGGCGGGCACGAGGACCCCAGTTCTCCTCCTCGCCAACCTGGCGCGTGGCGTCTCAGACAGTGGCAATACATTGTAGATTTGCTAAGCTTCTACGTCCAACGGCACTCAAGTCGTTATTTTGGAGTGGATTTGGATTGAAATAGGACGAGTGTAGACTCGTAACGTGGTGTGCATGGCTGTGCATGGTATCTTCTATCGTACAAAGCGTGTATTGCCCAGGCCTCGCGTCCCTGGTTCTGCCTGGCCAATGTGTCTCGCCGATTCCGCTGCCCGAATCCACTGCCCGGTTCCGCTGCCATCACTGCCCGGCCCGGACGGACGTCGTGCGCGTGGTCGTCGTCGTCGTTGGCTTGGCGGCGCCGGTCGGCAGGACGTAGGGGTAGACCGGGGGGGTGTCCTTGCGCAGCCAGATCTGGCGGCGCTTCTTGGTGACGACGTGCTCGACCCAGACCTCGCGGCAGTGGCTCTGCTTGAACTCGCGGATGAAGCGCGGGTCCCAGAGCTCGGACGCGACGCCAATGTCCTTGCAGCAGCGCATGAGCGCGTTGGACTTGCTGCCCTCGCCGGCGGTGGCCACGCTGTCGTCGCCAAAGTAGTTGCACTCGCCGCGCGCCGCCGCCACGAACCGGCCCTGCACCACGAGCGCGAACTCGCGCGACACCACCTTCTCGCCCACCTTGAGCTCGCCGCGCGGCGCCAGGCCCCAGCCGCCGGGGCCGAACGCGCCGTTGAGGATGCGCCGGTACTTGATCTCGGGCAGGTACAGGATGCCGTCCGGCTTGATCTCGACGTCCGCCGGCTCCAGGGGGGCCATCAGCTTCGCCGCAATCTCCGGCGAGAACGGCTCCGTCGACAGCCCGTGGAAGGATGACGACCAGTCGACCGTTTCCCCCGGCACCGGCGGCGTCGCGGGCGCGTCGGGCACGCCCGGGCCTGCGGCGTCGTCCGCCGTGGCTGCATCGGCGGGCGTCTTGGCGCTCCGCGTGCTCGAGTAGGACAGAAGACGGACGGCCGAAGAGACGCGTGCCTGCTGGGCTGCTGGCGACATGGACGGGCCGGCACTCAGCAGCGAAAAGCCGGGAGACCGGGCGGCCATCGGAAGGCGGCTCGCCGAGCGTGGGGGCAGCGCGAGGCGAGCAGCCGCGCGGGCGGACGGCAGCGCCCGAGAAGCGTTCGCAGTCGCCATGGCCAGATCAGAGGTGGAGGGAGAGAACGTAGGGCTGGTGTGGTGGTGATGGAAGCGGTGCGAGAGGCTCCGGTGAACGAACTTTGCTCAGAGCTGCGAATCGACTTGTCGATGCAGCAATGCCCCACATGCATTTGGCTTATCTAATGGCGGGAAGAGTGGAGATTACAGCCTGGCAACAGTGGGCCTCTGCCATATTCCTACGAAACAGTGCCATCCTACAGACTTTACGATAAGATACGGAGTAGATAGTACAAAGTAGAAACTCTGTCGTACACAATGGCCCGCTCCTCACACCCACGCGGGCTCACTTCTTCTCTGGCTCTGCATCCTTGGTATCTGTGCGCTCGTAGTTGCTGTTGCGCTTCCAGCACGCGCGGAACTGTTCCATCTGTGCTGCTGGTCAACGACGATCTGTGCTGCATCGAACGAAGGCGCAGCCGGGCTCACCTCTTCCTTGCAGGCGCGCCAGTCCTTCTTCTCGTAGTAGCAGTCCGTGAGCTTTGCGTTCTCAGCTGTGCGTGTTAGCGGCCCGTGAGCCTGCGGTGCAGCACCGGCACGTACCTGAGCATCCGGTGCTGAAGATGCGCTGGTCCCTGAATGGAGCGATTAGTCAGCATATGAGCTGGTTGGCAGACCGTCACGTGTGGGGTAGGCGTCCTGCGCGCGCTGCTCACCACTCGTCGGGCTCATCGTCGTCGTCCTGGGCCTGCGCGGCGGCGTCGCTCTCGCTCTTTGACATGGCTGTGATCTCCGGTGTCCGGACGGCCGGTGGCTGTGGTGTGCCGGACAAACAGCTCACGCGACGGAACTCCGCTGTAAGCCGCTCGTTATAAGGCGGTGAGAGCCAAGCTAGCGCCTGGTCCGCCGTAATGTAGCGCCATATTGCTCGAACTGCCGGCTTTATTTTATATTTTTAATCCAAAAACAACTGCGCAAATGCCCTTCTACCCCACAGTCACCATCGATCGCCGGCCATCAGCCCAGAGCTGCGCGCCATGACCGCACGGAAGCTGAACGTGCTCGTCTACTCGGGTGAGGACTGCCGGCGTCGCCGGCCACTCCTGCTATGCGTCCGCCGCGCTCCCGCTGACCGTCTCCCGTGCTTCTGCCAGGCTCCGGAACGACCTCCGAGTCCGTGAGGCACTGCCTGCTGGCGCTGCACCGCCTGCTCTACCCGAACTATGCCGTGATTCCGGTGGGCGAAGCCGCGCTCCTCAAGGAGCCCTGGCCGGCCACGTGCGCGCTGCTGGTGATTCCCGGCGGCGGCGACCTGCACTACTGCCGCGTGCTCAACGGCGCGGGCAACCGGCGCATCGCGCAGTATGTCCGGGGCGGCGGGCGCTATCTGGGCTTCTGTGCGGGCGGCTACTACGGCAGCGGCGTGTGCGAGTTTGAGGTCGGCAACCGCGATCTCGAGGTCGTCGGCCGCCGCGAGCTCGTCTTCTTCCCGGGCATCTGCCGCGGCGGCGCCTACCGCGGCTTCTCCTACCGCAACGAGGTGGGCGCGCGCGCCGTGCGTCTGCACATCCACGCCGAGGCCTTTGATTCCGAGACGGCAGCCGACTTGCCGTCTGTGGCGTACAGCTACTACAACGGCGGCGGCGTGTTTGTGGACGCGGCCGCCGCGGCCAACGTCCAGGTGCTGGCCAGCTACGCCGACGACACGGACGTGGACGGCGGCTGCGGCCGCGCGGCGGTGGTCTACTGCCAGGCGGGCGAGGGAGCAGCCTTGCTGACGGGGCCGCACCCAGAGTAAGCACCGGGCATCATGTCGCCAGTCTTTGAATTCTCGCCGACTAACACGGCAGATTCGAGCCGGCCAACCTCCGCGAGCAGCCGGACCTGCCGCAGTACCACGGCCTGCTGGAACAGCTGCGGGAAGACGACGGGCACCAGGCGCGCGCCAAGTTTCTGCGTGCCTGTCTGGTCAAGCTCGGCCTCGAGGTGGGCAATGGTCTGGCCGCGCAACCACACCTGACCGGCATGCACGTGACCTCGCTCTACCCCAGCGACGCGCGCAAGCTCATGGACGCATGGAGGGCGCTGCTCTCGACAGAGGGCGACCACGAGGTGATCTGTGGCGAGGGCGACACCTTCCGCGTGCTGCACCCCGACTCGGACGCGTCTGCGTGGCCCGCCACGGCGAACGTGACGGGCGACGACCAGGTGCACGTCCGCTTCGGCACGGCGATGCTGATGGACCTGGTCGACCGCGCGCTGCGCTACCCGAAGCTGGCCGCGCTGATCGGGCGCGTTGCTGCGGGCGCAGCGTCCGAGGCCGAGACGCAGACGTTCCGCGACGTCCTGGGCGCGCTGGTGGACGGCGCCGAGGAGGGCGCCGCTGGCGTGGAGCGGGAGGCCGAGTGGGCGGCGCTGGCGGCGCTGACGGAGGCGGAGCGCCGGGAGAAGTGGCAGCAGGAGCGGCAGGTCTTTGAGGGGCTCGTCGTGGCGGCCGGCCGGGCGGCCGGCCGCGTGCTGCTGGGCGGCGGCGGTGCGGCGGACGCGCCGGCTGTGAGCGCGGCGATGCGGGAGGAGATGTGGAGCGCGCTGGTGCATGCGCGCGAGGCCGGGCTGCCGGAGGCGGTGCGGCTGCCGACGCGGGTGGCGGACGAGATCGCGGGCGACGCGCACGCGGACGGCACGGTGAAGCGCGTGGTGGTGCACGAGGCGGCGTGGCCGGCGCGGGTGGCGGCGTTTGACGTGGCGGCGTTCTACGGCGCGCTGGCGGCGTACCGGGAGGCGGCGCCGGCGCTCGCGCGGCTCGGCGGCCGCGGCGCGGGTGACTACGTCTGGGGCAACCAGCTGCTGTACGCCCAGGTGCTGACGAGCACCAACACGCTGCTGGAGCGCAACCCGGCGCTGCTGGCGACGCTGCCGACGGGCTTCACGGCCACGGCGACGACGCAGCTGGCCGGCCGTGGCCGCGGCAGCAACGTGTGGCTCGCGCCCGGCGGCCAGCTGATCCTGTCGACCGTGATCCAGCACCCGCTGCGCTTCCCGTCCGACGGCGCCGGCCCGCCCGGCGCCAGCCGCCCCGTCGTCTTCCTGCCGTACCTCGCCGCCATCGCCATCGTCGAGGCCGTCGGCGCCTACGCGCCCGGCTTCGCCCGCCTCGGCGTCCGCCTCAAGTGGCCCAACGACATCTACGCGCCCGACCCGGCCGCGCCGCCCGCGCCCGACGGCACGCCGTCCTACGTCAAGATCGGCGGCATCCTCGCCCAGTGCTCCTTTGCCAGCGGCCAGTACCAGGTCGTGCTCGGCATCGGCCTCAACGCCACGAACCCGCGGCCCACCACCAGCCTCGAGGCCCTCGTGCCGCCCTCCCTCCGCTCTGCCCCCGACGTCGCCGCCGGCCGCCCGGCCGTCGTCGTCGAGCGCCTGCTCGCCTGCCTCCTCCCCCGCCTCGAGGGCGTCTACGCCCAGTTCTGCCGCCAGGGCTTCGCCGGCGACCTCGAGGCCCGCTACTACCGCCACTGGCTGCACACCGGCCAGGTCGTTACCCTCGAGGCCGTCCCTGGCCAGCCGCGCGCGCGCGTCCTCGGCATCACCAGCGACTGGGGCCTGCTGCGCGTGGCCGAGGTCGTGTCGGACGGGCCGGGCCTGCCGGAGAGGCAGACCGGCCGTGAGTGGAAGCTGCAGAGCGACGAGAACAGTTTCGACTACTGGAAGGGCCTGGTGCGGACCAAGACCTGATGTCGCGTGGTGACCGAGAGTTGGGAAGTGAACTGGATGCGTGCTTTGACCGCTGTCAACGGATGGTTGTCAGGCTCATGTTGAAGATCACTTTCCAGTTGCAGTGAATCGCATTTAGAGAGAGGTTTCTTTCATAGCACAGATGTACAAGAGTGTGGATTAGGAAGGAATAGAGAGTTTTTCCGCAAATACAAATACGACCAATAAGAAGCAGCTCAAAAGCCAGCTTCGCTTCAGACGTTCAAGCAGTTCATAGGTTCATAGAGCTCTGGTTGGCTAAAGGGTACCACGTGTATGATAGCAGTGTAGGGCATGTTTAGCAGCGGTCTATTTAGACCAGACATCGAGATATGTTTATCTAGACATCTATCAGAAAACATCCATCAAGCATATTCCATCCAGCCTCTTCAACAGTTTAGACTGCCGCATCCTTTCTCACAAAGTGATTACGTGGTACGCGTCCAAAGCAAAGGTGGTCATGTGCGGAGCGGTTGGGACCGAATTTGTCCGCAATCGTGTTCCATCAATCAATCAGATTATCCTCATCGCTCTCTTCCAAACCATCATGAACAACGAAGTCTCCGAGCCTCAGTATAGGTGCTCGGAATCGAGCGTATTCAAATGCTCGGAAGAACAGCTGCCTAGTGTCGCACGGGAGCGCTCAGGTATGTCGTCGATCATGTCGTCGTCGACGACTTTGTCATCATGAGGGTAGTGTTCTGACTTTGCCTGCTCCAGATCATCCGCAAACCCTTCCTGCGAATGCGAGTCTCCCAGTTTCGGTAAAGGCCGCGAAAAGACAGCTCGACGAGATTGAGCAGTTTTCTGTGAAGAGACCCCAGTTATCGACGAGAACGGGAGAGGAAGCCGAACTCGAAAACGAGGTAAGTTAGTGAACTTAGCTTTGAGGTCTGCAACTGACGAGGAACTGACGACGACGCTTGTTCAGCACCCACAGCCAAAGCTATCACACGCAGCTTCCTTACATGATACTGTCGACAAGCCGTTCCAACCGGACCCTCGCACCAACTCTGCAAATAGTCTTGTTTCCGAGTGGCTCAAATCACTACATTCTGATACATACACGCCGACAAACTTGCCTGTAGTTTCACCCGCCTTGGACGACGAGAAACCACTGCCGGGTGAAACTACAGACGAGTTTGTCGTCAGAGTTCAGGCGCGGTTACGGGAGCGAACATGCGAGATAAAGGAGCGGCGCGAGAAAGAGGAGATCCCAAGTCTGTTAGTCAGCGAACCTATCCCGAGACAACTTGCCTATTCAGTACTTCCGATGCAGTCCACCGGGGATGCGGATGGGTTTGCTATACCGCCTCTACCAGTATCGATAAGTTCTCGTTCACGGGCGGATAGTATCACGTCAGTGACTCTGTCAGATTTTACCTCTCGAGCTTCCGGAAGAATTCTTGTCGAGGATCCCTTGTATCGGGATATAAATCTGGCCATGAACAACATCCACTTGCGTCCACTTCGAGAGCAGCTTCCTAAACCAATTGCCGAGCTTGTCAGTCATGTACAGAGGGACCGAGATTCTCCGGGCCCTTCGATTGATGAAGTGCAGGGGGACGGCAAACTAAACAGGCTCTGGATGGGTACTGATGAAGAAGAAGTTGGAGAGTATTTCAGAGACAGAATATTTCTTAAAGCCCTTCCAGGAGACGTTTTATCCCGTACTATCAGGCAGCCAATGGCCAAACACACAGTCTCTAGTACCGGGTTCAGAAAAGTCAGCATCCCAGTTCCCGACTTCCTCTACGGTTATAATCGCCGCAATGCCTTTCCTCAGCAGCAGAACCAGCTGTTCCTATTAGGGACAGAGCTGGTGGCAAAACAACGCGTACAATGGAATGCTTTATCCATTCTTCGTCGTCGAGTTCAAGGGGTAAGCGGGAGTCTGTGGGCGGCTACGAATCAGTGCCTCGGGGCTTCTGCCTCCTGTGTCAACGTTGTCGAGCGTCATAACCAGCAGTTGGAGCAGTACAAGAATGACCAAGCCCGTCTAAACAGTGCTACGTTCTCTGTTGCAATGAACGGCTCGGAGGCGCGGCTCTACATTTCATGGAAACAGAACGAGTCGGACTACTATATGGCGAACGTTGATATTTTCCTTCTTCACAAGCCGAAAGACTACTTAGAGTTTCGCAAGTACGTTCTCAACATCATCGACTGGGGGAAGGATACGCGACTGAACGAGATAAGGGCTTCTCTAGACACTTGACTGGAAGAGAGCAGGAAGAGAACTTCTGAAACAGCATAATGGCGCCCACCACCACCGAGTATCTCGGTGACCAGCAGTAAGAATGGCAGGTCGTCTTCACGTGGGCGAAGCAGAGGCGGGGCAAGCGATGTACTTCAGATATAGGTTGCTGCTTATCCTTTCTGGGGTTGGGATGCAGCATATACTGATGATTTCGTTCACCGTATGGGCAGAAGAGGGGAGTGGGCCATCAGCTATGCCTCCTTGAGTATCGACAGAGCATTGATCAATCTACAAAGTAGGCCTTTTGACAAGGAGACTTGCTAATGGTAACAAAAACTATGGCTATCGGCTAAGAAAGCAATAGATCTCTTTGCTATTTCTCTGCCTTTAACTAGAGAATTGCGGTCTATTCATTTCAACGACTAGTAAGCAGTCTCGGGATCCCATGCTTCGGGTCTTGGAACGCCCATGGCTTCTCGCATATCCGGTTCTTGAGCGAACTGGTTCGCGGAGCATGCAAAGACTCCCGTTTTTTGAGATTGAAACAGTTACGTACTTTTTGCCACCCATTTCCAGGGCTCTTATTTCATGTCACTGTAACGCTGACAAGTCTGACAACTTCTTGTGAGCCTAGGCTTTACTTAAATAGGTTAGATCGGTAGAGGTGGGATACCCTCCGGTCTGCTCTACTTCTGCAGACCAAGCTGAGAAGCGCCCCCTTTTCGATGCTATTGTCGGCTTCGAGGTTGGCGTGCCCTAGAAGTGCCATCTCCAAAAACAGAGGCCTCCCTTACCGACCGAGGTCGTTGACATGAGTAGTCGGGCAATATCTTGCATCGGGCGTGTGGGCTCTTGCATGGACGAGAACGAACAGGAAGTCCGTTGTCAGCCGCAGATGCAGTGCAACCACGCGCTTCTCATCGCATAGCCACCACCCAAACTCGTCGACTGCGAATTAGAAGCGGGCGTGGTATCGCTACCAAATACAAACCTGCTCGTTGCGGCGTGGCTTAGATTGATCACGCCACTAGCAGACTGGCGAATGAACAGCTGTCCATGTCCAGGCTGGATGAGGCCTCTTATGAATATTGCAGTTGTCTTGACGACCTTGAAGCCGGGATGCATCAGCTATGCCCACAAGGTTGGGCTCCAGTGTGATTGAAATTGCGTAGGCCGTAAAATCTTGGACAATCAGAGCGTATTGACGGGAAGTCACCGTGTATCTTACATGCACTGCCAGCCTACGAGTAAAGGATCCGGGCTGCATTGCTGCCCAAAGCTTCGTCAGCCTTGGCTCTGCCGCCGTGGGCGAGCTTATTCTTGGCCGACCCCCCTCTTAATCTTTAATCCCAACCCCCGTTTAATCCCAGCTCCCCTTTGACCCCAACTCCCTCTTGATGCCAGTTCATTTGGCAACGCTGCTTCGTCGTTCTTCTTAGTACTTTCTTCTACGCACGCATCTAAAGCCAACGCAATGGGGGACCCTCTCTCAACAATTGCAAGTGCGATCGCCGTGGTCCAAATCACTGAAAAATTCGTATCGCTCTGTGCCACGTATATAAAGGAAGTCAAGCATGCAAAAGCCGACATCGAGCGTCTACATGGTGTACTCCTCGACCTTCAAAAGTTTCTCACAGGGGCACGAAAGTTTCTTGCCGGTCCCCATGGGTCGATTCTCGAAACATCTCAGCAACTGCAAAGTGGACTGGATAGTCTCTTTTCGGACGTTGAAAAACTGAAAACGAAGCTGGATAAAGCTATTGAAAAAGGGCAAGCTCGCTTCAGGCTCAGAAGACTGAAGTGGCCTTTCCAAAGCAAGGAAGTCAACGACATTATCCAGAATCTCAACAAACACCAAGCCAGTCTCACTGCATGTCTAAACATAGATCAAACGTAAGTTCAGGTACCTTTTTGATATCACGACGTTTCTCACGCTCCTTTGCCTAGTTCACTTCTTCTCGCAAATTTCGAACGGATTCAAGACGACGAGCAGTTAAAGATCCTAAAATGGATTTCGCCCGTACCATACGGGAAGCACCACGATACGGTCAAGGACGACCGAACTTCTGATACTTGTGAATGGCTATTGCGGACCACCAAATTTCGAGAATGGGTAGACGCCGAATCGTCCTTGACACTTTGGCTCCAGGGATCTCGTCAGTACTTAGAATAATACTACGTCTTCTATGCCCACAAGCTAACTGCTCTAGCTGGTGCTGGAAAAACCTTCCTTACATCCAGGGTGATCGATCATGTTCAAAGCCAGCTTCAGAGCTCTCCAGACCTCGAGGGATTTGCCTTCTTCTACTGCAATCGGAACGAAGAAGAACGTCGGAAACCTCTGTCTGTGCTCCAAAGTTATACTCGCCAGCTGTCAGCCGCTGTAGGACGTACCGGCGAGATTGACAAGAATCTTAGAAAATTCTGCAAAGAGTCACAGCTCGGTGGGAAGGAGTTTGGCTTCGAGGCTTGCAAAATTCAGCTTCTCGCTTCGGTGAATCTCTACAAGAGGACCACTCTCGTGCTAGACGCTTTGGACGAATGCGAACCCGACTCGCGTTTGCGTCTAATAGAGACCGTCGAGTTCTTACTCTCAAACACTACAAGCCTCCTTCGGGTATTCATCTCAAGTCAGCCAGATGGTGACATCCGAGCCCGCCTACTGTCCAAGCCTAACATCGAAATTCAGGCTACCGACAACAAAGACGACATTAAGAAGTTTGTCAGCGAGGAGATTGTCAAGCACGATCGTTGGGGGAAAATGTTCAAGAAACTACGGGATGAAATACTTCAGACCCTATTGTCCAACAGCGAGAGAATGTGAGTTTACCTCAAGAGTACATACAGTTTAGTGAGCTTGTTTGAATAACCAAGAAGCAGGTTCCAATGGGCATTTCTACAGATCAAGCAGTTACTTGAGATTAAAACGGAGACGGGCATCAGAGACCGACTTGGAAAGCTTCCGACCGATCTCAAGGCCGCCTACGATGAGATTTATGCAAGCATTGCGGCGAAAAGCAAAAATGAGAAAAACCTCGTTGAACGTGCTTTCATGTGGGTAATGTGCGCATGCGAACCCTTAACGAGCGCCGAGCTTCTCAGCGCAGTGCGTCTTGATCCGAATGACATTACGAGCACGTCCGAGGAAGTCGATAAGGCTCTACTTTTAGACCTTTGCAGAAACCTCCTCGTACTTGATAGCCGGAGGAACGTTTGGAGGGTTTCCCATCTCTCGGTAACGGAATACTTCGAAAAATACCACTGGAGCATGCGTCAGGCGCACTGCCTTGCAGCTAAAACTTGCCTGGGTGTTCTCATTAAACTACACTCAGAAGGGAGAAGTGTAGACAACGGCATTTTCGATGAAGTTACGGACAATGGCGTCATCGATAGCCTCAACGATAGCCAAAGCCAAGAAAGTCAAAATTCCGACAACAATACACGGGACGTGTACAAACCACAGAGCAAGTTCGAAAAATATGTCTATTGGTATTGGCTCAATCATGTCCACATCTTGAGGGGCCATGAGCTTGACTCTGCGATGGCTCGACTTTTGATGGACTTCCTTGGGTCACCGGGGGGGAGCAGCATCCAGTATCAGAAATGGCATCGTACTGTCGAGTCGCATATTAAAGATGCAGATTCTCCACAACGATCTTTTAGTCTCTTCGACTATACCATCGTCAACACAATCTCTCCGCCTACTTGCACCTTTCTACTAGTGTGCCGTTTTGGACTCTATCCCCTACTACCCGACTGGCACAGCAAGGAACTTCCACTAGATCAAACCAACGAGAGTGGTGACAGCCTTTTAGTACTTGCTAGTCTAGGAGGATGCCAAGCTACCTGTGAAGTACTTTTACAACAAGGAATGCAAGTCGACTTACAGTGCGGTAATTATGGCAGCGCGCTGGCTGCAGCAGCATGTAAAGGCAATGTCGAAATGGCCCAACACCTTGTTGAAAAGGGAGCTGATGCTAACCTTGTGCTGCAATGTGGTAACTATGGCAGCGCGCTGGCAGCAGCAGCATATGGCAAAGAAACAGAGATGCTAAAGTATCTTATCCACGCAAAGGCCGACGTTGACCTGCGGCTGCCTGGTCTCTTCAGCAGTGCTTTAGCTGCTGCTGCCGATACGGGTTGGAAGGAGGGCATACAGATTTTGAAGGACGCAGGAGCAGATGAGAGCTTAGTTTAGACGGGGAGGTTTTGTTTTCGTTTGCAATGTTCGCTGGTCAAAGGCACAACAGGTCATGGGAGAAGGGTGTGCTCTTGTTCGGTGCTGGCTATGTGGTCCTCGGTTTTCTTATTTCTTTGTATGTAGCAATCTGCATCCAGCGTTTTCCCAGCCCGGACAAGGCCTGTGAGTGAAAAATCAGTAGAAAAGAAGGCCGCGCGCGTTTCCTCAAAGCGGCTCCCAGGCGTCGACAAGCGGCGGCGTTGCCATGTTGGCGTCCAGATACGAGTCCCAGGATGGCGCGCCGAACAGGTCTGGCCACGAGGACTCGTCAATGTTTTGCATGCAGCCTATGGTTGCGTCGGCAAAGCTGAAGATGGCCGGCGCCGCATCGATCATGCCGATATCGAGGTCGACGGGCGCAGCCAAGTCGGGGCTCGCGGCCGGGCCCTCGACGACGGCGTCTGCCGGCAAGTCATGGGCCGCCCTGAGCGGGTGCGGCGTGTGCTGAGTGTGCTGGGTGTGCCGTGCTTGTTGTGCATTTGGCAGCGGCGTATTGTGCATTTCTGCGCTGCCTCCGCTCTCTGAGCTCCCGGCTCCTGCCGGGCCTGTGCTGTCCGTCCCGGCCGGCATGTCCGTAGTTCGCGACATGCTCGCCATGCTCGCCATGGTGGCGGCCCCGTCGGGCGTGTCGCTGGCGGGCAGCCGGTCCAGCTCGCGCGAGATCATGGCTCTGAGCTCGGCGAGCCGCGTGGCGAGCCGGCGGAACGGGTCCGGCCGCTGGGTGCTGGGCGCCGGCTGCTGCTGCGGCGGCTGCTGCCGCCGGGCCATCTCGAGGTGGCGCGCGAGGCCCGGCCAGCGACAGCGCTGGCGCCGGTCGGCCAGCTGGTTCATCTCGACGATCTGGCGGTCGATGAGGATGTCAAACGACATCTGCTCGCGGACCCTGCGCGGGTCCCAGCCGGGCATGCAAAAGGTCAGGAGCTTGAGGCCGGTCAGAAAGGCGTAGATGTAGTCAAACGACGTGAGGCAGAGAAACTTGGGCTGGTCGGCGATGGGGTCGGCGAAGCGGTTGAGCAAAAAGCTCTTGGTCGCGCCGAGGCAGGCCGTCAGCAGGTGCAGACGCTCCGTCGCCGCCAGTTGCGGTCCGCCGGGCGCGCTGTCCTGCAGCGCGACCTCGTAGAGGAGGATCTCGGCAATGTGGAAGTGGCCGATGAGGGAAGCTGGGCAGCCGCATGAGCGAGGCGAAAAGGCTGAGGGAGGCAAAAGAGCAAAAGGCGCAGAGACGTACGGTGGAGCCGGAGATCCTCCGGGAGCTGGGCCCAGAAGCCGGCGAGCCGCTGCTGGAAGGCCTCGACGAGAAACGGGACAGACCGGTCCGTCTGCGCGCCGGCGCCGCGCAGGCCAAAGGCCAGGGCGATGGACTGGCTGAGCTGCTGCACGCGCACGAGCTGCACGAGATAGCGGTCGGACGGGTACTCCATCCGGCGCTCTAGGACCTCGCAGCAGGTGTCGAGATACGGCGAGCTGGCCATGGCGTCGGGTTTCTTGTTGGTGGTGGCGCTGTGCGCGTCAGCGGTGTCTCTCGACAGAGTCGAGAGGGAAACATACAGGGCCACGAGGAAAAACGTTCCCGCAAACGAGCGCATCTTCTCCAGCGCCGCGGACGGGTACGCGGCCGGCGCCTGGCCGTCCTGGCCCGGCGCCGGCTCGCTGAGGCCGAGCGCCACGCAGATGCCGCGCGCCAGGAAGAGGAGGTTGGTGAGCTGGAACGTGTTGATGTTGTAGTGGAACCTGGCCGTCAGCGCGGGCTGGCGGAGAGAAGAGCGCAGCAGCGCGAAGCAGAGCGCAGCAGCGCGCAGCAGAGCGACGCAAGAGGGCAGCTCACCACGACACCAGCATGTGCAGCGCCTGCAGCACGTCGATCGACCGCTGCGGCTGCAGCAGCGCCGCCGACGTGATCGCCGCCAGCAGCTGGTTGCCCATCAGCACCTGGCGCGCGCCGTCCGTGTGGCACATCCCCATCATGATCGCCCGCCACAGCAGCGGCCGCGCTGCCTTGAGCGGCCCGGACGTCGCGTCGCCGGGCACCACGACAAACGGGAGCAGGGGCATCCCGTACGCGCGGAACGCCCGGAGCAGCCTCTCGGCCTCGTCGGCCCGCGGCCACAGGCCGTCGGCGTCGTCATCGGCGTCGACCGGAGCCGGAGCGCGAGCGCGCGGCACGCAGCGCGCCTCCATCCAGCGCCGCTCCTTGGCCGACGCCATCGCCATCGCCTTGGCCGTCGGCGGCGTCGGCGGCCGCAGCTGCGTGTGCATCGGCGGACACAGCATGTACGTCGGCAGCTTCTCGACTCGCAACTCGGCCGACGCGGCCACCGACGGCACGCGCGCTCCGGTCGGCTGGGACGACGTGGGCCGCGGAGCGGCTGTCGCCGGTCTGCCGCCGCCGCCGTCCGCCCGGCCTTGGGAGCCGGACCGTCGTCGCCGCGTCTGCGGGCTGCACGTCTTGCCCAGCTGCTGGCATCTGTCCCGGTCAGCCGCCGCCAGCACGAGCTCTCTCTGCACCAGCCCATACGCGCGGCCGTTCCATGCACCTCCGACCACTCCCACTCACCTCTCGCAGGCGCTTGGCTCCGGCCCCAGCACCGGCCCCAGCACACACCGGACTTTGGCTTTGGCGCAGACCGCGCAGGCCCGCGGGCCCTTCCCCTGGAGTGCCCCGTGTGTCCCCAGCATAGCCGTACTGCGTCGTGCCGTGTCGGTTTCGTACATCGGTGGCCTGTCCTGTTCTGCGCTGTCCGTCTCCGAGCTCTTGCTGACCAGCTCCGGCGGCTTTGCTTAGTAATCGTAGTTGTCTGTGATCCAGTCAACGTCGATGGCCCCGAGATCTGTCTGGCTGTGTCCTGTCAGGCATCTGCATTTTGGTAGAAACTGACGAGAGGAAGCCTGCGCACCATCCGTCTGACCCCATCTCAAAAGAACTCGTTGCTAGTCTGGACCGCACATGCGCGTCGGGGTCAGCCTCAGAGCGCAAGAGTCCAGCGTAAGCGGCCGATTACTAGTTGCTCCGGCGCCGTTCTTTCACAAGGTCCTATGTGCACGTGATTGCATGCCAGCAACCGAGGGTCGACAAGAATCAGCACCGCATCACATAGACACAACTGTCAGCTCAAAGGCACAAGGTGGTGGCGCGCCCGCGCGAAGCGCGACGGGCCAAGCATTGAAACTCTCAATTCAGCGACAGCGAACAGCTACGTGAGATCATGAGCAGAGCAGCAGTCTGCTCGGAATAAACACACAAAATAGATACCGACAAGGAAGCACAGAGTCCGCGCGGTTCCCTCCTTGTCATCCCGACGCTGGGCTGTCTCGCCGGACGGCAGGAGAGCGAGAGAATGCGGCGAGCGGCCGCCTTGGGCAGACGAACGAAAGAGGACAAGCCAGGCCCCGGAGCCTAGGCGGTGGCCGTGGCGGCCTGCTCGCGCGCCAGGAGCGCCTCCGTCACGCCGGCGCTGCCCGCGCCCTGCTTCAGCTCGCGCACCGCCTGCGCGATGCCGAGCTGCTCGTCTGTCCAGAGCGGCGTGTTCTCGGCGGCCGCCGGCGCGCCGACGCCGAGGAAGCCGCCGGGCACCTCGCGCGCCCAGTCCGACGTGCGCCGGATGCCGAGCTGCGTCCAGATGGCGTCGACGGCGTGCACCAGCCGGTCGCGGAACTCGCGCACGTGGCCCGGCGTCGGCGTGATGCGCAGACGCTCCTGGCCGACCGGCACCGTCGGGTAGTTGATCGACTGCACGTAGATCTGGTGCTCCTGCAGCAGCAGGTCCGACGCCTGCTTGGCCACCTCCGCGTCGCCCACCAGGATCGGGATGATGTGCGACGGGTTCGGCATCACCGGGATGTCGCGCGCCTCCAGACTCTCCTTGACCGCCCGTGTGTGCAGCTGCTGCAGCCGCCGGTCACCGTCGTAGTCCATCTGGTACCGGATCGCCGCGCGCGCGCCCGCCATCGTGGCCGGCGGCAGCGACGTCGTGAAGATGAAGCCCGGCGCCAGCGACCGGATCATGTCCACCATCTTGCCGCTGCCCGCAATGTAGCCGCCCACGCAGCCGTACGCCTTGCCGAGCGTGCCCGTGATGATGTCGATGCGGTCCATGATCGTGCCGCGCGGCCGGCCCGCCGCGTGCGCCGCAAAGTCCAGGTGCTCCGCCACGCCCGCGCCGTGCGGCCCGTACATGCCCACGGCGTGCACCTCGTCGAGGAAGGTGATGGCGCCGTAGCGCTCGGCCAGGTCGCAGATGGCCTCGATGGGGCCGATGGAGCCGCACATGCTGTACACCGACTCAAACGCAATGATCTTGGGCACGCCGAGCGGCAGCGCCGCCAGTTTGGCCTCCAGATCGCCCAGGTCGTTGTGGCGGAACACAATCTTCTTCGTGCCCGAGTGGCGGATGCCCTGGATCATGGACGCGTGGTTGAGGCTGTCCGACAGGATCACGCAGCCCGGCATGCGGCTGCCCAGCGTGGCCAGCGTCGCGTCGTTGGCCACGTAGCACGAGCTGAACACGAGCGCCGCCTCCTTGGCGTGCAGACGCGCAATCGTCTCCTCGAGCTGCACGGCGTGCTGGTTGTGGCCCGAGATGTTGCGCGTGCCGCCGGCGCCGGCGCCGTACTCGTCCAGGGTCTCGTGCATGGCGCGCAGCACCTGCGCGTTGCGGCCCATGCCGAGGTAGTCGTTGGCGCACCACACCGTGACGCGCTCGTCCTTGTCGCTCATGTGCGCGCGCGGGAACTCCTTGGCCAGCCGGTTGATGTTGTTGAAGTAGCGGTACGACTTGTCCTGGTGCTTCTTGTCGAGCTCGGCCGTGTAGTAGGCGTCGTAGTTGAACGGAGCGTCGCCGCCGCCCGCCGTCGCCGCCGACGCGCGCGGAACGGCCGCCGGGGGCGGCGTGGTGCTGCTGATGAGGGGGGTGTCGACCGGGCGGGCCTCCTGCGAGCGGCTGGTGTGCAGACGGGCGGTGCGCGGCGCGCGGCCGCGGTGGAGGCTCTGGTGCTGGGCGTGCGCGTGGGCCGGACAGCCGGTGGGCATGCTCGGGGCGCAGAAGGCGGCCGAGATGTTGGCAGCCACGCGGCGCACGCCCATGCTGCCGCCGACGACGCCGCCGCGGCCGCGCGAGACCTGGACGGCCATGGCTTGGCCCATGACGGGACAGCGGTGGGCCAGCAGCTGCAGCTTCGAGAGCGTGCCGCCGCAGGGCGACGACGAGACCGGCACGAGCGAGCTCGCCGGCGTCGGCGCCAGCGTGGCGCTCGAGAGCGCCCGCAGCGTGGCCGGCTCGGCCTTTTTCAGGAACGGGCACACGGCCTTGGACTGGCGGAGGACGGCTTCCATAGTGGCGGACGATGCAGCGCGGAAGCGTGGGGTGAGGCGGAAGCGGACGATGGGAGAGCAGCGGCAGAAAGACACGGATGCACAGTGCAATTGGCGTGTCGGACAGGCGCGGTGGTGGGTGAAGGGGGGGGAGAAAAGAGCGGGAGAAAAAAGAAGCGGAAGAGAGGCAGAAAACGAGAGAATCGAGAGTCCACGAGACGATGGGCCAAAGTTGCACTATTTTTTTAGCGCGTGCTTTAGCGTTTTAGCGTTTTTCCCGGCACAACTCTGCAGGCAAAGCCGGGCGTCGCAGCCATACAGGCCGCTGTTGATCGTAAGCGCGCATGCTGTGTGCCAGGTTGGGGTGATCGAGGATGCATTTCGGGACCATCAAGTTCGCCCGAAGGATGCGTTTGTGAGATCTGCTGACGTACGCAGAGCGCCTGCCCAATCAGGCCGTTGCTGGAAGCACCGTCGCTCCTTCCCAGCTGTGGCAACGACGAGCACCCGGACGCTCCTTCTGCATTGTATCTTACTCCGTATTACTCGTACTCCGTACGCTAACTCGGCATTCGGAATCCAGTGCCCTGGGCCAACGGATGGCAGTAATTTCCGCCGCTGCTGATTGGCCTGCTGCCATGTGCGTTGCATTTCTCCGCAAAGTGGCGGACCCGCCAGCGTCGCCGCTTTTACCGGCTTAACTACGCGCACTGCATCGCTCGCTTGCGTCAACTCGGTCTGCCCGTGAATTATGCTGTGTACGCCTTGTAGCCCTCATTAACGCAGCCAGAGAATCTCAAAGCCCATATACCTACAAAGCAACGAGGGTATTAAACTGCTGCCGCCGAGCTCTCCGTGATCCGGGGCAGCTAATGAGCAAAATGAAGGTGAGGCAAGGAAATCAAAGAAGAGCCAGGAAAGTAACCCAGAAGAAGCGGAACCTCGACGGTGTAAGCCAAGGCAAGAGATGGCGCCAAGGGTGGTAGCGGTGACGAGAATGAATGGAAGACTGCAGTTTGCCGAGCGCTCAGTCCAGCACGAACGGGTTCGAGACATTGTCCCCCTGCCGTGGACGGGACGGTGACCGTGCCGGCGCCGGCGCCTCCGGAGGCGTGTCCTTAGCAGGCATCCGGGGCCCGTCGCCGCCCGCCCGCCAGAGCCCGTCGCTCCCAGACGACTTCCTACTCTGCCGCCGGTCCACCATTTCGCGCATCGCCAGCATGTCGCGCGAGCCGTGCCCACTGCGTGCATTGCGCGCCTCCTGCAACTCCCGCAGGGCCTGTGCGTCTCGGCTCTCTGCCTTTGCCTTGTCCGCCCTGTCCGCCTTCTCGGCCTGCTCGGCCTTCTCCTGCCGTCGCCTGTCTCGTTTGGCTGCGTCGTCGGCTTCATCCTCCGTCCCCGTCCCGCTGTCGCCCAAGCTGCTGTTACTGGCCTCGTCGCCGCGTGGCCGGCCGTCTCGGTGCATCGAGCGTCGCAGGTGGGCTTTGATATGCTACAAGAAAGAAAACTGTTTAGTGCTGTGTCTCGTCTAGATGTGGGCCGGATCCCGGAAACGCCATCGGCCGCCACTGGCTGCCACTGGCAATGGAGCGAGCTCGAGGACAGCTTCGCCGCCTGCTCGGCGCATTCGATCGACATGTTGGCTGGTACACTTGCTGGCCCACTCTACCAAGTAGGGCGCGTTGCTTCCACGTCGTCGTGCCGGTGGCCGTCATTCTCATGGCACAGTCTCACGGAGCGGCGGCCAGTTCTTCACTCAAAGAGGCCGCCAGCCGGGCAAAGGGAAAAGGGCGGAAGGGCCATACATCTGGGTCTCTGTGACGCCCGCTGGACCGGTGTCCATGCGGCGTGCTCGCGGGTCCGGCCGGAGCGGTCTTTGCAAGTGTCGACGCGCCGAGGGGGGGTGACGGCGCGGGCGAGTTGGCCGCCAAGCTGCTGGCGGGTGTCGTGGTGGCCGGCTCGACGTGGCGCAGCCCGGCAACGAGTTCGTCCTGCTCACGGCCCGTAGCATTCGCAAGCGTGGCCGGGGAAATGGCGCCTGAGATGATCGCATCAGCAAACAGCTCGTTGCGTTCAGCCGTGGTCTTGAGCCACTGCCACTGCGCCGCGGCCGGTATGCCAGACAGCTTCCATTCTGCCCGGATCCTGGCCACCAGCACATTCGCATAATTGATGGCTGGCAGCCCGGACTTGAGCATGCGCTTCTTGAGGGGCCCTTGCAGCTTGTTTGCCAGCACCCGGGCGAGATCCTCTGGCCTGGCCAGTCCCGACGAGGCTGCCTTGGCCCCAACCGGTTTCCGGTCTGCCCTGCTGACCTCGACGGGATTCGCCATGGACTTGGCAATATCGGGGCGCGACAGCACCGGCACGACGGGACTGCTGGCCGCAAACCGGACGGGCAACGGCTGGCTGAGCCCGCTCTGGCCAAACGTCGGTATCGGCGTCGGCATCGACGTCGGCATCGACATCGGCTTTGGCTGAGGTTGCGGCTGCGACTGCGGCTGCGACTGTGGCTGCGGCTGCGGCTGCGGCTGCAGCTGAGAAGCGGCGCCCGGGCCGCCAAGCGCAGGAGCGCTGGGAAGTTTGGCGAAACTGAGAGGCATAATCGAAGCCAGCGCTGCGCTCATCGTCAGTGGCGCGCTCATCGTCTGTGGCGCAAACGATGTTCCGGTGACCGGCGTGCGTCCGGTGTAGATCGCAGGGTAGCTGCTTGCGAGGCCGGCAGAGAAGCTCGCGGGGAAGCCCATCGGATGGCCACCTGGATTCTGAACATAGGACTGGTGCATCTGCAGTATCCGGTTGGCCTCGCTCATCTCCTCGGCCGACAGGTCGCCCTCGAGGGACTCCTCTTCAAACGTGTCCGTCGACATGATCTGGCACAGCCGCGGCCGCACATCCGCGCTCTGCAGCAGCGCGTCCAGCACGGCGTCCTGGTTCTCAAAGGCCGTCACCGACCCGTCCGGCTGCCACACGCTCGGCGGCTTCGTGTAGTTCCGCAGCTGGTCGGCCCAGGCCTGCGGGTTCTTCTTGTCGACCACGCGCGACGCCAGCTGCGTCTTGAAGACGGCCTGCTGGTGCAGGACCGTCTCAAAGGTGCCGCCGACGATCAGCCAGTAGACGAACACGGGCTTGGTCTGGCCGATGCGGTACGCCCGGCCGATGGCCTGCTGCTCGTGCATCGGGTTCCACTTGAAATCAAAGATCACGACCCGGTTCGCGCCCTGGATGTTCAGCCCCACGCCGCCGGCCGTCGTCGAGATCAGGTAAATCTCGTCGTCGCCCGTATTGAAATCCTTGACCATGCCCTGCCGCCGCCGAATGGCCGTGTCGCCGTCGAGCCGCGAAAACCGGCGCTGCTGCCGCCGGAAGATGGTCTCCAGGTAGTCCAGCACCAGCTTGCTCTGCGAGAAGATGAGGATCTTGTCGCCCACGCGCCGCGCCTCGTCCAGGATGCCCATGAGCACCAGCACCTTGGACGAGTGCTTGAGGTCGTCAATGTCGCGCCGCTGAACGGTGGCCAGGAGCTCCTGGACCATTTGCGCCGGCAACGTCGCTGTGTATTGCGGGGCGCCCGCGCGCTTCTTGCCGTCCATCTGCGCAAAGGCAATCTTCATCTCCTCGAGCCGCGTCCGGAAGACCTTGGGGTGGGCCAAGAGCAGCGTCAGGTTGAACATCAGGTTCCACAGCTGCACCGTGTCGCCAATGTTCTGCATGAGCGGCGACTCCTGTGTGAGGCCGAGGAACTGCTCGTAGATCTTGAGCTGCAGCTCGGTGAGCGGCAGGTAGATGATAAACTCCTTCTTGGGCGGGTGCACGCCCCTCAAGGCTGCCACGGTGGCCCGGTGTATCTTGGGCGCCACCGTGTCCTTGAGGACCTTGAGGCGCATAATGGCCTGCCGACGCTGCAGCTTCGTGCTGTCCTTGTAGAAGCCCTCCTTGATGGGATTGGAAAACAGCGCGGTGAACTCGCGGTGGTTGGCCAGGTAGTTGGGCGCCACCCAGTTGATCATGGAGTGGTACTCGTCGACCGAGTTCGCCAGCGGCGACCCCGTCATGGCGATGCGCGCCTTGGTGACGAAGCCCGCGGTCGCCGCGTGGATCTTGGACTTGCGGTTCTTGAAGGCGTGCGCCTCGTCGGCGATGACAATGTTGGGCGCCTCGTTGATCATCTCCTGCAGGTCGTTGCCGTAGTCCGAGAAGAGCCGGCGCAGCATCGGGTAGCCCAGCACCAAGACGCCCCCATTCATGGACCACTGCTCGACCGTGTCGAACCGCTCGTCGCTGTCCATGTCGGCGGTGATCGAGTAGCAGATGCCGAGGAGCCCCTTTGGCGCCCAGCAGCTCAGCTCGTCCAGCCAGTTCTCCACGAGGCCCGAGGGACACAGAATCAGCGTTTTGGATTCCCGCAGATCGGGAGGCACCTGCGAGGCGATGTTCTTGTCCGGCGACGCGGCCGCTTCCGCGATCGCCACAAGCAGGGTGATGACCTGCATGGTCTTGCCGAGGCCCATGGTGTGTGCCAGGAGACAGCCCTGGCGCACGTCTTCCGGCACAAGCAGTTCGTGCCACATAAACCGCACGCCCTGGATCTGGTGATCGCGGATCCGGCGCCCAATGTCCTCGTTGATGTAGATGTGGCTCTGGTGCTCTTCCTTGGCGTCGTTGATGATCAGCCGCGACTTCTCCCGGTCGATCGTGCCCAGCAAGGCAAGATTCCGCAGGTTCACCTCACGCCTCTGATTCATCGTCTCCACGCGTGCCTTGTCTTTCTCACGCATGTTCTGCGCCACCTGGTCTGTGCGAATCTTCCGCCTGCGCTTGTGCGATGGAGACGGCTGGACGTCGTTAGAGTCCTCGTCGTCTTCATCTCGTCCTTCGCTCTCGCTGATGACAATCACTTCGTTGCGCTCGCTTCCCGCGTCCCCGTTGTCCGAAGCATCCACGCTCATCTTGTCGAACCCGTATCCGTCGCTAGGCTTGGCCGGGGGCGAGGGGGCCGTGAGCGGAGGCGGAGGAAAGTGAGGCTGCAGAATGCGTGCCTGCACACAGAACTCGCCGATGCGGCCTCGGTTCTCGAGCAGTCGGACACGTACTTCCGCGCTCAAGGGGAGAAAGCCGCGCGCAGGAACAGCCTGCACGGTAACGAAAGCGTAAAAGAACCTCGTAAAGGCAGCGGCAACGTCGTCAAGCAAAGACTCTGCCGACCTGGACGTGTCAGAAGCCTCGGCAGTCGCCGCATCGTCTTTCTCCATGACACGAGCGCAGAACAGTGTCCAGATCGTGTCGACATCTTGGCTTAGGTAGCTGAAGAGCTGCTGCAAACGCTCCGCGTCGTACTCGGCAAAAAGGGCGGAGAGAAGACGCTTTGCATCGCCACGTTTTGCCCAGTACTCGGCGCCCTTTTCGACAATCGCTTCCACGTTGTGCATCGAAGGCGGCTCGCTATCGTCCCGGCCAACTGCTGCTTTACCGGGTGAGGCTGGCGCCGGTGACTGCGTTTTCATCTTGACGTCGCCGTCCTCGTCGCCGGACCCGTCATCCTCACTAGCGAGACCTACTGGGCTGTCCTCGTCCTCCGACTCGCTCGTCAGAAATTCGTCGCCATCATCCATAATTCGCGCGCGGACCTGACGCCGCTTTTCGTAGTAGACTGGCTTTTTGGAAGCAGCAGGCTTGGCCGGCGGCGTAGGGGACGCATATACTCTCGACAACCACAGGTAGTACTGTCGGTCCTCCACATTTGCCTCGATAGTACCCATCTGCAGCTGGACCTCCTTCTTTTTTTTCCATTCGTGCGAGCGGATCGCTTTGGTGATGTCGTCGATGCGGCGAAGCAGTTTCTTGGCGGTTGAGAGGGCTTCGATCATGCGTGACTTTAGTGCTCCGTCTCGCCGGGCCGAAGACCAGATGCTGTACTCCGTTCTCTGCAGCTTTGGGAGCTTCTTCAGCCGCCATCGGGTCTCCATGTCATGTATCGCGCCGGCAATGGTGGTGTCGACGACATCGGCATCGAGCATTGCGTCCTTGCGCAGCTGGAGATTGTTCCGTTCCTGGGCTTCCTTTTCCATTTCCTCCCAGGTCTCCGAGTCGTATTCTTCGTCTTCCGACTCTCCTAACGCGGGAAGAACCTCGTCTCCTTCTGGGAGCTTGGGTGTGGCGGCATACACGGTCATATGCCGCCGGCCCAGAACAAGAGCAGCCCGCTTTGGCTTCATGCTCCTCCGGTGAATCTTTTCCACCTGCAGCCGGCGGCCAGCAGGGATGGGCTTCGGAGCACCCCAGCCAAACTCGAGCGCGTCAAAGGACTCGGGAGGCTCGCGAAGGGGGTCGTCTGAGGGTAACAGTATCTCTGCGGGGAGCTTCCAGTCTCCAAGGTACGCTCCTGGTGCACTTGATTGCCACAGTTGCCCGGGACTGTCCATGCTCAACGGGCTTTGGCCGCTAAAGAGTCTTTTACTGGGCCGCGCCAAGGGTACAGCAGATATATTTGTAGGAGCCACCCTCTTCCTCTTCTTGGGAAGCTGGAGAGACTGGTTATTTAAAGCGGCCATGCCAACAACACCAGGGCTTAGGCTCATGTTTCTGCTCTGCCCCAGGTTCGCCAGGTTATCTGCAGCTAGTCGTGACAGAGCCGGCTCTGTCTTTCTGTCGGACGGGAAAAAGCTGCCGCTAGTATCGTTGGCCAAAGTTGCCTGGACACGCCCACTAGGCTCGTCATTGTCTTCCTTCCATTCCCGATACTTTGCGCTGCGGGACTGCAACAGCTGGATGGCCAGCTTCAGCGTGGCTTTGTGGGGAAACTTGGTGAAGCCGAGGTCGGTGCATAAGGTGTTGAAGAGGCCCGCCTCGACAGTGATCAGGTCCTCGCCTCCAAGGCCATGCTCGACGATCAACGCCTTCCAGGAATCCGGGTTGGGCCACTTGTCTGGCGCTCTTGCGGTCCAGGTCTGCTGGAGGACATAGAGTTCTTGCGCCAGCTGCTCTGGCGACCAGGTGAAAGGGTCAGTGCCCTCCCTGTCCTGATTCCAGCCGATGGACGTCATCGAGACGCTGTCTGTGTCGCACGGCCGCAGCACAGAAGTGAGTGCCGCAGCCAAACAAAACTCCGTATACCGTGCGTGTATATCTGCACAGGCTAAAGTAGGCTTGGCGTGAGACTAAAGTGAATGAAAACGACACAAGCTGCGGTCTATCCGCCTGGCAGATATGCAACAGCAGCGCACTTGCCACTTGCCCACTCGCAGACAGGCCTGCATAAACAGCGGCGGATGGTGACAATTGAGAGAAGGATAGAGAGTATGAAGCCGGCAGATTATGCAAGAGACTATGCAAATTAGAGGCCGTAGTTGCGTGAAGTCGAAGTCGGGCGAGCTAGACAAACGCACGGCCCAGATTGGCAGGATGTGGGGTGCCTAGCGAAGGGGGAGTGTTGACCGTAAAAAGGGCCGATATATTGTATGCCGTGGCCTCTGAAACGGGCCGTGGCCGAGGGCCGTCGAGAGGTGCCTGGCTGCGACTTCGTGCAGTGTTTGTTGTAAAGATAGCGATTAGCGATTAGAAACGCGGTAGAACCGCAAACGCGATTGGGCATTCTGCCATTGTTCACCGCTGTCCCAGACGGGCTAGACAGTGCGGAGTACTCTGTAAGCAACGTTTTGTGGGCCCCGGCTATTGGCCAGACCGCAGCCCGCTCACGGTCCGGCGGCCGCCGGTCTTGGCCACGACGTTCTATCTCTATTTCTGACCGAAGGCCTCGGCTTTCCTCGACCCATCTTTTGGCCCAAAGCCCTGCATGCCAGCCTGCGATAGATGGCCCGTCTTCGCCCCCAGGCGCGAAATCATCAAATCAAGACTGGACAGTGACAGAGCCGCATTTGGCGTCGCCGTTTCGGCTGCTTTGTAAGAACGTCGCCCTCCGGTCTCATGCGTTATCCACCGGCTCCTCCGCCTGTGAACGCGCTGTATTTACGACGTATCTTTCCTGGCATTTCCGTGCGGCCGCTTGCTGGTCCTAGAATCGCTGCACCGTCTCCAAGTCAACGTGGCTATTGCCCATCCGCTGCTGCTCTTTCCTTTGGCGTCGGCCGAGCCCCTCGCTCTTTCCTCGTCACCTCAATCACAGACTTAGCGCGCCTTACTCGGCCAATCCACGATCTCGTAATCGTGGAATCGTGGCCGTAGAATAGCCTCTCTTATCGGAATCCACACATATTTCTGTGCTGTAACGCAGTGACCGCCGCGAGCGGACAAAGGCGTTGATCGAGAGAGACCGCCGGGAAGCACACTGTCCCTCGCCTCTGCAACTGCCGCAGGTCACCAGCGTGACGACCAACGACACCCAGGGCTTCAGAGCACTTTCCGACATGGCTAAAGACGGCGATGTCTCTCTCTCTCGCTTCCAGGCCCAGGACGTCGCTTCGGCGTCAGGATACGTGCCCTCCAACGACACTATAGAACCCTTTGAGAACCCCGATCATCTCAACCACGCCGGTGCAGACGACTCCCAGGCCGAGGCCGAGACGGACGACCTTGACAACGACGTCGACGTTGGCCTTGACGACAGCGCCCGGTTCATACCCGTGCAGAAGCGCAGACGCGTCACCAGAGCCTGCGATGAGTGCCGCCGGAAGAAGATCAAGTGCGACGGGAAGCAGCCGTGCACGCACTGCGTGGTGTTCAGCTACGGTAAGCGAGCGCCGTCTGTTTTATATTGTTTATATCGCACAAGCAAGTGCTGGCTGACTCGGCATAGTTTGCACATATGACAAGCCGTCCAACCGGCGGAGGAACCCGCCACCGCAGTACATTGCAGCCCTGGAGAGCCGCCTGCATCGCGCCGAGATGCTCCTCCGCGAGTACGTGCCGAACGCCGATCTTTCCGACCCGAACCTGGATCACGCCGTGCAGCTGGAGTTTCGGAACCGCGAGCGAGCCAGAATGCATGCGGCCCGCCTCAAATACAGCGCGCAGATGCAGACCCAGCGCAACACGCACGACCAGCCGCCACAAGTCCCAGCGCAGCCCCAGCCGCTGGCACAGACGGGACCCGCAAGCCAGCACGGCCAGAAGGACAGAGACGGCGAGGCGCATTCCGGTGACGCAGACGAGTCGGACGGAGAGCAGATCCGCTCCATGATCGAGACGATCGGCCAGCTGGAGCTGAACGAGGGCGGCGAATACAACTTCCACGGCACGTCGTCTGGCCGCGTATTTGCGCGCCGCATGAAGGAGCACCTCGGCGGTGTCTCGGGCCACGAATCCCTGATTGTATTTCTGTCCAAGCCGCCGCGGCAGCCTAGCCTCTTCAGCCTCGATACCTCTCCCCCATCTGCTCACAGTTCTCACTCGAGCTCTTCCACTCCAGAATACTACGTCTTGCCGCCAGAAAAGCATGCCAGGTATCTGTGCTATCTCGCACTGAACTGCGCCACGTGTCTCCTCCGCTTTGTTCACATCCCGTCTTTCTACAAAATGTTTAACCGCCTGTATGAAAAGGACCGGTCACAGTTTGGCCCCGAGGACAGCAGACAGCTAGCCCTTTTGTATTCCGTGCTGGCACTCGGCTGCGTCTACAACGTTTCCAACGCTAGCACGAGTGACAAGCCCTACAAAGAATCTGTGGACGAAGGGTGTGTTCTGATTGATGAGACAAGGACGCCGGAAGTCTTCCTATACTGATTGGCGGTAGGATCAAATACTATACGGCGACACGGTCATTGATGCAGGAAGTCACCGAGTGTAGAGACCTGATGTCAATGCAGGCGCTTGTTTTTGTCATCTTCTTTCTGCAGGCGACATCGAGTCTGAGCAGCTGCTACTCGTTCATCGGCATTGCGCTCCGCGCAGCGCTACGCATGGGCTTTCACCGGAACCTGTCCCACGCAAAGGTATCGCCGATTGAGCACGAGTGCCAGAGACGTGTATTTTACGTGATCCGGCAGCTAGACACGTTTGTGTCTGCGCTGCTGGGCTTTCCCCTCTCGCTCCAGGTGGAAGATATCGACCAGCTGCTTCCAACAGAGGTCAACGATGAGTACATCACAGAAGATACAATCTTAAAACCTCCACCCGGTACAAATTCTTTTTATGAGGCATTCAACGCCCATGTACGCCTGATGGAAATCTTGAACAAGGTGATACGCTACATCTATCCCGTCAAGAGCATAGAGGATTGCGTGATGAAGGGGGACGGCCCCAATGCAACCTATCTGATTAGCTATACGCGCATCAAGACCATCGAGCGAGAGCTGCATGACTGGTCCGAGCAGCTGCCTAGCTTCTGGCGGCCTAGTCCTGTCGGGGACGATGAAGTTATACGGTATGGCCTCTTGTCGCAGGATCTACCTCCCGTCCTCATCTTGCGTGTCAACTGACCCCACATTTCACGTAGAGTGCGGACGCTGCTACGATTTGCCTATGCCCATGTGCAGATGATGGTTTACAGACCGTTCCTTCACTACATCGCGCCTCGCTTCTCTGACAAGAGAGGCAGCGATGAACGGTGCTACGCATGCGCGGAAAAGGCCGTCCGCGTGTCTCGGAATATAGTGGACATCGGCATGGAGATCCGCAAGAAGTCTGTTCTGAACGGCCCGTACTGGTTTATTCTTTTTACCGAGTTCTTCGCCATTCTGTCTCTCGTCTTTTACTGTCTCGAGAATCCAGACAAGCCCGGGACGTTTGAAATCATAAAGGATGCCATTGCCGCAAAGAAAGCCATGACCAGTCTCTCGAGTATGAGTCTGGCGGCAGACCGAGTAGCGGCTACACTCGAAGTGAGTGGTTCTCTGGTTTCCTAATTCTGCTTGGTTTTGTGGCTAACATCCGCCATAGTCGTTGGAGACGCTCTTCAAAAAAATGCCAAAGCAGGAGAACGAGACACGGCCAATGCCCCCCAACAAGAAACGATCAGCATCTTATGCCACAGAAGCATCGCCGGTATCTGTCCCAGACAAGAAGATCTTTATCAGCACGCCCGTGCAGCCGTCTGGAGAGCCGAATCGCGTATCCGGACCGGATAGTGTGTGGCAGGAACCACCACCCCAGATGCCGTTTGGCAGAGCCCAAAAGCAGCAACGACAGCAGATGCAGCAAGTACAGATGCACCAGCAAATACAGCAAATTCCACTACCGCCGCCGCCGCCGCAACAACTACCACCACAGCCGCCGCCGCCGCCGCAACAAGGGCAACCACCGCTACAGCAACAGCAGCCACATCTCGGACTTCCTGTCCAAAACTATCTAGGCAATATGCAAGGCCTGTTGCCCTTGGACCTTATGTCTGCGACAGGTAGCCCTGACTCCAATGAAGCTCGGCCAACCGGCCAGCAGTCTGTCAATAATTTTTCTCCCCCTCAGCACATATCGGTTGTAAACGGGACAGGGTCTGTGTTGGCTACTTCAGACGCACAGCCGCAGGCTACGGCTATGCTTACCAGCACGGTGAGCGAGCTAGACACGATGATGTTCTCGTCGGGCGATCCCTTTGCCTATCCGAACCAGCCACTATTGGACTTTGGCGCGCAGGGCATGGGCACTGGCGGTCTGGGAGAGGCCGGAGTGCAGTCACAACACCCCAATGCCGTGGGCCACCAAGCTCCCAACGGCGTCCAGTTTTTCCAGTCCAATATATATGACGGGATAGAAGGACAGTTACTGGGGCCAGTGCCAGCGTACCTCATGCAGGCACCAAGCAGTGCTCCTCTTGACCTCCCGGCGCATATGCAGTACAACCCGAGTGGCATCTTCTCGGTGGGCCAGCATCAGATGCAGCAACACGCGCAGCAGCAGCAGCCGCAGGGGCAGGGGCAGGGGCAACAGGGGCAACAGGGGCAGCAGCATAACAACTATCCGGGGATGTTTGTGAACAACTATCCCGACATGTTCTCGGCCCAGTACGGGCAGAGCTGATGCCGGCAAGAAGTGAGGCAGACCTTACAAGCAGTACTCTATAACTCCGTACAGATGGGGGCGTACAGCGTGTTTCTGGTGTAGTAGGGGCTGGCGGGTTGAGCCATCCACAAGAAACATACTCGGTGACTTTGTAGATGCACGCATGTCTACGAGTACAATCATGTGACCGGCTTGTGTTGCCGTAAGTTTGCTTGCCGGATGGCTGCATGCGTGGAATGGATGGGTTGCAGCTTCCAGAAGCCTGCGATTTCGCGCTTTCCCGCAACGGAAGGTGCCGCGCTCGACCGCTTTAACGCCCGCTATCTCTCCCCGGCGGAAGTAGCGGTCGAGCAGAGCGTCGTCACTGCCCGAAGCGGTCACGATTGAGCCGCGGCAAAAGCCGTGACAAAATACAGATCTGTCGAGTTTGGCGAGACTTGGCTTTTGTCGTCTGACGAGGACGTCTATCGACGGCATAAGAGCACAGATAGGAGCTCGGCACTGACAGGTCAAGTACGAGTAAGATACAGAGTGCACCAAGTACCATTACGAGTTACCTCTCGCAGCTCTGTAGCCACAGAAACTGGGTGGGGCGGCTTATCTCCACTAATACTTCTACCAAATACGGAGTAATGGATTCCACGGCAGATGATACGAGACGACGAGTACTTGTACCTGGCATCGCCGCGATTGCTTGCGCCATGGTTACTTGCTACACGCGCGTACGCATCCGCAGCACAGCGCCATGAATGCCGAACAGCAAAAGGCCCTTGCGGCCGCCCGGGCGCGGCCTGTGGACCACAGCATGGTCTTTGTGGAGGAATTCGATGCGATGTAAGTGAGATGGCGAGCTGGCGACACAGCAGATGGCGACAGCGAGATGGCGCAATGGCTCTGACAGACCAGGATGATCGAGCTGCGTGTGCCGGCGGACGAGAGCCGGGCATGGGGGGCGGCGACAGTGCCTGCAACGGCTGCGTCGAGGCCGAAGACGAAGAAGACCCCAAGAGCGATGCCAATGCCGAAACCGACGACGAAGCCGCCGACAATGACGCCAACCTCCGGCGAGAAGCTCAAGTTCCCCGGTGCGTCCTGATGCGCCCCGGCGTCCGGCCAGTGCTATTGCTAACTGCCACAGCGAAGCTGCACGCCCGCAAAGTGGCCAGCGAGCTCGGCCTCAAGGACGGCCTCATCTACCTGCCGGGCCTGCCGGGCCTGCTCTTCGAAGACTCCGACATGGGCCCCCAGTTCCGGCAGAGGCGGTAGTACGTGTGGCCGCCTCCTGCCCTGCCCCGGCTGCGTGCCGTCTGCTTCCAAGGCTAACGCGAACGTGGATGTGCAGCTTCTACTATCTCGGCGGCGTCGACTTTGAGGACTGCGCTGTCACCTACGACCTGGCCAGCGACAACCTGGTGCTCTGGGTGCCCTACATCGACCCGCGCCAGGTGCTGTGGTACGGCACCAGCCCGGGGCCCGCAGAGTGCAAGGATGCCGTGGACGTCGACGACGTGCGCTACACGCAGGGCCTCGACAGCTTTCTGCGGACGCGCCTGGGCCTCGGCAGCGCTGCCGCCGGCACGCTCGGCGCGTCGGTTGGCAGCAGCTTCTGCCGCGACCGCCACAACGGTCGCCTCGTCGGCGCCTCGCTGCCGCCGCCGACGCCGCTGCTGGTCCTGCATCCCGACCAGGCGCCGGCGTGGCTGCAGGCGGCGGCTGGCGCCGAAATCGACGCCAAGCGGCTGCTGCCGGCCATGGACGCCGCGCGCGTCGTCAAGACGCCGTACGAGATCGCCAAGATCCGCCAGGCCAACGCCATCAGCTCGTCGGCACACCGTGCCGTGATCCGCAGCCTCAAGACGATGGCCAACGAGCGCGAGATCGAGTCGCTGTTCCTGCACCACTGCAATGCCGTCTTTGGCGCCAAGCACCAGGCCTACGGCGTGATCGCGGGCTCGGGCGCCAACGCGGGCGTGCTGCACTACTTTGCCAACGACGAGCCGCTGGCCGGCCGCCAGCTCGTCTGCCTCGATGCCGGTGCCGAGTGCGACCTGTATGCGTCCGACGTCACGCGCACATTTCCCATCTCCGGCACGTTCACGCCCGAGGCTGCCGTCATCTACGCCGCCGTCGACCGCATGCAGATCGAGGTCTTTGAGCGGTTCCGGCCGGGCGCTGCGTTCCGCGACCTGCACCTCCATGCGGCGCTGGTGGCGGCCGACGAGCTGCTGCGCATCGGCCTCTTCCACGGCGGCACCGCGCGCGAGATCCTGGCTGCCGGCACCGTGGCAGCCTTCTTTCCGCACGGGCTTGGCCACCACGTCGGTCTCGAGGTGCACGATGTCCTGTCGTCGGATCTGATGGCGCGCGCGCCCGAGGCCGCCGCTGCTGCGGATCAGGAGCACGAGGCGCGCCGGGCGGCGGCGGCGGCGGCGGCAATCGCCTCGGCTGCGTCCGCACGCCCCGTCGGCCGGGGCACCAATGCGGGCGGCAAGCGGCTGTTGGTGTCGCCGCAGATGTACGCGACGATGGTGCGCGACGCCGATGCTGAAGCTCAGTCCAAGGACTCTGTGAAACCGGCGGCAGCCAAGTCTGGCGCGCAGAAGAGGCGTCTGCTTGAGCCGGGCATGATTGTGACCGTGGAGCCGGGCATGTGAGTATTGTCCATTGTGTGGTCCCCTTTCTTGCAATTGCCAAGCTGACTGATTAGCTACTTCTGCCGTCCGTATATCGAGTCGTTCTACCTCTCCGACCCGCAGCATGCACGCTTCATCAACACCGAATTGCTGGAGCAGTACTATGACGTGGGCGGCGTCCGCATCGAGGACTGCCTGCTCGTGACGCAGGACGGCCACGAGAACCTGACAACAGCACCCAAGGGCGAGGAAGCTCTGCGGATCATTAACGGAAAGTAAGCAAAAGGCCGTCTGGAATAGAGCCGCTTATAGTGCAGTACGATGTACGATGTTCGATGTCCGATGTAGTATGGAGGCAGTGCAGAAATCGCATAGTATACTTCTGCTTCTTTTCTTGCCTCGCCATTCGATAATTCACTTCCAATTGAAGACAACCCTAGCCAAAATACAACACTATGGAAAAATCAACCAGCGCCATGACCCAGAACTAGAAAACGCGACTCGTAGGTACAAAACAGGCGCAAACGGTGTAGCAAGCCAAGATCGCCGCCCATGCTATCGCTCTAATCGCTCAGCGCTCGTCGCTCTCATCTCGCCGCATCACCCCATGCATTTTTATGCTGCGTGGAACGAGTCGCCTACAGGTACTTCTTGGGCGAGTTGGCCTTGCGTCGCTTGTAGACCAGGTAGGAGGCGACGAGCAGGAGCTGGCCGCCGACGATGACCAGGATCAGGCGGCTGTGGCCGGGGTGGCGGAGCTGCTCGGCGAGGCTGTCGTGGTGGTTGTCGAGGCGGCCGGAGACGTGGTACTTGAGCGAGTTCTCGGTGCTGGCGAGGGTCTGCTTCAGCTCGCGGTTCAGGGTGCGCATGTCGCGCTCCATCTTCTCGAGCCTGTCCTCGATGGCGTCGAGGCGGGCGAGGCGGCCCAGCAGGTTCTTGAGCTCGCCGAGCTGCATGGAGACCTCCTCGTGGCGCTGCTCGCCGACGCCGTTGACGTTGGCGATCTGCGAGAAGATGGTGGACAGGTGGTGGTTGACGCTCTGGAGGCGGTTGTGCAGGTCGGCAAACTGCTCCTTGGAGCTCACAATGGACTCGGCGTTGGCGTCGGGCAGGTCCTTTTCGTACTCGCCAATGTCGGCGCCGCGGCGCGCGGTGACGCGATGGGGGTCGGTCGCGTACGTCTGCGCAAAGGTGTCGTCGTGGGCCAGCGGCTCGCCCGTCATGACGACGACCTTGAAGATCTCGGCGGCGTCGGGCACGTCGGCCGACGCCGCCGTCACGCCCAGGTAGTAGCCGCGCGGGATGAAGACGTCCTCGCTCGCAAAGCACGGCGCGCCGTCGACCTCGACGGCAAACGTGCTCGCCGTCTGGCGCACCTTGATCTGCGACGGCCGCCCGAGGTTGCGGTAGGCAAAGGCGCACTGGCCAAAGGCGAGCCCGTCGAGGCTGCTGAGCGCCTGGAAGTCGCGGCTGCCGTCGCTGAGGTAGCCGCGCAGCGCGCCGTCCGACGACGACCCCGACCCCGACGGGCCCGTCGTGTCCAGCACCAGCACCAGCCCCTCGAACCGCTTCGCCGTGTACGCGCTCGCCGTGCCCACCACGCTCGGCCCGTCCCGCGCCAGCCAGATGTTGAGGTTGCCGCTGCCGCGCTCCGGCCCGCTCACGCGGAAGTCCACGTCCGCCGTCCAGTGCACGTGCTCCAGCGGGCCCTCGGACCAGACGGCGCCGCGCTGGCCGCCCGGCGCGGGCGCGCCCGGCGTCAGCACCAGCTTGTTCGACAGGATCTCGGGCTTCTGCGGGCTGCCGAGCAGCTGGAAGTTGGGGATGCCGCGGGCGCGGTCGGGCGTGATCCTGGGCGGTCAGCAGGCGGTCGTGCGGTGGTGCGGTCCGCTGTCTCCCACTTACCGGCCAGAGTGGCCAAAGCTGAGCTCGTTGACGAGGAACTGGGCGTGGGCGGCGCCGGCAACGAGGCCCAACGCCAGGGACTGTGTGGACAGGCGCATAGCTGCGGCGCTGTGGTGTACGCGGGTGGCGAGGAAGCGGCGCGGGCAGAGGAACCCAAGACGCAAAAGAGAGAGACGAACTGGCCAGCCAGATGGGTGCTTGTTGCGGGAAATGTCGTTGTCGGCCGGGCGTTGAGGACAGCTTGCAAAGGAGAGATACGACGATGGAACAGCAGACCGGTAAAAACGGGCCGGCGTCTTTTTAGCACGGACGGGCTCAATGGGGCCACAGAAGCGCGCGAGATGCTCCAGTCGGCGGTCGACTCCGTACTGCGGCGAAATAGCTGGCAGGCAAGCTGTTGTGTCGTCGAGAAGGGGTCGGCACGGAGAGACTGTCAACACTCGTCCTTTGGACTGCCTCGACGCTAGTGGGAGCTTTGGCGCGAAAGGCGCTAGCTTCTCGTAAAGCTCCGTATTTGTCGCCGTTTGACCCGTCTGGTGGAGGCGGCGGCACACAAGATGAGACAGCAGGCTGTAACGAGAGGAGAAGTGGCTCTGAGCGCGCTCGTAATACCCGTATCGCGTACTCTGTACTCATAAAAGCGCCAGCAGCCAATCAGAGAAGCTGCCTGACATTGCTACGTGACACGTACAGACATCGTCGATGTGGCTGGTGATGACAGCTCCTGTGGCGTCGAGCAAGCCGCGCTAAAACGAGCTGCCATTGCCAAATTTCCGGACAGCTACATCGCAGCCAGCAGCCAGCAGCCAGCCAGGTCAACCAGACACACAGCGACGCCGTTGCGCGGCGTACGAGTAGCCATGGCGACCGAAGTGTACCCGACCATCGGGCAGTGCGCGCTTGTGGCGGCCGCCTTCAAGATCCTCCTGTTTCCCGCATAGTAGGTCGTGTCTCGTCTTCTGGTGTTCTGGTGTTCTGGTGTTCTGGCGTTCTGGTCTTCTGGTCTTCTGGTTTGCCGCTGACGACCAGCAAATCGACCGACTTCGAGGTGCACCGCAACTGGCTTGCCATCACGCACAGCCTGCCGCTATGGGACTGGTACTACGAGAGCACGTCGGAGTGGACGCTCGACTACCCGCCGTTCTTTGCGTACTTTGAGTGGGTGATGTCGCAGGTGGCCTTTCTCGTCGACCCCCTGATGCTGCACGTGCGCAACCTCGGCTACGACAGCTGGCAGACGGTCTACTTCCAGCGCTGGTCGGTGATCGTGTCGGAGCTCTTCCTCGTGTACGCGCTGCAAAAGTACGTGGACTCGTGCCACGGCCCGGCAGCGCGGCGCGCCGGGCAGGCGGCGGCCATCTCGATCCTACTCTCGCCCGGGCTGCTGATCATCGACCACATCCACTTCCAGTACAACGGCGTCATGTACGGCATCCTCATCTACTCGCTGGTGCTGGCCAAGAAGCGGTCGACGCTGCTGGGCAGCGGGCTTGTGTTCGCGGCGCTGCTCTGCATGAAGCACATCTACGCGTACCTGGTGCCGGCGTACGTGGTCTTTCTGCTGCGCGCCTACTGCCTGTCGCCCAAGTCGGTGCTCCGCGTGCAGTGGCTCCACTGCATCAAGCTCGGCGGCGGCATCGCGGCCATGGTCGGCGTGGCCTTTGGGCCGTTTGCGCTGCGCGGCCAGCTGCCGCAGATCCTGAGCCGGCTCTTCCCGTTTGCGCGCGGCCTGTGCCATGCGTACTGGGCGCCGAACATGTGGGCGCTGTACTCGTTTGCGGACCGCATTCTGATCCACGGTGGGTTTGTTTTATTTTGGTCTTTTGTCTGCTTTTCGTTTTTTCGTTCTTTGGTCTTTTGTCTGCTTTTTCGTCTTTCCGTCTGGTCTGTCCGGTCTCCGTGGCTAACAATCCAGTCGCGCCGCGCCTGGGCTGGAAAGTCAGGGCAGAGGCGCTCCAGAGCGTGACGCGCGGTCTCGTGGGCGACACGGCCTTTGCGGTGCTGCCCGACGTCAGCCCGCGGATGTGCTTCGTGCTGACGCTGCTGGCGCAGGCGGCGCCGCTGCTGAAGCTGCTGGCGCAGCCGACGTGGGACAACTTTGTCGGCGCGCTGACGCTGTGCGGCTACGCGTCCTTTCTCTTTGGCTGGCATGTGCACGAGAAGGCGATCCTGCTGGTGATCGTGCCGTTCAGCCTGCTGGCGCTCAAGGACCGGCGGTACCTGAGCGCGTTCCGGCCGCTGGCCGTAGCGGGTCACGTGTCTCTGTTCCCGCTGCTGTTCACGCCGGCCGAGTTCCCGATCAAAACCGTGTACACGGTGTTCTGGCTGGTGCTGTTCCTGCAGGTGTTTGACAGCCTGGCGCCGGCGTCGACGCGGGCGCGGCTGTTCCTGTTCGACCGGTTCAGCACGCTGTACATTGCGATCAGCATCCCGCTGATTCTGTATACGTCGCTGGTGCACCAGGTGGTGTTTGGGGCGCAGTACGAGTTTCTTCCGCTCATGTTTACGAGCTCGTACTCGGCGATCGGGGTGGTCGGCAGCTGGGTGAGCTTCCTAGTGGTCTACTTTGCGTCGTGAGGCGACAGGCGAGATAGGAGATATACAACGATACGGTATGCCGTAAAGACAGAGCCATCAGACGGCCAGCACAAGCACAAGCACGGACGGACTAAAGAGCGAGACAGTAGGCGAATTCAGGAGGGCACTTTGGCCGGGCGAGAGCCGGCTGGCAGAGAATGAGAGGGCAGCAGAAAGACGAGGCTGGCGAGGCGCAGCGCCGCAAACGGCCGCGCCGGGCAAAATGCAGGACAGCGGCATGGCGGCACGGCGGGCTGGGGAGGTCGGCGGGCCGGCGGGTGGTGTAGGCGAGCCGCCGTCCAGCGGGCGCAGACCACCTGCAACCGGTGGGCGGCGATCTGACGGGGCCCCTCCTTGTGTTTGAGGGCACTGTTTGCCGTGAAAACTAGAGGTGAAGTCGGCGGGTGGTCGAGATCACGTGGGAGCCCTAACCATATATGGCTAGCGCATGTGTCCCGTCGATTAGCAGCCACATTTTCTCGCGAGGGCCTGCAGAATGCAAGGCTGAGAAATTGCTACTAACCACCTCTCCCGCGCACTATTACGTATGTACGGAGTACGCACAGCGTGCGGCCGTCGTAGCGCAGACCTGCCGTCAAGCCGCCGCGGCAAGTTGGGCCGACAGCAGCAGCGAGAGACGGGCAGCAAGTGGGCGACAGCATCGGGCTGGCGATGCAGCGGACAGCAGAGCCGCAAGACGTCGGGATTACGTAATGGGATGGTGAAGCTGGATAGGCCTGGCGTAGTAGTCCTCTCCGTAGCATGCAGCAGGCAGAATGGTGATGTGGTGCAAGACAGTAGCCAACAATGTAGCCGACAAGACGCAAGCGTTGGATGGCAATATGACGGGACCATGACTTCATCCGAACAGTACAAGACCTGCGGATGGAGGGCTTGAGCACGGAGGAATACTGCGTCACGTACCCCGTATTGCAAGGAAGCGAGCAAGCCAACGCAGGAGAATCGTGGCGGGCGCTGGTCCTTGCGTCAGGGGGGGTGGAGGCGATGGAGGCAGCGGGCTGGGAGGCGCCGGCAGATGGTGGCAGATGGCGGTACGAAGCATCCCCGATTGGCGGCTGCCCAGCGATCGGAAGGGGCTACGGCCGGAAGCGTCGGGCGCGCGTGGGCGACGGCGACGGCGCCAAAGCCGGCCTTGCGCGTACTCGCCGGAAAGCGGTGATCGCGCGGAGCAGAACGAGTACCCGAACGTGCGGGTGCGGCGCGTGGAGAGACGTGCAGCAGCGGCAGCGGGCGGGACGACAGGGAAAGGGAAGAAGGGGGCGGGCAGACAAGCGCTGCGCGGCGGCGGACGGACGGCGCTGGCGGGCGGGACGGGCGCGAGACAGCAGGACCGGCGGCCAGGCAATCGCGGCGGCACGGATGGCTACGCAGACCACGTACGGCGTCATGCCTGTAGGCGGTGCCGGCTTCACGCGAACCGGCCTCTTTGCACGGAGCAGGGCAGCAGCCGAGAAGGACGAATGGCGCCAGGCGGTGGGGGGCCCACACCGCGGGAGCGGTACCTTGCGCTGTCCGTTCTGGGTCGGATTGAACTGTTTTTCCCACTGCGTATTCTTCTTTTATTTGTCGATTATTTTAATGGACCTGGCAGCACCGTGCTCCGCAGGCGGCCAGCACATTCTTGCGTGGACGGAGTAGATTCCACGGGCGCCGACGACCGTCCGCACGCGTCTGGCGTACGGAGTACAAGCGTACTCTAGAGTACGGAGTACAGCGCGCCGTCTCCGCGTCTCCTCTCGGGGTCGCCTCCTGGTGCCGCCATTCGACTTCGCTCGGCCTCGTTTTTTCCCATTTGTTTTGCATTTAATTTTATTCCGTCCCCTGGGCCCACCCGCTCGCTGCTCGGCTCGCCCTCCTCGCCTGCGCCGCCGACCACGAGTCCTCCTTCCTCGCCGGCTGCTCTGGCCGCCACCGCGCTCTCCATCTTGCAACGCGCAACGCGCCACGCACAACGCGCATCCTGCACCCGCTCTGCACGATACCGCAACCGCCACCGCAACCGCCAGCGCAGCGCCGCCGTTGCCTCCGTATCCGGCATCTGTGCAGCCTGCTTCGGCTCTGCTCGACCCGCAGCCTGCTCGACCTGGACGCGCTCCTGGTCGCCACGCCGCTTCGCTGCACTCGACAAATATCGCCGTCTGCCGCCGCCTCGCCGACTGCATAGGCTCGGCCGTGCCTGCCTCGCCTGTCGTCGTCTGCCGTCGCCTCCATCGCGCCTGCCCGCCGCGCGCCGTGTAAGTGAGCACGTCTCTGATTCTGCCACGCCCGTCCTGCCTGCCTGCCCTCTACCCTCCTGCCCTGCCTGCCTGCTCTGTCTCCTCCTGCCCTGTCTCCTCCTGCCCTGCCTGCGGAGCGCCGGCGCTCCTGCCCTGCCTGCCTCTGGCGCTCTTGCCTTTATCGTCCTGGGCGCCCGTGTTCCTGCCGCTTTGGGCCTGCTCTTGCCTCCGCTGCCTCGCCGTCGGCGCCGCCCTCGCTCCTTCCTCCACCGCCCACCCACCGCTCCGCCCCGTCCGCTTTCGTCCAGAGCAGCCAACTGGTCTCCCCACTCCCGCCTCGCCGCCTTCTGCCCTTCTCGCCGTCCATCCGTCGCTTTCACCCTCTCATCTGCATCCCCTCTGCATCGGCATCCTCCATCGCCTCCAGATCTCGCCCGCGGCCAGCACCCTGTCTCCGTGACGGCCTCCCTGCTCCCTGCTCGGCCTCCCTGCCTGCTCCCTGCTCGTGTCCCGTCCCTGCCCGCCGCACGGTCGGCTCTAGCCGTGCTGTCTCTTATCCCGGGCCTCACACTGGCCCCGGCTACTTGGCCTCCCGCCCGATTCCCACACAAACGCATGTACACCACCCCGACTAACTACACAACCCCCCCTTCCCCAATACCCACCTCCGTCTCCGAAAAATTTCCTACCTCCCACGTCGTCCTCCAACAAACCGCTTCTCCCATCTCTCCCTCCTCCACACCACGCGCAATCGGCTTCGCTGCTCGCGCCCTCATCGCGTCTTCCATCCGCCCTGCCATCGCCATCTTCACGCCTGCTCTGCCGCCGACTAACACGCCTCGCTCGACATAGACGCGCCGCACGAGCCGCAACACCGCCATCGCCCATCGCCGTCCTCTGCCGGCTGGCGGCCCTCGACCATGGTAAGCTATTGCCCTTGCTCGTGGCTCTGCACGCTCCGTCTTCCTCCCCGTCTCAATCGCCTCTCGCCTCTCACCCACGCCCGCTTCGCCCACCCGTCGTGCTCACGGCGCTCACGCACGTCCACATCGGCTCACATCGCCCAGGTACTGTTTAAACGCAAGCCGGTGCGCCTGGAGGCGCCGCCGCCCGCGCTCAAAGACGACCACGAGGTACGTGCTCTCGACCCTGCTCTGCTCTTCGCGTCCAGGCACGCCGAACATGGCGCATGGCCTTTGCGCTCGCGCATGCAATGAGCCTCCCGCCTCCCGCCTGCTGACACGCTCGCCTTCCTCTGCAGGTCTGGTACATACAAAAGACCGGCGAGATCTTTGCCACCTACGATGAATACCTGGCCAGGTCAGTGCCTCTTTGGTCGTTCCCCTTGCTCGTGCACGTCGTGCTCGTTCGTGCTCTGTTCGGCCTCTGCTTCTTTGGCCGTCTGTCTTTTTCTACTTGCCCTGTGTCGTTTCCCGCCAAGCTCCGTACTATTCTGCTATCATGTGCGCGCGCATGCCCAAGTCCTCCTGCCACAAACACATATACGCGCATCCCGGCCGCCCATCCGTCCCTCCTACACCGTGTCCATGCTGCAAGCTAACAATCCGCAGAATGGACTTTTACAAGCAGGTTCGCCTCCTGTTCCCCCTTATCCCGGCGAGACGGCAAAACGCCGCCTTATCGCGTTATCTTGGCCGATAGGCCGTGCTGGCCGTGCTAACTTGCCCCAACAGAAACGCTTCAACTGCCAGATCACCGGCCACTCCAATCTGTCCTTCTTTGAGGCTCTGGAAAGCGAGGTTCGTTCCTCTCTCCCTCCCCGATTCCAGCCCCTTTTGGCCGGCGGTCGTGGGTGTCTGCGTGCCAGCGTGCCATCGGACTAGCGCCCTGGGTGACACGGCGTCGGTCTTGGTCATGGCGCGTCCGCCCTAATACGTCGTATGGAGACTGTCTTATGGAGACCCTTTCGGAGAGCTAATCATTTTGTGTCCCGCCCACAATAGCGAGCCGGTGCTGCCGAAGTCGAGCAAGCCTTTCCCGAAGCCCTAAAGGGCCCCGTCCTGCGCCGCGTCCAGTTCCAGACCGTGTCGCGAATCGACACCCTCGTCGACCAGATCTACGACGAGTTCAAGGTCGACTACCACCCCGGCGAGGCCGTCACCGTCGTCCTCCTCGATGGCGAGCGCCTCCACGGCATCGTTCGCGACAAGACCCGATACGGCAGCAAGGTCCTTCCGGACGGCACCCTCACGCCACCATACACCCGCTACATTGTCAGCCTCGATGGCCGCCCCGGCGAGGAGGCCGTTGTCGAGGAGTCCAACATCTCCCGCGACCGCAAAGTCTTTACAAAATCGGTCCTGCGCTCCTTTATCAAGAAGACGGTCACCAGGGAGTCGTGGACCGGCGCCCCATGGCTCGTCAAGCACGATGTTGCCGAGCAATACCACATCGACACCAGGGTCCCCTCCAACCTGCTGTACAATACCAAGGTCCTCGAACGCAAGCAGATGCTGGCTCACCAGAAACGTATGCAGCAGCCGCACGATATCACCGGCCTGCTGAACAGCGGCCCCAGCAGTCCGGAATCCCCGCTCAATGTCGGAGGCGGCCTTCGCCTGCCCGAACTGAAGCCCGCGCCCAAGAGCCACAAAGCCAAGCACCTCCAGCTAGCCCAGCAGCAGAAACAGATGTCCCAGCAGAACGGCTCCTTGAAATCCCGCGACAATGGCTTCAACGCCTTCGCTCATCACGCCGAGCCTGGCCACTTTCAGCATCTCCCACTCCCGAACAATCCCTTCCAGTTTTCTCTCTCCATGCGCAACCAAACTCTTACGCCGCCCTCCCATGCCGCTCCCGAACTCCCAGCCGCACCGCCACCGCCGCCCCAGCCAAAGTACCCAATCGAAGACCTTCAGCTAGAGCCGAGCTCCTCTGTCCGCCCGCCCCTCCGGTTCTTGTGCTCCGACCCCCCCTCGACGACGGGCCACGATTCGCTACCACCGTTTGCCAAGGACATCCTCATGAAGTCCGTGGGGCCGCTGCTGGAAACCTGGGATTCGTTAAATGTCTACTGCGAAATATTCAAGCTCGATTCCTTCACATTCGACGACTATATCGAGGCACTGGCCACCACGAATAGTGAGACGCCAGTCCAGCTGTTTGACGAGATCCACTGCGCCGTTCTCAAGACTCTTGTTCAATCCGATGCCGAAGGCGGCGAAGTGCAAATCAGCCTTCCAGAGCTCGATGAGGAAGAGGACGACGCGGACGATGACGACAACGACGAAGATGACGAGCCCGAGCCCGAGCCGCAACCCAAACCAACCCGCGCTACGCGGAGCAGCATGGCGAAACTGGAGGCTGAGCGACTGGCTGCTGAAGCTGCTGCTGCCGAGCAGGAGAAGGAGGATGAGCCAGTCGTCGTGCATCGCGCAGAGGAAGCGCTAGCGAACTTTGATTGGATCGACGAACTGCGCAAAAGAAAGTTTCAGGACGGAGGCTGGCAGCTAATGCTGGTTGGCCTGCTCTACCAGCTCTCCAAGGACGAACGGCGCAAGGCCGTCTGTGAAGAGTTACTGTCCGAGATTGTGCCACCGAATGTCGAGGCGACAAAAGAGACGGTGCAGCAGCACTACGCAGCCCTCGACATCAATCGTCGCGTGCAGATTCTCCAAATCATCTGCATGTTGACTGTTGAGACAAAGGCCGTCCGCGGGTACATGGAAGACTGCAGCGAGCAGATGACAAAGTATCGCAAGGAGAAGATTGAGTGGCAGCGCGCAAGAAAGCAAGCGTACGTGGTACTTTGCCTTTACCTCTTTGGCTAAACTCTGAACTGACACTTCCCTTCTAGACTGGAGGAACTCAAAGCTTTGAACGATCAGCGCAAAATTCTTTTGCCGAGCAACCTGCCGCCTTCTCCTCCACAGGAGCCAAAGCACGATGTTGATGTGAAGATGAGCGACGTGGAGGATCTTTCGTCGCACGGCGAGAGCGACGAAGAGCATCCTACCGTCCGGGGACGTACCCTGCGTCGGGCCGACGACCGTGCCGCGGAGCGAAAGCGCAAGAGAGAGGAGGAGCATGAACGCAAACGGGAAGCCGAAGCTGCTGCCAAGGTACCTAAGCAGTCGAAGCAGTTCATCAAGCTTCTGCGAGACATTGAGAAGAAGGAAGCCGAGATCAAGAACTGCGAAGACGAAATTGCCACACTGGATAACGACCTGCGCGAAGCAGATTGCCCGCGCACGCGCGTACTGGGCAAGGATCGTTTCTGGAACCGGTACTACTGGTTTGAGCGCAACGGCATGCCGTATGGTGGACTTCCAACAAGCTCGACTGCGGAGGCCGATTACGCCAATGGCTGCATCTGGGTGCAAGGCCCCGACGAACTAGAGCGTGAAGGCTACATTGATATGGCGCCCGAGTTCCAGAACGAGTACAAGGCCAAGTTCGACATGACGGTCCCCGAACGCAAGAGCCGCGAAGAAGGCCCGACAAGCGTCTTCAACGCGCATCAGTGGGGGTACTTTTCGGAGCCTGAACAGCTAGACGCGCTGATCCAATGGCTTGACCCCCGCGGTTTCAACGAGCTGAAGCTGCGCAAGGAGCTCGTCCTATACCGCAGCAAGATCGCCACCCACATGGAGAAGCGCAAAAAGTACATTTCGCCGCCTGGTAGCGAGAGCAACGACGTCCTGGAGAAGGACAAGGACAAGCCCGCTGCGGGATCCTCTTCCAAGCGTATGAGCACACGCACTCGAGTTGCGGCGACGCCAGAGCCGTCTCCGCACGTTTTGCGCTGCGTGAACTGGACCAACAGCATGGCCATTGAAGACCTGGGCCATATCCACAGCGAGCAGCCCGCGCCAGTGCGTCCGCGAAAGCAGGGCCGCAAAAAGGAGGCGGCGGCTGCCCACGAGACGCCTGAGCCACCGCGGAAGAAGGCCATGACTCGTCAGGGAACCCGGTACAACTAACATCTCAAATACCTATGATATGATGCGGAGTATTTTTTCGTTTCAGCTGTTGTTCCTGTTATTTTTTGCTATTATACCCGGCGTCCTTTTTGATGGTCACTGGGGTTTCTTGCAATTACTTTTCTGGTCATTGGCTTACAAGCCTTCCGAGGCTCAGTGTATTGTATACAAGCACGAACGCCAACACATTACGCATAGAATGGCAAGGGGCCTTGAAGTTACCGGTGCATGGATGAAAGGAGCATAGGAGCGAAGGTTTTGGGAACTGCGTATCATTTATGGCAGAGGCAAGCAAAAGATAAATAGGGGCACAGCGTCGGTAGCGGCTTTATATCCCCTTTCTCTTGGATTTGATGTGCTCTTGTGTTTTCGTGCTGTCACTCATGTTTGATTATGGTCGTGCACGAGCAACTCACGGCATAGGATTAGAAAAAGCAACGTGGGATTACAGTTGTTACTTACCGCCATAGTCCTATGATTAGTGTCGGACAAGGGAACAGCAGCAAAACGGCGGCCCAACAAGGAGATCGCAGAGGACAACGCGACCAGCACATTCGAATGGGAACAAGCGAGCCGCACTTTGCACAACCAGAAGTTCTCTGTTTGCGTGTGCCTTTGAATGGGTCGACTGCAGATGGAACGTGGCAGAGCAAGGAAGGGGGACAATGAAGAAATCTGCAGCATGCAGCCGTGTCCTTGGTCGGGCCTGGCCAGCTTGTCTGGGGCGCTTGGCGGCCAAACGGTCGGTAAGGATGTCCAATTGTCAAGCGAGCTGGGCGGCCGGATCCTATTGACTGGCGGCACGCCTGAGCGCAGATGTCATCACAGACAACCGAAGCACGATGGCGAGAAGTTTGGGTGGCCAGTCACGGCCACGCCTTGACCTGCAGGCAGCCGTGCCCTCCTCGTTCGGAACAGCTTTGCAAGAGGGGCGCGTCGGCAAACACAGCATGGGACGAGCAGAACGACGTGGCATGTGCAGGCGGCTCTCTGGCGGGTGGTCCTGGCAGTGCCGTGTCTGTGCCGGTCTGTGGCATTGTGTGCGCCTGCGCACAAGGCGACGGCTGGCAGGCAGGAGGCGGCAGAACTTTTCGGCCAGCGCAAGCTGCGACACAAGCTCACCACGTACGCCCCAGGGCAGACGGCAAAGGCTTGCTTCACAGCTCACAGCTCACAGCTCACAGCTCACAGCTCACAGCTCACAGCTCGCTGCGCGCAAACCTCGAGGCCACAGACACACGGAACCGGCCAGCCCAGATCCTGCGGGAGCCTCCAAGGTCGTTCCAGGCGGACAGTCGGACCATGCTTCCGTCAACCGGCCGTTGCGGTGCCGTGGCATGCAGCACTCGGCAGGCCATCCAGACCGCCAGAAAAGCTCTGGTGCCTTGCATGTGGACTTGTCGCTGTGCGCCATCGACCATCGTGCAGACAGGCAGGCATCGTGCCGCTGGTCGGCTGGTCGACGGAATTCAGGGCAGAGCAGATGCATGGCAGCCCAACCAGCCACCCGCGGCTCTTCAGTACGGCCGGGCGCCAGCTGTGTCCGTCCGCCTGCCGGCGGCAGAAGTCTCTCGCTAGTCTCTCCTGGTCTCTCCGGTGGTCGCTGGATCTCCGGCGTTGCCTCGTCTCGCACGCACTGGGCTGTCGGTCCACGTGTAGCGCGCCAAGCTCACGTCCCACACGTGCACGCCGCCGCGTCTTTCTCTCTCGCTCTCTCCATCGTTGTCTTCCCGCTGTCGCACGCCGTTCCACGTCGTTGCTGGCAGTTCATCGCCCGGGACGTCCTCCCGTGGCCGTGTGCGTCACTCCTTTCTGCTCTGCCACCTGCTTGTGCTGTCTGCTTCTGCCTCGTCGTCTGCCTTGGCTGCTCTTCTATGGCCCATTCGTTTCGCTGCCGACTCAGCCGTTCCTCACATTTTCGTGCCGGCGTCTGTCAAATCAAAGATGCACAGCTTCCAGCTCGTCCCTGGCCGACACCTGGTGGCCTGTGCTTCTTCGTTTCTTTCCTTGTCCTTCTCCATCCTTCTTTATTCTGCAGTTTGCCCCTCGATCGCCTTTGTCTCTGGTTCTCTTATTGCATCGAAGCAGGCCCAGCAGCAGTGTCCCGTTCACCGCCAGATCGCGCAGCTCCGTCCAGCTTGGCCATACCGTATAGCATTGTGTGTGTGTCGGCGTGTCGGCTTTCTATATCTGTATTATATACCGGCCAGGAATTTCTTGTTCTTTCCGTTCGTCCTGACAGTGTTCCTGGTACTTGATTTTAGTTTGTTCCTCTTTCTCTTTTTGGCGACTTCCGTTTCAAATTTTCATGTTCTTACATCCTGACTAGGCCCCGAGTTGTGTACACACTTATTCTCCAAGGACGGAAAAACAGCATGCAGGAAGCCCGCCGATGACTGCGCTATTCGTGTTGTCGACATCGACTCGTGGACCGGTTTGACTGGAGCGAGACTGCCTGAGTGAGCTGCATCCTGACCAGACGGTTCTGTTTGCCGTGTCTTTCTCTTCAAAAAACACATCTGCGGGGCGAGAGTATAGGAGGGCAACCGGATCGAAGAAAGGACGGAGGACAGACAACAAAGAGAGACACAAGGGAACTTGAAGTGACAAAACAGAGCCGCACAGAGCCGCGCTGTGCTCGGGACCAGACCGAGCGGAAAGTGACGAGCTCTCCCACCACGCACTGCGATCGAGCTGCCTGCTCCCCCTCCGCCGGCAACATGGCCATGGATGGCTTGCCCGTCCTTGGACGGAACCCTCCCCGGGCCGCTTGTGATAGCCACGCGGCCACCGGCACTTCGGACGGCGGCTACCTCACTCCAGCGTCACAGCCTCCGACTCGGCCGCTCCCGCAGACAAACGTATATAACCGACCGCCGCCTCCATGGCTGGGTCATCCTCCACCCTACCAGCCTCAGATGCAGCGACAGCATAACCAGCAGCAGCAGTATCCGCAACAGTATTCGCAGTATTCGCAACAGCATCCGCAACAGCATCCAGATCCAGAGCATCCGTCAGACGTGCTGCCACTTCTCCCTCAGACCCAGAACCATTATCGGCCCGTCCAGGCTACGTCTCCCGGCCATAGATTACACGCAGGTGCTCCTGCCAACCAGCTCCTAGCCAGCAGCCATACACAGCCTTCTTTTACTCGCTCTTCTCAGGAAATCGCTGGCGAAGCTGGCCGTAAAAACTACCATTCCGGCATACCGGCTACAGGTCCCGGCACTTGGCAGCCAGCAGCTGCGCACTCTATGATTTACTCCTTACCCCACACAGAGGCAGAAGCAAGGTCTTCCAGCTCGGTCGCGATGGAACGCCACGGCTCGCACCAAGGGTACCCGGCTGCCGGAAGGACAGAGGGCAGAGTTCCCGGCATCAGTAGCCACGAGGCTCAGGTGGAGGGACCAAGCGGCAGCAGGAATGACCTGGCATCCCCGGGCTCCCAAGGCTTCCAGGTCTATCGTACTGCATCTGGAGTCCCATATAACCTAGGGAGCAGCTTCCCACCCTCTCAGCAGTGCCCGCCCTTGCAGCGTGTGGCACAGCCGACCGTGTCCGAGGACCTTTCCTACGCAGCCTCCCACGCGACCACACCCATAGCTACGCACGCACACCTCTCGCCTGCTCATACGATGCCGTCTTTTACGCCGCACCGTTCTTTGGTCCCATCTTCTCTCCAGCGGCCACTGACTCTGTCAGTGGACATTCCCAACCTCACAGACTTTGTTGGCTATGTCATTGACCGTGGTGATGGACGCTACACCCGCCTCATTCCTGCTGATGAGCTACCGCCTCTGGAAGGCATCCCGTCCTTCCAAATGGACTGCTACCGCATGATCGTACTGAAAGATCCACAAGATATTCCGGGCTCTAGAGGCGCAGGAAGCACCAGGCTGCCGCTCATCCCATTCCAGGTAAGTTGATTGATCTCCCGCCTACCCGTGTCTTTGATTTTTGCTTGACACCGGGCTTACCCTCTATCCGCAGTCTGAGCCAGCGCTTCCTGTGCGAATTCCCACGGCCCCGATAGCCCATCGCCAGACGGGCCGGAGGAACAAGATTTACTGCGACAAGTGGGTGCATGAAGGCGTCTGTGCCTTCACCCAGCAAGGATGCAAGTTTAAGCACGAGATGCCGCATGATCGCGCGACCCAGAAATCGCTTGGCCTGTTCCACGGGTACCCAGCCTGGTACAGGAAAGTGCAGAGTGAGGATACCGGCAGTGCTCGCAGGCTGACCGAGTCCGACGTCGCGGCCAAGGACACTGCCGCGAGCACGAGCCGCACGCTCCGTGCCGGCGGTGCCGGGGCAGCGGCATTCGGCAGTCAGCCCTTTGCCCAAAGCACTCGAACGGGTGCCAGCGCGGGCGAGTCGTGGAGATTTAGGCCGGACGGCGCATCGTGGCGCCGTCAGACGGACGTGGTCGACACGGGCGAAGGGGACGCCAAAGCCAGCGCCCATGTTGAGCCAAGCGGACACGAAGAAGACAGAGCCGGCGCGGTCAGCGGGCTGGTGTCGCTGCTGGACCTTGGCTACGGCGGTCGCGGCGCACCAGGTGCTCTTGAGATGGACTACCGCCGTGGCTCGCGTCCGAACATGGCGGACAGGACAACGTCGGCGGGGTTCCGCCGCGATTACGGACCCATTGGTCCTCCGCAGTCTTCCCAGACATCGCCTGCCTTGCGCAGCGACTCGGAGTGCGGTCGGATTTTCCCGTTTCCGCCCCTTACGGATGAGCGCCAGGCTGCCCATGCTCGCAGTCCGTCGGAAGAGAACGTTGCAAGAGGAGAGCGTCCCTAGCGCGACAGTCTCGGCCCGAGGAAACAAAAGCCGATGACCTGTTTGGTTGCTTGCAACATGTTTGGTTGCTTGCAACATGTTTGTGTGCGGTGCGTTGCGCTTTGAATGCGCTGGCCTGGAGGCGGATATCTCGCACCTCGAACGGAGTACAACAGGCAGGGGAGGCAGTCTTTCCCATGCAGAGGAATAGACAGGCGTTGCAGCGCCGACTGTAGACAGGACTGGAAATATAGACAGGCGCGATGTTGGGACTGGTTGTGCTTTCGCCATGGCAGGACCAAGGCGGTGCGGTGGTGGCTAGAAAGCCGCCAATCTTTGCATTTTCTACTTTCTACTCCATGCTAGCAACTCTAATTCAACGAGCGAGACGGAACGGTCAAGATTCGGCCATTAGCGCGTGGTGACTAATCTGTCAGAATTCTGTAGTACGTCAAGCTGCAATGTGGCTGAGCGTCAGCCACACGCACCTACTGTAGCGAGAGGCGGGGCAGCTTCTGGAGCTGGAAGCATCGACGACGGCACCTGCCTGCCGCCTTGCCGTATAGTATCGCGTGCCTCGTCTCCTTTCGCTGCAACGGACCGCGCCCGGCTGCATCACGGACCAGACAACATACGCACGAGCGAGCCACCGGCAGCGAACCGGGCCAGGCCGGCACAAGCACGCGCCAGCCGTCGTGACCTCTGCGACGCCACAGTGAATTGGACCATTTCAGCCTTTGCCTTTCTTCTGCTCTCTGCTTTCTCCTCTGCTTTCTCTTCTTCTTCTCTGCTCTCTGCTTTCTCCTCTTCTTCTCTCTGCTCTCTGCGCTCGTCCTCCTCGAATCGGCCCGCCTCCATGGACCGCTGCGCCCCGGTGCTGCTGGGCTTCCCGCCCGAAGCAGTGGCGCCGGCAAACGACGACGTCTTTGACCGGCAGCTCAAGCAGCACATTGTCCGCGTGCAGAACCTGTTCAGCGCGTCGTCCGCCGTCATCGCGACGCACGCCGGCGAGCTGCTCAATGTGCGCCTGTCCCCCCGGCCGGCTTCGTCTGCTGCGGCTAACACGCGTCTAGCTGCTCGATCCTGCCGTCCACACCTACTCGTACCTCTCCCTCCTCGACACGATCCTGCCCGGCGATGCCGCCCTCTACGCCACGGCCGAGCCGTTTGTGACGGACAAGATCACGGCGTTTCTCGTGACCTTTGATCCGCGCCAGGTGCGCTACGTCGGCGCGGCCTTTACCCATCTGTTCACGGCCGTGGCGTCCGGCAAGATCATTCCGGTATGTAGCTTGGCGCGAGTAGTGCAGCAGGCCTCCGAGTCGTGCAGCAGGCTAACGGCTACAGGCGTCTGTCGCGGTCGAGGTGCTCACGCGCGCTCTCGCGCGGCTCGAACCGTCCGGCACGATGCTCACGTCGAACCACCTCGCCCTGGCGCGGCTGGCATACCACACGAACCAGGCGGCGGCGGCGCTGCCGGTACTCGGCAAGGACATGGTCTTCTTTCCCGGCATCGCCACGCACCGGGACGCGGACCGGCTCTGCAGCCTCGCGCTGCCGCCGACCACGTACATCACCAAGGACACGGGCCTGACGCTGCCGCTGCGGGCGACGCAGGTGCTCGAGTTCGACCACCTCGTCGGCCTGCTGCACCTGTCGCGGCGCCACTGGGCGGCGGCGCATGCGGCCTTTGCGCGCGTGGTCTCCTTCCCCTCGCGCGACGGCGGCGTGTCCCGGATCATGGTGGAGGCGCACAAGAAGTGGATTCTGACGGGCCTGCTGGTGCACGGCCGCGTCGATGCGGCGCCCGAGAACACGGCCGGCGCCGTGGCCAAGGTGTGCGCGACGCTGAACAAGGCGTACGCGCAGATGGCCGAGTACTTTGCCGACGCCAAGGCGCAGGCACTGGTCACCGAGGCGGAGCTGGCCGGCGACGCCGTGGCGGCCGACGGCAACCGCAGCCTCGTGCAGGAGGTCCTGGCCGCGTACGCCAAGTTCAAGATCGTGCCGCTGCGCAAGGCGTACGTCCAGATCCCCATCGCGGCGATCCGCGCCCTCCTCGGCGACGAGCCGTCCACCGTGGCCCTGCAGAGCGATGCGAGCGTCGCCGCGCTGGTGCAGGAGATGATCGACCAGGGCATGATCCGGGCCGTCATCCACAGCCCCGACGCGACACCGGCAGCCGCACCAGTAACAGCAGAGACCGCGCCAGAGACAGCGCCAGAGACCGCACCAGAGACCGCACCAGAGACAGCACCAGCCTCCGCGCCAATAGGCGCCTACGTCGAGTTCCTCTCCGAGGCCGACATGGGCGAAGCCGGCTTCGCCCGGGCCATGAAGGCCGCCGTGGACCGGATCCGGCTGCTCAAGGACATGTACGGGACGGCCAACGAGCATCTGAGCCTGAACCGGGACTACCTGCGGCAGGTGATCCACGACCAGAAGCGCGAGCGGGAGCTGGGCGAGCGGGAGGCCATGGGCGGGCCCGTCGGCGGGTCCGGGCACTGGGACGGGACCATTGACGACGACGAGGACCTGATGAACGAGCCGCTGCTCGCCGCATAGGAAAGCTGGGTGCAGCGTCGGCTCGAGGGCTTGTAGGCCGCATCGCGGGCAGTGGTGGCGCAGTGGTGGCGCAGTGGATGACATGATATTGCCGCATTACATAATCTTATCGCATACAGTGAATCGCCCAACAGGGCCCGAGATCCGCGCAGCCAGCGAGCCCGTGCAAGTCCCGTGCTCTCCTCCACCCGCCTACAGGCTGAGCTGCTTGATGAGCTCGGCCAGCCTGTGGCCCTCGGCCTTGAAGTCGAGCGGCGTGGCGCCGACGATCTGGTAGCGGATGCGCTGGACGTCGCCAAAGGTGTCCATCTTGGCGCGCACGCGAAACGAGTACTTGCGGCACATGGCCTTTTCAAACTCGGCGGCGAAGGCGGCCTCGTCCTCCTCGTGCATCTGGGTCAGCTCGCTGGCGGAGCGGCCGTTCATGATGAGGCGGCCGACGTCGTCGAAGCAGGTCAGGAAGAGCTGGCCGGTGTGGTCGTTGACGTTGAGCATCATGGTGTAGCGGTAGACGGGCTCCGGGTGGTTGACGTCGCACTTCTCGCAGCGCCACGTGCCGTCGCCGTTGCTGACGACCTTTTTGTTGCAGCCGTCGGTGCGGCAGGCCGGGTACGCAAACGTCTCCTGCTTGATGAAGACGACGGTCGCCTTGAGCGTAAAGTAGGCCGCCTCCTCCATGCCCAAGTTCTCGTCGCGCACCTGCGCCAGCGTCTTGACCGCGTCGGCCCGGCCGCCCGCGCCGCCGCCCGCCGCCAGGCTGTTGTGCGACGCAAAGGTCTCGCTGCGCCCGGCCGCGTCGTACCAGCCCTTGAGGTGGTGCGCCTCGGTGATGTCCGGGTCCACGGCCATCAGGCCCGACGAGAGCAGCGACAGCGACCGCCCGCCAAAGTCGGACACGCGCACGCCCTTGAAGGCCACCACCGACTCGGGCTTCGCGTCAAAGGCCACCGCCGTCTTGCCCCACACCGTCGTCCGCACCGCGAAGCCGCTGTCGTCCACCAGCGTCAGCTCGCGCTTCTCGTACGGCTTGCCCGAGCTCTTGGACGTGATCGACGACACCTCGCCGACGTCCTTGAGCACGCCGATCACGTCCACCACCGCGTCCTTCTCGACCGTCTGCAGCGCCTGGATCGTGCAAAAGGCAAACTTCATCTGCGGCACGCTGGCCTGGTCCTCGGCCTTTTCAATCTTGGTGTCCCGCTCAAAGGCCAGCTCAAAGTCGTTGGGCAGGTTCGAGAACTGCTTCTTGGCCAGGTTCACGCGGCACGGCGTCGAGATGTAGTAGACCTGGCCCTCCTGCAGCAGCTCGTAGAACTGGTCGCACTGCTCGTTGAAGCCCGTCGCCTTGATCTCGCCGCTCTCGTCCAGCAGGTTGACGCTGAACAGCTTGCCCTCGCCGCTGGCCTTGTGCCACGTGCGGATGCCCGACTTGGTCGTCACGCGCGCCTTGATCGTCCACCGGTTCTGGTACGGCGACAGCCCCTCGATGAGCGCCACGTTGTGTGCGCTGCTGCTGACGCTGCTGGCTGCCGCCGCCCGGGGCTGCACGGGCGGCTTCGTGTCGCGCTGCTCCTCCTTCTTGACGCCGTAGAAGCTCTGGCCGCCAATCGTCGTGTTCGTGGGCCCCGTCGGCACGTTGACGGCGCTGCTGTCAAACGTGGTGGGCTCGCCGATCTTGTCGTGCTCGCCGAGCGACTCGATGACTTCGAGGTCCAGGATGATGAGAATGCTAGTCGTTTGTCAGCACGATGCACTTCCACACGACAGACGGAAGCTAGAGCGCACTTCTTTCCCTTGACCATGTTGGCCTGGTACGACTTGATGCGCACGATGCATCCGCGGTTGAGCTTGCCGTCGTGGATGACGTGGTTCGACTGCGTGGCCAGCATCGTCTGCACGTAGTGGTCCATGTCGCTGAGCACGATGCGATACCGCTCGCCGGCGCCGTTGCCGGCATTTTGCCCCGAGCCAAAGGGCTTGACCTGGAGGCACTGGAGGACGGGGACGGGGAAGCGCGCCTTGGCTGCTTCGGGGTCGGTGAATATGGCACTGCTTTGTCAGGAAAACAGGCGAAAGCCAGATGAAGCAGATGAAGATATCCAAGAGGCGATCGATCAGAAACGGAACTCACGCAAAAGCGCCGCGGGTGATCTGTTTTGCTGCTGCGTCGGCCATCTTGATAGCGTCCCGTCTCGTTCTGCTTGCCGGTGCACTGGCTTGGGGCGAGGTGAGCTGTCGCGAAGGTGTGGTCGAACGGGATGAGAGGCAAAAGCAGATGTGAAAAGAACGCGTCTGGAGCGCGTCGGGTTTAATGGGCTCCTTGGCGCGGGGTTGGCGCGTGGCGCGTTAAGATGTGGCGTTGCTGACTAATTGCCTTTTAGTGATCCAATTCAGAACATCTACGGAGTATATCGCAAAGAACTTGAGATCTCATAATATGGCAAAGAACATGATCTCATAATATGGCAAAGAACATAACATGAGTCATTATCATATACAGTCTGATCCAATTACATGACAGTTGCCAAGAAAAGCTCAGGCAATAACCAGACAACGCTCCGGCCCAGCAGCCCTACAGCTTGGGCCGCGCTTCGATGGCGGCGTGGCGGTCGCCGGCGTGGTCGCGGAAGTAGGTGCGGATGCGGGCGCGGGCGACGTCGATGACGGCGGGATCCTCGACGGTGGAGGGCACGGTGACGGGCGCGTCAAAGTCGCCGTGGACGGCGTTCTCGAGCAGCTCGCGCAGGACGCGGCGCAGGGTCTTGCCGGAGCGGGTGCGGGGGATCATGCCGACGCCCTCGATGAGGCCGCCGAGCGAGGCGATGGCGCCGACCTGGGCGCGCACGCGGCCGTTGATCGCGCGAAAGAGGTCGGCCGTGTTGGTGTCGGTGGTGTCGGCGTGGGCCGGGTCCGGCTGGAGGCTGACAAAGGCAAAGGGCATGTGGCCCTTGAGGGCGTCGGGGATGCCGACGACGCAGGCCTCGGTGACGCGCGGGTGGCCGGTGATGGCCTGCTCGAGGGCGCCGGTGCTGAGGCGGTGGGCGGCGACGTTGATCATGTCGTCGGAGCGGGCCATGATGCTGATGTAGCCGTCGCCGTCGATGACGCCCGCGTCGCCGGTGTCGAGCCAGCGGCCGTCGAAGCGGCGCAGGTAGCCGCGGTAGAAGCGGCCGGCGTCCTGCCACAGCGTGCGCAAGGCCGTCGGCGCCAGCGGCAGGCGCAGCACAATGTTGCCCAGGGCGCCGCGCGGCCGCTCGCGGCCGGCGTCGTCGACGATGCGCACGTCGAAGCCGGGCATGGGCTTGCCGGCGCTGCCGGGCTTGACGGGCAGCGGCGCCGACGCCGACGCCGTCGCCGACGCCGTCGCCGCGGCCGAGGCCGCGCCCAGCGCAATGCCCGAGATGGGCGACCCCGACTCGGACGACCACCAGTTGTCGACGATCTGCGCGCCGGGCGCGGCGTGCGCCGCGAGCAGCCCCTGGTACATGGTCACCAGGGCCGGCTCGGAGCGCTCGCCGGCCAGAAAGATGGCCCGCAGCGAGCGCAGGCCGCCGCGGCGGCCGACCGCGGCCAGGCAGCCGTTGTCGGGGTCGTCTTTGCGGATGGCGCGCAGGGCCGTGGGCGCGGTGAAGACGGTGCGGACGCCGTACTCCTCGACGATGCGCCAAAAGGCGGAGGCGTCGGGCGTGCCGACCGGCTTGCCCTCGTACAGCACGGTGGCGGCGCCGGCCAGCAGCGGGCCGTAGAGCGTGTAGCTGTGGGAGACGACCCAGCCGATGTCGCTGAAGCAGGCCATCTGGTCCGGGTGAGAGAGAGAAGAGAGAGGAGGGGAGAGAGAGAGGAGAGAGAGGAGGGAAGAGAGAGAAGAGAGAGAGAGAAGAGAGAAGGGAGAAGGGAGAACGCACCACATCGCCGGGCCCAATGTCAAACAGGTAGCGGATGGACAGGTGCAGGCCGACGGCGTGGCCGCCGGCGTCGCGGACGACGCCCTTGGGCCGGCCGGTGGTGCCGCTGGTGTAGATGATGTAGACGGCGGACGCGGCGGGCACCGGGACGCAGTCGGCGGCGGCGCCGCGGCGGCGGGCGTCGTCGACAAGCGGCTGCCAGCGCCGCGCGGCGGACGTCGCAAAGTCCCAGGGCCGCTCGGGCCGCTGCCAGACCAGCACGTGCGACGGCTGCCAGGCCGACTGGGCCAGGGCGCCCTCGACGAGCGGCTGGTAGGCAATGGTCTTGCTGCCGTCGATGCCGCACGAGGCCGTCAGCACGACGGCCGGCCGGGCGTCCTCGATGCGCTGGGCGAGGGCGGCGGCCGCGAAGCCGCCAAAGACGACGGTGTGGATGGCGCCGAGGCGGTTGACGGCGAGGATGCCGACGAGGGCGGCGGGGACCATGGGCACTGGCTGTCAGCACTTTGTCTCTCTTCTCTTCTCTCTTCTCTTCTCCTCTTATCTTCTCTCTTGTCTTCCCTTCTTCTCTTCTCTCTTGTCTTCTCCTCTTGTCTTCTTTCTTCTCTTCTCCTCTTCTCTTCTCTTCTTTTCTCGTTCTTCTCTTCTCTTCTCTCCTCTCCTCCCCCTCCTCTCCCCCCTCCTCTCCTTCACTCACTGTACACTAGCACCACGTCGCCCGGGCCGACGCCGTGCTCCCGCAGCACCGCCGCCGTCGTGGCCACCTCGGCCTGCAGCTGCGCGTACGTCAGCCGCTGCTTCGTCTGCGTCACCGGGCTGTCGTAGAAGATGGCCGGCGCGTCGCCGCGGCCGGCGGCCACGTGTCGGTCGACGCAGTTGTAGCACGTCGAGATCTCGCCGCCGGGGAACCACTCCCAGTGGTCGTGGGTGACGCTGGCATGCTGGCCCTGGCTCTGGCTCTGGCTGTCGCCGCCCTGGCCGTCACTGCTCTCGGCCGCCACCGTCTTCTTCGTCCGCCGCAGCGCCGCGTCCGGCTTGCGGTGCCAGTGCAGCTGCTCAGCCTGGCCGCCCCAAAAGGCCTCGGGGTCCTCGAGCGAGCGCCGCTGCGTCTCGTCCTGTGGGTGGGCCATGCCTAGTTCTTGTCTTCTGTCTTTCTGTCTTTTCTGTCTTTTCCTCGTTTTGTTCTGTGTCTTTCTCTTTTCCCTTCGTCGCTTTTCTGTCGCAATCTCGCCTTTGCGCGTCTCTCTGTACTTCGTAGGTCAGCCGCTCACCAGCTGCAGCTCGTGCTGCAGCCTATTGCATTCGTCCACCGGCTGACTTCGGCTTGCGAGTGGCTGTCTGGACGGTCGAGCGGCAGCCAACTCCAACAGCTGAAGCGCTACGTCCTATGCATCAAGCACCTCCGCACTTTGAAGCGGTTACTCCACTTTTCCCCGTTTCCCCGGACCGCACTAGCTCCGGGCCTCTTGCACCAGCCACTTTCCTCCATCGCGGCGAGGAGCCAATGGCTTTTGCCTACAGAGTAGACTTCAATCGAGCCAGAAACAGTGTGTTTGCAATGTAGTAGGTTCAATTGGTAGTTGCAGTATTCGTTGCTGCCGGAGTGTCACGTGTGATTACAGTGTTTTATCCTAGACTTGGAGCTCAATATATATTGTTTCCTGTTCTTTCGATAAAATGTTATATTAGGGATCTTCATTGGAGATATTAGACATACGCAGCTATTTCAAGGCCAAGGACCCTAACAATGAACTGTGTATACAACCACAAAGTGAACGCCAACTCGCGTTGTGCTGCTACTTTGTAGAATATCGACAACGCTGGGCAAGCAATAGTACATAGGCATTTGCACAACACAGTACACAACACAGCTTCATCGCAATGTCGAGATCCTATTGACACAATACACCCACTGCAGAACCATGTTCGGAGCAGAGCTGCGCCGAACCGTACGGCATCCGCAAAATCGGCCCGTACAGCTCGCCGTCAACCCGGATACACCGAGACTTGCTTTGGTGGTCGACAGCAAACCTGGAAGCAAGCGCTATGCCACAAGGCCGCGCAATAAGACGCCAGAGGGCGTAGCTCTACGAAGAGTGGGATTATATGATAACAATCTCCCAGTCCGGTTGGACAAGAATCGACAAAACTTGGCTGCGCATACTCCGTACTCCGTACATATTCCGTACGAGTACGCGTAAGATACGAGACATTACATACCTGCAAGAACAACGGCGCCGTATACGTACTAAGCGATAACAAAGTGCCGCGCGGACGAGCGCCAAGACAGGACTAAGTTCGGCGCCGACTGCAAGTTCAACCGCTGGCATGCAAGAAGAAGCTTTGCCTGAAGGATTCCAGCCGGCTGTCGGCGGTGAGACAACGGCAGAGTGAGACACGGACGACAGGGAACCGGCCTCGAGCTGCGACAGCCTGCCTAGTTTTTGTTTTCTCCACGAGTACGGAGTACTACGTAGAAGTAATACGCATCCAGTTGCTGACCATCTTGGCACATTTCAGAACGGCTTCAAGCAGATAGAGCAATCGTACAGCAGATAAGCAATCGTACAGCAGATAGAGCAATCGTACAAAGCCATCGATCAAAGCCGCGTACAAAGCCATCGATCAAAGCCATCGAACAAAGCCATCGACACCATTGAGCCACCGAAATTGGCCCAAATAGCAGCTAGCATTCCTGTATCACGGCACCGCCACCAAAAGCCGCGCCGCGTGTCCGTCGACCCATCGGCCGCGGTGGATCCGGCCGTGGATTGCAGCTCATCCGATGCCCCACAAAAGTACACAGTGCGACACCACCCAGCACAGTATACTTCGAAGGAGGAAGCGGAAATGGCCAACCGCCAGTTGGCTCAGGCAGCGTGGCTAGAAGCAGGCTAAGAAGCAGGCTACGCAGGCGACGCGGCACACTAAGCAATAGCCTGCGATCGGCCCTGTTCCTGCATTAGGGCCTTTGTTTTGTGCAGATGCACATCTCTGGCTGTGTCTTGTGCACGTTGCTGTACGGCGTGCAAGAGAGTACACAGTACAGAGTGCGATACGTTGACAAGCCATGCAAGTATTTGCTGTCTGACATGGCTCACGTACAGCGTAAGACACGGCACAATCGAAGCGATCGCGCTGCTCTGGCCAGAACCGCCTTTCACGCGACCAGGGCGTGCAATCGGGCTAGGCTGTCCGAGTGCAATTTCCCGCAACGGTGGAGAAGCTTGTTGCTGTGTGAGAAAGGAAATGAACAACAGAGCACGGACGGTAAGAATAGAATGGGATTTGGCGGGAAGAAATCCGCGTTGCGGATTCTTGTTTGTTTACGTGATCACGGCAAGAATGATGGTTGGCAGAAAAGAAGTTGGTATTCTGTCAGAAGCACGCGCGTGCTGTTCGGCTCGCCGGTCCCAAGGAATGCGCAAGACCACAGAAAACAAGCAGACAAAACAACACGCCGCCCTTCCACGCGCAACAACTTTCCACGGTCATGAAACCCGCAAGCCAGTTTTTTGAAGGAAAAGACACCACACACGCAAGGAACCCTCCCCAATGAACACTCAAAGCCTTGTTCCGAATAGACCGCCAAATGGCAGCCGTTGTATTAAAAAGCCAGAATAAAGTTTTGTACCGTAATGAGTATCTGATTCCCAGCGACCCGAGAAATAAAATTCTAGAAACCGTTGCATGTCTCCTTGGTATCATGCCACCACATGCGTAAGTAAAAAAGAAACGCTCCATGTCATTATCGAAAATGAATAATTGGGAGGGAATAAGATTGGTATTGTCAAGACTGCGGATTTCAACCAACGACCAGAACTCTGAGGATCCCATTCAGGATCGCCGATCGGAAGACAGCCCCACGGATTCCCCCACAAAAAGAATGTTTGAAGGAGGCGTTGCTACATTTACAGAAGAGCAGCGAGGCCGAGGGCAGCAGCCAGACCGGCGCCGGAGAAGACGGCAGCCTTGCCGGCACCAGCGGTGACGGTCGAGGGGGTGGCGGTCGGGGTGTAGCTGCCCGTGGCGGAGCCGGTACCCTTGGTGACAACGGTGGTGGCGTTGGTGTAGGGGCTGGGAGCAGCGCTGGGGGTCCAGATAGCAGGGCTGCGCAGGTTAGCGGCGAACGAAGCCAGAAGACGACAGAAAGCAGAAATCAACTCACGTGGCGGTGGTGGAGCAAGACACGTACGTGGAGGTGGTGACCGCCTTGGTGAGGGTGCACGGGCAGTCGGTGATGGTCAGGGTGGTGGCCTCCGAGATGGTGTAGGTGGTGCCAGCGTGGGTGAGAACGGTGGCCTCCGGGCAGAAGGTGGTCAGGGCGGTGACGACCTCGGTGGTGTAGGTGACGTTGCTGGCGGCCGAGGCAGCAGTGGCCAGGGCCAGGACGGAAGCAGCGGAGAACTTCATGTTGACGTTGGGTGTCGGAGACAGGAGTGTTTGTGAAGAGTTCTGGGAAGCACGAGGCTGCGGCGAGAGGTGGAGTTAACGAGTGAAATTGACTGAAAAGTCAGGGTTGTTTGATTAAGAGCGAGTGTGGGTGAGGAGGAGGAAAGCAGAAGAGACAGAGGACAGACGACGGTCTTATATACCGGAATGGCCTGGGCGACGTGCCTGTCGCTCTGGCTGCGGACAACAGGGGGTGGAGCGGACAGGGGCGTGCGGATGCAGCGTAGGATGGGCCGTCTGGCGGCCTGCAACGTGCAAAATACCTGGATACGAGCAATGCACGCTAGCGACGAAATTGCGCGCCGCCGATGCGTTCCTGGAGCGACACAGTGCCGCACAGGACTGTGCATACGAGCAGGAGATGACAAGCGCCGGCCGGGCCAGATCGCGCCCCACCGCAGGCCAATGGGTCCAGGTGATTCCACGGGCGGTGGGCTAATCAGGGGCCGAGCGGGGCCACTGTCTGCACAGTGTCCGCGATAGTGCCAGTACGTGCTTACGAGTAGGTATCTTACTGCACGATACGCGTAATCGTAGCGGTCGCAGCGGTCGACGATGCCCGTATCTTCTCATGCCGCGCCTGCCTGTTGGCATGTCCAAGGCCCAGTGTGCGACGAAAGTTCTGCATGGCAGCGTAGGGCGGAGATCCGCGGAGGCGAGTACGGAGTACGCCGTAGAATGCCTACATTACGGAGTAATACTCCGTAGGTAATAGGGTACGTGGATTGCTCCTCCGTACTCCCAAAAAGTACGGTGAGAACACAGTGCACGCGTGCACACCGGCACTACCGCACTGCCAAGTACCGGTACGCCGCTCGGCTCACCGCACACGCAGCGCCCGGCCGCGCTGCGCTTATACGAAGTAGCGGTACGCGTGCGGCCGTAAGATGAGCTCGTGTTCATTTGCCCATGGTCGTAGCGATGTCCTGCAGGAACGCTCTGCTCCGTACGAGTACTCGTCTCGGCTGTCTGCATGCAGCCGCGACTGCAAGCTCCAGCTCCAAGCTCCAACTCCAAGCTCCCAAGCTCCAGCGTCCCCAAGTCGTCCCCAAGTGCTCCGTACTCGTACTCCGTCGCCGAGTCTGCTCCGTGCGATCGGCGTTCTGCGATCTCCCGCGATCTCCTTGCGCAATGCACAGCGCCAGGCAGGCACCCACCGCGCCTCCCCGTTGCGGCCGTGCTTGCCGACCACACCGAGACGGCAGCGGGCCTGCCTGGAGCGAAATTGCAGACCCATCGCCGTCAGCCATAGAGCAAAAGAGCTACGAGTAAAGGGCCGGCCGCCAATCGGACGCTCCTCCCAGACACCGTGTGCACACACAGTATACCGTGCAGGCCAGACTGCGACTTCCCCTTTTGTCGGAGGCCTTGGCCGTGCCGCCTTCTCCTTTCTCCTGCCGCCTCCTTTTTCGGAGCTGACGGCGCTCATCTCGCCAACCCGGCCGGCTCACGCGTGCTATTTTTGGCTGCTCCGCGCGCCTCCGTATTTTCCATTCGAGTATTACTCGTATTTTCTCATTCGTCGCCGGATACGACGTGCAACGCGGGCTCCTCACCTCATTTCGATAGAGTTGCCAGCGTTCCCGCCTCTTCCCCGTCCGCTCCATCGCCGGCGGCACCTCATTTCCACCTCCGGTAGGGCTCGTCTGGGTACGGAAAAGTAATTTGTCGGAACGGCTGTCTACGAGTACGAGTACGGAGTACGAAGGGCATACGGAGTAGTGACCGTACTGATATGCCAATATTGTACGTTTTGTACGTATTACCTAGTAGTGAGTACTGATATGCCAATATTGTACGGAGTACGGAGTATGACCTACCAGTGAACTGACACGGGGACGCCGGCGAGGCAGGTGCGAGGCTCGCAGACCGCCATGCCGTATGAGTACTACGGACACTCTGCTCCTGCCTCTGCTGACTCCTCGGCCGTCAGCCTATCATGCCGCTGCAGTGACATGAGCGTCCGAGCGAGAACGGCAGGCAGTTATGCTTGTCCGCTCGTAGCTTCTGCTCTGGGCGCCTACGACGCAGCTCGGACATGAACGCCTTCGTAGCGAGGCAAAGCCCCGTTCCAGCCCATTCCAGAAGGAGCCACGGCCACGAGAAGCGCCTCGTATGGAGTTATTCTGAGGCCATTCCCATGTCCTCGCCCATGTCCTCGCTCCACTTCCCCTCGTCGGCCGCCTTGTCGCGTGTCGGTCTGGAGCGGTCGCACGGAAGCTCGTATCGCAATCGTTGACGATACGGAATACGAGTTGTTGACGAAGGAATACGGAGTAGTGCTCTGCCGTTATCTGTGGCTGACTGTCTTCCTGTTGACTCTTCCGTGCTGACCGTCTTCGTTGTTGACATCGCGTCCCAGCTCGCCCGTCTTCCTCTCGCGTCTCTCGTTCTCTCGGCGGTGCCCGCCGTGTTCCAAGGCATCTTGGGCGATGGATCGTCCACGGCGCTCGCAGCGATTATGCGATCTCACGACTTTGAGCGGTTTCTTGCTCGATGGGCCCTCGCTATCTACTGCGTGCACCAAGGAAACCACGGCCGCATTACCAATCATGGATGACAAATCGGGGTGGCGGGGCAGCATCGCATCGCCAGCCACGACGTCTGCAGACAGAACAGCGAGTGCGACTTGGGCCATCGACGACCGAGCACGCTGACAGGCCGACCACGGCCACACCACTACTTTGTGTACTTGCATACTCTGTACACATATACAACATGGCGGTCATGCGCGCAGTGGGTGAGTTCGGGCCCGACCTCGATGAGCGTGCGATGGCGAGAGACAGGCGACAGTCTGCGTGCACCCTCTGCGTGCCGACACCGCTGACAGCGCAGACATCCGGGGCGGCAAGGGCGGCGCCGACGCGCTCTTCATCAACGACCAGACGCCGAAGCCGACGGCCGGGCCGGGCGAGGCCGTCGTGCGCGTCAAGGCCTTTGGCCTCAACCGCATGGACCTGCTGCAGCGCGAGGGCCGCTACAGCGTGCCGCCGCAGGCCCCGGCGACGCTGGGCGTCGAGTTCAGCGGCGTCGTCGAGAGCCTCGGCGCCGACGCGCCGGGCGCCGACGGGCCCGCCGCGCACGCCGAGCACACCAGCTTTGCCGTCGGCGACGCCGTGTTCGGCCTGGCCTACGGCGGCGCCTACGCCGAGTACATTGCCGTGTCGACGCGCATGCTGCTGCACAAGCCCGCGTACCTGGCCTGGCACGAGGCCGCCGGCATCCCCGAGACCTGGCTGACGGCGCTGCAGGCGCTGCACGAGATCGGCGGCTTCCGCCCCGGCCAGTCCGTCCTGTGGCACGCCGGCGCCTCGGGCGTCAGCATCGCCGGCATCCAGCTCGCGCGCCACGCCGGCGCCGGCGCCGTCTTTGCCACCGCCGGCTCGCCGGCCAAGCTCGACTTTGTGACGCACACGCTCGGCGCCACCGCCGCCTTCAACTACAAGACGGACGACTGGGTGGCCGGCGTGCGCAGTGCGAGTGGCAATGGCCCCCACCTCATCGTCGACTTTGTCGGCGCCAGCTACTTTGCCCAGAACCTCGACGTCGCCGCCGTCGACGGCCGCATCGTGCTGCTCGCCTTCCTCGGCGGCGTCGCCCTGCCCGCCGGCACCAGCATCGCGCCGCTGCTCCTCAAGCGCCTGCGCATCGAGGGCAGCAGCCTGCGCAGCCGGCCGCTGGCCTACCAGGAGCGCCTGCGCGACCGCCTCGTGCCGCTGCTGCCGTCCCTGGCGCCCGGCGGCGACCTGCGCCTGTTCATCGACCGCGTCTTTGACTGGTCCGACGTCCGCGCCGCCCACGAGTACATGGAATCGGATGTGTCCATGGGCAAGATCATCTGCACCATTCCGTGAGCGCCATACGGCTGCGCGTGTACATAGCCCGCTGTAGACATACAGGACTTGTATTGGCATGCATCGCGTAGACATACAGTATTGTATTGGCATCGCGTAGACATACAGTATTGTATTGGCATCGCGTAGACATACAGTATTGTATTGGCATCGCGCGTAAGATACATGGCGGAGAGACAGCGCCCACGGCAGTCCAGGCCGAGTGAGCCACGTCATTCCCTTATGCTTCCGGCTTGCCTGCCTTCGTACTCCCCCGCCTCGCTTCATCAGTGCGCGTTCAGCCAGTGCAGCATCTGCTCAAAAGCCGTCGCCTGGGCTGTTTGGATGTGCTCGTCCGCGTAGTCGCCGACGACGGCGAAACCTGTGGCAGTCAGTACAGGAGACGGGAAGAATGGAAAGCGAAAAGGGGGCAGGAAATCGCACCGTGCGGCACCCCCGGATACACCTGCACCTCGTGCTCAACATTGTGCGCCGACAGGTAGTCCTCGCCGGCGATGCGCACGTCGTCGGGGAACATGGGATCGTGCTCGACGCAGGCGAGGCTGACCGGCGCCCGCAGGCCCTGGAAGTCGTCGGGCGACACGAGCGTCGCGTGCGCGACGGCGCCGGCCCGGATAGCGGGCTGGGCGGGCCCGGCCTCGAGGTCGCCGGTTTTGCCGGTTTTCGTAGCAGCAGTAGCACTGCCGGCCAGCAGCAGCACGTACCGCCCGCCAAAGCAGTAGCCGGCGGCGTACACGCCGTCGCCGCGTGCGACGCAGTCGGCAAACGCGGCGCGCGCGGCGTCCAGCACGCGCTGCAGGATCGGCAGCACCTTGGCCTCGGTGTGCCGCGCCAGCCACATGTCGATCAGGAAGCTCTTGACCGTCTCGACGGCCTTTGTGCGGAAGAGGTCGAGGAAGGCGGACGCCGCGGTCGCCGCGCCTGGCTCATCCGCCGGGGCCTCGGCCGGGGCCTCGGCCGTGGCATCCGCGTTGGGCGCCACGTCGCCGCCAAAGAGGTCCGGCATCACCACCACGTAGCCCGCGGCCGCAAACAGGTCGGCCTGCACCTGGTTGTTCGTCGACCGCACGCCCGTGCCGCCCGTCAGCAGCAGCAGCAGCCGTGCCGGCGCGCCCGGGTACGTGCTCGGCTTGGCGATGTAGGTCTGCCGGTCAGCGTGTGCGGGGAGCGTATCGTAGAAGCAGAGAAGCAGAGGAGGGAGGCAGTAGCAAAGAGCAGAGAAGCAGTAGCAAAAAAGCAAAAAAGCAAAAAAGAACCCACCTCCACGTCGCCCAGCGTCTGCAGCTCGCCCTTGGGCGTCCGTCCTGCGGCTGTACTGTCAGTCCGGCTCGCGAGCGGAACGGATGAAGGAGATGGAAAATAGAGGTGATAGAGGATGCAGAGAATAAGGGAATAAAAAAGATAAAGGAAGAAAGAAAATTGAGAGCAGAAAATGGGAATGAAACAATCGATCGAGGAGACGATCAAGGTGATGAAGAAGTAGACAGGCAGAAAATAATCAGGACGCGGCTGCTGGATGGCTTCTGTGGGGTGGGACAACGAACACAACGGCCGGTCTTGGACGCAGTGGCTAGAGAGGCCCGTCTTGCCGATCACCGCCGGCCCGTCCGTCGCCGGCGGCGTCGGGCGCGGCGCTGCGTCCTCGGCCGCATCGCTCTCGGGCGCTCTCGTAGCCAGATCGTCTGCCATGGTGATGAGGCGGTCGGGCAGCTGCGGTCTGTCGTTTGCTGTCCTGGCAAAGTCAGCTTGCAATGACGGTGGTAGGGACGGACGAGGATGACTGGTCTGGCACAAGGGTCGGTCGGCGTGCTGTACGAAATTTGCAAAGTTTTTCGCCAACATTCGATCGTGATGCTCCTGTCGTAGTCATGACGTTGGGAGCTGCGTTATCGAGGCCGCACAGTGCTCTGTCCTCGCACTGTATCGCGGACTGTGCACGACAAGTCCTGCGGGCCGGCATCGAAGCAGACACGCCAGATCAGACCACGAGCGCCGACGTCTGTCTCTCGCGCGTCTGCTCTCGTGTCTGGCCTGGGCGGGCCCCAGACACAGACGCCATGGTCCGTGGGTGGCGGCTCGTCTTGTCCTCCGGACGACGGAGACCATCTCCGACTTCGCAGAAGGCGAGCACCCAGCCGCCTGCGTTGGTCCTCTGGAAGCCGGCTTCCTGCGTGTCTGTACGCGCCGGGACCGTCGACGGTGAGCACGATGCCGACGGCCGTCGTGCGGTCTGTTACAGCCGTCGCGCGCGCCTGACGCCCATAGGACGGCGGCAGCCTCTGTGGACGGCGGCCACGGTCTGTGGACGGCGAGTAGAGGCCATGAACCACTCTGTGTTCTGTGGTTGCACTCGTGGTCAGTGGTCTGGTCTAGTCTGGTCAAGTCTGTGGTCAGTCTGGTCTAGTCTGTAGTCTCGTGCAACGCGTGTGTTCCCTGTGGCCTCGCGCCGTTTTCAGACGTCCGTGGCGTCCTCCTGTTCTCCTGTTCTTTGCAGGATCCTGTGCGCGGCGGCCCGTACTCGTATCTGCAGCGGCGGCTGCGCGCATGCCCTCGTGCGACGCGCACGAGCCTGGCAAACACACCTTCTCGGCCGCCCGGTTTCACGGCAAAGACACCGCGGCGTACGCCGTACGCCATACGCCGTACAGACGTGGACGCTCAACCTTGCATGCGCTCTGAGTCACTGCAGTCCTCTGCGACGATCAGAGACACGCAGAAGTAGGGTGGCCAGCGAGGCAGGCGGCAAACGCAAGGCCCAGGAAGCAGAAAGCGGAAAGCAGAAAGCAGAAAGCAGAAAGCAGAAAGCAGAAGGCAGAAAGCAGAAAGCAGAAAGCAGAAAGCAGAAAGCAGAAAGCAGAAAGCAGAAAGCAGAAAGCAGAAAGCAGACGGCCCAGAAGGCAAAGGCAAGGCAGAAAGCAAAAAGCAAAAAGCAAAATCCAAAGCCAGGGAGATGGATCCAGCCCCTGAGTGCTTCGCCTTGGCTTGCCTCCGTCCAGCCCGAGTCTCTTTGACCTGGGTGCCTCTCTTGCGTCTTGGTAGTGCCCTTCCCTTGCATCCCCGACACGAGGACGGGGAAGGCTGCGTCCATGCACGTATGGCCATCTATCCGCGGCAAGCCCGGGGCGTGCGAGGGGCTGGGGGTTCTCCGCTGCCGTACCACGCGGCCTGGCGCTACACGAGATGGAGGAAAGGAGACACGGAGGCAGGGTGCACGAGCATGGAAGCACCAAGGACGAGTCACGAAACGTGGAGGCTGTGGAAGAACGGTGCAGAGGCACAGAGGACACGCCTGCAGCTGGGAAAAGCTTCTCGTGAGTCCCGTGTGCATGAACAGCTCCCGTGGGCGTCAAGCACAGGCGAGGCAGAGACATTTATTCATACACAGCATATATACGAAATACGGTATATACCAGCTGTACAGAAAATGGACACGCTGAGTACAGGCGGCCATATCGTAAATCAAAGGCGGTCATTTTCTCTTTCTCTTTTTGATTTCTTGCATGCAAATCATAACCAGTATGTACAAAATAGCCCTTGGTATATTACGAGTGCCGGTGCAAAGCAAGAACGGGAGATATCGACGCCCGACACTGCCATAGCCGTGTTCGGTGACATGTTCTTCCACCTACGACGGAAACTCTCGCTTCGGCGCTGTCCAAGTACAAATCGCAACGAAAGGGACTGTCCTTTGGAGACGTAGCCTACTCTGTACGTCCCATGGATCATAGCGTACAGGTGCGATGCCCCTTCATCTACAAACGGGATCACCTGCATAGCACACGGACACACTTCACACGCAGCCGTAGCACGACACGGCGCGGCCAAGCCTCACGGGCTCTCTCGGTGGCCATCGCTCGGGATGTCCAGCCAATGGCTAGGCTCGAGAGGAGGTGCGGCGAGAAGACACAGGACAACACGTGGCACAGCACGCTGGCCGACGGGCCACAGGTCCTACCTCCAAGCGAGCACGAGAGAACGGAAGCGGAAGCGGAAGAAAACAGAAGCAGACCAGAAGCAGAACAGAAGCGGAAGAAACAGAAGCAGAACGGAAGCGGAAGAAACAGAGGCAGAACAGAAACAGAAGCAGAACAAAAGCAGAACAGATGCAGATCAGAAACAGAACAGAAAACGGCAGCCGTGCCAGACCACGCAGCTGCCGATCACGGTCGCCGTGTGACCAGGAGGAGAGGCCGGCCGCGGCCCGGACGGCTCGCCAAGAGCGAGGGATCCGGCGCCGCATGACACGACTTTGCGTTGGTGTTCTCGCAGCCTGCTTCGTGTCCAAGCAGCGCTGCTCTGCTCTGCACTTGTCATGCGAACCATACGTGCGTCGGTGGCGGGTGTCTGCGCCCGATGTGTCACAGCCTGGGCCTCGGTCTTGCTCGCTGTCCGGTCTCGTCTATTTCCGGGCTTGTGTACTCTGTCCGTTTGGGTGTCTGTCCTCGGCCGGGGAGCACCTGCAGTGCTCGTCTCCCAACAGCCAGCAGCCTCGTACCAGCCCCCCGGTCAGAGTGCTCCGTACAAAGTACGCGTAGAGCGCAAGCCGACTCGTGCTCGCAAGCCCCCCAGATCGCAGCCGTGCAGCTGGCTGCAGGCAACTGCATTGCCGCCCTCGCCGCCGTGCACTTGCATCGGCTTTGCAGCTGCAGGGACCTGTCAGGCCGGCCCTGCAGACGCACGCAGACGGGCAGACAGACGCAGGCGCAGGCTCAAGACCCGCCGGCATTAGCGATTAGCTGCAGTGACGGAAACGGGACGAGCGGGACGGTGCTTGGACGGAGTAGTCGGAGGCTCGGCGCAGATTGTGCATGGGGGCTGCCTGTATGCGCGGCGACCAAGAGGGGGGAGGAGGAGAGAGGGAGGGGGCCGGAGGAGAGAGACGAGGGACAAGAGGGGAAGGCGACAAGAGGACAAGGGACAAGAGGAGGACAAGGATAAGAGGCGAGCGACAAGAGGGGACAAGGACCAGAGGACAGGACAAGGACAAGAGGACAAGCCAAGAGGGGACAAGAGGGGACAAGCAACGAGGGGACGAAGGCAGGGAGAAGATAGCGGCCAGCCAGAAAACAGCGCAGATACAAAACAGTACTTGCTGGCGGCACAAAGCAGGCCGGCGCTCAGGTATCGCAGGTATTGCCGGCGTCTGATAGGGCATTGATACGGCTCGCTCCCGCGCCGGGGCACAGACTGGCTCCAGTTTCCAGCCACCTCCGGCCGACAAGGCACGATGCAACGCTGCAAAGGCCGGGGAGTACGCCGTATCCGTACTTTGTACACGGAGCGGAGCTGCCACTACGAGTACGATTGCTCCGTACAAAGTACAGTCGGCATGCAGGCGCTCGCAACCCGTGTCGCGGCGGCATGTACGATGCCATGTACGATGCCATGTACGATCCACGAGATGTCATGCACGTCGAGCAGCGTTCCAGAGCGTCACTGCAGCTGGGAGGCGAGGGAGGGGAGGGGAGGCGAAGGCGAGGGGGAGGGCGCGAAACGCAGTGGGCGAGAAACTTAGTGGGCGAGAAACGCAGTGGGCGAGAGCTGGGAAGACGAGAGCACGGAAGACGGAGAGAACGGAAGACGGGGAAGGACGAGAAGACGAGAAGACAGCTGACGAGAAGAGCTGATAAGAAGAGCTGATAAGAAGAGCTGATAAGAAGAGCTGATAAGAAGACAGACTCATGAAAACACAGACGAGAACACAGACTAACGAGCAGACAGACGAGCAGACAGACGAGCAGACTGACGACTGACGAGCAGACTGACAAGCAAACAGACGAGAGACGGGAGCAGAGACAGAAAAGAGGGGAAGAGAGCAAGAGGCTGAAAGAGTAGAGGCCAGATAGGACCAGAAACACGGCGTGGCCGTCCAATCCGATGCATGAAACGGACGGCAGACCCGAGCGGTGCCAGCGCATCACACAGCACGCTTGTAACCGGCTGACCACCGGACCGCTGGCCGATGGGACGGCCGCTGTTCTGTGGATGCACAGGCAGATGATAGCCGGGGGGATGCCAGCTGGCAAACGATAAGTGAGGAAGAATACGAGATAGATGCTCCGTATTGCAGACAACACACAAAGTATGGGACAGCCACCACGATCTCAAGCGCAAGCAGACAGTCACATGGACGGACTGTACAAGGCCGTAGTAGTGGCACTACTACGGCTTTGTATAGCGTCCATTCGGCCTACAGTCCGTCCATTCGCCATTCGACTGCACAGCATCTTGTCGTGATATCTCAAGACATACTTGTAGTGAGGGACCAGCAACCGGAGCACAACGCAAAGTCGCACAACTAGCCAACTTGCCAACTTGCTAGCTAGCCAACTAGCAGTACCACGCTGTCCTCCGTAGTGGCAGCGGCAGCCAGTACCAGTACAAGCGTGCTTTATTTTTACTCCGTAGCTTGATGTGACGATGCAAACGCTGAACGCGCAAAGAAGCGGTGTGAGGCGCGCTAGCTGGAAGCAGCCAGCAAGATCACGCTAACTGACGTGCCAGCTGGGACCGGCACGAGGGCTGTCTCACGTGCTGGCGTTGTTCATCACGGCTGTGGCGTGGCCTCGTGGTGTGCTTGTATCGCGCTACGCTGGTGATTACATAAGTGTTCTGCTCGGCGGAACGGCCAGCGGGTGAAGCGAGCTGCAAGCACAAGGCATGAAGACGAGTACGAACGACGAAACACGGCCAGGGCAAAAGCATGGCCGCGCAGACCTACGAGTAAAGGATCGCCCGAGTCAGAGGCGCCGACGGAGCAAAACGGAGGCGAACGATTACGGAGGATACGACCGTGCGCGGACGAATCACACACCGGCACCAAAAAGACCAATGATTTGCATAGCCCGTTTCATCGAAGCGCCACCCATGTACCGGTACTTACGGGAGCTCGGACGAGACTCGTGGAGGTGTGCTGTCACTGGGCCCGAGGCCGGGCAGGCGGCGGCCGGACGGGCTCGGAGTGAGCGACCGTGAGCGACTGCACGGGACTGTGAGTGACTGTGAGTGACTGTGGGCGACTGCAAGGAACTGTGAGCGGCTGTGCGCGATTGCGAGCGAAAAACACAAGGCATGCCCGTCATCGAACGGCAAAGACGCCGAGCCAAGCTGTGCAGAGTTGCAGACGCCGGAAGAGGCAGGCCGACAGCAGAGCCGGCCGGGGCAGCCGCGCACAAGGCCAGAGGGTGGTAGCGCCAGCTCCCCACCGGCGAGCTCGTGTTGTGGGTTGAGACGTGGTGGCCGCTGATTGGGCGGCTGACAGCCCGCGTTTCAAGCGGGAGGGCGCAACTCGTATTGCTATTCGTCGAGTTCGTACTCGAAATACCGGGACACGTCCTCCCATGCCGTGCAGCCGCGCTGATTGGCCAGGCCGCACATTGTGTTAGGCGGAGGCGCCTTGCCATTGGCCAGCACGGCAAGTACAAAGTACCGCCTCCCTGCCGGAGCGGCGGCCGCCCAGAGATGGCTTACTACGCCGTACGCCGTACAGGAGCGCGTATTCTGCTTCGTCGGCATATATCACTTTGCGGTCTGCCATCTGTACTTGCCGTATGAAACGCCCACGCGCTGCTATCGGCCGGTCCGTGGCTCCACCCGTGGAAGGATTTCACGCGTCGAGCGCAGTATCACATCGTTCTTCGTGTTCTTCGTACAAAGTACAGATGACGCACAGAGTACTTTGCGCCGGACTTGGCCCGGCGTTCTCCCTGGCGGCCGCTAGCAGCTGTCGCCGCCGTTTCAGGACGCGCGATCAGCGGCGACGGCGCCGCGCTGGCGGCAAACGGCGATGCTCGATACTTTGTTGACAGCACAATACGAATTCGTACTCGTATTTTTCCGTCTTCCCGTTTTTTCCGCCCATCCGCCAGGACGGCGCCATCGGTCCAGCCTTGTCGATCGCGCATGCTCGGGCATCGCATTCTACCAGCATACTCGTACGCGTACGCCGTACTCGAACGCAGCGCCGTCGCTGCCTCAGGCCGTCGCCCGTAGGGCTGCCCTGCATCGGCCCCTGGGCTGCATGGATGTGCCGACAGGCTGCCCGCGGCGCATAAGCTCGCCCCGTCGGTCAGCCTCGCGGGTGCATGCTTGTGCAGCGCGCTCGCACGCGTCATCCTCCGTCCCCGTCCCCGTACCCGTACTTTGTACGGAGCATTCGCACGCGGAATGCAAAGCTCGCTGTCCCGGCTCCTGCCTTCTGCGCCGTTGCCTCGTTCTGTGGCTAGCCTGTTCCGCTCTAGCTGTCCGTGGCCGCGAGACACGGAGTCTCCCTGGCTGTCCGCGCAAAGCTGGCCCACGGCCTGCTCCGCAATCGAGGCGTCCCAGCCTCCCTGTGCTCCAAGTGTACAAAGTACACACGTCGTACGTTGCTCGTACTCCGCGCGCCTCCGTGCTCTCCGTCCTGCCTTCGTATCGGCCATCTGGTGCGGCGGCTTCAGCTTGCCCACTGCGCGAAAAAAGAAAAGAAGAAGCCAAACAGGCAAAAGGCAAGAGGCAGAGTCGCCCAAAAACACGGAACGCGCCTAGTTCGTTTCAGAGCGACCGCCATTCCGGCTCCTCTCCGAATGCGACGCCGGTGTGATCGTGCCTGTACTACGAGTAATACTTGTACTCGTACGCGCGCACACGAGCATGGGCGACAGCATGTGATGTGCGTCGTACGAGTACGAGTCCTTGTCGTACCAGTGTACTTTGCCGTGAGCGTGCTCGAACTGTGTACCTGCAGACAGCCCGGCCGCAAGCTACTGTAGGAACGCCGTGCCGGGCAGTGCTTGTGCAGTGCATGAGGCTCGAGCATAAGCACGCCGAGGACGCTGACTAAGAATGCAATGCACTGCGTAAGCACGTACGTGTGCCTGCATGCTCTGGCCGTTTGCCGTCAACAGTTCGCATGAGGCACAGCAGCCGTCTGTGGAACGGAAAGGAGGCAGGCATAGCAAAGAAGCAATAAGGCGAGAGAAGGAAAGCAAGAGCGAAAGAAAAGCGAGAGCGAAAAGAAAAAGGAAAAGCAGGAGGATGGAAGTGGCGCAGGCGAAATGAGCACGGCCAAAAGAAAGCAAGACTTGTGCCGCAGAGCAAGCCCAACCCGTCGCAGCGAGGATCGCCATGCGGCGGATACGGAGTACGCGTGCAGATGCGTGATTCTGCGACGCGCTCATCTGCCATCTGCCGCCTGCCGCCTGCCGCCATCGGTCTGCTCACTTGTCAATTTCAGTCGATCTACGAGTACTCGTAAATACGATAATCAGTACGGAGCACGCGGCACGCAGCACGCAGCACGCAGCACGCAGCACCTTGCCGTGCAACCCGTATTACTCCGTACGGCGTCCGCTGTCTCCCACACGACACCGCTCGAGATCGCAGAGGCCAGAGCGGTGAAGCTCGTACGAGACAAGTGCCGGCGCTGCGCTGTTTCGACCTTGGTAGCAGTGGAACGGACCCGCCGCCTAGTACGAGTACGAGAGTACTTGCCCTGTACTTTGTCTTACTCCGTGCGATGGAGGACGGCACTTTACTCCGTGCAGCGCCCGGACGGAGGCCCGTCCTCAACATGCCTGCAGTCGCCGCCCGGTGCTCCGTGCGCCAGCTATTCTCCGTTCCCGCCTCCGCGTGCGTACGAGTGTTGAGGCACGCGCATCGGCAAGTTTGCTGCGAGACAAGTACCAAAGCCGCGGACAGCGCGCGTGCTGACTAATCCGCGGTGCGCAAACGCCGCCAGACCGCTCAGATATCAGCGCGCACCCTGTCCATCGGACACCCTGGCATGTCTGCCCACCTCACTTGCCACTTGCACTTGTTGCTGGGAGCCCTGCTTGCCACTTGCTTGCCTGCCACTTCTGCTACGAGTACTCCGTACTTCTGCCACCGACTCTCCATCTGCGGATGGCGGATGCAGATGCAACGAGGTGCAGCCGAGCCACGAGCTGCTGGCACTTGAACCGCAGATGTGGTGTGCAGCAGTGGAGTACCTGACGGTGCTGTGCGTGCTGTGCGTGCTGTAGCTGTGCTGTAGCTGTGCTGTACTCGTAGCTGTGGCTGTAGCTGCTGTACTGGGGCATGCTTCTCTCCTACTCGCAATGCAATACGGAGTCACGCTCTCATACTGCTGGCGCCCAGCCGGCTTCGCCAGCCCAATTGCAGGCTGTCCGTCGTCGGAGCGCGAGGCACGCCATGCTGGTGATGTGTCCTACGCGGCCGCTGCGCTAAGCAATATTCGTTTTGTTGGGATACGGCGTAATACGCCGTTTTACGCTGTAGCACGTATGCTGTGCGCTGTAATACGCTGTGCGCTGGATAACACCGTCCGCTGTATCACGCGTGCTCGCCATACGCGGGCTGCAGAGCTCAGAGCTCGCAGCGCTTGAGAGCTGGTAGAGCTTGCACAGCGCAGCTGCAGCATGCTCCGGGGAAGCGTGCCGCCGGAGGCTGAAGACCACGGCCGATGATCGCTCTCCCGCAATGAATCTGCCCATGCAGGGCTAGCCAGCTGGCCTGACCGCTGGTGGGTTCTGCGTCGAGGCCGGCCGTGCACATGAGTCATCACATTGTGCATGCCGCACGTGTGTACAAGTATTGCATTACCATTCGGCGTGCTCGTATTTTCCACGAAAGAACTCTGCAAGATCGAGACAGAAGCGCCGCACCATACTCGTCGACACGTGCCGACACAGCGCGACGTGCAACGTGGCACGGTCAGCGCAGCGCCGGAAACCGCAGAAGAGCGAGGGCAGAACGAAGAGCGAGGCGTGGCGGCGGCATGGAAGGCGAATCGAAGCCAAAGAAGAGCAGTGCAAGAGCACTCGCACTCGTACGCGCACTCGTACGTTCGGCGTACAGAGTACAGAGTGCGACTGCGTACGACTATCGTGCTCGTGGCACGACATACGGACAAGTACGGACAAGAAATACGTTGAATTGTACGGAGAGGCCGGCGTGTAGCAGAGCAAGACACCGACCACGCTCTCGAGGCCGCACGCCAGCAAACAGCCCGCGCTGACCCGCTCGTCTGCGTGCCGGCGTGGACTGGCGATCCATGGGGAGCCGTGGGTGGGCGGCGAAAAGTCGTGGTGGTGGGTGCGTGGAGCAGTGGAGGTGGTGGATGCGGTGGATACGGCGGACGTGTTGGATGGAGAAGAAGTGGATGGAGTGGATATGGCGGCGAGGACGTGGACAGCGGGCAGTGGACTGGGCTAATGGGGCGCAGAATGGGGCAGCATGAAAACGAGGCTGGCGTGCTGGAGGGCCTGGTCGGAGTCTGGACGGGCGAGGTCTGGCAACGGCGAGGTGACGGCGAGGCCGACGACGGCGAGGGGTAGGAAGGGAGGCCAGAAGAGAAGGCGGAGAAGGCCAGAAAGAATACGGAGAAGACCAGAAGAATACGGAGAAAGACGAAAGAATACGGAGGAACGGCCAGAAAGAAGGAGGAAAGGCCAGAAGGATCGGGAGAAGAAAGCCTGGAACGATAAGAAGAAGAAAGACCAAAAAGAAGAAGGGAGGAGAGAAATGAAAGGGACAAGAGCAAAAAGAAAAAGAAAAAGAAAATAGCGGAAATGGTAGACGGCAGAGAGTGTCGAGACGGAGACACAACGAGCACCGCACGGAGATGGCTGCTGACAAGCGCTGGCCGGCCCCCGGCGCCGCACGGAGTATTGCATCCGTATACGCCGTATAGGCATCGGCGCCGCCAGGGCGATCCTGCCGCCTCTGGCCCGCGCTGCCGCCAATCTTCGCCCAGTCGAGTAGCGAAGCCCCGAGCCCTAGCCCGGGCGCTGCTGCGGAGTCGTATCTTGCGCTGCACACCGCGGCTGCCGCGTTGTTTATCGCGTCCGGCCGCGATCGTGACTTTCTGCGTCCGTCGTCGGCTTACGTGAGGAGAGTAGGCCGTTCAGAGTAATACTCCGTATCGTGCATCGTGCTCGTACCCGGCACTCCGTACGCCGACGCCTCCGGGCTGTCGCTCCATCGGCTAGTCTGCTTGCGGCCACCCCTCTGCTCCGAGTCGTATCTGCTCGCCGCTTGCCGTCTGCGCTGGCCGGTGCGACCTGCCGGCGTCTCGCCATCTGACGTGCGCTTGGGCGATCCCTCCCGGACGTTTTCCCTCCGACACGTGCAGCGCAGCACCAGCACCATCTGTCAGCCAGATTCCGATCCGATTCCAGACAAGTATCGGCACAAAGTAGCCCAGAAGTATTCCAGACTGCCCAGACTGTATTCCAGACTATGGACTGCAAATCACTGCAAGCACAGCACAAAAGCACAAAAGCACAAAATCGCTGCCGGCCACCCACACCAGCCACCGTTTCCATCGCCGTCCTACACCCTCTGATCTGGCGTCCACGCCTCCCCCCTGCTCGCCGCCAGAGGCCTAATCGCGACCCTGGTCAGGCCCCCTCCCCCCCAATCCGTACGGAGTACGGGTACGAAGTACTACAAAGTACGCACCCGGCCTCCCCCTCCTCGCTGTTGGCTGCGCGTCTTCCATCGGTCTCCTCCCCCAACCTTGCCCCCTGCCGCCCGGCGCAGCGCCGCGAAGCCAAAATAAATAGTGTACGCGCAACGAAAACACAGAATCCAGCCACTCACGCGCGACAAAAAGAACCAGAAACGAAGGAGAACCAGAAGGAGCACACGAGGAACGTGAAGCCCGCCCACCAGCCATCCCTCCGCTGGCGGCTCGCATCCACTGCCCGCTACGGAGTAGTCCACCACCCTGGCCTGCGGCAGCGCGAGTACAAAGTACATGCGTAGAGCATCAGATACGTCGTACGCTGCCCGTCTGCGCTAGCTGCTCCGTCACGGCCGCCAAACGGGCCTGGCGCTGGCGGAGCGTGTCGAGTGCGATCGTCTGCTCCGTTCGCGTGCAAAGTATGCACCTGCACAACGATCGCACTCGATGCTCGCCATTCGCACTGCCGACACTGCAGAAACTGCAGAACACACTGCAGAGACGCACAAACACTGAGCACGGCGAGCACGGCGAGCACCTGCAAAGCCCATGCCGGCCACCGCGGCCAAAGCGCAGACAGACGCCGTCGCCGCCGGCATCGACGCCTCGCACTCGGCCGGCAAGAGCTCTGCGCTCTCGCTCCTTCTCTCGCGCTCCTGCGCGCTCCTTCCTCTATCTGCTCCGTACTCTGTATCTTGGCCGTCCAATCCGCCTCCCCAATCCGACACGCCACCCACGGCACCTGCCTCGTTGTACAAGTACACTACCTTGTACGGAGACTCGTACTCGTGCGCAACAACACCCTTGCTCCATCTCTGCCTGTACTCTGTACTCGTACTAGCTAGCAGACCGGGGGGGTTGGTCGCTCTTGACTTCTCTGATCGACCTGCTCCGTCCGTACCTTCCTCCCGTACTTCCACTTAACTCTCTTTTACCTGCCTCCTGCCTCCTCTTCTCCGTCTGCACCAAGACGCCAAAGCCTTCTTTCCTCTCGTCCTCTTATCCTCTTTCTCTTTTCTCCCCCCTCCCCCCTTCATCTGCCAGCCACCCCAACCCTTCTCTCTCCCCTTCTTTACCTCTGCCTGTTTTCCCTCGCCATTCGCCATTCGCCCTCGCCATTCGCCTCCCGCCGCTCGCCTCGCGACCTTCCTTGCCCTTGCCTTCACGGACCGCCCCGACCTCGTCGTTTTTGTCGATTTTGGCGTTACTGCCGTTCCGTCCTGTCGTTCTGTCCATCCGGCCGCCTCTCGACATCCTGGTACGTCCTGTGCGCAATTGCCACCCCCGCCACCTCGTTGTCTGCGTCCGGCACCTTTGCCGTCTGCCCGTCTGCACGTCGTCTGCACCGCCTCTTCCGTCGTCTCTTGTCCATCTCGGACATTTTCACTTGCCGCTTGATAGCGTCCGCCCTCTAGCTTCCCCGACCTCCACCTCCCAGCGCTCGCAGCTCCAGCCCAGCTTCGCTTTTGCTGTCTGCCTCCTGCTTCCCGGATCAGCCACCCCCACCCCGTCCTGTCTCACTCTCTTGACGCCCCGTCTCCTCCTCGCTGCCACGGGACATCCCCAACCTCATTGTCCCCTTGGCTCGGCTTGTCGACCTAGCTGTCGTCCTCTGCTAGTCTTGCTGACCCCGGCGCAGTACGAGTCGATGAGCCCTAGACCTTTGAGACATTGGTCTTGGTCCCGCCGCCCCCCGTCCCTCCTCTCCGCGAGACACTGGAAGCAGAGAAACAACGAGTGAAAATACGGAGGCCGCATAAAGCCCTTGAAAGAAAGAACGAGAGTACGAAGAAGGACAAAAAGGAAGGAAAAAGCAGACACGAGAGGACCAATTCCTGCAACAAAAGCGACACGAAGGACGACCCAGCGCCAGTTTCTGCATATTTGGTTATTGTGGCTTTTCATTTCTTTGGCCTTGCCCGCTGCAGTCAATTGCTTGATTTTCATGCCTTGCATATAACGAAGCAACGAAGACGACGACTACGAACGACCAACACCTTGCAGCCGCACTCTTCCTGTCCTCCTCTCGCCCGTCGCCTACCGCGCACCCATTCGTCCCCCACCCGTCCGCAGCAAGCCGAACGCACACGCGCAGATTTTGCCAATTGTCCCTGCATTGCACTCCTCGCAGCCTCTTCCTCTCATCGGTCCCGGGACCGTGCCGCCCTTCTCTCCGCAGACCCCAGCCCAAGCAGCAACCCTGGATCTCCCGTCGATATCCCAAGTCCAGACCCTCCTCCCCCCCAACTTACCCGCAGACTATTCCCACGCTGTTGGTCAGCGGCCGTCGTACATGAACGAGCGACTGCCCTCCCTGCCCCTTCCAGCTCCCGCCCTGCAGGCATACTCGTCGGGCACGGCTTCACCGCGGGTTAGTTCGATAGCGTCGTCTACGAGCTCCAACGCCGACTCGCATTCGTCCTACACCTCGGTCGCCTCCTCCCACGGGCCCAAGACGCCACCCTCGTCGCTTCCCTCCCACATCAGCAGCGGCCCTCTCCTGTCCGGCGCTCTGCAAACGCCCCTTGCCCAACCCACCATCAGCGGCTACGACCAGTATCAAGCGATGAATCAGAGTTCCGCAGATATGTATTACCAGCAGCAGCACATGTCTGCCGGCCAGCCCCCCCAGCCGCAGCCCGTCACATCCGCCGCCCTCGCCCAGTACACCCACCAGCCGCCGCTCCTGCAGTCCAACACTGCCCAGTACGCTACCCAGTCGCCCTACAGCCCCTACGCCTACGGCAATGGCCTGACCTCGCCGCCCACCGGCGCGCCGAACGTCTCCAACACCATCGGCTCGAACCCGCATGTGCTCCCGCTTCCCGGTGTTGCTACGCAGCAGGGCATGCAGGCGAACTACTCTGGCTTTGACACGAGCGGCCAGATTGCTCCTCCGGGCATGAAGCCTCGCGTCACCGCCACCCTCTGGGAGGACGAGGGCAGCCTCTGCTTCCAGGTCGAGGCCCGGGGCATCTGCGTTGCGCGGAGAGAAGGTACGGATTTTTTATTGATGGCTTTGTTATAATTAATGGAGAGGAAAGAAAAAAAATACTAACACAACCCCTAGACAACCACATGATCAACGGCACCAAGCTGTTGAATGTTGCTGGCATGACGCGTGGTCGTCGAGACGGCATCCTCAAGAGCGAGAAAGTGCGCCACGTCGTCAAGATTGGCCCCATGCACCTCAAGGGCGTCTGGTACGTGATGGACACGCAGGCCTTGCCGTCTAGCGGATAGAATGCCGCACTCGATCACGAGCTGACCTCCCTAGGATCCCGTTCGACCGCGCTCTGGACTTTGCCAACAAGGAAAAGATCACCGAGCTGCTGTTCCCCCTCTTCGTTCATAACATTGCTGCGCTTCTGTACCACCCGACGAACCAGAGCCGTACCAACCAGGTCATGGCTGCTGCTGAGCGCCGGAAACAGGAGCAAAACCAGATGCGCACCGGCCAGCAAGCCGGCCTGCCGTCTATGCAGCACCACTCCGCCATGGGGCTTCCGGGGCCGCAGGCGACCATGCCATCACACAACCTTGCCACGCCAGGTCGCCAGCATCTGGAGCGTGCTCAGACTTTTCCCACACCGCCAACGAGTGCATCGAGCGTCCTGGGCGGCAGCATGAGCTCATCCGAGCCCTTCCAATGGCCGCAGCAGGGCGTGAACGGGGCACAAGGTACAAATCCAATGTCCATTGATACGAGCCTGAGCAACGCCCGCTCAATGCCTGCCACTCCAGCTACGACCCCGCCGGGCCCGCCGCTCCAGAGCATGCAGCCGTACCCTACGTCAACCCAGGCGTACGACAACTCGCGCTCCATCTACAGCACGCAGCCCCCGCACCAGCACCAACACCAGCAACCACAGCACCAACACTCGCATCAGCACCCGCATCAGCACCCGCACAGCCAGCAGACGTCGCAGTCGCAGCACCCGCAGGCCCAGTCTTATGCGTCGGCGGTGCCAACAGTGCCGAGCAGCAGCCCGCAAGATCGCGGCATGTACGGCCACTCTGCTGCCGCCGCCGCCGCCGCTGCCGCCAGCGGCTACGTCAAGAACGAGCTGCCCATTCCGGGCACGAGCCGCTCATCTATTGCTGGCCCGTCCGCGGGTGACCATGGCGACCAGAAGCCTCCGAACGGCATGATCTCTCATCACCAGGAGTCGTCTGCTGAGTCCGTGGCACACGGTGTTCACGAAGAAGAGCACGAGGCGGAGTACACGCACAATGGCAGTGCGTACGACGCAAACCGGACGCAGTACAACTACGGCGCCCCCCAGGTGCCTTCGCTGGCTAGCGACCACCCCAACCTGTCGCCGGAGCTGTCTGCACCTGGCAACAACCAAGGCTCTGGGCGGTCTACTCCCCGCAGCGCGGCTCCCCAGGCCTATTACAGCCAGTCCGGTTACAGCACACCGCCGCGTGTTGGCTCGACTGCGGCTGCCACGCAAGCGTCTAGCAACCTCTACAACGTTGTCACAAACGACCGCCCCGTCGCCAACGGCACGTCTGCCACGGATGTGTATGCTCCCGCTGCCGACATGGGCAGCTCGCTATCGAACGGATATCCTCTGATGAACGGTACATCCACTGGCATGAAGCGGGGCCGGGACGACGATGACGACCGGAGCCTCGACCTGAAGCGTCGGAAGACGCTGCTTGATTCATCCATGCCCCCGGTCTACGATGGCGCGACGATGAGCCGGACGGGTACTCCTCTTGCTTCGCAACGGCACAGATAAATCCACAGCACAGGAATGTACTGTGCAATGAACCGGGACAGGACTCTCAGTCTTGTTACGACTTTCCAACCGTACGACCCACATGTCATTGCCGAATTATGACAAATGCCAAACGAAACCACGATGGGACGAATACGATCGTACTGTCAACTACAACGAACCCCATTTTACTTTTCTTGATTTTTACTTCTTTTTGCCGCCACTTGTTTATTCGTCTTTGCGTTCTAGACACGACTGCATTGCTGCTATGGGCATCATAGAAGTCGCCTGTCTGGTTTCTTGACGATACGGAAGTGATTAATGACTAAGCCGAAGACATGCCGATAACGCCTCCGCTACTCCTCCATTTCTCACGAATTCTTTTTGACGTCGACTTCGCCTTCCATTCTCTTCTCGCCTCACGATACGGAACCACACCAGAACACCGCGAGACAACACCACTTTCTCTACACCATGTTTCCATTCTTTTACCTTCGACACCTTGTTGTCTCTTTGTCTGGCGCCTGCAAGAAGGTAGACTTGTTGCATACACCGACGGCGCAACCTTTACTTCTTTCCCTTGATACGCCTGAATATGGTGTAAATGCCTGATGACCTGACGCTTCACATCGCATGGAAGGATTTAATTTCAAAAGAACCTCTTGCTTTTTTTTATTTTTGTCGTTTATTTTTGCTCTCTTATGTCATTTTGCCGTACCACTCTTTTGTGTTATATGGCCAGATAAACGTGTTTCATGGGATCCGGGGAAAGCTTCTGGCGGGGAGATAAGCTGTCTTTGCCTGTGACGAATTCAGACAAGGCGGCGGGATAAAACGCTATGACAAGAAAGAGACAATTTTCACAACGATTTCCACGTCACCCTTTGCACTTGCTTTTTGACACACCCCACCACAGCTGACGGGTATTTGCATTGTGTTGGCTGTTTCATGTTTTCCACTTGTCTCTCAGTTTCTACACTCTTAGTGCATGGAGATGATACCCCAAATGGACATAAAGGCACGGATTGCTGCAGCGTGCATTTTTGGGCATTAGCTGCTTGTCTCCGGGGTCTGATGCCAGGCTTTGGGTCGCCGGATCTGAGCATTGGAGTGCTGTGGAAGGCTGTGTGCGGGTTCCCGGTTGTCATTGTGCTGGGACTGGCTTTGCGTGTGCGGTCACGTTGGCTGGCGCTTGTGTTTATACGATGGCGGATTTCCCACCGCCCCCTACCCTCGCGGAACCTTTTCCTCCATCCTTTACTCTTCCCGTTTTTCCTTTCTGCTTATCGGTACGCACTTGACGACTGACGAATTTCCTTGGCTTCAAAAGTATTTTAAAACAATGTCTTGGCGAGTGGCTGGGATGGGAGGAGGGGCTGGCGAAGGAGAGTATCGGGCAAAGCAACCTAGTTTTGTGATACGTCGTGTGCTCTTGCGGTTTTCATTCTTACTGTTTTCCAGCTTTCTAACGTAACGACTTATGAGATCAGTTTGGTTTGTTTGCATCAATCTAGCGAGTTCACGTATGGTCCGTTCCTGCGTAGCTGTGTCGCTTTGCGTGCTACTTGCGTGTCCGGACGAGATTGATCTTGAGGTAGGCGGTACGAAGTGCAAGTAATACGAAGCAGTGGTACTTTGTACGAAGTACTCCGTAGTGCCACACGCCGATGTCCCAATTGCGACATCGGCCCCAGAAGCTCTGACCAGGAACTAGTTGAAGCTTGTCGTCTGATGTAGCACGATATCGACAACGCCGTACAAAGTCCTGGACAGCCGCGTTACATAAGCAGTTTCAATGCGGTTGCTTCACATTTGTGACACGGTTATGTGTTCTTTCTACTGCGTACGACATCGATTGCCCGGAGCTCCTTACGACGTCTCCGAACGAGGCTGCCCCCTGGCCGTTTGACAAGCTACAAAGTACTTTGTACAAGCAGATCCTGCAAGCACTTGCACGAATCGCGCTCGCTTGGCCCTCACAATGGTGTGGGACGATGGATACCGTGCCATCTGCATGCGAGATGCTTCCACATAGTCGCCGTACGTGTACCCCGCGAGACATTGGACGAGCAGAGGAGTGTGAGATTTGTGTACTCCGCGTGCCCTTGCCGTACGGACTCTCCATCGTACGGCACAGTCGTGTAAGCGTCGTAACTGTGGCAATGCCGGCTGTCGTCAGCTTGTCGGAGACCGGGCATCCAGCCACCCCGCCCTCTGGCACTGCCCGCCTGTACTTTCGTCTGAAGTACGCCGTCCTTGACGCAATCTGTATGGCTCTCCCTAGGCCGTTCATGCACGCTGCATGCCGGTGGGCGCAGTTGACTCCGTAGGCGCAGTTGGGTCGCGCGTCCTGCATGCCCCCTAGAGTCACGTGCACCCCGTATTCATTGTTACCCTAGCAACAATTCTGTTTTGGGGTTAGAGCGAAACAGCAGAACGTGGAAACCACTCTCTTTGCGTGTGGTGGTGGGACACGGTCGACCCTTCCCTAATATCACAGCGATGGACGTATTCGTACCGGACTATCCATCCTTTTTCCACCCTTTACACCGCATCGCCGCCTTTCCTTTCTTTTCCTCCAACTCCCCTCGCATTGCGCTCGAACGTCGTCTGTGAACGACAAACGCCCACTACACACCCCAGCCATTTCTGCCTTGGTCTCCAAAGGCCACGCACGACGCCGCGACGAGCAGTTTTTGCCGTTCCATGGCCGCGCCCCTGTCTGCAGCGCCAAACGCGATTTTGAACAGCATCATCCCCTCCGCTTTCCAGGCCGGCCAACCCTTCTTGTGCGGGTCCCACGAAGCGCGCCTCGTTTACTCCTTTGCTGGAACGACCGATATTGCCGGAAGAACGCCCGCCAGCGTGAGCATGAGCAGTCCGCAAGGCAGTTCTCCTTTTATGAACTCGGTCATGGACGGGACCGAGCATGCCAGTGGCAGCCAGGAAAACATGTCGCCATCCCTGGCCTCGAAGCCCGCGTCGGCTCAGACACAGGCCCCGGCCACTGCGGTCCCGGCGTCCGTCTCGGGAAAACCGGCCCGGCCTGCGTCCCGCATCCTCTCCGGCAGCGAGTTGTCGCCGCTGAAGATCCTCCAGAATCGCGTGACGGTGCCGGCCGCTCGGACCGAGAGCCCTGCGTCGCCCGACAGCAACACGGACAGCAACAAGGACATGATGTTTGACCAGGTCTCGACGTCGCCCTCGCCGTCGGCCTCCTCGCGGTCGCTCTCCAGCTCGTCCACGCAGATGATGCCCCCAGCTGCACCGCTCGGCCGCGCCCCGCGCAAGATCACGTCGCCTGACAAGCGCTTCCCCGTGAAGATCAACGTTGCCTCGACGCCCTCCTTCACGGCAGCGTCGCCGCCGGCGTCCGCAGCGTCGCCGCGGATGGCACCGCTGTCCTCCCCGTCTGGCCATGCCCTCTTCCACCCGAAGCAGCCCGGCCAGGGGTCGCGTGACCGGCAGCTCAGCATCGACGAGGCCGTCGGGCGCAACGATGGCCTGAAGCAGGCGATTGACATATTCGAAGACGAGAACAGCGCCTACGACAACGGATACCGCGAGCCAGAAGGTGTGGCGGCAGCGTCGGCGAATCTCGATGACTCGGCCGTAGGCGCGGACGACACCATGACCAGCGCGTTCAGCGCATTCTCCGCCGTGCCCAACACGCTGTCCCGGGGCAATGGCGGTCGCGCGTCGCTTGGCGGGGGGGACTTGTCGCCCAAGCAGGTGCGTGCGAATGGCGGCAACGGTCCTGCGCCGAACCGCACGGCCCACTACGAGCACGGAAGCACCACCAGCCTCCTGATGGACTTTACCGAGCAGCTGCGCGTCGCGCACAGCCAGCAGCAAGCGTCTCTCGGCCAGTACGGCAGCAGCACGCACGGTGGTGCCAGTGCGACGGCGACACCGCAGCGCAAGAACCTGGTCAACATTCTCGACTTTGAAATTCCGCCGCTGCCGACGCCACGCAGCATCCCGAGCGTCACGCCGCGCGAGCTGGAGAGCCTCAAGTCCAAGTTTACGTCGGACATCAGCGGTCTGAAGGCCACCCTGAGCGGAAAGGAGGCGGAAGTCTCGGCGCTGAAGACGGCCCTGGGCGACGCCGAGAAGCGGGTGGGCGAGTGCACGGAGCAGCTGCATGAGCTGCAGGCGGCGGTCCACCCGCTGCGTGACGAGAAGGACATGTGGGAGAGACGGGGCCGTGAAATGGAAGAGGTTCTCCGCAAGGTGAAGGGCGAGATCGTGCTGAACCAGCGCGAGCGGGAGGAGCTCGAGCACAAGCTCGACGAGTCGGAGAAGCGCCGCGAGGCGGCCGAGATGATGGCGCAGGAGGCCGAGACGAAGATGGCTGTCATGCGGGCGGGCCGGGCGACGGCCGACCACGAGAACAAGGTGCGGAGCCCGGGAGGCCCGGCGCCGGTGGCGTCGTCGACACAGCGCGAAGTGGAAATCGCCGTGGAGCGGGTGGCGCGGGAGCTGCACGCGGCCTACAAGGCCAAGCACGAGACCAAGGTGACGGCGCTGAAGAAGAGCTACGAAGCGCGGTGGGAGAAGCGGGTGCGGGAGCTGGAGGCGGCCGCGGAGTCGCTGGCGCGGGAGAACGACTCGCTGCGCCGGGGCCAGGAGGCCATGCTGGCGCGGCTCGTGCCGGGCGAAGACGAGCGGCAGCAGAAGGAGGAGGAGCGGCGGCAGCGCGAGGCGCGGGATGCGGCGCAGATCAAGGAGCTCGGCGCGGAGGTGCACAAGCTGGAGGCGGTGGTGCAGACGGTCAACGCGGACAATGCGGAGCTGCGGACGCTGCTCGAGCAGGAGCGGATCGAGAAGGGCGAGCTGGTGATTTTGGCCGAGGAGATGATGTCGATGCAGCAGAGCTTTGTGGCGCCGCCGCCGCCGTCGACGGCCGAGACGCCGCGGGCGCCGCCCAAGACGCCGTCGGCGCCGCGGACGTTGGCCTCCTCGGTGGCGGGCGGGGGGCCGGGCACGGCGGCGCCGGCGACGGGCAAGCGCAGCAGCCTCGCGTTCAACGGACCGACGACCACGCCGAAGCAGTCGCGGCCGATGAGCATGCACGGCACGGGCCGTATGTCGGGCCTCAAGCCGCCGGGCAGCTCGTCGGCGACGGGCGGCGGACCGCCGCCGAGCCGCATCGGGCGCATCGGGCACGACCGCAAGCAGAGCAGCCTAGGGGGGATCCCGCGGCCGGGCAGCGGTCTTGGCTCGCGGAGCGGACTGATCAACTCGATTGAGAAGATGGGCAACTACCGGGGCCGGGGCGAGTAGGCGGCGAGGCGGCGAGCCGTACTCCGGCCGGCGAGCCGAACTTTGTGGTTTTCTGTGGTTTTCTGGCGGGTATAGGTGTCTGATTTTTTCTCTTTCTCTTTCTCTTTCTTTTTCCTTTTCTTCTCCTTCTTTCTCTTTCTGTCTCCTCTTTTCCTTTCTTGATTCACCTTTCCCTTGCACGTCTTTGATTCTCCTTTCCATTCCCCTTCCTTTGCACGTCTTTGATTCTCCTTTCCATTTCCCTTCTCGTTATGACGAAATGATTCATGCAAGACGAGTACCTGTTGCTCTCGGTCAGGGTTTACGGACAAGGTCATGAACGGTGTACTTCTATGAGGATGGGTCTGCGGCTCTCGTTGCTTTCGGGGCTGCTGGCTTGTTTTTGAATACGGTGAATCTTTCGTCTGCAATGGCCGACGGCAACAACAAATAATACTAATTCTCAGAGTCCTGGAGCATTGCGCCTGTCACATTGCATGTGTTTGAAATGTACTGCGATCTTGCGATCTTGCCTTTTTGGTAATTTTGGTTATTCTTGCTCTCTTCTATGCTTGGACTAGCCTACAGCGGCAGCGATTCGTGCTTGAAGGGTCTCTTGCCGTCGCCGTACTGGTCGACAGCCTGGCCGGTGCCGCGGAGCTTGTACTTGTAGATTGTGAGGCCCTCAAGGCCGACGGGGCCGCGGGAGTGGATCTTGTTGGTGCTGATGCCGACCTCGGTGCCGAAGCCGTAGCGCATGCCGTCGGCGAAGCGGGTGGAGGCATTCCAGTAGACGCCGGCGGAGTCGACGGCGGACAGAAAGGTCTCGGCGCGGTCCTTGGACGGGGTGAGGATGGCGTCGGTGTGGTGGGAGCCGTGGGCGTTGATGTGGGCGATGGCGGCAGCGAGGTCGGGGACGGCCTTGACGGCGAGGTCGAGGGAGAGGAACTCGGTGTCAAAGTCGGCGTCGACGGCGGGCTGGACGAGGGAGGGCGCGGCCGCGGTGGCGGCGAGGGCGGTGGCGACGGGCAGGGTGGCGGGATCGCAGCGGAGGGTGACGCCGGCGGCGAGCAGGGCGGCGAGGGCGGCGGCCAAGGCGGGCTGGGCGAGGGCGGCGTGGTGGACGAGCAGGGACTCGGCGCTGTTGCAGGCGGCGGGATAGCCGGTCTTGGCGTCGAGCAGGACGGCGGCGGCCATGCGGGCGTCGGCGGGCGTGAGGAGGCCGTCGTCGAGGAAGACGGCACAGATGCCGTCGGCGTGGCCGAGGACGGGGATGCGGGTGCCGGCCTTGATGGCGCGCACGAGCTCGTTGGAGCCGCGCGGGACGACGAGGTCGATGTCGCGGTCGAGGGCCAGCAGCTCGTGGACGACGTCGCGGCGGGTGACGAGCTGGACGGCGGCGGCGGGGACGCGCGCCGTGGAGCAGAGGGCGGCGGCCAGGACGCGCGCCATGGCCAGCATGGTCTGCGTGGACTCCTTGCCGCCCTTGAGCAGGGCGGCGTTGCCGGACTTGACGGCGAGGGCGGCGATGTTGGCGAGGACCTCGGGGCGGGCCTCGAAGATGACGAGCAGCACGCCAATGGGGCAGGAGACGCGCTCGAGCTCGAGGCCGTCGTCGAGACGGGTGCGGAGGGTGGTGCGGCCGACTGACGGTTAGTGGGGGGAGGAAGACGGAGAGAAGGAAGAGGGAAGGAAAAAAAGAAAAAAAAAGAAAAAAAAGGAAGAAAAGCAGAAGAAGAAGAAGACGAAAAATAAGGGAAGAAAGAAAAGCTCGCCGTCAGGCCATCGCACCGCCCCATCCACTTACGCGGATCGTCCAGCGCCCGCACGTCGAGGATGCCCTGCAACATGTCCTCCCACTTGCCCGCGCGGCCCAGGTCCAGCCGCGACACCAGCGACGGGTTCAGCCGCCCGGCCGCCGCCTCCTCCCGGGCCAGCGCCAGGTCCGCCGCGTTCGCCGCCAGAATCTCGTCGCGCGCGCCCGCCAGCGCGTCGTGCATCGCCGTCAGCGCATCGTTGCGATCGTCGGCCGACAGCGTCGCCAACACGTGCGACGCGGCCTTGGCGGCGCGGGCGGCGTCGGCCGGCGCCGCGTCGGTGAGGGACATTGTGTTGTCGGGCGTGCGCACGGGTGTTTCGAGGAGTCGCGGCGTCGGAGGCGTCGCTTGTCGTCTACTTGCGTTGTATTTACTCTCCTTTTTTCTGCCGATTATGACTCCGATTACTCCGTATGACTGCGAGGCTGCGCCGATCGCAAGGCATCGGCAGAAAATGTTTCACCGCCCGCGCTGCCCCGCAGGCGCAGGGCAGGCGCGCCGACGAGGCAGGAGCGATGGACGCTGCGACCCGCGTGCGACGCGGCAGGCGCCACCGCGGTGCAAGCAGCTGCCGTCTCAGACGGGCCTTGCTGCGCGGATAAAGCAAAGTGTCGTGATGCCCATTCGAGTCTGGCTAAAACCAATTTCCTCGTTCATCCATCCGTTCTCGCTCTGTGGACATCTTCCTCCTCCAATGCTTCGCCGGACATCCAGGCAGGCTGTTGGGCCGCTGGTCGGACCCGGCCCGGCTACATGGGTACCTTGCCAATCTGCCAAGAGATCTCGCGATCATTCGTCTCCAAAGTGGCTCTGACAGCTTTACAGCCTCGACTTGACAGCTTCATCTGGCAGCCACAGCCCATCTCGTCTCTACTCTCTACGTGCTCCGTGCTCGTATGGCGGTCTACTTGCTCTCTCTGGCGGCGGTCTGTCCTGCTGACAGGTCATCTACTCCGTATGTCGCAATCTGCTTCATCTCCATCTCGAGCCATGGATACGCCGAGACGGCACCGATCTACGAGTACTCGCTCTCCCTGGCGGCAGTCTACGAGTACGACGTATGGTCCACTATCTCCGGCAGTAGCGGCGCACTTTATACCCGAATCGACCACCCGCTACCACTGCATTTTGTGTTTTATCGCCTCGTTCTCGGACTGTCTCCGCATCCATGGAAAGCAGGACTCTTCACCATCCTCGCCTCCCATCCTAGCTCCGCTGAGTTTTCCGGCCTGAGGGAGAGAATCTGCACTTCTGCCAGGCATTCTGCGCGACGGAGCCTTGCTGTGCCGAGCAACCAGATCCAGATTGCGCGTCGGGAAACGGCCGAAGGTGCTCAAGTGGCCAGTGTGGAATTCTACAAAGTAGCGATTGCGGAGTTCTTCTCCGTCGACACGCTCCACCAGAGTACAACATAACTCGCTCTTATAGGAGGCAGACGTTGCTATCAAGGCTGCTATCAAGGTTTTATTATTGTATAGTGCGACGGAACCGTTCAACTCAGGCACGACTTCATCAGTCATTCTTACCTCACTTTCACGAGTCCAAAGCTACTCCCGAACAGCTTTCTTGCTCGTGTCAACTTTCTTTACACGACAGGCAACACAGCCGGACAACTTACAGGCGCAAGGCCGGTTGGAGACCGCGATCGCAGCCATGGCAGAAGGAGACGAGAAGGTACCCCATCGACGAGAGGCCAGCATCCGCGCGTCTAGCGAGCGTAGTGAAAGCGTTGCGACAGCCGAGGCCACTGCGGCAGTAGCAGACGAGAAGATAGAAAACAGCTCTCGCGGGAAATTAGAGCACATTGGCAACGAGGCGAAACGATCCAGGAGCAGCCTCGATGTCAACGAGGAAGACGACGACGATGACGACAATGAGGCGCGAGAAGACAGCGACATGCCGCCACTAACCGAAGAGGCGAGTGCAGGCTTCCAGGCAGCCGACATCCAGCGGATACACACCTCCCACGGACAGCACGGGCACACGGGGCCGGCCTTGTCACGGACACCAACGATTGTGCCGCGGTCGAAGCGCCGCGGCTTGCTTGGACGGTTCGCCGCGCTGCCCGAGGTCGAACGGCCGTATGAGTACCACAACAAGACCAAGTGGCTCATCACACTGGTCGTTGCCCTGTCGGGAGCTGGCGGGCCCATGGGGTCGTCCATCTTCTACCGTAAGTTGGTGCTGCTTTGGTGAGAGGTGAGGGAACATGCATGCTGACGACCCGAAGCCGCGCTCTCGGAAATGGCTGCCGATCTCCATGTCTCGGCATCACTGGCCAATCTGACGGTGGCCTTTTACATGCTCGCCATGTCCATCTTCCCGCTGTGGTGGTCCTCGTTCTCCGAGACGTTTGGCCGCCGCAGCATCTACGTCATCTCCTTCTCGCTGTTTGTGGTTTTCTCGGTGCTCAGCGCTGTCAGCAGCTCTATCGGCATGCTCATTGTCATGCGCGTGCTCGGCGGCGGTGCCTCGGCGTCGGTGCAGGCTGTCGGCGCCGGCACGCTGGCGGACATTTGGAAGCCGGCCGAGCGTGGCCGGGCCATGGGCTTCTTCTACCTGGGTCCGCTGATGGGCCCGCTGCTGGCGCCCATCATCGGCGGTGCCCTGGCCGAGGCCTGGGGCTGGCAGAGCACGATGTGGTTTCTGGCCATCTACGGCGGCCTAGTGCTGATCATGATCGTATTCTGTCTGCCGGAGACGCTATCCAAGCCCACTGCACCGAGCAGCGGTGTGGCTGGCGCCACCGCCGGCGTCACCGCTTCTTCGGCAACACCGGGCGCGGCAGATGCAGATGCAGACGCAGATGCAGCCGGCAACGGCAAGAACGACACCAGCGCGACCGCGGCGCCGCTATCGCGCATGGCCACGACGCAGTCGGTGCGTGCGAACACGCAGCGGCTGGTGGCCTTTCTCGGCCACGCCTTTGTGCGGCCGCTCTCGGTGCTGTTGTATCTGCGCTTTCCGCCGATCGTGCTGACGGTGCTGTACGGCTCCGTGACCTTTGGCGCGCTGTTTATCCTCAACGTGTGCATCCAGTCCGCGTACGAGCGGCCGCCCTACGGCTACAGCGAGGTGATTGTGGGCCTCATGTACATACCGGGCAGTCTGGGCTACGTGATGGCGTCTTTTGTCGGCGGCCGCTGGATCGACAGCATCATGGCGCGCGAGGCGCGGCGGGCCGGCCGCTACGATGCCGACGGGCAGCTCGTGTACCTGCCCGAGGACCGGATGCGCGAGAACGTGTGGCTGGCGGGCAGCCTGTTCCCAGCGGCGCTGATCTGGTTTGGCTGGACGATCGAGCACGGCCTCGTCTGGATCGTGCCGGGCATTGCCAACTTCATCTTTGGCTTCGGCAGCATGCTCGTCTTTGGCGTGGTGACGACCATGCTGACCGAGTTCATGCCGCGGCGCAGCTCTGGCGGCATTGCGCTGAACAACTTTCTGCGCAACATCTTCTCGTGCGTGGGCGTGATTGTGGCTCAGCCGCTGATCAACGCGCTGGGCTACGGCTGGCTGTGCACCATGGTCGCGCTGCTCAGCTGGGTCGTGGGCAACGCGTGCATCTGGGCGCTGCGGCGGTACAGCGCCAAGTGGCGGGCAGACATGGACATGCACCTCAACAAGCTGCTGTAGGTGCTGGATGTACGGGGTAGCCAGGAACGCTGCAGTCTGGTGTGTTTTGAAGTGCATTTGGTTTGGCCTACAGTTTGTCTTGGATATTGTTTTCGTCTCTGCGTCATACCCGGTCTGATCTCTACGGACCCTTGCAAGGGCAATAGCAGCAGCAGCAGCAGCAGCAGTAGCAGCAGTAGCAATATCAGCAAAGTACTGCATATAAAATATAAACGGCGGTCAATATGTTTCTTGGATAAATATCGTGCTCCTTTGATTATGCCTCAGCTACCCTCTGCGAACAGCTTTCCCAGGTCCGCGAGGTTGACATTGCCGCCGCTCAGGATGATGCCGACGTCCCAGCCGGCAGCGCCGCCCTCCTTCTCGGCACGGCGGCGGAAGTCCTCGTTGAAGAGGGCGACGGCGAGCGGGACAGCAGAGCTGGGCTCAACGACGATCTTGAGGCGCTCGAGCAGCAGGCACAGGGCAGCGCGGATCTGGTCCTCGGAGACGGTGTAGACGCCGTCGACGCCGGCGGTCGGGCCTTCGGTCTGGCCGGTGAGGACGCGCCAGTTGTGCTCGCCGACGGGCGTGCGAAGGCCGTCGGCAATGGTCATGGTCTTGACGGACTCGATGCGCTTACCGGCGGCGAGACCGCGGGCGCAGTCGTCGGCCCCGTCGAGCTGGGGCTCGGCGCCGAAGACGCGCGTGCCGGTGCCTTCGGCAGCGAGGACGGTGCCGGCGAGCAGGCCGCCGCCGCCGACGGGGGCGATGACAGCGTCCAGGGCCGGGGAGACGGCAGAAGTGGCAGACGAGACGGCGATGGCGGAGCACGTGGCCGGCGCGCGGAGCAGGCCGGTCGGGTTGGCGCCCATGGCCGGCAGCGGCTCGGCGGCGGCGGCGGCCTTGGCGACGGCGACCTGTTGCAGGAGCTCGAGGGCGGCGGTTCCCTGGCCGAGGATGATGTCCGGGTGGTCGTAGGGCGGCACGAGGCGGCCGCCGGTGTCGGCGAGCACGGCGGCGGCGGCGGCCTCGCGCTCGGCGGCGGTGGAGCCGCTGAAGACGACGCGGGCGCCGTAGCCGCGGGTGGCGGCGACCTTGGGCGCGGCCGAGACGCGCGGCATGACGATGTGGGCGGGCATGCCGGCCTCGCGGGCGGCGAGGGCGAGGGCCTGGGCGTGGTTGCCGGAGCTGTGGGTGACGACGCCGCGCGCCGGGCCGCCGCCGGCGACGAAGCCGGGCTCGCGCTGCAGGCGGGCGACCGCGTGGAAGGCGCCGCGGGCCTTGAAGGCGCCGACGCGCTGGAGGTTCTCGCACTTGAACCAGAGGCGGAGCGTGGGCGCCGGGGCGGCTTCGACGGCCGGCACCGGCGCCGGCCCGGCTGAGTCATCCGGGGCCGCGGCCGGGGCCGAGGCCAGCGCGTCCAGCGACCGGTTCGTCAGCACGGGCGTGCGGTGGACGAGCGCGCGGATGAGGGCGTGGGCGTCGACGACGGAGGCGCGCGTCAGCGGCGGGCAGGTCGCGAGGTCGGCCATGGCGTTGGTGAGGAGGACGCTGACGCCTAACGAAAGTGCGGCGCGGAATTGGCCATGTCGCCCCGCCTGCACTAGCACTCGCACTCTCACTGGCACTCGCACTGGCACTGGCACTGGCACTGGCACTCGCACTCTCACTCTCACTCTCACTACGCACGCATCACACGCACTCACTCTCACTACACATCACACAACTACACCCTTGCCACGGTACCAAACATAGGCTTCAACTTGGGTGTCGTGCCCCATCGAATCAATGTCTCTACAGCTGTGCACAAAGCGCCGTTCCGGTTCTCCATTCCTGATATATGAAACACTGGCCAGATCCGTTTTCCCGTCTCCGTGCCAAACGATGCACCACCGACGTTCACCGTCCCGTCTACTTGTCTACTTGGTGTTCTCCGGGCGCAGCGAGCGGACGGCCTTGCCGGCGCGCCAGATCTCGAGGTTGCGGATCTCGTCCATCTCGGCCTCGTACTTCTCGCGGTAGTCGGGCTGGCTGTTGTACTCGAGCGAGCGCTTGGTCTCGGTGCCGTCCTTGACGGAGGTGTACAGGTCGTTGAAGACGGGCTTCAGGGCGTCCTTGAAGCGCGGGGACCAGTCGATGGCGCCGCGGCGGGCGGTGGTGGAGCAGGCCTCGTACATCCAGTCCATGCCGTTGGCGCCGATGAGGGGGTACAGGCTCTGGGTGGCCTCCTCGACGGTCTCGTTGAAGGCCTCGGAGGGGCTGTGGCCCTGCTCGCGCAGGACCTCGTACTGGGCGAGGAACATGCCGTGGATGCCGCCCATGAGGGCGCCGCGCTCGCCGTAGAGGTCCGAGAAGACCTCCTTCTCGAAAGTGGTCTTGTAGAGGTAGCCGGAGCCGATGGCGACGCCAATGGCCTGGGCCTTCTCCTCGGCCGTGCCGGTGACGTCCTGGTAGACGGCAAAGGACGAGTTGATGCCGCGGCCCTCGCGGAAGAGCGAGCGCACGGTGCGGCCGGAGCCCTTAGGCGCGACGAGGATGACGTCGACGTCGGTGGGCACCTCGACCTTGGTCAGGTCCTTGAAGACGGGCGAGAAGCCGTGCGAGAAGTAGAGCGTCTTGCCCTTGGTCAGCTGCGGCTTGATGGCCGGCCACGTCTCCGACTGCGCCGCGTCCGACAGCAGGTTCATGATGATGGTGCCGCGGCTGATGGCCTCGTCCACCTCGAACAGGTTCTTGCCCGGCACCCAGCCGTCCTGCACGGCGTCGTTCCACGACTTGCCGTTCTTGCGCACGCCCACAATGGCGTTGAGGCCGTTGTCGCGCAGGTTGAGGCCCTGGCCGTGGCCCTGCGAGCCGTAGCCGATGAGCGCAAACGTGTCGTTCTTGAAGTACTCCTGCGCGGGTCAGCGCTGGCGGCGGTCTACGCTGTCTCTGCGGTACTTACATGGAGCTTCTCCAGGGGCCAGTCGGCGCGCTCTGCCATGGTCAGCACATTGTCCCTTGTCGCCCATCCAGACCTCCATCCAGACCTCCCGATCGCCAGATGTCCTCGCCACCCTACTCACCCCAGACCTTCTCCGGGTGGCCGGCAAAGTCAATCGTCTTGACGCCGCGCACCTGCTGGCGCACCGCCGTCGACGACACCGCAGCAGCAACTGCCTTGGCGCGGACCAGGCCGGCAGCAGCCACAAACGTGCGGCGCTGCACAGCCGGCGTCACCAGCTGGCGAGCCATCGGGCTGCGCAGAGCCTTGGAGAAGCCACGAGAAGCCATTGCGTATAGAGATCGAGCAGAGGAGGCGTCGAACGGTGCAGGCAAGAACAGGCAGAAAGAGAGGAAAGAGAGAGAGGGAGAGACGGCGCTGCCAGGTGGGGAGAATGCCAATATATCTTGCCTCGAAAAAACATCGTGCCAGGAATTTTTTTCTGACTCAATTGTGCGGGGACGCTTGCGCAACGCTTTTCCAGCGCAACGGTCCACTTCTCACGCCGTACTTTGTCTGGTCCCGACTTCGGGCCTGTGCCGCCAAGTGGGGCCCTGTCTTTCTGCACGAGTCACAGCGCACACAGCGCCGCTAGTGCGCTAGGGCCGGCCAGGGGCGATTGGCGAGCACGCCTACAAGAATCTCGCCCCCGTAGCGACATCTGAGCACCCCGCTACGCGCATAACTGCTCTATGCTCGTATATTCATAATTAGGCGCAATGGTGCGATGTACTCCGTAGAGTGGTGCGACGTCTTGTGCGCCGGACAGTGCCTTTGCCCGTGCCGCAGCACGCCCGTAATGCTCCGTCTCCGTCGTCTGGCTCTCGTGTGCCCTCCCCCGACTGCCGTGCTCCGCTCCGTCGTCTGGCTCCCATGCCGTCTCTCTCCCGCTGCCTCTCTCCCACGCCGCTGCTGCCCCGGAAGCGGAAGCCGGAAGCCATAGACCACGCTCCGCTCCACCAGTGCGCTCTGCTTGGCTCCTTCGTTCAGCCCGGTCGATACCTCGGGGACTAGTTGATCATCACCCGGTCGTAGACGATCCCGCGCAGCTGCCCGCCGAGCATCGACTGCCGCACGTTCCGCTTAAACGTCTCGCGGTGCGACCGCAGGTCCTCGGCCGCCTCCTTGTTCAGGGGGTCCGACGCATTGGGCTCGAGGAAGAGGAACTAGAGAGGTCAGCGTGTCCCGTCGCCGCACCGCACCGCCGCGACGTACCTGCAGCCCCACGATCACCGCGTTCAGGTTCAGCACCGGCTTCCAGTCCTCGCGCAGAATGTTGAGGCACACCTTGCCCTGCAGGTCAATGTTGGGGTGGTAGATCTTTTGCTGGCACTCCACCTTGGGCGGATCGTGCGGGAAGTTCTGGTTGATGTGGAAGTCGAACGTGAAGCGCCCGCCGCAATATATGCCCTCGTCCGGCTCGATCGTCAGCACAAAGTGCAGGATGTCGTCGGGGTCCGGGAAGTCTGTCCGCATCGTGCTGCCGAGCGAGAGCTCCGAGAGGTCTGTCTGTCAGTTTGTTTCCGTTGTTCTCGTCTCCTTCGTGGCAGAGGTACGCACCCTTTTGCACCCGCAGCTGCGCGGCCGTCACCTTCTTCTTCTTGCCGCCCGCGGCCGCGCCCTCGGCATTCTCCGCCTTCTGCTGCTCCTTCTTCTGTATCCGCACGCTCGTCAGTACTCGGTCACCACTCTCGTGTCGCCCGCCCGCCGACGCGTCACCCGTCCTCCCCGCCAACCGCCACGTACCATGGACCAGATCTTCAGCATGGTGTCGGCGCGCACGTCTCTTCGCGTGCTCGTGTGTCCAGGGTGGTCGTGCAGATATAACAAGTTCGGCGGCTACCGTGTCGAAACGGCAGAGAAACGAAGCCGATGGCAGTCGGTGCTGTGTTGGAAGAGGCGCAGGAACACGCCTACCGCAGGCAGTGCTCAGCACGTCGACAGAGCTAGCGAGCGTGTGTACGGCAGCAGCACTACCGAACGAGTCGCAGATAGTATCAAAGGTGAGACAAGAGTAGCCTCGCGCGCTGAAGTCCGATTTTGTCGCAAAGTGCACGCTGTGAGAAGGAAATCTTCCTCGGATCGCCGCTTCACGCTGTCAGCGGTCTGGTCGGCAGGAGACGCCAGAGAGAAAGAAAACAGCCCCGGGCCCTGGCAGTCGGCGGAAGTACTCGTACTCGTTCAGGTGTTGTCGCTGTCGCGCGTGGCAAATTGTCACTCGATAGGTCAGAGTTGGCGGAATTCGTCAGCATTACTCGTACAGTCAACCGTCGTTGGTTCGGAACCGCTGCATTGCGCCTGCCGCACTCGTCGGGCGGCCCTCGGCGGGGCTCCCCCTCCCGCGGAATAAGTGCCTAACCAGCAGACCAACAGGGACTAGCAGCGCCATGCTTGCCACCGCCATTATGTACAGATAGGAGAATCGGATCATCAATTGGCCGGCAACCGGGTAATTATGCAATATGCTGACACAAAATGATGAGGACATGACAGTAGGAGCGTAAGGCTCGAGCAGGCAGCAAATAAACAAAAAGAAAATAAAGGAAAATAAACGCCGATTACCATGCCACCTTGCTCTCACAACCTTGCCCCAGTCCCTGTATTGTGCCTCTGGCAGATCGGCAGAAGAAGCAGGAAGTGAAGCGGATTCATACAACCTGGAAATATCTCAAATAAAAATCCATAGATCCCATAAATAGCCAGAGACCCAGTGTCCCTTTTTTTCTTCCACCGCACACGCTCTGGTTACCAACTATAGCAAACCGTTTTCGAGATTGCCCGCCGCTGCACTGTCCCGAGGAGCTTTATCTCGCGAGGACCACCTTGATCCGACAGACATCGCCGAGTCTTGCCTATCTCCGGGCAATACAGCACATGAGACCCGTCTTTCCAAGGAACCAGAGGAAGCCAATGAAACGGAAAATGGACAGGAAGGCAGTCGAAAAAAGCAGGAACTTGAAGAACCAGGCAGTACGAGCCGACGTGGATTGCTGCATGCAAAGTTAGCACATTGTTTCTGGTTAAAGAGAGAGCGATTGCGTTGCACTTACGCCAATGCCAAGGTTGTTGAAGTTGTCGCTGGTGATGACGACGGCCAGCAGACAGTTCGAGAAGAGCCACAGGATGACCAGCATCGTGCGGAAAGACTTGTACGAGTCCTGGACGTCCTTGGGTTCCGGCTTCTCTTCGTCCTTGTACGGCTCGAGAGCGCGCTTGACCGTGGCCTCAAACAGCTTGTCGATATCCTCCTGCGGCTTCTCAATTTCCTCCACAACCACTTCATCCTTCTCGCCCTTGGTGATCTGCGCAGACGGCAGCGCCTCCTGCTTGTCAGAGCCCTTGGTACCCCACGACACATCGTGCCAGTTGTTGAAGGCGTACACCATCAGAATGTTGATGTACGTGGACATCAGCACCATGTAGTAGGGGAAGGAGTGGAACATGTGCCATGGGTCCAGGTACAGGAAAGACGAGACGTAGTAGAGTCCGTAAATGGTGATCAGGGCCAGAATGATGACACCGGCAGCACCAGCGTCGGTTCCAAACACACTATTCATGAAATCGGCCACATTGTCGGTCTTAATCTGGTCTCCAAGGGGGGTCTGGAAGGCTGTCACGACCAAGTAAACAGAGAGCACCAAAACGTAAGCCTGGATCAGGCCAAAAACAACATAAGACGTGATGTAGGTGTACTTGGAACCCTTTGGACGGTTACCCAAGGCCAAAATGAACTGCAGGATGACAAAGGCCAGATAGATGTAAGCGAGGACATCATTGACGATAGGTGTTGCCCTGTCGCCAAAAGGCCAGCCGTGACGCTCCGCAGACGTGGACGACGCGGCAACCGGATCGCCGACGAGGCTCATGATCACAGTAGTGGTCAGGTAGTAGGACGCGAGCGAGAACCAGGTGAACATAAGGTTGGCACAGTTGTAGAGCAGCTGGATGTGGAGGAAGATCATGCGGATGATGTTGTGGCCGCTCTTGTACATACGGCCGAAGTGCATCAGCGAGTACAGACTGGCAGCGAAGGAACCGTTCAGCCAACGACGACGCTGGCTGATGAACTCGGCAGCACCCTCAGGCACATCCGTCTCACCCTTGGCGGCCTTGATGTACGACAGATGCCACTTCTGGCCGGCTTTGGCGACCAGCTCGAAACAGAGAATACGGTCCTCGGCCAAGAACATGTTCTTCTTGAAGATGTTCATGCCCTCGATACCCTTCTTGCCGAGAATGGCAGACAGTGTGTGGTCGCCGTGGAAGTACTGATCGAGGGGACGGCCCATGATCGCGCGGAAACGGTACGCCGAGAAAGCACCCGGCAGCACACTGACGTAGCCGAAGGAGCTCTCAAGCGGCTTGTCCAGGATATTGGAGATCTTGTACTCGAAGTTCTGGACGGCAACGAGCGGGTTGAGCAGCTTGCGGCCGCCCTTGCCCAACATGGCGTGGATCTCACCACAAGCACCACCGAGGTCCTTGTCGTTGTAGAATCCCTCCCACAGGGCCAGCAGCGACTTAGGGCTGGGCTTGGTACCTGCATCGAGGAGAATGCACACCTCGGGGTTGAGGATGCGGCCGAAGGCGTTGAAGAGCCAACGGTGGGAGTTGATCTTCTTGGTGTTCTTCTGCTTCAGACAGAAGATGAACTGCACGGGCGGCAGGGTGCTCGCGTTGTCGGCGACGGGGCGAATCAGCTGCTGGTTCGGGGTCACGGACAGCTGCGTAGTGAACTCAAAGATGTGCGCAACCGTCTCCTGGCCGTCGACGTCCTGCTTGATGACACCGTCCTGGTAGAGACCGATGGTGGCCAGGACATCGAGCACGTTCTTGTCCGCCTTGTCGAGACCGTCGAATACGAGACATACGACAATCTTCTGCCAGGCGGGCCCACCCTTGTTCCAGAAGGTGGACTTTTTCAGGTTGACAATGTCGCGGATGTTCTGCATGACACCATGCAGGGTACGCGACAGCAGGACCTTGTCCTCGTTGTAGTACGTGATGGCAATCAGCAGCTCGGTGTGGCGGTTGTACATGCGCGGACGCAGATCGTAACCGTTTTTGAGGGTGAACTCGTTGGGGTCACAGGTGGCGGCGGTGTAGCGCATCTTGTAGAACTCGTCGTGGTTGCTCTCGGCATCCAGGTAGGTCTGCTGGACGGAGTTGCGGATAGCGCTGGGAACAGGGTACTCGATGCTCAGGACGGAGCCCTGGACGAGCTTGACCTTGCGGGTCGGGTAGCGCTTCAGGCCGCCACCGGCTGCCTGCTTCTGGCGGCGGTAGAAGCTGTCGTCCTGGTTGCCACCAGCCACGGAGACAGTAGACTGGGGCCGGTCGATGCCGAAGCCGCCGTAGGGGTCTGTCTCCGGGCGGTAGGCTCCGGAGGACATGCCAGTGGCGTTCTGGAAGGGGGACGGAGCATGTGGGAAAGGGCCGGCGGCACCGCGCATGGTAGTGCTGGCGCCGGGTGCGTACGACTCGGACAGCGTGTAGGTAGATTCTGGGCGGATGGCCGGGCCGCCGGCGCTGAGGTGGTCATGGTCATAGGGAGAGGTGCCCTGTGTTAGGAGCGAATGCTGGGCCTCGTCCGGATCGTCGGCTGGTGGCAGATGATACTGATGGGAAGTCAGTTTACCTATTTTGTCCTGCGTTGGGTCCTGGTCCTGCTGGTCCTGCTCTTGATGCTCTCCCGCTCAGAGCCCGTTCTAGGACGAGTGCTCGTTGTTCTCGGGCTGCCGTCTCTTACCTGGCTGCCCGTGGGCAAGTTCTGGAGGTTGTGGCCCTCATAGTCGCCGCCATCGTGGCCGCGGTACGCCATCGTTGGCGAGAGTCCGGGGGGGCAAAGGAAGGCAGAAGTACCAAGCTCGCGGAGGATGAAGCGGTAGATGGACGAGGCTTGACGACTACAGTGCTGATAGTAGTTGGGGAAGGAAGAGAATGGATGGGCGTGGAGAGAAAGAAAAGGTGCCGGTAGCGGCACGGGATGGCTCTGTGCTGTTTTTGATATTTGCAAGAAATGGGACACGGGACACGGGACACGGGAAAGGGGAGAGAGGGGGCCTGCAGGGGGCCAGTCCAGTTTTGCAGTTCTGGCCGTTCAGGTGCCTTTGGCTGTGTGGATGTGGAGGCGGCCGTTTGAGCTGGCAGTCTCAATACGCAGTAGCGAGCGGTGGTGCAGTCAACAAAGACGGCCTTGGAGCTAAGCTGTGTAGTCCGGCGGTGCTAGAGGCGTTGCCGCGGCAAAGAGCAGACCAACGGTCGGGCGGCGCGGTGGTTGGGGGAGACAGACGGTCCGTTTTGACTTTAAGATGGATGGAGAGATGCAGGAGTCAAAATGGCAGAAGCACGGGGCAAAGCAGAGTTCCAGAAGACGGGCGAGCCGCGAGCCGCTGGGCGGCCGAGCTGAGAAGGAGGGAGCGAAAAGTCAGACAAGCGGTGCTGTGGCTGAGCCCCAGGTGCATGCACAAGGCCAGGATCATCTTAGGGGAAGGGTAGGCGTTGCGGCGTGCTATTGGGCGGGCTCGCACGGCGGGACGGGCTTTTCGCCGCAGGTTCCACCCTGCCGGCCGGCAGCAGGAACGAGGGCCGCCACAGTGCTCTGCACCTTCCGCAACGGACAGGCCCTGCGTGTTCTGTACGCAAGATACGGAGTATACGGAGAGCGCAGTGCGGCAGGAGCATCGTTGTCGGGCGGAAGGAGCACGGGGCCGGCCAAGCAGCAGCGAGACGGCAGGAGCGTGCTTGGAATGCAAACATATTTGTGCTCGTACGGAGGAAACCCCGTGCACAGTGTGCAGACCGCTTTCAGCAGGCTACTCGTACCAGTAAGAATCTTACAGGGTGCGGCGGCCGCACAAGTACTCGCTCGCCTGCCGGCAAGGTGATCAGCCTTCAGCCTGGCCCCAGGCCTGCAAACGGCGTACTTTGCGAGAATAGCGCGTGGCCATTCCGGACTTTGGAGGCGCGGAATTTTGTGAGCAGCAACGGAAGCCGGCGCTGCACAGCGTCACCGCCTTACAGCGCAGATACGGCGTAGTCATACTCGTACAGTGCGTGGCGAGTGCATTGCGTTCTCGTTTCGTACAAGTACGGGCTGCCCCTGAGTGAGCCTCCGCTTTCGCGCGTTCGCTGCCGGACGTGCAGACTCCGGATCAGACACGTCACACGTGTGCTCACTCCGTAATGCTTCGTACGGACATCGACGAGCACTCGTAGAGGAGGTGACGTCTCCAGTGCGGGCCCCGAGCATGGCGCCTCGTCTGCCGATCCCGGTTTATTTTGGCAGTTTCATCGCTCCAGGGGTGTGGCAATGCAACGCTGCTAGTACCGTGCGAAGAAGCCGTCCAAAATAGAACGCCACAACTGTGGCTGTAGCGTCTCGTTGAAACGAGTACGAGTATCGTGTGCGACGTGCTTGGAGTCGTGCAGTCATGCTTGTACGAGTACGAATTGCCTGCACGAAACACGGCGTGTAGCTGTAGCTTGCCCCGTACGAGCTCCTATTGTACGGTGTACGATACAGCAATCGTATGGCAGCACTTGGTGTTGGTGGATGTGTCTGGATGCTACGGGCGTATTTACAGTGGTCTGCGTGGATCTCTAATTCGATAGTGGGCGCACAAACAAAAGGAGGTCATCTGCGAGCGATATGAGTGCACAGTACAAGTACTCCGTACGAGTACGTACTCGTCGTACGGGTACGATACTCATGCTTACTCCGTATTGTAACCTAAAAATGCATTCTTTATTTGTAAGATTTGTAAGGAAGCCATTATTTGGGGATCTTAAAGTAGACAAAGAGCCCAGGCTAGCTGTCCAGACTCGGGACGGGCTAGCCATGTCTGTGAGCGGCGAGCTGAAGTACTTTGTTGCGCTCTGGCGATCGCTGTGTTGCGTCGTCGACTTGGGATGCCTTTCTGCCGGGCATACCACGAATCTGCCTTGCATAAGCACTCCTATGTAGTGTATTACTCCTATTCGTTCACCGTCAACCAATCGGGACTAAAAATAGAAAAGGGGGCGTTGGAATTCGACCCACCGCACCGCCCCAACCTCGCGAGGCGGTGCGCTAGCGCGGAAGATTATTCCTCGGCAAAGCGTTAGCCTCCTTAGTCAGCCATTGGTGCTTGCCCTTTTCACAACATACTCGTACGAAGCTTACCGTATTAAACGGATCACTCACGCCATTCATCTCAGTAGCCGTCTCTAGCAGGACGACATTGCGCTGATTGGATGCGGTTTTCATGGACATTTGAGTGGTGCAGGTATGTACTCTGTAAATATAGTTCGTACGAAAACCGAAGTACCAAGTAGGGCGACGCTTGGCGGCTGCACGAAGCACACAGCTGAGCAAGCTTTCGATTTGCCAAGACTATGACTGATCAATAATAACAGATTGATTAGGAACAAATGACTTCGCTGCTGTAATTTGTGTCAACAGCCGATGAAGACGCGGTTTTGTGAATCGGACAGAAGCAGTGGCTTGCATTGCCATACTACGAGCTCGTTCACCCAAAAACACCGCCACTGCGAAATAAATGTCTACGAATACGATAGAGCTGACAGCCTCTTTTCCGACGCACGTCGTCAGGCCAATGTCGCTGTTGTGCCAGAGGTGCTGCACGTGTTGCTGCACGTGACTATGCTAAATGCTGCGCTTTCGCCGTTCTGGTTTTCCCACGATGTCTCCGGACCGGCAAGTCCGGGATGGTAGATGCCGGCATTCAAGTTCGTCGCGTATGCGCCGACGGTTGTGTTCTGCACTACTGCACTAGCGCAGCTCTACGCACAAACGGCGCCCGCCGATGGACGTCAAGGCTCGGTAGTTGGATGCCGCGCGACGGGTCCGATGTCGACGGGCGCGCGGACACGGAAGAAAGCGGACATTTGGCCCGCAGCTGGCGGTCATTGCCGGCCACGGCTATCCATCGCCGGGAACGGGGCGGCGGGCAGCGTTAGCAGAGGCGGGTCCGGAAGGCAGCCGAACGGAGCCGATGCTGCTATCCGGACCTTGTCCATGGCCGGGCCACTGCTTGGCATCGCCAAAGGTTGTGCCGGACAGACAGGCGGTGAGGCGGGTAGTCTGTACATTTGTGCGCGTAGCAACGGCTACGAGTACGAACACGGTGGCCAGCGTCGGCCAAGTTCTGGCCACGATCAGCGGCGTCTACTCCGTATTTGTCCGTACTCGTAACGCATGACGAACGCCTCTGGTCCGCCGTCCCCGTAATGGCCACTGTCCGCGAGTCTGGCCAGCGAAGATCGCTGAAAGGACAGTTGGGTGCCACTGATTGCCTTGCAGTCCAGGCATCAGGCGGGCGTATCTTACGTACTCGTAGGTATCCTCCGTACGAGTACAGCACGAACCACCGCAACCATCCGCCAGGATCGGCAGCAGCTGTCCGCGAAGCCCAGCAGATCGCCCCTGCCCTGCAAGCCCGTTTCGCCAACACGCCGAATCGTCCTGCCCAATTTGCGCGCTGCGCCAGCAAACGCGCCCCGCGGTGCCTGCCGCTCGCTCGCCGTCGGCCACGGTCCCTGGCAGAGTGCGCTAGGCCCTGTTCGGCATTTGTTCCGCTGTACAGGTACGCGGGTGCGCGCCTCGCGCCCGCCTGCGCAGCCAGCCGCGCGCCGGCCGTCAGCCCTGGCCATGTACCGGTACGCGGCGGCGTCGTACGAGCGTCGAGAAGCGCTCCTGCTGCCCAGAGCGAAACGGCGCTCCACCGGCGCCGCTCCTTTTTCCACTCGCACTCCATCCGCTTCAGTGTGCGGCCGCGTCTCGCAGCAGTGCAATACGGAGTACGAAGTATCCTACTCCGTACGCTTCGCGCCCTCGATCGCTGCGCTTCTGCTCCCTTTGGTTCTCGGCCTCCTCCCATCGATCCTCCCGCTCCACCCGCGTCTGCAGAGAGCCCCTTCTGCCCCGTCCTCTCGCGTCCTCTCCGTGCACTCGTCGTCATCCAACAAAACGCCTCCCACGACGTTTTTGTCGTTCTTTGTCGCCATCGTGCCCCCTCGCTTCTGCTTCTGCCCTTCCGCTCTTCGTCTCCCGCTCGGTCGTTTGCGGCGTCGTCCTGTTCGTCGCCCTTCTCTTCTCCGGCTCCCCGGCACACCTTTGTCCGCCCCGGATGTGGTGATGCATCCTTGAGGCTGTCCGTCGTCGCCTTCGTTCGCACTGCCCATCCATTTTTCGCTCTGAGCTAGTCTCGTCCATTCCTTTCACCTTTGCTCTTCGTCGCCGTCCGCTGTTCATTCTGCCTTTGCGAGGAACGCGCGGTCGTCTCCTCATTCCAAACATCGATTCGACCCTCGACTGCCATCGTTCGCCATCCATCGCTTCCGATCATTGTTATTTCTTCATACTCCGCCGGCCCCGGGTAGTATTGCGTCTCGCTCTTCCGACGGCGCGACTCTTTTTGGATAGATTGCGACAGCGCTTCGAGAGCACAGATTTACGTCTCTCACCCTCCATTGTTTCACGATGCCTTACCGCGCGGCTTTTGGCGGGACGCCTGCCTCGAATGATGCAGCCTCAGGTCAGTCTCCCTCCCCGAGCGCCGGCGGCCGCCGTTGCCGGTGCTGGCCCCAGCCAAACGAGCCGGATGATCCGGACTGCCGCATGGAAGCTAACCCCGTGCAGCCGTCCTCCGACAGCTCTTCCCCCGAGACAGCTGCGTCACCTGCTCCGATACCTCGCCGTCCTGCCCCGAATGCAAGTCCAACGAGAGCTGCCAGGTCCACGTGCCACTAGTCTGCACCGAATGCCCCAGTGCGTACTGCGCTGTGGACGACTCACCGACCACATCTCCTGCGCCGTCCAAGTCCGAGTCGCACCCCAAGACCGGCGCCATTGCCGGCGGTGTCGTGGGCGGTGTCGCCGTCATCGCCCTCGTCACCTATCTCGTCTGGAGGTTCTTTATCAAGACGAAACGGCAGAACATGCCGCAGCACCTCGAGGACGATTCGCCGACCACGCGCGAGGCCACGGAGGCCGAAATGTCGTTTGCCGCCCGCCGCGACCAGCGCCAATCAACACACACCGTCCACTCGATCGCCTCCACCGTCTTCACCAGGGCTTCCAACATCATCCAGATCGCCTACATCCCCGGCGTCATGAACCGCGCCTCGCCCTCGTCACCCGCTGTGCTCGTCCCGCCCGTGCCGCCCATCCCCATTACTGTCTCCAGCTCGTCGAACCCGGGCTCGCCGCTGGGACCCAACGATCAGCACTTTTTTGTCCCGGGCGATCTCCGGGGCTCGACGTACTCCGGCTACTCGGCCTTCACCGACCGCACATCCATGGCACGGACGTCGTATGCCCCGCGCTCCAGCATCGCGTCGACGATCTACGGCAAGAACGCAGTCATTGTGCAGCCGCCGCAGACGGGCATGCGGGCCAAGCCGACCATGGTCAACCTCAAGTCGCCCAGCGGCCTGTCCACGCCGCCGGTGCCGAGCGTCGATTACGAAAAGTACAACGATCCGATGGAGCGGCCCGACAGCGTGGCCAACAGCACGTTCAGCGTGGGATCTACGTTTCTCAACAGCGCCAGCGCGGCCATGCCGGTGCGCCCCGTCGTTGTCCGCGTTGGCACCGGGCCGAAGAAGTCCCCACTCAGCGCGACGCAGGCGGCGTCGAGTACGGCAGAGTCCGAGGACACCGGCGCGGGGACGGACGCCGAGAGTGTGCCGCTCACGCCGCTGAACGAGAAGGCAATGTCGCCAACGTCGGCATCCGGGCGCATGTCGACAGCGGGGACACTCATCGACGAGTCGCCGACACCAGACCAAGGGCCGTTTGCCGACCCGCCGTCGCCGGCGCGGGTGCCGGGCGGCCAGCCCACGAGCAATCTGTCGGCTGTGATTGAGGAGGCCACCAAGCGGGTGGCCAAGAAGAACCTGGCAGACAAGTCGGACGAGCGCGGGCGGAGTCCGTTTGGCGACGAGCATGCTGCTCGTGACGACTGATGTGATTGATTTCAGCCTTCGCTTTTAGCCTCTCGGCCTTTCGGCCTTTCGGCTTTCTTATTGGCTTCTCGTTGTATTTCCTGTATTTCCTATTCCCTGATGAGATATCACTTTGCTTCTACCTGGATTAAGCAGGTGCGGTCGGCTTGCGGTTTTTATGTCGGTCTTCCCCAGAGCCCCTAGGCCGGATCTTGATTTCACAGAAAACGGCATTTTCACACGAAAAAGGAAGGGAAAGACATACTTGTACTCGGCCGCTCTGGGGGAGGGGACTCTTTTTGGATACCTGATTTTGGACGGACACCGGCATGACTGTTGGATAGCCCACGCCTTTTCTTTGTTCTTTCTTGTATCTTCTCTTCTATAACGACACGCTTTTGGCCATGGCCGTGGGCGTGTTCTCCTGGAGCCCTGCGGTTCTGCTGTACTGTTTGGATAGACAATGAATTGTATCGGCTCGAGGCCATGCTCGTCGGCAGTGGTTTTGGTGTGAGCGTCGTAATCCGTACGCGCATGATACAGGTCGGTGGTTCGTCTGCTCCGTACGGAGTACGGAGTACGAGTACTCGTATGCGCATGAACACGGCGTGGGGGTGGCCGGGCACGATATGTTCCCGTGGGATTGGCATGTGATGGCGGCTCGTGCTGCTCTCTGGGGGCTGCGGGTACATGTACGAAGATGTCACGGCCGGGTGTGGGATGCTGTGCAGCAGCGCAGGACGAACGCCACGATCGGAGCGGCGGCGCACGGGATGGACAGCGTGGCGGCGCAGGCGGCGGGATACGGGGTGGGCCAGCCCGAGAGGTGTGCCAGTGGCGGGTGCGAGCGGTGAAGAGGCGCTGCAAAGAGCAGGTCCAGCCTCACCGCTAGGCGCTACCAGTGCGAGAACGGCCAGGCATCTTTTCTCCTTACGAGTACTCGTAGTATTACCCAACACGCCGGCACTACTCTACTACTCGTACTACGAGTAGTAGAGTAGTGCCGGCGTGTTGGCCTGGTCTATCCCAGGCGACAGGATCGACTAGAAGCCGTTACGGAGGAATACTGGTAGGCGAGAAGACGCCAGGGTCGATGCCCAGGGCGGCGCAGAAGAGTATTCCAAACGTCGAGCCGGAGCCGGCAAGAGGAGCCGGCAGCGCGCAGAGCGCAGCGCATTCCTGATCAAGACGCGTGCGAGATGACGGGCCGGGACCCGAGCTGTCGGGGTGGGAAGGGGTGGGAAGGCGGTGGGCCTGGTCCCGCTGACTAAGGCGTACTGGCGGTACTTTGTACCCGCGACCGGCGGGCCGCCAGAACGAGAAAGCGAGAGCGAGAGCGAGCGCACGGAGTACTCTGTACGAGTACTCGTACGCACAAATGCGTTTTACCGCGCATACGGCGTACAGCATAGTGTGTACAAATACTCGTGCGAAATACGGAGTATATGTACTCGTACTCCGTACCTGCTCGAGTCCATGGCGCACAAAGGCCTCCACCGCACTAGAAGCACCAGGATCCGTGCCGGCACCGGCTGCCGCAGCCGCGCCCCAGCAGGCTAGGCTGTCTGCGTCGCGCGGGCCAGTCGTGGTGGAGGACGGAAGAGACCCGGGTCGAGGTGGTGGCGCCCTGCCCCCGGCGCGCGGTGCCAGCAAGGCGACGGCACGCGGTCCTGCCCACCAAGTCGCTGGGGCGGCACGCCGTGCGGGGCGCACGGTGGCGGTACTTGTGCAGCCGCTGCAGCTGTTCCTGCACGCAGTATACTGTGCAGGGCGCACGGTCTGTGTCCAAATTGCGCAAACGTGGCTCGGGCGGCCAGAAGCCTGCGAGGCGCGTGCGCGCGTTTCTCGTCTCCGGGAGATGCGCCGCTCTGGCCCGATCGGCGACTTTTGAAAACTTTGCATCTCCGTGAGTACGTACGGAGCAGTACGGAGTACTCGTACTCGTACTCGTACAGCTCAATGTGTATCTTACGCGCGCACAACTGCTCGCACGGGCCACGCGGTGATGGATAGCCGCCGCTGCTGCCGTGCTGCCAACTTGTTCGCGGCTACGAGGAGGCACTCCACAGGTTTACATAATGCGTCGGCGCGAGCAGCCGACGGCAAGTGCGCGGCAGGGCACGACGGCGTCCTCCGTACTCCGTACAGAACACGAAATACGCATCGCACTCGTAACGGCTGTCTGCCACGGCGTGCCTGCATCCAGCACGCGCAGACAGGCGGCGTCTGTACTCGTACATGGCCGGCTCTGCATGTGCCAGAGCCTGCAGCTAGCCTGGTGTTGTAGCGGCGTGGCGTGTGCTTTGCAGTATGAGTACGAGTACTTCGTATTGTGTGCACGTGTGAATCCCACCGTCATCCCATACGACGTACGGAGGGAATGTACGAGTCCTCCGTACTCCGTACTCGTACAGCACCCGTCACGTCGCATCCGGCATGCATCGCTCGCCAGCGCGACACTGTCCAGCTCGCGACACGCCAGCTCGCGACACATCGCCGTTTGGGGCCAGTGTCGCGAGCTGGCGACGCCCCGGCGCCAGCTCTCCACGAGCTCCAGAGCCGCCTGCAGCAGGGTTCGGCCGCCGCCACGTCCGCGGTACGGCCTCCGGCTGCTCGCCGCAGCGCGCTACTTGCAGCTGCGCAGAGCGCGCGGCCCACTGCGGTGCAGCAAACTGTGGACCGACGAGTACTCCGTCTGTATTTGCGTCGATACGCCTTCGGACTCGCGTCGTACGAGGCCGTCGCACTGTCCGCGTCCAGCACAACCGCAGCCCGTGCACAGTCCGCGCTCCGCCGTTTACTGTACACCCGTACCGCTACACTTGTACCGGCAGCCTCTTTCCGGGCCTAGCCGCATTGGCCAGTGACAAGAACAGCAGGAGGCCGCTGTACTCCGTATGGCGACTGCTATCTCAACTCCCAGAGTGATTCCGTAGCTGCCTGACCGAAAACCGAAAACCGACCCCTCCGCGCCTGCCTCTTCAGTCGCACCTCGACCGCATCGTCATCTCCCGTTTGGCGCTGTCGTCCGCCGTTTGTCCCTTCACTCTGTCTGTTCTCCGTCGCCCAGGCCCTATACGAAGCGGCTTCTCGCCCGTCACCCGTCGCCCTGTCGCCTGTCACCCGTCGCCTGTCGCCCTGTCGCCCCGCCGCCACTGCCTCCCCCACCTCGCGCCCAAGTCGCGAGCCAGCCAGCTCGAAAGGCCATCCAGAGCCGTCCAAAGGCTGCCAAAGGCCATCCGAAGCCTGCCAAAAGCCATCCAAGCCCAGCCCAATCCACGGCAAACCCAGACCACAGCCACAGCCTCGCTGCGGCGTCACACTGTGCGCCAGCCTCTCCGGCCTCGTCCAGTCGCGCTCACGCGGCTCCATCTCGCGCCACGGCCATCCCTTCCCCGGACACCGACAGAAATCAGCTATCCACTGCTCAGCAGCACCCTGGTCTGCTGCTCGGCTCGTGCCTCACAAACGCATCCTTCCCATTGGCGTTTGTCTTAGCCTGCTGCGACCTCTGTTCGGCGTGCTTTACGAAGTACGAAGCTCTCTGCTCTTCTCCCGCCCTCTGGCTGCTTCTGGCCGACGTCCGCTGAGCCTCACGGATCTGCTTCTATTTCGATTATTGTCCTCTTGTAATCTCTACCTCTTTGCTTCACCTCTACCTATTCCTCTTTCCTCCGTACCTCACCTATTCCTCTTTTACTATTCCTCTTTTACCTATTCCTCTTTTACCTATTCCTCTTTACCTATTCCTCTTTCACCTATTCCTTTTCCTTACCTATTACCTCTCCCTCCGTACCTATTCCCTGCTCTTGACTCCGTATTTCCTTGCCTACGACCCCCTACTCCCTACCTCAATTACGCCCTCCCTGCTCCAGGCAATTCCCCTGTCTGTGCTGCTACCTCGCTTCCGTCCCTGAGAAGACGCCCCATTATTGCGACATAGCACCAACCTCTCTCCCCTGGCCAGCCAAAAACTAGGCTAGCTACCTACGGCCTGCTGGTCCGGTAGCACTCTGCCCTCCTATCTCTGCGCGCAAATAATCCTTTCGTTTCTCGACTTCGCCCACCGGCGGCCGCCAAAGCGATTGACCCCCCTCACTGTCCGCCGCCTGCCTTTTGTCAAGCCGCCGCCGCCCTACGAAGTACGAGTACAGCTGCTCTCTCTGTCTTTTCTTCCTGCACCCTTCCTCCGTCTTCGACGCTTCTCCGTCCTCTATCCACCTATTTTCTGCCGCTCCCTCTGCGTCCAACTCCGAACGAGTCCTCGTTGCTCCTCGCCACTCCTCGTCCATCCTCGCCACTCGCCACGCCTCGCTACTCGCTACTCGCCTCCATCGCCGTGATCACCTCCATCACCTCCCCTTCGCCTCTCTCCGGCCGGCCGACTGCCAGCCCAACCTCGCCCACCCCATCTCCGTGCCTCTTCATCCCACCATCACGTCGGTGGTCGCCGACCCTTTTCCGCAATGGCGAACAAAATGGTGCTGTACAAGCTGGTCGTGCTGGGCGACGGTGGCGTGGGAAAGACTGCCCTCACAATCCAATTATGCTTGCAACACTTTGTTGAAACGGTACGTCCTGTCCATCCCAGAGCCCCCCCCCAGCCTTTCTTCCCTCGCTGCCCTCGCTGCCCTCGGCCTGCCCAACCGCTCGCGTATCTCTGGCCTTGACCCCCTCCGTCTGCACCTCATTGGATCTCGTCAAGCTTCGCCAGTCAGTCTGGATTGAGCTTCCTCGAGCTTCCTCGAGCTCTTGCAGAGCTTTCTCTCCACAGCCCGGAATCGAGGAGGGGCTTCTCTCCACAGCCCCTCCTCCATTCCCAAAGACTTTCGCCGTGCGCCAAACTGCTGTGCGCCTTCGTCATCTACCTTGTGCCATGTTTCTCGTTCCCAATCGCCAATCACAGCCTGCCGTTTCCGTCTACACATCGTCCACTTTTCACTGCTCTCATCATGGTGTGCTGCGCGCATGCACCCAGCGCACCCCCCGTTGCCACCCTCCGTCCCCTCAACACTTGCGGCTTTTCCATCTTCCTGCTTCTCTGTACCGCTACTCTCCGTCTCCCGCCCTGCTAACTAAGCAGTACGACCCGACAATCGAAGACTCGTACCGCAAGCAGGTTGTCATTGACGGCCAGGCCTGCATGCTCGAGGTTCTGGACACCGCCGGCCAGGAGGAATACACAGCCCTGCGTGACCAATGGATCCGAGACGGCGAAGGATTTGTCCTTGTCTATAGTATCTCGTCACGATCGTCCTTCTCGCGCATCAAACGGTTCCATCACCAGATCCAGCGTGTCAAGGAGTCCACCGCCTCATCCCCATCATACCCCGGCTCGCCGCTGTCTTCCGTCAATCCTCAGGCTCCCGTTCCCGTCATGCTTGTCGGCAACAAGAGTGACCGTGTGACCGAGCGCGAAGTCTCAACCCAGGAGGGCCATGCTCTCGCCCGCGAACTGGGATGCGAGTTCGTCGAAGCATCAGCTAAGAACTGCATCAACGTCGAAAAGGCCTTTTACGATGTCGTGCGCATCCTGCGCCGCCAGCGCCAGCAAGCCGCCCGCCCCCTTACCACCCAAGGCAGCAGCCGCCGCCCGCAAGGGAGCGAAAGCAACTCTCGCCGAAACGATCCCGACCGCTACCGGAGAAACAAGGGCGGCAACCGCTGCGTCATCTTATAGATGAAGCTTCCGTGGAACTGCCCTCCCCGACGCCGGTCGCCGCCTAGATGGAGACGATTCGCTGCTGCCGATCTACGCTGGCACCAGCGCTTCTTCGGTTCCTCGGTTCTCCTTCCGCTGTGTCATTTCTCATACGCTCTCGCCCCTGCCATCGATTATTCCCATATCGTTCGCTGTGGCTCTTGCGTCCATGATCTCGTGATCTCGTTCCTTCTGGCTATACCCTCATTTCTGTTTTCTACACGAGATTTCTCGTCACGATACGACGACCGCGCCCGGAAAAAACTACTTTAAGAAGTATAATACATACGTATATATATATATACATACGTATATATGTATATATGTATATACGAAAACAAAATGGCAGGGCAATGATGACGACTTTCAACTTTTCAACCCGGTGTACCGACCTCGCCTGGAACCTTATGCTGGCCACGGCGTGTTTCCCTCCTTCGCCCCTGCGTGTCTTCTCCGGCTGCTCTCTTGGGTGTCGTGTCCCTGGTACCTTGCAAAGTCTAGCTGGCCCACGGAGGATACCAGGCCAGACGGATGCACACCCAACGCACTGATCCATCAGACTGCGTACCACACTCTTTTACGACTGGAGCAGGTCCCGACCATTCTTCATCACGGCGCTTGGCGTACGATAAAAAAATAAAAATCAATGGAAACGGCTTGATTAGCATGGGGTCGCCGGATTCTCGACTGATCGATCTAGCAGTGTGATTTACCCCGGATATATATAGGATGTGCGGTCTCTTGTCTACGGCCTCTGTTTGACTGGGCTAGCTGGAGTTTGGAGTTGGTCTCGGCACTCTTTCTTCCCGGTGCATTGGTCTCCGATGAAGGTGTCTGAGAAGGGCTTTACTGTTGTTGTCCATAAGAAATGATCACAATACCTTTTTTCGGTTGCGTTTTCTTTGGTGTTTGTTCTCTTTAGCCCTTGATGTGCATACTTTCCCGAGCCTTTAATAATCTTTTCCATGTTTATTCCTTTTCGATCGGTTTCTTGCCGCCGCCCATTTCGTTCTCCATTCCTATTCGATTGCAAACATCATTTTCCAAACAGTAGACTGCTCACGCTCATCAGATATCCCTCTCGCTCTGAACTTTTGCTTACTTTTCTTTCGTTTGTGGTCCGCTGTATATAGGCAGAGTCGATGTGAATGATACCGACCATCTTCTAATAACCTAGTCAGTCTGTGTGCCACCTTACCGTGCTTCATTACATTCTCACGAAACTGGCAGAACAATTTCTGTCGCATATTTTTCTCATCAGTCATCCCCGCCAGCAGTTGCCCGATTGGTCCACTAACAAATGTGTGGCTGACGGGCATAGCCACGAATAGCGAAAAGCGGGCCTTGGCTTGAGCGAAAGAGCGATCCCGCGTCGAGAAACGCGCCAGATACAGTAATATACGGAGTATTACAGATCGCGCATCGAAATATGAATGGACACTCGCCCCAAAACACCACCTGTCCACTGCCCAAGCTTGCCTCGTGTCCCCGCCCTTGCCGTTCGGGCCACTCTTTGCCCTCTTTGCCTTGCGATCTATTTGCTTCCACGACGCTCCTTTCTTCGCTTTTGTCTGGACGGCCGACTTCTGATTTCCCTGGCATGGATGCGATCTGAGCCTGAGAGCGCGGCTTACGAAGGCTTTACCGACAACCAGACGACAGCCCAGACGACCGCGAACGCCTCCATTGCGCCCTCTATAGACCCCAGCTGTCCTGGTTGCCCTGTGGGCGCTGAGACTCGCCATGGCCGCGTTTCCGCGCTTTCGCTTTCTGGCGATCGCGATGGTGTTCCACCTCGCCTACATATTTTCCATTTTCGACATTTACTTTGTCAGTCCGGTGGTGTCGGGCATGCAGCTGTTCCAGCCGGAGCGGCCGCCTGGCGCAAAGGCCCCGGCGGATCGGCTCGTTTTGTTTGTCGGTACGGCTCCTCTCCCGCGTGCGCCTCGTCCCCGGTCCCCGTTCTGACCCAGCAATCTAGGCGACGGCCTGCGCGCCGACAAGGCGCTCCAGTTCCACCCCGAGCCGTATCCCAAGAGCGAAGACGACCTCTCTCCCCGACCACTGGCACCCTATCTGCGCTCCCGCATCCTCGAGCACGGCACGTTTGGCGTGTCCCACACGCGGGTGCCCACCGAGTCGCGTCCCGGACATGTCGCCCTCATAGCCGGCCTCTACGAAGACGTCTCTGCCGTCACGACCGGCTGGAAGCTGAACCCAGTCCACTTTGACAGCGTCTTCAACCGCAGCCGCCACACATGGAGCTGGGGCAGCCCGGACATCCTTCCCATGTTCGAGCAGGGCGCCGTGCCGGGGCGTGTCGACGCCTACACGTATGCTGCCGAAGCCGAGGACTTCTCGCAAGACGCCACCCACCTCGACTACTGGGTCTTTGATCACGTCAAAGAGCTGTTTGCGGAAGCACGCGCCAATGCCACTCTGGCCGCCAGCCTGCGCCAAGACAAGATTGTCTTTTTCCTGCACCTGCTGGGCCTGGACACGACGGGACACGCGTACCGGCCCTACTCCAAGGAGTACCTGCACAACATCAAGGTGGTGGACCAGGGCGTGCAGGAGATCGCGACGCTGATCGAGGACTTTTACGCCGACGGCCGCACGGCCTTTGTCTTCACGGCCGACCACGGCATGAGCGACTGGGGCAGCCACGGCGACGGCCATCCCGACAATACGCGCACGCCGCTGATTGCCTGGGGCTCTGGCGTGGCTGGCCCCAAGACGAGCGTCAAGGACGGTGCGGGTGCGGGTGCGGTCACGCCGGGCCACGACGCGTACTCGGCCGACTGGCACCTGGACCACGTCCAGCGCAACGACGTGGCGCAGGCGGACGTGGCGGCGCTGATGGCGCATCTGGCGGGCCTGGCGTTCCCGGCCAACTCGGTCGGCGAGCTGCCGCTGGACTACCTGGCGGACAGCCTGGCGGCGAAGGCGCGGGCGGCGCTGCTGAACGCGCGCGGCATCCTGGAGATGTACCGCGTGAAGGAGGAGAAGAAGAGCGCGTCGCAGCTGCGCTTCCGCCCGTACCAGTCCCTCAGCGGCGACGGCGACAGCGCGGCGACGGCGACGGCGGAGCGGCGCGTGGCGGCCATTGACGGGCTGATCGCGGCGGGCCACTACGAGGAGGCGATCGAGGAGGCCGCGGCGCTGGTGCAGGTCGGCCTCGCGGGCCTGCGCTACCTGCAGACGTACGACTGGCTCTTTCTGCGCGCGCTCGTGACCGTGGGCTACCTCGGGTGGATGGCGTTTGCGCTGGCGACCGTGGTCGACCTGCACGTGCTGGGCGCGGCGACGCGGCCGCCGGTGTCGCGCACGGCGGGCGGCGCCGTGTTCTTCTCGGCGGTGCTGCTGGCCCTGTTCGCGTCGTTGGGCGCGTCGGGGTCGCCGCCGTCGTACTACGTCTACGCCTTCTTCCCCGTCTTCTTCTGGGAGGGCGTGTATGCGCGGCGGGCGAGCGTGGTGGCGGGCGGCCGGCAGCTCTTTGGCCACGTCGACAGCGGCGCGCAGCTGGTCTCGCTCGGCATCAACGGCGCGCTGTACATTGCCGTGATTGTGTCTCTGGTATGTTGTCGCCACTTGTCTCTGGGCGGTCTGCTAACACAAACTTGTCAGGCTCTGGGCTACATCCACCGCGAGATCCTGACAGGCCTGTTCCTGATCGGCTCGCTCTGGCCTGCCGCCTACGGCATCTCGTTCCTGCGGCAGCATCTCGGCCTGTCGGCCCTGTGGTTTGCGTCGTGCGTGGCCATGAGCACGTTTACGCTGCTGCCGGCCATGAAGATGGAGAACGTGGGACTGATGTGAGTGCAGCGAGGTAGTTTGGGATTCCTGGAATTTGGATTGGGATTTCGTAAACGGGACAAGCGCTGACCCGCAGTCTGCTTGGCGGCTCTCTCATGACGGCGGTGGGCCTCTTGTACCTGGCGTTGGAAGACACGATCCTGTCGGACTTTTCCAAGGCGGCCAAGGCGGCGCCGTCGGCGATCACAAAGAGCTCGGCCGTGCAGGCGCTGCTCGGCGCGCAGATCGGCCTGATCCTCTTGGCGATGTGGGTGACGCAGTCGAGCGCGCTCTCGCTGCAGGCGAAGCTCGGCCTGCCGCGCGGCAACCAGGTCGTCGGCTGGCTCGTGCTGGTGGTGTCGCTGTTTGTGATGCCGCTGGCCCACCGCGCGAAGCCCAACGACAACTACCTGCACCGGCTGATGGTAATCTTCTTGACGTTTGCGCCGACGTTTGTGATCCTGACCATCTCCTACGAGGGCCTGTTCTACGTGGCCTTTTGCGCCGTGCTGGCGGCCTGGGTGCGCATGGAGCACGCCGTGTTTGTGTTCGCGGCGGCTCGACATCCGGCTCGACATCCGACTCCGGCTCTGCCCGCGGGTGCGTCTTCGTCCTTCCGGCCGCTGACGCTGGCCGACGGCCGTGTCGCGCTCTTCTTCCTCGTGCTGCTGCAGTCGGCCTTTTTCAGCACGGGCAACATTGCGTCGATCTCGTCGTTCAGCCTCGACAGCGTGTACCGGCTGATCCCGGTGTTCGACCCGTTCTCGCAGGGCGCGCTGCTGGTGGTCAAGCTGCTGATCCCGTTCACGCTGATCTCGGCGAACCTGGGCATCCTCAACAAGCGGCTCGGCGTGGCGCCGTCGGCGCTGTTCATGGTGGTCATGGCGGTCAGCGACGTGCTGACGCTGTACTTTTTCTGGGTCGTCAAGGACGAGGGATCGTGGCTCGAGATCGGCTCGACCATCAGCCACTTTGCCATTGCCAGCCTGCTGTGCGTGTTTGTGGCGGCGCTGGAGGGCGTCAGCGCCATGCTCATCGCGGGCGTCCGCGTGGAGCCCGCGGCGGCGGCCGGCGGCACGGCCGGCGGCACGGCTAGCAGCACGGCCAATGGCACGTCGCGCAAGTCCAAGGCGGCGAGCAAGGCCAGTTAGACGCTCTGTGGCGACAATCGTACATACTCTGTATATTCAAAAAGCATCCATAGTATACCCACATAGAAGCTCAGGACAGCAAGTCCGCGGCATTACTCCTACCTGGCTAGGCCGGCCGCCGATAAGGGGAGACTCGGGTTGCATCATCGGGCGCAGTGTGCTGTGCAGACGGCACGTAGAACGGCGCAACGAGGGAGAACGCGGCGCGGGCATCGACATCCGTCGCCTAGGACGTCGTGACATGGCCGACCGAGTTCGGCTTATGTGCATGTCAGCCGCGTATGTGCATATACAGCTCCGCCGCGATTAGCGCATAATCCGAGTTCCGCTCCTTCCTTTCCCCTCCAACAAGTTGGCTGTCTGGCAATATGCTGCATCCAGCAACTCTCCACCCGCCAACTTCTCGCCACTCTTCTCGTCGACCTGCGATCTCTCGGGCCATCGGCTTTGCGGCGTGGGCCATCGTCTTCATACGCGCAGCCTGCCCCGGTCGCTTTCCGTTGTCCGCCTCTGCTCCTGCTTTTCCCGCCTCCCCTGCACAGACCCAGGGGCGAGACTGACGGCCCAACGAAAAGAGGCGGCTCGATTGTTCCAGCGACATTGAGTCTTCTGCCAGACGCCACCGTCGCCGACCGCCACCCGAGCTGAACCGCCCGGGCTGCTGGCTCTTGCGTCGTGCTCGTGCTCGTTTCCCGATTCCCGCCGCCTGCTGCTCCGCGGTTTCGACGCCCCTCCCTGCCTCGGCCGTCCACGCTACTCGGTGAGGCTCTCTCGTTTGACATCATCGCCATCCGCACTCGTGTCCGCTCTCGTGTCCGCGGACAGCCAGCCTGCAGTCGCTCGACGCCTCCTTTGTCGAGCCACGCACGCCGCCTCCGCGCTTCTCCCAGCGCTTCGCCTCGATCCGTCGCCTACGTCTCTGCGTCTCGCGTGCGACTCGTCCGTTGTCTCTGCGGCGCTCTCGCTAGCGATACTCGTCACGCGTCGCGTCCCAGCATTGCTGGCTGCTTGAACAACACGTGCAGCACGTCGCACCGCACGCCCTTTACACAAGCAACAGACACGCGGCAGCACGCCCTCCCGCCCCCCCGGACTCGCTCAGCATGGCGCCCGCCGTCGCTAGGCCAAACGGCTTCCTTATGCCACAGCCGAACCAGGACGACATCAACGCAACGTAAGTGCGGACCGCGAAATCGGCCAGCTGCTCTGCTCCGAGGCTCGGGCAACGCTGACACGCAATACGCAGCTGGGAGTATCTTCAAAATGGCGTCAACAGCATCATGGTCAACATTAACGGAGGCATGACCATGCAAAGCGTGCGTTATCCCGCGTTCCCCTTGCGTTTTGAGAGAGCGTGGTGCCGTTGATTGAGGCGGCCCATGCAGCGCTTCAGTGCCGGCAGCAACTTGCTAACACGGAGGCCCGGTACAGTACATGGGAACGTACACGGCGATTCACAATTTCTGTACCTCGCAAAGGGCGGTCAGTCTAGGGTCCACGTCGTTACCTGCGAACACCCACAGAGGAGGTATGTGAAGCTGTCGTGCCTTTTGCCTTGTCGCGTTCTGCTCGCTAACAGGAGGCTTTCCCGCCATAGCACACCTCTTGGGCGAGGACCTTTATGAAAAGCTGACCGAGTACCTCACGGCACACCTGACCGACCTTAGGAACGAAGCTGCCCAGCACAGTGGTGAGGCGCTACTTGCGTTCTATATCAAGGAATGGGATCGCTACACTGTAGCGGCCAAGTTCATCCACCACCTGTTCGGCTACCTAAACCGGCATTGGGTGAAGCGCGAAATCGACGAGGGCAAGCGCAATGTGTACGACGTCTACACGCTCCATCTTGTGCAGTGGCAGAACATTCTCTTTGACAAGATTAGTGGACGAGTCATGAACGCTGTACTGGAGCTTGTGGAGCGCCAGAGAAACGGCGAGACGATTGAGTACTTGCAAATCAGGCAGGTTCTCAACTCGATGGTCTCTCTGGGCCTGGACGAAAGCGACCCGAGCAAGACGACGCTCGATACATATCGGTATCACTTTGAACGGCCTTTCTTAGACGCCACGCAAAAGTACTACGAAGAAGAGAGCGCCCGCTTCGTGGCGGAGAACACGGTTGTCGAGTACATGAAGAAGGCAGAGGCTCGTTTGCAGGAAGAGGAGCAGCGTGTGCTCATGTATCTACACCCGGATATTGCTGTGCCGCTAAGACGGCGCTGCGACCAAGCTCTGATTGCAGATCACGCGGCGCTCCTCCGCGAGGAGTTCCAGTTCCTGCTAAACAATGACCGCGAGGAGGACATGGCCCGCATGTACAATCTTCTTAGCCGGATACCCGAGGGCCTGGACCCTCTGCGGACACGCTTCGAGACGCACGTGCGGAATGCTGGGCTCGCCGCCGTGGCCAAGCTGGCATCGGATGCAGAGAAGCTCGACCCCAAGGTTTACGTCGATGCACTGCTCGAGACGCACACGCAGTACCAGGGCTTGCTGAAGCGTGCCTTCAACGACGAGCCCGAGTTCACGCGCTCGCTGGACAATGCGTGCCGCGAGTTTGTCAACCGGAACGAAGTCTGCAAGGCGGGATCCAACAAGTCGCCGGAGCTCCTGGCCAAGTACACCGACTTTCTGCTGCGAAAGAGCGTCACGGGCGTCGAGGAGGGCGAGCTCGAGGGCACGCTGACGCAGATCATGACGGTGTTCAAGTACATCGAGGACAAGGATGTGTTCCAAAAGTTCTACTCGCGCATGCTGGCGCGTCGCCTGGTGCACACGAGCACATCGTCCGACGACGCGGAGACGAGCATGATCAGCAAGCTGAAGGAGGCGTGCGGCTTCGAGTACACCAACAAGCTGCAGCGCATGTTCCAGGACATGCAGATATCTAAGGACCTGAATGCCGGATTCAAGGACCATGTGCAGGCCAGTGAGAGCTCGTCGCTGGACGGCCAGTACTCCATCCTGGGCACAGGCTTCTGGCCGCTGACGGCGCCGACGACGACCTTCAACCCGCCAGCCGAGGTGCAGCGAGACTGCGACAAGTTCACGGCCTACTACAAGGTCAAGCACGAGGGCCGCAAGCTTACGTGGCTGTGGCAGCTGTGCAAGGGCGAGCTGAAGACGAGCTACTGCAAGAACAGCAAGACGCCGTACACGTTCCAGGTGTCGGCGTACCAGATGGCGATCCTGATGCTCTTCAACGAGAAGGACAAGCACACGTACGAGGAGATTGTGGCGGCGACGCAGCTAAACAGCGAGACGCTGGATCCCAGTCTGTCGATCATCCTCAAGGCCAAGGTGCTCCTTGCGTCACCAGCGGACGGCGACAAGGTGGGACCGGGCAAGACGTTTAGCCTCAACTACGACTTCCGCAACAAGAAGATCCGCATCAACCTCAATGTCGGCGTCAAGTCGGAGCAGCGGCAGGAGGAGGCGGAGACGAACAAGACGATCGAGGAGGACCGGAAGCTATTGCTCCAGGTATGTGTCGGTGTTGATGGGTGGGCCTCGGAGCACTTGGGCCAGCTGCTAACACATCCAGTCTGCCATTGTCCGTATCATGAAGGCGCGCAAGCGCATGAAGCACAACCAGCTTGTCAGCGAAACCATCACGCAGATCAAGGGCCGGTTTCTGCCAAAGGTGTCGGACATCAAGAAGTGCATAGAGATTCTGCTCGACAAGGAGTACCTCGAGCGCCTGGACGACGACGAGCTGGGATACCTTGCCTAAGGGAACCGGGGCGTGCTCGCTGCCCTGTTTGGCTTTGCAGCCGCGGCTGTTTGCGTGTTGGCACGGTATCACAAGTATCACTACGGCATGGCGGAGCCGATGGCCACAGGGCTGGCGCCAACCCGGTCCCGCCGGCTTCCTATACGTATATGTATTGACTTTGCATTTGGGCTTGAGAATCGGGTGTACGTAAGCAATGAGAAGGGTTGAGGTTGGCTGCTGGCGGAGACTCCTAGACTACAGTACTGTGCTTTCACAGCAACCGCACGGTTCACGCGTAATCAGACATAAGCTTAATAATCAAACGCCAGTGACGCGCACGGGACGACCAATGGGAGCAGGGAAGTGGGTCTCGGCAACCGGCTGCGCAGGCCGGAGGCGGACTCCGAAAAATTCGAGCCGCGACGGCCTAATTGGCTGGCGCATCTGCACAGCAGGCAATATCTTTCCATCTTTGCCCCCTTGTGCCTCACGGGCTGTTCTCGCGGCGTCTGGCTCCATTCTTTCCCAACCAACAACAGGGGCATTTCTGACCGTGCTGTCTGTTTGCTCGATCCGTGCCATTCTGCTGCTGGCCGTTTGACCGTTTGACTCGCGTGTCCGCCGCAACGAAGCAGACATCACGACGCTGTGCCGCCTTTCTTTTCTTTCCTTCTCTTTGCCTTTTGTTTGCGTCTGCGTTCTGCTCGACCCTGCCGTCGTAGGTCTGCAGGCTCTGCGAAGTGAATCTGAATGCGGTGTCCGCGTCTGGCGACCTTGCACAGCACTAGCAGGAGCCTCATCTGCCCGGGCGTCTCTACCGCATCGCGCCGCCCGACGAGTGTTTCGATATCCCTTGGAGCTCTCGCAAGCAACGCGCGTCCGCGAGCTTTCCCAGCCGCTTTCGCGTATCCAGCCTTGTCCGCTTTCGCCGCTCTCGCTGCTGCACCGGCGTCCGGCTTCTCGACTTCTGTGCGCTCGTCGGTCTCCGAGCCCGCTCTCTCGACACCATCGACATCGACACCTTCGACATCGACACCATCGACACCATCAACATCGACACCAACTATGAACGGCACCAAAGCCGCAGTGCGCAGCAAGCGCAAGACTTCGGTCGGCGGAAGCGAGCGGCCGACCAAGCTGCAGCGGCCGCTGAACGGCGCGGAGGACGTCATGGACACCGACGGCCTCGAAGAGGTGGACGTGGACGGCGAGGAGGCCAGCGAGGACGACTTTGGCGAGGACGGCGCGGACGGGCTTGCGCGGCGCCACAGCCTCGGCTTTGCGCAGCCGCAACAGGTGCCGCTGCTGCCGTCGGTGCCGCCGGCCGTGCTGCTCGCCGGCGCGGCCGCCGAGTCGGCCGAGTGGCAGGAGACCATCCGGCGCGTGGTGGGCAACGTGGTGTCGATCCGGTTCTGCATGACGTGCTCGTTTGACACGGAGCCGGCGCTGACGAGCGAGGCCACGGGCTTCGTGGTCGATGCCGAGCGCGGGTGAGTGCCGCATTGGAGGGCGCTGTGCGGCGGACGATGGCTGACCGGACAGATACATCCTGACGAACCGCCACGTGGTCGGCTCCGGACCCTTTTGGGGCTACTGCATCTTTGATAACCACGAGGAGGTCGACGCATATCCCGTGTACCGCGACCCCGTCCACGACTTTGGCATCCTCAAGTTTGACCCAGCGGCGATCAAGTACATGCCTATCCAGGCGCTCGAACTGTGTCCGGACCTGGCCAAGGGTGTGTTCTCTCGCTCTCTCCTTCTCCTCTCTCATTCTCTCGCGCTCTCGCTCTCTCCTTCTCCCTAATGTACTGACGGCGTAGTGGGCATTGAGATCCGTGTTGTTGGCAACGATGCCGGCGAGAAACTCAGCATTCTGTCCGGCGTGATCAGCCGGCTGGACCGCAACGCGCCGGAATACGGCGACGGATACTGCGACTTCAACACCAGCTACTACCAGGCTAGCGCTGCTGCCAGCGGTGGGAGTTCCGGCAGTCCGGTCGTCAACATCGACGGCAAGGCGGTCGCTCTCCAGGCGGGCGGACGCGCAGACGGCGCCTCGACGGACTACTTTCTGCCGCTGGACCGGCCGCTGCGGGCGCTCCGCTGCCTGCAGGAGGGCAAGCCGATCACGCGGGGCGACATCCAGTGCCAGTTTCTGCTGAAGCCGTTTGACGAGTGCCGGCGGCTGGGCCTCAGCCCCGACTGCGAGGCGCAGATGCGGGCGGCGTTCCCGACCGAGACCAACATGCTGGTGGCGGAGATTGTGCTGCCGGAGGGCCCGTCGCACGGCAAGATCGAGGAGGGCGACGTGCTGGTCAAGGTCAACGGCGAGCTGCTGACGCAGTTTGTGCGGCTGGACGACATCCTGGACTCGAACGTGGGCGGCACGGTGCAGCTGGAGCTGCAGCGCGGCGGCGAGACGCTGACGGTGGACGTGGGCGTGGGCGACCTGCACAGCATCACGCCGGACCGGTTTGTGTCGGTGGCGGGCGGCAGCTTCCACAACCTGTCGTACCAGCAGGCACGGCTGTACGGGGTGGCGGTCAAGGGGGTGTACGTGTGCGAGGCGTCGGGGTCGTTCCGGTTCGACAGCAGCGACAACGGGTGGCTGGTGCAGTCGATCGACCACAAGAAGGTGGCGACGCTGGACGAGTTCATCGCGGCGGTGCAGACGATCCCGGACAAGTCGCGGGTGGTGGTGGTGTACCAGCACCTGCGCGACCTGCACACGAAGCACACGGCGATCATCTACGTGGACCGGCACTGGTCGTCCAAGATCCGGCTGGCGGTGCGCAACGACACGACGGGGCTGTGGGACTTTCGCGACCTGGGCGACGCGCTGCCGGCGGTGGCGCCGGTGCGGCGGACGGCGTCGTTCATCCAGCTGAAGCACATGCCGCACCCGGCGGTGGCGGACCTGGTGCGCAGCTTTGTGCACGTCAACTGCTACATGCCGCTGAAGCTGGACGGGTTCCCGAAGAACCGCAAATGGGGCATGGGGCTGGTGATTGACGCGGCCAAGGGGCTGGTGGTGATCTCGCGGGCGATCGTGCCGTACGACCTCTGCGACATTACGATTACGATTGCGGACTCGATCGTGGTGGAGGGCAAGGTGGTGTTCCTGCACCCGCTGCAGAACTACGCCATCATCCAGTACGACCCGGCGCTGGTGGACGCGCCGGTGCTGAGCGCGCGGCTGAGCAGCGAGGAGCTGGCGCAGGGGGCGGCGACCAACTTCATCGGGTACAACCGGATCGGGCGGATCGTGCACGCGGCGACGACGGTGACGGAGGTGTTTGCGGTGGCGATCCCGGCGAACCCGGGGGCGCCGCGGTACCGGGCCGTCAACGTGGACGCGATCACGGTGGACACGAACCTCAGCAACCAGTGCGGCAGCGGCGTGCTGGTGGCGGACGACGGCACGGTGCGGGCGCTGTGGCTGACGTACCTGGGGGAGCGGTCGCCGGCGACGCACCGGGACGAGGAGTACCACCTGGGGCTGGCGACGCCGACGCTGCTGCCGGTGATGGAGCAGATTCAGCGCGGCGTGGTGCCGCGGCTGCGCATGCTGCCGGTCGAGTTCCGGTCGATCCAGATGTCGCAGGCGCGGCTGATGGGCGTGTCGGAGGAGGTCATCCGCAAGGTGTCGCTGGCCAACACGGCGCAGCACCAGCTGTTCATGGTCACGAAGCGCACCTTTGAGCGCGGCGGCGACCGCGACGAGGCGAGCGCGCTGCTCGAGGGCGACCTGCTGCTGTCGCTCAACGGCCGCCTCATCACGCGCATCAGCGAGCTCGACGTCATGTACAGCCACACCCACCTCGACGCCGTCATCGTGCGCGACTGCGCCGAGCGCGCGCTGCGCCTCGCCACCGTCGCCGCCGACGACCACGAGACGGACCGCGCCGTGTCGTTCTGCGGCGCCGTGCTGCACCAGCCGCACCACGGCGTGCGCCAGCAGATCAGCAAGCTCTTCAGCGAGGTCTACGTCTCGGCGCGCACGCGCGGCTCGCCCGCCGCCCAGTACGGCCTGGCGCCCACCAACTTCATCACGCACGTCAACGGCCAGCCGACGCCGGACCTCTGCGCCTTCCTCGCCGCCGTCGTGCAGATCCCCGACAACACCTACTTCCGCCTCAAGTGCGTCACCTTTGACAGCATGCCGTGGGTCGTGACCATGAAGAAGAACGAGCACTACTTCCCGACCGTCGAGTGGATCAAGGACGCCGCTGCGCCGTGCGGCTGGCGGCGCGTCACCTACGACGGCGGCAAGGCCGTCGAGGGCGAGCCGGCCGAGGGCCTGGTGGTGCCGGTGGTCGAGGACATGTAGTTGGGCTGCGGGCGGTCACGTGCTGTCGGAGGATGCCGAGGCTCGGCGGAGGACGCGGAGAACAGCAGAGACGGTCGGTATTGTACGATAGTGAGCCTGGCCGGCAGTGCACGCGCTTGTCTGCCGTGTATCGGTACGGCGTATGAAAAGGACATGATAGGAATGGCCAACGCGTTGATACGGCTCGATCCGCGTGGTCTCCGTGGCCGGTACCAGCGGCCACGGCGGCGGAGGCAAGCAGTACTGTGCACACACTGTGTAATGTGTCATTCGCACTGTGGTTGTAGGCGTCACGTGTCTGGACTAGCCTCGCACTACGGAGTTTTACATACCCTAGGCCAGGCCCCTGCTTAGCGCCCCCGGGCCGGCCCAAGCGTTATTTCGTGAGGCTGGTGATGGCTTCATCAGCCTGACGTCTCAGCCGCCCACGTCGCAGGCGACATCCCTGACAGCGGTCCCAACCACCCGGCGCCGCACGAGCAGGGCCTCGCAGCTGGGCCCAGCCTCGCAGCCGGCTGCTTTAAAGTCCGGCGTCGGCGGCTGCGCAGCAGGCCGCCATCGATGGCGGAGCACCAATGATCCGCGATTTCTACTTGACGCAACACGGATGAGCGAGACGGCCTCCGGCTACACCTCACGATGACTTTCCCTTGTAAGTAGAGCTTCTGCGTGCTTCGAGCCACGGCTGCGGCGCGGCACCATGCTGACACGGCCAGACGACGGCAGCCAGCCGGGGCCGCTCTTCTCGGCCGCACCAGACTGGCCGGTGTCGTCGCGCGCGGCGGTCCGGCTGGCTGTGGAGGATGACAGCCCGGTCGATGGCCAGACAGAGGACGCGGCGGCCTCGAACGCGGCGCACGCGCCGACACCGCCACCGTGGCCGCTGGTACCAGCAGCAGAGACCACGCGGACCACGGCGACCACAGAGACGGACTCGGCGGACGGGATCTACGGCCCGGAGCGGCTCTTTGGCTCGCCGCTTCCGGCGTCGACGCCTGCACGTGCGGCCCGCGTAAGCACGCAGCCGGCGCGCACGTCCAGCACTGCGTACGGCATGGCTCCGGCGGCCGTCCTGGGCTTCTGCACGGCGCCCGGTGCGGGCCAGGCCGATCCGGTGCTGGCAGACCCGGGGCGGTTTCGGGACGCGCTGGCGCGCGAGGCGGCCAACGTGACGCCAGGCGTGGACGACACGCCGTACATCCTGTACGCGCTCGACGTGCTGGCGGGCGGCGTGCCGTCGGCGCGTGTCGGCGCGGACAGCAGCCGCGGCAGCAGCAGCATCGACTCGGGCTGCGTGGTGCGGGATGCCGCGCCGGCACCGTCTGAAAAGGCTAGAAAGGGCAGAAAGGGCAGAAAGGCCGACAAGACCGAGACCGACAAGACCGAGACCGGACGACGGCAGCGCTCGTCGTCGGTGGCGACGCTCGTGCCGCCGCACAAGGCCGCGCTCGGGGACGCCTGGACGAGCATCGACTACGAGGCCATCCCGCCGGACATGCGGCGCCAGCTGCCGGCGCCGCGGTTCCGGCCGGGCGTGCTGCGGACGCCGGCGCTGGCTGCGCTGGCCGCGCTCAGCGCGCTCATGGCGGGCGGGCAGGCGGCGAGCGCGGCGTACGCGCGGCGGCACGGCGGGCTGCTCGCGTACGGCGGCGCGTACGGCGGCGCGTACTTTTGCATGCGCGTGCTGCCGGGGCTGCTGGCGGTGGCGGCGCTGCTGTGGACGCAGGCGGTGGCGCAGGCGGTGCAGCGCATCGCGCCGTACGCGCGCATGGCGACGCCGGGGCCGCGGCGGGCGGGCGCGCTGTTTGCGCGGCTGTACCCGGGGCTGGGGACGCCGCTGCGTGCGGGCGACGGGCGGACGCGGGTGCCGCTCTGCGTGTTCTGGCTCATGAACGTGGCCGTGCCGGTGCAGAGCGGCGTGTTCTTTGCGGCCGGCCGGCACGACGGCGCGCGCTGGACCGCCGTGCAGCCGGTCGCGTGGACGCTCGTCGGGCTCTACGCGTGCGAGGCGGCGGCCGCGCTGGCGCTGCTGGCCTACTGGCGCGGGCGCACGACGGGCCTGCTGTGGGACCCGCGGTCGATTGCCGACGTCGCCGTGCTGGGGGCGCGCAGCGACGCGCGCGGCGCCTACCGCGGCACGGAGTCGCTGCCGTCGGCGGCGCTGCCGGCGGCGCTCGCCCGGCGGCGCCACGACCGGCTCGGCTACTGGGTGCGGCGCGCGCGCGACGGCCGCACGGAGGTGTGGCACGGCATCGGGCCGGACCGGCGTGCGGCGCCGGCCGACGAGCGCCGCGTCGCGAGCGCGCGTTGGCCGCTCGCGACTAGGAGTGGTGACGTCGAGGCGCAGACCGCGCGCCGCGCGCTGCCGTGGTGTCTGCGCGACGGGCCGGCGCTGGCGCTGGCGGCCGGCGCCGCGGCGCTGCTGCTCGCGCTGCTGGTCGTGTCCTGGCTGCCGGCGACGGCCGTCTACCGCGGCGACGGCAGCTTCTTCGCGGCGGCGGCGGCGCGCACCCTCGGCCGGCGCGACGCCAGCGTCGTCTGCAGCGTCGCGCCGGCCGCCGTCGTGCAGGCCGCCTCGGTGCTGTTCGGCGCGCTCGACCGCGCGCTGCGCGTGCGCCAGCACTGGGCGGCGCTGGCGCGCCACGCCGGCGGCCCGCCGGCGGCCACGCTGCTCGCCGACTACGCCGCCTGTCTGCCCGTCCAGAGCGCCTGGCACGCCGCGCGGCGCGGCCACTGGCGCGTGGCCGCCGTGGCGCTGACGGCGACGGCGCTGGCCGTGGCGCCGGCGCTGGCCGGCGCCGTCTTCGTCGCCGACGGCGACCAAAACGACCAAAAAATGCGCGCCAACCTCGGCGTCTACGGCGCGCTGCTGGCGATCCTCCTGCTCGCCGCCGGCTGCCTCGTCGCCGCCGTCCCCGGCCGCCGCCCCTTTGGCCTGCCGCACGACGTCGGCTCCGTCGCCGCCGTGCTGAGCTTCTGCGCCAGCGACGACCTCGCCGCCGAGCCCGCCTTCCACCACGCGCGCAGCCGCGACATGCTCCACATCCAGCTCGGCGGCGGCCCCCGCGCCGCCGACCGCGCCCGCTGGATCTTCGCCTACGGCACCGCCGGCCACGACCCCCGCCTCGGCGTGCGCCGCGTGCGCCGCTACACCGAGCTCACCCACCAGCCGAGCCGCCGGCGCGCGCGCGCACAGGGCCCGAGCGGCCCTGCTCCGGCCTCGCTCTCTGGCTCCAGCTCGGATAGGTGACTGTGCTTCTCTTCCCACTCTGTTTTGTGGTGTTCGGGCTCTTTCTGGTGTGCATACAGCGGCTTGGATCGCGGCTGGAGCTCTGCTTGAGCTCGGCCGCGTTTGGCGTTTGGGCGGGATTGGCATGGCGCGGGTCTTGGATGATTGGACGATTCTGCTACGCTGCTACGCTCTGTACGAGTTGGACGAGTTGGATGAGATGTACGAGTTTTGTACAATACACGAGTGGATATTGGAGATGAGTTCTGCTGCTCCCAATGAACATTGGAACCTGGTACGACAGTCCGCCGTGCCAAGACTCGTTAAGCTGAGCCAGGCCGGCTAACTTCTGCTGAAGACAGCTGTAAAGCACGGCAAGCATCCGGCTTGTCCTCGTCCTCGCCGGATGGTGCATATTGCTATTCACGGCCGGCCTGTCATTCCGTCTCCAGACTGATACCGTGCGCACACAGTGCGTATAACAGCACGCACATTGTCAGACTTGCCAGCGGGCGGACCACGGTCAGGCACGAATGCCGGCCACGGAAAGCAGGCCCGTTAGGCTGCAAAAGTACGATCAAGGGGCAAGCGATGCGGCAATCCGGGCGCCCAACGAGATAGGGCGCTCGCCGTGCCAGCGAGTCGCTCACCGGTGTGCTGCTGCATACGGAGTAGTGCTGGCTGGCGGTTGGCAGAGCGCCTTGCGGCCGGCCATGCCGTGCCCGGCATATTGCCGGCGGCGGGTGCGAATGGGACTGCTTGTGTGCTGTGTGCCGTTCTGTTTGTATCCGCCGTGTGCAGAGCGAGCGCTCTGCAAGTACAGCAAGCGTATGTAAGCAGCGTGGTCAGTCGCGACGGAAGGAGAGCAACTGCGTAGTCAGCAAATCCCGGTTCCTGCTTGCGCTTCGCTCCTTCCGCGCTCGCAGGCCCCTGCGCGTCCCAACCTGCTGGCGGCGCCTCGCGCCTTCCGCGTTCCAGCCCTGGCCGATCGCGTGATCGCCGGGGTCTCAAAGTGGCTGGCGTTCTGCAACGTATGCAAGTCCATGTTCTCCTGCTCTTCACCTGCAGCTCTACATAACATGCGACTTGTCACAATCACACGCTGGGCCCAACGGCCGGTGAGGCTCGGTGGCGCCTCATCTTCATCTCCATTTCATATTCTCGGCAGACATACGACGACAGGGAGGACGAGACGAGGACGGAAATGAAGCAAAAGATGGATTGAAGACGACGATGATGGCAACAACACGAACAACATGACAGGAGGAACATAACAATGATGATGACGACGATGACAGCGACATGACAGCGATGACAGCGATACAATACGGCAGCGTGCCAGACGGCCAACAGTCGCCAACAGTCGCCAACAGTCAACACGACACTTCAGCAAGACCTCTGCAAAGACAACAGACAGGCAACAACTCCAAGGCGAACCGCGGCTACGACGCACCCCCTATCCACGCCCACTTACACTGCCGCTACCGACGACCGTGCCGCCCTGCCGTCTGCGCGCGTCCGCCGCACAGCCTTGCCGCTGCAGTGCTGCGACGACCGCCACCCCTGATCTCGGCGCTGCTCTGCCTCGCCAACTCGCGCTGCCGCTTTGGCTGCCTCCCTCCTCTCGCTGCCCGCATCGCTCGGCCGCCGGCAGCACCCCTCTCGCTTCTGGAGGACTCTGCCGCTCCCATCCGCTCCCATCCGCTCCCTGCCCCCTCCCGCTTCATCCCGGTCTATATCGGGCCTTCTATCGCCATCTACGCCAGTCGCCTTTATCGTCGCCAGTCCCTTCTGCCGCCGGCCGACGTCGGTACGAAGCCCTACGTCGCCTGTTCTCGTCGTTCCGCCGGGCACCCACCGACCGACGACTTGCTGCCCTGCTGCATCACCGTCTTGCAGCCTCCCGCCGGACCACTGCACTGCACAAGTACGCTGCCTCCCTGCATGTCGCACACAGGCCAATAATCGACCATATCGCCCGGCAAAGCTCACGACGCAAACGGGACAAGGATGCCAACCCGCCGTCGGGCCTCTGCTGTCTGCCTCTCTGCCGCTCCATCCCGGCCGCCAGCACACCGCGTGCCCATATTCTCTGCTTCGTACTTGTGCTCTTCTTGTCCCCTCTCTGTCCGCTTTCCGCTTTCCGCTTTCCGCTTTCCGCTGTCTGCTTCTCGGTGCCTCTCTTCCCAACGCGATCGCCTCTCCCTCTCTCCGCGTGGACATGTCTCCTGCTCCTCTCGTTTATATTGCACTCGCCGTCCCTGTTTAGCCCCATGGACTCGAACCGTTCGCTTGCTCCGTCGCGTCTCGCCTTGTTCTCCGTCCACCACACTCTTTGTGTCGTCGCCCTCGTTCCGTCAACCCCTTCCAGGCCGCGCGAGACCCAAACGCCAAGCTAAAGTCTCACCACCGACAGGCTCTCGTCGCTACCATACCGCCATGGCTGTCCAACAGTCCTGCGGAACTTCCGCGGAGCCCAGCAAGTCCAGCCTCGACATGGACTTTATTGACCGCTCCATGACCTTTACCTCGTCCGAGCGCTGCACCATCTCGTGCGGCACTGTCTGCGTCGACCCCGTCGCCGCCAAGGTTCTCGTCATCTTCAACAAGCGCCTTGGCATCTGGCAGCTCCCCAAGGGCCGCAAGAACATTGGCGAGGACCTGCAGCACGCCGCCCTGCGGGAAACCTATGAAGAGACCGGCGTCCACGCCAGCCTCCTTCCGCTCATGGTCTCTACCCGCTCGACGAAGCCCGCCGATATGGACCGCCCATCGCCTCCTATGGCCACGGCAGCCGCAGGGGCCAACGGCACTTGCCAAGCCCTCCATGCGCGGCCGCCGTCCGCTGCCGTCTCCCTTGGTCCAGCCGAGGCCGTCCCGGACCCGAAGCTGACAAACGAGCTCTTCAACACGGAGCTGGTCGGCATCACGCAGTACACGGACGTACAGGCCGCCACGCCCGGCACCCGCAAGACCGTCTTCTTCTATGCCGCACGGGCCGACTCAGCCGCCCCAATGGGGCCCGGCGCCCAGGAAGACCATGAGGACCTGTTTGCCTGCTGGTTTAGCTTCGATGACGCCAGCGCCTCGCTTCGCTTCAAGGCTGAGCGCGAGGCGCTCTGGAAGGTCGCCGGCGACCTGCAACGTTCTGGCGTCGTCAACTTTGCGGGATAGACGCGTCAACCACGAGTAGGTCGTATGAAGCCAGTGGGTACAAGTACTTGTGCTCTCGTCTTTGTACGCGTACGGAGTACACAGTAGTCGCGGCGTTGTTTGCACCATATGGTCACGTGCCACCACCACAGTCATGTATTACTCATCATAGCTGAGGTCCGGAAAATTCATGATCCGTGCAGTCCATCCGGTGATCCACATGGCCGGGTTCCCGCTTCCTAAATAGTGCTAGCGTAGATGTCGTGATCGAAGGCTTTTCCTTTTTGCTGCGAATTTGCGACCAGGGCGATGGCGCAATCGACTACGGAGTAGGTTGACGATGCTTGGCTCTGCTTATAAACTCCAATTGCTCGCACTGTTCGCACTGTATATACCCCCTTCATCCTGCAGTACGGACAGTGCGAATTATACTCTGCGACATTCCTCCTCGTTCCGTCCTCGCGCTTCGCCCAGTATAATGGCAGCCGCCGTGTCTCGAGGCAGCTGCAGGTTTTGTCCTCGCACAGACTCCAGCGAGCAGATTGGCAGGAAAAGCAGAAGATACCTTGCCGTGTCCGTCAGGTTTCCAGAAAGTCCAAGAATCAAAAGATCCCAGGGAAGCTGCCGAAACAACTGCCCGGACCAAACTCCCGCGTGCCAGACCCAGAAATCAAAAAGGCTTCGTCATACACCCGGCACTCAGACAAAGTAGCCCGCTTGCCTCTGGTCTACCGCTCCTCTCTCTCTTAAAAGATCCACCGCCGCCCACATACATACCCATTGCTTTCCTCCATCTCTCTGTCCTGCCCTGGTTACAGCATCTTCCCGATCTCAGATCCCCTCATTAGACAACCTGCACTGGCTCTTGCGTGATTCTCTTGCCCAATAGGATACTCTCGTCCGCAGGCAAAACACGGAACAAACGCGGCTGACGACTCTCTTTGGGTCGCCCCTACTCGCTCTCCCTCATTCTCCCCCTCTTACTCTCACTCCTACTCTCGCACCCTCTCCCTTCCCCTCACCGCCATGGACGCCTCAGCCTCGCACTTTGAGCCCAAGGACGCCAAGCAGTCCGACGACGCGGCCTCGGTCGAGTCCGGCTACGGCTCCGCGCCGACATCCGCGGCGTCGTCGACGGCCCGGCTACCGCGCGTGACGCTGACGCCGGAGCACCTGCGCCACCTCAACAAGCAGCTGGAGAACCTGGAGCCGCAGGAGATCCTGCGGTTCGCGCGCCTCTTCTTCCCGAACCTGTACCAGACGACGGCCTTTGGGCTCACGGGCCTGGCCACGATCGACATGCTGTCGCGCATGGGCCGCGAGGAGGCGGCCGCGGGCGCGGCCCCGCGCCACCCGGTCGACCTCATCTTCCTCGACACGCTGTACCACTTCACGGAGACATACGAGCTCGTGGAGCGCGTGCGGGCGCGGTACCCGGGCCTCGTGATCCACACCTTCCGGCCGGACGGCTTCGACACGGCCGAGGCGTTTGAGAAGACGTACGGCAAGCTGTACGAGGTGTCGGAGGAGATGTACGACTACCTGGCCAAGGTCGAGCCGCAGGAGCGCTCGTACGACCGCCTCGACGTGGTGGCCGTGCTCACGGGCCGCCGGCGGTCGCAGGGCGGCCAGCGCGGCCAGCTGCCCATCATCGAGGTCGACCACGAGCGCGGCATCTTCAAGATCAACCCGCTCGCCAACTGGTCCTTTGGCCAGGTCCAGGCGTACATCCGCGACAACGACGTGCCCTACAACGTCCTGCTCGACCGCGGCTACAAGTCCATTGGCGACTGGCACTCGACCAGCCCCGTCGCCGAGGGCGAGGATGAGCGCGCCGGCCGCTGGAAGGGCCGCAGCAAGACCGAGTGCGGCATCCACAACAAGCAGTCCCGCTACGCCCAGTTCCTCGCCGACACCAAGGCCGCTGCCACCGCCGCATAGGCGCGCAGAGATCGGTCTCGGACACGGTCTCCAACACTCTTTACACCTCTCACCGCCGACGGCGAGACGGTGGCCCAGCATAGCAACAGCAGGCGTTTTCGGCGGACATGGGCGTTGGCCACTTGCTTTGGTCCTTTGGGTGGAATCCGATATCTTGCGCAGAGCAAGGCGGACAGGGGCATTTGCGTTTCCAGCAGTATGATTTTCATGATAGTAATAAAAAGCGAACTTACCATACTGTCCATCGTCCAGTGCTTGCTTTCACTCGCGGAGAGATGCAAAACATGGACTGAATGGATTCTGCATGCCGTACAAAGTACTTGGTGGAAGATGGTGTCCCAGGTCCAGTCTCGGCGAACTGGCCGAGGTGGCCGCTGCCCACGATCCTGGTCGATGCCCTCGGCTTGAGAGCCGGGCGAACGCCTTGTAGATGCTGTGGCTGAGTTCACGATGACTACGTCTGTCGTCGGCTATTAGGCCCCATTTGTCTGTCCAAGCGTCCACGTGCTCGGTGCATCGCAGCTTCCCGTTCCCATAGCTTTGCTGCCGCCGCGGTTTCATAGCACAGTACCAATATACAGTGCGACACTGTGAACACACCGTACGGCACACGTCTGCGTTCGCGATGTAAGAGCTTCGCAGCCTGGACTCCGAACGCAAACACCATTCGGACTGAGCCTGTCGTCCCGAGGCTACCTTGCGCTGGGCTGGGCCCGGTCATCCGCGGACAGTCGCAGCCTTCCCCGTTCTCGGCTCAGCCTTCTGCAACCGGCCCCACTTATCCGCATTCGGCTTACTTGCGCAACCCCACTCATTTTCTATTCGGCCTCTTCTCAACTTCATCGTCATTGCGCCAGGCAAGCCACATCCGACCGCGCTCGGGACACTGTCAGCCTGCCGGACGTCTCCCTACCGGCTGTCTCCTGTCTGGCTTGCGTCGGAGAACAAGCCGAGACGCCCATGTCTGCTCCCGATGTGCCCGCGGCTTCGGCCGGCCTCTCGGACGAGGACCGGTACTTCAGCTTGAACCCGCCGCCAAAGACGCTCGACGAGCACATGGCCCTGGTGGACGCCTTTCTCGACCGCCACGCCCGGGCGAACCGGCGGGTCGTGCTCGTCACCTCGGGCGGCACCACGGTAGGTGCTCTGCGCGCGGGCGCGGGCGGCTGCGCGCGACGGCGCCCTCGCTGACGGCGTCCAGGTTCCGCTCGAGAAGCAGACCGTCCGCTTCATCGACAACTTCTCGGCCGGCACCCGTGGCGCCACCAGCGCCGAGTACTTTCTCGACGACAAGGCCGACTACGCCGTCATCTTCCTGCACCGCCAGTTCAGGTGAGCATCGCGCATCCGCGCCGGCCCGGGGCTTTGGGCTTTGCTGATGATCCCCCCCAGCCTGCAGCCGTACAGCCGCCACTACTCGCACGCCACCGAGGGCTTCCTGGACTTTCTGGCCGAGGACGAGCACGGCATCCGCGCGCGCGACAAGGACGCCGCGTCCATGCTCGGCGTCTTGCGCCGCTACCGCGCCGCACGCGACCGCCTGCTGGCCCTGCCCTTTGTGACCGTCACCGACTACCTGTTTGAGCTGCGGGCCATCAGCCGCGCCATGCACCGTCTGGGCCCCAACGGGCTGCTCTATCTCGCCGCCGCCGTCTCGGACTTTTTCCTGCCGGTATGTGCGTCCTGCTCCGTGCCCTTGTGGCCCCTATCTGATCTGTCGGCAGCCGGAGCGCATGTCGGAGCACAAGATTCAGAGCACCGACATTCAGGTCGACGCAGAGCCGCCTGACGAGGACGAGGAGACATTTGACAACTTTGACTCGTAAGTACAGTGCGGCGTCTCTGGTGGGGGACAATGAGGTGCCGGTCGCGTCTGCAGAGTCTAACATGCGCAAGGTCGCCCAAAGTGCCGCGCAGCAAGCGGCTTATCATCGACCTGGACCCGGTCCCCAAGTTCCTCAAGAACCTGGTGGACGCCTGGTCGCCCGAGTGCATGGTCATCTCGTTCAAGCTGGAGACCGATCCGCAGCTGCTGATTGTCAAGGCCAAGGGCGCGCTTGTCCGCTACCAGCACAACCTTGTCATTGGCAACCTCCTCTCGACGCGCAAGCAAGAGGTGGTCTTTGTGACGCCCGACTCCGTGGACTGGCTGCGCCTGACCGATGCCGATGTGTCGGCCGACGTGGAAATCGAGAGCCGCATTGTTCCCAACGTGGTGTCTCTGCACAATGCACACATACGGAGTTGTCAGGAAAAGAAGTAATAAGAGCATCACAAATGCTGCCATACGTGAAGAGGATAAGAAATCTATATTCGCAGTCGTAACAGACTCTGTTTGGGCCATGTCCCATACTCGTGTAAGAACTCCCAGATCATGCCTCCAATAAGCCCAACAGTAAGGAATGCTTGGCCTGACAAGTGGCCGTCTACTGCTTCTTGGCCTTTGTGCCGGACAACGCAGGCGACTGGAGTACAAAGAAGACGGGGATGCCGACGGCCACAATGCCGGCCGCACCGACTGCATAGGCAATCTCCCGCCCTGCCCACCAGTACACCGTAGTAAACAGGAGGGGCCCCATGGCCCGTCCCATCTGGCCCCAGGACCGGAGAGCGCCCAGCTTGCCGCCGCGCTCGCCAGAATGCGCCTCGAAGCTGCTCAGCGCGTTCAGGCCCGTCACGACGGTGGCCGACGTGGTGGCCAGGCAGGCGGCCGCCAGGTAGAGCGTGCCGACGGACGAGAGCCGGCCGAGCAGCACAAACGCAAGCAGACACGCGACCAGGCCGATGCGCACCGACAGCAGCGGAGGAAGGCGGCGCGTCACGCCGCCCTGCAGGATCGAGGCGACCAGGCCGACGAAGCCCAGCAGGCGGCCGTTCTGGGCGGAGCCGTAGCCGAACAGGTCAAACGTCATAAAGGGCAGGCTGAACTCCATGCCGGAGAAGAAGAGCAGAAAGGCAAAGTGGGCCAGGTTGAGGACAAAGTGCGAGTTGGTGCGCGCGACGGACGGCCGCGCCTCCGGCGCCTTTCCCTTGCCCCCGGTCGCCTCGGCACCGCCGGCCGCGCCCTCGGGTGTGCCGGGCGGGCCGGGCAGTGTCTCCGGGAGGCTGCTGTACAGGTAGGCCGTCTCGGTGACGATGAGGAAGAGCGAGAAGCCGGCGGCCGTGGCAAAGGGGTTGGCCTTGATGGTGTCGATGGAGCTGAGCCAGGCGCCGAGGGCGGGCCCAAACGTAAACGCTACCGAGAAGCAGACGCCGATCAGCGCCATGGTCGAGCTGCGGCTGGCGTCGTCGGAGATGTCCGTGGCGATGGCCATGGCCAGCTGCACGTTGCCTTCCGACAGGCCGCCGACGATGCGCGAGAGCACAAAGGTGCGGAAGTCGACCGCCGCCACCCACAGGAGCACCGACAGGATGTTGCCGGCCATGCTGGCCAGCAGGGCCGTTCGGCGGCCACGGCGGTCGGAGAGGCGGCCGATGAACGGCGACGCAACAGCCTGGAGGAAGCTGTCATGGAGTTAGCCCCCCCTCAACAACGCGGCACAACGTGGCGAGACGCATACGAGAACAAGCTGCCCAGGGTGCCGCCCAGCAGGACAATGTCATAGCGCGAGTCGATGGGCCGCGCAAACGAGGCCTTGTACGCGTTCAGGTAGCCGAACACGGTCGAGAGCTGCGTCGGCTTCTGGCTGTAGAACTCGAGCAGGCTGGGGAAGAGGGGCAGGATAAAGGTGAAGGAGAGCTAGCGTTTGTTAGCCGGCGCGCTGCCGCGACAGAGGGGCGGAACAGAGGAGACACGGACCAGGTCGAGAAGCAGAGAGAAGACGACGACGCGCAGGACCTTTTTGCGCGTCGCGGGATCCACGGGAGCAGCCATGGCTTGCGCCAGCGTCGACAGTAGACAGTCGTGCGGGGGAGGTTGAGAGGAGTGATCGATGCGAGAGGCAGAAGCAGAGACAAACAGAGACCAAGAGAAGCAGGCGATCTCGCGTGAAGGATCGTGAGATGTCAGAGATATCAGAGATGTCAGATTGGCTGGAGGTCCGAGGGGAAAGCGCCGAGAGCGAAGCAGACACGAGAGCAGGGCTGGGACGACGCGAAGCAGGTCGCTGCAAAGTAGAACACAGACACGCAAGCCGACGACGCCAGCGCAGACGGGTTCTTGTTTCTCGCCGCGTGGTGGAGATGAGGTCCGGCTGTCGTGTTCTCTGCCGGCAGCTCTCAGGCCGTTCCGGCTCCACTCGCCTTGGCTCAGGGCTGGTGGGGCATCTCTGGCCAATCGCAGGACCTCCCCTGTTGCTTCTAGCTGCGGGTCGTGTTTCGCCCTGCGGAGCAGATGATTGGCCAGCGCGCGTAGGCACATCTGATAACGAGCTGATAACGAGATCTGGTGATCGCGGACAAAACTCGGACGTACAGTCACAGCATACTCGTACTCAACCATGAGCGTAGTTTTATTAAGAGTTTATTAATCATGAATACCATTTCCAGAGGAATAAGTCCCCCCAATCGCAATCGAGTCCCCTGCTATGCCGCCTCAACGCCACGCAAACCCAAGTGACCGCACGGTCTGCTGGCGGCCGCTAGTATTTGACGTTGAGCTTCCAGCCGACGGCCGTCGTTCGCGCTGCGCCGAGGGCGAGGAGCGAGCCGCCGTAGAGACAGGCGGTGAAGGTGATCAGCCCCCAGTACGCGCCGTGGTTGGCCGACAGGATCGTCCCGGCAATGGGCACGCCGATGAGCGAGGCCACGGACACGACGGTGTAGCACGTAGCGTAGTAGCGGCCGTAGTGCGTCGTCGGGCAGAGCCGGCTGATGCTCACCGGGATGAGGCTGATGTTGGAGCCGCTGGCAAAGCCGAACAGCAGCGCGAAGAGGACCAGCGGCGCGGCGGCGGCGGTCCTGCCGTCGCCGCCCGTGGCCGCGCTGGTGGAGCAGGCCGCCAGCAGCGAGGACGGCAGCCACACGCCGAGGCAGACGACAATAGCAAAGGCCACGGCGAGCATGTTGGTGTTGAAGGCGCCAAACATGTCGGCGTAGAGGCCCGGCAGCACGCGGCCGACGACGGAGCCGGCGTTGAGCGCGGTGACAACCTGCGACGCAAACGACGACGAGAAGCCGCGCGACAGCGCGTAGCTCGAAATGTACGTCAGCGGGATGAAGAGGGCGAACTCGATGAGGAAGAAGCCGGCGACGGCCAGGGCGAACTGCGCGTCGCGGAAGATGCGCGGGTCCGGGTGCGCGCTGGCGTTGCGCGACGGCGGCAGACGCGACCGCAGCAGCAGGTTGGCCACGCCCGCGAGCACGAGCGTGATCAGCGCCAGCACCCGGATCGTCCAGCCCCAGCCGATGCGCGCAAAGAGCCGCTCCAGCATGAGCGGGAAGCAGATGCCGCCCATGCCGCCGGCCATGCAGGCCACGCCGGTCGCGAAGCCGCGCCGGACCCGGAAAAAGTGCCCGACGGCCGCAATGGCCGGCGTGAAGAGCAGCGACGCCGCGAGCCCGCTCACCACGCCAAACGACAGCAGGTACTGCCAGAACGCTGTCGGGGGTTAGCGGTGCGAACGCCAGCACAGGCACAGCAGAAGGGCAGACCTTGGCAGAAGCTGAACAGCACCAGACCGGCCGTCATGAGGACCGTGCCGGCCAGCACCAGCCAGCGCGGGCCGTACTTGTCGAACAGCGGGCCGATGTAGACGCCGGCAAAGAAGCAGACAAAGGCAAACACGGAGAAGATCCAGCCGATGGTGCCCTCGCCCACGTCGGCCAGCTGGTGCGTGGCCAGGTAGCTCTGGAACGTCGACAGGCTGTTCATGACGCCGAGCGACGAGAAGAGCGCCAGCCAGGCGCCCAGCACGACCAGCCAGGCTTCCGTGCCGCCCTCGGGGAACGGGCCCTCGCCAAAGCCGTCCACGAGGCCGTCGTCCGCGCCGTTGCTGTCGTCGCCGGCCGGCGCCACGGCCGCGCTGTGCCCGCCTTCCTTGCCGACAACCGCCGCCTCTGCGGAGCCGGCGCCGGCCTGGATCGCTGCCGCCGGCTCGTCGGCAGGCCGCATCTTTTCCGCGTCCGCGGGCGATGCAGGCGGCGTGTCGGCAGCCAGACGGCCGCGCGGCATCGCCTCGCTCTGGCCCTCCATCAATGTCTGTCGCCGACCGATGCAGGCGACCCAAGCAGAGAAATACCGAGCTCGTTGGAGGCCTCGGGTCAATCGGCGCGTCAGGAATCAAAAGCAACCAGAAAAGATGGGAAACGAGAACGCGGCCGGCCAAAGACCTGGGCGCCAAAAGATCGCGCCGAGAAAAGCAGTCTTCCGTCTTCGGGCCCCGGTCCCGTCCATCCGCAGAGCGATGGCGACTCCACGATCGGCAGCGCCGACCCATACGAGTACAAAATACAAGTAAAACCGGCACTCCGTCCGTTGACGAGACGCTAGCGATGCCGCTGTAGCACACTGGCTGTCACCGCTTCTCGGCCGGGTGACTGCCAAGAACCGCACGCAGCATGGCTAGCTTTCCTCGCTGCTGTCGCCTGTTCCCGTCTATTTTGCAGAATATTGGCTTCAAGCAGAATCGTCCGGCCTGAGCTCCGTGTCGCTGCTGCCTTCTTTCCAAGGCCACACGAATCGCCGGCGGCCTTTCCGCTTATTTCCGCCGGCCGGTCACGGAGTCGCGCCTTCTGCTGGGAGAACGATCTGACTGGCATTACATAAGCTACATACCGAGCTTCGCTCCTATATGCATTATCCAGCATCGAGCAGCAGCACGACATCTCGCGCACGCCGGGGCCAGGCGCAGGCCGCGCGCGCGCTGCTGCAGCGCTCCGGTCCGCGGACGCAATGGCACCCGCGTGCCGGTGCGGCCTGTCGCTGCTCAACCATTGGCCGGCCGTGTGTCGGCCCCTCGGCGCCGATCTTCCAGTGTGTGTGCTGCTGCCGCAGTTTGTTGGGATGGGGGGCTTCCTGCTGTGCATTTCGTGCCTTTTGTCGGCGGGCCCTGGTTGCCCTGATCCAGAGTGTCTGCGCCTCTGTTTGCCCGTGCGCCGTGTGTCTCTGTGGTCGGCCTGTCCCCTGCCCGGGCGCCGTCTTCAGCCCTCGTCGTCGTAGGCGTCCTCGATCGTGACCTGGCGCGCGCGCGCCACCAGTCCCTGGTCCTCCGTGTCGCCTGCCGGCGCTGCTGCGCCGCCCGCGCTGGGTGCCGTCTTGGCGAGGTAGCCCTCGCGCTCGAGCTGGTCGGCCTCCTCCGGCTCGAGCAGCCCGCCCTTGCCGCGGCTCTTGTCCAGCTTGCGCTGCACCACCGTGGGCACAAACGCCGCCACCGCCTCCTTGTGCAGGTCGCGGATCACGGGCTTGGCCTCGTAGACGGCCTTGGCGACCGCCGGCGGCGCCCGTGCTGGGGGTCGGCTGGGGCGCGCCGTGTCGGTGTGGGCAGCGCTGGCCGCCGTCGTGGCGGCGCTGGTGTCCGTCCCCGGCCGCTCCCCCCGGCCGCCGCCGCGCGCCTCGCCCAGCGGCAGCCGGTTGGCGTCGCTGCCTGCCGGCAGCTGGCCGGCCGCGGCGGCGTGGCGCGCGCGGCGCTTCGCGTACCAGCGGTCGAGGATGTGCTTGGGGATGGGCGGCGGCGTGTCGCGCGGCATAGGGATGCTGCGCACGTCCTCGGGCACGTCGTCGTCGCCGCTGCTGTCGTCGTCGCGACGGCGACGCTTGCCGAGCGTGCTGTCGTCGCCGTGGCGGTGGTGGCGGCGACGGTCCTCGCCGTCCGGGCCGCCGCGACCAAACGTGGGCGCGCGGTCGCCCAGCGCCTCGCGCGCCTTGGTCACGGCCCGGAGCTCCTTCTCCAGGCCCTCGAGGACGCGCTCTTCGTGGCCCGTGAGCTTGCCGCCGCCGCTCGGAATCGCCTTGAGGTCGTCAATCTGCTTCTGGAGCCGCGCCGGGTTGATCTTGGCGAGACGCTCGTTGCGCGCGGCAGCCACGCTGGCCTTGCCCTTCTTGATCTCCTTGGCCTTGTCAGCCTTGCGCTGCGCCTGCACGGGGTTGAAGTTGCGCTCCTTCGGCATGGTGGGCGAGCTGTCGCACGGAATGGCCGACGCGTGTGGTAGCCGCTTGAGCTCGGCCGCAGGAAGCTGGCCGAAAGATCGTGGCGCTAGGAGATCCGGCCAGTCTATCGTTATCGCCGATGTCCGTCACGTGTCCTGGATCTTACACGTGACCGTGTCGCGCGCCCAGGGCTAGCGCGCGCACAACCACACCAAACTTTGCAGTTTTCCAAGGGCCATCAAAATTTCCCCGTCGTCTTTTCTAGCCTCAACCCCGGCAACTCTTTCACATACACGACAGTTTCCGCATCCCAGAAACACATTTCTAGCCGCAAATATGGGCAAGGTTCACGGTTCGGTACGCTACTGCGCTCTCTCTGCCCTCCGTCGCTTGTCCCGAGAAACTGCTTACTGACTGTCTCCAGCTCGCTCGTGCCGGCAAGGGTATGTCTCTCTCGGATCCCGACGATTTCCTCGCTACGATGTGTGGCATGACACGACGTTCAGGGCCCGAATACTAACTTACGGTTGTCTCCAGTCCGGTCGCAGACTCCCGTAAGTAACAGCGCTGCACGATCCCTCCGGGAGCCGACTCTCGCCGATTTCGATCTCCAAGTTGCTTTCTGGACGTTGTGAGGGCGGGGAAGAGAGGCGAAGCGGCCGACGGTGCAGACACACTGGCCCGGCCATGAAAGGCAGACGCAGTGCTGCAAGACGGTCGAACAGACGATGGCCTATGCCGTCTCTGCGTCTCGCCCATGGCCGTCCGTCCGCCGAGTCCGGGCTGGGCGTCTGCTGTGCATGTCTCGCGACGACCTCCCACCCGTCCCTCCAACTGACGACAGAACCCGAGAAACTCTTGCTTGCGACTGCAGTACTGACCCGCCACACAGAAAGTCGAGAAGCAGGAGAAGAAGAAGACCCGTACGTTGCGAGCATAGACACCCCTCTGGCGACAGGACGGAGAGACGAGGACTTGCATCTAACTGTGGTACAGCCAAGGGCCGCGCCAAGAAGCGTCTTACTTACACTCGCCGCTTCGTCAACGTCACCCTGACCGGTGGCAAGCGCAAGGTACGCCGTCGAGTCACCGAGAGAGACGCAGAGTGCGGGGCGAAGCACACGAGACTAACACCCGCCACAGATGAACCCCAACCCGGGCGCTGCGTAAATGTAGAACGGCTGAAAGCTTTTTTTTGCGTCTGTTTCTATATCGAGGGTGCCGGCTCAACCGCCGCCTCCATCACCCTTGTCGCGCTCTGCCGGTTGCTCCTCACCCAGGCCGGAAGCCCTGCGAAGAAGTCAAAGGGCCACGACGGCAGCTTGGAGAGCGAGGAAATACCAATAAAATGGGTGGGAACGCGGGAACACTGGACTTCCGGACAATGCAGTCTTGTGTATGGAGATAGGACAGAATCCGGGTTTCGGGAAAATAAACGAATGATCAAATTAAATCAAACTGGCTCGCCTCGCCGTGACGCCGCCTCTTGTCTTTGCCTCTTGCCTCTTTGCCTCTTGCCTCTTTGCCTCTTGCTGGATCCGCGCCGCTGTTTTGCCCCCACATCGTCGGAGCAGTATTACTCCATAAGTCTCCCTCCAGGCGCCAATGCTACTGTGACGCACCGAGGGATACTTTGCCATGTGCGGAATAGACGAAGCAAGGACTGAGTACGCAATTCCATTGCAAGAATGCTCCAGAAAGACGTTGCATCAACCTCGCATGACATGCCAGCATAAGGACCATCCATCATAGTCTTGGCATATCTTCGTATTCACAGAGTATTACTCCGTACTACACTCCGGATACTCCGTAGTCTCGCTATGGACAGCTTCCACTTCACTTGGCTAGATCTGCAAAGCGAGGACACGGTCGGTAATGTGTTTGGTAAAAGATCTTCAGTTGTAGCTGCATGGCCCCGCTCCATGCTTCCTTTTTGTCGCCTGTGTTTATCGTAAACTAAACGCCCATCTAGTCCAAAACCCCAGTAAAGGCAAAGTCCTAAAGTCATCGTACTCGTACATGATTGAACCAGAACCCTACCCATAAATAGACATTGACATTCACCTGTCGTAGGTCCCAGCGTTCAATGACATATTGGATGATCGTGGAAAAAACACTGGTACATCGTGAGATATACATAAATCTTGTATGGGGCATAAACGAGCTGCCCCGTACTTCCCGCGTCCCCTAGTTTATCGTACCCCGTGCGTATCGCCGTTATTCTGTACATGATATAATGAAAGCAAGTGTGCAAACCACACGATAATATACACTGATCCAATTCAGAAAGAAGGCGGCCAATCAATGACTACGCCGGACAAACATGCGTGTAAAGAGAGGTCCGAGCTGTTTGAACTGGTCGTTGGACGTCCGAGGCGAGTCATTCTGGCAATCGGACTCAACCGGGCTGCTGACGTCGCCGGTGATGGAAGCCGCTGTAGTGGCGGAGGAGCTTGTAGTGCTGCCGCCGACAGTAGTAGCAATAGACAGGGAAGAAGAGCCGCTGTGGTTTTTCCTCCGGCTGTTGTGGGTTTTGATATCCGTGGCTACCGGGGCCACATGCTCCTTGGGGACCGGCGCGGATGCCGAGCGCGTGTCGTGACCGTGGGGCACGGAGCCGATAGCCATCTCGTTCCGCGTCCGGCGAGAGAAGAGGTTGCGGACAAAACGGCGGACGGTGTCGGTCTCGCCTTCGTCGTCCGAGTCATCCTCAAAAACAGAGATATGGTTGGCGTTCGACTGAGGGACTTCTGGCAGAGACCCGTCTGCCGGCCTGATCTCCCAGAGAGACTTGGATTTGGTGTGTTTAGCCATATGGGACCTATTCCGGTCTGCCTTGGAAGAGCTCACAAGACCTGGTGAGTTCGCGACCGTGTCATCCGAAGCAATGGGAGTAGAGTGAGCACGCGAGCGCATACGCAGGTTGCCAAGAGACTTGTGTGTCCGCAACATTTTTAACCGCTCGCCCGGTTGAGGAGCTTCCTTGGGAAACTGGCTTAGTAGAATTTTGTGGCGCTCGAACTCGGCCTCCCATCTGTTCGCTTCGGGCATTCTATCCCGGGCTGCTTCCCTAGACGCAAAGGACGAGGCCGGAGGCATGTTTTCTTTTCCGGCACACAGGACAGGCGTCACTGTTTCCGGGATGTGAACCGGCGGCGGCGGAGGACAAGCGGTTGGCCGAGGAGGAACATATGAAGGAGTGGAAGGGCGCATGAGGGTGGCAGGACTCCTGGGCACAGCGACTATTCGAGGACTGGCCGCAAACATGGGCGACATGTGAGGAACCGGGGGCAGGGGTGGAAGACTCTCTGTGGGGGGCGGGGACACATGATAGTTACGGAGCTGGGGTAGAGAACGCGTGGCTTCCCTGTTGAGAGTGCGCCGTGGCTGTGCCGTTGGCATCCGAGTAGGTTCCCGCTCCTGTCGGGGCTGCAGAGGCAGAGGAGGCAGTGGGGACAGCTTTGCCTTGGGCGGCTGGGGGAAGGGTGAGTAGGTAGCCATCTTCTGTTGGCGTTGCTGGCGGCGCTGGTGAAGGTTGGAGACCGGCGCGTCACCCTGGGACTGCGATGGTTTGTCGGGGACGGGCAACAGTAGCGTATTGTCAGAACAGTGCGGCTCGGGCGCTTCGTACGTGCTGCCCTGCTCCGTGTGCGAGCCCTCCTCCTCTTCGGGCACAGAAGACTCGATAGGCGTGGTCCGGTAACGCACCGAAACGGACCGGGACAAAACATGGCCCGTCCTCGCCAGGCGGCCAGACATCTGAATCTGTGAGGCCTTGGGAGAGGCCATGGTACCGGAGGCAAAGGCCGTCTTCGGCGACGGCCGCTCGGGTACCTCCTGGCCATTCAAGCTATCGCTATCGTACGGCGACATGGGCGACACGGATTCCGGCGTAGAAGAGTTGGACCAGTTGAAGCCGCGGTCGCCATGGGGTGTGCTGGTGGTCGTGGATGCGAACGAGCTGACGCTGCTTTCACTGCCGCGTCTCGCGGCCGAAGCCATGGCCTTGTGGATCTGGGCCGGGCGGCCGAGGGCAGCGCCGGGCCGGCGAGGAGCTGACGTGTCTGCCGTGGCAGGATCCCACCAGGCGTCCCAGCCGTTGTTGGCCTGTTCAGCAATGTGGCGGGGAGTTTGCGTTGCAGTTTGGATTCGGGCGTGGGTGTGTGAGTTTGAATGCGAGTAAGAGCGGGCGAGGGCGGCACTGCTGGCGTCGCTCTCAGTCATCATAAGGTACTCGTTCAGGACAACGCTGGCCGGGGATGGCATGGCGTGGCGGCCGTAGGCGATGTTCTCGCCACGGCGGCCGGTGTAGTCCAGGGCCGTAGAGGGTCGGCATGGCTGCGTGTGAGGGCGGCGGCGGCCAGCAGAGGCCGACCGTGTAAGCGTGGTGTCCATATTGGATGGTGGATTGGGTGACAGGGTGATAGGGTGACAGGGTGACAGGGGAGGTAGCGTAGCGTCGGGCGGCCGTTGAATTTGGCAGTTCAAGCGTCAAGCGCACGGACAGCAAGAAAAGGCGGATGCTCGAGCAGGGTATAGGTCACTGGCGTCGGTAACGTGAAGGGACGTTTGACTCAGGCCAACCAGGGCCTACTCGTATCGACGATGTCTGGATGTGGCAAGCAACATGGGACAGACACCGAGGGAGGCACCGACAGGGAAGACAGAAACGAGAGAGATGGAGAGAGAGAGCAGGGGAGCAGGGACGTTGAGGAGGGGACTGAAGAATATTTGAGGGGGGAGAGCAGGGAGGAGGCCGGGCTTCGACATTGATCTTCGAGAGCGTCTGGGGAGACAAGTGTCTTAAGTGCGCTAGACGACAATGTGAAAACAAACAAGCAGAGTCTGTATTACTCCGTGCAAGTACAGCGGCCTCCACAGGACTGGGGACTGGGTCTTCTCCGCCTCGGCTGGGCTGGCATCGAGGCTTGGGGCTCGCCGTCACACAGGAATACTCCGTACTTCGCGGTCGCGCGTACTCCGTACAAGTATGGGAGTGCACCTGCAGGATGCATGCTGCTCAGATTCTTCGTACTTCGCATGTGTACTTTGCACAAGTAGGGAAGCCATGTAAACAGAGGGCAGGAATGCGGGAGGAGGGATGGCCGGCTGAGGACTGCAATTCGACGGCTGGCCAGCGCAGGTGCGCTGGAAAGGGAGGACATGCGAGACAGAGACAGCGCGTTTGACCCTTGCCTCTGAGGCTCGCTGCAGCGGCGGGAGTGTTGGTGTGTCGGAGGCGGCGGACAACGCTACCGGCGTACCAGAGAAGGCGACGGCGCCTGCAGAGCTGCGTACTCTGCTCCGTACGGAGTACTTTGCAGAGTGTGCCTGCAGTAGCCTCGAGCTGTCGACTTTGTCTCCCTCGAGGGGGCCGCCAGGGTGCCAGGGTGCCATGGTGCCAGGGTGGGCGGGCCCGTAAGCTCGTCGGCAAGCCGGGGTCGCAAGCATTCTGCAGTCCGTCTCCGATCAGCCAGGCCGCCGGGGTGTCTACCGGCTGCAGATCTGAGGCGCAGATCAGGCGCCACTTCGTACGAGCAACCTCCGTACGAGTACGAGTAGCTCGTAAGATACGGAGTACAAGAAGACTGTGCGTACGGGTACATCCATACCTGTGATCCAACGTGCACAGGCAGATGCACTCGCAGCCTGCTTTCTTCTGCTCGAGCCGGCCAATCTGGGCTCTGCCGGGCCCACCAGTCGGCGGGGCGGTGGCGGCTTTGCGAGCGCCGGGAAGACTCGCAGACGGCTCGCGACTCGCGACTCACCTGGCAGCCGCTGCGAGAGACGCGTCGAAGGGGGTCGGGTTGCAGGACGAAGGGAGGCCGTCGTTGGTGTGCGTGGAAAACGGAGTATGCCTGCATACGTTGGGTGGGGCGACCACAGTCTGGGAATGCAGGGCGCTGTGGGCTCTGCAGGCTGGCGCCGAGGCCGTACGCCGTGTTGACAAACACGGCCTGTCCGAGCGGCAAAGCATGCGTTGCCGTGCGCGGTGGCCTGGCGGCGCCGGCGCTGGCTTGCCTGGGCCGGTCTGGCTGCCGTTCGCCGCCTGTCGTGCTGTGGCCTCGTCTCTGGCCGAGTATGTTGTGGCGCCGGCGAGGCCTGGCTCGCGGTTCTCTGGTCCTCTGGTCTCCGTCTGGCCTGCCGTGGTATGCTGGCATCTGGTGTGGTCTGGCCGGTCTGGGCTGCTCTGTCGGACTCTGCCGGCTTCTGTTTGCCCGTTTGCCAGTTTGTCGGTTTGCCCGTCTGCTTGCTTGCTTGTTAGCCCTGTTTCTTGTTTGTTCTTGCTTCTTTGCCCGTTTTCCTTTTGCCGTTTGCTTTTGCCGTCTGCTTTGCCGTTTGCTTTGCCGCTTGCTTTTGCCTTTCCCTTGCCGGCCTGCTGCGATCGGCGCTCGGCGGAGCACAGCCGCCGTCAGCGAGCACAGCGGGCCGAGTGGACTGGAGCAGGCTTGTTCTTGGTCTCTGCGAGCACCGTGCCCTGCTGCTCATTGCTCCATGCTGTCTGATCTCACGGTTCGCCGTCCGAGCGACTGCAGCTGCTGTCAGGGCGGTGTCTGTACCGGCCTGAGCCGCCAGAGCCAGAGTCGGAGCCAGCCGAGGCTCGACACCACGTCTGCGGGGCGCGAGCGAGGTGGGGGTTCGCAGTGATACTCTGCCTCGTACACCGTACTCCTAGGTGAGGAGATCGTGCTAGGATGAGGATTGGGGAACGGAGAGATTGTCACGCGAGACCAGCTCTAGCAACTCGTGCTTTGCTACCGATGCTTGCATTGGCAGCCACGATGGGGTGCAGCGCCAGAAGCAGCAGGCGCGACCGCACCGGAGCGTTCTGATCTGCACCTTCCGCTTTGTCTTCCGTCTACTTTCTCGGCTGTTCTGCTTTCGTACGAGCTGCTCGATCGCCACTTCTCAAGGCCGAGACATTGTCTTCTCCCATTTTCCCTGTAATTCTTGCTTCACGACTACCGACAACATCACAACCCCATCTCTCTCCTGTTAGCATCAGCTCTGTATTTTGCCCCTTTTTGCACCACGCCGTTCGCTTTTCTTTTCCACCTGATACAAAGTAGAGTAACAGCTACAGGTCGTGCGACCACTAAGATGCGCCAAAACAGTTTGTCATTGCCACCCTTTGTAGATCGTCTCTGCGACAAGCTTAGCCGGCGCGCCGGTTTCGCTAGCACCCTCGTGGCTCTTTTTGACGATGCCGGCCAGCATGCGGCAGTTGTGGTTGCAGTCGCCGCGCAGCAAGCTCATGCCGTGGAGGCGTGCTCGAGAACGCCGGTCATGCGGCCCTGCTCTTGGGAGAGCTAAGATGCGAGATGCTACCCATCTTGGTTTGCGGAAACCTCCGTTAGTAGCCCGGCAGCGTGGACGTAGGTGACATGCATGGCGCTTGTCCGGCATGTCGCTATATTGGCGGATGCGACTTACGGCTTCATAGCAGAGCCCGATGGCGACAATGTAGTGCGCGATCGTGTTTCCTGGCCCTAGACAGCTGTTTCCGGCGGCCTCACAGTAGTCTGCGCCTGATGAGTTCGTCACCAAAGTCGTCACGACCCAGTGTCTCTAACTGGGTCGTGACGACTTTGGTGACGAACTCATCAGGCATTCCGTCCTGCGCATCCTTGATCATCCGCAGATAGTCCTCGCGTTCTATTCCCTGCATGACAATGGGCATGTAGCCCTGCCGCACCAGATAGTCGTGCATGATCATCCGGGAGACACGCCCGTTGCCGTCTGGAAAGGGGTGGATATGCAAGAAGTAAGCAGTGATCTGGCATGCAAGAACCAGCGAATGAAGTGTCTTATCCTGGTGCTCTTTCGCCTTCCACTGGAAGAAACGCCTCATGCACGCGGGAATCTCCCCTGGGTAGGGGAAGATGCGAAGAGGATTGCTTCTCACACCAATAGGGATTTTCCGATACTGGCCCAGATGCACTTTTGGCCCATAGCTCCATGGATAGAGCCCGCTCTGGTCTGCCCGCATATCCCTCATCGTCAGCGCGGAAAGCAAACGCACTTCCTCCTCATTCAACCCGCCTGTACCAGAAAGGTTCGGCGCTGTCTCTGCGATCCACCATGACGCCGCGAGGTGGTTGCGCAACTCAACAACCTGGTCTCGATCAGCCTCGGGAGCGAGGCTGGACGCACTTGGAAGTTCCATCTCAGAAATACTTTGCAGAGAGACAGACGTCCTATTTACGTCGTGTAGGGCCGACGCCATTACCGTGCTGTAGATATTGCGGCTGGCTCCTACCGATAACTGGTTGTCTTCAATTTGGACCGACTGATGCGCATATTCTGCGACAAACTGCTTGGCGGTCATGCCCGGAAGTTGTCTCATAGACCAGACACTGTCAATCTCCTCCAGCGTTGCCTTGCATTGCTAGAAGGCTCATTAGCTCTTCTGCTTTTCGGACGAAAATAGGAAGAGATGGAATATGCACTACCTGTTGCAGTCTCATGTAGCCCAGTTTCTCGCTGTCAAAAGGCCGGAAAAACTCCTCCCAAACTTTTTCAGAGCGGGCCAACTTTCTGTACTCGGCACTCTTACTATCCAGGCCTCGAAAGGGTGCATATATCTTGACGAGGAGGGCCCGTCTCTCCTCTGACAACGAAGAGAAGCCGCGTCGCAAAGTTGAATAGACCATTTTCAGCTATTGCCTGATAACTTGTAAAGCTGCATCCTGACATTCTCAATTCTTGTCTACTTTACAGAGGCAAGATTAGTCTGAACAATGTGATGAATCCAGGGGTAGATTATATTCGACAGTGATGCCATCATGACTGATATCTAAGAAATGGCTAAAAGCACGGCGGTGAATAATACGGCAGAATTGTTGTGACAACGATGCGTGCTCAAAGTCCAACGCGAGCTCGATGACACAAAAATCAAGTGGCACAGATCGTCCTGATACCATAGTATTCCCACGGAGTACTTTCTCTGGGATGCAGTGGCCGCCAGTATTTGCCTCCTAGCAACACTTCGGCTTCCAGTCGCGAAGAGGTGTTGCATAGAGCGGTCGACTAGCCAGCCACGTCAATCATGTTGTGTTTTCCCCTGTGCTTCTTTGCTTTACTTTCTCAGCTTGTTATTTGACATTCCGACGCCACAAATGCATGTCTGGATCGCGATCTGAAGTCTCGGCGAAGGGCTTCAGTCAGCCTCGCCATGCGTCCTGAATACGAAGTCCAAAAAGGATTCGTAAGCGAGAAAATTCTGCGAGGCGCATGTCGTGCAACCCCCTTACCATATCATAGGAGGACGCACAGCAAATCGTCCGAAAAGTGGCTTATAAAAAAAGAAGAGTTGATCGTACCGAAGGCTAGAAGGGGCGGTGCTTCGTACATGCATGTCCTAGAGGGCGAGAGCAGATGAGACCTGCATACCGGCTCAGACATGCACATGTAGCAAGAGATCCTGCAGAGGCTGCAGAAATCCAGTCAAGCCATTTCTCTTATTCTCCAAGAGCGGCAAGGGGGCTGCAACGTACAGGTAAGGGCAGAGGGTTGCAGGAGCGTCTCGGCTGCTTGTCTAGGATTGACGCGTAGATCCACTGGCTGGATTGTCCGATAATAGGTTCCTTTGGTGCATGTTGAAGCCAGTATGTTCTGCCAACCGTCCCAGACTTCTGCTCTCTCTGGGCTTGGACTTCTGGGACTTGCGGCTGTCTCACCCGCGGCCTTTTGCCTCTGTGTGGGGACAGGAGATTGCATGGCAGCAGGAAGAACTGTGCAGGACACCGATGCAGAGACGCTTTGAATAGTTCACGTTACGCCACGTCACTATCCGGAGCCGCCGGCAGGCTGAAAGCAGGAAGCAGAAAACATGGCCACGGACATACCGGCAGAATAGGACTCCCTGGTACGGCCGAGACAGCGACAAGCGCTCTGCAGCATATCAATACCGCGGTCCGGCCGGCCGCGATCGCGAGCGAAGCAGCGACTGGGGCTTGTCCGTATCTGCAGGCCAAAACGAGGGCTCGCACAAGTTCTGAACATGCAGGGCCATGGCCAGCCAAACCAGGCACTGTCGAGCGATCTCACAACTAGAGCGGCTGCGGGCCGTACGGGTACCGCTTGAGCACGAATTGCCGCTGTTGTTGTTGTTTTCTCTCTGTGCCCGACACTTCGTCTCTCTGGCGCTGTGTTTGAGCCGGAAGGAGCATGCAAAGCCTTGGGCAGAGAGGAATGCGTCGGGTGTCTAGACTAGGTATTGTTGATGTCTTGGCGTGTCTGGCATGCATTCCGCTCATCAGACTGCTATGCTGGCGCACTTCATCCCGAATGAGGAATATAAATATTTATGCGAAGACAACGTATTTGTTTATTTATTTTCAGTTAATAGGGCGTCTCGCCTGTAACCAAGTAGGAAATAGGGACGTTGTTCGCTGACTTGGAAAGCAGGAATAACACGTATTACGGGTTTAAGACACAGAAACCTATGTAAGTTTATGCAACACGCACATAATAAAAGAGCAAAACATAACAGAAGAAGGCAGAAGAAACGTGCAGCCGGTAAAAAAAGCACACCACAAAGATCGACCATCTGTCTATCTTGTACTCCGTACTACCATTGCAAAACGTACACATACTTGCACGGACCAAGAGAGTGAAGAGGCAGAGAAAGTGGCAGACAGCACAGCAGATAATGAAAACGGCAATACTCCGTATCAGACTACGTGGCATAGGAGGAATAGCCGTGCCGGGGCGTATTCTGCCCGTACTAGCATAGCACCGGGAAGGCCCGTGGTACCTGACCATAGTTGACAATGACGACGGAGGCAGAAGCGGCTAGAATGGCCGTTTTGGTTGCATTCTAATTGACACGCTCATAGGCACGTCCGAATATCTGACGTTTTTCGTAGAGTATTCTGTTTTGTTAGTTAATGTCGGTATCCTTGGAATCCCGTGCACTAGAACCGGTTGATGTATCTTTACACCCTGTACGGAGTAATACGCCCTCCTACGAGTATGCCCCCATAGGGTGTAACACCACTATCTATAGCCACGTACGAGTAGTCGTAGTCGTATGTCGGAAAGGAAGACAGCCTGAACCTCTTCCTCAACCCGCCCATCAAGTATCTTACTTCTGAGCACACCTTACTTAGGCCTATTGCCTCTGGGTTATCACGCATTCAGTCCTGGTAGCACCGGAGCCCCAGGTATCATACCGGACTTTCCGGGACACCGTACATACGAGTACGAGTACTCGTATTACGGAGTATGCGATCCCTATCGGGGCCACGGATGGGTATGGAGCAGAAGCCATAAAAGCACATTTGTCAGGAGATATTCTGCCACTTTCGGGACACACAGGTCACGTGACATGAAGCGTTCGTTCGTTAATTTCTGTCTACTTTAGCTCGAGATCTAGTTCGAGATTTAGCTCGACACTCGGCTTCAATACTTCGTACACTCAACATCGTTCCGTTCCAAGCCCAGGCTACACCCAGGCGATGGAAAACAAGGAGCCTCTAAAAGAGGCCGAAGGAGCTCAGCCTGAGGCCGAACGAAGTCCCTCTCTCGCTAGCGATCAAACTTCTACGACGGCGGCAGCCCCCAAACCGATAGATTACAAACAGCTCTACGAAGAGGCCGAACGCAGTCGGAAAGAGGCCGAACGCAGTCGGAAAGAGGCCGAACGCAGGCAGCAAGAGGCCGAACGCAGGCAGCAAGAAGATCGTCGACTTCGACTCGAGGCCGAACGCAGGCAGCAAGAGGCCGAGCGCAGACAGAAAGAGGCTGAAAATGACGCTGTTCTCGCCGCCGCCGCTCTCCGCACTGAACGTGAAGAGAATGCACGTATTCAGTTTGGTGAGTTCATTATAGTTTGGAAGGCTGCAGTCTGATATGACGACACCTGCTAACGAGAAGAGATCGAACAATGAATGACTATCTGATCGACACTGATGGCATGAATGAGTACATGCGACGGCTGATACCCACACCCGTCAAGCAATCCAACACGCTCTCCGAGGGCCAAAAGAGCCAGTCTTCCACCTCTGGCCGAACATCTATTACAGGCAAATACTACCCGCTGAAGATCCGCCCGTGGGACGAATGCCAGCACCTCTGCCGAGATGCTTTTGAGCGTGCCCATGCCGCCATTGGCAACTCGTTGCGATTCCCGTCTGTCCTGGCCGTGAGAATGGCGAAAGAGAGGGTGAACGAAGAGTTACCCACTTACCTCCTCGAGGCCACAAACTATCAGAGTGATGCGAAAATATCCTACGCTCTGCACGAAGTACTGCAGAGGCCAACGCAATATATCGTTAATGCCTATCTCAAAACTATTCATTCCCAAATACAAATTCACTTTGACAATCACTCGGCCGATTGGAGAAGTCGCACCAGCGATCCGAACGACACGGTGAACCCAGATGCCATGCAGGAGTTCGATAAGGTGCAGCCTGATTGCCTAGTGCTAGCCCGTAAGACGGCACCCACAATTGCCGGGGCTTCCAAGGAGGGCGCTAATAGGCTTCGATCAGTCTGTCGTGTTCTGGTGGGCGAGCACAAACCAGTGCACCGGATCAAGGCCAATGTTGTTTCTCGGTTGAATCAGACGCCGCTGCCCGAAAACATCATGGTCCGGCTCGCCAAGGCCAAAACAAAACTCTACTTGCGGGGGCGTCGGCAAAGTCGTATATTGGCGAGGCTTCTAACAGCCTGCTTTCCGGTCAAACGTATTTTGCTAGTGCATTGACACAGACGTTTCATTACATGATAACGTCTGGTATCGAGTTCGGCTATTTAGCATCTGGCGAGACATTGACATTCCTCCGATTGGCACCAGACGACCCAACCACTCTGCTCATTCACTCAGAGGTGTTCCCTCAGTATTACCAAATGACGCCAGATGAGTCTACGGCGCAACGGGAAGACGTGGTAGACATACAGGACCTTCCTGTATCACTGCTATGCGGCCTATGCCTGCTCGCGTACGAGTCTACTCCCGAGTCCGTCCGGCAGCGGAGCTTCAACATGTCCCAGCTCGCCCTTTTCCCCGAACTGCCGCGCTCACTCTCGCGCGAGCCCAGCCGAGATAGCAGCGCACGGGACGACGACTACGATGACGATGACGACGCTGGTGGAGGTGATGGTGGCCACGGCTCTCCTTCCGATGCAGGTGGCTCTTCAACGAGTCAGCCCCCCCTCTCGGCGCACCAGCCGCGGGTGTCATCTCCGCTCAAACGTCAGCATTCGGCCTCTCACCATGCGGCGGGGCATCAAGATCAAGAGAGGAACAGCGGCGACGTCTACGACCGGAAGAAGCGGCGGATCGTGGAGCCCTCTCTCCCCAGCCCACTCGACCCGTCTACGTTTCGGCCAATCAGACCGTACTGCACCCAAGCATGCCTACGAGGTCTGGTTCGGGGTGAGGACGTCGACTTGGCCTGTCCCAATGTTCTGCTCCACCTAGAGGCGCAACGCCATAGCCAGCCGCTCAAAGGCTCTGGGTGGAGGAGGAAGCATGCCATTACCGCGCATGAGCTGCATGAGCTGGTGCAGAAGCAGCTTCTCGAGAACGCAGAGCTCGATTGTCGGTGGCTTCTCGATGTCGGTGCGCGGGGCGCCGTCGGCTGTCTATTCCAGATCACGGTAACGGGGTTTGGGTATACCCTGGTAGCGAAAGGCGTCGAGAGCTACCTGTACCGACGACTGCGAAAGGAGACGGCCGTCTACGACAGGCTCAAGGCGCAGCAAGGGGTTCTCATTCCGGTGTGTCTCGGCATAGTCAAGCTGCTCCTGGCCTACCCGATGGTGGACAGCACGCTAATCACGCACATGCTACTCATGTCGTATGCGGGTGAACCGCTACACCGGGAATCGTTGCGGCTGAAGCTCGCGCACAGGGGTATAGACGTGGATGAGGAAGAGAAGCGCACCATCCAAGAGCTGTGGGCGCTAGGGCTGATTGACGAAGACGACGAGAGTGACGGAAATGTCACGTGGTGTGCTGAGACGAACCGGGTCATGAAGATTGACTTTGACCAGGCCCGTGTCGCGTCCGTCGCAGCCAGCGCGAACAATGGGCCGGCGTGGGAGAAGCGGCAGGTTCTCGCTACGCGGTCGCGGGACGACGCTATGCCGGAGTGCCGCGGTCTCAGTCTCTCACACGCACACTCCGCGGTAAGTAGTCTTTTGCTTGCTTGACCTGCTTAAGCAGCTCTTGGCCGGCAGGACTGCTTGCTACATCGTTAAAGGGCACATAATTACTCCAAGTGCTTCTAGTTTAATGTGTGTGAAAGGCTTGTTTCTTTTCAGTGTTGCCAATAGCACGATGGCTTTTTGTTGTCGAGTGCACGTCAACCTCGGCAAAGGACGTCTGTATCTGCGTTATACGCTATAAAACTGAAGTATGTATTACTACCGCTTTAGACAAGCCTAGAAACATCAATACTGCTTCCCTACCTACTACTCGTATGCAAAATGCACAACAAACGAGTGATCTGTTCGGAACGAACCGCCTCGTGGCTAGATTGGTCCATGCCACTTGACGGTTACTAAGACCAATACCATACTACTGCTACCAATTTTCATTCAAACAGAATCGCCGTATGCAGACAACGTAGTGCCGTCTCGCTGCTTGGCCTACGGCCGTCCATGTCCACGGCCGTCCAATGCTCCTCTGACCCTGCCGTCGTGGCTGCCAGTAGATTTGTGCTTCTGACGCAGCTGCTGATTCGCGCTCAGAAGCCCGACATAGCAAGGCAAAGTCAAGTGGAACGATCGTCGACGCACGTTTCTTCGTAGTGTAGCCCCGTACTCTGTAGGGACTCCGTATCTTCATAGTGTAGTCGTAGATTCTCCGTATTCTTAGTGTAGCCGTCGATTCTCCGTATTCTTAGTGTAGCCGTAGATTCTCCGTATTCTCATAGTGTAGCGTAGATACTCCGTATTCTCATAGTGTAGCCGTAGATTCTCCGTATTCTCATAGTGTAGCCGTAGATACTCCGTAAGACCTCATTCTCAGATGACAGTAACGCTGTAATTCACGAGCTAGTACGCAAGAGGCTAGTCCGCAATTGGGAGGCGGGGACCGTTTCTCCCGCTTTGCCGCTGGCTTTCTTCCAGCTCCAGCAAGCACGTCATGACTACTCTGTATGCGGTGCCGCTGTGCGAAGACGGCGAGACGAGACGGCATAGAGTATGCGGGCCAGCAGCCCGGCCTGCTAGCGCCTTTGCAGTCGACTCGCACTTTATGCACACGACGCACGAATGAGTAAGCCGCGCCGCCTCCGCTTTTCCTAGCGCCGCTCGTCCCTACAGGGCAAGTGGAGCCCAGAGCGATCTTCAGAGCATCACTTCGTATTACAGCGGGCACGACCGCCATCCCGGCAGCGCTGGGGCTCGAGACGAGCAGTTGCCTGATCGGACGAAAGGCGACGGGGAGCCCGACGGCGGGAAGGTGCGATGGACACGGCGGATTACGTACGACGCAGGTGCCAGGTGGCTTCACGCAAGAGGTACGAGGTATTGCCGTGGAAGCAGTGACGTGCGGAGTAGCAGGTCGTAATACGGCAGGCTGCCCGCCGGGTCCAGGCCATGTGCCGCTGGTCCAAGCGCCACCGGCGCCAGCGCCGAGCCTGCAAGACGCAGCGAGCAGCGGCCCCAGCTGGCATTTCCAGCGGCCCCCCTTTCCTTTCCGCTCTTCTGCCGCTCTGCCACTGCGACACCGATCACAAGCTTCGCCATCCCATCGCAGCCCGTCACGCAGTCGTTGCTGTTGTCGCTGCTCCTGTTGCCGCCGCCCGCCTCGCCATCACGCCGCCGCCGCCGCTGCCATGGACTTCACCCACGCGTTCTACGCTGGCCAGCCCTTCCAGCAGCAGTTCATAGCCATCCCGCCGCTGACGCCGTCGCACTCCAATTCCGCGGCCTCGGATGAGTACACGCGGTCTCCGCCGGTGAGTGTGATCGCAGCCGCATCGCGGACGTCCGGGCGGCGTCGCTAACCCGTCGGCGCAGGAGGTCTTTACCGAGTTTCCCGCCGACCCCTTCCAGAGCTTTGACTACGCCTCGCAGTTCGCGCCCCAGCAGCCCGTCTTCCCCGGCCCGCCGACGCCGCCGGACCACCAGATACCCGCCCTCGGCCGCGCTGGCCGTGCCGGCCGCGCCGGCCCACGGCCATCCCACGCCCCTCCCCCGGCCCAGCAGTCCGCCGCCCGGTCCCAGCTGCCGCCTGCCGCGTCTGCTTCGGCCGCCGCGCCCGCGGCGACGGCGCCGCTCGTGTCGTCGGCCATGGCCATCGACTCGCTTCCCGCTGACCTCATGGGCTTCGCCAAGACCGAGCCGGGCGCCGACGACTATGTCGCGCTGCAGGCCCAGCAGGACCAGGGCCGTCCGGGCGGCTCCAACTCGGACGACGACGAGATGACGCCCGCCCAGTCGCGCCGCAAGGCCCAGAACCGCGCTGCGTACGTCCCTCCTGCACCGACACAGGCCAGATGGCCAGATGGCCCGATGCCAGATGGCCCCGTCCGGCATGCTAACAGACGTCTGCAGCCAGCGCGCCTTCCGCGAGCGAAAAGAGCGCCACGTAAAGGACCTCGAGGCCAAGCTGGCCTCGCTCGAGGCGGCCCAGCAAAAGACGGCGACGGAGAACGAGCGGCTGCGCCAGGACCTGCAAAAGGTCAGCACCGAGAACGAGATCCTGCGCGCCACGTCCTCCATACACGCTGCTGCCACGGGCCTCGAGGAGGCGGCGGCGCGCGCGGCGCCCCTGACCACCGGCCCCATGACGTACAACCCGACCGACTTTTACACGGAGCTGCTCGCCCACCACGACAACAAGTCGCCGAGCCACCGCATTGCCACGTCCGAGGCCGGCGAGCGGCTCCTGGCTGCCGGCGCCACGTGGGACCTGATTATCAGCCACGACCTCTTCCGGCGCGGCCTCGTCGATGTCGCCGAGATCAGCAACCGCCTCAAGCACCAGGCCAAGTGCGACGGCCAGGGCCCCGTCTTTGAGGAGCGCGCCATCCTCGCGGCCATTGAGCAGAGCGTCGGCAGCGGCAGCGACTCGCTCGTCTGAGGGTCGGGCTCGGGGCGTACACTGGCGTTGGGTGGAGGGAACGGGCTGCCGACTAAAATGGGCATGATATTGCTGCGACTCGGTGTTTATGCTCATCTCTTGCGATTTTGATTGCGTCTTATTGTTTCTTTTCGATTTCGATTTCGTTTTCGTCTTGTTGTTTCGTTTTATTGCTTTACCTGCTTTTCCTGTCTCTTTCGCGTGACGCATACCTACTACGTTGGCTTCATATTTACGGCCGGACTGCCAGGAGGCAGAAAGGAGGGAACGAAATATCCACGACGTCTCCTTGTGACGGTCGCTTACTTGTACAAAACATGCATGTACACAGCATTGGCCCTGCGGCAGGCGCTCTTGCGCGCCGGATGGGTGTCGGAGACTCGCGCAGTCAAGCATCTCTGCAATGGAGCAAAGTTGTATCTTTTACTGAGACTGACTATGCCCTTTGCCCTGTCCAGAACCATAACACTACTTGAACATGTGTACTTTCCAATACGTGCTCTATCTTTTTCTCGTCTCGACCACAGCGTTTGCCCAACAAACGCTCAACGCCCCCTTTGACAAAACATCCCGCGAATTCATATTATAAGGAAATGCTCGGGACCCCCGGCCGTGTTTCTGCGAGGTCCCGTATTAGGAAGCAAAGGATAGCCAGAAGCGCCCGACAGAGTGCAAGAGGCGGCCGTACAGGTAGAAGGCTGAGGTAGGTGGAGGAACGTGGTGGTCGAAGGCTGCCATCGTTGGCTACGCGCGCTTCGGCTGCTGCGCAGCTCCGCCGGCGTTGGCCGCGCCGGCCTTGGCGTTCTCGGCGCCCTCGACGTACGGGTGCTTGATCGTCAGACACCAAATGTCCAGGTAGTCGCAGATGGTCACGATCACGTCCACCACAAACGACCCGTACACGCCGACGGCCAGGCCCAGCATGCAGAACATGTACGCCACCTGGTACACGCCGTCGCCGAGCGCGCTCGGCCAGCCCAGCGCAAACCACGACGGCGGCGCGCCGCCGCCAAAAAGCAGCGCCGCCGCGCGGGGCTCCAGCTGCTTCAGCGCCGGCCCGAGCGAGTCGACCGTGCCCCAGGCCAGCGGCAGCACGAGCACGTTGTAGTAGGGGAACGGCAGGTGTGTGACGTGGGCCGTGATCATCTGGCCGACCGAGTAGGCGTTGACGATGCCGACAAAGAAGACAAACGGCACGAGGTGGTTGTGCAGGATCTCCGGCTGCAGCAGCAGGTACGCCACCACGAGGCCCCACGTCACGGCGAACGGCACGAGGCCGAGCACCGGGTGCGTGCGGCGCGCCTTGGCCTTGGCCTTGTATTCCGTGGTGTTGGTGTCCCGGGCCTCGGCGCGCCACACGCGGATGGCCGTGCGCACCGACTGGATCGTGTTGAGGCCCGTGACGATGCCGCCCTGGACCAGCCACCAGTCGGTGAAGGAGGCGTCGCGCACGAGCGGCGGCAGGCGGGCGAGCACGCTGGCCGGCACCGACAGCGCCGGCAGCATCGGCTGCTGCCAGAACGAGGCGCCGCCGAGGACGCCCGTCAGCACAAAGACCAGGACCACAATGAGGACGCCCTCGACCGGGCCGTTGACGACGCCGAGCGTCAGCGTGTGCGTGTGGTACTCCTCCCACGTCTGCACGTAAAAGGTGAAGAGGGCTGGGCGGTCAGCAGCGGAACAGGCGTGCGTGCGGGCGCGTGGACCTACATGCAAACAGCGTCGCCACGGTCATCCAGCTCTGGCCCATGTTCTGCGACCCGGCAAAGAGGAGCACCTCGAGCGAGGTGTTGAGGGCGTCGACGCCGTGGTCAAAGAGCTCGCCCAGCGGGCTGCTCTGATGTGTTCTCCGTCTGCTTGGTTAGTTGTGTCTCTCTCTCTCACACACACACACACACTCTCTCTCTCTCTCTCTCACTTACGCCTGCGCGCCATCCACCGCGTCAAAGGTCTGGTACAGAAAGAGGCCCGCCGCCCAGCTGTAGTAGACCCACGACGGGCAGTCTTGGTCCAGCGTCGGGTTGTACCACAGCAGCGTGATCAGGTTGACCACCACGAACATGAAGCCGGAGAGCGTGATCAGGTTGGGCGCCATGCCCAACGGGAAGCACGGCAGCACCACATTGTTGTAGAACGGCTTGAGGATGTACTTGGATGTCAGGCTGTGGTCGACGCCCGAGTACTTGTAGAGGGCGAGCCCCTTGAGGGACTCTTGCCGCAGGTAGACCATGTCGGGCGCGTGCTTCTCGGGCCAAAGCGGCTTCTGTGTCGATGCGTCGGCGAGACGAAGCTCAAGTGCTGCCAAAGCTGCCAAAGAGACAAAGAGCAGAGACGAAGAAGACCGGAGCGGGGACAAGTCCACGCTGCCAAAAGACGTGCAAGGGAGACGCAAGGCACAGGCACAGATCCGAGGAGCCCGTCAAGCAGCGGCGGAGCAGCGCATCAAGAGTGAAAATTGCTCTTGCATGCACGCATCTCGAGGTGGCTCTCGCGTGGGTCGCTTTCGCTGTCAATTTTCCATGAGGGCTTCTCTAGCTGCCTTCTATGCTTTGGCGGTACGTCATTCCCACGACCCACTTTGCGTGTCTGCGATGTCACATGACTTGCGCATTCTCCGGAAGATACATGGCCTCCGTCGACAGCAGAACACAATGTGCGCTTTCGTACGGAATGCGACCGAGTAGAGTGGCTTTCGTCCAAAGCAGAGTGCTTTCGTACGGAATGCGACCGAGTAGAGTGCTCTTAGCTTGCCGGCATCCTACACCCCCTTGTTGTCTGCTTTCGGATATATTGTTTTTATTTTTGGGTTCCTTGAGAAACAAAGTAAAAAAGGTAATGGTCACCATGAAGACGCCGTATACCCTGCCGCAGACAAGATTCCATCCGGCCTATCCGCTCCGTACACCTCTTTTCTCTGCTGCCGCCCCTTAGCGGGACTTGGCCGCCACCTTGGGTGCCGCGCCGCGCGCGCCCATCTTGCTCTGGATGCGGCCGGTCTGGCCCTTGGCGGCGCTGGCAGCGAGCTTGGCCTTCTCGGCCTTCTTCGCGCGCTCGGCCTCGGCCTTCTTGGCCTTGATGTCCTTCAGGTTGGCTGCCCGTGCGGCCTCGCGGGCCTCGGGGCGCATGGACCGACGCTCCTTGATGACATCGAGCGAGGCACCGACGATGGCGCGCTGCGCCTTGACCGTCCGGCGCGAGCGCTTCTTGGCGACCTCCTGTGGCACGGGTTAGCATCCGTCCTCCGTCGTTGCCGCGTGGCCCGGTCTTTCGGCGCAGCGTGTGCTGCGCGCGCGTGGAGAGGGGCCGCTCCAGCGAAAAGGAGGCCTTGCAGCCGGTGGAGCGGAATAGCGGAATCGTACCTCGGAGATACCCTTGCGGTGCTGGCGACGGAAGAGAACAGTCCACGCAATGCGGCGGGGGTTCTTGCGCTGCAGGAACAGCGACTCGGATTTGCCGTTCTGGAAACGGAAGACCTTGCTGTCACCGCGGACGAAGATCTTGCCCTACACGAAGATGGGCGGTTAGCTACCCGTTCATCATCTCGTCCCCAGGAGTGCACCCCCATAGCCTCGAGAAAACGGTCGTTCGGTCGTCGGTGCTGTGCCTCGTTCGAATCGGGTGGCGGGAACGTGTGCGGGCGTCTCGAATTCTCGTCGAGTTGCTCCTCCTCGTGCTTTATTTCGGCGTTCTGCCACTCCATGTTCGCAGGGGAGGAGAGCTTACCTTGCCGGGGTAGATCTTCTGGCCCGAAAACGAGTCGTCGTAGGTACGCATTTTGACGGACGGGAGGGGGTTGATGTTTGGTAGTAAATTGGGTTTTCGTGACGGCAGCCGAGAGAATAGGAAAATATGGAAATTGCTAGGTTAGTAAATTCGACAAAATTCTTGTGCGTGGTTGGACCCACATCCACCGTGGGCGCACGCTCATTATGTAAGCAGTCACGTGAAACGGATATGCAAGTCACGTGTGTGTCACGGACGACGTCGTTCTCTACTCTGTATTACATACGGAGTACAGCTCTCGACCACTGTCTCTTGTCCCGAACTGTCGTGGTCAACGGTCGGCTAGGATACCCGCGCATACTCATGTCTCAAGGCGGCTTGCGCAGTAAGCAAGGCTGATCGATAATGACCAAGGCAGATGCTATTGCTTCCGCGGTCCTCCACGAGTTCAAGAAGCTCCCGGCAAACCGAAAGCCAGTTATTCGCACCAATGGCATTCGCGAATGGGTACCGTTGAGTGGGATCGTAGCTGAGTGTAAGTCCTGTTGTCCAAGAGTCATGAGGCCGGGCCAGAGTGCTGGAACCGTGTTGACACGCGTGGAACGTGGAATTAGTTCGCGATGGCAGCCTTGCGTGTTTGGCTCTGGCGTAAGTAGCGGTCGCGATATGTCGAAATGTATAGACGACGGCTGACTCTCGTAGTACGGGGATGAAGTGCCTGTCCGCCTCCAAGCTGCAAGCGAGCAAAGGGGTCGGCGTCCACGACTGGCACGCCGAGGTGCTTGCTCTGCGGGCGTTCAACCGCTTCATTCTGCAAGAGTGCCACGATGTGCTGGTCCACGGACATGTGTCTGAATATCTGAGCACTGGCCGGGCGCGAGAGGAAGCTGCTGACTCCTCCGCGCGGGATGGCCAGCTGTGCGCCTGGAACGAGGACATAGCACTGCACATGTACTGCTCGGAAGCACCCTGTATGTCTGCCCCTCCTATGGTGACGCTGCGGTCGTGGGGGCGCGTGCTCGTTGCTGACGGGGAGGCACAGGCGGCGACTGCAGCATGGAGCTGACCATGGCTGCGCAGCACGACGACACGCCGTGGGCGCTGCCTCCCCCTGCTGCGGCGGAGCGGGACGGCGGGCCGCCCAAAGCACGGCAACTTCTGTCGGGCCGAGGCTTCTTTTCGCAGCTGGGAAGCGTGCGCAGCAAGCCCGGCCGGGGAGACGCGCCGACGACGCTGTCCAAGTCCTGCTCCGACAAGCTGGCGCTGCGGCAATGCACGTCTCTCCTCTGCGGGCTGGCGTCGCTCTACGTCGCGCCCAGTCCCGGCCTGTACCTGCGGTCTCTTGTGCTGCCCGCCTCGCAGTATTCGGAAGCAGGCTGCCGCCGGTGCTTTTCGGCCGCGCCCGACGCGGGCCGGATGGCCGCGGTAGCCGGCCGGTCTTGGCCTGGGGGCTATGCCTACCGCCCGCTCACCGTGCAGATGACCGCCATGGAGTTCAGCTTCTCCAAGCGGAGTGTGGCCGAGTCGCCGTCGCCGTCGGCGTCGAGCAACCTGTCGGTCGTGTGGACGTGCCACGGCATCAACGAGTGTCTTGTCGGCGGCGTCCTTCGCGGCCGCAAAGCGATTGATCCGGCGGGGGCGAGCTCGGTATCGCGGCGCCGTCTGTGGCAGCTCGCGCGCGAGGTGGCCGACAGGGCGCCGAGCAGCGAGCAGACAGCCAGCCGGCTGGAGCCCCTTCGGCGGCTCCTTCACGCGGCAACGTACAAAGACGTCAAGGCCGGGGACCTACTGGCCGCAAGGGCCAGGGCGAAGCAGAGCGTCATAGACGTGGCCCTCCAGGGGTGGGTGCCGAACACTGGCGACAGCGATTGGAGCTTGTAGGTGTCTCTCGGCAGCAGACTGACGTGCAAGGCGAAACAAGCGTACTTTTATGTTGTGCTCATGATACATGGCAACACTAGTGTTTGTTCCAGAGTTCAACCTCCTTCACCTTTACCGTTTGAATTTCACCCCTGAAGATCCAACACCGTACATGAAAACTAAGAACAAAAAGCCCTGGTGTGTGGTTGTGTTTTACGGGATGGCCACTGTTCGTGCAAGAGGACGCTGGCGGCGGCTAGCAGTCCCACGGCGGCCGGGGAGAAGCAGCAGAAACAGTCAATGCAGAAGAGGGCAGGCGGGCAGGTGAGCAGGGGCGCAGGTGGGCGGAAGGCGGATGGGCGGATGGGGCCGGAGAAAGCAGGCGAGGAATCAAGGCTGGCACGGGAAGAGAGTATTTTTTTCTCTGCTGTTTCATTTTATCTTTTCTGTCCTTTGCTGGCCACCGATTTTACTCGACCTTGTCCTCGAATGTGCGGTCGACAAGGTCTGGGATGGCATCGTCGTCCTCAGCATCGGCGGCGCCGTCCTTCTCGGCGTCATCGCCGGCTTTTTGCAGGCTCTGGTAGCTCTCGGCCAGCTTGCGCAGAGAGGCAAGCGAGTCGGGGCCCAGCTGGTTCAGGATGCCGGGGACGAGGTCGGTGAGCTCCTTATCCTCACCGTTGCCGTAGATGGCAAAGGTGTTGGAGGGAACAGCAGCGTGGACTAGGTGCGACAGTCAGCGGTTGTCTTCGTCTTCGTCTTCGTTCTGCGCGTCTCGTTTGCGCATCTCGACCCCAACACTCACCCTTGGGGGCCGCAAAGTGGATGACGTTGCCGTCGCTCTTGAACATGTTGACCTCCTCGATCTGGTTGATGGGCTGGACGTTCAGCTTCTTGAGGGCGACCTGGAGCTTCTTGTCGTCGGCAGCCGACCGGGGCGGGGCGCGCTTCGCCTTTCTCCGGGGGGTGCCCTTGCCACTGCAGCAGGTTAGCGAAGCCGAACAGCCAAGTTGGCCAGCTGGACTGGCGGACGGAGAGCATACCCTGCGCGAGATAGTTAGCACGACAGACCGCAGCAGCGACGAGAGGCGGGGTAGACATACCAGTGCGCGCGACGGCGCCGAGCTTCTTGAGGCGCTCCTGGATATCAGCCATGATGGAGGATTCGGGAGATGCGTTGGATGACTGCAGTTGTTAGTACTGTCATGAGGGCTGTCATGAGGGCGGGCAAAGACGAAGAGCGGCGGGTCCTCGGGGGATGGGGCAAGAGCATGAACAGGAGCAGCGGGCGTAGGACCATGGACGACATGAGTCACGAGATGGACGAGGACGAGGACGAGACGAAGGACGAGCGGCGAGTCTGGAGGGCGGGGAAGAGGAGGCTTCCACGGGAGAAGCTCCAGCGCGGGCAGGGCTGATATTGGAGGCGAGGCTGAAGTGGGAGACGAGGGGTCGTTCGAGTGGCGATCGGGCGGTCCGGCACGGGTTCGCGTCGCGGGAACGGAGAGACGGGGTGTCGCGGCGCGGACGGCGCGTGCGGGCGTTGGCCGCTTGGCCTCGGCCGGCGACGGCGATGAGGCCGACGAGGGAGGCCGACGCCTTGGCTCGTTTCGCCCTTTTCGCTCTTTCGCTCTTTTGCTCTTTTCAGAGAGCTGCTTCACAGGTCAGCTGGACGTACCGAGGGCAGAGAGAGGCGCGACGCAGAGTGTCGGACAATGTTCGTCGCGGACAGAGGACAGAGGGAAGATGGGGATGCCGGAAGAACGTCGAAAATGAAGAGAAAATCGGCCAGCAGTGGAGGTTTTTGCGTGGTGGTGGTTATTCCGGTGGACTCGGGGCGGGCTGAGCAAACTTGTGCGTTTGTGCGCTGGAGCGCTGTATTTTTGAGAGTTGAGTATTTTTTCCAAGCCCCGCCAGGCTGCCCCACCGCTGTGCCAGCCGGCCAATCACGCACCCGTGCGAAGGGCTGGCCGGTGTCACGTGTCGCTGTCGCTGTACGCGCATACGCTCGCTGCCGCGCACGCCTCCGCTGTACCGGTACGTCCTCTTGCCGTCCGTGTGTCAGCCTGATTTTTTTTATATTATTTATTATTTTTTTAATATTTTTTTTTTATTTTAAAAAAAAATCCCCCCGACATCGCGCCTTGGGTGCATTTTGGCGGGGCTGCGCAGCTTCCTTCGTCCTGATCGCAGCCTGGCTTTGCGATTGCGAGCACACCCCATCGCCCGGCATGTCGTCTCCTCCGACGCTCGCGCGGCCGCCGATGCGCTCGACGGGCTCCTTCTCGCTCGAGCTGCCGGCGAGCCGGCGCCGCGAGTCCGGCGCCGGCTCCGGCTCCGGCTCCGGCTCCAGCTCGAGCCACGACGTCCGGCCGGCCAGCCACTACGGCATCGACGAGGTGGTCGAGGACGGCGCCGACAGCGTTGGGCCGCCGCCGTCCCCGGACCGGCCCGCCGCCGCGCCGACCAAGCCGCGCCGCTACAGCGGCGTGCCGGACCCGCGCGCGCCGCCGCGCGTCGTCGACAGCGGCGTCGCCCACGACCTGATCCACGTCCGCTGCACGCCGATGCCCGGCGTCGCCGCCGAGGGCGAGCGCCTCGTGGCCACCCTCTTCTACCGCGGCCGCGGCCACTACCAGAGCCCGGCGTCGGCGAGCGCGCCGGCGCCGGCGACGACGGCCAACCTGCCGCCCAACCTCGCGCCGACCTCGAAGCCCGAGGACTTTCCGCTGGAGCTGCCGGTCGAGGAGGCCGAGCCTGCGCGCGACGGCCTCTACGGCGCCTACGTCAGCCCCATCTGCATCGCGGCCTTTCTGCACCTCATCTCGACGTTTCCGCACCACCAGCCGGCGGGCCGGGCGAGCCGCGACGGCGCGCCGGCCCCCGACAGCGCGGCCGCGGCCGACGCGCTCTACGCGAGCGGCTACGGCTCGGACCTCGAGGCCAGCCACCGCTACCTGGACAGCGCGACGGAGCCGCACGTGGTCGAGGTGGTGCTGCGGCCGGCGCCGTCGCTGGCGCTGGCGGACCTGCGGCGGCACGAGCAGCTCTACCGGTTCGAGCGCGAGTGGAACGTCGAGGTGGTGCTGCAGCCGGACACGCTGTGGCGGCGGCACCCGCGCCTGGTCGTGTTCGACATGGACAGCACGCTGATCACGCAGGAGGTCATCGACCTGCTGGCCGAGGCCGTGACGCCCGACGTGGCCGCGCGCGTGGCCGCCATCACGCACCGCGCCATGGCCGGCGAGCTGGCCTTTGAGGCGGCCTTTTGCGCGCGCGTGCGCATGCTGGCGGGCGTGCCGGCCACGCTCCTCGAGGCGCTGCGCCCGCGCCTCGACGTCACCGCCGGCGCGCCGGCGCTGCTGCGCGCGCTGCGCCGCCTCGGCGCGCGCACGGCCGTGCTGAGCGGCGGCTTCCAGCCGCTGACGGGCTGGCTCGCCGGCGAGCTCGGCATCGACCACGCGCACGCCAACCACGTGGTCGTCGGCGCCGACGGCCGGCTCACCGGCGAGGTCACCGGCGCCATCGTCGGCCGCGAGCGCAAGTGCGCGCTGCTCCAGCAGATCGCCGCCGAGGAGCGCATCGACCTGCGCCAGACCGTGGCCGTCGGCGACGGCGCCAACGACCTGCTCATGCTGGCCAAGGCCGGGCTCGGCGTCGCCTGGCACGCCAAGCCGGTCGTCCAGCTCGAGGCCGACGCGCGGCTCAACCGGCCGTCGCTGCTGGACCTGCTCTACCTCTTCGGCTTCACCAGCACGGAGATTGCGGAGCTGGCGGCCGAGGAGTAGCCTGCAGCCAGAGCGTGCACAATGGATAGGAAGGTTCGGGCACGCATGGACAGTGAACAACAAGGGTGACATCTGTGTATGGTCTACGGTACACTGTTTGTCTAGTCTACGGTAAAAACTAGAAAAGTACTACATCCAACACACGCCAGCACGTGCATTCGCTTTGGAATGCTGATTGCAACTAGGATGCAACTAGGATGCAACTATCCGACCAGACGCCTGCCTGGATTTGCCGTTTTGTGTAGCCCATGGCAGAGCTGCATGCTGTGATACCCATTTTGCCGTGACATTAAAGTACAGGCGGCCAGAAGATGACGGCCAGAGAGGAGCACGGAGAGGACGCCGCGAAGCAGGAAAAGGACACGGAAAACAGGAAACAGGAAACAGGAAACAGGCCCCGCTACCTCTTGCCGCTCGACCCTGGCTCCGGCGCCAAGCCGGCCTCCTTGCGCATGGCTTCCCGCTGTGCCTTGGCCTCCTCGGCGAGGCGCGCAGAGTCGCGCAGCATGGCGGCACGGGCAGCGCGCGCTTCGTCTTCCTGGACAACCCAGACTGCCGGTGTTAGCCGAGGCCACCCATGTGCGGGTGTTGGAGGGGCGGGGCCGGACACCCAGACTCACTCGGCTTATTGCTCATGGCCTGCCGCTTGAGGTTGGCCACCCACTCGTTGGCCTCCTGCTGGCGCTCGGCGCGGCGCTCGAGACTCCGCTTCTGCAGCTCGGGGTTGTACTTTTTGAACAGCTCCTCGTCGGTGGGCATGACGTACATGGTGAGCATGGGGCCGCCGATGATCATGGCCGCACCGCTGGGCAGTCAGCAGACGTGGAGGTGCCGGACGAGGACGCAAACGCAAAGACGAAGACGCAGACGCAAAACCAGACTCACCCCAGCGACATCTTGCCCCATAGCTTCCAGTTGGTGGCATTCTTTGCGGGCGCCATTGTCGGCGCGGGAGGGCCTCCGGAGCGAGACGAGTGGTGATCACGCAGACGTGGCGCCGTGGTCGCGCAGACGGAGCAGAGAAAAGTCGGCTGCCATCTAAGCTTGCCGTCATGACAGCAAATTAGCGTGCGAGCATTACGCCTGTGCATCGCTCTACCCGAGCACGTGGTTCGCGTATATACAAGAGGCGGGAGTCCCGTGACACATGCATATATGCACGTACAAGAGGCGCGCTTCGCTCCAAATGACAGTACTTCTTACTCGTCCGAATGCTCCGTACGGCTCAAAGTATTAATAGAAGCATCATTTCGGCGTCGGGCTCCATGTCTGCTCCGTCGCCAGGTTCATGCGCCTGCCAGGAAGCGGCAGTGCCAGCTCGCCATTATGCGTGACGGCGACCGGCGCTGTCCACGGCACGATCCGCGGGTTTCGCGGATGGGCTGTCGCTTCACCGCCGAGGAACCCACGTGAGACTGTCCACCGTGTACTGGCCTGCTGACGGTCATACGGAGTATTTACGAGTAGAGTACGGAGTATTACGAGTAGAGTATTACAGGTAATACTGCAGGTATCTCGTGCCTGCGCTGCACATTCGTCCCAAGTGCGGTCGCTATACGAGGACAGTGCGCACACGGTATAGCGGGCCGACGAGCAACAAAGAAGTGAGCGACAACGTACGAGTGCGCACAGTGGGCAAAAGCAGGGCAGTGGCGACGCGCCCCGCTTGCTGTGGCCGCCTGGCTAATGGGATGGCCAGGCGATGTCGCCCCATCCAGACTCTGGAACGATGGACTGGTTTCCAGTCTGCGGCCGACAATACGAAGTAGGACAGTAGCACTCTACTTGGGCCGGGTACTCCGTACGCAAACGAGGCAGCCCGGCCGGGCTGTGGCGGGCTATCCCTACGGACGGTGCGTACGTACGGCGTACTCCGTCAAGGCACGAGAACAAGTGCGCGCAAATGCGGGCGGAGACTTGCGCTGCCCGCTATTCTGTGTGGGGATCCAGGTACCTTCGCGCTCATGCGCACAGCGACGCCGGACTTACGAGCACCGTGCCGCGGGTCAGATGACACCAGTTCACACGGAGCGGTACTTGCGCCGCGCGCGTCGTATCCAGCGGCATTGCAGTGCTGCAGCCTGACACGGCAGGAACGTGAAAAGCGGGTCCAGTTAGGGGCGACAGCGCCGCCACTGGCCAACGGCATGCCGGCGCCCCTGCAGCGCGTCGCCCGCATTCGTGCATTCTGGGCGTGGCCCGCTCGACCAGAGCCAGCCCTTTGCCCTTGCCCTTTTCCGTGCCGCCGCTCCTTCCCTCTCTCTTCACCTCCTTCCTGCACCCATCTGCCGTACGACGCCATTGCCGAGCGCTCCTTCCTCGCCTCTCGTCTCTTTGTCACTCGTTCCTCGCACGCTTTCCTTTGCCGTCTCGTGTTCTGCCCGCTAGCCAACTGGACTAGCCTCGACTCTTTTGCCTTTTGCATCACAGTTCAAATCGAATCCCGCATTCGCCCTCTCGTTCATCCCCGTTCCATCGTCCTGCATCGCGCGCACCGTCCACGGCGATCGTTCGCTCGTCTTGGCTTCCGTCCGCTAGCCAGGGCCATTCCGTACGGAGCACTTCGTATACGAAATACGACCGTCAGCCCCGTTGTTCCGGCCCAATCCACGCGACTATTGTCCTTTTTCCTTTTGTCTCGCCCACTGCCTTTTGACAGGCTTCTCGCTTTTGCTTCTCTGCTTCTGCTTCTGCTTCTGCTTCTCGCATCCCGTCTCCCACACTACACCGCTCCCGCCCACGCGCACAACACACAGCGGCACAATGTACGCCCACCGCCTCACGCAGCTCCTGCTGCTGGCCCTCTCCTTCTTCGCCGTGGCCCAGGCACTCGACGCCGAGATCGACCTGGCCGCGAGCAGCGGCGCCGCCAGTGCCGCCAGCGACGCGCCCACATCGGCAGCCGTGGCGACCTCGGCCGACCCGAGCCCGACAACGGCCGCGTCGTCCGCGCCGTCCGCCGCCGTGTCCTCGGCCGCGCCCTCGACCCCGTCGTCGGTGCCGGCGGTGACCACACCCACATCGGCCGCGCCGGCGGTGACGTCGGCCGCCGCGACGTCGGCCGCCGCCACCTCGGCGCAGCCGACGACGCCGACGCAGAGCGACGACGACACCACGCCCACCGCCACACCGGTCCAGACGCCCACCGCCACACCCTCCTCCGCCCCCACGACGTCGCCCACGACGCAGAAGAGCGCCAAGACGACGAGCACGCCGTCCTCGTCCGGCAAAGGCGCCGTCGTCACGGCCACGGCCGAGCCGGTCACGAGCACGTACATCACCACCATCACCGCCTCCGACGGCTCGCTGTCGACCGCCACGGAGGCCACGACGTCCACGCCCACGCCCACGCTGGCGGCGTCCTCCTCGGGCTCGTCCTCGTCGGGCATGTCCAAGCAGACGCGCAACACCATCATCGGCGTCGTCGTCGGCGTCGGCGGCGCCATTGTGCTGGTCGTCATCGGCCTGTTTGCCTGGCGCGTCTGGGGCCGCAAGAAGATGACCGAGGACCGCGACGAGCTGATGGACTACGGCGCGTACAACAACAACATCAACACGCAGGGCGAGAAGCACGACGGCACCGCCACCGGCCGCTCGCCCTTCCAGAGCACGCTGGAGAGCTACCACTCGCCAACGCAAGTCAACACGGCATCGAACTTTTAGGTGCCGCCGGTCCCCGCACGTGGCTGCTCTCGACGCTCTCGATGCTCGTCTCTTTCTGCGCGCGCAACCTCTCCTTCTCTCCTTCTTCGCTCTCGCTCTTGCGCACCGCGCCGTGCTGCTTCTCTGGCTTCTTTGACTTGTGCTTTTCGTTTGATCGGCCGCGCGCTGCCGCCGCGCTGCTCGGGAGTTTCTGGGGGGAGTGCATCATCTGGCTCATTGTATTCCGCGGCCGTAGGCCTGAGTCGCCTGGCCGCCTGTCTTTCTGTTGCCTGCTCGTGAGCCTCTATTCTTTAGACTTTGATAATAAAAGGGCTGTTGCTCCATGCGTGCACAAGTACGGAGTATTCTTTCAGTAGATCGCGCTCCTACAAGTATACTCTCAGCAGACATAGACGCCCGCAGTCACGTGATGGGCCGCGTTATCACATCCAACTCCGATCTGTCTCATCACTGTTTCAGGACCTCGCCATCGCATGCCAGGGCGGCCAGCCTTGGAGTAGAAACGGCGTGTCGTGCTCCGTACTCGCCTGTCGTACTTGTCGCTTGACTGTCATTCTCTTCGCTTCCGCGACTGCCATTCCGCTTCCACTGTAGCCTCGTGTCCACGACAAAGCAGCTCTACTTCTCTTCTTGCCTTCTTTCCTTGCCCTCGCCTCGCTCCACGATGCGCTTCGTCCGCGCCGCCACCCTCGTCTTGTCCGCCGCCGGCGTGCGCGCTGCGTCGCCCGAGGCCGGCGCGTGCCCCGACCTCGCGGCGATGCTGCTGCCGCGCGCAGCCGCGACGAATCTGCAGACATTCACGGGCGCGCTGGCCGGCGTCGCCGCCGAAGCCGTGGCGCAGTCCGGCGACGCCACGCGGCAGTACGCTGTCGGGAGCGCCACGTTTGTGCGTGCCCTGTCTGCCTTTTCGTCCTTGTGCCCGCTTGCTGACGTGCGTGCCAGAAGGACTTTGCGACCGCCGCCGGCCGGTCCTGCGACAACCAGCACAATGCCTGCGCCCAGGCCGCCAACAGCAAGGACGTCGCCAACGTGACCGTCAACGACTGCGACTCGCAGAACAGTAAGCCTCTGTCGGCGGCAAGCACAGAGTTGTCCGAGCTAACACCCGCAGCGGAGTGCAAGGCGGCCGCGTCGTCCGCCACGCAGACGGCTTTTTTGGCGCTTGTGACGTCCACCGACGACGTGGATATCTTCTGCGACTTGTAGTCCGGAGAGCCACACGAAACAACAAACAAGAAACACGAGCGGAGAACGGCGGAGCAAGGCGACGAGGAAACGACCGGGATGTGGCGTTGGCATTTGGGACTGCTTTTGTTTTGTCAGTTGAACCGTCTTTCAGCAACTTCAGATTTCAATGGGACTGCTTTTGTTTTGTCAGTTGAATCGTCTTGCAGCAACTTAAACTTCAATTGGGATGATCGTGAACGTGTAATTGAAAACTGTAAATTCATTGACGCAATGCGCAGGTCTAGCTAGACCGTCGTTGCAACCCCTTTTTATTTCGTTTCGTTGAGACCAATATAACAGTAAATCCGGCAAAGAAAAACAAGCGCTTTCATCAAATGGACGTGTTCTCACTGCCGCCGTCTTTTCCACCTCAACTTCGCTCTGCAGTCCGAGTGTGTGCAGGACAGGAACGGACAATGCGAACAAGACCTGACAAAGAAAACAATATTAACAGCGAAGAGCAGATAAAACAGGAAGAGCTGGGTAGATGTGATCGGTGTTCTCGGGACAAAGTAAGAACCATTAGTCTCCCAGGCGGAGGGCTTGATCGAGGGTATCTAACATGTGGCAGTCTGGAGAGAGGAAAGCGGCGAACAGAAAGGTGAAGGAATGGAAAGAATGAGCCCGCGCTACGCGAGTAAAGAGCAAAGGAAAAAAGACAAAGGAAACATCATCATGGCTCAGATCAGTCATCGAAGAAGGCGGCGTCGTCAAACTCTTCGGCCTGCGCGTCCGCGTCGTAAGCGCTTGTGCGCATCATCGGCGGCGTCATCGGCGGGCCGCGGCCGGGCCGGCGGAACTCGGGTGCCGGCGACGGCGTGGTGTCCCGCCGGGACACGGCCTTGCTGTCGACGCGCGAGACGCGGCGCGTGCCCGGCTGCGAGCCGCCCGTGTAGCGGCGGCCGGTGCTCGCAAAGGCCGTCGGCTGCAGCAGATCCTGCGAGTCCTGCGAATGCGAGTCTTCCGAATGCGAGTCTTCCGCGTTCTGCGAGTTCTGCGCGTTCTGCGCCAGCTGCGACAGCAACGGCTGCCGCGACGGCGCCGTGCGCCGGGCGCCCGACGTCGGCGGCGTCAGCAGCCCCGAGAGGAAGCTGCTGCTCCCGGCTGGCCGCTGGGCCGTGCTGGCGCGCGACGAGGCTGACGAGATCGACGCCGAGGCCAGCCGCGACGGCGTGGGGGTTGCACTCGCCGAGCCCGCGGCCGCCGCGCGCGACGACGGCGACGGCGACGTCCCCAGCACGCTCGAGAGGCCGCCAAACGTGCCGCCGGCCGAGGAGTCGCGGCCCCGGCGCCAGTTGCCCCAGGCCGCCGCCAACGGCAGCACGGCCTGGGCCACGCGCGGCGTCGCGGCGTCGCGGATGCTGGCCGCGATCGTCGGCAGCCGGATCGCCGACCCGCCATTCATCGCCCGCTCGCGCTCCTGCTCCTCCATCTGCAGATTCGCCTTGAGCCGGATCACCGCGTCGCGCACCCGCTCCGCGTCGTGGTCGTCCCGGCCCAGCGCCGTCACAATGTCCTGCAGGTCTGAGTGCCGCACCGCAAGCAGCTCGCGCAGCCACGAGATCTCGTCGTCGCGCTTCGCAATCTTGACCTCGGCCTCCGGGTCGACCGCGGACAGCGTGCTCTCCAGCTCCTCGATGCGCTGCTCGCGCTGCTGCAGCTGCTCCTGCAGCACCATGATCGACTCCCGCAGCGCCTGCGGCGAGATCTTCTCCGGCAGTCGCGTCGAGGTCGCCGAGGTCGCCGCTGTCGCCGCTGTCGCCGCTGTCGCCGCCGGCAGCCCGCGCCCGCCGTTCTCTGCCGGCGCCGCCTGCTTCGCCGCCTTCACCGCCGCCTGCGCCGCCTCGCGCGCAATCTCCAACTTCTCTTCCAGATGCCCGACGCGGTCCTGCAGATGCTCCGTGCGCGACGTCGAGATGCTCAGCCGCTCCAGCAGGTTCTGCTCCGCCCGCTGGGCGTCTTCCGTGACGTGCTGGATCTGCCGCTCGTACCGCGCCTGCATGTCCTCCGTCTCGTTCTGGTGCCGCCGCTGCACCTCGGCGAGAGCGCTGTCCTTTGCCGCCTCCGCCGCCTCCAGCGCCGTGCGCTTCGTCGACTCGGCCTCCTCGAGGAGCATCTCCAGCCGCGCCTTGGCCGTGTCCGCGTCCAGCCGCACCTGGTCCAGCTGGCTGCGCATCCGGCCCACCTGCTCGTCCATCTCGCTGCGAACCAGGTTGACCTGGAAGTTGGCCGCCTCAATCTCCGTCTGCATCGACTCGCGCGTGCGCTGCACCTCTCTGGCCGCCGACTCGCGCGCCTCCTCAAACTCCGCCTTGTACCGGAGGCCGCTCTGCTGCAGCTCGTGGTTCTGCGTGCGCAGCTCGCCCAGCAGCTTCTCCAGCCGCCGGCACTCGGTCACCGCACGCATCGCCTGCCGCTCGCCGCCCTCGAGCCGCTCGAGCTCGCTCTCGAACCGCTCCCGCGTGCGCGCCTCCGCCTGCAGCTTCGCGTCCAGGACGTCGTTCCGCGCCAGCAGTATCTGCTCACGCTTGATGTGCCGCGCGCTCTCCTCCGCCACTTCGCGCGCCGCTCGCGACATCTCGTCCTGCAGGGCAAGAAACTTGGTCCGCCACGCCTCGCGCAGCCGCTCATTCTCCTCCAGCTGCGTGCCGAGCGTGTCGACCACCCGCTTCATATGCTTCAGCCCCGTCGCTGTCTGCAGGAGGTCATCGCCCTGGTGCTGCGACAGATCGATAGCCCGCTCTGCCTCCGACCGCCAGTGTCGCAGCTCGTGGCTCTTCTCGCGCAGCTCGCCCTCCATCGCATTGAGCCGGTTTTGGAGGTCGCTGTGCGTCTTCTCGCCGCTGATTTGTGCCGCCTCGAGCACAGCGAGCCGCGTCCGGTCCTTGGCGCTCTGCTCGTCAAGCGCCTTGAGCTTCTGGTCGCGCTCGTCGACCGCCTCACGAAGCCGCGTCTCCTCCTCCGAAGATATGCGGAGCAGACGCTGCACATCAGACAGCCGGTCTTCCGCTGCACGCCGCGTCTCCACTTCCGCTTCCGTCCTCTCCTCTTGCTGCTTCAAGCGGTCCTCGAGGTCAGCAACGCGCTGGTCGTAGGCGCTGCGGTTCATGATCTCAACCTCGATCTTGGTTTCCGCCATCTCCAGGTGGCGACGAAGCTCCGTGTTTCTGTCCTCAGCATTGCTGCGCTCAGTCCGTTCGTATGCAGTCTTCGCCTCTTCCTGCCGCAGACGGTCCTCGAGCTCGGCAATGCGCGCCGCCATCTCCTCAGCCTTTTCGTCAATCTCCGCGACACTTTCAGGCTTTGCAGGCTTTTCAAGCTCTTCGGGCACCGGCTGCGGAGTCAACGGCATGCGGCGCTCCACGGCCTCCTCCACAATGTTGCGAAGGTCCTCGCTCCGGAAGTCGAGATGCAGCGACCGGTCGAAATGCTCCTTCATGCCCTCCATGGACCTGAGAATTGTCGCCATGGAAACAGTAGGAACACTGACAGGAGACGATTCCGGCTTGGTGTCCAGCTCTGGCTCCCGTTTTGGCTCCAGTTCTGGCTCCGGCTCCGGCGTCGAAGAGCGCTGCATAACCTGGTAAGCAGCCATGGCATCCAAAAAGACAGCGCGCATCTGGTCCAGACGACGATCTTTGCGAGGGCTGACAGACCGGCGCGAAGCCGGCACAGGCATCTCTTCATCCTCGTCGTCTGCATCGCTTTGCACCTCGCCACTAGAGCTGTGCCGGTCACGACGCACAGACACGTTCTGGCCGCTCAAGGACGTGACGGTACGCTGTATGCGCTTCAGGGACTCCTCAAGAGGCCCCAGCTGGGCGGCGAGCAGCTCGCCCACGACATCGTTGACACGGCCGTCGAAAAAGTTGACGCGCGACTCCAGCTTGAGCTGCTCCTCGTCGGTGAAGTCTCTCTCCCACTCGCTGACAGGCTGACTTCTGTCGCTTGCATTGCGACGGGAGAAAAGGCCTCGGCCTTTGAACGACGGGACAGCACTCTTGGCCGGGTCGATAAACGGATCGTCCAGCTCGGTTGACAGCAGAATCTGCTGCGGCTGCTCGACACGAGACAGCTGTTGCCGGTACGGCTTGTCTTCGCTCGACGTCTGGCGTTCCGATGCCGGCTGGTGCCAAGGAGCAGCATCCAGCGTCTTGTTGACTCCCTGGGCAGGATCGATCTCGTTGAGGTGGCGCATAATGTCGTCGATTTCCTCGAATGTGGGCTCGTGCTCCTGGCCAGGCGCAACCTGGGCACCTGAGACATCCGCGGTGGCAGCCTTTGGCTGGGCAGGAGTTGCCTTCCGCTCCGGTGCACTGGCAAAGTAGAATTCGTCTTTGCTTGGAACAGGAGGCGGCGAGGACGCATAATAACTCGGCGACTCGGCCTCTATCGTCTTCGGCGGTGGTGATGGCGGCGGCGAAGAAGCATACCGAGAAGCAGCCAAGCCCTTGCGCTTGGAAATCGGCGCTGGCGGCGGCGACTCGGCCTCTGCTGCGTCGACGATCTCTGGTCCCGAGGGCTCCTGCGGCGACGTTACGGGCGACTCCAAAGGCTCGACCGGCTGTGCAATATCCTTGTTGACTGGCTCGCCATCCGCATTATTTGCGACAGAGAAGAAGCTCGTGCCAGGAGTGAACGGTTTGGCAGTAGCCGACAGCGATTTCTTGTGGCCAAACATACTCTCGCCCATCGGGCAGGCGTTGTTGAAGGCGACCGCATCCACATCGGACTTGAACTCGAAAGGAGTCCAAGGTATGTCCGCTGGCAGAGGAGACACCTCGGACGGACTAGTAGCTGCCACTTTGGCGTCGGTAGATTCAGAGGCCACCGTCGATGAGATCGTCATGTCTTCAGCGGCAAGAGCAGCATCGGCCTCGTCAATGTCTGCACTTTCTGCGGCTTCATCTTCGGGCTGCTTTTCGTCCTCCACCTTGGCAGCCTCGTCATTGCCCGAGTCCGCCGGAACAAGTGTCGGCTCGGCGAACAAGATCTCGTCATCGTCGTCCTCCTTGACAGAAGCCCGCGCTCTCTTGACCCGAGTGTCGTCTGTAATGCGGCCCTCCTGGTCATACTGCGCTGCGTCCTCTTCTCTCGCGTCCTCTGCAGAGTCTGGTGAATGCTGGCTAGTTGGCCGCACGATAGGCACCGCCTTGGAGAGCTTCGTAGACTTTGCAGCGTTGGCGGGATTGAGGTCAATGTTGCCAAAGATGGAGCTGGCCCGCTTCCCGCCAAACGCGCTCTCCGAGCCAGACTGGGTGGGGCTGGTAAGCGAGTTGGAGAACGAGTGCAGTGGTGTGAACGCCGGTGCATCCGGGCGAAACTTGGGACCAGAGGCCGAGAAACTGAATTCACTCTGGCCGGGCGAGAAGGCAGGCGCACCAACATTGATCTTGGACGACGCCGCCGTCGAGGCCGGAAAACTGAGCTGGCTGGAGTCGACCGAGGGTGGCGCGTTGGGTGGCAGACTGGCTTGGAAGATGCTGGGCTGGAAGGGCTCCACGGCCCCATTGCCAAAGGTGAACTGGCTGCTGGCAAAGCTCGGCTGGAACGTGGTGGCGCTCGACGGGTTGAATTTGAATTCGGGCGCTTCGACGTTGAACCGCGACAGTGAGGCTTTGCTTCCGTGGCTCGACCGTTTCGAGTTGTTCTGCTTGCCCGAGAACGAGCCGGTATCATTCCACGGGTTGCTGGCCGTCGAGAAGGAGCGCTGGTGCGGCTGCTGCAGATGCTGATTCTGCTGCAGAACATTGCCAAACTCCATTGTCTGCGTGGGCGTGCCCAAGTTGCTGGGGTTCGTGTCGAGCTCGTACGACTCATCGCCCTGGACGCCCGAGACCAGATTGCTCGTAATGGCGGGTGTCATGCCGGGGGCGCTTGCGAAGCCAGTGGCATCGCCATTCTCGCGAGGCTCCTCAGGGTCAACGTAGTACGCATTGGCCAGCGAGTGGCCACGACTGTGAGGCCGTGGGTGGTGCAGCGGCAGCCCGTTCTCGGCATCGTCGCGGAAGCGCTGGATGGGGGGAGGCTGCACAAACTGTACAGACAAGTCGCGAGAGTGGCTGGATGCCGTCGCCCGGTCGGCAGTGTCGACATTGTACACCTCGGCAAACTGTCTTTCGCCGTGCGGGCTGTAGGCACGGTCGTGTTCAAACTGTGAGCGGAACTGCTCTTCCAGATGGTACTCGGCGTCGTCAATCTCCTTTTGCAGGCTCGGACTCGCGTTGTGCTGCACGAAGGGAGCCGCAGTAGGCCCGGGCGTAGCGTTTGGCCGCGGGGGCAGTGCAGGCGGCTCCTGCGCAGCCTCTTCGTCATCCTCACGCAACTCTTGCAGACGGGGCGAGGCACGTGCTGAAGTTTGGAGCTGGTGCATCATAGGGAACTGCAGAGACTGGTGCCGCTGGTGCATGGGCGGCGGCATCGGGTAGCCCTCCGGCGAGAAGGGCGATGTGGGCGACATCATATGCGAGAAGGCAGCAAGCGAAGGGGAACCTCCACGCGCCAGTCCATGCTGGAGCAGCATCGCCTGCGGAGAGAAGCCACCAGGTGTCGCCTGCTGCTGAGGAGGCATATGGAATGCGCTGGCCGGGACAGAAATGGACTGGCGCGCATTGTATTTGGAATGCATGCCGAAGGAAATAGGCGACGCCATAGAGCGAGATGGGCTGTGCGATGCTGATGAGCCCATGAGCGCAGCCGTTGTGCTGGGCGTAAATGCAGCCGGGAAGTTGAAGGCGTGACCGCCGTGGTTGCTCGAAGCCGACGATGTCGGAAGGGGCGGAGAGAACGGCAGGGCCGGGTACATGGTGGCCGACGACTGGCGGCTGATGGAAGCGCCCATGCCAGGCGATATCGTCGTCGGCGGCGGCAGTGGCGGCTCGTCGCCAAAGGAGACACCCAGGGCTCTGAGCTTGGCCTCGTTCAGCTCGGCGACGTAGTTCTTCCATGCATTGAGGTCTGGCAGCACAACGGGGTATTTGTGCAGGCCACGCTCCTGCGACATGTCACTCTCGTCTGGCCACAAGGGCCGGCTCATGGAACGGTTTAGCTCGTCGCCTTCAAACTCGGTCTGCTCCGAGCGGTCAAGATCGAAGCCAGCAATGTCGTAGCCGAGCTCCTGCCATTCGTGGCGCATGTTCTCGGCAACGGCCTGGCTCAGCGGCATAGGCGCATGGCCTGGCTGGCCCCGTTCCTCATCGATGGGGAGCTGGACCACAATGGTCTTGCCCTTCCACGGAATTTTTTTCTTCAGGCGCCGCTGCGCCGGTTGAGGCTTTGCTGGGGGGCTTGCAGCCAGCTTGGCTGTGACGGGTCGCTCAAGTGGTGTGCTGCCGTTTGTGCTGCCGTTTGCGCTGCCGTTTGCGCCGCCGTTGGCAAATCTGCTTGCAAAGCCGTTGGCAAAGCTGTCTTGCTGTTCCCTGGCCAAAGATTCGAATTTGAAGCCGCTCTCGAGCCGCGGTACGGAAGGAGACGCAGCGCCGTTGGCGGTGCCGACTAGAAACTCCATGGTGTCGTCGTAGTTGTTGCGAGGCGGTTGGAGCAGGCGGTTGAGGCGACTAATGTCCGATTCCCTGAGGGTATCGCTGCTGGAAGGACGGCGTCCGGGGTGACTGCTGTGGCTGCGGTCGTCGCTGGGCTCGCGGAGACGGCGCGCAATACGGTTGTGCCGGTCGGCTCTCGGCGTGCGAAGCACGTTTTCGTCGCCAGAAGCGAAGAGCCTGTCGGCCGAGACAGTTCCGCTCAGTGAAGAGTTCTCGCTGCCTCTGTCGCTATCGCCTTCACTGTTGCCGTCGCTCAACCACAGGCGGGACGCGGAGCCGACGGTGCCGGTGGTGTGCTGGCGGATCCAATCTTCGGTGAGGCCTCGCGCCGGCCGTCGAGCGCGATTGGCGAGAACGGCGGCGGTGATGAGCACAGATGGGTTGGCGGTAGTGATCGATGACGAAGCGGAGGGGGACTGGTCCTGTGCGTGAAACGAGGCGCTGTCCGTCGCGTCGTCCTCCTGGTCAAGGTCGCCGAGAAAAGGGGCAGGCCGCAGGAAGGGCGTGTGGAGCTCGAGTTGGTGGATGGGAAAGTCCTCGGACTGCTCACTGCTTTGGCTCGACAGGCCCAGATGCGACGCGTCTGACCGCTCGTAGGGCGAGCCCCAACTGGCAGTGATATAGCGGCCGTCGTCGTCGTCGTTGTCGTCAGCACCGAAACTGTCGGGGGAAGCGGCGCGGGCAGACGATGCTTGCGGCGGCGTGCGTAGCAAAGCCAACACGCGGTCGGAGAGCTTGGGCGCCGGCAAGTTGGGCAGAGTCGGTGACGGGCCGGCGTCAGCAGTGGACGCGGTGGACAGGGCAGGAGACCCCGGCGACGGCGGTGTCTGGGGCCGCGGAGTGCGCGTGCCGTCCGCCTGTGCAGACGCACGAGGGGGGCGTTGGGCTGGCGTGCGTGGAGAAGACGTCGTAAGAGACCGGCTGGAATGCGCGCAGACGCGGATGTTAGCAGAGGCCGAGGACATCGGATCGAAGAGGCGGTGCGACCACGGGACGCGGACGGAGCGAGAGCGGCACGCAGACCAACGGGGCAGAACATGACAGGCGGAGGCGGTAAGGGCGGCAAAGGCGGAAAAGTCGGGACCTACCACGGCGAGAATCAGCGGCAGACGAAGCAGAAATCGCCTGCAGCCGGTTCTCTCGAACAAAGTGTACGAGATGGGGGAAAAGCGGCGGTGCGGCTGCTGGGAGCGGAAACGGACGCCGGCTCTCTGGGCTCGCGGAAAAAAGAAGAAAAAGAAGCAAAAAATTAAAGGATTAGGAGCAAGAGCAAGAGCAAAAAGCAACAGGGCACTCGTCAGGGTGGAGGAAGGCAGAAGCGAGGGTGGACAAGCGAGAACCACGACGGGCAACAACGGACAATAGGAGGGACGATGGCCGTGCTGCAAGCTGGGGCCGGGGAAAGGAGAGAGACACACAGAGACCCGATACGACGTAGGAAAAAAAGGCGATGGACGTGAGGGCGCGCGGTGGTCTGGCAGGGGTGGGTTTCCAGACGCGTTTTCTATGGTTCTATTTTTTTGTGTTTTATTCGCAGGTGGACATCACTGGAGGTGTGCCAGGGGGGTGCCTGTTTTCAGAGCAGCGGAGGGGCGGGCGAGGTCAAGAACGGTCAAGCTGGATGGCGAGTTGAGGCGAGCGGCGCGCATTCTGGAGAGACGAAAGTGAAGCTCGGAAAGAGAGAGCGGAGAGTGGAAGAAAAGACGGAGATGCAGATGCAGATGCAGATGCAGATGGATGGAGTTGTTGTGTTGACTAAGCAGTTGAAGCGGGCGTGCGCTCGGAAGGTGCGAGTACGAGTACGGAGTAGCAGTCGGGAAAGTGCGGCCCAAAGGCGAGCGACACGCGCGCAAGCAATACTCCGTACGCGAAATACTGTATCTTACGAGTACGAGCCCGATTACTCGTATCGTAGGAAAGAGTGACCGGCAATCGAGCACCTCGTGTGCTCATCAGGCAGGTGCGCTTGAGTCTCGGCGGCGCCTGCCACTCGACGCGAACACGTCGCGGGAGCGCTAGGCACCCGACGTTGGTGCAAGTGTCAGAGCCAGAGCCAGAGTGTCGTTTGCGCCTGTCCGGTGCAGCTCGTTCCTGCCTCTCGCGATGCGCCGCGACCCAGGGCTCCTCTTTCTGCGCCCCATCGATCCCCGAGGCGCGCCTGCTGCACCTGTCCTTTTCGAGCAGGCACGCCGCCCGTCCAGAGTACTGCGCAGCGGAGTATTCCAGTGGACTGCGCCTGCCCAAAGTTTAATGACCGTCGGCACAGCTGCGTACCGCTACCTTCCACTCCATAAAGTGGGGCGTATGGGGCGGTCACGTCCACGCGAAAACGCGCCGCGTACCCATCTCTGCGTGTCGCCGCCCACATTCCTCGGCCTGGCAAGGTACTGGTACCTGCGAGAATAGTGCTATCATGCAACGGCTCCTATTGCTAGCGTGTCCCCTTTTCGCGATGCACGTGCGGTGAGTCTCTGAACGGACGAATCCGCGACGTTCGCATGGATGAGTCAGCCGATCCACGGCCAGCGCTGTCTCTGCGTTGTCTTTGTGGCGTTGCATCGGCCAGTTTGCCCTAATCCTCCGTCCAAATACTCCGTATAAATACTCCGTCCATACTCCGTATAAATACTCCGTCCAAACTCCGTACGAGTACGAGTACTTGTACTGCCTCCGCCGTGCAACCACGAATCTCCCCTCGCTTTCTGCTCTTCTTCGCACTGCCCTCGCTGGTCGAGCTGCAGACTGCTCCGTGCACGACAACGTGAATGCCGTCGCGCTGGCAGGGATGACGTGTACGAAATGCTCCGTATCGCTCGAGCGGGCGGGCCAATGCCACCGTAGCCGGAGGGCCAGCTGGAAGATGAGGCAGTGCGAGCCGTGCGCCGTGCTTGTGTGGGCAAAAGGTCGCGCAAGGCACGAAGACTTCCAGAAACGCGGATCTACGGAGTACGTCTTGTGTCCTAAAACCTTATTGCATGTGCTCATGCACGATCGGTACACGGCTGCCAATGTACAGCCCAAGTCCGGAGAGCCTGCAAATGAGTGCATACTCCGTGCAGTTTGTGATATGGAATGGTGTATCTTGGGCTAGTACGGGCTGGATTGTACTTTATAAGCCGCGGCCAAGCGTTGCGTCAGTATTCAAACATCCCAGGCGTCCACGCCGGTCCTGCAGAGGCTTCCCTTCCTGCCATGAGGTGTGCCAGCTCGCTTTCGAACCCGTCGTTGGCAGGCATCACAAGCGGCAATTCGTAGAACTGCGCTGCCACTGGAACGGGGACGGGGACGGGAATAGCAGCCTGCGGTCCACGCAGGCCGTGGAGCATGTCCTGCGGCTGCGGTGCGCCGTAGCCTATCTCAGACGCCTGCAGCCGAAGCCCAGGAGAAGCCTGTGGCGCAAACGCGCGCATCACGTCCGCGCCGCCATTGGGCCCGGGTGGGCCAGGGGCCAAAGCAAGCTGCGTATTGGGGGTGTCGGGGACGACAATGTGGTCCATTGGATGCACGGACAGTGGCGGGAGCGGCTGCGTCTGCATCTGTGGCAGCTGAGCGACGGGCAAGCCTGTCGGTGTGGAAGAAGCCGAGGACAGAGGCGGTGTTGGGTGCATCTGCATGGGCAGCTGCGGAGGCAGTGGATGGGCCGCTGCCGTGAAGTGCGAGGCTGGCGACGCTGCCGCGGTCGCCAAGCCCGTCGGCAGCAGAGGTGGCGGTAGCCGCATTCTTGCATCGCTCAGAGGCACTGCTGCGTGGAGTGGCGTTGGCTGACGCTGGTTTATATGTCCGCTCTTGGAGGCGTCACTGTTCGGGTGACCACGAGGACCGAGGGACTCTTGCAGGCCATTAGGCTGCATGGGCTGCGTTCCTGGACGTCTGTCATCCCGAAACGGCTCTGAGAGGCCCGGCAGCTGGGAGTGGGCAAGTGACGCGCGAAGCGCTGAGGGGATGGGGTCTTTCTGTAGAGCGCATCAGTACGACCGGCAAAGACGGAAACGGTAAAGACGTGTGCTCGACTTACACCCTCGGCCATTGCGCCGTCGAGGTGATTGGGGACGCTGCTCGGACTCTTTTGGTCGGCAGACGAAAACCTGTCCAGGCTCTCATACCAGCGACTAGCCAGGGGCCATATTGCCTTGCTTTGTGCCAGGATTTCCAGTGTGCGCTCTAGCATGTATGGCCCTTCGGGCGCAATGCTACTACACACTACTTTATGTTAGCAATGTGCCTTTGTTGGCGCCAGAGACGGATTTCTGCTCGCCTTTTGGGTATTTACAGAGGTAGGCAGACATGAGGCCGCAACAATAGACGCAAAAGATCTGCAGCCGACTTGTTAGCCGAAACTTGAAAAACAGCATAGCTCCCCGTCTGACTTGCCCCCATCTGCGCGCCGGTGCTATCCCCAGGCGATCTCCCCTGGAACCAGGTATCGATCTGGGTGAAGAGATCCCTGACATTGGTGAACAGCTCGAGGGACATGCCAGTCCAAAATGACTCTGTCTGGTTCTCCTGGCCTTGCTGGACCATGCTAGTGGCTACCGTTAGCCGAACTCGAGGCTCTGACACAAAGGATGAGAAGTCCCGGGAAACCCCCACAAGGCAAAGAAATGCAGCTCACTTGACAATGTATGATTTTCGTATGATTATATTACACAGCCGTGCAACCATAGTCACGATCAGGTATGCCTGGTGTTGATCAGTATATGGAAGCCACATATGGGGACACAACTCCAAGCGGACTGACACACCAGATGATACGACTGGGATTTTGCGCGTTGAAATAAGTCGGCACTCCAGTGGTGGTCAGGCGGTAGATTGTCCTCCCAATCTTTCAGCTGTCTCACAATCTTGGAGTATTCGCTACTGGGGTCCCAAGGATTCAAGCTCTTGGCATTGCGCAATGCACGCCGGCTTACGATTCCCCAAAGCCGGTGACTCTGTATGAGAGAAGCAAAAAGCGAGCGATCCTTGAGCTTCGTCAAGGCCGGCTTCTCCATGGCTGGCTGCGTGTCATCCAGGGCGGCGCGTGTGCTGGGAACAATGCCGTTCTGAAAATCATACTCGCTGCATGGCAGCAAAGTGGTGATGTCGCTGGCCGCGAGAGAAACCGGAGCAGACGGTCCCGAATGGAGGTTGTCTTGGCCTGGAAGGTGTTAGTACCGCTTCGAGCGGGATAGCGAAGCACATGGCTGAGACTGTATCTCACTGTACAGCATCCACTGTGTGAGGTCAGCATGGTGAGACAATGCAGGGTAGACAAGGCGATGCAACATACCAGTGTTCTCCGAGCAGACTCGGCTTTGCGAACCATGGCCGGATATTGGTTCTCTAGTACGTAGGTTTCTTCGCGGTTTAGCTGCATCAATATTGCCAGTCGGATCGCAATGCCCAGATTGATCTGCACGGCTGAATTAGAGCCAGTTTTGGCACCACGGTAAGAGGAAAAGTCAGTCGTCCCCTGCCGAGGGACGACCGACGGCAAAGACTGCCATCCACCTTACGCCCGAGTCCAGCCACTTACAAAGCTCTTGTTTCGATACTCGCTGCCCTGCTGGGCGATGCTCAGGAGGTAGAAGCCCTGGCACCGAGCCAGCGTTGGCTCTTCATACAGCTCCCTGAGAGCCATGCGGGAGGTGAGGTGGATGAAGTGCTCGGCAGTAGACACGGCATCGCCGTAGGCGGCAGCGAGAGACGGCGTCATGCGCGCCGACACGCTGAGCACGCCCAGCAGCAGGAACACGCTGATGGTGCGCGGGTTCTCGCGGAGGCGCTGCACGAACGGCTCCCGGGGAATGAAGCCGAGCTGGAAATACTGGTAGGTGAACATGTTGACGGCCTCGATGAGCTGCTCCAGGGGCGGCAGCAACAGCCACGGGTCCTCGTCGGCAGGACCGAGCAGGCAGTGCGGAGACCAGCTTCCAGCGGCCTCCTGGCGCTGCTGGACCTTGGTCTCTTTGCGGGCCTTGTCGCCTTTCAGGCGCGGATGGCGATAGTCGCGATCTAGATCGGGCGCGCCGCGCGTGAGGAACACGCTGAAGACATGACACGTTAGCGGGGTCAGGTAAGAGGCTGGAGCGGAGGGGAACACGAGCGGCCCAGGAGGTCTCAGCAGCCCATCGATCCACGGCCTTCTCACCATTCCTCAGGACCGATGCCGGCCAGGCGACAGCCCTCACAGGGCGGGCGGGCGCCGTTGTGGATGCATTTGCTTCGCATGCGACGACATCTGCCACAGTGTCAGCAGCCGGGGTCACGGCGAGCGAGCGCAGGAAGCGATGCATCTGACCTGCGGCAGGCAACGGGCGATCGACGCTTGGCAACTCTGGAGGCGCCGTCATGGACGCCGTTGACGCCGTTGACGCCGTTGGCGGCGTTGATCGTGACGGAGGCGGCCGGGCCCGGCGAGCCGGCGCCGGCGACCCCAGAAGCGTCCATGGGAAGGGCTGCCACGTGCTGTGCGACGGGCGACAGCCAGCGACGCCCTTCTCGGCGGCAGAGACAGACGAGCGTGAATCGTCAAAGTACGAGCAGTGACACGCGGTGGAGCTTTTGCCGGCCGGGAGAACGGGCGGAGTGCTGTGTACCAGTGAGATGCAGAGGCCAAGTGGACGCGGGCGGGGATCAGTCAGGCGGCAGGCAAAGACGAGGCGGCGGTGGCAGGCTACCGCGTGGCGAGCTGACGCCGAGAAAACGGCTCTGCATACAAGTACTCCGTATACTTCTTTAGGAGACTACGAGTACTCGTATGTCCATGTCGGGCCGCAGCGGGTCTGCTGCGTGTTGGTCCTGGGCTGGGGGCTGCAGCCGGCAGCGCGCTGAGGGCGTGGCGTGGCGCGGCGACGCGACTAGCAGCACGAGGCGTGCGGAGCAGACAGAACGGAGATGAAGCGATCGCGAGACCAAGCGGCGATGTCGATGCTGCGACTCGAATGAAATCGGGACGGGGAAGGTGCAGTCGAAGCGTGCCTGCTTTGTCTAGGCTCGACGGATCGCCTGGACCCCCGCTGCCAGAGGCCAGCTGCCAGCTGCTGCGTCAGCCTGCGGCGCTCGGCGCAGCCCCCGCCGTCAATCGCCGCCCCGCCGTAACGGCTCGGCTGCCCCACTGTGCATCTGCACAACCGCATCGCAGACAAAGTACAAATCAAAGAGCCGCAAACGACACGAGCAGCGACAAACAAGACGCAAGTCGCAGTGCGTCCGGACCACGGGACACGGTGAAAGCAGCACAATCGCCGCGGCCGCGCGCGATGATGCACGCTGTGCGCCACACGGCTCTGCTGCTGTGCAATACGGGACAGAAGTAAGAAGTCGGCCGCTGCTCTTGGCCGTTTTTTTTTTTTGTTTGCCGGTGCCTCGCGGCTGTTCGCGGCTGTCTCCCACCATGGCTCTCGCCCACCTCCAGTCGTCGTTGCCGGCCGTCCAGATGCTGGCGGCCCTCTTGGCGGCGTCGCTGGTCTACCTGGCGACGCGCCGGCTTCGCCGTCCCGACCTTCCGCTGCCTCCCGGCCCGCCCGGCCGCTTTCTGATCGGCAACTTCGGCCAGCTGAGCGCCGACCACCCCGAGCAGGACTACATGCGCTGGGGGAAAGAATACGGTAGGGAGAGCTGCCAAGGCTGGGCGGTGGGTGGCCGAGCTGACCCCCGCCAGACTCCGACGTCATCCACATCTCCGTCCTGGGCCAGCACATGATCTGCCTCAACTCCGCTGAGGCGGCCTCGGAGCTGCTCGACCGGCGGGGCGCCAACTACTGCGACCGGCCGCGGTTCACGTTGTTTGAAGTGTAGGTTGCGGTCTGCCTCGACGTCTTTCGGCACTGCTTTCCCGTTTCTGTCCTGCTTCTCCGGTTCCGACTTGGTCGTGTCTACCGTCTGTCCATGTCTCCCGCTGGCCGCTGACAGCCTAGAATGGGCTGGGGCCTCACGCTCACCTTCCTCCGCTGGGGCCCCCAGTTCAAGCTGCACCGCGGCCTCTTCCAGCAGACGTTTGCGCAGTCCCACGTCAAGATCTTCCGGCCCATGCAGCAGCACGAGGCCCGCAAGGCTGTGGCCGCCCTGCTCGACCGCCCCGACGCCTGGGAGGAGGCCACGCTGCTCATGGCCACCAGCATCATCTTCCGCATCGCCTTTGGCCGCGAGATTGCCGACGCCTCCTCGCCTTACTGCGCCATGGCGGCCGCGGCCAGCGACGCCACGACCGGCGGCGGCATTGCCGGCACCTCGCTGGTCGACGTGGTCCCGCTGGCGCGCTTCCTGCCGGACGGCCTGCACCGGTCGGCCGCGCTGCGCCACGCGCGCCGCAGCCGCGTGGCCATCCGCACCATCCACGACGCGCCGTGGGCCGACGCGCTGCGGGCCATGGAGGCCGGCACGGCGCCGCCGTCGTTTATGCGCACGCACTACGAGCGGCTGCACGGCCTGCACGGCCACTCGCTCGTGCTGACGGAGCGCGACATCAAGGGCGCCACGGGCGCCGTCTTCATCGCCGGCGGCAACTCCACCTGGGGCACCGTGCTGTCCAACCTGCTCTTCCTGGCCAAGCACCCCGACGCCCAGCGCGCCGTCTGCGAGGAGCTCGACGCCGTGCTCGACGGCGGCGCCCGGCTGCCCGTCTTTGACGACCGGCCCGCCCTCGGCCGCCTCGACCGCTTCATGCAGGAGGTGCTGCGCGTGCTGCCGCTGAACCCGCTTGTCATCCCGCACAAGAGCCTGCGTGCGGACGTGTTCCGCGGCATGCGCATCCCCGCCGGCTCCGTGGTCTTTGCCAACGCCGCGGCCATGGGCGTCGACCCGCGCGTCTACCGCGACCCCGGCCGCTTCGACCCCGACCGCTTCGCCCGCGGCGAGCCGTACCCGCCCGGCAACTTTGGCTTTGGCCGCCGCAAGTGTCCGGGCAACTTCTTGGCCATGGCCACGGTGTACATTTTTCTGTCCACCCTGCTCGCCGTCTTTGAAGTCGAAAAGGCCATGGGGCCGGACGGCCAGCCGATCGAGCCCGAGCCGGCTGTGGCCATCGGCCTAGGGGGGTGAGCTCTTTCTTTCTATTTTACTTTTTTTATACTCGCGCCTGGCCGCTACCTGGACATGCTCTCCTGCTGACGGCACAGACATCCGTCTCCCTTTGTGTGCAAGCTTCGCGTGCGCAACCCAGGACTAGCCAAGCTTCTGGCCGCGGAGAGGAGCCAAGCCCAGGCGAGTGGTGCTTGAAGCTGGACGCGGAAGGAGGTTGTCTGCTATGAACAGGATACATCAAACACAAAGTAGCCCATGACACGCCGGTAGAGATGAAGTGGATTCCCTTCGTTGTGCTCAATGAGAAAATAAGAAGCCGTGCAGCCGCTGTACGTGTAGTGCATGGCACACTGGATGCTATTCCCAGCCCCAGTCGTCCCATCGTTCCTGTCCTTGTGGCGCCCTGTCCGTCCCAACCGTCCTGCCGTCCTGCCGTCCTGTCCGCCGGCCAATGCAGCCCGTTTTCTGCTTTTGCCCTTTTGCTTTTTGCCTTTTTGCTTTGCCGCTGCTACGACTTGCTCTCGCCAGACGTGCTCTCGCCGGGCTGGTCCGCGCTCGGGCTGACCGTGTTCACTGCGCTGGCCACCGCGGGCATGTGGCCCATCAGCTGCTGCAGAAACTCGGACACCTCGCGCTCGGACTCGGCGTCCGGGACGGCCGGGCCCTGGCCGTCGAGGCGCTGCGGCCGCGTGTGCTTGCGCGCGCGCCGCCGCAGGTCGTCCAGGGTGGAGATGTCCAAGGCCCAGGCGACGCCGCCGGTCATCATGATGAAGAAGCTGACGACGTTGAGCGTCGCCAGGTGGAGGGCCTCGAGCGCGTACGTGGAGCCGCCCGCGACAGGCTCGGTGTCGGCGAGGGCGGCGGCGGCGCGCGTTCCCCGGGTCTCGGCCATGGCGATGCCGCCGCTCCGGTCGACGGTGCCGCCGCTCTGCTGGAAGAACTTGAGGCGCGCCTCGCGCTGCCGGCGCACGACGGAGCGGCGCGTGACGGCCGTGGACAGGACCAGAAAGGTGGCGCCGGCCGCGAAGAGGCCGAACTGGCCGAGCGCGCGGCGCGAAAAAAAAGAGCGGTCCTCGAGCGCGGCCGGTGCCGGTTCCAGCGGTGAAAGCGCGGCCGCCGCAATGGACGACGCTGCTGGTGCTGGTGCCGCCGCGTCGGTGGGTGGTGATGCCGAGGCCAAAGGCGGAGAGATCGGCGCGTCGGCCGGCGACGCCGTGCCCGGGGGCGGCAGCCCCAGCGCTTTGCTCAGGATCGACGCGAAGATCATGCTGGTCGACGCAGTGCCGGACAAGCCACGGGAGGCGGGAAGCGGTGGCACGGGTTGGCGCGGATGGAGCGAGAGGTGGAAACGAGGCGGCCGTCTCGATTCTCGCTTTTCGCTTTTCGCTTCGCTTTTCGCTTTTCGATTTTCTGCGGAGTAATACGTCGCAACGCTTGTTTTGCGGGGCTGACGGCGGATCCACTAAACACGGCAGCCAACGTTAGCCGCCGCTAAGCCGTACGGAGTAATACGGGATATTATCCGTGTTGTATTGCCTCTCTATGGACACTATGACTTACGGAGTGTGTCTCTACTCGCACTCATTCCATACTTTGTACACAAGTACGGGCTACGAGGAGACTACTCCGTGGGCTCTTTCAGACCCACTGCAACAACCTTGACAGACTTCTCATCCTGCTCAATGGCCTCAATGGCCTCAATGTCCAGCACGTCCGAGTGCTTCTCGCCAAACAGCTCGTCCATCTGCTCCAGGGTCTTTCCCTTGGTCTCGACCCAGTAGACAGCCTGGGTCTGCGTTAGTACGGAGATAACAAAGTCCGAAAAACATACAACGGAAGCCGGGCTGCCATACAATCAAGACGAGCACGATAATGTCCCAGGATGCATTGACCATGTACATCTTCCAGCCAATGTTGGCCAGGCCGATGGGCATGACGAAGACAAGCACGAAGCTGGCAGTCAGCACGCGGTCAGGCAAAGGCCACAAGAAAACAAAAAGACAAAGACTCACGCCAGCGCATTCAGCATGAAGCTCGAAAAGGCCAGGCCGTTGGCGCGGATGCTGTAGTTCATGACCTCGGGCGGATAGAGCAGCTGCAGCGGCGTCCAGGCGATGGAGTAGAAGCCCTGGAAGAGGAACATGACGGCCACGTTGCCGTAGACCAGACTCGTGGACGCGTGGTCGGGGTCGTCGCTGTACATCTTGGACAGGCCGCCGATGATGAAGAGGCAGGTCACGAGCAGCGACTGTGCGAGGAGAGCAGTGGGCTTGCGGCCCCAGCTGGCGACGAGATGGGTGCCGACCAGACAGCAGGCGAGGCACCAGACGTTGAGGACAATGTTCTAAGGGTTGGGGAATTCAATAAGAATGAAGACATTAAGAATGGGAGGAAGTAAGGAGGCAAGGAGGTGATCAGGAGGAAGGGAAGGGGGGAAGCAAGAGAGGAGGCATGTAAGAAAGCAAGTATTATAATGAAGAAAGCAAGCAAATGAAACGAGAAACGAAGCAGGGAGCAAACAGAAGAAACTGGAATACTGGGAGAACCCACTGCCTTGAGCTGCGCTACATAGTCGGTGATGCCCGCCGTGTCCAGCTCCGGACCCAGATAGTAGGACGCAATGATGTTGCCGACCATGCACGAGAAGGGCCCGACAGACATTCCGATGAGCAGACGTCGCCGTGCGGACGGCGTGCGCACAATCTCTTGCGGGCTCATCGTGCGGCCGTCCTTCTTCTCCCACGCGAGCGTGTCGACAATCTCCTTGTAGACGGCGACGGCGACGGGATCGAGCACGTCGCCGTGGGCGTTGGCCTGCGCAACCGACAGGCGCGCGGCCTCATAGTGGCCCTCGTGGACGAGCCAGCGCGGCGACTCGGGGCTGGCAGTCAGCGGAGAGAGGGGGAGGAGAGGAAGGACGAGTTCGGGAGGAGACCTCGGAGACTCACATAAACGGCAGGACGGCGATGCAGAGCAGCCCGACGCCCCAGGCGCGCCAGCGGCTCGAAAACGTCTCGCTGAGGTAGACGCCGCCGGCCACGCCCGAGACGGCCGAGCCGAAGCCCAGCACGATGCGCGCGACGACAAACATGGCAATGTTCTGGGCGGCCGTCTGCAGCAGGACGCCGAGAAGCGTGATGGCGGCCCCCCAGAAGATGGCGGGCCGCCGGCCGAGATGGTCGGCCATGACGCCGGCTACGAGCGGACCAAAGAAGCCGCCGATAAAGACGGACGCCGTGTTCAGGCCCGTGGTGGCGGCGTCGAGCGCAAAGTAGTCGGTGTAGGAGGGCAGGATGTTGAGGCCATTGAGCATGGAGCCATCGTAGCCACCGGTCTGGCGGTTAGAGCTCGTCGGGCCCAAGACGAAACAGACACGACAGACGTACCGCACTCTGCACCATGGAGCAGAGGAAAAGCAGGACGGACAGCGTCGTCGTGGACTCGGGCACGGCGGCCGGCAGCCACGTGGCGGTCGGTGTCTTCCGGAGCATGTCGAGGCAAGAGCGGAATGCGGTGGAGGGCACAGCCGGAAGCCGGAGACGGCCGGAGACAATACGGAAGGCCGGAGGGACCCGGAGCAAGCGGAGACGGGGCCGGAGGACGGAAGACCGACAAAGCGGAAGACAGGTATACAGAGGTCACCAACGCCCGTCACGCAGAGAGACCGTCCGACCCTGCCAAACATATCCGGCCGAAGACAGCCAAGATACCAAGATACGGACGCCAAGAAACACGGTCAAGATACGGACGGTTAGATTGGATGTCAGCGGCTTGACTTGCTGATAAGCTAAGCCGGAGTGCAACTTGCCGGTGCACCGCAGCATGCCGCAGCATGCAGCAGCATGCACCTCCGCACGATAAGCTAGTCGGCCAGCTGTGCTATCACGGCGCATCGCCGCCGGGCTCAACTTGCAAGTAGTCCGGATGTCGTTTCCTGGCCCGGCCGACACGCGGCTAGCCTACAGCGGAAGGTGCTGGACCGTGGAAGGAGTCCGGTCTGCCCGTCCTGCTATCTTGGTGTGCCACACCCGCGTGCGCTCGTAGCTGTATGCTGGCTTCAAGCCATAGAGATTGGAATTCGTGAACTCCTTTGATTTTCAGGAAAGGGGATGTAGCAGCCTACAATACGTCTATCCTCCCGAGTGCTCTTATTCACCAAAGCAGAGAGCGGCCGCCTCCGTCTATCAGTACAAGCCCGTCGACGCCATTTTGTGTAAGCCGACGATGCGCCCCGGCCGTCCGGCCGTCCGGCCACCGTCCGTCCAACCGCCCGGTTACCCAACCGCCGGCCCAACCGCCGTGCCCGACCGCCGTGCCCCAACGCCTGCCCGCTCACCCCTCAAAGACCTCGTGCTGCAGCTCCACGCCAAAGTCCTGGGCCATGACCTTCATGCGCGCCTCGACCTCGTCCTCGAGGCCGCCGCCGAGCCCGAGCCACTGCCGCACGCGATAAAAGTAAAAGAACACGTCCGACAGGGCCAGCACGGCGCGGAAGACGGCGTGGCGCCAGGCGCTGGCGGCGCGCGCGCGCCACGGCCGGTCGCGGTCCTCGACGAGGCTGGCGCTGGCCCAGAGGCCCATGCGCTTGACGCGGTTGACGGGGCTGCCGAAGCGCTGGTTGTTGCCCTGGACGATGCGCATGTTGCGGCCGAGGAAGATGAGCTCCTTGGGCAGGCGCTCCTCGTCGGCCAGGATGTCGCGGATGCCCTGCTTCATGCGCGCCTGCACGGCGTAGTGGCGCTCGGCGGGCGTCTTGCCGGCGTCGAGGTCCTCGCGCAGGCCGCGCCGCACGCTGTCGTGCGCGCCGCCGTAGGGCCGCATGAGCGTCGACGACGCGAACAGCTCGGGCGCCTCGATGCCCCAGGCGCGGCACGTCACGGCCACCGTCGCGTGGTCCATGGCCAGCAGCGCCTTCCAGAAGACGCTGTACTGGCGCCGGAAGGCCGGCGTCAGGTACACGTACAGCCCGTGGTCGATGAGCACCAGCTCCGCGCGGCCGTCGGCGCGCCGCCGCACAAACAGGTTGCCCGGGTGCGGGTCGCAGTGCACCACGCCCCAGCAGAAGATCTGCGCCGAGAAGAGGTCGACCATGGTCGCCATCACCTCGCCGCCGCGCAGCCCGAGCCCGCCCCGGCGCTGCGGCCCCTGCCACGCCGTCCGCTCCGGTTTCAGTTTCAGCGTCAGCGGCACGCCCGCGCCGCGCGGCGGCGCCCGCAGCTGTGCCCGCAGCGCCGCCATGTCCGGCGCGTCCAGCGGCGCCCCGTGGACGCCCGGCGATCCGCGGCCGTGGCCGCCGCGCCACGGCCGCGTCAGCGTCTCCTCGTCCCACAGCCGCACGCCCTCGATCCACTCCGTCGTCAGCACGCGCCGCGACGACAGCGCGCGGTCCACGGGCGGCACGTAGACGCGGTCCCGCAGCGCGGGCTCCGCGGCCACGAGGGCGCGCATGCGCTCCGAGTTGTCGGCCTCGTTGACAAAGTCGGTCTCCAGCATCAGCCGCTCGGCCACAAAGGGCACGAGCGACGCGATCGGCAGGTCGAACCAGTACGAATACGCCTTGGCCATGACGCTGTTCTGTTAGGGCTACCGGGCAGATCTTTTGGCAGGGCACAGACAGACGCAAAGCTCACCGGAACGACCACAGATCCCAGCCGATCTGCTTGGCAATCTCGGGCTTCTGGATCTTGATGGCCACCTCGCGGCCGTCGGCGAGCCGGGCCCAGTGCACCTGCGCCACCGAGGCGCTGGCGCGTGCCGTGCGCTCCATGACGCCCTTGCCGTCCGCGCCGGCAAAGCTGACGCCAAAGACGTCCTCGACCGAGCGGCCAAAGTCCTCGCGCACGACCTGCTCGACGGCCGCCCAGCTGTCCTGCGGCGCGTCGTCAAACATGCGCGCAAACATGCGCGCGAATTCCGGCGGCAGGATCGCGCTCTGCATGGCGATGGCCTGGCCGATCTTCAGGTAGAGGCCGCCGTTGTGCCGCAGCAGGTTGGACAGCCGCTCGGCGTTGCGCCGGTGCACATCCGCCACGTCGCCGGCCACGCCGATCACTGGCAACGGGTCCGGCCGGAAGTTGATCTTGTAGTCCAGCGCCGCCAGCAGGCCCGTGCCAAAGGTCCGCAGCGACCGTGCCATGCCGGACCCGTACACGCGCTGGTCTACGGCCCAGGCGCCGGTGCCGACGGCGGCCAGCACCACAAGCCGGCGTCCCCAGCGGCGCGTCCGCGCAAAGTCGCGGACCGGGCGCGGTGCCCCGAGATCCGCCGGCGACGGGGGCCGCATCGGCCGGAACGGGCCCCCGCTCGTCTGCACGCACCGCCGCTGGCCAGAGCCCGGCAGACGTGCTGGCCGTGCTGCTGCCGCCGTCATGGTCGCCGCGCGCGGCGAGGCCGTGATTGATGAGTAAGCCGATGAGTAAGCCAATGGGCGGTACATGGCTGCGCCGGGCGGCGCAGGGAGCACGGGAGCGACGCGCAAAGGAGTGCCGGGGCGAAGCCGACGGGATGTGGGGAAGAGGGCAACAGAGCAGGGCTGCGTTGCAGCATAGACGGGGAGGTGGCTGAGGAATACTTTGTAAGCTCCCTGGATTCCTGGAATCGATGACGGAAAATGTCACGCGAGACAGTCGGCGTCGGGACAAAGACGGGAGCAGGCTTCGGGGCCGATAGGGCCGTCTTACAGTGGGTCTCGGCGGTGGAGTTAGCGGACTGCACTAAAGCGCTGTAAGTCTGTCACTGTACTCAGTTCTTGATATTCTTGTATTATCTCTTATCGTATTCTCTTGATCATTCTCTTGTATTATCTTTTGATTCTCTTGATTCTTCCTCGTATTATCTTGTGTTATTCTCTTTAGTAAACGTGAACCGCCACTTCATGCGCTCGTGCTATCCTGATGCACAGCTGAGCAAGGATAGGATGGCGACGGGCTATGCTGTCACGAGGCGCAGTTCGACATAGTGCACAGGTGCGACGTCATAGGCGCTGGGCCAGGCGGCGTCATATTAGTCAGCGACATCGAACATGGCCACGCCGTCGTACCGTACGGCAACGAGCACGGCTGTGACCGTCGAGTCGATGCGCAGTACCTTGGCAAGTAAGATGCTACGCACGACCATCCTTCTCGCAGCCAAGCAGACCAGCCGGATGCTCGCCAGGAGGCCGCGCAGCTGACAGCCAGTCGCCGCCCGGAAGAGACGTCAGCAGCTGCACAGCAACGCAGCAGTGGCCAACCGGCTGCCACAGACCCTCTGCCAGCTATGCAGCCGTAGCCATGCGTCACCATGCAGTTAGCAGCCATGCAGAGCAGAGTGCAGAGTGCAGAGCGTCGCAGTGCAGCAGTGCAGCCATGCAGCATGCAACCAGATGACGACAGACGAACCGCTGTCTCTGCGCCGTGGTGGCATCCGGCAGTCTGCCTGGTCTTCCTGCCTGCCGCCTGCCGCCTGCCGCCTGCCGCCTGCCGCCTGCCGCCTGCCGCCTGCCGCCTGCCGCCTGCCGCCTGCCGCCTGCCGCCTGCCGCCTGCCGCCTGCCGCCTGCCGCCCGCCTGTCTGCCTGTCTGCGAGACCGGTTGCGGCCTGCGTCGTTCAAGCACCTCCGGCACATCGCGATATCGCACCGCCGCTGCGCCGCAGCCACACACATGACCGGCAAGCCACCGCACAGCCTGCGCCGCACTGCCGGACGCACTGGCCACCCTGACCCCATCGCCCCTTCCGTCCCGTCGCCGGCCCTCCCAATACGGAGTATTACGCGCCGTTGGCCCAACCCCTCCCCCACCTGCCGAACGCAAAATTCACACACAACCTCACGTGCAGCCTGACGGTAAATCCTGCCCGCACCTGCCCAATCCGACTGCGCAGTCCACCTGCCGTCCCGCTCCTTCCCATTTCTTTCCGGCGTCCCGCCTTCCGGCTCCTCTGCCCTTTCCCTTCTTCCCTCATCGCGCCCTTTTCTGCTGCTCCTCTGCATTTCTGCGCAGTTTTGCCCTCACTTTCTGCTGCGGCCATCGTCGTCGCTGCGCCGCCTCTTTGCTTCTGTTTCTGCTTCGCCGGCCTCGCGACCGCCATTACCCGGCTGGCGCGCCATGGACACGCGCTTCCGCTATGCGCCGCCCGCTCCGGGCAGGCGATCGCCGCTGACCAATCCGGCCCGCGCTTCCGTGCCCGTCGGCGTCGGCAGCGGCTATCCGTCCGGCTATGTTGCCGATCCGCACGCTCCCCGCTACGAGGACCCCATCACGCCGCGCAGCCAGACCACCACCGACTTCCGCAACGCGCCCGCCGTGCCCACGCCGCCGCATCTGCCGCCGTCACACGCCGCGCTGCCGGCCCAGCACGGCCACGCGCACTCCCTCCAGCAGTCCCACGTCCCGACGCACCACCACGCGCACCCGACCGCCACCACGCGCACCTACGCCGTGGCCAGCGACGGACTCGCCCGCAGCACCAGCACCCGCGAGTCCGCCCGTCCGCCCGTGGCCGATCCGCCACCCAAGCGGCCCATTATCGTCACCACCACCACCGGCTCTGCCGCCTCTGGCCCCTCTGGCTCCAGCTCCCACCGGCCGCCACTGTCCCCGACACGTGCCGACCACTACCGCCCGCCCGACGACCTGGCGTCCCGAACGGCCTCCGTCCGCGACGACGCCAGCTACTACACCCTCCCGGCCTCGTCCTCCAGCGTGCATTCGCGCGGCTCGCGGTACTCGTACGGCTCCGTGCCCATGAGCCTGAGTGCGACCATTGACAACGACGAGCTGCAGCGCCTGCGCGATCGCCACGAGCCGTCCCATCTCCGCGGCCGCCTCGACCCCTACACCCGCGGCCGTCCGATGTCGGCCTACGGCTGCAGCCAGCACCCCGCTGTCCACAACCTCGGCCCGTCGGCCACTGGCAGCTCGATGGCCCCGCCGGCGAGCTCGCACTCCACCTCGCACTCTACCGCGCATGCCGGCTCCCATTCTGGCTCCCACGCCACAGCTATGGCAGACGAGGGCTTCGAGTACACCAAGCCGAGCGACCTGGCCCTCTACGACCTGAGCCACAGCGGCGCGCGACGTGACCGCCGCGAAAGCTTTGACGGCGGCTACTACCGTCCCACCGTGAGCCTCACCACCGATGTCAACCGCCCTTTTGGCGTCGAGACCGGCACTCGCCGCACGGGCGGTGCAAGCGGGCCGCCGCCCACAACCTGGGCTTTCGACAAGATGAACCGCAGCCTCGCAGCCGGTGCTGCGCCGACGCAGTACGGCAAAGCGGGCGGCGCGCCGCATTCGCGCAACTCGTCACGCCAGCGGCCCTCGTCCCTGTATGAGCGCGTGGATGACTGGGACGTGCGCGACCGCGAGCGTGACCGGATTCGCGGTCATGACTACAAGCAAGACAAAGGGCCGACCCGGGATCGGGAACGGGACCGCCCGCGCGAGTACTATGCGGATGGATCTCTGTCCAACCGTGAACTCGGAGTCGTTGCCACTGGCCGCGACCGCCAGAAGAGCCGCTCGGAAGCCATTTACTACGACGACCGTCTAGATCCTCGCTACGATGCGGATGATCGGTACAATGGCACCTATCGCGACGGCATCCGAGGCCGTGAACTAGCCCGTATTGCTACTGAGCCGCTCAAGGTCAAGCGGAGAAGCTCTGACGACGACATGTATGTCCACCATCCGCTGGATGGCATGCACCATTGGGACGAAGACGACCGCACGCGGACCAACCCCAAGGACCGCGTCAAGGACCGGGAGCGCGAGCGGGAACGAGAAAAGGACCGCGAGCGTCAGACCCGCGTGGGCGAGCGGGACCGTCCACGAGAGCGGGACCGGGAGTGGGAGCGGGAGCAGGAGCGAGGGCCCGAGCGAGAGCGTAAGCAAGACCGCGACCGCTCGCGCGATGTGCGTGACTACGGCCACGACCGCGAACGGGCTGGCGATCGCGAGTACCGGAGCGGCCGGCGAGCCGAGGACGATGAGGTTGCGAGCGCAAAGCCTCGCGACAAGGCGGCCGCGCTTGCGGCGGGCCTGGGCGCTGCCGCGGCACTCGCCGGCTCGGCGGCGGCTTCTGCCCGAAAAGACGCAAAGGAGAGGCCGCGCTCGCGCCGCGAGTCGGACGCCAGCGAGCACGAGGCAGACTGCGACCGAGAGAAGCGTCGCTCCAAGGCGGCCAAGTCGGCTGCCGACTCCGCAGCCGCCCACGGGTCGTCGGATGAGGCGACTGCGCGCACGCCGTCGACGTCGGACAGCGAGTCCAACGACAAGCCCTTGGGCACGCGGGCGCGTCGGAGAGCGGCGCCTGATTTCCGGCCGAGGGACACGGAGGATCTCAAAGCGCTCAAGGCCGAGCTTGCCGCTATGGACTCGGGTGGCGAGAACGAAGCCAAGCGATCGAGTGACAGGCTGGCCAAGGACGAGAAGGCGGACAGGGGAGACAACGACAGGGGAGACAAGGACAAGGCCAAGGACAAGGGGGAAAAGGACAGGGCCGACAACAAGGCCGACAAGGCCGACAAGGCCGACAAGGCCGAGAAGTCAGAAAAGTCGGAGCGGAACGGAAAGACCGACGTGCCGTCCCCGGGAGTGATGACGCCGCCGTCGACGCAGTCTTCGCGGTCTGCGTCACCGATGTCGCGGGCTGGCGATACCGGGCCGTCCCGGGCGCGCGGAAAAGAGCGAGACGCGGACAAGGGCGACCGACGGGAGCGGGGAGCGGATGCGGCGTCGGACAAGGAGCCGCGCGGACGGGACGCGTCGGTGGCGCCGTCCAAGGACTTGGCGGTGCGCCTGGTGTCGCCCCCGCGCGACAAGGACGACAAGCGGCCGCTCAAGGGCATCCTCAAGGCGCCGAGCACCAAGTTCCCGGAAGACCTCAACCCGGTGCGCGAGGGCGTGGCGCCGCACAAGGACGACAAGACGAAGCAGGACGTGCCGTCGGGCGCGCGCTGGACCAAGATCAGCCGCGCGCTGGTCAACCCGGAGGCGCTGACGATCGGCAAGGAGCGCTTCGAGGTGCGCGACGACGTGGTCATTGTGCTGCGCGTGCTGAGCCGCGAGGAGATTGAGGCCTACACTGTGGCGACGGCGCAGCTGAGAGGTAGGTCGCCACGTTGCTCTACCGCGTCGTCCCCTCTACCGATGCTAACCAGCAGAAAACCGCCAAAAAAGCGCCGAGGCCGAGCGCCACGACGACTGGGACGAGGACCGGCACCGGACACGGCGGGACCGCGAGCACCACCGCGAGCGCGAGGGCGCGCTGGACGAGCACCGCGGGGCGATGGTGCTGAGCGACCGCGACGCGGAGCGGGATTGGGAGCGAGAGCGCGACTGGGAGCGCGAACGAGAGCGCGAACGGCCGGCGCGCAGCCACCAGCCGCGGCACGCGTCCGAGTCGTACGCGAGCACCTACGACAGCCGCAGCGAGGCGGACTACTACGGCGGACACGGACACCGGCGGTGAGCGTCGGTGAGCGTCGATGATGGCGTCGGTGATGGCGTCGGTGATGGCGTCAGTGATGGCGTCAGTGAATGAGTGCTTTGCCTACTTGTGCTTCGGGGTCATCTTGGGCGAGGAGCGGGAGTCAACTTTGCTGCTGAATTTGTCTTTGATTCTGGCTCTCGCTCTGCGGAGTATTGCGTGTTTCTTCTATTTGCTACAAAGTATGCGCACGACTGATGACTACTGGCCGCGACGAAACGGCCAGGCTATGGATACGAATTATGTTGGATACGACTGCGTTGCGTTTGCTTTATGCCAAGCCACTGGAGTTTGTCTTTGGGAGCACCAGGCAGGACCGGTCATGACAGGTCAGGACCTCGAAAGGAAGCCCGGCGATACATAGGGCCGCTGGGCTTGGACGGCTTGCTTTGGTAGCGACTTTCTGTACGGAGTAGAGTACGAATACGAGACTGCAAATGCACTGTGCTGTCGTTCTTCAGCCTTGCTTACGTAATGCGACAAGCTTACTTGACTTCACTCTACGCTTCCGCTTCACGCTTCCACTTCACGCTTCCGCTTCGCTTCACGGCTGACTGTTGATTCTCTGTCGCCTACTTCTTGCCCTTGCCGCCGCCGGCCTTTTTCCCCGACGCCGGGCCGCCGCCCTTTTTCCCCGACGCCGGGCCGCCGCCCCGGCCAGCCTTGCCACCGCCGCCCAGTCCGCCGGCCATCATCAGCGTCATCTTGCCGACGGGCACGCAGTTGGCGGCCTCCTCCATCTTGAGGGCGCGGATCAGCTCGGCCTCGCGCGGCCACATGCGCTCCGGGTCCTGGGCGGCGTCGTCCATGACGGCCTTGTTGCCGGCGCGCCCGGCGTCGCCGGCCTGGCGCCAGCGCTCGAGCACGTCGCGCATGGCGCGGCCCTTCTTGGTCGGGCCGGGCTGGATCTTGACCTTGTACTTGAGCCGGGCCAGCGCGCTCCAGGGCGCGCACACGGGCACGGCCTCGAGGATGTCGTCGCCGGGCGCCGGCCGGCCGACGAGCGTCGCCAGCAGCGACAGGTCGGCGTCGGCGTCAGCGTCGGCACCGTCGCCCCCGGCATCCCCGGCATCCCCGGCATCCCCCCCCTCGCCACCGCCGTCCGCCTGCAGCCTCGCCTGCCGCGCTGCCTCGTACGCGCGCGTCGTCGCGCGCTGGCGCTCCCGCTGCGCGCGCCGCCGCTCCTCGTAGGCCGCCAGCTCGGCCTCCTTCTGCGCCCGCGCCCGCGCCTTGGCCTCGGCCTTTTCGCGCCCGGCCGCGATGCCGATCAGCAGCTCCGCCCGCGCCCGGTCCTCCGCGTCCTGGTCCTTGTACTTGGCCAGCTTCTTGGCCTTGGCCTTTTGCCCGCGCTTGCCGCCCGCGCCCAGCGCCGTCGGCGCCGTCGATACGCGCGACGCCGGCGAGCTGGCCCGGCCGCCCTGGCGTGCGCGCTGCTTGGCTTCGTCGCCATCCGGGCCTGCGGCTGTAGGTTCGGCCTCGGCCTCTTTGTGTTCTGCAGCTTCTGCTTCTGCTTCTGCAGCTTTTGCTTCTGCTTCTGCAGCTTCTGTTTCTGCGGCTTCTGCGGCTTCTGCGGCTTCTGGCTCAGCCTCGACCTCATCGGCCTCCGCCTCCGTCTCAGCCTCTGGCTCAGCCTCTGCCTCGGCCTTGACCTCGTCGGCCTCCGCATCGGCCTCCGCGTCGGCCTCCGCGTCCACCTCCGCCTCCGCCTCTCCCCCCGCCTCCGCCTCTCCCTCCGCCTCCGCCTCCACGCGCGCCCTCCCAACCTTGAACAATAGCCCGAACCCCAAAATGCGCTGCGGCGGCGGCAGATGGTTCTTCTCGCCGCGCACGTCAAACTCGCCCGGCGGCAGCACGTCGCCGCCGGGCGCGGTCTTGCCGACCTGGCTGGCCGGCACCCAATACGCGCCGAGGCCGGCCTTGTTGTCCCAGGCCTCGGAGGCGCACACGGCGAGGGTGCCGGCCTGGGCGAGCGTGGCTGGCGGGATGGGCGCGTCCGGCGCCGCGTCGGCGCGGTTCTTGACCACGACGATGCCGGGCGCGCCGCGGATGTCGGCGTGCACGTAGACGTCGGCGCGGCCGAGGTAGCGGCGGTACACGAGCTCGCACTGCTGCGGCTCGCGCGCGGCCAGCACGAGGTAGTTGTCGGACGACACGAACCAGAGGAACCGCTCGAACCACATGGGCCGCCGGATCCGCGGCGGCGCCACGCGGCCGCCCTTTTGCACGCGCCGCAGCTCCTCGGCCACCTTCTTCTCGGCGTTGCGCAGCGCCAGCGCCGTCACCTCCTTGGTCTTGACCTCCTTGGCCGCCGCCTCGCGCCGCTGCTCGTAGTACGCCCGCGCGTTGCTCCACGCCGACAGCCCCAGCTGCACCTCCACGTCGAGCACCTCGCCGTCGTCGCCGTCGCCGTCGCCGTCGCCGTCGCCGTCGTCGTAGCCCTCGTCGTCCAGCTCGCCCGCCGGCTCCAGCCCGAGCTGCAGCGTGATGACGCCCTCGCCCAGCCGCAGCGGCAGCCGGATCAGCGCCGCCACCGGGTTGCTCTCGGCGCTGTTCTCGATCAGCCGCGCCAGGTCCTCCCAGTCGATGCCCGCCCGCATCTGCTCGTTGACCGCGTCAATGGCCGCCTGCACCCACTCCTGGTTGGCCTCGATGGCCGCCGCCTTGCGCGTGTTGCGCTCCTGCATCTCCTGCAGCGTCATGATGCGCAGCGCCTGGTCGCGCTTCGTCGCCTCGAGCTTCTTGGACGCCACCGACTCCTGCTGGTGCAGCTGCCGGTCGGCCTTGGAGCCCTGCAGGTGCGCGTAGAACTCGTCCGCCGCCTTGTTGAAGCTGTCGTACGCCAGCACCACGTACTTGGGGTCCGCCGCAAACTGCTGCGGCTGGAACGGGTGGAAGTCGACAAAGTCCAGGTTCTGGTGGGGTTTTGCGGCTGTTGCTGTTGCTGTTGCTGTTGCTGTTGCTGTTGCTGTTGCTGCTGCTGCTGTTGCTGTTGCTGCTGCTGCTGTTGCTGTTGCTGCTGCTGTTGCCCCTGCTTCTGTCGCTTCTGTCGCTTCTGCTGCCGGCGCTGCCGTCTCCGCCTCCGCTGCCGCCTCCGCCTCCGCCTTCTTCACGGCAATAATGTATCCCTGGCTGCCCACCGCCGTGAGGCCCTCGGCCAGCGCTCGGGCTGCCTCCAGCGCCCGGAACAGCGCCTCGAAGCGCGCCTCGTCGGCGAGGACGTCGGCCGCCGTCGTGCGGCCGGCCGTGGCCGCCGTCTCGAAGCCGGTCGCCAAGAAGGCGTGGTCGACCAGCACCTGCGTCAGGTCGGTGAAGGCGAGCGCCAGGAGGCGGCTGAGGCTCTTGGCCTTGGCCTTTTTCCGCGCCGCCGCCGCCGTCGGCGCCGCCGCCGCTGCCTCGGCCGACACGGCCGCCGCCAGCGCGGCGCGCACGGCGTCGCGGGCCAGCGGCGCCGTGCCGGCCACGTTGCGCTTGGAGGCGAGCGCGTACGTGCTGCCGACGCTGAGCGTGGCGTCGAGGCTGGCGCTGCGAAAGGCCGCCACCGTGCGCTGCAGCGCCAGCACCTTGGCGGCGCCGTCGGTCAGCACGACGTTGCCGGCCGCGAAGAACTCGAGGTAGAGCCGCAGCTGCCCGTCCGTGAAGCGCAGCTCCACGATGCGGTCCGTGCCGACCTGCGCCACCGCCGTGACGTGCCGCCCGTTGAGCAGCGTGCGCAGCCGCGCCACGAACGCCGACGGCCCGGCCGCCGCGCTGGCCGCGCTGCCGCCCCGCGTCGTCGCCGACGCCCGCGCGTCGTACGCCGTCAGGTGGCACCGGAAGCCCGAGTCCACCACCAGCTGGTGCTTGTCCTGGCCGCGCGAGAAGCGCAGCAGCAGCGCCCGCGACGTCGACGCCGCCGACGCCGCCGACGGCGGCACGAGGTCGTACACATTGGTCAGGCGCGTGCCGGCGAGCGTCGCGTTCAGCTCGTGGCTGATGGCCTGCAAAGCGTTAGCAGCAGCGGGCACCCGCGGCAGCGCCGTGCACGTACCCGGACGTCGAGAGAAGAGAAGCGCTGCTTCATCGTGGCTGCTTGGCTGCTCGGCTGCGTGAAGAGGAATGGAAGCCGCTCTGCAGAGTCGGCCGCAGCAAATCACGTTATCGCCGCCGATGCACCTGCGCTTGACGCGGGGCACATTAGTCAGCGAGCCGCTTGCCCGTCGAGTCACGCGGAGAGATCGGCTTTGTCAGTACATTCCACACGGAATCTTCCACACGGAATCTTCCACACGGAATCATTCCGCACGTCCACAGAGATCATCCATTGAACCGCCCATTACAACTATCCCGGAGACCGTTGCGTCCGCAAGCTCCATCCTTTTGCCCTTTGCCGTTTGCCCGCCCTTTGCACCCTTCGTGCCCGTGAAAGTAAAACGGAAGAGGCAAAGCACAACACTATTACCAAGAGAAAACAACAAATAAACAAATAAAACAAATAAACAAATAAAACAAATAAACAAATAAAACAAATAAACAAATAAAACACATCAAACACATCAAACACATGCCCAGAACACAGGACCCATGGCCACAACACGGTACCAAGCACCAGAAAAGAAAACAGCAACAGTAGACAGAAAGAGGCGACACATAAAAGCGCCCAGCGCCTTGAGGCGTCCGTCCTGCTTTCGCACGCTTGGGTATGAACAAGGAAGAGTCGACTGAAATCAACCCAATGAACAACGGGAACCAATCGAGAAAGCATCGAGAACATGCGAGAAACCAGAGCACAGCGCCTGAGCCACGCCCTACGTCCGGCTGAGCTGCCGCAGCCCCATGTCCCGCTCGAGCGCCTGCCACATCCTCTTGCCCATGCGCATTTCGTAGTGCGGCGCTTCGTCGCTGACCTCCCGCATCGCCGCCAAAATGCTGCCGCACGTCTTGCCGCGGTACGTGTCCACTGCGCTGTCAGTCCTGTCGCCGCACGCCGGGGATCGCTGTACTCACAGGCCTTTTGCAGAAAGATGCGCCGCCCCGCAAACGCCCGGCTCTGCAGCCACGCCATCCGGCACCCGAGGTCGTTGAGCCGCACCTGCTTGCGCCGCAGGCCCTTGCGCATCCGCGGCACCGCCACCTCCGTCTCCACGCCGCCCTCGTCCGCCGGCGCCGCCACCATCATGCTGCCGCTGCCGCTGCCCGCCGCCAGCGCCCGCGCCCGCCGCCACCGCCACCGCGCCCCCGCACGCCCGCCGCTGGCCTCCACCTCGTCGCCGCTGTCGCCGCCGTGCTCGTCCACGTCGTCCGCGTCGTCCGCGAAGAACCGCCGCCCCGTCGGGCTCGGCGGCGGGCTCTCCATCTCGATCGGGAAGAACGAGCCCGGACACACCGCGTTGGACCGCCGGAACGAGTCGGGAATCTCGCTCGTGTCCACCGTGTTGAGCGTCACCCGCACGCGCAGCCGCGCCCCGCGGTCCTCCACCAGCACAAACTTGCGCTTCTTCGCCTCCGCCAGGCTGGGGAACAGCCCGTCCGGCTGCGGCACCACCTTTTTTGTCGCCGACCCCGCGCCCGCGCCGCCGCCGCCGCCGCTGTGCGCAACAGCCACCGACGACAGCGCCGGCATCGGGTGTGGCGCGCCGCTGGGATACCCGTCGTACGAGTGGAACACGTGGACCGGCCGGCTGTCCTGCACGGCAGCAGCCGTCAGCCCCAGGCCCGCGCGGCCAGCATGGTGCGGGCCATCGTCGACAAACGAGTCGCCGCTCGCGCCTAAAACTCGCAGAGACGTTAGCAAAAGACAGGCATGGCGGTGGGTGCGGTGCGGCAGCGACAGGGGCCGAAAAGACGACGGTAGCAGAGGACGGCTCCGAGGGTGTGAGGCAGACAGGTGCTGAGACGTGCAACCCTGCGCAAGGTCACGTCGGGACGGCAGGGAACAGGAGATGGATGGCCGGGATAATGGGCCCAGGACGAAAATAAGGCTGGCATGGGGGTGGGAGGGGGGGACGGGAAGAGAGGCGGGAGTGAGGCTTGGTGGACGCATGCTGGGTGGGTAGACCGGACCAGGGGCCGCCTTCTCCATGCAAGGATTCAGCATGTCGGGCCAGAACGGGGCGGAGTCGTGCGTGAAGAGGCCGCATAATAGCTCGTCTTCCACATCAGGCCAGAGACCCGAGAAGGATGCAACGGCACACATCAGCCATCGGCTGCTACGCCGCTTGGCCGCCGCGCGCAGAGACATGTCTGCGGCCACTCCTCGACTTGCCGGCCCCTCTGCCGCCTGCCCTCTTGCATTTGCACACTTGCATGTTTCTCTTGCGCTGGGCCAATATTCTGGTTTGTTCTCTGTTGCGTTTATACAAAACGGGGCCTGCCTCGTTTCAAAACGACGAGTGTCAAGGGGGGCAAGTGAAGGGAAAATGGTTCAACAGAACAAAACGCGAAACAACGCAGCAAGCAAGAAGAAGCAAGAGCAAGAAGCAGACAAGCAAAAGTAAACCATGTGCAACTCCTATGCCTGGACCGCGCTGACCCGTTCCGGCTCTACTCCGTATGCCCCCGACCCCATGCTCCCCGGCTCCAGGTAGCAACAAAGCAGACAAAGTAATACACCAACATAAGCCAGTGACCAGCGGTCATCCCTGCTCACACAAAATGGGCTGATACTGTGTCGGGAGCAGAGAAACGAAGAAACAAGAGCAAGACGAGCGCAACACTCTGTGCAACGACAGGACAGCGGAAAACGATGAGGTGAAGTACAGTTGACAACACTCCGCAGCGAAATGGCATCCACTGCGAAGCCTTATATATAAAGCATAGGAGTATACATACATTGCGGTCCATTCTGGTCGCCAATCTAGGCGCCAAAACAATATCTTTGCTGGGGGAAGAAACATGCGCCTACGGAAGAACGTGTATCATCCGGGTAAGAGAAATGCGCACCGCCGGAATCAAATCAAGGAATCGCACATTTTTGCGAGCCGGAACCAAGCGTACCAAAATGAAAACCCAAACCGTACCTAGAAGAGAAAGCCGGAACAGAGAAGAGGAGAAAGTGGGACAAGGCAAGAGAATGGAAACAGAAAGCGAAGAGCAGACAGAAGAGCAAAGAAAGACGAAAGACGAAAAAAAAAGGCAAGACGAAACCGGGCGTACCCCGAAGACCGAAGAAAACACTGAAAATACGCATGTATAAATGGCAGTCTTTGGTATCAAAAACGTCGTGCTGGGGGGGTTTCATGAAACAAAGAAGAGCGTTTGTAGATGGGCAAACGAAAAAGAAGCGACGCAGAAAAGGGCAGTGTCAGGTGTGTGGAGCACGTCGTCTTCACATCTGATGGAACATACCAACATCGTCTCCGTGGGCACCTCCGTCGTTGTGGTGGTGCAGCGACATGCTCGGCATCGGCTTCGACATGGAGCCCACCGCACTCGGCAGCGTAGCCCCCATGTGCGCCGGCGACGGGTGCCCGGGCGTCGCCATGCCCGCCACCGCGTTCGCGCTCGCCGACTTGCGCGATCCCATCTTGGCCATGCGCCGCACCCGACGACTCCGCAGACGCGGGTCCTGGTTGCTGTTGCGCCAGCTGTCCACGGCCCGCTGGATGAGCCCGCGCTTGCCGCGCAGAGGCGGGTTGAGCTGCGCCAGCGCCCAGCCCACAGTGTTGCATTCGCTCTCGTACTGCAGCCGGTTGCCGCGGTACTGCTCGCGCGGACAGCAGGCCCGCGGGTACACGCAGTTCTCCTGTTTGAATTCCGGCGACAGCTCCTCCGTCGACACCGACTCCACGTCGCACCGGATCGTGTACTCCATCTTGACGCGGTCGCGCGAGTACTCAAACGCAATCCACTGCACGCCGTTCTGGTCTTGGCGCACCACCAGCGGCGTCGTCGCCGGAATCGGGCCCGGCGCCGCATTCGGATTGACGACCGAACCGCTCGAGCTGCCTGCTTGCGACGCCGACATGGGGCTGCCATTCTGCTGCGACGGGTGCGCGTGTTGTGGGTGGTGCTGCGCGTGCTGGTGCTGGTGCTGCGGATGCTGCGGATGCTGGTGGTGCGGGTGCTGCGCGTGCTGGTGTTGCGGCACGCCCTGGGGCATTCCCTGCTGCTGGTACGACTGCATGCTCTGCGCCTGCATCTGCGACATGCCCTGTGGCGGGACCTGGCCGCTCGAGAGCGGTGACGGGGCTGTCGGCGGCGTCGGACGCGAGAGCTGGGGTGTTAAGCTCGGGATCTCCATCTTTGCGTGGCGGGGACTGCCCACCATGGACGGGCTATGCTGGCTTGCGTGGTGTGCCATCTGGTGCTGGACGGGCGACGGCGCGCCGTGCGACATCATCATGCTCGGCTGCGACGCCATGGACTGGTGGTGCTGCGGCGCATGCTGCGCGTAGGGCGACGCCGATGCCGGCGGCAGTGACTGGTATTGCTGCTGTCCGTAGTATATTGGCTGCTGGTGGAGCTGCGGCGGTGGCTGGCCGTACATGCCGCGTTGCTGGTCATGGCCCGTTGCCGATCCCACCGATGCAGGCGAGTTGGACTGAGGCGTATGATAGGAGGACATGGGCGGATAGGGCGGTCGGGACATCTGTGTGGCCATCATCTCTGCTCGGGTGGCGGTTAGTCTCTTGCCTGGCGCAAAGCGCATCGCATGCACACGATCCACGACGAACCTGCTGAGGGATACCCGCTGGTAGGGGCGGGCGTATTGTACGGACTGGGCTGGTAGTTGTAGAGGTCCGGGGCGTGCTGGCCACTGCCGGTCTGCGTCTGTTGCTGGTAGACGGAGGTGAGCTGATGCGATGGGTAGGGTGGCGGCTGGTGCTGCGACTGCTGCGGAGGCGTCTGTGATTGGTGCTGGTGCGGGTGCTGCTGCTGATGGACTATGCTGGGAGGCCGGGACTGGTGCTGCTGTTGTATATGCGGTGCCGGACCCTGGCTCTGGTGGTGCTGCTGGTGGCTATGGGGCTGCATAAAGAAAGAACCTTGTCAGCGAGAGAGCGTGGGAAGATGGCGAGTGGTCGAAGAATAAACAAAATAAAACTCCAGCCGGCCGGGTAGAAAAAGAGCGAGGTGCGCGGGAAGCCACGGTTCAAGGGGGAAAGCTGCAGGACAAACATCTGCCAGAGTAGCAGAGGGAGAGGAAGAGTGCCCCAATGTATTAATTATATCTCGATACACTGTATGCAACCAGGGGTAGAAGGCTAGTGTTTTGGAAAAAATAAAGGGCAAAGCATAGACCAGACCAGGAAAACCGGGCTAGACCAGGTCTTAATCGCAGTGCTATGGCGAGGGCAATAGGGGGAGGCCGTTGATCTGCACTCTGTGCTCGCGCAAGGACACGAGGCCAATCGCGCCGTGCGCACAATGTCGAATGTCGGGATGGACACAACAGCTTCACTGGAAGCCAGTCCTTTACACGTGGCAGTCGGCATCCAATACTGTGCATCTCTGGCCGCGTCGTCTGACTTGGACGCGTGGGGTGGCCGCGAGGAACCGTGTCGGGACCGCGGCCATATTCCGTACTCGTAGGACAAGAAGATGGCAAGCAGGGGTCGAGCAAACAAACGACGATAGGGGCGGCAGCTAAGAACAAGGACACGAGGGGGAGACGACTAACCCAGGCAAGCGAGGCGAGATCGAGATTGGAGAGCGCAAATGGCAGGGTAGCTGACTAGGCAGGGGTTCGTCGAGCATCCAAGATCAACGGGAGGCAAAACGGAACGACCGACGCAGATCGAAGAGAGCCCCGAGAAAGGGGAGAATAGGAGGCCAGAGGCAGGAGGCCGCAAGGCGAGGCAAAGAGGCGCAGAGGCAAAGAGGCAAATGGAGCACGAGAGGCGGTCGTAAGAGAGAGAGGGAAAAGAATGGGAGGCTCGGCGTTCAGCACGTACAGAGTATGGTACATAGTACGACGGCTTGTGGGGGTGAGGAGTGGGAGGAGGGCAGGGTTCTTAAGTAGGTCAAAGAGCAAAGCAGGGCTTGCGAGAATAAAGACGCCGTATTGCGTACTGCGTAGTCGAGATGTCTGGAGCACCGCTTAGGCTTGAGGGGAATTGCTTTTTCGTCCTGTGCTCCTCTCTCCTAATGGTTTGCAGTTTCGAGCTCGCGGCCAAAAAGGAAAGTGGAGAGCACACAAGTGGCGGCAGTGACAACAGCAACACAGCATGAATTTCATGGAGATGAGAGGCAAGGGTCAAGGATGTATGTACGAGTACTCGCAGCCGTTCGAATAGGGGTGAGCAAGACGAGGAGGGGCAGAGCAGAAGCCCGCGAGAGGTCGGAGCAAGTGCGAAAAGTACATCAAGTCGACTTGACCTTGGAGAGCGACCAATGGGTTGGCACGTTGGGAGAACCCACCCGGATCCAATGGACGCTGGGACAGGGGGTGACGGAGACAGGGAACGAGAGGCTAGTAGGGGTTTCGAAAAAATGGATCAATGACCACCACTGGGTGTTCCCACCCCCCCTCCTAATCACGGCGGTGTGTGAGAGCGCGACCGCATCTCGGACCTTGTCCACAGGGCCAGAGGGGAGCCCTGTTCGCCCCATCGACGCGCAACAGGGAATGCGGATGGCGGTTGCGCAGGGTTTGGTGCTGCCCACCTGTCTCAGGTACTGCCCACCTGTCTCAGGTACATGCGCCTTTGCCCTTTGTACACGTATTGTACGCAGCGCCGTGCTCGCACACGATTGCGTACCGCGTACTCGGCAGACCAGGACACCAGACCAGGCCACCAGACCAGGACACCGCGCCGGGACAGCGAGCCAGGACACCGGGAGCCGGGGCTGCATCGGACAGCTCCGGCTGCAGATCCAGCTGTGGTCGTGCTCGTGCTTCCGCTCGTGCTCCCGCTCGACGACAGTGCCCAGTGAGAAAGGCCGTGGCTGAGTAGTGCCGGCACCGTCACACGCCGTCACCGTCCGTGAGTCGTTCGTGGCTGTCGGATACTTCCAACACCCAACCACAAAACGTGTGCGCCAGCAGAGACAGCACCAACGGGTGCTAGGCTCTAGGCTAGCCGCTTCCAATGTCAACTAACAGAAGAGCAGCAAGGCACTTGTACCGGTACCAAGGTACGTTTTGGGCGCTAGTCCGTCCACGGCAAAACGTTACATGGGATGGGGCGCGTTGAAACAGCCCGTCCCTGTAATAATTCCCGCGTCCTCCCACCGCGCTCGGCAGAGGTTCTGGAAAACAACTCGATTTCCAGTCGCGGACGCGAAACGGAACTTGGCGCAGTGTGCTCGAGATGAGGGGTGCGCAGTATGGCTGCAAGCGCTGGAGCGTACAGGTACTTTGCTTGCAAAATGAAAATGACTGGGCGGTGACCCTGTCCGGAAAAGCCGTTGCAGTCCCCATGCGCTAGGTAGCCGAGGCCAAAATGTGATCCTTGGGGGGAGGCCAGTGTGTCGGGTGCAGGCCATGACGCGTGAAAGCGCGAACAGACAGCCGGAAAACAAGCGAGGCGGACCAAACAAAGCCAACGCAGGCAAAAGAAAGCAAAGAAGCAGAAGCAAAAGCAAAAGCAAAAGCAAAAGCAAAAGCAAAAGACAAAAGGCAAGAGGCAAAGAGGCAAAGAAAGCAAAACTTGAAGAAACGCCGGAAAGACCGGAAAGACAGAGACCAGGAAAACTCCAACTCGCGTCAACGTACATCGTATTCTTCCTTTGTGTGGCTCGAGGCCGGATGGTTTTGTTGTGCCATTGTCAATCCCATGAGTGTTGACAGCGAGGTTACCACTGCAGAGGCACCATGTGTTAGCAGGCGGGTCTGTCATTCTATTGGCTTCCGTTGGGCTGTGATGTGGTGATGGGCGGCCTCAAGGACTGCAAGGTACGAGGCAGCAAAGGGGATGGATTCCGGGCAGGGCACAGCGTCCGCAGCGACGTGTCTCTTCGGCCAGGATGTGGGTGTAAAGGCTCAGTCCAAGGTGCCGTACTTGTTCCGTGCTGTGATTCGTCTGTTGGTCGTGCCGTCGTGCTATTGTGCTGTCGTGTGTCGTCTGTTGTCGTGTTGCTGCTGATGTGATATACGGAGGTGGAAGCCGGGCGCAAGCAATGCCAGTCGGGGCCGTGTGAGGCGAGGCTGGAGAGTGCCTGCGGTGCGTCGTGGGTATGCGGACGTGTGCGTGTGTACTTTGTATGATGGAAATGGATGGGTGTGCAGCGGTGTAGTGTCAAGATCGATGTCGAGGACGGCCGTGCACGCGAGTCGACAGGGAGTCCAGGACGGGCACAGGCGGGTGGCATGCGGCCTCACGGAAGCAAGGAAGGGTAGGCTTGTACGAAGTACTCGTATGGTAGGCGTGGGGATGGGGATGGGAGCAAGCGACCAGGAGGAAGGGGTCGAGTGAGGCATGCAAAGCCCCGGCGAGCCAGCCGGGGCGTCCCAGTCGGACAAGGCCAGACTTACCCTCAGTGTGAAGCGACAGGCAGTGAGCTCGTTCGGGCGGATATAAAAGCGTGGGCGAGAGACGGCGGCGGAAGAAGAGGAAGAAGCAGAGGCAGAGGCAGAAGCAGAAACAGTGTGGGCGTCTGACGGAGCAGCAGGGAGCAGGATATTAATGCCGGCGAATGAAGCGTGCTATCTGAAACGGTCTTATGCTGAGGATCTAAGTCATAAAGCACAAATGTCAGCCACGCCATGCAAACTAGAGCCGTTGTATTCTTCAGTTGTGTTCAGTCGCTTCAGGCACTCCACTGTGTGCCCCTATTGTGGGAGGCATAGCAGGCGGTTGTGCTAGGATAAAAATAGAACGGGGAGAAGCCGGGGCGAGACTGGAATCGGGCACAATCAGTGCGACGGCTGTGTTTCTGCTCTGTGCAAAGAAGTGCTTCTACAGCGCCGCGTACAGCCGCGCTCTGTATTTCGCATGTGTTTCTGAGCCTGAACCTGAAGGGACCTGGCGGCCCGTTGGTGCAGGATTCGTACAAGTTCGTACTTTGTATTGTACGGAGTGCTCGTGCAGAGTAGTGTGTCGGCCACGTCGGCCACGTTGGCACGTCCGTGTCGGTCAATGATGTGATCTGATTACTGTGCTCGACGGTCGGCGGTCGGGCGCCGTTCTGGCCGTTTCGACCGCGTGGGGAGCGACGTCGTCATTTCCCTACGCCGTAGGAAGGCCGAAATAACAGGGAGTTCATGCGATACCACTTGGGGATAGAGTGGAACGCTGGCGAGATTGGGACAGGACTGGTGGCAGCGCTGGACCCACGGCAGGTGCAGAAACGGCAGCAACGCAGACGAGGCACACACCATGCAGCCGGGCGGAAAGGCAGGGGGGCCATGGCGTTTTCGTCGCGCAGCCGGCAACCCTGTCGATGCCTAACACGAAAGATCCGATGGCATGGAGACGAGAAAGTTTGGGACGGCACATGGAGGTACAGGTACAGGTACGAAGGAAACCGAGCAAAGAAAGAGACAAGGCAAAAGGCAAAAGGCAAAGAAAGCATGGCAAAGAAGGCAAAGGCAGAGAAAGCATGGCAACGGCAGCTCCAGCAGCGAGGCGACAGAACGTACCGTGACGGATCGCACAGAGGCACGTGTGGTGCTTGTACCGATCTGGCGGTTTGCTCGGCTCGGTCGAATCGTCGAGTCGTTGTCGCGGACGAGGTTGGTGCTCCGTATGCAGACACCGTGCTGCAGAAAACCGGTCCGCTGGAATGCTCGCGTACGGAGTAGCCGTGCTTGCACAGGCACAGACCGTAGAAAGGCTCCGGCTGCTCGTACAAGTGCGATGCAAATGTGCCGCAAGTGGGAGTGGTAGCCGTGTGGGACTCTGACGGTGTATGGCCTCGTCGTAGCGCGGCGAGATGTGCAAGGTTGCCTGGCAGAGACCGGGGGACGGGGACGGGAACGGGGAACGGGAGACGGGGAGACGGGGTGCCGGCCAAGCATGGAATCGTCGCTGTGTATCACTTTGTTCTTGGCCGCTGGCCTTGCTTTTGGCCTTGTCTTGATGTCTTGACTTGCTTGGCTCTGCTTTGACTCTGTTCGACTTGCCTGGCTCTGCTTGGCTCTGCTTGTCTCTGCTTGTCTCTGCTTGTCTCTGCTTGTCTCTGCTTGTCTCTGCTTGTCTCTGCTTGTCTCTGCTTTCTCTGCTTGTCTCTGCTTTCTGCTTCTCTGGCCTTGCCAGTCTGCTGTCTAGCTGCAGTGCCTGTTCGGCGTTCGTACACCGTGTTCTATCCACTACAGACCTTCGGTTGAGCTCGGTCTGTCCGTTTCTGTGCCTTTCACACTGAGCGGGTCGGCAGGCCGGCTGGCAGTAAAATGAGCGTTGGCAAGCGGCCGCCGGCAGATAACGATGACGGCAAATACGAGGACGCCAACGACGTAGGGCGTATAAAAAGTTCAAAGGCACAGGAAAAGGGAAAAAGGAAAAAGGAATGTGTACTTGTGAAACGGAAGTGGTGTGGAGAAGACGCGATGGCTGGCGCAGAACGGCTCCGGAGAAATACGATGACGGGATACGAAGTACGGAGTAAGAGACAACGGGAAGGCACGACCGAAGAGAGAAAGAAGAAAGCCGCCGTCTGTCCAAAGTAGAAGGAGAGGAAAAAGAAAAGGAAAACGGCCGGCCGGGCCAATCAGCAGGCGCGAGTCTCATCCTGTGGGCCTCGGAGCATGAAGACGGAAGGAGAGGCGCCGAACGCCGAAGACCGGCAGCGACGGCGTCTGCGGCAGGAGTGAGGCTGGCAGCACGTGATGTGCACTGGGCCGTTGCTTTGGCATTCGTACTGCGTATTCGTACTCGTACTTTGTAAGCCGCAAGGCAAGCGCTCGGCAGCCTCTCTCCCGCTCCTAGTGGCCGGGCATGTCTGCGTAACGGCAGCGGTCAGCGGTGGGCGACGCAAGGGATGCTGTCCAGGCTAGATACCCGCAGTGGAGCTGCCATTCCAGGCCTGTTAGCACACCCGTCGAGCCAGGGTTGGCGGGATCTACGGCGTAGGATGGCGCGTGGCCTGAGCAGCCCTGAGGGCATCGTGGTCGGAGCAGTACAGCAGTACGAGTACGGAGTACAGATGGAGAGTACTCTTACGAGTACGGGTACGTCGGCGTATCGCGTACTCGTACGGAGTGTTGCGCACTTCGTACGAAGCCGCTCTGCCAGTGGCGGCTCTGGCGAGCTGGAGCGTCACTGGCGGTCACAGCTGAGCCAATACGAGCGTCCGCGAGTCAGCTGCCGTTCTTCGTACGAAGCAGATCGGCGCTGACGCCGGCCGGCCGGGACAGCGAATCAAGCCCCGTGCTCCCGCGGGAGGACCGTCAGCAGGGTCTGCGCCGGCGATGCCATTGGACGATGGCACGGCGAATGCGCAAACGGCTGAGGCGAGGCGAGACAGCGACAGGCCTGTATCAAAGTACGGAGTACTCGTAGCATAGAATACCAGCCTGGGTAATACGCACTCACTCGTACGTTGGCCGTGCTGACAGCGCCCGTGCCCGCGCCGCGACCACAGCCGAGGCGCTGGCCGCCCCCGCTGCCACGACGCCGCTCCGATGGCACGCTGCGCCGCCCGCATCCCGCTGCAGGTACAGAGTATCACGTTGTACGTCGGCGCTGCAGGGCCTGCGCATGCAGGCGGCATGGCGATGTCGCTGGCAGGGGTGTGCTGAGTCAGCAACACAGCCCCGGCGCCCACGAGGGCGCCACGTGTTTGCTTATGTACGCAGGTCGCCCCGGGCGTCGCTCGCCCGAGCCAGCGGACGCCGTCCCAGCCCGCCGTCCCAGCCCGCCGTCCTGTCCGTTGCTGTCGCGCGTCGCCCGTCGCCGTCGCCGCCGTTACTGCGCTGTCACTGCCCACTCCGAAATTGGAGGGGCGCTGTGGGGTGCGCTGTGTGCTAGCGCTCACGCCAGTCCAAGCAATACGCACGTACGAGTACAAGTGCTCTGGAGAGCTATCCTACCTACGGAGTCGTCCTACATGAACTCATCTCCGTGACGTTCCACACCTCTGCCGACCGTGCCGACAGTCCCGACGCTCTGTTCGTGGTGCCGACGTGCGGCGAAATGTGTCCGGAGCGGCGGTGTGGCGCATGCCAATGTGGCGCGGCAGCATCACGAAATCTACCGGTGAAGAACTCGTGAACCAGTACTTGCTCGAAGCCGCCGAAAGCCGCCGTCAACGCCCAAACGGCTTGTCACGTAACGGCGCCGCGCTAGACAGAGCTACTCGAAGCGGCCAGGCAGTAGTCCGTGGGATGTCGTGGCCGCTCTTCGTACGAGCTCGTACTCCGTACGATTGCCCTCCTCCAGAGCTTCTCCTACGCCGCATCGCCCTGCCGTACTCGTATTCCCGACCAATATTAGCGCGCTTCTGCCGCCCCGCCCCGGCGGAAGCACAGTCTATCGTGCAGAGAGCACTGTCTGGCACTGTGTACTTGGACTTTGCGCGGGGCTGCACCGCCGCCCAGGTATCGCCGCCGGGCCCGACAAATCTGCCGTCGTGATGCTTGTATCAACATGACTCGTACGCAGCGACGCGCCATGCTCGGCCGACCACCCGTTCTGCAGCACGAGCGGGTATCAGACACGAGTGCAAGGGCGCGTACGAGTACAGGCATCCCTCGCACCTGACCACAGGCGACTCACCGGCTTCTGTGCCGCGGCCGGGACACTTTTCTTTGGCTTCCGTGCTTCTGTGCTTCTGTTTACGAGTACAGCACTTGTGACGACCTGCAGCCTGCCGCCGTGCCCCGACGTCGCTACGCCGCTGCATGCTGTCAGCGCAGCAGTCGCACAAGGCCAGCCGCCCTCAGCCGCGGCCACATCCCGAAAGGCGCGGCTCGCGGGAAATTGAAGGTGTTGCGCATCCGCCCCGTCACATATCTGCCGCCTCGGCTGGAGGCGGCGGGTGGAGGACGCACGCTCCGTGCTCGTACTTTGTACTTCAAACGACCGCATCGGCAATCCGCATCCGCATCCGCTCCGGCTCCCGTCGCCGTCGTGTCGTGCACAGACGGGCGCGGACATGCGGATGCACTGCTACTCGTACTTGGCTCGGAGACTTATTCGTATCCTACACAGGAATCCGGAGTAATACAGCACGCCACACACCCACGTCCGGCCGCCGCCCGGCCTGCCGGCTGCACTGTCCTCCACTACGTCAGCCCCCTGCCTGCGCAAGGGGCGGCGCCGCCTGCCTGTACTCCGGGCAATAAGGTTTGTGCCAGTGAGAAACCACCAGCACGGCGCTGGTGTTTTTGATTTGTGACAAGTGCGACTGCTATGTAGGATGGTATTCAGGTGAGGTACTCGTAGAAACGAGTAGTAAATACAGTAGTAAATACAGTAATCATTCTACGTTGAAGTAGGCCATCATGGAGAGATAGGATTTGTAGATACATGTCAAGCAACTAAACAAAGTTACAAACTCTTATTCTATATTTCTATATTTTGTTCGGTTCGTCGTATCTGCAGGTTACGTGTATGAAGAGAAAATCATAATGTGCGGGATATGTACAAACGCGAGAATCATAACTCGACATGGGAACATGACGATCAAAACACAACACGGTAGTCACTATTACTGAGCTTCGAGTGATAACCCTCACCATCTCTGAACGACACGGAAGTAGCCGTAAATCACAAGCTGACACCTGTACGGACACCTGTACTCTGTATGCTCCGGAAGGACGGAGTCGCATACCCGCACAGCGAAACACCTGCAGCCGAGTGTCGCTGCTGCGTTTGGGGCGTCCTTGTGCCAAGTACCGGTACGCGGCCAGGCCACTAGAATAGCAGCGGATGTTCCGTCGGCGCTGCTGCACTGCTACTCTGCACTGCGACGCTGCACAGGACAGCCCGGCGCGCCCAGAAGCGACAAAGGCGGATGAAAGTCGGTCAGGACGTCGTACGAGGCCGTCACCGTCGCGTACGGAGTAGGGCGACATTACTGCTCGTACGGTCGGCCGACGGTGAGCACTCTCGCAGCCTCTGTTGCATACGGAGTACGCAATACGCTGTATCGTACAAGCAGTGCCACAACAGTCGGTGAGATGGGTGGGCGCGCGGTGTGAGGGTGCCGTGAAGCGCGGTGTAGGCTGCCAGCACGCCTCCGCGATACGACTCGGAAAGCGCGCACGCTACTTGTACGAAAACACGAAAACACGAAAACACCGCTTCGCAGGATCACCACGCGAGGCTCGACGCTGCAAGACCGCCCAGGCCATCGCAGCGATGAAACATGGCTTGCCCGTCCAATATCCGCCCAGGCTCGTGCTCTTCCCCGACGTTGCACACCCGTTTACGGACCAACCACCCGCTGCCGCCCCAGGACGTACGACGTGCGTCGCAGACAGCGGCCTGCACGGGGCTGAGCGGTCGGCCGTGCTTCGTGCGAGAATACAGGATGCCGTATTGGTGGAGAAACGGAGGCAGCGTACAGGTACGCCGTAGCACGCGCCACGCTGTACGCCGACTCTATTCATACGACGCACTCCGTACGAGTACTCGTACACTCCGTCCCGGATCCGGCACGGCACACGGTTGTGTTGTGCCGGTGCAGGAGCCGCGCTAGACGGATGTGGCCGTGTCTTGCCTGACTTCGTATGCGGATGCACGGATATGGCAGGGAATCAAGCCAAGAGCGCGTGCCGGGCGTGGATCTCAGTAAGAGCACGTACTCCGTCGGTATCTGGCAAAGTACAGAGTACCCCGTACGCGTACAAGATGCACGGTGGAGGCCAGGTGGACTTGGTGGAGGTGAAGGATGCCGAGACTCGTACTCTGTAGGGACAATACAATGCGGCAGCGCACGCTACACTCCGAATCTCAGAAGCACAGGCAAGGGGCAATGCAACGCCTCTTACCAAGACGGAAAGGATGCACGTCCGGCGGACCAAAGCAGCAGATGACCACCACGTTGCACTCTTCAACGTCGTCCGCTGCCCCTTCATCAGAGCCTGGGCCGATCAGCCGGGCCAGCACGGAGTACGGAGTACGAGTCGAAGAGCAGTCCCACGGCGCAACGTACGACAGCCTGAAAAGCGCCGACGCCGTTGCCGTACTCTACGGAGTAGGGTGTCATCGCGTATTCTAGAAGGCAGGGAGAGCGGGAATACTACTTGTAAGCGAGATGGGTCGATGTATGTGCTCCATAGATGGCTGTACCATACTCGTACTCGTAGGTTGCGATATTTCTTTCTCCGTCGTTGATATCGTATGAAAGGATGTCATAACGTGTACGACTTGTACTTTGGATGCCAAAGATTACAGATAAGATGCCATGTCTCGTATTCGTAGTCGAAGAATCGACGTAGACAAGAATCGACGTAGACAAGAATAGAAGCTGCTCGCCGTGACCACGCCGAGCAGCTTCTTGCCGTCCGCCTGCCGTTTGCCCGTTCCGGCTGTTCGTCCGTCTCTGTCACCAGCCTTCCACATCCGTCGAGAGCATACGAGCGCGTCTGCCAATCCCGTCTCCGACACGTTCCGACGGAAGAGGCCTCGAAGCGGGAACCGCTGCCGAGCGCGACTTGTACACGTACGAAGACGTGCACAATCCGAGTACGAATACGACAGATAGCGGGTGATACTCGGTGGCCGTAGCGACGACTCCGTACGGCAAGTGTAGCGACAAGTAGAAGTGCGCTCGATACGACGCGCACCAAGACGTTAGTGAGTTTGACAGCGTTGCAGCACGACGCGTCGCCAGCCTTGCTGGGATGCAGAGTGAGCAGCGATGCTGATCGTCGAGTCTCGCCAGCGCACTCGGCCGTTGACGATACTGGCCAGACAGGGATGACGAGGGCAGCGGGATTGAGGCTGGGGCCCCTAAACATGCTGAGAGATACTCGTACGCCCCAGAGATCAGAGTTTCAAGACGGCAAGGGGGCCAGGGTCGGCGGCAGGCACCAGGCACCGCTGGCTGGCACCGGCAGGCTGCGGAGCAAGAGTACGAGGTACGGAGTACTTGTCGAGTAGCCCAGACACGTCGGGTCCCCCGTACGAAGTACATGTAGTGGGATCGACATCGCCAGAGCAAGTGGGACGCTACTCCGTACTCGTACAGAAACCAGGGCTGCCAGGTACCCGAGCGAGGCATTCTTGAGCACGGCAGTGCCGGTCGGCCTGGCGGACAGGGGCGGCGGCAGCCAGGGACGGGGGCAGCCTTGCTAGGAGATGTGGCTGGGTCGTAGAGGAAAGAATGGCAGCAGGAGGAAACGGGAGGAAACGGGAGGAGACAGCAGGAGGAAACGGGAGGGGACAACAGAAAAGACAACAGTGGGAGAAAGCATAACAACAGAAGGACCGTCGTAAGAGGAACGTAGGGCAAAGAAACCAAGAGGCCTCAATGGGATGGCAGAGCAACGATCGCGCAAACAACAATATTCAAACGCGACGCCGTGCGGCAAGACAGCGTACGAGTTGAGCAGAGACAGCACGATCATCAGGCGACGCAGCGGCAGACGTGGTCTCCCGCATCGCGACCATCGCCAGCATCCGCCTCGACTATCCCTCGACTATCTCTCGACCGCGTGCTGGCGTCGCCGCGCGATCGCCGCGCACAGCAGCCGCGCGAGCCGAGACAGATCTTGCACCGCGACGGGGCTGACGCCGGCGGCCAAGCGATGCTGTCTGAGGCTTCGCTGCGCTGCGAGCATTCATCCTGGCAGGCCGTCATCCCTGTCTGTAGGGAGTATCACCGCCGCTATCATCGCTACACCCGCCGCTACCATCGCTACACCACCACCGCTACTCCGTACTCGTACGCGCACTCGTACACCGTTCGCGCACCTCCTGCCTGGTGCATACACGTCGTGCACGTCGAGGCTGTCCCACTGTCCCACGCGAGCTCACCGCTGCTCGGGACCTGGCCAGATGCCGCGGAGACACACCCCATGAGACACCGTGCCGGCCCGGAGAATACGCTTAGAGACAGCAGACAAGAGCGGCGCCAGACAGCCATGCGAGATTCTGCCGCCGGCCTCAGAGGCCCGTCGTCGGCAGCGTACACGCTGCTCAAACAGGTGCACCCGTACCGGCGACAGCGCGACGCAGCACGGCAGCTCCCGCTGCCACCGCGGCCCGCCCTCGTCTACGAGATGGGCGCGCGCGCTGTCTCAGTCCTGTGTCCGTGTCGGCGTGGGCACGCCGAGCTGTTTCTGGCTTCCGAGACAGGGCAGCAGAGGGAGACGGGACGGAGGGCAAGCTGGTATCAGTTGGTAAGCAGAAGGGCAAGCTGGTACAGCCGGTAAGCAACAAGGTCAAGCTGATGGATAATCGAGCTGCCGTGGAGATGAGGATCAGATAGGAAAATCTAGACACATGCCTGTCCTGCTTCTGCAAGGCTGAGCAGCCGAATGGGGGAAGCAGGACAGGGCGACAGCATGAACCTAAGGCAGCGCCTCTCAGACAGCACACAATCTACACTTACGCAAAGCCGCGCTCCCATCGCCGTTGCTCATTTGCCGCTGGCACCGTGCCATGTCTATCCACATACAGCGTACAGGCAAGAGACGCAGCGCAAAAGGCCGACGCAGAATCACAGAAATCAAATGCGCACTGAAAAACGACGGCCGCCCTGCCGTTTCGCCGTCCGGCTCGCTGCCAGCAGTGGCCGCCGCCGCCGCCGCGCTCAGCCGCCCAGCGCCGCCACCACCAGCGCCGCCACGCCCTCCTCCTCGCTGCGCACCGTCACCTTGGTCGTCACGCCCGTCTTGGACGAGTAGGCCATGCGCACGTTGGCCACCACGCGGCCGCCGCCCACCGTCTTGCCGAGCAGCTTGAGCGTGTGCGTCGTCTGGCTCTGCGGGATGTCCGTCCCCTCGAGCGGCTGCAGCGACAGCGTCTTGGCCAGCAGCTCCGTAGCCTCTGTGCAGGGTTAGCATGGTCAAAGCCGCACAAGCACCCAAACCCAAACACCCACACCCAAACCCGAACCCAAACACCCAACTCACCTGCAATGCTCTTCACGCCGCCCAGCTGCAGCGTCTCCTCCGCCTCCTCGCCGGCCGCGCCCACCTGCTCCCACAGGTGGCTGAAGTTGCTCGCAAAGGTCGGGATCACGTAGTCGCTGCCCGACAGCTCCAGCTCCGCCACCTCGTACTCGTCGTCGTAGCCCGTGTCCTCGGGCACCCCCGTCGACGGGTCGATCTCCTTGCTCGTAAACTTGAGCACGTTGCCAAACGTGCTCGTCGGCAGCGCGGCCGCGCCCCCCGTCTTGCGGAAGGCCACGTACACCCGGCCCGGCTCGTCCGTCGCCAGCCGCTCCACCTGCAGGATAAAGACCTCCTCCAGCTCCTCCTCGTCCGACGGCGTCGCCACCACCGACACGTTCTCGAGCACCGTGTCCGGCAGCGTGTTCTTCACCTCGTACTGCAGCACAATGTGCTCCCGGAACACGTGCTTCACCACGCTCACCACGTACTCCGTCTCCGCCTCTGTCAGCTCCACCACCGCCGACGACTTGAGCACCGCCCCAAACTCCTTCATCTCCGGAATCTGCAGCAGCTCCTGCGCGTACTTTTGCGCCTGCGCCGACGCCGACGCTGCCTCCTCCGCCACCGTGCCCCCCGCCGTCTTCGTCGGCCCCGCCTTGGGCGCCTTGAGCGTCGGCGTCGTCGCCGTCAGCTTCTTCGTCCGGTCCTCCGCGTCCGCCTGCTCCCGCGTCACCACCGGAATCTTGCTAATGTCAAACGCCGTCGCAAACGTCTCCTTGTCGTCCGACGTCACGTACGCCACCAGCTGGTGCTCAAAGTACGACAGCGAGAACATGTTCTCGTTCTTCACAAACCGCTCCGCCAGCGCGTCCGGCTCGCTCATCAGCCGCAGGTTCAGCGCCGCCCGGTCGCGCACCTCGTCGTCCACGTCGTCCAGGCAGCGCGACAGCAGCACCTGCACGCTCTTCTTGACCTCCGGGTCCTTCTGCCCCACGCCAAACTTGGCCAGCGCCGTCACCGCCGCCGCGCGGATGATGGCGTTCTCCAGCACCACCCGGTTGTAGATGTAGCGGATGTACTTGGTCGGCTGCGACGTCTTCGGGCCCTCCGTGCCCAGCAGGTGCAGGATCCGCACCGCCAGCTTCGTGAACTCGCAGTCCTCGATGAACTCGCACAGGTGCGCCAGCGCGTCCTCCTTCGAGTCCGGCACAAACTTGATCAGATCAAACATGCTCTCCACCACCGCACGCTTGAACTCGTAGCCCCCCTCGTCGCGCAGGATCCCGCTGAGGAACGTCAGCATGCCGGCCTGCTTGCTCGGGAACTTGAGGCAGAGCGTGCGGATGGCCTCGACAATCGTAATCTTGAACTCGTCCGTGATCTCGGACATGAAGCCGCTGATCTGCTTCATAAGCCGGTCCACGCTGGCCTCGTTGCCCGTCTTGAGCAGCGTCGTGATGGCAAACGTCGCAATCGACCGGTTGCTGTTGGAGATGAGCAGCTCAATGTCGGGGTTGCACACCCGCACGGCCTCCGGCTTGAAGGACGCAAAGTTGTGCAGGATCCGCAGCGCCGCAAACTTGGTCACCGCGCGCGGCGACGTCAGGAACAGCTGCAGCACGTGCACCGCCTGCGTGACCTCGGCGTCCGTGACGTCGCGCAGGTCGCAGATCGCCTTGGCCGCCTCAAAGTTGACCATCTCGCTCTTGTGCCGCAGCCAGCCGTCCAGCAGCGTCACCATCGACGGCCGCAGCGTCGCGTCCTCCTCCGCGAGCTGCGCCGCGAGCCGCACCAGCAGCACCACCGCCGCCGGGCTCTTGACCGCGCCGGCAACGCCAAACTGCTTCACCATCTTGACCAGGGCCATCTTGTCGTGCATGCGCATCTGGTACAGCAGGCCGATGGCGTGGTACTGCGTCATGGTGGAGCTGTTGACCGGCATCGAGTTGGATGACGAGGAGAAGCCGAGCGAGAAGCCGCCCGACGACTTGGTGTTGGCTGCGGCCTCCTGGGTTTCGCTCTGCCAGCGCCGGACGACGTCGCGCGCGATCGGGAGCAGGTGGTACGACGACACGAGCGCCGCCGACGAGACCGAGGGGTTGCGGTCGACAATGGCCGTCTTCATGACGCGCTCGATCGACTGCACCGTGGTGGCCTAGAAGCGACATTAGCATGCTAGCAGAATGGCCGGCCGCGCCCGGACCCCCCGACAGAGCAGAGCGTACATCAATAATGCGGCACAGAGCGCGGATGGCGTTGGGCCGGAAGATGGTGTCGCCGCTGCCGCCAGTGTCCTTCATGATTGTGCTAGTGACCATGATGATGTCCTCGGCGGAGTGGGCCAGCTCCTTGATGACGAGGTGGACCGTCTGGCGGAGGCTGGCATCCTTGTTCTGGAAGAGCTTGGAGATGCCGAAGAAGAGCGTCGTTGCTTCGTTGGTCGGGAACTTCTCGCCCATGTAGATGAGGAGCGCGATCTTGGTCAGGAGGATGCGGCATTGTCTCGGCTGGATGGGGGAGCTGTTGAATAACCGAGCTGCAGGCTGTCAGTGCTGGCCTGCGGCACGACGGCAGAGAAATGCCGTGTTGTCAGAGTCAACGGCAAAGGGGTCGCCGTTGCCAAGGAGTCGGCGGCGCGTTCGGGAGCTTACCTTCTTGGAAGACCTGCGTGCGGTCGACCCGAACGAGGCTGCCGTCGGCATCCTCATCCCGCTTGCCGTAGTTCATCGTGGAGGACGGCGCTGCGGCAATGGCTGGTGGAAGTAATCGTGGCACGCGAGAGAACGTTGAAGACACCTTTGTGTGCGGGAGAAGCTGAAATTGGGGCCATCGCGATGTTGCCAGATCCCCCTTGCCCCACACACCACACCGCTCCATTTGTCACGTGGTGTGTCATGTGCACTGCCATGACGTGCGGAACGGGCTTCGATCACGTGTTATCAGTTACACAGCACTCTGTATTCCGTAATGCTTTACTTTGTGATGTTCACGTTTGCCTGAGTTTAGCTTCACGTGCGAAATACACTAAAATCACCCACATTTCGTCATCAGTCACAAATATAGCCTGCAGGTGGACTTGGTTGAAATCAACTTCCTTCTACTAGAAGAAGCATTGCTGTTTGAGAGGTATCGGTATCGTCCCTTCTGTCTCTTCTGTTGTGTTCGATACCGACAACCTCTCAAACAGCAATGACAACAGAAGAGACAGGAGGGACGATACCGAAACCTCTCAAACAGCAATGGCTTCTTCTGGTGGCAGGAAGTTGCCTTCCATTTCACCGCTACATGTCTCACCTTTATCTGTACCAGAAGTGACAGGTGGAAGCCCCGGCTGGTTAACTTCCAAGATCAAGAGAGAACTCACAGCAGATCAACGGAAGGTCATTTCTGATCTGGAGAAAGCCTACTTTGAAAAGAAGAAGAAAGTCGAGTCGGCGTTGCCTGCGCCCGCAGAGCCAACCAGATTATCAAGACAAAGAAAGGTAGACGGTCCGACTCTCGTCTCATTGAAGTTGGCAGAGATGGAAGCCGGTCTCGCGCTCGTCCAAGAAATCGGCCGAGCGTTACGCGCGGAGTGGCATAGAGGGTCACTTGACATCTCTCGGGGCGAATATGACAAGACATTGGAAGACACGCAGAAGAAAGTCAATTATTTTCTGTCCTATGCCTCCACAATCCGCAACCATCGCCAGGAGATTCTTGGCCGTATCGAGGATGACACAAAACTGCTGCGCATCGAATTGCAGGACGATTGGTTGTACATTGATGGCATCTTGCGGGCCCGTAACCCTTACGATGCTACAGAGACAATCAAATCAACACGACCCGGAAACAGTCGCTTCCGTAATGCACTGATAGACAAGTATGAGGCCGCAAGAAACCCCAAACGCCCACAGTCAGAGCTGTGGTGTCCTATTGCAGGTGCATATTTCGACAAGAGTACTATGCGCGCGGCCCACATCGTTAAGAAGAGTGTCGGGGAAAATGCAGCGCAAGCACTGTTTGGCGAGGATATGGATCCTCTTGGCCATGTCTGGCAGCCTGCAAACGGGCTCCTAGTTCACCGGCGCTACGAGATGTGGTTGGATGCCGGAGTGATTGCTGTTGTGCCAGACGACGGAGACGACGCGCTGAAATTTGTCGTTCTCGACATGTCGGCGTTTGATCCGACTGAGGAGATGAGCATTCCCCAAGGAGCTGAGCTTGATGGACGGCGCATGCAGTTCCAAGGTGACTTTCGGCCGCGCAAACGCTACTTGTATTTTACGCTGGCAGTGTCCCTCCTCCGCCAACATGCGAGAAGGTCGAATGAGCTCAGCAAACTGCCTCACGAGGCCAAAGAACTCTGGCTGTCTCCGGGATCCTACCTTACGGGCTCGCTGCTTCTTGAGTTGGCGCGCCAGATGGGATTCCTTACCCCTGAAGAAGCCTTTGAGTTCTGGGGCATGCCTTGGGGAACGGCAGTCAGTGAGAGTGACGATGAGATTGCTGAAGGAGATTCTTTCTCGTCGCAAGTTACTATGAACCTCTGTATTGCACAAGGACGGCAGTTCTGCTCCACGTGGCGCTCCAAGAGGGTCGCCTTTTAGCCAGTAAACAAACTACAACACTTCTTTCCAAATACGTCGCTCCCTTGCTATGTGACGCTGCGCACTTCTGATCGTCACGAAATCTCTCGCTACTTGTATGCAGGTGCTATTTGCTATGAGCCGAAAACTTTGCAGAAATGCTTCTCTGTACGGGATCTGATCTTCAGCAATCGCAATGCCAGTCACGTGGAACTAGCTTGCGCGACGTGAGACCGCGATGTTTGACTATAGAATCGTGCAACAACACGTCGCGACTCGACTTATGGGCTGATCTTTGCATACTTGTCCGTAATAGGAAATTTCCCGGCCTATTGTTGTCTCGCATATGTATGTTGGGCATCGCTCAGACGACACAGAAGAGAGATTGTCGCCCGCAAGACCACGGCAGCTCTTGACAGAATGAAGCATGCATGGCAAAGTAGAGGAACGCATAGCAGGCCAAATGCTCTGTTTTGTAGCAATGACTTCAGCAAAGTACATGTGTCTAGGAGCTACAGAAAGGCAGAGGAGAGTAGCGGTCAGCTGCGGAGCCGCTATGGCTCGGGGCTTGTCATGGCCAGTCATAGCTCGGGCGTCAGAGGAAAGACGAGGAGAATAGCTCACATCGGCGCTTGGTATATCTTGTATCAAAGATCAGATTGGATACAATGGAGCACTTTGAACTTCCCTGGTGGGCTGCATTATGCAGGCGACCGTCGAGCTCAAAGAACCGCATCTGTTTGATTCAGACGCGGTCTCTGGCTACTTCACTGTTCTTCTCGCCTTCTTCCCGCTTCATTCCAGCTTCGCCCACGAGTCCGACTCCTGGCCTCTCCAACGAGTGCAAAGAACAGAAAGAGCAGAGAAAGAACAGAAAGAACCCAACTCCAGCAATAGAGCCGAGAGCATGAATGAATGGCCTGTCGATTCACTCTTCGGACGGCAGCCTGCCATGGCCTCTGCCGGCCGACTCGAGCCTGTGTCCCCCGTCCGCCTCCTCTTGCGCGCGTTTCCCGACAGCATGACTGCACAACTACCTCAGACCTGCCGTAATGCCGCGGCTGTCCTCCTCCGGTCTCGCGCAAGAGATGTCGTAGGCCATGCTCGGGCCGGTCTCTGGCCGGTCTCTGGCCGGTCTCTGGCCTCCGGTGAAATCTGTTGGGATTAATCATAGGCGGCCGCCTCCGGTCCGGCCCTAATTTGGGCAGTCACCCCCTGGAGCTGCCGCCTGCTCCTTCCCTATCAACTACATTGCTGTCTCCTGGCAGCCTACCTCCCCAACGCCCCCCTGACCTTCCCGTTGCTCTGCTGGCTCACTTTCCTCGTCGTCTAAATCAAATTGGATTCAACTCCCTTCGTGGTCTCACGGTCTCCTTATTTGACTCCCATCTTTGCCAGTCTTTGCTGCTCTTCCTATCCATCCAAAGACGGAAATTATTGAAACTTATCAGGCCTCGGGACTGAGAAGCCTCCCGAGTCTTTCTAGACGTCTTGGGTCGCCTGGAGATTGGCCTCTGAGAATTTTTCCATCCTCATTACATTTGATTTTGCTTTTTTGCATCCTTTGCTCCCTTTTCTATCTTGGCCATCTGCATTCTGGTCCATCTACTTCCCAGAAGACATTGTGTCCTTCAAGTTATTTTTCCACGCTCGTTGCCCCAAAATCCACCATGCTTCCTTTCGGTTCAGGCCACCCATTTTCCCCATCCTCGAGCAGCCATCCTCAAGGGCAGGGTCCTGGTGACGGAAACGCCTACACGAACGATGAGCTCGTTCTCTACCAGAAGCCGCGTGTCTCTCCGGCTAAAGAAGTTGAGAATCAGTAAGTTGAATCTTTTTTTTCGGCGTGTTTATTCGCTTCTTTTGTTAAATAGTCCCTACATCTACTCTACTCGTGCTTGACAACATCGTTTTTGCATCTTTTTTATTACAACGCAAAATACATTGGCGTAGAGGCGGCGATACACTGTCTGCTCTTTTCTTGATATTCAGTTCCGTTTCCGTTGCCCCTATTCATACGGCTAACACGAAGCTAGAAGCAGTGGCCCTCGTCAGCCTCACCCAACTGGACTCAACTCCTTTGGTTCTCCATACCGGCCACCTGAACGACCAATCTATGCCCCGGCCCGCTATGGCTCGCGGACTAGACGTCTGCCTCGGTTGCTAGATTTGGCGTTGGAGAACTCCCTTCCTTTTGATTCGAGTCTCCTTCGGCACAATCCTAGGACTACACGAGATGGCTACATGCTCTCAGGCGGCTCAGATACCATGCTGGCATCTTCTCGCTACGGAGATTCAGGAACACTTCTTGATGACGCTCTCCAGGCATACAAAGCCAAACAGGATGAAGATCAGATCCCGTCGTCTCCAGAGAGCCCTGGCGGTGTCCGCCTTCTTCCCTTAGCCCCCCAAGAAGACTCGGACTCGGATGATAGCGACAAAGGAGCGCCTTGTGATCCTGGGGCATCTTTGAACAATCCAGCCCAAGCTCGCGAGAAAGATGCCAACACCCAGACAGACAAGGAATACGCCAATGAGCTATGTGGCTCTGCCTCAAAGCCACCCTATAACACCGGGAAGCGCCCTCTGAATCCGTCTTCGTCCGCCTTTGTCCCGTCTAACTGGGCAACCGGAATGCTACCTTACACTTCCGCACAACCAAAGATCCCTGAGTACGCCTTGGGAGACGCTCCAGAGCATGGTCTGCAGATCATGTCAAGCTCTGCAGCCACCGATGCGATCTTGGCTGAATATGCTATTTCATACAAGTCTTCGCAAGGCAGAGCCTCGAATGCCACGAATGTCGCGTATGCCACCGAGTCCACGCAGGTAGATCAGGGTTACCAACTGCCTCCCAGCATTCCTACAAGTCGTATGGAACCCACGCAGCACGATCTGGAGAGCCAGTGCCAATACTACCTGCCTCCGGGAAGTCCTATTCTCGACTGCAACGATAGCCCCAACATCCAAATGTCAGATGCTGAAATCGACAGCACGCTGTCTGCTTTCTCTGCTTTGCCTCCATCCATGCGCATCGGTCTCCATCCCCAAGTTGCTCGTGAGATGGCCCAGCGCCGGGCAGGAGTTGCGCCATCGACAACTCCGCGAGGCCTGGCTCATATGTCTGCTGGCTATCAGAACTACTATACGCCAAGTGCCTTTTCTGGTAGAAACGAGTATCCGTCGCGCAATCTGCAGCACACCAGCCGAGTGCGAGACAGCTATCCTGGAGCTCCTAACTATGGCAATATGGCTTTCAACTCAGGATACACCAGCGCTAGATACGACGAGAGTTTTCTTACCAATAGATTGCCGTCTGCAACTGCGCGTTATGCAGATATGCAGTCAACGGCTACACCTTCTCGCTTCTACGCTGGATCGGACGATTATTATGGCACGAACACTGTCAGATATCCACTACATGGCGATTCCATCTATGAGCATCGCTCCAGGTCGAATTCGTCCAGTGGCGGTGGAGGCTATGTCCAGGATACATCGGCTGTTCCACCAACGATGCGCATGCCGTCCAGCGGTTTGGCCCCATACGGCCTATTTGACGCTGCTCAGCAACGGCACAGCAGAATTGCGTGCAGAACACCACAGCATGCTGGAAAGCGGCCTCTGCCTGCGTCTGAATTTCCCGCAGCACGCTTTTACTCTATTGATGAAGAAGAGCCCCTTGACGACGAATTCCTAGCTCCCTTGAGCACGGGCGGCTACTATTCTGGAAGGCCTCCATTCAATCAATCAGTTCCATATGCTAATCGCGAGATGATGACACCCGGCCAAAGCTCCCGCGCTCCCGTTGATTCTCAACCTAGAGAGCAAAATCTCCCTCGGGCCTCAAATTACGGATCAAATTACGGAAACACGGGCACTTTGCCACGACCACCTACGGGTCTGACTTTGGACGAGTATCTGGTTTCTGAGCGTGGCAGGGCACCCACGGTGACTTCAGGCCGCGGATACTATGCAAACATGCCAGAGCAGCGAGTGTATCAGACTGATGAAGAATTCGAGCTTTCTTTGCGTCGCTCTCGCTTGGAAAGCAGCAAGACTCGAGTTGGTGGCATCACTGCTGGTTTGATCTTGGATCGTGATGGAGCAACTCGTACGGCTTTGGCATTGCCCTTCTTCTTTTACGATATCGAACACTAACATGCCAAATAGGAAACACACTGAAAAGACCGAGCTCCGTGAAGCCTATCGGGTATGAGCGCAAGTTCTTCAAGACCGGCAACAAATAAACGGAGACCCATCTTCTGGATGTGACACAAGAATTGGTTCGTCGCGCTGACATTGAGAACATTTACCTGGCCGGTGCGCTTATCGCCTTCGGGGCGTCATCTTCGCCGGGGCTGCTCATCGCACGGCACCTTTCCTCCTCTGCGCGCTTCGCACTATGGCTTGATGCAACTTTTGCTCATGTCTTTCATGACAATCTGCCTGTGCAGCTTTCGAGCTCTCCGGTGCCGCACAATTTTTGGAACGTTGCTGTTATGTTTGAGTTTTGCTTTGCTTTCTTTGCACATTTGATCCTCATTATTGATTTCTGCTTGCTTCTCTTTGATTTTGCAGAGTTTGAAAAACACGAAACCAAGCACACAGAAAAACACGAAGAAACCTCACCTTTGACAGGAAAACAGAAGAAAAAAAGTGAAGACAGGGACAGAACTAGGGACAGAAAGAGGGACAGAAGGAGGGCCAAGTAGGGACAGAAGTAGGGACACGGACAGGGACAGAGACAAGGACAGAGATAGGGACACGGTCAGGGACAGACAGGACAAAAACAGGGACAAAACAGGAAGTGATGGTATACTCGGAAGCAAAATGGAGACAGGAGAAGACAGAACTGGAACAGCTACAGAAAGATTTGATATCTCAAATAGTTTGCGGATAGATAACCCAGAAAACGAGCACATCATGCTTACCACGTCGTCCCATTATCGTGCCCAAATCGGCTGTATATTTTATTCCAAGCTTAAGCCTCCAATCTACCAAAGAGAATTGCAACACAACTCAACCAGCTCCGGTTGGCTACACCGACAGCTCCCAACCGCTCGTTTGATTTGAGCTCCAACTCTCTACACCTGGTCGTCTCCTATCCGGAACCTCCCATTACTCAAGCCAGTTCTGCCCTAGTCTGGCAAAAGGGGCACAAAAAAATGCCTATAATATACTGTCTGCGAAGGCAGTAAAGAGGCAAAGGCGTCAACTCTGAACGCCGCAGGCGTTGAACTATGTCAAGACAGAACACAAAAAACAACCAAAACACGCCCAGTTTATGGTCAGGCATACCAATGGATATAGAGAAAAAAGCCGCGTCTTCAGAAAGCAGGCGAAGAAGCCGAACAAGAGATGGATACAAGATGCACAAAAAACACCACTAGAAAGGCACGAGGGTCGCAGCCACTGATGCGAGCTTGTCTATAGAGACGTGAAACAGAGAGGGAAAGAAGGCCAAGAGAGCATGCGGTGCGAAGAAGAGACAGGAATCACGGCTTGTCCAGGAGTGATCACAGGGCCGGGTATGAGCTGCCGGGCGTGCCGCCGATGTTGCCGCCACCTCGGGTTGGCCTGTTCCTTAGACGTGAGGACGGCAAGGAAAAGTCCGGATTCGCATTCAGCAGAATGTCGCTCGGGTCAGGGAGCGGACGCCGGGGAGCTCCGTAGCCGAACGGACCGCCTCCGGGGCCTGGCATTCCTGGTGGTGGATTCCAGCGAGGGTTGATGCCTCGCTGTGAGATGGACGTGAATGTCGACTGTTCCGACTCAGCCGGGCTCCGGGCGCCCTGCGGGACATCGTCGTAAGGGATGGGTGGGGGTATTTGCAGCATTACCGCGGGTTCACGTTGCGGTGGCACGGCTTGCGGTTCGGCGAAGCGCGGGTCGACATCCTCGACATAGCCTTCCGATGCTACAGGACGGGTCTGGGCCACTTCGTTGGGCACTCGTAGTCCCTGTGCCTGGTTGTTCGGCGCTGCCGCAACCCATGCTGCCCGTGGCGGAACGAATTGGTCCCTAGTCGTGTTAGTGTCTCTGGCTCTTACTGCTGCTCCTTTGGCAGGTGGCACGAGAAGCTGATGGCTGTTCAGGTCATGGAAAGCATTCAACACTCACTCTGCTCGGAACTCCTGGCCTGGGCCAGGGAGGCCGCGGCCTTGCTGGAGACCAACCATGCCAGCAATGTCGTTGTCGCTGTCGCGGAACTGGCCCATGATGGGCTGTGTCGGCTGTGTCGGCTGCGTCGGCTGCGCTGGCTGCAGCTGTGGCGAAGATGCATCCATCTCGACCGCATGTGTAGGCGGCTCGATATTTTCCGAGCCTGGAAGAGGTGGCGGTGACTCGGCGCGTGGTAGATCGGCGGAAATGCTTCGGTCGTGGCGATACGGCTCGTAGCCATTGTTGTTCGCGACGGCTCCTGGGATGTTGCCCATGTTGGGAGGCACCGGTGCGTTCGAGTAGTAATCGCCTGCGGGTCCGGGAGACTGGTCACGGATCTCAGTGTACTGACCGGCCTGGCCAGCCTGGTTGTATTGGTAGCCTGGCGGGGGGGTTCTGCCTCCACGGCCGGGCCCGGGGTAGCCTCCACGGCCCGCTGGACCTCCGTAAGCACCCGGTGGCGGACCGTAACCGCCTCTGCCGCGGCCGTTGAAAGGCGGCATGGGCCCGCCATAGCCGCCTCTTCCTTGAGGGCCGTAGCCGCCACCTCTTCCTTGCGGCGGACCATAGCCTCCACGGCCTGGGCCTGGGCCGTACGGGCCTGGGCCTGGACCACCCCCACGACCGCCGCGGAAGCCCGGACCACCTCCGCGGCCCCGCTGACCTTGGCCGGGAGACACATTGTTCATGCGGTCAAAGGAAGGGCCCCGCTGGATGCCATAGCCATCGGGCTGCTGAGCAACGGCATTCGCGCCATAGGGCAGCACGTTGCCATACTGGTCGCGCTGAACAGGCGGTCGGGGGCCTGGGCCTGGGCCTTGCGGTGCGTTGCCGGCTGCACCCGACATAGTGATAGGGCCCGGGCCTTGGTCGACATAGCCATACTGATCGCGGGTGAACGAGGTCTGTGAGTAGCGGCGGGCGGGTAGGGCAGACTGCGTAGTGAGAGGAATCTGCTCGTCGCTGCTTCCGGCGGATTTGAGGTCGACCTGTGGGATGGCCGGCTCTCGGGTGGAAGTGAGAGGCATGGATTCGAGGGTGGCATTGGCAGGATCGGCTGTGACAGCAGTCTCTTGGGCCTGGCGGTTGTAAAAGTTCTCGCCGCTCATCTCGGCATTGGCCTCGATTCTGTGCTGGCGGGTCTTGCGGCTGACGAGGGTACGGCGCATGGCACAGGCGACAATGCTGCCCAGGCCAATGAGACATGCGGCGGCGAGGGTGATGAAAGAGCCCCAGGCCATGTGGGGCACGAAGAGGAGCACGTCGATCAGGAAGGCGAGCAGGGCGGCCAGGAAGGTGAAGATGCTGAGGATAAAGACGATCAGTAGGTAGCGGACAGAGTGGGCAGGCGAGTGGAAGTGGGCCACGGCGCCCAAGATGAGCATGACGAGGGTCAAGAAGGCGGCGACGGGGTGGAGGATGAGGATCGTCGAGAGCGTATGGCGCGTGGAAGCCGGGAGGTCAAAGGTGGCCGAGTCGGACGAGGAGTACAGGGTTGCTAAACAGTCAGCAAACGGCGGAACAGAGGGGGAGGGCGACGCAAGGAGAGGCCAACGTACAGGCATCGTAGCCGAGCTCAATGCCGGAGCAGGTGCCGTCAGCCAAGCAGTAGCCGAAAACGCCAAAGTTGATGCCCTGGTACGATCCGAGGGGAATGCCCTGGATGATGGGCGTCGAGAGGACCGAGAGGAGCAGCAGAGCAAAGGCTGCGAACAGCACAATGGAGAGAGGGGTGGCCGGGCGCAGCATGTTGACGGATCAGCGTTGGCGGCGCGAGACGAGCGGAGGGAAAGGAGGGGCCCGTGGCGGGCGATGTCGACGAGGCGCGTCGACCGTGATGCGGTGCGGCGAGCAGTTGAGATCGATCGTCTGGATAAGATAATGGGTAATCAGCCGTGGGAGAGCCGGAAGGTGAAGTGCGACAGATGTTGCGACATGGGCGACGGCGAAAGCGGGAAACGAAGCGCGCTGAACGGCTCTGGGCGGCCAAGCGAAAAGCGAAGAGGCCGGACAACGAGAGATGGGCGGCCAGCAACGAAGGGCGCGGCGAAGTGAAGCGAATGTGGATGACGAATGTCGGCTGGGCACAGGGAGACTGCCTGCGATCGAGGGCGGAAATACGGGCAACGGCAACGGCAAACAAAGCGTCGAGCGTCTGGCGTTGGCAGCCACAGCCACAGACAAGCGCGGGACGCGGAGGCGGTCCAAGTGGTGCAAGAGATAGCGTGGATGTGCGTCGCAGTCGCACGAAGGTGTGGCACGAAGATGGCAGTCCGGAAGCCTGCTAGTGGTCGGCGGGTGGCGGGTGGTGGGCGATGCGAGGCGCCGCGGGCGACCAGGCGGGCGCAGATCAGCGTGTTTGCAGCAGAGGCGATACCGGCGAGACGGCGAGACAGCAGACGGCCGAGGCAAGAAGAAGGGAAGAAGAGGACAAAGTGAGCAAAGTGAAGCCAAAGAGCAAAAGCCGAAATAAGAAGAAGAAAAGACGGAACCGGACGAGAAGAACGGCAAAGGAGCGTTGGACGGCGGACAAAGACGAGGCCGACGTAGCAGCCAGTGGACGTCGTGGATGTCGGACGGGCAAGACACAGTCAATTGCTCACGACGCGCGGTGGTCGAGGTCGAGATGAGGCAGAAGAAGAGGAAAAGGAGGAGGGCGAGAGCAAGGCCCCGTTCTGCGGCGAATTGCTGGCTGCGGGAAAGGGGAGCCCGCTGCTAGCGGCAGGCCCGCACTGGGTCGTGCCTGCCGGGCTCGTGGCTGGCTATCGCAAGTACGAATGGCCAACGGCAAGTACGACACACGATACATTACGAGTACGACGTCGCACGTCGTAGATACTTGGGGTAGCACTCGACAATACGACGTAACACGGTATCCTACAAGTACGAGTACACGCGGCCGCACCTGCCGCATCGACCTGCCCGTCGAAAGGAAGCAGCCCACACAGATGCGCAGCGGCAGCGGCGACCGAGGCCCGCAGCAACGAGCGTGCCTGACTAGCAGCTCCGTAGTAGTGGGGCCGATACCAGCGGTGCGGCGCTGTGGTTGGAGTGCTTCGTCAGGTATCTTACGGAGTAAGTATACGATACTGAAGTAGCTACAGTGGTAGATACGATACCGAGTATTACTACTCGTAGCTATAATGTCAGTAGATGTACTAGCTACAGTGTCAGTAGATACGTTACTGAGTAAGCTACAGTGTATTAGTAGTTACGATACAGTGCTCAGAGATACTCGACGTATTCGAACCAAGCCAACGGCTCTGCGCCGCCGCCCTGGCTCCGTACTTTTGCGGCCCAGAACTTGATCTGCGGCTGCGCCTTACGGCGTACTTTGACGCGAAGATGCAATGCGCCGTTCGTCGCGTAGCGCTATCGCAGCGATGATGTATGCTTCGTACGAGCACATGCTCGGCCCACATGGCTCGTACTTGCATCGCGTACCGAGACCTGTGGCGGCACGCAGCTACTGTGCAGCGCAAGGTACAGCCACCTCCAGTGAAGCCTGCTACATTAATAGGCTGTTCCCGTCCCTGCAGCGCTATTCTAGCGCTGCTCAATGCACAGGAAGGCAGTGGAAAAGTACGGCCATCCGTAGCGCGGAGTACAAAGAGACCTGACAAAGCAGCGCAACCAGTCTCGCCAAGGCGCTGCGCCGCTGTTGTGATCGGCGCTCTGTGTTCGCCAGACGTACTTGCCGCACTTAGATGTACTCGTAGTTGCCTTGCACTGGTAATTGCTTCGCTGCTGCCGAGCAGATCGCACCTTCCCGCAACCAGGCGACCCGCAGCCGTTTCGTCTTCCGGGGCCAGATCCCTGTCGCGCCTGCCCCTATCGTCGCCTTGCTTTCTTCCGCAGTGGTACGAGTACTGTGCGAGCGGGTAATTCGTACTCGTACTCGTGCTCGTACTGCGCTTTGTACTCCGTACTCGTATTGCTCGTACGGGTGTTTTATTTTGGCATCGACTTTGCGCTGGACAACACCAGGACAAGCAGCGCCCGCGCGAAATGACGCAGCGGGCTCGCAGCAGCCCCGCAGACGGCTTCACCTGTCGCCGCGGCCCCTCTGCGTTTCGGACACGAGAATAGCTGCGACAGGCGGAATGCCCCGCCAGTCGTCATTGGGTCGCTTGGGTCACGTGACTCCACTGCCCGCTGCGGCCGGATCTCAGACAGGCGACGCCGTCGCGACACCCAATCACTGCCGTGTCAGTGTGACTCGCGTCTTGGCACCGCCAGTATCCTAACCGCTCTGTACGAGTACGGAGTACGAAGATGCACCTTGCTTGTATGCGCTGAGTGGCTGAGCGTTGCGCCACGTGTCCATCACGTGACTCGTAAGGCAAGAATCAAAGACGCTTTTATCACCTTCTCAGAATATCGACATCTCATCCATTGAGCGAGAGTCCGCCTTTGTCTCCCGGTCCTGCTTGTTTGCGTCTTTCAGTCTTGTTCTCTTATTCTCTTGTTCGATTGTTCGCTTGTTCGCTTGTTCTCTTGCTCTTGTTCTTGTTCTTGTTCTCTTGCTCTTGTTTCTTGCCCTCGCTCTCTTGCCCTTGCTCTCTTGTCCATGCGCCATCGGCCGTCCGCTCTTTGTCTCTGGTCGGCTGGCCGCCTTGTCGGCACGCTGAACATGGCACGACCCTGCTTTTTTGGTGAACACTGGCCTGAACAGGCCCCGGGCTGCCCGCAGCTGCTCGGCCAGAAGGCCTGACTGCGGAGTATATAAGAGACGCCGAGGCTGTCGTTACATCCATCTCGCCATCATCGCTATCATCGCCATCTCATCACCGTCGGGCCGTGTATCGTCCAGTCTCTAGCGACGAGCTCTGTGCGTATCCGCGTCTGTGTCTCTGTCCGTGTCAGTGTCGCCGCATCCTCTGCCCGAAATCCGGCGCAGCCTCGCCTCGCCATGACGACCACCTGTGCGTGCGAGACGCACCGCGTCATCTACACCGCCTGCGCGCACACCCACATCCACCACGTCACCTGCCGCGTCGACAGCGGCTGCTGCCGCATCCACACCTTTGACATGCGCTTCGGCTGGTGCGCCGCGTGCGAGGCCTGCTTCGGCTCCGACGCGGCGCGCAACCCGCGCTTCATCCTGCACTACTGGCTCTACAAGGAGCGCAGCCGCTTCCGCACGCCCGTCCACCCGCGCCTCGTGAGCACCGAGGACCTGCTGCGCCGCGACTACGCTGCCAGCCACCACCGCGCGGTCCGCCGCGGCGCCGACGAGATCCCGCGCGCCGCCGTCGAGTCCTTCCGCGTCGGCCTCGGCGCCGTCATGCGCCAGTCGGCCGGCGGCCGCGACGCCCGCGCCTGGTCCGCCGCCACGCCCGCCGCCGACGCCGACAGCACCCGCAGCCAGGGCTGCGACGAGGGCGTGACCTACCCCCAGTACCGCGCCCTCATGGACAATGCCCGCATCTACATGATGACCACCATCGACTGGGCCCGCACCAACATTGTCATCGACGTCTTTGACCTGTACGAGCGCGCCGCCGCCAAGAAGGAGCGGGAGCAGGAGCTGGAGCAGGAGCCGGAGCTGGAGCAGAACGATCACGACCACGACGAGATCTTCGTCTTCGAGGACGACGAGTCTGACCGAGGCCGGCCCCGCCACCGCCTGCCGTCCAGCACGCCGAACACGCCCTCGCCCGCTCCCAGCCCGTCCACGGAGCCGTTCCCCGCCTTCTTCCCGGATGACCAGCCCGATGCCAGACGGCCGCCTGGCATCCTCCGCGTCCAGGCCCCTCTGTCTCCCAGCACGCCGCAGCCGAACGACCACCTGGCCGTCCGCTTCCAAGTCAACAACGTCCGCGAGGGCGCCGTTTCCCACCTCCGACTGTACTCGCCGCCTCCGCGCCCGCAGAGCGTCGACAGCGACGACGAGGCCTGGTAAGTTGCGGTAGACAACAGGCCCGGTCCGGTGTCTCGACTCCGTCTTCGGGCCTGCAGGTGAGTAGCAAGGTAAGCAAGCGTAAGACGTAAAGACGTACCCGATGGCGTATATACAAATTGTAGATCTTCATTGCACTGCGCGTTTTGATTTCTATGGCTGCATTATCAATAAAGCGGGTTTCGACCTCGAATTCCTTCCATCCCTCTATAGTTTAATGTACATTCTGTGAATCTGTGACTATGTACTCCGTAACCATTCGTACGGCCGCTCACGCCGTGTCGAGCACAATGACTTCGGCCTCCACCGTGCCAATGTTCTCGACCGTGAGCTGGTCGCCGGCCGCGAGCAGGTCGACAAACGCGCCGTCGCCCTCGCCGAGGACGGCCTCGCTGTCGTCGTCGCGGCCGGCGAGGCGGATGCGCGCGCCGGAGCCGGGCGCAGCCTTGTGGCCCAGCGCGCTGTTCGTCGTGGTCATGGGCAGGTGCACGTAGACCTTGCGGCGCGGCGCGGTAGTGAGGGCGCCGGCGGCGCCGAGGCCGACGGTCCAGGCTGCGACGCGGCCCGGCGCAACGAGGGCGGCACCCATGGCAAAGTCGGCGTGGATGGGGATGGAGCCGGGCACAGCTGGCACAGCGGCAGCGTCGGCCGCCGCGTCGGCGTCGGGTCCGGCCGCAAGCGGGCTGAGGATCGTCACAAAGGTGCCGCCGTTGGCGCGCTTGGCCGCGTCGTCAAAGTGGCGGCCGTGGTACGTCGGTCGCAGGCCGCGCTTCCACGGCGTGGCCCAGATCTGCAGGAAGTGCACGGGGTCGCGCGCGTGCTCGTTGAACTCGCTGTGCGCGATGCCCGTGCCGCCCGTGGTGAACTGCACGTCGCCCCGGCCCACGCGGAAGAACCGGTCCGCGTCGCCCTTGCCGCCGCTCGCGCTCGTCTCCTCGCCGCGCCGCAGCATCGAGTCGCGGTGCGTCAGCTCGCCCGACAGCACGTAGCTGAAGATCTCGTAGTCGCGGTGCGGGTGCGTCGGGAACCCCGACTGCGGCTGCACCGTGTCCTCGTTCAGCACCCGCAGCTTGCCGAACCCCATGAACGCCGGGTTGTACCAGTCGGCAAACGAGAACGAGTGGTACGTGTTCAGCCAGCCGTGGTTCGAGTGGCCGCGCTGCGCCGACCGATGCGCCTTGATCGATGCATGTGGCAGCCGTACCGCCGCCTGCGCAGCGCCAGCAAGAACGCTCTTTGCGCTCATGTCTGTGGTCATGGCTGGAAAGTAGAGGAGCGGCGCGCGAAGCAGATAGGCGTGCTTCTCCTCTGAGAGATGTGGATGATTCTCGCGGTTTCGGCGCTGGAGTGGGTCTCAGGTAAGGTTGAGCGGTTGCTTTCGCTTCGATCAGAACTGGCAGTCGTACTCGGAAGAGAGAACAAGTCGTCTTTACTCTCTGTGCTCTTGGCGATGTCTTCTGAGCAACAGGCAGCCTGATCAACGCCGCCCGAAGGCTGCTCTTAAGTATGGCGAAGAAGCGTTCCGCGACTCCTCCAGAACATGCTAGCACGGCGCCCACCAATGCTGACTGTACACCATTGTCATCATCACAAATACATCCAAGTCTACCGCCTGGGGTAGACGACTAGTCCATTTGGCGGCCGCAGCAAAACCTGGGAAAAATTAGTAACATTAGTGATGCTGACGGATCCACTCTTCACATTAGTATGCCATGACAAACCGTTCTCATCGTCGTCTCATTGGCCACAGCTAGACCCACCGCAACAGCCATTCTACTCCATACATGCAAAACAATTGTCAGAGGGACAGCAGCAAGCTGGTGATAGATGGCGCATGCGAACAACTCCAGATTATACGAACTTGTGTTTCTTTTGCGTTCCTGCCTGTAAATCGCCTGCCGCGGAGGCACCTGCTGCCTAATAGCCTGTTGCATGGAGACAATAATAAAAATATAAAATATGTGAAAAACTGGAGAATGGAGAATGGAGAAGAAAAAGATGCAAAGTCAAACCAGTCAAGCCAGTCAAAGAAAGTGCAGGAATGGCCAGTAGCAGCCAAGCATCCCTTCGACGGACAGTATGGCGTAATAGATCCACAGCCATCGGGTCCTGGAAGCGCCAGTGCTATGCAATGCAGATCAAGTAGCAGCAAACTCGTGTTCAGGACAACTGATCGGTCGTAATCTATGAAGCAAGCAATATCGCGAGATGCACCGCGCACACAGGCGCAAAATCATAAGGCCGCAAGACGACAAACGGAAATGGAATTAATGGTGAGCAAGCCGCCGGAGGGAAATTAGTTCCGGCTCAGCTGGCTAGCCGATGTGCGGCTGCGTTCATCCTCTTCTTCAATCACATCGCTGAGCCGCGTTGGGTGGTGATGCCGCGGAACCGTATCCCAAACAGGGGCGCCAAAGCCCTGCCCGGAGTAGTCGGTTGGCGGTTGAGGGGCGTAGTAGTGCTGCGAGCTCGACGGGGGGTATGTTCCCGCCGGTGGCAGAGATGACGGCGTTCCGTATTGGATTTCTTCATCTACCCAGAACCCGGTTAGCCTGGAATCCCTTTGCTGCATGTCTTTCCCATGCGTTTCTGGGCCGAACAAGCTTGCCTACCTCCTTCTTCGTACTCAGCCTCGTCTCTCGGGTCAGCACTACCGTGACCACCCTCCGCAGCCTTCTGCTGATGGCCGCCTTCAGAAGCAACATCGCTTCTATCGTCTGCGGATGGCTGCTGGTAGTGTGCGTGCTGCTGAGAGGGAAGGTGCTGAACGGCTGAGGGGGTCGGCGACGGCGGGGGACCGGACTGTGCCTGCTGCGGGGCTTGTTGGGCTTGCTGTACTTGCTGTGTCTGTTGCGCCTGTTGTGCCTGTTGTGCCTGTTCCGCCTGTTGCACCTGCAATGCTGCTTGTTGTGCTTGTTGGGCTTGCTGCACCTGTTGTACCAGGTGTGCGTGCTGTGCATGCTGCTGCGCTTCGTAGGCACTTTGCGAATGCTGGCTATGCTGTGGATCACGGCTCCCACTGCTGCTGGCACGTTGGCGGGCGGGAAGGCCGTGTATCATAGGCACGACTTGCATGCCCCCAACAAGGGTAGGCTGTCCTTCCTGCAGCGCCACAACACGATCCATCTCTAATTGCTGGCGCCGGCCCAGCTCGTCCCAGGCACGCCTGGCCTCGTCCTTGGAAATCTGAAGCTCCTTACGCATTTCCGCCAGCTGCTTCTGTATTTTGGAGTTGGACTGCGCGCTCTCAACAGCTTCGCGGATGGCCTCGGCACGGCTGCGCCGCTCTTCCTGGAGGGCAGCCTCCAGCATGCCCTGGCGCTCTGTGTTGCGCTCCATGTCCCCTCTCATCTCAAAGAACCACCGCTGAAACTTGCGCTCGGAGCTAGCGCGTAGTCTCTGGAGCTCAACAACAGCGTGGAAGAGGTTCGCACCGGCGGCTGACAAGTCCGTCACTTGCCGGGCAAGCTGCCGGGAGAGGGGATCTTGACCGATCTCCTCTGATCGTTGCTGCAGCTGGCGGATCCAGAAGCTCGTCAGGCCCTCCCAGTGCGCAGAGAGAGCTTCCCACCGCTCAAAGGCGTGGGGAAACGAGTTCCTGGGTCGACTACTGCCCGTCGCCCCTGAAGGGTCGTTGGCTTGTGGTGGTGCATCGCCGCCGCCGCCGCCGCCGCCGCCTCCACCCGCGGCACCTTGAGGCGGAACCTGTGCCGGCGTGATAGGGGCCGCCTCAGCCAGTGCTGGGGCGGCCTGAGACGATGGATTGCGCACAGGTCGTTGTTGGGGTTGCTGGGATTGGCGAGGTATCGCTTGTTGTGTTGGAAGGGCAGTCTGGCCAGCACCAGGCTGCACACCGGCTGCGCGCTCAGCACGTTGCTGGCGCCGTTGGGCAGCCAGATCGGTCGGCTGAGAGGGGTTTGCTGTTGGTGGTTCGGTGGCAGCAGCAGCGGCCGCTCGCTGTCGTTCTGTCGCTTGCCGTCTCTGCTCGGTAAGCACACGTGCGTCTTGTTCGGCCTGGGCGCGCAATCTCTCTTGTTCGTTCTGTATGCGCAACTCCTCCAGTCTCCCTGCTTCGGCGCGCCGTGCTTCTCTTTCTTGCCGCTCCTGCATGATCATTCTCGGACCCCGAATGTTGCTGCGCGGCGAGCTTGTTTGAGCAGGTGCCGGAATGGGCGGGCGTGATAGCGGGACACCATTGCCATTGTTTGAGCCAGGCGCGCCAGAACCCTCGACGAGGAGACTAGCCATTTGAGCGTTCTCTTCCTCCAAGTCGCGGGAGAGCGGGTACGGATGAGTCAGCTCTTCTACGGCGAACAGGATAGCGTTATGGGTGCGCTTAGAAATGCGAACGGCGGGGTGGATGGGCGGTTGGTCGACAGGTGCGGGAAAGAGGCTGAATACCGACACGGGAACAGACGATCGCTGATCGACAGACTGCTCGTCTTCGAAATCCTCTTCGTCGTGGTCGCTGAGCGCTTGCGAAGGCGTGGGAGATGGAGAGCGCCTCTGAGCGTGCTCCGGCGGCGATGGTGGTGTAGCTGTACTTGAAAGACCCTCGCCAGCAGCTGATTGCTCAGTCGATACAGATGCAGCAGACGCAAACTGTGGGCCAATGCCCGTAGAAACGACGTCGATATGGACGCGGCGCCAAGATGCACGAGACACAGGACTTTGTCTAGCAGCCGTTGGCGAGCTCCGGGGCGATTCGCTAGGGGTTGGACTGGCGACGAAGCGTGGCGTCCGGCGCAGGAGTCGTTGCGAAGAGGTTGTCGAGGCGGGCGATCTTGAGCCAGGCGTCGGGTTGGAGAGGGGCGTGAGAGTACGGCGATGAGAGGACGGCCGCTGCTGGCGTTGGGAGGGGGTGCGTGGTGGTTCGTGATATTCGTAACGGTCGTGAGAAGGAGAGGGGACGGGTTCGGTCAACGTGCCCCGTGGAGGCTCAACACCAGACGGAACTGGTGTATGAGCAGACAAGGTCGCGAGAGACCGCAGTAACTGCTGCGGCAGTCGCAAGGATAAGTTGCGCGAACAGCCCACAAATGTAGGATGCGCGACGGTGACGGCGCAGACTTTGTGACAGCTGGTGCGGTAGACCTGGAGCTTTGGGAGTGTTCTGGGAAAGTTCTGCGGTAAGTTAGAAGCAGTAGCAGGCGACAGGACGTTGTGATCAAGCTGGTTTCTATATGAATATAGTGAACTCGGCAGGAGGTCGACAGGGCTAGGGCTGTCGTATATCTTGTCGCAGGGCGGTCGGTTCCCGTTGCACTTGGACGTCGCTCAGGATCGCTTGCGCGAGGACAATGGGCTCGAGTATGGTGCAAAGGGCGACGGGCAGACCAAGTACGCCAGGACACCGGCACCAACTGATGGGTAGGGAGACACGATGGTAGACACAAGGGTGGAAGCGCGCGACCCAGGTTCAAGCAAGGTAGCACTCACCAAAGATTGGCAGACCCAAGAGCTTTAGTGCTCAGGAGGACAAGCCGGAGGTATGCGAGTAGCGCGGGAACGGGAAGAGGGAGAGGAGCAGCAGGCAATTGGTATACTTGGCCGAGAGCGCAACTCGGGGGACAAGGTCGCGGTCGAGGAAAGAGTGAGGAGATATGGAATCTATCATGGTTAACAAAAAATAAAATTGGGGAGGTTGGGGAGGTGGCGGGGAGCGACCGAGACGATGGCTTACAAGGGTTAGAAGTGGGTGCAATTGGTCGGGAAGGCGCCAGAACAGCAGCGGCCAGCACAGAGTGGATGCGTGGCAGCTCGCTGTACCCGCTGTAATACTTCGTACCTAGTTCGCTGGGAGTTGAAAGTGAGACTGGCGGCAGGTGGACGAGGTCGTTTGCGCGCGCCAGAAATATTCTGAAGCGGCGGTTGCGCGACGAGCACCAATCGATCGGTAGCTCGGTGGCTCACGGAAGAAGGAAGCTTCCGGAGTGCTGTGCAGCTGCGGGTCGCGCCGCTCAAGCAGAGGAACCCGTGGTGCCAAAGCCAAGCTGCGGAAGTCCGAGGGGCTGGCTAGGAGCAGCTGGAGAGGGATAAGAAGGGCAGGGGACGATAGCTAGGGAAGAAATGGGAAGAAAGGCAGGCCGAATGGGGAAAGGGCGTGATGCTGGCGGAAAGCGGTGCCTGGAAGTGTGTCGGCAAGCTGCCGAGCTTGAGCTGTCGAGCTGTCGAGCTGTCGAGCTTTGCTTCCAGCCAGGGCAAGCCGGAGGCGCGTGTGGCGCGAGCTGGTGTCGCCGCCCCGTCCCTAAATCCCGAACTCTGCTTTCTGCTTTTCGTTCTTCGTTATGCGGCTGCTTGTTCTCGTCTTGGGGACCTAGCAGCGCACATTCCTCTCGGCCGTCAACGGTCGGTGTTGCAGCCCTCTGAAGCCTTCGCCCAGTGCCAAGTGTCTGCCGTCACTGCCGAGTCCGGCCGGCGCTGTCAGAGGATCCGGCGGCCTGGACCCCGGCCGAAGACTCGGCGACTCAGGAACGTCGATGGAACCGTCGAACGGTGAAGATTGTAGACGAGTTCCGGGTCCTCTCAGAAAGAATGAGCCGCTGGCAGGCGACTGGAATGCCGTTGGGGTCGCAAAAGGCAGACGCAAAACGTTCTGAAACAAACTCAGCGCATCAGGCGTGGGCGGTTCGTGAAGCTGGGTGCGGTGACGCGTCTGGAGATGAAGAGACGGTGAAGCGCAAAAGTGAGGGAAGTTGGGGAATAGGAAGCAGGACAAAATGGGGGAAATGCAAAGGCTCGAGCAGAAGCGAGAGAAGGTGTAAAGGGTACCAGGACGACGCAGGAAAGAGTGAGCACGGAAGGCGCGTTTCGCCTGGTGCGCGTCTGAGGTTGAGGGCAGGTCGTGCCTGCCGGAACTGAGCCAGTTTCTTGGGCAAATGAGCTTTGGCTTTTTTGGCGCGCGCAGAGTGCTCGTACTCGGTCAGAAGGCAGGTGCGCGAAGACGGCGTACTCCGTCTGCACGGAAGGCACGAGTCGTCTGCACGAGCGAGCGCATGAGCTGTAAGTCCCCGAATAAGTGACAGATTTCAGCTCCGAGGAAGGAGCGGCACCTTGCGCGCGAGGGAAATACTCGCATGCGAGTGCGAAGGAGCCTGTAATACGGAGTACTGAGACGCACAAAGTACTTGTACGCAGCAGGACCGCTACGTAATACATACGCAGAAAAACGGGGCCTGCCAGCGCTGGCGCTCCCGCTCCCGTCGGCCGCCTTGGGTTCAGGCTAGTGCGACGGTGAGTATGAGTACGGAGTACAAAGCCGCCAAGTGCGATGATGCGTGGCGCCTTTCAGGCGTATTTTGCGAGTATCTTGCTGTGCAAGTCGACCGCAACACGAACTTTTGCGCCTGACTGCGCAAGCCAGGCAAACAATGGTTACACCGCGACAAGCTGCCCGGGATCACGGCGCCGCTTCTCCAAGCCCGATCGAGACGGCCAGACGCGGGCGCGCGCAGGGTGCCGGGGCTTCTGCGAGCACTACAGCGCCAGCGCACAGCACCACCGCTACGTCGTAGTCGCCGCTAACCGTGACAGCTGGCATCCCTGGTGGCCACACCTTGGCCGAGCCCATGTCACACCTTGGCTGGGCCCATCTCCTATCCACGAAAATACGTAGGAGTACGCAGTACGAAGCACAGCCGCCCGAGGCGTCTCGTGACGCGCTCTATATGCACCTCGTGCGTTGGCCGCCGTCGACAAAGTAGCACCGCCGCTGCCGTGGTCCCGTTCGCGTCCTTCCTCCTGTTCCGACGAAGCAGCCAGCCCAACTCGCCCGATCAGCCGTCCCGGGCTGTCTGAAGCGCCTTACAAGTACGTCATCTTTGTACTTTGGGAGAACTGCGGCCATGGAACACTCCAGTGTGGATCGCCTCTACTCGGGCGCCAGCACATCCAAAAACCTGACCCGACCGTACCAATAACTAATACGGCACTGGCAGAGTGAAACGGTGTACGGAGTATGACAGTGGCACTCGTACTACGGTGATGTGGAGCGTCCAATCTCCCAAGATTCGCTAGCCGGCGGTCAGGATCTCCTTCGTTGTCTGAGATCTTGGTCAAGCACCTGATAGTATGGTGCCTACTGAGGCCCTTCTCGTTCTGAGGAAAGACAGCCCGTCAGTCTAATCTTCGTAAATGGGAGAGGGTAGTTAGTTTATAACCACCTATGACAAATCAAAAATAAAGACACAAAAGATTGCAAAAAGATTGACGTAAATGCGCATTAAACTTAAGAGCTCGCTAAAAGCAAAAAAAACTCCGATACGGGGAATCGAACCCCGAGCTCGACGGTGAAAACGTCAGATGTTAACCGTTACACCATATCGGATTAAGTTAGTATTAAAGAGCTACACCAGCCTATCAGTCATAGCAATGCCCGCGCAAGCCGTAAAACGAACTCCAAACTTCGCGTACCGACGCGACGACGTCGCGATACTCCGTACAATACACAACAATTATACAAATTATCAAAGCCAGATCGCAGTTCAAGCGCAAATTGTATGGAAACCACTCTAGATTGACCAGAAACTATCGTACTATCCAAAGTACACCGAAATTGCCCATTTCCGTCACATTGAGTGGAAAAACACAGCGTAACTCACATCCGTCTCGTTCCCATAACTAGCATTACCCCCTCACACTCAATACACACGTATAAAAACAACTACATAAAGCGAAACCAAGTAGCGAACAGGGCGCAGCGCTTACAGGCTGACGCCATGGACGACCTTGAGGTCGACAGCCAGCTCGCGGCCGTGGTCGCTGACGACCAGGACACGGACCGAGCCGCGGCCGGACTCAAAGGCGCGCTGCAGGCGAGTCCAGAGGTTGGACTGGTCAATGACCGGCAGGTCCTGCTTCACGTCCCCAGTCTCGGTCATGGCGACCACGTTGCCGTCCTGCAGGTCCAGCACGCGGTACTGCTTGAGGATGGGGCCCAGCATGGTCTGGACGACGACGCTCGGGCTGGGGCTCGACACAAAGGACGACTCCTCGTGGAGCTTCTTGGTGAAGAGGTCGACACCGAGGTAGCGGTGCTGGCCGGTGGCCGACGACGTGGAGATGCGGATCACCTGGCACGGGCGGCCCTGCAGGAGCAGGATGTCACCAATGCGAATGTGGTGGCACGGGATGGTGACCGTGTTGGGGGGCAGCGCCTCCTCGGCCGGGCGGCGAGGGGGAGTGCGGGTCTCCCGGTACTCGGTGATCTCGAGCTTCTCACCAGCTTTAGGGTGAAATACTCGGTCAGCAATCTTTGTTACGCTCTGGCGGAGGGAGTGGTAGCGACCTGATCAGGCTTCAGTCAGTCTGCTTTCCCGCGAACTACGCGGCAAAGACACGGGGGAGTGGCTACGAAACACGAATGAAGTACGCTCTACTCACCATCCTCATCGTAGTAGCCCATCTTGTTGGATTTGTGGGTGAACGTGGACGGGTCGACGAAGTCAGCAACGATGACAGAGTCACGCTTGCTGGTAGGCTTGTGGGCGACGTGAGGCGAGTCGATCGTAGTGGTGTCTTCGACAACGGAAGACTTGTGGAAGCTGCGGTGGGGAACGAGCTCGGTGCCGACGGTGGCCTCGACGTGCGTGTGAACTTCCTCGCGGTAGTTCGGCTGGTAACGGGCACGGTACTGGCGCTCGGCGATGTCAATCGGCGAGGTGAGGGCGCTGTGCGAGTCGGACTCTACAGAAGCTTCAGAGAAGGTCTGGCGAGGACTGCGACGGGTTAGCAGCGGCTCTGGCATGCGGGCAGGTGATGTGCGTGGCAAGTGGGTACGACAAGGTATGATTCAGGGCGATCGGGACTCCGATCGCGAGGAACGCGGATGGCAGCAGCACTGGCATGCGCGGGCCGCACCGGTAGGGCAGACAGGCGTCTTCTGGCGTCCGAGTGCATTCTTCGTGCCAACGTCACTTCACTCGAAGCCAGCAGCGACCCCTGGCAACAATGCGAGCAGGCAAGCAGACAAGACGTACCGGGCTTCACGAAGATAATCACGGCGGACACCAGGACGGCGGTACTGTTCCTCTTCACGAGTGATGCGGACCTCTTCTTCGAAGCGCGGCTCAGCTGCGGTGTAGTGACTGCTGGACTCGTCGTCAAAGGAAGAGAAGTGACCTTCCCGTCCGGGCCGGTGGGCTTCAGGGAGATGGAAGCTAACTTCCTCGTGGGTGTGGGTGTGGGTGGTGGCAGAAGCCTGGTTGGTCTTGTCCTCCTTGTAGGACGAGGGGAAGATGCTGAAGGGAACCGGGACTCTGGCTTCAAAATCCAGGGTGACGGCCTTTGACGCGAGCGCAAGCGAGGAAAAAAAGCGCGGAGACTTTTTTCCCTTCTGGCACTCTTTTTGCAGGGGGGAGGGGAGGAGGAGCCGAGGGCTAACCTTTGAAGTGAGTGTTGAGGTGGAAGTGGCGAGAGAGTGAGATTGAGATCTTGGAGAGGAAAGAAGGAAGAGAAGGAGCGAGGAAAGAGAGGGGGACGGCGGCAAGAAATAGGACGGCGAGCGGAAGAACTGGGTGGTCGGGGAGCGGAGAGGAGGAACGGGGGGTGCGGCGCCACCCACACATCACAACAGCGATCGGGGCGGTGGTTGGCCAGGCGAGCGGAGGCAGGAGCGACGGGAGCCGGGATGAGCAGCAAGTACGGAGATACTTCGTACTGAGACGGGCTAGGGTGGAGGTAAAAACAAAACAAAAAAGGAAAGTGCAATGGCAGGAGCTGCACTGCACAGCAACGAGCCTGTTTGGGGCGGCCAAGAGGCCGGTGTTTACGAGTGTTACGGAGGGCGACTGCTACCTGGGAGTGCGTGATCAGCGGAAATGGGCAAGTGCGAACAGCTACCCGTACGGTGCATTACTGTGTGTTCGCAGGTAGAAGTACGGGGTTGTATTGCCTGTCGGCAGTCTGCTGTAAGATACGGCTCTGTAACCGACTCGCGCTGCTAGCTCAGTTGCGCCCCTACAGTACGGAGTAGGATACAGTATCGCCTGCCCGCTGCGGCTCGCCCGTCCTGCACCGTCCTGCACTCCTCGCCTCACGCGCGCCTGTGGACCCCAGCGGCGATGCCGACTGGCCGTCCGGCGCCCGTCGCTGTCGATTCCTGTCGATTCGATGGCTGTCCCGTCGCCGTGTTGTTGATTAGCCGACCAAACGAGACTAGCTGCTCCACCTGCCGCTGTCAGCTCCCAGCCTCTTTTTGGTGGTCCGCCGCCACCAGCTTTTCGCAGTGGGCCGGCCTCTTGCCTGTGCGCTCCCTGCCTTGCTGCGTCTGCTGCGATGAGGAGTGCGGCGCCATCTGTACTCGTACTCGTACCGCACGAGACACGGCCGTGCTGGAAAGCCGTGGAAACAGGGAACAAGCTCACCGCCCATGGGCCTTGGGCCGCCATGTCCGCCGGCACGTATGTGCGGTGCTGCGCGGTATGCGTACCCTGCAGAGTACGGAGTACGTCCTTCGTATAGTACACACGCGTACCCGTACTTCGTATATGTACGCGGACCCGTCAGAGATGGCAGGCCTAGACTGTCGCTGTGCGCCGGCTGGGGTGCGTCGAGCCAGCTGAAAACCGCAACAGGAGAGACGCCCGGGGCAGTGACAGTGCGCAGACATGTGCGAATACTGTGCCCAAGTGGACACAGGTACATGTACATGCGGCACGTAATTATGCATACGCCGCAGCGGGTATGGGTACGAGTGGGCACGGGCCTGCCGGAACAAGCTCATATTCGGCACGGAGTACGCCGTGCGGGCACGATACGCGACGCGACAGCGACTGTCACCGTCCACCACTTCGTCGCAGCCGTCCCGCGCATGATACGAGCTCGTACGTGCGCCAGAGGACGTGCGCCGACTGCTGACACATGTAGCGCACCTTGCACGCGCAGTCGCACCAGCTCGCATGCTGTTGTCTCAGACGGCCGGCTTCTCCACGGAGTCATCGGCCGCGCGCTGCACGCGTCGTCCTCTCACACCGCAGACTGCCTGCGGCCTGCCTGCGGCCGTCTGCAGGCTGCCTGCGCCCGGCCTTGGTCCTGGCACACCCGGCATCGTGGAGCTGCGCCATTGGGCCGACTGGCGGATCTCGGCATGCAGGCCAGCCACCGACCTACGAGTCAGACGCAGCTGCGCTGCCCGTGCAGCAACTGCGCCATCTGCACCGTGTCGCACGGAGTACATCCGACCGTACGGCGCTGTACCCCGTCCACTGTACCTCCTCGTACTCCGTACTCATCCAGTACTCAGCTGCAGGAGTTGCGTGTGCACACGCCTTTCCTGCACGCAACAGGAGAAGGAGCTTCTGACTGCTCTCCACACCAATCCATGCTCGTCGCCCCACTCTGCCAAGCGTCTTCTGCCGCCCGCAAATTACCTCGATGCTGAGGCGTTTCTAGTCCCGCGTTGCTAGGACAACGTCGAGGAGAACGACGCGACAACACCGGGACACCCCGGCCCCAGCACGGCGCTAGGGCGCTTGCGCTCATTACCGCTCACTAGAGTCAGGGGCTCGTGCTGCCTATTGGTCACCGCCGTCTCACCTTCTTTGTTTACCTCGTGAATTCGCCAGGAGCACGGGATGCGAACAGGGACGAGCACATGCGCTATCGTCTTGAGCATGTGGAAGGCCCGCAGCCGATCTCTCGGTATTTGCTCCGTACGGGGTGATACTTCGTATCGTCGTTCAGCGTAATACATCTGTTTCGCCTTTCGTATGCTATCGGTGAAGGCCGGCCCGACCGTCTTTTCTGTGTGGAATACGTGTGGAATACGTGTGGAATACGTGTGGAATACGTGTGGAATACTGAGCAAAGCACAACTACGGAGCAATATGCGAGGTACGAGTACGGAGGTAGGAGTAGGTGAGCGAGTACGGAGTACTCGTACGAATGAAGCGTAGATGACGAAACTTCTCTCCACGTCGCAATACTGTGATATGTGTTAGTTAGCCCGACCCGGTAGTGTATGCATACTCTGTACTCGTATGTAAATGTACACAATTGACCTGCACAATATAGGAGTTACAGTCTGACTTTATGTACTTGTACTTCATACGCGATTTTCATTTCTCCGTTAGCCGAAACGCAGCTTATTCAGCGGTTATCAAATCACGCAACACAGACCAATCCTTATCTACTTCGTACGACGTAGAATCGCAATCTCAATTTCGAACATAAAGTAGAAAATAAAAATAAATAAACAAAAATATGTGCAGAGAAAGTAAGGCAGTGCCATCGTTGACAACATCCAAAATTAACCAACCATTACCACATCTGATGCTACGACATGCCTGTACTTCGTACATCGTACTTCGCATGCGGCATACATGTACTCGCATGCAGCCCTCTGACCCATGTCATCCCGGTGGGTCATGAAGTCCCAGCTGGTGGGAGAAGGCAAGAATATCGGCAGACCAAGAAGACAAAGGTGGCTCAGCCTGTGACATGAGATGCGTGGCGGCCGATGGCGCCAGTGGCTGGGAGATCTTACTCGTAGTCTGTTCACAGCCCGGGGCCATATCCAAAGGCACAGTAATACCTAAGCGCGCAGTACTCGTAAAGGCTGGCGACGCCAATGGGGAGGAAACCGGCGAGCTGAATGACGGCGGCATATGCTGTGAAAATGGAGACTGTCCCGTAGTCCAGTAGTGAAGTCCGCTTCCCGTATCCGGCGTTCGGATGGAAGCTGACGACGCATATGACGAGGCTGTGGTCAACGCTGGCGTCGCGGCGGGCATAACGCCGGTGCCAGAATAAGGTGGGCATATCAAGGAAAGACCCGGTCCTGACCCCAAGCCCAAACCGCTTGGGATGACCTGCACGCCGCGTGTACATATGCTCGTGCTCGTGCTTGTGCTCGCGTGGCTACTGGCCTCGACAGCAGGTACGAGGACACGTTGTCCTACCGGTTCATAGGCGGGGACAGAGCTATGCTGCAGCTGCTCTTTCATGACATGAAGCACGCGCCGGGCGGTCTCAAGCATTCTTGGCGGGCCAGCGACATCCTTTGACGAGGCTATCGTGTTATCGATGAGTTCAAGCAGCACCAAGTCGTCTATGATGGTAGCCACCGCTGATACCGTTCTAGACGCGGCGAATAGAAGGAGCAAGTAGCGGCATTGTCTAAAGGTTAGCATGAACTTTGGATCGATTGGAATAGGGCCGCATACAATATTATCGCCCCAAATGCATTGGGAAGAATCAGCTGCCCTGTGACGCCATGGTACGACCGCACAACCTCCACCAAGCTCTGCACTCCATGCGACAATCTTGCAGCTGTACTCTGTTGGGGGTCAGATAATAGCCACAGCAGGCTCTCGTACGTAACGCATTCCCAGTATCCGGCACGGGCACGAGCTGTGAGTATGCTTCGATGAGAGGGAGCTGGTTGTAATTGCGACAGTGGAAGTCCATTGAACTCCAACTGGAGCTCTGCCACGGAAAATCCAGACTCAAAGGCGACAAGTGGGTCGTCGTGGCTGTATATTTCGCGGAGGATGCGGCCTCTATACTGATGAAGGCGGACTTGGGCCTTGAAATTGGTTTGTATATTGAGCCGGTGTGCCGTGCTACTTTTGTCAGTTGCCAAATGCCTTCCTCCATAGGCGCTTTCATCGATATTGTCCCAATCGAAGTCTGGAGGCGGAACTAAGGACTGGTATGGCTCTAACACCGACGGCGGACTATCGACGCCACCCAGCTCACTGGCGTCAGGCCAAAAACGGGTCAGCTGTCACAACGGCTAGAAAGTTGAGAGAAGCACTTACGATTCTAGAAGCACACAAGTCCAGAAAAGAAGTACCAATTCGCGTTCTTCGCTGGAGAGGTCGTGTTGGTGCTGGCTATAATCGATAAGAGCGGGCCGTGGCATTCTGCGCATTGTGTCGCTACCTGTGTTCCTGTCGGAGTGGTGGATCAAGCGCAGGAGTACAGTACTGGCATTGCGAATATGACGTGTCGCAGTGGACGTCCATGCGAACTGTCCGCAATAAAGGGCAGCCATGATATGGACACGGGCTAGGTCGAGTGTCGGAGTCAGCAGCGACACACTTTCTGCCATTGTACCTTTCATCGTTGGAGATCCTCTTCCGTACTGTGAATTTTCTTCATCGTTGGCGTGATCATCGTCCGAGCAAAGGTCCATAGCATTGCCACCCACTGCCGGTGTTGTTTCATGGGACTCGTGCCCGTCTTCCACTCCCGCATCATCTTTTAGTGCATTTATAATACCCTTTGCCTGGGCGTAGAACTCCGGCCCCGGCTCGACAATTGTGCCGCCACACCTGGCCCAGCAAACGCTGCCAAGAGCAAAGACAAGCAGTGTCATGACAGACTCTGTATGGACTGAAACGGGGTCAACTTCGGGCTGTGTTGCTGGCTGTGCAGCTCCAGACTGCCACTGCTGGACAAACCTGGCGATGAGCTCCTTGAGGCGTTCCGACGACATGATCGGGTATATGAGCTGTATGTGGAGTGAGAACTGGCGCCCATATTCTGTTAGGAGACTCGCATCGGGCGTTCGATGCCACTTGAAGCTCTTTGTTGGCGTGGAGTTGTTCAATGGCTGCGCTAGATTCATGGAAATGGCTGTCCCACAAGTATAGCGTCGGCCTCCTATACGTAAGTAGGCCTGCTGCCATGGCGGCTCATCGTCCTGCCCAGAGTCGACGGAGGGTTCGCCACGTATGCCATCGTGACGATTGCCCGCACTGCTCAGAACTTGGCGTGCCACGCCTAAAAAGGGGGGCCGGTTGAGCACTGCCAGCACAGGTACTACATTTATACTGTCTGAGTGGCGTGCTTCATATGCTCGACTATCCATTTGCTCAAACGGCCCCAGCGAGGAGTTTTCATGGCTGGGTTCAGAATGGAGAGACCTATTTTGACCCTTCGTATCAAGCAGTGTCAGAAGCAAACAGTCGAGTGAAATGCGCTATACAACCTTTGGCTGAGGCAGGGCCAGAAATACCTGAGTAGTGATGCTTTTGAATGAAGCAAGCGGCGCAATCCCGGATACTGACATTGGCTGGAAGAAGGGGAAGCGGGTGTCGGAAAGATGTAGAGTCGATGGACATGAATCGGCGGCAGCCAGAGGTGGCATGGCACGAACGGGCGTGAGAGGGGCTGTTGATGGACTTGTTGTGGACGGTGAAGTTCCCATCAAGCTCTGGAGTGAATGAAGTCGGGCGCGTGGTCCTTGGCTGCTTTTACGCGGTGCTATACCTCTTTTTTTTCTCATTTGAACATCGCGATAGCATCGGGGCTGCTGGGGTGGACGTAGTGACTGTCGAAATGACGAGGCTGCCTGCAACATGGAACGCAGCTCTTCGTGATGAGGCAAGTCGAGGCTCTTGCCCTCGTGGGATGGGTGTTCTGGACGATTTGCATGACTGTCGATATAGGAGTTGCCCTGTGCCGCAAGGACAGAGTGGCGAGAATCGCGAAGTAGAAGCTGATAAGACGGGTATTGTGACTGTTCAGGGTGGTTGGATATGGTTGTAGGTTCTACTGGAGCCAAGAAGCGGTTGAATGGGGGCCGTTTTGATCGATAGCCGGCATAACCCAACTCTGATGGTTGTGAATTCAGTGCGTGATGGGACAAGTTATGCGAATCGATAGACAGTAGTGCTATATCTGGAACAGTATGTGTGGTAGCCGCAGTAGTTGCAGCTTCGGGACTTGGGGCTGCAGCTGTGGACTCTGCAATTCCCGACGAAGCCATTGTTGGCCTCGTTCGGCAATTTAGGACAGTTTTTCTTGCAAGTTGACTGAAAGCATATCATGACCTATGGGAGGTATTGTCCATGAAAAAACATATAAGCTGGACTTTTATGCATAGTCTGGGGACGTGGTAGCATATTCAGTGCAATGTTCAGAAGGGGGTAAAGTTTGGTGAAGAGACAGAAGCAAGGAAGCAAGGAAGCAAGGAAGCCAACAGTACATATATGTAGACAGATCAAGAGGTTGAATGCGAAGAATGCGAAGATGGCGATGCAAGAGGCTATGTACAAGTAATGCAGACTGCAGCCGACAGTTTAGGCAAGAACGACCGGCGCATATTTTGGAATTACGTGGGCAGTACCTGACACGAGGCTGCAAGAGGCAAGCGCGGGGAGTGACGACCAAGGGGACCGGGAAGGCGCGAGGCACAGGGTGACGAGGGCGGAAAAGAGGAAGGTGCCCCCGGTGTGAGGCCTGTCAAGGCAGGAACGACCAGGCGCAGCAACAGACGCGGAAGGCCGGCGGCAGATGTGCATCCGCGCTGCAGCCAGGAAAAGCAGCCAGTTGGCACGGCGCGTCTGCGGCCACTCAGACACTCTGACATCTACGTTTGCGCCTCACGACTCGCCTCGCGCATCCGCGCTGCCGCGCTGGCCAAGAGCATTTGGCGGCCAACGCGGATGCACGTCTGCGGGCAGCCTGGCATGTGCTCCTTGCTGCGAGCTAGACGCGGCCTAGCAGCATCGCAGCCGCGGCAAACGAGAAAGTGGCGATGAAAGCGGCAGACGCAAGGCCCCCAAGATCAGCACAGACGAGCAGACGAGCAGACGAGCAGACGCAGCCGAGCCTGGTAGGCGGTGTCTAGATCACGCACGGCGGCCGCTCAGTCGTGACAGAAGCGCAGATCACAGCGGCGGGGCGGCCGAGAGGGCGCAGAGCCAGTGGCAGCACACGCTGCGTCTAGCAAGCAGCAGTACGGAGCATACGGAGTATGGGTACAAAGTATGGGCAGATGCGGGCCAGATACAAGCTCGATGCAGGCCGATGCAGGCTCGATGCAGGCACGGTGACACGGCTCGTCGAGCGCGGCTAGGGCGACCGGCTGTCGAATGAGAAGGCAGACAGGCGTACGGCTGGCCACTGACAGGACGACACCTGGTTGCATACAGTTCGCGCCTACGACGGGGATGGAGGGTGACGGCGACAGGGGGCGACAAGCCGGGACTCCGTCGGGAGTGCAGTGCTTGTACGAGGTATGGAACGCAAGGTGATGCCAGAGTCGAGTCAACGCGAGCTCGATTGCAGTAAGTCGGTCTGCGCGTGTCTACAGAGGTCGAGGCTAATTCGAAGAGTGCAACATGGGCTCGACGAAGTACGAGGAAGGGTGAGGGACACTGATGCAAGGGCGAGGCTGTGTTGCTGTCACTCCATGGAGAACGCGCAAACACTCGGGGCCGAAATTCAGCTCAGCCGGGCTGGGTGGGTTCAAGGCTGTACGGGTATTACTCCGTACCACGCAGTACGGAGTACTTCGCACTCTGTATCTTCCATGCTCGGGCTGCGCGCTGCCAGGTCCCGCTCGAAGCGCGATAGAGTGGGCTTGAACCGACGCGGGCACATCAGACGACGCCGATGCGGAGCTGCAGGAAATAGCACTATCTGGCCGCATAGGCGACGCAAGCACAGCATACGAAGAGCTGCTGATGACGATGACGAGGTGGCCTTCGGACCGGCCAAGTCGGCGCTTTGGCCACGGGCCCGAGCCTGAACAAAGCATCCGGGGCAGACTGCGAGTCTGGACATGCTGACTGCAACGTTGGGCGGTTGGCCGTCTGGCCGTCACACCTCGTCACACGCAATGTCGCTTGTTAGACGCGGACCGCTGCCAACCCCCACCGCCAGGCTCCCGAGGCGCAACTGTGCAAGTCGTTGAGCTGCGAAGCCGAGGCGAGGTCGCGCTGCCGGCTGGTCTCGTCGATGGTGCTATGGCGCAGAGGCCGGTGTCGACTGCGGTCTGTGATCCGCCGCGGATGGTCGCTACGACATACCCAAGTGGCTGCAGTACCGGGCCTGTTGGCTCGAGTGCCCTACGGAGTTCGCTGTTGGAGATTCTCTCCTGCAGCCTCCTGCCCCAACCGCATGGGCCGCTGCGATGTCTTGTCTTCTTCGGCCCTTCCGGTCAGCCCCCAACGCAGCGCATCGAATCCCGTGACCGACCGCGGATGCTTGTGACTGTACATCGGCCTGAAATGCAGCCGATGGCGGCAATCTCCCGCTCTCGTCCGCGATGGCCTCGATTTGCGCGCTTCTTCAACCTGATTTGGCACAGTCTAGTTCATGCAGGTCTCGTTCCTCCCGCCGTACGACCGCCGACCGCCGATGCGCGCTGTCCGTTGGCTCTTCCTCTGACACGTCGGCCTGTGTTGGGGCGTCTGTCACTTGGCCTCGAGGCGGGCAGAATAGCCGCTGTCAGCATCCGATCTTGTCCTCATTGGGCCACGTGCATCCGAGGCTGCATGGCGGGCATGTTTGGATATTTGCACGCCGACTTACCAGTGCGGATACTCAGCACATACGAGTACGAGTGCTGTTTAGGCGGTGTTTAGCGCCGGTATTTGCCGCCTGTTCGGCTGGTTGTCTTTGGCCTCGGGTGTACTAATGTGAGATCGGACTGTGCTGACAGACGTCGAGAACGTCGGCGAAGCCGCTTTGCCACCTTTCCTTTACTTTGTACCAATACGTCATTCGACATTGCCCGGTATTGTGGTACTGGTTTTTGTCGCGTTTGATTCCTCGGGTGACGGCTCTCGCGTCTCGCAGTGCCGCGCCTGGGCGCTTCGTCCCTGCGTGCAAGTAGCCGACACAGGCCTGCTGCCGGGCCAATCAGACCCGGCTCGTCTGCACAACAAGCGCTTGGGGTGCCGAAAGGCGCGGGCTCGTGTGGACTCGGCGGCCGGCAACGCATGCGAATGGAGAGCGTCGAGCAGCCGCCAGATTTTGCATAGGCAGCGTGGCTCCATACGCAGTAATACATGGCACGGCACGGTTGTGGCCTGGCTGGCGGCCGACGACAGGGTGCCAGATGAGGGTGTGATAGCGGCTGCACGGCTGCCTCATGGGCCGAGCGGCTGCGGGTTTTACGTGCGTTCGCGACGCAGGTCGGCCGCAGCGGGGACTGCAGGCCAGGACATGGGCCAACATGGGCCAACATGGGCCAACATGGGGCCGACTGCGCTCTAGCGCCGGCCCGCGTGGTCGGTGACTTGTCTTCTGGAGGTTGAGGAGCCGCGGAAGGCGGCTGGCTCCGTGGCCGGGATCCTATCCAACATACGGAGTACGACGTGGGAGCCGGTCCTTGCGGGCTGATGTGCCGGCGAAGGAGCAGGCTGCTGTGGAGATGGAGCGAGACGGCGCAGAGGGGGCGAAGGATCGCGAGCAGGATCTTGCGAGGCGCCGGCCGCTGCTCCGGTCGCGCCATGATGTCGTTCTACGCATGCGACACTCTGCTTTGTCAGCCCATTCCAACTTTGTGTATTGGGTCATGATGCTAATGCTGCCTTCTGCCTTGTCTCGTCCTCTCGAATGACGGCCTAGTAGTCGACAATCTTGATCTTGGCGAGCAGGTCCGCGGGCAGGTCTTCGGGCTTCACAATGCCCATCTGGACGCAGTCGCCCCAGAAGAAGAGGGCGCGCTCCTGCGAGTAGGCGAGGTAGTCGAAGCCGTCCTCGTCGACGGCCTGGCCCTTGTCGTCGCTGTCAGAGTCGCTGGCGGCGCCGTCGGCGGCGGCACTGTCGCCGGCATCGACGCCGGGCACCTTGGCCTGGACGATGCCCCAGGCCACCCACATGGCGCTGTTGGCGACGCGCCAGAGGCGGGTCTCGGCGAGCAGCTCGTCGACCTGGCGCTCGACGAGCTCGTCGCGGCGGCGCTCCTCCTCCTTCCAGCCACCGGGCGGCGCGCGCGCGTCGAGCATGAAGTCGGCGATGGAGCTGGCGGCGCCGAGGGTGTCGGCGTGCGGCGGCGCCGAGGCGAGTGCGAGCTGGGCCGGCTGCGGACCGAAGCGCGGGGTGCTGGCGCCGCCCTGGTGCGGGAAGGCCGGGCGGTGGTCGACGTAGGCGCGCACGAAGCGGCGCTGCTGCTCCGGGGTCGGGTACCAGGCCGTGTTGCAGGCGTGCGGCGCGACGCTGTCGTGGTAGTTGTAGGTCCACTCGGTGAAGTGGTTGGCGAACTCGACGCCGGGCGGGTTGGCGGCGGCGTACTCAAAGTCGATGACGACCAGCTGCTTGTGCTCGTTCTCGGGGCTCAGCAGGGGCGAGCGCTCGTCGGGACGCATGCGCAGAATGTTTCCGTATTGTGTCTGGGGGTCAGCAGAGCACGAAAGAAGCAGCCTCAAGAGTGACGTACATCGTTGTGCGCAAAGACGAGATGGTCCCGGATGGCGCGCGCGCCGCCACTGGTCTCGAGGACGTGGGCGCGGTACTTTTCGACGGCGGCGCGGAAGACGGGCCACGTGACGCCGCAGACGAGGCCGCGGTACTTCCAGGCGTCGGCGATGCCGGGCGAGGGCGGGGCGGGGCGGGCGGCGGCCCGGACGGCCAGGACCTCGCGGTCGATGAGGGTGATGGTGCGGGCGACGGCGTCGAGCCAGCGGTCCCAGTTGCGCCAGACGTTGGGGCCGGCGTCGCGCTCCTGCTCGAGCAGCTCGACGCCGTCGTGCAGCTCGCGCATGCGCTTGGCGATCTGCTTGGAGGTCTCGGGCTCGCGCAGCTGGGGCGCCGTGAGGGTGGACGCGACCAAGAACTCCTCGAAGCGGCCGTTGGCAAAGGTGCCGAGCAGGCGCGGGCCGATCTTCTTGCGCGCGAGCCGGCGCAGCACGCTCAGCTCGTTCTCGCGGTCGATGAGGTGCTCGACCTGGGGGCCGTAGATGCGCAGCAGCAGCTTGCTGGGCGTGCTGGACGCGGCGGCGGCGGCGGCGGCGGCGGCGGTGGCGGTGGCGGCGCCGGGGTGGGCCGACGCGTACGAGGCCGGCGGCAGCGTGGGCGACGGCGGCGCGACGACGTAGACGGCGTTGGTCAGGGCGCCGCTGAGGCGCTCGACGGAGATGGTCTCGCCGGCGTCGAGCGGCACCTTGCGCCAGCCCTTGAGCCGCAGCGTGTGCGTGATGCGGATGATCTCGTTCTTAAAGGCCACCCAGGCCTGGCGCTCCTTGTCCTCGCGGCGGGCGGCGAGCGCGGCCAGCGCGGCGGCGGGCAGCGCGCGCGGCGGCGGCTGGTTGGCGGCGGCGTACTTGATGGTGCGCGTGTTGTCGAGCACGGCGTCGCAGCCGGGCACGAAGACGTCGCCGTCGACGTAGTCGGTGTCCGAGGAGGCGCCGCCGCGGCCGCCCGGGAAGCGCAGGCTGCGGGCGTGGCGGCGGCTGCTGGCCGGCGCGGCGGCGGCGCTGCGCAGCAGGCTGGCCAGCGAGTCCACGCCCAGCGCGGCCATGCCGTCGTCGACGATGCGCTGCAGCCGGTCGAGCGAGACGTCGCTCGAGGCCGAGCCGGACGACAGCGCGCGCGGGCGCCGGGCGATCTCGAGGCCGGCCTCCGGCTCGGCCGGCTCGGCCGGCGGCGACTTGGTCTTGCGGCCGTGCGACCGCACCACGCGCCGCGCCTTGCGCCGCGCCTTCTTCTCCTTCTCGTACTGGATCCATTCGGCCACGCGCGCAATCAGCCGGCCCGAGACGTGGTCGCCGCTCGGCCGGCGGTGGTGCTGCAGGTGCGGCCGCAGCGACGGCGACGGCGACGGCGCGCTCTCGTCGGCCGCCGCCTGCAGCGGCGAGTACGACATGTACGAGAGCACGGCGTCGGTGCTGTTCTGGCTGACCAGCGAGTTGCGCGACGACGGCGGCAGCGGCACGACCGCCGCCCGGCCGCTCAGCCGCTTGGCCACGCTGGCCGGGAACTGCTTTCGGAGCAGCGGCTCTTCGGCCGCCGGCGACGGCTCTATGCTGGTCACGTCGGGCTCGGCAATCTGCACGGCTGTCGGCGAAGACTGCGTTAGCAGAGAACAGCCAACACACACGACAGGCAATACAACTCTACGACAGGCCAACACGGCTCGCCAGTCGGCGCACACTGATACATCTAGGCCACCACAGCTCGCCGGACAAAACACGACGCCGATCTGCGCGCAGCGGACTGGCAACGCAGGGATGCTTACCTTTGAGGGTCCCGCTCGAGGGCGTCGGCGGTTTGTCCGAGTCGTCGCGGAGTGCCGACCGCAAAGGCTTGGCCCGCGGCGAGTTTGACGTAGACATGGAGGGTGGCAGAGGGTGAGAAACCGGGAACAAGATGAGGACGGAGAGCAGGAGAGAAGACAAATAGGTGGAGAGCGAGAGAGGTAAGGACGGAGAGCAGGAGAGAAGACAAATAGGTAGAGCGACAAAGAGAGGCGAGAAATCGAAGAAAGGCAGAAGAGAGAAGATCAAGCGATACGGCTGAACCGAGACGGAGCAGCACAATACCAAACGACGCTGCTGCAGACTGCTGCGAAGATACCAATATCACACGATCGTTATCAGACACAAGGCAGTGCCCGCGAAGTGAAGCAGGGAGGCGCAATATATAAAGTACCACAAGTACAAGTTGGCGCAAATCGAGTGACGCCTATTATCCTTATCGTGACGGGCGGCTGCCCCTGCCAGATAAACAAAACCCTTACGTATTGTTTGCCCCACTATGTACTGCATACGGGCATACGATGACATAATATTCAGGTATCCGTCCACAGAACGGCCTCAGCCAGCGCAAAACAGGAATAGCCTGCCGCTCGTGTCTCACGCCAACCGAGCTTTCGTGTCATGTGTCTGGTGCGCTGTCCGTACGCCGTGCTACTTGGCCTGCGCAGACTTCGGGGGGCGGCGCGTGGGTTGCCCGTCCGCGGCAGTCCGCGGCATGCCCAAACGGCTCACCGAGCGTAATAGCCGTAACACACCGGAACACACCGAACCGGAACACACCGAACACACCGAAACACCGGAACACACCGCAACAGTACAGCGTACTCTGAACAACACGGCTCAGCGCACGCCGCACACTGGTGCTGCTGGCGCGGTCTGCGGCCGGGAGGCCGTTGCCGGCTCCGGGTGCCGGGCGTGTGCCTGTCTAGCCCGGAGCCGGCCTTTCTGCCATCGGCCCGGACTTCCGTGCTCGGCCTACAGGATGCCGTCACTCTCGCCCTTCAGGCGCTTGACCCGCTTCTGCTCCCAGCTGTCGAGGTCTTTGTTGGCGATTCTCTGCAGGCGTCAGTCAGCCAGACAGAGTAAAAGAGCGTAGACAACGCAAACCGACGCCGAGACAGCCGACGCAATCACCCACATTGAACTCCTCCCGGATGTCGACGCGGCGCGCACTCTTGCCCACGCCGAGCTCCTCCTCGCGCGACAGCTGCCGCACGCGGCGGTCGTGCCGCTCGTACCGGATCGCTGTCGCCGGCGTGAGCACAAACGATCCGCCCACGATCACCGCCAGAAACGGCAGCCCAAAGAGCGCAAACGGGTGCTTCGCCATCGCCGCCCGGTACCGTGCCGCAAACGTGTTGGCGTCGGCCGCCGACCGGAACTTTTTTCGCTGGAAGCCCGCCATGCTCGTCGCTGTGTGGCGTCGAGAAGTGTTTCTGTAGTGTTACGAGTATTACTGATTATTACTGATTACTCTCTCCGTACTCCGTACTCTAGAAAAGATCGACGCACTCAAAGTCACGTGACCACGTGATCGCCCCGCCGGCGCGTCTTCGGCCTCATCGACAACTTGCGCTGCAGCGACGCACCGCGCACCACGCTGCGCACCCGATGCCCAACCACGCGCGCCCCGATGGTTCCGTACCATGAGCCTGCCGCCGCACAATGACCCCGCGCCCCCGGACGGCGGCGCCGAGCGCACGCGCTCCCCCGTCGTCCCGCTGCACGCCGAAGACGACCCTTTCACCCGGGACAAGAACCCGAAGCGCCGCAAGACCGACGCCGACGCCGACCTGCCAGTCGCGGAGATCCTGCGGGACCGGATCTGCGCTCGGTTCGGCGTGTGCCCCGGCGACACGGTGCGCGACACCCTCGCCAACATGCAGTAAGTGGGCGGGTCTTTCGTCTGTTTCGTCTGTTTCGTCTGTCTCTTTCGTCTCTTTCGTCTCGGCCGACTGACAGAACGACAGCGCCGAGCTGGGCCGAGCCGGCGCCCGCCGGGACGAAGAACGCGTGCGGGCGGCCATGCTGTTTCTGAGCCAGGCCATGTGCGCGTGCTGCCACACGCTGGCCCTCGCCGATCCGCGCGACGGCAGCTCCAGCCTCGTGTGCAGCTACTGCAGTGCGGTCAACCCAAAGTGCGCCCTCCAGCACGCGCCGACGCGGGCGGACGAAGACGGCATTGCCCGCATGCTGGCCGCGGTCGTGCAGGACTACGTGCCGCCCGCCGGGCCGCTCGCTGTCCGCGCGCTGCTCTTCGTGCGCCGCATCGCCCTCCACTGCGTCGCGGACGACGTGCTCGACTACACCACGTCGGCGCTGTGCCAGTGGTGCGCGCGCCAGCTCTACAGCCCGGACCGGGCGGTCCGCGTCCAAGCAGCGTGCGTGCTGACGGCCACCCGTGCGCGCGTCGCCCGCTTCTCCGGCTAACGTGCACGCAGGAAATCGCTGACGGCGTTCACGCGCGAGCGCGACCAGAGCAACGCCACGATGCGGGCGAACCGCGCGCGCTTCTACCACGGCCTCGGCCGCATGCTCGACTCGGGCGACTGCACGGTCCAAGAGACGAGCGCGCTCGTCTGGGCCCAACTGGGAATGCATGTCTGTCCTCTCCGCCGCGCGCCGTGGACGCTGCTAACCGCACCAGAGTCGTCCCGGAAAATGCGCTCGAGCCGATGCTCAAGGGCCTGCTGCTGCACCTGGACAGCGACTACAAGCCCATACAAGACATGGCGCTGTCGGAGGTGCGTCCTGGCCGCTGAACCTCGCACGGCGGAACTGACACGCGGCTAGATCCGGTACCTTGCCTCGTTTTTTGGGCGCACACCCAACGAGCTGTTTGAGCCGTTCTGGCGCAGCACGGCCTACCAGATCGTCAAACACATTGCCGACAGGCCGGCGGTGGCCGCGGCGATTGCCAATCTGTTCGGCCTGACGGTCGCACGACTGGTCCTGCGGCTGCAGTCGCAGGCCATTCCCGATCTGATCTTCCAGAAGAACCTGGCGCCCATCGGCAAGATCGCCGAGCTGCGCGGCGACGGCAACGAGCTGTGGCCCACGCTCATCGACAAGGCCAACCTGACCTCCACGCTGGCGGTTTGGGTGCAGCTGCCGACCGATGTCGCCACCCTGGACGACCTGATGCTGCCGTTGCAGGCGCTTTCTGCGCGCCTCGGCCTGGCGTCCATCCAAGAAGTCATGGGCGCCGCCGCCATCCCCGTCCTGGCGGAGCTCTTCATCCGTCTGACATCCAACGTGGACCACATACCCGACCGCTTCAATACAGTGCGTCTTCCGGCCTGGGGTGGGGAGTTGTCGGATGGCGGACTTGCTCACTGACGCTGGCAGATCTCCGAAGGCATCGGCTTCACGCCGATTCTCACCATTGCCCGGCTGCTGAAGAAGGATGCCGGCGCCCAGTCGGACGAGGACCTGGTCACCGAGTTCCTGTCACAGCACGTGCTGGGCCTGACCAACTGTCTGTCTGGGGTCCGGGTCTACGAAGGCAAGAAGCACCTCTGCCACTGGATCAACGGCATCGAGGCACTGGAGATCTTGATCAAGTATCTCCGTTCCGAGATCCGCACAGCGCGTCCGCAGGTGGGTTTCGTTTCGTTTCGTTGTTCGTCTGTTCGTCTGTTCGTCTGTTCGTCTGTTCGTTCTTCTCACGCCGGCCCAGGTCACCTCCTTTCTCCTGGACGCCCTCTGCAACGACGGCGCCCACTATGCCGCTTGCTGGCAGGTCGGCGTCCGACGGGCGGCCATCTCCTGCTGGGCAGCGCTGGTGCAACATGTCGGCGACGACAACGTCAGCCTGCTGATCGAGACGACGTTTGCCGTCATCCGCAAGAACTGGCACCAGTTTGGCGACTGGGAAAAGGCCATCTGCCAGAACCTGCTGGCCTGGCTGCTCGCCAAGCCGGACGGCCGCAACCACCGCGCGTGCCTGCTGGACAAGATCGACCTCTTGCCGCGCCTCGACATCCCGGAGCTGCGCACGTCGGTCGACGCGACGATCGACGGCCTGCGCCACCCGCTCGGCGTCATGCAGACCGTCGATCTGTTCGCGCAGCGCGTGCGGCACGAGAACCTCGACGTCGTGTGGGTGGCGCTGGAAGAGGCCCAGGCCTTCCTCAAGGACAGCCAGGATGCGCTGCTGGCGTCGGCGCAGGGCGAGAAGTCCGACTCCGCGGTCGCCCACTTTGTGCGCGCGCTGCTGGACTGCTCGGCCAAGTACAGCGCGTCGGAGCCGGCCCTGGCGTCGCTCTGTCTGGCCTGCATCGGCCTGGTCGGGTGTCTGGACGCCCACCGGCTCGGCGCCGTGGGCAAGGAGGCGCCGTTCATCGTCATCTGGAACTTCCGCGTCACCGAGGAGGGCATTGACTTTGTCATGTACATGCTGCAACACGTGCTCACGCGCGCCTTTCTCTCCGCCACCAACTCGACCAGCCAGGGCCTGATTGCGTATGCCGTGCAGACGCTGCTGTCGCGCTGCGGCATCAGCAACGCCGTGCGCAGCCAGGGCGCCGAGATGAAGGGCACGTACGACAAGTGGATGGCGCTGCCCGAGCTGGTGCAGGCCGTGCTGTCGCCGCTCCTGGAGTCCAAGTACCACATTGCGCCGCCCGGGCTGGTGCAGATCAAGTACCCCATCTTCCGGGCCGGCTGCACGTACGGCGACTGGCTGCGCTTCCTCGTGGCGGACCTGCTGGCCAAGCCGCAGAACCAGTTTGGCGAGATCCTGTACGAGTCGTTGTCGCGGGCGGCCAAGGGCCTGGACCTGGCCGTGGCCGAGTTCCTGCTGCCGTACCTGGTCGTGTATGTCGTGACCGGGACGCGCACGACGGCGCCGGAGCGCGAGCAGATCGCGCTGGAGCTGAAGAAGATTGCCGAGTACCAGCCGCCGGACGCGGCGCCTTCCATGGAGCGCGAGCAGGCCAAGCTGTTCTACGACGCCGTGTTCCGCGTCATCGAGTACGCCATGGTCTGGCTGCGCAGCTGCGTGCACTACGAAAAGCCGCAGGGCGTGCCGCAGCTGGAGGCCTTTCTCGAGGCCTTCCCGGCCGAGGTGCTCTCGCAGCGGGCCATCTACTGCCAGGACTATGCGCGGGCCATCTTCTTTCTCGAGCCGGTGGCCATGGCCGCGGTGGCCGACGGCGACGCGGACGGCACGGCGCGGCGGGACAAGGCCAAGTCGGACCTCATCGACGTCTACGCGCAGATCGACGACCCCGACTGTCTCAGCGGCATCATGGCCAAGGTCGGCGGCTTCGTGGAGATGAACACGTACCGCAAGGCGCTGCTCGAGCAAAAGGCCGGCCGGTGGGAGTCGGCGACGACGTGGCACCTGTCCGACCTCAGCGCGGAGCCCGACAACGTCGACATCCAGGCGCGCGTGCTGCAGTGCTTCCTGGAAGCCGGCCACCACGGTAAGTCCCCCCCCCCCCCGGCCGAACGCACGGAACGCGGCGGCGCAGACACTGACGGACAGACGCGCTGCTGTCGCGCGTGGACAGCATGAACCTGGCCGAGGCGCCGGCGACGACGGTCAACAAGGTGCTGCCGCTGGCGCTGGAGGCGGCGTGGTCGACGTTCCAGTGGCAGCGGATGGAGGCGCTCGTGCCGGTCTACAAGGGCGAGGCGGCGGACATTTTCAACGTCGGCATCGCCAGCGCGCTCGCGCACCTGCGCCAGCACGGCGTGGCGGCGTTCGACAGCGCGCTGGACCGCGTGGTGCACCAGGCGGCGTCGGTCCTGTCCTACTCGACGACGTCGTCGCGGCAGGCGTGCCACGAGACCATGCTGCGGTCGCACGTGATTGCGGACCTGCGCATGATCGCGCTGTCGGCGGCGGACGCGGCGCTGGCGCCGAAGCGGACCAGCGCGGCGCTGGCGACGATCGTGCGGCGGCTGGACCTGCTGGAGGACGTCGGCGACAAGCGGTACGTGCTGGGGCTGCAGCGCGCGGCGATGGAGTCGCTGCGGCCGCGGTACGGCGACCGGGAGATCTCGGCGCTGTGGCTGCTCAGCGCGCGGCTGGCGCGCAAGACGGGGTCCAACAGCGAGTGCCTCAAGGCGATCACGCACGCGCGGCGGCTGGGCGACGCGGCGGCGGAGGTGGAGAACGCGAAGCGGCAGTGGGCATGGGGCGGGCACCACCAGGCGATCGCGGAGCTGCGCACGGCGATCGAGCGGATCCTGCCGCGCGACGGCGACGGCGACGGCGACGGCGACTGCGACGGCGACGGCGACGGGCGGCCGGTGGCGGGCCGGGGCGCGGGCAAGGGCGCGTCGCTGACGGCGCGGGCGAAGCTGCTGCTGACGCGCTGGCTCGACGCCAGCGGCGAGACGTCGCGCACGGCGCTGCGCAGCGCGTACCGCCAGCTCACGAGCGACTACCGCGGGTGGGAGAAGAGCCTGTACTTTCTCGGGCGGCACTTCAAAAAGGTGCTCGAGGCGGAGCAGGCGCTGACGCCGGACGAGCAGAGCGACATGCACCTGACGGGCGACCTGGCGCGGCTCGAGATCGAGACGTACCTCAAGGCGGCCAAGTACGGCACCAAGTACTTGCACACGACGCTGCCGCGCTTCCTGACGGTGTGGCTGGAGCTGGGCGCGCAGGTGGACCGGCCGCCGGACGGCAAGCTGGCGCTGTCGGAGGACCTGGTGCGGCGACGCGGCGAGTCGCTGCGCAAGCTGCACGGGCGGCTGGTGCACCTGCTGGACGCGACGCTGCCGCCGTACATCTTCTACCCGACGCTGCCGCAGCTGGTGGCGCGCATCGCGCACCCGAACCGCGACGTGTGCAAGGTGCTGGACAAGATCATCGTGCTGGTGGTGCTGGCGTACCCGCAGCAGGCGCTGTGGTGCGTGTTCGGGGTGCTGACGCCGCGCCACGGCAAGAACCCGGCGCGGCGCGCGTCGGAGCGGCTGCTCAAGTCGCTGTCGCAGGTGCAGCGCCACCCGGTGACGGCGACGGGGGCGCGGCTGCCGATGCTGCTGACGATGCTGAAGCGCGGCGTCGACCTGGCGACGGAGCTGGTGCAGGTCGGCCGCAAGGGCCACTACCGGGCCAACGGCCAGACCAAGCGCGTCAGCCTGCAGAAGGACATGCAGTTCCGCCTCGGCGACCAGGCCTTTCCGTACGTGGTGCCGATTGCGCGGTGTCTGACGGCGGCGCTGCCGGGGCGCACGGAGAGCCTGGGGCGCACGGAGAGCCTGGGGCGCTCGGAGAGCCTGCCAGCGCCGCACGCGACGGCGCACAGCTACAGCAGCGCGGCGCCGCCGGCCGACGGCACGCATAACGCCTTTGCGTCGGACGTGATCACGATCCAGGCCTTCCAGGACGAGGTGCTGATCCTGGGGTCGCTGGCGCAGCCGCGCAAGCTGACGATGCGCGGGTCGGACGGGCGGCTGTACGACGTGCTGCTGAAGCCCAAGGACGACCTGCGGACGGACCAGCGCATCATGGAGATCAACGGGCTGATCAACGGGGCGCTGCGCAAGGACCCGGAGGCGCTGCGGCGCCAGCTGTCCATCCGCACGTATGCCGTGACGCCGCTCAACGAGGACTGCGGCATCATCGAGTGGGTGCTGGGGCTCAAGACGGTGCGCGAGATTGTGCGGCCGTACTACGAGCGGCGGCGCAGCACGGTGGTGCCGGCGCCGCCGGAGCCGATGGAGATTGTGCGGCTGCTGGGCGCGGCGGGCCGGCCGGAGGCGCGCGAGCAGGCGTTTGCGCGCGTGCTGGCGGCGTACCCGCCGGTGCTGCACGAGTGGTTCATGCGGCGCTTCCCGCACCCGGCCGCGTGGTTTGCGGCGCGGCTGCTGTTCACGCGGTCGGCGGCGGTCATGTCCATGGTGGGCGCCGTGCTGGGCCTGGGCGACCGCCACTGCGAGAACGTGCTGGTGGAGGAGGGCACCGGCGGCGTCATGCACGTGGACTTTAACTGCCTCTTTGACAAGGGCCGCCTCTTCTCGCAGCCGGAGACGGTGCCCTTCCGCCTCACGCACAACATGCGCGCCGTCATGGGCCTTTGCGACGACCGCGGCCCCTTTCTGCGCTCGTGCGAGCTCACGCTGCGCCTGCTGCGCGAGCAGGAGGAGACGCTGCTGGCCGTGCTCGAGGCCTTTATCCACGACCCCACGCTGGACCTGCAGAACGAGCCGCGCGCGCAGCAGCCGGGCGCGGGCCGCGGCGCCGCCGGCGCCAAGGGCAAGGCCGGGCCGGTGGTGCAGCTCGATCCGCCGAGCGTGGTCAAGAACATCAAGCGGCGGCTCAACGGGCTGCTGCTGGAGGAGACCATCCCGCTGGGCGTGGAGGGCCAGGCGCGGGAGCTGATCCGGCAGGCCGTGGATCTGGGCAACCTGTCGGCCATGTACATTGGGTGGTCGCCGCACTGGTAGTGGGAGAGTGGGCGGGCGGCGCGGTCGGAAGTAAATCAACCCGCGACAGGCGGAAGTGGCTACAGACAGCAAATACCAAACTCAGACTGCCAATGCCCAACTTGTAATTACTACGACTAGAGTACGGACGAACGAGGTAATCAAACGAGGAATAAACGAGGTAAAACGAGGAAAACGAGGAAAACGAGGCAAAACGAGGTAAATCAAGGAAATCAAATGAGGATTCAACAGGTAATTCAAACGACTTGATAGCCCCAAATCAGACAAATGGAGACTCCAATCCGGAGGCAGGAAATCCAAAGTGCGACTACGACGCAAACAAGAGACGAGTGTCTACGGCACGTCTTGCATGACGATCTCAAGAATCAAATAAGACGAGTGACTGGATAGGGAGGCATCTCCGCTCGTGTCTTCGCCGGCAACGTCTAGTGGAGGCTCCGCACGCGTCGAAGCGTGGCTGTCAGTTTCGGTTCACCCTCCCTTTGATTTTGATTGTTCTTGCGGTCTGCAGCCGGGCATTCCAGTCTGCGACAACCGCATGCCAGAGCCCCTACGGAGTACATTCCATGTCCCAGACCAAGACAGCCGGACCACGTGCGGGTTTCTGGTGTCTCTGCCCTGGACGATGACGAGACATGGCCCCCTCTGCGGGCCTTGCTGCTGCGGCTGTTTGGCTTTGACGCATGGGGTCTGCCAGATCCGGGGCGTCTTGCTCGGGGTCAAACGGCGAGCCAACGGCTCAGGCTGCTGCAGGCGGTCAGTTCTCGCCTGCAGGCTGGCCCGTAGCGCTGCAACGCGGTGCCGCATGCAGGCGGATTGGCTGCATGCTGTCCGTGTCGCAACAACTGCCTGCTCGGGCTGGTAGCCGATGCTCACGATGGCTGCCGAGTCGATGCGGGCAAGACGCAGGCAGCGGCAGCAGACTCTCTGCGTCTGCCGCCTGCCGCCTGCCGCCTGCCGCCTGCGTCCCGCCTGCTGCCATCTGCCATCTGCCGCCTGCCCAGAAAGCAAAACCAGAAAACAAGACGCAAGGGCGGCTCTGCGAAACAGGCGACCGAAACAGACGACACCCAAACGGGCAAGGCTGCGCGACGGCGGCTGCTAGCAGCGAATCAACGGCGCACGCCCGCAGCCATTGTTGGCATGCAGCGCGTCTGGCATTGTCCGCCGCATTACTCTGTACAGAATAGTCTGGCATGTCCGGCGACGACGCTATCGCCAGATCGACAGCAACCGGCCCCGAATGGGAAACAGCCCGTCGCCCTCTCACCGCACTTTGTGTCTCGGATCTGGTTGCGAGGGCCGCTGCACGCGGCGATGGAAGAGCGTTCACGGACGTTCACGGAGAAGTGTTGTGTCCGCGGCGACGGAATGGGCGCTCATGGAGGGCGTGTCGATGTGGTGCTGGAGGCTGTCAGATTACTAAGACAGAAATACGAAGGTGCCTTACTCATCACAAGTGAGTACGTCATGTACGAAGTACGGAGTAATACGGAGTACTCGTAATTCTACGGCGCTAACCGTAAAGGGTACCATCCAGCGCGTCTCACGTGACTGACGCTAGGATTGGCACAACGATGACAGCCTCCAGTCTCTTTGTCTCTTTGTTGCTTCTGTCTATCCTGTTTCTTCGCCGTGCTTGTAAAGACTTGTAGAAAGCTGGCCGGCCTGGTCTGGACTTCTGTCCATCAGCGTGGACGCCATCCTCTACGCCATCTCGACGCCACACATGAAAGCCGAAACTACTGCACGCACGGCCCCAGCAGCCTCAATACGCCAATGCGGACTAGCGCCATGGCTTAGAATGCACGCCGAGGACGCCGCCTGTTCCTGGCAGTCACGTCTGTTCCTGCCGTGCCTGCGCCGTTTGTGCATCCTGCACCCGCACTGTCTCGGTGCCTGCATCGTGCCTGCCGTGCACGGTTGCCGCACAAAGCCGTGATGTTGCTTTCTACTTCGTATTCCCATTTTGCTTCGTTTTGTCTTTTTCGCCTTTTCGCTTTGTGCTTCATCTCTTTCCGCCTTGCTTTTTGGCTTCGCTCGCTTCGCCCCCTCAGCTGCCCTTCCGACGCTTCTTTTTTCTTCTTTGCCACATCCTCATTTCCCTCAGCTCAGACGCTCCCCAGAGTCGATCAACCCACCGCAGGCCGTCCGCTCATTGGTCGTTTAGCGAGGCGGAGCACGAATACGCAGTATTCCGTCGTATGGAGCAGTACTGCCACGCCGCACGCACGCGGCCTCTTTGTACAGAGCACGCAGTATGCGAGTGCGAGTGCACAATTTTCGTGCTAGCCTCGCTCTTCGGCAGCCGGCCGGGGTACGGAGTCAGATACGTACCCCGTAGCTCGAAACACCAAATGAGGCCCCGTCAGAGGCTCCAGAGGCCCGCTTCGGCTGCCACGCTCTGCTGTTTCTGCTCGACGGGCTAACCGTCATGGGCAAGTCTCGGAGAAGCCAGGTCATGGCCTGCTGAGCAACCATGTGTTTCCAGGCCCAGGACGGAGTGTTGCTGTTTTGGCTTCGTGCCCTGGCTGCCTGTCGCGAGTCGTCCAATCGATGTGCGGCCAGCCGGCGATCACCGATTGCCTACGAATACGAATCGACCAAGTGGGCAGCGGCCGGGAGCCAGGGCGCTGACAGTCGAGCCGTGGCCTGGCCGTGCATTCTGGTGCATTCTGGTGCATGACGCCCGCTTCACCGTTCAGGCTTCACCGTCGCCCTGAGACACAGCATGATAACTGCACTGCTCCATTCTCGTGCAGGTATCCACGTTGTTCCTTTCTACGGAGTACAGATGGGCGTTCCTTTCTACGGAGTACAGATGGGCGTTCCTTTCTACGGAGTACAGATGGGCGTTCCTTTCTACGGAGTACAGATGGGCGTTCCTGTCTACGGAGTACCAGATTCGGGCGGGCGCTCCTTTCTACGGAGTACGCAGATTGGGCGGGGAGAACAGCCAGAGAGCAGGCGACCCTCGTGGCACTGCGGCATCTGCAGTTATCTGTCATCCACAAGCACTGTGACTTACTCCGTATTACAGACAAGCCACAGCCTGCGAATGGAGGCTAAACGAGCAACCCAAGGCTTTGCGGCCACTGCGTCGTTCAGCAAGACCCGGAACGAGGCACCCTGGCAAAGCAACCCTTGTCCACACCTGGCAGTTCCAAATAGTGTCCGCTGACCGGATGATGTACACCATCTTGATCACGGCTGCCAGAACGATGTCATAGGACAGCTGTGGGTCACGCTTGGGCGTCCTGCGAGCGGGCAGTCGCGGGCAGTCGCGGGCAGTCACGGCATTCGCGGCATCTCGTGGTGTGCGGGTAACCGCTCGCGGGCAACTCGTACTGCTGCAGGCGTGCCGCTCACATACGACTTCGCCGACTTCGGCAACGCTCGGCTGTCTTGCTGCCTGGCTCGCTGCTGCAGACGCGCGAGCGGGCCCAGGGATGAAGAATGAAATGAGCTCTGCGATGGCGATGAGTGAGAGGCTGAGACAGTGTCTTGCCTGTACGCTCCGGAATCAGCCTGCGGCAACGACGGCCACTTTACGACGAGTGCGGACGTGCACGCGACGCTACGTCGTCTGACGATGTACGAGTAATACGGGGTACTTTGTATGATCTCACCGCCGGGGCGCTGTGGGCAATCGCAATCGCAGGCCATCGCAGCCATCGCAGCCATCGGACGCTAATTCTACCGTCTTGCGCCCAATCGAACCTGGCAAGCTGAATCGCCTCAGCCGAACAAAGCCAGCGAGGCTCTCCACCAAGCCCTGGTCCGGTCCACCGCACCCCTGTCCCTGCAAAATGCGTGCTGCCGTGAGCGAAAAGGTGCGTGCGTGCGCGAACACGCGCGATCAGCCTGGCTACGGGGTATTACGCCGTATGAGAATAGCCATACGAATGCGAAAGTTTTATTTCACACGCATATTGTGGAGGTCGCCTGAAAAGTGGCTCGCGGAGCAGGCGGACAAGTGGGACCGCCAGCTCGCGTTGACGACGGATCTGCAGGCACTGAAAGCGTCGCTTGTCTCGCCTGCCCTACGGAGCCTAAAGAACACTAACTACGTAATGCGGTGAGCGACGTCAGGCGGGAACGAGCAAAGGTTTGCACGCTACCCATCTCACACCCCGGCACTGGAGATCTATACATATGACAGCCTCGCCCGCCTCGACCCTGTCACTATTCACCTCAGTCAACAAGACCACAAGAACACAATAGCACAATAGCACAATAGCACAATAGCACAATAGCACAACACAACGGACTGCACGATCTTATAAGAGAACGCCTCCCCCGACATCTGCTTCGCCCTACAACACCATCTATCTCGCGACATGTCAGCCATGTTCTCGACCAAGGACAAGCTCCTGCGCCGGGCCCGCGGTATTCGCCGCCCTCCCGTCCTCTGCATCACCAGCGATATCCCGCCCGTCCCGCCTCTGCCAGCCGATCTGCCCGTCCAGCCGCTGGCTATCTCGAACGGCGCCCAGACCGCCGCTCCGGCAGCCATTCCTTCCATGTCTCCGATCAGCTGCTCCCCCGAGAGCTACTCTTCCCACCTCACCCACCGCCGCGAGCACAGCCGCAGCACCAGCATATGCAGCCGCGTCTCTCACGCCTCGTCCTCGTGGTCGTCTGCCGGCTCCATGGCGTCCGCTCTTTCTTCTTCACCACCACTCACCACTGGAGCGGGCTCGGAGTGGAACCCTCTCCGGATGCACCCCGTTCCCATGCCGCCAACACCCACCAGCTTCCACTTTAGCGACGAGGGCGTGCCGCGATCCAGTGCGGCCCACGGCTTTGATTTCGGCTTCGCGTCCAAGCCGTCCTATGGCTTCCGTGGCGTGCGTCTGGTGTCGTCATCGCAGGCACCCTTTGACGACGACATGGACGACGACGACGACGACTTTGATCTCTGCGAGTTTGCCAGCAACGATGACGACTGCGAGTTCTCTACCGTGCTGTCGCCGCCACCTCACTACAACCGTCTGCGCCAGCAGCAGTCCGAGGCTGACCTCCAGACGCTGCCGCCGCGGTCATCCTCCGCAGCCGACGCCACTTCCAGCGCGCCCGCATCGCCGGTGCGTCTGCGTGTGCAGTCAGCCGCGAGCTCCAAACCCGGCGACTGGAAGCGGAGGGGCGTCGTCTTTTCCACACGGCAAGTGTGCTAAGGCAGCCCGCACGACCGCCATTGCACTCCTTCCTTGCAACTATGCATATAATCCAACACAACACTATCTACAGCTGACGTAAACCGTCATGCCTCACCCCCAGAACTTTCTTTTGTCATGATACCCACTACAACATGTATATTACTACTGGCCGCTTCGCTTGGCCCGGAGGGATACTTGGTTGGACTCGGAGCGAATGAGTCCAGTTTCATTTGTCTGTTTTACTATCTGGCGATGGCGGGAAACTGGGAGTTTTACATACCTATCTCATGGGGAGATCAGACGGAGCCTCTATGGCCGCAATCTTGCAACTTTCTTATAAAGTACACATACATGTACAACAATAGACAAAAATATATTGTCTACACACATCCAAGTCTCTATGCGCAGTCACAATACATGCACAACACTAGACGAAATATATTGTCTACACACATCTAAGTCTATGCGCACGCGTATGCAGGTCCACCTTGTCATCATGGTCTAGGGTCTAATCACGTATTACATGTCCCGAATTTCCCCAATAGGCAACGGAGATACAATTAAAAAGCAGAAAAAAACAAGGAAGAAGCGAGAAGAAAAAGAAACAAAGTTATAGCAATACATGCAAGTCAGAAAAGCAAGTTCCCAAAGCGAGCTAACAGGAGAAGAAAGAAGGCTAAGCCGAGTCGCATGACAGATCGTCAGGCGCAAAAGAGGGGTCCGAGTGAGACATGTCAAGCAAGTGTCATCGTACAAAGGTCAGCTGGATGCGGCAGGTTCCAGCGGGCCTCAGTACTTGCGAGAAAAGCGCACGCGCACTCTGAGGTAGTCGTCGTAGTACTTGTGGTCGCGCTCGCGTTCGCCCGTGCGGATGTGGACGTGGCTGTACTGGTTCTCCACGGCCATGCTGTCCTCGCAGCCGCGGCACACGCGGACGGTGACGCGCTCGGTGACGGCGCGGTGGTCGTGGTAGTGGCAGCCGTGGCAGTAGCGCCAGTCCGTGTAGTGGCCGCCGGCGTAGTGGCCGCAGCCGTAGACGTAGCAGATGCGGCGGCACATGGTGTGGAGTGTCTAGGAGAGACTAGGAGAGACGGAGAGATGGAGAGATGGAGAGACGGAGAGGTGGAGAGACGGAGAGACGGAGAGATGGAGAGATGGAGAGATGGAGAGTTGGAGAGTCGGAGAGTTGGAGAGTTGAAGAGTTGGAGAGTTGGAGAGTTAGGAGAGTTGGGAGACAAATAGCAAGTACTGGGGTCTGCAGAGGATGCTTGCTGGTTCAGGTGGGAGATGGCGATGCAGAAACAGACGAAGCCTGGAAGTGAGGCTCTGTTATATATCCGTACCCGCGATTCGTCCCAGGGAGAGGCTGCGGAGGCCTGCAGCCTCTGGCATTGGCCGCAGCCGCTTGCGCATAGCCTCGCGCATGATCATACGAAGTAAGACGGCAGGCTGGCCCTGCGCGCCGGTCACTGGCTGCCTCTTGCGCTTCGAACCCAAGCAAGCAGCAGTCGTCTGCCGTTCTGTCCCCTCCACCAGAGTCTGTGCGGCTAGCCCTATGCAGGACGGACGGCCGCGGGGGTGGCAGCGCAGCCAACGACGCGGCTTATTCGTGGAGGCGCAGACGGCGAGAGGGTGGCCTCGGTGCGAGCAAATCGCTATTCTCGACCGCATTCAGCCTTCTGACATCCCGCTAGCGCAGCGGCGGAGCCAGAGCGCATGGCGCGGCCAATCAGATGGGGGCGGGAGGGGGAGGCGCACGGCAAGGCTGAATTTGTGGGAGCCGCCAAGCGGCGCATCGGAGCCGCATCGAAAGCACGTGATATCACGGGAGCGCAAGGCTGTCACGAGACACCGAATATGTACCAAATCAAAGCTCGAATTCGTAGACGCCATCCCGCACGTTCCGTAGGCGCCGTAACCGTAAAACCGTAACACGCAAAAAGCAGACGCAGGCTGGTAGATAGTCAGGACAAATACATGGGAAATACGACACATCACGCGGAGAGAGCCAATTTTAGCCGCCGTCCATCCTGCAAACAAAGCAGCCACTACACCTGCGGAAACGTCAGGAGGAGCCAGCCTTGTTGCCAGCCACCTTCTTCCAGGCCTCGTCAAACTAGTCAGCAAGCCAGTCCCAGACGCCCTTGAAGCGGTTGAGCGTGTTCTCGGAGTCCGGCGACGTCTCCGTGGCTGTGCTGTTGGAGGGCGGGGAAGCCTCTGTCGTCGTGGTGGCCGTGGTGGCCGTGGTAGTGGTAGCCGTGTCAGCTGTGGTAGCGGCAGCCGCGTCAGCCGTGGTCGTGGTAGCCGTAGTGGCAGCCGCGTCAGCCGTGGTAGTGGCAGCCGTAGTGGCAGCCGTAGTGGCAGCCGTAGTGGCAGCCGTAGTGGCAGCCGTAGTGGCAGCCGTAGTGGCAGCCGTAGTGGCAGCCGTAGTGGCAGCCGTAGTGGCAGCCGTAGTGGCAGCCGTAGTGGCAGTAGTGGCAGCGGTGTCAGCGGTGTCAGCGGTCGCAGCCTCGTGGGCTGTGCTGGCTGTTGCAGCCGTCGGCGACGCCGACGTCGACGTGAGGGTGTAGGGCACGACGGGGTCGGCGGGCTCGTCGGGCGGGTCTGTGTGCAGACCGAGCGGCTTCAGCGGCAGACGCAGCGTGCCGTTGTTGGGCTTGGGCTCGATGCCGAGGGAGTCGCAGAGGATGTTGTAGACCTCGATGTTTTCTGCCGGTTAGCGGACAAGACCAGGACAAGAGAGACAAGAGAGACGGGATAGACGGGAGAGACGGGAGAGACGGGACAAGGACAAGGCCAAGACCAGAGGGGAGACGCACGAAACGCGGCCACGCGGCTGTTGGGCGGGTGCGGAAAGGCCGGGCCGCGGGCGATGAAGATGGCGCGCATCAGCGGGTGCTCGTGGTCATAGCCGTGCAGGCCGCGCGGGTGGTAGACGAGGCCGTTGGCGCGGGCCTCGGCGACGTCGAACTCGGCGCGGCGCACGACGCCCCAGCCGGCGGCGGGCACGAGCCAGAGCGGGGCGATGCGGTCGTTGCGGGCAAAGTGGTAGCGCGCGGGCATGTCGACGTCGCGCAGGTAGACGTCGACGTGGGGGTTGCCGCGGGTGGCGGCGACGGCGTCGGCGTGCAGGGCGGCGAGGTCGGCGGCGCGCCGGGGCCGCAGGCCGACGAGCGGCCAGCCGTCGACGTGGGCGACGCGGGCCAGGCCGGCGTCGCCGCCGACGAGGTCCTCGAGCTGCAGCAGCCGCGCGGCGTCGGTCGTGGCCATGCCGTGGTCCGAGACGACGACGACGTTGACAATGTCGGTGAGGTTGCGCGCCGCGAGCCCGCGCACGATGGCGTCCAGCAGCCCGTCGACGGCGCCGATGGTCGCGCGGATCTCCGTGCTGTTGGGCCCGAACCGGTGGCCGTCGGCGTCCACGTTGGGCACGTAGGCCGCGATCAGCTGCGGCCGCGTCGCCGTCGGCGCCAGCGCCGCGTACGCCGCCGCGCCCACCTCCCAGCCCGGCCGGTCCAGCAGCGCCAGCACGCGCGCCGCCTTGCGCGCCAGCGCCTCGCCGCCGTCGAAGCGGTCCACGTACGTCGGCGCCACGCCGCCCGCCGGCTGCGCCTCGCTGCCCGGCCACATGTGCACGGCGCTGCGCACGCCCGCGCGCTCCGCCGTCGCCCAGATCGGCTCGCCCCCCCACCACTGCGCGTCGAGGCTGCGCGCCGGGTCCGTGTAGAAGAACTCGGCCTGCCGCGCCGGGTCCCAGAAGCTGTTGCCCACCACCCCGTGGCTCTCCGGGTACAGCCCCGTCGCCAGCGTCCAGTGGTTCGGGAACGTCACGCTCGGAAACGACGGTAGCATGTACGGCGGCGACACGCCCTCGCGCGCCAGCGCGCTGAGCCGCGGCGTCAGCCCGCGCTGCAGAAAGTCCGCCCGGAACCCGTCCAGGCTGATCACCAGCGTCGTCGGCCCGAAGAGCGCCGTGCCGTTGCTGACGAGCCGCGGCCGCACCGCCGGCTTTTGCGCCCGCCGCTGGTCGCGCGTCGCCTTCCACGCGCCCAGCACGAGCAGCGCCAGCGCCACCGCCACGAGCAGGTGCAGCAGCAGCCAGCGCCCGCTGCAGCACCGCCGGCCCGCCGTCCGCGTGCGCGTGCGCGTCTGCCGGTCCCGGCGCCGGTGCCCCCCGTCCGCGCCCACCAGCCGGTGCCCCCCATCCGCGCCCACCAGCCGGTGCCCCCCGTCCGCGCCCACCAGCCGGTGCCGCCCGCGCCCGTCGGCCCCGGCGTCGCCCGCGCCGCCGTCGCTGTCGCTGCCGCTGCTGCCGCTGCCGCTGCTGAAGCCGTCGTGGTCGTCGTCGCTGAACGGCCGCTCGGAGCTCTCGCCCGTCGAGCTGCCCTCCTTGAGGCCGCCCTCCTCCATCTCGTACAGCAGCACGCCGTCCTCGCCCTGCTCCGCCTGCGCCAGCAGCTGCGCCCGACGCTCTTCCCGCCGCCGTCGCCGCTGCTGCCGCCGCTGCTGCTGTCGCACCGCCGCCGCCTTGGCTTCGAGCAGGCTGTCCGTCGACCCGACCGCCGTGCCGCCGCTCGCCACGCTCGTCGTGCTCGCGCCCGTCGTGGGCCGCCGCGGGCTGCGCGACCGGCTCTGGCTGTGCCCCGAGTCGCTCGCCCGCCGCACGCCAAACAGCCGCAGCGGGTTCGCCACCACCGCCAGCCCCGAGCCGCGGCGCTCGCGCTCGGTCTCGCGCCGCGCCGACGTCACCAGCCGGTCCGTCTCGTCCTCTTCCATGAACACCAGCCGGTCGTGCGCCCGCAGCTCGCGGCTGTTGCGTGCCCGCGCCTGCAGCTGGTCGTCCTCGCTGTCGCTGTCCTGGTCGCTGCGGATCGACGCCGCGTCCGCGTCGTAGTCGGCCGGTGACAGCAGCGACGTCGTCGACCGCCCCGCCGACCCCGTCGGCAGCAGCGGCCGTGGCTCGGGAGACATGTTCGTCAGCGTGTCTGTCGTCTCGTATTGGATGGCGTTATCTGCTTTCTTTTTCTTTGCGGCTCTTTGCTTTCTTTTGCGTCGATTTCGCTTCTCGCTTCTCAGCCTCCGTGCCCAAGATTGCTTTTGCTCTCGGTCCGCAGCCGTTCACGCCGTCATCTGCGCATAGCAGCCCGTGTGTCCACCGGCTGGAAGAATAAACAAGCGAGTGCTCGGCCGAGACAGTGTCGCGACTTGACAAGCCATACGTTCTTCGTACAGCCGATGGATGCTTATCATAGGGGCTAGCCATGAGACTGGCGATAAGCAATATGGCGCAGGCTCTGTGGCGCAGGCTCTGTGGCGCATGTTTTGGAGCAGCGAAATGGAGACAGGGAGACGAAGCAAGGCTGCAGCGATCTAAACCATCTCGACGCTGCGTCGAAGCGCCTACCCTGTCGAAACACCTCTCTCGATCGACCGGACAGCCAGACAAGGGCGACGCCTCTCTGACCGGCCGGACAACCAGACACGGGAGACGCTGCGCAGAAGCCGCCCGCACCCCATGGCGCCTCCCGCAGCCGGCGCCGGCAGCGCTGCCGCGCCGGCCAAGAAGGACAGACGGCCGGCGGCGCCGCCGGCGATGGCGCCGCGCATGCAGACGCAGGTCCAGAAGTGGGCCAAGATGACGGCGGAGCTGGGCGACGCGGCCCTGGCGGGCGACGGCAGCGGCGCCACGGACAAGACCAGAACGAAAACCAAAACCAAAACCAAAACCAAAACGACAAAGACCAAGCTGGGCGACGGCCCGGCCCGGCTGCCGACGGCGACGCAGCAGCTGCGCGCACCCCACCGCCGCGACCGCTACCCGTCGTTTGCCGTGGGCGGCGGTCTGCCGGTGGGCGCCGCCGGCGCGCCGCCGGCCTGCCTGCTGTGCCTGGCGCGCTTTGCCTCGCGCCAGCAGCTGCGCGACCACGAGGCGCTGTCGCCGCGCCACCGCCGCCAGATGCGCGACGGCCACGCGCGCCGCGCCGCGCTGCAGCGCTACGCGGCGGCGGCGGCGGCGGCGGCGGCGGCGGCGGCGGCCACGGCGACGGCGGCGGCCACGGGGAACGCGCGCGACCCCGATCCCGCGATACCGCCCCTCGTCCGGCCGGCCACGCACATCAAGCGGCTGCCCCGCCGCCGCGGCGACCTCGCGCCCACCTACACGTCCTATGCGGTGCCGCTCGGCGCCGACACCGGCGCCGGCACCGGCACCGGCGCCGCGTCCGACCCTGCGCCCGCCCGCCACGCCTGTCTGCTCTGCCGCCGCCGCTTCCGCAGCCGCGCCGTCCTGCGCCTCCACGAGCGCGAGAGCACGCTGCACCGTGCCCGCACGCGCGACCCGGCTGCCGTGGCCGCCGCCGTGGCCGCCGTGAACGCGGCCGCGCAGGACGCGACCGCCCCGACCCCCGTTGCGCGCCCGCTGCTGCGCATGCGCCCGGCCGCGACCGCCGCGGCCACGCGCTACCGCGACCGCGCGCGCGAGCGCCGCCTGGCCTTTGGCTCGGCCAAGCGCGGGTCCGCTCCCGGGTCCGCTCCCGGATCCGCTCCCGGATCGGCTGCCGCACCACCGCCGCCAGACAGCGCCGCGGCGCCCTCCAAGGGCGCCGCCATGCTCGGCAAGATGGGCTGGACGCAGGGCCGCGGGCTCGGCGCCCAGAGCACCGGCCTCACCGAAGCCATTGCGCCCATGGCGTACGTGCCCGGCGTCGGTCTCGGCGCCCAGGGCGGCCGGCTCGGCGACGCCGTTGACGTGGCCGCGCGCCGCACCGAGAGCACGTACGCCGACTTCGTCGAGCAGACCCAGGCGATGGCGCGGCAGCGGTTCCTCGCGCTGGACCGCGCCGACGAGGCAGCGGCAGCGACTGCGACCGCAGCCGAGACAGCTCCGGGAACAGACCACGAGAGCGGGAATACATAGCAACGCGACGGAAGCTGGGATACTGCATCTGCTATTTCTTGTTTGCTGGATGGCTTTCTACATGAGTTATACACAAGCCTCGCATACCTCCTTTTAAATACAGTCCAAAACAATCCAACACGCATCCTCGCGCATGGACAGGTCATGCCAATACAAAGACACCGCCCAGCACAGACAGGAACGCGACGCCGGCGACAGCAAGCGCGCCCATGGAACCGTGCGCCGTCGGCCCAGCTGCATTCGTGGATGTCGACGTCGCGGAGCTGTCCGTGGCAGTCGCGGAGCGGCCCGACGTGCTCGTTGCGCCTGTTCCGCTGGCGGAGCTGCCGGTGGCTGTCGCACGCGCGGTCGTCTGCTGGCTGGCGACGCCCGTGAGACTGGGGATGGCCGTGTCGGAAGCCTTGAGCTCGACGATGCTGGACGTGGTGCTGTTGAGGTTGGCCGGCGCCAGGGCGATCTCGTTGTGCGTCATGTCGTAGACGGCGTAGGCGGAGCGCAGAAAGGTGTCGCCCAGCAGTGCGTAGTCGGAGCTGGTGGTCGACGACTCCGAGTCAAAGGTGTCCAGGTTCTGGATGCCAAACAGGCACGCGTTGGCAAAGGGCACGTTGCCCGGGATCTGGCTCTTGTCGGGAAAGACGTCGAGCACGCTCTGCGACGCCGGCACAGTGATGGTGGCGGCGCCAAACACAAATGACACGGAGACGTCGGCGCCGGCATCGCAGTCGATAAAGGTGTACCCGGTCTGCCCCACGTCCGTGTAGGCGTCGACGCTGTCGATGACCCGGCTCGCGATGCTGTTCGGCAGAAAGGAGAGCGTGGTGCCCGAGTCCAGGATGGCCGGCACTGTGCCCGTCCAGGAGATCTTCTTGGCCAGGGCGTCGCTGCTCGTCTTGGTCGATATGCTGTCGAGGGTCACGGCAAAGGTGGTGTAGGCAGCGCTGCCGGCCTTTTTCGTCGGCAGGATGGGCAGCACGACCAGCTCGCCGATGAACTTGTCCGTGTCCACGCCGCCGAACAGGAGGGCGCCGTCCTGCGCGCGGTAGTCGTTGAGGTACAGGCTGAAGGACTTGGACGAGATCAGGCCCTGGTCCACAAACTGGTCCATGAGGTTGGGATACGCGCTGTCGGCCGACACGCTCGCGTTGAAGGCAATGCCCATGACGCCCGTGCCGCGGTCCACCGTGGTGGCCGAGCCCAGCTGCAGCGCCTCGAGCGTGGCGTCGCCGATGGAGAAGGTGTCGGTGATGTAGTCGCCTTCCGAGCTCGAGCCGTCCAGATACGCGATTTCGAAGCCGCCCTTCTCGACCAGCTTGTAGGTCGAGCTCGCGGTCGGGTTGTCTGGCAAGTCAGCGTCGTCCTTTGGCGCGTCTTTCCTTCTGTCTAGCAGACTCACAAGTGTCGCCGCAGCTGTCGTCGTACTCTTCCTGCAACTCCTCGCTTGTGCAGAGACTGGCATTGTAGGCCACGATCCAGATGTCGCTGCTGCCCGTGTCCACGACCAGCGTCTGTGGCTGGGGCGGCGTGCCGATGGAGACGGAGGCGTAGTAGCCGCCGCCGGTGATGTTGTTCGCGAGCGTCTCGATGTACGTGCTTGTCGATCGCCGGCCGATGGAGCGGGTGTTTTGGATGTGCGCGGCCGGTCCTCTCTGGAGGCCGATGTGCAGGACGTTCTGCGCGGCCGCCGCCGCGACCAGCGGTGCCAGCAGAGAGAGGGTAGCTGCCATGGCTGGTGTGATAGGCGAAGCCAAACGAAATCAGACAGCAAAGATCAGCAGCAAAGATCAGACGGCAGGATCAGACAGCAAGACAGCAAGACAGCAAGACAGCAAGAGACAGCCGAGACAGCAAAGACAAAGCACAAAGCAGCACACCAAACGCCCAACACCAACACGGCCGGGTTCTGCCTCGAGCACCAGAAGGTCGACGGCGTCTTGATCCAAATGTCGTCGTGCCGGATAGCCGAATGCGTCTGTTCTCTTTCCCGTCCGAGGTCGAGAGCCGAGTCAAAGCCGAGAGAGCCGTGCGCAGAGCTAGTTTCCGAGTCGTCGTTTGTACGCAAGGAGGCACGAGAACGCAGAGACAAAGAAACAAAGCTGGCGAGACGTGTCGGATGTGAGTTGTCTAGAGAATCTTATCTGCAGAAACAATACGACATAATACGGAGGACTCCTTCCCTGACCGAATTACGGAGCCTTCGCAGGGGAGCAAAAAGGGCAGGAAGGAGATCGGCGCGTCGTGCCTGCCACATGTACCGGTACCCGAGACTATGGTAAGAATGACGGGCGGTAGCCTGGCGTTAGTCATCACCCAAGTACTTGTACGACACGCGCGGTTTGCATCGAGCGGCTGTCCGAAGCTTCGTCTCAGCTCCGGGGGATGAACAAGCTTATTCCCGCATCGAGTCTAGCGCGCGAGCAGACCTGGGCACTCGTATTCTCGTGCTGACAGCCCGCAGCTATGGAGTATTACTTTGTGCATGTACTCCGTACACTTACAGCGCCACAATCACGTGACTTCGATTGCATCGACACTGGCTGCTCGAACAGAGTCGTTTGCACAGAGGTGGAGTCCTCTGTCCTCCTTACGCACTCACAGTGCCTCCGTGCGATACCTCCGTACGAGCTCGTACGCTTGGGGGCCGTACACTGTCTGCCGAGCGGGATGCGACGTCGCAGTCAGATCCCGCTCGCTTGAATCGCCAATCACGCAGGCCGAGATAAGGCATCGGATAAGGCACGTGATAGGGCACGGGCACACATAAGTGGGCGTAAGAGCCACTGCATCGATTCAGTGCGGAGTATCACGATCCATCCAGAAACACTCCGATCTCATCCTGCGTAGGCCTGCGCCTGTTCTTGGCACAATTTTGGCTCGACCTGCTTACGACCACCCCACCGGACGTCCTGGTGGCCACAGCAACGAGCAGTGCGGCAGACTAGAGCGTGTCCAGAGCAGAAGCCACGGAGACGCCGCTGAAAAAAAAAGAAACAAAAAGAAAAAGAAAAAACCTCTCCAAGACAAAGTCCGACCTTGGCCATGGCTCCCGTCACGCGCCTCGACCTGCCCGGCCTCACCAAGATCGCCTCCGGCAAGGTGCGCGACCTCTTTGACAGCGGCGATGCCGACACGCTGCTGTTCGTGGCCTCGGACCGCATCTCGGCCTACGACGTCGTGCTGGCCAACGGCATCCCGGGCAAGGGCACCGTGCTGACGCAGCTGTCGGCCTTCTGGTTCGACCTGCTGGCCGCGCGCGCCGCGCTGCCCGACGGCAAGCCGCTGCGCACGCACCTCGTGTCGCTGTCGCCGGCCGTCGCCGGCCTGTCCGCCGCCGACCGCGCGCTGCTGCGCGGCCGCTGCATGCGCGTGCGCCGGCTGCGCATGTTCCCCGTCGAGGTCATTGTGCGCGGCTACCTCGCCGGCAGCGCCTACGCCGAGTACGCCGCCCGCGGCACCGTGCACGGCGAGGCCGACCCCACCCGCTTCCCGCCCGGCATGGTGCGCTGCCAGCAGCTGCCCGCCCCCGTCTACACCCCCTCGACCAAGGCCGACGGCGGCGCCCACGACGAGAACATTTCGCGCGCCCAGGCCGCCGCGCTCATCGGCAACGCCGCCCACGCCGCCGCCATCGAGCAGCTCGCCCTCGCCCTCTACGCCGCCGCCGCCGCCCACGCCCGCGCCCGCGGCATCATCATCGCCGACACCAAGTTCGAGTTCGGCCTCGACGAGGCCACCGGCGACATCGTCCTCGCCGACGAGGTCCTGACCCCCGACTCCTCGCGCTTCTGGCTCGCCGACCAGTACGAGCCCGGCCGCGAGCAGGACAGCCTCGACAAGCAGTTCCTGCGCAACTGGCTCGTCGACAACGGCCTCAAGGCCAAGGAGGGCGTCGTCATGCCCGAACACATTGCCACCGCCACCGCCGACCGCTACGCCGAGGTCTACCGCCTGCTGACCGGCGAGACCGTCGAGGCCACCCTGGCCAAGCTGGGAGACGACTAGGCTTGCGCTTGCGCTGCTACGCGCGCAAGTGCCACGCCAACATATACGGTATACTTATGATCACCCACGACAAGTGCTGACGCATACCGTCAGCTACTGGAAAAGAACAGCGACAATTTTGCCTCGGTGGGCTCCCAAGCACGGATACGCCTGTCCTACTGTGCTTTGGATACGCCCAATGAGCCTCATCCTCGCCGCGTCGGCAGCAGAAACGGAAGTGATACTTCTGTTCAGAGGAGAGTTAATCATAGCAGTCGAATACTGCGGCCCAATTGGAAATCTTGGCTTATATTACGCCTTGTTGCAAAACAAGTAGTACTTGGCAACTCTCCTTCCCCTCCTTCACTCTCATCTCTCTGAGTCGTCAGAATCTAGGTATGAGCATTGAATTTCTCTCACGACGGCTCCGAGAGTTTAGAATTATAATCTACTGGTGGCTAGTACAGCAACGGTTGCCTACTTTCCTAGACTTGGAGGTGCCTTAAACGCTGGCGCCCTTCGATTCTTTATCGCGTGGGCACCGCCGGTTTTAGCTGCGGCCTCAGGACTGGGTCCCTCAGGACGATACTTGGAAGCTAGAGCAAGACGTGTACGGAGTATACACTTTGTTAATGGCTGTACCTAGACGCAGCTCGCTTGCGTGTATTACCCTTGCTTTGGCATGTCCTGAATGAACTCAATTCGCTAATAAGGGCTACGATACGCCTGCCCATCACCTATGCTCGTGCTGTGCTCGTGCTTCGTATGAGTCACTCCTAAAAACTTCTCTCCTCTCCGGGCAAGTCAGTCTTACACTGATACATGCTCGACCCGCGAAGCGAGACCTGTCTGCGGCGTCCAGACGAGAGGTGCACCTGGCTTTTGCCCCTCTGCTTCACATTGCTACAAAGCACAGACCGAACCGTACAACTGAACCATCTGAACCATTTGAACCATTTGAACCATTTAGACCATTTAGACCATTTCATACAGAGCCAAGACAACTGCAATGCTGCATCACCGACACACTAACAGGACGTGAAAACAGAAATCAGACAGTGCAGCCATTGCAGCACTGAATCCGTAGCCAAAACCCACAGTACTGTGCAAAACATGCAGACATGCAGACATATATCGTGCGCCGTCTAGTACCGGCGGATGGACAGGCCTGAGAGCCGGCTGGGCAGATGACTCCGCGGCGGCGCGTGTAGACTCGGCATCACCTCCACCTTGACTGGCGCGTGGAAGACAACGAGCGACCGGCCGCTACTGGCGTCGTCCAGCTCCACGTCGCTCGTGCCGCGGCTGCCTGCAGCCCCCTTCTCGCTGGCCAGACTGCTGTGTATCGGCGGCGGGTCGCGCTCGAGTGTGCACAGGCTGACCACCGTGGCCAGCCCCGTGATGCCCGCAAGCAGCGACGCCATCAGGTGGAAGGCTGCGTTGTACGTGTCCTGGATCAGGCCCTGCATCTCGGGCCAGATCTCGATCAGCGTCGAGGGCGACCGCCGCAGCACCGCCATCTGCTCCGGCGTGAGCTCGTCCGCCATGTCGGCCGACTGCACGTACGCATTGAAGATGATGGTAAACCCCGTCAGGCCAATGATGCCGCCCAGGATGCGCAGCTGCGATATCGCCCCCTGCGCCACCGCATGGTCGCCCGGCTGCGCCTGTGCTGTCGACAGCATCGTTCCGGCCGACATGAACAGCCCAAAGCCCAGGCCGAACAGCGCCAGGAAGCCGTACATGGGGCCGGGTGGGTAGTCAACGCGGCTCACCGTCGCCAAGAGCGACGAGCTCACGAGCATAAACACGCAAGATGCGACCACCACCGGCGCCGTGCGGTTCTTCTTCGCGTTGATCGGTCCTGACAGGAGGCAGCCCACGGCTGTGCCGCCGAGCATGGGCAAGATGTGGACGCCGGTCTTGAAAACGCTAGCACCGTTGATAATCTGGAATCGCTGTGGTACCATGATGACGAGGCACAGATAGACGCAGCCAATGAGGAACTTGTCCCTGTTGAGAAAACACATTAGCAGCTGCCGGGCCGTTGGACTGGCTTCACTTGCTCCTTACGTACACAAGACAGGCAAAGTACACCCGGTTGCGCAGGAGACGCAGCGGGAACACAGGCTCGATTTCGAAGCTGCCGCCAGACGACAGCCAGTACTCCCAGCCGATAAACAAGGCGAAGCAAATGGCGGCCGTTGTCAGGCTGATCAGAACCAGCAGGCTGCTCCACGCAACCACCAGAGAGCCGGCTTCCTGCAGGGCCACCACAAGAAGCACAGTGCTGCACAGCAGCAATACGCTGCCGATTATATCCAGCCTGGCGAGAGAGCGATATGGACTGTAGCGGCGGCGACTTTCTGGCGGGTATAGGAAGACAATGCCGACGATTGCCACGATGGCAAAGGGGGCACTGACATGTCAACACATGCGAGGATACGAGAGGACTGGAAGAGGAGGGGTGTATGCAGCTTACTTTAGCCAGTAGATCACACGCCAGGTGGAAATCTGCGGAATAAAGCCGCCGAGGACAGGGCCCAGGACGAACGACACTGAGAGCGTGATGCCGATGATCTTGCCGATGATCTCAGGCCGGTGGCCGGGCCCGACTTCGGGAAGCGCAATGGTGGTCAGGCTGTACAGGCCTGCACCACCGATGCCCTGAAACGCACGACACACAATCCTTTGCGCGCTGTCAGTATGACAAGAGCCAATCTATCGGAGGGGCCTTCTCGGGAACGCACAGCTGGGTCATGCTGTAAGAACAGCCGCACGCCACAGAGCTGATGACAAAAATGATCCATGACACAATGAGAATGTTCCTGCGGCCGTAGATATCGCTGAGCTTGGCAAAAAGAATCGAGAACCCTAAAAGGTCAGCAGGGGTCCCTGAGACGCGTCCAGCGCGGAAGCACAAACCCATGTATGTCAGTAGGTAGGCCAAGACGACCCACGAGGAGTCGCGGAAGCCGTTGAGGTCCTCGGAGGTGGCGAGAAGCGAGGTAGAGACAATCGTCGTGTCGAGCAGGGAGAAGAAGAAGCCCAGCAATATGCTGCCACATTAGCGAGGCGGCTAGTGAAGAGACAAGCAAAAGCACAATGGGACTGTTCGCGCCTACCAGGTCATCAGCAGTGTTTGCCGCAGCGTCTGCTTGTGTGGCAGCGGCGGTAGATCGCGCGCATTAGCCCGCGCCTGGGCACTGCGTACTTCGACCTCGCGAGGCTCGTCGAGATCGTCAAAGTTGTGGACAGCAGTGCCACTGCCGTAAAAGCGGATGCCGTCGTAGTCGAGAGGGTGGCGACCGCCGATGGGCGGCGGCCGCGGCGGATAACTGGCGCATTCCGGGGGGCGTGACAACGGAGACAGATCGATCATGGTGTCTGGCAAGCTGGAGGTGGAGGTTGCCGGGGAAAGAAGAGTATCCGGTCGTGCTCTCCCCTCCCCTCAAGTCACTTGGCCGGATCGTGTTGGCCTTTGCGCGGCAAGTCGGCCGGCATGGACACCGCACACCGTTCCTCGAGTGGGAAGCCTTGGTAGCCTTCTGAACCGTGGTTGTGCTTCCCTCGGCTGCCGTAGTTTAATGGCAGCAGTTGGCAATGTTTCGCAAACCGCTGTTCGCGGCGTGCTGTAAGAACGTGTGAGCTGAGCTGGATTTCTATGAACTGAACCAGCTTTGCAATCAGGCAGGCAACGATGGCTGGGGAGAGCAATAGGGCCGAAAGGGGCGAACTTGCGGGTCGAAGAATGGGGAGGAGGGCGGCGGTATATCGTATGCAAAACTGAAAGAAAACAGCAGCGTGCGCAGGTCGAGATGCACCGGAAAGAGTTTGGCGGATACGGGGGGACAAGATATATATTGGCCACGAGAGAGCAGAGGCAAATGGAAGCGCAATGGGACGTCAAAAGCGTTAGAGGTCCAGTGTGACGACGCAGTGACAGCCACCGAGTGGAAGAGTGACAGAGAGGCAGCAGGGACAGCAGGCAAGGAGAGGACGAAGGTCAGGGGTGAAGTGCAGCGTAACCAGCAGACAGAGACAGAAGCCGGCAGCAGCAAAGCCAGTACGCCGGCTGGAGAGGTATGGACGATGTGCAGAGATCACAGCAGACAGAAAATCTCGCAGGACACACAATTGGCGATTGGCGAGCAGGCAGGGATAGGCAGCCGCTTGACGAGCAGGGCGGCCGAGTTGTATGTCTCTCGCATAGCGTTGGCTGGTCGAGCGTGTGTCCTCGTCTGCATGTCTGGCTTTGACTCTTATTTTCTGTCTTCTCCCGCGTGCCGATTTGCGTGCCCTTGTGTCCTGTAGTTCTGGAGGTCTGAGTCTTCAATACTCTGATTTCTTGATTTTTCCGTTTTGGCTATTGGCTTTTGGCATCTGGAGTCTGATGACTGGCATTCTGCTCTGTTCTTCGAATACAGGTACCGAGGGACATGCAGCTGTCTACGGACTAGCATCCTCGCAGACTTGGAGTACGAGCCGTCCTGGTGATGACACACGGTAAGCGAGCAATCATGCTCCAGATAGCAGAAGATTGCGGTCGTTCTGGATCACAGAAAAGCACTGGCCACGGCGAAGAAGCGACAGATTCGACAGGAGACGGCAAACAGGGATAGGCGAAATCAGAGGGATGCCGATAGTGCCCTCAACGAGGTAAACCCCTGGCAGCCGCCTCCCAAGCCCCTGGTGCTGGCTGTTTGTGGCCGTTGGCTCTCTCGACCGGCGCTATGTCCCGTTCCAGACTCCGACAGGCCGGACGCCCGCCGAGCGGCTAGCAATGCGTCAAGGAAGCTTGGGCGGCAAACGGCAAACGGCGTCGGAAGTCTGGCACCGCGGCGGCCGTTTGCATGCAGCCACCCATAGTTGTCCAGCGCCGTGTGTGGCGTACGCGGCAATGCGGTGTCGACAGATGCAGATGTCGACGAACATCGGCAGAAGGAACCCCATTCGTCCGCCCGACCTGGCTGGGTAGTGGCAGAGCCTAGTGTCTGGGGAAACCTTGAAGAGCTCGTCGGCTATTGCTCCCTGCCCTGCCCCCGTCGATTGACGCCACGGCCTGTGTAATGCTCGCTTTCCCACCCTGTGATACCTTTCTAATACAGTGCCACGGGCGCACGAGAATGCCCAGAATTGGATCGCCGGTGTCTCCCAGAGCTGCGGACATCAGTGGCGATGAGAGCAATGGAAGAGCAGTCTCTGCCGGAGGTGCGAGAGAAAGTATAGATGCAGGCGAGAATTCAGAGGCTCGTTTCATACTGAACAGGCGGCACGGTGCTATGTCGAATGGTGGAAAATGCGACGCAGTCCAATTCTCATGCATGTCTCCCTCTTGGGTGACCGATCAATATGAAATGTCTCTGAGGCCTGCTACCCCATCGACAGAAAGACGACAGGGAAATCAAAAGACGGCAGACGCAAGATTAACTCAGCAGTTGTCCTACCGGTACGAAAGAGCATGACCAGAAGTGCGTAGCAGCGAAAAGAATCGGCCAAAGAAATGAGAAACAGAAAACAAGCAGCAAAGGAAAAATAAGAACGAAGAGGTAGCATGCAAAGTAGGTCATTGTGGAGGTGCCAGATCGAGTGCAGAAGCTCCTTTTGTCAGCATGTAATATTCGGACGTCCAAGCATCGTGCATCTCAGGCCTGTCCTTCGTCTCAGAGTTCAAGACGCTTCTGCTTTGTCGAGCACGTCTGAAGTTCAAAGATCCGTGTTTGGGGAGCCACAGGTGTATTACACGGAAGACCTGTTGGTCGGTAGGAGCATAGAAGAAAGGGTGAGAGAGGGCGACTGCAACTGCAAGGCCGCAATGCGCAGAACCGGCCTTTCCAGTCTCTCCAGTCTGCGTTGTGCGCACCGGCTGCTTGTCCTCAGCACACAACCTCTATGTGACGCTTGTGGTGGTGTCAGGTCGGCAACTGTAGCTTGCGTTGCCCGAGGCGGCACACTTGTTGGCTTAGCTGTCTGAGGTGTGGGCGCGAGGTGTCTGTGGAATTGGTCTAGAAACGGAGAGGTTGTCCGCTCATAGAAGCACGAAGCACTCGCGATGCGGCCGCATCACCGGAACACAAGAGACATCCTGTCGCATCCGCCCCAGTCAACTGCCATGTTTTCTCTGTGGAATGGGCACCAAAATCTTGCCACCGCCCAGGCTGTCACCCGAGGACGGCAGTGCGTTTGGTCTTGACTTTCTCTCTCGTCTCTCGGCACTCGTCTCGTCTCTCGTCTCTCGTTTCACACCTCTTCCTTTTGCTCTCAGCCCTTGCTTTTTTGTGCGCCGTTGCCGCCTTTGCTTGATCCACACTCGTGCTACCATATTCGTGACGGCCACTGCCCAGTGTTGTTACTTGTACTCCGCCTTGTCTGCCTTCGTTGTTTCGGCTGTTGCCACACTGTGCCTTTGGCCTTACTAATTCGCGTTCCCTCCGCCAAAAATGCCCGTTTTTGGCCATGGCTCCGTCTCAATTCTGACATCAGCTTCTAAGAGAGACATTAGCTCGTAGCCGCCAACTATGTGCTCCGATAGGCCTTCGCTTTGTCCTGTCGTTTTCCAAGTTCAAGGGGACTCTGTTATTTGCGCACGCGAGAATTTCCGAAGAGACAAGAGCGTCGAAAAAGCAGCCTGCAAACAGAAGGGACGGAAATGCATTGGGCTCTTCTGCTTCCCACAGTTCACCATGTCTAGTGCCCAGCAGTGATGCATTCACGCAAGTGACGGAGCCAAAATGGCCATGCTGGAGGCTTCGTAGTGTCCCAGGGCCGAATTCAATGCGTTTGAATAGTCTCTTCTGTGATCGCCAAATGTGTCTGCAGAAGACGGGAAAATTAAGAAGAACTCACCGTTTTTGAGACCCCTGCAGTATGAAGTGGCTACCAAAGGCAACCAAATACGACGAACACATGGATAGAGATCGTTCGATGGATCCCGTTGTTTGCACGAGCCAGGGCGGCTCTGGCACTGCCATCAATAGCAGTCGGTGAACGGACAGTTTTATGAAGCAATCAAAAATAACAACCAGACAGCTCTAGACTGTAGATATTATATCATACTTTAGAAAAACAAACTGCAGGTACGACCATTGTGACTGCCCAATTTGAGTTGGCAGTTGCCGCATTTGGATACAACTGATTTTGCACCACATCATTGGCCCACCAAGCCAATTCGCTTTGCTTCATTTCGTGATGATATTTCAGGTTCGTGACTTCATCTGTATGTACAACTAAGCTGCACGGAAGAGTCAAGAGTCTGGTTTTGCAGTATTACAGAACCAGAAAGTTGTCGGCTCCCATGTTCCCCATCTTTTCCATCATATCTCTGCTTCTTGAGGCTTCTGTTTGTACATTTCCTGCTTATCTGTTGAATTTTTTCGCATGTCTGACTGTCACCGACTTGCGATCGCCTCGTTTTCGCTGCTGACCGCTTGGCTTCTCTTTCTCGTTCTCCATTCCAAACTACCGGTTCTGCAGCGATCTAGCACTGGACACGCCTGTCTTTGTTCAGATACATGCTGCGTTATGGGCGCCACAATACATAGTTGAATTGACCGCTTGCCCGTGTCTCCAATTAGCAACACGACGTCGGCAGGTTCTCGTCCCATCTTTTCTTTCCTCTCCACGACAGCTAGTGCTCTTGTCTGCGGTGAGAGTTGTTGTCGGTGACGATGCCAACGCCGGGTCTGTTCAACCCGCTGCACTCGTGCCGATGTTGTCAGGCACTGCCATCTCTGCTCCTGTGCTGTGTACAATTACATGGCACACAACACAGATTACACTGGTATCTCTCCCTGAACTCACCGCTTCGCCTTCCTATTATCCCGTGTCGGCCCGTCGGTTAAGCTTCCTTAGACAAGTGACTATGTGGTGGCCGAGTGAAACACCGAATGAAAGCTCCTTTCATTGTACTAATATCATACACCAAACCACGCCGCTACGTCAATTACTAAAGACTTTTGAAATTTTATCTTGGCTGTGGGCTGTACAAGTGCTCCTGAAAGTCGCAGAGCTTTCCGGGGATTCTCGTATTCAAAGCCTCAAGGGCAAGTGTGCTCCCGAAGCCCATCTTTGGACCACGGGTTTGAATCTTACCAGCATAACTGGACAATGTGTCTGCCTTATTCGGTCGAACTGTTCAGCTGCGAAAATATTAATCTGAGAAGGCTACTTGCATCAAGCATTGCGCAGTGGTAGTATATTACTTTGCTACCCGAACCGAGTTGTGTTTCTTACTCTCTTCGAAATTGACTTTGCAGCAGCCATGCGGGCATGGACCGAAGCTAAGGGTTAACAGCGCTCAATATGAAGGAAAAGGTGGGCAGCACAAGGACTACTGTTCCCGGAAGCATCCCAATGCTGTAGCCTTACACATACACATGCTTGCATACACTGCAAGGCAGTACACCGTCCTTCTTTGAAATTGAATTTCTTCCCTTGCAGTTTGCTTCTACTTCTTTCTTTCCGTTCCTATTGTTTCATTTGTACCTCATCTCAGAACTGGTCTGTTGACACCTTTGGTGCGCCCTCCTTGTGCACAAATTCGTGGCATGCTGCCGGCCACGGTGTACCCAAGGCAAACTAGCATGAGGACACGGCATCGGGGTTTCTCTCGCAGGCATAGCCACAAAGCTGGACTTGACCGGTGACTCGGTCTTGGTTGGTCTTGGTTGCCGACTTCCGCCACCACCGGACATCGCCGCCCGATTGATTTTACTGACAGCTCACGTAGATTGATCGGCTGTGCCGCAGTGATTCCGCTCAGCTGTGAAGTGCTGGTTCGGGACTGAGCGAGACATCAGAGTGTCATGTGTCATGGAAAGGGGCAGAATCCGGTTCTCGTGGTCCCCTTGGACAGAGAAAGGGGAGTCTGAGCCTGTCATACCCAAAACTTAGTATCGCCTCAGTTTTGCCTCATCCTCCAACAGCTCGTTTGTCTTCCACTAACTGAACACCTCCCCCTTAAGCCCCGATGTTTGCCATACCCTTTGCTGCCCCGGCTGTTGCGGCATAGTGTTGTCACCACAACTGCATGTTGGGCGAGGTGTAGGGGCGCTTTTCGGAGCTTTTCAGGGTCGTCTGTTACACTTTCTGACTCGTATCCCATCCATTTGTCGTTTTCGAGGCCCATTGGCTTATTTCAGCCCGGCCTATCTCCAAAGAGGGAATATCTCTCGATGTGCCTTCCGCTTTCGCACTTCCAAGGATGCCTGGTGACTCAATTGTGCTACCAGACACTTCGAGTTCGGCGAGAACAGGACCTCCGGGCCGGTTCTTGAGGCACCCACGTTGCCGCTTTCCTTTCTAGAATATCCAAGTGGACACAGAAGGAGGCCCGAATTCGAAACGGAGCACGTAACTGTTCCAGGGCCGATGTGGCCGCCGCACAGAGAGAACGGCCACGGTAGACAAGTCCAGCATCGTGGGCTCTGTTCTGAACGATACGGTTTCATAGCCATAGGCAGCACGGACATCGTTCCGGTTGTCCAAGAAAACATATCAGAGATCGGGACCCACGAGCACTGCAGAGTCAGCGCTGTCCAGATGAGGCAGACATGTCGATGGACAGCAGAAATGGCCTGGCTCGTGGTAGCCAAGCAAGGACCAGGGTGGTTGGACAGCACCTGATAGAAACGTGCACACCCACTCGGCTTCGAGACATCGCCGAGCCTGACGACAAGACGCCAGACGCTAACGGCGGTCAAAACCGCTCAGCCACCCGGCGAAGTGAAAGTGAATGAAATCAGAGAATTGCATCAAAGAGTCGCATCCTAAGTAGGAAAGAACGATACAGTCCTTCCTTCCCTCTTCAAACTCTTCTTGCCACCTCATTTGCCTCTTCTGCTCCTCTTCCTTCTCTTCGTTCCGCTGCAGACTTTTCTTCTCTTTCTCCCACCCTTCATACATATTATTCTTCTCGTTGTGTTGGCATATACCAATCGCTCGTACATTTGCAGCAAATCTCACCAACCAGAAGCATTGCCCCATTTCCCATTTCTCGATCTCGATAACTGACGGTCTCTTTCACGCTCTTTTTTGCAGCTGTTTCATTCGCCTTTTTCGTCCTTCGGCTTGCATCCCCTCGATGGCTGGATATATAAGTAAATGAAATCCAGACACCAACCAACCATGCCGAGTCCCGGCAAAGAGCCGTGCGGCGATGCCATCGCCGTTGTCGGCATGGCCTGCCGCTTTCCCGGCGACGCAGACAGCGTTGAGCACTTCTGGGACATGATTCGCGATGCCAAAGACGCCTGGTCAGAAATTCCCGAGGATAGATTCAGTACCAAAGGCTGGTACCATCCAAACCCAAACCGGCCTGGAAGCGTATGTCTTTTGTTCTTGCATAACCACCCATGGCTGCTTCAACACAAGATGGGCTGAATCTAAATTCTTGTGCTTCTAGTTTCACATAAAGGGAGGCCATTTTCTGAAGGGCGATATTGCTGCCTTTGACGCACCGGTAAGTCCCGAGCAGTTGGAACGAGATAAAAATAGCTACCCGCTGATACGGTACAGTTCTTCTCTATTTCGACGGCTGAGGCCGTTTCTATGGACCCACAGCAGCGAATGCTACTTGAGATTGTGTATGAGGCTCTTGACAGTGGTATGTTCTCACGCAACGTCCGTGAACAACCAATAAAGTATAAGCATGTCCAATCCATAAGCACTAACCACAGAATCTTGCAGCCGGTATTCCAGTTACCTTTCTCTCGAACACAGCTACGAGCGTTTTTTGTGGCTCTTTTGTACGAGGTACGTTTCTTGAGACATGTCGATGAAAATGAGTTACCTGACCCAGTCTCACACATCAAAATTAGACTACGAACAACCATGCATGCGCGATCCCGACACCACACCCCCCTACTCGGCCACTGGAAATGGCATTGCCATTCTTGCCAATCGTGTGTCCCATGCCTTCGATTTCGCAGGCACGAGCCAGACAATCGATACCGGCTGTTCCGCCAGCATGATGGCTGTTCACCAGGCTTGCAAAAGCCTTATTTCTGGTGAATCTTCTTTGGTATGAAACGGCTTTTACCCTTGTCCTTGCTATTTATTCTCATCTTCATGAATTTCTGACCATTGATCAGGGTGTTGCCGCCGGTGTTGGCCTCATCTTCTCGCCGAACACCTTGGTACCCATGGCGAACCTCAACATACTTAGTCCAGACGGGAGATGTTTCACTTTCGATCAGCGAGCTAATGGCTATGGACGTGGCGAGGGGATTGGCGTCATCATATTAAAGCGTCTTGAGGATGCGATTGCCTCCAACGATACCATCCGGGCGGTCATTCGAGCAACTGCCAGCAACCAAGACGGGCATACACAAGGTAATTGGGCCTCTACTAAATCCATAGCAATTGCACGCTAATCAGAAAAGGTATCACGCTTCCAAGCAAAGAGCGCCAGGCCCAGAATATGACGAATATCTATCGCAATTCTGGGCTGGACATTTCTCGAACAGCATACGTCGAATGCCATGGGACCGGAACCCAAGCGGGTGATGTCAACGAGGCCCAAGCCATTTCCGAAGTTTTTTGTCGTGGCCGCACTTCGAACAACCCGCTCATTGTAGGGTCTGTCAAAACGAACATTGGCCATCTCGAAGGAAGTGCCGGCGTGGCTGGCTTGATCAAGGGTATACTTGTGGCTGAGCGTGGATATATTCCCAAGCACCTGAACTTCCTTTCCCCCAACTCAAGCATCAGCTTTGACGATCTAAAGTTGCGGGTAAGCAGAATCCTTCCGAGAAGACCTCGTATGTTCTTCAATTGCTAATGGAAAATGAAGGTGACTTCCGAGCTCACGCCTTGGCCAGTACCTGGTCTTCGGCGTGTAAGTGTCAACTCGTTTGGGTTTGGTGGCACCAACGCGCATGTCGTTATCGATGACGCACCCCATTTCTTCGCCGAAAACAATCTTGCCGGTGGTCAGCACAGCTCTTTCATTGGCCCTGACGATACTTTGCACATGCAAGCCGCAGGAATAAGCCAAATGCCTCATAACAGATTGTTTGTCTATTCCGGGCACGATGAGGCTGGGCTGCGCCGAGTGATCGATGTACAAGCCGGCTATGTGAAACGCCACTTATCTGACGACTGTTTTGAGTCAAACTACGCTTATACTCTATTCTCACGCCGGTCAGCTCTCAACTGGAGAACACATGTGGTTGCTGCGTCTGTCGACGAGCTTGTGGAAAAGCTCCAAGAGAAGAGCATCGCTAAGCCCTACCCGGCCATGCAAATTTGTCCCAGCCGCATCGCTCTCATTTTCAGCGGTCAGGGTGCTCAATGGTTTGCCATGGGCCGTGAGCTTCTTTCTTTTCAGGCTTTCTACAACAGCGTGACGGCAGCGAGCTGGTACATGAGCTCTGCTCTGAATAGCCCTTTTCACCTTTGGGATGAGCTTCATCGCGACAAGGAGTCGACACACATTGACGAGCCGCAAATTGCACAGCCTGCAGTAACTGTCATTCAAATCGCCCTGGTCGATCTCCTCATTGCAAGCGGCATACGCCCAACAGCTGTTGTTGGTCACTCATCTGGCGAGATTGCTGCTGCCTATGCTTTCGGCGCTATCCGGCGCGAAGATGCATGGAAAATTGCATACTACCGAGGCCAGTGTGTCTCCCGGCTGTCGACGCTCGCCCCGTGGTATAAAGGGGGCATGCTCGCTGTGGCACTATCTGAGGAAGATGCCCGCTGTGCCATAACCGAGTCCGCCGTCCATGATGTGGATATTGCCTGTATTAATGGGCCAATTTCTGTCACCCTTTCTGGAGATTCTGGATCCCTCTCAACTGTACGAGATCACTTACACGGAAAGGGAATACGAACAGTCACAGTCAATGTCGGCATCGCCTATCATTCCCAACACATGCGTGCCGTCGAAGAGATATACCTTGAATCCATCAAAGATATCGTTCCCCTACGGCAGCCAGCAACCGGACATTTCTTCTCGTCGGTACTTGGTCATGTGATGACAGCCAAAGATTTAGATGCTGAGTACTGGGTGAAAAACTTGGTTCTTCCGGTTCAGTTTTACCAGGCAGTCACAGAGATGGTTCGTACTGTTGACCCTGAAGCCATTATTGAGGTCAGCCCTCATCGTGTTTGGGAATCCACAACTCGACAAATTCACAGCGCGCTTTCTGCAGACAAGAAGTACAAAGCCGCAACGCCATTTTTCACCTCTCTTCTTTCCCGGGGACAAGATGCATCGGCTACTGCCCTCGGTGCCCTGGGCGAGCTATGGGAACGAGGATTCTCGGTCACCCTCGACTGGACATTCTCGAAGTAAGTGCCAATCATAGCCTACGCATTTTAGCGACCTACTAACAGATTTATCCGGTTAACAGAAGCGTCGGTATGGTTCGGCATCTCCCTGATGTCCCTTCGTATCCATGGGATCATTCGAGAAAGTATTGGCACGAGTCTCACTTGTCGAAAGCCAACCGATTTCGTGCTCACGGTCGCGAAGACATCATCGGAGCTCCTCTTGAGAGTTCGACCCCCCAAGCATCCCGATGGCGAGGCTTTTTTCGGATACAAGAAAATCCATGGCTCGAAGACCACGTCATCCAGAAGACCATCATGTACCCTGCTGGCGGAATGGTGGCAATGATGATCGAGGCGGCAAAGCAGCTCGCCGATACACGGCGGCGTCTCTCGGGCTTCGAGGTGACCGACTTCAACATCGTCAAGCCAATGCTTATACCCCAAACTACCCAAGGGCTTGAACATATGCTTAGTGCAAGCATCGTTAGCAAAACAGGTAGAGTCTCGCGTGGGAACAGATGCGCTTATGATGTTTCTATTTTTTCCAAACCAGATGATTCGCCGTGGATCACTCATGCCACTGGACGGATCGCCGTGCTGTACTGCGACGGAACTGCTGAACTGGCACCAGACAAGGATATGGGCCACATGGTGAAGGCACGGCGACAAGCATTTCACCGCGCTCGAGAGGCGTGCGACACTGTGTTCGAGCCTCGCCAATTCTACGCAACCTTGGATGTCATTGGTATGACCTACGGCCCCCAATTTAGGAATCTTGTTGAAATCCGCAAGGATAACACAGCTGCATACACTGTCATCAGGACCCCCGACACCAAGGCTCATATGCCATTTCAATTTGAGTACGATCATATTATCCACCCGGCAACATTGGACACAATGCTGCAAACTGTCTTGGCTCTAAGCGAGGACTCAGACGAAGCCATGCTTCCCTGCTCAGTTGGCCGCATTTTTGTTTCTGCGGGTCTTCCAAAGGGAGCCGGATCTCAGTATAGAGGCTATACGACAGCTTACCGGACAGGAGCGCGAAGCACCCGTGCGGACATCACCATGTTTGATGAACAGCTCAACGAACCAGTTGTGACTATCGAATGCCTTATTCTGAAGTCGGTTATGGGGCAGTCCAGTGTCGGAAGCGGAAAATTCTTGCCATCCCACCGAAATCTTTGTTCGGAGATTGTTTGGAAGCCAGATCTGGGTTTCTTCTCTGCCTTGAAGTCGAAGTTTCCCAATCAGATCCAGGACTTTTTCGATCTTGCTTCCCACAAGAAGCCTAATCTTTCCGTCCTTTGCCACATCGACTGCACCAAAGAGTTTTACTGTGGTCCTGTTTCCGAACGAAATTCGATCCCCGAGGGCAAAACTTCTGGATTGATGAGCCTGGTTTTCAGCACACTGACAGACGGATACGAAACTCCTCGATTCTCCGAGCTCGCAATATCTGGGTCTGAAGCGTTGTGGTGGCAGTTGCAAACGAATCGGAAGACGCATCCCGGATATGAGCGCGTTCGACTTTTGTCCGAGACACCCACAGAGCAAAAGTTTGATATTGTTTTGTGCTCTATTGGGGAACAGGCTTCCAGCGCCACCATCACCAAGTATTGTGAGCGGGTCGCGCCAGGTTGCTGGATACTCTTTGTACCAGACAAGGCCGATCTATTCTCTTCGGATGGACAACGGCTGCTACTGGGTGCCACTGAAAGTATTGGCTTCGAGGCTCCTCGAAAGACTGGAAACGAGGCTTTTTTTGCGGCACAAAAGGCTCTGACCGCAACTGCTGAGCAGATCACTGGACGGAAGATTATACTTCTTCTCCCAGACAAGGCTTCTGGTATCGCTAAAAGCCTGAAAGATACTCTCGTCCCAATTGTCAAAGAGCAGCTTTCAGTTGAGGTTTGTGAAGTGCCAATTTCGAGACTCTGCGATCTGCAAATTGACGAGCTGTCGCTCCCGATTGTGAGCCTCGTCGACCTTGAGGGGCCAGTGATATTCTCGATGACATCGGCTGAATACGAGTCAATCCACCGCCTACTGACAACATCGACCGGCTTGCTGTGGCTTACTCGTGGCGCCCAGATTGATGCCAAAGACCCGTTGCAGGCTCCATTTGTAGGCCTGACAAGGACTCTTCGTTCTGAGAGCCTGAAAAGCAATATTTTATCCCTGGATATTAGGGATGAAAGGGGTCCCAATGGAAAGATTGCATGCTCACTCATACAGAGTATTGTTCTGCTCCTGGGCCGCATTTGCTCGGAGAAGTGCCATCCAGTGCCAGCTGAAGATGTCGAGTTCGTTTACTCCGATGGACAGCTGATGATTCCTCGCCTCATGCCGCTAACAGCACTGAACCACCTCATCGAGTATGGCCCATCTTCACCACAAATGATTACGCAGGTGCCCCTCACGTTTGGAGGTAGGGCTTTGATGCTGAAGCCTTCCTCGATCGGTAGTGGCACTGGTCCTCTGTTTGTTGAGGACAAAGAGTCACTTCACCAACAGCTTCTTCCAGATGAAGTCCGGATTGCTATCTCTAGCACAACGCTTTTACCCGAGGACGTTTTCACTGCAACTGCAGGCATTCCAAATACCCCGATTGGCACAGACGTGCTTGGTCATGTTGTGGAAGTCGGAAGTGACGTGGGGGATGTTTGGCCATATTGTAGGGTCGTGGTAAGGATGCGAGGGTCCCTTCAAACGCATGTCATCGCACACAAATCGCGTGTTCGCCGGATCAAAAATCAATCCGAATGGCTGGGTAGCTGCCCAACGGCATTTGCAACGGCCGTCTACGCGCTATACACAAGCCGCCGGATTCTCAACGGGGAGACGATTCTAGTATACGGTGCACTGTCGCCGTACGGACAAGCTGCCATTCAACTAGCCAGTGCGATGGGAGTTGAAGTCCTTGTTGCATGCGAATCCGCATCGGAGAGAGCGGTGCTGCGAGACCAGCTTATGTGCCCGTCAAGTCACATTATTGACTTGCATATGGGAGATGCCGAATTTGAGTCGAGACTTCTCTCGATGACTTTCCACCGAGGCGTTGATGTGGTCTTTGATCCAACCTCGCGGCACATTGATCAAGCCATTCGATGTGTTGCAGAATGTAAGTAACACTCCTACCACGCCAATACCACAACTGTGTAAATGCAGCAGGCTAATGTGATCCGAAGGCGGTCGTGTCATCCGAGTGGCTTGTGTAGGTCTAAATACCCCGACGCATCAGACACCGAGCAAGAATATGAGTCTTGAGACTGTCGATATTGGCTTGTTGGAATCTCGACGGCCTCTTGATGCAGAGCGTCTAGTTTTCGACGTGGATCAAATTCTCCATGCGACTCCGGGCGTTTGTTCCGTCTACGGGTCTATCACGTTTCCCATCAACCGGATCGACGATGCACTAAAAGCTGCCAAAGCCAGCCCGTTTTCTGGCCCGTACATCATCACTACCGGCGCAGGAGATGGTGTGCCTCTCGGTGTAAACATGCCTATACAGCTGATTCGGAAGACCGTGCTGTCCTCTACGTCGACATATCTTCTCATCGGTGGATTTGGTGGGATGGGTAGAGCGATCGCCGAGCACATGGTCAGGAAGGGCGCAAGACATATTGCCTTCTTCTCTCGGTCGGGTGCGTCTTCTTCATCGGCGAGGACTCTGTTTGGCAAGCTCGAGGCACGGGGAGTTGATGTACGCGCTTTTGCGGTGGACATTTGCAATGAGGCGCAAACTGCGACTGTGCTTGCGAGTCTGCTGGAATGTATGCCGCCAATCGCTGGAGCCGTCCAATGCGCTGCTGTTGTGGATGTAAGACTCTTTTTTCGACCATGTCGTGCCTTTTGAATATATGCTAACACAAGTAGGACGCGTCTTTCGCTGAGATGGACTACCAGCGCTGGAAGAAGTGCATTCTACCCAAGACCAAGGGCTCTTACAACCTGCATCAGCTGCTGCCTCGGGAAATGAACTTTTTTATTTTCCTATCCAGTTCGTCTGGCATCATTGGCAACCGTGGCCAGGCCAACTACGCGGCGGGAAACAGCTTCCAGGACGCGCTCGCGCGCCATCGCAGTTCGCAGGGGATGCACAGCGTGTCCTTGGATTTCGGGATGATACTGGGAGCTGGGATGGTGGCGGAAAACGAGAGGCTGCATGACGCTATGCGAAGCAGTGGGTTTATCGGCACGCGCCTGCAAGACGCGCTTTTCGTTCTCGAGCGGGCAATGGCAAGGCCGGGAGCAGAAGGTGTTCTTGGGACAGCGCAGATTGTGACGACGGTAGGCACAGGCGGGCTGACGATTCAGAACCAGCCGTCGGATCCGTTCTGGACGCAGACCGCGCTATTTCGGTATCTCAACCAGGTGGACGCGCCGCCCAACGGACTGGAGGAGACTGCAGGTGGCCGTTACGGCGGGCGGGGCAGTCTTCGGTCGGTGATCCACGGGGCAGGGTCTCTAGGCGAGGCTGCAGGGGCGATCTGCGCGGCGCTCATTTCGACGCTGGCCCGTCGCAAGAGCATGGTGCCGGAGGATTTTGAGCAGAACCGGTCGCTGGGGAGCTACGGGATCGACTCTCTGGACATGATTTTTATGCTGGGGTGGATCTCGCGGGAAACCGGGGCGGTGGTGCAGTCTATTGACAACATGACGATTGCCGAGCTCAGTCGCGACGTGGCACGGCGGGCGCTGGAGTGATGGTGAGTCGGTGTTGGCAAGAACGGTGTTGACGAGTACGGTGTTGACGATGTTGTCGGTGTTGACGATGTTGTCGGTGTTGACGATGTTGTCGGTGTTGACGATGTTGGACGATGCTGACATGCTGACGATGTCGCGTGAATGTCGAGCTACGATGGACGAACAACAGTGATTTTGGTACGTGCTACGAGGACAAGCACAAAGGAAGAGCCCTTGGGCAATGGAAGGTAGCGGGCCGCGATAGCTGCAGACATTTACTTCGATGGGCCGTCTAATTTTATTTGCAGCTTATGGACAGATCGTACGTTGCTTATTTTGTAGTGTCTATTAATATCGATCCACATGGAAGGCAGACGACTTGGCTACGGGTGTTCAAGTGGGGTTAATGTAGCTGTAGCCTAGAGTAGACGAGGCTTCTCCGTTCCTCCAAGTACAGCAGCACCAGAGATACCATGACGAGGCGAAGGAAATGAACGGCGCCAATGGTGCTAAAATAGTACGGGAGTAAAGATATTGGTGCTTATTCCCCTTATTTGCGGGCTAGCGGAGCGAGTAATCTGTACAACGTAGGGCGATGGACAAAGAGGGCAATGGGGGCCGGCCACACCGTCCCTGTTCGGCAAAGAGGGCCCGGCATGGGAAATTGGGTGAGAGATGGGAAAGCTGAGAAACAGGGTGGGAGCAGGGGACGGTCCGAGAGCAGGCAGCGTACGAGTACGGAGTACGGAGTATGAAGTATGCGTCATACGTAGTTTGTACTGGTGCGAAGGGTGCCGGGGCTTGTCTTGGAGTACGGGTACGAGTACGGGTACGAGTACAGTACGTTGTATGCGAGAATAGGTGAGTAGAATATCTCGTGATACTTGCCGGTACAAGTACGAGTACGTTGTGATTTGGACTGTCTGAGGAACCCGTACGATGTACGAGTACATGCTAATTATCCCACCCTTGGAGTACGTACACTTCTATTGCTAAGCATATTCGAACGAAATGTAGGAGTACGGAGTACGAGTACGTAAAGGCTGTGAAGCTTGAAGATGACGATGAAGAATCCAAGCCAAACCCTTTACGGAGTACGAATCGTACGGGTAGACAATACTACAACCATACGTCTGTGGCCAGTGAAATCACATGGAGTTGTGGGGCCGGTGTGACAGAGCGGCGGAGGCCGCATGTGATTCGCTGCTGGTGCGCACGGTGTACCATAACGGCGTCAAAGATCTCGTGCCGAGCGGTGGCCCGGAGTCGTGTATCCACCGTGTGAAATAACCAGCACGGTTCTCCGTCAGACAGTGAGCAGCCACTGACGTAATGGGCCGGCATTCTGGTGCTCGGCACGGCTCGGCTGGCGTGGCAAGGCGTGCGAGAACGGCGCGTGCGAGACTGCACGTGCAGCCGGCACGTGCAGTCGGCACGTGCAGTCTCGCACGGTACTTTCACAGACGGCAGCTCCCGCGATACTTGATGGACGCAGCACATGAGTACGCGAGAGTGTTACCCCGCCGTGTACGTCGCGAGTATCGAGTATGGCAGGACATCTTGGCACGAGTAGAGTACCGTAGGTGTTCATTGACATCTGTTCGCACGTATGGAGTACCGTACTCGTAGGTATTCATTACCCGTAGAATACCGTAGTACCGTCCATATTCAAGACATCGACTCGTTACCAGCGCACGGGGCAATGACGATGCTGCGCTGTTTTCTTGCCATCACCCCGACTCCGTCCTCTACCAGCACGCCTGTCTGCGCTCTCACCGACTGACCTGTCGATCTGCGGTGTGCCGTGCGGCCCGCCGCCCCTCGTCCCTCGTCGCATCGGACGCCCGCGGCGCGGGAGCAGTCCGTGCCCGGTCGTGACGCCTGCAAAGTACAAGTACGCCGCACTTGGATCTGCGCTCCTGTACGAGCCAGCGACTGGCTGCGAGTACTCGTACGTGTGGCTGCCAGTTCTGGCCGTGACGGCCATCGCCGCACGATCTGCTCCGCCTGTCTTTGCACTTGCTGGATTTGTCACTATTTTCATCTCATTTCATTTGGGTCTCCGTCGCGCGCGTGCTTGCTATTCCCGTTCCGGCGCGTGCCTGCTTCCGTTCCTGCCCGGGTTCCTGCCGGCCGAACGCGGCGCCAGGCTATGTGCTGTCTAGTAAGATATGCCTACAGTATGCCTCTACAGCGTCCTGAGGATGCCTCAACGTCGAGTATGCCTTTATCAGCGTCTTCTTTGCGTATGCCTCTATCAGCTCTGCCTTGTCTGCCCTGTCTGCCCTGTCTGCTCTGCCTGCTCTGCCGTCTCTCCTCTCTGCCTGCTCTGCCTCTGCTCTGCCTCTCCGCCTTCTTTCTGCCAGCGCCCCGCTGGCTGTCCTCGTCTCTCCGCTCTCCATTTTCCCTTTCCGCTCGTATTGCTGTCACCCCCATCCCCATACCCCTTTCTCCACTCTACGTCACGTCTGCTAGTCTCGTGCTGCGCGGCCCCATTCTCGCCGCTGCTCCTTGTTTTTCTGCCCGCTTCTCTGCTCGAACCGCTCGTATCACTGGCGCCCTTTGGCGGTGCCCTGCAGACATCCAAGCGCCATCCCGCCGCCCGCGGCGCCAGTCCACAGCTGCAGCGTCGCCGTCGCAACGGCACCGCCAGGACGGCGTGCTTGAGATGTACGAGTACAAAGTACGTACCTGTACGAGAGCTGTAATACTGTAGATGCAGTATGACATTATATTGCTCACGTAACACAATCGTACAAAAAAGGTACAGAGGTACAGTACAGGTACAGAGGTACAGTACAGAAGGCAGAGGTACAGAGGCACAGAGGTACAGACTCGTGGCATCTCGTAATACTTCGTAACGCATGCCAACGTCGTGAGCCCACCTGCAGCACGTCCTTGACGATCCCACGATACAGGGTAGCATCGCTGGCCGCGTTTGGATCCCGCGCGGTCTTGCTTCGACTGTCGTTTTCTCGTGCTTCTCTTCGCTGCCACTTTCTCTGCCTTTTGCCCTGCCTTTGCCTTTGCCTTTTCTGTCTGCTTTGCCTGCTTTGCCTGCACCTGTTTTCCCTGCTTTCCCTGCTTTCTCTGCTTTCTGCCTCGACCTACCTTCGTACAAAGTAGGTCGCCCTCTGTCTACGTCGTACTGTCGTGTGCCTACCTTCGCTTTGCCACCGCCGCTCGCTCATCCCGTCCTCCACCCGCCAGCCGGCGTGTTTTCTGTTTTTCTGTTTTTCTGTTTTTTCTGTTTTTTTTTCTGTTTTTTTTTCGCTTTCGTTTTTCGTCTTTTCTTTTTTCCCTCGCTTTCCTCCGTCGCCTTTCGCCACCACCAATACCCTTTTGACTTTCGCCCTCCAGCAACCAGCCTGCCGCTACCGGCGACGCAGACCGTCACGCGAAACGCAAACCGCAACACGCAAACCGCACAACACAACGCAAACCAACCGCAAACCCACCAACCCGCAGAACCACAAAGCCAGAATTGCATCCTCCCCCACGCGCTTTCCGACGCCTGGCGATGGCATTCGTGCAACAGCCGTAGCCGCGCCGCCCCTCTGTGCTGTGCTTTGGCGTCTGTGCTGTGCTCTGCGCTCTGTGCTGTGCTCTGTGCTGTGCTCTGCGCTCTGTACTCTGCTCTGCTTCGCTTCCGCATTCGTTCCTGCCGTTCGTGGTTCCTGTTCGTCATTCCTGTTCGTCATTGTTCTGTCATTGTTCTGCTGCCTCTTCCGCGCTTCCTCTGCCTCAGGCCGATCGTCGATCGCCGGCAGTCTGCACTCTCGCTAGCTCGTGCCTGCCTGCCGTCTCCCCTCTGCTTTGCCGCGGACGCTTGCTCCGTCATTGCTCCGTCGCCCGCCCGCCCATTGGATGCTGCGTCCCTCGTCGCTTCCTCTTTCGTCCTTCGCTGTCAACGCTCCCGCTCGACCTTTCGCGCACCTCGCACCTTCCCGCATCGTGCCCTTTTGCTTTTTGCTGCGCCTGTTTGCTTCGTGCCCGTCTGACGTGCCTTCTTACTTCGTACTCTCGCTTCTGCCCCTTCCTTCCTTGCCGCCCCGCGCCCGCTCGTTCGGTCTTTCCTCCGTCGCCGCCGCTGCTCGGACTTTTCAGACAGCAAAACGGCAAAACGATACAACGATAAAACGATAAACCGATATTATCCTCCCCTCCCTCGCTCCATAATACCGCTTTTTCTCGCTCTTTCCCAATACGACACGACCGCTCCTGCCCGCCCTCGGCTCCGACTAGCCCCCTTCCCTCGTTCTTGCCTTCGACAAGGGCCCCGACGAGGTCGACTACTCCGGCCCCTACTTCGTATCCCCTCCTCGCCTTCCAGATGACCTCATCCACGCAATAACCTCCACCTTCGGCCTAGCTTTGCCAATTCTGTTCCAGCAACGCACTTTTCGACGCAACTGTCCCACGATCCATCGAGTCTCCCCCCTCCTCGGGGACGAGATTAGCCTTCACCACGTCCACCGCCGAGGCTCTCCCGTCGCCGGGCCACCTGCATGGGCACTGCGCTTGTCGCTACACGTGTGCAGACGCGTTGCTCTTCCGGCGTCGTGGCCGTTGCCCCAGCAGTTGAGCCGCGCAGCCTGAAGCGTGAATCTCGACACCGGCATCGCCATCTCCGGCCCTAGCCCTCATCATCGTTCTCTCTTCCTCTCTCCTCCCGCACTCGTTCACCTCCGGAGAGGAAGAGAGTGGGCAGACTGCCACGGAGTCGGCACACTTGCCCCGACCGCCAGCAATCGACAGCACGACAGCCAAACGAGCAGAAAGCGATAGCGGAAGCGAAAGCGAAAGCGAAAGCAGAAGTTGCCGAACACCGATCGCCAGAATACCACATCGCCAGAATACCACATCGCCAGAATACCACATCGCCAGACTACCACATCGCCAGATACCACATCGCCAGATACCACATCGCCAGATACCACATCGCCAGATACTACATCGCCAGATTACCACATCGCCAGATTACCACATCGCCAGAATACCAACTCCCAATCCCAACACCAAACAACCGCCGGAACCGCAACGACAGCGATAGGGGCCAGCAGAATAGGAGACTTCTCCGCCGCGACTTCGTGCCGCCGCTCCATGGTCACATCCTCGGCCAGTCTCCGTCCAACGTCCAGCTCTGCGTTGTCCCCCAAGGAATGCCACCATGTCTTCCCTACCGCCCGTCCGCGCTCTCCCTCCGCACTGCGCCATCGACGAGTCTGTCTACATCCCACCGCCCCTGTCCGCCATGGTCGACGACGCCGCCGTGTCCACCCCGAGAACACAAACCGCCCTCGACCCGCTCAGCCCGGCCGCCTCCCACGGCGCAGACTTCGATGGCGCCTCGCCCGTCTCTGCCCGGTTTCCCACAGCCGCACACTCGCCTCCGTCGCTGCTCGGCATATCCATGCTCGACCTCCTCGAGCACGACCCCCGTCCGACGCTGGTCATCGCTCTGCCTCCGCCTGCGCCCGGCGACGGCTCGCAAGACACAGACACGCAGACCACGCAGACCACGCACGCTGCTCCGGTCCCGGACCTCCTCTACTGCAATCCGGCCCTCGCCGACTCGCCATCATTGCGCGATATGGCTTTTCCCGCTCAGCCCCACTCCGCCGACCTCTGGGCCGACATTTCGGCTGCGACTGTCGGCGGTCAGCGTGCCCTGAATGTCGTAAGATATCGGGGCCGCGACTGGACGCGCTCGGTTATCGGGGGCGGTGAGCTCGTCGTCATTAGTGCCAACACACCCACAGAGCCGCCAGCAGAGGCCAAGGCGTCCACCGCCGACGCCACAACTGCCACGACCGGCAGCTTTACCACGTCCTCCTCACCTCCGCCTCCAGCACAGCGAGCCGTAATAGCCGATGCTACTCCAGCCGGCCCAGCCGTGACCGCCCATCACGAGACGACAGCCTTGCCACAGAAGCAAGTTCCCCGCTTCCATCCGCCAACCCCCCCGACCTCCGCCGTCTTCTCTCTGCGCGAGACATCGCCCCAGGCAGCGTACAAGCACAAGCCTGCTGCGGCCGACCCTGACGCTGTGCTGGATGACGTCGCCGCAGACGCAATTCTCTCGCCAGCGGCCGACGAGCGCGAGGACGCCCTGTTTCTGCGGCAATTCAGAGCGTCCACCGAATTTATGCCCGTCGGCACGTGCGTTCTCGACTGCGAAGGAAACGTCAAGGTAGCCAATAATGCCTGGCATCGCATTGTCGGCTATCCCATCATATCCCACGTCAAAACGATCAAGATTGGCAAGTTTCTACGCTGTATCGAGGACAGCGACCAGCCCATTATCCTTCGCGCTCTGGCGCAGGTCGGCCTGGTCCCCAGCATCTCTTTCGGCTTTCGTGTGAAGAAGCACGACCTCGACGAGTCCCTGATAGGGCACAGCCGCAGCCCATCAGCGGCAGCACCAACAGCAACAGCACCAACCGACGGCACGCGATACCCGGCATCGGTAAACCTAAAGGCCCCAACGCTGACGCCAGGCCCCATGCCGTCGCATCTTCCAACTTCCGCCCCGGTTCCGTTTCCGTCGCTCAAGTCCATACCGCACACTGAGCCGTTGCCCGGTGACGATTTCGGGCCCGAGCCTCAGACTACCCATGTCCTCGCCACCCTTTGCGCCGAAAAAGACAACGATGGACGCGTTGTGCGCATCCTGGGCTGCTTGCGGGACATCACCGAAGAGCACCGGAGCATCGCGGCTGCCGTCGACATCTACGCCCAGCAGGCTAGCAATCTGCGGCGCATGACCGAATACGCCACCGTGGGCTTGTACGATATCGACGTCGATGGCCGTCTGCGAAGCGCAAACCGCATTTTCTACGAAATGTGTGGCTTGGAGGATGCTGAAGGCACCGACTTGTCCGAGAATATCATTCGGCCATGGGCCAGGTGCGTCAAGGACGAGGATCTGCACATTGTGACCACCTGTCTCGAGCGTCTCATTGCCGAAGGCGAATACCAGTTTGCCGAAGTGCGATTCAAGAAGCCGTGGATTAGTGATGACGGCGCCGGCAATCGCATTGACGCACCGCGCTGGATCGAGTGCACCCTGCTCCCCATGAAGAATGCCGATGGCGAGGTGACTTCCGTGACGGGCTGTCTAGTGGATGTCTCCCTGCGCAAGTGGCAGCTCGAACGGGAGCGCCAGGTGAAGGAGGAGGCCATCGACTCCCGTCGCCAGCAGGAAAACTTTGTCGACATCACCTCGCACGAGATCCGCAACCCGCTCACCGTCATCATGCACTGCGGCGACGCTGTCCTGGAGTCCCTGACCAAGATGCGCGATCTAGCGGCGCGCAGCATCGCCGAGCCGCCGGCCAACGAGAACGCGCTGGCCACAGCCGTTGCCGACGCAAAGCCTCAGGCGATCGAAACGAGCATGGTCGAGGATGCGATCGAGTACGCCGAGATCATCGTGGGGTCCGCTCTCCACCAAAAGGCCATTGTCGATGACATTCTGACACTGTCCAAGCTGGATTCCGACCTCCTGGCCGTGACGGCTGTGACGGTCGACCCGATTGAAATTGTCCGGTCCACGGTCAGGATGTTTGAAGTGCAAGCACGGCACCATAGGATCATGCTGAACATGGTGGTGCAGCCGTCTTACTCGGCCATTCACGAGCGCTACTTTGATCTCGACCCGTCACGCCTGAAGCAGATCCTGATCAACCTCTTGACGAATTCCCTCAAATTCACCCGCTCAGGCGATGCTCGGGAGGTCACTGTCAGTGTCAGCGCCTCCCGCTCGCGCCCGACGGACGAGATGTGTTCCGTCGCCTTCGTTCCCCGGACCGAGTTTCGAAACGCACCCCATGTCAACAGGACCTCGACACCAACGAAGGAGTCCTCGGTCTTTCTGATTTTCGAGGTCAAGGACACCGGCGAAGGGCTCACAAAGGAAGGCAGAGACACGCTCTTCCAAAAGTTCGTGCAGGCAGACTCGACGACGCACATCAAGCACGGCGGATCCGGCTTGGGGCTGTTCATCAGCAAGCGGCTGGCCGAGATTCAAAACGGTGCCATTGGCGTCGCCTCCCAGCCCGGCATTGGATCTACCTTTTCGTTCTACATTGAAGCCCATATCACACCACACGGCATTGTACCCGAGGTGCTTACGCCGGCAGAGGAGGCGAAGAAAATCATCGCAGCCGGCCTTGGTGCTTCGCCGCAAAAGAAGGTGGAAGCGGAGTTCATAGGCCCTGTGCTGAGCCCTCCCCAAGCGGTCATCGATGTTGCCGCGCTGGATGTAGTTTCTGCGTCGCCGACCGAGCCATCTGGCGCCGACCCGGATGGCAGAGACAGAGCAGCGTCCTTGACCGACCTGAACAGTATCGACGCGTCGGTTGCCGCATTGCCCACCACAGCAAGCAAGGACTACAGTCTGAGTCTGGACCCCGAAAGCCAGCCGTATGACGCGATACGAGAAGCGGCCAACGCACACGGCAAGCGCCGCCTGGCCTCTATATCGGCAACGCCCCCCGAGATCCACGGCGTGCTGCTGGTCGAAGACAACGTGGTCAACCAGAAAGTGTCCCGAAGATACTTTGAAAAGTGCGGTTTCATGGTGCAGGTCGCTGCCAATGGGCTGGAAGCGATGGACAGGATCCGGCACTCCGACCGCTGTGTTCCCGGGGGCTTTCCCGTCTCTGTTGTGCTCATGGACATGGAGATGCCTGTGCAGGGAGGCCTCGAGTGTACAATGAATATCCGGGCCCTCGAGGCGGCGGGCGCGTTTGCGGGCGGCCGCATTCCCATTCTGATGATCACGGGCAATGCACGTCCGGAGCAGATTGCCGATGCCCGCGCGGCGGGCTGTGACGACGTTGTGGTGAAGCCATTCCAAATGCAGCTCCTCTATGAGCACATCAAGCTGATCATGGGCACGCTGTGGGAGGAGGACCAGCGTCTGCTTGCCAGCCGGGGGGGGACCGGCGCAACCACGCCGACGGAAGAAGCAGCGCCTGCCCAGGGGACGGCCCCGTGATGGATGTCTATGGCCATGGCCGATGGCTGCTGTCTGCGCCCTGGAGGGATTTTTTATATGTGTAGGATGGGAAGACGCTGATTGCAAGGGATATTATCAGAGGCTACAGCTTGGGAGAACGCTTGGATACTTAGACGCGCTCGGGCACATGGATGATTTACGAACGATAATACTAATGAACTTACACACTGGCGGGTTGGTTAAAAGAAGAGCAAGTATGTTTTGGCACTTTATATTGTTGCATAGGAAAGGACAAGGGCCTGGGATATGTGGATATGTATGGTGTACGGCACTTTGCTGCGGACCTGAAGATTGCATCACATTTCCGTCGTGTCAGTTTCAATAAAACATAGGGCAATAGGATACCACAGATTATTCGGCGGACTTGCATCGAGCAGTGCGATACGCCCGCATCGGACCACTACTCCGGGGGAGGGTCGACCACCTTCAGATGCATGACGCCATTGTTTCCCCAAGATCATATCCGGCCAAAAGGCGATGGCCTCGTCGCATCACTCGACTCTCGCCCACCTTCGTTCCCCACCCTTCTCACGCTCGCTTCGCTCCTACCCACCGCCCTGCTGCAGCCGCCACACGACATATGCCAGCAGGCTTGGCCACAGCAGCAGCTGCAGGACCATGACGAGCAGGACGGCCCGGCGTTGGCGTCGGCTCAGCCGGTCCACCTCGCCGCGCGTGTACCAGGACAGCCCGCAGTCGAAGCGGCGGAGGTAGACCATGATGGACAGGAAGGGCAGAAACACGCTGACGGCCAGCATGCATGCAAACCACAGCCGTCGGCGGCGCCGCGCGTCTGCGGACAGAAACGCCTCCGCGTCGAGCGGCAGGCCCATGCGCTCCAAGTCGTCGCTGCCGCCGGACGGGCTGGCCGCTGAAGCGGCGAGCTCCTGCAGCGTCTGTCGGCGCTGCTTGTGCTCTCGGCGCTGCTGCTCGCGCAGTCGCTGCTGGTAGTCCCACGGATACAGGCGGGGCGGGCCGCTGACGCGCCGCTCCAAGGAGCTGCCGAGACGGCGGGGCGGCTGCTGGAGCCGACTGCCCGTGCTGTCGAGACGCAGCTTCGTGGCGGCGGACCGGAGCATGCGGGCGGCCACCTCGCTTGGCCCGCTGCGGTTCGAGCGCCCGCCAGCGGTGCTTTGCGTGCTGTCCAGCGGCACAGTGCCCCACGATGTGTCCGCCGCGTTCGACATGGCGAACATCTCTGTGGAATCGCACACAATGGCCGGCTGCGCGCCCCAGCGCTGCGGCGACTGCTGGCGGCCGGGCGTGGGCGACGAAAGCGGCGACGAAAGCGGCCATCGCAGGGCCGGGGGCTTGGGGGCACGGCCACGCTTGAGGCCTTCATTGCTGCTCTGGGCCGGCCGTCCTTCGGCGCGCTTCAGGGCCTGCAGCCGTGCGGCCTCTGGGAGCGGAATCAGGCTGAAGGGAAAGCTGTGGGTCGTGCCAGCCGAACTCTGGGACGAGCCAGAGCCTCGCTGGTCGGCATCTTGGCCGTTGCCGTGCGTCGTATTGGAAGACTCTGCGAAATGAGCCGAGGCGCTGCTCGGCTCATCAATGTCGGCAAGGTTTCCTCCGGACTCGTCGGCCACGCTCCATTCCTCGCCGTCTGACGCGTGGGAATGGCGAAAATCAAAGCGCGTCTTGCCCCTGTCGAGCCTCTTGGGCAGAACACTCATGGGGATGGGCGACAGATGGGGGACGTGCCGGGCGCTCCGCGGGGAGAACGGGCTGCTGGGAAGCAACCTCGCGAATGCCGTTGTTGCCTCGCTTGCAGAGTTGCGGAACGAGGCGCGAGGCGGCTGCTGCGGCAAGCCATTCACGCGATACACGCGCTCCGTCGGTGCGAGAACGGGGACTTTTGTGCCACCCAAGTAACGGAGCTTCGAGCTCTTTTCCGACTCGTCTGGTCCGCTGGGATACTGGACTATTTTATCGGTAGAGGCATACTCGTCAAAAGGGATGCACTCGAAGCTGCCATCGTCGGAGAAATCAGCCAGACTGCTGCCGGCAGTCCTGGCCCGCACTGGCGCATATGGTCGGACAACGCTGCTTCCGGGAGCAGGCGTCAGTGTCGCAATGGTCTCCCAGTCCCCTTTGTCACTTGTGATGGGTTTGTTGTAGAGGACTTGGGTTTTGGCACTCTGGGGTGCTTCGTGGCCAATCGCGTGTTCCTGCTCGCACATTGTACGATGGGGAGGCTGCGTTGCTTCCTGGGCCGGGAAATGGTCGCCATCTCGCAAGACAACCTTCACCTCCACCGTACTCCCTTCGACTTCCCAGTTGGGCTGGATGACTGACGTGTCGTAAAACTCGCCAAACTCCTCTGGCGTCAGCGAGCGCCTGGCTCGGCCAAGGCTCGCGTTGGCGTCGCAGTGAGCAAAGCTGTCCAGGTATCGCTTGGGGATAGGCGGAGGTCGAAGTGTAGATCGGTAGGACGGGATTGCCGGTGCTGGGCCTTCGTCTCTGCCATAAATGGTTGCGATGCTGTGTGAACTGAGGCCGCTGATTTTCTGCAGCGACGCTTTGACTTCGCGTTCCTTGGACGGATGGAGGAAGATCTTGTAGGGGTTGTTGTCATAGCGAAACGGATCTTCGTCCGACTCTGTCGTGGTCGTGGCTGACGAAGCAATCGTCGAGAGCGCCGCTTCACCGCAAAAGTTCGCTTGCTTTGTCGCGGCTTTGATGGACTGTACTCTCAGTGGCATAGGGAGGAACATGCTGTTTCGAGCGCTAGGAGCGGGACCTGCGCTGTGTGGTTGATTGCGGTGTCGCTCCAGAGCTGCCGTATTCTCCTCTTGAGCGTCAATGGGGGGCTTGATACTTTCACGGTCGGCATCATCGTGCTTGTAGGCTCGCGACGCTGAATCGCTAAACGGCGAATACGGGATTTCGTCGAGGCCTGGCTCCGGACCGCGCGTCTTTTCTTCTGACAGATCCATGTGACGCTGATACAGACTGTACATCCGCTCGACGACACTGTCTGGAGACTCGGGAAGGGGGACCATTGCGGCATCGTCGGCCTCTGAGTGGTTGGCCTGCGCCGGAGTACTGCACATATTGCGCGTCACGGTGCTGTCGCCATAGCCGTCCAGACTGTCTCCCAGATTCTCCCCCGGAACTTGTCCCAGATCGTCTCCAACGTTGTTAAATTGGGAGATCAAAGTCTTGTCGTGTGAGTCAAGGTCGAAATCAATGTCAACATGGTCGGACAGAATATGTCTGGCCGCATCACTGCTGTTGGAGATGCTCCGGCCTGTAATATTTCGATGAGCTTCTCCGAGATCGCGAAAGCGACACACACGAGGCATTGTGCTTCGCTGTCCATCGACCAGCGGCAAAAAATGAGGAGTTGCAAGCGTGAATCCTTCGCTGTCCACGTCGTCTGACCTGCTGTCGACCTGCTGGAGGTGCAAGGTATCGTGACCGTGCCCTGTATCTCCCGTGTCTGTCATGGCGGCGCGGAGACGCTTGGAGTTGAGAAGCGTGAATAGTGAAAGGAGAAATGGCAAATAAAAAGGAAGATGCAAAATGCAAAATGCAAATATAAATGCAAAGGCAAAGGCTTTGTTGTGGAAGCAGGTGCGAGTGGTGCTTGAAGACGAGGTGCCTGCCTGTTTAGAAACAGATATTTCAACTGAAGAGAGACTGAACGGCGGTAAAGCAAAGGACAAACTCGGAAAATCCAGATGAACGAGCGAGCAGGAAAACAAACAAACACGATGGCTGGACAGGCGGTCTGGACGGGTTATTGATGTCACCGTGACGGCACAGCAAGAGAACGGCCGAGATGCTCCGATGGAAAGATCACAGCTTTGCTGGAAGACTTGAGCTACGGACAGCTACAATATTATCGACATGGAGGTACTTCTGCAAAGGGCAGTGGCAAAACCATAGCAAAGGCAAGGAGAGACAGAAGTTCGTCAGACGATGCCATTAAGGTGTCCTTGGCCTTTGCAGAATCAAAGACGTGTGATGCAAGGACAGTGCGCCGTATCCATGTAGTAGCACTGTGCTGTTGAGGCGGCTGGACTTGGTCCCGTGCTGATATGTATAGCTATGTATAAAAGTGCTTAAGAGCATCAAGTGACAGCCAAAACACTTTTGTGTATTTTATCATAGAGCATGCAGCCAGACCACTTTAGGTATTGTATCATGAAAGCATACACGCGAAGATTACAGCCAAGATACTTGAGGTATTGTATCATACAGCATGCACGCGATAAGATATACAGCCAGTCCAGACTTTTGTCAGGACCGTGAGATTTGCAAGTGCATAGTATAATGATGCATAATGATATATATAACGACTATACCCAACTGCCAGTCAATTACAGGAGCGTGGCATGCGTATAAACCAACTCTTGAGGCTTGTGTTTGTCTCGGCATACTATATTGGAGTGGCCAGTCCGATACAGGCATTCTGGTCTACCTCAAGCTCGTGAAAGCGCTGCCGACGACAATCAAACGCTGCATAGAAAGCAATATGAGAACTGACTGGTCATGAGCAAAGAACACAAGGCGTGCACAAGGCGTCTTGATCCTTACGGCCATGCCGTCTCCTGCTCTAGCCTTTATTGCATTGTGATCTGTCTGTACTACATGTCTATTCCCATGCTAGAGCATATCTTCGACGCATCTATATTATACGTTCAATCCTCCGAATTTACTGATTTTCAGTTTATCAAAGAGTGTCTTCATAGTATCGACGCATAGCCGTCTCGGCTGCTAATCGATCCGGGTAGTTCTTGCGACGACCTAGCATGGCCGATAGTGTTAGCAAATCTACAGCTGCCGGCTGAGCACGCCTGCTGCTCTACCGAGACGGACTGCGCACGAGGGCCAACACACCGACAACTGTTGTTTGCCACCGTGCTTATCGAGGGTGATGGCAGTTGGAGGAATGAGCAGTCACACCACGCAGTGTCCACAGAGACACGTGACTGATCAGGGGAACAAATGAGGGGTTTTCTGAGCCCGACACGAAGCTTCGCTCGTATCTTGGATGCTTGGCTTCCGGCTCGGCATTTTGTTGTTTGTGCTTCTTTCAGCAGTCTTTCCGTCTCAGTCTTTCCGTCTCAGTCTCAGTCTTTCAGTCTTCGGGCTTCGCAGTCTTCAGCTACTCTGTTCGTTATCGTGTTCCAGGCACCTAACGCTGGAGCTTCGATCCCATGTATTTCCGGCTTTCCCCCTGACCGACAGCATCGTCGACCGCCGTTCGTGTGGCTGATCCGGGTCGCTTCGGAGATGGCGCCAAACCTGAGCGATCTCCCGGGAGAGGTGCTCCTGCACATCATGTCCTGTAAGTCGCCCTGCCGTGCCGGACGGAGCGGTCGGTTCTGACACAGCACTGCCGGTAGTTCTCGAGGCGCCTGATGTGGTGAGCTTGCAGCTGGTCTCCACGCAGATGTTGCGTGTCGGCCGCGACAACAGTGCCTGGCGGCTCCGGTCCTTTGAGAGCTCGTTGGCCGAGACCCGGCGACGGCGCCGCCTGCGCATCGCCGCCAGTGCCGGCCCGGACGCGCGAGAGAGCTGCCGCGAGCGGATGCGCACAATGGCCCACTGGGACATGGCCCTTGCCGGCGAGGACGTCTCCTGGTACAGCGAGTACGTCCAGCGAAACGCACAGCTGTCCACCAACTGGCTCCAGCAGCCTCGACGTGGCGGCTTGAGCAACAAAGACGCCGCCGTCGAGGTGCGCGGCGTTGCTCTCTACGAGCCGGATGGCCCCGGTGTCGCGGCCGACGGGCTGTCCGATCTCCTGGCCGTGGCGCCTCTGGCGGACGGGTCCGTCTGTCTCTGGGATGTCAACGGCACCCGAGGCCAGCGCGGTGCTATTGTGGCGCGAAGCGCGCCCTGCCTACTCTTTTCCCGCGACTCTGCCGAGGAGATCACCGCTACCGAGTGCGTCAGCGTCGATAGCCACCGCCATCTCGGGTTCTTTGCTGTCCGAAACTGTACGTCCTCTCCCATTCTTGTTCCTCTCCTTCCTTTCCTTCCTTTCACACCCGTCTGACACTGACCTGCACGGTAGGCCTAGTCGAGGTGGACCTGCGGCGGCTCGAGGTTGTCCACACGGAGCGTTACCCGTGGGCCGTCACAGCGCTGTCTACATCGCATCCGGCTGTCCCGCTCTCCATCGGCCTGACCCGGGGCCTGAGCCTGCGCGATACGCGGACGTCTGGCTGCACGGCTGCCGTTGAACTGGCCGGGCGGCCCTACACGCCCAGCAACGCTCCCCATCCGGAGCCAGGGCCGCTGTCTATCCTCCACCTGCAGCAGCCCGGCTCCGGCGGGCAGCTTTCGGACGACCTATACACGGCCGGACGTCTGCCCATCATCCTCCACTACGACCGCCGCAACCTCTCCAACGTCAAGGGCACCATTCACTCGGGAGCCAGCCTGTGCGGCCTGACCTCGCTGCCGTCCGGTCCGCGCGAGTCGGGCAGCCGCACCATTGTGGCCTGTGGCGAATACAAGTCCAAGGGCGCGTTGGAGCTGTACGACGTTGCGCCGGCGCCGCGATCCCGGGACGGGCCAAAGTCGGCCGTGAAGAACCGCATCACGTCGTCCCACTCCAAGATCCTCTCGGTGGCCAATCACGGCACGCGGCTCGTGTTTTCCGACGGCGCCGGGCAGATCAAGTGGTTTGAGCGCGACGGCATCACCGAGGTGCGCAGCTGCCAGCTCGAGGGCCGCAAGGGCGACGGCGAGCCGCGCTCGTCTCTCTTTGGCACCCGGGGCAGCGCGAGCGCGGGCGACATTGCGCGGAAACTGTTGCCGGGCACGGCAAGTGGGACGGGCGGTCTGCTGGGCCGTGACGTGCTGTTCTGGACGGGCGAGCGGCTCGGCCAGGTCAGCTTCTCGGCCGCGCCGGGCTTCACGGCGGCCGACTTTGAAAGCGATGCCCGGTCGGAGCAGGAGGCGGCCGCGGAGGAGCAGGAGCGGGCGTACGGCGCACGGATGCGACGGCTGCTCGAGAACCAGGCGAACGACGTGCGCTTTGTGCGGTATCTGGGGTTGGGGTTTTGACTGCGGTTGAGAATGCGAGAATGCGAGAATGCGAGATGGTATGAATATGCTGAGATGATTTGTTGCCCTGTTAAACAGGCCTCGTAGAAGTCGTGCTTCCTGCCAAATCGTGCTTCCTGCTAAATCGTGCCTTCCTGCCGTGCCTTCCTCCTACGGTCTCCCGTGCCCTAGCGGCTGCTGCCGCGATTGCGCCATCCCGCCGTCATCCATTTTCCGCCCCACAGGACCGGTTTTCCGACAGTTCGACTTTGCGTTCCTCGCTCTCATGCTCACCACAACAGCCATCAGCATGTTCCGCACCGGTCTGCGCCGTTTTGCTACGTCGGCACTGCGCCCGGCGGCCGCGTATGCAGCGCCGCCGTCGGCGCACACGCTTGCCGTGGGGCAGGCGCAGGGCGTCGTCGACGGCTTCGTCGGGGCCATTGGCAACACGCCGCTGATCAAGCTGCGCGGCGCGTCGGCGGCGACGGGCTGCACGGTGCTCGGCAAGGCGGAGTTTGCGAACCCGGGCGGGTCGGTCAAGGACCGTGCGGCACTCTACGTGGTGCTGGACGCGGAGGAGCGCGGGCTGCTGCGGCCCGGCGGCACGGTGGTGGAGGGCACGGCGGGCAACACGGGCATCGGGCTGGCGCACGTGTGCGCGGCGCGCGGCTACCGGCTGGTGATCTACATGCCGGACACGCAGGCGCCGGCCAAGGTGGCGCTGCTGCGGCTGCTGGGCGCCGAGGTGCACGCGGTGCCGGCGGTGGCGTACGACCACCCGATGAACTACAACCACCAGGCGGCGCGCCACGCGGCCGCGCTCGACAACGCCGTCTGGACGGACCAGTTTGACAACACGGCCAACCGGCGCGCGCACGTGGAGACGACGGGCCCCGAGATCTGGACGCAGACGGCCGGCCACGTGGACGCGTTCACGTGTGCGACCGGCACCGGCGGCACGCTCGCCGGCACCACGCGCTACCTCAAGGAGATCTCCGACGGCCGCGTGCAGAGCTATCTGGCCGACCCGCCCGGCAGCGTGCTGCACACGTACATCAGCAGCCAGGGCCGGCTCGTCGACCGCGCCGGCTCGTCCATCACCGAGGGCATCGGCCAGGGCCGCGTGACCGCCAATCTGGCGGCCGACATCGACCTGCTCGACGGCTCGCTCTCCGTGCCCGACGAGGACACCATTGCGACGCTGTACCGCTGTCTGGCCGAGGAGGGCCTCTACCTGGGCGCCAGCTCCGCGCTCAACGTCGTGGCCGCGCGCGAGGTGGCCGCCAAGCTCGGCCCCGGCCACACCGTCGTGACCATCCTCTGCGACGGCGCCTACCGCTACGCCGACCGGCTCTTCTCGCGCGCCTGGCTGACGGAGAAGAAGCTGATCGACGCGATCCCGGCGGAGCTGCAGAAGCACATTGTGCTGCCGTAGGGGCGGCGGATGGGCTAGCACGGATCCCTTGACACGTCTCCTGAATAGACTCCGTTGTAATCGTCTACTTTACACTGTTGTATCATACATCGTGTCGCCCGTGTCCTTTTATGCTGACTGTTGCAAGCTTCCTGTGTATATACGCCTTTTTCTGTCTCCGTACCTAGTCCTCAAACAGCTTCTTGTAGACGGCAGCGCCGCGCCGGTCGGGCGCCGCCGACAGGGCCGCGGCCACCTCGGCGCCCAGCACGTCGCGCCGCGCCTGGAGGTCGGCGGCCAGCTGGCTGTGGGCGCCCTGCACGACGGCGATGGCGGTGTCGAGGCCGTGCAGCAGGGGCGCTGCGACGCCGAGGAACTTGTTGTCCTCGTGGAGGTAGTGCATCTCGCCGCGGCGGTCCGCGTACGTCGCGGCGTCGTGCAGGTTGCGCAGGCCGCGGCCGGCGGGCCACAGCCGCACCAGCTCGGCGGCGTACTGCGCGACCTTGGCCACCTGCGCTGCGGCGGTGATGGCGGCGAACTGCGCGACCTTGGCCACCTGCGCTGCACCGGTGTCGGTGGTCCAGCCGGTCTCGGCGGTCGAGCCGGTCTCGGCGGTCGACGCGATCTCTGCGCTCTCCGCGATCTCTGCGCTCTCTGCGCTCTCTGCGTTCTCTGCGCTCTCCGCGCTCTCTGCCTTGGCAGCCACGCCGGCGGGAAACTTGGCGGCCACGACGGCCGCCAGATGCAAGCGCGCAGCCAGCACCTGCGGGTCGCGGCTCAGCGGACAGGCCGGCGGCGGCGGCGGCGGCACGGTGGAGGCGTTGGGCGGCGGCACGGCCGGGCGGGGGTGGGAGGGCGCGCGGCGGCTGTGCTGCTCGTCCTCGAGCATGTCGACGACCATCTCGGCCCAGACGAGGGCCTGGCGCGTGGCCACCTCGTCCCAGCCGCTGTCGACGGCCTTGAGCTGGACGTGGGTCAGGATCTCGGACACGGTCTCGGAGGCGTTGAGCTGGAAGCCGGTGCGGCGCACGGTGCGGGCGCTCTCGATGACGGCGTAGATGCAGCCGCGCTCGCCGGCGCGGCGCGTGATGCGCGCATAGTCGGCCGGGCGCAGGCGGCGGTTGGCGTTGTGCAGGCCCTCGAGCAGGCGCGGCAGGTTGGCAAAGTCCTCGGCCGTGGCCATGCGGCCGACGGCGTCGCGCGCGGCGGCGCGCGCGTTGGGCACGTCGCGCAGCAGGTCCATGCTGGTGAAGCGGTGCACGGTGCCGTCGATCTCGAGCGTGATGGGGTCGGCGCGCAGCTTCTCGCGGTAGCGCGGGCTGTAGATCTGGCGGCGCTGGACGGCGGGCAGGTAGGACGGCAGCAGGATGCGCTGGCGGATGTCTTGGAGCACGGCGTCCAGCTCGGGGGAGGACGACGGCTGGAACTCAATGGCCTGCACTGCAGAGGGGGTCAGCTTTATGGTGCCGGGCCCAGGCGAGGCGGTGCCGGTGCATGGTGCAAGTCGGGGAGGCTATAGGAAGCCGTGCTATAGAGGCTTCGGCGATGTCGTCGACACCGCCGTGTGATGCACGTCTTGGCCAGCCCGAGCGGACAGGGCTCACAGCCCAGGCCAGACGGCGTGGTCTATTTCGGTGCCAGAGCGGCGGCCCGGCTTTTCCTTTCCTTGGTACGGGTCGCAGGCGCCATAATGCGACGCATATAGCAGCACGGCTACTCCGTCCCGAAGGCGGGCTATTATAGAGTAGGGCTGGCGATATAGAGCGCAGGAAGGGAAATATGGGGAGTGGGTAGAGGCAAAAGGGGGCGCACAGGACAGCGGCGAACGGAAATCAAACACGAAACCACGAGGCGGCCGAGACGGAGACGAAGCGGAAGCGGAAGGAGGACATAGGCAGAGGCAGAGAAGGAGGACGAGGGCAGAGGCAGCGAACAGAGGTACGTACCCGCACACGGCGCCGAGGACGAGAAGGGCCGGGGATGCTGGCGGGCCGGAAGCTGGTAGGCCGGGAGCCGGCGCTGGCTGGCGGCGGTCCAGGCGGGCCGGCGACCGGACGCGGAGCCATCAGCAACGGCGGCCGCGGCGCTGCGCAGCAGGCAGCCAAGGGACCGGCCAGACATGGCGAGGCTGCTCGTGCTGCTGAGAGTCGGAGGGTGAGGACGAGGGTGAGGACGAGGGGGAGGACGAGGGGGAACGGCGTCTGGCCGTGCCGGAAACCAAAAAAGGGGCGCGGAGAATTGCGCCGTCCGCGGAGAATGGCCCGACCCACGGATCCGGACGGGGGGCGCCTTGTTTTATGCTCGCATGGAATGCGCCTGGTCGGCAGGCGCGTCGTATTGCGAGAACCAGAGTTGCGAGAGGCTCCAAGCGGAAAAAACTGCCAGACGTTCATGCGCCACCCCGGCCGCGGGACCAACCGGAGTAGTGCCGGGCGGTGAGCGCCAGCCAATCAGCGGCGTGCGCTGCGCATCCCGTTCTCGCGCCGCCGTGCGCTGTATTTTCCGAGACTTTTGCTTCAGTCGACCGCCCGCCCGTCCAGCCTCACGCCCGCCCGCGCCCTCCCCCCTGCCACCGCAGCCATGCGCGTCGCCTCCCTGGCCAGCCCGCTGCGCTTCTGCGCCCGTCTGGGCGCGGCGCCGGCCCGCCGCTTTGCCTCGGCTGCCGCGCGTCCGGCCACGCCGAGCATCCCGACTGCTTTCCGTGCGTCGTCCTGCCTGCGGATGCCGGATGCCTTGCCTGGTCTGATCCTGACTGCTGACCGTCGCAGAGTCCATTGTCGCCAAAGACGGCCGCGTCCGCTCCGCCTTTGCCGTCTATGCGCCCGCGCCGTCCCCGGTCTCCCCGGTCTCCCCGGTCTCCCCGGTCTCCTCCTCGGTCTCCTCCCCGGCACAGAAACCGGCACAGAAACCGGCCCCGACACTGGCCACCCCCTCCCCCGCCCCGACACCCCGCGTCGACGTCATGCGCGCCTACGACCAGCAGCAGATCGCCCGCATGGACCCCACCGGCGCCCGCACCCTCCTCTTCTCGCGCAAGAACCCCGACAGCGCCAAGCCCGGCGACGTGCTGCTCGTCACCCCCAGCAAGGCCGGCGCCGACGGCTTCGCCGGCGTCTGTCTCGCCGTCCGCCGCTCCGGCATCGAGACCGCCATCCTGCTGCGCGGCCAGCTCGCCAAGACCGGCGTCGAGCGCTGGTTCAAGATCTACTCGCGCGCCGTCGCCGCCATCGACATCATCCAGCGCAGCCCCCGCCGCATCCGCCGCGCCAAGCTGACCTACATGCGCTCGCCCAAGCACGACCGCGGCTCCGTCGACGACCTCGTCAAGGCCTGGCGCCGCAGCCGCAACGTCATGCGCACCCGCGGCCTCGCGCCCAGCAAGGCCGCCAGCAAGACCGCCAGCAAGACCGCCAGCAAGGCCAAGAAGTAGCCGTCCAGTTAGGCAATACAAACATACCAAGCACAAAGAGAACCCGGTCCATGGACTCGGCATGAACGCCACTATATTGGTACCGTATACTGTATACTGTATCCCAAGACGTGAAAAGAAACAAATCATACCGCCCAGTGCGCCGAGACTCGCCGTCTTCCGTCATCCATGTCACCACCCGGTTCCCTCTATCTGGGTATATCTGTGCCCCGGGAACAATTGCAACTGTACATGGTCGAGAAACCAAAGCAAGCAAAATGGAGGCGCATACGCCGTCGTCAACGCTACGTATCCTTCCACGCAGGCTGCCCATAAACACCCCCAAACACCGGGGAAAACGTAGTATCTCGTAAGCAACGCTACACCCGGCCGTCCCGGCCCGATGCGTCAAACCCTGTGCTCTGCGCTGTGGCCTCGTCTGCGCCGGCGTCGCTGACCGACGACCGCCGGCGTGGCAGCGGGCTGTGCACAACAGCAGGCCCGGGGTGCAGAAACTGCGTGATAATATTGCTGTTGACACGGTCGAAGCTGCGGCTGCGCTGCCGTCCACGTCCCAGCTGCGTCGCCGCAGACATGTTCGTGCGGAATGTCGCGTGCGTCGCGTGCGTCGCGTGCGTCGCGTGCGTCGCTGCCGTCGCCAGAAGAGGGCCGCCCCGCGCATCCGCGTCGGCAGCCTCCTTCGTGATCAGCGACTCGCTCGGCAGCAGAATCGCCCGGTCCAGCCCGTACGGCAGCCCACGGTGGCGGCCGCGAATCATCATCGCAATGATCACCAGCTTTCCCACCACGCTGAACTGCGAGCAGAGCGACGCATTGACGGTCGGGAAGCCGAGACTGAGTCCGACCGTGCCGTAGGCGCTGACCACCTCAAACAGCACGGCAAACATGGAAAACTCGTTCGCCTGGATCTTTGAGCCCTCCGAGATCGTCAGGATGAAGAACCCGACCGACAGGAACCACAAGTCAAACGACAGCTGGCGCCGCAGATGCGTGCTGACGTACTCCATGTCCGTTCCGCTGGCGTCGTCCGCATCCCCCGAGCTGTAGATCCCGAGCGACTTCTCCTCGTACACATTGGTGCGGCGCACCGAAATGGCAATCGGAAACACCGAGATGTACATCATGATCATGTACGACGCCTGCACGGCCGGATGGAGGTTGGCGAGATTCACGCACGAAAAGCCCGCCGTGCGCGTCGAGAACGCCTGGAACAGTCCGTCCAAGACACGCACGCCCGCCGGTATCTCAAAGATCGGGCCGCTTCCGAGCTAGCAGACATGTCAGCAGGAGCAACAGGAGCAACAGGAGCAACAGGAGCGACGGCCGGGGGACTCACATCAAGAACGAGAAAGAACAAGAGGTCGATGCCGTTCAGGATCACCAGCAGCCAGAACAGCCACCACGTGGCGCCCGACGGGAAGAGCAGCGTAAAGCAGCGCCGCGGGTGGTCGAGCAGAAACTGGAGCTCCTCATACACACCACTGCCCTGCGGCACGACCAGCGAAAACAGCCAGATCATGAAGCGCAGCATGACCGGGAAGCCCGTGTTGCCAATGACAATCAGGAAGCTCATCAGCAGCAGCGGAAACACGGCCGTGTTGAACGAGTTCATGCTGTCGGGCGTCAGCGTGAAGCCGAGATCCATAAACGACGAGTGTGCCGTGAAGAAGCCCCACCACACGCGGCCCTGCTGCACGGCGTCGACCGCCGGGCCGTACGTCTTGCTGCGCACGATCCACGGCACCAGGCAGACGACGCCGAGCAGCCAGAAGCCCCAGAAGTAGATCATGAGCACAAAGGACAGCGTTCGCAGCGACCGGTACTCGATGCCACCCAGCTCTTCGCGCTGGTCCTCCGACAGACCGGGGAAGGCGGAATTGCGCCCGAGCGTCGGCTGCCAGCTGAGATACGGCGCGGGATCGCCGTTCTTGTCGCGCGTGAATGCCATCCGGATGTTGTGGAACGTGGTTTGGCGGCGGCCCGAGGGCCCGTTCGGGTCGTTCTTCTTCTTGCCGATAAACTGCTTCCTGCGTATGCGGAACGAGCTGAAGACGTTCATGAAAGCACGTGCGTCGTCGGTGAACTCGCTGATCTCGTCCCGCGGCGAGGCCATGGGCGCGTCTGGCTTTTGCGGCACGTCAATCGTGATGGCCGGGTGTCTGTTCTGGCCGTGCAGCGTGCCGTTGGAATCGGCTTGCTCGCTCTCGTCTTCGCGCCGGCTGCTGATTCGCGAAAGCTGTGTCGCGGGCGACGGCTGCGATCGGCTGGAGCGCGGCGAGGCGTCGTGGGACGTGGAGTTGCGCGGCGACATCGCGTCGTCGGCCTCGTCGTTCTCGCCCTCCAGCACTCGCCTCGGGAGCACGCCGCGCTCGGCGTCCCGGGGTCCCGGGATCCGAAGGACCTCGTCATCACGGTTGCGCTGGCGCTCCAGAATGGCAATATGCTCCTCGTCTGTTACCCGCTGCGGTATTTTGGCGGCGTCGTCCTCGACGCCATCACTGCGTTTCACCGTGGGCGCAAACTTGATCTCGGATCTGCGCGTCTCAAACCGCTCGGAGAACTTGATCCTCGTTTCGCCCGTGTCGTTGCCGTCCAACGTGCCGCCACGCAGCGCTGCTGTCTCGTTGTCATCCAGGGGCGTAACAGCTCCGCTGTTGGGTATTGTCGCCGAGGAGCCCAGACACGTGCCGTCGTTGGCGAGCCGTGACCTTGCACCGTGGTGCATGACGGTGATATGCCGTCCATTGACGCCTTGCTCCAGCTGCGAGGCCTCCTCCATGGCCTTGGACTTGGATTTGCTGAGGGTGCCTCGCCGGATGCGAGCATTATGAGCAATGTGCTGCAGGCGTTTCTCGAACCAGTAAAGGCGAAGGAGGACCACAAACGAGTTGATCGTGATCGGGTTCGTCAGCGCGGCAAGCAAGAAGAGGACAATCTGCTGGAAAGTATTGAGCTTGTTGACATCGACCGTGTTCAAGCCCGCCTGTGTGCTGCCGCCGGCAGCAAATGTTAATGCATCAATGTACTTTAGGTTGCCACGCCCAGGGCCGTACAGTAAAATAGAGCCCGCGATCGTCAGGCCAATAATCCAAAAGTCTACAAAGTTAGCAGCGCGCTCCGGACGCCCCGGCATACCACCAGGAGGGAAGCTCACAATGGGCAGAGATGAAGTTGAAGTGCGGTTTTTTGCCCAACAACGAGGGTTTCAGGGCCTTTATCTGTGCCAACAACAAATCCTTGAATGACTCCATCGTGAGGTTATGGAAGTCGTATAAGCACGATGCTCAAATTGGGGTGGCGGCCGGCGACTCCAGTACTGAATAGGAATCCAAGCCCAACTGTCATTCGCTCAATCACGGTAGCAACAAGGCGAGAAGTCGAACGGCCAAGCAAAGGCAGGCAACGCACCGGTCCAGAAAAGCCGACGCGGTGGAGATCAAGCGAATGTGTCCACGTATGGCGCGGTTTGGACACCGAAAGACGGTGGCACGGCGCGGCGGTTTCGAGTGATGGATGTAAAGTGAGATGTCTGACTGGAGAAACAGTCTTGACAGCCAATGGCCCGCCGTAGAAGTATGGGCGATCTGCGAGCTCGCGTGGCAGGAAGCGAGCGCTGCTGCGTCAGCGGTCCTACACCACGCAGACTGGATGATGCGCTGCCAGGTTGGCGGGTGTATCTGTCATCCAAAGCAGTGTTTAGCTCCTTTGCGTGCTGTTGAGCCGAGAACCCGATGGCGGCCTCCAAGACGAAGAGATGGCGGATCGCCGATGAGGGGCTTGCAAGCCAAGAGGCCAAGATATATATACGGAGTATAATATATAGCGAGTAGAGTAGAGAATAGAGAATAGTGAATAGTAAATAGTAAATGGCGCAGACTGAGGCTTCCGGGTCGGTGAAGCTGTGTCGTTGCCGGATTTGGTGTGCTGCTGGCCGGAAAGAGACAGGACAAAGGCCCAGTCCAATGGTCAGACAAACGCAATGCCGCGCGGCGGCACCCGACTGCTTAGGCGATGTTCATGGCGGATGAGGTGCAATCCGAGTAAGGGAACCGTAAGGGGCCAATGGATGATGGAAGTGAAGGATGCTGAAGCCGACTTGATGACCGGCTGAATCTGTGCGAAGGCCCAATACTCGTACTCGTAGCGAATCCAGCAGATCGGGGCCGAAGACTCGAAGAGCCGGGCAGGCGGAGGCGAGAGAATCGCTGGACGACAGGACGTTGATGGCAGTGATGGACGAGCAGACAGGCCGACACGAAAAAGAGGCGATCGCGTCGATAACGATAGGGCAGTGGAATGTATCTCTGGCAGCGTCCGGCTTTCCTTAGTTTCTCGCTTTTCTTGACTTGTACGCGACCCGTCTTAGTTAGGAAAGTGCGACGGAAATACTAGAACTTCCATGGAGATGCACGTGACCAGTGGCGCGAACGCCGTGTTGTGCTCCGTAGACCGAGGTGAGCCGGATGCTGCGGCCAGTCGACCACACGGGCTGTCCGCACGAAGTACGCCGTACGACGGCGATGAGCCCTGTCGCAGCTGCAGCTCGTAACTGGCCGTGTTTACGTCGGAGTATTCGTGCAAAGTACTCCGTCGCCAGGTACGGAGTATCGATACTTGCATCGCTGCTCCGTAAATTACTTGATGCATCAGCCTGGAAGTAGCGGTACGTGATCGGCCGCGAAGCTCTGCACTTCCGACAGGTACAGGTACTCTGGACAGTGTCTTTTATGCACTGTGCATCAGCCCGCGCAGCTGCAAGGTCGTTGCCAAGCCAGCGGTTCCACCGTACCGGGACCCATGTCCGTACAGTGATGCGCGCACTTGCACGTAAGTCTGAAACTGTATTGTAAAGGTGCAAAAGTACTTGGTACTTATGTAGAGTGAATCCTTTGTCTTTCCGTACCTGTACGGCCAGCCCTGCTGAGTAATCCGCTGCAAATAGGGGCCAGCAGCAATTCCGACTCATCGTATCTGCAACCACAACTCATACTCGTACTCAGTGAGATACCGCGGCTTGCGCCATTCGTATCTCGTGTTGGAGTACAATGTAATACGTGCTTGCTCCGTATGGATCCCTACGCGGAGTAATACTCGTGCAAAACCGCATCGGGGCCTATCTCGACGGCTGTGCAAAGCACGTGTAAAGCACGTAAACAGCGTCAATGCTCTCTGGACCCTGTCTCGGGGTCCAGCATGTGGTCCGCGAGATACGAAGCGAGTGTACAAAGTACTCCGTCCTTGATAGCAAAAAGCGGTGTCGCGTCTTCCAATCGCTTCAATTTGTCTGTATCCCGCTTCTTGCGCCATGCGACGTATTACTTCGTAATACTCGTCTGTCTGTTCTATCTCGTGCTTGCAGACCTGAACACCGCTGTTTATGTGCTTATGTAATGGAGGCGGCCCTCTTTGCTCCCAGAAATGACATATCAAAACCATATCCTGTTCCTTGTCCCGAGTTCTTCTCGTCCGGCAGATGCCCACCTCGTCCAACTAAAACACCGAAAAGCAAAGCAAAGAAAAGAAAAGAAAGAAAAGCAAGCAAAGCAAGCAAAACAGAAACTAATCGTCCTGGTGCCGCCGCCGCTCTTTTTCTCGCTGCAGCTTTTTGAAAAACGCATTGCTCTCGCCCTTCTTGCCCGCCTTCTTGAGCATCTTGTTGACCGACTTGTTCTGCTCAATGTAGGCCATGTCCTGCCCGCCGCTCAGCTCGCCCAGCGTGCCGGCCGTCCGCCGCGCCACCGGCATGCGCCGCAGCGACTTGCCCTTGGTCTTCTCCCACAGGTCGTCGTCGTCCACCTTGTCCTCCATCAGCTTCTCCCGCTCCACCAGCACCTCCTGCAGCAGCTCGCGCCGCTCGCGCGCCGTCGCAAACGCCAGCCCCGGCGTCTTCTCAATGTCCTGCAGCTGCGTGATCACCTTGAAGGCGTAGCCCTGGTCGACCAGGAAAGCCTGCCGCTTGGACGAGTAGAACATCTCCTGCGTGTCCTTGGACACGAGCGAGTAGAAGAACGCGTTGAAGCCCTCGTCGTTACGACGCTTCGCCCGCAGAATCCGTCCCAGCCGCTGCGCTTCCTGCCGCCGCGAGCCGTAGTGCGACGAGATCTGGATGAGACAGGTCGCCTCGGGCAGGTCCAGCGACGTGTCGCCAATCTTGGACAGGAAGAGCGTGTTGATGCTCGCGTTGTGCTGGAAGTTCTCCAGAATCCGCAGCCGCTCGCTCTGGCTGGTCGCGCCGTAGATGCACGCCTTGCCCAGCTTCGTCGCGTACTTGGTCAGGGCAAACACGTCGTCCGAGAAGACAATGATCTTGTCGCCGCGCGACTCGTGGTAGTTGATCAGGTACTGGCAGGCCTGGAACTTGCGCGGATTCATGACGTACAGCGCCTGTTTCGTCCGGCTCGACGACTTGAGGTACTCCTCGTAGAACTCGGTCGTCATCGGACACCACACCTCTGCGCACTGCACCCGCGCAATGTGGCCCTGCTGCGACAGCTCCATCCAGTTGGCCTCGTACAGCTTCGGCCCGATCAGAAAGTTGAGATCCGAGATCTTGTCGTCCTCACGGAGCAGCGTGGCCGTCAGGCCGAGCTTCGAGTGCGTCTTGATACTCGACGTCACTTTGCGGAAGATGTTGGCCGGCACCACGTGCACCTCGTCCAGCAACATCATGCCCCATTCGCGTCCTTCCAGGAAATCCATCATCTTCTTGGCGTCATGCGAGCGCTCACGCGTCTGCGTGACCATGGAGTATGTCGTCACGATAATGCCCGTGTTCCCGGTAAACATGGACTTGTTGTCCGATGTGAATACCGCAATGTCGTCGGGGTTGATGTTGGACCACTTGAGGAATTCCTGCCGCCACTGCACCACCGACATCGAGCTTGTGCAGAGCACAATGACACCCTTCTTCACCGTGCAGGCGGCCGTGATGCCAACGAGTGTCTTGCCGGCGCCGCAGGGCAGCACGATGATGCCGCTCTTCGCACGACCGTTGCCAAACATCTTGCTGAGGCTCTTTTCCTGGTAGGGCCGGATCTGTGTGTTGGGCCGGAGGTCGATCTCCAGGTTGGCATTGACCTCGTCGTTGCGAAAATCGTACTCCTCCAGGACCGGGTAGCCAAGGTCCAGGCAGCGCTTCTGCACGATCTCGATGCCCTGGTCCCGTATTTCGAATGCGTGCACCGCATCCTTGTCGTCGTCGTCTGCATCTTCCTCTTCGTTGAGCACAGCGAACAGGTCGCCCTCGCTCACGCCATTGCCAGAACCGTTCGCCCCAGCAGCCTTTCCACTCCCATCGGCAGTGTCCGGCTTGTCCGGTCCGCTTTTCTGCAGGTCCTTTGCCTGGCGAACGCCGGCCGCGTTCTTCGTGCCGGGGATCACGAGGCCGTTCATCTTTGGTGCCGTCGTCGTCGAGATTCCTTCCGATTCATGCACCCGGAGAGGGCCGATGACGGGGTCCTTGAGCAGCTTCTGCAGGATCACCGGATCATTGCTCTCGACAAAGTACTTTGTGTTTTTGAGCACCAGCTTGACCTTTCCGTAGCTATCCGTCGTGCGGACGATAAAGTCGCGCACGCCTTCCGGCACGGGCGTCTTGAGGAACCGGTTCAGCGTGTTGATGATGTCGAGAGGATTGAGGCCGACCGACACGGCGGCGTAGAGGCTGTGCATCGTCAGGCGGTACTCGTGGAGGAAGGTTGGTCGCGAGATCGGCTCGGCAATGGTGATGAGGAAGTCCTGAGCCGGCGCCGCGAGCGGGTGGAAGCTCTCGAGGATGATGAAGCCCAGTTCTGGGTCCATCCAGAGCGGGCGGTTGTGGTGGTCGGGCTTGAGCTGGAGGTAGGAGAAGTCCCGCTGGCCAAAGAACCGTGACGCCGCGTCGATGTGGCCGGGCCGCGTCTTGGGAATGTTGTCGAGGGAGAACTTGTGCACGGCCTTGTCGAGATTCTCTCCCTCCGCCTCGCTGAGAGGATCGTCGTCCGAGTACTGGTCGGAGCTGGCCGCGCTCCGAGGTGTGCCGGGGCCCGGAGTCGATGTGTCTGACAGCTTGCCAGTCTTTGTGGGCGCCGCTTTCGCCGAGCCCGTGGGGGCCTTTCGCTTCGGTGCCATGGCTGCGGGTGCGCTTCCGCTTCGTGTCTCTGCAGCCGCAGACCTTGGACGGTGCTGTCCGGGCTTGCCTGCAAGAGAGCCGGAGGTCGAGGCTTCGCTTTGTCAAAGGTGAAAGGTGTGGCGGAGCTTACGTAGGAGATGGCCAGGATACGCCAAGACATTGTTATCGTTATCGGCGGCAGCCTGGCCGGAACGGTTCATTTTTAGTGCGAGCCTCGGCCTTTGTCAGAACGTGGAGAACTACGGAGTATGTCTAAGAAGGTAGAGAGGTGTCTGCCAAATGAAAGAAACAAACCCGAGTATACCGTGCTGCACACCTCCAGCTGTTCCTCGTCTGCTCAGAGCTCTCCATGGCAAACATAACATTGAATGGTATTCGTGATATGGACCAGAACCTGGTAGGAGCAATAGCGAACACAATAGGTTCACGTATCGGCATGTCGTATGAATACGGGCCTGTTCCATTCCACTTCTACGAACAGCCGGAACACAGACGCTTGCCGAAGCTCCATCTACGCGTCCGAATCTGCCGCGCCTTCGCCTGCTCCCCGCGTGAGGATGGCGGCGCTGCCGGTGCCTGGCGTCCGGCCCGACTTCTTCCTGGCCGCCTCTTCCTGCTTCTCCTGCTCAATGTTCTTGACAAAGTTCTCAATGTCCTCCACCGGCAGCAGCTCCATGGTCTTGCCGGGGGCCATGATGGCAATCTCAATGTTCTTGGCACCCGTCTGGACCACTTCGAGCAGCGACTTGATCGCGAGCTGGATGGTCTGCTCCCGGTCCATGTCTTCCTTGTAGTTGCGCTCCAAGAACTCGCGCACCGTTTTGCTAGACCGGCCGATGGCATTTGCTCTCCTGCAGGGGTTAGCAGTCGCACATTCACACAAAAGTCGGGCCAGAGGCGGGGAGCAAGGAACCCACCAGGCGGAGTAGATACCAGACGGCTCCGTCTGGTAGAGACGGGGTACGGTGCTGTTCTTGTCGAAGCCGACAATGAGTGTGCTGATGCCGAATGGCCGCACGCCACCGCTCTGTGTGTACCGCTGCTGCACGCCGGCGACGTATTTGGTAATGTACTCAATGGTGACGGGGTCCTCGACGGTCAGGCGGTGGGACTGCGCCTCTAGCCGGGCCTTGTCCAGCAGGATGCGCGCGTCGGCGTTGAGGCCGGCAAAGGCCAGACAGGCGTGCGTGTCCAGCAGGCCGATCTTGGACGGCGTGATGCGCGTGTCCTGCAGCTTCATGGCCGAGCGCTTCTCGCAGCCCAGCACGACGACGTCGGTTCCCTTGACACCGACCGCGCAGGTTCCTGGCAATGTCAGTCAGGCCGGCCGTGAACTCCGGAGCACAGTGCTGCCTGGTCCCGTCTTCCGCGTTCCCTACCTCGCTTCACGGCTTCGCCCGCATATTCGACCTGGAAAACGTGTCCATCGGGACTGTGCCACCGTTAGAGCTGTGGGCGCGAGGCGGCGGGGACAAGACGAACCTGAAGACTAGGCAGAAAGCACAGTTAGCACACATTCACGAGTCCAACGCTTCATGCCACATGCCACGGCAGACTGGAGTGGCGGACGGAGGGCGGCATACCAGAAAGAGCTCTGTCGTAACCCGAAGCCATGGCTGTTTGTTGGGGGGGCAGATGGACGGCGGGTCGCCAGCAGAGGGTCCGAATGCGTTGCGTGAAGCAGAGGCGCGGATGTCGTCGCGATGGGGGTGCGGTGCCGTTCGGGATCGGGCGATGTGCAGTGCAGGCAGAGAGCTGAGGACGCTTTGGTTGCGCGTTTGGCAGCTGGCGTCTCGGCCACTGACGCCAGGCTGCAAAAGCTCTGACGAAGCTGGGCAAGCGCCTGGGGCCACGTGACTGTACCTTGGCCGCGTTTTGGCCGCCGTGCGTGCTGTCGTGCGCACGGTCTTGCTACACCGCATGCGGCGACAAGGCGTCGTACAGTGCCAACATCGTCGATTTCCTCTCGTTGCGACGACGCGCCTCGTTCCACCGCTCCCCCGTCGTCTCAACCGGGCGCCGCGATCAGTGTCCGCCTGCTTTCCGCCCTCCGCCTGCCGACTCCCTGCTAGCTCCGCTTTTGCGCTTGCGCTGCCCCGGTCTGCTTTCGCGTCTGGCCACGTCTCCGAAGGAGTGCTGCCGGCCATCTCGACGACCCCCTTTTCGAGCTGCATCGCCTCGCCGTCCAGCTGTCCTGCGGCCGCCGTCGGCTCTGTTGCGTCTGCTGCGTCTGCTGCTCTCCGGCCGATGCTAGCGGTCCCCGGCACTCGGTAGCTTGTGCATTGGCAAGGTGTGTTGCGGCCGCCGGTCGATCGCCGGACTGGAGCTTGGCTTGACTCTTGAGTGGATGCAGCTCAGCCGACCTGCTTCTGCTTCTGCTCTGCTGCTCTGCTGCTCTGCTGCTCTGCCGTCCGACTCCTGCTAACGCACGTCCAGACACGGCGCCTGTACTGCGCGTCTTTTCGCCTTGACCTGGTTTCAATAGCCCTTCCGGCTCCGGCTCTCCTCCGGCTCTCCTCCGGCTCTCCTCCGGCTCTCCTCCGGCTTTCCTCCGGCTTTCCTTCTGTCCTCCCGTCCTCCTCCTCCCGCTCCTCTCCGGCGCCATGGACCGCCACGCCAAGTACAACGGCGCCGTGCCGCTGATCTCGACGCCCGAGCCCGGCGACAGCTTCGATGGCCGCCGCGCCCGTCCCTTTGGCCACGCGCGCACCACCTCCGCCCAGTCGCGCAGCGTCGCCGAGGAGTACTCCTTCCTGACGCCCGCCGAGACCGCCGCCCGCCTGCACACCTCCCTCAGCCACGGCCTCACGCCCGCCGAGGGCGCCGCCCGCCTGCGCCACGGCGCCAACGAGATCCCCCACGACCCCCCAGAACCGCTCTGGTTGCGCTTCGTCGGCCAGTTCAAGGAGCCGCTCATCCTGCTGCTGCTCGTCTCCGCCGGCGCCTCGGTGCTCGTCGGCAACACCAGCGACGCCCTCAGCATCACCGTCGCCGTCACCATTGTTGTCAGCGTCGGCTTCGTCCAGGAGTACCGCTCCGAGAAGTCCATCGAGGCCCTCAACCACCTCGTGCCCGACCACGCCCACCTCGTGCGCAGCGCCCCCGGCCAGTCGCTCGCCGCCGACCTCGCTGACCCCAAGGTCGCGCCCTCGGAAGAGACCATCGAGGCCACCTCCACCAAGGTCCTCGCCGCCACCCTCGTGCCCGGCGACCTCGTCCTCTTCACCACCGGCGACCGCATCCCCGCCGACATCCGCGTCACCAAGGCCGTCGACCTGTCCGTCGACGCCTCCAACCTCACGGGCGAGAACGAGCCCGTCCGGCTGACGGCCGACGCCCGCCCGAACACGGCCATGCCCGCGCCCTACACCGCCGGCCTGGGCACCAACAGCCTGCCGCTGCCCCATCCGTCCGACAAGGACCCCCACCGCGACGCGGCGCACAGCGCCAAGAACATTGCCTACATGGGCACCCTCGTCAAGTCCGGCTACGGCCAGGGCATCGTCTACGCCACCGGCGGCGACACCCACTTCGGCACCATCTCGCTCAGCGTGTCCGGCACCGAGAGCCCGCGGTCGCCGCTGCAGCTGTCCATGGACGAGCTCGGCGCCCAGCTCAGCAAGTTCTCCTTTGTCGTCATCGGCCTCATCTCGTTCATCGGCTGGCTGCAGGGCAAGGCCCTGCTGGAGATCTTCACCATCTCCATCTCGCTGGCCGTCGCCGCCATCCCCGAGGGCCTGCCCATCATCGTCACCGTCACCCTGGCGCTCGGCGTCCACCGCATGGCCGGCCGCAACGCCATTGTGCGCAAGATGCCCAAGGTCGAGACGCTCGGCTCCGTCAACGTCGTGTGCACCGACAAGACCGGCACCCTCACCATGAACCACATGACGGCCACGCGCATGTGGTACTTTGGCCGGGACACGCCCGTGGCCCTCGACGCCGAGGACGAGATCGCCGAGCCCGACGCCGCCACCGTGCGCCTCATCCGCATCGGCAACATTGCTAACAACGCGCGCATCGCGAGCCAGTTTGCCGGCGAGGGCCCGGCCGCGCGCGCGGTGCTGTCGTCGATGCAGCGGGAGGACGAGCTGGCGCCGGCCATCAGCCGCTGGGTCGGGCAGCCGACGGACGTGGCCATGCTAGACCTCATGGACCGCTTCAAGGAGCACGACGTGCGCGACGCCATCGGCCCGCGCACCGTCGAGACGCCCTTCAGCTCGGAGCGCAAGTGGATGGGCGTGACCATTGGCACCGACAGCGACAAGGGCGACAAGGGCGACAAGGGCTTTGCCTACATCAAGGGCTCGCTGGACCGCGTGCTCGAGGCCTGCGACACCTACATGGCCGCCGACGGCCGCGAGTACGTGCTGGACAGCCAGCGCCGCCAGGAGGCCGCCGCGGAGGCCGACAAGCTCGCCGTGCAGGGGCTGCGCGTGCTGGCGTTTGCGAGCGGCGCCGTGAGCCGCGCGGCGTCGCGCGGCCGCACGCCGGGTGCCGACGGCGGCGGCGGCGGCGCGCCGCCGCCGCAGTGCAGCGAGGAGCCGTACCGCGGGCTGACGTTTGCGGGCCTCGTGGGCATGAGCGACCCGCCGCGGCCGGGCGTGGGCCGGTCGATCCGCAAGCTGATGCGCGGCGGCGTGCGCGTGATCATGATCACGGGCGACGCGGAGACGACGGCGCTCGCCATCGGGCGGCAGCTCGGCATGGCCATTGCGCGGCCGACGGAGCACGCGGCGCACCAGGTGGCCGTGCGGCCGGTGCTGCGCGGCGAGGACGTCGAGGCGCTCTCGGAGGCGGACCTCGCGCTCGCCATGCAGCAGACGACGGTGTTTGCGCGCACCAACCCCGACCACAAGATGAAGATCATCCGCGCGCTGCAGGCGCGCGGCGACATTGTGGCCATGACGGGCGACGGCGTCAACGACGCGCCGGCGCTCAAGAAGGCCGACATTGGCATCGCCATGGGCCGCCACGGCACCGACGTCGCCAAGGAGGCCTCGGACATGATCCTCACCGACGACGACTTCTCGACCATCCTGCACGCCATCGAGGAGGGCAAGGGCATCTTCAACAACATCCAGAACTTTCTGACCTTCCAGCTCAGCACCAGCGCCGCCAGCCTGTCGCTGGTCCTGCTCTGCACGTGCTTTGGGTACAAGTCGCCGCTGAACGCGATGCAGATTCTCTGGATCAGTATGTTTCCCGTCTCCCCTGTCGCACTTTCGGCCGGCTAACCCGCAGACATCATCATGGACGGCCCGCCGGCGCAGTCGCTCGGCGTCGAGGCCGTGGACCGCGACGTGATGAACCGGCCGCCGCGCAAGCGCAACGACCCGGTACTCACGCCGAGCCTGGTGCGGCGCGTGGCGCAGTCGGCGTTCATCATCATGCTCGGCACGATGCTCGTGTACCGCCACGAGATGATGGACGACGGCCTCGTGACGCGGCGCGACACGACCATGACGTTTACGTGCTTTGTGCTGTTCGACATGTTCAACGCGCTGGCGTGCCGGTCCGAGTCCAAGTCGCTGCTGCGCGGCGAGGTCGGCCTGTTCGCCAACGCGCTCTTCAACTGGGCCGTGTCGCTGAGCCTCGCGGGCCAGCTGCTCGTCATCTACTTTCCCTGGCTGCAGGAGGTCTTCCAGACGGAGGCGCTCTGCCTGTCGGACCTCGCCAAGCTGACGCTGCTGTGCAGCACCGTGTTCTGGGCGGACGAGGCGCGCAAGTGGTGGAAGTACGGGCAGCACAAGCGCTACAGCGGCAGCAACAGCGGCTACAGCCAGAGCGTGTAAGCGGCGCAGCATAAAAGGAGGCCTGAGGGCGCGTCGAGGAGGAGCCGCATATACATATTAAAAGCACATTATTATACGCCGGACAAGGGACACATTCTTTGGCTTTGGGTGGCGGCGCAGGAGCGAGTGCGTTAACGATGAGCGGTGCTGGCGTTTGAAGGCAATGGTCCGTGATGATAGAAAACAATGGGATGCATGATTCTTGGTGTTGCTCGTACAAGAATGCGTAATACCTTTACACGTGGAAGTCGCTCTTGACTGTACAAATGTCGAGAGCAACGTTTGAAGTAGTAGTACTATTAAGCGCTATCGCTCACGCAGTTTCGTTTTATGTCGTCGCCAAGGCATGTAGTTTACGGTTGGTGTGTGTATGATAGATGAGGTTATTTTCTGTCAATTCCAGCATCACGATAATTATAAAATGCTATTTGCACGATAGCAAAAGGCTATCGGGTAAGCGTTATGCCTAGATAAGGACAAGTACAACATATGGTTATCTGTCTTTTCTCTACGGAGTACTCGTAGGCATACCGTGCAAAAAGCATTTCGCTCCACTTCCTACCTTCATAGCAATATTAGTCTTCTCTGAGTCCTTGGGACAGTACGAGTAATCCGCCGATTCGCACGGACCATACTGTGCACGAGAACTGTGCGCACTTTTACGCACTGTAATTTCAGCTCCACTTGTGACCGCGCAGTCAGGCGTCCGTGTCTAGAACTGACAACGGCAAAGCACGACGACAGCACCACGGACGCCGCACCACACGTCTCCCACGACGACGAGAACGACACGACCGCGCGACCAGCAGGGATGTGCTGGCGGCCGTGAATGAGCGATTGACGCGGCCAGCACAACGAATCGCTCCCGATGTCTACCCTCGCGCATGGCGCAGCGCACAGCTCGACGGCCGGCGGCCGCAGCCGGGCGGCCAGCCGGGCGGCGGGCGCGAGCATGGGCGGGGCCGTGAGCGGGGCGCACGGGGCGGGCGGCGGCGGCAAAGCAGCGGCGGCGGCGGACGGCGGCGGGGCGCACGGGGACGCGGCGGCGGCGCTGGCGGCGGCGAGCACGGCGGCGGAGGTGCGGGCGGCGCTGGCGGGGCTGCACGGCGAGGCGGAGGGACAGCGGCAGCGGCTGGCGGGGCTGGTGGCGAGCCACGGCGAGGTGGACCGCGAGGTGCAGCGGCTGGACGGGCTGGGGGCGGGCCTGGCGGCGCAGGTGGCGGCGACGCGGACGGTGTCGGGGACGATGCTGGCGGGCGCGGCGGCGACGGCGGGCCGGCTGTCGTCGACGGTGCGGCGGCTCGACCGCGAAAAGGCGCGCGTCGAGGCGACGCTGCGCGTGGTCGAGCAGGTCGCCGAGCTCAAGGCCTGCGTCGCCGGCGTCGTCGGCAGCATGGGCGCGCCGCAGGACTGGGAGGCCGCCGCCGCCTACCTCGCCCGCGCGAGCCGGCTGCCGCCGGCCATCGTCACCAGCGGCTTCGCCGCCGCCGTCGTGCCCTCCGTCGAGGTGCCCGACGCGCCCGCCGCCACGCTCGACGCCGCCCGCGAGAGCCTCTGCGGCCTCTTTCTGCGCGCCTTTGAGAGCGCCGCCGCCGACAACGACGACGCCCGCGTCACCCGCTTCTTCAAGCTCTTCCCCCTCATCGGTCGCACCGACGTCGGCCTCGACGTCTACGGCCGCTACGTCTGCCAGGGCGTCGCCGGCTCCGCGCGCGGCGTCTTTGCCGGCGGCAGCGCCGGCGCCGGCGCGCCCGTCCCCGCCCGCAAAGAGGCCTTCTTCTACGCCAACGCGCTCACCAAGCTCTTCGCGCACATCTCGCAGATCGTCGAGGGCCACGGCGCCCTCGTCGAGCGCCACTACGGCCCCGGCCAGATGGTCAAGGTCATTGCCCGCCTGCAAAAGGAGGCCGACGTCCAGGGCGGCATGATCGTCGACGCCTGGAGCGACGACCGCGCCGTCGACCGCCGCCTCACCGACGTCAAGAGCTATCCCTTCTCCTTCCTCGTCCAGAGCTTTCTCGCCCAGCAGCAGCGCAGCGCCCTCGGTCCCGGAAGCGCCTCCGGCGGCAACGGCGGCAGCGGCGGCAACGGCACCCCCCGCGTGCACTCGCCGGCCGTCGGCTACGACAGCGACGCCACCAACAGCCCGCGACATAGCGAGGACGAGGGCGTCAACATGAAGGAGGTCGACGGGCTGCTGAGCGAGATCGCCGTCATGCTCAGCCGCTGGTCGCTCTACTCGCATTTTCTCGCAGGCAAATGCCGGGTAAGCTGCGTTGATATTGGGGCCGTTGGGCCATAGGGGCATCGGCTATATCAATCTGCTGAACTACGCTGACACGCCCAGGACCCGGCCGCCGACCCAGACAGTCCCGCCGTGCCCGACATCATCACCCAGTCCAACCTCCAGCGCAAGGTCGCTGCCCGCCTCGTGACGCCCTACAACATCATGAGCACCTTCTTCTTCCGTCGGTCCGTCGAGAAGGCCTTCCAGCTCGAGGAGATGCCCACCGACCTCTCCCTCAGCATGAGCCGCCCCCTCGACAACAACCCACCCTACATCGTGTCGGCCGTCGACGACGTCATGTACATTGTCAACGCGGTGCTGCAAAAGTGCATGTCCACGCTGCAGCACGACATCGTCGTCGGCGTGCTGCCGCCTGTCGGCCGCGTGCTCGGCTCCGACTTCATCGGCATGATCCAGCGCAAGATGCGCGACGAGTGCTACCCCAAGCCGGCCGTCGCCGGCGGCTTTCCGCCCGAGAACAAGATCATCGACTTTATCGTGCTGATCAACAGCCTCGACATGGCCATGGAGTACCTCGCCCGCATCGTCTCCAACCGCATGGGCGTGCCCGTCGACGAGGGCGCCGCCGCCGGCACCGCCGCCACCAACGCTGCCGCCGCCGCCGCCGCCATGCCGCCCATTCCGAGCACCACGGCGCCGGCCGTCGTGACCCACCTGCGCGAGGCCTTTCCCTTTGCGCACGAGTCCACGGCCGTCGCCGCCGCGCTCGCCGGCCTCCACACCTCCTTCGCCACGACGGCGTCCGAGCTGCTCGGCGAGGGCTTGCAGGTGCTCTTCGGCCAGGTGGCCAAGGCCCGGCTGCGCCCCGTCCTGGCCGAGACCTTCCGCGACGCCGACTACGGCCTCGGCGAGGCGCAGCTCGAAGAGCTCGCCGAGCAGAACGATGAGGACCTCGACCAGCTGCTGGAACAGGTGCCGCGCCGCTTCGAGCACGGCTGGGACGCGCTGATGAAGCCGCTCGCACGCATCATGACGCCGCGCACCTTTGCCAGCCTCAGCGACCTGTCGGCCAAGTACCTGGCGCGCGTCCTTGAGAAGCGCGTCTGGAGCTACACCGGCCGCGCCAGCGCGTACGGCGCCATCCGCATGGAGCGCGATGTCAACGCCATCGTCAGCACGATCGCGCGCGGCAACTATGGCGCGCGCGAGCTGTTCGCCAAGACGACGCAGATTCTGATGGCGGCCAACATGGAGGACGACGAGTGGGAGGAGCTGGGCGGCGACAGCGGCGACGCAGGCAATGCCGCGGACGCTGACGACGGCATGGCGTGGCTGCTCAGCGAGGACGAGCGGCGGCGGGCCAGGGGGATGGTCCGGCGCAGTGTCTAGGTGTAGGTGTCCAAAGAAGGCGTCCGAGGAGCTGGGAAACAGAGGAGCATAGAAGCAGAGCACCGGCTATCTTTCGAATGGCTTGTTTCGGCTATCGCTGAAAATACAGCGGGCAATTGCACGTCCCTGGACATCTTTGCGACGATGTCGCCAGTCACATATTTGGTGCGTGCCAGATGTGCTCGCTTGGTCGCCCGCGAGTGTCACATGGAAGAGATGTAGTACCACGGCACCATGCCGGTGAGCAGGCCGATCTGAATGCGGTATTACACCGCCCTTCTGGGCGGCCGTTGTCGCTACTTTGCCGTTACGTTGTTGTTACTTTGCCGAACCACTGCTTTGGTGCGCTGACATGCACATAAGATGCCAAGCGGGCAGCTTTGGCGGACGGCCGAGGCAGACGGCAAGGCCAGCGAAGAATGCAAGGCCAGCAGCCCCAGAGCAGGCGCCGCTGCACAAAGCTCTGGTCCGGCCTCGTCTGTGACGTGTGTCGGGTCGTGGGAGCAAGGGCGGCAAATCGGTGACGCAAATGAGGAATTGATAAACGACACAACACGGCGACGAGGTTCACATGCGGTGTGCCAGCAGGCAGCAGGCAGCAGGCAGCACCTTCCCTGCGCCATGCATTTCAGCGTAATACATACACGGCGACGGAAGGCGCGGGCAGCGATGCCTCGGGCTCTACGTCGTACGAGAGCAGGCCGCCGTGTTCCAGCGCGCCACCACCTCGCTTGGGCAGGTGCTCGTTCGTAGAGTCGGTCGCGCCTGCCTGCCGCTATGCCACGCCGCCCACGCCGCGCGCCTGTCGACACACCGCATTACGAGTACCACTCTGCACTCCGTCTTACTCGTCGCCTGACTGGGGCAGCGACGATGCGCACACAGTGCTTGTGCAGGTAAGATACCCGTAGCGTCACGCTCTTGGGTGCCGCGCGAATAGACGGCAGGCGACGTCTGCGGACGTCTGCGGACTGTCTGACGCGGACCGCCAGACATCCACTCTGGCCCGGACTGCCACGGTGTTCTGGTGCGTCCGGCGTCGTGGCCTGGAGCGACTCGTGCAGTGCAGGCAGACGGTGAGCGCTGGACAGTGCGCATGCAAACGAGTGTCCGCGCAAAGCCGCAGAGCCGAAGGCGCGGACGTCATACGCCACACGCAGCCTCAGCGCAGCTGCATGCTCGCAGGCAGGAGCGAATCAGGGAACACAGCACTACCCCCTCCAGACGACACGCATCGTAGCGGAGACGGCAGGAGCGAAACAGGCAGGAGCAACGATGATACGGAGCACGCCTCCAGCGCCTTGGTTCTGCTGACGTCTGTCTTTGTTGCCATGTATCGGAGATACGTATCACTCTGGCTTCTATCTTACGCTCTGAATTGCTCTGCCCATCCCTCAGGCCCCTTCGCGTCCCCGCCAATCCGCATGCGGACCAGCCGCCCGTTTCGACACACATGTGCCAGTACCAGCGCAAGTGACGCTGTCTTGCGTCTGCCCGCAGCGGACGGACAGCCCTCGCGGCGTCCATCGCGACCCGAAGCTGAGGCACCACTAAGACGGACGGACAGGCTGAGGCACACTACGACGAACGGACAGGGCCTGAAGCTGAGACACGACTACGACGGACGAATGACAATCACCGTGACCAAGAAGATGGGCCGGCCTCCATTCGCCAACCACCCCCGCGTGTCGCCGACTGAGCATCGCGGCCGGGTCCCAGACCAGAGCCAAAGACGGCGCCATCATCGAAGTGAGGCGGTACGAAGTGCAGTGGGGCAGGCTGCAAGACTCGCGGTCCACTGTCCCGGCCAGTCTTGTGTCTCCGCCAGCTTGCGGCGCCATGACGGGCAACGCGGCTTGATCACGGAGTGTGCACACCGGTGCAACGCCGACTCCGTGCGTCCTCGACAAAAGATGCCCTGCTTGCGGCGCTGGCACACGATAGCGTCGCGAGACAGACGGCGACGCAAGACAGGCCGGACTGACTACGAAGATACACGATACGTATCTTACAGGGCCATACGCAAAGCACGACAGACTTTGCCATCCCTGCCAGTCCAGTTCAGTGCGAATGCGGCGACCACAGTCGCTCGGTTCAGCTCACTCCGGCCAACGCCAGCAGAACGTGGCGCAGAAAAACACTTGTACAAGTACGAGTACGGCGCCAACAACCGAGAGCGTCCTGCATTTGCCGCGCACATGCTGCGCACAACTGCACACCGGCTTGGTGACATCTGGTGACCAGAGTGGCCAGCATTCCCTGCTTCAGGCTCCATGCCGGCCCCTGCGCGGCCAAAGCGAGGCACGCAGCCCTGGTCCTCGGGCGTGATGAAGTTTTGGATTTGGCGAGCCAGAGCGGCGCATGTGCTACTTGGTTACGTGTACGAGTACGAAGGAGACGCTGGGCAGCTCTCGTCAGCGCGATCTGCGTTGGGATTCGCACAGTATGGAGTCATGCAATGCATTTGCCCGCATCGCCGCCTCGGCCCAGCTTTGTCCTCCTGCACCTCCGTCGCCTGTCTGCCCGTCGGCAGAGACGAAAACACCATCGCAACGCAACCGCAACAGCCGCAACGCAACCGCAACAGCCGCAACGCACCCGCAACGCACCCGCAACACGACGCAAAACGCAAAACGCAAAACGCAAAACGCAAAGCGCAAGGCGGCCCGCGGTTGCGATGTCGGATTTGCCCGCCTCTGACAAATGGGAGCCACCCCGCTTTTCTGCACGCACTTCCGCTGGCTCCGTTCTGGCCTGGTCCTGGAGTCACAGAACTCCCAGGAGGCAGTACGACGGCCAAAGTACGGCGCTGGCCGGCCGGCACGGCAGGCCAGGCCGTCGGAGGTCGCCTCTGCCGCGGACATCACGGCGTACAAGTAGCAGGTGCTGTAATAGAGTAGCCCGAAGTACTTTGCATGTCTGCGGCCTACTCCGTACGGTAGCGCGGACCCTCCTGAACGCCACGCGCGCACGCCAATCTTGGCCGGCGAAGCCTCGCGTTCGCGAGCATCAGCAGTCGCATGCACGATACACAGGATGCCAGTGCTCGTGCCTGTGGCAGACGACCGGCCCACTAGCATGCCCACCCACACTACTCTGGGATCTGGGCCACCGCGTTCGAGGACGCCCGAAAAGAGGCAAGAGAAAAGAGGAGAGAGAAAAGGGAAAAGGGAAAAAGGGAAAACCACGCAATGCTTCCAATACGAGCATGTCGACGAGCGGCTGGCCGCCAATGCAAAACTTGGCGAGGCGTCTGGCGAGAACTAGCGGCTGCCTGGCTAGCCGGACTTGGCCACTCTGGCGTTCGAGTACGCTGATAGAATGTGCTCGTATGGCAGCTTCGGAAGTCGTGCAGCTGATCCACCGCGCCGAAGCCCACAGTGGTCGCTTTTTCATTTTTATTTTTTTCCTTACTGCGAGCTAGCTGGCCCGATTTGCCGTAGCACGAGCCGTCGACGGCAGCCAGCACCTTCCAGAGTCCTTCGGCCGCGGATCGATGAGTCCGGCGTACGAAGTAGAGAATGCAGCCAGGTCTCGAACCGCCCTGTTCGGATGCGCAATGGCACATCTGATCGCAAGGCTCGTATTAATCTGAGCGCACTTTGTACGCGTACTCTGTACGAGCTGCACCGGTCACGCCAATACGAGCGGACAGGAAACGCAAGTCTAGACCGCCTTCTTGATTCGGCGCAGCGAAATGAGGCGGCACTAGGTCGATTGGTACGACGAAAATATACGCAAGCATACGTCGTACATTACCTCGCAGATGAGGATGATCATCTCGTTGCCAGGCCTGTTCGTTGCTGCGGCCACGGCGACAAAGGCGTCCGACGTATGTATCTTACAATATGTACGAGTACGAGTAGGGTACGGAGTACTCCGTACTCGTACAGTATTCCTCGCAAGGAGCTACGACGCGCGCGGCGCCGGGCGTGTGCCGGCTTCCGGTAGTTTCAAGGATGCCATGGCTGGTGTCGTAAGAGGCATAGCCTTCTTTCTGCACGGCAGGCGCCCCATCTGGAGGATTGCTCCTTGATTACGGCTGCACATGAACAAGTATTCCGCAGTGCCTGGATGCGAATTGCCCGACTAGAGGCAGGTCGTCTGCAAAGGAGCACTCGGACAGAGCGTCCTGGTCTGCAAAGGAGTACTCCTCGTAGCAGAGCGCGCGCGCACGCTCACTCTGCACCGCGCGCGTCGCCGTCGCCGTGCCGTTGCCCGAGGAGACGGCAGGCTGAAGCTCGTGAACGGGAATGGACAGATGGGCGGCAGAAAATACTGGTTCTCCAGGGTCCCACTCCTCCTCCCAAACTAGCCCAGACTATCCGAATAGCATGACGCCCCCTCCAACACCCCTCCCGGGGGCCGAAAGAGCGCACGGCCCATGGCACTCGTGGTTGAGCGCTGACTCGCAATATCCCTCTGAATCAGTGCAGCGCTAGCCCCAAGGGGCAAGGGCTAGGGGCGACCGAGAAAGGAGTGCAAGAGCGCTACTCCGTACTACTGCGCCGACTGACATCGGTGTCGGCCTCGCTGTGAAGGCCGCATCGCAGCTTCGTCACTTGGGGGCGGCGCGTGGGCTGATCACGAGCGTATTGCTATGAGTTTTGTACGAGTGCGAGTGCGGAGTGCAGAGTTTGCAAGTACGAGTACTCCGTACTCATTGCTTGTATTCGACAAAGTACAGAACGACACGTACGTACTCGTGGTTTCCGCACCGTGCCAGACAAGGCAGGCGCGACAGGGGACCCAAGACAGCGCCGAAGATTGCCATTCGCATGGCACAGCGAGTACGGAATACCGCGTACTCGTAGGCGTACTCCGCACAAGGCCGTCTCAGCCATCGCGCCTTCCTGCTCTGTCGGTGAGGTGTGTGCGACGTGACCTTTGTGCGCTAGGAGGGCTGCCTGCTTCTTCCGCGCGAAACTGCTTCTCTGGAGGTGCCGTCTTCAGTTCTGGCGTCTCCCTTGCTTCCGTGATAGCGGTGGAGCAGCGGCGCTGGAAAGTACCGCAAAGGCGGCAATACGAACCCCAGCGTAAGTACGAAGTATGTAGCACTGCCAGTGCGACGTGCTCCACCGCGATGAAGGCAACCACGACGTGCTCCGTATTGCTTCGTACGAATACAAGTACCTGCCGCGATTGTACTACGATCTGGCGCCTTCCTGGAAGCCAGCATGCCAGGCATGCTGGGCAGGCAGGCGCGGTCGTCGTTGCCACGGATCGCGAGTCAAAGCGAGACAAAGCGGCGAGACAGATCGAAAGCAGAAGGCAGAGACAGATCGAAAGCAAAAGGCAGAGACAGATCGACAGCAGAAGGCAGAGACAGATCGAAAGCAAAAAGGCAGAGACAAGTACATGAGAGCAGAGGCAATGGACAAACATGCCGGCCATCGCCCGCGACGCCGCCAACGGCCAGGACGATTATTTCTGCATCCAGCCCGCGGCCATCGCCAATCAAGGGACGATACGGAGCCGTACGTCGTACCGTGCAGGTAGACAGAAGATTACTTTGTCTCGACGGAGTAATACGTCGTACTGTCGCTCGTTCTCGCCCTTGGCCACGGTCAGCCTAGCTCGATCCGACACCTGGTCCGGTCTTCTGGCCTTGTTACCCCATCCCGGCGCCGTCCGCGCTGCTGATTCGTGAGAGCACAGTACGAGAGAAGAGCCGGCAGCGAGCCAACAGCCAGAACCCAGAGCCAGCCAGAACCCAAACCCAGAGCCAGCCAGATTTAGCCAGAGTTGGAGCCAGCCAGAGAGATTTAGCCACAGCCAGAGCCAGTCAGAGCCAGCCAGAGCCAGCCAGAGCCAGCCAGAGCCAGCCAGAGCCAGCCAGAGCCAGCCAGAGCCAGCCAGAGCCAGCCAGAGCCAGCCAGAATCCCCAACCTCCAACCCAGATTGCAATCAAAGAACTGCTCCAAAGCACCAACCCACGATCCCACAGCCCGCAACCAAGACAGCCCGCCCTTGTCGCGCCAGCCGTCCCAGCCGTCCGCTCGGCCACGCTCCACTCGCCCACTCACTGCTCTCACCCCCCGAGTGGCAGGTACACGGTACAGAGTACATGGCGAGGTACGGCGGCCTGCGACGCCTTGCTACGCTGCGACGCACGCCGCAGCCAATCGCCCGTCGTCTCGTACTCACTGTCCGACTGCGACCTAGTCCTCATCTCGCGCATATTGCGCTGTACCGCTACCGATTAGCAGCCTCCATTCACGCCTCGCCCGCTGACCTCGCCGTCGTTGTCACCGCCTCCACATCCTCCACAACCGACTTCGTACCTCGCTACGCTGAAGTACGGACTACTTCGCACCGGTCGAATGCACGACCGCACGCATCCTGCTTGCGCTTCACTCACTGGCCGTCTCCGTCTCTACGTCAACTCCTGTCGCCTCTCTCGGCGGCCGCCCGTCACTTCTTCCTCAGCCTTCTGCAACGGCATAGCCGGCCCTCTTTTCGCAGACATCCTTGTCCTTTGGTCCTTCCTACCTCGTGTGCTCCTTCTGTCTCTGTATGTATAAGCCAAAGCTAGCTGCTTTGCTATTTGCCTCCTGCTTCCGCCTCCATTCCTTTCTCTCTCTCTTCCTCTTCTCTTCCAAGCTGTTCGGTCCCATGCTTGGCACGAGGGCTTTCTGTTTTCCTGTTTCCGTCCCTGCTCGCCTCGTCGGTCATCCTGCTTCGTCATCTTGCATTGAACTCCTGCCTACCTCTGCGGACGTCCAATATTAACCTCACTTCTCTGCGGCTTTCCAGCTTCTCAGCTTCTCAGCTTCTCAGCTTCTCAGCTTCTCAGCTTCTCAGCTACTCCTACTCTCCAGCTTCAGCTGCTCCTCAGCTACTCCGGCTTTCCCACCCCCCCCAGCTTCTCCAGCACCTCGACTCTGGTCCATCACGAAACCTCGATTGCCCGCTCACTGCTCCAGACCCGGAGCCCGGCAGAACAACAGTCGCTTCTGCAAACGTCCGCCATCCTCCACGTCCGCCACCAACGCCGGCCGACGCCGTTCACACGCCAGTCACCGACGACTGCCACAGCCACGGCCAAGACCGCCAGCTCCTGTCTATACAGCTGCTGCATCGGGCCTGTCCCCTCAACAATGGGAGTAGCACATGTCTGAGCCGTGAATCGAGGGCCTGTCCCAACACGCCCTGTTCCTGCGACGGCCGTCTCGTTGATGCCGCCTCTACGCTCCTCTCCTTTTCCTAGCATCCTAGAACCCTAGAACCCGAGCCGATGTATTCGCCCCCCTCGCGCTTCCCACTCGTCGCCGCAGCACCGCAACCGCTCTTCAGCCTCCGCCAAACACTGCCTCGTCTGCTCCCTGATCCCGCCGCCTTCCTGCACAAGCCCGACCCTGCTTCTGTCGCTTACGGAGGAAGACGGCTCTCGGCCTTCTCCAGCGGTCTGCCCACTCCGCCGCGCGACAGCGACAGCACGACTACGACTATGGGCACCGCCTACCAGCCGTCCGCCCTGGCTACCTACGAAGACCACCGCCATGGGCCAGTCTATCCGTCCTCCTATCCTTCGCAACTGCTCCCCGAGGCCGACCGGAAACGCGCCATCCTCAGCGAGCTCGCCAATCCCAATTCCTCTACCCCGGCCAGCAGCAGATCCGCCGGTGGCGGCAAGCCCGAGCACAGCTACGACCTTGCCAGCAGCAGCAACGCCCCGTACGCCGGATCCTACACCTCGTCCCAGGCCTACGGCCACTTCCAGCCATCAGCTTCTCGCCAGACACGGCCGCAGCAGCAGCAGCTAGCAGGCGCTTCCAGCAACCTTGTCTCTCTTCCGCCGCCCTCCGTGTCCTCGGCATCGTCACGCGAAAGCGCCTCGACCATGGCGCCGTATGCCTTGTCTGGCCATCCGACCCGGCCGGCGACGCCAACGAAATCCGACGCCAGTTTTGCCTTGTCTCTATCGCATAGCGCCGCTCCTTCCGTCATATCGATCTCCGAGCAAGACTCCGCCGCCATGGTGATGCACAGCTTGGAAGTACCGAAATGCATCAGTCCGAAGGGCGGCAGTCTCTCCGACTTCACAGCCGAGGTAGGTCACTGTCCGAGTAGATGCGTAGCATCGGGTGCGGCAGGTCTGGGCATCCGCTAACAGCTCCAGTTGACGTGTCTGTTCTGGTTCGAGACACCCGTGGTCTACCAGCTCGCCGAGAACATCGATTTGATCCCCAACCATGTGGTCCCTCGCATTTGCCCGAATGCCATTCCAACGCCGGGCTTCAAGTCGTGGGTCAACCGCATGCTCACCACCACGCAAGTCACCCAGAATGTCGTCTTCCTCGCCCTGCTCTTCATCTATCGTCTCAAGTCCCTCAATGCGACGGTGCGAGGCAAGCAAGGCAGCGAATTCCGCCTCTTGACCGTGGCGCTCATGCTGGGCAACAAATGTGGGTATTCTTGTGCTCGCTCTTCTTGCTCTTCTCGACGCGAGAGTGTGCTAAACGGCTTATAGTTCTCGATGACAACACGTACACCAACAAAACCTGGTCCGACGTCTCCTCGCTCGCCGTCAAGGACATCCACGTCATGGAGGTCGAATTCCTGAGCAACATGCGCTATAGCCTCCTCGTCTCCGCTACCGAGTGGCAAGACTGGCTGGTGAAGCTCGCCAAGTTTCGGATATACTACGAGCGTGCCACCGCTGCGGCCACAGTACCGTCATCCGCCGCTGCTGATTCGCCACAGCACTCGTTTGTCTCGCCGATTGCATCGCCAACCGGAGCGCAGCAGAACATTCCCAACTTGACGGCAGCGCCGAGCGTGCTTCCCAGCTACGATTCGGCTGGCTATGCCCCGTCAACCAAGCCTGTTTACGCCCACTCCAACCCCGTCACTGTCCAGGGACAGCCGTGGAACACACCATTCCCCGGTGCTCAGATTCACTCGCCCATGACTGCGAAGCCCGAGATCAATCCATTTGGAAAGAGATCCCATATCCACGACGATCCCACCGAGCCGCCCCCGAAGCGCACGACACGTCCTTGTCCCCAGCTGCCGTCGGTCTTGCCGTCTGTCTCTGCGTCTCTGGGTACTGTGATGCCAGTGTCTACGTCCATGGCCATGCACAACCCATCCGTGGTGGAGCCGTTCAACCCTGTGGGGATGGTCGGCCCAGCCGCAACGGGCATGTCGGAGACGCTTCGGCTTCCTGTGCCGCAACTCACACTGAACACGGCTGTGACGCACGCACAAGTGCACAGCCAGGGCATGAACAGCGGTGCATATCAGCATTCGGCTGCTCAGGCTGCGCAGTCTTCGCAGGTCCCGCCGTCGCTGCCACCGCTTGCCCACGGTATGCGCGCTATGGCCACGGTGTATCCCTCGAGTCACGCCGGTGTCCCTGGCCAGTCTGCGATGGCCTCGGCAAATGGGCCAGTTTCCGTGGGCGGTGCGTCGTACCAGCCCAAGCTTCCCATGCACGCCAACGGTCCCGCCGTGGCTTCGTCGGCCTCCATGCCGGGGACGACGATGGCACAGGGCGGCACGACGCCAACGACCTACGCAGCCCCGTCCTTTGGGACGCCTACGAAGCGTATGAGCCCGCTGAATGCGCTCACTCCCAGCGGTGCGTCGGTATACGCAGCTGCGCCGACGTCTTCCCCTCTTGCGGAGAGCTTTCCGCATCTGTCTACGGTGCATACGCCCATTTCGCACTCGCCGTCGAGCTACCTGCAACACCGGCCGAGTCCGTATCGACCTATACGGCACGTGCACATGCTGCTCAATCCACCGCCCTCCAGCAGTCTGCAAGACTACCAAGGGGCGGGCGCGGTCATCCCGCCGGCACAGATGTACTATCAGCCTCTGGGCCGGCGGAAGGACCTTCGCAATGGTATTGTGCCCGAGTTCCAGGGAATGTCTTACGGCAACCATGTGCGCCAGGGCTTGGGCATGCCTCCGGCCCAAGCCATGCACCCGCAGCAGGCAATGCAGCAAATGCAGCAGATGCAGCAGATGCAGCAGATGCAACAGATGCAGCAGTTGCAGCAAATGCAGCAGGCGCAGCAGGCGCAGCAGGCGCAGCAGGTACAGCAAATGCAGATGCGAGACGGTCGTGGCCAAGCCATACCGCAGCACCTGCAGCCGGGCGCTCAGCCGTATCATCAGCAGTCACATGCTCCGCGGCAACAAGATGGCTACCTTGGCTAAGGGGTTTTTCACCACTTCAAACTCACTATTGGTAGCATCAGGGGATGCAACCTCGTCCAGGCCTGCATGCGCCTTGACGAGTCTTTGTACTTGTGCGGCAATGGCAGCTCTATGGCTTTATCGCTAATATCTGCCTTGGGGTTTTGTCTTTTTTCATATCGATAGCATCATCTACACACCATTTGCATCGAGACGGCGTTTGGGGGCCGGGGGCTGGGACGAGGAAATTGACTAGGCTCCGGATTATCCGTCACCATATGCACTTTGCATCGGTTGAACGAGGGACATGGCACTGGCCGATCAGCCGGGTGCTGCAGAGTCTGAACTGGACTGTGCCGTGGTGGCATGGCGAGCCAGAGGCATTATTGCATAACGCGGAGTTTGGGGGAACTGGTCGGCATGTATATTATTTCTCGGCGGTGACTGCGCCTTTCAGAAGAGAGTGCCTCGCCGGCAACGTGTAACAATGCGCATATGAATGCAACATTCTGTCTTCGTGGCGTGTCTGTAGGTGGTGTGTGAGATCTGGACAGGGGTGAGCTGTTTAGAAGGTGTTGTACGGAGTATGATTTGTATGTGTGCTTTGTGCATGCCTCAGTCAAGAGCCGGCAGAGGCACAGCGGTGCCCAAAGTGGCCATGATGCATGACTCTACGCCGTACTTGAATGAAGTGTAGGTTCACTATCGTTATAAAGCGTATGAATATGAATTTATTACAAAATGGATAAAGAGGTGATGAAATGCATGGCTACATAAGCACACCAAGGCTACCGCACTTGTATCGGCACAGAGCAGCGTGTTTGAATTAAACAATCGTTCGCTCGTGTTCTACAATGACGGTTCCGGTTTTTGACAAGACTGGACTGAACCACGCCTCCATCCCGTCTCGTAGAAGAGGACATTGCTGGCGGGGCGACTCACGACAGACATCACGTGACCCGGCACGTGTCGACACGAGACGGCGCGGCGCGCCGAGTGCAGTAAGCGCAACGGCGGGCAGGGACCGAGCGTGCGGACAGCGTGCGATAGCGCGGGATAGCGTGCGGATAGCGTGCGGATAGCAGCCGGGCTCGGCAGCTCCCAGCCTCCTGTCGCGGGCGGGCTCGAAACCGGGCTCGCGTCGCAGGAGCAGCAGCGGCAGCGGGTACGAGGGCGTCGGCGTGGCATACGAGGTCGGCCAGGGGCAGTGTCTGGGTGTCTGGCAATTTGTGGGCGCTGTGGGCGCTGTGGGCGCTGTGGGCGTGGCGGGCTCGGCGGGCTCCGGCTCGATGCGCACGGCGGATTCACGGCGGATTCACGGCGGATTCACGGCGGATTCTGACGACTTCTCGGCCTGTCACTGCGCTGTCTGGCCGGGCCGCAGCGGACTGCTCACATTGGGCAGTGCCCGCCGTCGCAGCGTCGGCCGGGCAGCGAAGAGCGGTGAACGGCCTGCACGGCGCCCGCGTGGCGTACATGGTGCCAGTCCTGTGCCGCTCTGGCAGGCCGAGCGAAAAAGAAGGCGGCTGGGTGTTGCAGGCGCAGCCAATCAGCAGCGCCGGCCGAGCTCGACGCTGGCTGCCAGGGGCGCTGCGTTTTGTCTCGTCTCGGCGTCGCTCTGTCTGCTTCACGGCGTACTTCTCTTCGTCTGCTGGTCACCAGCCTTCTCGTCGCGGCCTGGTCCTGTTTGCTGCTCGCTCTCTCGGCTCTCTCTGCTCTCCTCTCCCCTGCTCCTACGTTCCCCGTCTCTTCCTCCTGCAGCCATGGGCGTCTTCGACCTCGACGGCGCCTCCGTCGCCTCGCGCCGCAGCTCCGGGCACCACCTGTCCGCCAAGCGCAGCCGGGACAAGGACCGCGGCCGCAGCCGGGACCGCAGCCGGGACCACAGCCGGGACCGCAGCCGGGACCGCAGCCACGACCGCAGCCGCGTCCGCCACACGACCGCCGCGCGCAGCTTCCTCGGCATTGACGCCGGCGCCGTCGGGACGTCGGGCGGCCTGCCGGCGCGCCACCGCTCCGCGAGCCGCGCCCGCGCCGCGCACACGCGCGCGAGCGCCAACTACTTTGGCCTGCCCAACGTCAGCTCGCGCTCGCTCTTCTCGGCTTTCGGCAGCGGCAGCGGCGGCCGCGGCCACGGCCACGCCGCCTCCTACTACCGCCGCGCGCCGCGCGCCAACTTTGTGCAGCGCTCCTACAAGAAGCTCAAGCGGCTGCTGCGCGACCTGCTCTACTACGCCAAGAAGCACCCGCTGCGCGTCTTTTTGCTCGCCATCATGCCGCTCATCACCGGCGGCGCCCTGACCGCCCTGCTCGCCCGCTTCGGCCTGCGCCTGCCCCCGGCCCTCGAGCGCATGATCGGACACGGCGCCCGCGCCGTCTCCGGCGCCGACGGCATCGCCGGCCTCACCAGCATCGCCGGCGTCTCCGGCCTCGTCGGCGACGCCGTCCGCATGGCCGGCGCCAGCGCCAGCGCCTACGCCCGCCCCGGCTCCTCCGGCACCACCTCCTCCGCCGTCCGCACCCGCGACGTCACCCTCCGGGACCGCCGCAGCCAGACCCCCCGCGACTACTTCGCCGCCGGCGCCGACTACTACGCCCGCCGCGAAACCCGCTCCTCTACCGCCGGCGACGGCTGGGCCGCCAGCATCTCCCGCTTCTTCTCTTCCTAGACTCCTGCACCGCCTACACCCCTTTGTGCTGCCACTGACATACCTGGCGATGTGCCCGTCCTACCGTGTTCTCGTCCGCTTTATTTCTCTTGGTCTCTTATTTTGTCGTCCATTCCTGCTTCGCGCTTGTGTCACGTGCTACGACCTGCGTTGTGCCATCCAGCTAGTCTCACTTTGCCTGTCCATATCCCAAGAATCATGAAGTCCATTATTAGTCTAACCTATCTGCTTTTTGGAGTCCCTCTTCCGAACCAAAATAAACCAAATGCAAACCAGCGTAGCAGTCCGTCTGTGGACACCAAGCCCAGACTGGGAGAAACTGGGGACAGAGGAGACGGCGAGGCGACGGCCCAGTATTGAATAAGGGGAATCAACAAGGAAATAGACAGATGCAAAGAATGAAATTGGGACATCACAAGAGCCCTACTTCCGCTTTCGCCTCAACGGCTGCAGACTGGGCGCCCGACTGGTCGACGACTTGTGCTTGCTGGACGATGATGGCGGTGGCGACGACAGCGGCTTCTTGGCTTTCTGCGCCGCGGGCCCCGGCATTGGCGGCGACATTGGCGGCTCGTCCAGCCGCTCCGTCTCCGATTCCCCGCTCGGGTCCGTCTCCATCTCCGCCACTTGCTCGGGGCGTTGTTGCTCCGGCCCCGGCACTCTGCGCGCCTGGGACCGCGTGTTGTAGATGGCCGGCTGCTGTCGGTGCTGTGCGGCCCTTGCCATCTCTTCTCCGTGGTCGTAGTCGTAGTCGTAGTCGTGGTCGTGGTCGTGGTCGTGGTCGCGGTCGCGGTCGCGGTCGTTATTGTCGTCCTCGCTCGCTGCTTCCTGATGCTGCCGCGCTGCCGGCCGCCGCCCTCTGGCTGTCGCAGCTGTCGCAGAGGCGGCCGAGTCATACTGGTAGGCGTCGGCTCCCGTCGCCACTGCAGACTGGCCTCCGTACCGACTGGCCACCTGCGTCCCGGAGCCGTAGTACGACGGCACCGGCGGCCCGTCGGTCAGGTACTGGAACGGATTGACGTGCGGGTTCAACGCTGACGGATCCGAAACGTGTCGTGTCGTCGGCGGTGCTGGTGTGGGCAGTTCCGACGACTGCACGTACGAGTAGGTGAAGGGCGAGTCGCTGCGCCGCCGGTCTGTGTTGGCCATGTCCCGCTGCGAGCTGGCGCCGGAATACGGTCGCTGTGCTGTCGGCGAGCTTGACGGCGGCCAATAACCCGCCGGCACACGATCCTCGTACTTGCTGTACCCAAACGAGTCCGGGACTCGCCGTATCGCAGTGCTGCCGCTGCCGCTGCCACTGCCGCTGCCGCCGCTGCTGCCGTTGTGCTTGGTCTTCGCCTTGTTGCCGTCGCTCGACGCCGCCACCGACGGCAGGTTGCGCATGGGCTTCGACACCGGCTGCATCGTCAGATCAAAGTGCGAAAGCGGAACGGAAATTGTGTCGCGTTTCTCGCTATGCCGCCGCCGCCGCCGCTCTGCCTGCTTGGCCAGTCTCTCCTGGTGCCGCGTCAGTGCGTAGAGCTCCTCCCTCCGCAACTTCACCTGCCCCTTGCCCTTGGCTTGCGCCCGCTGCATGCGCGTCATGGCCGTCTGCAGCACAATCAGCTCCGACTCGCCCGGCTCGCTCATGTCTGATTCCTCCGAATCCTCGTCTTCGTCCGAGCTATCGTCCTCTTCGTCCGAGACAGGGCGCAAGTATTTGCCCTTCTGTTTCGGCCCCTGCCCCTGCCCGCCCCAGCCTCCGTATCCCATCACCGTGCCCATATCGCCTGCACCTCGCTGTCTTGCCAGGGCATATCCCGCTCTGCCTCCCCCGCTGCCACTGCTCCCACTCACACTGCCGCTGTCCATCTCCTCCACCACACGGCCTCCGCTGGTGAAAGAGCCCCATGTGTCCTGATCGTCGAAATGAGAGTCCTTGTGTTTCCTGCCCGCTCGGGCGCCGCGCTTGGATGGTCTTCCCCAGGAGGGGCTGTGTTTGGGAGCGTGTGGTCGACCACCTAGACCACCTCCCCAGAAAAAGCCTCGTCAATGGGCTTCTCCATCAGAGAAGCATGGCCGAGGATGAGCACGCCGCTGGCACCGACGAGGAATGCAATAGTGGAGAAGAGCGAAGCGATGAGGAACGTGGGAATGGCAATGACGTAGAGGCCGGTGTACAGCTGCGACGTCGTGGCGCGGAACGTGCCGATTTCGAGGTCGTTGCCGTCCATCTTGCCGATGAGGAAGTTGCCGAGGACGACAAAGATGATGTCGAAGAGCAGGACCCAGTTGGTGAGCAGCGAGTAGACGGTGAGCATGAGGACGACAATGGCATAGTTGCTGGAGAAGTAGCCGACATTGTAATTGATGCGCGACTGCATCTCGCCAAAGTTCTGCGGCTTCGAGACGCGCTTGACGTCGAAGAACTCGGTGACCGGCCGCAGGTTGGAGAAACGCGTGGCCAGCGACGTCGAGCGGACGCTGGCGAAGCGGTCGCCAAGGTTGAAGCGGGACGTGAGCATGTCCAGAGGAACCTGAATGCGCGACATGGTGGCAGACGGAGACAGAGGACAGGATACAGAAGACGGAGTAGTAGGAAGAGGTAGAGGTTGAAGCAATTCAACAATCAACGACGCGATCCAAGAAAGCGAAGAGGGGGCGGTCAAGGAGGGAACGAGCACAGCTGCTCTAGCTCGAGATCAACACGATAGGCGGAAGAGATACGGAGTACGAGTAGAGAGATGGAGAGGTGCAGCTGGAGCTGGACTGTGAGCAATCGGGAGAAGAAGGGGGAGGATGAAAAGGCGGTGGTGGGATCGACGGAGATGGGGAAAGCAAGATAAATTGGGCACCAATGGCCAAAGCCGAATACTTGTATGTACTCGTATCTTGTGAACACCTTGCCGGCAGGCCTGAGGCGCGCTGGTCGCGCCTGCTATCTGCACTCTGTAGCGGTCGCGCTCACCGCAAAGTGCCCCGAAAGGGCGACTCGCGCCAGGCAGAAATCGGCTTAGCGGGGCTTACGACGAGCCTAGCGGAGCATACCTCCCTACGAGCACTCGTATTGTTTCATTAGGTAAGCACACAGCGCTAGCGACAGCTCGAAAAGAGACTCAAATAGAATAAGGTTTGCGGACCAGAAAAAGGAAAAAGCAACAAAGACGGGCCACCTGTCCACGCCGTCCTTCTCCTGTCCACCGGCGTCTTTTCTCTGCTGCGCCCTGCGATCTGTCTCTGTGCTCGGCAATGCAAGCATGAGATTCGCTACGTTTGCCATTGGCCTGCTGGCCGTCCTGTCGCCCGTGGCGGCGTCGTGGTCAAAAGAAGGTGTGTCGATTTCCCCTTCTCTCGGCTCCTCCCGCTTCCCTCGTTTCCCTCGTTTCCCTTTCGTTTCCCTCTCGTTTCCGTCTCCGTCTCCGTCTCCTGCCGGACCTGTGCTAACCGCGCAGACCGCGAGATCTTCCGCGTGCGCGACGAGCTCGCATCGGCGCTGGGCCCCGATGTGAGCTTCTACGACTTCGTCGGCGTCGCGCCGGCCGCCTCGCTCGACGAGATCAACAAGGCCTACCGCAAGCGCACGCGCTCGCTGCACCCGGACAAGGTCAAGCAGCAGCTCGCGGCCGAGCGCGCGGCCGCCGCCAAGACCGACCCCGACGGCAAGCCCGCCCGCCGGCCCACGGCCGCCGAGGTCAGCGCCGCCGTCAAGCGCGCCTCCGACATGCAGGCGCGCCTGGGCATCGTCACCAACATCCTGCGCGGCCCCGAGCGCGACCGCTACGACCACTTCCTCGCCCACGGCTTCCCCGTCTGGAAGGGAACCGGCTACTACTACAACCGCTACCGCCCGGGCATCGGCACCGTCCTCGTCGGCCTCTTCGTCTTCGTCGGCGGCGCCGCCCACTACCTCGCCCTGTACATGGGCTGGAAGCGCCAGCGCGCCTTTATGGAACGCTACGTCCGCCACGCCCGCACCGCCGCCTGGGGCGACAGCTTTAGCGTCGACCTCGGCGCTACTGCCACCGCCGCTGCCACGGCCACGGGCGCCGATGTCGCCGACGACAGCGCCGCCGCGCCCCAGGCCCTGAACCGCAAGCAGCGCCGCATGCAGGAGCGCGAGTCTAAGCGCGAGTCCACCGCGCCCGCGACCACCAGCCGTCGTGGCCGCCGCGCCGGCGTTGCGGCCGCCGACTCGGCCCATGCCAGCGGCACCGCTACGCCCGCCGTGCCCACCGGCCCCGGCCCCCAGGGCGCCAAGCGCCGCGTCTCCGGCCAGAACGGCAAGAGCCTGATTGTCGACTCCCTCGGCGACGTGTACCTCGAGGAGTACGATGCCGACGGTAACCTGCAGGAGCTGCTACTGGATGTAAGTTGCGCCCGTCTATTTGGCTGTTGCCTATTGCCTATTGCCTTTTGTCTCTTGCCTTGTCTTGGTTCCGCCTACTAACTGTCCAGCTCGAGTCCGTCACGGCCCCGACATTCCGCGACACCGCCGTCTACCGCCTGCCTGCCTGGGTCTACAGCCTGACGGTGGGTCGTTTCGTGCCCGGCAACGCTGGCGCTGGCACTGCTGATCAGGCCGGCGTCGTTGAGGATGTCGACGACGACGAGTCGTCTGCGGGCAAGGCGACGCCGAGCACTGACTCGAACGAGGAGTTTGAGGCCCTCGGCGCGTCGACCGACTCGCTTGGCCGTGCTCAGGTGTCTGGCGGCAACAAGGCCTCCAGACGGAAGGGCCGCAAGTAGGTCTCTCTGCGGGCCTCCGAGACGAAAAATAGACGCTGGCGTGCAGCAAGATGTACATAGCATTCAGACACGGCGAACGTTGGTGTAGTATTGGCTGATAGCAACATGTCATATTTGCATTAGTTTAAAAAGTACTTTGTACGGCATGAGGTTTCCGGAATCTGGCTATCGTGTGGGCTGTGTGGATACTTGTGCACCATTTCTTTGGCAATGCTGCGTCTGACTTATGTCGTGGTATGCTAGTCTGAACAAAAAATAGAATTAAGACATGGTATGCTAAGAGAAAATAGAAAAAACGTGATTCAATGCAAACAGCGAGGCCTCTAGCGCATGTCTAGAAACGTAAATGTACGAGTTTGTGTATCTTTAAATTTCAGAAACTAAGAATGGGCCTGGGGGATGGCCCAGCTCACAGCTCCATGGCGCTGTCCCGCATAGCCATCAGCGCGCCGTACTGGTTTTCCATGTCCATGACGGGCGTGTGCTGGGAGGGCCATGAAGCCCGATTCGACGCTTCCAGGCGGTTGTTATACACGGGATCAACAGCTCGGCTGAGGTAGCTGGTGTCCCTGGAGCGAGGGATGGCAGATTCGTCCATGGCCGACGATGAGGCCATATAGTCCCGGCGAGCCAGCTCCTCGTAGCCCGACAGCATGTAGGGCTCCATGTAGCTTTGCGAGACAGTTTGCAGCCAGCGGCCGTCGACATCCTGGCTTGGCGCGGGTTGCTGCTGCTGGTGCTGCTGCTGTTGCTGGTATACAGAAACGGGAGTGCCGTCCAGGCTCATGGTTTCCTCCCCGCTGGCGCTCTGCGAGGGCGGGCAGATGCGCCACAGCTGCAGGAGGTAGTCGCGGCGATCGTGCGTGGCCATGCGGAACAGCGACATCTGGACATGCGTGAGCCCGGCTGGGTCGATGCCGTGCTGCAGTAGGATGGTCTCGACAGGCAGGGCATCTTGCTGCCTCGATGCCGCTTCGGCCTGGATCTGCATCTGCAGCTCGAGTTCCTGTTGCTGTTGCTGTTGCTGTTGCTGCTGCTGCTGCTGCTGCTGTGCTGCAAGCTGGGCCGCGTGAGTAGAGTGGTGGTAGTGCTGGGTGATGGAGTAGTTGATCTTGGGCTGCGCCGTCGCCTGCTCTACGGGAGCGGGAGCGGGAGTGGCGTTGAGCGTGAGGCTTCGCGCCAGGAGAGCAGCAAGGTCATCATGGACCTGCATGGTGGTGGTGGTGGACTGGAAGGCGATCATGGTGCGTTGGTTTCTGCAACTTCGGCCGTGTTAGTGAGCACGATTGGCAGCGGCCAGCCGAGGCCGAGGAAGTAGCAGCGGAAAGCACCAGGCACAGGCAAAGACGAAACGACGAGAAACCAGAAAAACGGAAAAACGGAAAAACGGGAAACTGAAGGCATCCGAGGCCGAACATGAGTGTACCAATAGTTATGCTAAGCAAAGAGAAACAGAATCCTGCTCGAGACACTTCGACAGGTGAAGATAGCACGGCCAAGACAAGGCTGCGAGCAGCGAGAGCCAATGGAGAGCTGCCGGGACAGCCTGTCTGCAACAAGTCGGGGCAGGTTCGTGCGCCGTATCTTGATGTCGTCTCCGAGGCTGCGCCCAGTCTTTCGGTGTCCACGAGAACGGAGAGAACGGAAAATGGGTGGTTTTATTTGAGTATTTGAGTATTTTCGCTATGCTAGAGTAACTGCCAAGAGGACAGCGCTGGCGCTGCTGAGAGAAGAGACGGGAAAGGAGGCAGCGGACGGCGAGAAGGAGGAGAGAACAGGACGAGCAAAGAAAGACGGCAAAGGCGGCGCCGTCGATATAAAGGGAAAAGGAGCGAGAAGCGAGACGGAGGGGTGAAAGACGGGAATATATGGACTGACAAAAGAGGCAAATAAGACGACCGGCTAGCGACAAAGAGGGGGAAGAGGGTCCCGTGCCCGAACGAACGAGGTGGGGGTGGAACAGGGACAGCAGGGCAGGAGCGGCCGGACTCGGACAAGGATGCCTGGCGGCCGTCTTGACACGCAGCCGGGGCGGTTTGTCTGGAAAGCGCGAGGGAGTGACGTGGTTGCCTTGACGGGCCAGTGTTCCAGTTTCCTGCGTGTCGTCGTGTCGTCGGGGCAGGCGCGAGCGCGCGGGCAGGAGCGATACGGATGGCGGGGCGACGGCGCTGGAAGCACGCAGTTGTCTTCCGAAAGTACGGAGTACGGCGAACAAACACGTGCTGCGGAAACGGGGGGCCATGGCCTGCCGCTCAGAGCAGTCGGACACGATGTGCAATTCAGTCGGCAGACGAAGCCGTTTATTCATGCGAGCGGTATCATACGGAGTACATGTACTGGCGCAACTTACACAAACCGGTCCACTTGGGCCGCCGTCGCTTGATGCCACCGCCGAGCAGCCCCCTCGTTGGGCAGCGTTGGGCAGGCAGCGGGCGCTGACCGCCGGCTGTGATCTGCTCTGGGGCGTCTGCCATGCACGGCGTTGCAGCCGGACGCCAGCCGGACACCAGCCGGTCACCACCCGGCTGCAGTTCCAGAGCCGAGCAGCGCGTTGGCAGCGATCGTGAGCGGCCGTGAGCCAACGAACAGCGCGTACGGTGCAGCTAGGGACGCACTTGTGGGTCGGTTACATAATCTGCCCCGTTCGGGTGGGGCCGGCCTGCTCGAATCAATGACGTTGCAGCAGTGGCAACTCTGGTTGACTACTGCGTTAGTTGATTAGGCATCTGCCAGACGTCCCAATTCACGGCGACCGCTGCTCGTCGCCAGCTGCGCCATCCTTCTCTCAACCGCCCTCTCTTCTGTCCTGCTGCGTGACCGACCGTCGTGACCTCTGCAGCTGTCCTCGCCGCGCCGTTCTGCCGCCATCATGGTCCGCAATGCGCCCCCCGACTACTGTAAGTGCCGGTTTGCCTCGCCGTCCCCGAGTCGCGGATGTGTCTTGTTGCCGGCTGACATGTGACCCAGATGCTGTTCTCGATGTGTCTTCGAAGGCGACTGCCCAGCAGATCCGCGATGCTTACAAGCGGTACGTTCTCTGTGCACTCTGTGCCTTGCTCTCTCCCAGCTCGCCCGAACACTGCTAACGTGCGCAGCGCTGCCCTAAAGTCGCACCCCGACCGCGTGCCCGCCAACAGCCCCCAGCGCAAGGAGCGCACGCGGCAGTTCCAGCTCGTCAACGACGCCTACTTTATCCTGTCCGACACCGGCCGCCGCAAGGAGTACGACACGCAGCGCCGCCTCTTCGGCGTGGGCTCGCAGAGAAGCGCGGCCGGCAGCACGTCGAGCCGCAGCAGCTTCGAGGACCTGGGCGCCGACCATGGCGACGCGGCCAGCGAGGCCGGCTCCTGGGCCTGGGACCACTTCTCCCGCGCGGCCGGCAGCGGCGGCCAGGCCGACCCGAAGGAGTCGCGCAAGCAGACCGAGGACGCGCAGTTTGCCGACGTCTTTGAGGAGATGCTGCGCGAGGAGGGCATGGCCGAGCCCGGCAGCAACCAGCCGACCGGCAAGTTCTGGAGCCTCATGGGCAGCGTCAGCGGCGGCGCGCTCGGCTTCATCGTGGCCAACGTGGCCGGCATGGTGGCCGGCGCCGTGGCCGGCAACCGGCTGGGCGCCGTGCGCGACGCCAAGGGCAAGAGCGTGTACGCCGTCTTCCAGGAGCTGCCGCCGGACGACCGCGCGCGCATGCTGAGCCAGCTGGCGGTGCGCGTGTTCAGCCACGTAGTGGGCGCGTAGGGCTGCTCTCGTAGCTGACTCCGGATAGCTGACGCAAAAGAAGCGGAAGAAGCGGAAGAAGCGAGGGCCGGACAGCCGGCGACTGGAGTTTGGTTTGTGAACAGGAGTTCTGGGAGCATCGCGCCGGCACATAGTATGATAAAGCGACGAACAATACAGCACAGTACATGGTATGGCAGCCTCTGCACGTGATCTAAACGGCGAGCTGGTGCCTTGCAGCGATATCACCAAATCGGAGACTAGCGGGCGGAATGCGGGGCTTCGAGGCTCCAACCCAAACAAAACGGCAGCTTCCATCGCATTCTGTCCGACCGGACGACCGCACCACCTCGCAGCAACACGCAGAAACCGGCGGCCCGGCACGAGCAGACGAGGAAAGCGCTCGGACAAGAACACGGTCGACGCGAGCGAAGAGAGACGAGAGCATCAACGGCCGTGTCTGACCTGGATCGCAGCCATGGCGAAGGTGGTGAATATCCGGTCGAATCAGCAGCTGGATGACCTGCTCCAGTCGTCCAAGTTTGTCATTGCCGACTGTAGGTGCCGCTGCTCCCTCCTGTATCGTCTCTGCTGCTTGCTGACTGGCGCCAGTCTGGGCGCAGTGGTGCGGCCCGTGCAAGATGATCGCGCCCTTCTTTGCCAGCATGGCCGAGCGCTTCTCGCAGGAGAACTTTGTGACGTTTGCTAAGATCGACACCGAAGCCGTGCCTGCCGTGGCCAGTGCGTACGAAATCACCTCCTTGCCGACCTTTATCCTCTTCCGCGACGGCCAGATCCTGGAGCGCACGGTGGGCGCCAACCCCAAGACCTTTGAGTCCATCATTGGCCGCATGAGCCGCGAGGTCGCCCGCGGCGGCGTTCCCGCAGCGGCCTCGGGTGCTTCGGGCTCCGGCTCCGGCCCGGGCCCGAGCAGCGAGCGGTGGCTGGGCGCGCCGCTCCCGCGCGGCTACACCGACATCACGGACCAGATCGAGGTGGGCCTGTGCGAGCTGCTCAACATTAACCCGGACGCCGGCAGCCTGCGGGTGCTGTTTGACGGCGCGAAGCCGCGCGGCGACAGTGCCAAGGACCGCGTCGTCAGCGACACGGACGAGCAGGTCATGTTCTTCATTCCGTTCATGGCCAAGGTCAAGCTGCACACGCTGCAGGTATGTGACGTTCCCGCGCGCTGCCCCCGCCCATGACGGCGTACTGACCTGCTAGATCACGTCTCTGCCCGACGAGAGCGACGACGTGGCGCGGCCGGTGACGATCAAGCTGTACAGCAACAGCCCGCACAACCTGGGCTTTGACGAGGCCGAGGACACGCAGGCCACGCAGGAGATTACGATCCAGCCGTCGGACTGGAACGCCGAGGGCACGGCGTCGATCCCGCTGCGCTTTGTCAAGTTCCAGCAGCTGACGAGCCTCGTGATCTTTGTGGTGACGGCGGAGGACGGCGCCGAGAAGGTGCGGCTGGACCGGGTGCGGCTCATCGGCGAGGCGGGCGAGAAGCGCGAGATGGGCAAGCTCGAGAAGATCGGCGACGAGATCGGCGAGTAGGCCGGCAGGGCGGCCGAGGTTTTTGGAGTGCCGTCCGGCTGTTGGACGTGGGCACAGAGGTAGACGGCATACACAAAATGATGGTCAAGCGTCCTGAGAGGCAGATGAATAGCGAGCATGCTCTTGTCCCAAACATCTTGTCCGGGTCACGGAGTACGCGCCTTTGCGAGCCCAGAGCGGCCAAGTCGACGAACGGTTCCTGCTTTTACGTAGCTGAGGCTCTACGCTCGATCACTGTTTTGCTGTTGTGCCGTTTTTCTAGTCACATGATCGCGGCAAGGCTACGGCTATTCTGCTGTAGATGCTGCGGTCTCCATGCGGTTTGGATGCCGGCAGCCCTACTGTGAATACGAGTATTCGGTTCCCCAGACAAAGATTTGTTCGGCCCCCTACCGTCGGCTGCCCGGTGATCAGATGTGAATCCTTTGACCCGAGCAGACAGTCCAGTAGGAAGTGAGCCGATGTGCAATTCCGTTGTTCTGTGGCATGACTGACGCCCGACGTGAGGCGCAGACAAGACGGCGAGCCGCCTCGCCTGCGCCTCATACACTGAAAGAGTACTCGAGCAACACGGGTAGATGTATGAAAAGTCATGCCGCCGCACGAGGAAAGAAGGAAGAGAAGCAGCCAAGAAAAAAGAAATTTTCGCGATTCATATAGTGCCTTGGGAGTGGGGCGCGTGCGCGCTGGCTGTGATTGGCTGTGACTCGATGGCAGCCGGTCGGCCTTATTCTGCCGGCAGTATTGTGCTCGCTTCGCGCTTCCGCCTTTGGCGCCTCGATTACGGTGTTGAGCGCGCGCCGCGGTACGAAGGGAGTGCTCTTGGCGGCCCACCGACTCGCCGACGGGGACGGAGTGCGAAATACGAGTACTCCGTGCTGAGCAGAGTCCGGCAAGTCTGATCTGGCGGCGGCTGACGGCCTGTCTGCATGCGGCATACGAGTTGTGCCGAGGTCAGCACAGCCTCGTCCGGCAGGGCCTCCGCACTTAAGCAAGATTTCAAAGGACCAAAGGATTCCGCACGCCAGGCTCGTACGACGCACTCGTACGAAGACGGCCGGCGGACGGTGCCGAGAACGGGCGCTCGGCTCAGCTGCGACGGCACGCAGATCAGGCAGAGAGTCAGGCAGAGATCGGCAGCCGGAGAACGTCGGTCTGCGGCCTGCGGTCGCCCTACGAGTGCGACTACTCCGTGCGAAGCATCTTGTCTTGCCGGGTTGCAGGCTTGCAGGGACCCCAGAGCCCAGCTGACCGGACCCTTGGCCACAGCCGGAAATAGAACGCAGATAGGCGCCTCTACAAGTAGAGTACTCGTACAGAGGACGAGTGCGCGTACTCCGTACTTGTACTCCTCTAGACTCCGAGTACTCCGTACTTGTACTCATAGACTCCGAGTACTCCGTACTCCTACGGAGTACTCGTAGCCGCTGCCGAGCCGGATCGCCGCTTGTCACGCACATAGTCGCGGTGCGACGCTGTGTGCTCGCGTGCGCGTGGCTGCCGCCTCGTTTACGCTGGGCGCTGCAGCTAAGCGGCCGCCAACGGCTCGCGTAGACGGCGGCCCATCGGCCGGCCAGGGTTGCCACAAGCACGGCGGCGTCGTGCTGTTTGATTCGCGTCCGTGTTTCCGCTTCGCTCGCGATCCTCCGATCGGGCGGCGGCACCGGCGTAGCAGCGCTTCTCCGTGCGCAGGTGCGTACGAGTACTCGCATATTGGTAAGATACAGTAATACGACGGACTCGTAGTCAGGCAGTTACGTCGTACTCTAGCTCTGGCGACGTCGTACTGCAGCTTCAAACACACAGACGCCGCGAGATCGACGTGTCCACCGGCTCGGAGGGAACGCGGGATCGCTTATTCTGTGCATACGTCGTAGTCTTCACTTTGTCGTGACAAGCACTCGTACGAATGACGCTGCATTTTCGTAGTGACAAACGAATGGACATGAGTCTCTGTATGTCTATCAAGCCCGCCTACTTCCATCCTGCGTACGTACGCGTCCTCGGCCGCGATCGACGCCTCGCTGCCGACCGAGGTCGCTTGCAGAATGCAGCCGTAGCGCGGTCCACTGAAACGATAGCGAGGCGTGGCTTGCGGGCGATGGCACTTTCGTGGTAGTGTTCCCGGCGTACAAGTAGTATGGGTTGGCAAGGGTCGTGGAGGATCGCTTAGATCAAACGTGGCACTGGCGGGTCGTTTGGCGACGGGCACTCCGTACGAGTACGATACGGCTCACGAAGTATGCAGATTGCGGCATTGTTTCTCTGTGAAAAGTACGAACTGCAATAGTTTATACTCGTACAGAGCGAATCTTTAAAACCGCTGACTAATCACACTTCGTTGGTGCGATGGGTTGTCAGTTGATGCTTGTGCAAGATATACTTGTAGAATAGTAGTACAAACAGTACAGTAAATAGTTATGTTACGGAGCACGGCATAATAAATTGTGCTATAATTATTGCAGAGTACAACTACAGTCACACTACAGTTCTATCACAGTGTCTTGACAGTTGACTGACATGCTCAACTTGTTACTTTACCACTGTCAACTACTTCTGCTTACGTATGCATCGTCACGAACTCTGGCCTCACTCGCTAAGACATCTCGGCTACAAAGTCTCGGAGCCGTCACTACAAGTGCGGATTAGCATCCCGGGCCGCCCGCAATGCACGGTGCAGCAATACAGCACTCGCCGTTTGTATATCTCGTATTCCGTAGTACTCACATCCCTGATGCACAACTCGGCGTTGCTCTCCGTTTCAGCAGCACGCCACTATGCGAAGCAGAAAACGCGGAGGCCCCGTAGGGCTCAGCATGAATACAGGCGGCGTTCTCTTATTACGGAGTGTTAAGTTCCCGTATAACTTGCGGAGTATTACCTATTATTTGTACGATGCAGAGATATTCACGTTACTTTGCTTGGGTTATCTTAGCATAATCGTTTTGTTTATATCCCGGCATGTGTCTTCAGCCTCGGATTCAAATGTCGCCTCGTCGCCTCGTTCCGGTCTCTTCCCTTGCTGTCGGTCGCCTCGTTCCGTTCTCTTCCCTTGCTGTCAATCCTCTCGTTCCGTTCTCTTTCGCCCCGTTCTCTTCCTCGCGGTCGGCTTCGCATCCGCCGCTCATTTCCTGTCCGTGGGGCTCCGCCGCGATTCCATGGCCACCCAGGCCACGCCTTGTTTTATGCGGCTACCACGTTGCACCAGGCTGTTGAGCCGAGCTGCTGTTGCGAAAGTCTAGCCAGGGCAGACAAGCCTTGCCGAAGTACTCCGTACGCTTCCCCAGCTGCTCATACGTGTGCGATACGAGTACCTCGTACTTGCGGCCTGCCACTCCACAACTCTCCGCCCCCTAGCCTTCTCTAGCTATTTTCCCGCTTTCCCGCTTTCCCAGCTCTTCCTCCGGAGTAGCCTTCTCGAGCGATTTGCCCGCTTTCCTGTCTGGCGCCGGTACGGAGTCCTCACGGCACCCCTGCCTCCTCCGGCGCCGGCCCTTCGCTTGCCCTCGCTTGCCTTTGCGTCCCGCACCCCCTCTCCGCCGGCAAGCGCTGCGGCAGGGCTGTCCGTCCCACCCACGCTGACATGTGTCTCTGGCCGCGGTTCAGCGTGAGGTGCTCGCTCCACCGTCCCCGATCTACGAGTAATACGTGTTGTCTGTGTGCTGGAGAGGCTACTTGTCCCGGTACGACGTGCTGACTTTGTATCTTACCGTTCTCCAGACACCCCCCACGGCCACCCCTTCGGTGGCAGGGATGTGTTCACCTTCGGAGACTTCTTCGTACTTGGTATGCGGCTCGTAGTACTTCCACAGCCGAATGGCAGCTGCAGCGGGCGAGAGACACGCGAGCTTGCCGATGCTACTCCGTACTTTGCAGAGCTCCAGCTCGCACCTTTGCGCTGTCTCAAGTGGCTCTCAAAGTGGTCCTCTCGACGTGTTGCCTGTAAGGCTCTGATGCTTCCTTCGTGCCGCACCAGGATCGTCCGCTTCTCTTCGTGCTTGCATGCCACGCTTTCGACTGGCCGGTGACGTATCGTCTGACCTGAGCCTCCGTCTGTTTCTGTTTTCTGTTTTCCTTTTCCTCTACACTCTCCTCACTCGTCTTCCCGCTGAACCAGCTTTCTGGTTTCCTGGTTTCTTTTCCGGAACCTCCTCTTCCGGCCATCTCTCCCGTTCTTCCATCTATCTGTCTCAACGCTCGCCCGGTCACTTTTGACGCCTTCCGTCTTCCGTCTTCCGTCTCGGAACAGCCAGCTCGCCCACTGCACCACACTACCCGAAACACGGCACCTGGCACGAGTACATGCCGCTGGCGCACTTTGTACGGAACCGCTTTCGGCTGGCTGCATCGTGACCCGGTCATACGCCAAGGGCGGCATAGGGCATAGGGTGCAGCCGATAGGGCAAGCCCAGAGAGCGAGAGCGAAGAGACTGGTCCGGACCTTTCCGGCCGCCTCCGGCAAAATCACAGCAATCACAGCAAATCATACCGACCGCCGCGAACCAGAGCAAGCGAACCAGGGAGCCAGAACGCGCAGACGGGTGGCAACAGAGCTGGGCGTATATCTGGCGAGCTCCATCGAGGTAGCAGATTGCCAGGCAACTCTTGTCTGCTTCTGCTCTGCCTCTTCCATTGCTCTTGCGAAGCTCTGGCCTCCTGTTCGCCATCTCCGTCAGACACATCACCATGATCCCGCCACGCCACGCACCCGCCATGCCGGACTCCTTCCACAAGTTCGGCGCGCTGCCGGCCGAGATCCGGGCCATGGTCTGGGCCTACGCGCTGCCCGACGGACGGGCGTACGAGGTGATGGACGTGGCGGGCGCGCGGCAGAAGATGGCGGCGGCGGCCGGGCTCATGTACGCCAACCGGCACGACGAGCCGCCGCCGGCGCTCGCGGCCGTGTGCCGGGAGGCCCGGGCGTTTGTGCTGGGCCGCTACCGGCCGCTGACGCTGGGCGCGACGACCAAGCACGTCGACCTCGGCCACGGCCGCGACGTGCTGCTGCTGGAGCCGTACCTGCAGCTCAAGCGCCTGCAGCGCACGCTGCACTTCCTCAGCCGCATCCCGCTGGTGCGCGAGCGGCTGGCGACGCTCGCGCTCGGCACCAGCTACGGCGTGCACGGCTTTGGGCTGGGGGGCGGCAGCGGCAGCGGCAGCGGCATCAGCCATCCCGTGCTGCACTGGCGCGCGGCGCCCGCCAGCATGGCCAAGCTGCTGGCGGCGCTCGCGCGCTTCCCGCGGCTGCGCACGCTGCTCTTTGTCGTGCACCAGGAGTTTCAGTTTGCGTTTGACTGCGTGGCGCCGGGAGTGCCGGGGGTGCCGGGGATGTCGGTGCCGGGGATGTCGGTGCCGGGGATGCCGATGCCGGGGCCGCCGGCAGACCCCCCCCAGATCGTCCACCAGGCGTACCGCTTCCAGTTCGACATTGAGACGAGCATCAACCGCCAGCCGCGCCGGCCGCACCGCAACGAGCTGCTCTTCTACCCGCTGCCCGAGGCGGCGCGCGACCGGGACGACGACGACTGGGACGCGCTGCTCGCGGAGGAGGACGTGCCGATGGCGGGCGGCCCGAGCGACGGCGAGTGGTGCGACCCGTGGCCGACCAACGACGACTGGCGCCGCTTCAAGCTCAGCTTCCAGCGCGCCGTGGTGGCGGCGATGCGCGGCGCCGCGCGGCCCGGAGCCGGAGCGGCCTTGGGAGCCGGCGCGGCCGACTGTGCCGACGACAAGCGGCTGAAGCGCGGCGCTGTCGGCTTCAGCCACGGCGGCGGCGGCCACGGACTGCACAGCGGCCGGGGCAGCGCCTACGGCAGCAGCCATGCTCCGAGTCGCGGCAGCTATGCGCGGCGGCCGCCGGAACGGCACAACCTGCCGGCCATCCGGGGCGCGAGCCTGCTGTGGCAGTACAGCCGGACGTGAGCGATGGGTTCGTGGCCGGGCGATTCTTTCTTGGTTGTCCTCCGGGCGACTCTTTCTTGGTTGTCTTACGGGGCGTATTCTTGTTTTGGTGTCTGCATTGCGCTGGTTCTATGAAAAGAAATTTGTATTTGGGCTCTATTTCTGCGTTTAGTTCGACACGATGAGTTTGTTTCAAGCAAGCTGTAGCTGATGACTTTTATTTATATAATTCAAGCTGCCGTCAACACGTATCCACGCCAAGTCCTTTGTTGAAGCGAATGATGGCTGCCCTGCCCACAGGCTATCCCAAGCCAAGTTATCGACACTGGCATCCTGGCCTGCTCACATTCAAACAGCTGCACAGCACGCCAGAACAAACCAGCCTTATGCCATGCAACTCTACCGTCCTCGGCCTCCACCCGCTCCGACTCAGCGCCGCTTGCGGGCCTGGCGCACGCGCTCGTACTCGTTGGCGGCGTGGCCCTCCTGGCCCTGGATCTCGGCGACGAGCCGCTTGTACTTCTTGTCGTAGGCGGCGTCGCGGGCCTTTTTGAGCTTGAGCTGCTCGCGCTGCATAAAGGCGGCGTCCTTGCGGAGCTCGCGCAGCGCGCCCTTGCGCTCGCGCTTGTACTCGGCCTGCAGCTTGGCGGCGTCGGCGCGCGCGCGGTCGGGGTCGTAGTGCTTGTCGGGGTCGTAGTCGTCCTCGAAGCGCGGCACAAACGTGCGGATCGCGAGCGGCCGGTGGTGGTGCAGCTCGAGCGGCCGCCGCGCCACCGCCGCGCGCCGCACCGCCGTCGCCACCGCCGCCGCCGCGCGGTCGACGTCTTGCGCGAGCGCCGCCGGCAGCGCCGCCCGGCACGCCGGCGCGCGCAGATGCTGCAGCGCCGCGGCCACGGGCGCGAGCGTCTCGGCGAGCGCCGCCTTGCCGGTCCAGAGCGTCGCCGCCGCCGCCAGCACGGCCACGGCGGTGCTGAGCAGGGCCGAGGGGGGGGGGCGGCTTGCGGGGTGGCAGTCGGCGGGCCGCAGCCGGCGCGGCACTTCTGCCGCGGCCGTCAGACGCAGCTCCGCCGACGCCGCCGACGCCTGCAGCACATGCGCCGGCAGCTGGCCGGCCAGCGCGCGGCGCGCCGCCGGCGGCAGCGGCGCCGGCGCCAGGGCCAGCGCGGTGCCGACGGCAAAGGCCACGAGCTCGGGCACGTAGCGCTGCGCGCGCTGCTGGTACTGCAGCAGCAGCGCGCACACGTAGAGGCCGGCGGCGTGGTCGGCGGGCGTGCGCGGGACGCGCAGCGCCAGGAAGCGCGCCATGGCCAGCGTCGCCGGCGTTGCCACCGCGTGGAAGTGGTCTGACGTCGGGAACACGGCGCCGACGGCCGTCAGCACCGCCAGGTCGCCCGCGCCGAGCGCCGCCGCCGCCATGCCCGCCAGGTGCGCCCGGAACGCCCGCGCCACCTCCGTCGGCGTCGCCTTGGCCAGCGAGTGCACGTGGCGCACGAGGCTCTCGATCGTCGCATAGCTGCTGTCGTCGGTCGGTGTCGCCGTCGCCGTCGCCGCCGCCGCCGCCGCTGCCGCCGCGTCCGCCAAATACGCCACGTGCTGCACCAGCACGCCCGCAAACACGCCCAGCCGCTCCTTGTTGCCCTGCTCCAGCTTCGGGTGGTGCAGCGCCCGCACCCGCTGCACCACCGTCGGCAGCCGCGCCACCGGGATCCCCGCCACCATCTCCAGCAGCTCCTCGTGCGTCTGCGGACACCCAAACGTGTACGGCACGCCGTGGTCGTCGCGCGCTGTGCCTGTGCCAGTGCCTGTGCCCGCTGTGCCCGTCTTGCCCGTGGCAAACGCCGGGTTGCCCTTCTCCTCCTCCGTCAGCAGCCCGCGCGTAAACTCGTCGTCCGAGTCGTCGCTGTCGCTGTCGCCGTCGCCACCCGCATCCTCCTCCTCCTCCTCGCTCGAGTCCGCCTCCGGCTCCGACCCGCTGGCCACCAGGTCGTCGTCGATCAGAAAGTCGTCCTCGTCGTCGAATCCCAGCTCCGCCGCCGTGTGCTTCACGCGGATGCCCTGTCCGAGGCCGAACTCGTCCTCCTCCGCCGCGCCCGGGAACGAGAACCCCCGCGCCTCGTCGTCCGCCTCCCGCGCCCGCTTCCGCGCTTTCTTCTCGTCGTCGCTGTCCGCCTCGGCGTACTCAATCTGGCCCAGCATCCGCTTCACCCGGCTCTCCTCGAGCTTCTTGAGATGCTCCGACTGCTCCGCCACCACCTCCTCCTCCGTCTTCGTCCGCTGCGACGGCTCCGCCTTCTTGTCCTGCAGCATCTGCCGCAGCCGCAGGTCGTACGACTTCTCCAGCGCCTCCTTGTCGACGTTCTCCAGGATCTGCGGAGCCCCAAACGCCACCGCCGCCGCCGTCTTCACCGTCGGCTTGCTGGCCTCCGTCTTGGCCGGCGGCGGCCGTGCCAGAAGCAGCTGCTGCAGCTCCGGCAGCATCTTGTCCAGCTCCACCCGCTCGTCGTCGTCCGCCTCGCGCGTCTGCTGCCGCTCGTACTTGTGCAGCTTCGACTTGGCCATCACCTCCTGCATCACCTCCTTCTTCGTCTTCTTGCGCTCCGGCTCGCCGTCCGCCGCCACATCGCCGCCGCCCGCCGCCTCCAGCAGCTCGCTGCGCATGCGCTTCAGTGTCTTCAGCGACGGGTCGCCGCCGTCGTCCGACTCGCCGTCCGACAGCGCATCCAGGTCCTTTTCGGCAAAGTCGTCCCGCACGTCGTCCTCGTCGTCGTCGCCGCCAAACGCCAGCGACTGGCCCATGTGTGTCAGGCCGCCCTCGCCGTCGTCGTCCTCGAGGTCGAACATGGCGCCCTTCTTGCTGTGGATCCGCTGCTTCTCAAAGGCAAACCGCTCGAGCGCCCGCTCTTCTGGCGTCATGTTCGGGTCGCCCTCGCCCAGCCGCCGATCGAGAATGCCGCCGACCTTGTTCCGCCGCTGCATGTCGACGAGGAGCGTGCTACGGCGCTGGATGTGTCAGTAGTGGCTAGTTGGCGTGGGGAAGCAAACGAGAAAGAACGAATTCTCGCCTCGACTCACCTTCTCTTCGCTGCGCGACAGCGCCGCCGTCGGCCGGCCCTGGATGCCGCGCAGGCCCTCGCTCTTCGACCGGAGGCTCGTCACCGGGAACTTGGGCCCACGCGCGTTCATCTTGAACTGGAACGGGTTGAACTGCTCGCGGATCGTCTCGAGCGTCGCCGACTTGCGCAGTCGCTTGTCGGCGGTGCCATTCGCCCGCGCCTCCTCCGCGGCCTTCTTCTTCTGCTTCTTGGATTTCTGCGGCCCAATAATGCCCTGGTCCCGCAGCGAGGACTTGAGCCTCTTCAGCTGGGAGCCCGCCATAGTGTTTGCTGGCAAAGGCGCTGGTCGATGCCGGGAGTCGTTGCGCAGTCTCGAAAAGCACGGAAAAACCAGAACAAACTATTTCGTACAGCGGCTGTGGGGCCTGGAACTTTTTTCGTCTTATCTTATCGGCTGCATGATGAAGGCGGTCAGAACCGGCAGAATGCAATACTACCTCTATCGAGATATCACGTATCACGATATTCCGCCGACAGCTTCACGGCACCGACATGCAACCCCGAACCCACCGCTCGAACGGACTCGACTACCCCTCGGCGTGTGCAGGCTCCTGCCGAAAACAGCCATGGGCGTGCTCACGCTGCTGCGCGACGACCGCGTGATGCTCGTCGGCTTCAGCGTGGCGACGCTCGGCCTCATCGCGGGGATGCGGTCCATCCTGCGCCAGTTTCGCGATGCCAGCACCGTGCAGGCGGTGCCGGTGAAGGCGCGCTACATTACGCAGGACACCGAGGACGCGCTGCCCAAGGCCACGCTCGACCGCCTGCTGGGACACTACAACTATGCCATCCGCGACACCGCCGCCAAGATCGTCTGCGACCGCGCCATCAACGACCCGGCGACCCTGGCGACCCTGCTGGCCGGCATCACGCGCCCGGACTACGACGAGCGCACCAAGAACCTGCGGGCCCTGGCCATGCTGACGGACCTGGGTGAGTGGTCCCTCCCGGAGCCTCCGGACTCTTGCCCTTTTGCTCTTCCACCCCTCCACTCCTCCACTCTTCCCTTCCGTGTGCTGATCTCCCAGAAAACCTCCACCGTCTTCACACGCCCGTTGCCTACCGCGCTTTTGTGCGCTCGCTGGAGTTCAGTGTCGGCACTACGCACTACGACATGGTCGAGAACGCCCAGTTCGACGAGTACTACCTGCGCGACATCACCGAGAAGCTGTGCCTCATGTTTGTCTCCCAGCTCGCCGCCAAGTACGGCGCCGACGCCCTCGCCCAAGCCGGCTTCGTCGACCGCTGGCTGGCCCGCCAGCGCTGGGGCGCCACCGACAAGGAGCGCCAGGACCATTTCGCCCAGTATATGGCGTCACGTGATAACTCCATTGTCGATACCTGTCGACGACTCAAGAAGTCGGCCGCCGGCCGCGCCGCCCTCGAGCGCGCCGGCCTCTTGCGCACGCGCCGGCCGCCGAGCGGACCGCGGAGTCATGAGCGCCGGCGGCAGCAGCTCGTGTTGGAGGGAACGGACTTTTCCGCGCTGGTCGCCGTGGACCTGGCGCCATGGTCGGTGCCGGAGCGCGGCGAGCACGGAAGCAGAGCCAACCAGCGCCGGCACGAGAGAGAGCACGGAAGAGAGCACGAGAGCGCGGGCCAAGCTCTGCCCACCCAGGGTGGACGCGAGACGGGCGCCGAGACGGAGACGGAAAACGTCAGCCAAATCGACAGCCTCGACAGCCTCGACAGCCAGATCGAGAACCAGGAAAACATCGACTGGGCAGCAGCGCCGGTGCAGACGCGCCAGCACGGGCAGAGCACACACGAGGAGCAGCGGATCCGCCGGCAGCACCGCGAGGCGATGGTGCTCAACGACGGGACGCGGCCGCTGCGGCGCGACGACATTTTCGAGCGCGAGAGCGCGTGAGCCCGGATTCCGTGCAGCCTGCGCGACGACGTGTCGCGAAGAGGCAGGCGCGGATACGAATAGACAGCATATGAATTAAACGAGCAACAGAATAAAGGTATATTGCCAACACAGTCGTAACAAGTAGAATGCCAGGACGACTCCTCGTGCTGCCCTGTGTCGTCTCTCCATGCAGTCGTCCTGGCCATGGTCCGTAGTTTGCATGATACTCCGGGCGACTCCACGCGATCGGCAAGGCGAGGGAAAAGGAGACAGGATACTCTGTATGGATACTGAGCAAGACGATAGGCGAGTAGTACTGCAAAATTGGGCGAGTACGTGGTCCTTCTCATTCCACCTCATACACGTTTGTAAGATACAAAATGGCAGCCATCCTACTGCAGCAAAATGCTACTGAGAAATCAAATTGCGCTGCTGCTCTTGCGTCCAATTGTGCCGATCTTCAGCCTCGCAAGGGCCTTTTCCACATTCTTTCCGGTCTTGGCGAGCTTGTCCATGCTCTTTGTCGAAGAGACCCTGTCGGGAAAGCAGCCGTGATTACGGAATAGTTCCTGGCATCGAATGGCGGCGATGACTGTGGGAGCTTTTGGCAGGACGCCTGAGGTCCTCAGGTTGCAACGGATGTTCGCTGTCGTTACTTGGAGCTGCCTTGGTTTTAGGAGTGCGGTCCTTTTTAGCAGATCCGGCTTGATGAATGTGATGAAGTAGCAAGTCCGTGCGGTTTCTGGTCACTGTCGTCCTCGTACAGGCCATGAACAAAGTCGTAGTGCCCTCAAAGTCCAATTATCGTCCGAGTCGTCAGGGCCAGCTGCTCCGCTCATGGCTGCGAGGCTGTTCAATGCCCACTAAATCTCGAGCATTTTTCATCTTGAGAGCATCATCCAACGTCTTGGAGGACTAAATGGTGTCTCTGTAGAGTATGGAGAACGGAGTTAGAAACCGAAGAAAACTATTGGCTTGGTTGCTGACGGCAAAGGGGGCGCCGTCTCGACAGCTTTCTGGGATATATATTCCGGTCGGAGAACATGTGAAGTCTGAGAAGCATTTTGAATTCTCTTTACTTTATGGCCACTGACATTCTTGACATGACCGTTGATTGGTCGGCTAAAACTTAACGTCAGTGTCGGCGGGCACATGCCTGATAATGAAATCATCAGCAAAAAATAAACAGGATGTTTTGTTTTAACGCAGTGGCCTTCTGGGACGTTAGTGAGACCGATCTGAGGAGATATGAACGAAGTGTCCTGCCAGAGCTTGGCAGATTGTGCAAACGGAAACTCGTAGCGTACTGAAAGCCTTACATACTAGGCCCGAATCATACCAGGCCACCAGTGGCAGACTTATTGGGTACTTTCCCTTTATCAAGACACGACCTGCTTTGTACTCGTAGACGACAAGGTGTCTTTGACCTGAATACTAGACCGGGACTTCTTGGTGACGTACTTAGGTAGTGTGGTTGCAAGCGTGATAATTTCCAGCACTGGGACCTGAATGGGTCGGCCAGTTAGGTTGAACTGCTACCAGTACTGAAGTTACCAATCGACCAACCACTTCTGCCCCGAAAACAATAGAAATGCCGAACTTCTAGAGCCCTGCCGAGTAAAGCAGACCAACTTCATCGGCCACGCGGCGATGGAGACGAATGCCATCACCAGATGTAGGGGTCAAGATGTTTGCAGAAGGGCTACAGTTTTTTGGTGGTAATGGGCTCATCTTCGGGCGGCTCAGATCTAAGAGTAGACTCGCGTTCTCCAGTCGCTTCATCAACCTTGGCGAGGGCCAAGACATCATGCGGAGAGCCTGAGCCTCGAGGCTGGGCGTAGAATTCGGCGGTTGCTGAGCTGTCGAGAACCATCACCAGAGAAACGTCCTGGATGCATGCAAGGGATCGAAGAACACAGAATCCAGCTGTAAACAAACAGACGCTTCGCACAGCACTCGGAAACAGCCCAATGAGACAGACACTGGCACTTGTCGTATCTTACTTGTATGCACAGCTGGCGCGTCTCATGCGGACGAAGCTTTGCTGCAGACGACGACGCTCTGCAAGTGGCCGACCGCTGACCCGCCGAGACGTGGCGTCATGCAGGCACGGTACTGCTTTAGCATTGCAGAGGCCAGCCTATCTAACGCTATGGGGCCGCGCCGCATGGACCAGGCAGGGTTTCTGGACGGCGCATGCACGGCCGCACTGCGACGCACCATGCGCTCGCCGCCGGCTCTGCGCGCGGCAGGCACGAGTGTTGGTCCTTCTGCTTGGTGCGAGCACGCAGCGTCGCAGACTCGTACAAGTAGATAATCTCGCCGTCCGCTCCTTCCTCGCCGCCGTCCCTCTTCCTCGTTGCCTGCCGTCCGCCGCCTCGCTCCTTCCGACCTGGCTCTTGTCGCTCTGTCGCCCCTGCCTGCACCCCTCGCGCTTGTGCGTCTGTAGCGGTCGCAATTGCCGTGGTTCCTGCAGGTCTCCGCCGGTGCGCGCTTGCCGCATTGGGCTGAGGTGCTGCCGGTCTTGCTGTCCGTCCTTTGCTTCCCGTCTCCTCGTTTCTCCTGTTGCTCATCTGCTTCATTTGCCTCACTGGCCATTTGCTTCATTCTGCCTCGCCTTTTCTGCCTTCTGCCTTCTTCCTTCTGCCTTCTGCTTTCTGCCTTCTGCCCTTCTGCTTGTCGACTCGTCTGCTCGCTCCCGCCAGCTCTATCGCTCGCTTGCGGCCTCGTGCCGACCTGTCGCCTCGCCGCCATTGACCCCTCCTATCCACAGCATTTGCTCTGCTTTCCGGCATTCCTCCCATTCGATCCAGAACGCATACGGAGTTCGGAGTGCGGCACTGCACCGGGCACGCTGCCTACGAAATACGTACGGCAGCCGTCGTCGCCCGGCCGCTCTCCGCGTCGACCTGCGGCCCAAGCACACCACACTGCACGGCCACGAAAGCGACGGCCAGCTGAGGGCCAACCGACGGCCAACCGCAAAACAACAGCAAAGGCGCCGGAAGGCATATGCTCGCCTACACGCTTGCTCGTCTCTGCATCTTACAGGCCGCTGTGCGGCACAGCTCGCCGTTTCTACTCCATACACCGTGCTCCCCAGAGTGAGATACAAACTACGAGCACATCTGCGCCGAAGTCCCTGTTTCGCCTCACGGATCGCAAGATTACAAAGTAATACAAGATCGCAATATCCTGGGATTGCGGCCGTTAGCCAACCCCTGACGCCATCCCTTCTGATCGTTGCCGTTGACACGGCACGCTAAGGAGACAAGCCACCCGCTAAGCCGCCTTACCTCTGCGCTATTACTCCGTAATACGGAGTACACCGGCACTAAACCCGTCCATCTGGACGCTGAGCCGCCACCTCCTGGCTGCTCTTTGTTGCCCTGTCCATCCCGCGCCCGTCTCGGCCAATCATTAAGATTAAACCCACTCTTTTTCTCGCCGCGCACTTGTTGACCGCCGCCATGTCTCCCACAACAACAACCACCCTCACTGCCACTTCTGTCGCGCCTGGCCGCCTCAAAACCACCACCTACTCTGCTTTTCCCGCGCCTGAAACAACCACCGCCGCGTCCACCTCGCCCGCCGCCTCCGCCGCCTCGCGCACTCTCCCACGGTCCCTGCGCAAACGCCTTCCGACTTCGCGCGGCGCCTCCGGCATCTCCTCCATCTCGACCCCCAATCTCAGCGCCGTCTTCGCTGCCCAAGGTCGCCCCAGCCAACCCCAAATCCCTGTGCCACCCCTGCTTGTTGCGCCTCCACCGCCGTTACTTGTCCGCAAGGCTTCGCTCGCCGCGTTGACTTCGTCCTCGCTGGCCACCATCCCCGATGACACCGAGTCTTACGCTCTTACAACTCTGAACGAGACGGTCAATTTCTCTCCTACCGGCATGGCTCCGACTCCCAGCCGCTTCGCCGCCTCGCTAGGCCCGGGCTCGTCTCTCCCCACCGCCGACGACCCCGTGCCTGGCGATGTCGTCGACGTGCCTGGTGGCATGAGCGGCGTTGTCCGCTTTGTCGGCTCTGTTGCCGGCCGGAGAGGCGTCTTTGCCGGTGTTGAGCTCAGCCACGAATTCTCTGCTCGTGGCAAAAACAACGGTGATGTCGACGGGTACGTCTGCGGTCCCCCTCTGTTTATCTGACTGTGTTTCCATGCTGCATGCTGTATTCGCATCGGCGTTTGTCTGTGTTTGCGTGGCCCCTGCTAATTTTGCAGTGTATCCTACTTCACCACCTCCGTCCCGGGCGCCGGCATCTTCCTCCCCGTGTCCAAAGCTATGCGCCGCAGCTCGACATCAGGTTATTCCCCTCTCACGGCACCCCCCAACGGCCTCAAGCTTGGCAACCAGAACTCCACCAACTTCTCGCCGCCTACGCCGTCTCTGCCCAAGTTCAGCCAGTCCGTCAGCGGCGGCGGTCCGCCTCGTGCTTTGAGTCCCCTTGGCAAGCGACCGACCCGGCCATCACTTGCCCGTCCCGAGTCTCCTGTCCGCCGCTTGCAGATGACACCTGCGCCGCCACGGCCATCTATCACACCCGTCCCGAGGCAGTCCGGCGCCCCTGGCCGCTATGGTAGCCCGACCTCCAATAAATTTTCTCAGACCATGCGAGCTCCCTCAACTGGCGGCTATGGCGATCCCAACAAAAGGGGCCTTGCCTTTAAACCGGAGCGGAAAGGCAGTGTCGGCCCGCGCAGCGCTTCCGCCTTTGGCGGTACTTCCATCTCCAGCTTCGACGACGAGCCTATGCCGTCCGGCCCGGCTCGCTCCAGAGTTGGCAGCGGCGTTGAGGGTGGTGATAGCAGCAACACCTCTGGCTCTTCCTTGGACCACAAGGTGCGCCCTCATACCCGCGCTACCAGCCACGGGAAGAACGCAAGCTCGTCTGCCGCCGAGGAAGAAGTTGAGCGCCTCCGCTCGCAACTGCAGGACCGCGAACGCCAGCTCAAGGACCAGGCCAACACGCTCGCCGATATGGAAAGCAGCTTGACCGAATTGCAGACGCTCATCGAAAGCCCAGACGGCCCTATAAACGGCAGCGGCAACCGCCGCGACAGCATTGATGAGAAGGGCACGTCAGAGCTGCGCAGCTTACTGCGCGAGAAGAACGAGAAGATCGCCATGCTGACCGCCGAGTTTGATACGCATCGCGCCGATTTCCGCAGCACGATCGACACCCTGGAAATGGCCAGTACGGAAACGGAACGTGTCTACGAGAAGAAGATCGAGGAGCTCATGCAAGAGATCCACGAACTCGAGAGCCGGACAACCGACGTCGACGCGGTAGCACAGCAGCTGAAGCAGCTGGAAGAACTGGTCCAGGAGCTTGAGGAGGGCCTCGAGGATGCTCGCCGTGGCGAAGCCGAGGCCCGCGGCGAAGTAGAGTTCTTGCGTGGCGAGGTGGAACGCACGCGCACAGAGCTTAGACGGGAACGGGAAAAGCTTTCCAACGGCAACAGCCGTCCGGCAACTACTACGATTGTCGGCGCCTCGGCGTCGATGAACGCCTCGAAGGAGCTGGAGCAGAAGGACGACGAAATCCGCGGCTTGAAGGCAATCATCCACTCCCTCAGCCAGAATGCAGGTGTCGACCCAGCCGAGAAAGAGAACAGGACGACCCCGGGCACTCCTGAACATCGGCGTGGCGAGTCGATCAACGAGCGCATTGTCCGTGACCAACTCGAACGAGAGGTGGCTGAACTGCGCGCTCTTTTGGACCAAAAGTCGACACGCGAAGCCGAGATGGAGCGCGAGCTCGACCAGCTGCGGCCAAACGGCGGTGCGACGAACGGCGCTGGTCCCGGCAACTACCACCCCAACCGGGGCAGCTCCGTGACCATTGGCAGCCGCTCTTCTCTGCGCGACTCACGCGGCACGGTTGTGTTAACCCGTGAATTCCATGACGCGGTCGGTCGCGGCAACCGGTCTCCCGAAGTCGCGCGTAAGTCGCACCACACGCGCGGCCTGACGCTGGAAACCATGCCAGAGAGCGATGCATTCTCGTCTGTGACGGATTCGAGCACGCTGTGGTGCGAGATCTGTGAGACCAACGGCCACGATATTCTCACTTGCACCAACATGTTTGGCCCGCAATCGCAGCAGCAGGCCAGACCCAAGCGGTCTGACTCGGACCTGGCTCGCACTGGCAGAAACGTTGTTCACGCGGCCGGTCTCGGGGCTATGTCGTCGGCGAATGGCCACACGAGCAACGGAGTGAACGGCACCGACGGCTCCGACAGCACCAACGGCATGTCCGTGCCGCAGATGAACCTTGCCCCGCTTGCGCCCGTGCGGACCGCAGGACCGGTTACGCTGCCGGTTGACGTCAAGATCCTGCCTAATCCCATGGAGTCGGGCCCGGTTGCCGGCAAGGAGAGCGGCGTGGTGGACGACGACAAGTGGTGTGCGCTGTGCGAGCGCGACGGCCACGACAGTGTGGACTGCCCCTTTGAGGATGCTTTTTAAAGCCTCACTAAGCATGCACGCAACCTACTATATTGTAATCTCTCCACCTTTCGTGATGACTGTTAACGAGGGAAGGCAGCAGATGCCCGTACGATGGTACAGACAGAGCTGAGGGCACCACCGAACGGGCATGACGGCTTTGTCCATAGGGTTCTTATTCTACTGGCTACTGGATTTGGCTTTGCTTGATTTACCCCATCTCCAATTATACTATTTTATTTGTAGCAAAGTTCCGGCTCATTCCAGGGCGCTCACAGCGTTGTGGCATATCTGCCAGATTCCATTCCATTACTGTTTGATACTTTTGTCGGTTTTCTTGCTCTAGCATTCTCAATGATACCACTCCAACTTGTACTTCGTCTCCGGTTCGACAGATACAAAGCTTGCGCCCTGTACATAGATTAGCTCCAGCGGTTTGTAAACGGTAGTCCCAAGCGCCGTGAGTCAGGCGGCTTATTAGACATCCCTATGTCGTACTCGTAGACACACAGTGCGTAGGGAGTACTTGAACGCACGGCCTTACGTGGACCAATTGTCTTGTAGCCCCGCTTTCCTATTCTAGCCCACCTCAGTCGTACTTTGTAAAAGCGCTGCCTCCACGATCACACAAATTGCGCCCAACACCACTGCTGCCCACCATGCCTGCTCCATCCGAGCTTGTCATCGCCACCAAGGCCGTCGAGCGCCTCGTAAAGGAGGAGTCGTACTACCACGCCGAGCTCGCCAAGCAGCAGGAGCGCGTGCGGAAGCTGGCAGCCGAGATCGAGACGTCCAACCCAGCCGATCTCGATCCGAACGCCGAGTATGTGCTGAGACAGGAGGTAGGTTATTGCCTCTCGCTTCCCAGACGGCTTGTTCTGTTCTAATGACCAGTCCCGCGCCGTCGACGAGACCAAGGCCATCTTCGCCCCCCTCAAGGAGCGCACGGTAGCCGCTGTCGCCACGCTCGAGGAGCAGATCGCGCTGCGCGAGAGCGACAGCAAGCCGGCCGACGACGAGCTCGACAAGGCGCGTGCCGTCCTGCGTACGGGCCAGACGACCGTGTCGAAAGAGTGATGGGGCCCGAGTGGGAGACCGCGGGAGCGGAGGAGAGACCACAGAAAAGCCTACGAAAGCTGGCACGACGTCGCTGAGATCAACACTGCCTGTCATTTTATCACCGAAACCGCCAGACCAGTAAAATCTATCCATGTCCGCTAAAACGCCATGCTGGGGAGGCCATGGGAGAACTGGCACACAATACCCCTTTGTATCTTACATTGCACCGTTTGTGTGCTGTAGCAATAGCGCCACCAATAGCACCAGAGATTGAGAAACAGACTTTGCACTCGCAGCCGCCGAATAGATCGATGAGAGTGCCCGTAGAAGCCGAGGGCCAGAAACAAGTATTTTCCCGGCCACCTCTGCTCATGTTGTGTCCATCGTGTCGCCGCTGGCATCGGCCGGCGTGGCGGCCTCCGACATGGTGATGACCGGCGTATCTGCTGCGGCCGCAGGCGCCGGCGTGCCGCCGTTTTCGCTGGTTTCGCCGGCCTCGCCGACCTCGACCATGTCGACGTCGTCGGCCGAGCCGGCCTGCAGCGGCGTCGCCTCACGGCTCGGGGCGCGGCTGTCGCGGCGGCTGCCGTCGCGCGAGGAGAAGCTGCCGCCGGCCGCCGCGTCAGGGCGCAGGCCGCCGTTGCTGTCGTCGAGTGCGTCGCCCTTGGCGGGCGTGTCGGCGGTAGCGGCGGTGGCGGCAGCAGTAGCAGTGCTACCAGCAGCAGCACCGGCCCCGGCAGCAGTTGTAGTCCCGGCAGCACTCCCCGCGACTCCGGCTCCGGCTCCGGTTCCGGCTCCGGCTCCGGCTCCGGCGGCTGGCGCCTCCTCGTCCATGCCCTCGCGGCGCTCCACCTCCTCCTTCTCGTCGCGGATGAGGCGGCGCAGCCGCATGCTCTCGTCCATGATGCGGGCGAACTGGGCGCGGCGCTCGCGCCAGGTCTGCGCGTCGGCGGCGCCGTCGGCCTGCAGCTGGCGGCACTCGTCCTCGAGCTTGCGGATCGACGCGAGCTGGTCCGGCCGCGGCCGCAGCGTGCGCGCGCTCGTGATGCGGTCGGCCATCTCGTCGAAGCGCCGGCGCTGCGCCAGCGTCGCGCGCGCCTGCTCCAACTGGCCGCGCAGCACCGCCATGTTGTCGCGCACGCCCTGGCACGTCGCCACGATGCTGCCGTGGTCCGCCGCGTACCGCGTCCGCTCGCGCGCGTTGGCCGTGTGCAGAAACTGCAGCCGCGCCACGCTCGCCTCCAGCGCCGCAAAGTCGAGCGTCACGTCCTCGCGCAGCTGCGCCATCGCCTCCGCCACCGCCGCGTCGCCCGCCGCCGTCGTGGCCGCGCTCGTGGCCGCGCTCGCTGCGTCGTCGCCCGCCTTCGCCTCCGGCGGCAGCGTCTGCTCCTGGCGCACGCTGAGCGCAACCACGTCGTGCAGCGTCGCCAGCCGCTTCGTGATCCGCTTGAACGGCTTCTCCTCCACGTTGAGCAGCCGCGTCTTGTAGAGCTCCTCCTCCTCCCGCACGTCGAGCAGCTGGTACGTCGCCATCGTTGCTTTTCTGCGCGCGGTGTGTCCGCCGCGTTCCGGCTGTGAGCACTGTCGGGTCCGGGGTCGGCAATACGGGTCGCTGCTCTGCCGTCGTGGAAAAGAGGCAGGCGACGTCGTGGCGATGGCGCAGACAGAATAATGGAGCAGGTCACGAGACGGAGCACGTGCATGGCCATTCTAAGTGGTTCTGCTTAGTCACTCATCTATCCACCGACAACCCACCTCTTGCCCGTCGTCCTTTCTTTTGCTCGTTTCTCTCCATCAGTAGCCTCCTCCCTGAAGAATTGTTAGAGGGTTTCATGAGCTTCTCTGCTCTTCCTACGTCCTAATCGTAGCTTGCTATCTTGTTCTGGACAGCTATTTCACAGGTGGGCTTTCCTTGTGAGATTGAGTTTTGCCTTTGACTTCTTTTCTTTTTCTATTTTCTCTGTCCGATCCCTTTTTGTGATAGGCATATTAATCCTCTCACTACCTACTACGCTCTTGTTTTGCTTTATTCTTAAAAAACTTGCACCAACGCACATCTGTAGCTCTGTTACCACCTTAACCAGATGTTCATCGGCCGTCAGTTTCTCTTCCGCAACAGCGCCGTCAGCAGCACCGCCGGTCCCCCGGATCTCGTCTTCGGGCTTCCCCGACCACCCTCCGGCTGCCTTAGGCTATTCGGGTTCTTTGGGCTCTTTAGATTCTTAAATGTAAAATTCTTATGTACGAAGCTGGATATAGCTGAGGTGATGTTCAAATATAACGTGGTATTCAAGTCCATCAACTTGACTATGCAGTGAATATGTACCTGAAGAGGGAAAAGAATGGAAGCGAGGTATGTCGTCTATGTGCTTAAGCTGATCGATGACATGATAAAGATCGTACAATAACTTTTCAAAGCAGCAGACCGCTGGGCGCCAAGAGAGTAATGTTGAAGAAGAGAACCGCGAAGAGTCTTACTAGTTCGGCGTCGTCGAGCATCTTGACAATAAGCAGGGAGGTGTTAGCAAGGACAAGCTGCATTGTGAAGAATTACAGCCTTACTGTGACATAGATCAATTAGAATGTGATAAAATAATTTTAGGATTGTTTCTTGAATTCTATAATTAGTGTGCGAGGCAATCAATTAGAAATTATTCTTAGACTGTCCATGGATTCTGCATTTTGATGTGCAAGGCAATCTAAATGGGAAAATGATTGGTGCAGGCAGGGATTCTTGTTCAATGAAAGCAGCAACATGATAGCAAAGCACTATTCCAGTGAACCTGTGCTGTACTCTATTATGTAAATTGTAAGAAACTTTGTACTATTTTCTACCAGCACAGAAAGATGAGGAGTTCAAGCACCAGGATACAGCGGATTACACGAATAAGAGATGTCACGTGGTGCAACAAACCGGGACTCCTGGGCTGTCGGACATCGCGTGATTGGTACGAGCTGCCAAGAGCCCATGGCTAGCTACCAGTATGTGGTATAAAGAGAAGTGTTCACTTGACATATATCGATATCGATCTTGTGTCTTTTTCGCTTTCAGGGTGTCTGGAACTCGCCGTTCCAAAGCTTGACAGAGCTGGTGACAGTGCGGTTGCCCGGTGCAAATAACCACACGCACTGTCACTGGCTAGTCATTACTCCGTACTCACGACGACCTAGATTCTGGGGCTGTGCACTGTGACAGGCTTTTGTGCGACACCCATCTTCTTTGTGGGCGATACAAGAAACTACATAAAGCGGCAGCGTGCCGCGCAGGCGACGCCAGGCACGGAGTCGACTGATTTACCGCCCAATATACGGAAGACTACTACATCGCACTCTACTTCTGCAACGTTCATCCATCGAAGACAACCAGACCCAATCGAAGATCGAGACCGACGCCGACCGACAACTCAGACACGCCGAACGAACAGCCAGAGCGATGGCCGCCCTCCCGATCGCGCCGAAGCAGGTTGGCCCGCGGTCGCTGCAGCGGATGTGTCTGGCGGTGGTGATGCGGAACATCAGCTCGGTGACGGACGTGGGCGAGCTGCCGTTTGAGACGGTGAAGCCGATCCTGAAGCAGATCAGCGACCCGGCGCAGCTGCACGAGCTGGAGGTGAACTGCGCGCAGCTGCGGGCGGAGCCGGAGCAGATGGGGGCGATCTGGACGCGGCTGCTGCAGAAGCGGTTCCCCAAGTGGGACGAGAAGGGCTACGCGATCGACGACGCGATGCCGTGGTTCGAGGTGTACAACGTGGTCAAGGAGGCGGTGGACCGGGACAACGCGGCGGCGACGGCGATGCTGCAGGAGAAGCTGGCGGGGATGAGCAGCGCGCGCAGCGGCAACTCGACGCAGATTGTGAACAGCCGCGCGCTGCTGAGCAAGCTGCCGGGCAGCACGGCGAAGCGGCGCGGCGTCGGCGCGGGCCCGTCGTTTACCTTTGGCGGCGGCACGCGCACCAAGATGACGACGGGCCAGAGCGTGCTGCGACGGGCGCGGCGCGAGGCCCGCGAGATCAGCAAGGTGTCGGCGCTCAGCACGCCGACGGGCGCGCTGCGCGTGGCCCAGGGCCAGATCCGCCGCGCGCCCGAGGCCATGGTCAACGACTACCGCGTGGCCCACAACCCGCCGGTGCTGATCCGGCCGCCCAAGAAGCGCTCCGTGGTGGAGGCGGGCGGGCTCGTCGTGGACCCGGCGGCGGGCTACTCGGAGCACGAGGAGCGGCTGCTGCGGCTCAAGAAGGGCGCCGTGTCGGAGCCGAAGCTGGCGTCGGTCGTCCGTCCCATTGTCGCGGCCGGCGCGAGCGCGCGTCCGCGGGCGTCCAAACGGCCGCAGCACGGCGGTCGCAGCGACGACGACGATGACGACGACGACGACGACCTGTTTGGCGACGAGCCCAAGAAGAAGCCGCGCTTGACGGTGGACGACCTCGAGGATTCGGGCGGCCGCCGCGGCGCGCTGGCATCGCGGCCCCGACTTGCCGTGGCATCCAAAGCGGCGAGCGCGCGACCGAGTGCTGTTCCGCAGCCTGCGCAGCCAAGAAGGGCAGCTGTGGCGGACAAGGACAGATGGGCCCGGGAGCGGTCGCCGGCGGCCAGCGCGCCGCCGACGCCGGTGCGGAAGAAGGGTGTGGACATATTCATGCGGCCCAAGAGACGATGAGCGCCTTTGGACTGCTGGCAGTTTCGGCTGTGCATTTCTTTGCCTTTTGTTTTGCCTTTTGCCTTTCTCGGCTTGGACTTTGCTGTGCCTTTTCTCTTGGCGTTACGGATAAACAGCGGGACAATGTACGGAGTAATGGCATATGCGGATTCATGGACAGAAAGTCCATTCAGTAGCTGCGTGGCGATCTATGAGTTGGTGTCCACAGCCAACATCTCTTTATTTCGATTCCATCTCGAGCAAGGCGTGAGCTGCTGTGAGCTGTTTACGCGTGCCGCACAACAGTAGTACCGCCCATGGGCTCCTTTGCATCGAGATCCATGTGGCATATGCACAGGCGGCCAACGCGAACGAAGAGTGTCAACAAATCAACGAGAAGCAGCAGGACGCCGCCGGGTATTGTGTATTGCTGTGTTTGGTCTGCCGTGGCCATGTCGGCAGGCCGAGGCGCTGTGCGTCGCCGAGATCAGCAGCCGCCACGCAGGGCCAGGACCAGATGCAGGGTGGCGCCGCCCTCGAGGCCGTAGTCGGCGGCGGTCTTGTCGTCGACCCTGGGCGGTCAGCAACGATCCTGCAATGCAAGGCACGCAATGAGCGGTCCCCGAGACACCTACATCTGCTTGCCGCCGTAGATCAGGCGCTGCTGCACGGGCGGGATGCCCTCCTTCTCCTCGACCTTTTCCTTGATCTGGGAGACCTGCATGGTCAGTTTGGTTCTGTGCCGGCGCTCCGTCCTCATCTCCTGTCCGCGGGCTTCGTTTCATGGCGCCCTCACCTTGTAGTCGCTGTCAATGTCCAGCTCGATCTCCTTGCCGGTCAGCGTGCGGACCCTGAGTAAACGTTAGCAGAGCTCGACAGAGGGAATGGGTGAAGCCGGAAGTGAAGCCGCGAGCTGTCGATCGCGACGATCAATGGCGAAAAGCAGCGCAGGAAGCGACGGACTTGATCAACATGGCGGTGTCGTGCTTGTGAGCAGGGCAGTGGAGCGGGTGCGGCAGCTGTCGTTGTCTGGCGTGGTGTCGCCGCGATGTAGGTCTCGAGTTCTGCGGTGATGCTCTGCAGGCGATTTGCAGAATCGTACTGAGTAAATAAGAGGTCGGCCGAGACATATAGCTGACAGCTATGGCTAAGGAGGGGTTTGTTGGCGGAGTGGGGTCCGTGCCACGGCTGCGATCCAGGGCTAGGCAGCGGCAGGCTGCAGGCCCCACTTCTCCGTAGTCATCAACTGTGCGGAGGCAAATGACAAAAATTGGGAATAAGTCATCAATCCGTAAGAGAAAATAGAGACGGCAGACGGCAGTGCCTGACTCCTGTCTCACTGCGCCCGGACAGCGGCATTGGCGTATTTTGCTTTATTCAGCGCATCTCTGCTCTCTCTCTCTTATTTCTTTCTTGCCTCTCTTTCCTCTCTTTCCTCTTTCCTCTCTTTCCTCTTTCTTTCCTTCTTTTTTTCTACAATTTATTCGACTTCTGACTCCCGTCTTCAAGTTCCCGGCTGTCCGTCCGCGGTGAGGACGACTATGGCGGAAGCCGAAGCTGGGTCGGCATCGGCAGGGCCGGCTGGTGCTGTGGACAGCGCCGAGAGTGGCCGAGGACGAAACAGAACTCGAGGAGGCCAGCGCGGACGCGGACGGCACGACCGGGGCCGGGGCCGGGATGCTGCCGGACAGCCGTCCGACCGACCAGCAGTGGTAGCGTCCCATGCAGCGCCGGAACCCAAAGATGGCCCGCCCACAGCACAGCGCGGCGGTGCGGGTGTCCGCGGTCGACGGGGCGGCCGGGGTCGGGGCGGACTGGCGGCCAGCCAGGCGGCGTCGGTGGTGCCGGTCCGGGCATTTGGCGGCCGGTTGACGGGGACACGGCCGGCCGCAGCGGCGACGCCATCCGGTCTCAGCGGCAGTGCGGCGGAGTTCGTGCCGGGCCAGCCGGTGGCAGCGCCGGGGCCGTCGACGGCAGCGGACCTGGGCACGCGCATCCAGGAGGACATTGACAACGGCCACTACGACTGCTGCGTGTGTCTGAACGCCGTGACGCGGACGTCGCGCATGTGGACGTGTCCGATCTGCTGGCGGGTGACGCACTACGCGTGCGTGGCCAGATGGCTGAAGCAGAAGCGGCAGGACCTGGACGAGCGGGCGGCGGGCGGCGGCGGCGGCGGCGACGACGACGCCCTGCGCTGCCCGGCGTGCAATCTGGCGCTGCCGGCCGAGGCGACGCGCGAGCGCAACTGCTGGTGCGGCAAGCAGCGGGCACACGCGGCGGCGCCGGCGGTGCTGGCGCCGCACTCGTGTGGCCGGCTGTGCGGCCGGACGCGGGCGGCCGACGGCGGCACCGGCGCCGGGTGCTCGCATCCGTGCCGCGCCGTGTGCCACGCGGGGCCGTGTCCGCCGTGCCGCGAGATGGGCGCTGCGCAGTACTGCTTCTGCGGCAAGCACGCGACGCAGGCGCTGTGCTGCGAGACCGACTACGGCCGGACCTGGCAGTGCGACGACGTGTGCGACGCCCGGCTGCCGTGCGGCCGCCACCGCTGTGCGCGGCCGTGCCACGCGGACGCCTGCGGCGACTGCGTCGTGCCCGTGGCGTCGCGCTGCTACTGCGGCAAGGAGACGACGACGCTGGCGTGCCGGGCACGCGGCGTGGAGCAAGAATCGCGCCGGGCTCCCGAGCCGGAGCCAGAAACGAAACCAGAAGCGACCACAGACCGCCGAGACGTCACCTTCATCGGCTCGTTCGCCTGCGCGGCCGTCTGTGGCCGGCTGTTCGACTGCGGCGTCCACGCGTGCGCCCGGCCGTGCCACGTCCAGGACGCCGCGCCGACGCACTGCCCGCGCGCGCCGGACGCCGTGACGCACTGTCCGTGCGGCCAGACGGCGCTGGCCGCGCTGGCTGCGGCGCCGCGCACGGCCTGCACGGACGCCGTGCCGACGTGCGGCAAGCCGTGCGGCCGCGTGCGCGCTGGCTGCGGCCACGCCTGCGCGGCGCCGTGCCACGCCGGCCCGTGTGCGCCGTGCGCCGCGGAGGTCGAGCGGACGTGTCGGTGCGGCCGCACGACAACGCGGGCCGTCTGCGGCGATGGCGAGGCCGCCGAGGTCGCATGCGACGTGCCCTGCCGCGCGCTGCTCAGCTGCGGCCAGCACAAGTGCCGGCGCGTCTGCTGTCCGGGCCGGCCGGCCGCGGCCGTCCGGCTCGCGGCCCGGGGCCGGGCCGGGCTGCGTCTGGGCGCCGGCGCCGCGCCCGACTACGAGGCCGAGCACGTCTGCCTGCAGCGCTGCGGGCGGCCGCTGCGGTGCGGCCGCCACGCCTGTCCCGGCCTCTGCCACCGCGGCGCCTGCCTCTCGTGCACCGACTACGTCACCGATGCGCTGCAGTGCGCCTGCGGCCGCACCGTCCTCCACCCGCCGCTGCCCTGCGGCACGGTGCTGCCGCCCTGTCCGCACGACTGTCCGCGCCCGCTGCCGTGCGGCCACGCGTCCGTCGCGCACCGCTGCCACGGCCCCGGCCAGTCGTGTCCGCGCTGTCCGCAGCTCGTCGCCAAGGTCTGTCTGTGCGGCAAGTACACGCTGCCGCGTGTGGCCTGCGGCACGGGCGATCTCCAGTGCGACCAGGTCTGCGGTTTGCCACTGCAATGCGGGTATGTTGAGATGTGATTCGTTTTGCTAATTCTTCGTCTGATTTCCATTATTTCTTTGATTCTTGATTTCTTTGATTTTCGATTTCTTTGATTCTATTGTTCTTTGATTGTTGTTCTTTGATTTCTTTCTCCTCCCTCCCTCGCTAACCAAGCAGCGTCCACACCTGCACAAAACCGTGCCACCGTCCCGGCGAGTGCGAGGACGCCGCGGCGCCGTGTGCGCAGCCGTGCGGCCGGCCGAAGCCGACGTGCGGCCACGCCTGCTCGCAGCCGTGCCACGGCGCCACGTCGCCCTGCCCCGAGGACGACCCCTGCCCGGCGCGCGCCGTCGCCACGTGCACCTGCCAGCGCCGCAAGCAGGACGTGCGCTGCCTCGTCAGCGCCGCCACCCCCGCGCCGACGCACTCGCTGGCGCCCGTCTGCGACGACGAGTGCCGCCGCCTGCAGCGCGCCGCCGCCCTCCAGAGCGCGCTGCGCGTCGACGACGACCACGAGGACGACCACGTGCCCTACGCGCCCGAGACCCTGGCCATCTTCCGCGCCCACCGCGTCTGGGCCGCCGCCGAGGAGGCCCGCGTGCGCCTCTTCGCCGCCGACCCCGACGAGCGCTGCCTGCGCTTCGCCCCCATGCCCGCCGCGCGCCGCGTCTTTCTGCACCTGCTCGCCGCCGACTACGGGCTCGACAGCCAGAGCCAGGACCCCGAGCCGCACCGCCACGTCGTGCTCTCCAAGACGCCGCGCTTCGTCGCCGCGCCCACCAAGACCCTCGCCCAGTGCGACGCCATCCAGCAGCGCCTCCACGAGCGCGCCCGCCTCCAGGCCGCCGAAGACGCTTCTCTGCGTGCCGCTGCCCGCGCTGCTGCCGCCGCCGCCGCCGCCGCACCGCCGCCACGGCCGTTCAACGCCCTCTTGCTGCCCGCCCGCCTTGCCGGCCACCGCGACGCCCTCGCGCCCGACGTCCTCGCCGATCTGCTGCCCGTGCTCGAGCAGGCCGGCGCTGTCAGCCTCCCCGTCCGCCACGCCCGCTTTGTCTCGTCGCCGCTGGCCTCGGGCGAGCTTGTCATCAAGGCCGTCGCCCCCGCAGCCGCCCCTGCTGCCGTGGAGCAGCTCCTGCGCGCCCTGCTGCCGTACATTGAGGGCCTGATGTCGGGCGGTGTCCCCAACACCCACACCGACACCGACACGAACACGGACGCCGCCGATGCTGGCGCTGGCGCCCCCATCCGGCTTGTCTGCGTCGACGCCAATATGCTCGTCGTGCGCCGCGACGGCGACGACGACGATGCCAGCAGCACGGCGGCCGACGGTGTCAGCCAGTGGAATGTCGTTGCCGGCAAGGCGCTCCGGCGCGCGCCCGCAGCGCAGGATGGCGACGCCCGTGCGTCGGCGGCCGGCGGGCGTGGAGCTGCGCGACGCGGCCTGCTCACGCTTCGCAAGACGGCTTCGACGGCTGTCTCGGCGGCGGAGCGCCAGAGACGCATGGCGATTCTGGCGCAGGAACCGGTCGAGGACGAGAGCGACGAGGAGACGAGCGCTGACCGCGAACCCAGCGAGCGCAAAGACGGGACAGACGCCGGGGAGCGAAAAGACGATTCCTCGGAAGAGACGGCCTCCTCTGAGTGGAGTGTCGTTCCCGACGCCGTCGGTTCTGGATACCCAGAGCCAGACACTCCGATGACCACCGAAGAGGCCGTAAATTAAAGAGAAAAAATACTTTGAACAAAATAAGGCTTATTATAAGTAATACAGTATACTATACTTCTATAAGAAAATGTTCTCATATTCTTATTCAAATATAGTAACTTAAAATGCGTCGGTTGAATATTTACTTATTTGATACTTGCACGAAGCGATAGACTTCATTTTGGTGCCTGGTCATTTGGTGTTCAGTGCCATACGGAGTACAATAATGAAGGCGCTTTTAGTGGAGCTATTAATAGCGGATAGCCGTAGCACTTCGGATTAATGTTTGGCCGCACCGTCTGGGCTACGCTAGCGTCAAAACGGCAGCTTCACAGCCGCGCTACCACTTTTGCGCTTCAGCCGCGACATCACGACCGACGACGGCGACGCACTCAGACACCAGACACCGCCGCGACGACTCTGCCACGACCGTGCAGCCGACGCCGACGCCAGCGCCATTGACGCGACGACCAGGATTGCAGGCCGTCTCGACGCGGCGTCCGCCGTCTTCTCGGCCTTGTTGCTCTGCTTTTGCTTTGGCTTTGGCTTCAGCTTTTGCTTCTATTGACTTCGACTGCCTCTCGACGACGTCGACCTCGCAGCCCGGCTTCGATTGCCGCTCTCCCGCCCACGACCATGGCCCGGCCGCCGTCCAAGATTGTCTTCGTCGGCAACATCCCCTACGGTACGGCCGCGCCGCGTGCCCGCTGCCCATGCCTTTGCTAACGAGAACGCGGGTTAGGCCTCTCCGAGGAGCAGATCACCGACATCTTCAGCAGCGCCGGCCGCGTCGTCAGCTTCCGCCTCGTCTACGACCGCGAGAACGGCAAGCCCAAGGGCTTTGGCTTTGCCGAGTACCCAGACTCTGGTGGGTTGTGCGAGGCTATTCTGTTTCTGTTCTGTTTCTGTAGACCTTTTCTGTCCATGTTGAGATCTTCATGTTTCGTGCTTTATTCGTTGAGACTCTATTCGTTCTGCGATTCTTCTGTAGTCCTGCCCCGCTGTTCTGGCTGACCGCGCAGACTCCGCCGCCTCGGCCGTCCGCAATCTCAACGACTTTGAGGTCATGGGCCGCAAGCTGCGCGTCGACTTTTCCAACGAGGGGGGCGACGAAGGCCTCGCCGGCATCCCCAGCCTCGCCGGCGGCCCGGGCGACGCCCTCGGCCCCAACACCGTCGGCGCGCCGTCCGGCCTCTCCGCTTCCGCCTCCGCCGCCTCGTCGCTGCCGCCGCTGCCGCCCGGCCGCGAGATCCCGCCCGGCGCCAGTGCCACCGACGAGATCTCCCGCGTCCTGCGCACGCTGCCGCCGACGCAGCTGCTCGACATCCTCGCCCAGATGAAGACCTTGGCCGCCAACGACCCGGCCCGCGCCATCGAGCTGCTGGCCCAGGCGCCCCAGCTCGCCTACGCCGTCTTCCAGGCCCTGCTGCTCATGGACCTCGTCTCGCCTGACGCTATCCACTCCGTCGTCGACAGCAGCTCGGCCGCCGGCCTCGGCGCCCTCGCCGGCATGTCCGGCATGCCCGGTATGGCCGGCATGGTCGGCTTGCCCATCGGTGCGCCGCAGCCTGCGTCCGCCCAGGCCGGCGCGTTCCCGTACGGCGCCTACGTGCCCGAGGCTGTCCCGGCTCCGGCCGCGCCGCAACCCCCGGCCGCGCCGCAGCAGGACGACCTCATCAAGCAGGTGCTGGAGCTGCCGCAGGCCGTCATCGACCAGCTGCCCGAGAACGAGCGCAAGCAGCTCATGGCGCTGCGCATGCAGTATGGCGTCGGCGTGCGGTAGACATAGCCCGAGGCCACTGTCGGCTCGTGGATCATTGTCTTTTCTCTTTTCAATCTATCGGCGTTTATGTACAATAGGACAGGCACGAGGATATATCCGGGAATCAAAAGAAGCGAACATGCTGCCTTGTCTTGACACGGCCGAGCCCCAAACTGCTTCCTATGTCGCTGCCACGGAGTCGGCTCCCTTCTATGGTAAATCAAAATCGTGCGCCTGTGCAGAACAACTGTAAGCCAAAGTAGGAACAAAGGAAAGAATGGAGAGCGAAAGCCGCCACAGCGAGAAAAACGACAGCCAAGACTGGTATGTGACTGCTGCGTGCAGATATACAGATATATGCTGGCAAGATCAACGCCCCGGAGCGAGTGCAGCCGAAAAAGGGTCAGATATGCCAATCAGGTCGAGCAAAAAGCAGAAAAGCAGCAAAGCAGCAAAGCAGCAGCTGCGGCGCCTACACAATCTTGTAGACGCGCTTCGCAATCAGGTAGCAGGCCGCGCCAAAGATCAGGAGGCCCGCCGTGATCGCAAGAAACCACGCCAGCTCGCCCTCGTGGTCCTGGCCCGGCACCCATACGTTCATGCCCCAGAGACCGGTGATGATGTTCATCGGCAGCACAATCGTGCCCAGCACCGTGAGCTTGCCCAGCACGTCGGCCGTCTGCTCCTGGCGCTCGTTCATGCGGATGTTGATCTGCGCCAGGTAGTTGCCGTGCGAGCGCGCCAGGATCTTCTCGTAGTGGCTGAGGTTCGACGTCATCGTCACAATGTGGTCCTGGATGTCGCCCAGGTACAGCCCGATCTCCGACCGCGGCGCCACCTCCCAGTGCTCGTTGCACCGCTTCGCAAACCCCCGGATCACGTCGGCCTTGTTGCCCAGCAGCCGGTACAGCCCCATCACCCGCTTCCGACACGCGCCCACGCGCCGCAGCATGTTGGTGTCCGCAGCCGCAGTCTGTGCCGCCGTCGGCCCGTCCCGGCTCTCCCGCTCCCGGCCTCCGTCCTTCTTCTCCGGCGCCACCGGCAGCAGTCGCGGCGAAGACCCTCTCGCGTCCCCCCCCGGCTCATCCGACTGGTGCATCTGCAGAATCGCATCGTCAATGTCGTCCACCTCGTCCTCAATGTTCTGGATCAGCGGCACAAACACATCCGTGATGTCGTCAATGATCGCATACGACACCCAGTCCGACGACAGCAGCATGTAGTCGCGCAGTTGCCGGATGCGCCGCCGCACATTGGCTGGATGGGGCGTCATGGAGAAGTGGAAGCTCAGCACGCCTTCCCGGAACACCACCACATACATGTTGACGGGGTCCAGAAACGTCTCGCTGTTGGGGTCCTGGTCAAACGACCGGTAGCTGACAAAGTAGTAGTGCTGGAACAGCTCCACCTTCTCGCGCGGCTCCTGCATGATGATATCCTCCGCTGTCAGCGGGTGGATGCCAAAGGCCTTGGACAGCACGCGCATCTCCGCTTCCGTCGGGCTCAGAATGTCCAGCCACCACACTGGGCGCTCGCCATAGCGCGGAGGTCGCTCTAGCCGGGGAGTACTCGACTGCGGTGGTGGCACAGTGGGTGCTGCTGCCGACGCGGACGGCTGGCCACGCACCGGAGTCGCCAGTGTTGACGTTGTGGCCGTGGACCCTGCTGCCGCCGATGCAGCAGCCGTGGCCGTGGCTGACGCAGCGGCAGCGGCGGCCGTGGCGGACTCTTCGGCGGCGACGGCAGTGGCCTCGGCTGTCGCTAGCACGGTACGGAGCTGGTCTTGCTGCCGTTTCGGAGGCGTGTCCGATGCTGTCAGCGCCGGCGATCGGGAGCCGGCAGAAGGTGAGGCAGAGCCAATGCCCGCAAAGGGGGATTTCGCGCTGGGCGGCGAGCGCACCCGCTTCAGGTCGGTCTTGGCGTCGGTCTTGGCGTCGGTCTTGGCTCCCGGGCCCTTCTCTGGACTGGCACTGCTGCGCGAGCGCCACCCGGGCGCCATAGCGCTGAAGCTGTCGCGATGTGGCCCGCTCGCCACGCCCATGGCCTGATTTAGGTTCAGGTGCAGGTCCGGCTCCGGCTCCATGTCCAGATCGTCGCCAATGACACCGTCCTGTTCGGACTCGGAGTCGGAATCAGACAGCAGCGGTGGGTCCGGGATGAAGAGCTCACGAAAGCTGCTGCCGGGCTGGACGAGCTCGGAAATGTTCTGGCTGTGGATGGTGCTCTGGAACTCCTCGTTGAAGTAGGTGAAGCGGTAGGGCGCGTCCTCCTCGGCGCGGTGCCAGCCCTTGTGGATGGGCCGCAGACGGCCGTTGATCAGCTGCGGCTCGGTGATCTTCTTGGCGCGGCGGCCCTCGCTATGGGCGGCCTCGATGTGGCTCCATTCTTCGAGGATGGCGAGATCAGGCCACTTGCGGCGGCGTCGACGATTGGCGCGCGGGCGGTACGGCGAGCGGTCGCGGCTGTCGTGGCCGCGGTGGCCGAGCGGGTCGTCGTGCTCTTCGTCGGCGATCTCGGAGAGCCGCTCCTGCGGGAAGCACACGTCGGCCTCGGCGGCCTCGAAACGCTCGACATCGCGGTCCTTGGGTTTGCTGGTGCTGCTCGAGTCGCCACCGGCAGCCAAGTTCGGGTTGGCGTTGCCGGCCAGGCTGGTGAGCCGCTCAGAGGTGGCGGAGCGGCGAGGCACGGACGATGTACGGGGCGACACGGAACGGCTGCGGCCCTGGCGCTGGCCGCCGCTCAGCTCGTCGCGCAGCATCTCGTCGCCGAAGCTCAGACTGGCGTGGTCGAGGCGGTCGGACGGGCGCAACGCCGGGCTACCGGGCACGGATGGCGGGTAGTTGACATTGTAGCTGTCGGCGGCCATGCCAAAGGTGCCGTGCAGCTTCGGGCGCAGGCTGGAATGGCCGACGCTCGAGCTGCGACGGCTCAAGCGGTGGCTCTCCGTGGCCGTGGCTCCGTAGCTCGTAAAGGCCGAGCTGCGAGCCGTGGCGGTCTCGGACGAGTCCATGCGGCCGCGCGGCTGCGGTATGGACAGCAGAGGCGCGCCCTCGTCCTCCGAGGCATTATTGTCGTCGTCGGCACTGTCAATGGCACCGATGGCGACGCCGGGATTAGACCGCATGCGGTTTGTCGGGCTCTGCTGGGAAAAGGAAAACTTGGCGGACTGGTGTGTCGGTGTGGCGAGCGAGGGCCGGCGGGCGCGGAGAAACGGGGTTTGCTCTCTGGACGGGTCAGTCGGTCGATGCTCTCGGGACAAGCTTGGAGGGCAGACTTCGGGGACAGATTCAAGACAGCGATGAACAAGTTGAGAGGAGCAGAGGAACGCAACGTCACGTAACGCAACGGAAAGACACCACATACCTGTGGTCCAGAATGAACTCGTCGTCCATGTTGAGGCCGCTGCGGCTGCGGCCGGACATGCGGTAGAAGTCTTCGCGGTCAACAGCCGAGGTGGTGTCCTTGAGGGGGTCGTCCTCGACGTTGCCGTCGTCGTCGTCGCCGGCTCGCCGGCCGGGATCGGCGGGGATGGCAAACGACTTGCGCCGCTTCTTCTTTCCGCGGTGGTTCTTGCGCTTGCGGAGGCTGCTGGCGACCTGCTGGCCTTCTCCATTTCCGTGGCCATTGCCATTTCCGCTGCCATTTCTGCTGCCACCCTGAGACTGGCCTCCGCCGCCGGCCGCCAGCTTCGAGGAGGAAGCTGAGCCTGCTGGCAGCGCGGCGTCAAGGGTGCCGAGCCGCGAGGACATGGTGCAGAGCGTCGACGGACGGTCAAGTGGCGTGTGCGTGTGTATGTCGGCTTCTCAGTCGAGATCAATTGGGTTTCTCCGATGCCGACAGTGGCGACACGGAGACGACGGCGTAGTGTTCAAGGGCGAGAGCTGCTCTGCATAGTGGACGGCAGCGTCGGCATCAAGCGAGCCGAGAGCGGAAACATTGGGCGGCGTCGGGCAGCGAGTGTCGGTGTGGTGGTTGATGAAAGAAGAGGAGGTCTCAAAGTGATGCAGTCTCAAATTGACTGGCGATGCAATTGTAGGGCTAGCATTTCTGCAGGGAGGAGCGATGAACGCTGCAGCGTACGAGACATGTGACGTACAGGGCAGCCTAGCGCTCGTGTGATCTGGACCCACCAAAGTACAGCACTCTTCCTCGTACGGCGAGCAGATCAGACTACGGACTCCGTACGAGTCAGTCAGATACTCGTACATGTCGTATTACTGTCTTATTGACGGGCATGTCGTACACGCACGCGACAGCACACCGCGTGGCTATGGAGTATGCGCTGGCCGGTGGAGACGTTCGGCTGGCGGCATGCAGTCGACTCTGATATGTGCCTGTCAAGCTGGATGACTAATGAATCCGGAGTTTACGACGCGGAATAGTCCGTGCGACAACGCCGGTGGTCGTTCAAAGTCCGCAGAGCTCGCCGCATCGGCGATGTGTCGGCGTGTTGTGTGCTTTGTCATCCCCGCACGGAACGGCTCCGCGCGCTTGCCTGTTGTAGTGACAACCCCACGATGCTGCACTGGCTGTGGCTTTGCTCTTTGGCGTGATGCGGCGTGCGGCTGCTCTCCGGCGCCCCTCCCGTTTCATCCGCTCTGCCGAGCCGAGGCGGCATGCCCTTGCTTTCGCTATAAACGCCGTGGTTCCTGCCACGTAGACGCCGTGATTCTCAGATCGCAGTCTGCCGTCCTCTGTCCAGCATCCTTGCCTCCATCCAGCATCCTCGCCTCATCCAGCATCATGAGCTTCCCCAAGACCATCCCGGCCCTCACGGTCAAGGTACGTTGCATCTGTGCTGCCTTTCGTGTCACTCGTAGTCTCGGCTCTCTTGACTCCTCGTCTGTCTCCTCGGTGTCTGTTCGCTTGCTGGCTTCCCGTTTCTCCCGCCCTGACTTCTCTGCCGTCTGGATATCCTCATCTCTGCGTCGACTGACCCCCAGATCCCCATCACGGCGCCCGCCAGCATTGGCAGCACCCAGCACGGCGGCCTCAACCAGGTCTGCTTCGTGACGGACCACCCCGAAGCCACCCTCAAGTCCGAGCCCGGCTACCCCATCGCCGTCGATGCCAAGTTCATCCACGGCAGCGACTTCATCCGCGCCGACCCCGACCGTGCCCACCTGCGCCTCAGCGTCACCAGCGTCCTGCAGCAGGTCGCCGACCCGACTGCCTACATCAGCTTCAGCTACACCGGCGTCATCACCATGACCAGCGCCATTGCCAAGGTCCTCGGCGGCGCCCCCGACGCTGCCACCACCGAGTTTGGCGACGTCTTCACCCACGTCCACTTTGAGACCGGCAGCGCCGAGCTCAAGGCGCTCGAGAGCAAGGTCTTTGTTGGCGCCGGCCGCTTCGTCCTGGCCGCCGGCCAGCCCCCCATCGTCGAGTACAAGATCAGCGAGGTGACGCTGTAAAGTGCTTTGCTCTACGGGCTTCCGCGGCGGAGGAGCGTGAATAGGCAAAGGTGCCAGTGCCTACAAAGTACATAACAAGCCAACGAAATAACGAATTACTCATGCTGTGCCAGCAAGGCAACGCAGAGAACAACTCAGTGCGCATGCAAAGTGACAACTGGTGACGCGTTTTCGTAATGGAAACTGGTACTCTGTACTCTATCTGCAATTCTTGTCTTGTATTGTATACGCCCGTCGTCCAAACAGGGCTTCTCGCGAGACACGCAGTGCCAGAGAGGACCATGACCAAACCGACAGAATAACGGCACTCCTCCGCAACGTACAGCAGTCCTCCGTCCCGCACCTGGCCTTGCTGCCGGTCTCCTTCTCTACGCAAAACAAAACGGATTCCTATATGCGAAAGACCACTTTGGTCAACGAAAACGCCGCAGAATGCTTGGTGTCCACGAGTACACAATGCTCATGCCGTCGGGCCCCCCAGCTGCAGCAGCCGCTCGCCCGCCTGCAGGTTGGCAAACTCGTACGCCTTGGAGCCCTGCGGGAACGTCCCGTTGGCCGCCCACAGGTCGATCAGCGGCTGCATCGGCTCCAGCTCGTGCGGCTTCAGCATGTCCAGCGCCGTCGCCGTCAGCACAAAGTGGCTGAAGCAGCTGTTGAGCTGCTTCTCCAGGTTCAGGTGGTAGAACGGCTCCACAAAGTGCGCCCAGTACAGGTGCGCATACACCCGGAACATCTGCCGGAAGATGGTCTGGCACACGTCCAGGAAGTTCTCGGGGAACCCGCTGCGCTTGCCCATCCAGTCGCGCTCGCCCGGCGTGCCCGCCAGCTGCGCCAGTGCCGTCGTGCTGATGCTCGGGTTCAGCGCGTACGACACGCCCGAGGCTTCCGTGGGGAAGATCTTGGTGTCGTCAATCTTGCCCGAGATCCACCGCTGCATCAGCGTGATGTACTCGTGCGCCGGCAGCTCGACGGGCTCCCGCCGCGCATTGAGCCATGTGAAGGAGTGGTTTCTGCGTCTGTCAGTACGACAGAACGGGAACAGCAGCGAGCAGCAGGCAGCAGGCAGCGGGCAGCAAGCAGCAAGCAGCAAGCAGCAAGCAGCAAGCACAACTTACATTCCGGCCGACATGCGTGGGCACGTTGTCGAGTTACAGATGGACATGCCGTCATCCTCCTTCTCGTGCAGCACTCGTACAAAGTTCCACAGGTTCCTGTAGTGTTCCACGACTGAGGGGTCAGCAAGAGACTAGGACGAGGGAGACTAGGACTAGGGTGAGGAGGAAAACCTACTCTGGTGAGCAATCCACTCGCCCTGCTCAACCGTCTTCGGCCGCGCGCTGAGCGTCATAAAGTTGCCCTTGACAATGTGTTTGGCGTACGCGGCGTTCAGCCACAGCGGGAGCGGCCGCGGCAGGTGGTACGAGCTGAGCACGTCTTCTCCGCTCGAGCCGCTGATCATACCGCCGATGCTGTTGTCATCCATGGCGATGGTGTGTGCAAGCGACGGCGAGTTGGGGAGCAGCGGCAGCTTCGCGGCCAGGCTGCTGGAGGACTGGCTGACCGAGTGGTGCGACACGTCTCCGCCGGTCGAGCTGCTGTGTCCCGATCCGCCGATACTACCAGACGGCGGCGCAGCCGTCGTCGGTGTCTGTGGTTGGCTGGATGTCGACAGCGTTGGGCTCTTGTTGCCGCTGCCGGACTTGGAGGCAGCACCGCGGAAGCGCGCGTTTCTGGTCAGTCAGCGGTGTCCCGTAGCCCGAAGAGGTCCAGAGGAAGGCAGCAGGGCAGCAGGGCAGCAGGTGGACAGGAGAGCGGTGAAGGGGCGACTCGAGGCACAGGGAGGAAGCTGGCAAGAGAATGGCAAGGGGCAATGGGCGGGCGGCACTCGGCGTCTTGCGAAGCCGGGCAGCTTCAATATGATGCAGCAAGCAGAGACAGGCTGAGACAAAGCACAAGACCGAGCAAGCGGAGTGGAAGGAGATACTGTAGACGTGGATCCAGGGAAGACGGGCAGGCCGCCTTTTTGTAGTGCAGCCCCCCGCAAGAGTGCAGCTCACGCACAGTCCGCCGACGTGGTAGCAGCAGCAACGCAGACTTTAGGCGAAACAGGCTCCCCGGTACGCGACCCGGCTGCAGCTCGACAGCAACGCGGCGCCGTCACCGACACCGGCGGCGCCCGCCTGCTTTGGATAGGGGTGGCAGGGGAGAACAGGAGAAGGAGAACGAGGCTAAAGAGAAGGGAGGCTAAAGAGAAGAGAGGGAGAAGAGGAGAAGGAGAATAGCCCAGACAGGAAGCCGAGCCAGACAAGAAGCACGGCAAGAGCGCAAACTTACATTCCCGAAAAGAGGTTCGACATGGCGAGGTCGTGCAGAAGAGGGGGCCGAGAGACGGATCCGGAGGCCAGGGCGAGATCTGGGAGCGCCAACAACCAACAGCCAATGCTGCAGCCAGGCAGCCGGAGGAGGGAGAGCGGCGCAGAGCTCGCGCGCGAAGAGGTCTAGATGGTCGGATGTGGCGCCCGGAGACCGAGAGGCAGGGCCAGAAACACACCGAGGCACGCAGGCGAAACACCGAGTCTATAACAGGCGAAGCAAAAGAGGCGAAACGGCGTCGCGGTCACGAGACCTGGCTGGCCGACGGCGGCGAGGCAGAAGCGCAGCGTCGATGCAGGAGCGGTACGAGCGGGACGGCGGGCACCGGGGGTGCAGACTGGCGGCACAGACAGGTGGCAGGCGAGCAGAACCGGTGGGCGTGGTGGTCGGCCAGGAGGCGTATGTGTTGGGTGAACGGTGTACAGAGCAAAACGGCGGGCGACTGAGATCGGCGCTTTTCAGACGAGGCAGCAGAAACTCAGGGGCAGACAGCGAGGGGTGGGTGCGGCGGTGGGCGCGCCGCCCAATTGTGGGGACCGCGTGGCGCAGGCGCACCGCCACACGAGCTCTGCATTGCTGTCGATTTTCTCGAGCTCCCGGCCATCACACGGCCATCCGCTCACAAGGGGCCGACACTCGCAGCACGAACCTGACGCCCGGCACCGGCTCGGCAGGAACATCGATTCAGTGATCCGACAGCGGTCGGCCTGTTCTCTGCACGCCCGCCTGTCTGCGGCCTCGCCTCTCCCTTGCGCGAGTTGCCCCTTCGCGTCTCGCTGCCTCGACGCGTGGTCGCGCCTCTTTGCCTCTCGGCACCATGTCGGACTCGGAACACGAGCGCTTCGAGTCGCCCGTCGAGTCGCCGGCTGCGTCGCTCGTCGCCAGCGGCGACGACAACAACAGTGATGCCGGCAACGCGGGCCCGGCCGACGATGCCAGCGCCATTGCCAGCGGCGACGATCTGTTTGGCGACGGCGGCGACGACGATGCGCAGTCGGAAATACTGAGCGAGCACAGCTTGGGCCCCGAGGACGACGACCAGCGGTATGGCGATGACGACGACGACGGAGGCCACGCGCGCCAGGTCACTAAGGAGGAGCTGGTGATGGACGTGGACATTTTCCGCCACCGCGTGCCCAAGCCAACCAGTGGAAAGGTGAGCAAGCGCGCAGGAGCTCGCCAATGCGCCAGACGCTGACCAGCAGATCCAATCGCTGCGCGTGCCCAACTTTGTCCGCATCTGCCCCGAGGAGTACCGGGCCAGCACGTACGAACCGACGGCCGCCGAGGTCAAGGACTCGCTCTCGTCGAACCCGCAGTCCGTTGCGCGCTTCCGCCGCGACAAATCGGGCGCCCTGCAGAGCAACGCCGCCTTCTACCGGTGGAGCGACGGGTCCGTGACCATGGCAATTGGCGACGAGCACTTTGAGGTGCTCACCAAGTCGTTGGCGCCGGCCTCGGCGGTCGGGCCGGACGCCGGCATGGACGACGGCAACAAGCCGTACCAGGAGCTGCAGGACGCGCACTACTACGCCGCCGCCGCGCATCTGTCCAGCAGCCTGCTGCTGACGGTCGGCCACGTGGCCGAGCAGTACACGGTGCGCGCGAACCGCATGGTGGCGGACGACGCGCTGCAGCGGCTGACGGACCGCCTGCACGCGGCGTCGCAGACGTCCTTGGGCGGCGGCACCAACATGATCATCCGCACGATGCGCGACCCCGAGCTGGCCAAGAAGGAGGCCGAGCTGGCCGAGAAGGAGCGCGAGCGCGCACGGCGCCGGCGCGAGAACGCGTCTGCCCGGCTCGAGGGCGGCTTCGGAGGCGGCAGCGGGCGGTCTGGCCGCAGCGGCGGCGCGCTGTCGATCAACGATCTCGAGGGTGGCGGCCGGCGCAGCGGCGGTGGACGCAAACGCGGCCCCGGTGCCGGCTCGGGCGCGAAGCGGCGGCGGCCCGAGTACGACTCGGACGACGAGCTTCCGCAAGGCGCGCGGCGCAGCGACGAGTACGACAAGGGCGACGACTTTATTGCGCCGAGCGACGACGAGGACGAGGATGGCGGTGGCGACGACGACGAGGACGAAGAGGAGGATATTCTCGAGGACGACGAGGACGAGGACGACCGTGGCGCCTCGCGCCGGCACAAGCGCCAGAGAACGGTCGATTCTGAGGACGCAGATGCGGACGACGACGTGCCGGCGCGGGACGCGGCGCGGCGTGGCCGGCGGACAATCCTCGACGACGACGAGGAGTAGGGCAGTAGTCCCTGTTTGGCGAGAGAAACGGCGAGGCTGGCGGAGCGGTGGCGTGCGGTGTGCGGCGACGCTGAACTTGTACTACTTTAGGGAGCCTGCTTCCCAGCGCCATGGAGAACGCAGGAAAAAGGACATGACTACAGGGAGCGTGAATAGAGTGCACATTTTGCTTTGCCTTTGCTGCTTTGGCCTTTTGCGCTGGCTGTCACGGTGATGGTCCGGATGACTAATGCACGAATGCAAGAGGATTCGTCCCGGTCGTGCATTACGGGCAAGTACCGCTACTCCGTACGTTCGTGCAGTAATAGCACGCGTGGGTGCACGCGGCCCGGAATGCGAGCTGAGCCAATCAAACGTGCCGGAGTATCCACCCAATTTGCGGGGTCCGGGGAAGACAGTGCGGTGTCGACAGTGGCGGCAGTAGTCGCACGGTCCGTGCACTAAGAGGATACGAGTACTTTGTACGTCACCGCAAGAACGAGCGGTTTGTGCGTGCAACACGAATCGCGCCTCACTTTCACATGCTTGACATCGGCCTCATGGACAGCTCTTCGCCGCAGCCGCTGCACCGTGACGCCCTCTATCGCGACCGAAAACTGCCGCACTGCGCCATGACTGTCAATGTCTCGCTCTGGGGGCTGGCGACGCTGCCGCTGGTGCTGCTGATGTGGCTGCACCAGGTACGTACTGTTTCTTTTCTGTCTTCTGTCTTTCCTTTCTCTCGCTGTTCCGACATCGTTGGCATGCATCGTCTATTCGTTTCCCGTTCCCGCTCCCGCTGACATGCCCCAGCTATACACGGCCGTGCGCACACGCGTCGTGCCCGACCGGCAGCTCGCGGAGCTCTGGGCGGCGCTGCGCCGGGCCGACACCTTTGAGGACTGGGAAGCGGCCGGCCTCGCGCTCGACCACTACTACAGCATTGACGCGTGGCGCCGCGACGACAAGAGCTCGCGCTACGCCTGGGAGCTCATCAGCGACCGTCTCGCCGCCTTTGCCCTCCCGCTGCAGGCCGGCCACATGCAGTCGCTTGTCCACCTGCTGCAGACTGGCCTCGTGCGCAACCTCGGCAATATCACTGTGCCGCCGCTCTACAACGCTTCCTTTGCCGGCACCAAGTACCTCATCGAGAACTACATCTTTCAGGTCTGCAAGATCATCCGAGACCTCGTTGTGCTGCCCGAGCCGGGTGTGGCGCTCTCCGGTCCCGCTGCCGGCTCCGGCTCTGACTCCGGTGCCGAGCTTGCCACCACCCTCCTGTCCCCGGACCTTGCCCGTGCCGTCGCCGAGGGCCGCTGCCAGCTGATGACCGCCAGCCAGAAGCGCCAGCTGTTCAGCAAACTGCGCCAGTCTTTCGGCTGCACCACGCTCGTCCTGCAGGGCGGCTCCATCTTCGGCGTCTGCCACATCGGCGTTGCCCGCGCCCTCTTCCTGCGCGGTCTGCTCCCGCGCATCATCACCGGCACCGGCACCGGCGCGCTCATCGCCTCGTTGCTCGGCACACATACCGATGCCGAGCTGCCCGCCGTGCTCGACGGCAACAGCATCAACCTCTCGGCCTTTGCTGTACGCAAACCTGAAGGCGACAATGCATGCACCCCGTCCCCGCCATACACTTCCAAGCTGTACTCTTCGCGCTGGGCTACGCTGCTTCGCCGCCTCACCCGCTTCTGGAACGAGGGCCACTTTCTCGACGTCACCGTGCTGGAGCGCTGCGTCCGCGACAACGGCGGCGACCTGACCTTTGAGGAGGCTTTCCGCCGCACCGGCCGCATCCTCAACATCACCGTCGTGACCGGTGGTGCCGCCGACGTGCCGACCGTGCTAAACTACGTCACAGCACCGAACGTGGTATGTCTTCTCTGGCCTTCTTCCCGCCCCTCCGTACTGACTCTGCCAGCTTATCTGGACGGCCGCTGTGGCGTCCAACGCATCCGAGGCTGCATGGTACGGCCACCGCGAGACCCCCATCCTCTGCCGGAACGCGCGCGGCGACATCGTGCCGTGGCCGCTGGCCGATACTGCGCACTTCCGCCACTGGACGTACGGCGGCTACGGCACGCAACACTCGCCGCTGCAGCGCGTGTCCCAGCTCTTCAACGTGAACCACTTTGTCGTGAGCCAGGCGCGGCCGTACCTGGTGCCCTTTCTCGAGCCGTCGATGCACTCGCCCGCGATGCACGGCCGTGCGCTCGGGACGCTGGCCTACGGCCGCGCATTCCTGCGCCAGCAGGTTGGCCTCTTTGTGCAGCACCGCGTCGATCAGCTTGTGCGTCTGGGCTGGCTGCCGCTGGCGCTGCGCCGGCTGCTGCTCGACGAGCAGGTGCCCGGCGCCGGCGGCAGCGGCCGCGCCCGCCAGCAGCCACAGAAGCTCGTGTTTGTGCCGAGCATTCAGCTGCGGGACTACGTGCGCCTCCTCGACCCGCCGACGACGCCCGCAGCCCTGCGCTTCTGGATTGGCCGCGGCGAACGCAGCGTCTGGGCTGCCGTGGCCGCTCTCAAGATCCGCTGCTCCATCGAGCTGGCGCTCGAGCAAGCCTGCGCCGACCTCGCCGTCGACCCCGTCGCCCCGGCGGCGGGTCTTGGCGCGACAGCCGGTCGAGGCGGGCGCTGAGCGAGGCGGCGATGGCGGGCTGGTATGTGCGAAGAATCGGTGCGGCGGTGCAGCGGGTCGAAACCGGAAACAACAGGGGGACACAGCTTTTTGGGGGGGGATTTAATGAGAATATATTGCTATGTACGTGGCATTGAGGGTATTAATGGCTTCTGCTTCTCGGCCCGAAGTCACTCATGAAGAAAACTCGAGCCGAATACGAACTGAATACGAGTTGGTTCGCAAATGCGAGGACCCGCAAGCGGCCGCATAACAACTAAAACGGCTACCCGTAATGATAACAGCGCATGCTGCAGGTGTCGTGATTGCTATTTACCGAGCACCTATCTGCCTTTACCGGTTTCATCCAGTATTGACGACGTAAGCTCTGCGCATCATACGGGGCAAGGTGATGTTGCAAGCCGTAAAAAGTCAGCCTTGCCTACGGAGAATGACTGCTCGCCTACATACTTCGTGCAATCCCTTGTTTCAGCTGATAACTCTACTTCGGTGCCTGAATAAGTGCATATGGCAGCCTAAAGTGTTACTTGCCCAAAGTGGCCGCGTCACTGTTATCTGGAGGAACGGCGGTGTGACAACTCAGTTGTTATCGGACACACTTGTGCTTTTGCTATGTTTACCGCTTCTCTAGACTTTTATAGAGTACATTTTCTTTACGAGTAATACTCCGCAGACTGCTCATTGTTCTACCAGGTTTGAACTTCCCTGTCAGTTGGCTACGGAATAATGCTTGTTTTAGGAAGAGATACCACGCCCGGGGGGGACGAAGCCCTGTCGTAGAAACCCCGGGAAGTTTGTCCTTATCTTGCGTCATACCAAAAGTAACCCTATCGACGCGGCTGCGCTGAAACGAAATTAGGCACTCGTGCTCACATACAACAAATTCGGCTCCTAATCGTGACATGGATTTTGATTTTTGCTTCCAGAGCAAAGGACATTGACAATACATAGTTACAAACGCAAAGAAAACCAGCAAAAAAGCCACAATAGCCTGTACCTGCCAAGGTGATACAGTGTACCAATCAGAGAGTTGCAGTTCCAGTCGTCAGCCCGTTGAGCGGCTTGGAGGTGGCAGCCCATTGGGCCACATAGTCCTCTTCCCCGGGTGGCGCAGTGGCCTTTAGAAGGGCTGTGCAACGCCGGGTGCAGGCGTCGGCTCGGCTGACGGTAGCTGGTGTGAGAATCTGGTAGGACTCGTCCTAATTGGAGGCGGGACGGTCTGTACCTGTTGCAGCACAGATCGCAGCACGGGACCGATTATGCACGATCTCGTCCTCAGCACTTGTAAACGTGCCGTCCGCGTTTTGAAAAGAGAGAATGTCATCAGTCGAGCCGTCAGTTTCCTCGAGTGGCGTAGATAGAAATTGGCTGCCAATGGCAGTGAGAGAATGCTGCGCATAGTCTTGCGCATCGTTGGTGTTGGCTTGTGCGTCTGAAGAGGCGCGTGCAAGACTTCCAAGTATGGAAGAAGCAGACGGGGCTGGCCGTGCAGTTGCAGTGGCGGTGGAGGTTGCAGCAGCAGCAGCGGATGCTTCCATGTTGCGAGCCATAGTAGCAAAATCAAAGGTGGGAGCTCAAGAAGGTGACCTGAAACAGACAGAGGTATAGGTGGGACTAGAGAGAAATGTCTTGGAGCTTCAAGGATATAAGCAGTGTAATAGAGGGCCAGAAGAGCATTAAATGAAAGTCGTAAAGTCGGTCTCCGGGCTTAGTTGGACGAAGTTCTGTAAGGAAGGAAAGGTATAGAAGAATGAAAGTGTACTAGAAAGTCATAGAGAAAAAGCGAAAGATGACGCAGAGATAGAAGGGGAATTCGAAAGAGAGAGAGTAGGCTGAAGAGAACAAGAGAGGATAAGAAGACAATACCAGCTGGGCAACCGTCTCTTATATACACGCTCTTGTCAGCCGCCTTTCAGAAATAAGGCGTACAATAACTTCACCGCTCTTTGCAGTTTAATATTAATCTTCTGCCCGGATGGGAAATTAGAGTGTATTGTGTAATTGACTACAATTACAGTGTATCGTGGGTGGCAAATCTGCAGCTTCTCTTCCGACGCTCGGCATGCAGGCGGGAGGGCTGGAGAGCCGGCTACCTGTATATGCCGGAAAGCAGTGGTAAACTATTTGGTCACTCGGCACGCAGGAGAGAAGCCTGGAGAGCCAATTAGCTGTACCTGCAGGAACGCAGCAGCCCCATTTTCGGTCTTGTGCCACAGCATTTTTGCCTTTACGAGCCGCGTATTGCACGTTGTCCGTACGATGTCCCGTGCAAAGGCAAAGGTTGTCCAGAACTTTGTGCAGACTATGAGTTAAGATGGTGTACAGGCTGTTTGACATAGTTCACCAACACTGACACTTACCTAGGACTCCCCAAATTTAGGTGCAAGAAGAAGAAAAGAAAACAAACCATCAGACCCCGATCGGAGTTGGCCTCAGGTACTGAACTGAATACTAAAGCTTCCAATCCGGGGGCTTGTGGTTTAGTGGTATAATACTCCCTTAGCATGGGAGTGGTCCAGGGTTCGATTCCCTGCAAGTCCAATCGAGGTCTAGCACCTCGAAGCCTAGCTTTTTGCCCTTCTAAATGCTGCATAGTTCGTCGTCCAAGCAAACTTGTCGCTAGAAGCAACGTAGAAGGTTGGCATCAAAATGGGCGGGTTGTGCTTATTGGACCGAAACTCAATTGAACGAAATCCAACGAGAAAAACTTATTGGACGAGTAATAAAGGTTACCAAACTTTTTGACTCCCCGAACGTTTCTGCGCTAAGACTAAACAAACTATTACAGTCGCTTTTGACTCGCTGTTGACATAGCCACGACGGCTGATATCTTGCATCTAAGCCATGCCACTCAAGTCTCTGGTATGCGCCATTGTAGCTCTATGATCTTTAATCCAATTCTATAGAGTAACCTCGTTAGTTTACACATTTCAAAAGTAAATTCTTAGAAAATTGTTAGTTGGTCGTACCCTGTGCTCCGTAGTATTCGAAAGATAAGTACTTCGTATTACGGAGTATGTTAATCCAAAATGCAAGGTAATTCCGTGCACTACGCCCAGCAATACTTACCGTACGCACTGCGCCACTACTGGGTCGTGTGACGTGCTGTTCGATTCATTGACCCGGGTCTCGGATGACAGAGATTGCGCACTGCGATCTCGTACTCGTGCTTGTACCACGTTGTGCAGCCGCTCTCCTCGTACGAGTGGCGACACACCGTGTTTTAGGTGCAGTGCACCCATTAAGTCTACTCGTACAGAGTAAATGGGGCACAGCTCTACTCGTGCGCCATCACGCTGAGAGCCAGCCTTACATTGATCTGTGCCTACCTAGTATTGCTAGTGGCAAAGCGCACTAGTGCGCAATAGAGACAGACAGAGTGGTATTGGCAGTCGAAGGAGAGTGATGGGTAGATCCGGGCACTGTTTGCAGAATGGCTACCATTCTATGAAGTGTAAACTTGAAGAAGTGCTGCCGCTAGCCATGTTGCAAGTCGCCAAAACTGTACAGAGAATAGATGAAAGTATGGAACTCGAAGAGCAGAGAAGCACGATGGGCAGTATCACCAGGGAATTATAGCGTGCTTCGGGAGTATTACTCATGAAAGCAGCTTATTATACTCCGTAGAGAAACGGGCACAAGTATTGTGCCAAAGGAGAGAACCGGGAGAGCGCCCGGCCACCTAGCGCACCAAAGCTCCGCCTACGAGTAGACTACGGCACTTTTCGCCCCGGCCGCTGAGACCCGGAAGCGGAAAGGGAGTTGCTCTAATTTCGTCTCCTTTCGGTCTAGCTAAGAGGCCTTCAGCGCTATCGTCCCCTGTTTTTGTTCTCTACGAGGTAGAAAAGCGGATTTGAGAGCTGGCTAGCGCTTTCTCGTCGATTCTGCGCAAGATACAGAGTACTCTGTAGAAGGAGCCGTAGTCGTATTGCCCACTAGCGATACCTATTGTAACTTACTGAACCGGGCTAACCTAGGTCCCGAGCTTCTATGGCCCGGCCCGTATGCTTAATAACGATGCCACACAAAAACACAAAGGACGGCTACGAACATTTTTGCCCCAGATTGCTGCGCGCAATAAGCGGCATACTCGTGCCCCGCCCCACTAGTGGGGCGGGGCGCGAGTATTAATAGCGCTAATGTCAGGAACATGACAGGCCTGTACGGATTAGTTACGTACATACTATGACGGGCCAAGGGCCGAACGATTACACACCAGACAGTAGCCCAATAGCTAGGAGAATGGTGGCACACCGCATCTAGCCGCCTATCCCGACACTACAGCCGATGGGACCTCCCGTACCAAGTCATGAGGCCCCCCGGGCTGCACTCCCCCGAAGACAGCTACACATCCTACTAGCCAACTAAACGGGACACGGGGACTTTGCCTGGTATCACCGGCTGTGCCCAAATACAAGCCCAGGGCGAACTCTGCATCAGGGTCTAAAAGGAGGGGGTAGGCAGACAGGAATTACCCTAGCCGCTACCTTCCCCCGCCGGCCCTATTGGCTGGCCTGGCGGAGACCACATCACACCGACACTGGATACCGACAGCTAGGACTTGAAGCCGGCACGACACGCATCACGGTGCTCTAAATCTCTATTATAAAGACAATCCTCCGAATCCTGGTCGATTTTGGGAGCAGTCACGTGTACTCCACTTTACCCATTTTTCGACGGTTTTGCGCCTCTGCATTGGTCAAAACCCCTGAAAATACGCTAGATCCACCCAGCCTTACAATCGCAATTTTAAAACCCCGCTATCCTTCTTTGGTCCTAGCGCACTTCGTATTTGCCCGGCCCCTTAGGCACAGACCACAACAGCCGCCGCCGCGTTTTCCCCCTACTGCCTAGGGGGTTAGGGCACCGGGAATCACCCTGGCGGCCACCGACCCCCGCCGGCCTCGTAGGGCTGACTTGACACGACTTGACTGCCACAGAAGTGTCACCAGACACATCGACCGACACCTAGCCCACCGGGACGGACTAGAAACCGGCACGACCTGCACCACGGTGCTCTTCATAGGCCCGAAGCGGTGAAGAAGGGATAGACGCTAGACTACGCGCCGTATGACACTTTCATGTATATAGAGTATAGTCGGGCAGACATCACTGCCTTCCCCGTTGCATGCCCCTAGGGAGGCGTTATGAGACCCTCCGGAGAACCCGGAGGGGGCTCTGCAACGTTAAAACCAATAAATAAAATAAATAAATAAAGACCACAACAGCCAGTTGCATATATATCGTTTATTGCTCCCCGGTGAATTGGTACGTAGGTAGGCAGGCAGGCAGGTAAGTAGGCAGGTAAGTGCTTTGATTTTGTTAATAAATGATGTATTTACTAATGAAATACATAGGCTGGTAGGCAGGCTAGCAGACGGGCTAGCAGGCGGACTAGCAGACAGACCGGCAGACGGACTGGCAGGCAGGCTGGCAGACAGACCAGCAGGCGGGCTGGCAGGCGGGCTGGCAGACGGGCTGGCAGACGGACAAGCAGACGGACAAGCAGACGGGCTGGCAGACGGACAAGCAGACAGCGGATGAATAAGCAGACCTATTATTACGTAATAGATAAGTAAGCAGGCACTTAATTTTCCGTTTGCAACGCAAGCGGGCATCTGCTAGTGCTGTAGAGGTATCAGGACGCCTTATGCCGGACGGATAGACGCCTTCGGGGGTAGACACAAAAGTCAAAGTGGTGTATTTGTCTCTACGAGTACCGTTTCAGACGTGCAGACTACCCTAGTAACCGTACTGAAGTAAGCAGGAAGCCTACTGCTGGTATGTTCGAAAAATGCGGCTCAGAATGCGGACCAAAGATGCGGACCATGCGAACCACCCGACCTACTACGCATTGTCTGTGTTTTGCGCTTCATAATAACGCTCTCGCCATATATAATGAACATTGTTACGCAAGTAGGATTTACATTACCCAAGCACAATTAGGACTAAGAACTTGGGCTATCTTAGGTAACTACACAAGGAATATGCTCAAAGTTCAAGCACATTGTTTACGAAGCTGACTTTAGCAAAACTTGCTTTAGTTTCCACATTGGCCTGGGTCTTCTATTTTCTGCTACAACAACTTGATATTATTAACAGCTTTCTTCATTCCGCAAGAACCCAACAATGACAAGCAATGGCAATGAGGATAGTAACCAGAGGCACGAATCGCCTATGGGCACAGCCAAAATCTGCCTGTTATATCAGTCTAAACAGATTCATAGCCAAAGCGCACGCCCATTAGAAGATACAAACTGGCTTTTCAGGCAAGAAGTAACGGCCAGAAGCGAAGTATCATCGTCCATGCCTGAGTCTCCAACGCTGGTCAATTCTCGAAGTCAGAGGTCCCTTTTCAGTGTCTTTGAGATAATCGTAGAGGATCATAGCGACCACTCTCAGGCCGTCAATTCAGAACCATTGCAAATCACACACGGCGGCTCCCAAACGAACTTGCAGAACGTTATCGCCTGGCTCGGGCCTGAAGACAGCCCTTTCATGCATGGCCTGCGACGTCACCGCGACCAAGTCCCAGCCACGGGATCTGAAAACTTTGAAGATTATGACTCAGCCACTAGTCTGGTTTCCACTCGAAGTAGAAATAGCCTTGGAACCGAAGCAACGGACTTGGTTGATGTGCCAGTCCTCGCCCAGGTCGCCCCAGATCTACCCCCGAGTCCGGGTCCTCATGGCCATATTTCTGACTCTGCTGCTGGGACTTTAATGGCCAGTTTTCTCATAACGAGTATCTGCACATTGGAGGTCATTTTTTCAGCGCCCATATTCGTCGTCCGCAGAGGCTGTATGGAGAAACTCTTTCATGACCAGTGAACTATCGAACTTGCGGAAAATGGCCATACCCGCACTGTAGCGAGTTGATCGGTACGGGTAGGTACTCCGCTATAGCACTGTACTCGGGGAACACCGACCAGTTGCCCCCAACATGAACTATAAAGGATGTTGTTAACACATTTAGTAACCACATTGGCCAAGATGCAAAAGCAGAAAAGGCGCCATAGCTCTACCTCCCAAGCACCTCGCGCACCGTCGCGTCTCTACCGAGCTCAACATCTCGGTGGCCAACCCGGCCAAGCCGCTGCACCGGGGCTGCCTGTGCCGCCCGGTACGACCTGGCCGCTGACCATGTTGCCCTCGAGCGTCTTGGGGATAAAAGGTTGTCTTGACAAGACGGCACTCACTGCGCGGGAAGAATGGCGAATCAAGAAAATGTTTTTCATTGCAAGAGCGAGGAAATGGTCGCTACGAGGACCAAAAGGTGGAAATCTGTCAGTAAATTAGGCTTCCAAGCAGCAGAGAGAAACGGGCGGCGGGGTTCACTTATCTACTCGTAAGAGTAGAGACGGGTAAGGCGCCCGCGCTATGGGGCGCACGGACCTTAGGCGTCGGTCTCACGGAGTACGGAGTACATCTCTTTCTGTTGCACGATTGTGGAGAATGGGAGCGCCTCACATATCGGGCAGCCAGGAATGTACATATGCGTCCGCATATGTCCCGCACGTATCGCACACAATAGCTGAGACTTCGCACATTCTTACAAGATAGATAGATAGCTGAGATCTCCCACAATCATACCATTATCTACTTCAAAGTCCAATCTGTGTAGGCATAGCTTCTGCCAAGCAGTAAGATACGCGAGGTCCTGGTTAGACTTGTCCAACGATACCTCACAGACCTCCTTGGTGATCACATAGTCGCGTACTAGCAGTGGCAGACTTCGTGCGAGTACTTGACGAGTATCGTACTCGTACTCGGGGCAGAAGCCACACGCATGCGAGTTTAGCTGACGTTTCGCTGCATATTAGCACGTACACTCGAAAGACTGCATCTGCGTTGAACTAGGCTAGCCACCCTCTCCTGGCCACCAAATCACACCCACGCAAGGACGACACCCTGGAGTTCTTGTCTCGCTACTCTACGCAGGAAACGGGATTAGGCTCTAGCGCTATTACCAGTAAGGCAAGCTTCCATGTACATTCAGAAGTCTAAATATCATGCATCAGCTACGTACAAGTAGCAGCGTATAAACATACCGACCTACCTACCTTGAATAGTAACAAGTCTGGCGCATCTTGACCAACAGAAAGTCATTCGCGCTCCAAATATAACCTCTGCCGTAATTATTCTCAATATTCTATGTTTCATAGCGGCTAGTAGGGAAGAGCGAAAGCTACAAGTATTGCCATGCGCTCGCGTTTTTTGAAGGACACACTCGTAGTGTCTTGCTGGATCGCTGGAATTCATGATGCTTGTATTGACCGCTCTAAGCTCAGAAGACACACGTCAGTTGACCTGCAACGTACGCCCGGCATATTTTGAGGACAAAGATAGATACCTCTTGGCTGTAATGCTTAAAAACCTGTTGCAAATAATGACTTGTTCCTTCTCGGGGATATCCTCTATCATTACGGCTTAGCTTTCTCGGATATCAGAACTTCTTCTACGGCTTAGCGGCAAATAAGTATTCCAATACGAAGAGCATACTACAAGGCAGCTGTATTGATACACTACTGTGTCGCTCTCAGGCTTGTTTCTACTGCCGAGGTCTCTCTTAGGCGTTCTCTGTTACACAGCTCTAGGTGTGATATCCGTGGTACACAGGTGGCCGTTTCCATATCAAATGGGCCGGAGCAAGTATCTTACAGGTAAGTAACCAGCCATCCTCGGCGGCTAGGCATCACCCTAGCCGCCGCGTTTTCTACACCCCCGGAGGACGGCGGACGCCGGGAACCACCCCGGCGGCCACCTTCCCCCGGCGGCAATCTTCCCCCGTCAACCTAACAAGGCTGACTTGACACGATACGACTGCCCTTAGAGCGTCACCATGCACACCGACCGACACCTAGCCCACCTGGACGGACTAGTAACCGGCACGATATGCACCAAGGTGCTCTCCATAGGCCAGAAGAGGCGAAGAAGGGATGGACGCTAGACTACGCGCCGTATGTCATTTTCTGTATATCGCCATAGTCATAGGTAGACATCACTGCTTTCCCCGTTGCATGCCCCTAGGGAGGCGTTATGAGACCCTCCAGAGAACCCGGAGGGGGCTCTGCAATGTTAAAACCAATAAATAAATAAATAAATAAACCAGCCATCCTACCTGTACTACTTGACCGCTGCGCACTGCGTGAGCCCGAGTTGCGCAGCTCAGCATCATTAGACGGCGTGTTCCTCGAACAATAGCTGCTGCCTCAGATACTTTTTGGCTTCTGGTTTCCAAGGTTTATCCGAGTTCCTTAATACTGTAAATATACTGAGAAAGCTTTCCACGCGCTACAAGATCCGCCATTAAGGACGCTGTAATACTTCGTAAGCTATACCTACACAAATTGGAACGGTAGGATGAGGCTTAAAATGCTGCTACAGTTGAGGCTACTTGGGTACATTCTTTTCTGTCTCCCCGCCTACCCTACGACCCCGACACCACCATCTTTTCGTTATTGTACGGACCCCCAACTTATCTTCCTCTTCGTTCTTACGTCTCTACTTGAGTCTGCACGGGACCCGCCTCCCGCTTCCTCGATCGTCCGCTACTTCTGCTGGCCAAAATAAAAGAATAGCCAAAGCATCTATTTGTATTGGCCATAACCTTCCTATGTCACGCGAAGAATCAAGCAGTCAAGAGTACTCGACCCAGCAGGATATGGCACCTGTCATCAAAAAGCACTCGGCCGACCGGCCGCCGCAGCTGAACACCACGAACATCCCTTCTTCTCAGGAGGGGCAGCGGTCCGGGGAGCATCATGGCGATGAGAATTTAGAGAATGGCCAGTCCAAGGGCCAGGGGATACCCAGAGCCCAGGGTGCTACAGGCGGCTTGTCCCTGGGTAGACCAACGGGCCTTGCTGTATCTCTTCAAGGTTCCAGAAAGGGAAATCAAGGGTCGGGTTCGTATAGCTGTTCGGGAGTCGTCGACTCGGAGAACGAGCAACATGGTATCGCCCACAGTGTCTCTTCGCGTCGGGGTTCCATCCATTCAGCTACCGCTGCAACGACCTGCACTGTGGCCGAAGTTCAAGCTGATCCCGACGAGGCCTTGGCTGATGCCTCATCGGTACTTCCGCCGAACGCCGCAGTTACGCACGCCGGCAGCCAGTTTGGCGAGCATAATATACCCATAGAGAATCCACCTCTGGAACTGGTTATGGAAGACTTTGCTCTTCTCCTGGCGGACGGATAGCGCGGAGAGAACGCCGATCCCGGTAACTCTGCTGTGTAGCAGGACAGTTGTAAGTGGTCGGCATTTGCATTCTTCGTCGTCTGGACATTTTCGTTCTCCGTCTGTTGTCAACCCAGAAAGCCTAAGTCCCCTTGGAAACTTTGGCTAATCATGCCTTTTAGATTTATGGGATCCAATTCGCTTGAACTCTGGGTGGAACACCTTGGGGGAGGGAGACATTTGAAAAATGTACGGGAGTCACGACGCAAGTAATACGGTAATGAGGTATCAGGATGGAAACAGTACTCTAAGGACGGACTCCGAAAGACGCAGGAATGCAGGTTGTCATCCCAACTACTGTATAAATGAGAGACTGTCGTATAAAAGGCTAGATGGTTGTCGAGTTTCAAAGAGTCTTTTAAGTCGGTGCTGCGTTGTGGTCAATATCGTGAGGCCAGCAAGACGGAAGAAAATACATGTAGTTTTGGCTTAGTTATTTGACTCGACCCTCGCGTTGACCGACGGTATCCATTGGGGAACAAAGATATGTCGACGGTTTAAACTCTTGCCACACGTTGCCTTCTCGCCACCACTGTCTGTGCCTGGATGAGCGGCACAGACATCGAATGCTTTTGCTCGTAATGATACCCACTGTGCCTGACGTAGTGTTTTGCTTGATCCTTTGCCGTGCTGTGCCACAGAAGCCAGCACAGCACAAAGGAGCACGAGCCGTTGCACAGAATTGAGTTCAAGCAACATGGTGATTCTGGACTATCCCCAGGAGCCTGGGGGCTGAAGACTTTTCTACTTTGGATTCTGCCAGATAGTGTATGAGCACAACGCGTCCAAAGCACAGCTGTGCTCTCGAATCCGGGCATCACTGAATAGCGAATCACGGCAACTATTGGACCCCTCATCCAAGAGGCATGAGACATGTGCAGACGAGGCTGGTCGCAACACGAGAAGAGCTCTATGGCACATACATCCGTAGTACACTCGGGCATACGTGTGCTGCGCAGTGCAAACCTGCAGTCCTTCACCCAGTCGCACGATGTTAGGGACGCTCAGAATCATTCACAACTCTATTGCCTGACATGAAGTATGCGCCATAGAAACAGCCAGAAATACAAAAACAAGCAAACAACTACAGGCAAGCCCGGTAGCATTACACAGTTTCGCGCCAATCTTGTGTCTGATCGAGCACGCAGGTGTGCGTCACCGCAGGTCCGAAAAGCTGGTTTGTGCCCGACATTGATCCATGCAGGCGGCCGTGGCACGAACAGGTACGGGAATGGCTCGGTAACACACATCCCAAGGGCCGGACTCGAGAGCCTACATCCAGAGCCTGCAGGTGCCGTCGGCGCCCGCAGAGACACACCAGGCCTCCTTGGGGTGCCAGGTGACGTCGAGAACGCCGACGTGGTCAACCACGCGGTGGGCGCCGCGCTCGAGCTTCTTGAGAGGCACGATGGTGGGCGCCTCCATGGGGTCGTTGTAGACGCGGCCAAAGTAGATCTGGAGCGTGCCGTCGTCGCTGGTGTCGGCCAGCAGCGGCAGGCCGCCGCGGTGGAACTGGACGGCACGCACGGCGCGGTCGTGGTAGCGCATGGTGCGGAAGGGCTTGGTGGACATTTCGAGGTCGTGCCAGACGAGGCGGCGGTCGTAGGCGCCGACGGCGATGTGGTCGCCGTTGAGCGGGTGGACGTCAAAGGACGAGATGAGGCGGGCGCCGGGCTGCACGGTCTTGATGAGCTCCATCTTCTGCAGGTCGTAGACGCGGACGCGCTGCTTGGTGGCGATGAAGAAGAGCGGCCGCGACGGGTGGAAGTGGGCCGCCTGCGGGATGTTGCGCTGGCGCCGGAAGGGCACCTGGCTGACGTGGCGCGACAGCGTGTGGATGACCACGGCCGAGCGGCCGCCGGCCGGCGAGACCGTGCAGAGGTGCTCGCCGCGGCGGTGCCAGCTGACGGTGCGGATCGGCGCGCGCACGCGCACCTGCAGCAGCACGCCGGCGTTGGTCAGCCGGCTGTCGTGCGGGCGCGTCCACTTGGCCGTCGGCAGCTTGCCGGCGCCGTTCTCGTTCGGGTCGCTGGCCGCCCGGCCGCCCTTGGCCGCCGCGTAGCCGAAGCCGGCGTCCACGACGGCCCGGCTGGCCGCCTCCAGCTCCGGGTCCACGGCCATGGTCGGCACCATCATGTAGAGGTCCTCGCCGGCCGCGGCCGCCAGCACCAGCGCGCCCTTGCCCGGCCGCCACGACAGGGCGCCGACCGGCTCGTCGTTGGTCTCGTCGGCGCTGCCCTGGCCGCCGCTCAGCCGCACACTCCACACCTGGCGGCCCGTCAGCAGCTCCCACAGACGCACGGTGCCGTCGCTGCCGCCGGACGCGAGCCAGCTGCCCGTCGGGTCGATCGACACGCACCGCACCCAGCCCTTGTGGCCGCGGAAGATGGTCTGGCACACGGTCGGGAACGGCTTCAGCTCCTCGGCGGGCGGCAGCTTCGGCAGCAGCGAGTTCGGGTCGATGTTGAGCTTGTTGCGCCGCACACGCGGCGCCAGGTACAGGTCCAGACACCGCTCGAAGCGCTCCTTGACAAACTCGCCGTAGCCGGGCACCTTGCGCAGGGCGTCGTGCTTCGCCGGCAGGAACTGCTGCTCGCGGTCCTCGGGGTCCGCGTTCTCCCACTCCTCACGCTCCGCCTTGGTCGGCAGGTACTCGGCCGGGCAGTTGTACGACTCGCTGGGGGTGTTAGTCTATACAGAATCAAGACATACAAACGGAGGAAAGGAAAGAAAAGAAAGACGGTACGCAGACGTACGCATGGCCGGGCGGCGGCAGCTTGGGCGCAGGGATGTGCATAATGTGTGCCTCCTGCGGCTCCTCGTCCTGCCAGAGGTCGTAGTGCTGGACCTCGTCCTTCTCGGCCTCCTCCCTCTCGCGCTCCTCCTGAGGCTTGTACGGCAGGATGCGGCCCTCGCGAATGGCGCGCACGAGCTTGGCCACGCGCACGGCCTCGTGTTTTGACGGAACGAAGCGGCGCTTCGGCTCGGGCGCGGCGCTGAGTGGCATCTTCTCCTCGATGCCCGTGAAGTACTCGATGGTGTCCTGGGTTGTTAGGACACAAACGGACAGAAACAGACACAAAAACAAAAACAAAAAGACATACCGGGTACGGGTCGTAGTCCCCCCCCGGAACCTCTTCTCTCGGCACGCGGCGCAAAATGTCCATCTCTGCGCGGCTCAGCTTCAGCGGCTTGCCGGTCTCCAAGTCCGTCAGGCCGGTCCAGTTCTTGGGCACCTCAATGCTCTCGAGCAGGGCGTCGAGCGCCTCGCCGGCCGCCGGCCGCATAATCTTCTTGCCGTTGATGTCGTAGCCGATGTGCGGGTACGAGTCGTAGAACGAGAGCGGGATGTTGCCAATCGTGTTGACGCCCCCCTCGGCGCTGTCGTCCGAGTCGTACACGGGGTCAATCTCGTCGTACACGTACCGCACGCCGCCGTTGGCATCCGTTGTCACCCGGTAGTTGGGCCGGTTCGCGTCAGCCTCGTTGTCGTCCTCCTCGTCCTCGGCGCCCTCGGCGGCCGTGTCGAGCTGCTCCAGCGATTCCAGCGACAGCTTCGCCAGCTCGTCGCTCTCGTCGTCATCCTCACCCTCCGAGGGTATGTCGTCGCTGTCGAGCGCATCGTCCTCGTCGTCCTCTGAGCCGCTGTCGTCAAAATCGCCATCTTCTTCGTCGCTGTCGTCGGAAAGAACGGGATTCAACAGGCTGTCAAGGCCGCCCTCGTCGTCCGACTCGGGCTCCGCCGCCACAATCGACGCCTTGCGCTTCTTCTGGGGTATTTTGGGAGCCATCGGTGCCGTGGAGGTGCAGTAAACGGCCGCAGATGGAGTTGGAGGAGGAAGACACGCAGCTTCGCAGCGCCTTCTTTTCCTGCCAGTGCTAAATCTTTTTTTTTCTGCCGCCGGGCGATAAGACCCGATAGCAGCCGTTTCTGCGCTAGTGCACATAGAGTAAAGGCTGTGGCCGGTGCACAGTCAGCTGATGCCGCTTAGTCATACTGCTTATTATGACGATCCCTTCTGCGGCCGTTTGCTCTTTGTATTTGTACCTCTGCGTCCGACGCAGTCCTCGGCTTACAACGACGTGAACAGGATCTGTTTTGCCAATAAATGCGCTAGTCGTCTCCTCTGTGCACTATTGAAGAGCTCATATTGAATGCCTGTATCCCAGCAGCGGATTCCTAGCTCCGCCGCCTCGCCACACCTCGCGAAGAGCATATTCGCCCCCTTTGATTCCGTTCACTTCACTGCGTGAAAGCCGGTGTCTGACCGTCCATGCTATGGATGATACTGTGACTCCGGCGGGAAGCCGTCCCAAACATCGAGCATGTGATGTGTGCCGTACGTTCTCCGAGGCGGCCGGCTGCACCCAGGCCGGCGGCTGACTTGCTATCTACATCTCGCATCTTCCGCATGACGAGCCTGGACCTAACTATACTGCTGCAGGGACTCGCAAGATGGCTTGCACAAAGGAGGCGGACGGCTGTAGCCGCTGCGTGAGGGAGAACATCCCCTGCGTCTACTCGGTGCAGAAGCAGATGGGCCGTCCGCGGAAGAAGCAGCGCAGCGAGGCGGCTGGTTGTTCGCAGGCTGAACAGGGCTTGGAAGAGCTGCCAGAGGGGTACGCAGGAGGCTTCGACGTGGACCTTGCTATGGATGATTTTCCTTCCAACACTATGCAGTTCGCCGAGCTGTTTGGCTTTGGGCTCGGTGACGCCGAGCTGAACGCCGTGGCCGAAGCCTCCCAACCGGACAGAGTGATGGCTCCGCCAGAAGTTCAGCGCCAGACGGGCGGCTCAAGGCACAGCCTGCCTGCATTTCCGTTCACGCCTTTCCTCGTCAACGCGATCGACATCGGTGGCGAACTGCCCGACCTGTATGCGTCCGACGACTCGCCGGCAACAGAAACGGAAGTGTCGGCGGCCGACGCAATGACAGATGTGGCGCTGTCAGGGTGTCCGGGCATCGATGCGCCGATAGCGTCGTGCGGCTGCGCGTCCATGCTCTCCCGGACCATGGAGTCGCTGCAGTCGCTGCCGGCGGACGTGACAGGCGCCATTAGCGTCGCGCGGGCGGCAGCCAAGTTGGCACACGACACGATGCACTGCCCGACGTGCTCGCCACCGCAGATGACAGATCCGTTCTTCGAGCCGCCCGTGCAGGCATTCCAGAGCCTCATGATGCTGGGCGCGCTACTGCCACGGATCGCACACGCCTACCAGCAGATCCTCCGCATGGTCGACGCCGAGGCGGCGCGGGCAAGTGCCGCACACGAGCGGCTTGCGCTGTCGGTCGACCAGTTCGGCGGCGTCTGGGGACGGGTGAGCCAGTGGTTCCAGCACAAGCGGTCGTCGCACCCCTCGGGGCAAGGCCTGGAGGTCGATCCGATCATGTGGCGGCTGATTGTGCGGACGCTGCTGCGGCTCGACGTCTACGGCATCCACGCGGAGCGAGAAGAGTGCGGCGGCGGTTTTGTGGACGTGGCGCGAGCGGCCGGAACAGTGGCGGCATCGTCCGGCGAAAGCACGGCCGGCAGTCGTGCGCGTCCTTTTGAGCCGTCGGCCATCGGACAGTCGCTGTCTACAGAAAGCATGGTCACGGTGCAGCTCGGACTCAAGGACATTGTGAAACTGATGGAAGTGCGCTCCAGAAGCCGACACGGCTGGTGCGATGCCGCAGTGGACGCCGGGCTGATGGAAGACGTAGAGGCGCGCGGCTTCGTGCAACGGCAACCCGGAGAGAAGCACGACTGCCAGGCATTGATCGACATGGCCAAACGGGAGATCGAGAAGCTGGTTATTGTATAACGGGCGGTGCGCAACGGGGCACTGGACAAAAACACAGGGTGCGACGGGCCGTGGACCAGACATGACATGACTTTCTTGGTCGACCGCACTCCAACACTACACACAAATTACGCGACGAACTGGGCTCAGAAGACAGACCGCCTGCCGCCATGGTCGTCTCTGGTGCCGGAATAAGAGCCGGACAGGCCAGAGCCGGTCCCAGCAGTGTCCTCGTCGCTGCTGTCGTCGGCCGCGTCGAGGCCAGCCTCGTCCCCGTCGAGCGGATCGGGCGGCGCACGCATGGCGTCGAGAACTGCAGAGTCAAGCACAGGCGGCTCAAAGGGCTTGACTGTGTGTATCTCGCGTCCCGAGGGCATCTGAGCGAGCAGCGGGCCCGAGGGGGGGATGCGCTGGGTGTTCATCTGCGCTGTTAGCCGGAGAGCGGAAACTGGCGAGTATCTGGCAAACTCGGATTGCACGACATACCGTGTCGTTCTGCTTGGTCCACTTGGCGTCGAGCATGGCCAGCACGCGCGACTCCTCGAAGCGGCCGGCGTCGGCACCCCAGTTGGCGCCGCGCTCGATGCGACGGTCCTCTTTCTTCTCCGACCGCTTCTCCGACCGCTCGGAGCGCTCCTTGCGGAAGCGGCCGAGCAGGGAGCGGGCGCCGGAGCCGCCTTCGACGTCCTTGGCGGATTTGGTGGCGCCGCTGAGCTCGGCGTCGGCGGCGGCGAGCCAGGCGAGAGCGGTGCCGGTCTGGCCGCCGAGCTCGGCATCGACGGCGAAGAAACGACAGGCCTTGGCGCGGCTGGTGTGGCGCAGGTCTGTGAGGTAGCGGAAGTAGGGCGACGCGGAGAGGCTGCCGGCGATGCCCGCGGATGGGACGGGCTGGGCAGCGGCGACGGAAGCGGAGCCGGCGGCGCGGGAGGCGTGGTCGGCAGCGGCCAGGCAGAGGCGGGCGAAGAGGTGGGCGCGCACCTTGGGCAGATCGGGGGCCTTGAACATCCACTCGCGGTCATTGTCATTGCGGTCCTGGGCGACGGCGGCCGGGTAGGGGTCGTCTTTAAGGACGGCGAGCAGGGTGGCCTCGGCGAGGGCGAGGGCGGCGTGGGCGCGCAGGAGAGAGGGAGCGATCTCGGGGCTCGGCGGCGGCAGCGGCGGCGAGGCAGCCGCAGACGAGAGGGACGGCGACGGAGCGGACTCGGCACGCTCGGCGGCAAAGGTCAGCACGCTGGCGGCGTCGAGGAGATGGCGCGTGGCGGCGGTGATGGCGGCGAGGCGTTGCTGGGGGCCGACGGGCACGACGGAGGCGGCGACGTAGAGCGGCTGCAGGGCGACGCGGGCCTGCAGCGTGAGGGCGTGGCCGAGGGTGGCCAACACAAAGGCGAGCTCCTCGTCGAGCGAGCGGGCGCCGACACGGGCCGGCGGGCGGCCGGGGAGGCGCGAGGGCGAGAGAGTCGGGCGCCACTGGGGGAGTGCCGGGGGCGAGGATGGCGAGGAGGACGGCGAGGCCGACAGCGGCGTGACGACGATGCGGGCGCCGTCGGGGCCCGAGCCGGCCACACGGCTGCCATCGACAACGGCCAGCAGGTACGGCAGGTAGTCGCGCAGCGCGCCGACGACCAGCGGCAGATGGGCCGCCTGGGCTTCGGGGGGCAGCCGCTTGTGTTTCTTCAGCGCGTCGCGGACGATGCCGCGGTAGGTCGACGCGGTGCGCAGCAGCGACGGGTGGCTCGGACAGGCAAACGCCGCCGCGAAGGCGAAGCTCGACGTGGTCGGCAGCACGAACGGGAACGGCATCGTTGGGCGGCGGCGAGGCGGAGGCGCGGGACGGCGCGAGTTGGCAGCTGTGTCGCGATTACGCAGTCGCGCAGGCGATCCGTCCCATCTTCCAATCTTATCGCCGTTGGGCGGGGGCGGGGCCGGCCCGAAAGCTGAGTCAGCATCCTTGCGCCAAGGCCGCGGGAGCGGATCCGGTCACGTGCAGTTGGGGCCACATGGCGACGAGCTCGGGCGAGCTCGAGCTTGGTATCCTCGACCTCGCCGGACATCGACACATCTGCACCGCAGCACACCAGCACACCAGCACTCACACGACAGCGGTCTCGCGCCACGCCCGGCTCCTCTCCGCCAATCTCCATCAGCTTTCAGCCAGTCGGCTCGCCATGGCATCCCCGGCGGCGCACAAGCCGCGGCGGAAGGGAAAGAAGGCGGAGGATCACGCGCCGATCGGCTTCGGCAAGCCGGCGGTGCGGCCGTCGGACGGCGTGCGGACGCCGGCATTCCCGCTGGCCGCGTTTCTGTGGCCGGCGCGCGGGTCGGCGTCGCCGTCGCAGCTGCTGCCGCTGATCCTGATGGTGGCCGGCCTGTTTCGGTGGGCTGCCGGCCTCTGGGGCTACTCGGGCTTCCAGAAGCCGCCCATGTTCGGCGACTACGAGGCCCAGCGCCACTGGATGGAGATCACGACGCAGCTGCCCGTGTCCCAGTGGTACTTCCACGACCTGCAGTGGTGGGGCCTCGACTACCCGCCGCTGACGGCCTACCACAGCTGGGCGCTCGGCCGCATCGGCGCGCTGCTCGACCCGTCGTGGTTCGCGCTGCACACGTCGCGCGGCTCGGCGGACCCGACGCTGAAGCTGTTCATGCGCGCGACCGTGCTGGTGTCCGAGTTTGTGATCTACGTGCCGGCCGTGGTGGTGTTTGTGCGGCGCTTCGGCCGGCTCAGCGGCAGCGGCGCCGCCTGGACCGCGGCCGTGGCGCTCGCCGCCATCCTGCTGCAGCCGGCCACCATGCTGATCGACCACGTGCACTTCCAGTACAACACGGTGATGCTGGGCCTCGTGGCCGCGAGCATGTCCAGCATGCTGGCCGGCCGGCTGCTGTGGGCGGCCGTCTTCTTCGTGGGCGCCCTCGGCTTCAAGCAGATGGCCCTCTTCTACGCGCTGCCCGTCTTTGCCTTTCTGCTCGGCAGCTGCATCGTGCCGCGGCTGCGCCTGAGCCGCCTGCTTGCCATCGGCGCTGTGACGGCGGCCGCGTTTGCGCTGCTGCTGCTGCCGCTCGTTGCGGGCGTGGTCCACGACGGACAGCGCGGCGTGCGCGCGCGGCCCGAGCTGCCCGCCGGCCAGCCCGGCCCGCTGCCCATCTTGGCCTGGCTGACGGCGCCCTCCGACACGACGCTGCTCGTGGCCGGCGTGCCCGTGTTCCCGCTGTCGCCGCGGGCGGCCTACTACCCGCTGGTCGAGCAGCTGCTGCAGCTGGTGCACCGCGTGTTCCCGCTCGCGCGCGGCCTCTTCGAGGACAAGGTGGCCAACTTCTGGTGCGCCGCCAACGTGGTCGTCAAGCTGCGCACGCGCTGGTCCGCCGAGCTGCTGCAGCGCGCGGCTCTCGTGGCCACGCTCGCCACGGCGCTGCCGCCCAGCCTCATGCTGCTCGTGCGCCCGCGGCGCCTCGCGCTGCCGCTCGCCTTTGCCGCGTCGGCCTGGGCGTTTTTCCTCTTCGGCTTCCAGGTGCACGAGAAGAGCGTGCTGCTGCCGCTGCTGCCCATGACGCTGCTGCTCGCGGGCCAGGGCGGGCTCGGCCGCGCCACGCGTGCCTGGGTGGGCTTTGCCAACGTGCTCGGTGCCTGGACCTTGTTCCCGCTGCTGCAGCGCGTCGACCTGCGCGTGCCGTACGCCGTGCTGACGCTGCTGTGGGCCTACCTACTGGGCCTGCCGCCCACCACGCTGTCGGTCTACTTTGACGGCTCGTCCAGCGAGCCTGTGCTCTGGGGCGCGGCGCTGCTGCACCTGCCCTTTTACCTTGCCATGGCTGTCTGGCACGTGCTCGAGCGCTATGCGGCGCCGCCGGCTGACAAGCCCGACCTCTGGGTCGTGCTGAACGTGCTCATCGGTGCCGCTGGCTTCGGCCTCTGCTACCTGTGGTGTATGTGGCGGCTGGCGGCCGAGTGCGAGTTGCTGCCGCGGGCGTGGATTGGCAGGCCGAAGACGAAGACGCTGTAGGCAGAGGGCAAGAGACGGGTCAAGAAGAGGCGCGGGCGTGATTGCGGATGGACGACATATTGCATAAAAGGGGGACAGATGGAAAGGAAGACCTGTTAGGGAGAAAGAGATAAATGGTCATGGTGACTACCTGATTAAACTTACAGGCGAGCCTCGGAGGCCGGCGACGATACCACTGGCTGGATTTATTCTGTACTCATAATTGTTAGCAACGCAGCATCGATTTTCTTCTGTCCGATGTGGCGGCTGGTTCGAGAGCGTAGACTTGGCGTCGCCATAGTGTGGCCGGAAATGACGACTCTTTGTTGTGGCGGCAACTGCTCTTTATCAGTCCTTTGACGCCCGTCTGAATACGGTGAAGGGCTCTTGACAGCGTCCTGCCAATAAAAGAGGAGGCGAAGAGATCTCACAAGCAATAAGAGTAAACGGATAGATCTCACAAGCAGTAAAATGAGTACGTACTCATGCTTTGTAACGCGCAAGTCGTCAGCCGTGCCAACCGGTCTCTTTGATTGTCTATCAGCGGCCCATCCCAGGCCATTCCCGCTCTTCTGCCTCCCGACTCCCTCTCGCATCCCATGATCGTCTGATTCTCGACTGCTTCCACGTCTGCCCTGTTCTCGGGCGTCCAGCTCTCGTCCTCTCACAGCCAACAGAATCACGGAAATGCGGTTGTTTGTCTGGCTGGCCGTCGTCGGCGCAACCGCATCCGCGCTGTCCGATGCCGTGACGACAACCTCGGCGTCGGCGACAACAGCTACGTTTACAAGGTCTACCAGAACCAGCACGCGCAGCAGTGCAGCTGCCACGCACACAATAGCCGTCGGCGCAGTATGTGAGGATGTTTGCGTTCCCTTTGGGGATGCCACTAACACGCGCAGAGCGGCCACAGTTTCAGCCCGGACAACATCACGGCCAACGTGGGCGACATCATCGAGTTCAGCTTCTACCCGCTGAACCACTCGGTGGCTCGCAGCGGATTCCGCTATCCGTGCATTCCGTACGAGAACACGGGCTTCAACCTTGCCGGGTTCTTCAGCGGGTTCGAGTACACGAGCGTGTACACGTCTGATGTAGGTTCTTCTCGCTCTCGCTCTCTCTCTCTCTCTCTCTTCTCTCTCTTCTCTTTCTCCTCTCCCACTCTTCTCCTCTCCTCCTCTCCTCCTCTCCCCTCTCCTCTCCTCCCCTCCCCTCTCCTCTTCCCGCCTCCCGTCTAACCCCTGCAGAGCCCCAAGTACAGAGTGCGCATCAACGACACGGAGCCCATCTTCTACTACTGCGCAGCGCCGTCCTCCTGCGTCGACAACCACATGATCGGGGTTGTCAACCCGGTAAGTTATTTGCTTCCCTGCCTCACCGTCTTCCGTTGTCTGCCTCCTCTGCTGACGGCCAGAACGCCACGTGGACCCTCGAACTGCAGCAGGAATACCTGGCCAACACGACGATCCAGGTCATGCCGGGCACGCAGGTGCCGGGCGAGGGCGGCAGCAGCAAAAAGAGCACCAAGCGCCGCCGCCTTTCCGCAGGCCAGATCGCCGGCATCGCCATCGGTGCCGCTGCCGCGCTCGCCCTGGCAGGCTGGACGAGGTGGCGGTGCGCGCGGCAGTGGCGGGCCAAGGCCGCGGAGGACGACAACGGCCGCCTGCCGTCGGGCAGCTACATCCATCCCGGCATGTCCCCCGGCCACGCCAACATCCTGCCCCTGTCGCCGCTGCGGCCACCGCCGGCGCCGCCGCTCTCGCCGCTCCCCAGGTACGGCTCTCCGCCGTACTACGCGGCGCACGCGGCGCACGCGGCGCACGCCATGGACCAGGGCAGCATGACGGCCTCAACCGTGAGCCCGCCGCCGGGCGGATCGCCGTACTCGCGCAGTCCGTACCACGACAAGGACCACGTGTAAGTCTGGCCTCGCGCTGCGCGGCAGAGTGCTCGAAGCCGTGCTGACACTTGTGCAGATCGCCGCTCCGGCCGCCGCCGCCGCCGCCGGCCGAGCTGCCGACATCACCGGCGGCAAGCCGGCTAGATGGTCACGTGTTCTCGCCGGGCCTGGACTCGCCGACGTGCGGGCTAGACGGGCAGTGGCGGCTGCGAACGAGCCAGTACGGCCGGCCTATTTGACGGGGGCAACTGCCAAGTCGGCTCTGTTCAGATCTTCTCTCATTCCCGCGGCCATCTTTGTTGCGTCTTGCGGGCACGTGAGCACCGGAACTGGCTAAGCCGTGCGGGGGATAGTGGTAACTAGAAGGATAATAATGTTTCTACGTATTTGTTCTACGTATTATTCTACGTATTTCTCCTACATTTTACGTATTTGTTCTACGTTTTGTTCTACGTTTTGTTCTACGTACTCACTCGTATTTGCTCTAAGGCGCTACTTCATGAACTGCCACGTGCACAGTGCGACAAACTGAGCTGCTCGCTGTCGGCCCGGTACTCGTACGGTGCCGTTAGGAAGCGCGCTCAGGCCCCGATCCCAGGCTGCTTGCGTTTGATGGGCCTCGTATCCGCTGAGCTAAGCGATCGTCTGGCGCAGGTGCTCCACCTTTACGCCCATCACAGCTCCTGCCCAGTTCGGCAGGTGGCTCCCAGCGAGCAGGCAAGGTACTGCGCCGCAGAGTGACATATCCTCGGCCTGCCCGTGGACTGGCCAGAAGTCCCGCAGCCGGAAGGTACATCGCGTCGCACCACTGCGCCACGGGGCCTCTAGCCACCGCGCCACAGCTCTATTGTGTGGGGCCACGCAAAGGCCAAAGGGCCAAAGGGCCGCTGGCCAAAAGGACACCTTTTGGCTGGCCAGGGCGCCAGACATGTGGGGGCTGAGAAAGGGAAAGGAAGCTTTTCTCGACCTCGCCGGCGAGAAAACCGTCTTCCTGCGCACGACGTTCGCAGCCACCAGCACGACCATCACTCTCGCGGCCGCCTCATCGCCTTGCTCCGCTCCTTATTCTCCGGCCCTCTGGCTCTGCCGCTCTGCGCTCCTGTCTCGGCGTGTGCGGCTCTGCGTGAACCATCTCGACCTCGACTCGACCTCCGTGATCCGATCCAGCCGCAACGCCAGCAACGCCAGCAACGCTCCCGACCCTCTGTCGGCTCAATCGCTCCGGCCTAGTCCCTGACGCCTCTGCCGTCTGCTGCTCCCCGTCTCTGCGCCCTCGCCGTCCTCCAGCCCCAGCCCAGCTTACTCAACTTCCTCGGCTTCTCCGGCTTCTCCAGCTCATCCGAAGCCGACAACACCTCGCGTCTCGCGCCTCGTGCCTCGTCTCCCATCTCCCTCCTCGCGCCTCATATTCCCATCCCTCCTCGCTTGCTTGTCATGGCCCAGCTGCGCGGACACAGCGGCTACGGCATCGTCCAGCCGAGCCCCTTTGGCGGCCCCGCCATCCAGACCAACAGCAACGACGGCCCCGGCGCTCTCGATGCCATTCGCGAGCAGACCAGCAAGATCGAAGACCTGCTCGATACCTACAGCGAGCCGGTCAAGCCCTACCTGCCCGCCATTGGCCGCTTCCTGATTGTCGTCACCTTCCTCGAGGATGCTCTGCGCATCGTCACCCAGTTCAGTGACCAGCTGCGGTACCTCGGCGACTACCGCCATAGTAAGCGATCTCTCCTCTCTCTTCCGCTTTCTTCCGCTTCTTCCTCCCCGCTGACAGCCAGTCCCCTGGGGCCTCACCCACTTCTTCCTCATCGGCAACGTCGTCGTCATGACCATCTGCTCCGTGCTCGTCATCACCCGCCGCTACTCCGAGTACGCTGTCGGCGGCCTGATCGGCGTCGTCATCAGCCAGGCCTTTGGCTACGGCCTCATCTTCGACCTCAACTTCTTCCTGCGCAACCTGTCCGTCATGGGCGGCCTGCTCATGGTGCTCTCCGACTCGTGGATCCGCAAGACACAGGCCTTTGCCGGCCTGCCGCAGCTCGAGGAGAAGGACCGCAAGATGTACTTCCAGCTCGCCGGCCGCGTGCTGCTCATCTTCCTCTTCGTCGGCTTCGTCTTCAGCGGTGAGTGGACTGTTGGCCGCGTCCTTGTCTCGCTGGTCGGCCTGGTCGCCTGTGTCATGGTCGTCGTCGGCTTCAAGGCCAAGGCCAGCGCTACTCTGCTCGTGGTCATCCTGAGCATCTTCAACATCCTTGTGAACAACTTTTGGACGGTTCGTTCTTGTTTCTTCGCTGTCTGTCTCACGTCTCTGCGCTCATGCTAACCAAGCAACGATACAGCTCCACGACCACCACCCGCACAAGGACTTTGCCAAGTACGACTTCTTCCAGATCCTCTCTATCGTCGGCGGTCTGCTTCTGCTCGTCAACAGCGGGCCAGGCAAGGTCAGCTTCGACGAGAAGAAGAAGGTCTACTAGGCTGCGGCACGCCGTGTCAAGCCGGCCCTGCGTTGGACGGCGACAGGCATTCTGCCGACCCTTGCACTACCGTCATGGAATCCCAATCTAGTATCCATTCCTTGGATTTCTGGTGTCCTGTATTCCTAGAATCCTGGCTCCTTGACTGCTGGAACGAGGCCATTATGGTGTCCGAGACTCTGGACCCTGGCGCCCTGTCGCGGCCAAACTACAAAACAAAACGAAAACACGACCCTCGAGGGGTGGGCTCCTTTTTGCGTCTCTTTTCTGCTGCTGCCCTGCCCCTTGCTTTTTGCTGTTTCTATTCTCGCGTCTTATGGAGGGAACAGGCGTACAAGTATGAGTATCGTGTATTGTCCAAAATATAAGCAATCTGAATGATTAGACACGCGATCAAACAAGAACGGCCCAGCCGTCCACTCTCCAGCCTCTCTATCCTACATACGCGTCGTTGCTTGCGCCCGCACCATTTAATCCAGCGGCCAAGACCCGGGTGTCGTCACCGGGAACTCCGATTTGCGCCGCTTGCGGGACTTGAGCGCAGTCGAATCGCTGCGGGTCCTGCGGGCTGGGTCACTGTTCCCGGCCGCCGCCGCGCCGCTGTCGGTCGCCTCCTCTTCTGTGGCGAAGCCCGAGTTGCTGAGCAGCATCAGGCTGTAGTCCAGGTCGTCGCTGCCGATGCCGTCCTGCTGCTCGAGCTCCATGAGCAGGAGCAGGTCCATGTCGGCGGGGACGTCGGAGGCCGCGAGGCCGAGGGCTTGCTCGACGCGCTGGGCATCGGCTAGAAGGACGCAGCTGACGGCGGCGACGGCGCGGATCCAAGTGCGCTCGGCTGCGTGCTGAACGTGCACTTCGCGGCGCGCGGCGGCGTCCTGCTCGGCCTGCAGGCGGCGCGCGCGGTCGAGCAGCTCGTCGTAGACGCCGCGCTCGTCCTCGGCACGGAAGCGCGCGGCGGCGAGCTCGCGGTCGCGCCAGGCCTCGTAGCCGTCGAAACGGGCGTCGTTGCGGCGCATGTAGGCGTGCAGAGCCACCTCGATGCGTGCGGCGCCATCCTTGCGGCCGGTCCAGGCGGTCTCGAGCGCCGCCTGGTAGCGCGCCTCCAGGCGCCGCTCGAGCGCGACGCGCGCGGCGTAGTCGGCGGCCCAGTGCTGCTCGGCGGCGCGCACGGCAGCCGCACAGCGGTCGGCGGCGGCGCCGCGCGCCGTCTCGTGGTCGTAGTCGAGCGCTGCGCCAGCCGCGGCCTGCTGCCGGCTCAGCGTAGCGCGCGCGGAGCGGCGGCCAGCGCGCGCCACAGTCCGCTGCTCGGCGGCGACGGCGGCCAGCGCAGCGGCCAGACGCGCGTACTTGGCCGTGAGCTCGCCGCGCAAGGCAGCCTCGCGGCACGCGCGCAGGACGGCCAGACGGCCGCGGTGCTCGGCGCGGCGCGCGGCCAGTTGGCGGGCCTCCTCGCGCTCAAACTCGTCGACGGCGCGCAGGGCCTCGCGCAGCTCCTCCAGCTCGCTCGCGGCGGCAGCGGCGGTGGCAGCAGCCGCCGCCGCCGCCGCAGCCGCCGCACGCTCGCGCTCCTCGCGGACGGCGCGGTCGCGGGCGGCGCGGTCCTTGATCGCGGCCAGCGCGGCCATGTCGCAGACACAGGTGCGCCAGGCGGCGCCGCACACATAGCAGAACTCGGCGCCGCAGCGGCAGGTCATGTGTTGGCAGGCGTCGCGGTGCTCGATCATGACGGCGCAGCGGATGCAGCGGCGCCAGCCCTCGGCGGCGGCCAGCTCGTCGGCCAGGCGCTGGTCCGGATCATCCGGGCACGGCTCGCGGCGGTCGCCGGTGCCGTGGGCCGGCTGGCGACACATGGTGCAGGTCTCGTGGCCGCTGCGGCAGCGCGCAACGCGGGCGGCCTTGGACGTGTGCTCCGGTGGTACATAGAGCCCGCAGTTGACGGCGGCGCAGTAGACGCGGTCCGAGATGGGCACGGCATACTCGGCGGCCTTGCTCGCATAGCGCTTCGCGAGCGGCGGCAGCACGTGGCGCCTGATGGTCTTGGGCGGGATCTCGTTGAGACAGCACTTGGGCGGGAATTGCGCCTCGTTGTCGAGAGCCGTGGCGACCAGCTGGCAGAAGCAGTCGAGACAGTAGCTGTGGCAGGGCGCGTTGACGGACTCGCGCACGGGGATGTCGTCGAAGCAGGAGACGCATTCACTGGGGGGTTAGCAGGGGGCGGAGAGAAGGAGAGAGAGAGTAGGACGAGAGAGGAAGAAGTAAGAAGGAAAGAAAAAAGAAGAAAGAAAGAAGAAATAAAAATACTTACACAGTCGTGGGTTCTGGCTTCACCGACACCTCCACGGCGGAGGCTGAGGTCACCGCCGCCGGAGGATCAGCCACCAGAGACTCTGCCACCTGACACTCTGCTGCCGGACACTCTGCTGCCGGACACTCTGCTGCTGCCAGCGGTACAAACGTTGGACACTTTGGCACCCGGTCCGGCACCAGCCGCCAGCCGCCGTCTCGCTGCTGCGCCCATCGCGAGCCCTCGGGCGCGCTCCAGCTCGCGTCGGGTGGTAGCAGCAGCGACGACGACCGCGACCGCCGCCCCAGCGCCGATCGCGCCGCCGCCGTCGCACTGCTCTCGCCGCGCCCGTCGTCCGGCTGTCTCGCCCGCTCTCGCTCCCACTCCCGCCGCTGCATCGGCTGATAGCCCTCGCTGCCCGTCACGTACAACGGCCGCAGCAGCCGCGCCGCAAACAGCCGCCGCAGCGATCGCTTCGCCGCCGCCGCCGGTCCGCTCCCGGCCGTCGGCGCACGGTAGATGGTCGGCGTCGGCGTGCCCCGGTCCGGCTGCTTGCCCTTTTCGACTGCCGCCTCCGCAGCCGCCTGAACCTCTGCCTCTGCCCGTGCCTGTGCCTGAGCCTGCGCCTGAGCTTGAGCCTGGGCTTCTTCTGCCCGCGCCGCCCGCGATGCCGCCTCAGCAGCCACGAGTGTCCTCACGCGCTCGATAGCCTGCAGCGTGATCTGCCGCACCTCGTCTGGCACATTGCTCGCGAGCGTCTCTGTCAGTGCCGCCGGCGGCGCCACAGCCGCCCAGCCGAGATCGGCCTCGTCCGCCGCGCCGCCCGCATCGACCTCCGCATCCTGGTCACCGTCCGCTGCCGCTTCCGCGTCTCGCGTGGTGAGAAAGCGCGGCACGGCCATCCCGTCTTCCTCCTCGTCAGTATCCTCTGTCGTCTCCGGCGACGGCGTCCGCCGCACCACTGATTCTACATCGCTGGCGTCGTAAATATCGTCGGTATCCTCGCTGCTCGCCCGCTCCTTGCCCTTGCCCTTGCCCGAATATCGGCTCGCCGGTCGCCTAGCAGCCCGAGGCAGAGACACTGGTGCCACGAGGCTCGAGACGTCCTGCAACGACCCTGTATCATGCTGGTAGCCATCGTATGGCGTCGGCGCCGACAATGCAAACACGCGCATGCCCGCTTTTCTGTCGTCTCCCCCAAGACGCATCTGCAGTCGGGGCAGGTCGAGATGCAGCAGACGTTTTTCCAGCACCCGAAGCGTACCTACAGCTCGACGACCAGACTGTCTGCTGCTGAGAAGCAAATGCCAGCAGATCAGGCGAAGGCAGCATGCCACCGTAAGTACTCCGACTCCCTCGCACACATTCTCAAGCTCCCAATAGCCTCCCGTGCTGACAGCCGCTATTCTCGGCGCTAGTCTGTGTAAGTGCACACGGCAAGGCAGCCTGCATAGCTCTCTGCCTCGCACAACCTAGGCGCTGCGCGTGGTCTTCTCTCACCCAGCTCATTGGTTGTCGGTAGCTATGCTCCAATATCCGCAGCTCTTTGGCCGCTTCTGGTCAAGCCTACCGGTCCGTGAATCAGCCTAGGAGCTCTCAGCTCTTGGCAACAGGCTTTGGATTTTACCTCGCATCGATGTCCAACTTAGTTGATGCGATATGTATCAATTCGGGGAGAGCGAAAAGCGTCGAGTTTTCTGCTCCAATGATGGTATAATGCATGTCACGTGATGTGCTCCCAAGGCGCAGTGATGTAAGTACAATGTTGGAGGGCAAGCTGAAGCAAGTTCCGAACAGGATAATGGCAGGCCAGACCGTGTCCTCCTTTCATAGTCCATCCGGTCCACGAACCCAAAAACGACGCCTTTACAGCTTCGACATCGCAACGTCAAACTCAACCCTGTTGACACACGAGCCGACGCCCTCCAGCGACACCTCGACCATATCGCCGTCCTTCAGCCACAGCTGCGGTGTCCGGCCCATGCCAACACCCGACGGACTGTCAGTTTGTCAGTATCATGAATTCGCAAGGGTGGCTACCACACTTACGTTCCCGTGAAAATCACGTCGCCCGGCAGCAGCGTCGTGCCCTGGCTGATAAACGCAATCGTCTTGCGCACGTTGAAGATCATGTCCGCAGTCGTGCTGTTCTGCACCTCAACGCCGTTCAGCTTCGTCGAGATCCTGAGCGTGTGCGGATCCGGAATCAGAGACGTGCTGACGATGCCCGGCCCCCACGGCGCCCATCCGTCAAAGCCCTTGCCCAACGACCACTGGCCACCGCCATGCTTGATCTGCCACTCACGGTGCGACACGTCGTCGCCAACCGCGTAGCCCAGCACGTGGTCGAGTGCCGTCGCCTCCGTCGCGTTCGAGCACTTCTTGCCTATCACCACAACCAGCTCGCACTCGTAGTCCAGCCCCTGGCCCTCCTGTGCCATCGGCGGCACGGGGATGGGGTCCGTCGGCCCGGCCAGGGACGTCGCCGGCTTGTACTGCTTGTGTTATTGCCATGTTCGCCCGCGATTCCGTAATCTCCGCCGGCCCTCCGTCTCTCCGCCGGTACTTACAAACAAAACAGGGAACTTGGGCTCGGCCATGCCGGACTGTCGATACTTAGCATCTCGCTGCAGAGTCTGGCAGAGTCATATCGCAGCGGGGAGACCCACCTCCTTCGCATGCAGCGCGTAGTTCAAGCCCAGACACCGCACGGTGTGCACATCCTCCGGCGCAAGCGGCGACAGCAGCAGCCGGATGTCCGCCACCTCGTCCGTGACCTCATGCTTGCCGAACACGCTGCCCGTCAATACCCGCGCCTGCTTGGCCTTGGCAATGTTTGTCTCGCCCGCCGGCAGAATTGCATCGCCGTAGTATGTCCGTCCGTCCTTGGCCAGGAACCGTACAAGTCGCTGCGCAGATTAGCCATCAGCCACGCGTCGCCCAGATTCGTATCGCCAAACGCGCTCCTTGTTGCGCCGCGCCAGGCGTCGGAATCATCTTACAGAGAATTCGGGCATTTTGTCCAGTGTGTATCGTAACGTCGTCGAGTGGCTAAACTGCTCTCGCTTGGGGATGCGCGCCTCTTTATAACGTCTGTCGTCGAGCCGGCTTCAGACCGGATGTTTTTCTGCCGAGCGTATGGCGTCGCGACTGCTCGGAAGCGGGGATTTTTCGGGAACGAGTTTGTAGCCGCCGTGTTGCAGGGCAGCTGGGCAGCTGGCTGGATTGTGGCTGGACTGTTCGACAGCTTGATACTTTGACATCCGAGAATTTCCCAACTAGGCTCTGCGGCCTTTTCACTTTTCGTTCATCGGCCGTCGCCAGCTAGGCCGAGAAGGCTTTCCGCCTCGTAAACCCGTCAGTGCCGACTAGAAGCCTGAGCTGGCGTCAGTCCAAAGCACTTCGCATCCGCAAAGCCCCGCCCCTACGAGTACTCGTAGTCACTCCGCTGCCGTCGCGTGCTCGGCCCCCACATGCGACCATCACCTTCACATCGTTGGCCGTTGGATTTGTTGCTTTCGTTCTGCGCTCAACTGCTTGCCTCGGTTGTCCCCACCCGTTGTGCAAATGCGTTTATCTGGTGTGCAGAGAGAGGTTTTGAGCCTCTATCGCCAGTGCATCCGCGCAACCCGCGACAAACCCGCTGTGAGTTCTCACCGCGCCGCGAAGCTGAGGGCTGCAGCCGCGCAAGAGTGTATTGCTGTTAGGCCGCGCCTGAGCCATCCGCCCTCTGGCCGGCATCGGCAGGCCAGGACGACAGCTAACGTCATGTTCGATTAGGAGTCGCGCTCGCGATTTATGTCCTATGCAAGATCCGAGTTTCGCAAACACATCAGCATCGAGAAACGCGACTTCGCTGCCATCGAGTTCTTGCTGCGCAAGGGTCGTCGCCAGCTGGAGGTCATGGCTTCGCCCGGAATCAAGGATGTGCGGTAGTGAAGGGCACAGCTGTCAGTCGGTGGGAACATGTGAGCTGTGCTGCTTTGCGAGAAACAGATGTGAGAACGGGAATGCAGTGGTGAAGGCGGCTGCGCCGGTCGCTCTTTCCTCGCCCGCAACACACCGGCTCCTTCCTTGACGGTGCAAGTGTTGCAGCCAGTTTTGGCAAGAACCTGTTTAGCCGTGGAGAATTTCTCATTGATATGCATCTGGCGAGCTCTCTGCCTTTTGCACCGTTAGTGAATCGGTCATCCCGAGCCGACTTTCAGTTGATAATCGTATTGTCAACAGCGTTATACGGGCTACACGGCGGCCAACCGAAGAAAATGTGAAAAGGGACGAATTGAGAACACAAAGGCACGGCATAAAAAGGATAGGAAAAGTCGGACATAGTAACACACGAAATCATCACTCATACTGAAGTTTCCCACATTATCTCACCAGATAAAGTATGTACTGAGTAGTAATAACAGCATATATAAACAACGGAAACGAAATACTACTTTTGGGAGGCAAAGGAACAATGCGCTAACTGAAGTCGCAAACTACACGGAGAGAACTACGCGAATCGTTTAGCGATTCTATTTGGTTTGGTCGAGACCACAAGGTCCTGCTCAGGACAGGCTATATCACGCATGAGATCAAGCCACAGCTATTTATTCACGCTCGGGACAGGCTCGCCGAACGAAGACAATCAAAGATTCAGATACACCAGTATTGTCATGTTAATGCAGTGCTGCGACTACTCCGTATGAAATTGTACGGGGCGGAGTAGACCGTCCCGCACATGATAGCACGTGATCACCAGCCACCATATGGCTGTGCAGCTTCGGTAGGCAGAAAGCTATCGGCTTCAAACAGCTATCGTCATCCTAAACCACATCATCCTCTACCAACAACCGACACAGGCATCGCACACTCGCAGACCACCTACCGCGCAGAAGCTAAACACTGCGCACGCATCAATCTTCCGCTTACGTCGCGCGACCGCATCCCTGGAACGAGAAGCGATTCCGACAAAGTCCGAGCGAAACGACGCTGGCCCTCATCCAGCTGCCGACAACAGCGTTGCCCTTGGACGCTTTGCACGAACCACCAATTTCATGGCCGTGATGGAGGAGGAGCGCCTGTGGAAGTTTCAGTGGCCACAATGGGTGTCGAGCGTGGCCGCTCGTAACTTTGGCGTCTACCTGTCGGGTGCCCTGGTAAGTCGCAACGGAAGGCCGGTGCAGCGGAACTGCGGAACTGCGGAAGAGCACCAGCGGTGGCAGAGACTCTCGCTAACGTATCGACTGTGCAGTTCTCGATTGCCTTTTATGTGATGCTCGACGCGGCGGTGTGGTCCAAGTCGGTGTTCAACGGGTCGGCCGTGCACGTCACGTTTGTGGACTGGCTGCCACTGATCTGCAGCAGCCTGGGGATGCTAATCACCAATAGCGTGGAGAAAGCGCGGCTGTCTACGGACAGCTACACCGGGCTCGGTGGCGGTGGCGGCAGCGTGGCGTGGCAGGCGCGCGTGGTGCTGTTCCTCGGCTTTGCCAGCCTCGCCGGCGGCATGGCAGGCGGCGTGTGCGTCTTTGTGCTTAAGTTCGTCACGAAGCACGTCGAGATGCCGATGTTGGGCATGGGTATTGAGAACGTCATTGCCAACAGCCTGGTCGGTCTGAGGTGGGTTGCAGCTCTACCATTTTCTCCTGGTGCTTGCCCTACTAACATTTTGAACAGCTCGGTCGTCCTCTGGGTCAGCCAGAACATGGAGGATGAGTACGCATACAACCTCGCCCTCTGAGTCATTTTCATATTTCCGATCCTATGTCTTCCGTGTCGTGGCTCCGGGACAGCTAGAGAGCCGGGTTAGGCTCATATCCTTACGTGCTTGCTCGCTTTTCTCTAGGGACTGAAGGGGCGCCTTTGGATTTCGCAGCAGTACGAGTGGTTGGTCAGCTACTGATCTCGCGGACTCTGTGGGTTTCCTGATTCTGAAGCCTCTGGTTCCCTCAGGTGTGGAGGATAAGCGACAACAGGCAAGATTCGGGGGGGGATCGTCGTCTTGGAGACAGCAGAGGGAGGGTGGCCGAAGAGAGTGAGGATCATTGTTACAACGGCACATCATGTGCGCACACGGGCTCTTTTCCTTTGTTTGCAAGCCTCGCCCTTTTTCATGCTATTTCTACTTTTCTTTTCTTGGTTTCCTTGTGTATCTCTATCTACTGTACCGTTTGTTGGACTTCAGAGTTTGCAAACTATCGAAGCTTTGAATTCTATAGCTATCTTTACTGGGTTCGATCTGTATCTGTTGTGGGCCAGGTCATGTGACCTAGCCCAGCCCTTGTTATAGTTTGTGCGCGCAGAGTCTGCATCTCGCCACACTTAGAGAAGATACACATACTTTTCTCTTCGTCTGGCTTCGTGACTGTCTGCACCCTGGCGGTCGACAGGTTATGATCCCTCTCTTTTCCGCATAATACCTTCACATTTGAGCTCATCTGTCTTCTTTTCTCTAATTATCGTCGTCCTTTCGACGTTTTTCCACTTCATACAGTCGTTACTGCTTCCAAACCCACCAAAAACGGGTTTTTCGTCGATCTTTTTCAAGCTAAAAATTAGCTTCACCTTGCGTTGCAAGCTGTCAATCACTAGCACGTCTGCTACTGTCTGTCTCTGCCATAGAGATGGAGACTACTATTACCCCAGACCCTCAGGGGAATGTCTTCAAGATCCCTCACCTGCAGGAGGGCAATTTCGTTGAATGGGACATGGGTTTACGCATGTATCTTCGATACGCTGAACTTCTCGGGCACATCGATGGTGTGCCTCCCGCGCTGCCTGACGAGGTAACACGGAAGAAATGGGAAGATGGATGCTACCTTGTCCACAATGCCATCATGCCGACCGTCTCGTCGGTCAGACTCCAGTTGGAGCCTTACGGGTATGATGCAGCAAAGCCAAATCCTCGCCAAAATTACTTGGCCATCAAGTCTGCCTTCGGCAGCGTCAACAAGGTCGTGCTGGCCTCCACCTATCTTGAGTTTGCTGCTCTCAAGATGATTTCATTTGCCACTCCTCAAGCGTACGTTACACGCTTTCAACAGCTTGACCGTCAACTGGCTACCACGGACTACGCCATCCCAGACAAATGCAAGGTGGCCACTCTGGTACACGCCTTTGAGCCTGTTTACCCGGCTAAAGCAGGTCAATACAAGGTCAAAATTGAGGAAGGCACACTTGAGTATGCGGAACTCCTCCGTGAACTCTCTCAGATGTGTCGAAGCGACGCACAGTCGTCGTCGTCTTCGATGGCCATGGTGGTGGCCAACAAGGCAGGACAAGCGTCCAAAGGTGCTCAAGGCAAGAAGAAGCGCCTCACGCACATGACAAACGAGGAGCGCGCTGCCTTCTATCAGGCCAAATACCCTGATCAACCGGTATGTGGCGCATGCCATTATCACCATCCTCCCAAGTGGTCTTACTGCACCAATTGCAAGTGGTGTCACCCTGGAGGCAATGATGGTTGTTTTCAACTTCATCCAGACCTCATTGCCCATCGCTACAAGGGTCAGCAGAAGCCTCTCAATCCCTCCCTTGCCCATACAGGCAAGCCAAGCCACCAGCTAGCCAACTTCCCCTCTGGTGTCAACAACATGGCTTTCGGCCAAATGGCTCTGGCAAACGTTGCCGGCAATGGGACTGCAATTCGGGACATGGTGATGTTAGACAGCGGGTCCTCCTACCACATCTTCAATGATTTACGTTGGTTTTCGGAGACATATCTGCTGCCTAAGCCTCGCAACCCGGCTTCGGCTGACGGCAAGCCGATGCACATGGATCTGGCGGGTACGGTCACCCTCACGGTGGCTAAGACGTCTGGGACTACGACGTGGACACTGCACGAGGCATTGTATTCGGAGACTGCTCCATGCAACCTCATTTCGGCTGGTATCTTCCGCAAACAAGGTCTGTTCATGAACGACTACGACAGTAACGTCGTGGACGCTCAACGCGTCGAACAGGCCACCATGAAGTGGATTTTTGATGCCGCCTTTTTCACGGTTGTGCCTCAGTCTGGACAGACCATGTCAGTGGCGGCGGCGTCTGTTGACTACAATATCATGCATCGTCGTCTCCTACATGCATCCAAAGACGTCGTCATTCGCGCCTGCAATCACGCTGGCATCACGGTCACCGGAACTCGTGAAGCTGATTGCGTGGTCTGTCGCCTTGCGAAGTCCACTGAGGTTGTCTCTCGAAACCCTCCAGACCCAGTCATGGCTCCTGGTCAACTCATTCGAATGGACGTCATTGTCTGTCCTCCTGGCCACATGGGACTTCGGTATACTCTTCATTTCATTGATGCCGACACCCACTACCATTGGACGCACTTCACCGTCTCCAAAGCGGACGTTTTCGCTGCGGTAAAGCGTTTTAAAGTCTATTTCGAGACTCAGTCTGGTCTGAAGCTTCAGGCATTTGGCTGTGATGGTGGCACCGAATTTGGCCTGACTGCTCAATTGTTTCAAGTCTCTCAATTTCGCATCTATGCTGCTGAAGAGGGCATTGCCCTCATCATCACCACGCCTCATACACCCAGACAGAATGGGATGATCGAACGTGCAGGCCGCAACATACTTGAGAAGGGCCGCTCTGCCTTGATTGATGCCGGTCTACCGACCTATCTCTGGCCTTTTGCGGTTGAAACTGCCGCCAAAGTCGTCAATCTCTTGCCGACAACAGCAAATGAGGACAATGAGTCACCTCATAAACGCCTCTTCACGAAGCTTGGTCTCTCTAAAGAGGCTTCTGAACCATACATCGCACATCTCCGCATCTATGGCTGCACAGCTTACGTGCATTTGAAGCAGGCAACTCGTGCCGCTTCTGATAAATTTAGCCCTCGTGCTGAAATTGGCCAACTCATTGGCTATGATGGACGCCACGGGCGCATCTACTGGGTCTATTTCAAAAATGATGACCGAATTGCTCGGGTGTCCTCTGTCCGATTCAATGAGGGCCCGATGCCTCTGACTGCTGAAGAGGAGGCTACATCTGAAGGTTTTGTTACCTTCCCCGATCCTCCGCCGACACCGAAATGGTTGACGTTTCGGACACCAAACAAGGTCGAAATCCCTGCCAATGGCGAAATCTCTGCCGTTAGTGATGCTCCTGAAGGTAGCAATGCCGCTGTTGCTGGCCCTGACAAGGAGACTACTCCCGGGCCGGTCACCGTCCCCGCTCACGTCCCCGAAGAAGGGGACTCGGCTTTCATGACTCCGCCGAAGACGCCGGCCCCGGCCGTGCCGCGGCCCGCTTATGACGAAGCAGCTCCCTTCAGCTTCGAACCTCGACCTCCGTCCCCTCGACTCCTCCCTACCATTACAGAGACACCGGTCTCATCGGAGTCTCCCCCTCCTACGGAGGCGGAGCAAATAACTGAAGAGGAGGATGATGAAGAGGCTTTGGCAGCTCACGAGGCAGAAATGCAGCTTATGCAGGATGCGTCAGTTCGACGCAGTTCACGCAACGTGTCCCGTCCTAACTATCGTCAACTGTCTGGCATACGCCAGTATGGTCAGGGAGAGGGAGGCTCCTCTCATGTGTCGATTGACACTATTGAACTGCTGATGGCTAGTCTGGCTATGCCAACTGAGATTACGGTCCCAGACAGCCACGCGATCCGCTCCTTCTGCCTGTCCGCCATGGACGTCAAGGTCTTGTCGACAGAGTCTCCTTCTGCGCCGCGAAACTATCGCGAAGCCTCCCGTCGTGAGGACTTCGACACCAAATGGCAGCCCGCCATGATGCGGGAGTTTCAGAGCCTGAAGGACCGTTGCGCGTGGGATCTGGTTGATCTCCCACGTGGTGAGACTGTCTTGCCTGGCAAATGGGTCTACGCCGACAAATCACCTATTTACAAAGCTCGCTGGGTGGTCTGCGGAAACTTTGAGAACCCTGATCAGTGGGTTCACGGTGACACCTTTGCTGCTGTCGCTTCTCTTACCGGCCTACGCATTTTTCTTGCGTACGTGGCCACTCAAGACTACGCTCTTGAACAATACGACGTCTGCACTGCTTTTCTGAATGCACACGTCCCGGACGACGTCAACATCTACGTCAGACAGCCGACTGGCCTGTCTGACGGCACAGGCAAGGTCTGCAGACTTCGCCGTGCCCTGTACGGCCTCTCCAGAAGCCCTAGATGGTGGTTTGATACCGTGACGCCCGTGATGGCGTCTCAGGGCTTCAAGGTCTTTGACAAGGAGCTTTGCCTCTTTCGCAACGCCGAGACCGGCGTATTTGTGCTCCTATACGTCGATGATTTACTCATCGCCGCTCCGACTGAAGCCATGGCCACTGAGGTTGGTGAGGCCATAGGCCGTGCATTTGAGATCCGCCACATGGGCGCAGCGGGCATCTTCTTGGGCCTTGAGCTCACCAGGGACCGGCCGAACCGCATCATCTACATCCGTCAAGGACGTTACATCGACAAGATGCTGCGGCGCTTTGACCTCCTTGACTTGAACCCGGTGCAGACTCTGTGGCCCTCCGGCCATGAACTGCCGGCCGCGTGGACGCCGCAGACGGACTCCCGCACGGACTATCTCAAGCGGACCGGCTCCCTGAATTACCTGTCAGTCGGCACCCGGCCGGACATCGCATACACCGTCTCCCGTCTTTCGGAGGGCAATGCCGGCCCGTCCGACGCTCATTGGGCCCTGTGCAAGCACCTCTTCCGTTATTTGAAGGGCACAGCCGACTATGCACTCAAACTCGGCGGCATTGAATACGTCGACGACATGCGTCTCCATGCGTACAGCGACGCCTCATTTGGCGATACCCTGCCCAGTCGTCGATCGACTGGAGGCATGATGATTCTGCTGGCTGGTGGCCCTGTGTTTTGGTAGTCCAAAACGCAGCCTTTTGTGACTCTGTCGACCACCGAGGCAGAATTTATCAATCTGACCCCTACAGGACGCGCTCTCCAGTGGGTCAAAGACATCACGAACGACATGATGCCAGTGGCTGACGGCCCTGTCATCCTGTTCACGGACAGCCAAAACGCGTTGCTGACGGCCCTCAATCCCGACAAGAAGGCCCGCACGCGTCACATCGACATCCGCTTTAAGTGGATCATCGAGCAGCTCCAGAAGGGAGCTTTCGAACTCAAACACGTCCCTACGACGGACATGATGGCAGACGGACTGACGAAGCCTCTGCGACGTGAGAAGCACGCACGTTTTGTGCAGCTCTTGCGGCTCAATCAGTCTCCAGTCTGATTGAAGCCAGGTGACCTAGATCGCCTCATTTCTCTTCTCCCATTGTTTTATTATTATGACATCTGGTGATGATTTCATCACGAACTTCTTAGTTCGATTTTTCACATTTCACTTCTTTCGATGGAACGAGGGTACTTAATTAGTATGGCACTTACCGCCTACGACCATGTATCTAGTTGCCTTTTCTTTCTCTGCTTGCCCACGAGGCAGTGTTGTGGGCCAGGTCATGTGACCTAGCCCAGCCCTTGTTATAGTTTGTGCGCGCAGAGTCTGCATCTCGCCACACTTAGAGAAGATATACATACTTTTCTCTTCGTCTGGCTTCGTGACTGTCTGCACCCTGGCGGTCGACAGTATCTACCGATCGGTTTCGCTTTCCCTGGTTCTCGGCGAACGCTTTTACTGTATCAGTGTTTGAATATCCTGCTCGACGTACGCTAAGCAGATCCCTGTTCCCGTTCTGTCCCGGGTATCGTCAACTTCCGCTTCTTCCTCCTCCCCCGGCCTCATCCGACACTTGTTCTTGTCGTCGCCTTGTACCCCTCCTCTCAGTTACGGTCCCCTGTTCCCTGTTCTACGCACCTCGCATTCAGCGGTGAGGAGACCGGCCATTTCTTTTGGTTGGACTGCCTGGCCCCTTAATTCTCTCACCGAACGCAGGCGTCCGCATCAGCTGGGGTCATGTCACCGGCTAATTTACACAATTAATATAAGTGAAGGGCACAGGATCATCACAAGCTCTGAGTCAGAGACGGCAGGGAGGCCCGGGCTGGGCACACTACATGTCGGTACGGAGTGCAGAGCATTACACGCGAGACCGGTGCTGCTGCTGTGCTGTGCGCCGGTTCACCGTCAGCAGTTCTTTCTGGTCTGGTCAGCCTTGTCTTTGCTTGGAGGGCCAGGTTAAAAACCGCCGCAGCAGTGTCGTGTGATCTGTTTCCCTCTGCTTCGCTTTTGGGCCGAGATTAAGTGGCCGGCCTGGAGGACTGGCTTGGTATGTCTGGCAATGGCACCCTGGCTGACCTTGATCCGGCTCGAGTGGCGTCTTCTGGCATCGCCGTACGCCGCCCTGCCAGCTCTCCTTTAGGCGCCCTACGTCTGGGCTGCTTCAGCCTCTGCCAACTAGCCAGGTACAGTGGAAACCACCCTCGCAACGGCCCGGCCGCAAGTCAAGCAGCGGACCTCTAGCCCCAACGCCAGGGATGCACCTGTCTAAGACAGTCCCATAGCGCTGACTCGCAATGTCTGCCTGTGGCCCATCGCTTCCCCCTCTCCTGCTTGATTTGCCTTGCAAGGTGCTCCGTCGCCAGGCCATTTGCTCACCGAGTGTGGGTTTCCGTGATGGCTTGGCGCTGCTGTATGCGTGTCAGAATGAATTGAGCGGCTTTGTATCACATATGGTTGGATAGGCCCGGTCGTATCTGTCGTACGTACTCTGCATACTCCGTACATCGTGTGAGAACTACCACGGGCCATCGCAGAGACATCGAGGCCAAATCGTATAATACTCCGTACACCGCACACATGGCGGTGCACAAGGAGACTTTCGAGGCTTCCTGCGGCTCTCCGCGGTCCTTGCGTAACAGATAAGTGCACAGAAACCAATAGCTGTCTCACCTGTCGGCCTGTTCGGCGGGCTTTGGTTGCAGCTGGCCCCGGTGGCTGCGCGTGGGCTCGCCGTTGCACTCATCGCTCTTCTCCGCTACTTGCCGCCATCCTCCTCTCGGCCGGTCCGCAGATGTGCAGCACCTTTGTAACAGCGATCCTGCAGACTGCGCGAAAACGGCAAATATAAACGGCCTGTGTCGCCAGGGTGGCAGCTGAAGCCCGGGAAACGTGCTACGAGAGGACAATGCCCTAGACCAAGGGCTGGTGCTGTACCACTTCGGCGTCTTGTCTCTTCACCGGTCTTTAATAACTGTAGGCCCATCCCATGCTGAGCTCGCCGTCTGTGTCCTGTCTGTACCTCCGTGTCGCCATGCTACTACTGACCGCCGTTAGACGCTTGGTATCACAGAGCACCCCTCGCCTGCTCCCCCGTGCAACCTCAAGCCACTTGCATAGAGCACGAGGAACATCTGCGTGGGAATACAACTTGCGGTGCAATGCAACACGGCACACAACCCAAAGCCTCTGGCAGCCCAGGCGCCATGCACAGGACAGCCGAAGTGCTGCGCCCCAGTTCTCAATGTCGCCGAGCAGTCCGGAGACCAACACCAAACACCAGAGGACCAACACCATGGCGGACTCGCAGGGCACGACAGCAAGACGGATGAGCAAGTCTCAGACACCCGTCGGGGTGTCGCGTTGGCTGACTTGTTTTGGCTGGCTGAGTCGTCTCTAATGACGGCCTGCAGTAACAGCATGACCATCCGCAGCCGCGCAGACGAGCGTCTGGGTTGGAAACAGAATACAAGACTCGAATTGTGCGTCAATCTGCGTACCAGTACGAATCCGAGCGTTCGTCCGGGTCCGCACAGACATGTTGGAGGCCGCAGACGCGGGTCCGTGACATGCAGTCTGCCAGTCCCAGCGAGTCTCACACCCAGAACCAACAGACGCCAGCTGCATGCAACTAGGCTGCTCATCTGTCCACCCGTCCAACGCACTTCTGCCACCTGCAGTCGTTGAAGCAGCCGCACAACTTTAGGGCCGGTCATGCCGCAACATTCTTATTCAGGTCGTATCGACACGGCTTCCTGTCTTCAGCCACGGTAGTCTCAACAAACAAACGTGCGATGCGATAGCATCCTGGTGCCGAGGGGCCCACTACAGGGAGTCGGGCCTGCGTCGTTATGCCACTCGAGATGAAGAAACCTGGTCAAGATTGACCGAGGTAAGTCGTAGTTGGTAATCAAGCCGGAGGCCCGGTGTGTCATGAAGGAGACCGAGATACTAATCAGCCATATCCTGAGATGTGACCCCGTGCGAGGAAGGCATATTTTCGATTGCTTTCAAGCTCATCAAAGCACACCGGGATACGCTTTGTCCATCCATGCAAAGTCACATACCATCAGTGATGTGCTTGCATGGCGTGCATTCCATCAGCATGATACACACTGTTCGGCAAACAAGGCACAAAAGCACGCTATCGCCATGCATGGCGTCGAGAGGCCAGACATCCTGCCAGGCAATACGCTGGCCGCCGAGCTGACATGCATTCCGGTGAAGCTCGGCTTGAGACTATCGACGTGGCCATGCGAGCCCAGACAATGTGCTCACGAGATACCTGCAAGGTGGCCTGCAGGCTATCGGCGGTGTGGCCACAAGTGCTCACGAGGCAGCTTCGCAAGCGTTCGAGGAACAGACATGGCAAAATCCATCCGCCTATCCGCGACTCCGACAGTACGGGCTTTGAGGCAAAAGTGGGCGTCCGACCCAGCCTGGCCGACATCGAGCGCATCCAGGCGCTAGGCAATGCTCGCCCAGCACAATCGTCTCGCCATATGCCAAGTAATGCGCACGTCTTTCCGCCAAGGTCGGATGTCTGATGTCTGAGTCTGATGCTCTGTATGACATCAAGACGTCGGAGCACCAGCATCAGAGCATGCGACGTACCACTGAGGTCGTCGGTACGAGCCAGGATGTATAGAAACTGGATGGCGGCCATGTAATACTCCGTAGCCGAGTCGGCTGGTATCCACGGGCACAGGAACTCTGACCCATCTGTACGTCGTAAGAGTACTGGTACGTGCGATGTCCGGCCTCCAAATTTGCAGGCTCTCTCACATCACGACCCACCTGGTGTACCACCAAAGGCCATGCCCTGCATAAGACTGCAGGGAAGACAACCAACAGGAGACGGTTGAAATGGCAGCACAGTCCATTGTTAAGAGTCCTGAATCCCCATACAAGTCGTCCAGTAGCGAACCAGAGTGGTGTGTGTGGAGAGTGAGGTGAGAGAAATACAAACGTCGAGACGATGCGAGGCGAAGGTAAAGAAACCGAGAATCAGCCAAGCCTCCGCTGACCCAGAAAGCCATGAGCACAGGAGGGCACAAGACAAAACCAAGGCAGGTCGGTACAACCTTCCCTAGCCAGCACACTCTGCTTGAAGCCGGAGAATATTGGCAGCCGGCGTGCTCCGTAGCGGATAGCAGTTGTGATATATCACACAGAATGGCCATTCTGCGACCCACGTATCCTGAACTATCCCCTCTTTCTACACTGTACCTGTACTCGTACTCCGTACATAGCATGTTGTCGGGTTCCTCCTCTCTTTTGCGGGATTTGCTGGCATGGCTTTGCGTCTCATGTTTAGTACTTGTCGTCATGTTTCAATCCCGCGCAAGGTACCGCGAGTCAGTCTCGGATAGATTTGCATGCTCGAGGCCGAAGCAGACATATGGCAGAATGAGCCAGGGCGTGTTTGTGTTTGAGCTCTACAAGCCTAGAAGCGTCTGAGAGGCATATCACTCAGCAACATGTACTGGTCGCGTGTTGGGCTGAGAGACCGCTTCCGTCACTTACAGTCAGCCACTTCGGCAAGCTTTCCGGTCTCTTTGTTTCTTTGATCGAAAGAGTGAACTGAAGCGACATCTCGGATCCAAAATGCTAGGCAACCCCGTTATGTCGTAGCGTGCAGACAGTCTTCTTTTCTCAGGATACCCTGAGGTGTACTCTATACACGGCGCTAGCTCAGATTTGCATGTAGCTGGTCAGCCGGTCGTATTTTGTCTGGCCTTTTCGTATTTCGCTCACTCCTCTCTCTCCATGTTTGCTCACGCATCCTCTGCTCATTGCCTTGCAGACGGACCTTTCGCTCCGCTCACAAAAGTGTTGGCGAATCAAGGGTAGGAAGGAACGCTGGCTCATGCAGGACGGGTATGAAAAAGAACGGGGCGTTGGAGTCGCGATTAGAGGATGGAGATCTTAGTTGCACGCAAAACGGATGTGTATCTTCCAAAGATATATTTCTGATGGGAGGTGAGTTTGGCTGTATACAACGTCCGCGTATGCACAGAAATCCTGCCTGTGGTAGAAAATATGGCACAAGGTTGCACCACAGTATCAATAGCCCGTTGATTGAGCGCTGGGCACGAATAATGCGAACAAGGCGCGGAAGACGAGCAACGGTATTGGAGGGATGGGCACCTCACGCCACTTGCCATTGCGTTCATAACAGCGGGTGGCATGTAAAACTATTGTCGTCTGGAGAGCATCAATGTGGCCCGGCTTGGCTGTCCTCGTGGCTGCTGCACCTGATTTCCGCTTTTGGTTCTCCAAAGGATCGTTAGAGCGGTGCTAGCTTTGGCGTAATCATGCACTGACACGAAGCAGCATCGGCTCTGCTCGCTGGTCAGGGCACACTCTCTCGCAGCTCTTTTGCGTTACTGATACGAGGCAGCCACGGCGAGATTGGCCAGACAATCTGCCGTCTGTGTGACACACCAAGCTTTCATACTCTGAACTCGGCCTTTGATTGATGAAACAGTCAATGGCGTTGCGGTGAAAAACAATTCCGCGATTATCGGCCTGGCAAGACATGTTGAGCTGGGGGAGGGTGAAACAGCAATATTTGTCTCCCTCTAGATGATCTGCATGCCTCCTTAGCACAAGGCTGTAGTGTAGCTTCTCATGCAGAGCCGGATAGCAGATGGCACGGAGGCCCTCACAGGTTTGCAGAGGATCACACAGATGCATAGCCAACGCAGAAAATGCAACTTTCCAGACATGGCAAAGAGGTGGCGTGCCATAATGCAAGAGGAGACACAGCTGCAAGCGTCCCAAAAGAGAACAAGACGCGGTTGAAAAGCACCGGACATGCGCCTCGTTTTTCGTATTGCTTCTTGCTGCCGTCGCGATACGTGTATCATTGGATTGCAACTTTTTCAGCATCGGGTCCCTGCGCGTGACCTATCTTGAGAGGGGTCGGCTGTTCTTGCACATTGCCTCGCCTCGCTTATTGTTTACCGTACTTGCCTGGCGTGGCCTCTCGGTATCGTGGTGCGCTGTACTCTCACTCGTATATGCAATGCAGTATCGCGGCCACAGTAGTACCAATGTACGGTAGATCGGCTCGAGACGTGCAGAACATGTCTTGTGCAACGAAGCGGCTGCGCTACACAAAGGGAGGAGCCTTGTTCGTGTCAATCCTTGCGTCTATTGTACGCGGCCTGCCGCTCTCTGCCACAAGCGGTGAGCAGAAGAGGCATGCAACGGGAAGCCTGCCGGTACGACGTACTTCGTATGTGGCGAGCTGATGGGCTCAGCACCCCATTGAGTTAGCCACACATCATCCGAGCATGCAGTGTCTGAGCGGATGCTAATCGTGCAGGGCTTCGGAGGCGGGCTTGGCAGCGCAGAGGAGTTTTATGCGAAAAGCAGAGGTGTAGCCGTAATAGGAGCATACGGCACAATGAGGGCCATGTCACTGTGACAAGCTGTGCCAGGCGGTTGCAGGCAGTTGCAGTCAGCCGATCGATCCGAACTAATGGGATGCGAGGGACATAGCTTGCGAACCGGGGGGTTCTGGGGGGCTCACCGGAGTCGAGTCGTCGTTCTTGGGTCCGGGGATGGTGTGGATGCCTGGATGACTGAGTGCCAGGATGTACTCCGTAATGCCAGGATGGATTCTGGAAGGATTCCTCTTTCGCTTGAGCGCGCGATTATCGAAACAAAGGCCAGCGGGGCCTGCCTGTTAGACCACCGAGCCGTTTCACACCATCAACTCTTAACAGCCCGACGCATTTGGCAATTTCCTAAATTCGCAGCGAATGACGCGTCGTGCACTCCTCACTCGTCTTACGATGTCTCGCCTATGAAGTAGACGCTTCGCAGTGCCCGTGCTCCACCGGTCCTGGTCGTATTATCTGCACACTCACCGGCTAACGTCGGACGGCCGATGTCAGGACACTCGACAGCCATCCGGCTGTTTTTCTGGCAGTTATCCGACGAGCATCTGTCAGCAGATGTGTGCCTTGCCTCCGGCTAAAGGCACTCTGCTCGGAGGTTGACAAAGTTGTCGCATCGTGTACATGAAGGAATGCACAGGCCCATCCATGCGTGCAGTCAGTCAGCGCTCCAACAATATGGCCACGGTAGATGGAGTGAATCTTTTCGGCAGAGAAGACGATTGCAGCGATCTGTAAATATGTAAGAGTCTCCGACGGCAGAGAATGTCGTCAAGGCGGTTTGTAGGGATCTTTCCAGCAGGCGGCAGGTGCTTGTCACTGCTTCTCATTGTAGATAGCATCAGAGCATTGCGGGTTGCGCCTTCCGTTCGGGAGCTTCTGTTGCGTGAGGACGTGTAGAATAAGGCGGCTGGGCAATGGAGGGGAAGGAGCGATGGGCAGAGTAAGGACGAAAGAGGAAGGAAAGGCGGCAGCGCCACCGTGCCAGCGCAGCCATGTGGCAAATTATACGAGTAATACTCTGTAAAGAGGGGAGTGACGGAGGGACGTGCCTGCCGACTTATCGTGATTCGCCGTCAGCGCAACAGCGAAGAAGGGGGGGGGGGGTTGATCGATATCGTGCTGCAATACGAAGTAGTGTCATGACGGTGTCGGGCCGTATTAGTGCCCAATGGCGAATCTTGGCTGGCAAGACATCTCAAGTTTAGTCCGCAGCCAAAAAGACGCGCATAGTGGGGTGAAGTCCGAGTTATGAAGAGGATGCCCGTCAAAGACGGGTTGAGCGATAGATGCACCAGCTTGACCGGTGTCTCGGGTCAAGATGCAGAGATAAGGCAGACGACCCGGCGGTAATGTTTGAGTAAGGATGGCATCGTCGTTTCCTGCAGCAGGAAGCCGGGAGTCAAAGGCAGGACGCAAGACTCAGTTGGCGAAGCCGGGCAGCGAGAGTCCGCCCGGGGCGAGTGAGCGCAGATTATTGGAACGGAGGCCTGAGGTGTTGACTGGTCGAGCCAAGAAAACAGACGTGCGAGGCCCAGCGTCCGAAAATCAAAGAAGCAAGCAGCGGAAACCAGCCACGAGACACGAGAAACGGGAAACGGGAAACGGGAAACAGGGACATGGAGAGAGCCAGGACTCAACGCGGTCGTAAAGACGCACAGGAGGCCGGCAGAACAGCGGGTAATTGTTAGCAATTGCGCCATGCTGACGCCGGCGCTGGCCACGTCGGCGCCCGAAGCCGTCCCCGAAGCCGCATCCACCGATCGGCTACGCTTTACTCGATGATGCGAGCAGTCTCAACAGGCAAAGAAAGATGGCGACAAGCACAGAATGGGCCACTGCTGTTTTGGCTGACTGGCATCTGCAGTTGGCTACGATCTACGGCATAGGCACATCCGGCTGGTTGCCCGTATATGATTGTGCCCGTAATATCGAAAGGGGTGTATCAAAGGTCTTTCTGGCAGTATTGTGTTTCCGTGTTTCTGCTATTCTCTCATCTGCATTGCATTTCTGCTCGTCTCTCTTCTGTCTGCTCTGTGCTTTGTGCTTCCCGCTCCTCTCCCGTCCGTGTTCCTCTTCGCTTGCTGCGATCTCCGGTTTCCAACCGTTCGTCGGCCCTGTCGGCCTCTCATCCGCTCCCCCTCGCCTCCTCGCCATCCGGGTCTGCTGTCTGTTTCAGAATTTCTAAACCATGCGCAGAACCGTAGCACATTGTAGCGCAGACCGTGGCGTGATGCTGCAGCCATCACCAGCACGAAAACCGCCGCATCTGTCATTAGCCGACAAGCCCCCCCGGCAAGGCTGCATGGCGATGCAAGGATCTCCGACGAAGAATGTAGCACGACGGGTACGAAGCACAAAGTAGTGCCATCCAATTGCATGCCGGGAACGTCCGTCTCCGCGCCCTGCGCTCCCGCATGCCGCTGACCGCATCGTATCTCGCAGACCGCATCAGGTCGCAACCGCATACCACCGGCGGTGGGCACAGCGGGCTTGTGTGGGCTCGTTGCGGCAGGTGCTGCGTGCTGTGCGTCTGCTGCTCGGCTGGCTCGACGCTCCGGACAGACAATGCCGGTCTGCTGTCTTGTATCGCTCGATTGGGCCCTCTCGATATCGCGGGCAGGACCTCTGTCGTTGTGGTCGTTCATTTCGCTTCTCTTCCTATTACTCAGCACGTCTTTTCAGCTCCGTCCTCTCTCCTCTCCTCTCCTCTTCCCTTTTACGTCGTATTCTCTTCCTCTTCCTCTTTCACGTCGTATTCTTCCCCACCTCTGCCTGTTCCTCGGCTGTTCCTTATGTGCCTCCATTCTCCCTCCCGCACACACTGCGCGGCGCGGACCGCAGAATGTGGCCCTTGGGCAGACCATTTTGCGCCTTCGTGGCCTTGTTGCAGCCGTGCTACCCAGAGCGAAAATGCGCGTGCTCGTGCGTGTAGGCTCGTGCGTGTACAAGCCGAGGTTGGCTGTGTGCAATCTGTTTCTGGATTTGTCCATGCTGACCTTCATCCTCGGACGTCGTGCTTTTTCGATAAGTAATTGAAAGCTGGTGCCGCACGCAACCCAGCGGGCCCTCCCGCACTGGAGGGGCGTGGGTTGCCAAAAAACCGGATCCAAGGTTATGACGACACGTCGGCCTGTCATGCTACGGCGGCAAGCCCTCGTACGAATAATCTGTACATGTACTCGTAGCAGGCTGTGATGCATGCACGGAGCTTGCCGCACGTACAAGTACACGTAGCTGCAGCAATGTTGAGCTGTGATATATGATGCCACTGGATGCGCCCATGAATCCATGTATTACTCCGGACTCGCGATCAAGGGCTCGTACTCGTACTTTGAGCTGTAAGACACGGCGCCACTGATGCAACGCCGCCGCCCAAGCACCACGGCCAGCGCTGCCGCTGCTCACCTGCCCGCTGACTGCGCATCACGTCGGTCGCGTCGGGCACTCTAGAAGCGCCGGCCTTCTTGCGCGGCAGCACTCTTGTGCCCTCCCGTGTCCCTCGTGCTCGCCGGCGCGGCTTCGGCTGCCGTGCCGCGCTGCAAAGTATAGATGTCACCCTCTTCGGCATCCGAAGCCCTCTGTTCCTACTCGCGCAGCCTCCGCCGCCTGGGCAGGCTGCAGCCGGGCACACCCTCCTTCTCTCGTCGCTGCAATCCGACGATGCTGCCCGCGCACGGGCTCCAACACGCAGTCTGCGTTGCGAATGCGATGTACGAAGTACTTGTACAAGCCGCGCCGCTGTTACGCTTTTATCCGTACGAGTACAAGATATTGCTCCGTACGTCGCATTGCGGGTTTGCCTGGCGCAGGTGATCTGTCACTTGGGGCCGGCCTGAGAAACGGGCCGCCTTCTGAGACTCAGACCGAGAAGCGGGGCGGTCACTGGCAATACTGGTATTACTGGTGCTCTGTACTCCGTACTCGTACGGGTACGGGCATGGCAGGCCGTTCCCGCCTTGGACGGCCAGCACTGCCAGTAGCGTGCCGATGCGACGATGCTATTCTCGCACTTTCGCAATTCTCGCATGCGCAGTTCTGGCGGCTCTTCCCACACGGCCTGCAGAGTCTGTGTAGCGTCGGCCGGCGTGTCTGAGCGGCAGCGCCTGCCGTGCGAGGACGAGTGCCGCCAATTTGCGCAGCGAGGCAGGACCGTGCTGTGCTCAACCTCTGTGTTACGATAGCTTTTCCGAACGCAACTTACTCCGTCCAGCGCAGCGTTGCACCAAAGCCCTTCGAAGTGCGGCTTTTGCAAGACCGGCGCATGCTCGCAAGGTGCCTGCAGGACAGCAGCATGCAGCATAAGCCGTGGAAACGCAGGCAAGGAGTGGCCGGCAATCTTGCTGGAAGGCAGGGCGGCGTGTTGACGTGGCTCCTGTGAGGGGAAAGACGCGGGCGGGGGAAAAGAAGAGGAAAAAGGTTGCAGAGGTAGCCGACATGATGGAAGAAGCGAGGCCGTTGACGGAAATGAAGAGGCGAATGAAAAGCAAGGCAATTTGTGCCGAGGCCGCAGGAGATTAACCGGGTGCCGCGAGTGCCGCAGAAATTGAAGATGCTATTGCATTGTGGACGCATGCTTACATAATCATAACGTGCGCGCAAGAAAGGCACCAAAAGAGGCGATCCAGGATACATGGAAGACACTCGTAATACTCCGTACTCTGGCCCCATAGTGACATGGAGGCACAGAGACTTCACGCAAAACTGGCAGAAAGGCTGGCGGGAACATGTGATTTCACTTGAAACAGATCAGCACTCACTCTCCCAGGACGAAGAAAGAGATTAAGATAAATTCTCCGAATTGCTTGCCGGCTGTACTCCGTATCATTAGCCGGTGGCAGGTCGCGTGTTTTGCAGGGTGCCTTTCTACACGTGTTGTACCACGGTGTACGGGTACGTATCCTTGCGGCCGTATTACGGAAGGTGTACAAAGCGCGTCGTACTCGTACATCCTCTCTCTGACCTTGTCACGATCTCACCCGTACTGCTTGTTCACCATCTTGCGGTCAAGCATTCTCGTCCCGAGCTCTGAAACAGAGCGGCTCAGGGAGGCATCCAACAAGGTTCCGATCTTGATTTTCGCCGCTTTCCATGGGGAAGGATTAGCCTTCCATACAACGACGCACTCGGGAATATGGGTATCACAGTACTGTGGGTGTCACGAAGAAGGGAGACAAGACGGGACACGGGCGACGGGAGACAGGCAAAAGCAGAAAGGATCGCCTTGTCTGTGCCTCCAGCCCCCTCCAGGCGACGCTGTACGCGCCGAAGAAAGACGTCATACTCCGTACTGACTGACCGCCTACTCCGTACATCGCATGGATGGGGAATTGCGGATTGGTCTTACTGCTTTTCGGCTGTTTCTGCTTCCCCATTTTCGCCTGCCACGGCCCCCTCTTGGCAGCAAGCAGGCGAGTAAAGAGTAAGAGTAATACAGAGTCACAAAGAGACGAGAGGGCGTACGCCGACAAAGGAGCGGCTGTTTCGGGCCAGCTCTCTACGGCCGGATTGGCGCCGACTAACACGCTCTCCAGGCGTTGGAACAGACTACGTTCCCGACAGCATGCCTCGTCAAGTACGGAGTATGCTTATACAAGCAATCGTACGTCGTTCTTTGTACGCGTGCGGGAGCTTGTGTTGGCACGTCGCACCTGCCGGATACAAGCACGTCGGAACAAGCCCCGTACGAGCAGAGTACTTTGCCGCACTCTGTGCGTCCTCTCCAGCACAACGCACTGATGTCACGAGGCGTGCCCCGTTTGGAGTGCGACGTGCGTCTGTCTCGGAGAGTGCGCCAGTGCTATTGCAAATCCCGCGCGGCGTGCTCGTCCTGTCATTGGCCCACTCGAGCGTGGCCTGTGGTCGTCGCCTTACTCCGTAAAGAGTAGTTGGGCGACATCCCTGGGCAGTTGGCTTACCCCGCTTCTGCAGCTTGCTTGCTTACCCACGCGACTTACCGCCTTCGAGCTGCATACGAAGTACGAAGCATGGCAGAGTTCTGTACTCGGTAAAAGGAATCCGTACGGAGTAAGGAGGAAAACTTTGTCGGCACAGGGTGGCCTCTGCAGTGTGAAGAGCGGGCTGAAGAGGGGCTGCATGGCTGGCTGTATGCACTATGCAAGACACTGGATAGCGAGGGCGTTGTTGCGTTGCGTTGCGTTGCGTTACGACAGCGGTTGCGACAGCGGTTGTCACCGTGGTTGTGATAGCGGGTGCTGTTGCAGTTGCGATTGGAGTGGCGATGATGGCAATGCCGGCGATGACGGCGATGACGGCGATGACAGCGATGACGGCGTGAACGGCGATGACGGCGATGACAGCGATGACGGCGATGACAGCGATGACGGCGATGACGGCGACGACGGCGATGGTAGTAGCTATAGTTGCCTTTGCGGCGGCGACGTGTCTCGCATGCAGCTGCGCCAGCATGTTGCCGGCTGCCTGCTTATGACCCATCCCATACCGCCTTGTTACGGGGCGTGAAATTGAAATGTATGATGTACGGAGTACGAGTACTGGAATGCAGCAAGACACTGGGCTGAAGAGGGCGAGCACTTCGTGGGTAAGATACTGTTTTTGCCTGACTCAGGGCTTGGTACTCCGTGAGACGTTGTCGATGCCGGCGTGATGCGGTTGACGGGATGGCGAGCTTGCGGCTACGCCCGGCAGGTACGAATCTCGTAGCAGGAGGAAACCGCGCAGGTTTCGTTCCTGTCTGCCTCTACTCCGTACGGAGCAATACTCGTAATACTCGTATTCTCGCATTACTCGCAAACTCTACTTTGTACTAACCCGTATTCGTACGGCGCATGGCACGGCATGGCTCGGGCCAGTAGAGTATGAGTTGGTACAGGTCGCAATCGCACGTCACTTCACCGCATTGCATTGCTATTCAGTGCCATTGAATATGAGTATCGTCGAATGAGCGGCAGCGCGCGCAGTATCCTTCTGTGCGCGTGACTCCTATCAAAGGCCACCCCCACTCCTCTGTGATACGACAGGCCAAAGGACTGGACAGAAGCGGACAGCAGATTTCACTTTCTTTGCGCCCAATTACCCGCTGCAATCACGGTTGGTGACGAGACTGGTGCAGGAGAAGCATCACACGGCAATGGCCGAAACGAAAGGAGATACGGAGTACGAGGAGCAGGGGTTGGGAGACTACTCTGTACATTTGCGGCGACGTAATTCGTACATGTACTCGTGAGATGACGCAGAGGCGGCTGAAGCGGTTGAGGCGGTTAAGGCGGTATGTCGTAGAGGCAGTACGAGTACGAGCGATACGATACGGGCGATTCGACGATGCGCACAATGCCCACGATGCGCGCAGATAGGACGGGATTGCATATTGCAGACCCGCGTGCGTTTGGGCTTGTGTTAGGCTGCAGGCCGTTGCGGACGTTGCGGAGGCCATGCACGAGCACGCGCCGAGCGCTAGCTTTCCTTTCCCTTTCCCTTTTTCCTTTTTCGTTTTTCCTTTTTCTGCAATGACCACGTTGCCGGCGCTCGATCTTGGACGAAAACGGCAAAGGTGTCAAGGCCGTGCCTGCTTCATACGAAGTGTGGTGCTGCTCGACGTTGACGGTACTACTCCGTACGAAGGAAGGAACAAGAGATGTCATGGTTGACCGAAACTCGCGCACGTGACGTTGTAAACACACGATACTCGTACATCGTCAAGCAGGCCCACGCATAAACGCATAACAGGCGCATAAACACCAGCGCCATCACAATTACTTCGTACTCCGCACGTAATAGATACCTCGTACGAAGTACATACCTAGCGCTGGGGCTGACCGGGGTCTGTAATCTACTCCGTACTTGCACTCGTAAACCGAATGCGGTGCCAGTGGCCCGCCTGGCTGGACGACCGTTGCACTCGACGTCGGTCACCCCGTTTTTTCGTTTCTGTTTTCTGTTTCATCGTCGCTCATCGTCTTCCTCGCCGTGCAAGTACCGACGGCCTGCCGCCGGGCGGTTGGATGTGCCTGTACTTGTACTCGCTACCGGCAATCGAACTCCCACCATCATCCACCACCCACCACCCAGCATCCGTCCACCGTCCACCGTTCACCGTCCACCCGTCCCCTCGCATCCCGTACTTGGTATTCGTACCGATATGAGTACTCCGTACTTTGAGGATCCGATCACCGCTCTGTCCTTGCCCTGCGAGTACGGAGTACGGAGGGCTTGCGATGGCGCAGCCGGCAGTGACATGTCCAGGCAGACATGTGGCGCCCTCGCTCGTGCCCCTGTCATTACCAGTGCAACGTACATGTACTTTGTACCTGTACGGAGCATTACTCTGTACGGAATGCAGAATACTCTGTAATTCGTCAAAGGCCGTCTGGTCTTGGATGCTGGACGTGGTCTGATCCCAGGGGTGCTGGCGCCAAGCAAAGCAGTGAATGCGGTGCTAAAGAAAGTACAAAGTACTCCGTACGGAGTACGTGCTCACAACGCCCAGGATGCACGGCATATGCACGTACGTACTTGTACAGGGCCTGCCCATTGGCCACGGGGCCGGCGACGGCTACAGACCAGCGGTCATCTGAGCCGTCCGACATCCTACTTTGTACGTTTCCCATGACGGCCTTTGGTTTCTGTCTTGCTGTACGTATGCGAAGTTTGCACGTCGTACGTCGTACTCTGTATTACTCCATATTTGTTCCTTCTCCCGAACGTGGCTCAGCGGAGCGCCGAAATGTCGGTGAAGAATCGCAAGTGAAAAGGAAGCGCCGACAAAAGCAGGCGCGACAGGTGCAGACACCAGTGCTTGCGCACCGTTATATTTAGCTTCCGTGGCTTAGTCGCACTTCGTAGCCGGTGCACGAGACCCCACGATGGCCTGAAAAGACATGTTCGCCCCGGCACAGAGTATTACTTCGTAAGCACGAAATACCAAATACCAATCACGCTTGTACATATCCGTACTTTGTAGATGCGAATACGAGTGCATCTTCGTATTCGTACGAGCGCTACCTGTACGAAGTACTTTATATACGTAAGAAGAAAGGTACGGGGAAAGTTCGTGGTTCATCCGCAGTCCGCATCCGCCGGCACATGTCTGCCATGGCCGTACTCCGTGCTCGTATTACTCTGTACGCAGTAAGCCGGCACGCTACCCAAGCCAAAAAAGTACTTGCAAGTAATACGAGTAAGCCCTCGTCAGCCGGCGGCCCAAGGCGCGTGCCGGCAGCCACTTATGTGCCGCCGGGATTTCTGTGGAGCGGCTGCGGTTCTACGGTTCTGCGTTTCTGTTCTCCGTAGCTCTGCGGGTTCGCGGAGCGCTGCCGACTTCCCTCTTCGTACTTCGTACGAACGCGTCGTGCGTCGTACATACGTCATCCTTGATTCTTGGTCAATGCAAATTGTGACGCCCGCCTCCCCAGCTGCCTGACGGGCAGCGCGAGGCGTGCTGGTTGGGCCCTACCAGCAAGGAGGGACGAGTGGACCGCGTCTGTTCTTGTTCTTGCCTTCACTTCACCGGTCCTCCGCCGCACAATCGGACTGGAAATGACAAGGGGCGACTGCCCATGTGCGCAGAGTCGAGGTGGAGCCTGTGACAGGGGGTTGGGGAACAAGGCTGCATGCTGGCATTCGTACGAAGTACGGAGTAGCAGTACTTGCGCTGCCCTGCTGCAGCGCCCGAAGCAGCCATGTGGTTGGGCACGATGGCGGGGGCATAATGCGCAGGCGCGCTGAGCGTACCGGTTTACGGAGTAGTCGTCCGCCGACTGGCCACGTACCGGTACGAGCCTGCCTGACCAGACATTCGGTACTCCGTACAAAGTACGAGTATCAAAGCCCGAGCAGCCTGAAGAGCCAGCCTTGGGCCATGCTGGAGCCATATTGTCGTCATAGGGTGTAATACATGTAAGATACATCGTGCAAATAATCGACAACTGACATTCGAGCCTCCGAATGAGGCCGCCCAGAGACCCCGTAAGCCAGCTGGCTCTCTTGACTCACTCCGCACGAAGAACGCCGACCATCGGCCCCGCCGCAGTTCAGTGCCGACTGTGCTTCGTCCGCAACGCGTACGGAGTACGGAGTCTCGTAGGAACGTTGTCGTTGGGCTGCTTGCATTTCTTGCTTGCCGGTTGGCATATTTTGTACGTCCGACGTCCGCGGTCTACCATTCTACACATACGCAGCATGCCAGTGCCAACCTGTTCCTCGGCTGGCAGCTCCCGCGAAGGGCCGCACGCGCCGTGCAGCTCCTTCCTCCTTGGCACTCACGGTGGGAGGCCGGTCGGCCTTCGCGATCGCCGGATCGTGAGACGACGGCTTCTGTCACGGGACCGCTCGTCAGCATGCCGACCCCGTTGCCGGGACCCAAGCGAGCGGATGACATTTTGCAGGCCACGTCGTAGCATTCTTCTGGGGCCTGACGCCGAGCATCCGTGCCATCCGTGCCATCCGTGCCATTCTTACTCCGTACTGCATGACGCGTGCTCGCAAGCTGTTTCCGGCGCTGAGAATGGCCTGGGGAACATCGTATACTTCGTAGTCAGCGACGCGCTTCCTTTCGCGCGAGCTATTGCCGGCCACCACTACAAAGTACAAAGTATGCAATACCCGTACACATGGAGTATTGGGAGTAAAGTGCTGGTGCGACACGCTTCGGCGTTACGTAACTACGAGTACTCGTACGTCGTACGCTTTTCCTTCTGCCGCACCCTCCTATTGCGGAGAAGGTACCGACGGCCTGTACGAGAACGATAAGCTGTGGCAGGTACCTGGCACATGTACCGATAGATCTGAGTACCGACAGCGCTGCGCGCAAAGTACGAGTACGAAGTATGGGCGGCAATAACGTGCATTGTTGCAGCAGACAGTCTGGGCGCGGGTACCGGTACTTTTGATCCATCGGTGCAGGTACGAGTACTCGTACGACGCACTTAGTAGTGACACAGTGTGCATCCCACGAGTTCTTGTTCTCGTTCCTGACGTTACTCGTACTACTCGTAAGGGCGTCCAAGCCTAACATATTACAAAGGGGCTTGCAAAGTACAGAAACTGCTCGTGATCACTGGCTACGAATACAGTAAAATTCGGAATTTCCGCCGGGGAATGGATGTGCTCTGGCCACCCCCTTTCCGGCTTTCTCGTACTTGAGCTCTTCTTCCGTCTTTCGTCTTTCGTCTTCCGTCTTTCTGCTTCACCTGCAATCTCTTGTCGCAGCCCCCCTCTTTTTCAGCCGCTGGAAAAGCCTATTATATTTTCCGTGCCAAGGCGACAGCTTACGAGCAAAGCTCGTGACTGGCCATTCTCCAGACGAAGAGCAATGCCTGAAGGGAACTACGGAGTAGTTGCTGTCGCCAACCTTGGATACTGCGGCCTAAAAGGGGAGGCTCAAGTTGCCCGACTTTGGTCTTCTTTGTTTTTACTCGCTCTCGTTGCGGTGCACGATGGACGAATAGGGCAAGAGCCATGAAGCGAACGGCTGCAGGGCTGCAAATGGCGGTCGCAACCAGCGGTGGTCAGCTGCCACACAAGGTACTCGTACACACTGGTACGACGTGCAGAGTGATACACGAATAAGTCGCTTCGCGCCTGCCTCTTGTTGCTCGCGCTGGCTCTTCTCGCACTGGCTCTGGCGACTTGCTCTGCCGCACAAAATAAAATCCTACTCGATCGTAGCTGCCATAGCCGTGCCGGCGCGCCTGCACACTGTGCGGGTAGGAGCGATTACACTCCGTGCCTTCCAATTGCGCGGTTGCAAAGTACAGGCCAAAGAAAGTACAGGCCAAGGACAGGGGAGGATCTCTGACCCGGTTTCTCGTCACCCTTCGTTCTGTCCCCCAGTTGCTTTCCATGTCCAGTGCAGGTGGAGCCTGTCGTCTCCACTGATCTCCACAGGTACTTCGTACCCATGACCGCACTGCCTGTGCCAATCGCGCTTGCCCTTTTCTGCCCTGTCGAGCTAGGCCGGATGTCTCGCGAACTTTCCATGCTTCGCCAGATCTTCGTCACTACGCCGTACCGCCTTCTGCTTTAGACCGAAAGCCATCCATCCCACACCGCACTCGCGCCAGCGACAGGAAGGAGCACTGCACTACGCCTACTCCGTACGCACTACGATACTTTGCAGAGAGCTCGCACTTCGTACTCGTACATGTACTTCGTACGGTGTGCAGGCAACGGAGCCCAACGAGCGGGACGCCTCCTAACCCTTTCCCTGGTCCCCCCTGCCTAGTTAGTCCCGATTTTCCTTATTTTTTCTGCGCGCTGGCCTGCGACGTATGAATCACCCCCCCAGATGAATAATTTCCCGACGACCACGCCAGACAGACTACACCACACACACCTTGCGACGTTAAAGTAGCCCGCCCTCGCCATCTCGTCTTGCGGCATCTGTGTAGCCGCCGTCTGCTCTGACAGCTTCACACACGCGCACTCCCGCTCGCACACGCACGCGCACTCGCACACGCACACGGACACGGACAGACGGACAGCCGCCTACAGTCGCATCCTTACGTACGGAGCAGCCCATATTGCGTGTTGTGTGACTCTGCCAGCAAATGCATCATCCGACTACGACTTGATCGCATTCCCGGCACAAACGCGCTCCCAGGCGCGAGAACAGCTTCCCGTGCTACCGCAGACGCCTCGGACGCATTGCGGCTTGCGGCTACGGCCCAGTGCGCATCTCTCGACCCGCAGTCCGCAGAGAGCGGCCGTGCAGCAGTCGGTGAGAAGTAGCAGCGGAGACAGCTCTGGCTTCCTGAGCGCTGTACTGCTCTGCCAGTACTGTTGCGCAGTTGCGCAGTTTGCAGTTTTCTGTCTGCTGTCTGGCCTGCTGTCTGCTTCTGCTTCTGCTTCTGCTTCTGCTGTCTGCGTGCCTCGCCCAGACGATTCCGGCTCCAGATACAGACCATCTCCTCGTGTCCGAGAGCTGCTGGCCTTCGAACCGGACGTGACGAGCACAGCGAGAGCGGACATCGAACCGGTGCGCCGCTGCTGAGAACGGCGACTACTGGACCACATTGACCGCCGCATCGCCGCACCGCCGCATACCTCCAGGCTGGCCCGAACTGCGCCGGACTGCCCAGCCGGCCTGCACGGCAACAAGGATATCACTTGTGGCCCGCAGGGAATGAAACGCAGCACTCACCCGCTGGAGCAAACTACGAGTACACTTGCCGTGCCTCGCCCTGTCCTGGAAAACGCCCGCTGCTGCCTCTGCTGAGTGCCACCGAGCTCTTACCGCGCCCTCCGCCACCACCACGTCTTGCCGCCGGCCTCCTCATGTCCCTGTCGTCCGGCGTCGCGGCACACCACTAAAGACAAGGCAATCGAGCGGAACGGGAACGGCCCTCCAGCGCGCAGCCAGCGACCCGCCCGCCGAACCGTCCACGGAGTACTTTGTACAGGCCCGCCATTCGCCGCCATTCGCCGCCATTCGCCGCCTGCAGCAGCCCGCGAGCGCACCGTCGACCCAACTGACGGCCATTCCCGTCATGGGAGAAGCCTCTGCTCGCCTTGGAACCGCTGCACCTGTCATCCTTGGCTCCGGTTGTGGGACACCTGGGCTGTAACCCAAACGAGCAACCTGCATATTTTCTACGCTGCCACCTCATCATTTCCTGACGCTGCTCTCGACACGGCCGCCTGCTGCAGCGACCCATCCGCGCCCCCTCGCGCAAAACGACACGTACCGGTACAAGCACACGGCCGACACCTGCGCACTGGCGCATTCTGGCCTTCCCGTCGTGCGCCGCTGCCACTGCAACCTTCGCCGCCTTCTCGGCGTCGCCTCTGTTGCTTGCCTCCGGGCTCCACTTCCGCCAGGCGGACGTCGGCCGCAGCACTGAGTGCTGGTCACTGCTGGACGCCCTGAACCCGACCGCTGGCCACTGCACGCCGAGCACAGCACGGAACACGGAACACGGAACACGGAACACGGCTACGGACACGGAACACGGAACGCGGCGACACAGCGACACAGCAACACAGAAACACAGCAACACAACACGCGCGACAGACCACCTCTACCGCCGCCAGCAGAGGCGACACAGCCTCATCCTCGCAGCCGTCACTCCCTCCTCACTTCTGCCCTTCGGACTACGAGCCGCCTGCTGGACTGGCTGCTCGCCTTTCACCACACGCAGTCACTGCTGTCTACACTCCCTTGTCGCTATATCTGCTTGCGTGTCGTGATTCGCTTCCCATTGCTGGCTTGTCCTACCCTGCTCGCTTCCTCCAGCAACTCATGAACACCTTGTTCACCCACCGAACCTGAACAGCATTGCATTGCCTTCGGCTCTCCCCCCCACGCGCGCACTTCAGACTCCTCCACACGTATCCATATATATGTGCCTCTCCCCCCCAGATCTTCTTTCTCGGGACTCCTCCACCACCCCATACTTTCCTACACTTCCACACCACTTCTACAATGCCTTGCTCTTCTCTTCTCCTTCGCTTCTCATAACAACTTCACAACTTATATATATTTGTTCACGGAACGTCGTCTGAGAGCCTTGAGAACCAGCATCCTTCACACAGTTTGTATGTGTCTCTTGTTGCTCCTGTATAGCAACTCTCCCCGCATAAAGCAGAACAATGTCGTCTCCCAGCTTTATCCCCCCAACTTACACCACCTCTGCCACGTCCTCTACTACCACCCTCGTCTCTACACAGACCGACTCCTCCTCCAACTCCATAAAGAGCTGCCACAAGTCCTTCCTCAGCAGGACAATGTCTTTCAACACAAGTCCTATCCGGGGGTGGAAAGGGCCCGTCCCGAATCCCGCCATCCCTCCCGTCTCCGCGTCTGCCCCGACAAAGCCGCCCCGTCCACAGCTAGACCTGGTACAGACGGCGCTGTCTCCGAGCTCTGGCTTTGGATCTGTCCCGCCGTCGGTAGTCAGCATGCCCTCCAGCTCTCACGACTCTCCCATCTTGTCTCCCGGGGTTGCAACTACCACCAGCAGCTCCATTGCTGCCTCGCCAGAGCCGCTTCGGGGTCGGGACCTCGAACCCATAGGTGGCAGCTCATTCCAGCTGCCAGACTCCATGCTGTCTCACAAGCCGAGCCTGACCTCGCTCCAGCAATTTGGCCCTCCGTCTCGCGCACCCACCGGCGGTGCTATGCATGACGCCCTGAAGCAGAACGGCAGCCTGATCCGCCGCCTGTCCACCAAGGCCTCCAATGCCATTTCACGACGCCGGCCGTCGTCTGCCCACCCCAAAAGCCGGAATGTGAGCGTGGGACCTGGAATCCTCCGGAGGCGGAGCGACAGCAACAACACCGCGCCAGCCAACGAGATCGTCGAGCCGCTCTCCTTCGAGACCGAATCCGAGTTCGATCTGGACGACCGGGACGTCGAGAGCATCGCCACCTCTCCCTTTGACGGTAACGTCACGCTTCCGGACAGCTCACCCATCACCAATACGGCATCTTTGGTGAACGGCCCGCACTGCGCTGTCCCCTCACTTCCGCCCACAGTGGGACCCGTGATACCCACGGCCATTCTCAACGGCATCCCCATCACCAAGGCTTCCAAGAAGAAGAGCACCAAGCGCCTCGTCTTGGCACTGGACCCCGAAGCTGGGAAGATCACCTGGGACAAGAACCGCCCGTCCAAGTCCATATACATTGACGACATCAAAGAAATCAGGACTGCCGAAGACATCCGCCAGTACCGCCTCGACTGCGGTATCACAGAAGCAGATGAGCCGCGCTTCTTCTCTATCCTGTACACTGTCCCCGACACTACACAGACGAAGCTGATGCACCTCGTTGCAGACAGCAATGAGAACTTTATGGACTGGACCATCACTCTGAATGCAATCTACAAGCATCGCCAGGACGCCATGGCTTCGCTCATGACCTTCAATGACCAGGCCGTCCGCGCTTTTTGGGATCGCGAGATGGTGAAGCAGCACGCAGACAGGTCAGACCCTGTCACCGTCGGTGACCACGACATCATCGACTTTGCCAGTGTGGAGCGGATCTGCCGCAACCTCCACATCCACATCTCCACAGAGACGTTGCATGCAAAGTTCACAGAAGCAGACATCTTTGGTTTTGGCAAACTGGACTTCTCCGGCTTTCAGGAGCTTGTCCGCCTTGTACGGAAGCGGGAGGATGTGATTGCTCTTTACCGCCAAATAGCGTCCAACACGCGTCTGGGAATCACGCAGGACGAGTTTTTCGACTTCTTGCGCAACACGCAAGGCGAGAATGTGGACGACGAGCTCAGCTCGTGGGAAGCTGTTTTTGCCCGCTACACTCGCCGCCCGAAGACCAAGGACGAGCTTGCCTCCCCTCACAGCTTTAGCACCACCGACGGCTTTGATGAGACGCCCCGCATGTCAGAAGCCGGCCTGACGAGCTTCCTCGCCTCGTCCCACAACCTGCCCATCATCAAGGAGAACCGCGACTGCAAATTCGACCGGCCCATGAACGAGTACTATATCTCCAGTTCCCATAACACGTACCTCACCGGTCGCCAGCTTGCCGGGACGTCGAGTGTCGAAGGCTATATCTCGGCGCTCACCCGCGGATGCCGCTGTGTTGAGATTGACTGCTGGGATGGCCACGACGGCCAGCCCATTGTCGTGCACGGAAATACCTGGACATCGAGCATCTCGTTTCGCGAGGCGATCAATGCGATTAACAAGTATGCCTTTGTCCGGTCTCCTTTGCCCTTGTGGATCTCACTCGAAGTGCACTGCAATGCAGAGCAGCAGCGAGTCATGGCAAAAATCATGCGTGATGTGTTTGGAGCCAAGCTAGTGTCCGAACCACTCCCGTCAGTGACGAACAGACTCCCAACACCCTCTGAGCTGAAGGGCCGCATCCTCATCAAGACAAAGAAGACGCAGCGAGCCGCACCTTTGCCAGCAACGCAAGTCATTGATCCTGCGCCTGCAAAAGCCGCGGGCGACATCTATGGACGCCGCAGAGGAAACAGTCTCCCGAACCCTTTCCTGAGACCCATGATCATTGATACCAGTGCACCGTCCAGCTCTTCACCAACGCTGCAAACTTCCCTATCTCTCTCTGCCCATGTCAATCCTGCTCCGGTTTCGAGCCCTGGTCGCACTAGTCCGGGCCCGGTTCCGCGCAAGTCGAGCGTGCCTAAAGCTCGTGTGCACACAATCACAGAAGGTGAGGTGCAGCAAGACTTGCACAGCAGCAGCAGCAGCGAGTACGACAGCAGCGGCGAAAAGGCAACGAAATTGAAGCAGAGCAAGATTGTAGCCGAGCTTGGCTGCCTTGCTGTGTACTGTGTCGGTGTTCACAAAGCGACTCCATTCGACCACCAGGAGTGCAAGAGCTTCAACCACATCCTCTCGTGGGACGAGTCGGTTTTCGAGAAGCACACAAAGACTCGCGATTACAGACGGGCTGTGTACTGGCACAATATGCGGTACCTCATGCGTGTTTACCCGAAACCGTACCGGATCGGATCATCGAACTTCAATCCTCTCACACACTGGCGCAGAGGCGTACAGATGGCCGCACTTAACTGGCAAACATACGATCTCGGCATGCAGCTGAATGCAGCCATGTTCGCAGGTGGTGCCGACCAGTCTGGCTATGTGTTGAAGCCGCGCGAGTGTCGCGAGTTTCAGGTTCTGCCAAACCTTCCGGGCGAAAGCAGGCCTCGGGAGTTGAAGCGGGAGCGCAAGAATGTCAGTTTCAGCATCGGTGTAGTTTCGGCACAGCATCTCATGCGGCCAGCATCGTTTGCTGAGAAGCGGTCTCTGGACCCTTACGTCGAAGTCGAGGTTTTCTTGGCGGATGACAAGCGAGACCGCGAGGAGCGCAAACAACACACTGAGCAGTACTCATCCTCGCCACTTGTGTACCGCACCAGGATTATACCTGGGAACGGCTTCAACCCGATCTTTGACCAAAAGTTCAATTTCGGTTTCACCACCAAACACCCTGACCTCGTCTTCGTTCGGCTGAGCGTGAAGCTGGCCGAGAACGGAAAGTACACTACCAGTGCTAATCCGACGGCAACATTCACAGCCAAGCTGAGCAACCTCAAGCAAGGCTACCGAACCATCCCTCTTGTAGACGTCAACGCAGATCGCTACATGTTCTCCACGCTCTTGTGCGACATTCACAAAGAGCCCATTACAAGCGTCTTCGTGCCGTGTGCCACAGACAGCCCAGAAAGCTCCAAGTTCAAGAGCATCCGTACCGTTTTTAATCGGTCCACCAACATGAGCCCAAAGTCCAGTCTGGACAGCGGACTTTCGTGATAACCTGTACTTTCTATCGGCGTCACTCATCTGCTTTGTACTATCATGCCTTGGCGCAAAGCAGGCTTTCCGCTTCCGTTTCATTATTTGTGCTTTTCTTTTGTCACAACACACGGAAATACCACCCCGGATTACGAGCGGGTTTCATTGGAGGGACAACGCATTGACAACAGATTTCCTTTGTTTTATCAGCGACTTGATTTGGACATCAGCGATGCTGTTTTTTACCAGCCACTTTTTTCTTTGCCGAGCAACAACAGCTGCAATCGTTATAGAAGGGAATGCTTGAGTGTACTGTTTATCGGAATTATCAGGCGGCGGCGGCCAGGAAAGGGACATTGAAGTGTGGCAAACGACAGCATCCAGATCTCTCGAGCATTCGCATTGGCGCATTAACGGTACAGCATAGATAGGCAGAGCTGCGGTTTTTCTTATTTTCTTTTAATTTCCCTTTTTTCTTACTGTTACCGGGCGTCAAAAGAGGCGAAGTGCTCGGGCTTGCTCGAGAGGGCTCGAAGAAAAGGTACTGGCTACAGACCAACAGGCTGCGCCTCATCTTGTGTTTGCAGTTTCGATTCTTACATTCTATCCGTTTTGGGACAGGCGGGAACCCGTTTGTTGCCCCTTGGTTTTCTCGTGGTGATTACGTCCCTGTGGGAGCAGGATCACGCTTTGTGTTGTATCGCTTTTAACTATTTTTGGCTTTGTTCCCCTTTGGATTTTGTGCTCGCGTCACTGTCATCGCCATATTCACTGGACATCTGAATGGGAGTATACGAAAGGGTTGGGTCTTACTGGGCTTGTTGCATTATACACACATGAACATCAGGCAGCTCACGCTGCAGGCATGAATACATACATACCTCCACTTTACACAGCTTATTGTGCGACTCCGTGATAATGCGATGACTACCTGCAAGTGGGCTCCAAGACTTTGCAGAGTTACGTCTCATCGCGGGGCTTCCTCTCAAAAGTAATTGTGTTATGTGAAGGAGATAAATAATACAGTCGTAAATCGGGCAGTTCATTGTGCGACGCACCGCCTCAAACATCGCAATACCGGAACGCTATGATACATATATGCAAAATAAAACCCAGACAATCCGCAGTGAAGGACCGAAGGAGAACCTCGAAAGTCCAAAGCCCAATTTGCAACGCTCATTTTTTATCAAGGCTGACAAGGCAAAAGAAAATCAAAGCATACACACCCCGACTTTGGTGGGCTCTGCCTTCTTTGCTCCAACTCCGTCTTCTTCGCAGCGAATATATAGTTCAGTCAACTCCGCCGTCATCCGTTGGGCTGCTGCTACTGCTGCTGCTGTTGTTGCTGCTGCTGATGCCGCTTGGTGTGCCGGTGCTGCGGGCACTTTTCGGGATGGCGGTGGCAGACATGTCGGCGATTGACCCGGACTTCCGTAGCAGACCACTGGCACCACCAGCTGTCGGTTCGGCCATCCAGCGGGCCTGCAGAGGTGACAGGGGACGGCGGTTCAGCGGCTGGGATGGGGGCGACTGCAAAGTGGTGCTCGCTTCGATTGTTTTGCTGCCATCGCCGTTGTCTTCGTCGTCGTCGTCGTCGTCGTCGTCGTCGTCGTCGTCGTCCAGCTCGTCGAGAATGGCGTCTTCTAGACGACGAGGCGTGGGCCGGTGAGCGCGGCCGGACGGGTTGAGACGCTGCAACGAGACGCCTTGCTCGGAGCCGTCCGAGTAGAGGCGGGGATCGCGACCGAGGATGCGGTCTGCCTTCGAGGCGGAGGCCGGGGGAGGGGGACGAGAGAGGAGGGGTGCCGCGGTCGGGTGGGTGTGGTGGCGATAGGTGGTGGTGGCAATAGCGGGCGGCACAGCAGCGTCGGTGTCGTCGTCCGGTAGGCCCCAGCCGGCGGCACATTCACGGGCACGCTGTTCATCGCGCTCCTGCTGGATGCGGTTGCGGGCAGCCAGCCACTTGGGGCTAGGCTCCCATGACCAGCCGTCGCCCGTGGTGTTGTCGACGGGCAGAGCCCAGAGCCAGAACGAGGGCCCGAACAGGTGCAGCAGGTTGCGACGGGTGCCGAGATCAAAGGCATGAGGCAGACGGGCGCTATCCTGCTCATCGAGGTACTCCTCATGGCGCTTCCGGGCGCGGTGGCGCTCGAGCTCGTCGTAGGTGAAGCGGCGGCCCATCTGGGCCTGGGGGCCGAGGGCGATCTCGGGCGGGGCGTCGCGGTAGTCGATGTCGTTGTCGTTGCTGTGGTAGTAGTCGTCGACAAGGCCCTGCTCCTCGTCACGGAGGGGAGCGCGTTGGCCACGGGCGCCAGGACCGGCGCCAAAGTCGTGCAGCTGCCGGTCATGGGAGGCAGTGGGATCGGCGCCGTGGCGGAGCGGCGAGTGGTAGCGGGTGCTCTCCATGGACTCGACGGTGGTTTGGCCGTGGCAGGCGAGCCAGATGTGCCAGGCGGTGAAGAGGGTGAGGACGAGGCCGATGATGCCGGCGATGACGCACAGCAGGATGAACTGGACGGGCATCAGGGAGTCCTCGTACGTGGTGTAGGTGGCGTCGTTGACGACCTCGGTCCAGACCCAGGTGGCGGACACGGCGAAGCAGAAGAGCGTGAACAGCGACGTGTAGATGAGGAAGAGCACAAAGGCCTTGGCGTTGTGCAGGCCGATGCAGGTGGCCAGCCACGGACAATGGTGGTCCATCTTGAGGACGCAGCGGCGGCACGTCGAGCAGTGGTGGGCGCGGTCGGGCTTGCGGGCCTGGCACTTCTTGCAGAAGCGCATCTCGCCGTTGGCCTTGACCGTGAGCGCGCCGATGTCGCCCAAGCCGCCGCTTCCGGCTGCAACGCTTGCCGGCACGACGCTGTAGCCCTTGTCGTCGGTTGTGCTGCCGGGGGCTGTGAAGACGGCGGTGGTGTAGCACCACACCAGCATCAGGTATAGGGCTGCGGCGACGGCTGAGCACCACGGACCGACCCAGAACGCCACGTCCCCCGCGCTTCCGCCCTTGGCCTTGGTCCTGCTGTCGCTGCCCCAGGTGCCCAGGTGCACCATGACCCAGACAGCCCACGACGATATGCCGTAGACAAAGGCCAGCGGGAAGTACGTCATGCCGGTGCAGCAGCAGCGCTCGAAGCGCCGCACAAGCCGACGGCCAATCATGGCAGAGCCAAGCGGTGAGGTAGGGCGGCTGCCGTCTTCGTCGTCGCCGGAGTGGCTGCAGAGGTCGTCGAAATTGTGGTCGTCTTCGTCGTTGTCGCGATCGCGATCAGCAAAAAGGGGGTCGAAAGCAGGCGGACGATCGCCGGCACGGTCCATCAAAGGCACGCGCAGCAGCCTGCAGATCGGAATTTCAGAATCACCTGCTATGAGAGAGCAGAGGAGAGCGCGGCCAGCCTCGCATTGTAGAGCCGCGCGGAGAAGTTGTCGCGGTTCTGGTAGTGGTTGAGGTCGAGAGTTTGTGAAAGCGGACGAAGTTGGCACTTTGCACGCCCTTACACGGACCTGTGGCTGTGGGGCGCGCCACGTGTGGCTGTCGCGTAAGTAGAGTGGGGCGTTACGCCGTAACACTATTATACGGAGAATATGCGTAAGATACGGAGTACGGAGTACGGAGTACGTCGTCTTACTTCGTAGACGGGATTGGCTTGGCACAAGCCTGGACACGAGACGTGAACTCATCAAAGTGGGACAGGACAGGACACAGGTTGTCGTACGGATTACTCCGTACTCTGTAGAAACATAACAAACGGAGACTCTACTCCGTAGAGAACACCGAGACGGCCTCGCTGAGACGACGTTGGGATAGAACAGAGTCGAAAGTGACAGAATAGAGCTGCCACCAGAGAAAACATACCCGTTGCCGCCATGGCCGGCGGCAGCGGCAGCCGCTACTCTTCCTGGCAATACACCTCCTCCCGCAGCAGGCCCTTGGGCAAATTGGGCTGCACCGCATACGCCACCGTCATATCCTTGTGGCGCCCCTCAACGGCGGCCAGTCCGCCGGTCAGAACCTCAAGGAACGGCTGGTACTCCTCCGAGTCGCGCAAGTGGCAGCGGACCGACTGCGATTCGCAGTGCTGCAGCAGCGCCTGGACTGTCGTGAAGAAGTGCGAGCACGACGGGCACTGCACCCGCAGCGTCACGTGCGATGTATCGGATCTCAGGTGCCCGGTGAGGCTGCCGGCGGTCTTGAATGTCTTCCTACCAGGACATCAGCAGCTGCTATCACCACGGTATCCTCGACGACTCACCCTTTGCGTCTACACATCTCGTCCGGGCAGAGAAAGCGCCCTGTGATCGGGTTCTTGTAGCGGCGCACGTCAAAGTGTGGATGGCTGGGGTGGTCCGGGTTGAAGGCGTCCATCACCTTCTTCTGGTCGCGCCGAGACGCAGCGCCGACGACCTGTGGCAACGGCGACGCGGCTTCCGCCGGGCGCATTGCTGCAGGCATGGCCAGTAGGGACACAGGTCCTTGCGCCGACGCCAGCATGTCCTGATCCGGCCACACGTTAAAACGATGGTCGCCCGGACCGCTCTGGCCAGACTCTGTGAGCAGATCCGGTGCCTTTGAGTCGCCGCGGCGAAAGTCATCGACAGTGCCGGTCGCTCCGGCTACTGGTGGGCCGCTCCTGGCTCCCTGCGTTTTGGTCTTTTCCGTCTTCTGTGCAGCCTCTGTCCCGAGGCCGGCACTGCAGTCTGTGGTAGTAGACATGTAGCCAAGGTACTGGCCATAGTCGGGCTTTATACCACCCATCTTGAAGCCACCCAGATCCGCAGCGCCCGATGACGTCGTTTTGATTTTGGCTGCAAGCGCTGCTCTCACGCGACATTCTTCGAGCTGCTGGCCCAGGATCTTGAGGCAATCGTCGTCTTCCACGTGCTTTATAAGGCTGTGCAGGCGAGGGAAAACACTGCTGCAGCCTGGACATACAAGCCTTTGCTCGGCTGGGTGGCACTGGAGCCCGTGAGCTTACGTAGACAGCGACCGGTCAGAACAGGGGCACGACATACTAGCTGGTAATGGCGCACCAGGCCCTCCAAGGTATGATGGTGCAGTCTGCAGACATGGCATTTCATGTGGTTTTTGCCTCGGCCAAGACGGATCAAATCCCACCTGTGGAGGATGAGCTCTTCCTCTGTCGAGAAGGCCTGGACGCCGCTTGGGCAGTCAAAGCACTGGTGCATCTCCTCGCTCTCCATGGCTGCGGGGTGGTATTGGCTGATAGGGTGGCGAAAGCGAGAATACACTCCTGATTGCATGGGAGAGACCGGTTGGCGATGGCTTTCAAGATATTTCTATGGAGATCTCTTGTATTTTACCAGCAAAAAGCGAAATGGCAGCAGCGACGCAGCAGAAACGCAGCAGGAAAACACTACTCAGTCGTGCCTTCCTTGCGCTCGTGCGCCTGCTGCCTGTTGTGCCTTCCTATTGTGCTTTCCTTTTCGGTTTACGCTCGTGCTCCTGCTGTCGGCCGCGCCTTCCGTGCGATGGCACCACCGCCGCTTCCATTCCTAGAGACATCCCTGTCTCTGATTGCCCCATTGATCAGAGCGTGGCCACAAACTGGAGCACGACGTGCACATAAAAAACAAGAACAGGCTCCAGTCAGGCGAGGCTGTCAAGCCCAACGCCACTGCGGGTAGTGGGGCGGCTCGTAATAGTTCCAACTGCCTAAATGCCTACGGAGTATTACGGAGTACAGGTAATATCTCCCACTCGTCAGATGCCCAGATAAGATACTCCTGTAATTTTCGCCGCCCAGTTTCTTGACGTTTTCGTCAATTCTCCTTGACAACGACGACGTTCGGCTCGAGAGACAGCTTGGAGAGAGACGAAAACCCCATTTGAGGACTACGCCGTCAGTGACGTCACTGCAGTGATCAGCGAGCCAAGCAGAGTATTCTTTTTACTCTATCGAACGCTATCCCGTCTACCATTGACCTCTATCGAGAACTATCTGGCGACCAAGACACTACCGGCTTTTCTACCTCCCTGCTGGTCGAGCACACAGCGCGACATCGGTTGTCCCTGCTAATCCTTGCACTCTCTTCACCGTCTGCCTTTGTCCTCTCCAATTCAGCCATGGCACAAGATAGCTCCATGTCTGGCTCGGCGCCGACGCCGCTGCCAGATATGCATGCGCTCTCCACTGCTCTCTCAGACAGGCCAGAGACTGCACCGGATGCCGCAGCAGTTAACGACGGAGCAGCACTGGCGAGCTCGGGAGCGCGTGACAGCAAGGGCTGGGACGGCAAACTGCGGCTGCCCAAAAAGACAGCCGTGCTGGCCAACCCGGAGGCGCTGTCCGACCCGGAGTATTCGGACGACGACAATGTGGTACCAGGCGAGCTGATCGCAGCGGATGAGGGTTCGTACTGTTTCTCCTTCGAGTCTCCAAAGACGGTCTGCTAACTGTGCGATCCAGACATTTTGGACGGCGAGGATCCCGAGACGGAAGAGATTATGTGTACGCACTCACGCATCCACTCAATCGACTCGCTGCAGCTCGGCCGCTTTAAGAAGTGCCAACGGCTGTGTCTGCGCCAAAACAGCATCCAGAAGATCGACTCCCCAAACGGTCTGCCCCTGCTGGCCAACTCGCTGTACGAACTCGACCTTTACGACAACCTCATCGGACACATGCGCGGTGTAGAGGCGCTCCCAAAGTTGACCAGCTTGGACTTGAGTTTCAATAAGATCAAACATATCAAGCATCTGGAGGGCCTGACCGGCATCCAGGACCTGTATCTGGTTGCGAACAAGATCAGCACGATCGAGGGCTTGGAAGGCCTCGTCCACTTGCGCATGCTAGAACTTGGGTCAAATCGCATTCGCGAGATCCGCAACCTCGACCATGGTCTTGGCGCTCTGGAAGAGCTATGGCTCGCCAAGAACAAAATCACGAGTCTAGCTGGGCTCGAGCAACTGCCGCGTCTACGCCTGCTGAGTCTCCAGTCGAATCGCATCCAGGACTTGTCGCCGCTGCGATCGGTACCAACACTCGAAGAGCTTTATCTGTCGCACAACCTGCTCGAGTCGGTCGAGTCACTGGCTGCACCTGACGGTGGGGACAGCGGCAAGGAAGAGGCGGCTTCTGCTACCGCCGTCTCAATCCTCCCCAAACTGCGTACGCTGGACATCGGCAACAACAAGATCGCATCGCTACGCGGCATCGAGGGCCTCACCCAGCTCGAGGAACTATGGGCCAGCTACTGCCACATAACCGACTTTTCCGACGTCGAGCGCGCACTCGCCGACAAATCTGGGTTGGAGACTGTCTATTTCGAGGGCAACCCGCTGCAGCTGCGTGCCCCGGCGCTCTACCGCAAAAAGGTGCTCCTAGCGCTGCCGCAAGTGAAGCAGATCGACGCGAGTAAGTTACTCCCGTCCCCTAAATTCTGTCTTATGCTCGTGTATCTTGCCCTCTACATCCTGCTTCGGATCCGCTTGAAATATAACACAATACCAGCCTACGTCCGCTAGCCGTTGACAACCGCTGCCGGCCGTGATGCTCCCTGCCGGCCTTGATGTTCCGTTTGCAGAGTATTCCCACCATTTTATAATGATTGGCGTAGTATGGGGTTTTGGGTCGAATATGCAGGGTACCTTGTTGGTTAACAAGGATGAGCAAGTCTAGCAATTGAGCGTATACGTACACTTTAACTGTACAGAGTACGAGTAATACTCCGTACAAGTGACTTATCTGTGAGAACTACGAGTACGGAGTACTCGTACTGTATTTCGTACTGGTCCGTGCACGTGGCGACACGTGACCCACAACGTCGCTTCATCACGAGCTTCACATCGGCTGCCATGATCTTCGCATAATACTCGTCAACGCCGTCGGCCACCAGCTCGCGTCGCATCTGCCGCGTCTACAACCCGCCTCAATGGCACGCCGCACGTACAACATCGCCATGGTGAGCGACTTCTTCTTCCCACAGCCCGGCGGTGTTGAAAGCCACATCTACCAGGTCTCGTCGAAGCTTGTCGACCGCGGCCACAAGGTCGTCATCATCACGCATGAATACGCAGACCGGAAGGGTGTGCGCTACCTTACCAACGGCATCAAGGTGTACTATGTGCCATTCCTCGTCATCTACCGCTCGGCCACCTTCCCTACCGTCTTCTCCTTCTTTCCCGTCTTTCGCAACATTGTCATTCGTGAGCAGATTGACATTGTCCACGGCCACGCAAGTCTCAGTAATCTCTGCCACGAGGCTATTCTTCACGCCCGTACCATGGGTCTGCGAACTGTGTTCACAGACCACTCTCTTTTCGGATTTGCCGACGCCACCAGCATCCTGGCAAACAAGCTGCTCAAATTCACATTGAGCGACGTCGACCACGTTATCTGTGTCAGTCATACTTGGTAAGTTTCTTATGGGCTTAGCTCTTCTTTGTTGCCAGCAAGCATTCCTCTGCTTAGTGTTTGAAAAAACCTTGTGAAAAGGCCTGGGGCTTTGAATCCCGATGTGCCTGCGCCACAGGAAGCTAACTCACCCCCAGCAAAGAAAATACCGTATTGCGAGCGTCTCTAGATCCGCTGATGGTTTCTGTTATCCCAAACGCCGTCGTAGCCGAGAACTTTATGCCACTTTCGCAGGCAGAGCTCCAGTCCGCCCACAAGGGCGCGGGCGGAAAGCAACAGCGCACAAGCCATGCGGCGCACAGCCTTCAAGCGTCCAATAACGCGTCACCACCGAAGCAGCCTTCATATGGACAGGCGGCGGCGGCGCTACCACGGCCAGCACACCAGCTGGGACCACATGACATGATTACCATTGTAGTGATCTCGCGTCTATTCCAAAACAAGGGCACCGATCTTCTGGTGGCCGCAATCCCACGGATCCTCGAAAACCACCCGAACACGCGCTTCATCATCGCGGGGTCTGGCCCGAAAGAAATAGACTTGAAGCAGATGATCGAGCAGAATGTTTTGCAGGACCGCGTGGAGATGCTGGGCCCCGTGCGGCACGAAGAAGTGCGCGATGTTATGGTGCGCGGCCACATCTACTTGCATCCGTCGCTGACGGAGGCCTTTGGCACTGTGATCGTGGAGGCGGCGAGCTGTGGCCTGTACGTGGTTTGCACACAGGTCGGCGGTATCCCTGAAGTCCTGCCCTCGCATATGACTGTGTTTGCGCGGCCCGAGGAGGACGACATCGTCGCAGCGACGGGGCGTGCGATAGCGGCGCTGCGGGCCAACAAAGTGCGCACTGAGCGCTTCCACGAGCAGGTCAAGGCCATGTACTCGTGGACGAACGTGGCCGCGCGTACTGAGCGCGTATACAACGGCATTACGGGCAACATGAGCGAGGCCGAGTTCTACGGCTACGACATGAGCGGCAGCGGCAGCAACGGCGGCTGGAGCGCCACACGTGGCCGCTCTGGTGTCCAGAGCTTCGCTCTCATTGACCGTCTCAAGCGCTACTACGGCTGTGGCATCTGGGCCGGCAAGCTGTTTTGCCTCTGCGTCATTGTTGACTACCTGCTGTTCCTGTTCTGTGAGTTCTGGTGGCCGCGCGACAACATTGACATTTGCCCCGACTGGCCGCGCAAGACCCTTGTCGAGAAGGAGAGCAAGGACCCGATCAAGTAACGGCTACTTCGTTGGGCGGCAAATGCGTGTCCCAAGGCCATGTCTAGGAGCATATCGACAAACTTACAATACCTGAAGATCGGCACTGGCAGCACCAGGCAAGAAAAATAACGGTAACGAGACGGCTAGCGATCAAAGCTCCGCTCTAAACGACGTGTCTAGGAGCACTTGCACAAACTATCAGTACGCGCAACGTGCGTGTGCCATGGTTGCGACGTGCAAGCACAGGATGCGGCTCGTGGCAGACCCGGGAGGTAGGTCGTCTGGCGAGCTGATATATGAGCCTCAACTATAGAAGAGAGTGCAGGATTGCACATAGAACGCGAAGGCGCTGCACGGCGCGAGCTCTGTCTAAACGTTGATACACAAGTAGAACTTCGGCTTCTGCTTAATCATGTGGCTTTGGCAGAGCGATTGGAATTGCAGCTTCACCGCCTTTATGGGAGGACTAGCCTGGCAAAACTACCCCATAAAAAACCCTTTTTCGCCAATTCTTCGAAATTCTTTCTCCTTTCTTACTCTGCTTCAGCATCAAGAACCACTGTGTCTCTTGCAAACCACCAGGAGTCCGTCCAGACATGGACGACGCGCATCGTCAGGTTACTCCTTGAGGCGGGGAAGAAGGCTTTGCAGATATGCGCCTCCTACTCGTCCGCCACGGTGAATCCGTGGACAATGTGGCCGGTCTTTAGTCAGTTCTTTTTCTGATCAGTGGACTTGGCGATGGCCATACACTGGCACTCACACTGTTCAGTGCCGGCTCGCGGGACGCTGCTCTGACAGCGCACGGCGTCCTGCAAGCGCGACGGCTCGGTGCCCATCTAGCAGGACGGCTGCTTTTCATCTCGCATATTTATGCGTCTGACTTGCAGCGGGCTTCGAAGACGGCGGCTGCAATTGTGGAAGCGCAGGCGCTTTTGGGGACAGCAGGTGTTGCTAAGGCTCCGCTTGCTGTGGCACATCTTGCCGACCTTCGGGAGAAGGACTTTCGCTCCGGCGAAGGGACACGCATTGGCCGCCGGTCGAGCGGCGCGGTGGCATTTGTCGATGCCGAAACTCGTGAGGAGATGCGCGTGCGTGCAACGCGGTTTGTCGATGATCATCTAGCGGCGCTACTGATCCGAACACCGAACCAGCACGAGGTTGTCGAGGAGCAGACACGGGCGCAGACTATCGTCATTGTTTCGCACGGCATCTTTCTCAACGTGCTACTGGCGCTACTACTCGAACGGTTTGCACCGGCAGAAGTGCCAGGACTCGCAAATGATGCAAGCCCCAACGTTGCGTCAAGCGGCGGTTGGCGCAGTGCGTCCGTCAGCTGGAGCAACACCGGGTATACCGAGCTGGAAAGCAAGGTAGATGCGACAAACGAGCTCGAAGACGACCCCAAGTCCACTCGGAAGCCAGCTTTGCGCACTGTTGCTGTAAATAGCATCGAGCATTTGCATGGGCTGAAGAAAACGCGCGGCGGTATCGGTAGCGCGGCATTTGATGCCAAGCAGCGGACCGTGGACTCTTTTTTTGGTCCGGCGACAAAGCGGCAGAAACGGGGGTAGCGAGCGGTCCTTTGGGAAGCGCTCGACCTAATACGAACGGTATGTCTTCCACTTGCTTGTGCTCGTGCACTTGTTTTCTTCACCAATGCGAACTCGCATCACTTACGTGATGATAAAACACTTTCACAGACCTGTTCTGAACTTTATGTGGATAAACAGTCCAACCGCTATCTGATACTTTGCGTTCTTCGTGTTATTTTTACATCATTCTTATGTTGCCTCGCATTGTGACAAGCACTAACTGGCAACAGATTTCATCGATCGCCCAGCACAAGACAAGCTCTATCCTGATTAGGAGCAGCTTATTGAAAAGCATTGTTTTCCACCAACCACTATCGCCTTGTTCTATCCACGACACCATCTGGCCTCGTCCCTGGCTTTTTTATTGTTAATGGCTTGCACTTGTTATCCTTGTGCCTTTTAACGAAAGGCCCCGTAGTAGGTGACTTGGCGAAGGATCGATAGAACACTAATGAACTAGAAGCTTATAGCTACTTATTTTTATAGTGAATAAATAAAGAAGAATCAGATGCTAAACTATAATGTTGTTGCCTTCCCGTTTATGTTGGTGTTGCGCGGTGGCCTAGTGCACGCATCTGCGCCGTTTTTTAAACTAGGCCTTCACTTGGCCTTCATGATAATTGCCTTTATTTTCTATCCTTGTACTTTCGAGAAGCCATCAACTTCTCTATATGTCACCCTTATAATTAACACAGCTGGTCATTGATAAACCGAAAGTCTCCCTGCGTCAGCGAGGAGGAAACAATTGGCATCTCTTTGTGGACTAAACCTGTAAACCCCAGCTAACCCAGAAGTTGCTGCTCAAGCGTGCACTACACCGAGTCCAGGACCTTGTTATCTGACAGCAAAGACGCCTGTGATACAGCTGCTGCCAGCCAAGTTGGGAGTGAAGCCAGACTGCAGAACAAGGACAAAGGAGAGTTTGCCTGCGTGATGCAAAACATGGACACTATGCATGCCAACATATCCGGCCCGAGGCCACTATGGACGAGTTCCTAGAGAGGGCAGAGTGGCAAGGCGTGTGCACAATGACCCAGAATTTATCGTCACATACCGGCTAGCTGTTTTAAACTTCAGGTCCTGGTTGTGCAGGCGGCCTTGCGTGGTGCGCAGACGGCCGTTATGTGTGCGACTCTGGCTGCTGAAATTGCTCACCATGCTTCTGCTTCATCCTAGTGTACAGGGGAAAGTTTAACACGAAATACTGCTGTACATGCGACAGGCGCAAATGTGCACTTATCGCCAGACACGGTTCCATCAGCAGCAGTGTTCAGCAGTGTTCAACACGCTTGAACCTCCGCGTCCAAAAAGCAGCTTTAGAAGCTGAGGAAGCCCTAGTACAGCACAGCAGTTATAGACGGTACCCGATTTGCGTCCGACTTGTGGTCAAATAAGACGCACGCACATGAACTTCATGCCACAACTACGGTTACGGCCACGGAGAAAGGCATTGGCGAATTCGTGTCAGCCAGGAGAGATCTCCTCTTTACCAGTTTCGCGTTGTCCAATGCAGGTCAGTTGCGCATGGATACAGCGGAAAGGTTGGCCAAAAAGTTGTTCGCGCCATCGAGCCAGAACAAGAAGGAGTTTGCTTTATCGCAGGGTTGGAGGGCAAATATTCTTGGAGAAGTTCGAGAGATTCAAAAACCGGATTCATGGTCGCGCTGGCGGAAAATCTTCAAGTTCAGTCGCGGATAAATACTTTTGGAGGATAGTATGCAGGCTATGGCAACAACGTATTGCAGTGCCTTTTCCGCTGTGTGTGTCGACACACATTGTGATCACGGCTCATACTCTTCGCCTCCTTTTCTGTCGGCCAGCTCTCTGTTGATCGTCCTCCTCGTGCTCGCGCGTTTCTGGCACTTCTGGTTCTGCTGGAGTCTCCGGTGCCTCGTTGTGAACACGGCCAGCATCACTGCCATCGTCATCATCACTGTGCTGCCTTTCGTCCTCTTCAGAAGGCAACCACCGCGGGAACCAGCCGAACCTCGCCATGTCCACGGCCATCTCCCCAAGCCCACCTGCGTTCACCGAGACCTCGACACCTTCCGCGCGCAGCGCCTCGGCCTGCCGCAGCCGGCCAAGCCCACCGTCACCACCGCGGGGCGAGATGAGGCCTTTGGCGTTTAGAACTCGCTGCCATGGAACGTTGTCGCTGTGGAAGCGGGGGGCAGCGCCGAGACCCAGCACACCAGGTTCTCTGTCCGCGACATCCAGCTGGGCCTCGGGAAGGTGCTTAAGGCAGACTCCGACCTGGCGTGGACGCTGAGCTGTTGCCGTCAGTATTCTGGATCGCGCGAGGCTCGCTGCGTTGCGCGGAGCCCCTACTCACGCATGCCGACCAGCGCAGCAATGTGGCCGTAGGAGGTGACGCGCCCGGCCGGGATCTCCTGCACGGCGGCATAAACGGCAAAAAAGAAGGACTCGGCTTCATCGGAGCGCGGCATGGCGGTCGTGGGTGGCTCGGTGCCATGGCCGTCGGCGGTGACCGGGGGACAAGGCGGCGAGCAGCGGATATCGCGAGTTTGCTGACTAATAAAAATACCGCCAACGCTGGCTGAAAAGCTTCGTATCCGCACGGCGCTCAACGCAAGCAAGCAAGCACGCACGCACGCGCTTGCACACACAACTCGCCCCCGAATATTCAGCTATTGCACTGGCTATATGCCATTCTTTTTGGCTGCCTCTACTATTTCGGATTCCGTTCCAGTTCCAGTTCCAGCTATTTTCCTGTGAGATCTCTTTCCTGTTCGGCGCAGGCCCATTCGATCTCCGCTTGGCTGATCTCGCGATATGGCGCTACAAGTATCGTGCTCGTCGGCCTCTCGTGCCATTCCTCACCGTCCGTCGGCCCCCGGCCCTGTGCCCAAGTCCTTATCGCCCCATTCACACGGATCGCGCCCGTACTCCACTCGCACCGCCTTCTTCTCCTGGTTCAGCGCCATCTTCGCCGCGATCGCCTGACTTTGGAAGCTTGCAAACCGCCACTCCATCACCTGTTCTTGACGGTGGCCGTGGCCCTGGCGATGGCCGTGGTGTCGGCAGTCGCGCTGCTCGTGTCGCGTGTGCTGGCCTTGCTGGCTTTGCTGGCTTTGCTGGCGCGATTCGCGATGATGGTCGCTATGCCCATCGCGGCGCGTATCCTTGGCCTCGCTGTACTCGTCGTGATATCCGTGATACTCATGCCAATCATGCCACGCCTGCGCTGGTGGCGCCGGCTGCGCCCCCGCGCGCTCTGCAGGGCTCGACTCGCCGGACTCGCCGGCTCGCACCAGCATGCTCACCGCCTCCAGCTCGTAGTAGAACTTCTGTGCAAAGTACGCCGTCAGCGCCTCGTAGTTGACTATGGCCGCTGGGCCGCTGATCCGCAGCACGCGGCACTCGTCCGTCTGCACGCATACGCGCGGCCCCTTCTTATCACGGTTCCAGATGGCGCGGACCGTGTCGCCGACAGGGATTTGCGCACAAGCAGGCACAGGCGATCCAGGCTCGGGCCCATCTGCAGACAGGCCCATCACCAGTTCGCCAGCTTCGATCCGCTGCTTCAGCCGCTCGGCCCCGGCACGTCTGAAGAAGGAGATCTTGGCGGCCGCATGCCGATGTCCGCGCGTTGGATCGGGCGGGCTCACCGATGCCGCAAACACCCGTCCCGTCGGGCCCAGTGCCGCCACTGCCCGCAGAAGATCGCCGACTGTCACGGTCGCCGGCAGGTTGGTCAGGAACAGCGACGTGTTGAGTGAGTCGGGCACATGGTCTCCGCGGTTGTGAGGATTGTCGGCATCGCCACGGTAATTGGGGCTGATTCCATGAGCGAGGGGGACGGGCGGAAGAGCCGACGGAGGCGAGGCCGGAACAAAAGCCTGTCCTTCGCGGAAAACCATTTGCATCGGCTTAAAGGTCCGACTGCCGGAAGGCTTCGGCGTGGCAGTCCAGGGAGAGTGCAGCGTGTGCCGCTCGTGCGGCGAGAACGACATGTGTCCCAAACGTGGCGAGACGAGAAGCGTCGCGCTGCTGTCGCTTACGCCGGCATGCCATTGCCGGGTCTGATTTACGGCTACACGCTCGCCGCCCTCGTTTAGTGGTAGCGACAAGCTGCGCCCCGGCCGATACGAGCCGCCTGACGGGCCTCGGGGTGCCGGCAGCGATGTCGCAAGAAGAGGCCGTGCTGGCGGTGACGGCAATCCATTTTGTGTTCGTGAAGCGCCGGTAGTTTCTGGGATCCCCGGAACTGAGGATGTCCAGTTCGGCCACTGTACAAAAGAAGGAGGCCCATGACGCGTACTGGCCGACTCCCTCCGGTAGATCGGGGAACCCAACTCGCTAGTATCGCTCTCGTCGGAGCGAAGCGAAGGATCGCGCGGCGGCCGCGGTGCGGGTGCGTATAATGGGCGGTCGGCACAGCTAGAGAGTCCAGAGAAACCAGAGAGGCCAGAGAAGCCGGAGAAGCCGGAGAGACCGGAGGAAATGGAGACGCTGGAGACGCTGGCGAGGCCGGAAACCACAGGCAGAAAACTCGTCGCGGACGGGAACGGTGGCCACAGGTCGGGTGTGCACTGCGAAGGTGGAGGATGGCCCGGGAAAATAGAGCTGTGGTTAAGATGTGGAAGGTCCTGCAGGTTCCGGTCATCGCCAGTGCCGTCCAAGGCATCAAGGACCCTAACAGTATCAACTGGGTCAGGATCGTCGATATCATCAAAATCCCCGAGTGTTCCCAGAGCCGTTGGACTTCCTAGATCCTCCAACTCTCCCATGTCGTCCAGGCTCATATCGCAAAAGCTGTCCTGGAGTTCCGACTGCAGACCGGCTAGCATCAGCGGCGGCAGGCAGGCTATATCGCGGCGGCGGGTGTAGATCGGCATACCGTTCCATCCGGTCTCGCCGGCTGTTTGCTGATCTGCCATTAGAAGAGACGAGCTGTGTTGTGCTGTGTGCTTTGAAGGAGGTTACGATTATGGCTCGATGAGGTGGCTGCTCTCGTGATAGTGATTGCCAGAAGAAACGTAAAGACCAGGAAGAGAAGGGCCAGCCGAGCATTAAATAGGCAGGCCCAAGAGCCAGATCCAGGAGAAGCACGGATGTCACTGCAATTCAAACAGGGCTTCGCATCGGGTGTTTCGAGAAGTGTGAGCAGCTGCTCGTTGTGCAAGTGAATGCGTCGTCACGTTCGATGGGTCTGTGGGCAGCGGATGGGCCGTTGGGGGCCTACCTGAGCAGCAAAGACAACCTGACTGCCGGTCGATGTTGACAAAGTGGCTAGATATGAGGCGGGGGAGAAAAGGAGAGAGACGGGCGTGCATACGTGCAGAAGATCTCTACGCGGACGAGGCCTAGGCGGTCATTATAAGGAACGCCCGACAGCCCGGTCAAGAGGCAGAAAAATGACAGGAGACACTTGGCCAGACACGGCAGACATCAGACGATGCCCAGACGCCTATTCTCCCGGCAAAACGGAAGGTTACTTTTCGGCTCGTCTTTTAGTCAATTCAAATTGCGCAGGATTGCCATTTATGTCTATCACAACCACTGTCTTCTTGCGACAATCGCTTTTTGGAATCCTATTTTTTCATTTCTCATTTCTGCTTTCCCATTCCGCTTTCTGCTGTTTTCTGCTTTCTGTTTTCTGTTTTTTTGTTTTCCGCCTTTAGATTTCTGCGTTGTCATCCGCCCGTTTGATCTGCCTTTCAGCTGTCTCGTTGTCTCGCCAATTCTCAGGCTCTTGCAACGTCCGCCAAACGAGTCCGTAACATAATCCTCTGTGCTAACACAAGTTTAAAATAAAAAGGACCCTACGGAAGTATCCCTACACAAGCGACCAATTTCAGACAACAGCAGAGTGCTGGCAGAGTGCCGGCAGAGTGCAGACAGAAAACAGGCCCAAGCCGGTCGAGGCAGTACGAGGCAGGGTACTCATTTGCTGGTGTCAACGACGTAGCGGCCAACAACCTTGTTGGCGTGCATCAGCTCGTAGATGCGTGGCAACTCGGTGAGGCCGACAACCTGGAAGGGGCACTTGATCAAGCCACGGGCATAGAAGTCGATGGCCTCGGCTGTGTCCTGGCGGTTGCCGACGTAGCTGCCGCGGATGGTGACCATGCGGACAACGGTGTCGAAGACGGGAGCCTTGAGGTAGGCGTTTGCCGGCAGACCGATGCAGATGACGGTGCCGTGCGGGCGGACGTACTGCGATGCCTGCTGGAAGGGCTTCTCCGCGACGGCGAGCAGGATGACGGCCTGGGGGCCCTGGCCGTCGGGGGTGGCGGCCTTGACGTCGGCGACGACGTCCTTGCTGACGGAGAAGTCGACAAAGGCGCTGGCACCTAGTTCGAGGGTGCTGACGCGCTTGTCATCGCCGGCATCGATGGCAATGGCGTGGATGCCCATGGCCTTGGCATACTGGAGGGCCATGTTGCCGAGGCCGCCGCCGGCACCAACGATGGCGACGAACTGACCGGGGCGGGCGCCGGACTCCTTGAGGCCCTTGTAGACGGTGATGCCGGCGCACAGGACGGGAGCAATGGCATCGAGAGGAAGGTCCTTGGGGATGCGGGCAACGTGGGCGGCGTTGGCGACGGCGTACTGCTGGAAGGAGCCGTCGACGGTGTAGCCAGACAGGGTGGCCTTGGGGCAGAGCGGCTCGTCGGTCTGGCGGCAGAAGCTACAGGAGAGGCACGAGCCGTTGAGCCACTTGATGCCGACATGGTCGCCGATGGCAATGTCGTCGACGAGGGAGCCCTTGGCGACGACGACGCCGGCGCCCTCGTGGCCACCGACGAGGGGCATCTTGACTTCGAGGGGCCAGTCGCCGTTCATGGCGTGCAGATCGGTGTGGCAGACGCCCGAGTACTTGACGTTGACGAGGACTTCATCGGGGCCGGGGGTGCCGACGGGGATCTTCTTGTAGACGGGGGCTGGGGCCTTGTCAGTACGGCAGCGGCAATGGCCAGACGAGGACGATTGGGCCAGCAGGGCCAGGAGGAGTCAACGTACGGGTGCCGACCTTCTCGATGACCTGAGCCCACTGCTCTGTCGGGATCTGGACGGCGGCCATTGTTGTGAGTCTGGTGTAAGTGGTGTGCGGACGTGGAAGCTGGCGATGATAGCGAGGCGAGAGTCGAGAGACTGGACGGGAGACTGGATACTCGTAGGGGCGGTATGCGACGAAGCTGTGCTGCTGAGTGCTGAGACGCGGCGATGCGGCGACTGAACCGAGCTCGAGGCGGCAATGCGCGCAGCTTTATAGAGAAAACATCGTCGGCCGGCCAAGACTCCGATGCTGACGGCTATGACGGCATGGCTACGCTATTGGCGCAGGAGCTGTGCCCCCCGCGCGAGGCAGCAAGAGGAGGCAAGAGCTCGTCTGGTGACAAAGAGGAAGGAGCGGTCGAGCGGGGCGAGGCTAGTGCGAGAGCTCTGCGGAAGCCGGCGCCCAACGTATGACGCCGGCCAGGTTGGCTTGTCGATGCGCCCGCGCTTCGGTGGTGCTCGCTAACTAACACTCCCGAGAGGGGTAAACCGTGCGACGCACTGTATGGATCACATGACGCAGCGGACCTGGGTGTCTGTGCCTCTGTGCCTTGCGCGCATTAACGGGCATACTAGTGCGGGACACGCCGTGATACGATCGCCTGATGTCGAAACAGCTAACATGGCGCGCCACGGACAACACGGAATCTCGGTAGCCCTGGCGTTCCAGAACCGCCGCTGCCAGGACCGATCTAGCCTGGCCAAGCTGCCGGTACGAGTACGAGTACTCAACAAAGTACTTGTACAAAGCACTCACATACCGAGTGCACACGAAATATCTCCGTCCAGGCTACCAGCACAGAGTAATACACGTTCACGTTCGTACGAACAAGACAACAACTCTGTGAATAGTACGAGTCAATATCACTCGTAGTTCTCCCCGTAGTATAGAATGACCCCCACTATGAGCTTCTGCTGTTTCTGTCATGGCCGGCTGAGCAAAGTTCAAGACCGCGCCTGGCCGCTGGATCAAATGTGAGTTCACGATGACCTGATAAACTGACAGCCCATGTCCTCTGGCAATCGTCTGTCGGTGCCAGTGGCCGGGCCAGGGCCAGAGCCAGGGCCAGAAAAAAAGCGCGAGGATTTCCCGAAAATTATGGCGGGCTGAGCTGATCATGAATTTGCGCCAACAGACCACAGCGCGCATTCTCCTGATGTCTTGTCTGAGTGGCTTAGGCGCGGGTAAGGCGGGTGCGTAGTACTCGTACTCGTATCGTACTTCGCATGCGACTTGAGTGGGCTGAATTGCCGCGACGCTGACGCACGCCGTATTACGAGTGTCACTTTGTCGACGCATTTGCGGACGAGACGGCGATGCTGGCTGTGCGCGCTGCTGCCCGTACTGTGCGCCGCCACGGGTCGACGCTTAGTCGACAGTCATGTGACCAGACCCTCCACATAATCCACATGCGTAGGTGCTTCCTTTGATGCGATATCTAATCGCGCCAACAAGCGTCCGCTTCGCCGAATCAACCCAGCACCGAAAGACAGCGACCACGCCGCCAGCGCCAGCACGCGCCAGCACACGCCTAGGGAGAACGGAAAGGCACAACAGCCCCTCCCGGGACTAGAGGAATGCCACGTCAATCACCGTGCCTCAATTCCGGCAATTCTCCGCACTTATCGTAGATCAGAGCGTCTCAAGACTGGCAGCTCCGACTCCCCGACTTCTCCGACTATCGCGACTCAAGATGCCGCCGTTGCTGCCTTCCCTTTCTCCAGCTTCCCCGCACGCCGACTCGCGCAGAGCCGACACGAAGGAGGAATGGAGTTCAAAAAGATACGGCAGACAGGGACGGGCTTGCAGATCAACAGCTCCCTGTAGCTTGCCCGCCCACGGCGCCCGGCGCACTCGTGGCCGCCACGTATGGAGTAATACGTATCATACTTGGTACTCATCCAGCGTCCCCGGCCGCAACAAATCCGGGGCCCCAGGATCGCCGCCTGCCAACCATCGCTGCCACTGCAACGCTGCCAGCCGTGCGCTCGTGCTTGTGCCAGTACGAGTACGCGTACTCGTATGCGTACGAGTAATTGATACTCTGTGTACGGAGTACATCTACGAGTACGGAATATCTCGTGGGCTGGCCGTCTCCATACAGTGCCGCGGTTGCTCCATTGCACCTGTGGCTGTGGCTGCGGCTACGGCTGCGGCGACGGTCCGGCTTCCGGACAACCGGCGCTTCCTAGATTTGTGGGAACGCTATTCGCTGGCACGCCTCATGTCCGTCCACGCTTTTGAATTTTCACTCGTGCGGGATACTTGAAGTTGTACTCCGTATTCGTCTTGTTTGACCATTCCCTCCTTCCAGCTATCCCTCCACATCCCCCACGTCCTCCACATTCTCCCCCATCTCTCTGCAGCCTCCACAACCTCCGCACCTTCCACAGCTCGCAGCACAGATGTGCCTACGCTTTCCGTTTCCCCTGACCATTCCCCTTGCTCTTAGGTCCTTCTGTCCCTCGGACCTTCCTCTCCAGGCCCTACCCCTCTCCCTTTACGCCGACAGTTCGGTACTTCTTGTGCGTGATGCTCAAGACCTTGCGCTGTTTCCCCGGCTTATCTGCGTGTTCTTGGGGTACCCACACACAAGACGCATGCTCTATCTCCAGGGTCGTTGTACGTCGCCAAAATCTAGGCAACTGGCCAGCCGTAAAGCCTACGCGCCAAGGAGCTTGGGGATCTAGGAACCACCAGGACCGCCGAGGAGAGCAAATCTCCGGACAATACCCGGACCATACTCTTGGTACTGTTGCGCACGTTAGCACTCCGCAAGTAGTCTTGCCGGCCATCCTGTCTGCCATCAAGCCCTCCACCAAGCCGTCACAATCAACGCTGCAACAACGTACCTCTGCCTTGGTGTGACAGTACGACCGGAACTCGGGCGTCTGGCCGAGGAGGCTGCCGCCGAACCAGGGGCCGTGTCGCTGCCGCTTGTGCGTAATCACCTGCACGTCGAGACCGCCGCTCTTGGCACCGTGGCTGCGCTGCTCGCTCGCCCGGATCCGCGCGTCCACGAGCTGCTTAATGTCTCGCTGCAGTCGCCGTCCGAAATCCTTGTACAGTGTGCTGCCGCCCGAAAGCACAATGTTCTTGTACAGTCCACGCCGCACGTCAATGGGTGACGACTGGATCACGCCGTCAACCACCACCGGCAGCGGCGTCAAGAAATCGGAGCTGTAGATCTCGGGGTTGAAGAAAATCTCCGGCGCTAGGAACCGCTCGTAGCCCACGTCCACCGTCACTTGCCGCCGTCCGGGCGGCAGTAGCACGTTGTGCCTGGCGAACCGTGTCGGGTCACGGTCGTAGCGCGCAAACTCCTTGACAATGTCCGGGCACACATAGCAGTACTCCTCCTTGATCTCCTGTGCCGTCTTCAGTGACGAGTCCGGTTCACCACGGTCGCGCAGTAGCGACTGCACAAAGTACGTGATGTCGCGGCCCGCGATGGGAATCGATTTGATCGAAGACCCGATCACGTAGCCTTCTGCCACTGGAATCACGTGCGTCACACCGTCGCCGGAGTCGATGACCGTGCCCGTCAGCGAGCGATCCTGCACCTTGGACGACGTCCACGACGCTGCTAGCGCAAGCACTGCCTGCACGGCAATGTACAGGCCCGCACAGTTGAACGACTCAAAAAAGATCTCGGCCGTGTTCTCGCGGTTCTCGGGGGGGTTCAGAGGCTGCATACAAACACCGTTAGTCATCTCGCCTGCGTGCCTATATGCCTGAACGCCTGAATGCCTGCATGCCTGCATGCCTGCCTGCCTGCAGCAGCTCTAGCAGTTTGTAGCGCCAGGTAATAACTTTGCCAGCTCGCCGCGGAACTGGTCTGAGATGCTGACTCCGATTCCGCGAGCTGCTAGAGCTGCTCGCACGGCGGCGGCAGCGCACCAGGCTCTGCGAATGGTGCTGGTGCCAGCGCGCGTCCAGTCGGCCGTGCACCAGTATTGAATAGGAGTACGACTTACCGGTTCCGTAAGCAAAAAGTAGTGATCCTCTGGCTCTACCCGCAGATACTTGAAGATGGAGTTTGACCAAAACCGTTCCATGTGATCCTTCACACCGTTAGCTGCGGATGGTCGCTCGCGATCGGACGTTGCAGCAGCTGCTCACCCAGTTTTCTATTTGGCCATGACGAATCGGGTAGTGCAGTCCATAGCCTATACGCCCGTGCTGTCAGCATATTGTAAAAGATTCTCGGTATCACGCGTATTGCCTTCGCCTTACCCGGTCCAGAGGCGGCAGATATAGCCTCGTCACCAATGAAGTAGTCGAGGTCTTCGGTTCCGCGCTTCGACTGCAGGTGGCCCGAGGGACCCGCGCCGCCCGTGAGAAACGAGGGCTTGTTCGCAACCGACGGCCGACCGCCGCCAGAGCCACCGCCACCGCCGGCCGCCTTGGTAGCAATGGCTGTCGGAAACACAAAAGAGGGAGAGTCGTTGCCCGCAAATCCTGTTCGTGCCAGGCACAGTAGTCAGTTCTCGAGCACCATTAGGCAGCAGGGTGCCAGGAAAAGCGAGCACATACCAAGCTTTGAGAAACCCGTGCCGCTGCAATGCGAGGCGAAAAAGAAAGGGCCCATGTTAGCTACCAGAAAGCCTGCGGACAAATTTCCCACGGCACTGCCCGTCTCGCGATACGGCCGCAGCTGGAAGCGGTCGCCGATTCCATCCGGCCAGCTTCGGCCAGGGGCAGGCGAGACAGTAGGCCGGGGATCAAAAGAGAGAGAGAGCGTACTTGTCCATGACAACAGCCGGAGTCTGGTTCGCCATAGCTGCTGGTGAAAGGGAAGCTGCCGTATGCAGCTGCTCCGGTGTTTGGTAGTTGAAGATGCGTAGCAGGAGAGCAACCCGGGATGTCTGCGTGGTTGGTTGGTACGAAGTACAAGTAGTGGGATTAGTGGGGGAGTTATCACGTGAAAACAGTGCATTAGCGCTATTATCTGCAAAGGGTAACGGCAAGTCGCCAGCAGCGCACTGCCGACTTGCACGCCGTCGTCGACTCGGTATCAGCCTCCAGGCTGATACCGTCCTGTCGCCTGTCGCACAGCCCGTAATACTCGACGCCGTAGCTCCACACCGACACCGCACACCGGCGGCGTAGACGACGATGCATCCCACAGCCGCAATTCCGCCACGGCGCGGAAGCCGGAGACCGGCGATTGCGTAATAACCCGTTTTACGCCCTGTGCTGCTAGAGGCGGGAACAGCAAGAACAACAGGAATGGCAAGAGCTGCTGACACATCCTTTCTTTCTGTACCGGCGGCAGCTTCCATGCGAGATCCAGGGCTGTCCAGAGGTCGCTGGCTTTCTCTTCCTATCTCGCCGTCTGGCGATATTCGTCTGCTTTCCTCGCCTTCTTACTCAATCCTCCTCTTATTCTCCCTTTAATCGAGCTTGTCCTTCCTCCACTCCCGGTCTCTGCTGCTTTAATATTTTTTACGCTTCTGGCAGCCGTCCTCCTTCGGCTCTGCATTCCGCATCTTACCTCACCTCGTGTCTTTGCGTGTCTTCTCAGCGCCTCCTTAACACCAGCTTGCAACAATGCCTCACGGGCAGCACCCTATCTACTAACCCAATTCTACAAATCCGCGATACTGCGCAGGCTGCTTTCCCTCCCATCGCTAGGCGTCTGCTTGTGGCCTCTGAGCTTCAGTCGCGTTTTCCCTCTGGCCAGTTGCACTAGTGCCTTTGTGTCACTGCTGTGTGCAAGTCTTTTGGTCGTGCATTCAGATTCACGTCAGGTTCAGTCGAAGACCCCGAAGTCCGGCCGGTTCAAAGTCTGTGTTCTCGGTACTTCAGGTGGCTTCGTATAGGCCTAGGCCCGCCATGAACGAGCCAGATACACACCCCTTGCCTAGCGGCACTCCAACTACGTCCTCGCTGCCTCGAGGCCGGTCCTTGTCTGCAGACACAGCTCGCTTTCGAAGAAGCGGCTCTTCCAGTCCTTATCCCAGCATAAGCTCTAGTTCGATGGGGTCTGGCTCGGGCTCGCCCTCGCCACCCCCCTTGCCGCAGTCTGCCGAAAGTGATTATACCAAGCCAGCCAGCATCACGGGGAAGGGCGACGACCTAGACATGGCTGTGCCCCAATCTGCCGGTGCCTCTTCTAACTACGGCTCCGGCTCTGGCTCCGGCTCTGGCTCCGGCTCTGGCTCCGGCTCCGGCTCTAACCACGCCGGCTTTCATCAGGCTGGTGACGGCTTGTCTGAACGATTCTTTCGTTCGAAGTCTAAAGCACCTGTCGCGGCTATTTTTGTCCATGCCGGTGCTGGTTTTCACAGCACATCAAACGAGCATTTACACCTGGAGGTTTGCAGCCAGTAAGAGATCAAGCAATTCTTCCCAATTCAAATACATATCACTGCTTCTTTTCCCGTCTTGTCTTTGGCTTTCTGCTGACAATACCAGGGCGGCCCGGCTAGCCATGAATTTTCTTAAAAATGGCGGATCTGCTGTAGATGCCGTGGAGGTTGCCATTAAAAGCCTAGAAGACAAGGAAATCACAAACGCCGGCTACGGAAGCAACCTCACCATTGATGGGGTTGTCGAAGGAGATGCAACCATTGTTGACCATCTGGGTCGAAGTGGTGCTTGTGGCGCCGTGCCAAGTATGTTTCCCGCCACTGTCTAGTTAGTAGCCATGCGGCTCTTCGTCTCGCCTCGGACCACGTTGCTTGCCTACCATCGCGTTCTGACAAATATGTAGTGATCAAGAATCCGATCTCTCTCGCTCGCATCATTCTCGACCAGTCCAATGTTCCGCTGTCACTGCGCCGGATCCCACCTAACATCCTCGTTGGCCTGGGAGCCAGAAGGTATGCGGAGGAATTCGGAATGCGTCTTATTTCCAATGAACAGCTTGCATCGAATGGCGCCCGGGCCCGCTTCTACCGCTGGCGCATAGAGCTGCACCGTGCCGAGATAATGTCTGCCAACAGTCGTGATCACCTGGCCAAATCACATCCGTCTCAAGCTGCAGTAAACGCACCACAAGAAACCAGAAGTGCCCATTCTCCGGTTTTGGCTGCCGAGAAGGTACTTTCCTCTTTTGAACTCACCCAATCAGCTCAAAATTCTGGCACCGTTCTTCGTCATGCTGAATGCGATACTTCTCGCGCCCACCCTGAGGGACAATCGTTTGCGTCAGATTCCGCGATTGCCTCCGAAGTTCCGGCTGAGAATCTCGCCAAAGCTTATACGAGGAGAATAGACGGAGTCAGCAAGAAAATCACAGAGACTCAAACCACCAACTCGTCCTTTTCGCGGCCGTCAACGAGCAAAATTGCACTCTGGACTCCCCGTACGACCGCACCACCGTCAAAACGGATTTGTGTAGACCGCCGCAATTCGGATAACCTGGTTACCAGGAGGAACCGGAGAGGAAGCAAAAGCAGCGTCGACGGTGCCGGTGCAGACCTTGGTTCAAACTACGTCAACCCCGGAGGTACCCGAAGCGGAGCTTGTCTGCCCACTGCTGAACAGGATGATACCGAAGACATTGGAGAGCACTGCCCAGAAATGAGTCTGTATGAAGAGGATGGCGACTTCATTACAGACACAGTTGGCGCCATTGCGGTGGATTTCCAGGGAAACATAGCCGCCGGTTCCTCGTCGGGAGGCATAGGCATGAAGCATTGTGGTCGAATTGGTCCTGCAGCTCTTGTTGGTGTCGGGACTGCCGTCATACCTGCTGACCCCAACGACAGCAATAAAACAGCGGTAGCTGCTGTCACCAGCGGGACGGGAGAGCACATGGCAACTACCATGGCATCCCACACCTGTGCTGAACGCCTTTACTACAATATGCGACGAGACCGAGGTGGTGCCCACGTTTTCGAGTATGATGAGGACAAGGTCATGGAGTCGTTTGTTTCGCAAGACTTTATGAACCACCCCGGTGTCAAGAACCAGATCTCTGGTGGTGCCATCGGCGTCATGGCAGTAAAAAAGACGCGCAAGGGCATCTTTTTTTACTTTGCTCACAACACTGACTCTTTTGCCGTGGCGTCATTAGCGTCAACTGACTCGGATCCTCTCGTCGTCATGTCCCGGCTGGAAAAGCGCGAAAATGTGGCTCGGGGAGCAAGGAAGATAAAAACCGTCTGAGAACTTGCAGTGTCTGGCACTTTAGCCGGTTTGCTTTCCCGGCCGGCTGCTTGCAATCAGTCTTGAGGAAAACTTGGACGATGGACAAATTAGAATTTCGGGATCAAAGGTGTACCAGCACCCTAACGAAGGACACTATCGTCATATTTTCGGGCCTCATCTTTAGCTGATACGCACAGGTTTGCGCACATCGTGATATTGATTAACGGGTGTACTGCATCAATGGGCGACTTGACAGAGTTTACTACCTCTCTTCTACCGGACCACCTATAAATCCATAGCGCTTACATCGAGAATTAATAAGAGTAATATTACTCAAATAGCATGACGGCAAGTACTTCGTACTTGCGTTCAGGTAGTTATCTGAACAGTACTTCGTGTAAAACTCCGTGAACGCGATCCTCGCCCACCATCGCATATCTACACGTAGGTAATAGCTATGTAACAAAGGCAGTAACAAGATAGCAGGGAGACAGAAGATGAGGCAGCATAGTAGGAAAGGAGCGAACAGTTACGGGCCTTTACAGCTAGAACGCAACCGGTGTACCTGTGGCACTACCTGTTTCCTCGCGGCCGCCAGGACCGAGCCTCTTCTTCTTCTTCTTTTTTGGCCGCGGCACCACAGCTGGGTGAGCGCCGTAGTTACCAAGACGCAGCTGGGATCCGCACGTAAGACATTCAACGGCCGGCTCGCCACTGGCTCCGGTAGCACCGTTCAAGGCCGCGCCATAGCCATTGGTACCATTGGGTACCTCACAGAATATACTTAGGCAAATACTGCAAACAAAGCCCGTATCGACAACACGGCGGTGGCAGAAGCAGGCGGCGCGGAAGTCGACGGCATCAGCACTTGGCGGAACTAGACACTGGGCTACGTCACGGGCGGACGCAGCACTAAAGCCCAGCATGAGGTAGGCAAGTAGGCCCTGGGTCGGATGGGAATGCGGAACATGGGCAGCGTCGGCTTCGGGAGCGGCAGCGGCAGCTGCAGTAGCAGCGGCGCGGGATTTCGGGTCTGCATCACCCACGCCCACAAACGTTCCACGCGTGATGTAGGCTGCCTGCTGAAGGAAGGTGGCTGAGCCCCGTAGGGCCAGCACATCGATAGCGACACCTGCATGAGCGGCGGCGAACACGGCGTTCATGGTCGGGATGTATTGCGCGGGCGACGAGTCCGACACGGACACCACCAGGATGCGCGCATGCAGGCCAACATCGTCAGCCTTGCCATCGGCAGCCTTATCAGCGCCAGCAGCCCCTGCGCCAGAAGAACTCGTGCCTAGGCCAGCTGCACCGGACTTGCCCTCTTTGCTTGCGGCGGCGGCCGGAATGAGCAGGGCCGTCTTGTTGACGTGGGCCAGGGCCAGGGTCAGAGCCCCGGACAGCTGCGTTGTGGTTTCTTCGAGGTCGCTTTCGGTCGTACTGCTCACGAGGTCATGCACGGACTGCAAAAGTATGGTCTCGATCTCTCGGAACTGGGAGAATTTGTCGGCCGTCCGACTGCCTTTACTGTTGCCGCCGGCATCTGGCCTGTGGACGTTTCCGGTGGCCTTGGCCTTGGCTGTCTTTGCAGCGGCGGAAGGCGATGGGTAAAGCCATACAGCACGGTTGCAGTGCGAGGCGATGACAGCAACCTGGTTCGTACTGCTCAGAGCGAGGTGTGAGTTGGCGAAAACCAAGATATTGGCCACGGCCTTGCTCAGCGGCAGCGTGTTGGCCAATGCAGCCCAGGCCCGCGGATTTGTGTCCAGAACAATAGTCAGAAGAGCTGGCGTCTCCTCACCGTCCGAGACTTCGTAGTGAGCCGATGCATCGACGGCGTCCATAGCTGCGAGGCGTTTTCTCCCCGTTCCGCTCTTCTACGATTGTCTGTCACTCTGAGAGCTCGTCGCGGTCACCACGTGTGTCCCCACAAGCATGCGGGTGAACAGCCGTTGAAACGTAGGTGGCAGAGCCCATCTGGGCCGGCTTCTCCTCTGCGTGTCGGTGAAATAGACGAGGTGGACTGGCGCGAATATCGTTGCTGGTCGGCTTGGTGCAAGACCGCTGCTTTGGAGGTGACAAAGGTCCAGCAAGCCGTAAATCGTGAAACATTAAATTACACGTGACCGTCCATTACCACCCATTCAGGGCGTGCACAGCACAGTGACGGCAGCGGGGGAAGGAGCTCAGCACGGAGCTAGCGTCTCTTCGGAGTGGTTTTCTGCGAACATATGTCATGTGTTAGAGAGTTCCTCAGCAACAAAACCACTTTGAGAGAACATTCGTTTCTCTCTTTGGATCTTTCATCCTGCATTCGGCTACATTTCCACCAGCTCCCTACTCGGCGCGCCTGTGTACTCATCGCCGTATTGTATCGCTCTCAGGCAGGTATCTTGCCTGTCACGTTTGTCGATCAGTGTCTCAAGGCACACGAAAGACGGCAGACCCAAAATCTGGCATTTCACGCTCAGTCTGCCATGTCTAACGTCTCTGATACGGGGGCGCCGCAGGCCGAGCTTTCGCGCGAGGACCAGACGCTATTGCTTTTTGCCAGCCTTATGGAGGGCGGCAAGGAGGACGATGAGATGGTACGCGATCTGGACCGGTTAACAAAGCTGCTCAACGACGATGTCGAGGCAACAAAGAAGGGCGAGACATCGATCTGCCGTCTGATAGACAGCGATTGCGTCGACACTCTTCTGGGTTACTTGGATATGCGGCAGCCAGATGTCGTGCGTGGCCACGGCACACTTGCTACATCGGCATACCTCAAGGCGGCCGGTGATGATGGTGCCAAGAAGCTGTCCGCTTTTTTTTACGACCGTGTCGACCGCGGCACGTACGACGACTACATCGTTGCCTTCTGCGTGGCAGCGGCCGTCTTTCCGATTGTGCCTGACCTGACAGCTGAAATGTTCCTGAGCGAGGCGTTCCTGCCCAGCCTCGGCCCGTTGATGCGCCGCAAGTGGAAGAGTCGCAAGGTAGAGACGGCATGTCTCGACATGCTGAACGTGGCTTGTATGAATGGTGCGTGTCGTGAGGCAGTGCAGAAATATTGCAGCGACTGGCTGGAGGAGATTGTCGACCAAGACCCAGATGACGTCGTCAAGGATATGTTTGCAGCAAATCCGGATGCCTATCTCGGGGCAGGCTCAGTCTCCATGCGGCGGCATTCACGCCAGGTCCAGAATCGGGCCGCCGTTATTCTGGCCAAAATCAAGGTGTGTTCCGGTAATTCTAAGCTACTGCCGATATGTGCGGTACTTGAGAGCGTGTCGTTGGTGAAGGCCCCTGTAAGAACGTGTCTGATTCTGGCTGACTGACGGCAGTCTCAAGGCGACGATGCCACCGCAAAAGCTTAACGCAGAGGGTGCGCAGACAGAGATCGAAGGCAGCCGGATCCAACTGGCTAGCACTTCCATCGAGGAGCTCGGCAGGATGTTTGCAGGCCTTCTCGCGAACCAGACGGACGACGACCATATCGAGGCAGACCAGGGCAAGCAAAGTTCTATTGAGGGCCTGGCATACGCCTCACTGCAGCCGCAGGTGAAGGAAGATCTCGCATCGAGCCCTACATTCCTCCAGAACCTGATCGCAACGTTGCGCGATGCGCCTCCAAGATCGCCTCTAACATATGGTGCATTAAGTATCCTGTCCAATCTGACAAGATACCAGCCAGCGCAGTCCGAGGAGCAGAGGCGCATCGGACAGCTGAAAGAATATGCGAACGCGGAGGGCAAGATGCAGGCGATCCCGCAGAACGACGACAGCCACGTATCGCAGCGGTGTCTGCGGGTGTTTGAGGCTGGTGTGACGCCGGTACTGGTCAGTCACAGCAAGAGCGGATCGACAGCGTCGCTGACGCTCATCATTGGAATTCTGCACTCACTGTCCGTGACGTCCAAAATCCGTGGACAGCTGGCGCAGCAGGGTGCCGTGCGCATGCTGATCGATGCATGGACCGCGCTCTCAGCCGCAGGAACCGCAGGAGCAACTGGAAGCACGGCACAGGTGGCACCCAGCGCAGACAACACAACGGCGCGACGCACGGCGGCGCAGGCTTTGGCACGAATCCTGATCTCGACAAACCCTGCATTGGTGTTTGGTGGCACGCGGGCAACACCGATGACGGCGGCGATCCGGCCACTTGCGTCATTGCTGGCGCGGGATGACTCCGACGGGGGTAACTTGCTGCCAGTGTTTGAGGCGCTCATGGCTCTGACGAACCTGGCGTCCACAGATGACGATGTGCGGCGTGGCATCATACGCACCGCATGGCCGGATGTCGAGGAGATGATGTTATCAGACAACACACTCGTGGCGCGCGCTGCCGTCGAGTTGGTGTGCAATATTGTACAGGGCCCCGAGGGCGTTGCGCTGTATGCGGACGCGAGTGCGGCGGCGCGCCAACGGCTGAACATTCTCGTGGCCCTAGCCGACGCCGAAGACAGCGGCACGCGCAGTGCGGCCGGTGGTGCTCTGGCGGGCCTTACTGCTTTTGAGGGCGTCGTGCGCGGCATTGTGGCACGGCCACGCGGCGTCACCATCCTGCTCGGTCTGTGCGCACCATCGGAGCCCGAAGACCTACGCCACCGCGGTGCAGTTGCGCTCTACAATATGGCTGCGGCCGAGGGCAGTGTCGGCGCCGAGGCACGCATGACCATAGAGGCAGCCGATGGGGTTGCGGTCTTAACAGAGTGTGCTAAGGCTAGCCGGCGGCCGGAGGTTGTCGAGGCCGTTGTGTTTGCGCTCAAGACAGTGCTCGAGGGCAGCCATAGTGTGGTAGCACAAAGGCAGCTTCTGGAAGAGTAAGCCGGCGAGCAGGACCGGGGGTGGATGAAGGGGTTCAGCCAGTATGTGTGTAGACAGGGCTGAGGATTTCGAGGTCCTGCAGCGGAGGATGGGAGATGAGACGGCGAGCACGGAGTAGAACAGAACGTTTGTCTTGAATTTACTGCCTGTTGGGCACGACCATATGTACTACAGTCACGGCAAACAAGGGAACGGCGTAGCACATATCATAGATCCAAACCCCCATGTTAACGCAAATGAGTACAATGTCCACGAGTTGCATAAACTTATTTTCCACTCCCTAGAGTGATTTTGTCTCTTCTCGGCAAGTTTCGGTGGCCGGTGCAACGTCGGCGACACGGTTGAGCACGGCGATTCCCTCGACGTGGGCAGTCTGGGGAAAGAAGTCGAAGCCGCGCAGACTCTCGATGGCATAGCGTGCGCCAGGACGGCTGGTGAGATCTGAGGAATCGCGGCCAAACTCGCCGCCAAAGCCATCTATGTGGCCGCGAACGAGCATTCCCACGTCACGGGCCTGTGTGTGGACGTTGCAGCTGACATAGACGATGCGGGAGGGCCCGTAGGCAAGAAGCTGGCGGAGAAAGGGGCCATCGCAGCCCTTGCGCGGCGGATCGAGCACCACGACAGTCTCATCGGGGTCGGTGGTGACGAGCGAGACACCGGCAAACAGCTGAGCGGCGTCGGCAGCGAGAAAGCGGCAGCGATCGGGCGACAGGTGGTTGAGCTGGGCGTTTGTGCGCGCGTACGCAATGGACTGCTCAGCAATGTCGATACCGATGCTGCCACCAGGCAGCGTCGATGCCAGCGTGATGGTGAAGAGACCGCTTCCCGAGTACGCGTCGATGAGGTAGCGCAGCGGTTTCCTCGTGCGACGCGCGAGGCCATTATCAGCGCCAGTTCCGGCTTCACCCTCGCTCGGCGCCGGTGGCAGCACGTTGGCGCGCACGTAGGCTGTCAGCGGCGGTAGTATAGAGTTGTTGTTCTGGAAGAAGCTGCCGGCCGGGTTCGTAAAGATGTAATCGTCGACGTACTCAGTGCTCGTGGCGTTGTTGTCCGTGATGCAAGTCTTGATGTCAGTGAAGGTGTCGGTCTCGACACGGACGGCATCGGCCGGCAAGTCTGCCGGAGACTCCGTGTCCGCCGTACCCGGAGCGCTTTCTTCGGCCGAAGCCGCCTCCGCACCGGCCTTGCGGTAGCGCGTCGTACTCTCGCGCAGCAGGATGGTGGCGCCCTTGCTGTACTTGGCATAGTCGCGGGCGACGCGGGCGCGCTCACGCACCATGCCGGCTGCCACGGCGGGTGTACCAATGGGACAGTGCTCGATGTCGAGAGTTGCGCGCGGGCCGCCGCCCTTCTGCATGAAGCCGATCTCGGGCACGGCGGTGAGGCGGTGGCCGGCCTTGTTCCTGCGGCGAAATCCTGGCGGGCCGTCAAAGTGCGGTGTCAGCTTCGTCCGGTAGCCGTACTGCAGCGGGCTGGCCATCGTGTCGCGCACCGGCGGCACCAGCGCTGGCGGTAGCTGCGAGAAATGCCGATATGCCCGCTCAACGACACGCCGCTTGATCCGCAGCTGCTCTGCGTAGTCCAGCATCTGGTACTGACACCCCGAGCACCGCCCGAAGTACTGGCAGCGTACGCGAGTCCCCGCTGGGTCGCGCAGCTCTGCTGACGGCCGCACCACCTCCAAAAAGTCCGCCACCGAGTACGTCACATCGCCATCTGCCGTGGCTGCCGGTAGGTGCCGGTACACCCGTGCCCGCACAATGTCGCCCGGCACTGAGAATGACACCACGTAGATGCGCCGGTGCTGGCGCTGCTGCCTTCCGCTGTGGCCATGTTCTCCGGTTTCGACGTCGCCGTGCCACTGCACGGCCAGACCTTCACCCGTGGACGACAGATCTACCACTTCGAGCTCAATCTCTGTCCCCTTTTCAGGCAGGTCTTCTTCTTTCTCTTCTTGCTCTTCCAGATCTGCACCCCTGATGGGCTGCGCAGTACTCTCGTCCTGCACTCTCAGAGTAGCCAGTAAAGACTGTATGTCGGCCAGCAACACCTCTTCGGCCGATCCGTCTGTGACCTTCTTCAGCTTGCGGCCCTTGAGCTTCTTTTTCGGCGGTCGACTGCGACCGCCGTTCTGCAGCTTCTGTGCCGTCTGCTGTCGCATCGGGTCCGGGCTGCTGCCGGAATGTGGCCGCTTTGCCTGGCCCTGACCGTTGAGGCCATTGAGGCAGTCTTGGCCCACGTCGGCCTGTACATGTGCATATGCCGGCTGGACGGGAACAGGCTCGGCCATGTGTGCAAAGTATCTGGCGATCAAGTAGCGAGGCTGATATGAAACAGGTAGAAGGGCAGGAGACAAAGCAAGACGAGGGCTCGCCGTGAATGTGGACCGACGAAGCGAGCTTCGGGCTGAGTGCTTCTCTACCGCACAATCTTGAGCAGAGAGAATGAAGCTCCTCAGTACAGCTGCGTGCCTCGTATACCGCATGAAAGCACACGGATTTATGGTGCAAAAGCTTGGAGAACACCAAGAAGAAACTTCATATTGAGGTCCTCTTCGTCTTTTCAGATATCGGCTTTGGTGGACCACTAGTGGGTCCACAAGGTACCTTGCTTTATTTGGCTAGCCTGTCCCATATATCTCCGTATCGTAAGAATCCGTGATTCGTGTCTGCTGCTGTATCGTGAAAATAGACAGGCTCAATTTTAGTGGTCCATTGATTGGTCGGCCCTAGCGTGCGCCCGTAACATGGCTGACCGTATTTCGTAATCATCTTACATAGAAAACAGCCGTCTGAAAATTTAGGCTGCTGCAATCAGTACGTAGGAAGAGCGAAGAAGCATAGCACTCGAATAAATCTTTATTTACTGCTGAACAGGAAGGAAGCTACCAAGACAAAGGACGACGAGCAAAGGACGGGGCGACCAGGCAAGAGGGTTTTCGTTGTTAACAAGCACGACGACGTTACAAGAAGTAGGGTGATTGTATTTGTGATTAGCTTGTTTCGAGCGAGGCAATTGCTATAAGAGAAATCAGTGGCGAGGCGCTCGAAATCCGAGATAGCCTTTTTACGGTACTGAATTCGCTTATCAATTGCTTCGCTCGAAACAAACTACTGATCTTGACATATCTTCGTGGCGAGATCCAAGCTCCTTGAGGCCACGTTCAGAACGGCTCGAAGCCGAGATAGCGTGTGTGTACCAGTATTTACCAGTGGTAAATACTGTGGCTTCTTCCCCCGAGTACGTCCCTAGTCCGCCACACTGGTAGTCCGTGACTATGTACACGAGTGGGTTTTAGGGCTGTACATGTTAGGCGATCTCTGCGCGCCCGTGACATGGTGGAACGGCATTTCGTAATCAGACCGCAAGCCGACGCAATCCTACTCCGTATTTACAGAAGTAGGATCACAAGCCAGGGGCCGATAAGTCTGCTATCAGTTACCGACTACCATGATACGCCATTGAAAGCCAAGTCGTCTGTCCCCTTTTGATCACGCCGACATCATTTCCGCGTCGTGCGCTCTCTCTTTCCGTCTTTCAGCGTGCGTTTTATAGTTTCTTTAGGATTGGGCAGGCCCGGAAGCCGGCAGGCTTGCAACAAGAGCCTTCGCAATGCGTAAGTCTGGCTGACAACCCTCGGCTCTCTCAGCGGCCAACCAGTAAGTGCCGACGTCCAACTCACTGTTTTTAGGCCCCGCGTTGGCTCCCCGGAGCTTGCTGCTCCTGCTCTTGGCCGTTTGCTCTCCGCCGGTCTTGGCACTGCCGCCCTATCAGAAGCCGCTCCAACTTCAGGACGACGGGATCTCGGTTCCGGGGACTCATGGCGCTGTGGCCTGTGAAAACGCAATCTGCTCACGGATCGGCATCGATTTGATGCGGCGTGGTGTATGTCTCTTGGCTAGTGCAAGCACTTTGCCGCTCTTCCTACTTCCACGTCTCCCTTAAGCCGGGTACATGGTCGGGATTGCAGCCAGCTAACCCGTGACAGGGTAACGCGGCGGACGCCATGGTAGGCACCACACTCTGTGTCGGCGTGACAGGGATGTACCATTCTGGAATCGGCGGTGGCGGCTTTATGCTGATCCGCGGTTCTGATGGCGAGTACGAGGTTGTCGACTTTCGCGAAGCAGCACCGGCAGCAGCCCACAAGTACATGTACGACGGCAACCGCATTGGCAGTGTTTTTGGCGGTCTTTCTGTAGCCGTTCCCGGGGAGCTGCGTGGACTGGAATACCTTCACAGAGAGTACGGGGTGAGCATATCTCTTTTGTTGTCCAAGCACTGTCCGTCATTGTGGCGTATGCTTAATCTAACGTCACGCTGCAGACCCTACCATGGCAAGCTGTCGTAATGCCCGCCGTACGTGTTGCACGGCATGGATTTCCAGGTTAGATCTGCTTGGGTTTGGCCTCCGCCTTCCTTGAGAAAAAAGGTCACTGAAAGTATGTGTAGTGGCAGAAGAGCTTGTTCGCTTTATGCGTGTCAACGATTATGTCACCAATCTCCTCACCACAGACCCGGTGTGGATGGAGGACTTTGCACCGAACGGCACGCTTCTGAAGCTCGGCGACACCATGACGCGCAAGAGATACGCCAAGTAAGCATACCTCCAGTCTGCTGTGCCTCGTGTGTCTATGCTTGAACTAGCTGACCCTCCTGCTCGTACAGCACACTGGAGCAGATCGGATTACACGGCATAGACAGCTTCTACAACGGAACGCTTAGTACGTCTATCAAGGCCTGGAGCAGGATGTCTGCGTCGGTAGCTAACCTCACAGCACCATCCATAATCAAAGCGATTCAGGACTCTAATGGCACCATGGTGCACGACGATTTTGCCAATTACAAGGTGGTGGTACGCCCAGCTATCAAGGGCGTGTACCGGGGTCATCGGCTATTTGCGACGGGCGCGCCATCGTCCGGCGCAGTGACGACGGCCATCCTGCAGACGTTGGACCAGTTTCCTCCGCCCCTAGCCGACACCATCGACGGTGACGTAAACGTGACAACGCACCGCTTCGATGAGGCACTGCGGTTCGGGTACGGGGCGCGGACACACCTAGGCGACCCGGCGTACGTGGCAGGCGTAGATGCGTTCCAGGCAGACATGGTCACGGCGGAGCATGCGCGGCGCACGCACACACAGATTCGGGACGATACAACGCTTCCGGTTTCGGCATACAACCCGGCCGGGACGTTTGCAAAGCCGGGCCACGGCACGAGCCACATCGCAACGGCAGATGGCAGCGGCATGGCAATCAGCAGTACGACGACAGTCAACACGATCTTTGGGTCATGTGTCATGGATCCAGTCACGGGTGTCATTCTCAATAACGAGATGAATGATTTTTCCATTCCTGGTGCCGACGACGAGTTCGGCTATCCGCCGAGTCCTGGTAACTACGTGCACGGCGGAAAGCGGCCGCTGAGCTCTACCACCCCCATAATGGCCGAGGCCCAAGATCCTTCTACTGGTCGGTGGAAATTGGCCCTCGTCACCGGTGCTGCTGGTGGTAGCCGCATCATCTCTGCCACTGCGCAGGTTGTCTGGCACGTACTCGAGCACGGCCTCGGCATCGCCGAGGCGCTCGCTACGCCGCGTTTGCACGACCAGCTTGCACCCAATCAGATCATGTTTGAGACCGCCTTCGACAACCGCACCGTCGCCGCCCTCGCCGATCGCGGTCACGCCGTTTCCTGGACCAGCAAGTATTTCAGCGCCGCCCAGGGCATCCGTATTCTGGACAATGGTATGTTCGAGGCGGCCGGCGAACCGCGTCAGGAGAGCAGCGGTGGCCACGTATTCTGAGGGGTTCCATAGGCCTTATTTGCCCACACTTGTCCACATTGATATCAGATGGTTTATGTCGTCTATACATTTAAAATGGGTATCATCCATAATTAAGATGAAGTATGATACAGAGGACAAAAAGCAATTAGCGGCCGCGAAGCCAAATGCATATATACGCGAATACATGGCATGCGCCAGTGCTGCGGTAGGCTCACTGCGAGAGGGCGACGAGCTTCTCCATCTGAGCAACCCACTTGCGAGCAAATTCCTCTTCGGTGAAGCGCTTGGCTGAACGGCGAGCGCGTAAGCGCCAGGCTAGAGGATCGGGGAGTGAGAGGGCACTGGCGAAGGCATCAGCGAACTCCTCAGCAGTGGTGGCGTGGAAGCCGGTTGGTAGGTGCTCGTCTGGGTCAGGAATGACAATGTCGAGCTTAGGGCCACCACTGTTGTGAACTACAGCGACCAGGCCAGCAGCCTGGTACTCGACAACGCCAATACCGAAGTGCTCGTTCCACATGCAGTTCACGCCTACAGAGGCGCAGCGTAGCCACTGCAGAATATCGGGCCAAGGAGCGTCGAGGTGAAATTGGACGCGGTCGCGGATATACAGCTCGTCCACAAGTAGGTCCAGTTCATCGACGCGCCTTGAATCATGATCGTCACGCACGCTACCGACCAGCACGAGGGTGGCGCGGCTGTCAGCATGCTCAGGCCGCTTAAGGAAGGCGGCAAAAGCCTGAAGGATGAGATGGTGGTTCTTCTCAGGACGAAACTGCGCAATATACAGCAGCACGGGCTTGCGAGCGGACTCGCTGGCTGCGGACACTTCAATTTCGTGCTCAAGCTCCCGGACAGCCACTGGTGGGTAGACAACAGCGATGTCGGTATTCTCGGATTCTGCTGTTCCCCCGGCTTTCGGAGGGGCTGCCGACGCCTCATGCCGACGCTTGGCCCGCAATGGTCCCCAGAGCTGCTGGATATGGGCCTGGGTCCAGCTAGAATTCGTCATGACGACATCGACAGAGGCGCCGACAGTGGCATAAAAGCGGGCAAAGGCCTGCCAGTACAGGCGTTTGGCGAGCCCGCGGGCACCAGCCCCTTGGCCGGCATTGATGCCCTGACTGCCAACAGCGGAAGCCGGATCGAGGGAGGCTAGCATGTCGGTAGAGATGGTAGGATAGTGGACGTAGGCGCCAGTGGGAACACGACGGAAGAGAAACTTGGAGAGACCAAGCGCAAAAGCATAGCCCATGGTATCGACAAAGATGTCAGGGACAAGTAGTGAAAAGGCGTCCCATGCGAGAATGAGAGAGCCGAAAGACTGGCCGGCAAGGGTGAAGTGAGGCCAGGTCGAGGCGAGGACCCAGCGTCGGGTAGAGAGATAGAGGAAGGCGATGGTTGGCGCATGGAGACGGATGTTAAACCGATCTCGGACGCGGGTTAAAATGGCATCTTTGTTGGCGTCGTGGTCACCGGTATAGACAACACACTTGGCCTTGGGCCATCGCTGCTGGGTGGCACGGATAGCTGCCCACAACACGCGTTCGCCGCCGCCGCCGGCATTGCTGGAGGGCCAGGTCAGCCGGGTGGGTAGGGATCCGAGAAACAAGGGAGCCGCTCACCAAAATGGGTGGAAGAAGCCGACGATGCCATCCCAATTAGCATCGGCCGAGCTGCGACTTGCGGCCCAGCGAGCGGGGGAAGCGTCGACGTTTTCCCATTCATCATCCGTGTTGCCAGCAGCTCCCCTTCCATTAGCCGTCGTTGTCGAGGCCTTCTTCTCCTCCTGAAACCGTGCTTCCGCGGCTGCTATGCTCGAAAGCAGATACCGGCGACGATACTCGGTCTTCTGGCGTAGATACCAGCCGAGAGTGGCGCCAGCGAGGCGCCACATCCACGGCAGTAGCAAACCAACAGTGACGATGGCTGTGACGAGGGCAGCTGCGACAAAGGGCCGGCTATAGAGACCCCCAGCGCAGGAGCCGGGGGTGTCCGTTGAGCACCGGCCGCAGTCCATGGGGCGGATCGAGTAGCCGTCAAAGTGGTGACGCTGAGAGCAGTAGCGAAGAGACTTCGGAAGGGGAGGTGAAACGGAGGACCGGAAATTAGAGACCGATGGATATAGACACGGGCAGTCAAAACGAGTGCGTCAGAAGGCAAACAGGCGGGTTCGAGTGGAAATGGACAGTGTGTCGAGGAGAAAAGAAAGAAAAGGAAAAAAAAAGAGAAATATCTGGGGAACGGAAAGAAGCTGCGCAAAAGAAGAAGCGAATGGCGGTCGCAGCAGCTAGGAAGTAACCATAGCCTCCCAAACTTTTCAATCTCTTTGGTAGAGACAATAGGACCGGTCGGCCGCAGCGTGGTCGGGGTGCTCGTCTCAGGAGTGCATCGATGTCGTGGGCCGTTCAGCGGCAGTCGACGGAACCATGCTAGACTCCCACTCGGACGAGTTGAGCGGCGAAGAGAGTGGCCGGAGCACGCGTTGATGACACGTCTCTTGCTTGGTCAGGCCGCGCCTACTCCATAGTGCGCAGGCATCTCGGGTCTGCTTAGTCATCTACAGAGAGTGGCTTGACGGTCCTTCGTGGGAAATAGTCTCGAGAACGGAGAAAAAATGGCGGCAGGCTCTGCGACGTACAGATGGCGGCGGCATCCTACCTCGCAAAATACCAGACGGACGACCACAGCGCTCCCGTCCGCGACGGCCATGACCGTATTGCCAACTCCCCCGCCCCACGCACAACGCATGCGCGTGCTGCGGTGGGCAACTGCTGCGACAGCAACAGCGACAGCATCTGCACTTCGGGCGACAGTGCCGCAAGCCGGCCGGCGCTTTCATGCCGGCCCGGCCTCGACTACGGCACCAACAGTCGGCATCCGTTACCGCTCGCGCCCAACGTGCCGCGCGTGCGGTGGCGGCCCCTCCCGTCCCGCTGGCCGGATACATAATGTCTCAACTCATCGCGGCTGCCGCAGCTTCTCCGTCGCCGCCGCCGCTGCCGTCCCCGTTGACGCTGCAGAAGCTCTGCTATTGCAGCTGCACGCCACGACCGGAGCCCCCTGGTTTGCCGTCCTGCCGCTTGTCGCCCTCGGCGTCAACCTTGTCGTCCGCTTACCTTGGAGCATTCATGCCCGCCATCTTGCCCAGCGCCGTGCCCTCCTCGCCCCGCTGCTTAAGGCCTGGACCGCCCAACATGCTAAGACGTTCTATCGCCAGGCTGCTCCCTCTGGCTCGTCTCCCCCGAATCATCCTTCGAGGGCCCTCGTGAATGCCTACCGGCGGACATCCCGCCGTATCTACCGGGCTTTCGGCGTCCAGCAATGGAAGCTCTATGGCAGCCTGCTCTCCATGCCGCCGTGGCTCGCCGTCATTGAAGCCATCCGCCGCCTCAGCGGTGCCCCCGTCGGCCTTCTTGGAATGCTCATGCGTGAGGAGGCATCTGCCACTACTCCTACCACTGGGGTAGCCTCGGCCACAGCTGCGACGCCCTCGACTGAGCCTTCGTTCATCACTGGGGGCTTCCTGTGGTTCCCCGATCTCACCGTTGCAGATCCCTATCATATTTTGCCGTTTGCCCTATCCGCTATGCTCATCGTCAACATAATACCAAGTGCCGATGCTGGCCGCCGCGTCCTATTTGGTCTGCAGCCCAAGTACCAGAACGCTTCCGAGTCAGCGTCAGTCGTGGCGCCGGTTCCAGTTTCCACTGAGGGCGCTGTCTCGCGTGGCCTGCAACGCTCCTTGTTACTCATGTCTGTCGGCGTCGGGTTTGCCACCATGCACTTTCCAAGCGCCATCCACCTATACTGGCTATCGTCCGCTACATCTTCTTTTGCTATCACGCGTACCGTCCAGCGTTCCATGAAACTGACCCATAGTCTTGCCAAGCCGAGCAACCAATTGGACTATCCGTGGATTTTACCTCGGAGGTCAGGTAAATGAAGAGACTCAAGCCGTCGACGCAAAAATGACCCACAACTTGGGCATCGTAAGATAACAACCGAGAAAACCTAGCATATGATAATTAAACTATGGTTGCAAGACTGCTATATACTAATACTTTGTAGCGTGCTTGTATCGAGCACAACAAAGAGTCCTATGAAGAACGAACCAAAATAAAGCCTACCCGACAATAAGAAACAAATGTGATAAGAAGCTCCAAGAACACTCATGCGCCGTGGCTCCTGCGCACAAGGGCGCCCAAAAGAATGTTAAAGGATGCTGAACAAACGTCAATATGACTGCATAGCAGCAGCCGGCCGCAGCCACAGCGCGACTCTCGAAAAGCGACCAAACTTGGCAGTTGTTGTAGGCCGAGCATATCCATACGATCATAGTCCGTCATCCTAGGAAAACAGCCAGAAGAATGACGGTGAGGATGACGGCAAGTATTAGCAGAAGGCAGCAGGCCTTGCTGCGCGCGTTGCGCTGGTACCGCGCAGCCTCCCGCAGCTCGTAATCGGCGCCACGCGTATCGGTGCGAACGTTTTCAACGTTGTCAGCAATATTGTCGAGCTGTTCGCCCTGCTCATGAACCATTGTTGCCACCTGCGTGAACAGCACATTAAGATCGCCCACGCCCTGCTCGATGTTGCGAATCTCCTCCTCGCGTTCGATGATGAGTGCCTCCTGAAAATCCACCTCCTCCTGGGGCGCAAGCCGTGCGAGTTCCTGTTCCTGCGCTACCAGAAGTTGTGTCGGCTCTCTGTCGTCACCTTCGCCGCCCGCTGCTTCGCCTTCGGCTGCCGCCCGCGCTGCCGATACCGATGCCTTCTCTTTTTCAAGCGCCTGGCGCTGCAGCGTCTGAAATTCGGATAGAGCAGACTGGAATTCACGCGACAGCTTTTGCTGTGTGTAACGTTGAGCAGGCTATCAAATTAGCATGAGAAGAAAGAGAGAGAGAGGGAGAGACAGAAAATAGCTCTGGCAAGCAAATTTGAAACTCACCGTCACGTCATCCCAGACCTGCACCTTCTTGACGCCTTCGCCAACCTCTTTGAAAAGGTCACGCGATTCCTCCAAGAGATCATTGACCCGCTCTCGTACCCGCGGGTTATCCTGCTGCGTACCAAGATGTCCTATATCGCGACTCAGGTTGCCAATATAGCCCTGTAACTTGAACAGCTTGTTGCTGAGCTGTTGTGCCAGCCGCTGGAAAGTCGGGTCATCCGAGTATGTCGCACCACCGGCACCGCGACGCCGGCCAGCCTCGAGCGATGAGAGCTGATCGAATGACATACTTGCGTCTGGCTACAAGAATTCGCAGAGCTTCGAGGACTATGACGAGGAGATATGAGGTGCGCAATATGTCGGACGAAGATGGCCCGGCGTCAGGATATGTATCGTAGTCGTATGCCCGCTCCGATGGGCCAGTGCTGAAGAAGAAACGCAGTGCGTGCGCAGGTTGTATGACGATTAGGACAGAGGATATGAACATGATTAATAGCCTCGTCGTGCTGAGTAATACTCACGTGTCAGCCTCGACACACGTGATATGTGCCGTGGGTGCTTCTAATATGCGCCAATCACAGGCCCCTGAAGTGTGGGTACCTGTTGCTTCACGAACTCACCCTCAGCTCTTCTTTATTTACTATGTAATACTAGCACCAAAACAACGAAACGTTTTTCTTCGAGCGCCTACGACCACAACTAACACTCGGACGAGAGCTACAATCCCGACGACGCTCCGTCCCCTCCGGCAATGCTCTGGAAGCATGTCCAAGGTCGCCGTTCCGCCATCCGCCCCGGATCCAGTCCGTCGGGCTCTGCCTTATAAGGACTTTCTCCAGCCGGCTCTGCATAGGCGCTTTTCCTCCACGGCAGCTGTCCTCCTAGCCACCTCCTACATACTCTCTCTCTCTGTGTCCAGCTGGTCCTCTTGTGCGTGTTTTCCCGCTCTGTCTCTTTGCAGTACTTCTCTGTCAGGAAAACCTAACGATCACTGCGCTCTTCACCAACCGGCTCTGCCCTGCCCTGCCCTAATGCTTCTATTACAACACTCTTATTCTCGGTCAGAACGGACAACTTGCTAATCCAATCTCATGTGGTGCAGGGCTATGGGCATGGTTTCCACTAAGCAGTGCGGGCTTTCGTGCTTATCTCATCTTCCTCTGCGGCCTCATCGTCATCATCCTTCGAATTGCCCAGTACCACATTGGCATCCGCACCTCCTGTTCACCGTTTGAGACCTTTCTTATCTACGCCGCCAATGTCAAGACCGCTGAGACCATCGTATCATACTGCCTGGCTGCCTGGCTTTATGGCCACATATTCTGCATGTCAGCCGACGACGACGCCCATCTCAGCTGGATAACTCGGTTCTCCGGCGACCGCACGCGACTTAACGAGCGCCCTCTCTTCCTAATGGTACATATGGTTGTTGTTGGCGCTTTACACGCTCTTCTTCACCTGTTCTGGGACAACGACCGCCTCCTGCTGGGAACAGCAAGGCCTGACCCAGGCAACGCCACGGCTACTGGACGTGGCAGAACAGGCCAGCTGTATCACACTCTAGGCATGCGCTTGCCATTTCTACTCATTTCTGCTTGTACACGGGCGCTGGTCTCGATCTTCCTAAGCGTCCCCATTTATATCCTGTTTGTTCGGGCACCTGCCTGGCGCCTTACCCTAGCTCTTTTTCGACCTTTCTACAACCTCCCAAAGTCGACGCTGCCGCCCATGGCCACGCCACTGACTTCATCGTGGGACTTTGTGCCACGGTGTATGCTCGCCGGCTTTCTCTTCTCTGCGTTATTACTGGTCAACAATGCCGCTTTCTCTATATTTTTGGTTAACGAACCGCTGAAAGACGGCAAACCGCTGACGTCCGACTCTAAGGACCCCAACGGCAGCTTGCTAAATGGCCTCAGGAGCAAAAAGCCCAATGTAAAAGCATTTGCACTGTGGGAACTGGCCTTTATTGCACGAGATTTCAAGGACCGCCGTGAAGCGATATACAGGGACATTGACCGCAAAGACGGGCCGACATGGTCACAGATCTCAAAGGTCTGTTTGGACGTGGTGAAGACGCTTGTGGACCGAATTGATCCGACGGCAGCCAAAATCGCTGCACAAGCATCAGCAGTTAAACAGGACGCTTCTGCTTCCACTTCGCTGGAGGTAGCGCCCAAGCGACTAACGAAGCCTATCAAGGAGGCAGCAGGCTTAATAGTATCGACGCCAAGTAAGAAAAACTTCCAGTCAGAGGTCGAAAATATGGTTACTCAGGTGGTGATCGATCCGCAGGCGTCGCCACGGCTGAGCCCGATGGCTAAGAAAGCCCTGGGTGATGCACGCAGAAAGCTACAAGAAGTACAACGTGACATCAGCGGACCGGAGAATCTCGATAGTGGTTTGCAGCAGATGGCACGGCGCGCACTGGCGCTGCCCATCGTCGGCTGGCCCTTCCGATTGTCTTTTAAGAACCGTATCACAGCAGCTGTTCTGGGTGGACCCTATGGTGAGCCTAGTATATACGTGAACGCGGTGAACGCACTCAGTCTCCTGGCAGTGCACAGTCTACAGGAGGATGCGTTTGGCAACGTCCAGCGCGACGTGGCCGCCATCATTCGTGCCTTCACGGCGGCGGCAACGAAGTTGAGCGCCTTTCGAAATACTTACCTTGTGCACTGGACCGATGTGGAGGCCAAGCGGGACTGCCCTGAAGTTGACGAGATCATTGGTGCACTCAAGGACGGTTTGGCAGATCTGCTGGCGAGTTTCGGCGAGTACAGTAGGGATCTACGCCTCAGCCGAACCGATATCCGGCTCGCCGAGGAGGCGGCAGCTGTGCTGATCCCTACTTCTACGTGAGAAAAAAAGGATAGATAGCCCTTTTTAAATGAAATGGAGACTTGCAAAGATCACGTACGTGTGTTGTCAGAAAGTAAGATACTACTAAACTACTAATTATAGACAATGTTCTGGAGCTTATGAAACAAGGTTGCACGGACTGTGCTTATCCCAATCAGGACGATGCGTGTCCACTTTATTCTAATATAAAGAAAGCACGCGTCATTCTCATTCTACGAGTAAAGAGCACGAGTACAGAGTAATATTACGAAGTACATTCCCACTCTTCTAATATCGCCCAGCCGCCGACACCACCATTCGCTCTGCCGGCTCTCACCGCGGACCTGCAAGAGAGCTTCGTGGCTGCCTGTGCAATTGTCTCTTTGCGACATGCTACGGTATCGCGCGCACTGTCGGGCCTTCTACACCACGTGACAGTCGACGACGTGTCTAAGCTCGTCAACGACGACAACAACGGCGGCCATGGTGTCTGCACTCCGTCTTCTCTCGCGACTCGTCTACGGCAGCTCGTATACACTTCTTCACATCATCCTGTTGGTCCTGTTGATGGTCAGCCCTGGCGACATCATCAACCAGTCACGCCTGCGTCACAACCTATACCCAATCCTCATCGTGTCGATCTGTTACATCTCGTCAGTTTTAATCGCCGGCTTCGCCTACTTTGCGCGGCTCTATATCAACCGCTCGGTGCTAAACTCCATTCCTAAGGCGTGGGTCCCCGTTGAAAAGGGCGATGTGCACAAGGCAGTACGCAAGATGATTGTCGCCGGCCTAGGCCGCAGCGCTGCAGTTGCGTTTGCCGCGCAGCCGCGGGCGCTTCCGCCTCACCCAATGCACGGTGGCAGCGCTGGCCATGCTACCAGGACCAGTGCTGATCGCGGTACACACGAAGCTGCTACAGGCTACCTGTCGGAAGTCGCAGGCAATCTCGGTTTTCGGGGCACCTTCAGGCGACTAAAAAAGGTTGAGACAGTCGAGGCGAAGATGGGCATCGATCTACCTCCGTTCCAGCCCGTCTGGGGGGACATCGAACATCCTGGCTGGGCGCCCCCTGATACCTCCGACAATTTGGCCAACCTACAGTACAGCACAGTGGTGGCTGAGTTGCCGAACCTAATCGAGGCCAAGGCGCTCACGCTGTCTCCCCTGGCACTAGTGCCGTCAACCACGTCGGCCGAGCCACCGCTGGCAGATGTGGAGGCCCTCACACTTCTTCAGCGTCCGTTGTTCATGGACTTGCGCGACTATATCATGCACCTTTGCAGCCTTGGTGTGATTGACTTGAACGCTCGGAGTGCGTACTGTGAACAAGAAGACAACAGTATCGAAGACCGGGACGAGGGTGGCGCAAAGGACATTGTAAAAGGTGCGCTAGGTATGGGTGATACAGCATTGCCTGACCATCGCATGACGAGCGCTGTGGTAACTTCATTCCTCGCCTTCTATGAGCATGCACGGTATTCAACAGATATGATGTCGCAGGAGCAGTTTCGGCAGCTCATGCATGACCTCGCAATAATCCTGCAGCGGATGGTGCCACTCGAACCTACTCGCTTGCTTGCCAATGAAAACGACGATTTCGGCGGCTTCAACGGCGCGTCCTTCCCGGACAGCAGCTCGTCCTTTTCTGAAGCCCACGGCAGTATCACCCCCTCTATATCGTCCGGGACATCTGACAGCGGCGGCATGGCCCGCCCTGCGGCCCACCAAGCATCGGCGGCTCGCCAGCACCGGCGGCTAGTGCCCTCCACTTCATCGCGGCTGTTCCGCGCCGTGTCGACTAGTACTGATACTTCAATTGCCAGCGGTGTCAGCTATGTAACAAGCAGCACCGGTCAGTCAGCCGAGTTCGTTGACCCAGAAAGCAACGGCAACACCAGTTGGTGCCAACATACGGGCGCAACAAAATCCGGTGTACATATTCCGTCACGACAACCCTTATATGAATCCACCAAGATTGGGCCTTTCGCCACTCGGTCATCTCCTTATATCTACGACTATGCAAACAGCCTAAACCGTAACCACAACTTTGTGCAGCTAGGCCGCCCTTACGTAGCCAGCCAGCCTTCTAGCGCCAGTTTGCGATCAGTTACTTCTAGTAGCTCTGTTATCCGTTTTTCTGCACGACATAACTCGCTAGTTGACACTATGCATGGCAATGGGCATCTTTAGCATCCAAGTAAAGTACTAATAACATGGTGGCTAATAATAGATAACTAATACGAAAAATGGTGTACTTGGAAGCGGTTAGTAAAGATACTTGCTTTAAAGACGATAATGTCTAGGAGCCGGTACGTGTACACAGGGTTAGGAAAATAATTAATTAAAATTAATTAATACAATTAATGGTAGTTATTGTTGGTAGTTCAACATACCACCTGGACCCACATTTGCTGCAGGAGCAACCAATAAGAGGCAGCCCCTTATGGGCTGCCTCGGGACGCTCGGATATGGACTATAAACACCTATACGTCGGGCGTCGCGATAGTCAGACTGAATGAACCAGACACACCACCGACCACCTGTACGCTCCAATTCATGGAATAGGAGCACGTACAGGGTCAACGGTGTGCAACCAATTTAAAAACTCACGACAAATCCTTTACCCTCCTTACTACTCTTTAACATTCTATACAAAACAGCGCTAACCATGTTAACTAGCATGGGCAAAAGGGGACCGAAGATAAAAGAGACGGGAAAAATAAGGGAAGAGGAGGTGATTGAATACGTTGTAAGGGCGGTAAATTTTGGCTTTTATAACGACGACCTTATGGCGTCTATTGAAGGGAGGTTTAGCGGCTAGGAGTATACTGACTTTAAAGACGCTAGGACTAATGCCTTAGTTAAACTACGTAATATTATAATGCTTTGTAGTATTTACGTTAAAAGTTGTAGCGGGTTATTACGGCAAATGGCTTAAGCGAACACCGATAGATTTAGGTCCTATAGACTACTTTATACTAAAGACAGTGTGACGGGCCATGGCCCGGTATAAGCCTCGGCTCTGCCCTCAGCATCTCCCTGCCTTATGTGATAAGCACATCACATAGTAACCCAAAAAGGAGACCAGGTGGTCCCCTATGGCAGAAGGCACGGGAACAGTGGCACCCAATGTTCACGTGACGATAAGGATAAGGCTCGACAAGCTCGACAGACGAGCCAGGCGAGCCGGCTCGATAGGCTCGACGTGCGAGCCAGACGAGCCAGACAAGCCAGGAAGAAATGAAGGAAGGAACCCTAGTATATAAGACTACGATCCCTACCACCTAGATAGCTTTCCTTACTCCAGCTCTTCAGCAATCAATCTAAGTATTCACTTGAGTATCTACTCTCACTTGAATAGGCCTCGCAGCCTAGTGACACTCTTGTAACGGTGGTTTGGACTAGGCAGAATAATGGACAGAGATACAGAACCGAATAGGACTAGTATCGAAAGCGTATCACGAAGAGGATAGAGATCTAGTAGATGTGTTGAAGCAGGAAGGTAGCACTGTATTCCAAGAACAGAGACTAAGTCTTGAGTCCCCTCCGACCCATGGATGAGACGGAGGTGACTCCTATTTGTAGGCATCTGAATATCCCTTCTGCCAGTCAGAAGAGGGAGAGGGCAGCCCAGGGTATCCCAACTCTCCCAGAGAGTCTATGACGGGTGACGTCAGAATAGACTAGACCCTTACTCATAGCAAGGAGAAAGGACTGGAGGTTCGGTTGAGACATCCCCGCCATCCCCGCGACACAGGGCCTCCTCGCTTACTGAGTCAAAGGGACTTATCCCAAGTCCCGTTGGCATCAATATTCCCATGTCACGTGCCCTTGCCTTGTGTGTAAGAGGATGGGATGTGTGATATCCCGTAACAAAAGGCGCTATAAATATACTAACAGGCATATTTATAATAAAGTTATAACGTATCCGCGCTACGTTTATACGCTAAAGACTAGCGGCGTACTATTACTTAACATTTAATTTATAGCTAAACCACGCTACTTAAGGCCGTACGCACGCTATACACTATAACAAGATAGCGTAAGTAAAGTTAGATTAAACTACTTTAACATGTGAGAGTTCTACCAGAGGAAGAAGTCACAGCTGGAAGAACGAAACTGGTTGAAAACTAAGCTGAGGGAAAAAAGAAGGATCAAGGCTAAGTTTTACAAGCAGCATCCCCCATAGTTATACCCCTTCTTTCCTCGCGGCTATCAAGGTCCCTTTCTTCCCACGCGGCTATCGCGGTCCCTTTCCTCCGTTGCCGGTCACCAGTCGTGCGCTGGCAAAGTGGTTGCTGCCTAGCTGGCCTGACGGTTGGGATCGTGTGCTGGCAAAGTGGATTTCGAATGCATTTCGAATGGTCTAGCCTGCGTGGGTAACGGGTGCGGTCGGAATAGTGGCTGACTAAGGCAGGGAGATGCTGAGGGCAGAGCCGAGGCTTATACCGGGCCATGGCCCGTCACAATAGCCTCCTCTTCCTTCCACGGAGGTGGCGTAGGGAGACTATTTTCAAAGCTTTCGCAGGCAGCCGTATCCCGTAGGTCTGTCAGAGGTTCCCAGGTTGGGCTAGGATATCCTACCCATTTAACCAATACCTGGTAGCCGCGGCCGTGCTTTCGGAACCGAAGGATAGATTCAACTAGGTATTCGCCGGCCTGGTGGTCGGGATCGGCTGCGGCTGGGAGGATGGGAGGCGGGGTGAAATCCGGTGTAGTCTGGGACGGAAATGGGTCTTCAGGGGCGCGGCGGAGTAAGTCGACGTGAAAGACAGGGTGAATGCCGGGGGGCGTATTAAGCTTAACCGCGTGTGAACCGACTAAGCTAATAACCTTAAAAGGTAAATTAACCCAGTCAAGCTTTTTAGAGGGGCGGGCCGTCCGCACGTTCCGTAGGCGTAGAAAGACCTTATCCCCAATCTGGAAAGATTCAGCAGCTTGCCTAGACTTGTTGGCGTGACGCTCCTGGGCTTCCTGGGCGTCAGCCATGGCTGCTTGTGCAAAGTCAGAAAGGTCTTTCCATTTAGTAAGCCAAAGACGCCCCCTTTCTGCAGGGGACAGGGTAGATCCTTTTTCAAGGTTAGAGGGCAGGGACAAGACCGGGAAGTGGTAGCCGTGGGTTATGAAGAAGGGGGACAGGCCCGTAGACGAAGAGGTACGAGAATTTAGTGCTAACATAGCGCCAGGAAGGAGAGAGGCCCAGTCATCTTGAAAAAATGAGGTGTATATGCGAAGGAACACCTCGACTTCTTGGTTGGCCCGTTCTGTAGCACCGTCGGTCTGGGGGTGAAATGCGGTCGAGAGTCTGCGTACGATACCTAATTTCTTGCAAATCTCCCCCCAGAACATGCCGACGAACTGAGGGCCCCGGTCTGAGACGATAGAGTTTGGGAGGCCGTGGTAAGCGAAGACGTTTTTAGCCAAAGCTTCGGCCACGTCAGAGGCTTTTATCTTTCCCATTGGGACCAAGACCACAGATTTTGATAGCCGGTCAGTGACCACAAGCAGGTTTTCACATGGCGTGCCTTGGTGCGGGGATGAAGGAGGGAGTTCCACAATGAAATCGATAGACAGTTCAGCCCAAGGTCGGTCCGGAACCGGAAGAGGTTTTAAGAGGCCCTTTTTTACCTCTCTCCATACCTTTGCTTTGCCACAAATATCACAATTCCTTACTAGCCGACGTACATCGGCCGAAAGGCCTGGCCAAGTATACTCCCTAGAGACTAGGTCTCTGGTTCCTTCTCTACCTGGGTGGCCGGAGAGGAGAGAGTTATGGATCTTTTGGATTAATGTCGTACGAAGAGGTTCGAAGTGCGGGATCCAAATCCTCTCCCTCCAGCAAAGGCGGTTCCCCGAGTCTATAGAGCACTCAGAAATCGTGACTGGTAAGCCAAAGGATTTAGGGAATTGCCGGGCGCCTTCTCGAACGGCCTCCCGTAGCTTAAAGTAGCGGGGGTTAGCTGCTAGCCCTTGGTGCCAAAGAGCAGTCAAGGATTCGTCGTCGAAGGGGGATTTGGGGGCTAGTGTCTGGGCCAGTCTAGCCTCTAGTTCTGTTAATCTTTCGTCCGGAGTGCCCTCATCGCCGTGGGAAATAAAGCCGATCTTAACTCGAAGGGACCCATCGATCTGGGGTGCCAAAAGCGTACGATCCCTTCCCGATATCCTTTCGTCCTCTGCCCCAACAGGAAGGTCTTGCTCCCTTCGTGACAACGCGTCGGAGACCACTTGCAAGTTTCCTGGGCGGTGCACAATAGAGAAGTCAAAGTCTGAAAGTTCATATGCCCAACGGGCTTGCCTCTCGGCCAGATGTTGCTTAGACTTGAAATAGCCAAGGTTTCGGTGGTCAGAGTGGACTTCGAACGGTCTTCCAACTAGCTCTGGCCGCCACTCCTTTAGGCAGCTTACTACAGCTAACATCTCCTTGTCGTGGATAGGATAGTTAGCTTCAGTAGGCGTAAGCTTCCGGGAGTAATAGCCAACAGGGTGCCACAAAGCGTCTAGGGGGTTTAGTTGCGAAAGAACCCCCCCTAACACATAACCAGAAGCATCCGCTTCAACTTTCGTTTTTCGGTCAGGGTGCCAGGCAGCAAGCAGAGGTGCGGAAATCAAGGCTTCCTTTAAAGCGTCGAAGGAAGTTTGACATTCAGGGGCCCAAACGAAAGGACGATCCTTCTTAGTGAGAGAAGTCAGCGCAGCAGCTAGTCCAGAGAAATTCTTTACGAAGACGCGGTAGTAGTTCGAAAAGCCTAAGAAGCTGCGTACGCCTTTTACACTGCGAGGCTCCTTCCAACCTTGAATCGTAGAGATCTTTTCTGGATCTACCTTTAAGCCCTCTCCAGGGACTATAAGGTAACCAAGGAACCGGGTCTCTTTTACCTCGAAACGGGACTTTGACCAGTCTAACTGGAGCCCTGCTTCCGAAAGCTTGGTAACAGTGCTGAGGACCTTCGTTCGATGATCCTCCTGGGAGCCGTTTGAATAAATAACCACATCGTCAATGTATGCGGCTACCCATCGTCCTAAGGATTCACGGAGAACATGGTTGATGTACCGTTGGAAGCTAGCAGGGGCTCCTTGTAAGCCAAAAGGAGTAACAAGCCATTCAAAGGAGCCAAGCCTTGTTCGGAACGCAGTCTTCCACTCGTCGCCGGGCTTAACCCGGAGTCTGTGAAAGGCAGAGATAACATCCAGCTTTGAGATCCAGCGGCAAGAAGCTATTTCCCGGAGGGTTTCAGCTATTAACGGTAAAGGATATGCGTCCTTAATTGTTATAGCATTTAACCCACGGAAATCCACACAAAAACGGAGCCCGCCACCAGGCTTTTTGACGAAAAGGACAGGGGCGGCGGCGGACGAAGACGAAGGGCGGATAAAACCTTGAGCTTCTAGCTCAGCAAGGGTCTTCCGAAGCACTAGGAGTTCTTCCCGAGACATAGAGTAAAGGGGCCGGGCTGGGACGACGGCGCCGTCCTGAAGTCTGATTTCATGGTCGTGGCCAGGGCGATTCGGGGGAAGCTTCTTGGCCTTTTCTCGGTCAAAGGCGGCCAGTGCTGGTATTAGCCAGTCTGGGGCTTCAGAAGCAGGGTTAGGGTAAACCTTTTCTCGAAGTGCAGCTTGTACGTCGTCTAGGGTGACGGCGTATAGTTTCAGAGTCTTGGTGCCAAGGTGCCTTATCGTCTGTTTAGTCGAGATAGCAGTGGCTAGAGGCAGCGTGCCTTTCAAAGTTACTCGAAAGGGCTTTCGAAGAGTGATCTGATCCAGTGCAGGGCGGAGGGAGGCGTCGTGCTTTACTAGCCAGCCATTGCCAAGGATCACGGGGTCCAACTGTCCAGGGATAACATAAGCCGTAGTTTTTCGTTCAAATCCCCCCACGTCAAGCAGAAAGGTAGCAACCTTATTGACGATAGGTGGGTTCTTCAAAAAGGCTACTTGTTCAAGTGGCCTAGGGGAGATCAAGAAGGTAGGCAGGTTCAAACGGTTCACTAGTTGCTCAGAGACGGTAGCGTAGCAGAGACAGCCAGAGTCGATAAATGGGCGTACATTCGTTTCTTCCAAGAAGGCGTCTATATACATTCCACGATCCGATTCTGGTTCCTTTACAGACTTCGTCCCTAGAGGCTCCTGGGCGAGACTTGGCTCAGGAGCACCTAGTTTTCCGACTCAGACTCTGCTTCAGACGTTTCAGGGGTCTTAAGCAGTACGGGCAAGTCGAAGGCAGGTTTCTTCGTCGTAGTTTGCGTTACTGCTTTCTTGGCCCTAGTAGGCCGAACATAGGGGGGGGCAGAGTTTAGTTCAGGACAGTTAAACTTTAAGTGCCCAGACTTGCCGCAGTAGTAGCATAGCCCTTTTGCCCGCCGGACGTCTCTTTCTCTGTCAGTCAAACGACCAGCAGCGGTACGCACGGGGGGGTCTAGGTTCATGGCTTCCGGGTATACCGGAAAAGGCTTAGTCTTCTCCGGCCTAGGCCAGTCCGTGTATTTTAGCGAGTCCAGACGAGAGCTGACCGTAAAAAGCTGATGCACGAAACCTTGGTAATCGTCTGGGATTTGTGCCGTAACCATGGTTCGACGAAGGTCGTAGGACAAGGAGTTGTTTAGATAGCTTTTCTTAACTTGTTCTGGAGCCGAGGCTAAACCAGCCTCAGCAAGGAGGCGTTCAAAACGGGGCAAGAATAAGGCGAAGGTTTCATTAGGTCTCTGCTTCAACGTCTGGAGCTGGTCAAGGGAACGGGCAGCCATGTTTGGATCAACGAAGATCGAATCCATATAGGTCAAGAAATGATTCGCATTACGGTTTGCGTCAGATACCGCTTCCACAAACGGGGCCATTAATAACGCAGCTTTTGGGTCGAGTCGGGAGAGCAGGTAAGAGAACTGAGCGTCCGGTGACCCAATGGCTAGTCCGTCTGTCCTGATCTTGCTTCTAGCTCCTAGGGACCACGCACGATAGTCCTTTCGGTCACCCGAAAAGCAAAGGATGTCCGGGAGGACCTTTTTCGGGTGCGTGGTCACGGGAGCTGGTTCCGTCGTAGCAGCCGTAGTTTCGACAGCGGGGGCAGGAGCGGGGGCGGGGGCAGGTGCAGGTATTTCTAAGGCCTCGATGCGAGTGATAATGTGGCGCAGCGTAGCTTCTAAATCGAAGTTCTGCGCCGGCGGAGGAGGCAGGGGTTGATCAGGGTCCATGGTGCTTTAAAGAGCACAGAGTTCGGTTCAAGAGATTGCTTTCAAAAAAGCACAAGGTTTAGGTCGAGAGATTGCTTCGAAAAGCGCAAAGTTCGGTTCAAAAAATTGCTTAAAAAAGCACAAAGTTCGGGTCAAGAGATTGCTTCGAAAAGCACAAAGTTCGGTCCAGAGGATTGCTTAAAAAAGCACAAAGTTCGGTCCAAGATATTGCTTAAAAAAGCACAAAGTTCGGGTCAAGAGGTTGCTTAAGAAAGCACAAGGTTCGGGTCAAGAGATTGCTTCGAAAAGCACAAAGTTCGGTCCAGAGGATTGCTTAAAAAAGCACAAAGTTCGGTCCAAGATATTGCTTAAAAAAGCACCAAGTTCGGGTCAAGAGATGGAATGAGCTTAGTTTTATGTGAGAGTTCTACCAGAGGAAGAAGTCACAGCTGGAAGAACGAAACTGGTTGAAAACTAAGCTGAGGGAAAAAAGAAGGATCAAGGCTAAGTTTTACAAGCAGCATCCCCCATAGTTATACCCCTTCTTTCCTCGCGGCTATCAAGGTCCCTTTCTTCCCACGCGGCTATCGCGGTCCCTTTCCTCCGTTGCCGGTCACCAGTCGTGCGCTGGCAAAGTGGTTGCTGCCTAGCTGGCCTGACGGTTGGGATCGTGTGCTGGCAAAGTGGATTTCGAATGCATTTCGAATGGTCTAGCCTGCGTGGGTAACGGGTGCGGTCGGAATAGTGGCTGACTAAGGCAGGGAGATGCTGAGGGCAGAGCCGAGGCTTATACCGGGCCATGGCCCGTCACATAACAAGCCTATAACGTAAAGTGTTAGCTAAGACGGTGGCGTAAGCCGTCACCGCATTTACAACGGATACGTTATAATGTAATGCGAATGCAGAGCCGGAAGAACTATAAGCCGGGACGGCTTATTAAGGAGGGGGGATAATTGTTACGGCCCTCCCTTTAAGGGACAGGAGGACAGGAGGACAGTAAGGTAAGGCGCTAAGGCGCTAACATTAGCAGCAACGCTAACGCACCGTAGGCGTAATACTACAATCCCGTAGCCCTAAGCACGGGCCACGGGATGTGCGTGACCTACACACGGGTATATCCGTATTCCGTATAGCCGTACGCGTATGATGAATCTTACTCCTTAAGATTTAGTCTTGCTACAAAGACCGATAGTCTGTAATACGAAGATACTTCCTATTCCTACCTATCCTTGCTTAGTTTATAAGTACTCCTATAATAATACGTTAATCTAGTTTAACGTATTACTAATAACCCCCTTTTAAGCTAAGTCTAATAGTTTATAAAACTAAAACTACTTTAAGTAAATAGTAAGTTTAAATATAAAGTAAACTAGATTTCCTTTTACTAACGTAAAGGGTATAGCTACTAGCTCTTAGTGTATTAAATAAGGTATACTAAGTTAACGTAAAAGCTACTTTAAGATCTTTAAAACATAACTATACTAAATATATATAAACAGACCTTACCCTTATTACCTTAGTTACTAACAATAAAGGAGGAGAGTAATGTAATAAGCTAAGGGCCTAAGCGTAGCTAAGGCTAGTAATATAGCTAACTATAACTAAAAGGGTAAGGCTTAATCTAACCTTACTAAAAGCAACGATAACGGTAATAAGTAAGGTACGATCTAACGCTACCTAAAGGTACTAATAACAGGGCAGGTAAGGACTAATTAACACTTATTAAAAGGGGTTACGCTTAGTATGTTTTTAAACCTACGTATAAGGGGCGAGGTAGACTAGGTGAAGATGGATGGATAAAGATCAAAGACGTATCGGTAAGGTATTACGAGTGTTAGAGACGAAGTAATAGAGGTAAAGGAGGAAGGTAATGTATATCAGAACATAAACTAAGTCTTAAGTCTCCCTCGACCTTTGGGTAAGACAAGGGCGACTTATATATATATACAGATCACTCATTATATAAAACAAGATGAAGACAAAAGTAGGCATGCTAGAGTATCCTAAAGCTAAAGGGAGACCGTCTGGTCTAGACTTAGCTAAGGGGCAACTTAGCTAAGGGGTTAGGACTTCTGTTAAGTGGTGATACTAGAGGAGAGGGCTACAAGCGATATGTCTCTAAGATGCCTTAGAGACACGTCCTTATTGCATGCCTTTAGCTTAACTCTTATAGTTGTTTCCTCCGTTAAGTCTATCTTTTATGTCTTAAGCTTTACTAAGTTACGTGCTCTTTTATTAATTACTTTATAAAGAAGGGATTACCGTTTATCCTGTAACAATTATCCTCCTCTTCTTATACGGACTAACTTAGTCGTATATCCTTTGCTAGCCTTACTAGCGCTTAGTAATTATAAGTAGGGTAAAGACCTTTATGTTAAAGGTGTATTAAGGACGACTCCTTGTTATTACAATACGTTTATATTAATTTAACTTTTTAAACTTTAATTAATAGATGGTTGTATTGTATATACCTCCTGTGACGGGCCATGGCCCGGTATAAGCCTCGGCTCTGCCCTCAGCATCTCCCTGCCTTAGTCAGCCACTATTCCGACCGCACCCGTTACCCACGCAGGCTAGACCATTCGAAATCCATTCGAAATCCACTTTGCCAGCACACGATCCCAACCGTCAGGCCAGCTGGGCAGCAACCACTTTGCCAGCGCACGACTGGTGACCGGCAACGGAGGAAAGGGACCGCGATAGCCGCGTGGGAAGAAAGGGACCTTGATAGCCGCGAGGAAAGAAGGGGTATAACTATGGGGGATGCTGCTTGTAAAACTTAGCCTTGATCCTTCCTTTTTCCCTCAGCTTAGTTTTCAACCAGTTTCGTTCTTCCAGCTGCGACTTCTTCCTCTGGTAGAACTCTCACACCTCCTATTGCTTCCTTATTAAAAAACCTTATAAGAAAAAGAGTAATAGCATGTAAATCCTTACTAATTTACGTAGTGCCTATAAACATACTTATTATTTAAACTTATTATTTAAACTTATTATTCTTTACGGGCGTAATTAGTTAAACTTAAATGTTTATTTAAATAAGCTAATTGTTTTATTTAAATAAATAGTAAAGGTTTTACCGTAGCGTAAATGCTAGCCTAACTTATATACAAATAGGCTAAGAGTTACACTAGCTTATTAATGTTTAAATCTTGCCTTAGCATCCCCTTATCATTTTACTGCTTTATTTATATCCTTATATCTTAAAATTAATCCGTAATTTATTTTATACTAATTACTTCTTCTTATAATAACTTACTTTATCTACAATTATATTATAGCTACGTTATAACCTTATTACATACTTATTTAATTTTAATTTAAACTTAGCTACTCTTAGTAAAGGAAACCCTCCTTTTACTAATAAGTCTACTGTTAATAAGTCTGCTTAAGCTAGTCCTTTAGTTAAGGGTAACTTAGTTAAGACTTATAAGCTATTATTAAAAGACATGCTAATAAAGGCTAAACTATATAGTAACGTACCTAATACTATACCGGCCGTTTTAAACTAAGACGTACTTATTATAATCTTTAACTTTAACGTAAAGATGGCGGATAACGGTAACGATTTGCCGTTAAGTTCCTCCTTGTTGTCCTTATCTTCTTCCTTTAATAAAGAACTTAACCTAGCCTTACTAGTACGTTTATAGGCCTTAGCTAACTAAGGACAATCTATAATTACTCTATCTGTGAGAGTTCTACCAGAGGAAGAAGTCGCAGCTGGAAGAACGAAACTGGTTGAAAACTAAGCTGAGGGAAAAAGGAAGGTGTTACGGGATAAACGGTAATCCCTCCTCCATAAAGCAATCGACAGAAGAGCACGTGACTTGGTGAGGCCTAGGACAGGAGGGACGGACTTGTTAAAGGAGACGACCATGAGAGTCGAGCCAGAGGCATGTGGCAAGGACGTGTCTCCGAGGGATCTCGGAGACATATCGCTTGCAGCCCTCTCCTTGGATGTCGCCACTCAACAGAAGTCCCGACCCCTCAGCCAAAGTCTAGACCAGGCGGTCTCCCTTCAGCTTTGGGATACTTGAGCATGCCCACTTCTGTCCTTGCCTTGTTTTGTATGATGAGTGATCTGCCTATATATATGAGTCGCCCTCGTCCCACCTGGAGGTCGAGGGAGACTCAAGACTTAGTCTATGTTCTGATATACACAACCTTCCTCCTTCACCTCTATTACTTCGTCTCTGACACTCTCGTGATACCTTGCCGATACGTCTTCGATCTTTATCCATCTATCTTCACCTAGTCTACCTCGCCCCTAACAATTAGCTAGGCATTACTTAAGGCTAGGGATAAGATGCTAACTAAGTAGGCAATTAAAGAACTACTAGCGTATTTAATAAAAATACTAGAGTAAGTAATAGAACTAGCTATTATAAAGGCTAGAATAGTAAGTCTAGTTAAGAAAATTAAGGCAGTAGAATACTTATTACTACTTGTTATTATATCCTAAGATACTTTAACTGTAGCTTTAAGTAAATTATGTTTTATAATATTACCTTAACTACGCTTTAAACTTTCCTAAGCCCTAATTTTATTCCAAAAAAGGAGTAACGACGTGTTTATAGCTAGCCGTAAAATAATAGCCAGCTTATTTCAGGCTAAAACCTAATAGTAAACGTAAAAGAAACTATCTAAAAGTTTTATAAAACTAAAAGAAGAGTTTTAATAAAAGTAACGGAAAGTTTTTTTTACTAACTATAAAGAGAAAAGAGCTAGAGATTAAAGGCACCCTAAGGAATAAAATAGCCTCTCTTATAAGCAGCCGTGGCTTACCTATAAAAGTTAGTTTATCCCTTATAAGCTTAGACAATCTTAGCAGTAAAAAAGGGAATAAAAAGCCATTATCTTCCGCTTTTAAAAAAGAGAATTAGTAGAAAAGACACACACGCTTTAAAGCATTTTTATTATTACTACCATCCTTATTTCTAGTATAAAGAAGATTATTCGTTAAACATATTCCCTTACTACTATTACTAGCCATACTAAAAGCACTATTAGTAATTATAGCTGATTTTAGTTTAGCGCCGCCTTTACCCCCTACAGAATTCTTTATTCCTACTTATACGCTTAATCTCTTTTATAAGTACTATTACTACTACGTCCTTATACTAAAGGGAAACAAGAACTACTAGGAATAAGAGCAGAGTATTTACACCGGCACTACTACGTTAGCCTTAACCTTTTAAGACTAGCTAGACGGTACCAGGGTTAGCAAAATTAATTAATTAACGGTCAATTAATTAATTAATTTTAATTTAACCATTTTAACCAATTAATTAATTAATTTTAATTTAACCTTTTAAAAAAAATTATTAAAATTAATTAATTGGTGTTAGTAATCAATTAATTAATTAATTTTAATTTGACCTTGAAAATTAATTAATTGGTTTTAGTAGAATAATAATATTTAGTTATAGTAAATAAACAATACGCTAGTACTTTATATAAGTATATACAACGTCTTAATCTTCTACATAAGTTTATATTTAGTTATATTAGATAAATAATAAGCTAATACTGCCTATAGACTTATCTGTCTAGAACGTCTTTAACAGACAATAACGTTCTAATCTATCAAAATAGTCTCGTATGTCTGCAACGTCCTAATCTATTGATTACGTCCTAATCGAACTATAACGTGTAAATTAGTTTATAACTTTTTGATTTATCATAATAGTCTTATATAGTCGTAAGGTTTTAATCTACTGCTTATGTCTTGATTAAACTATAACGTGTAAATCAGTTTAGAACGTCTTATCTGGTATACGTAAGTTATAGTTAGTTGTAACGTCTTAATCTATTTAATTACTTGAATTATTATTTAGTTAAGTTTAAGTTGTTTATTTAATATATATATACTACTATTATTTACACTATATCTTACTAGCTAACTAGCCAACCAGCCAACTAACTAACCAACCAGCCAACCAACTAACTAACCAACCAACTAACCAACTAGCTAACTAGCTAACTTACCTTTTTATCTAACAAAATGGCCTCCTTTAACGTTACCTTTTCTCCTTTACTTATTAATGTTAATAATGAATCAGCTACCTTTTCAGCTTCAGAATCACCTGCTGTTGCTATAAAGTCTACTGATTTTAATTTAAAAGATTTTGTGCTTAATTGTGAGAGTTCTACCAGAGGAAGAAGTCACAGCTGGAAGAACGAAACTGGTTGAAAACTAAGCTGAGGGAAAAAGGAAGGATCAAGGCTAAGTTTTACAAGCAGCATCCCCCATAGTTATACACCCCTTCTTTCCTCGCGGCTATCAAGGTCCCTTTCTTCCCACGCGGCTATCGCGGTCCCTTTCCTCCGTTGCCGGTCACCAGTCGTGCGCTGGCAAAGTGGTTGCTGCCCAGCTGGCCTGACGGTTGGGATCGTGTGCTGGCAAAGTGGATTTCGAATGGATTTCGAATGGTCTAGCCTGCGTGGGTAACGGGTGCGGTCGGAATAGTGGCTGACTAAGGCAGGGAGATGCTGAGGGCAGAGCCGAGGCTTATACCGGGCCATGGCCCGTCACATTAATGATTTAAAATCAGTAATTTATATTATTACTAAGAAGCTTGTTAAAAGAACCCTTTTGCTTATTGTTAAAGGCTAGGACTATAAAGTCCGTGTTACTTATACTAGGTATGCTTATATTTTAAGCGTTTTTTATTAACCTTTTTAAATAATTACTTTTACTTACTTAATTTTAGGTGTTCATACAAAAATGACGAAGTATTATAACACTTTAAAAGCTTAAACTTTATCTAGCATTATAAGCAAAAACATCGTAATGTTGCTTATAATAAGACTTTAGAAGAATAGCTATTAAGTAAGTTAGCTTTAACTTCTTTATAAACTAATACCTAATATACTTAGATAATAGTATAAAAGAGAGTATTTTTACTTTAGCTGGACGTAAACAAAGTCATGTACATACTATTTATAATAATAGTACTACTTTTAGTCCTGCTTCTAGTTCTACTTTTATTGTTAATAAAGACAATGCTAATAGTAAAATATTAGCTTTTGTTATTAACAATAATCTATCGTTTGATACGGTAGATTCGGACTCTTTTAAGGATTTAATTTCCCTTTATAACCCGTACGTTTTAAAGTCTTACTATTATTAACTAACCTTACTAACTTAATTATAGGTCTACACCTAGTATTAATAGGAAAAAGCTTAAAGTCGTCTTAGATAAAGCCTTTAAAACGGAACTTGATTCTACAAATAAGGCTTTTTCAAGTAATATTAAAGACTTTGGCTGCTTTTCTTTGTCTTTTGATTTATCGACTGTAAATACGCAGACGTTGTACTTAGGGTTAGTTATTATTTATATCAACTTAAAAAGTATTAGCTTATTTATAAGCTGATTGGTATGCTTGCTTTTTTACTATTAACTTAACTTAACTTAACTAACCTAACTAATTAATAGGCTTCTATAAGTTAGCTGTTAAGCATACTAGCCAAAATATCTTTGATGGTATTTAGACAATCTTAGAAGACTATCCTTTTATTTCTACTTCGTCTATTTTCAGGTACGTTTAATAACTAACTAATTACTTACTTACTTAATTACTTAACTAACTAGTTTTTATAGCTTTATAAGAGACAATGCTTCAAGCAATAATGCATTCATGTTATTGTTTGAAGACAACTTTGCTGAGTAGTTAGACTATACTTTTAACAATAACGTTAGATGCGTAGCCTATATCCTTTACCTGGTTGTTAAGGATATACTATTAGGTTATCTTAATTCTGTTACTAAGGACGACGACTTAGCAGACGAAGTAGGTAAGTTTAACGTTTATTTACTTACTTACTTACTTACTTATTTACTTTTTACTTACTAACTAATAACTAACTAGGCTTGATTTTACGTATTAGACGGCTTGTTACTTTAACAAAGTATATAAGAGAGGTAAAGTCTCTTCTTTTAGAAGGGATTAGCCATTGTAAGCAGCAAGGCCGTATTAATGCAGACTTTAAGTCTAAGATCATTCCATTAGGTATGCTTATTACTTTACTTTTTACTTTACGTTTTACTTTACTTCTTTTATTAATTTAACTTAAAACAGACACGCCAACGCGCTGGAATTTAACCTATGCTAAGCTTCTAGCATTTCTGGCCTTTAAGGAGCCTTTAAAGTACGTTAATAGCCTTATAGCTAACGACGAATTTAAAGTGCTTTTTATAAGGCTAGATGAATGGTAGGTGATTTAGTATTTAATGCAGATATTTTAGGTGTTTTTAAAGCCATCTGTTAAGCTGTAGGGTTAAGTCTACGTTACGTTGTCTATGGCCTTACTCTTTATTTATTAGATTTATGGTAAATTAAGAGGCTTGGTTACGTCTTTTGAGGGTTTGGCTGCTGCTGGTGTTGATGAGACTTTGGTATGTATAAGTCTTATAATTTACTTACTTACTTGCTTAATTACTTACTTATTTACTTACTTACTTATTTACTTACTTACTTATTTACTTAGTCTACGCATTTGTCTTATTTTATTACTGCTATTAAACGTGGCATTAGTAGGATGAACAAATACTGGCCTAAGACTCCTTAGAAGTCTGACTTAAATGCCTTAAAGCCTTTTTGATTGGTTTATTACTTGATCTACGGTTTAAGTTAGGACATTTTTAGCCGCCTGGCATACTTTATTTTTATAGTAGTATTGTTACTGATGTTGTTGACTTGCTAAAGGAAGAGTATGAACGGTAAGTAATCCTTTTAACTAGTTATAAGTTAATAACTAACACTTACTTTTATTTATAGGCTTAAAGGTGGCGTAAGTAATAGCTATAGTCAAGGGTCTGTTAATGAATTATCTGGACCTAGACTGCCTTGTACTACTAGCCTTGGTAATAGCAATGATGATGATGACTTATTTGTTACTTCGTCTAATCGATCAGAAGAGTATGCCTCTTACTTGCATGAAGAATGTGAATCAAAAGATGTAAGTAATTAATTAGGCCTTCTTCTTTTTCTTCTTTTTATTAACTAGTTATTAACTTTTATTTAGATTGATCCTTTGTAGTACTAGCGTCTTAATGACGCAAAATACCCTTTTTTAGGCGTACTAGCTAGACGGTATTTGGCTATTCCAGCAACGTCTGCAGCTGTTAAACGGGTTTTTTTTATTAGTAGCAACGTGGTTACAAAGTCTAGAAATAAACTATTGCCTAAAACGGTTCGGAAGATTATATTATTAAAGTCTTGGAGGATTTCTGACGTTTATAGACTAAATGCTTTGTTGGATAATCAAAAGGATTAGTTAGTAGTTAGTTTAATAGTTTAATAGTTTGTTATTATATAACTTGCTTACTTTTATAATAAGCACTTTAACGTATTATAAGTAAATTATAACATTCTAAACACAATGGACTGTTATAAGCACATTAAGTTATAATAAGTAATATAAATTATTCTAAAGATAATAACGTATTCTAAATATAATAAACTATGTTAAGCATATAACTATTCTAAGCATATTAGAATATTCTAAATACAGTAACGTATTTTAAACATAATAGCGTATTCTAGACATAACAAATTATTCTAAGCATAATAACGTATTCTAGACACAATAAACTATTATAAGTAAACTAGACTATTCTAGCTATATAATTGTTTTTTTAATACAATATAAAATAATAAGTACGTTGAAGTATAATAAGAGTATTACAGTATTTTAGACATAATAAACATAGTACACTACTATAACTTATAATAATATACTATAACTCTATTTAGCTATTTGTATAGAATTATATATAATAGTTCTTTATATAGTAAATAGGATTAATTAATTAATTTGTCAACCCTGGACGGTGCTAATGTAGCAGGAGATTTACTTTATACTTTTAAGCACGCTAACAGATGCTATCAAAAAGCTCGTTAAAGGCAAGCCGGCCTTATAAATAGTACCTACGCTTTAAGTAATCTTTAAACCGGACACCCATAACCGCGCCGTTAATGTAGCATCTTATTTTTAACAGCTACGCTAGAAGAACAACGAAGAAATTAACAACTTTATTGTTTACTTTAAAAACGCTTATACTAACATGGCTAAAGACCTGTTTAAACTTTCTAAAAAAGTATTAGGCAGCATTCCTGATTAGCAGTATCCGTAACTACGACTAAGCCTTATATTCGGAACTAATACAGAAATAAAGAAAGCACTAAGTAACAACTAGACCTAGAGTCTTTGTCGTTGTAAAGCTTTACGTCTCTAGCAAATATTATAAAGTACGTACTCGTAAGGCAAAGAACGTAACCTTGCCTCTTAAGAAGAAGATTAATACTTTTATTAAAAGCAACGATAAGCCTAACGTAAAGAAGTGTATCTTTTATAAGAAGACTAAGTATACTAAAGATAAGTGCTAGAAGAAGTACCTAGAAAAGCGGCCGCCTAAGAAAGTAAATGCCACTTGCCTTTTAAAAAAGAAGGACATTAAGGTTAAGCCTAAGTCGCCGCCGCTACGGAACACTAGCATAACGTTCTACTTCTAGTCCACTACTAAGGGCAGCGGTTTAGTAGGATTATTTTAAATTAGCCCTAGCCAGGATTAGCTTTTTAACACCGGTAACAACATACACATTACTAGTAAAAGACACTAGTTTACTAAACCTTTTAAGGATATAAAGGTTTTACTTTAAACTAATAGTAGTAAGATAGTTTACACTTAGGCCAGCACTATCCACCTTAAAATCCGTAGACTAAATAAAAGCCTAAACACCCTATAGCTAAACAATGTCTGTTATATCCCTAGCGTTCTAGTAAACATCCTTTTTAAACTAAAATTCTACTACGCTAAGAATTAGCTTTAAGGCTAAAAGATAGTAAACGCTAAAGGTAAGGTAGTTATAAAGCTTAACGTGTCTGTTAACGGGTTTATAATTACTGTAGTAGATAAACTAAAGATCCCTGCTAGTAATATAGCTTTAAAAGCTATGTATAGACTTTAAACGACCGTTAAAGAATACGCCTTTAATACTAACGGCTTAATTATCCCTCTTAAAGGGCACTTTAGAAAACACTATGCTAGTTAAAAGGCAGACTAATTTCCTTTAATAAGGTAAATAAGACAGTACTAAGAGTTTGCCCGCCTTATAAAGTTAGTAAGGTACATAGCTTTATTCTTAAAGACCGTTACCCTACTAAAGCTACGTACAGCGGTAAGATTCTTTATATTAACGTTATAACATTTAATAAGGTGGCCTAAGATAAAAATAGGTATTATACTATAATCCAGGACACGTTTAGTAAGATGCTATAGGTAAGAAATAGGGAATAAAAGACACATCTCCTTATTACTATCTAAGAATACATTAAGGAAATCAAGAACTTTACTGGAAGTAGCTACTAGAAATTTACTAAACTATAGTATAAACCTCTTTATTACCTACCTTTCTTATAAAGAAGTTAGCTAAGCATAGAATTCTAGTAATTATAAGCCTAGCCTATAATCTAGCGCTTAATAGTTTAATAGAATAGGCTGTTAAGGAAATAGTAGTTTAAACTAAAGTCCTTACTACTAAGGTAAGATTCCCTTAGTTTTATAGTCTATAGTAGTTTACACTACTATATACTTATTAAACCTAATAGCAAGGAAAGATAAGTTAATTCCTTAAGTAAGAAAAGGATATTCTATAGTAGCTACAGCCTGTACTAAACTATCTTTAAGGCTTAAGCAGTTAGGTCTACGTGTTTATCCTTAAAAGGAGGGAAAGGAATAGTCGTTTACGCTTTAAGCTTAACCCTACTACTAAGAAGGGAATCCTAGTAGGATATAAAGGAAGTTATATTTACCTTATATAAATACTAAAGTATAAGGAGCTAGTTAAATCGTAGTAAGTAAGGCTCGTTAAAGACTTAGAAAATAAGGACTATAAGTTTTATAAGTCTTAGCTATAAGGTATATAGTGCTAAAAAAGAAAAGTTACTAGCTAGGATAAGGAAGTCATATTATCTATTATTAATAATATTTACTTCCGCATTTTAAACGCTATTATTCTACCAGACCCTAATAACAGACTTACCTTTAAAGATAAGTTTAACCTTACTAACCCTAATAACATAAGGAACTTTACTATACAAAGGATATTCCTTAACACGACTTGCCCCCTTTTATACCTTACCGCTAAGACAAACATAGATTATCCTACTATCCAGTATACCTTAAAAGGGCTTAAGGCCGTAGAATAACAAGCTGCCTTATTTATTAAGCTAAACAACTTAATCCGCTGTAGCGTCTTTTAGTTTATTAACCTTTTTAAAGGAGCATACGCTATTACTTATTAATAGGTACTATACTAAAAGAGGGGGAGTAATTACTAGGAAATTTAAAAGAAAGCAAGACTAGTTACCTGTAGCTTTTAGTAAAGAAAGGGCATTAACTTTAACAAAACATATACTAGCACTTCTTGCTTTAACTCCTAGCGGATCCTCTTTGCTTAGGCGGTCTAAAAAGAATTCGTTGTACGCTAATTTAACGTAGTCGTAGCTTATCTATATAGGCTTTTAAACAAGGATGTTTTTATACGTTAAAAGGAGTATATAAACCTGTATTTTTTATAGCGTTTATAGCTAGTAGTAAAGCTTAGTTAAAGACTATACTAAGTAATTTATTTATAACGTAGTCTATATAGACTAAAGTAAGCTAAACACTAGTAGTAAAAAAAGTTTAAGAACACGCTATTTAAGCTAAACATCTACCCCTTAAAGTCTAATTCCACTACATATAACAGACGCTACATTATTCTTATTACGTATGTAAATAATGCCCTATACTTTAGTAAAGACAGTAACCTAAACGGATTTAAGCGCGTATTAAAGAAACGGCTAAAGATTAACATTACCTTAACGCTAACGTAGCTTTTAAGGGTAAGTATTAAAATTAAAGCATTATTAGACGGCCTATAAAGCACCACCCTTAGCCAGCTAGCATACATTTAAGACTTCCTAAAGTCTAAGGGAATGTAAGACGCTAAGCTAGTAGCGACACTTATTACTAATCTAATCTTACTTAACAAAGCTAATACTACTAGAAATCTTAATTACTATTAGTACGTTGTTAGGAAGTTAATTTACACTACTACTATAATACGACTGGACATTACCTTTATAGTATACTAATTCTTTAAGGTAATAAGTAAGCCATAGTCTTAGTATAAATCATAGTTATAACACTTACTACGCTACCTAAAGGACAAAAGCAAGTATACTATCTAGTATACTTACTAAGAATCGTCCTTTAAAAGAGCAGAATTTGTCTGCTACTTTAATTTATCTTTTACTAATAACAAGTTAACTTAAAAATCATCCTATAGATTTATAGTACAGCTAGCCAGCGGCCTAGTCTTATAAACAATAAAGACGCTGCTACACCTTATTACCTTTACTACTAAAGCGGAATATAGCGCTGCCTACTTTACTACAACGCACCTTAGTAGATTAAGAATCTTATAAGAGAGCTAGACATCCCCTGTTAGTTTATTATAAACGTAAACAACTAAAGCGGCATCAACTTAATAAAGAAGCCTAACTTTAAGAATCGCACTAAGCACATCGACATTAAGTAACACTACTTCCGGGACATATACCAGAAGGAAAACTACACCATCTACTATGTACTTAGCAAAGAGAACGTAGCCAACATTATAACGAAGCCGCTACCTACTCTAGCGTTCCAGGGTTTACTCTCCTATCTCATAGGTTAGAAGGAAAAGAAGTAAATTTAGAATTTTACTTAGCCCTTCTGTTTTCATTCTTTTATACAGTGCCCTACGGCTTATTAAGTTAAAGGGAGCGTAAGGAATCTTAGGGGGTTCCTACGTGATTAACTCACCTTGGGCACTGTATTACATCTTTCTGTTTAGCCATGCTCCCTATAAGTAGGAAGACATAGCCCCTTAGTTGTAGTTAGAATAGTTATTACAATACAAAACTTCTTTTACTACATATTCGATCACTTATTCCTTCTTACTACTACGTCCTACGTTCCTACAGTACAACCTACTCGATGTACACTAGGATTCTTTATAATTAGCTTATAGGCCTACTGTATTTATCTTTCCCTTAGCTATTAGTAGGTAGTAAAGTAAATAAGGTTACAGTGGTTTATATATACTATAAACCGTTACCCTTTAAGCTTTACTACTTACTCTTATAATGCTATAATAATAAACTATATCTTTTTATTATAAATCGGGTAGTTATACTTAGTAAAGGTTAACTTATAAGAGTAGTAGGCTACTAAGTGCTAGGTTTAATTTAACTCCTACTATAAAAGTACGGCCTTTATAGCGTAGCTTAAGGAGTCTACCTTAATTATAGTTAGTCTTTTAAGTATCTACGCTACTAGTATAAGGGCTTTAATTGCCGCTACCTTTAGTTAGTAAAAGGCAGCCTTTACTGCTAGGGTTATATTAAAGGGCCCTTTCTTTATAAGGTTAGTTAAAGGGGCCGCTAGTACGGAGTAGTTAGCTACAAACTCCTAGTAAAACCTAGTAAAGCTTAGGAAGCTTTTAACGCCTTATTGTATAGTAGGCACCTTTTACGTCTTAATAGCATTTACCTTAGTAAGGTTAGTAGTAAGGCCTTAGCCTAGTCTAACAATATAACCTAAAAACTTTAGTTTAAAGGCTACGAATTAGTACTTCTTTATATTTATTTATAGCCTTACTTTATATAACTTATATACTACTAATCTAACTATATAGTAGTAATGTTTTAGGCTACCGTTAGTATAAATTACAATGTCGTTAATAAAGGTGGTAGCGTCCTTATTTAGGTAGTCCTTTAGCACCTAGTTAATATACTACTAAAAGGAGGTAAGGGCGCCGGTAAGACTAAACGGTATTACCTTTTACTTATATAAGCCTATACGCGTATTAAAGGCTATTTTCTACTTATCTCCTTCCCTTATACGGATACGATAAAAGGCAGAGATTACGTTTACTTTTAACACTTACTAGTGCTAGGTAATCGTACGTAATATCTTTATAATTAGTAGTAGTAAGTAGGTGTCTTAGGTTGTAATTAAATTTAACTTCTAGTAGTTTACACAGAATTAAAGGCTACCGTCTACCTTACGTATAAAGAGGACTAACGTGCTTACGGCTAATCTACTTTAATGTATTAGCCCTTAGTCTAACAAGTTAAGGATTATACGCCGTATAACTAGTAACTCCTCCTAAGACTAGTAGTAAAGCAGGCTACTAAGGATTAAGAGGTCTTAGCCGTCTAACCCCTTTACTAGGTTAATCTTATAGTTAACTTTAGGTTAATACAGGGTTGGGAAAATAATTAATTATTACTTTATTCTGCTATATATGCTTATAACGTCTTGTCTTACTACATACGTCTATAATTGGCTATAGTAGGTAAGTAATTAGCTAATACTACATGTAAACATACGCTTATACCGTATTAATCTATTATATAAATATAGGGTGCCTTACTAATAATAGTAAGGCACCCTATATTTATAAACGCTTATATGTTAAAACGATGATTTACTATTATGTTTAAATATATCCCTCTTACGGTTATTAATCGTTAGTCCTTCCTTTATATCTTAGCTAACTACGTTCCTTACTCCTTACTAAGACTCAAGTAAGGAGCTATACGTTTCCTAAAAAGGGCTTTAATTTATTATTACTATAGTCTTTTACGTCCTTAGGGTTTAGGCCTAGGGCGGTCTTTTAAGCCTGGATCTTATCCCTTTGTTACGGGATATCACACATCCCATCCTCGTACACACAAGGCAAGGGCACGTGACATGGGAATATTGATGCCAACGGGACTTGGGATAAGTCCCTTTGACTCAGTAAGCGAGGAGGCCCTGTGTCGCGGGGATGGCGGGGATATCTCAACCGAACCTCCAGTCCTTTCTCCTTGCTATGAGTAAGGGTCTAGTCTATTCTGACGTCACCCGTCATAGACTCTCTGGGTGAGTTGGGATACCCTGGGCTGCCCTCTTCCTCTTCTGACTGGCAGAAGGGATGTTCAGATGCCTACAAATAGGAGTCACCTCCGTCTCATCCATGGGTCGGAGGGGACTCAAGACTTAGTCTCTGTTCTTGGAATACAGTGCTACCTTCCTGCTTCAACACATCTACTAGATCTCTATCCTCTTCGTGATACGCTTTCGATACTAGTCCTATTCGGTTCTGTATCTCTGTCCATTATTCTGCCTAGTCCAAACCACCGTTACACCCTTATAAGCTAACAATGCTTTTAATAGCAGTTCTGTGCTAGGTAACTAACCCTGTTATAGTTAAAACAAGTGTAGGTTTTAGGTTGGTTTTAATAGCTAGTTTAGCGTAGGTCTAATCCTTTAGGTTAGGCCCTGCTGGCTTAGAGGTTTGTAGGTTTAAGTAATAAGGATTAGTGGCCCTAGGGTAGGCTTTAGCTACCTACCTTTAGTCCTTTAAGCTTTAATCCTAGCTAGTAAAGGGTCTCCTTAAATGCTATAAAGGTAAGTATCTTTATCTTATGACTAATTAGTACCCTTTTAGTTTCTTTGTTTAAATAGGCTTGAAAGGATTTAATTAAGGCTTATTTGTTAGCGCTACTACTGCTTTATATATAAAGGCGTTTAAACTTTAGTAGGAAGGTGGCCACGGCCTTGTCCTAACCTTAGCGTAGGGCAGTAAGCAGGGTTGGCAAAATTAATTAAAAATTAATTAATCGAGAATTAATTAATTTTAATTAATTATTTTCCTCTAATTAATTAATTAATTAATTAAAATTAATTAATTGGTCTAGTAGTCAGCTAATAAACTATAAGCCAATATAAACCTACATGTTTATAACGTCTTAATCTTCTACATACGTCCTAATCTTCTGCATACGTTTATATTTAGTAGTTTTAAGTAAGTAATAAGCTAATACTACATGTAGGTGTAGCCGTTTGTAACGTCTAATCTATTACATACAAACTTATCTGTCTGTAACGTCTTAATCGTCTGCATGCGTCTGTATTTAGTTATGTTAGAAAATAATAAGCTAGTACCGCATGTAGGTGCAGCCGTCTGTAACGTCTTTATATATTAATCATACTAGCTAGACGGTATTTGGCTATTCCTGCAACGTCGGCGGCTGTTGAACGGGTTTTTTCTATTAGTAGCAATGTGGTTACAAAGTCTAGAAATAGGCTATTGCCTAAAACGGTGAAAAGGATTATGCTATTGAAGTCTTGAAGGGTGTCTGATATTAACGTTCTGAACTCTTTATTAGAGAATAAGCAGGAGGACTAGTAGTTAGTTTGTTAGTTTGTTAGCATGTTAGTTTATATATTTAACTTATGTCTTTATATATTATAAGCATATTAGCGTATTCCAAATATATTAGACTATTATAAACAGAACAGAGTATTATAAGTAAAGTTAACTATTACAAACAGATTAGACTATTATAAGCAGCTTAGACTACTATAAACAGATTAGACCATAATAAGTAGAATAGAATATTATAGACAGAATAAACAATTATAAATAAAATAGACTATACTAAGTAGAATAGAATATTATAAACAGAATAGACTATTATAATTAGAATAGACCATTGTAAACAGATTATAGTAGAATAAGTAGAATAAAATATTATAAGCAAAATAGACTACTATAAACAGTATAAACTATTATAAGCAAAGTAAACTATTATATTTAAATAAGTTCTTATATAAAGACTAAGTATAATAGGTTTTTGATTACTAAGTAAGATTAATTAATTAATTAATTAATTAAGATTATTTGGCCGATTAATTAATTTTAATTAATTTGACCTTTTAAATTAATTAATTTGCCAACCCTGCTTACTATAGAATCTAGATTTCTAATTTTACTACTACAACAAAGCCTTTATACAAGCTTATAAAGAAAGATGTTAGCTAAACATAAGGAACCGTTTAAGAAGCCGCCTTTAATGCTTTAAAAGCTAAGTAACATTAACTTTAATCCTAATTACCCTTTGCTATAACTTAAAGGACGCCTTAATTTTTTTACCGTAAACGTAAGCCTTAAAGGATAAAGGGCTAAACTATTACAACTAATTAATAAAGTTTAAAAGCCGGCATAATATAAAAGTAGGATCTAGTTAAGCGCTAAAGCTTATTATAACGTAATAAAGTAAGAATATAAAGACGTTGCCTTTACCCTTTACTGCCTATATAGCCACCTTTACAGGACTTACTTTATGCTTAAGACAGATACCCTAGTCTTATACTAATAACTAAACGGAGCACTTAATAACTTACTAGGATTACTATTAGTTCGCTAGATCGCCTAGATACGATCATTTAACTTTGAAGTCTACCACGTCCTAAAAGGCAAGAACGTTGCTACTAACGCGCTATTATAAAAACTATACACTAACGAAGACTTTACTAAAAAAGCTACAAAAGGAGATCTAAAAACATACATTAACGCGTAAATTTACTAACAACACATTGCTACCCTTACGGATAAAACATCTAATTAAGCCTTTTTCCTTAACCCTTCTAAGCTTCTTGTTACTAAACAAAACCCTGGAACTTAGTACTAAGAAACGCTACTAATTCATTAAACGCTACGGATCTTTTGCCTATAGTAACTAGTACCTTTAAAAGTATCCTAAGACTATAGACCCCTTTAAGTAGTTAACGATTAGTCCTTACGTAAGGAACTTATTAAAGAAGTATACCTTACTATTAAACATAAATGTAAGGATATAATAATTAAAAGACTTTAAAACCGTTACTAGTAAAAAGGACTTTATACTAACGCCTTAGAACAAATTTAATCATACCCTTAGTATTAGTAATAGTCTGTAAAACGATTCTTAAAACCGGCATAATTATAACTAGCCACCTTTTACCCCTTTGTAGTTATCTACCTTAACTTTTAATAACTACTACTAATAACGGGAGGTATAAGATACCTTATTAAGGCCTGCTATATACTTATTAGATATATAAAAGCTAGGATCCTTACTAAAGCTAACTTAGCTAACGTTAAAAAGTTCTTATAAGATTATATTATTTATAACTATAGTGTCCCATTAAAGGCTATAGTTAACGGTAACAGTAAATTTAAAGCTAACCTAAAAGAAGCCTATATTATAGTTTAGATTAAACGTATTATTACCTTTACTTATAATCTAAAGGTAAATAACATCGTTAAAGGAGAGCATTTCCTTATTGCCTCCTTACTTACAAAGCTTACTAAAGGAAAGGGAACTAACTAATAATACTATAGTAGGTTAATTTAAGTGTTAAACAAAATTTTAATTTAAATTTTATAACGCGTTTTTTTTACGCGTTAAAGTAATGCCTCCCTTTTAAACCTCTCTTTATTAACGGCTATTTCGTACACTATAGCTAAACACAAATATAGTCCTTATACTAGGAGTAGGATTATTTATAGTTAAAAAGTAGGCTATTCTTATAAGCACATTGCTGCTACAGAAGGCGTTAAAACACACTCTATCTTTAGTATTATTAAGCGGTATACCGACTAGAAATTAGTACAAAGTAAGAAGCGATTAGGGCGTCCGCTAGTATTAAGTGCTAAAGACATACGCTATATTAATCAAGGTATTAAGATCGACCCTTTTATTACAGCGACTAAGCCTGTAGTTCGTAAGAGCATACGTGAATAAGCCTCTCGAAACTTGGAAGCGCTGGGTCTTTTTGGACGAGTCTATAGTAGCCCGGGGTAAGGGTAAGAAAAACAAATGGGTCTTTTGTAAAAAGTTATAACTTTTAACTCTTATATCTTAACGAATACTAACGATATAGGGCGAGCGATTGCTCGCTAAGAATGTTTAGCTAAAGGTAAAACTAACGAGACACTCTTAGATGTTCTGGGGTGTATTCTTGTGGAGTAATCGTACCGAATTGTACTCGATGCATAGCAACCTTGAATCTGCCCAAGGAGGCGTTACATTACGAACTGTACTTAAATGCCTCCAATAAAACTTGCCAATAATATGCCCACGAGATAGCATTTTCGTCCAAGATAATGCTCCGACACACAAAGCACATTTGGTCTAAAACTGGTTGTGTGCTTGGAGTTTAAAGAATAGGGTAGAGTTAATCGATTGGCCTCCGTATAGCCCTGATCTTAACCCTATTGAAAATCTCTGGAAGCTGCTAAAGGAGGCTATAACAACTGTAAATCCAGCACTAGCAGACATGCCAAAAAACACTGATTTTAAGGCATTACTTATAGCTACAGCAAAGCAGTGCTAGTTAGACTTAGATAAAGGCATAATAAATTACTTAATAGCTACTATAAATAATCGTATATAGGCAGTTATTAGTGCTAATGGTTGGTATACTAAGTACTAAAGTATACCGTTAGATAGCTAGATATTTAGGCTATATTCTTATGTATTTACTTTTGTTTTAGCAGTTAAATTAAGTGTAGTATTAAGAAAAATACTTTTAGTATATTTTAAGATAAAATTTAAAAATAGGGTTTATTCGTTACTTTTTTAGACGGACTATAGCTACTACTAGTTCTTTTTACTAATTATACTACCCTACGTACCTCTTACGGGTAGACGCTATTTTACCTTGTTTATAGCTACAAACTAATTATTCCTTTAAAAGTTATAATCCTTACTTAGCAAATACTTTATTAGTCCCTTAATATGTCTTTTAATTAACTCCTTACTACTTACACCTATATGCTTGTTTATAAAACTAAGGACGTTAAAGCCGTGGTATAGGCCATTAACTTATATTAATAACACAAAGTAGCACGTAAAACTAATTAAGACAAATACAAAATACGGCTAGAAAGTTAAGTAATATAGCTTAAAGATTTAGTGCTTATATAAGACAACGCACGTATAAAAGATAAGTTTATATACTAATAGGAAGGGCCGTTTTACGTAGCCTTAATCGGATCTTATAGTAGCTGCACGCTTAAACATCCTAACGGTATATAACTTTAATAAACATTCCTAAAAGACCAGCTAAAGAAATTCGTTCGTAACGTAAAAGGGGTATAGTAAGAAGCTAGTTGCTATCCGTTAATCCTATCCCTTACGGACGAAGAATAGGTAAAAGAACCTAGTAACGAAGATAGTAACTTTACTAAAAATGACTTAAAGACGGATAGTTATAATTAGGACTTATTAAACTTACTAAGTATAAACGATTACGCCTTACTAAAACTTAAGTAACACATAGATTTTAAAATTACTATTCGTAATTATAGTAAGATATAAGAACTACGGTACTATTAATTCCGTAACCTCCCCCCTTTTTTTACTTTACTTCTTTTTTTATCCCTTTTTACATCTCCTTTATTTAACTTATAAGACACTATCTCTTTTACCTTTAATTTAAATTAATTAGACCTCTTCCTTCTTACTTATAGCTTTACTTATTCCTTTCCCTTTATCTTTTTCTTCTCCTTTTCCTTTAAACGTTTAGATACACGCCGGTTAATAAGGGTAAAACCGGTTACTTAGATAGACTCTCCGACAACATTAGCCGCCTTCTTTTTATTAACCACCTACTAATTAATAGGCGTAAAACTAAGAAACTTTAACGGCCTTTACTTCCTTTAGTTTATTAGCCTCTCTTAGCGCCCCCTCTTAAGCCTTCTTTAGCGTATCTTTCTTTCTTAACGTAGTAATCTTTTTAGGCGTAGTAATCTTCTTAAGTATCCTTTAATTAGGTTTTAGTACTTTAGTAGGCGGTTTTTACACGTTAAGCGTTAACGGCCTAGCTAGATTGTATTTAAGTGGCCATGGCCTAATGGACACCCCCCCCAAATGGACACATCAATTTTACCCAATACATCGCAGTACCCATGGAAGTCTAACGCGTCGTATGTCCACCAAAAACGTTCCAATTAACTTGAAATTTGCTGACGGTGTTGAATAGGTCAGGATGCGCGAGTACACCGAAGGCGACGTGGCCAACGCGCTCCAATCGATAGCGAATGGCACGTCAGTTAAGAAGGCAGCGCTTTAATTCGGCATCCCACGTACAACGCTTATAAAGAGACAACGCGGCGGCCAGACTAGGCATAAGGCAAACGAAGATAACCAGAGGCTATCAAAGGTCCAGGAGGGCCATTTGGCGCATTAGATTTGCGTCTAAGGGTCCATAGGCGTGCCTCTAACTTACGCGCAAGTTAAGGCTATAGCCTATGCCTTGATGTTTGATAATGGGGACAAAGCACTACTTGGCAAGCGGTGGCTTAAGGCCTTTTTAAAGCGTAACCCTATCATCTAAGTCTAGCGGTGCAAGACTATCGATTCAAAGCGTTTAAATAGTGCATCCCTAGCCATTATAACTGCTTGGTTTATACGTCTGTCTCTCCCTAAGTAGTAGCAATTAAACTAGCTAATAGATAGAATATAAACGAGACAGGGCTTGCCTAAGGAGAGGGAGAGAGCTAATATGTGCTTAGGAGACGTGAATTAGTAGCAATAAAGAAGAAAACAGTTAGTTAACAAACGTAGACGTTATACGTAGAGTGTATATTAGTAAGTGGCCAAAGCCTATCACCTTTAATTATTTTTAAAGGCAAAAAGGTGCAGTGACAGTAGTTTAGGCTTAATTTAGAGAAGTACGATGATTAGCTCTTTATAGCTACTAATAAAGGATAAAGCACTAATAAAACAAGACTTAAATAGTTAAAAACGATATGCATCCCTTAAACGGTCCTAGATCCTCCTTTTAAAGCCAGATTACTGATTGTTAACGGCCATAGGAGCCATAAAACGGATAAATTTATAAAGTTATGCTTTTAGCATAACATATATCTACTTTATTTACCGCCACATACATCACATGTCTTTTAGCCACTTAATCTAACCGTCTTCTTACCTTTAAAGTATAAATACCGAAAACATACAAGCGCTACAAAAGATGTAGACATACAGACTATTATTAATAAGCAAGCATTTCTTCATACATATATAATGGCACGAAATACTTCTCTTTCGGGACATAATATTCAAAGTAGCTGGCGTACGACTGGCTTATAGCCTATTAACAGATAACGGCCGTTAGTAAGCCCTTTTATGCTTGCAGATTAATTAGACACACTAGCTATACTAAATACTCCATATATTAATCGAATTAGCACATCTAGGGCTTTAAATCAGTCTGCTTTTAAAGTGCCTTTAGTGGTATGGACGACGCTAAGAAAGCAAATTAATTTGACAAGACAGCTTACTAAATATCAGCAGCTTAATAATGTTTCCTCAGAAGGGCGGCTATTATTCCAGAAGGTCCGCAAAGCATTTGATGAAAAGGCAGTTGAAAGCACTCTAAGTAAGCGGAAAATCAGTGCGCTAGAAGTAACGGTGGAAAACCTACGTCCACGAAAGAGAAAGGCTGTTGTTGTCTGTCCAAGTTCGAAATTCGCTACTATTCGTGACATTCAGAGGGCCCAGGCAGCAGCAGGGAGGGAGGTAAAGGATGAGGAAGATAGCTCTGAAGAAGGGCTTACAGATGAGCCCGACAGTGACTGATTTTAACGATTATTTAAATTATTATTAATTAAATGATTTGTCTTCTTTTTTTTTTGCCCCATTAAAAATAGGGGTATCCATTTGGGGGGGTGTCCATTAGGCCATGGTGTCACTTACCTTTACCTTCTTCCCTAAAGACGGTGGTACAGCCGACTCCCCGTCGGCCGGTCTTTTACTAAAACCTACAATAAGATTAAGTGTTACTAACACATTAAGCGTATAAAGCTAGACTTTAGGACGTGTAACAGCCTATAATGTTTACGACTAGTTACGCGTTTATACTGCCTTAGTAAAAATAGGCTCGTTTAGATTAGGCCTTACGTATGGCGTGGCCATTAAACTTAACTTCCGTAAAGGAAGTGTAGCCTTAACGTTATTTAAAGCCGCTATAGCCTAAATCTAAGAAGCTGTCTAGCAACGGTAGTAAGAGCATTTAACGCTAGTTATGTAGTATACGTAAGATACACACTTAGTAAACAGACCTAGTAAGGATAGATAGCCAAACTAAGGTATTATAACGTTAGGTAACTTACCCTTATTGTTTTCTAGCGTACAAGTATAGCGGTATTTGTCTTTATAGCACTAATATAGATTAGCGTTATAAAGGATATAGACTACAATAAAGAAGCTCTGTACGCAGCGTTTATCTTTAACTATAAGCGCTATATACTTCTTAAGTAGCCTACCGTTAGTCTACTTTATATACACAGGCAGGCAGGGTTAGCAAAATAATTAATTTTAATTAATTAATTTTAGTACTTTACTTTTACTATAATACTTTATTATACTTATAATAGTCGAATATACTTATAATAAACTACTGTGTCTAAAATACGTTAATGTATATAAAACAGTCTAACTTGCTTATAATAGTTTATTACGTCTAGAATACGTTAATGTATGTAGAATAGTTAAATATGTATATAATAGTTAAATGTACTTACATAATAAAAAAGTTATAAACTGATTTACACGCTATAGTTTAAATAGGACGTAATCAATAGATTAGGACGTTACGAACATACAAGACTATTATGATAGATCAAAAAGCTATAAACTAATTTACACGCTATAGTTTAATTAAGACGTAAGCAATAGATTAAAACCTTACGAATATACGAGACTACTATGATAGATCAAAAAATCATGAACTAATTTACACGCTATAGTTCGATCAAGACGTAAGTAATAGATTAATACGTTACAGACATAAGAGACTATTTTGATAGATCAAAAAGTTATTGTCTGATTTACACGTATTAGTTTAATTAAGACGTAAGTAATAGATTAAGATATAATGAATAGACTAGGATGTCTTAGACGTGTAAACCTATTTATATGTAGCATTACCTTATTAACTATATACTAATAAAATATAAACGTACGTAGTAAAAAGTAAGATATAATAAGGATATATAAGTAAATACAGATTATTTGAATAAACTGCAATAGGTTAACATAATATATAAAATTAATTTTAGTACTATTAATTAATTAAATTTAATTTAATTATTTTTGCCAACCTTGTACACAGGTTAGGCACGGCTAATCAGCTCCTCCTTATAATTGTCCTAGAACTATTACACGTTACGATTAACGCCCACCTTACGCCAGAACTACTATTAATTAACCTTAGGCCGAAACTACTAGCACACGTACAATAAACCATGTAGCGGCTTAATCTTATAAACTAAAAAGAAGGTTAAGAATGCAGCCTAAGTTATATTAAACAAAACACATCCGCTTAGGATAAGATCTTCGCCGTAATATCCAACCTCCCTACGCTTACTAATCGGCCAAGTGTTAGTATTAGTAGTACTATATTAGGTAGCACCGTAAAGTAAATACTTAAAAGGAAGGCGCTAGGTACGTTAAAAAGTAATAAGTACCGGATTAGTTAAAACAAGAATCTCCTTTACGCTCGTTACGATCAGCTTAAACACGTTTTCGTCTACTAAATCAATTAGGCTCGTTTAAATAGGAAAGGGCCGGCGAAAACGGCAGCGTTTATTATAGTAACAAAGTCAGTTACGGCCGCATTAGCGCTTTTAAAAGTTTAAATTTTGGCTTAATACTCGCCTTTAATAGCGACAGCATCCCCCCCTTTTTTATTTATAAGGGAGGAGTAATTAGAAGGCTGTATAAAAGCCATTAGGCTTGTTTTTTTTTAAAGCCCCGATTTTTTTTAAGTTAATTCTAATATAATAAATAAGATTAAAGGTTAATAATAAAACTACTTAATAATTAACTACTATTGCCTTATGTAAACATTACGATTATACTTATACTTACTATACATTAAACCACGGCAGCAGTTAATTAAAAAGCACGTTTACTTTACTAAAGGAGCTTACTTGCGTAGAATAAGAAGGCAAGGTAATTAAAGAAAAAAGGAGTATTATCTATTTAAGAAGACAAACAGTAGCAGTAACCTGCCTTTAATACTAATTTATATAAACAATCGTTTTTACGCCCTTTAAAGCACTACTAAGAAAGAACTAAAGGGGCTAACTATAAAGACGTAAACAATTAACGTAGCTTGCTATAGCTTTATGCTCCTTTTAAAAAAGCATAAAAACCCCTTAATTTCCCTCTTAACCCTAAGCCTTCCTTACCGATTATTACTACTATTAACCAACACTCCGTTTAATACTCCTACCAGCACATTACCGTTCCCCTTCTTATTTCTTTATTTTCTTCTCTTCGCACCATTCTTAAGCATAGTCAGGGTTAGCAAATTAATTAATTAATTGGCCGTAAGCAATTAATTAATTAATCGACCAACTCGGCAAAATTAATTAATTGAAATTAATTAATTAATTGGTTTTAGTATAATAATAATATTTAGTTATAGTAAATAAACAATACGCCAGTACTTTATGGAAGTATATACAACGTCTTAATCTTTTATATAAGTTTATATTTAGTTATATTAAATAAATAATAAGCTAATACTGCCTATAGACTTATCTGTCTAGAACGGCTTAAACAGACAATAACGTATTAATCTATTACTTACGTCTTAATTAAACTATAGCGTGTAAATCAGACAATAACGTTTTAATCTATCAAAATAGTCTCGTATGTCTGTAACGTCCTAATCTATTAAGTACGTTTTAATCGAGCTATAACGTGTAAATCAGTTTATAACTTTTCGATCTATAAGCACATTAAGTTATATAAACTATTTTAAACATAATAACGTATTCTAAGCATACTAAAAAAGCAAGCATACCAGGGTTGGGAAATTAATTAATTTAGTATATTAATGCATATTAATTTAGTATTTTGGCTTTGGCATACTAAATTAAATTAATCGGCCATTAATTTAATTTAATTTAATTTAATTTAGTATACTAAATTAATTCTTTTATATATAGCTACTAGATACGTAAACTATTTTATATTATCATAGTTTACTACGTAACTATGTATATTTATAACGTATTATTTAGTCTAATACGTATAATAGTTAAATACGTGTAAGTTAGTTTACTACGTCCTAATTAGTCTAACACATTAGTCTTTAACGTCTTAATCTATTACATAAAGACTTATCTGTTGATAACGTCTTAATCTTCTACATACGTCTGTATTTGGTTATGTTAGATAAAGAATAAGCTAATGCTTCATGTAGGTGTAGCCGTATGTAACGTCTTAATCTTTTCTGTATAAGGCTGTACCTGGATGTGCTAGATAAGTAATAAGCTAATACTGCATGCAGACTTATCTGTCTATAACGTCTTAATCAGACAATAACGCCTTGATCAGACAATAACGTGTAAATCGGTCTGTAACGTCTTAATCTATTACATGCAGACTTATTTGTTTGTAACGTCTTTATCTTTCTATTTTAGTTAAGCTGTTTAACTAATATATATAAATACTGTTATTACTTACCTTAACTTAACCTTTTTGTTTAACAAGCTACTCTTTACTTGCTTAACCTAACCAACCAACCAACCAACCAACCAACCGCTTACTTATTTATTTAAAATGGCCTCTTCTGACCTAACCTTTTCTCCCTCTCTTATTAATGTTAATGACGATGCTGCTACCTACTCTGCCTCTGAGTCTTCTAAAGTTAAAGCGTCTAAGGACTTTAATTCAGAAGATTTTGTCCTTGATGATTCAAACTCGTCTATTTATATTATTTTAAACGGACTATTTAAGCGGTCTCTTTTGCCTGTTATTTAAGGCAAAGAGCGTAAAGTCCGTGTTACGTGTATAAGGTAAGCTATTAACCTAACCTAACCTAACCTAACTAACTAATCTTTAGGTGTTCTTATAAAAAGGACGAGGTATTACGCTCTTTTAAAAGCTTGAATTTTGTCCAGCACTATAAAGTAAAGCATCAAGGCATTACTTATAATAAGGCTTCTAAAAAGGACTTGTAGCTAAGTAAGCTTACTTAACTGGTCTTAATACTAATTAGTCTAAATACTAACTAGCTATTAATTATTTCTAGCTAGTGCTACACATTTTAGCGAAGGCAATATTTTTGCCCTAGCTGCACGAAAATGAAGTCGGGCACACACTGTTTATGATAGTGGTGCTGTTGTTAATGAAGACGTTGCTAATAGTAAAATATTAGCATTTGTTATTAACAATAATCTATCGTTTAATACGGTAGATTCGGACTCTTTTAAGGATTTGAATTCCTTTTATAACCTGTACGTTCTAAAGCCTTACTATTAATTAACACCTTAATAACTTAACTATAGGTCTACACCTAGTACTAATAGGAAGAAGCTTAAAGGCGTCTTAGACTAGGCCTTTAAAATAGAACTAGATTCTATAAATAAGGCCTTTTCTAGTAATATTGAAGACTATGGCCGCTTTTCTTTGTCTTTTAACTTATGGACAGTAAATACCTAGACGTCTTCCTTAGGGCTAGTTGTAGTGTATATTAGCTTTAGCCAGGGTTGGCAAATTAATTAATTATTGACGAAAAATTAATTAATTGGTCTTGGCAATTAATTAATTAATCCTACTTAGTAATCAAAAACCTATTATGCTTAGTCTTTATATAAGAACTTATATAAATATAATAGTTTACTTTGTTTATAATAGTCTATACTGTTTATAATAGTCTAATCTGTTTGTAATAGTTAACTTTACTTAGAACACTCTGCTTTGTCTATAATAGTCTAATATATTTAGAATAGGTTAATATGCTTGCAATATATAAAGACATAAGCTAAATATATAAACTAACAAACTAACAAACTAACTACCAGTCCTCCTGCTTATTCTCTAATAAAGAGTTCAGAACGTTAATATCAGACACCCTCCAAGACTTCAATAACATAATCCTTTTTACCGTTTTAGGCAATAGCCTATTTCTAGACTTTGTAACTACATTGCTACTAATAGAAAAAACCCGTTTAACAGCCGCCGACGTTATAGGAATAGCCAAATACCGTCTAGCTAGTACACCTAGAATAGGATACTTTACGTTATTAAGACGCCAGTACTGCAAAGGATTAATCTAAATAAAAGTTAATAGCTAGTTAATAAAAAGAAGAAGAAGAAACAGAAGAAGACTTAATTACTTACCTCCTTTGATTCACATTCTTCAAGTAAATACAAAGCATACTCTTTTAATCGATTAGACAAAGTAACAAATAAGTCGTCGTTATCATTACTATCACCAAGGCTAGTACGAGGTAGTCTAGCTCTAGATAATTCATCAAAAGACTCTTGACTTTAGCCGTTGCCTGTGCTGCTTTTAAGCCTATAAGTATTATTAGTTATTTTAACTAGTTAATAACTAATAGTTAATAACTATAAGAAAACTGCTTACCTTTTATACTCTTCTTTAAGCAAGCTAACAACATCTATAGCAATACTATCATAAAAATAAAGTATGCCAGGCGGTTAAAAATGTCTTGACTTTAAACCGTGGATCAAGTAACAAACCAAGCAGAAAAGGCTTTAAAGCCTCTAAGTCAGGCTGCCGAGGACTCTCAGGCCAGTATTTATCCATCTTCTTAATGCCATCTTTAATAGCACTAGTAAAAAAAGACAAATGCATAGACTAAGTAAATAAGTAAGTAAGTAAGTAATAAAACTTACCAAAGTCCTATCAGCACTAAAACTAAGCAAGTCTTCAAAAGACGTAATCAAGCCTCTTAATTTACTATAAGTCTGATAAATAAAGAGTAAGGCCATAGACAACGTAACGTAAACTTAACCTTACAGCTTAACAGACGGCTTTGAAAACACCTGAAATATCTGCATCAAATACTAAATCACCTGCCATTCATCTAGCCTTATAAAAAGCTCTTTAAATTCGTCGTTAACTATAAGGCTATTAACGTACTTCAAAGGCTCCTTAAAGGCCAGAAATGCTAGAAGCATAGTATAGGTTAAATTCCAGCGCGTTAGCGTGTCTGTTTTAAGTTAGTTTAATTAATAAAAGAAGTAAAGTAAAAAGTAAAGTAAAAAGTAAAGTAATAAGCATACCCAATGGAATAATCTTAGACTTAAAGTCTAGATCAATACGGCCTTGTTGCTTACAATAGCTAATCCCTTCTAAAAAAAAGACTTCACCTCTCTTATATACTTTGTTAAAGTAACAAGCCGTCTAATACGTAAAATCAAGCCTAGTTAGTTATTAGTTAGTAAGTAAAAAGTAAATAAGTAAGTAAGTAAGTAAGTAAACGTTAAACTTACCTATTTCATCTGCCAAGTCGTTGTCCTTAACAACAGAATCAAGATAACTTAATAGTATATCCTTAACCACCAGATAAAGGATATAAGCCACGCATCTAACGTCATTGTCAAAAGCATAGTCTGACTACTCAGCAAAGTCGTCTTCAAACAATAACATGAATGTATTATTGCTTAAAGCATTGTCTCTTGTAAAGCTATAAAAACTAGTTAGTTAAGTAATTAAGTAAGCTAGTTATTAAACGTACCTAAAAATAGACGAAGTAAAAATAAAAGGATAGTCTTCTAAGATTGTCTAAATAGCATCAAAGATATTTTAGCCAGTATGCTTAACAGCTAGCTCATAGAAGCCTATTATTAATTAGTTAAGTTAGGTTACGTTAAGTAAGGTTAAGTTAAGTTAATAGTAAAAAAGCAAGCATACCAATCAGCTTATAAATAAGCTAATACTTTAAGTTAATATAAGTAACAACCAACTCTAAGTACGACGTCTACGTATTTACAGTCCATAAATCAAAAGACAAAGAAAAACAGCCAAAGTCTTCAATATTACCCAAAAAGCCTTATTCGTAAAATCAAGTTCTGTTTCAAAGGCTTTATCTAAGACGACTTTAAGCTTCTTCCTATTAATACCAAGTACAGACCTATAATTAAGTTAGTAGTTAGCTAATAATAGTAAGGCTTTAAAACGTACGGGTTATAAAGGGAAATCAAATCCTTAAAAGAGTCCAAATCTAACGTATTAAACAATAGATTATTATCAATAACGAATGCTAATATCTTACTATTAGCAGCGTCTTTATTAACAATAAAGCTAGAACCAGAAGCAGTACTATTGTCGTAAATAGTATGTACACGATTTCGTTTACGTATAGCTAGAGTAAAAATACTCTCTTTGGTACTACTGTCTAAGCTACTATTATCTAAAGCTTATTAGTTATTAGTTAACTTACTTATCGGTAGCTGCTTTTCAGAAGCCTTATTATAAGCAACATCACGATGTTTTTGCTTATAATGCTAGACAAAATTCAAGCTTTTAAAGTGCTGTAATACTTCGTCCTTCTTATATGAACATCTAAGTTTAAATAGTTAATAAGTTATTAAAGTCTTAAATATAAAACTAAGCATACCTTGTACAAGTAGCATGGACTTTCTAGTCCTAGCCTTTAACAACAGGCAAAAGGGTCCTCTCAACAAGCCTGTTAATAACAATATAAATTATTGACTTCGAATCATCAAGCACAAAATCTTTTAAATTAAAATCAGACGTTTGAATAGCAGAAGCTTGAATAGCAGGTGATTCAGAAGCCGAATAAGTAGCCGTATCATCAACATCAATAGTAGAGGGAGAAAAGGTAACGTCAGAAGAGGCTATTTTGTTAGACAAAAGGTAAGTTAGCTAGTTAACTAGTTGATTGGTTGGTTGGTTGGTTGGTTGGTTAGATTAAGCAAGTATAAAGTAGCTTATTAAGAAAAAAGGTTAAGGTAAGTAATAACAGTATCTATATATATTAGTTAAAAAGCTTAACTCAACTAAAATAAATAGATTAAGACGTTACTGTCTGATTAAGGCGTTACAGACAGATAACTTTACATGTAATAGATTAAGACGTTACAGACCGATTTACACGTTATAACTCGATTAAGACGTAATCAATAGATAAAGACGTTACAGACGGCTACACGTACATGCAGTACTAGCTTATTATTTATCTAACATAACCAAATACAGACGCATGCAGACGATTAAGACGTTATAGACAGATAAGTCTGCATGTAATAGATTAGACGTTACAGACAGATAAGTTTGTATGTAATAGATTAAACGTTACAGACGGCTACACCTACATGCAGTATTAGCTTATTACTTACCTGAAACTACTAAATATAAACGTATGCAGAAGATTAGGACGTATGCAGAAGATTAAGACGCTATAAACATATAGGTTTATATTAGCTTATAGCTTATTAGCTGCCTACTAGACCAATTAATTAATTGGGATTTGAAAATAATTAATTAAAATTAATTGGATTTTGAAAAAAATAATTAAAATTAATTAATCGTTCAGAATGGTCAAATTAATTAAAATTAATTAATTCTTGATTAATTAATTAATTTTTAATTAATTTTGCCAACCCTGATTAAAAGCAACAATAATAGTAGTAAGTAAAGGTATAATCTAACGCTACTAAAAGACGCTAATAATAAGGTATGGGAGGACCGATTAATACTTACTAAAAAAGGACGCACGTAATATGTTTTTAAACCTACGGGTTTAAAGATTCATAAACCTGTAAGTCTAAAAACTCTTAACTCCGAATACGGCGATAAAGGGCAGGTCGGCCCCTACGATGTAGGCAGATAAGAGATGTGGGCAGATAAGGGATGTCTAATCGGATTCCCCTTAGGTAAAGGAGATATCCGATCGGACGCACCTTTAAAGGATAAAGGTAACACGTATATAGGCCGCTGACGTAGACGATTAAAGTCTTAAGCGTGGCATCTGATTCTTTTTTATTTATAGTCTGTCTTTAGTACAAAGTAGTTTATAGGACCTTAATCTATTAGTGTTTACTTAAGCCACTTACCGTAACAACCCACTATAAACGTAAACAAAAAAGGAGAGCTAATTAAAGGCTACTCCTTAGTAACGTAAGGTTAAGACTAGGTTTAACGTTAGTATAAGGTAGCTGCCTTTACTTAAGTAGTAATAAGAGAAGCGTAGGATTAGTAGTTAGACTATACTAATAACCATTATAGTATTACTAAAGCCTTTAAGCTAGGCGACTAAGTCTTATTTTAGTTATAAAACGTAAAGACTAAGAGGCCCTTAAAGAAGCTAAACTAGCTTTACCTCCCTTACTACGTCTTTAAGACGGTAGGATTATATATAGTTAAATTAAATGTTTAAGGCATACACCTTATAGTATACGTTAATTTAATCTAACGTATTACTAACAACCCCCTTTTAAGCTAAGTCTAACAGTTTATAAAACTAGAATTACTTTAAGTAAATAGTAAGTTTAAATATAAGGTAAACTGGATCTCCTCCTACTAACGTAAAAGGCGTGGCTACTAGCTCCTAGTATATTAGACAGGGTACGCTAAGCTAACGTAAGAGCCGCTTTAGGATCTTTAAGATATAGCTGCGTTAAATACGTATAAATAGACCCTACCCTTGTTATCTTAGTTACTAACAATAAAAAAGGAGGGTAATATAACGGGCTAAGGGCCTAAGCGTAGTTAAGGCTAGTACCACAGCCGACTATAGCTAAGTAAGTAAGGTTTAATTTAACCTTATAATAACGGCAATAAGTAAGGCACGATTTAATGCTACTAAAAGACGTTAATAACGGGGTAAGGAAGGACTAATTAATACTTACTAAAAGGAGACGCACGTAATATGTTTTTAGACCTATAGGTCTAAAGATTTATAAACTCATAGGTCTAAAAACTCTCAACTCTAAGATAAGGGCGGGGCGGTCCCTACGATATAGGCAGATAGGAGATGTCCGATTAGACTCCCCTTAAACAAAGGAGATATCCGATCTAACGTACATTTGGAGGATGGAGGCAAGAGGTATATAGGCCGCCGACACAGACGATTAGAATCTTAGGCGCGGCATCTAATTCTTCTTTATTTATAGTCTGTCTTTAGTACAAAGTAGTCTATAAGACTTAAATCCATCGGTGTTCGCTTAAGCTATTCGCTATAGTAACCTACTACATTACCCCTTAGCTATTATATTTAATATAAAGGTGTAACGGTGGTTTGGACTAGGCAGAATAATGGACAGAGATACAGAACCGAATAGGACTAGTATCGAAAGCGTATCACGAAGAGGATAGAGATCTAGTAGATGTGTTGAAGCAGGAAGGTAGCACTGTATTCCAAGAACAGAGACTAAGTCTTGAGTCCCCTCCGACCCATGGATGAGACGGAGGTGACTCCTATTTGTAGGCATCTGAATATCCCTTCTGCCAGTCAGAAGAGGAAGAGGGCAGCCCAGGGTATCCCAACTCTCCCAGAGAGTCTATGACGGGTGACGTCAGAATAGACTAGACCCTTACTCATAGCAAGGAGAAAGGACTGGAGGTTCGGTTGAGACATCCCCGCCATCCCCGCGACACAGGGCCTCCTCGCTTACTGAGTCAAAGGGACTTATCCCAAGTCCCGTTGGCATCAATATTCCCATGTCACGTGCCCTTGCCTTGTGTGTAAGAGGATGGGATGTGTGATATCCCGTAACAAAAGGCGCTATAAATATACTAACAGGCATATTTATAATAAAGTTATAACGTATCCGCGCTACGTTTATACGCTAAAGACTAGCGGCGTACTATTACTTAACATTTAATTTATAGCTAAACCACGCTACTTAAGGCCGTACGCACGCTATACACTATAACAAGATAGCGTAAGTAAAGTTAGATTAAACTACTTTAACAAGCCTATAACGTAAAGTGTTAGCTAAGACGGTGGCGTAAGCCGTCACCGCATTTACAACGGATACGTTATAATGTAATGCGAATGCAGAGCCGGAAGAACTATAAGCCGGGACGGCTTATTAAGGAGGGGGGATAATTGTTACGGCCCTCCCTTTAAGGGACAGGAGGACAGGAGGACAGTAAGGTAAGGCGCTAAGGCGCTAACATTAGCAGCAACGCTAACGCACCGTAGGCGTAATACTACAATCCCGTAGCCCTAAGCACGGGCCACGGGATGTGCGTGACCTACACACGGGTATATCCGTATTCCGTATAGCCGTACGCGTATGATGAATCTTACTCCTTAAGATTTAGTCTTGCTACAAAGACCGATAGTCTGTAATACGAAGATACTTCCTATTCCTACCTATCCTTGCTTAGTTTATAAGTACTCCTATAATAATACGTTAATCTAGTTTAACGTATTACTAATAACCCCCTTTTAAGCTAAGTCTAATAGTTTATAAAACTAAAACTACTTTAAGTAAATAGTAAGTTTAAATATAAAGTAAACTAGATTTCCTTTTACTAACGTAAAGGGTATAGCTACTAGCTCTTAGTGTATTAAATAAGGTATACTAAGTTAACGTAAAAGCTACTTTAAGATCTTTAAAACATAACTATACTAAATATATATAAACAGACCTTACCCTTATTACCTTAGTTACTAACAATAAAGGAGGAGAGTAATGTAATAAGCTAAGGGCCTAAGCGTAGCTAAGGCTAGTAATATAGCTAACTATAACTAAAAGGGTAAGGCTTAATCTAACCTTACTAAAAGCAACGATAACGGTAATAAGTAAGGTACGATCTAACGCTACCTAAAGGTACTAATAACAGGGCAGGTAAGGACTAATTAACACTTATTAAAAGGGGTTACGCTTAGTATGTTTTTAAACCTACGTATAAGGGGCGAGGTAGACTAGGTGAAGATGGATGGATAAAGATCAAAGACGTATCGGTAAGGTATTACGAGTGTTAGAGACGAAGTAATAGAGGTAAAGGAGGAAGGTAATGTATATCAGAACATAAACTAAGTCTTAAGTCTCCCTCGACCTTTGGGTAAGACAAGGGCGACTTATATATATATACAGATCACTCATTATATAAAACAAGATGAAGACAAAAGTAGGCATGCTAGAGTATCCTAAAGCTAAAGGGAGACCGTCTGGTCTAGACTTAGCTAAGGGGCAACTTAGCTAAGGGGTTAGGACTTCTGTTAAGTGGTGATACTAGAGGAGAGGGCTACAAGCGATATGTCTCTAAGATGCCTTAGAGACACGTCCTTATTGCATGCCTTTAGCTTAACTCTTATAGTTGTTTCCTCCGTTAAGTCTATCTTTTATGTCTTAAGCTTTACTAAGTTACGTGCTCTTTTATTAATTACTTTATAAAGAAGGGATTACCGTTTATCCTGTAACAATTATCCTCCTCTTCTTATACGGACTAACTTAGTCGTATATCCTTTGCTAGCCTTACTAGCGCTTAGTAATTATAAGTAGGGTAAAGACCTTTATGTTAAAGGTGTATTAAGGACGACTCCTTGTTATTACAATACGTTTATATTAATTTAACTTTTTAAACTTTAATTAATAGATGGTTGTATTGTATATACCTCCTGTGACGGGCCATGGCCCGGTATAAGCCTCGGCTCTGCCCTCAGCATCTCCCTGCCTTAGTCAGCCACTATTCCGACCGCACCCGTTACCCACGCAGGCTAGACCATTCGAAATCCATTCGAAATCCACTTTGCCAGCACACGATCCCAACCGTCAGGCCAGCTGGGCAGCAACCACTTTGCCAGCGCACGACTGGTGACCGGCAACGGAGGAAAGGGACCGCGATAGCCGCGTGGGAAGAAAGGGACCTTGATAGCCGCGAGGAAAGAAGGGGTATAACTATGGGGGATGCTGCTTGTAAAACTTAGCCTTGATCCTTCCTTTTTCCCTCAGCTTAGTTTTCAACCAGTTTCGTTCTTCCAGCTGCGACTTCTTCCTCTGGTAGAACTCTCACACCTCCTATTGCTTCCTTATTAAAAAACCTTATAAGAAAAAGAGTAATAGCATGTAAATCCTTACTAATTTACGTAGTGCCTATAAACATACTTATTATTTAAACTTATTATTTAAACTTATTATTCTTTACGGGCGTAATTAGTTAAACTTAAATGTTTATTTAAATAAGCTAATTGTTTTATTTAAATAAATAGTAAAGGTTTTACCGTAGCGTAAATGCTAGCCTAACTTATATACAAATAGGCTAAGAGTTACACTAGCTTATTAATGTTTAAATCTTGCCTTAGCATCCCCTTATCATTTTACTGCTTTATTTATATCCTTATATCTTAAAATTAATCCGTAATTTATTTTATACTAATTACTTCTTCTTATAATAACTTACTTTATCTACAATTATATTATAGCTACGTTATAACCTTATTACATACTTATTTAATTTTAATTTAAACTTAGCTACTCTTAGTAAAGGAAACCCTCCTTTTACTAATAAGTCTACTGTTAATAAGTCTGCTTAAGCTAGTCCTTTAGTTAAGGGTAACTTAGTTAAGACTTATAAGCTATTATTAAAAGACATGCTAATAAAGGTTAAACTATATAGTAACGTACCTAATACTATACCGGCCGTTTTAAACTAAGACGTACTTATTATAATCTTTAACTTTAACGTAAAGATTGTGAGAGTTCTACCAGAGGAAGAAGTCGCAGCTGGAAGAACGAAACTGGTTGAAAACTAAGCTGAGGGAAAAAGGAAGGATCAAGGCTAAGTTTTACAAGCAGCATCCCCCATAGTTATACCCCTTCTTTCCTCGCGGCTATCAAGGTCCCTTTCTTCCCACGCGGCTATCGCGGTCCCTTTCCTCCGTTGCCGGTCACCAGTCGTGCGCTGGCAAAGTGGTTGCTGCCCAGCTGGCCTGACGGTTGGGATCGTGTGCTGGCAAAGTGGATTTCGAATGGATTTCGAATGGTCTAGCCTGCGTGGGTAACGGGTGCAGTCGGGATAGTGGCTGACTAAGGCAGGGAGATGCTGAGGGCAGAGCCGAGGCTTATACCGGGCCATGTGTGAGAGTTCTACCAGAGGAAGAAGTCACAGCTGGAAGAACGAAACTGGTTGAAAACTAAGCTGAAGGAAAAAGGAAGGATCAAGGCTAAGTTTTACAAGCAGCATCCCCCATAGTTATACCCCTTCTTTCCTCGCGGCTATCAAGGTCCCTTTCTTCCCACGCGGCTATCGCGGTCCCTTTCCTCCGTTGCCGGTCACCAGTCGTGCTCTGGCAAAGTGGTTGCTGCCCAGCTGGCCTGATGGTTGGGATCGTGTGCTGGCAAAGTGGATTTCGAATGGATTTCGAATGGTCTAGCCTGCGTGGGTAACGGGTGCGGTCGGAATAGTGGCTGACTAAGGCAGGGAGATGCTGAGGGCAGAGCCGAGGCTTATACCGGGCCATGGCCCGTCACACCATGGCCCGTCACAGCGGCCGGTATAAAGAGAGGGTAAGTGTAATAAAATTAGTGTACGATAGCGTAAACGTAGGCTAAGTAAGTATAATAGTCTTACTATTTAAAGAAGGCGGCTAGCTAGTTATTTATATATAGGTTAAAGAGAAGTAGGCTAAGTTTAGTATATAAGGTAAGTAACAGTACTTTAGTAAGCCTTAAGGATAGTATAAAGGTAGTTTGTTACGGCCCTCCCTTTAAGGGACAGGAGGACAGGAGGGCAGGGCGCTAACATTAGCAGCGACGCTAGCGCGCCGTAGGCGTAGCGCCATAATCCCGCCATAATCCCGCAGCCTTAAGCATAGGCCACGGGATGCACGTGAGCTATGCCCGCACAAGGGTATATCCGTATTCTGTACAGTCGTACGCGTATAATGAATCTTACCCCTTAAGATCTAGTCTTACTACGAAGACCGATAGTCTATAATATAAAGATACCTCTTATTCTTACCTATCCTTACCTGGTTTACAAGTACTCTTATAACAAATTTAAATCTTCTCCTTAAACTACTTAAGGAAAAAGAGGAATAATAACATCTTAACTTACCCGTATAGTAACTTAAAACGTAACTTATAATAAGCTAAAGGCTTAAGCGTAGCTAAGGCTAGTACTATAGCTAACTATAGCTAAGAGGGTAAGGTTTAATTTAACCTTACTAAAAGTAATAATAACGGTAATAGGTAGGTTATAATCTAACGTTACTAAAGGACGCTAATAATAAGGCAGGTAAGGGTTAATTAAACCTTTTAGACCCACGGGTTTATAAATCTTTAAACCCGTAGTGTTACGGGATAAACGGTAATCCCTCCTCTATAAAGCAATGGACAGAAGAGCACGTGACTTAATAAAGCCTAGGACATAGGAGACAGACTTAACGAAGGATATAACCATAAGAGTCAAGCCAGAGGCATGTAACAAGGACGTGTCTTTAAGGGATCTTAGAGACATATCGCTTACAGCCCTCTCTGTGACGGGCCATGGCCCGGTATAAGCCTCGGCTCTGCCCTCAGCATCTCCCTGCCTTAGTCAGCCACTATTCCGACCGCACCCGTTACCCACGCAGGCTAGACCATTCGAAATCCATTCGAAATCCACTTTGCCAGCACACGATCCCAACCGTCAGGCCAGCTAGGCAGCAACCACTTTGCCAGCGCACGACTGGTGACCGGCAACGGAGGAAAGGGACCGCGATAGCCGCGTGGGAAGAAAGGGACCTTGATAGCCGCGAGGAAAGAAGGGGTGTATAACTATGGGGGATGCTGCTTGTAAAACTTAGCCTTGATCCTTCCTTTTTCCCTCAGCTTAGTTTTCAACCAGTTTCGTTCTTCCAGCTGCGACTTCTTCCTCTGGTAGAACTCTCACAAGCATATCCTTTAGTAGCTTATACGTAGCAGGCGTATTACTAAATACTACCTAATAGTAATGCTTAAGGCTTTACTAAAGCTACTAAAGCTACTAGCTACCTAGGTGGCCAGGTTACCCTCTCTTTCCGTTTTATACTTTATCGTCCCTTTTGCCTTTTCTTCCCCTTCTCTCCTTCTTTCTCTGCTATCTTAGCAGCCACTAGCCCACCTTACTCCCACTACCTACCTCCCCTTCATTTTATACCCAGTAGTTTCTGCCCCAGAGGGTTCTACTATACGCAAGAAGCGTGACTGTGTCTAGACGTTATAATTGCCTGGTAAAGACGGCAAGCTTGTATGTATCTCGGTATATAGAAGCGCACAATGAACTAAATCCACCACCATTTAGTATTTGTCCCAACCCTGCCACTACCCTTACCTTGGATTCTGGAGCTGACCCTTAGGACCATATAAAAACCCATAAAGGTAATGCTGGCCTTTCCTAAGATAACGTTCATTCGGCACCGACACCGTTCTTCCAGCCTATCGGGATCAAGGCAGCTGCAACGTCATCCACCCCCCGTTCCGTGGCGAGCAGATTATACTGTGACGCCGCATTTTTTGTATCTAGGACCTCGACGCGCATGCCGAGGGCAGTCAGGTGGCGTTTAGTATCTAGGCTGAGAGGCTGCATCTCTGTCCCTACACCTAGAATGAGCAAATCTGTCAAGTTGGCCATAATGGGACCTGGTGTCAGCCATCTAGTACAACTTCGAAAATGGCCGTGTGCCACGACAACAGGGTCTGCCACCGGATAGACCATACCAGGTCTTGGCCATACAAGACCTAGAAGTCCAAAAGCGCCATTGTCTACCTCCCAGAGACCATTGGCGTTAATCAAAGCTCGCCGCGTTCCCCATGGACGCCACGCAAATGCTTCGCCACCGACAAGCAGTACACCGCTGCCCCCGGTAATCTGGGTGCCGTTATTCAGGCGAAAGCCACCCGAAAGACAATCATCAATCGATGTGGGTGGCACTGGTGTGTCGCCGAAGATATCTAGCTGGTCGAAGCTGCTGCCATGTGCCCGACCAACACTATCGTCATCGTTCTGATAGTCGGGCTGTCTCTTAGCGGGGGCGAAGCTGCGAAAGAATGACCTCCTGCCATCCAGCCATGCAAAGTTGCTAGCAGTATTGAAGCGCGACTGCCGCGAAGTCACCGTCTTTATGCCGGTCCATGCTTGTGCTCTGACTTCTGCCTGTAGTGTGAGAGGGCGTGCAAAGCACCGAAAAGAGGCAGTCGATGCAAGAGGCTGCATCATGTACCCGATTGCTGGCAAAAATATAAAGGCAGTAGGCGGTGTTCAATGAATTTCAAGATAAATTTCATTGGTGCTTGTCTAAAGTCAACATAACCCCCAGCCACACCACCCATGTTATTCTACCGGCTTAAAGCGCGAAAACCGCTCCGCGCTAACCATTCGGTCCCCATATTCTAATATACTTCAAGTCAGGTTGCCTGAGGCGTACGCCGAAGAAAACGAGTCAATCCACACTGCCACGACCACAACTTCGCAAGAGGCTCCTCCTTGTAATTTTATGCAGGCAAGGTCTTTTTTTTTGTATTTTAGTTACCAAGAAAATATTGTGATAAGACATCTTAGTAGCAGGAACAATATTCGCCTTGTCCTGACTTCCGGGTTTCCCACAGCGTTTTCCTCATAGCCCTCCGTTGCCCACCAACGGAGATCCTTCCTGGTCCAGTTTCCTCGTTGGCAGAAAGTGCAGTGCACTAAGGTTTATTTCTTCTTCTCGTTCTGGCTCTGTTCCTTGAGCACCTTTTTCACGATCTTCTGCTCCTCGATTAGGAACGCCCGCACAACGCGGTCCTGAACACAGTTTGCGCATCTTGATCCGCCGTAGGCGCGCTGGACTGTCTTCTTCGGCTTCGAGATCTGTGCGTATTCGCGGGGACGAAGGGCCGGGATCTATCCATAAACGAAGACGTCAGTGTCAGCAGCTCTAGCATCCGAAGACAATAGCTTGAAGAACATGGTCGAGTGAGAGCAAATTAGAAGAGCATCCCCATAGCTATGGTATCTCTAGAGGTCGAGATTCTTCGAGACCACGTCGAGGTGTAACTAGTCCTTGTCTCGTTTTTGCAACTATTGTGGCGGCTCATTCGTCCTGAATCCTCCAAGAAAATGGGCGTATTACTTACACCAGGCAGCTTCGAGCCGCAGTCACCACATTTCGGAGCAGTTCCACGTTTCTTGATGTGAAGAATACGCAGCTCGCCACCAGGAGTCTTAACAATCCGCGTCCGGTTGGACGTCGTGTTGTAGCTGCAAGGGTGTTCAGTCAGCAAGTGTCTCCTTTAACATACTAGCACAGCAATAGGCTGGCCGTCAATGGCATAGTTGTTTCGACTCACGGGTTGCGCCGACGGTAGACTACACGTGTGTTTGCCATTTTGCTGATGTTTCTCGTTGATTGTACAGAGGAAGAAATTCGGGGAATGAGAAAGTTGTGCACTAGAGGAATTTGTTCGAAAGAAAAATATTTTGGTGCGTCTTGAAATTGTGATACGGGGCCAGTCACATGACCTGTGACGACCCGAGAAAAGGCTTCGAGATCACGTGACGCAGAGCAGACTACCAATCTCGTAACGCGCTTATAACGATGCCCAATCTGGCTCATCTCTAGGCTTCCACAACTTTATGTTTTTGCCGTTCCGCTTCCGACTCTGGGTCGCATGCTCAATCGTTTTCCGATAGTTTTCATTTGCAACAGAGGCCTTAAAATTTTTCACCTCTAGCATCCCTGCTGACAAACACTCATGGCATTTCAAATTCAAGATCTCCGCTAAGATAGCCATTTGCATAGTTAGGTATCTGCTATGCCTGCAGGATGGAGAGAACTTACGCGGGAGTGAGGATTCATGCGTCAATGGCTGTACCATTCTCGGAATCGTGCTTCGTAAATAGCGCAACTTATTATTATATTAGTAGCTCAGCATGATACAGAGAATAGGAACCTGTATTGCCAGAGCGACATAATTGATAGGAGATGACCATCAGATGCTTACTTTCAAGTGAACCTCCTTGAGCGCTGTCAAAGCCAATTCGATCTGCTCTTCACCCCAGTCTTCGACAACAGTACCGGCCGCTTTTTTTGTCGTACGATTTGTTGCCATTGCTCTGAACGCGCCTGTTAATGATATGAGAGTACGAGTAGTGCCGTAGAATATCGCGATTGTCTGGTTCAAGTTACTTACGAAGGACGTTCTGAAGTCGCCACGTGACTGTGACAAGCTATCCAGCCACACATCTAACGCCACGGCTTGTCTGATTGGTGAACATGCAGACGGACCGTATATAGTCCGTCCACCCACACTGTCCAACCTCCCGCATTTGCAGCACCACCTGCGTATGCTTCCTTCACAAGCTTCTTATTGAGGAGCAGCTGTACCAACATCGATCATCACATCTAGCGGCGTTTTTACACTGCTGATGCTTGCAGCACATCCAACACTTTACAATCGAGTAAATCCCTTGTATGCGCATACCCTTAACAGGACTGCCATCACGCACATCAAATTGAATCTTTGCGCCAACGAATTTTTTTTTGTTACAACCCCAAAATCGTCCCTGGACAAATCGTGATTTCGCGATTGAGCCTACATCAGAGCTCAGTCTACTGCACTACGTGCCCTTGGCTAAATTCCCAGCCAATTTTGAACCGGAGCAACGGGGCTACCGCGTCCGTCGCTTCACCACTGCTCCCAACTTTTTCAATCCTTCCCCGGACAGTGTCGCTGCTAGCAGCGCAATCTGCCGCCCTGGCTTCCTCAACCCCTTCACAGACTCCTAACTGGAGTCTGGGTCCAGTTCCTACTGGAACTGCACCTATGCCATCCCCACAGCTCCAAGTTACTCCTTCGCGGCCCAACGGTTCTATCAACAACATTCCTTCCTCGATCGGACACGTCACTGTATCGTCTGCTCGCGCGATGGCATCACCGGGGACACCGGTATCCTCACCATCGGGTATTAGCCTCGGCGCACCACCTGAAGGCATATACCGCACGTTCGACGACCTTCTTACCGCTGTTCAGCGCGTTGCGAAGGATAATGGCTACGGCATTGTGAAACTTCGCGCCTCCAATTACCGGGATGCAAAGCCGACGCGGTATGATTTAGTTTGCGACCGTGGTGGCGTCAAATATAGTAGCACAGCCAAGAAGCGCAATCCGTCGACTCGAAAGGTGGACTGTCCGTTTAGAGCGAAGGCTGTGTGTGAGGTCTCTCTATCTAACCAGTGGCGGTTCGTGGTTCAAGATGCCCGCCATAACCATGAAGCGCGAGTACCTGCAGCAGCGCCAGGACAAGAGGGTACGCCTGTGGCACAGAATCTACGGAGCATCACAAATAAGCTGGATCGCATATCGCACGAAGTCAGTCATGGATTTCTTGAACTAAACAACCGCTTCGACAAGGTTTTCGACAATTTAGAAAAGCGCATGGAGGCAGTAGAACAGCGTATGAACGGCTTGGGAACTTTAACCGGCGCTCTACCTCAAAATATGGGTAGCAGCCTGGGCAATGGGATGACCACAGCACCTACTGTCATGGATGGCCGAATGAACAATGTCGAGGCCCGACTGACTGCCATGGAAGCACGTGGCCTGGATATGCCATTGGATGATGTTGAATCACGAATGCTTTCCTCTGGTGTGATATGAACATTATCTGCTCTGTTACTCCTTTACGGACGGGGATACAGATGGGGCTATGTCCCATGGTCTTTGTCCAACTGAAGCTGATGACTCTCAAGACGAAGACTCGTGGTCGTTGTACCGTTATATGACGTGGGGACCGTGCCTTTGTCCCAACTCTGATTTTAGTATGCTGTCGTTTCTAATACTTCTTCTTATGCAGAATATGCAAGTTAACTTGGGGAGGTTGAGGCAGCGCTTGTTTCATTTTCTTCTTCCCCTTTGACTACTTCCTGCTTCCTGCTTCCTGGCTCCTTGTTTCACTTGTTAAATTTAGCTCCTTTGTCTCTTATTCTTGTTCTATTTCCTTTGTTGCTTGCTATGGCACAGACGTTCAGGCAATCTGAGGGGGCTTCCGGTGTTTTATTATCTACTTCTTTTGTTACGGAATGGGCGGAGTATAACTCGGAAAGTTTACTGTATATTTAAGGTTAGGGTTAACAAAAGGTTGAACCACGACTGTTCATAGCGGAAGTGTCTACCTCGTGCGTTCTTGCACACTAATGTGTACTATGTTTAGAGTCTCATTTCGTGGCGTGGCCGAGGATAGTAACACACGGTCTTGAAGATCTTATTCTGTTCGGTCTGACATCAGCTAGAAGCAGCGGAGGGGAGGGGCAACTGGCTCTTCGCAACTGCTCGTATAGTATCAGCGGGCTGCGCGAGGTATATGATCTTACGCAGGTACCTCGGCACAAGAGTGTTATGAGTATCACCCAGTACTATGACGTAGAGCAAAACAGGGACAGAATTGGAAAATGAACAAAAACAACAGTAAGAACGAAGGTAAAGGAAATTTGGTAATCAATACTGAACAAGATCACTGCCAAGTCCTCCCACAGCAACTCAACACAGTATCCGTGTTTTCCAATTCACAACAGGCGCCATAACAATAGACAACGAAGCATACAGATGGAACATTGTGACCTGAATATGATGCCCCAATAAGTGCGGAATACATAAAACCTCGCTTGAGCATGCCACGGTTGATAACACAAAAACTTGGTCATTACGTCGTGTCACCACCACAAACGACTCGTTAACTTAAGGAGGAGTTCAGGCTCCAGGGTATACAAGTCACGAATCAATTCTAGGCAGTAGAAGATGACAGATTAAATCTCCTGGACCCATAACTATAGGACTGTTAGATCGAGGCGAGAAGGAAACTGCACAGGGAAAAGACGAGCTGCTTACCTCCATCTTTCCAACTTCTAATCTCTGTCTCCGGGCTTGAGACTTAACACTCATTATCACCATCTCAAGATCATCCTGATCACCCACAGTTACCATTTCGCTCTCTGGGGCGTCTTCATCGCGGACTTTGATTTTGAAGCGGCGGCGGATCCCGAATTTGTCCCGGATTCGGTCAACGAGATCGGGAAACTCGATAGCGGCACCGACCATGATGTATCGAACATCCTCGGCATGTACCTTGACACGTATCTTACGAATCTCGGGTCTCCTAGATTGGCCACGCGACGAGCCAGACATAGAGTTTGTTCCCGGGCGGCGGTTAGAGACTATTTCAAAATCGCCCTCGTCGAAGTCACCATCATCATAGTCGCTACCTCCGTCCTCCTCCTCTTCCATGTAGCGTGGCTGCGGTGGGCGCCTTGGCTGTGAACGGCTACCCCGCGATCCACCACCACCTTGGTACATGTCATACAGCTCATCGGGGTAAGCATCTTCGTCGTCAGCAGGCCGCCTGCCCTGTGGGGCTCTCTGGGAGAAGCCACGAGACGGGGTGGCAGAGTTGGAGCGCTGGGGGCGGGACCGTATGTCCTGAGGCGAACTTGTTTTCTCGAAACGCTCATTAGGGCGTGCCCTGTCGATATTGAGTTTGGCGGGCATCGGCTTTGGGCCGTTGCGAACAGATGCGCCACGGCTAACAGCTGCATTTTTATCGCTCTCGGGAGGAGGTGTGGGGGGGAAGACATTCCGGCCTCCCGGCGGTTCGGACTGGAGTCGGCGGCTCTGAATATCGGGCTTCACAAGATTAGTTGCTGCAAAAGATATGTTGTCGGCAGGACGGTCGTCCTTCACGTCCGATTTCCCAGCCTAGTATGCATAGGTTAGCAGATATATACAGGGACGAAATCGTGGGTAGGTCACGGTTGGGCTGCACATTTTTAATTTCAGAGCCGGCGAAGCCCGTGAAAGCATTTGCACGATCGGAAGCTGCTACTAGACGGGCTTTGCCGAGGTAGTCTTTTGTCTTTAAATTGCGGACTTTCGCCTCATTCGGACGGTAGACAACACCGACAGGTATGGAGAAAACGGTGTAGCCCTAGAAGGAATACGGTTAATGAAGTCTAATCACGGGTAACTGATAAGGTAGAGGGGGAGGTAGCTGTACCTCTGCCTCTTCACGAATCGCCTCGTCGATGACATTGTGGTCCTCGACAACTTTCTCTTTCACAGCGTAGGCAAGATCTTGCATACCGGCATCTTTCTGCTGCAAATATATGTAGCACAAGCCGCGGTTGAAGAGAACCTCACAGGAGTAAAGTTTGAAAAGCAGGCCAAGCTGAGCATAGTCGATCATGGTGTTGCCTCGGAGGTATAAGAGGGTGTCGTTGAAATTGGCTAGAGCCTCTTCAAAATCGCCGAGTAAAAAGTTGGAAACGCCCTGCTGGAAGTAGGCGACAGCTAGGTACTGGTCTAGACGGATAGCTCGTTGGTAACACTCGACCTGTGTGAAAGAATGCGGCGAGACAAGTCAGCGGGCCAGGCACCAAGAAAAGAGGTAGGCATAGCGGGAAGAAGTGTTTATCATCGTGCAATTGTGCAGTTTGCAGGGAAAAGCAAGAACCGCAAGAAAATTGACAGGGGAAGACGAACCGCCTTATCGTGCTCGCCAAGCGTGGCATGGATAACTCCCATATTAAACAGGATCTTGGAGGTGTCGGAGACCTTTTCGAATTCCGACAGAGCCTCGTCGAACTCATTGTTGTCGTAGTTTGCTAGGGCGGCAACCCAGGTTTCTATCTCCTGCAGGTGGTCACGGTAAGCAAGCGGCCGCGTGGGCGAGGTAGAGAAGCAGTACAAGACATGCGAACCTGTTTGAGAGACATTGCGTCGGGAGCCGCGGTGAGCAGCGCAGAGCCGATGAACGCCTTGACGACTCGATGTAGATGCTGTCAATCGCATGTATCGGGTGCAGGTATGACTGGCAAAGACGACGCGATAGCGGACCAGGCTTTGTAGCGACAAGCGGAGGACGAAAAAGATACGATGAAGCTGCGAGTTGAGACGGGAGCCGACAGAGACGAAGAGCGGCGCGGGTGAGGGCGGGGGAGTTGGAGGGCGAGAGATTTAGCGAGAGATTTGGAAAGTTGACGAGAATGAGACAGATGACGGAGGGTGAAAAGGGCGAGGAGGGCGAACAGAATCGAGAAGAAGGAGCAAAGCCGGGCGAAAAGGAATAGAGATGGGCTACGGGAGGGGGGGTCAATGCCACGGGCAGAGTTCTAAGCTGCTCGCACTGTTTCATGCAAGCCGGGCCAGTGCCGGTACTCGTATTGTGAGCTGTGGCCAAAACGCTGATGAGGCTTGGAGGAGTGGTAGCGCCGGTGTGTCGGCAAGGAAAGGGACAGGGGTTGAGTGGTAGCACGGGTCACACACAGACACACACTTGGCCAGGGGGCAGTGGCCCCGCCCGTGGCCGGTGGTGGCTGGACTGGTGCACACCAGCATGTGAGTGTCGCGCTGCAAGCTGGCGATGGGGTGGTAGTGGTGCTGAGATGGCGTTGTCGTTGATGATCGTGAATGGATGCAGCGCTTGCATTGGTCAGAGGCGGCCAGTCAGCCAGTTGCGGGACACGGCAGCCACGGCAGCCACGACGGCCACGGCAAGGGCAGTCGCGACCGGCTGCTCGTAGCGAGACCATGGCGGTGACGGTGGCGCCAGACGATGCGCAAATCAGACGAGGCCACTGGGCTGGGCACGCTGGGCATCCTGGGCACGCTCGGCTAGGCGGCTTAGCCGTGAGGTACTCGGCATCTGGCGGGCACAGTCACCACGACTTGCACTCGCATCTTCTCATCGCTGATTGTGCCTGTCCTCGTGCCTGCCATCCACACGCCGTCAAGCTGTCCGTCGCGCCTGCCGTGACATCTGCCCACGCCGCCACGCTGCCACACGCCATCGCCGTCTCTCATCTCCTGCTACCATCTCCATCTACGAGTATCTTCGTACGGAGTACTCCGTACATCACCGCTTTCGTCTCATCACCGCCGCTGCTCTGCCGTCACACCCCATCACACATGCTGCCGCCTGCATCGCTTTTGCGGCCTTCCTCCCTCGCTCGTCTTGCCCAGACTTGCTTCGAACGGAGTAGTGCTTCATACTTCGTACCCGCCATCAATGCAGCGCCATCTCTACGGTCACAGACTAAAGTGCTCTGTACGAATAATATCTGCACCTCGCTCCAGCTCGCCCCAACTCATGCGAATCAGGGTGTGCTCGCCCCTTCTCCGCCTCGTACCGCCACACCCTTGTCGTCCAGCCCGCTTAGCATTGGCCGTCCCTGGGTCACGCCCCACTGCCACCTACTCCGTACAGCTCTTGCAGAAAGTGTTTGGGCGGCGCTTATCCCGAGCCCCGTGAACCCAAGCCCAAACTCAGATCTGACTGAGCCCGCCAGACGGCGATAGTCTGTATTGCGGCGACTGTCAAGTTGGCGTATTACTCCGTACGAGTACGCAGTCGTGGTACAGAGCATTCCGTACGCGCACACATATGAACAGCACAAGCTTGTATCCCGTAGTATTAATCCGTAGACCGATGCCGGGAAAGACGGATACACACACGCCAGAACAACTACGATCACGATCGGGCACAACCTCGTCTCCTGGTATTCTTACGAAATACAGAGGTTACCTTTGAGCACCACAACGCACAACCGCATACGAGTACTTGCCGTCCCGTATTGCTTCTTCGTACAGAGTATGTTTGAGTTTTTCCAATCCTGGCTTACACCATCCCCTTCTTCACCTCATCTCGCCTCTCGTCCCACAGCGTCTTTCCCGTGCATGAACATACCGTCTTGTCATTGTCCCACACCCCGGCACTGCGCGCAATCACCCCAACCACCGTATTCGCGCCGTTCGCAAGCACTCCAGTCGTCTCAGCCTTGTCTACCGGGGACACTGCCAGCGCATGCCCAATAACCTCCCACACCTGGAAGCTCTTGTCCAGGAATGCTGACCCTCGACCATCCTCTCCAACCTCAACTGTCCCGAGGTCTCCCCGGTGCCCCTTTTGTCCCTCATCTGCATGGTGTGGCTTTCCCGAGCTGTCGCCCAGCCAGACCGGCCCTGTCGACGTCACACCATCGCTGAGATTACCGTACTCTCGGATACTCGCTTGGTATACTCCCGGTGCTAGTCCCTGTATTGTCAAGTCGATGACTGTGACGTCAGGACTTACCTGCACCATTCTTGCAAGTCCACGAACAAAGCGTTCGTCGTGCGTGCTGCTATTCATCCCATCCCGTACCCGTTGCTTATCTCCAACATCGATGTACGTTTCAAGGATACTCACAGCCGCGCCTGTGTAATACATTAGCTGCCGAAGAAGAAGGAAATGAACACAAACCAGAGTGTGGTACCTACTGTTAGATGTGCCGGACCCTCGAAGAATAGCATCACGGCCAGTTTCTTGAATAGCTTTCACGATCGTTGACGGAGGGGCTAACCTCGTAAGCATATAAACGCCGCATTCACCTGCTTCCTCTTGCCATAAACCACTGCTTCGCTTACCACTCCCTTCTACTGAAACCGACTGGTCCTCGTAGTTGGCATCCACTTTGGCGATGCCTGGAATCTTGTACAAGGCCTGCGACACATCTTTGGCACAGCCATCACATGTCATGGGAACTGCGAACAATGTCTATTCCTCCTGTTAACACAAGAACGCGAATCTCACAGTAGGCCCCTATCCTTAGTTCTGCCTCGCCTGCAAGTTATCAACGAACCCGGAAAGAAAGGGAGGCTGTCGCCATCTTAGGGTCTGTCTCTCGATCCAAGCCGCTTGTACAAACACGATGCTGCTGCTTTCGTATGCTGCCGTGCCTACTGTAACGGCGGCCCCTAACGATATCTTGGAAGCGTTCCTATCTTTGGTGCTTCGCAGACCTTGTGTGCGCCAGAAAGAAATCTCAAGAAAAATTCGGCACGGCTATTTCTAGAAATGAGTATCGGATGTTACCAATTGCTCCGCCAATACGCACGACTGTGCTTTGAAATCGGCTCTGACGACAAACATTGGCCTAACCGAATTTGGACCAGTTCGCTCATCCGCTCCACGTGATCCTGGGAATTTTCTGATCATTCCCTCTCTTCTACTCCGTATTATAACTTCTAACATCCTCAGTGCGCCAGCGTTGCCTGGCGCTGCCTCAATCATGTCGCAAACAATAGGACTGGTACGTACCTGACCCCTCCCCACCAGCTCCCAGGGTTGGGACACTCGCATAAATCTCAACTCTTGGGCGAACGACAATAATTGCACACACCCTGCACATCAATCTGACCGGAGCTACACTTTTTATAGACGCGACTTGCCTACTCTCGAGCATGGCACCAGATATCGGCTTCAACGCCTCATCCGGGCCTTTCCACCGTAAAGACTCCAGAAAGTGACATCACACCGCCGTCCTTAGGACGGCTCGCATCACGAATCGCAGTTTTGCTGATGGGAAAGCATAAGCCAATATGGGACCCGTCAACGGATTGTGGTGATTATGTCGTGGTCACAAACTGCGCAGCTCTCTACACGACAGGCAACAAGAAATGGCGCAAGACATATTACCGGCATAACACGCGCCCGGGCTCGCTCCGCACTATCACCATGGACGGGCTGATCGACAAATTCGGCGGCGCAGAGGTTCTCCGCAAGGCTGTCAGTGGTATGTTACCGAAAAACCGGTTGCGGGAAAAACGACTGGCACGTCTCAAGGCTTTTGAAGGCGACGCACACCCGTATAAGATAAGCATTGTACGCTTCGGCGGCGAGACTGTCGGCGCGGGCAAGTGGGAAGAGGCAGTGCGGGCAATACGGGAGGCGGACAACGTAAGGACTTGACAAACACGGGGTTTTACCTTTCAGGTCAGGCACGTCTTCTAGGGACAACGGACCGATTCATATCCATGGTAAAATGGGTGTACTTGAATAGCAAATAGTCATTGCATGGTCTCTGGTGTGTCTGTAAAATGAAATTTATTGAAAACACACTAACAGGGGAAAGCGAGCGCCTCTAACTCAGTTGAGAACGTCAATGTCGCGAAATTATCATTGCGTCAATTCAACCAGTGCACACGAGAACTCTAGGTAGACGTTTAGAGACGGAACGGGGAAGGAACAGGAAGAGAGAAATGCAATCCTCGGTGTTGATACAGCTCTTGCGAACTAGAGGCAAGCTTCGATCTCAGGCCACTTTCGTGGCTCCTCTAGCAGCTCACATAAGTGATCACCATTGAATGATTGTAATACTACATTCCCAGATTTATTGACAACTCAAGACCGCGATACTTCGCACTTAATGAGGCCATTCGGCCCAGATTGGGGGGCATACACTTCAGCGTTCTTGCCCGTATTCTTGGTGCCTTTGTACCAAGATAAGTCAATCTCAAAGTAGTGCTTATTGGGCAGAGCATACGATACTGCCTCTGCCGCCGGCACGGCGTCAAGAATTTGCTCTCCCATCTTGTACATGGTGTTTTGAACAGACGCGCTGTTGTCGTTAGAAAAGGTGGTGATCGTGATGTTTCGTGCGGATTCCCAGGCGCTATCAAATTTTGCTGTGTCTGCCTGAACTGCAGCGAGGTTGGAAAATAGCGCCCATCGCCAGGAGCAGTCGACATCGGTACTGAGAATGCGGTCCCACGTCTCAGCCAGAGTGGTAAAGTCGTCCTTCACATAACCGTGGAAGGCTGACCCGGTGCTCTTTAGAACAGTCAAGCCCTGAATGCTGCTAGTAATAGAAATTCCATCGCGGCGAACAACAGCCTCGACATTGCGGGTTTCCTCGCCATCCCGGAGGAAGCTGTGGGGGTGGGAAGCGCCGTTCACATTGAGGCGCGTCCAGCGGTGGACACGGACAGAAACATTAGCCGTGGAGATGTGGCTATATGTATCGAGGAAATGGGTGCCGAGGATGCTTGCGAAGAGCTCCGGGGGGTTAACCGGGTGCTCCTTCGCCTTGATGTAGATCGTGTTTTTGATGGAATCGGTCGCAACAACGACACTGTTGTCTGCCTCGGTGTAGCTATACGGGGTAGGGCATTAGCAACATGGCCATGTGGGCGAGACTAGGATAGGAGGCTGGCCGCGGAAGACTCACGATGATTCAATGGCACCCTCAAGCAGGCAGCAGACGGTCATCTCAGTAACAGACTGCGTACCATTCTGCTCGTCTCTGTGGACCTTGAAGACGCGGACATTATCCTTGCCATAGCGGGCGGCAGACAGACGAGCCATGTCTAATGATAGAACGAAGTAGGATGAGAAAGGGGACGAGCTGTGAAGGGAGGGGTGGAAGATAAGGAGCTCAAGGCGGGCGAAAAGGCAATTTCGACCTGGTGTTTAAACGAAATCTATGGAGGATAGGGCAGATGGACAAGGAACTGTGAAGGCGCCGCGGCACTCGCTCTATATATATATATATATATATATATTAACTTCCCGCAGGTCTCCGGGGACGAAAGCCAGAAATACAGCCTGCATGCGCCGTCGACCGGCGTGCTAGACGTGCTAAAACACAGACTGCCGACAATGACGCATCGGACATGGGCGCGGCGTCGGAAGACGCCATTTGGTCGGTGCGCAGGCCGGCGCTAAGCCCACGGACAAAGTGTCTTTGTGAGCGGAGAGCGGAGCTGGGCCCAAGGCTGGGTCGAGCTGGCAGGCAGGAGCTACCGGTGGAGCACCGGAGCCCGCCGATAGCCACTTCCACGGTTGTGGAAAACTAGCGTGGCAGCGGCAAGATCGTTCGACACTCTAGTACGAGTATGATAATACTATGGTTTATTACAACAGCCGCGCAAGCCATAGCCACCAGGCATGCAGGCTGCCTGGCGGTCGTTGTCTGTGGCGTTGACGTCATGGTTGGCGTAGGGGGTTCGGAGTATTTTGGCTGCCTGGTTTGGAGCACTAAGTGCGCTCGGCGTTACGAGTAAGTAACTATTTATACACACTTTACCCGTGACGACTCGTACGAGTAATACTCGTTCTGGAGCGAAGGCACGGTCTTATTGCTTTAGCACAACTCTATTCCGTACAAAGTCGAGTTCAACATGTACCATTCAACATAAAATGCGCTCCGATCTAACTCTGCTAGGCTGTGACAATTTTACCGATTCGTTCGCGGGATATGCTTATATCGCCATCTTTGAAGTGCCTGGGCTTAATTTCTTGTATTTATTTCTACGTCGAGTTTCTCTCCGCGGTCCATCTAGGAACCGGTCTGCCGTACAGTATGTCTTTTCCAGCGATGTGAGTGTCCTATATATTATAGGAACTTCGGGGTATTTGGTGGTTCAGGATGATGCAGTAGCTCTAGTCAAGAAATACGACTGAGGGAAAATGAGTGACCTAAGGAGTGTCATAACAAGTAATATGTTTTTTTAATATAACAATTCTCGGGCGGGTTCAGAGTTATAGTCTTTTTTTTACACGAATGTATCGTCGAAAAGTAGAGGCAACGTGGCTGGTTTCCTTCTGAGATTGCAAGAGAATATCCATTATGTCGGAACATTCAATATTTCGTATCTGCTTATGTCATCGGCTGATGGCTTAATTTGTACACTTCCCAAAACGCTGTGTGCATCTGTATATTGATAATCTTTCTCCGTGTAGTCTGATTAGGCCATGACTTGTAGCTTACAAAAACTCTGTGAAAATCTTACCTGGGTCGCACGTTCTAAAATGTAGACAAGCTCTTCCGTCCCCGAGGGGGACTGCAAATGTATATGATCTTCGATATTTCCTGTAACTATGCGGAAAGTAAAAGGTGAGCTTATAAAGGAAAATTATAGACTCAAGGCAGTGTAGCTCATCATAGCTCATGACGTTTTGCTGCCTTTTCGGTGGCCAAGTAAGCATCTGAAGCATAAGATTCTATCTATGGCCAGTATCGATGTCCTTCTTTGACGGACACGTTTCTCGGATTGCATAGTGCACAGCACGTCATACCCTTCATGTTTCCAGAATTGTAGTAGAGGCCAAGGCGTTAACTCTTGCAAGTGGGATCTGTAGGCCCGCATCAGTCATCTACTTTCGGGGCACCAGATGAAAGCTTCCAGAGGCAACGGAGATCCCCCAAAACAATAGTCCAGTACAAGATATCCCTTTAACGATCCCATGTGAAGGCTACCATCACCAAGGGCTTTAGAAATTGTGTACTCAGTAAACTGCCCTCTTTCAGTAATCTCTAACATCAGGCCTCCCAAGAATGTACTCGGGAGAGTGACCTGCAGAAAATGGTAGCGCGTGTGTTATATGTGAATGATTCGGTGACCCATGTTCCTTTCCATACTCCGGAGTAGTTCGGATGGAAACGTCGATGTACCGACTGATTTTTCCTACCGCTGGCAATATGTCTATGCCCACGGAAATATTCAATGCAAATACAACTAGACACTTCTCATACGTACCGAGGTGCTGTGAGGGCCAGGGAACACATACGTGCCAGCGAACAGCCTGTCCCGTGAAAATTACAAGATTCTGTACTTGTTATTAACTCGAAATAGCTGATCGTCGGGGCCCACGAGAATAATAACGACAAGCCCCTTCTCTTCCGGCGTTCCGGCTACCCTATAGTTACTATGCTATGGACAGTGGTCACCTTTTGTTAAAATCCATTTAGAGCCTAATCTATGACGAGCTTGCCGATAATATGGCTCCATGTCTTCTATACTAGTTATCTGAACGTATTTACGTCCTCGTCTCGTATGAGCTTCTTATCCGGTATGTTGGGGCTTACAGTCAGGGCTAGACTGATAAGTGAATAAAAACAAGACACTGCACCAGATACTAGCAACGATGCTATTTAGTTATTTATTTATTGGTTTTAACGTTGCAGAGCCCCCCCGGGTTCTTCGAGGTTCTCATAACGCCTCTCTAGGGGCATGTAACGGGGAAGGCAGTGATGTCTACCAATGACTATGGCTATATACAGAAAATGACATACGGCGCGTAGTCTAGCGTCCATCCCTTCTTCGCCTCTTCTGGCTTAAGGAGAGCACCTTAGTGCATGTCGTGCCGGTTACTAGTCCGTCTCGGTGGGCTAGGTTTCGGTCGATGTGTCTGGTGACGCTCTAAGGGCAGCCGTGTCGTGTCAAGTCAGCCTTGTCAGGCCGGCAACGATGCTATTGTCGTAGTGTCCATAACCTAAAAGTTTCCCCAGCAGTACCTTGTGCACTGACAGGTCGTGATGGTCTTACTGGATCAACGACAACATTGACAGCTGCTGTACCTTCAATGCCGCAGTAACTAAGAAGATGAATTGTTCTGGCAGATGCTAGCATCCCTGCGTTTTCATTAAGTCAGACTACGAGTCGTACGAGCACCGAGGGCTTCAACCAACTGGTCTTTACTACAGCGACGCCGATATCATCAAAACAAGAGTTGATTTGCTTCTTCAGAATGGCACTGGTACTAGGTAAATACTGTTTACATCCTGCGTATTATGATCTGTGAGGGCCGTCGTGGCGGTTATTGTAGCCTATGGGGCAATGACCTTTTAATCGGCTTCGAGGCCACTGCTTGCCGTCAATGCTTATTAGTACGCGTACAAGGCTCTAATCGGTACTTTTATATGGAGGGTGTACGCGAACGCTCCACCTAAGCTATCCGGACCAGCAACAATGCCCTGGGCCATACGAGAAGGCGGAAGCGCGGAGCTGGGTACGTGTTGCGTCGTATGTTATTGGGGCAATTATCGGTACTTTAAAATGACGACCGTTGGTGGAGATGGACTGTCACGTAATCATAACTAGATGCTGTACGAGAACAGAGTAAAGCAGAATAACTCACGCTTTGCAAAAATACCTTTACTCGCAATTATTCACGCCCCGTATAAATAGAGCTACACCATCGGATCGCTGATACTCCTCTGCCTCTCTGTCCGTTTTACCTTGGCTGATATCGCCATCTGTATACCTGTCGAGCCAATTCCCTGCTCGCCGTTTGTTCTGCCATCCTCGCTACCTGATTCATTCCCGTCCAGAATTGCACCCTCATCTTCATCCTCATCAAAAATAATGGCTCGCAAAACGTCACGACTGAATAGTTCTAGCACCAGGCGTCGAACAGGAAGCCGGTAGTGGTGGCATTCGAGCAGAGACAATACCTTCCTAAACAGCCTGGGTTGTTCGAAAGCTGAAGACGTACCTTTCTGCTTGATCTGCATGAGTTCGCCAGCTGCCCTTTTAAAAATGACCATATTGCCCATATCGATGACAAGTTCCAAAACCCTCTGGTTCACCGGGTCTGGGTCTAGGATAGTCGTGGCTAGGTCGGACTCTATATGTTCGCTGTCTAGCTCGCCGTGGCCCGAGAGAGAGCTTGCCCTGGGCCGGAACGGCATACTAGGAAGTTCCACCCTTTCAGTCTTCTGAGAATCTGGTATCTGGATGGCCGATACAGCTTCATGATGCCACGGTGCCAATGAAAATAACCGCGATAGGTCCATTGGTATGCAAAGACCTAAGGAAGCCCCAACCGTATTTGTGTTTGAGTCCCAGCCGAACTCGGATAAAATCTCCATGCCATGCAGTGAGCGTGAGATTAATCCGAGGACAAAAAATGCCGTGCCACGTAAGCTCATAACTTCGTGGTGACATGCGATTTTTATGATCTGCTCCACTACGTCGCAGCTTTCCAGAAACGGCGCGCCGAGTTCCATGGCTCCCACATTTCCAACAGCCCAAAGACAACCCTTCACTTTTGTGGTCATCTCGACATCCTCAGTTTGCATACCGTGATCACGGATGGTCGCAGCGAAATCGTCAAAGTGTCCCTTTTCACGCAGTAGCCTACACCCCTCTTCAGTGCGGGTCAGTTCTCGGTAGAAATGAGGCGGTATATGAGCATCCGAATCCGCATCATTTTCGTCGGAGAAGGTAATAATTCGATTTGACTGGTCATCGTGATTTTCGATAAAAGCGCGTGCTAAGCTGGCCTCAATGAGGCCAACGTAGGCGTCATTGCGACCAAGGAACCAGTCATCCATCTCGTTGCTGATGTAGTCGAGTCCATCTAGATAATGGTAGCCAATAGAAGTTGAAAGAAACCTCAAAAGAAGGGGAGCACCGATTTCGCCTAGGTGGTCAAGAGCCGGCCTGCATTCGACAATAAACTCCAGCTCGCTCTTGTTATTACAGGCCTTTTCCAATATCTTGACAGCAGTCGCGCAAACCTCGACCTCGGGATCATAGAGCTGGGTGACCAGGAGTTGAATGGCCCATCTCGAGTCTCCAACACCTGGACTCGTCGAGGAGGCTGACTGCGACCGAACAGCGTATTTTCGAAGCACATTTGTTGCATGTATTCGAATATCTTTAGTCCCTGCTGTTAGAGCCTTTGATACAAGAACTCGCTGGTGCCCATTGACGGAATAGTCAAAGTTGGACAAGAGTAGTTTGATGAGATCAGGCCGCTGCTTTAGATCAACAATGTGGTACACCATGTTGAACATGCGCCACCGCTCCATCATCTGAAGACCGCGAGGATCGCTGCTCAAGACGCCAATCATTGGGAAGTAGCCCCCACACAATGTGTCTGCAAGTCGATCTTTGGCAAACATAGGATATTGTGCAGTGATGCCGCTGGTCTAAGAGACGAAGTAAAGTTTTAGAACAAGTATAACCTAGAACTGCCCAAATCTGCCAAAGAAGAAGGGGGCACATGCCGAGACATTGGCACAACATACCGGATCACACTGAGCTAAACACTCAGCAAGCTGCCTGAGAAGCTTGCTGTCGACAAGGTATCGAAACCCCTCGGGCGTCTGGAGAAAAGTATGCAGCAAGGCACAGCCGACTCGCACATATTTCTGAGTGCCCCGGGTGTTTTTGATGTCAGAAAATTTGAATTTGAAAGGCCGGTAAAAGCTCATAATCCGCTTGACAAACTTGGAAGCACGAATTGCCTCTTCGAGTCTCTTTCCGTTTAAGAGAGGACCCTCGATGATTTTGAGCACAATTTCCCAGTTCCACTTGAGAAAGTTGGAACTGTTTAGAACACCAGATTCCAATAACAGTTGCCGAAACGTGGCCTCGTCAAAAGTGATGCTTGTGCCAGCCTTAGGTTGGTCTTCTAGCAGCGCAAAATCCACACCGCTGTTGAATAACCCATTGCTTGTCGGCCAGTAAGAAGGGGATGAACGGTAAAGAGTCTTGCTAACGCTGCTGATCTGGTAGACCGTCCCAGTAGCGATAAAGTGGGATTCGTCGTGGAAGCGCGTGGCGGCAGTGAATAGCTCTGGGAGCAGTTGTAACTCATCGCTCCAGGAAGGTGGTAACAGGCGGCTGGAAAGCCTTAGAATCTCGCCAATAAGCAGTGTCGACTTTCTTCTGACGAGAAAGTTGTCGGTCTCCTGTGTGAGATGTAGGAGTCGGGGAAGCAGACCGGCTTTAATGAAAACGGCAAGGAGCAAGGCAGTGTAATGCTCGACAAAATTCTGTTCGCTGCTTTCTTCTTCAGCGTAAGATGACACTGGGGACTTTGATGGTGCGACTTTCAGCGTTGCAACACGGCCATAGGTGGTCAAGCGGCGACCGGCCAGGAACGAGGTTGCCCAAGATGGCGACTTGATACGTAGCAGTGAATATATAAGCTCAATGACAGTCTCGCGGATGGAGCTGCTGGGCAATGAAAGACTGGCAACAAGAGAGCGCACGGCGCGGAAATCGTACATGGAGAGGTTCATCAGGCCAGACCAAGTCTTCAGTGCCGAGGCAATGGCCCTTGCATTTTGCTTGAGAATGGCGTCGCTAGACAAAAACTGGTCGGTGAAAGCCGTGAACAAGACCTCTAGCTCGTAGCCAGCGCGCAAGTACCGACGGTGCTGTGGGGAATCCAGGAGGAAGAGAATAGCCGATGTCAAACTTTCGGGGGCCTTGTAGGCACCTTCGGCTAGGGCATCGAATAGAGAGGCTAAGCCCCCAGAGGCGAAAAGCAGTCGCGGGTCGCGTACGAGAATCTCGGCCAGTGTTTCCAAACAGATGGGGCGAAGTCTGTCCTCGGCCTGTTCGGCAACAGCGGCAAGAGTCCGAACAACAGCCCGGGAAAGCTCGCGAACGCCATCCTTGACATCTAGGAAGGCCCGGACCAGTTTGAGCGCCTGCTCCCTTTCCACATCGGCCTTCCGGTCTTTAATGAGCGAGAGGACGACAAGATAATCGGTATTGAGGGCACGGATTTTTCGGAGCGAGGAGATATCGGAAATGGCATAGCGAGCCATGCGATAGGCGGCAGCAACAATCTCGCGGCTATCACTGAGGAGCATGACTTGGATGCGAAGGCCAAAGATGGACCACACGAGGTCGTACTTCAGCGTGGGATGACGCTTGAAGAGGTCGACCAGGCTGTTGGCGCGGGTAACGTAGTACTCGGGGGCAAGACCGTCGACTTCGAGAGCTTGAAGAATCTCAGCAAGGACAAAGGTGGGCGATTCGGTCTGCTCGTCGACATCAGAGCCAGCTCCGCTGCGAGAGGTATGAGGGGGGGACCGGAGGCCATTTGCTGGGACGGAGGGGTCGATACGGGGTCTTGTCGGGGTGGTCGGGATGAGGCGTGGGCGCTGGGCATCATTAATCTTCTGTCTGAGGTCTTTGATGCGTTGGTTGGACGAGTTCAGTTCAGCCTCGACACGCAGGCGTTGGTCTTTTGTTTGCTTCGCCTTCTTGCTGTTGAGGGCCTCGAGCATGTTCTCGCTGCCCTCCTTGATTTTCATTTCGCGGTTCAGGAGGTCACGCAAGGCAGCGAGAGACTGCAGGGCCATAGTGTCGTCATCGTCGTCGCCATCGTCATCGTCATCATCGGCATCGGCGATGGACTTCTCTGTGTTGAAGGCGTCGATGCGAGGACCGGGGCGTGAGGGGGCAGCCTGACTGCGGCCATCTGAGACGAAGCTGCCGGGAGCAGGGGAGGGGTTGAGAGAGGAGCCCCGCGGAGCAAACATGACGGCGGAGGCGGCGAGGCTGCGGCTGTTTGGCGAAGGTGCTATACCGGTGGTCACGGAGGTCGGAACATGGAGGCCATCATGGTCAAAACTGGTCCTGCCGGCCTGGGGAGGAGCAGGCGGAGCGGCAGCGGGCAACTGCTGAGGGGCGAAAGATTTTTGGGTGGGCATGGCCGAGGAGCCCAGCATGGTGGAGGGGCTAGGCATGTGCCTTTGACTCGGCACAAGCCTGTCAGCGCAGGTGAGAGGTGATGCCAGACATTCGAGGCTTGGGGAGGCGGCTGATGGAGCTGAGTAAGGCGAAGGAGCGGCCGAGGACTAGGATCGGCGCGGCTAGGCCGGCGCGCATGGTAGGCCGGCGGAGACGGCGCCGGGAAGCGAGAGAGCAGGATGCGGACGATGGTGGGCAGATGGGGGACGCCAGCTCAGTTGTCTGCTATGGGAGACGTGGTGCTTTTGCAGCTCGGCGGAGAGGTCGTCGAGCATTACCGCGTATCGTACTCCGTATCACATCTAGATATCTACACGTGACGTGGCGAAATAAAAAGTGGACCGGTCGCCAGGCACCTTCTTTGACAACAGAACTGACTAAAAAAGTTTTTTTTTAATCTTCTTATATTTTCCCATCATCCTCCTTCATACTCCTTTTGCGGTTCACGCCCGATCTTAACAATCGAGCAATCAGGACCCTTGCCTCTTCGATCCGGCCAAGACATAATAGGTTCACATCGTCCTCCTGACAACCTCTACTGAAGACTCGCGTTCTCTCTGATCGACGCGCCCTGCAAATCAACAAACAAGCCTCGACTCGTCACCCGTGAACATGTCTCACGGCGGAGGATATTCTCGCGGCGGCGGCGGCGGCGGCGGCGGTTATGAACGCGGCGGCGGGTACTCGAACGGCTACGGGTACGTATGCGATGATAAGTTCATTGCGTTCAGAAATCGTTACTTTTTGCTTGATGAATTCGTTTGGAGCTCTATGCCCCTATTTTTACATTTTCGCAACTCATCGATGCCGCGTTTTTCTTATCGGCCTCTTTCCGAGCTATCATGTCTTGTCTGCCCGAGCACGTCCTGCAGAGTGACCCGTGTCTAGCAAACCTTTAGCCTCTTCCTTGCACAGAAAGTCAACCCTCAGGGTTACGCCGACACTGGATTTACTAACAGTTGAGCAGAAGATCGTCTGGGGGTTACGGAGGTGGCAACTCGAATGGCTACGGCGGCGGCGGCGGCTACAGTGGCGGCGGCTACAGTGGCGGCAGTTACGGTGGCGGCGGAGGTGGCGGCGGCGGCGACCGCATGTCTAACCTCGGTGCCAACCTGCAAAAGCAAGATTGGGGTAAGTACCAACGCACTGCTCGCCTCTCATATATGCACAAGTTACTAAACATCCTGTAAACTCTAGACATGAGCGCGCTTCCCAAATTCGAAAAGTCGTTCTACAAGGAGCATGCTACCGTGGCCGAGCGGTCTGCTGGCGAGGTCGAAAAATTTCGTCGGGAGCACGCCATGGTTGTCACGGGCACGAACGTTCCAAAGCCGGTTGAAACTTTCGATGAGGCTGGCTTTCCTCGTTATGTTATTGACGAGGTAAAGGCGCAGGGCTTCCCTGCCCCTACGGCTATTCAGTCACAGGGTTGGCCCATGGCTCTTTCTGGTCGCGATGTTGTTGGTATTGCAGAGACTGGCTCCGGAAAGACCCTCACATATTGTCTTCCGTCCATTGTGCACATCAACGCTCAGCCGCTTTTGGCCCCTGGTGACGGACCGATTGTCCTTGTCCTTGCGCCCACCCGTGAGCTCGCTGTCCAAATCCAGCAGGAGATTACGAAGTTTGGACGCTCATCTCGCATTCGCAACACATGTGTGTACGGCGGTGTCCCCAAGGGCCCCCAGATTCGAGACCTCTCCCGTGGCGTTGAAGTGTGCATTGCCACACCTGGCCGCCTAATTGACATGCTTGAGTCGGGCAAGACAAACCTTCGGCGTGTTACGTACCTTGTCCTTGACGAGGCTGATCGTATGCTGGATATGGGCTTTGAGCCGCAGATTCGCAAAATCATCTCACAGATTCGTCCTGATCGCCAGACGCTGATGTGGTCGGCCACATGGCCTAAGGAGGTTCGGAATCTTGCGTCAGACTTTTTGACGGACTTTATCCAGGTCAATATTGGATCACCAGATCTGGCCGCGAACCATCGCATCACGCAGATTGTCGAGGTCGTCTCCGAAGGAGACAAACGCGATCGCATGCTCAAGCATCTCGAGAAGATAATGGATGACAAGGAAAAGGCAAACAAGGTTCTTATCTTCACGGGTACGAAACGCATTGCCGACGATATTACTCGTCTTCTTCGCCAAGATGGCTGGCCAGCATTGTGTAAGTTTTTTATTTCTCCCGCAGTCGGGAATGGGGGTTGCGAAAAATTCACCAAGCTGACATTATCTGCAGCCATTCACGGCGATAAGCAGCAGAACGAGCGAGATTGGGTTCTGGATCAGTTTAAGACTGGCAAGTCTCCTATCATGGTTGCTACGGATGTCGCTTCCCGTGGTATCGGTATGTGTCTATAAATACGAAGCTTTTCTTCGAAGGCTCCCCCCCATCCCCCCGCCATCTGCTCCATTCTAGCAGCTTGTCTCAGTATCTGAGCTTTGCTGTGCTTTTACTCTTTCGTTTAGGGGCATCTCCTGATTGCGCGAACTTGAAACTGCCTGACTTCGTGCTATTCCGGTCTTCCTTGGAGATTGGTGTCATGGTCGGCTGCGGTGCAGACGCAAGCGTTGCTACCGCGCTCGCAATTCTATACTTGTACCTTTCTCTCCCCCGTGGTGCAGGCTTAGAGTTGTCGTATCTTGATACGCTTTCTCTCTTTTGATCAAGACATCTTTCAAGATCTATTAAGAAAACCAAGGATTCCGGAGTATTGGATATTACTTCCAGCAGGCCGGCCTATATTCCGCAATGGACGCCCGTATTCCCCGGAGAAAAGTACCAAAGAAGTACAAGAAAGCAAGCAAAACTATCGTTCCGATAGCAATGCTTGTGCATGAACATTGTCGTGTGCTCATTTTTCAATTGTCTGCTAACATTTGCCAAAGACGTGCGCAATATCACCCATGTTATCAACTATGATTATCCCAACAACTCGGAGGACTATATTCATCGCATTGGCCGTACTGGCCGTGCGGGCGCTACTGGAACTGCCATTACACTTTTTACCACTGACAGTGAGTACCACTTGCTTCTTTTCCGTTCCAATGCTTCTATATACATGTCTTACATAATGGGTGGTTATTGACTTCTTGTAGACTCGAAGCAGGCTCGTGATCTCGTGAATGTACTTCAGGAGGCCAAGCAGCAGATTGACCCGCGCCTGGCCGAGATGGCCAGATACGGTGGCGGTGGAGGTGGTGGCCGCTATGGTGGCTACCGCGGCCGGGGCGGCGGCGGTGGTCATAGAGGTATGGTACGCCCCAGCAGATGAATAGTGAAGCAGCTCCTAATGGTTTATTGTAGGCGGCGCCAATGCCATGCCGGTCGGCAACCGACGGTGGTAAGCACAAGAGCACTGGCAACGCTCTGTACGTGTACTCGTGTTTTTGTTATTCGTCTGTTGCACGGCCCGCAGAGAGTCGAGTGCGGGCTGTCCCCTTCTGCTTTTTATTGTTTCCTTCTGCCTGCCTGAAGAGACTCCGGTTCGCGACATTTTCGTGGTTGGCGTTTGTAGAAAGGCATAAAATGGAGATGCGAGACTGCTGTGGGTTTGACAAATGTTCACGATCTCGGCAAGTTGCCACGGCCTGGTTTCTTGCGGGGTATCGAGACTCGCTGCAAACAGCACGATTGTGTTTAACAACATGGCTGCCGAGGGTGACACAGGCTGTATGCTTGGATGATAGAGCTTTCGGCTTTCTTACACTTGCTAGTAGGGATGCCTTCGCTATGCTTCAATACTCTGATTTTTTGTTTGTGTCTTACTTCCTCTTCTAGTTACGTTTCTGCTTAATAGACTAAAATGTTATCTACCGTTATATGCTACAGAGTATGCAGGCAAGATAGCATGGTGACGACAATATGTCTCCGGTTACGGGCAGTTGACAAGGGCGGCACTGTGAGTTTGAAGTAAATCATGAGACATTTCGATGGCCTATCTATCTTACCACGCCCGAGTATCTTCCGGAAGTTGGACGTGTTATCCATTGCCTCGAACGTGCACATAACACGAGCGAGCACGACGTAATACGTAAGCACGAAGTAAGACAAGGACATGGCTTGAGCGCTGACAGTTTCCAGGATGGGACCGAAGCAATACGAAGTACGGAGTACAGAAGACACAACGCAACACGGCGTGCTCGTCGAGTGTGAAAGACCTGCTTTCGGCCGCGGGTTTCCTACTCGGGTTAGGCTGTGTGCAGGTACGTGCGAAGTAAGTTACCCCGTACTACTATTACTGGTAATAACGTACAAGTATTACAGATTACTTCGTACGGACTGATAAACCAGTGTTGAGATCGCAGAGCGTGTCGCCATGCAAGCGTACTCGTACGACGTAGCAGTGACCACTGACCCATGCGACTACAGGATAGAAACTGCGACTGTATTTGCAAGCGAGGCGAATTTTTCACTCCGTAGACGTCAATGGCTGCAATTGCGTGCGGCTCGGCTGTATCGGGACTGCAAGTCTGTGCCTGTACTCGTATCTTGCATACTACCTGTTCGTACTCCGTACGAGTACAAATATCAAAAGTACTCCGTACTCCCCGTCTGATGCGCAGAAGGGCCTCCTCCGTACTCCGTACAATGTAACGCTGCGCAGCGGATACGAGTTCGTCGTACTCGTAGCTGTGCGGCAAAGTCTGTACTCGTACACACGCTCGCACGCGCTCGCTCAAACAGAGCCGCGCAGAACGGCACCTCGGGCTTTCTGCCCAGCAGCGAGGCCGAGTACAGGGCCATGCAGATGATGCAGGTCTAAACAACGCGTCGTTGGGACAGGGCAGTGTCAAGGATGGGGGCACACTGTGGGGAGATTCTAAGCCGCACGTGGCTGGCCGAAGTCGCCGGACGGCTTACTAAAATGACGGTGAGCTCGGCTGCGCTAGCTGGGAGCGGCGGTGAAATGGAGGGCTTGTCGGAAACCCGGAAAAACATACTAGTGCGGACAGGACTAGACTGCCGTGTGTAAGATACGATGTACGAGTACGGGTATTGCTCGGTTTACTTTGTACGGCGTGCGTCCGGAGCAGGAGTGCCTACATACGAGTAGAAGGCATGCTGTAAGCTACTCCCAAGAAAGGAGCCTCCGCGCAAAGTACGAGGCGTAGGTGACGAAGATATAACGCGGCTTGTACGAAGTACTCGTACACAAAGGCGGATTAAGCGCGGTTCTTTGTCTTGCTAGTGTAGTCCCGAGGGCCTGGGTCGGGCCTAACGAGTCTGAGATCGTGCTGTGCTAATGAGCAGTATTACTTCGGGCATACACAGCGAGTGTGAGCATGAGGGTGGCAAAGGTCGATCGCATGTACGGAGCACGAGTACTCTCAGTGTGTCTGCCCGAGTGCGCAAAAGAACGTCGTACGGCGCAGAGCATCAAATACGGCATACGCATCTAAGGCCGTGTGTAAGATAGATACTCGAAGAGCCCGGTGCCCTCAGTGCTAGCAGGTGGGTGAGCAAAGTATATAGCGAATGCGGATTAGTCACCCCCAGGTGCTCGCCGAGCTTGCCTTGCTGGCAGGCGTCGACCGCGCGAAGATATGCTCTGCAGCACCGCGCAGCGCAGCAACAGTGGCAGCAGCGGCGGCGGTAGCGGCAACGGCAGCGGCGGCGGCACTTGGCTGTAGACTGCGACGGGCCTCCCGAACGCCCGCTTGCGGTGGCAGGCCGGCGCAGGCCCGGGTGACGGCCGACGGTGGTGCGTGCTGGCGTTGGTGTGTTGGGCAGCGTGCCGACCAGGCTGCGGCACTGGCTCCCGCACAACGCGCTCACTGGCGCACGCACCAGCGCCTGCACCAGCGCCAGCACCAGCGCGCACCGTTGCCCGAGGCCAGGGGAAATGCAGCATTGCATGAGCTGCGGCAGCACACAGGCCGGGGAGAGGACAGGCCATCTGTCGCCATTTTAGTCCCCGTCACATCGCCAGCCCGCCAGCAACACCAAAGCCCGGCCGCCGCCTCGCTAAGCGGCCCTGGAGGCTCGCTAGATACTCTAGCAATTTAAGCTTTCATGGGCTTGGTTCGCTGTGCGAGTACGAAGTACGTCGCACTACTTTGTACGGAGAGGAGCCGGGCGGGCTGGACATCGCGAACGGCATCGCAGCACGCAGCACGCAGCACGCAGCAGATCCCGCACCTCGACTCGTACGAGATCGCGCTCTCTTTGTACTTTTGTACATCATACCTGTGCAGTACTCGTACTCCGTACTCGTGCCCCATCATGCACACCGCACCTGATCAGGGCTATGGTGCATTGCGATAACCGGTGGACACGGCGAATGGCCGCCACAGTTTCTCCGGGGCATGTGTAGAAATACTCCGTAATACTGCCAATGCAGCAAAGCCCAATTTCCGATAATGTTGCGCACTCCGTAAGCTACATATACGTTATTCGTTCTTGTACGATACCGAACCGGCAGTCTCCGAGCAGCACTGTGCCAGCCACATTTTTAACGGCCAGGATCGATTCTTGTGCACAGAACAGGGGATCCGCCTAAACGGGACACCAGCTCCGCACCGTGTGACTCCAGGTCACGCTTTGACTGCATTAGCGCCCCACCTACATATTCCTTGAATTCCGCTTTATTTTCGGGCCATCGCCCTTGCTACGATACTTGCGAGTACTTGCGTTAGCACATGATATTTGTACGGCGTATTACTCTGTATCACGGAGTATCTGACAGAGCTACTTCCGTTAGTTGTGTGGTTTGCCCGCTTACGGAGTACGAGACAGGTCTAAGTAATGCGCTTATAAGCAGTATCTTGCTTTGTGCTTGTGCCTTCTACCGGCTTGCCACTTTTCTTTGTCTGTTCCTTGTATCAAAGCTGATTACACGTAGGAGCTACTTCGGACTCCGTACGTTCTCAATACGGTCAGTAGAGCGTGTCCCTGAGTGAGTACTTGTACGAGTACGGAGTACATGCACGAGTACTCCGTACTCGAAACCTGCCTTACACCGTGCAGACAGACGCAAGCTCCACGTCCTGCGGAGAAGTCTCTTGCCCCTCCAATCTGCGAGTGTTTTCTTTGTCGTCTGTCCCATTTCCCTGGCGCAGCCCACAATCCTTGGCCCTCAGCATTGCTTGCTCCACACTTGTAGTATTGCTCCGTACTTGTATGTATCTTACCGATTACCGTACGCACAAAGTGTGCGCAAGCTGCGCGCGTTACTTGAGACAAAACCTGGAATGCGCAATATCGTACATGCGACGGTCGACTGGTCACACGTCAACCCTTTTCAACTATTTCATGTACGAGCAATACTTATCCACACCCGCCGCAAGGATCAAGGATCTTTACAGATGACAGAATGACTAGGATTTTCTCCAACCTAGCCCCTTTCCTCGGCTCGCTTTTCCCTTTCCTCTCGTACGTGCAATTTTTTTCTCTGGCTGTGCCTGCGAGGACTGCGGTTCCGAACGCCTGAGACGGTTGCAGGGCGAGGCAGCTACGCGCAGGCAGCCGACAGCCGACAGCCGGCTGCGGCGGAAGACAACAAATAAGTGCTCGTAATCATTGCCTCGGCATCCACGCAAATGGATGCAATGGATGCAGCCACGTTCTGTACGAGTACTTTGAGAAGTACTTCCGTGCAAGGGACAGTACCTCGCACCAGCACAGTTGCCCTACTAGTCATTCTGTCAGTTGCCGTCTTCTGCACGTCGAGACACTAGGCAGCGTTTCCCCAGACTTCAGCCTGCGTGAGCACGGTAGCACAGCAAATAGCAAATAGCACCGAATGGCAGACTGGCAGACATGGCAGGATGGCACCAAATGACACCAAATGGCACCAAGGAGCCCCAAGATCCCACCAGCAGGCGGCGCAGGGCCGACGCAAGCCCGCAGCACGGCCGCGAACCCGTCGACACCGTCGAAAAGCTTGCACCCGTGCTTCTGGCCCGAGGAGACATGATAGCGCGTGGACACCCATACAAGTGCGTTGTGCTGTATGCTACCTTGGCGCCTCGCTAGCGAGTGGCCCCCTACAAAGTACGGAGCACTTGTATTTGTCCGACCGCAACCACGGAGCGGGGTACCGATACCTGCTGTAGTGTGCCCAGGGATGCCAGTACCCACAGGCGCGTTTTCCGCGCACTCTCATCGCACAGCTCCGCGCTCGGACCACGGTACCGCTACATGCTGCGTGCCCTTACGGCGTACAGCTACATGTACTTCCACACACGTGCGCCGACCCTAATGGCCCCTCCTGCAGTTTAGGGCCTGGACGATGTGCCCTGTATCTTTGTACTCGTGCTCTATGTATGAACATGCGTGCTATGCTCGACGTCGAAAATAATGGTACGGGAGCAATGTTAGGGCTACAAGTACGGCGTACAAGCACTTATACGAAGACCTGATAATACTCTGTACTGCTCGTATGCCACATCGGTGCTCGGCGCGGTACAGGAGAGGCGTTCACGTAAATACGAGTACGAGGTTTGCCTAACGAACTCGTACAGTGTACTCGTACTCCGTAGATTTAGAACAGGCGAACAGACGCAGCACAGTGGAGCAGATATGTCTGCTTCATCACTCGTACAAGTATCCGCTTTATTATCCATACGAGTAAAGTATCACTACCTAGGTGTCCACACAAACATAACCACACATCGGTCCCACCTGTCCAAGATACGATTACTTCGCAATGTCCTCCGTACAAAGAAGCGTGCGTGCGCACAGCCACTCAACATTCCCCTGCCCCATTTCTGCATCCACTCACACCGGCACCCTCGTCCACAATAACGACGACACCCCGGCCCTACTGTTCTTCTAGAGCTGTTTTCGGTGCTCGCCGGCCAGCGCCTGCGATAGGATTACTTGGACTGCAACGTGCAATACTACGAAGTACGAGTACGAGTAATACGTCGTACGCGTCCTCGCACGGCCCTCGACCATACCCGCCGTCATCGCACGCACGCGCCGGAATAGACTTTTTGCGCCGAGCAAGGAAACGAGCGCCGAGCGAAGTGGCCGCTAGAAGGGGACGAAGCATACAAGTAAACAAGATACGAGTACTCGTATGTGTGGCGTACGCGTGCTTGTGGAAAGCGAAGCCAAAGGGAAATGTACGAAGTGAAATGCGCGCACGGGGTACGGAATAATACTCCGGGCTCCGTACTTTCTGCATGTACGAAGTAGGACGAGAGCCCGTTCGAGTACCAGTACTACTCCGTATGAGTACGAAGTACAGATGTAATTCCGCGCCCGCACGCGCACGGAAAGCACGACGGGGCACGGCCAGCTGAGGAAGGAGCTCGACAGCGTCACCACCCACCACCATGCACCATGCACCCTCCACCTTGCCCTCACACTCCACCGCACACTCTCTGCCCCCCCTTGTGCCGACTGGCGATTGCAAGGCCCTCACGCCGACACAACGTAATCGTGCTCTGCACCGTATAAGACCAGATAGGTCCCACACAGACTTGGTGTTCAGACCTGCAATTCCGCATATCCTCCATCTCTCCCCGCGCACGCTTTGCATCCCACGCACGTCCTACATCCTCCCGAGCTTTCGCGTCCTGACTAAATTGCCTTTCGTGCGCCGCTTTCCCCAAACAAGACGCGGCGTCTGTCAAACCGGAGAAGCTACGACCGTGCTTGCGCTTGTCTGCTTCTGCTGGCTAGCCTCTTCTTTGGTTCCTAGCCTTCTTGCTCCTAGTCTCTCTTTTTCCTAGCCTCCCCTCCCCACCACCGCATTGCCCGCTAGTCGCTTCGACCGTGCAGTACGCACTACGAAGTACAGACGCTCATAGATCCGCGTACATGCATGGGCCTGTCGTTGGCTGACTCGACGAGGCACCTGGGCGACCGGGACAAGAAAAAAGGATTCAGCATCGGTGCTCGGCACGTCGCATGTACCCAGCCGCCGCGCATTGACGACATCAGACTGGAACAGGACTGGGACACCACAACAAAGACCCAGTGAAAAAAAGCCGCGAACACCACGCGGCTCCTAGAGAGTACGAGTAAGACTAGCAGGTGTGACAGACACACGACCGACGACGGAGACGGAGACGGACGACGGAGACGGACGACAGACGACGGGAGCGACTGCGACTGCCGGCACCACCGACACCGCCTACTTCGGGCACCACCGCCGGGAGCAGGAGCGACTGAAAGCAAAAACAGCAGGAGCGCGCTGAACGCAGCACAACAATAATCCACTTCTCACCCGCCGCCTCCTCCTTGCTCATCTCGAACACATTTCTTTGCCGCAGCACGTCGCCTCAGCCGACCTGGTACAAGACACCCATCCGCACGCACGAGCACCTTACGGCTGCAGTCGTATCTGAAAAGTACAAGTACGAGTCCGGACTAGCCTGCCATTCCTGCTCACAGTGCTCAATCACCAGCCACGCCAGCACCACGCCTTTCATTCCCAAGCGCACACCGTGTTGCCGGGATTAGCTTGCATCCGTCAGCTGTTCTTCAAGATCCAGCCAGACATTCTTGCACCCCTTTGCGCAATCAGCACACCCCTCCTCCTCCAAACACAAAAAAGGAAAAAGGAAAAAGAAAGAGACGCGGCAAAAGAGAAAAAGCGCAAAAAGCAAAAAGCAAAAGCAAAAAAAAAACTGTGCGCGCAAGTCCACTGGCCTTTGCGCTACTCGCACCTTCCGTCTATCGAGGGCAAATACGCCATCATACCGCCACCTCTTGCTAGGCTCTTGGACCTGGGCAAACCCCCCTTCCTTTCTTCACACCTCCTTCGAGGTACTCTGTACCCCGAGCGCTGTGCGGTGTACTTGCCTACGTGCGAGTTCCCCGTACATCCCTCCCGCCCAATTCCCTCCCTCTTATCCTCTTCCTTCCTCTTTGCCTCTTTGCCTCTTTGCGGACCTCTTCTTCCACTCTCTATCAAGCACGCTAAGAACCATTACTCAATCTTCGCCGGGGAAAAAAGCAACATTTACAAAAGATACCCCCCTCCCCCCTCCCATCGGCGCCGATCTGCGCTGGTCTAGCTAGCCCCAGTGACACTTGACTTACTTATATCGTCGCTGCTGCTCCAAACCATTCTTGATCTGTCTCTTCCAGCCATACAGATCTGTGGCGTCTGTGGCAAAGCTTTCGACATTCCCTCATAATACCCCCCGTCTCCTCGCCGCATTGCATCGCATCCCTTGTGTGCGCATCCGTGAGACCATTTATCCCGCGACGCCCTCGTTCGGAAGCAGCCCAAGAGCCTTTCGACCACAGCTCTATGGACCGCAGTGCGCCCGAGTACTCGCAGACAGGTTTGCCTTCGCCCTATCCAAGTCACTCCGCCGACACGCGTTCTGAGGCGTCATCTGTAGATCACGCGTCTGCTGCGCAATACGTGTCCCAGCAGGAAGTGCGGTCCAGCAACTACTCGGCCACAGCCACTCCCACGTCAGAATACGGCGTCTACCCGTCCTCGGCGCGCTCAGGCTCTTTCCCCGAGCACATCCAGCGTCCTTACCATCCATCTTCCAACCACAGTGTGAGCGGAGGAGGTATGGCGCAAACACCAACAAGTCCGTCCGTGCCTCTGCAAGATGATCGCTCCAGCCATCATCACAAACCCCACCAGGCCAGGTCTGACAACGATGTACCTATAGATCCGTCCATCGCGGCTCCTAGCCCGACCTATGCGACCCATGGCCAGTACTCTCCGTACGCCTCGGCGTCCCAGGACATGCAGCATGGCTACCCCCATAGTGGTGGCCTCTACGCCCAGCCTCGTCCGGACTGGGCTGGTTACGGCGGCCAACCTACGCCTATTACGCCAGGCCACCATGTCTTTCCACAAACGCCCAACTCTGCGCCGCCTCAACCGCGCCCTACTCAGGTGGGTGACCAGCTCAACGCATCTCCGATACAGCTACGAGCTGTCGGCACATGACTCGGCAATGGCACTATTGCTGGCAGGCAGGAACACGGCTAACCCAGGTGCCTTCAGGTTTACTCGTTTGTCCCAATTCCTGGCGCTCAGCAACACAAGCGGCCACGGAGACGGTACGAGGAAATCGAGCGCATGTACAAGTGCGGCTGGAATGGCTGCGAGAAGGCCTACGGCACGCTGAACCACTTGAATGCGCATGTGACCATGCAGTCTCACGGACAAAAGCGCACTCCGGAAGGTAATTATAACCCTCCCTACCCAAAATTTAGAATGATGCGCCGACAGTGTCTGGCGCGATAAGTTCCGGCTGGTTAAGAGACGTATGAAAGAAGCGCTGAATGGCGCGGCACTCTATTATTGGTAGCCTGCTATTTTCTTGTACTGACTTGACACGGCAGAATTCAAGGAAATCCGCAAAGAGTGGAAGGCTCGCAAGAAGGAGGAAGAGGCTCAGCGCAAGGCTGAGGACGAACGGCAACGCCAGGCTGCTGCTGCAGCTGCAGCTTCTGGCGCACACAACGGTGCTGCAGATGGCGGCGCCCAATCTGCCGGTGACACGTCTCAACCCGCTTCGTCATATGCAGGCAGTCGGCAGCTACCACCGCTTGGCTATCAACCAAACCAGTACCCAGCACCACCTGCTACAGGTGTAGCGGCGTCGACTATCCCGGCCGAGTACAACAGCGGTTACATGCACCAGAACTACCCGCCTGCATCTCCTTACGGACCGCCGCCGAACCAGCAGATGTATAGCCAACGTTGATCCTTTCCATCCCGATCCATCCCGATCCCGTAGATACGAGCTCGCATGGCATCCATTGTCGCTTTGCCGACGCACAGCCTCGTGGACTATTTCGGTTGCTCATATACCAACGCTCAGTCTGCCAAGCTAGACGATGGCAAGCTGCTTTGTCGACCCAAAGTCACGTACACACCGCAAAACCGGCATTCCGAGCCTTCTGTGTATCGGTTCTATGGGGATGCGGTCTGTGAGAAGGGGTTGTTTAGGCTCATGACTGCCGAGGCGTGGCTACGTGCTACTCAAATTCAAATCGCCGCCTAGACAGCTCTGGTTGTGGACGGAGTTGCGTGTTCTTTCTGTCGTTGCTATTTTGCTCACCGCCATTTCCCTTATCCCTTCTGTTTATTACTGGATTTCTAACTTGGGGGAGGCCGCATACTGCATTCAGGTGGGAGACGGGAGGCTGTGGTGTTTGGGCTGTGGTTTGTGCTGCATCTGCGGTATATTGATTTTGCATGAGTAAGGGAAGGGGGCAAGTCTGCTTATTCGTACGACATGGCATGGACTTATCTGGATAATTCTGTGCCTCTTATTGCTATCCGCGAGGACATGCGGCTTGCTTGAGACGTAGGATGGAGGACGATGTATGTGTGTATATCAGTATTACTCGTAGAGACGTTTATATTTATGCACTGTTTCCGCAGCGGATATGTGCTACGGTGTTGGGACGCGAAGTGGCGGGACTTATACTCGTATGTGATCTAGTCAAGCGCGGCACGTGTCAATTACTCGCAATGTCTGGTCATATTCATCATAGCGGACGAGCTAACTGATGCGCGCACGAGTACTCCGTATTGCGTGCATTAGGGTGTTCCTGATGGGACGTGGTGCCCCTCCCCACGTTGGAATGGTGTGGTTACACAGAGGGCGGCGGCAGGGGGGCTTTGGCCCCTTGCGACTTAATTTTGAAATAGCCAGTATTGCTTCGTAGGGCTGGGTGGCAGATAGCTTCTGGCTAGACGCTTGTCAAGCGGAAGCTTATGCTAGCTAAATGCAATAAATGATCCGGCAGACGGATAGGCAGGTAATGGCGCTATCTGGAGCCTGGGGCGGCTGGCCGGAACGAGCGAGGAACGGTCGTCTGGATCCGTGAGAGGAGCTGAAGCCTTATGCAAAAGCACGCACATGCCATTGCCATAAGACGGCTGACTAATCGTCCGGGCTGGCACAACGGCCACCGCCTGAGCCTCGGAGCCTCAGAGATTACTCGTACCTCAAGCGCCTCGAAGCCTCCGAGGTCCGGACGCCGGAGCGCTGTCTGCGTGTGACGGAGTGCGGCTGACTGACTGCCGGCGTCTGTCTACGACGTAAAGTAAGGCTTCGGTCCTCAGCCCTCTGGGCCAAACTAAGCCCCAAACTGCAGGCGTTCCACAAGACCACGAGACATGCAGACTGCGTCATACGGAGTACTCCGTAGCCTGGAGACGGCCGGGCCAGCCACGGACACAAGCCACGGCCTAGTTGGACCGGTGAGCAGCTGTGTCCAAGCGTGGTGCTACCCGTGCTGTAGCTTGCTGGACAAGCACCGGCGCCGTTAGTGCTGCAACAATTAGCACATGCACATGCGCCGCTACGCCGGGCTGCTACCACACAACAGCTACGGCGCGCGCGTATTTGTACGGAGTACCTAGCACGTCCAACACAACGCTTGGCCACCTGGCCGCACGCAGCAGGCTGGTCGTGCATGGTGTGCTTCGTTAGTCTGCGCTTTCCAGACCAGACTGCCTACCTCGGATCGATCGCCAGATTAGCCTCCTCCGACGGTAGCGTAGCCAATGGCTCTAACAGTGCAGAGCCCGTTCCCGCACTATTCGTAACCCGCAGGTGTACTCGTAATATGTAATTACAATGTGCTCGCCGCCGAAAGTATTGATTATGTAATATGTATATAGCCACTATGCTGACTGGTGCAAAGTCAAAGCCAAAGGCTCTTCAACTCAAACATCGAGCCACACAAATCGTGTCCAATCTTCTAAGCGTCGCCGTCCGTTTTGTCCCGGAACTACGGAGTAGCGCTCGCTGCCTCGCATGGACCAACAGTTCATCGACGCGCTTATTGCTACGGCAACCTCTGATAGCAAAAACATCGAGCCCGGCTGCGCTCAACGATACGAGCTCAACCACTCCAGCTCGAAACCTGCTACCCATGACGATCATGATTCCAACGGCCCGGCCGCGGTCACCGCTTCGGGCCAGGCTTGCGAGCACGTCTTCCAAGGCGACATCTTTTTGATCATAGGACTCCCCGAGCAGTTTAAGCTGGGCCTCGACACGATAGTCATTACGGTGCCGCACTCCGAGGACCCTTCTGCACTTCTCGGACTACGGGACCTACCCTCGGGTGCTCACTTCATCTGGGTATCACCGCCCGGTGCTATTGTGCGCCAAGGATTTTGGTTCCTGGGCAAGCCCATTGGCTGTGCTGTTCATGTGAAGCAATGGGATCGTTATAACGAAGTGCTTGGTGGCTGCGCCAGTCAGCACGAGGCTCAAAATCTTGCCGATCGTATTGACGCGCTGCAACCGAAGTTGCTATCGTACGGCGATGCGATAACTGACCAAACTTGGATTGTCGAGTCGGCTGACCTCTGGCGGCGCATCACCTCGTGCATTGACGAACCGCTTCTTCGGCGCGTATCAGGAACGTCAGAAGCAGCAGGAGCAGCAGCAACACGCGACACGACAGGCTCTACCCCGCTCGAGTGGTACTTCACCACTACTGACACTGCCGAGGGAGAGATGAGCACGTTGGACTGGAGGACTTCTTCTGCCTCTGCCTCTATCAAATTTCTGTTTTCTCCATATGATGTCGACCCATATCTGCTCTCCGCTGGCGGCGCTCATACTTCCAAGCAGAACTTGGAGTTGCTCAAGGACTCCGAAACACTGGAAGACCCAAGGCGCATTACGCCACAGCCTGCCGGCCCAGACACCACAGACTCAATCTTGGCTGTTCTCAGCTCTCCCGCAGGCTATCTCGAAAAAGACATCGTAGGCGAGCTTCAGTTTGCCTTTATCACCGGCACGCTCTTAGGCAATGTTTCATGCCTGGAGCAGTGGTGGCACATCGTGCTTAAAGTATTCTTGCGTGCACGACGTCTGATTTCAAGCCGTCCTCGTCTTCTGTCTTCTCTGATACGGACACTGCATGCTCAATTTATGTATCTGGAGCAGTGCGTTACTGGTGGCTTTCCGTCAAGCGTCCTTGGAAATGCGCACGATGGCACTGAAGACAGTGGTGCCGGCATCTTCGACATCAAAATCCATGCCACTGCCCGCCTTGAAGCAGCACTGGCCGCCTATAAATTCTCTATCGCCGGGGCGCTTCTTGCTTCTGGCGGCTCGACGACTGAAGAACAAAAGTCAGCGGAGGCAGCCTTTGCAGATTTTGAATCATGGCTTTGTCGACATGGCTGGGACTTGAGCATTGACCCAAAAGCAGAATCTTCAAAGGGTCTTGAGAAAGACAGGGGCGATGACGAGTTTAACAGACACGACAACAAATTGAGTCCATCAATTAATGACCACCCATCAAGCACATCTGCGGCCGTTGCCTCCAAGGCCGTGTACGATTCTGGGGATGAGGACGACCAGCCTGTTCTCGTAGAGCTTGATGAAGAAGGCCGCGAGGTCGGCCTGGTGTCCTGGAATTAAGGCCCAACCATAAGACCATCACGCATACGCCGCGATAGAGTAGGATACACGACCTGCTGGGCATCTAGTGATTGATTGCCTTGCCGGCTGTTCTCATAGATGCTTGCATAGATCATTTTTATTTTTATTTTATTTGCCCTGTGTCTCGTTTACCCAGCCCGTCCACGAATCGCTGTTCACTTTTCTAAATCTCTTAGCGGAGCACAAAGCGAGAGTCTTCGCCGTCCACATCAGTACAGCGATGGACATAGAGATGATATGGCGAGTTTCCTCGCACGAGAGCGCGAGAGAAGGTCCCTTCTAAACTCCAGATGACCGGTAAATCAGCACATACATCAATGCAACCCATTTCTTTTCCATCATCTGATGGCCAGCCGAAGCAGCTGTGCATCCAACGACACCAAGAGCGACCAAAGATCCCACCGCAGTTCTCCTCCTGCCTGTTCCATCGTCCAACTTTAACGGTAAGACTTCTGGAAGCGGGCTCTGGCGCCCGGACCACCGAACTTCTTGGGTTCACAGCGGCGGTTGTCGGCGACGAGAAGCGTCCGGTCGTCTGATGTATCTGGTAAGCTTGATGATTTCGTGAATAGAAATGACGATATTGAACTATAAAGCTTACACTGAACGAGAGCCTGCTTGAGGAGCGACTTGGAGTGCTCATCGACGTACTGCAGCAGAGTTAGCGTTCATTCACTTCACATTTACCCATGACATTTGCGCATGACGCAGGATGACGACGACTCTACAGTGGCCGTCTCCTGCCTTAAAATATCGCCCGACTTACGCGCTGGTAGTAGGCAATCAGGCTCTTGCTGATGGCTTGCCGAATGGCGTAAATTTGCTGTTTGTCTAGTTAGCATATTTAACGCCTCTGATACTTGATCAACTGGAAGCCAGTGGCAGGACGAGCAGAGCGACATACCGAAGTGTGGCCACCTAGAGGGGGAGAGTGCCGTGTTAGTAGATGAAGCTTGGGTATAACCACGACCATCTATCTCCTTCCGCATCATACCTCCGGAGACACGGACGCGAATCTGCTGAAGTTAGCTTTGCACTTTGATGTGGCCACCTTTAGTAGCCAGGTAGCCAGAGAAATGCATGTTATGATGGGATTTCACTTACGTCCAGGTTGGCGAACTTGTCAAGACCGACGACCAGGATCTAAAATGCGAGTTAGCACGCAGTCGAAGCATACTGATGTTGCATGTGCTAGCGGGACCAGTCACATACCGGCTCGTAGACCTTCATGCGAAGAGTCTCCGGCTGAACAACTAGGAGGAGGTTAGTCGACATATTGCTGAGCGTCGCAGACCGGCTTTCGAGGGTGTATCGATGTATGGATATAGTTCTAGCGGATGGGAATTCGTACGCTGAAGGGGACGGCCGTTGACCTTGATCTGGATTGTGACAGAGGTTAGCATCGTTATTGCGTTGACTGCGCATTGCAATAATCGTCGCAGCATTGCTTACCAGGCCCTGACCGCGCTCGCAACGAGCGACCGCCGTCGCCGTTTTCTGTGATAGCGAGTTAGCCAGACGCTCGAGATCGACAGGCATCGAGGAATCCGGGGAGCAGTATTGCGAGCGGAATGAGTTCAAACATGCCTTCTTGCCGAAGCAAATTGTCCGCTGCTTGGTGGCCATTTTTGCAGATTGTCGACGATGTTGGTGTGATTGTCGTTCGTTCAGTGCGAGAGTTGTCTAAATTCGAGGGAGAAAAAAAGCCCAGCGAGACAACTTTTCCCGACTTAGGGTTGTGGGATATTTTCAGCGCTAGGCCAAAAAGCACGGCCAGACTGTACTTATAGCACGTGATACAAATCACCCTAGTCTCGCTCGAGCATAGCATCACGTGGTCTTTCCGCAGGAAGCGCATCGCCCGCTAAGATATCGGTCTGTACGACGAAGTAGACCTGAACCTTCGGCAACTGCAAGATATCCAGAGATTTACGCCTGTAGCCAAACACCATGTCGCGGAAGGGTGTCGGGTTGGCGGCGTTCGACCGGTCTAGGATCACGTCGGCGCAGTACGCCTCTCACGGATCCAACCTCCGCTCGACCAACGCACAGGCTCTCGAGACACAGCTAGATGTGTTCCGTTCGCTCCTGCAACAGTTCGCGCACACACATGCCAAGGATATACGATCGAACCCGATATTTCGAGCACAATTTGCGCGCATGTGCTCGGCTATCGGCGTTGATCCCCTCAACGGAAGCAACAGCTCGTCCAGCGGCTCTATATGGGCTCAGCTCCTCGGCCGTTCCGTCAACGATTTTTACTTTGAGCTCGCCGTGCGCGTCGTAGAGGTTTGTGCAGCCACGAGAGCGGAAAATGGCGGGCTCATCGAGGTCCGCAAGGTCTGCGACCGCATTGCAAGCAGCCATGTGGAGGGGGCACCTGAAGTGACCGAGTGAGCCATCCGCCCGTCTTTCCAAGAACCACAGAAACTAGGCGCGAATTGGCAGTAGTCGATATCTGTTAACCGCCCGTCTTGTGCACCAGAGATGACATCCTGCAAGCAGTAAAGACGCTGCAGCCACTGGGATCATCTTATTCGGTGATCAAGGTGGGCAGCAAGCCATACATCCGATCAGTACCTCGCGAATTGAACACGGATCAGAGCGCTGTTGTCGAAGCCGTGCAAATGCTCGGTTATATTAGCGTTTCCATGCTGATGGTAAATCTACGCTGGGCCCGGGCCCGAGCTCAGACGGCAATCGACGACCTCGTGGGCGAAGGTATGCTATGGGTTGACAAAGCGCCTGCAGAATGGGAATATTGGAGCCCTGGCTTTATGTTGGAGGGTCACGATGCAATCCTAGACGTCTAAGCACAGTAAACCAGGGCGCTCGGAGCATCACGAGTACACTTGAGAGGCAGGGGTCGCCTGTGGCTTTATGGACCAGCCAAAACAGAACAAAGTCGCACGGCTGTTAACAAAACGGAATTACATTGCATACCCTATCTTGACAAACACACAGCATAATGCACAACCACACAACCGCCTTCCCCACCTCCTTTAAGAGGAGCATTTGATATATTTCCTTCTTCCGTCCTTCCAGTACCATCACCTTATTTCCCCGTTTCCCCGTTTCCCTTTCCTACGAAGTACACCAACACCATTCATCTCCTACTGGTCCCACGCTTTTTGGAGCGTGGGGCCCCTACCAACACCACCAATATAGGTAAGTCTGGTTGGAAAACTGCGGAGCCTTATATCCAAAGCCAGGTCCAGCTTCCCGGGCCGAGACAGCCAGACTTAGGAAACCACCAGCGACTACGAAGTAACGATCTAGAACTGTCACACTCAGTAGGCTGGGTTCTGACCACCAATAGGGGGCGGAGGCGGGTAGTCCTCAGGACGGCCGCCGACAGAGCCACCGCGACCCCCGTCGCCAAAGTGCTTTTTGCGGAGAGCAGCAAGGCGGCGCTTCTTGGTCACCGTGTTGATGTAAGTGCCGATGATAAAAGACACCAGGTTGAAGAAGGGCACCCACGCGTGCTCCGGCAGGAACTTCTGAGCAAAAGCGAGGCAGACAGGGCTAGTGATCCAAGACACGCGCATTACCTTCCAGAAGCCGACGCGGACAGTGGCGCGGACTTGGTGGTATGTTCGGGCGCCGGCAATCAGGGCCATAGCAGTCAGGTAGACGGTGTTTTGGATAGGGGCAACCTGCAGAAGGAACCATGTCAGCTGGCCCTACGGAGGCTACGGGCCCCGGCTTGGGGGATGGGAAGGTCGAGAAGACAACAAAACAGGAGGGACTGGACGGAGTCTCTTACAATGAAGTTGCTAACCAAGATCTGCATGATCTTGGCGCGCAGACTGGTGCGGCCATGGAAGATTTTCTGCAGGACCCAAATGAGAAAATGGCCGAGCGGCGCACTGACTAGGGCGCCGTAGGCGGCCATCTTGGGAACTCGGGACGTGAAGTAGTTGCCGTGCTTGTTGCGGTCCTTGGCGAGCCAGGAGGCAAAGAGCTCCTGGGCACCGGCTAGGGTGCCGGCAGTAAGCATCTTTGTCCGCAGCGGGTTTTCCTCGAGCTGCTTGATGTAGGCCTAGCACACATGGCGGCAAGGAACACAATGACGCCGTCGTTAGTTTACCATAGCGAGGATGCAACTAGGCAGCTTTGGGTGGTGGACAGTCGTTCGGCGCATACTCTGTACGGGACTCTGTACAGCGACGAGGATCATGCAGCTCATGGAGCCGAACGGGGGGCGTCCCAAAGGGGTGGTAGACGTACAGCGAGGTAGCCCTTGGTACCGGCATTCTGGCGGCCACCGGTGAGAGCGGTGCCGACAGCCTCGGCAACGGGGTGCTTGCCGCTGGTACCGGGGATTGGGGGTCCGGAGAGGGCGGTGGCGATGGGGTTATGCAGCGGTTGGTTGGGGAAGCCAACGACACCCTGGGCGGCGATGGGGCCCTGCTGCTGCTGGAACGTGTCGCGCTCGACTTTGAAGGACATGGCGAGGACTCAAATCGGCATCAAACCGGCATCGGCGTGGCGAGGAGAATGGAGACGCAAGACAGCCGACGGCGCTGGAAGAGACTGGAGTACAGGAGTGTAAGCGACAGATCTGGCATGCAGCGCGAGACGAAGGAATGCGCGAACAGCGGGTAACGGATAGCGGGTAGCGGGTAGCGGGTAGCGGGTCACAGGAGGTGGATGGAGAGAGCAGGGAGGGTAAGGAGGGCGGCAGTAACGACGGCGGCGACGGCGACTGACGTGAAGGTCGATGCGACAGGCTGGTGGCGAGGACGACAGGCTGGGCGTGTTTACGGGACGCAGCGGCAACGCGACATAGGGAGACGGCAGACGGCAGACGGCAGACGGCAGACGACGCGACGAGGAGGACGAGGAGTCGAAGACAAATAGACGAAAGAAAGAGGCTGGACAGAGAACGACACCGAAGGGACGTCGGGGCGCGATGCGCGCGTGCGGCGAGCATTGGGAATGGCTTCACTTACTGGGTGCGATGAGCTGCGAGCGACGGGGTACAATGGCGGGTGGGGATGAGCGATGGGCAACGGGCGATGGAGAGCGGATGGACAGCAGCTTTTGTTTGTGTTGTGAAGCAGGTCACTGCCGGTCAGAGCTGGGCGGCCAGGAGACGAGAGAAGGGGACAGCAGGCCAGAATGCCCAGAAATGCTACCTGCACGCTGCGGATCCCACGCTGCACGCTGCAAGCTCGACCACCCCAGCCAGTACGAAGATTGGTGTGGCCCAGTTAGGTTTAGCGCCTTCGGCACCGGGCGGGGCCACGCGCAGACGCCGAGCACGGGAGTGCGCTGTGATTGGCCCGTCGCGGCCGTGTTGTCCCAGCTGGCACCACGCGTGTGCAGCTGTGTTGATGCGACTACGGTTGTCGTACGGGCAGGAAGCCTGTGCGCACCTGCAAAGGCTGTACCGTTGTGCACAGTACTTTTGCTTGCAGGCGAGTGGACAGCGTTGAAGGCAACCTGCCGCCAATGGCCACCAAGCTCGCCCGCGGTTGATTATATAAGCACGAGCGTGGCCTTGCATCTTGAGGGAGCATTCTCTACGGAGCTTTTTGCTCCGTATAATATGCATACGAGATCTTACTCCGTTTTCAAGATGCGTGCAAGGTGGACAGGGCCACCGACTCCACAAGGAGAGCAGTTCTTGCGAACGCGTACGAGTACGACGCTGTTCCGTAATGCATACGCCGTACTCGTACGTACATGTACTTAATCGAGCGTCGGGGTCCAAGAGTGCCTCGGCCTAAGCGCGCTCCGCATCTTATCCACGTGATCTGAGCGCGTCGCAGATCTCGCCTTGACTAGTACTCCGTATTAACTACGATACTCGTACAGAGTACGGAGTAATACGGAGTACTCCGTACCCGTGCCATGTCCCACTATTATCTCGGACGCACTGTCTGTGAAAAAAGTGCACCTACGAGTACGAGTACGAGTACGTGTCGCATACTCGACTCCGCTTCTTATCTACGCAGTGAGATACGGAGTATTACACCTCGCCATTAGCCCTGCGCTCTACATCTGCAGCTGGCGCATCTCTGCCAGCGACCAGTACTTGCGCATGTTCTCCGCCCCCAGCGTGCGCACTTCCTCGTCCAGGTGCTGCCGCAGCACGCCGCCCCACGAATCCATCTGCGCCTTGAGCGCCGCCATCTCCAGGTCGGTCTCGCCGCTGCGGCAGCCCTGGAGGTAGCCCCGGAGCCCGTCCATGCCGACATGGATATCCCGGTGCTGCTGGATCAACAGCGCCGCCTTGGTCTGGTTTCTCGCCTGGCCTTTTTTCCGTCCTCCTGTGGGCACTCGGAACTCGGGCATGCGCTTCGCCAGCATCGGGAACACGTACGTCTCCTCGATGGAGTGATGGCCCTCCAGCATGCGCAGAAAGTGCAGACCTTCGTCCAGGAATTGCCGGATACTCATCCCTGCTGGCCGCTTGTTGTTGGTGCATGCGTTGTCCAGCATGGTCCAGACCTGCCGAAAATGGCTGTGCTGCAAGAAACCACGCACGAGTAGTTAGCAACAGAACACCGCAGGGCGAGGCTGTCTGACCGGCACATACAAAGTAGTCCATGTGGTCTGCAAGCCGGTTGTATTCTCCGGAACTCCTCACTTGACAGTGGCGGGAGCTTCTCTTCCACCTCAACGCCGACTTCTTCCTCTACCGGGCCCGGACTCGCTGTCGTCTCTCTGGCTGTGCTGTCTGACGTCTCCGTGCTGTTGTCTGCCAGTTCCTCACAGCCACCACGAGACGAGCCGTTCGACGCCATTCCAAGTCCAGCCGACGTCCTGCTCGTACCCGTAGTCCTTTGCCCTGGTGACAGCCAAAAACAGCCAAGATAAGCCCTAGCTGGCCGTTTCAGAAGTACACTGCGAGTGGCAATGCTTTGTCGAGATAGAGACAGTCGCAAGACAGGCCACACCAGAGGTAGTCAACAGCCGTCGTGCAATCAACCTTACAGATGGGAGAACGAACCACTCGAAAAGCATGGAGTCGGTACGAGCATGTTCTTATCTCGTAGCAACATTCCAAGCCGTGATACTATGTCTTTGTACTTTTCAGCAACGATGCTAGCAATAGCTTAGAAAGCCGCCATGCTGACAATGCGTCTCATCGCCTTCAGGCTTGACAAGTAATGCAAAAGCTCTCGATGCTGATTGGCTAGCTTCAGCATGTGACAGCTGTGGCTGGAACTTGTAACTAGAGTGGCTGAGAATGCGCTGCGACAACTCCAGGCGCCTCAAAGCCTCAACGAAGACCGCGCCCGAGGACGAAGTACGTCGTCACCACAGCTACCCGCGTTGTATTTGGGGCGGCTTCCGTGGCTACTCTCCGGCGCTCCTCTTCACTCGCTTTTCCTCACCAGGAGCCAGCATGGTAAGGCCCGCCGCGCTGCCAGGCTCGCGCTCTTGCACGAACAAGCTCTACAGCCAGCTGCTAATCTCGCCGTCTTCTAGTTGTCTGCCCGGACACCTCTCCTTGCCTCCGCGCGGCCTTCTGGAGAGTCAGAGAGGTCCGATGACCTGGCTGAGGCTGAAGACGCCGCCATGCAGGCAGGGACCGGTGGCCTCGCCGCGCAGTGCCAAACACCGTCGCCGCCCTGGTCTGCCCGCCTTCGCGAGCTCCTCCTCTTTGCCTGGGCAATGCTGGCCACGGCCGCCGTCATTGTCCTCGCTGTCTTGGTCCAGCATGGTCGCCAGTCATCGCCGCAAACGCTTGATCCCCTGCCGCCTAAGCGCAGTCTCATATTCATGGTATCCGACGGCATGGGCCCTGCATATCTGTCGCTGACGCGCTCCTTTCGCCAGCATACCCAGGGCGTGCCCATCAATGACACTCTCGCCCTAGACCGCCACTTCTGGGGTACCAGTCGCACTCGCTCGAGCAACAGCCTCGTTACCGACTCGGCTGCTGGTGCTACCGCATTTTCGTGCGGCATGAAGTCGTACAACGGCGCCATCAGCATGCTTCCCGACTTCACGCCGTGCGGCTCCGTCATGGAGGCTGCGAAGCGTGCCGGCTACCACACCGGGCTGGTTGTCACAACCGACATCACCGACGCGACGCCCGCGTGCTTTGCCAGCCATGTCAACATGCGCACGCAGATGGATGAGATTGCCCTGCAGGAGATTGGCCAGGGCCCGCTGGGCCATGTTGTCGATCTGATGCTCGGCGGCGGTCGTTGCCACTTTTTGCCCAACACGTCCGAGGAGAGTTGTCGCCAGGACGACGTTGACGTTGCGTCCATCGCGCGGGATAACGGCTGGTCATATGTCGACAACCGCGCCGGTTTTGACGCCCTTCATGCCGGCCACAACGTTTCTCTTCCCGCCCTAGGCTTGTTTTCCGCCGGCGATATTCCCTTTGAGATCGACCGTCGCCACATGGCAGACACCTACCCCAGTCTGAGTGAGATGGCCGTCACGGCCCTCCGGGCCCTGGAAAAAGCAGCCGCAGACAGCGATCGTGGCTTTTTTCTCATGATTGAGGGAAGTCGTATTGACCATGCTGGCCACATCAATGATCCTGCCGCCCAGGTTCGCGAAGTTTTGGAGTTCGACAAAACTTTCCAGGCCGTTTTAGATTTCTTGAAACAGGGCAGCACCGAAGGCATCGTTGTTACCACTAGCGACCACGAGACCGGTGGTCTTTCTACTGCCCTCCGTACGTTGGCCTCGACTCCCATATTCCCTTCTGTCTTCTCGGGGTTTGAGCCCTCTAACATCCCTGCGCAGAAGAGCCCGGACACGATCCTGTCTACAATTGGTACCCATCAGTCCTGGCTGATGCCAAGGCATCATCGGAACACCTCTCACGCCTTCTGCGCAATCATGTTCTCGCAGCCGGCTCAGATGGTGTCGATGCAGACCTCCAGTCTCTCAAAACCTGGATTAACACTCAGCTAATGATCCCATATCTCGGCATTGTCGACGCGTTGGATGGAGAGCTGGAACGCCTAGCCTCGAATTCGACAGATGCGACTACAATCTTTGCTGAAATTGTGAGTCTGCGCGCGCACATTGGCTGGAGCACGCACGGCCATTCTGCAGTCGACGTCAACATATACAGCTCGGGTGGGCCGGCAGCCGAGAGCCTTCATGGAAACGTCGAGAATACAGATGTCGGAAAGTTCCTTCGTAGCTATCTTGCTGTCGATACCGATGAGATCACCCGCGAGCTAAACGAGAAAATGATTAACAGTCGGCCATTGGCGGACGCTTCGCTCCTTTCTGACGTCGAGATGGAGGGGGTCAGTCCCGAATGGCTTTCTTCCTCCCCGGCCAAGCGGCCCCAAGAAATGTATAATATTACCCAATAGTTTATTGGGTAAGATGATGTCTTCAGCTGCAGTTACATATAAATGGTTGACTTACCAACCAGTACCGCCTAGCGCGCTTCCAAGCTCGTGTTTTTTTGTCACAAGAATAGCAATCCAATGAGTCTGAGAATTCGCTCTCAGCATGCACTATCTTCGTCAAGCTGTTCAATCTCCAGTTTTCCTCCCAAGGTCGCTCGTGTATGTTTGGTCAGCTGACCAGTCTCCGATTGTGAAATACATTCTGGCGCCTGATTCAATATAGACATGTTGGACTCGTCACCTGGTAAACCAAATTTCTTTACCACGTTCAGATAACGGAGAATGCCGTCAAAAGTGAGCTTCGTTGTGGCCATGATACATATGTTTCTTAGTTGCCGCATGGAAAGAAGTATATCAAGAATAGAGTCATCAAAGCCGGCCCCATCGAAACTTAGCTCTTCGATATGGTGTAAGTGTCTGGCCATGAACCTCAAATCATCTAGTAAGAGTTCTGTTCGCAGCATATTTAAGACTTTCAGAGACCGCATTTGGCAAATAGACAGGATCAAATCGTAATCTGAGAGGCGATGGCCCCGTAGGACGAAAGACTCTAGTGTAGGGTGAGTTGAAGCCTAGTCCGGCGACCAGTCTAGCGCGCTACGTCATTCCCCCTCAAGCTTGACGCTCTCGAGAAATATGCATGACTGCAATGCGGCAAGGTGCTCGAAAGCGGCAAGCTTTAGTCCCGAAAGGCACAGTTTCTTTAACGAAGCCGCATGGAGCGACAGGGCCGACAAGGACTGCCGCCCAAGTCTGTTTTTGCTCTTTACGCCGAGCACTTCGAGCGAGTTGGTTCTAAGATGGTGAAGAATGCAGCGAGATCCTCATCCACTGTTGGGCCGTCACAGTAGAAACAGACCAGCTCCCTGAAGTTCGGGCAATTTTGGCGGATAGATGTAGCCACTTCTTCACCAATGACAGATCCGTCCTGTATATGCAGCGTCATTAGGCTGGCTAGTCTAGATGTCCAGACTGGCAGGAGATCCATGGGGATATATTGACCCTCTAGGTGTGTAAGACCGACGGCTTTGTTGTCACGAGCAGTAGCCTCCTCGACAAACAAGGTTATGGCACTTCCAGCCTTGTCGCTGATGCCTTGCACGTTTAGATGTAATTGTGTTTGGCGGGTCTTCATACGGGAAACAGTCATAGGTCGTTCCATATCAAATGGCTTCATATCTCCACCCAGAAAGGCATCTCGGAGGTCGCGATCGAAAGCAATGTCACTCAGCAGCTCGCTCAGCTCGCCCAGCTTCAGGGTTTTGATCCAAAGACAGTAAGGGAACGCCGTTTTTTCCATGCTCGAAAGTATGATACCGCGCCACAATGTGACAAGTTTTCGCTTGCCATTGGGCGAACCGTCTGTGCTGGTCGGGGCCAAATCGTGGATGCTGCGGAGAAGATGAGCGTTAGCAATGCCGCATACCATTACCGGTAATTGCATTCCGTAGCCTTGAAGGATGAGAACGTGGAGTTGGTTCCTATCATTGGTCCTCGCCTCGCTCACCTGTACAGATTGGGAAGGGCGAGGGAGGCTGCTGTGCGGCTCGAAAGAGCAAGGCTGAACAAGGAGTAGAAGTCGCGCCGGTCGGTTAGCTCTTTGCAGACGAGCCACCAGATGTCAAGTGGCAGCTCTGGAGGCGCCATGGCCGCGGAGCCCTGCCACTCGATTCGAGCTCAGCGACGCGTCAGAGTAAGCCGATAGGCAGGCCGAGTTAGCTGGCTGACGTTGACGGGCGGCCAGGAGGCAACAAACACGATATGCCGTCAGAACAGAGCGCAAAAGCTCTGTCGGGCCCGGTGCGCGCGTAATGGCCCTCGGTCAGGCGTGCGAGTGCATGCAAAACGGACAAGGTGTGAAGCAGGGCCGAGCGGAAGAAGTGATAATTCGCAGCAACAGGAGAGGTGAATGGCTGGTTATGGGGAAGCTGTGCTGGGAGAAAGGGTACATTTCATTGCGCGTCCGGTGCGAAGTAACCGGAGGGAAAGCACGACCAGCGGCTGTGGTTTTGCGCCTGCCGTTCTGCTTATTACGATGCTACAGCTGCAGCCACAAAGGCTCCAGCGCGGCCAAATAATACAATTAGCTCCGTTAGGCACTAGCAGAAACCGCGGATTAAGAGCCATCTCCGTGCTCGCGTCGACTTGTCCCAGGAGCAACATTTCGCGTCTTCTGTCTTGGGTGGCGGCGCACTGCGGAGCGCTCCGTATCTCGACTGTTTGTCAAGTGCCTCTGGCTGTCGCATTCGCCCCTCAGCCGTCCTCACAGTGTCTCGACCACTGGGCTCGCGTCGACCGCTACAGACAGTCCGCCATGGCGATCGTGTCCTTCACTCTCAGCGAAGAGTCTGTGATTGCCTTCCAAAACGTGCTAGCTTGTATCTTGAGGTTCAGCGAGGATGTTTCGCTCGACGCCAAGAGGGGGAAAGTATGAGCGTCTTGTCGGACAGCGGCGGCACAGAGTACTGACACGCTGCAACAGATTGTGCTGAGCGCTCTAAACCTAACCAAGACTGCCTTTGTGTCCTTCTCTTTCACAGCCTCACACTTTGCTCGGTACGAGTATCACGGCAGCACCAGGTTTCCAGACCGATTTTACTGCGTCCTATATATCCGTGTATGGCCATGTCCCACCCACGACCGATCTTCTGTCTCGTTTTGCTGACTTGTACTAGGCGCTCCTCTCCATCTTTCGCAGTCGAGCCGGTGGAGAGACCGGAAGGGGTGCGAATACAGACTCGAGCATTGAGAGATGCGAAGTATCAATTGCCGATGGGCCGGGAAAGAAGAGCCGCTTCGTTGCGAAAATTGCATGGCGTAACGGTTCGTTTCTCAGCCAAGCTTCGACCTTCCCCGCAGCGAGGTGGCCTGATGAGAGCCGGCAACTAACAGTCAACCCTTGGTAGGAATTACCGCCACGCATGCGCTTCCATTCGAAGCAAAGGCACCTACGCATGCCATGTTCGATAAGACCAAGGCAAGCAACAAGTGGTCTATATCTGCGCATACTCTCCGAAGGTTGATGGAACACTTTGGCCCAAAGGTGGAGCTTCTAGACATCAACACGGAAGGCAGTAAGGTTGTCAACCTCACCTGCTTCACGGAGAAGCAGTATGCAAAAACAGATGGTGGGCCTCTGCTCTCCCCCGCCCAGTTTCGGGATGTTAGCTCTCTCGCGGCACCAACGACTGCTAACGTGGCACTTCCACTCAAGGATGGCTGAACATGAACCTTCACACTTCCATTGCCGTGGATATGGATGAGTTTGACTTCCTTGATGTCGAAGATAAGCACCATATCATCATCAGCGTCAAGGACTTCCGAGCAATATTGCAGCACGCCTGCACGACTGCTGGAAGCTTGCTGGCACACTATTCAGATCCTTGGTGTCCACTGAAATTCTCTTACGATGACAATGACATGTTCTGCGAGTTTATACTCGTCACATCGGGCAACAAGGCGAGCTCCGAGTCCAAGTGGCAGAAGACTCGCACAAAAACCGGAAACATCGCACAACCAGATCTGGTAGCCACTCTCAATCGGGCTGGTTCTTCTGGCGTGAAGACATCCTCAGATTTGTCGGCACCTCCACAGCCTGTTGCCAGTAACGCTGCGTCGTTCACTCAATTGATTGCGGCACGCTCTGAAGTTGAGCACCATCCCCACTTCGAATTAAGACCCCAACCAGCTCATCCTCCCACCATACGATTGGAAGCGCTTTACGAAGAGGACAGCCAGTGGGAGCCAGTAAACCCCGAAGAAGACAATCCTGATTTCGTCCAGATCGAGTGGGATGAGAGTCTACAACCGGTATGCACAACACTCGTCCTTCTGTTGTGGTACACCCCACTCAGTACTGACCATACAAGGAACTGAGCTTTATTCCCATTAGTGATGGACAAGAAGGCGAAGACAATACGATTGCGGGTCAAACTCCTGTAGCCCTAGAGCCAACCCAGCGGCTAACACAGGTATTTTTACGTGACGTTGATAATTAATGCTCATGCTCGGTCTAACTCTTAGTCATAGGTCCGCAAGTTTGGGTTGTTTGATTAATTCAGACGACCGGGCAAGCTAGCCACTGATCTACTGCAACTTCAACTTGTAGTGTTGGTAGAGGTTACGGATCTGTCGGAATGGCTTCCCCTATGATGATCCAGCTCGTTGCACAGCCGGCTCCTATTGCCGATATACATGCCCCTGGGGGTAAGTATTTGGAAGACGCAAGAATGTTGCGTTGCCCCTTCGCAGCTTCTCCCAGCTTAGCTGGGCCGCAGTTACCATGCTCCCCCCACCCCCATGCCAGCACTTCGCCGGCTTCGAGAAAAGCGAGAATGTGCTCACTTCCCACGGCTATTTTCAGAGTCTTTGAGGGACTTGGCGAAACACTAAGCTCATAGTCCTGCTTGCCCCATATGAGAAGCTCCCCGTTGCTCTTCAATATAAATATGCTGCTCCAGCCTGCCCCGATGTCTTTCCAGCCGGAGACTTTCGATGGTGCTTCAGACCTGATGCCCCATTTGTCCAGACCTAGAACACGCACGTCGCCATGCGCTTTATCGCCCAGAAGGCAAGTAAAATCTTTGCCACATACTGCTCGAGTCACTGGGAAGCCAATCCCCTCGATCTTGCGGGGCTCAAACACTAGATCGTCAGGGGAGCCCAGTTGACCTCTCCGGCCATTCCCCCAGCCATACACGTCGCCATTGCTCAAAACAGCTACAACATGATTCATGCAGGCCGCGATATCTATGATCTCGGTGCCTTCGGGTGGAAAGTCATGCAGCTGTGTCGCGTATGGATCTCGGACAATTAAGGGCCCCTGGCCGAGTTCACCCTTCTGACCCAGACCACACGCAAAAACTCTGGTATTTTTGCCATGGGTGTCCAGAGCAGTAAAGATCGATGCCTCCCAAGTTGCTGCGACCATTTGTACAGCCACTTGATGGCTATCAGTATTGCCAGGTCGACCGATCACAACCTTCGAGAAGCACGGCTCGGGAGGCCGATCATCTGCAGACACAAATCCACAGGCACCTGAGCTTGGGTCGCCAGCCCAGTAGAGTTCGCCGGTTTCGCTGAGAAGGAGAGTATGATTACCACCTGCAGCAACTGCCACTATTTTGCTTGGTGGACTGCCATTCCAAAGGGCTGGCTTGGGAACAGACACATCTTCTCTGTGGCCGATTCCTAGCTGTCCAAATCCGTTGGAGCCAAGGGAAAACACCGCTAGCATTCCTGGTAATTCGCATACAGCTGGAGGCTGATTGCGGGCTGGCTCGAGTGTGAAGCTGTACTGTCGTTCCTACGAAGAACGACGTACTCGTAAATAAGTAGGTGAGTGGGGTCTTACAATGTGCCTAAGCCGGCGATTGGCGGAATAAAGTATAGCCGATCGCTTCGAAGCCGCTAAAAAGTTCGTACATAAAAAAACAGCAGCGCGTAGAAGAAATTTTCTCTCTTCCGTCATAAAGAGTTGATCCGACTTCTGTGGTCGCTTCGCTGCAACCCATGGCTAGTCGAGAATGTGCCGTGCCACCTGGCATGGAGGACTTCACTGTCGGTATCATTGGCATGGGCGATATGGGAAGGATGTACGCTCGCCGACTTGGTGCAGCAGGCTGGAGGTACACATGATCGCGGCTCCTCGAGCTCAGCTGTTTTATTTTGCAAAGGTTGGTCTCACCTCTCTTCTCCCCCCTAGCCCTAAATAGTTGCTTGCAATGATGACTTGAGTGCATTTGGCTCGAGTATTGTCTCTGGCTCGCCTGGATAGCCTTTCTGGTCTCCAGGTGTGGCCGTTGACTTTCCTTGATGAAACATCTCAGCTACCTTACTTTTTACTTGTCTGACGCATTTTTACTGCTATTTTGCTTCCCGCCATAAAAAGAAACATGAGACTTTGAGACTAACTCTCTACTTCAGACAGGCTTTTCATTCGGCATCGCTGTGTAGCTTGCCCTCGCATTTATGCGAGCACGTTTGTCGGTTTACTAACGTCAGATTGTAAATTTAGGATCGTTGCCTGTGACAGGGAAGAAAAGTACGAAGGTCTACGAAAAGAGTTTACCGGACAAGTACGATTACAATCTTGCTGCCTCTGCGTCCGCGGGACTGCTTGAACCCTATCTATTGTGATGTGACGTGCTGAGCATGAATTACTCAGAAAAACATAAAAATTCTACGCAACGGACACTTGGTTTCCCGTACTAGCGACTACATTATCTACAATGTCGAAGCTGCGGCGATTGGCCCTGTTGTAAAGGAATATGGTCCATGTATGCCCTGATCTGGCCTTTTGCTCCCCTGTCCTGCTACCTTTATGGAAGCTGCCAAGCAACTTCCTGAGCTGTTCATCTCCGTAACCCGAATGATTTTTACTTTACCTTGTCGCTTTCGACTCAGTGGCGGTCCAATTCTTACCTGTGTCGGCGACAGCCACGAAGCAGAATGCCATTGTCGGAGGTCAAACATCATGCAAAGATCCCGAAATTAAGGCATTTGAGGCGTATCTCCCAGAAGATGTCGACATTGTCTCCTGCCACTCTCTCCACGGGCCAAATGTTGACTCGCGAGACCAGCCACTCGTAAGTCCCTCCGTTTTGTAAAAATTAAGCGTACGAATACGCGCCGTGCCAAGGCTTGGATACGAATAGTAAACGAACCTGGGCAGGTTTTGATTAAGCACCGGGCGTCGGACGAGTCGTTTGAAAAAGCCGAGAAGGTGCTTCGCTGTCTCGGCAGCAAACACGTACACCTATCTGCGGCCATGCACGATCGAATAACCGCAGACACACAAGCCGTAACGCACGTGGCATTTCTATCCATGGGCAAGGCCTGGCACGCCATGCAGCAATTTCCCTGGGAAGGCGCACGGTACGTGGGCGGAATTGAAAACGTCAAGATCAATCTGATGCTGCGAATCTATGCCCAGAAGTGGCATGTGTACGCTGGTCTGGCTATAATGAATCCGGAAGCGCGGAAACAGATTGCGCAGTATGCCGCCAGCACAACTGAGCTCTACAAGCTCATGATAGAGGGAAAGGTGGACGAGTTGAGGAAGCGTGTGTACGGCGCCAGGGAAAAGGTGTTTGGTACAGCAGCGCAGCCCAAATGGGCGGAGAAGCCGCTCCTGAATGATGGGCTGTTAGACCGCTTTGGGCTTGGCGAACGGCCAGAGAGCCCTCTGCCGAACAACCATCTCAGTCTGCTGGCCATGGTCGACTGCTGGAGCGAGCTTGGAATAGTCCCGTACGATCACATGCTCTGCTCAACGCCGCTGTTCCGTCTGCGGCTTGGTGTCACGGAAAGCATATTCCGGGATCCAGCCAAGCTGGACGAGGCACTGCGTGTGGCGATCGAGGACAACACATTTCGCTCTGACGATCTGGAGTTTGCATTTGCCGCAAGGGGGTGGGCTGAGTGTGTAAGCCTCGGACACTTTGAGACGTGGAAAGAGAGATTCGACGTGACGCAGAAGTTCTTCCAGCCTCGCTTTGCGGAGGCCACGCAGGTCGGCAATGAGATGATGAAGACGGTGCTCGAGAGCACAAAGGGTTGAGACGGAGCTCGACATTATGCACAAGCCAATATAACTATACGGCCAGTGTTTTTGCGCTCTATATAAAGAGCACCCTAGACTCAATCTATCGTTATTCCTGGCGTAATGCATGTATGAAATGGAGCCAGGCTTAGCTTCTCCCGCGAGTGGATGCAATCATCCGTGTACGCACACGTGGTAGGTCGTCACAGCTGCCGAGATAGGCAATGCCTGTTGTAAATGAATCAGAGAGTATACATAGTAGAGATGGTAGCGTGACAGAGGAATGTAAGAACGCGGTGTTGTAAGACATTGAAGCTTGTAAACAATACTGATTATTTCGTAGGAACTTTACTCGTATCAAATTACCATCATAAGAGGAGAAAGAAGACATACGCCAGACATATTACATCCTCGGAGGTGTGAAAGGTAGAAATGAGCTTCCGGGACTATTGCCATCCACACGCCGAGGACCGTTATTAGGCGTCTGTATTTGTGCTGATGACAGGCTCGACGCGCATCAACGGGCGCCCGGATAGGACTCAATCGGACGAAGAAAGCGAATACACCGCAGTGTCTGTAGCATAACTTTACCTCCTAGTCTTAAGAGGTGAAGTTATGCTACAGCGTTGACGCTGGACAGATCACGTGCTTCTACGCGGACATGGCTAATCGGTAAGATCCGACTTGTGGCAGAGTTAGCAGGCACGAGTCATTGTTCTTTATCTATTTTCCTATCCTGCCTAGGCCTCTGCCGGAATTGAAGGTTAGGTCGATGAAAGGCACTGCTAGATGCGGGCTATTACGGCGTAGCGCCTCACCTTGGGGAACGTGGTGTGATTGCGGTTGGTGGGTCCCATGCAGAAGGCGGCGCCGTGGAGGGAAGGAATTAGTGAATTAAAACGGCGTAGCGCGTGCGCGTCCTGAAGGTGTACGAAGTAGGCAAGATTGTCGCCTCTCGCACTCTTTGCCGTAGGCTTCCACTCCTTCAATCCGTTCCCAGCATTGCGAAAAAGTGTTATTTTCTGCGCATTCCTCCACTTCCCCCTCCTGGACAGTTTTACTGCGGGACCAGCATGCTTTGGAGCGACTGCTCTACGAACATACATAATCGAGATAGCCTGGACCTGGAAGACGGAAAGACAGAACGGCGAGCAAACCGACTGCGCCCGGCGTGAGACGAGAGCGAAGGCGTCCCCGAGGCCCGGCGTGAGAACCGAGCTGACCGCACACGACTGCTACGGAGCGGCGCGCACGACAGCGAGGACTACGGCGCCGGCGCGAAGGGCGGCTTAGAGCTCCGGCGAGAGCGAATATTGGTCCCGATGGGCATCTTCAACCAGAAGCCGAAATTCAAGGTCACAGCGCCGACAGTCCGGAAGGTTGTTGTCACTGTCGAAGCCGAAAAGCCAAAGCCAAAGGCCCAGCACTCGACAACTGCGCCGGCGGATCCTGGCGCCCTGAACTTGCGCCGCACACTCGGTGCGCGAGGCAAGATCCAGTCTTCCGTGTCTGTGTCGCCGCGGGTTTCGTCGCCACTAGGCCGCAGCAGCCTGTCGCCATTTTCAGTTTCAGCGGACGAGAAACAGCGACCTCGGAGCCGGGACGGCGATCGCAAGCGCAAGCTCGTCAAGAGAGCTGCACACCGCGCCTCGCCGGTCAGCGACCGCGTCGAGTTCGGGAAGGACTCGGATACAGACGAAGACGACTGGGAGGCCACGCTGAGTGCGCGTGGCCTGAGAAAACGAGCGCGGCAAGATGGCGGCCAGGCATTTGACAAGGACCGACGCATCATACATCCAGCCCTGTTGGCTACGATGACGCATGTAGACGACGCTAAATATTCGACGGCAAAGGATGACACCGAGCTGTCTATTGTCCATGCTGCCGATGTGGCAAGCCTGTCCTCGAAGTGTGTTCCGGTTCTCGGTGCTTCGCCGCAGGAGGTGTCTGTTGAGCTCCAATACCCAGGCTCTCGGCACAGAGAGAGGTGCGTGGCCCAGGGCTATTGCCAATTCCAAACCACCGCACCCCCTACACTCACGATGCATACTCTTGTGCTTCTGCTAACACCTCTCTTGCACGATTGTGGTAGATACGAGCTTGTCTGGGGTAAGGACAAAATCGACGCTGTGAAGGATATCACAACAATCATTCGACATATCGCGGAGACATATCTCACAGACGAGCAGGCGGTTCCCTTCTTTGACCCAACAAACGGAATTGTACGGCAGCTTGAGCGTGCCTCAAGCGACAAAGTCAAAGACGCAAAGATGTTCAGAAGTGCACTGGGGGATCACAACAAACGGCTTCTTTCTTTACATGAAAACGGTGCCATCGCTGTCAATCTTGTTCGGAAACACGAGATACCAAGACACATTGCTGCGTTTATCCTTGACCAGGTTTATGACCGGACTGTAGCCCCGAAGGTCGATCTTCTTCGCAAGTATGAAAACGGCACCGACAATGTATACGGCGAGCTTCTACACCCTTTTGTCAGCGAAATTCTTGTCGACAGACTGCAGATGACTTCGAGCCAGGTGTTCGTCGACCTTGGATCGGGCGTTGGCAACGTTGTTTTACAAGCTGCCCTGGAAATTGGCTGCGAGAGTTGGGGCTGCGAAATGATGACGAACGCTTGCAACTTGGCCGAGGCCCAGAAGAGCGAGTTCATAGAGAGGTGCCGCCTATGGGGTATAGCACCAGGCAAGGTTCGTCTCGAAAGGGGCGACTTCCGCCACAACATTCACCTGCATGACGTTCTGAAGCGGGCGGACGTGGTGTTGGTCAATAACCAGGCTTTTACGTCACAACTGAACGACGATCTGGTTCGCATGTTTTTGGACTTCAAGCCCGGCTGCAAGATCGTGTCGCTGAAGAGTTTTGTACACGACCACAAAAGTGCCTCGCACAACATCAACGATGTTGGCAGCACGATCTTGGATGTTGAGCCGTTGACATACCCCGAGGGCTATGTGAGCTGGACAGGCGCCGCAGGGAAATTCTGCATCTCGACTCGGCGGTAGAATCATCTTCTCACAACAGTAGTGTTAGTTGGACACTGGTCTGTGTTCTGGGGATGGAGGCCTTGTTTTGACAAACCCGTTGACGGGCATAAGCTTCATTGGGTTTTTTTAATAACTTGACAAATGAGGCATAGACACATGCTTTCGATCATGCTTTTACCTTCGCGTACAGGATTTTTGGGCAGGCACTCGCATCAAATCAATCATGACTTTAGGATTGAAGGATGAAACGGGCTAACTCCTTTTTTACCTTCTAACTCTTTGGTCCGGATGTAGGGGCAAGGCAAAGGAATATATATGTTGACTTACTTGGGCGACGAATTTTCTTCTGGAAGCAAAAGTTTGGCACTGCCCTTTTGCGCCTGCCAACTTGGACAGACGGAGCCTGTATAGCTGTTACGACGAGCTTTGGGTAAAATGAGGCTCGTTTGCGATATTCATGGCTTCAGCCTCCTGACCCATCCTCTGCATCCAGCGATCAACCAGTTCTTTGTTTTCCCTTCGAATCTTGTCTCTCTGCTGCTCGACGATATTAAGCTGCAGATTCAATGCAATAAGCTCGTCCTGGACATCCTGCAACCGAGGAGAACATTGGCGGTCAGCGGTAATTTGACGATTTCACTTTGAGCTGCCCCCAAGCGGGAACTCGAGAGCTCTTCATACCTCAACTAGCTTCGACTTCCCACGCAACTCCTCGTCCCTGTCACGAATCCTGACACTGAGGGCGTTGCGTTCACTCGTCAATGATCGAATTGTGCGAGCATCGTTTCGAGAAGTGTGACGCAGTAACTCAAGCTCGTTTTCTGCAGTCTTCAGCCGCGCTTGCAGCTTGCCCTGCGATCGGAGAGCTTCGGCTAGATCAACCCGCAACTGTGTAAACGAAACCTCAACATCAGAGCTATCTGACTGCCCTGCCTCTGATCGTCTGGCAGGAGTAGCTCGTAGGTGAGCGTTCTCGGCCTGCAGTGCAGTGACCTGGTCTTGAAGCGCAGAGCCTTTGGGTAGATTAGCTTACAAAATACATAGAACAAAGAAGGCTACAAAAATCCCAGAGTCCAGGTAAATATAGAGTCTCATAAAAAAGAGAAAAGATGTAAGTATTCGAGTTCTTACAAGCAGTGATCAAGGCTATGTTGGCCGGATCAGCCTCATCGGCCTCTTTAATCGAGACGAGATATTCGTCCCGCCAGTTTTGCATTTTAATACTGTCCCTGCGGTACAAACAGTAGCAGGACTCTTCGGTGGGAGGTCTCGACCGTTGATGCGTTCAGATCTTGCAAGTTGTTCGAGCCGCTGTCTCGTACATCGCAATGGTGTGGGGCTATCACCGGTCAATGTTGCACGTGCTTCTGCGCTGGGACAGCTTAGGATGGATAAGGCCCATAATTACTCTGTAATCAACGCTGCTCGCCAGCTTATCCAAATGCAACTCTCCACAATCGCCTCTGTTCTCGACTGCATCCTATCTCCAGGGCAGCGCCTCGGAAAATGAGCCAGTATGGACTCATCACACCCTACTGCAGGCTGGGAGGAGGTTGGCGACAGCTTCTACCGCAAGGTCCAGCTCTATACAGCTGTGTTCGACCGCGATCTGAGCCTAGACAGCTATATTGTCGCGGGAGCACCATATTCGGGGGCTATAGGTAACGACCTTTCCTCTCGCCATCTGCTATGCTGGCCGGCATTTGACTGATCTTGTTCTTGTGCGCAGCGTTGTGTCGTGATGATACAAAGATCGTGGCGTACCAGGCGCGACGGGCTGCGAAGCCGAATATCGAGATCTACAGCTCGGCCGGAAAGCTTATAAGGGGCATCAGTTGGGACAAGGCTTCCGAGGTCAAGGGACTGGGTTGGTCTGACGATGAGAAGCTCCTGATCGTCACAAAGGATGGCGCGGTGCGGTGCTACCTAAACCTCCAAGGCGACTTCACGCAATTCTCTCTCGGCAACGGGGTTGAGGAATATGGTGTTGAGTCATGCAGGTAAGCAAGCATCGACCGGTCGTGGCTCTTCGCCATCGAGTTTGGTGGCCTGCGATCTGACAACCTTTTTCAGATTCTACGACTCTGGAATGGTTGCCCTGCTGTCAAACAATATGCTGATTTCTGTCGCTTCCTATGATGAGCCTCGCCCCAAGCTCTTGGCCACTTGCCCAGAAGGGAAAGTGCACGCATGGGCTTTGATAGCCCCTAGCCATACTCTGTCGAGATCCGTCGAAGTTCTGCTGAGTATTGGCCCGACGATCTACGTGGTCGACGCCATGGACTGCGAGGACCGGTTTCTCGACGTCGGACCATTTGCCCACATTGGCATTTCGCCAAACGGCAAGTTTTCGGCATTGTACACTACAACGGGAACCCTCCATGTCGTGACCAGCGATTTCCAAACACGCTTGAGTGAGCACCGGTCGAAATCCAAGATTCAGCCTCGATATTTGCAGTGGTGTGGAAACGACGCCGTCGTCGTCGCTTGGGAAGACGAAATTCACCTCGTAGGCCCTGGCGCCTCTTTCGCCAAGTTTTTCTACGATGGAGTCATCCATGTAATCCAAGGTAATATAGGCCAGCTCCCCGTATACTGTTAGTCTAGTCCAACGGGTGGACAAGGATGTCTGACAACGAGTCTGGGCAGATATTGACGGCGTGCGCGTGGTCACCAACAACGTCTGCGACTTTCTACAAAAAGTGCCCGAGGTGACCGAAGAAGTTTTCCGGTTTGGCGCAGAATCGCCTGCGTCGATCCTGCTCGATGCCGCCGAGCAACTGGAGGCCCAATCGCCCAATGCAGATGACAGCATACAGCTTATCCGCCCCAATCTGACCGAAGCAGTGGATATATGCGTGAGTTTGTCTCACGCGTACAGCAATCGTGAGCGCGAGGATTGCGATACTGACTTGGTGTGACATCCAGGTCAACGCGTCCGGCCAAGAATACAATACCTACTGGCAGAAACAGCTTCTGAAAGCTGCGTCATTTGGCAAGTCTGTCTTGGATATCTACAATAGCGATGATTTTGTCGAGATGTGTGATACGCTGCGGGTTCTCAACGCTGTGCGATTTTATGAAATCGGATTGCCTCTGTCTTATGACCAATACCAGCGCCTGGGACCTGACGGACTGATCATGCGGCTGCTGAACCGACACGAATACTTGTTGGCTCTGCGCATCGCCAGCTATCTCCAGCTTCCGACCGACAAAATTTATGTTCACTGGGCATGTGCAAAAGTACGAACCGGCTCTGAGGACGACATCACCTTGTGCCAAATTGTAGTGGAGAGGCTGGCTGGCAAGCCGGGTATCTCATTTGAAGAGATAGCCCGTGCGGCATACGACGAAGGACGGGCACGCCTAGCAACTGAGCTACTTAACCACGAACCCCGGGCCGGTCGGCAAGTTCCTCTGCTTCTCAGCATGGAAGAGGATGAACTGGCTCTCGACAAAGCTATCGAATCTGGGGACACAGACCTTGTCTACAATGTCGTTGAAATACTTCGGAAGAAGCTTCCTCTGGCAGCGTTCTTCCGAACGATCAACTCGCGACCTATGGCTACAGCATTAGTCGAGTCAGCTGCAATGCGCGAGGGCGACAACACATTGCTGAAGGATATGTATTACCAAGATGACCGGAGACAAAGTGGCGCGTCGGTCTTTATCCGCGAGGCTCTTCGGCAGCCCGATAGCCGAACCGCATCAGACAAACTTGTCCTGGCGGCGAAGCTCTTGGCTGACAATCAAAAGGAGAGCGCTTTTGAGTTAGGGTCGCTAAAGGAGGCAGCAACTCTGCTGAGAATGCAGGAGGCGTTTGATCGAGATCTTACCGACACGTTCACGGGCCTCAGCGTGAACGAAACCATGTTTAAGCTTATTCGTCTCGGCTACCACGGCCGGGCAAAGAAGCTCCAGAGCGAATTCCATGTGCCAGAGCGGGTTTCGTGGTGGATACGGTAAGTCGTTCAGTCCGACGGCTTTGTCTTTTCGGCTTACTCTTGGCCCATCCTTTGCACTCTTCTGTTGGTTTTCTTGACTAACAGTGCCGTTCAGTCTCAGGGCTCTCGTTGCGAAACGTGACTGGAATGAGATTGAAGATATTGCCAAGGCGAAGAAAAGTCCCATAGGCTGGGAGGTGAGCCACCAACAGGCAGCCCTGCTGTATCTGTCAAGACTTTCTTATATTGACCTTGTCGGCAGCCATTTTTCAACCTGATTCTTCAAGCCGGGAACCCCCGCCTTGCCGCAACATTCGTGCCAAAATGCACTGGTCTCGAACCGGGCGCTGCTATTTCCATGTACGAGAAATGCGGCATGCGGGTGAAGGCTGCAGAGGAAGCCGTCAAGGCAAAGGATGCCGAGGCATGGGCACGACTGCTTGACGCAGCCGGCAAAGGAACCACAGAAGGAGAGGAGATAGAAAGCTTGGGGCGCTCTGTGTTCAGAAAGTAAGGTCGGAGATGAAATGGATACGAACCGGGGAACCCGGAGAGAGACACAGTAAACAGACAAACCCCCGCGTTCCTTTCTTTGGCTTTGGGTCGGGAGGAGTGTGCATGTTGCATCGCTTCGTACGAAGGACTTGTACGCACTATGAACCATTGACTGGTGACTTATTTGGACGGCACACAGCATGCAGATTCGATATATTGACATACAAAACAAGAACCATCCCACATAGAAAAGCTCGGCTACCAAACAAGAACGCAGAGGCCATTCTGGCCTACGCACCGTCTTATAAAAAAAAGAAATGACAGAGGCGAAATGCTGTATGTGTAAGCGAAAGCAAGGCGGCACAGGAAGCCGACAGCATGTCTCCAAGAACAATGAGAGAAATAAGCAAGATATACAACGGAACGCCAAAATACGCAAGCCCGCCATCCGCCTGCAGCAATTCCAAATACAACGGGACAAGATAACTACTATCATTATCGCTCTCCAGCCGAGCAGTAAAGCTTGCGAGGCCCTTACAGCCCCGGTGCTGCAGAGAATGCTATAAACCAAAAAACGGGAGATCAGCAGGGGCCGAAGACTTGCTCAGGCGTTAGCCTGGCCAGACATTTCGACGGCAGCGGTGTCCAAGCTGCGCATCTCGCCCCTCCGGCTATCGTTACTCGGCCGGCCGCCGCCAGTGCGCATGTCGCTGCCATCAAAGACCCAGGGGCCGGCGTCGTTCCGGGGTGTAATGGGGCCCTCGTGGACGGGAGGCAGGGCATGACTTCCGGATGGCGATGGCGTGCGTGCTTGGCCACTTGCGGAGACGGCGGTACCGGCGACAGACGGAAAGCGGGCGGCCGACGACGGCACTGGAATGGGCACGGGGTCGGAGGTGGCGTGAGACACGTGGTCCCTGGAGAGTTGCGAGTCTGGCAGCGGCGGCGGCGAGGGCGTAGAGTCCACGCGCATGGGGTCTGCGAGGACGGTGGTGTCGCCGGCGACTTCGGAAATGTCTTCTAGTACATGCTCTGCCGAATGGGCCTGTGCTAGAGGATGGGGCAGGGGTTCGGGAATGGCACCAGAGCTAAGCACCTGACACTGCTCAGAGAGCAGCTTTGTGGAAGAAGTTTCGGGGACGGCGTCATGGAGGTCTTCCATTTCCATCTGGTCCCATTCCTCGGGCGGATCTTCGACGTCGGCTTCGAGATCGACGGCTGCACGGCAGTTGGGACAGTTGAAGCTGGGATATTGTGCAGACTCGAGCAGAGATCGGATGCACTTGTAGTGCCAGGTATGGGAGCAGGGAGCGACGAACAGGCTCTGGCAAGGCTGGAGAGAAGCAGCGGTTTAGTTTCTGATTCTGCGGGAGCGCACCCAAGCCAAGGTCGAGGAAAGCATACCGCAATGGAGTTTAGACATATCGAGCAGTCCTGTGTTGACTGGGCGGAGCCGTCGCCTTCAGGCTTGGTCATGTTTCGGAGGCGCCGGTGCGTGTTGACACTGGACAGCTGGTTAGAAGGCTGCAAGACTGCAAGACTGCAAGAGACAGACGATGGGTGCAAAGACGTACTTGAAGGCATTCAGCTTGCTCTGCCAGCCTCTGTTCAGCTCGACGCGCATCTTGACGCAACGGAAGATCATCTCTTCGCCGCCCTTGAAGTCGATGCCGAGCTGGACAATGTCGCCGTCGTTGACCGGGAAGGGCTTGCTCTCGGTGCCGGGCTGACTCAGGCGGATGTGGTTCAGAAATGTGCCGCTTGAACTCTTGACATCCTTGATGTACCAGCGGTTGTCCTCGAACCAGAACTCGCAGTGGCGACGGCTGACGACCTTGGACTTGAAGCCGACGTGGGCGGCGGAGGGGACATTGGGATTGGGGGTCGGCTGGCTGTCGCGCTCAGAGTAGCGGCCGACACGGATGGTCTCCTTGCCGGAGGGCAGGGTGCGGGACATGGGGGCGAACTTGAGTGACGGGCGGGCCGAGCGCGGGTCGTGGAAGGTTGAGAAGCGTATGGAGGGCAGGGAGTCCATGGTGGTGGTGGTGGCCGCAGCAGCAGCGGCGAGGGAGGCCGGTGTGGTGGTAGAGTCGGTGTCGGAGCGTGAGCGCGTCATGGGGGCAGAGACAGAGGCGGCGGTGGCAGCGGCGGCGACAGCGGCAGGATCGGACACGGACGGCTGCGAAGCAGAGAGGGCCAAGAGGGGGGGGTCCGAGGGGGAGGAGGCGGGGGGCGCGGCAGCGGCGACGGAGGCGGGACCGGCGCGGCCGGGCAGCTGCTGGTGGGCGACGACGGGCTGGGCGGGCGGCGGGACAGCACGCGCGGAGGCGGTCGAGGCAGAGGACGTGGCGGAGATGGAGGAGGCAGACTGGAAGGGGGAGGACTCGGAGCGGACGAGACGGGCACCGGCTGGGGGGGTCGAGCGGGCAACGGGCTCGGAGTGCGAGACGGAGCGGGCGAGGGCAGCGCCAGGGGTGGCAGTCGGGTCGGCGGGGCCGGCAGCGGCGGCAGCAGCGGCAGCGGCAGCAGTGCTGCTGTGGTCGCGGTTGAGGAGATGTGTCTGCGTGTAGCTGCGAAGATAGCTGAGGCCGCGCAGACGGCTGGTGCGGGCGGTGGGCGATGCGGGCGATACGGGCAGCGACGGCGATGATATCGACGAGGCAGACGGGGGGACGTGCAGGCCCGAGGATGAGGGCGCGGGCGCGGGCGCGGGCGCTGGCATGGATTGGGTAAACATGAAGACGAGCCGCAGCGTCTGGACGGGATTTTGGGCTGGAGAGCGATGCAGCAGGCGATGTGCTGTGTCGGGCGTTAGGCGGAAGGCGGTGGTGCGAGCAGAAATACTAGCAGACGGCAGGAGCACCACGCACTGAGCACTGCACCTGCCTCCCGAACGAAGTAATACTGCGTGCGAACTGCTACTTGGTGCACACGGCACGCAACTTGGCACGAGCACGTGTGCAGTCACGTGTTGGCACGAGTGGCCACGATGGCGCGCGGCTGAGGCGTCCGGCCTGATGACCGGGCAGTTTCAGTCATGCGGATGCGCAGTGGGACTGCTGGCTGGTGGCAAGGCCGGACATGGCTCGCCACGAGCTGCGAGGCGAGCAGCGCAGAGTCTCGGGCTCGCCGTGGATGGCAGCCGTCGCGTCTCCGAGCAAGGAAGTACTCGTACGTCGCAGGACTTCGAAAAGAAAGTATCGAAAGTAGCGCTGCTTGTCCAGGCCGAATTGGTCTAGTCCGGCGGCGAAACGAAAGCTACGACGCGAGTGTCGCGAAGAAGGGGCTGGCGGTGGGCCGCAGTGGAGGTGCTTAGTTGTAGTGCGTTACGGAGTATTTTGTATGAACAGTACCTGCGAGACTCCAGAAGGGACAGGCACAAGACCACGGAGTGCAACGCCTGACACTAGGCCACGGAACGGGCCAACAGACAGGAAACGGAACAGCCGCTTTACTACGGAGTACTTCGTATGACTAATTGCGCACCTGTCTCTGACGCCTTTGCTGACTAATGCACCGATAACGCTGCCCGCCACTCTCGCTATCGCTATCGCCGCCGACACCCGCGCAAATTTTGTGCCGGCGCCGTGCTCTGTTTCTGCTCCGTCGCCGTGCCGCCTCTCCGTCTGCCGTCTGCCGTCTGCCGTCTGCCACCCGCCGCCGCCCGCCGCCCCTACCGCCGTCGCCGCCATGATCCGCTCCGCCGCCGCCCGCGCCGCCCGTCTGGCCGTGCGTCCCGCCGCGTCCCCGCGCCTCCGCCTGCCACGCCGCCTCTTCGCTTCCGTCGCCGTCCCACCGGCCCGCGATCCCACCACTCTCGACAACATCACCACCCTCCCCAACGGCCTGCGCGTCGCCTCCGAGGCCCTCCCCGATGCCTTCTCCGCCGTCGGCGTCTACATTGACGCCGGCTCGCGCTACGAGTCCCCCTACCTGCGCGGCGCCAGCCACATTATGGACCGCCTCGCCTTCAAGTCCACCGCCCGCCGCTCCGCCGACGAAATGCTCGAGCTCGTCGAGGGCCTCGGCGGCAACATCCAGTGCGCCTCCTCCCGCGAGTCCATGATGTACCAGGCTGCTACCTTCAACTCGGCCATTCCCACCGCCGTCGAGATCCTGGCCGAGACCATCCGCTTCCCCCGCATGACCGACGACGAGATCGCCCAGCAGCTCGACACCGCCGCCTACGAGATCAAGGAGATCTGGGCCAAGCCCGAGCTCATCTTGCCCGAGCTCGTCCACATGGCCGCCTTCAAGGGCAACACCCTTGGCAATCCCCTGCTGTGCCCCGAAGAACGCCTGGCCGCCATCGACTCCGTCGTCATCCACGCCTACCGCAACGCCTTCTACCGCCCCGACCGCATGGTGGTGGCCTTTGCCGGCATCCCGCACCGCGACGCTGTCGAGCTCGCCGAGCAATGCTTTGGCGACATGCCGGCCGCCGCTGCCGACGCTGCTGCCGACGATGCCAGCACCGCGTCCGTTTCCTCCGCCTCCTCCGCCTCCTCTTCCGCCGCCTCCTCGTCCTCCTCCGTCGCCACGTCTGCCTCCGCCTCCCAGCCTTCCCGCATCCTCTCCAGCATACCCTTCTTCAAGAACCTCTCCACATCGGCCACCAACAACGCCGCCGCCCTCTCACCCCCCCCCTGTCCTCTGACGACTTCTCCCGGCCTGCCCACTACACCGGCGGCTTCCTCTCCCTACCGCCCCAGCCGCCACCGCTCAACCCGAGCCTTCCCAATTTCACTCACATCCAGCTCGCCTTCGAGGGCCTCCCCATCAACTCCGATGACATTTACGCCCTCGCCACCCTGCAAACCCTCCTCGGTGGTGGCGGCTCGTTCTCGGCCGGCGGCCCCGGCAAAGGCATGTACAGCCGTCTGTACACCAACGTGCTGAACCAGCACGGCTGGGTCGAGTCGTGCGTCGCCTTTAACCACTCCTACGCCGACAGCGGCCTATTCGGCATCGCCGCATCCTGCTACCCGGGCCAGACCGCCCGGATGCTCGACGTCATGTGCCGCGAGCTGCGCGCCCTGACCCTCGAGTCTGGCTACAGCGCTCTGGGCCAGGCTGAGGTCAGCCGCGCCAAGAACCAGCTGCGCTCCAGCCTGTTGATGAACCTGGAGAGCCGCATGGTCGAGCTGGAGGACCTCGGCCGCCAGGTCCAGGTCCACGGCCGCAAGATCCCCGTCCACGAAATGGTCAACAAGATCAACAGCCTCACCGTCAACGATCTGCGCCGGGTCGCCAAGATGGTCGTCCAGGGCATGGTGCAGAACCCGGGCAACGGCAGCGGTGCTCCGACTGTCGTGCTGCAGGAGGCCGAGTTCGCCGGTTTGAGCGCGAAGCATATGCAGTGGGATGAGATCCAGGACCTCATCTATCGCTGGAAGCTTGGAAAGAGATGAAGAATCCGGTCCGAGTCACACATTTCGGCTCCTTTTTCTCTAGCTGCCACCCCCCCCCCCCCCCCCCCCCCCCCCCCCGACTGCTAGCCGGTGAAAGTGGAATATCGTTGGGAGGGTAGCACCGGCTGTAGTGCCCACAAACAATCCCGTGAACCCAGAGAGCAAAGAGTCCATGCTCGCAAATGAGGGACTGCGGTCTAAGGTATTATTTTAGGCCCCCTATACCTGTCCTTGTATCTCAAGGCGAGATGTTTATGGACAGGACACTGAGGCAGGAAGGGTGGTTATGAGGCAAAGAAACGTGCAAAATTGCAAAATGATGTCGGTAGCATTTTGCGAAAACTGTACAAAAGAACGGGCTATTTTCGCTGCAATCCTCTAGGATCGGTACAGCGGAGGGTTGAGATCCCTAGGCATGTAATTGCGTGCCTCGTCACAAAATGACGAAGCCTGTATTGGATCGGCAACCCAGGCATATGATATGAGTAAAAATATCCTGTGATATTCAGGCCCTTATTACACGACGCTCCGAACCAGTCAATGCAAAAGCTCTTCTCTACTCCAACTATATATCATCAAAATGCGCTAAGCAATATTCCAATTAAGTAAAAAGAACCCATGAATTTCCATGTTCGTGTTATTAGTCCCGCCATTTACTCCCTTTCCACTGGAGAATTATCGTGGGCACAATGGAAACGGCGACAATCAGGGCGATAGGTATACCAGTGCTCTTGACTAGACCAACATTGGTCAACATCTGTGGGAACCTACATAGCAACTGTCAGCAAGAACTTATGGAACGGAACGCAATGAGAGGCGGTACACACCAGAATGGCCCGATAAAGCCCCAAGTCTGGCGTATAAATGTGACAAAAACACCAATACTGGCAGCTTCGTCGCGGTAGCAGTCGACAGCGTATGTCATCATCACAGTGGTCACGATCTGGCTTCCAGAAGCGCTAATGGCAGTCCCGACGATTGGTGTGATGTTCCAATGCTCGCCAGCGGCATCAAGCTGGACAAGGAAAACCACGACGCCGCAGATGGAAAGGGCATAGCCAATATAGCTCAGCCACAGGCGGTATTCGGGGGCAGGAAAGTGTCCGTGACGATGGCGGCGCCACATCCACATGTCCGACATGCGGCCTCCAATCTGCTCGCCGAGAACGGTACCGACAACCATGCCAAGGTTTTGCAGTCCCACCTGCTGGGCATTGAATCCGAACAGCTCGGGGAACAGCTGGGGGATCTCAAGGGACATCAGGATCATGGCCCAAAGGAACACCATGGCGTAGGCAGCGGCCGGGATAATGACACAGGGGCGGACCACCATGCACAGCGGCTTGAAGAAGTCAAAGAGCCGCAACGGCGTCGGGTCAATGCGACTAAAGTCAAGGTATTTCGCAACAAATGATGAACCTTGCTTGGCCACAACGTTTCGGCGGCCAGCGACGTAGCGCGTCTCCGGACCGAAGAAGAAGTAAAGAACCAGCTGCACGCCGTTTGTCTAAGAAAGTCAGCAGGAAATCGACAGACATGAAAATAACTAGACAGTCTGGCAAGACTCACAATAGCCAGCGTCCAGTAGATCCAGCGGTAGCCGACACGCAGTGTCACAAAACCAAAGATGAGGGGCGAGATGGGCACACCGAGTGTGACCATTGTGGTCCAAACTCCCATATAGAGGCCTCGTTCGCGACGGAAGAAAGTCTCTGACACGACACCGCTGCCAATGGACAGCGGAGGCGAGATGAAGAAGGCAGCCAGGGCACGGCACAAGCCCATGGTGGCATACGAATGGCTCTCAGCACACCCGATAGTGCAGACGAGACTGCAGGCAAGCGACAGTAGAAAGATGGGCCGGCGGCCGTATATTTGCGAGATGGGGCGCCAGAAGAGGGGCGCACCTCCCAGGACAGCGATGAAGAGGGACGTCAGGTAGCTGGCCTTCTGGACAGAGATGTGCAGGTCCGCGGCGATGTCGACAAAAGCAGCCTGGATGCTGGCGGCCGCGAAGGTGGCCATCATGGCATGGAAGGCGACAAGGACAAGGTTGATGGTTTTCTGCGCATCATGTTAGATCTCGCTTGTTTGATTTTGCTTGTCCACAACGTCTGCGAAGGATAGACCACGGGATGAGGACTTCGGACGAACCTTGTATTGGGACCAGTTAAGGGGGTCGGCATCGTCCATGGCCGGGATCGGATCCAGGTCGATTGTGCCATGGCGTTCTATGAGATAGGTTTGGTGCTCTGGCGAGAGAGTATCGACAGTGGGAGACTGGCAGGGTCAGCAGGACTCAGGACGGGCCGGTGCTCGGCAGGCAAGAGGCATTGGCACTCACACTGAACTCGACATGCGTTCCCTCCTCTGCGACTGCGATGTCGAGGGACTTGGAGTCAGCCTTGCTATCCGTGGCTGGAGGATTGGAACTGAGGCTCGACATGTTGATCGTCTGACCGTGGTATCAGCTGGAGCAGAGTTCCCTGGCAGAGATAGGAGCCGAGACAGGGTCAGACAAACAGCAGCCGGCAACTCCCATCAACCCAAGTGCGACGTCACATCTACTATATACGTTTAATATAAAGTACAATTATAGAAAATATCCTATCTCTCCGCCCCCACACGAAAGCATTACCCCAGACTTGGAGCTCCGCTTCTCCGCACCACGTCCTCCCCAATCCCCACTGGAGCTTGTGGGGTATCCGGACTGAAGACGTACGAAATAGGACAGCACCGCCGGCAATAATCACGGAGCACTGCGTACTTGGTGTTACTCTGTAATCTAACGCGACCACCTGGCCAATTGCAGACTCCGAGGCGACCCTGTGGGACTGTGGGGAAAGGCCAGCGAAGAAGCACAGCTGCAAGGCATTGGGGCATTGGCTGCAGTGGAAGGACGGGTGGAGGATATCCACAGAGCTGGTCCTCTCGATCGTGAAATTGTGCTTCGGCAAATACGTCGGTACTTGTAGTAAACTGGCTCTTGGTTCGGTACTTGGCACTGGACACAATGGCCCAGGATCGAGTAACGCGTGTAGGTCTGTCTTGCGGATGAAGCAGCGTGGGAATGGTCAAGAGGCATAAAACTCGTAATTACTATAGACTCAACCAAAGTAAACAACAAACAAAAGCACAAATAAGCCAACTCAACGCATGACCCAGGCAAAACAACTCGCGTATAAATCTGTCCACCCATGCAACCGTTCTGAAGACGCCCGCAAGTAAAGCATATACTATCCTCTTGCTGGCGGCGAGTCTACGTCATCGTTGCCGCCAAGCAACTATGGGCATAGCACACAATGATATGACGGAGAGCAAAGAGCAAAGAGCAAAGAGCAAAAGGCAGAACGCAGTGCAAGAATGACGAGCGTTTAAACAAACGTAGAGCTCTATGTAGGCCAGTCACGCAGAATACCCCCACGCGATCAACAGAAAATAAAGAGCGATGGAAGAAGCTCATAGCTCATCTGCAAACTCCCAGTCTTTGCACACACCAAACCAGTATCGCCGCACACAGTGATGCTTTGACGGCGTGGGCGAGTTGTCTGCCGGTGGCGTTGCCGTGGGTGCAGCCGTGATGGCGTGGGTGGGCAGCGGTTTGGTCACTGGCGTAGACGGCAAGGCTGTTTCCTTGTCCAGACAGCCCCAGAAGTGGCCTGGTGTATTACAGGACGCGGTTGTTGATGTCGATGTCGATGTGGAGGTTGATGACGTCGTCGTCTTGGACGTCGGCTCATCGGCACAGCCCCAAAAGCGGCCCGGCGTTTTGCAGGTGGTAGTAGTGGTAGTAGACGACGTGGTTGGTGCGGTGGTCGACGTGGACGTTGGCTTGGACGTCGAAGCCGCGGTTGTTGTCAGAATCGACGTGCCGGTGGTTGCGCCGGTGGTTGTTGTTTCGTCCAGACATCCCCACCAGCCAGGCGTCTTGCATGTTTGCGTCCGGGTCCGGGTTGCCGACGACGTGGTCGATGTGGACGTGGTGGTTCCCTCGGTGCCGTTGCTCTCAAACATCTTCCAGCTGGCACAATCAATGCACTCCGGCGTGGCCTGGCACTGGGGCACGGTGTCGTACTTGAGCAGCACATCGTGGATAACGGTGCGGATCTTGTGCGTGCCGACGCCAACGCGCCAGCCCAGATCAGCCACGACGTCGTAGACACACTCGTAGCCCGTGTGGCAAGCCGTCTCGAGAGCATAGCCTGCGTAAGTACAGGCCGCCGTAGCACCGTTGCAAACGCCAATGTAGATAGGATCGGCTGTGTGTCCAAAGTGGTACGTGCCCGTGTGCTCGCGTGCCTGCGGACGGTCGGGATCCGCGCCGGGCGGCACCGGCAGGGCGAGGCGGCCGGCTGCCAGCGCGTCAGGCACGGCCTGGAAGGTCACGACAGGGTGACCGTAGGTGAGGCCGATAAACGAGCTCACCGCGCCGCCGAGCGAGTGGCCGGTCAGCCAGACATTGGCGTCCGGGTAGTCCTTGGTGATATTTGTGTACAGCTCGCGGGCTGCCATGTAGTACCGGTTCTCTTGGTGCAGTGCCTGGCGGACACACGTAGTGTTGCAGGCATAGGTTCCCGTGGCACAGTCGCACACCTGACGGTAGGTCCACTGGCCCTGTTGGGCGCAGCAGCAGCTGAAGAAGAGGTTGTCGTTTTCCTTGTCGTTGGTGGTGGTACCCTCGCCATCAAAGACTGCGAGTGACGTGCCCTTGAGGCCAATGACAACGGTCGAGTTGGTCTCGTCGGCAAAGACGTGGCCGCGCAGGCCATCGCGTTCCCAGCCAAAATCGGAGCTCCGGTTGAAGGGCGTGCCAACGTCAAACCAGTCGGCCTCCTCGGGGGTTTCGACGTAGGCGTTGGAGGCCATGTAGGCCATGTTGAGGACGGTGTCCTTGTCGCTGACGTTGGGGGAGGAGACACTGTCCATGGACCAGGCGTCGGGAGACAAGACGGCCACATAGCCACGCTCGCGGGCGTGGGCTATCATGGGGTCGACGACGCTGGGGCGGCGGTCGGCAAGGCGCTGGATGGTCGTGGCATGGCTCTTAGCACGGAGAGGAGGGAGCTGATGGCGGTCGAAGCCGTCCTCGGCGGCGAGCCAGACGTCGGCATCGCGATGGTGAAAGTCTTGTTTCCGGTGGAGGGTGGGATAGCGGTGGGCTCCGTGGTGATAAATGTGCCGGAGCGTCTGGGCAAGTCAGTGAAAAGCAGTGAAAGCGGGGAACCTGGAAAGCGGGAAAGCGGGAAAGGGGAGCAGAAGAAGAAAAGACGGTGTCCGGAGTAGTTGGAGCGGAGGATGTCGGGGTAAAAGGTGAAGCAACTAGACCGCCAACTGGAAGACAGAAGACGAAAGACGAATGACGTACAAACACATGATCAGCCGGTGCCGGTGGCTCCGGCGAAAGAACAGGCCCGGCCGGGGGTAGCGGAAGCACAAGCTGTCCCCGGGCATCGTCGGTGGCGCCAGTGGCGGCGGCGAAGGGAACGGACGAGAGGGCCAGAAACGAGAGAAGTAGTTGTGCCGTCACGCGGCCGCCAGACGCGCAGCGGGTGCGGTCTGGCGAGCGGCGGGAGCCCATGGTGTCAGCAGCGGCGGAGGCAGAGTTGGTCGAGACAGCCCGAGATGAAAAGCAAGGAACCGCCAAAGCGGCTGAGGCACTGAGAAGCCGAGGAGGAGATAAAGATGATAGAGGCCAAGTAGATGAAGACGGCAAGCGGAGGTCGAGGTCTGCTTGCCGGCCTGCTTCTACCGTAGCTGTGGCAGCAGGAAGCCGGACAGCAGACAAAGACGAGCGTGTCACCGTGTCTTTTATAGGATTAACAATAGGACCCGCGGGTGGAAAATGGAAAATAGGAAATGGGAGCGGTCGGGATGAGGAGGAAGTGTTGAGGATGCTGTCAGGTGGGCCCGTTTAGCTGTAATGACGACGGCCTGCGATAAGCGATCAGGCGGCAGTACGACGTGCCGGCTGGGCGGTGGCGCTTCTGCCTGGAATACCAGGCGTGAATGCGAGAGCGCTAACCAGAATACGTTAGTAGCAGCCCTGGACACCGCCACAGTCCGCCACAGTCCACCACAGTCCACCACAGTCCCACCACAGTCTGCAGGAGTGGCCTACGAGTAAGTACCCAGGTGGGCAAGAGCCGGCCGACACGATGCACGATTGCGACACGCCGACATCCCGGTTCCGCACCGCCGTCTCCGTCCTCTGTCACGACCACTCCGCCTCGCCGCTCCGTCCGACCCGGCAGACCGCTCTGTGATCCGGAGTCTGTGTGCCACAGCAACTCGCTGCTCAACATCGGCCCTCCCGCGTCTATCTGCGGACTGCTCTCGACGTGCTGTCTCGCCGCCTGAATTCTCGCGACGTTTCCGATTGGGGATACTCGAATTGCCTCGTCTGTTGTCTCTCTTCCCGCAGTGGCCGCCTGTTTATCTGCCGCGGCAGCCTCGAGACAACGCCGGTGCTGTTCCGCTTCCGTCTCGCCTGTCTCTGCTCTCAGCCGCCTCAGCCGCCTGCTGCCGTCAGCACGTGGTTGGCCGCTGACCTTCCCAATCTACCGGCAAATAGCTTTCCTCCCGCCCGCTCTGCACGTCTACAAAGTACAAGCTCCGGCAGAGACGTGCTGCTGTTGCTGCTGTGGTTGGTCTTGGTCTTCTACTTTGTAGATATATACGCCATTCACGGCATTTCTCCACTCCGACCCCTCGCCGCCGGGAAGTTTCAAGATCCCTTACGGACTTCATGCGTCTGCCACCAGGTACGGCAACTCTCTGTACATGAACACGCCGTGCATCATTATTGCTTTGCCCGTGCGTCTGCTTCGTGCACTTGCCTATCTTGCCGCCGCTCTGCTTCCCTTATCGTCCCCGCGCGTGCTATCTTGGAGCTGACATATTTGCAAGCCTGACCACATCCTCCCTGGAGCTACACGGCTCGAAGAATGCTGCCGCTGACGGCAAAGGCCCTCCAACTTCACCGAAGCCGACAGTCTGCCCGGTGTGCCGTGCGGATCTGAGAAAGACCGCTTCCACTGCTACCTCAGCTCCACCAAGAGGCTCGACGCATGCCGTCACCGCCGCAGTCCAAACAGCCGTGGGAGACCCAGACACACAAGATACAAAATAAACGAAAGAGGTAGACTCCTCGAGCCATACCTTACAGACCAAACGCGGCACAATACACGGCAACATGCCGTCGGATAAAGGCTCCTATGCCGCGCTGGCCGACCACGGTCCGGACACCTTTGACACTGAAGAGACCGAAGACCCCCCCGAGCCACCGAGAGCCTCCATCGAGCTCGACGACCTTCCCATTGAGCTCATCGGTCTCACAGACAGGTGAGCCGGCTTGCCCTCTGAGTTCTTGCTCTTGCTGCAGACTGCTAACCGTGTCCTCCTGTGTTTGTTTTCCTGTGCCAGCTTCATCGAGTCGCTCCAGGCCAAGGTACATCCTTCGCCACCCAACATCGACGCCCTTTCGCAAAAGTTCCAAGAGTTCTACGCCACATCCTCCTCTCACATTGCCACCCATCTTGCTGCTCTTGCTTCTCGCCAACACCGCGAGCAAGCTACAGCTGCGTCCAGCCCTGCTCGCCCATCGGCTGCACGCATACTGCGCGCAAAGGCTGCGTCCATCAGCGGCCGCGACAAGTCCAAGACTCCGACGCCTCCGCCGGCCAAGACCGAGGCGGAGCAACAGATGATCACTGCCAACGAACTTGCCGACCGCAAACGTCAGCGACGCGCTTTGGAAATAAAACGGAGCTTGCTCGAAGAGGCCGTTGAGCGACGGCTCTGCGAAGGAATATACGACCGCATTTACCGCCACCGGACCACCCAAGACGAAGCACAGGACGACAAGCTGCGCTCCAAAACCGCAGCCCTGGACGTCGTTGGCATTGGCCCGGCCGACCTCGGCGTTGACCTCGGCGAGCTCCCCCCGACTCCCGATGCTGTACAAAATCGCCAAACGGAAGTCCGCCAATGGCTGGATCCGGCGCGCAAAGAACTGGTTCGCATGAACCAGACACACTACCCGCTCGGAAAGCTGAACCGCCTCAAGGCCGCTCACAAGGGCATCGTCGATACGCTGGCCCACTTCCACCCGTCGTCTTCGGCCGACGAGATAATGCCTATGCTGATCTACACCCTGATCACCTTGCCACCAGAGAAACTCAATGTTGTCAGTGACCTGTGCTTTATACAGCGCTTCCGGTGGGGGCCCAAAATCGATGGCGAGGCTGCCTACTGCATGACCAACCTCGAGGCCGCCGTTAGTTTTCTCGACACCGTGGATCTGTCTACCCTTCGCGCCGACGAGGCGCCGTCTGGCCCGGCAAAAACACCCGGCGTGGAGACATCCAGGACCGAAACATTTCCGCCCGCATACTCGTCTACCCCGGACGTGTTTGCGGGACCGTCTCCGGGGTTGTCTGTCACGTCAACAGCGCCGAGCATGCCCGAGGTGGCCAAGAACCAGGCTACAGCCACGACTGTCGCGTCCAAGACCGGCCCGTCGGCCACAGCGGGACTGCGCCCGGCTGTGCAGCTGCGCAACCGCCGTCTCAGCGACCTGGTCAACACGCCGGCACAGGCGCTGAGCACAGCCAGCGATGCCGTCCTCAACACTTTCAGCGCCGCCGACCAGGGCCTCAAGACGATTGGCAACAGCTTGGAGGGTAGCTACCGCCTTTTCTTTGGAAAATTAGGCCAGCAGCAGCAGCAGAACCAAAAAGAAATCAGCGCGGATGCTGCCGGTCCCGATAGCAGCCTGGTGCCCAAGACGCTTGACGAGGCCCGCAAGCTCATCAGCACGCCGCCGCCGGCAGGCAGCGAGGACGAGGCCTCGGTGGGTGGCGAAGACGTGCAAGCGCAGCAGACACCGCAGACGACGCCACCACAGCTACAGCGGCCGCCGCATCGCCGTGCGAGCGACAAGAGGGAAGACAAGGACAAGTTCCTCGCCATCATTGGCGGCCGCAAGGCCTCCGCCTCGCGCGACCATAGCACGGACAGCTCGCGCAGTGCGACAAGCGGTTCGCGCCGCGTGGCTTTTGCAGATGACGAGACGGCCAGCACGACGAGCATCACGGCGGCGGCGGCGGCAGGGGGAGCCGGCGCGGCGAGCAACCCGGCCCTGATCGACTCCGTGCGCAGCCTCGGCAGCTCGCTCAATCCCATATCACGGCTGACTGGCATTGGCGGCTTCCGCGGCTTTGGGCGGACGATGTCGTCGTCGGCCGTGCCCGCTGCAGCGCCTGATAAGGCTGATGGCGGCGATCTTGTTACGGTATGTCTCGGTTGTCCTGTGCGACATATGCCTGTTTTCTGTTCTTGTCACCACTAACAGAGTCATAGGCATTCCCTGACCTGGCAGCTTCTCTGCCTCCCAAGGTGCAGGTGGCACCGCCCGTGAAGCGGTTCTTGGAGCTGAACAACGCGGCCGAGCTGCGCATCAGCGAGGTTGCGGTGCTTCTGCGCGACTACCAGCGGCTGGCAGCCGCATTGAAGGAGCTGGGCGGGTTCAAAGAGCAGTAGAAAGCTTGAGATCCTGTTTGCCGAAGACTGCTTCGTGTCCAGCCCGGGTCTCTCTTTTTCCCTTTCTCCTTTTGCCTTTTCGATTGTTGCTTGCTTATTGGCATGATGTTTGCTTTACAGGACATGGCTTAGGGCGTTTTCTTGCATCGTTTTGATCTCATTTTTTTTAGCTACGCATGGGGTTATAGATACGAGAGCTATGGCAATCTCGCTTGTCAGTGAGCCGAGCCTAGAATTACACTGTTTACAGTCACTCGTAGACACAGGCTTTGCAATACGTATATTAAGCACATGTGCTATGCTTCCAGAGCCTTGGCACCGCAGTGAAAAAACCAAAGTGCTGAAGGCCTAAGACGCGCTTCGCTCGTACAGAAACATGGAAAACACATCACGAAAGGGAGATAGTCCAATAAGTTTTTGATTCCGTTCCCGCCGCTTGCAGTCTTTGTCTTTGTCTTTCCCCGCGGATGAAAATGAAATCAAATGTGTGCCTGTTAAGCCAAAATGCAGGGTGGCAATATAGTATTTACTCGAAGAGATAGGTGCGCGCAGCGAGAGGGCGGAGCGGGTAAAAGGAGGGAGATAGGGAAAGAGGGAAAAGATGGAAAAGAGCGGAGGGGAGGAGAAGAGGGAGGACTGAAGGAGAGAGGGGGAGAGCAGAGAAAAAAAAACTCAATGGAAGCCGTTCAGTGCATTCCTGGCGGCAGCGGCTGACGCGGAGGAGGAGGACGACGACAAGGATGAGGAGTGCTGGTGCGAGTGCGGCGACGATGGCTGCTGCGGCTCGGCGGGTGACGTGCGACCGTCGTGCAGCGGGGCGTCGTCGCCGGCGGCGCCCATCATCTTGTCCATAAAGGTAATGTAGTCGTACTGCGGAGTGCCGCGGTCCTCGGCAAGGTCGGGCCCGGCGTGTGGCGGCATCATGGCGACCAGCTTGTCGATGACCTCGTCGGGCACGAGGGAGTGGCGCAGGTCCATCTCGGTGACGTAGGGCTTGCCGTCGGCGACCTCGCGGAAGGACTGGAAGACCTGCTCGGCCGTGTTCTGGTCCTCTGTGACGTCGACCATGAAGCGGATGAACTGCTCAAAGGTCACGCGGTCACGGTGCTGGACGCCGCCGCTGCTGACGGTGCTGGCAGCGGCGACAAAGTAGTCGTGCATCTCGTCCTCGGAGAAGACGAGGCCCAGCGAGGCAAGGGCGGCGGAGAACTCGAGCTCCTGCAGGGCGTTGCTGTCGTCGCGGTCAAAGTGGCGGAAGACAGACTCGAACTCCTCGAGCTGGATGGGGGTCAGGTTGGTCATGCTGCGGGCGACCATCTGGTTCTCGAGAAAGGCCAGCTTCTTGGAGACGCTGGTCTTGGCCAGGCCCAGCTCGTAGCTCAGCTCGTCGTAGGTGTACGTGGTGAAGTCGTTCTCCTCGATATTGGCCTCCTCGCACTGGGCATCGACGGCGGCGATGGTGTCGAGGTAGGCGTCGAGCGGCGGCAGGTTGTCGGAGAGCTTGCGGACGTGCAGCAGCTGGTCCTCGACGTCGCCCTCGAGGCCGGAGATGGCCAGCTGGACAGTGTTGAGGGCGAGGGCGAAGTCGTTGGCCTTGTCGGCAAAGGAGCGGCGCAAGGCGTTCTTGATGTCGCGGATGGTCTCGTTGATCAGCTGGCCGCGGCTCATCTCGGCCGTGGTCAGCACGGCCCACTCGCGGTCAAGGGCCTCGAGGCTCAGGTGGGCGGGCGGCTCGTAGGGACGCAGGCGGTATGTACCCAGCTTGGTCTTGATGTTGCCGAGCAGGGTGGCGAGCTCGCTCTTCTCGGCCACCCAGGCGCGCTTCTGGCCGCGCTTGTAGGAGGAGAAGGTGGCGGCCTGGGCCTTGGCGTCGGCATAGGTGCCAGCAAACTTGGCCTCGCGCCACTCGACGCCCTGGGCGCGGATTTGGCGCAGCAGCTCGGCCATGCGGCGCTCGTAGGCGCTCTGCATCTCCCAGGCGCCCTGCATGTTGTTGAAGAACTTCTCGACGCGGCGGCCGGCGTTCTCGACCTTTTCCATCTGCGAGAAGGCGTGGAACCAGTAGGCAATGTAGGTCATCAGCGAGCGGTCGTCGGGCTTGGCCACGTCGCAGACGTCCTCGACGTCGAGCAGCTTGGGGATGCCGATCTCCTGGTGGGCGAGGTCAAAGGCCAGCTGCATGTTGCCGCGGCGGTCGTTCTTGTCGAGGGCGTCGTAGTCGATGAGGTCGGGCCGGTGGATGTCGAGCAGCGCGCAAAAGGCGAGGCCGTCGTTCCAGCTGGCGCTGAAGTCGCGCACGTCGACCTCGTCGTAGCAGGCCGTCTTGCGCTGGCACCACAGCAGCAGGCCCTCCTTGGCCGTCATGCCCTCCTCGTGGATGTCGCTGATGGTGAAGCGCAGAATGAGCGTCCAGATGAGGCCGAGGATGATCTTGCGGTTGCCGTCGACGACGTCCTCGGCGCCGATATTGGTCATCTGGATGCCGCGGCTCTTGATAAAGTTAAGTGCCAGGTTGGCGTTCTCGAACCGCTGCACGCGCATCTTGGGCTTGGCAGCGTAGCGGCCGAGCGACTCGCTGGAGAGGCATTCGAGCAAGTGGATGAGCATGACCTTGGATGTTAGCTGTTTATTCTTCCTGTCGTTCAGTCGTCCAATTTTCAGCCTTCAGTTGAGTTTTCAGTTCGGCTTCGAACTTCCAGTCCTTCAGTCTTTCGCATCCTTCGAGTCCCGCCATCCACCCACCACTTACACCGTCACTGAGGTCCACCACAAGATCTTTGACCTCCAGATGCCGCTCGTGCAGCTTCGTGTTGAGCCATTTCGTAAATGTCTTCTCCTGCACCTTGATCCACCGCTGCTGTTCGGAAAACGCCATCCTAGTCAGACCTGCTCCCGGCCGCGAGTCGGGGCTGGTGTCCGTGGGCGGTGCCGACTGGGTCGAGGAGACAGTGCCGCAGCGGCGACGTCGTTTCCACGAAAAGTCTTGCTCACGGTCTCGGTCACGGTCGCTTCCCAAGGCTACACTCAGCGAGCCAGACCGCTGGACCCGGGCGGCATGCAGCTGCTTGGCGTGGCGCCGGCTGCGGGTGAGCGGCTGGGACAGCTGCTCTGGGAGGTCGTGGCAGCTCTCGCAGCTCTGATGGCCCTGGTGGCCCTGGTGCCTGAGCGACGCCGCCGAAAACGAGGAGGCAGCACTGATGACAGAGGCTCGGCGCGAGCTAAAGTCGCAGTCCCGGTCGGTGGAAGAGTCCGAAAAAGTCGACTGCAGCGACAGAGACGACGGGCGGTTCTGCACGGGCTGCCGGGCAAGGCAGTGGGTTCGGGGGTGCGGTGTCGGGGAGGCGTGGTCGAGGTCGGGCTCGATGTGGTCGATGTGGAGGATTTGGCGATGGTAGCGGGCTCCAGTGGGCTGATGTAAACAAAGTGCAGGGAAGGCCTCGGTGGCGGCAGCGTTGCCAGGCAGGGCCAGCCCTCCAGCGCCGGCGGACTCGGCAGCAGCCATTGGGGGGTGCGCGTACTCTGTAGGGGGCGGGGTCCGCTGAGGGGTGGCGGGCTGGAATGCCGCCTGGCGCGGCGAGAATGTTCTGGCGGTCAGCACTTACAGGGCGCTAGCGTGCTGGCGTGTCTGCCGCTGCCGCCAATCAGACGCCGAATCAAAATAGGGCGAGCGCAAGTATTGTGGGTGAATTATGTAAGAGCTATGTAAGCACTGGGGTACATTGGTGTAAGCAGGCCGGCCAGAGAAAGAAAAGAAGCTGCACAGCAACAAACGACAGGAAAAACTGAAGAAGCAAAGAACGCGCGAAGAGCGATGTGAGAGAGACAAGAGCAAGGCTTTGAGCGCTGCGACAGCCAGCAGCGAGGGCGCGGCCTGATATAAGATCGCCGCCCGACGACAGCCATTTAGCCATTTGAGGACCGAAACGATGAAACGATGAACGAATGAAACGGCGACGACGATGCGGACTGGCCAGGCATTACCATATGCCAGTCTACTGTGTATGCGTCTATGCTGCCGGGCCTGCGCCTGTCGCTGCCGCGCTGCCTGAAACACAAGTGTCCTCACGATCAGCTGGCACGCCGGGCAATATGAGGCTTCGCCGATCGCATGAATCTCATCTCGACGAGGCTGGCCCTCCAACGTCTGCTGCATCAGCCGACTGCGCGCTGCCGATCCCGGGGCCTGTCTGCCGCCGCGCGGGTCATCGTTCGACTTTCCCCTGTCTTTTCTTCCTGCCGCGATCCATGGCTTTCGTTTCGTCTGCTGTTTGCCTGCTTCCCGTCTATCTCGTTCTCGGCCTCCTCTGGCCGTCTGCTGATTGCCCCTGTTCGGTTACCACCCCCGCGCTGCCTTGAGTGCCGGCCTGTCAAGGGACATGCAGGCCCAGACGACACGCAGTCAGAAAGCTAGGCAGCTAGACCATCGTCCAACCCTCTTCGGTGCTCCCGCTCGTGCCCCGAGAGCTGCTTATGCCGCTTTCCAAGTCGGCGACCTCTCTCCGCATACGCGTCACCTCTTTCTGCACAAACTCGCGGAGGACGACAGCCATCATCGGCGCCGAGTGCTGCGTCGTGTCGAACCGCGTGCCGTGGAAGCGCTGCGCTTGCTCTAGCTGGGACCCCTGGGCTGACGACGTGCCGGTCGTCTCGGCCAATTGGTACGGCGTCCTCTGTCCAAGCACAAAGTCCAGCCATGTTGCCTGCCTTGCGTTGGCGGCGACAATGTCATCCATCAGGAAACTCTCCTCGGTCGCCGTCAGCGACTCCGGAAACCCCACCGTCATCTTGCCCTTTTTCTTCTGTTTACGACGGGGCTCGCACTTTTCTTCCCACATGCTGCAGTATTTTCTGTATTCTGCAGCGCGTTGGGCCAGCCGTGACATGTGCGTGCGGTCCTTGCACGTCAAGTAGATGTGGATAAATGGCCGCCGTGCTATGCCCGCAATTGTCTGATACTGGTGGATGGCGACATCGCTCTCCTTGCCAAAGGGCAGACACTCTGTCACAATCACCGTCTTGTGTGCCGTTCCCAAGTCGGACACGTGAGCGAGAAGCATGTCGACCCGCGTCTGCCTCATCTCAGCTGCCGTCGGGCTGCCTAAACCGGAGCACATGGCTGGCCGAGCCATCTCCGTCTTGACTCGGGTCACTACGCGGGAGGGGCAACTGTGCAGCGGCCGATGGCCGAAGCCGTTCTGGACCCGGCAGATCGCGTTTATATGGAGCACCTCAATGTCCGCGTCGTGATGCTCTATGGGGCCGGAGGGGATGCGCGCTTCCATCTCTCTTCGGTCACGGGTGGCCAGGCCAAGCCACTTTTTTGATTGCATAGCGAGCTCCAGGGCAAGCTGCCGAGCGATGGTTGATTTTCCCACAAAACAGCCGCCGTTAATAAGTATTAGCGGTTCGCTCTCACACAAGCGAGGATATAGTCTCAAGCGGAAGTGTCTGCGTATATCGCGCACAAAGGCTTTAGCCTTCTCTTCGAGTTCGTCGAGATACTGTGCAGCAAGGGCCAGATCTGTGATTCTTGGTTCAGTGCCGCACGTAGATTGTCCAGTCCTGTCATTTTCTTGGTCCACTGTCCTAGGGGTTGCATCGACCGGTTGCGCTTTTTCTGTTCTGGCTTTGGCAGGACGCTTTCCCGCGGACTTGGAACTGGCCCATTTTGGCTGATGACACTTATCCATGGCTTAGTGCGTTTCGTCTTCTGCAACTTTCAAAGACGATGTTGAGGATGACATGGGATGAAATGGGATGGGATGGGACGAAAGTCTCAGAGAATTCGCGGAAGCGCTCGGTATCTGGCTTGAGAAAAGCACAGGTGAAGTAAATGTTGAAGACGGTTTTCAGCGATTATTGGAATTTGCAGAGTTTGCAGAGCGCAGAGGGCATGCTTAGGGCTATAAACAACCCCTTACTGTTGGCAGAGAATATCTACGTGACGCCAGGGCTGGCATTGCCGCCCTGTGTTGGCTCCGATGCCTAGTAAAGCCAGGTCGGTTCTTCTCGAGGGCCATACTAATCGCCACACCAGCACGCACTCTAGTATCTTGGGCGCAGCCACGCTCAGTATCTATGAAGTGACACTAGAAGCCTCAGCTCGAATTGACACCGTGTCCCTGCTGTTGGATCCTGCAGTGCCCTTATTGACGTTATTGTGTTGGGCCACGGCCAAGAATTCACGGGCATGAGATCATTACGACATCACGACATTACAATTCGGAAAAGCCTCCCTGTCCTCGCCCATTCGCCGGTCGGCAGAGAGAACGTCCACACAGTCAGTACTGTGCCAAATCTGTCCAGGGCCGGCTCTGCACCACGTGAGCTATATCCTTCCCCCTGGCCGTGAGCCGCTCCCGAAACGCAACGCACCAGAGAATCTCAAGCGCGCCCCCGCCCAAGACTGCGTTAATTTGCGCGTAGAAGCCCTCAACGATTGCCAGCGGTGCCGCCAGCAGATCGGGCTGCGTCGTTGAGGCCAGCGCAAAGTCGAGGCTGCGGCACACGTTGGCTGCCAGCACGTGCACCTCCTCCTCGCCGTAGCGGCGGGGGTCGGCGGTGTGCAGGCCCATCGGCATAACGGGGAACACGGACGGGAACGTGTCGTACACCGGCTGGAAGACGGCCGCGTGCAGGCTCTCGATGCACGGGCGCAGCAGCACCAGCGTGGCCCAGTAGTACACCGACATGAGGGCAGTGACGCCGTCGCGGAAGGCAAACGTGTCCATAAACGGGGGATGGGCGCCCGCCGCATTCGGGCTCTGGATCCAGTAATATGTGTCTCTGCTACCGGGGCTGCGGCCCTGCTGGAATTTTGCGAGCCATTGCAACAGCGTGCCCTCGACGTGCAGACTGCTTCCGAGCAGCTCCTGCGCGATCAGCCGCCGTGCCATGGTCGGCTCGTGTGGCAAGATCTGGCTCGTCCGGCCCAGGATCTCCGGCACCATGGCCACGATGTCCAGGAGCCGGTCGAGCCACGACCTGGGCTGCAGCTCCCACGGCGTCCTGGTCCATTCAGGCTCGGCCAGGAACGTGCTGCTGCGGCTCAGCAGAGCTGAAAAGATCTGGCGGGCGCGGATCAGCCTCTTTGCTCGCGCTGCAAGCCGCCGACAGACGCTGGAGAGCGCAAAGACTTACCGCCATGGGCCGGTACACGCGGACAAAGTAGTGGTGTGCTGGGAAGGATCGAAAGCTGGCTGGCCCTTGTTGGCGGACGCCGTGCCGAAACGGGAGCGTGCTCGCGTTCAGTGAAGCATTTAGCTGCATCGTCAGCATCATCATCCTTTCAGCCATTCTTGACTTTCCAGCACCGTTTTCTTCCTGGCATCCCTGCCTACCTCGTACAAAATCAGACAGATGCTTTCAACGGGAAGATGGCCACCCGAGTCGCTACCAACCGGCGCCGCCGCCGCAAGATGGACGATGCACTGTGCCTGGATTTGCAAGTCTGATCCGGACAGCACTGGACGGACGTCTCCCGAAAACGAGGCCTTGCCGCTGCTCCCGTTGCCGGCGCCCAGGCCGGCTTGCCGAGCCTGCAAATTCAACTTCGTTTGAAGTGCCGCGATGCGTGTCTGATGAACCGTGCCTCGACTGCTGAGCAGGGAAATTGTATCCTCCCAGGCTGGCCGCAGTGGCTGCATCGGCGTAATTTGCATCTGCAAGAAATTGTTGTGCTGTCCAAATGAAGGCGAGCTATTGTCTGGTAGGCCAGATCCTGTGGGGAGTACCGGAACAGCTCCTGGTGTCCCGGCTGGGAGGCCTGTTTGGAGGCCTGTTTGAATGCCTGCTGGAAAGCTGACTCCTACATCGGGACTGGCCCTGTGTACAGGAATTTGCGACAGTGAAGGCGACGTTGATGGCGAAGCGGAACTCGAACTGGAACCGAATCGTGATGTCTTTGCATGGCTGCCAGTGTCCGTACTCGAAGCGCCCTTTTTCGAAGACTTGGTGGCCCGGGGCGGATGGGATGAACAGCGGCCGCCATCTTCGGGAGTACCGATGATGAAGACTGTCTCTCTCTCGTAGCCTGCGCACTCCCGTCCGGTGTCCTGACACTTTCTGCAGTGCGGGCGAATGTTGTCGCACTGAGGCGGTCAGAATAGGTGAAAGCGTCGAGTTATTGGAGAATCAAGTTAAATAAGATTGAAAATGAAGGGACGAGATCCAGTCAAGGTACGAGGAAAGCAGAACAAAGCAGATTGGAAACCAACGAAGCGCCAGAACTAACGCACCTTGACTCGCCGCAACCGACAGGTCTCGCAGCCCTTGAACTTCCCAGGAACACCGACCATGGATGATTGCCGACGACAGCGTCACTAGTACTAGAGCTCGTGGCAACTGCCGATAGAGGGCAGGAAAATGTCGATCTTGGAGATCGCCGTGGCTGCTGCGTTCGTAGTTGTATTTGTTCGTGGTCAGCCGTGCAACTGGTCGTCGGAGTGGCCACAGGGTGCGTAGGAAGTGAAGCGTTTGTGAGAGGAGCACGGGTCGTGTCTGGAGAGTTAGCTGAGGTGCTACTGAGAAACTCGAGAACACAAGGCATACACAACGGATGCGCAATACGGAGAAAGCGCACATGGCATCGCAGCGGAACAAGACAAGACAGCCACGACACGAGGCCTCAACATGCTGACGAGGCCAGGACCCAAAGTGCCAGGACGAGTGAGCACAGGCCAGCGGCACGGCAGCTACGAAGTACTCCGTACAAGGAAGCGCCGGCAACGCACATGTACACTTGTACTCCTACACCTGCTTCTTCACGCTCAATATGTTGTAAACCAGCAGCGGCGTGGCCGGGCTGCCCTGGCGCAGATTCCGCGTTGTGTGCGAAGTAGCACCTCAGCCACAATCAGAGCGAGGAGGTGTGGATAGGCGGCGTGTGGGCGTCTGCAGGTTCCGTCCCTGGGGGTCTGGACGCTGTCTCTGGCCAGGGTGCCCTGGTCGGGTAACAAGTATTATCCGATTTCAGCGCCGGTGTGTCTGATTCCCGAGCAGTGTTTGAATTTGCAAGGACGGACTGCTGGCTTCCGCGGTGATCTGCGTCTCTTCTCTGGTGCTACTTCACCTCGCCCGAGATATTCCATCTCCCGTCTTCCGCTGCGTCTGCTTTGCGACAGCTTTTCCGGCCTCTTCCTCCCGGCCGTCCTTCTAATCTCCCGCCCAGAGTTACTTTGATACCTTAACCTGTTCACTGCCCGTCTGACCGCTGACAGCTCACCTCGCAGCTGAGTCTAGGGGAAAAGGTGCAGGATGACCGCCGATTGGATAGTGTTGGACATGGGCACGCACCAGCCACCAGGGGGGGCATGGGTGGGCGAGGAAGAGGCCCGCTATCACAGCTAGACATCGTCAACGCTACGAAAGCTGCAGGCAATGTCACGTTGAGCGCATCCCTCCTCGCACGTTCCCACTCAGGGTGGCCACACGACAATGTCCAGCAGGCGACGTAGGGCTGCAGCCGACAAGGACAGGGCCTCGGCATACTTCGTAGGGGACAGGGGACAGGGCGGCACTGCTGGACGGGGATGCGCTGGTGCAAACTGCATGTTTTTGCGCACCGTTCTTGTACTGCACTCAACAGCTCAGTCGCAATATTTGCTTTGCGCGCGGTATCACAGAGTTTGCTATTCGCACGCATTTGCTACGAAGACGTGCAATACGGAGAACTCCGTAGCCTAAACACACGCCAGTCCTGTTCTGAACTAGCGGTACCCGCCGAGCTGTCTGGACCGCCCAGTCGCGCTTTTGAATTGGCTGACAACCACCTGGCTCCGCCCATCCCAGCTGGTCGCACAAGCGGGCCGCTGATTGGCCCGCCGTCCCAGAACACGTCCATGCAACGGCGAACGCCGAAGAACGACCTCGCTACGACATGCGGAGTGGCGGTCCAGCTGCGGCTGTCTCGATGTGGTACCAAGTACGGCGTACATGTATGCTGGTCCAGACTGGCGGGACAGGACTATTATTACAAATTACTTGCTATTTGCTGCTACAAAGTACACACGGCACAAATGCACGGTGGCCAGCTTTTGAGTTGGAAAGTCTCCCGAGATGCAGATGCAGCCGAACATCCACTACAGGCACATCCTCACTACCTGTACGTCGTATGGTCGACGTACCAGCGCAGCGGTCTCAGCCAGCGGCGCAATCTATTATCCAGCCATGGCCATATCTAGAGAGTCAGCCAGCAACGAGAAGCTAGAGAGTAGCCGGTCGGGCGTTCAACTTCGTAAGCCACGCCCCCCGCGCCATTATAGATACCGTACTGATGACGACGGGCCTGTTTCTACTCTTTTCAATAGTCTCACGCCCGGTCTCCAGCCCTCCTCGACGTCCGAAGGTACGGGCGTGCCTGCGGAGTGTAAGCACCCGCACATTGCAAAGTCAAGCCGCGAAACCCATCACATGTGCTGAGCCGGCAGCTGAACGCCAATGAGCATGGCAGCCTGGCGGCTCTGACGCCGGCCTCGCAATACCCTGCTACATCACCTACGTGCATCAGGGGGAAGGCGAAACGCGTGTGAACCAGCGCAGAGCACTCTTTCTATTTCATCGTCAGATCGGCCACATACGAAGTAGCACTCTACACCCAGCCTGGTAACGACGTCATCCGCCACGGCTACACAAAGACACCTCCATCTTTATCCGTGAAATATACAAAACAAAGACAACGGGACACACGACGCTTAGGCTGTACGCCCTACATAATCGCCATCCTAGTTGTCCGCAAAACTGCATGCATACGGGTGTGGTAGTTGCATGCGGCTGCTTGGATGTGTGTCTGTGCGCCTAGATGCCCAGAGTAAACTCCACACCGACATCAATGTCACGAGCTGGTTGGTTAGCCATACGAGTCGCCCGGTAGCCGCAAGAGAAGTACGCAGTACCAAATGTACCAAAAGGAAACTCACCCATCTTGACAACCTTGGACAGCTGCACCGCCTTCTCGGCCGCGCTCTGCAGGTCGTCGATCGAGAAGATCTTCAGGCCCGACTCGTTGATGATCCGGTGTGCCTCCTCCACGTTGGTGCCCTGCAGACGGGCAATGATGGGGATGCGCAGGTTCAGGGTCTCGACCGTGTTGATCAGACCGTGCGCAATGGCGTCGCAGCGCACAATTCCGCCAAAGATGTTGACAAAGATGGCCGTCACGCCCGCCTCGCTCGTGATCAGCTCAAAGGCCTCCTTGATGGCCGCCGGCGTCGCGCCACCACCCACATCCAGGAAGTTGGCCGGGTTGCCGCCGTTCAGCTTGATAATGTCCATCGTGGCCATGGCCAGACCGGCACCGTTGACCAGGCAGCCAATGTCGCCATCGAGCTTGATGAAGTTGAGGCCCGACTGCGCAGCACGCACCTCCTCAGGGTCCTCCTGGCTGGTGTCGCGCCACTCAAAGACCTCCTGCTGGCGGAACGCGGCATTATCGTCAAACGAAAACTTGGCGTCCATGCACATGACCTTGTGGTCCGACGTCTCCGAGAGCGGGTTGATCTCGATCTGCGTGGCGTCCTTCTCCTGGAAGATCTTGTACAGCTTCTGGATCGTGTCCTTGGCGTCCTCGACGCACTGCTCGCTGAAGCCCAGCTTGACGGCAATGTCGCGCGCGATCTCGTCGGTCACGCCCGTCTCGAGCTCAATGTACGTCGTGTTGATCGCCTCTGGGTTCTCCTTGGCCACCGTCTCAATGTCCATGCCGCCCTGCGACGACGACACGATGACCGGCTTCTGCGTCGCGCGATCCATCAGCACCGCCAGGTAAAACTCGCGACGCGCAAACTTGCGCTCGCAAATGTAGACGGCGTTGCACAACCGTCCAGCAGCGCCAGTCTGCTTGGTGATGAGCTTGTGGCCGATCATCTGCTCGGCGAACATCTTGGCCTCCGTCGGCGAGTAGATGACCCGCACACCGCCCTTGAGGCCGTTGTCAAACGAGCCCTTGCCACGGCCGCCCGCCAGCACCTGCGCCTTGATGACCATGTCGTCCGTGCTGATGCTCTTAGCCACCGCCTCGGCCTCAGCCGCATTGCGGGCGACCTGGCCATCCGGAACCTGGATGCCGTACTTCACACCGATACGTTAGACAATGCGTACGCAGACTGCCGAGAGCTGAGAGCGGTAGAGAGTGGAGAAGAAAGAGAGCGCGGAAACGTAAACATACCTTGCGCAGCAGATCTGCCGAGAGGTACTCGTGGATGCTCAGAGCTCTCCGCTGCTGGCTGGCGGCCGGGAGGCGCACAAAGGAGGTAGGCCGCTGCAAAATGGCAAGGCGCCCACGGTCAGCGTCCGAGATAGAAGCTCGAGATGCCAGCTGTCCGAGCCCGCGTGGTCCGTATCGATCGCCGGAGCCCGCGGGGTATATCAAAAGAAAGAAGGCCAGCTGGCGGCAGACGACATACCTTGGCGGCAGCGAGGGCCGAAGCCATGACACGGCCGCGACTGAGCTTGTACATGATGGCTGACAACGAGAGTTCTGCCGAAGCTGGCCGGGGATGGAAATGCAGGGAGGGTTGATAGGTGGTGAGGCCAGGTTCGTACCAGACTCTGCCGCTGTCGCTTTTTCGCTCGGGGATGTCAGGAGAGATAATCACTATTGGCACGTGCGTTTCCGATAGTCGCACCTGCTTTGCTCAGGTAGACGCCGTAGGCCGGTTTAAAAGTGGGGTCGCAGGCACATGCGGCAGTCGTCCATAGATTGAAAAGTGCGGTGCCATTACCAGAGGAAATGCCGCGTCTTGTGCGGAGCTGCAGCGCTCACCGCCTAATGTGGAATAAATAGCTCTTGTTTTCTGCCGTAGAGCATCTGAACGCGCTAGGCTGTTCTGAAGGCTGTGTCTACGTCGTAGCTGTCAGCGGAGCAGTCTACAGACAGTACGGGTATGAGACCCGTACAACTACGAGGAATACAAGGCCTATTATGCTCGGGAAAGCAGGAGAAACGCTGCACAGCTTGCTTTTCATATTGTTGCGGCACTGATATTTTTTCTGTTCTTTCCTCTTCTCTTCCTCTTTGTTTTTTCTCTAGAGGCAACTCTACTCGTTTCTCTTTTCAAATATACTTGTAGGGGTTCATTATGCCGTTCTAGCACCGTTAGTGTTGCACTCTTTGCCAAAGGGAAGCATAAAATCAGCCAGCTGCGTAACCACTTACCGGGTCGTAGGTGTTCTTAATCTGCTTCATAAGCGCAATGGTTGTGTCGTTACGGCTGTAGCCAATGTACTTCTTTTTCGCCAGTCCAAGACCGTGCTCTGCACTGATACTGCCCTGTCTCTTGGACACCCACTCATAGACAAACGGCTCCAGAGTCTTCTCAACCATGTCGTCGTATCGTCGCACCGCAATGTTCAGGTGCAGGTTCTGGTCGCCCATGTGGCCGTAGCCTACGACCGCCGACGCAGGGAAGTCATCTGTCTCGCCGATCAAACCTGCCTTCTGCAGCTCCACGCGCGTGTCGTCGACCAGCTGGTATAGTTCCGCCAAGGGGATGGAGAGGTCGTACTTGTACACGCCGCCCAGATGCGGGAGGCACTCTGTGATGCCCTCGCGCCATGTCCACAGAGATCTGACCTGGGTCTCGTCCTGCGCCAGGACGCCATCCTCCACGATCTCCTCGCCAAGCGCATCCTCCAAAAATGCCTCGAGCTTGGACAAATCGTGCTCCGCGTTGGAGCCGCTCGTCTCGATCAGGCAGTAAAATTCGTGGTCGCCCTCAAGCGGCCGTCGCGCCTCGGGCCGCACCTGGCGCACAATCTTTTGGCTGCCGCCGTCCATCAGCTCAAACGCCGACAGGATTTCCGACAGCTGCGACTTGGCCTTGCGGAAAGCCTGCTGGACCTTTTCGTACGAGGACAGGCCAAGGAAGGCAACATTGACGGCCGCTGACCGCTGCGGGCACTGGATCGAGATGCCCGTGACCACGCCCAGCGTGCCCTCAGCACCGATAAACAGCTGCTTCAGATCGTAACCGGTGTTGTTCTTGCGCAGTTTGCTGAGGTCCTCCAGTACCGTGCCGTCCGGCAGCACCACCTCCAGGCCGAGGACGGTGCCGTGCAGGCTACCGTAGCGAAGCAGACGCAGGCCGCCAGCGTTCGTTGACACGTTGCCGCCGATGTGGCAGGATCCCTTGGCACCGAGGTCCAGCGGGAACAGGTATCCGCGCTCCGCCAGGTAGTTGTCGACCTTTTCGAGAACACAGCCGGCGTCGGCCACGAGCGTGCCGCTGACGTCGTCAAACGACCGTATGCTCTGCATGCGGCCCATGCTTAGGACGATCTCGTCGAAAACGGGCACAGAGCCACCCACAAGGCCCGTGTTGCCGCCCTGTGGTACCACCGCCAGCTTCTGGTCGTTGCAGTACTTGAGGACGCGGCTGACCTCCTCCGTGGAACCAGGCCGCACCACCAGCTGCGTGTGGCCGCGGTACTTGCGCATCCAGTCTCCATTGAACGCCTCAATGTCGTCCTGAACAGACGGGTCGTTGAGGCCGTCAATCACGGCATTCTCGCCTAGAAGCTCCTTGAAGAAAGCCACATGCTCCTTCGTCAGCTTGGCATAGCGCTCGTCACGCTTCAAGCTCGGGTACCGTTCGCTCGTGTGCGTGATACCAGCAAGGCGAGGTTGGGACTCCTTCCATGGCCGGGCAGCGGTCGTAGAGATGCACCTGACTGCAGGCGCAGATGTCGCTGATCGTATGGCATGCGCGCCGGCTCTTCTCGTCGATGGCACGGAAGTTCTCCGCAGCACCGCTGCTATTCGTTGTCGGGAGGTCATTGCTGCTCCGTAAGGCCAGCAAGCAAAAAAAAAAGGATGCCCCGGAAAGGCAAAATCAAAGAGGACGCAGGAGAGCTGAGGATGGGGGTCAGATGATATGCACGCCGCCAGCGGTGTCGGAAGAGCGTTTAATTACTTTTTTCCTCTAGATCGAGAATTGCTAATGGGACAGTAACTTTTTGCTATCGGTGTTCGGTGCTCGATAAGGACGGTACCATTAGTAATAATTGTCCTAAAAGCCGGCCCGGCGTCGTCATCGCGCACTGCTAGCTGTGACGAGACGAGTCAGCTGAAGACACGTGACCTACCGCGGAATGTGGCTGGGCGCCCAGCCACCGGATTAATTTCACGGCAACGAGAACAGCCGCCCGTGACTGGCCAACGGTTGCTCCCTGCCGCAAACAAGAACCCCCTCTTCCCTCGTCACTCGCCCATCCGACCTTCTCCATCGCCCAAAAATTAGGTGTCGCTTTTCCACGCCCCCCATATCTGGCATCGCCTCGACCCGATTACTGCTGCATCCCGACGTATACTCGCGATCCGCCTGCCCGCCCGCATCGCCCAACGCCTGTCGCTCTTTTTTTGTCTCGCTCTCGCATCGTCTGTGGCCTGTTGGCCGCCCACGCGACTCGACGCACCCGCAGTAGCGTTACGCGCCCGGCTTGTTTACCTTTTTGTGGCTTTTTTTGCCATTCCGATTTGCATCGCCAGTCCTCTTCTGCTGTCGCCATCCACCATCGACGGCCACGCGCGCACCGCATCGCTCTCCCGTTTGTGAACGGGCGCGCACTTCCGGCGCCTCGCTGCCACCCGGCACACTGCCCCCCTGCCAAAAGCCTCGTTCACCGCTACCGCCATGTTCTACTCGGAAACGCTCCTTTCCAAGACCGGGCCTCTGGCCCGTGTCTGGCTCTCTGCCAACATCGAGCGCAAGCTCTCCAAGACGCACATTCTGCAGTCTAATCTGCAGGACAGCGTCGAGGCCATTATCACTCCCAGCCAGGCCCCCATGGCGCTGCGGCTCAGCGGCCAGCTGCTGCTCGGCGTCGTCCGCATATACAGCCGCAAGGCCCGCTACCTGCTCGATGACTGCAACGAAGCCCTCATGAAGATCAAGATGGTATGTTTTGCCGCGCGTGCCGACAATTTGCGCGCTCTCGGCCCTGTCATGGCGCCTCTTTGTGCGTTCGAGATCGCGCTATTTCGCGACGTTTTTGAATCGCGTTGGATGACTAACACGCGTCAAACAAATAGGCTTTCCGCTCCAGTGGCAACAACGACTTGCCCGCTAACCACCAAGGCTCTAACCGCGAGTCCCTGCTACTGCCGGACCGCATCACTCCCTATGACAACTTGGACCTGCTTCCCCGTCCCGACCCCGACTTCTTCTTGTCGCAGACTGCCGACGAGATCTCTGCTACGCCGTCCAGCAACAGACGTTCCGGACGCGCCAACAACCGCGACATCAACCTTCAGGAAGACTTCAACAACAGCCAGTTTCTCGGTGACGTTTTTAGCAAGGACGACGACCTTGCCATTGCCGGCAAAGACGACCTCGAGTTGGACCTCGACTTTGGCCTCGACCTCGACGACGCCCTGCACCCTGTTGACGCCAGCATTGAAATTGGTCGAGATGCTCCAGCGCCCGTGGCTTTTGAGGATGAGATGTTTGACTTCGACCTCGAGCCCCGCAGCAAGGACGGTGCAGCCGACCTCTCCATGGACCTCGGCGACGGTGTCCGCATTGCAGACGACGACGGCGACATCCGCATGGACGGTGACGACCTACAGTTCAACATTGGCGAGCAGTCCATGGTCCCTGGTGCTGGCGGCATCGACATGTCGCGTGCCCGTATCTCCGAGTCGCCGCTATCCGACGTGGATGACGAGGATGTTCGCCAGGGCGAACTCGAGTACTCGCGCCACGGGCTCGACATGTACGACGCCGGTGCCGACCAGGACCAGCAGGTTGCCCGCCGCGCGCCCCAGCGCTTGAAGAAGATGAAGGTGCTCGAGTCCGACGCGGAAACCATGCTTGGGTCGAATCTCATTCGCGATCAGCAGCTGAACCGCGACGGCATCCTCAAGCCGCAGACCTTCCTTCCCCAGGACCCGTACGTCTTGGCTCTTATGGAGATGCGCAAGTCGAATGGCTTTGTCTCGAATATCATTCTGGGCAGCCGCAGTGCGAACTGGGCGCCAGAGCTGCGCGGACTGCTGTCGTACGAGTCTATCCACGGCTCGGCCAACGATCTGAAGCGGAAACGTGACAGCGGCATCGCCGATATGGACAGCGACCAGGACATGGTGCACTCCAAGTCGCCGCGCCTGGACCTGGGTGACGATGACAACCTTGGCTTTGACGGCGGCGACCTGGGCAACCACTCGTACGCTGCGGACGGCACTGTGCTAGAGATCGGCGGTGCCAGCGCCGTCTTTGACGACGACGTCATTGATAGCGTGGAGACCGTGTCGGCCAGCAAGGGCCACCATGCGTCGACAACCGACGGCCTGGCGATGTCGCTGGGAACGAAGCACGCCGTGCATATCCTACGCGATATCTTTGGCCAGGATTCGGCGTCCGACGGCAGCCAGCGGCGCAAGAAGACAGTGGTGTTCCAAGACGTGCTGCCGGACGGCCGGGCGACCAAGGCTGATGCTACACGCATGTTCTTCGAGTGCCTGGTGCTGGCGACAAAGGATGCGATCAAAATTGAGCAGGCTAGCGAGTCGCTGGGTGGCACGATCAAACTACAGAGCAAGAGCGGGCTCTGGGGTGCGTGGGCGGAGCGGGAAGACGGCAACGGCCTCCAGGACGGCGCCCAGGATGGCATGGAGACCGGACCCTTGGCAGTGGCAGCAGCGGCATAAGCCAACGCAGGCCTGCCTGTTTGTAGCAGCCACTACAGACTACGGCTTTGCTTTGGCAGTCCTGTTTATTCTGCAGCGTGCTCTCTCTGCTAGTTGTCATATCCGTATCTTTCCTGCCCCAGGGCAGTAGCAAGGATGGAAACGAGCAGAGGAGCTTGTGTTTTGGGAACGGCTTCATGATACCATCATCCGTGACGGCGGCTGAGTCACGACGGGCATGTACTATTTATCAGCTTTCATCTCTTTTGTCTGGGCGTGTCTGGTTTTTATATTTCCGTCTTTGCTTCTGGACTACTTTTGCGCCTGTATCTTTTCTTTTGGATTGCAGCTCGTCCTGCGCGGACCATATTTAGTCTAAGAAGCCTCGCATGGAAGGAAGAGGCGTTTTAGCGTGTGCTTGGGGAAATCAAAGAGAGGAAGCGATCGTTTCACTTGACCGACCGTCTACGCACAGCCCACCAAGGCAAGACATAAACTTTGAACCGGTTACATAGGTAGTCTCGGGGTACTTTTAGGCAATGGAGTTTCATGAAGTTCTAGTGGTGGGGTTTACTTGTCGAAAGTGTTCAGGGCTGCTCTCGTTTTGGCGAGGTTGTCCGTGTTCGTCACAACCTGCGCTTTTTTTATCGACTTTGTAAGAAGCATCTGCATGTAGAATGCCAGAACAATCATATATGATCTGTTGCATCTTTGCCGTCGTTTTCGTTTGACCATCCATGTATTGCTTCGCAGACAATGCTGTGACCGCAAGCTCGGGAAGGCGGTGTGCCATGGCAAAAATCTCACCGACAATTTTTTTTCTGCCAGAAGTGTTATGCGGACTCTGATAGGCTGATGGACTGCTTGTAGTATGAGACTGAACTTTCTGCCTTTCTTGTCCCTTGAACGCAAGACCTGCAACTCTTGTATATCTGGCTCAGTCAGACATACAAATACATACACTCTCGAATACGATGGCAAAACGCAAGCGGTCCGGCAAGTCCACAGCAGCAGCGGCAGGTGGCCACGCGCCTCTAGCAAAGCGTCCACGTGTGGACGAGACGACGACGCCGGCCGACGGTAGTGTTCAGTCCCAGATGGCGACGACTGTGGGTTTTAGCGACGAGGACAAGGAGAAGGAGGCGCTGCTTGAGGACCGGTCTCTGTTCAAGGCCGAGCTGGCGCGGGCAGACCACGACCGCGAGCGGCGGCTGTACAAGCTGCTGAGTAGCGCCGACATGGACGACCGACTGCGTGCTGCCGACGTGATCGTGTCGGCGCTGCTGGGCGAGGGCAGCGAGGGAGGCGTGCCGGAGACCGTGCTGCTGCGGCACCTGGAGCGGCGGCTGCTGCGTGGCCTCGCGAGCGGCAGCGAGGCGGCGCGCGTGGGCTTCAGCTACGTGCTGTCGGAGCTGCTGGGCCAGCTATTTGGAGACGCGGACCGGGCGGCGACGCAGGCGCCGAGCTTAACGTTTGAGCGTGCGCTGGATCTGCTGCTGGAGAAGACGCGGCCGGCGGCCAACCTGCCGGGCCAGGAGGAGCGCGACCACTACTGGGGCCAGCTGTTCGGACTGCAGAGCTTTGTCGAATCGGGCGCGCTATTTGGCTCGGCTGGCACGGACGGCAGCGGCGATGACGACAACGAGCGGCCGGCCCGGCTGCGGGCGATGCGCTTCGAGCGCTGGGACCGCGTGCTGCGGTGTCTGCTGCAGCTGGGCGACAAGAAGGTGTGGCTGCGGCCGCAGGCGTGCTTTGTGGTGGTGCAGGCGATCCGGCGCGGACGGCTGCCGGACGAGGCGGCGGTGACGGCAACGCTGCAGACGGTGCTCGAGAGCGGCAGCGGCAACGGCGAGAGCCTGGCCAAGACACCCGAGGGCCTAGGCATCTGGCTGGCCGCGCGCGAGCGGTTCCCGGATATGGCGCTGCCGGCGCCGTGGGAGGCGCCGCTGGCGCCCGGCACGATGCGCGACGTGGTGGCAGTGCTGCGCAGCAGCGGCGGCGACGGCGTTGGTGACGGCCGGCCGGCCGTCAAGCAGGGCAACGCTACGGCCCAGCTGCACTTTGTGTGGGACATACTGCTGGGGGCGATGCTGCGGCCGGCGGCAGCGCTGCAGTTTGATTCCTTCTGGACGACCGTCGTCGACCAGGTGTATTTTTGCAAGGGCGCCACTGACCACCAGAAGCTCACAGGCTTCAAGGTCTTCCAGCGTGCGCTCGCGCTCGGCGCCGACGCCGGCGACGTGCGTGCGAGCCTGTTCAGCGCCAATTTCATGGCCTGTCTCGCGAACCAGGCCTCGAACGCGACGCCGCGTCTGCACCGCGCCGCCGTCCAGGTGCTGCGTGCCGTCGAGCGCCAGGTCGAGGAGCGGCCTGCCGTGCTCGTCCCCGTCGTCGCCGCCCTGCTGGGCTGCAAGCCGCACGGCGCCGCCGTGACGACCGGCCAGAGCCACGGCGTCTACGACTTTGATGAGCGCGTCAAGGGCACCGGCGACGGCATGAAGCCCGTCGAGCGCATCCTGCGCCTTGTCAACGACGCAGCCACCGCCTCCGCCGTCATCTCCACGCTGCGTGACGGCGCTTTGCAGGCCGCCGACCCGACGGCCGACCAGAAGCCGCTGCGCATCTACGCCGACTACCTCTTCCGCCTCGTCAGCCGCACCGGTGGCGTGGCAGCCGCCAGCGACGAGGCCGTTCCGGTCGCTGGAGATGGCGCGTCTGTCGGCAGCATCGCCTTCCAGGCGCTCGCCGAGCTCGCATACCGGGCCGACACAGACGGCACCAAGGACACCAAGGACACCAAGTCTGGTAAAAAGGGCAAGAAGGACAAGAAAGCCAAGTCAGCGGCGGCGGCGCCGTCTGCCGGCGGTGGCGGAGGCAGCGGCCTGCCACCGCTCAACGAGAAGACGCTGGCCGCGAGCCGCAAGTTCCTGCTCTCGGCCGCCGGCGCGCTGCTGAAGCGGTCAGACGACTTTGGCAGCTTCTGTCGCACCGTGCTCGCCATTGAGCCGACGGCCGCCGGCGCGACTATGAGCGCCGAGATTCAGGTCCCGGTGGCCGCCGCGCGCCAGCAGCTGCAGGACCTCCTGCGCAGCGACGCAGCGACGGCGAGCAAAGCAGCCGCTGCGCTGTCGCGTGCGCGCCAAGGTCTGGCCGTGCTGCTGGCCGTCTCGCTGCTGCAGCTGTACCACGAGCCGCGGCCGGACGCGCTGGAGGTGCTACAGGATATCCAGGCCTGCGGCGAGAAGCTGGCGGCGCTGGCGGCGGCAGACAAGAAGGGCAAGGCCAAGGGCGGCAAAAAGGAGAAGAGCGAGGAGAGTGAAACGAAGGACGAGACCGGTGAGCCCGATATCGGCGAGGTGCTGACCGAGGTGCTGCTGTCGATGCTCGCGGAGTCGTCGCAGTTGACGCGCCAGACGTCACTGCAGGTGTTTGAAGCCTTTGCGCCGTACATGTCGGCGCGCGCGCTCGACAACCTGACAGAGGTACTGGTGGCGGCCGAGAACCCGACGGGCTACCGGGCGCTCTTCAACCAGGAGGGCGAGGAGGACGAGGACGAGGACAGCGTCATTGAGCTGGGCAGTGACGTCGAGATGGTGTCGCCCGAGGACGACAGCGATAGTGACGATAGCGACAGCAACGAGGGCAGCGAGGAGTCGGACTCAGAGTCGGGTTCGGAGCCTGATTCGGATTCTGATTCTGATTCTGATTCGGGCTCGGACTCGGACTCGGACGATGCTGACTCGGACGCCGACAGCAACGCCGACGCCGCCGAAAACCCGACCGGAAAGGACGCGCCGACCAGCTTGGAGGCGGCGCTGCGCTCGGCCTATAAAAAGGGCACGCTGCTGCTCGAGGGCGACGACGACGACGACGATGGCTCCGAGCCCGACCTCAGCGACGACGCCATGCTGGCGCTCGACGACCACCTCGCCGGCCACCTCAAGCTGATCCAGAACAAGACCGAGGGCCGCCGCAAGGAGCGCGACGAGTCGCGCAAAAAGGTCGTCGCCTTCAAGCACCGCGTCCTCGACCTGCTCGAGGTCTACGTGAAGCAGGGCCCGGCCTCGGCCCCGGGCGGGCCCGCGCTACTGTTCCGCCTGCTCGTGCCGCTGGTCGAGCTCGTGCGCGACACCAAGGAGCCGGCCCTGGCGCAGAAGGCGGTGCGCATCGTGCAGGAGGCGCAGCGGCAGCGGCGGCGGGATGCTTCGACTTTCAGTGCTGTCGGCTCCGGCTCCGGCTCCGGCTCCGGCGAGGCCGACGTCGCCTACGCCGTCGCCACGCTCGAGGCCCTCCACGCGGCCGCAGCCGCCGACCGCGCCGAGAGCCGCGCGTTCGCGGCCGCCGTGTCGACTGCCAGCCTCACCATCGCGTCCACCGTCTTCGCTGCCGACCGCGCCAACTACCGCCGCGTCGCCGACGTCTACCGCGCCACGCAGGACCGCTGGGTGCTCGAGGGCTGCAACGTGCGCGCGTCGCTCTTCACCGACTGGTACAACTGGTGCCAGAACGCGCGCACGCACGTCGACAAGGCGGCCAAGGCCAAGACGGAAGACGGCGCCTAGTCTGGGAGTCTGGGAGTGGAAGTCTACGACCTAAAGAAAGCAGGCAAACGGCTGAAAGAAACAGCGCGGCCAGCCAAACGGCAAGCCCCATACATAATAGCACAGCAATCCAATAGCAGATAGCCCGTGAATCTCGTGGCCTTCATTATGGTGCACTGACACGTCTAGAGCGTAGCGAGCAAGTCCGTCTCGGTCACGCTTTGTACGTGCGCCTAGTCCTCCATCCTGTCGTCGTCCTTCTTGTCGTCGTCGTCGTCGTCGCCCTCGAGGCTCTTCTTGGCCAGGCGCTCGGCCTCCTCGCGCAGTGCCCGCGGCACCTCCTCGTGGCGGCCGGCCGTCGGCCCGTCGGCCAGGCTGACCCAGGTCATCTCGAGCTCAAACTCCTTGTCCTTGTTGTCGTCGTGCGCCACGTAGATGATACGCGCCGCCTCCTTGACGCCCTGCTCCAGCGAGATGCCCTCGCCGGCAAGGTCGAGCTTCTCGAGCTCCGCCTTGGCCGCCTGCCGGCCCTTGCCCGTCGCTGCGCCGTAGTAGCCCCAGTACAGGCCCGACGGCTCCAGCATGTACAGCGCCGGGCCGCCGTGCGTCTTGCCGGTCGCCCGGCCGCCCGGGCCCGCCGCCGGACCGCTGCCCACCTCGCCATCTACCGGCTGGTCCAGCTCGCTGTCGACGCCGGCCAGGATCGCCGTGATGCCAAACGGCCGCACCGACTGGTACAGCGTGTACGCCTGCAGAAATCCGCCCACGCGCGACGCCAGCTCTGCCGTGCCGATGGGCGTCTTGAAGTTCTCGCGCCAGCTGCGCGCCTCGTCGCGCGCGCGCCCAACAAATTGCCGTCCATCGGGCGTCATGCCGGAATAGGCCTATGCAGGGCTCAGTTAGCCGGGAAACAGAGACAGGCGAGAAAGCGAAGAGGCAATAGCGAAATCGCGGCACAAATCAGGGAAGCAAAGAACAAACAGCCCGCAGACAAGCTTTGCACGTACAATGCCCAGGTGGCGGTCCACGGTGGCGATCCGCTTGTTGGCGCCCGGTTTCAGCAGCTTGGAGGCAACAATCTTCTCGACGGCCAGGACGACGCCGTCGCGGCACCGGATGCCCACCGAGGTGCCGCCGTTCTCGACTGCCTTGACGGCATATTCGACCTGGAAGTTGCGGCCGTCGGGCGAGAAGATCGAGTTGGCAAGATCGTAGCCAGTTCCTATGGACGTCTGTACGCGAGTCAGCCCTCGTCCGGTGTCCGGCCAGCGCCAGCGAGCCGAGCAGCGGCGGCAGCAGCAGCGGCGGCAGGACTGGCAGGATTGTCGGTAGACGCCAAGAGGCGAGGGCAGGGCACAAACCATGATGAAGCTCTGCTGCCGAAAGGCTCTCGAGAGTGAGAAGGCCGGCGGGCGAGGGCAAAAAAGGGTAGATGCGAGCAAGCGACTGCCGTAGAGATCTTGCTGGTGGTTCTGTGCGAGCGGGGAGCAGCAAGCACCGCGGTATGGGATCGAGAGATGGGTGGATGCGAGGATTGGGGAGAAATCGCAGCTGGAGGTTTCAGTCGATGCTGGATGTCCCCAGGCAAACATGGAGCTGTCGCGTTTTGAAGCTAGCACATTGTGGCGCTAATATTATGGGTCACCGCCACACAGTGCGCTTAGTATGTGCTCACACTCTCGCACATGCTAGTGCGCAGCCTTGTCAGTTCTGCCAAGTCGGCCGGCCGACGTGAGCGGTAGTCTTTGTGATATATCTGCTTTAAAAGAAGAACTGCCACGCGGCGCCGCCGTAAGCGATCGATGTCAGCCACATCGTGGCAATTGTGCTTGTTTCGTTGTGCATTGCCACAATATATTTGCGGCAGCATAGACCTACGTGTGAACAGTCCGCAACCCGTTTCGTTTGATCCGTAGATCTCTTTATCTGTCTATTCAATGGTGTTATTTGACCTCGTGAACGTATCTAATTATTTTGATCAATGCCAAAGAGTGACCCTCAACAGAGTTTGGTCGTTTCTCTCTTTTCCAGAACAAATCAAAGTCACAATGCACATCACTAGAGTTATTTCTTTTCGTGCCTCATAACTGTTACATCTGACATGTTCTTCATAAACAGACGCCCCGCAAAGATAACGATACTCTATATGACTTTATCTGTCAGATTTGGTTTTAGCCATTAATATATTTTTTCAGTCCCATGCCCAGCGTATTAAGCTCTGGTACCTAATTAAACAGATCAACTATCAGACTCTATGTTTGTAGTTGTCTATTACAACAAGTAATGGCAATTGTGCCAATACTTCATCGTGCCCGCACTGATCAGCATGGGGTACCAAAGCAACGCATTGTGGTCCGTCTTCACGATGCTGAAACGTTGCCACGGAGTGGCTAGACAGAGTGGCAAGAAGCCATGGTTTCCCGGAGAGAAAGACAGCTTTCTGAGTAGCATGATGAACTTATAACCCGGCGGAAGAGCACAAAGATAGCAAAAGCTGAAGCAAGAGAGTACAGAACAGCAGCACCACTTCAACATTCTGTCTATCAGCATTCGAAGCAGACCACCTGAAGACACGAGACATCATCGCCTTTATCAAATATGTCTAGTACAACGATACCAGCGGAAAGCGAGACCGCCTTACAGAGCCCAGATGATGCGATTGCATCAGATAGGTCTGGTACAACGACACCAGCGGAAAGCGAGACCGACTTACAGAACCGAGATAATGCGATTGTATGTCTACGGGATTTGCTAGTTGCTTTATTAGAATTTTACTGACACGGCACTAGTATTGGTTCAACTACCAAAACCTCAATCCCCATAGCCGGGGGGAAGGGCGATATGTACATGCCCATGAAGCTCTCCGCCTGCACAATGAAGAATACAAAAACGAAATACGCAACGGCGAGCACCCTAAATATTTCTGCAACCGCGAGAATCTTTCGCTTAAGACGAAGGGCGAGACTGAAATATGGGCACATTCTGTCCTTCGCTTTACTGAGATTTCCGGAAAGATTCACAAGGGCCCCATCCGAAGCGTATACAAGATTGGCGAGCCCTCGGTCTTCGATGTGATCTACCACTCGAGGAAAAAACGGGGATATCAAGACTTTAAGCTGGCGACATATTTGTGCGGCACTTGCGCGACGGCTGTCAAAGGGGCACTTTCACGCAACGAAACCAAAGAGGCACTTATAAAACGAAAAGCTGATAGTGCTACGGTATGCGTGTGTTTGAAGGATGTCAAGTTCGAACGTGACATATAAGTGTTTTTTTTAGAATTGGCTTGACTTTGAATACTACTCTTTGGTTGCACTATTTGGGCTGGTTGCGGATGACTTGTGGAGTATTACTTGCAGTGTGTCGATTGTGCTAGACACTGTGCCAATGCACTGTATACTCGTATATATCTCTACATTTGTGGCTTGATGTCAGCCACCTCTCGACGCAGTACGAGTGTTTCGTACTTGTACGGAGTACGGAGTAATACTCCGTACTAACCCGAGTTCGAAACTGGTCGCATGGGCTTGGCCAGCATTGCCTGCATAACGCAGTAGGCGATCGGTCAGGCGCGCAGCAGCGGGACCAGACGCATGCAGGCAGGCGCCATGCAGGCGGGCTGCAGCCAACGGGAGGACAGCCGGCGTCTGGTGGGCCTCGTGCTCAACGACGACAAGGCGCCTTGACGGGCGGCGGCGGGCCGGCAGCGCTTCACGTGGGCGCGTACAAGTGTACGGAGGAGTTGGCTGCATTCTGGAGTGTCCGAGGTCGTCCTGACGTTATCGAAGTTTCTGTGTTTCTGTGTTGTGTTTGGTTGTTGTTCTACTGCTGTCTGTCAGTTGTCAGTGAGTCTGTGTGCCTGTTGCTGTCTGGCAGTTCTGCGTGTCTTGGGGTCTGCTTCTGACACTTGGCACAACACGGTGCATTTGTTACAAGCCGCATAATCACGCAGAGTCTACGCGACACACGATACGACGTGGAAGAACACTCGTGCGCCGGCTTTCTCTCAGACGCCCTTGCCGCGCTCATCTTAGATACTCGTATGCTGCATGCCGTTGCAATGCGACGTACAAAGCACAAAATGCATGCGAGCAGCCTATACGCGGCCCACATACTAACTGGCGGCGGCGGCTTCGCACTATCGCAGTCGCGCCCTTGCGCCGTCTCACACCTGCTCGCCGTCCTGGCCGCAGCAGGCCGACCAGCGCTGGCTGTCCGGCGAGATGCGCGCTCCCGTACTCTGTCAAAGCGTCGTCGTCGGCCGGCGTGTCTGTTGTCTTGTGCTGGGTCTCCCTGACTCGGCGCCTCGAAACTGGCATGCGTCACCCCCTGTCGATTTTAAATGAATACCCGAGCGTGCTTTCTACGGAGACGTATGGATTATTACGGAGTAGTAGTCTCTTCGTATTGTCTGTGTGGTTTCGCCTGCGTTTCTTGTTGTCTGCTTCTCTCACGAGCACGACCTCTCTACTTTGTGCTTGGTACAGAGCAGGCCTCGGCCGTGATTGTTTACGCGCCTCATCACATACGACGCCCCTAACGCATACGAAGCACTGAAGCCTGACGCATACCATGGACAGAGCCGTGCGCGCGCACGACAGCATCGACGACGCCTCGCCTGGCAGCCGGCCGTCGCGACGGTCGGCGCACCCGCCGCGATCGCAGTACCAGCGGCGGCCGCGACAGCAGCGCGCGCACTCGCTCTCGTCGCTCGGAAAGCGCAGCGATGACAGACACGACAGACACGACAGATACAGACACGACCGACGCGACAGGTCCGGCGACCGATGGCGCGACAGCGACGACGCCGGCGACTCCAAGTGGAAGGCGTCGCTGCTCCTCCTCGGGTCTGTCGTGGCGGCGACCTTTTGCGCGGAGATGTTCTGGCCCAAGGGCATGACATACGGCGCGCACGAGGAGTGGGTGCAGGAGGAGGAGCACCGGCGCCGGCACCGACACGACCCAGCGGTCGAGCAGCCGGCGCGGCAGCGCATAGAGGCGTGGGAGGGGGAAACCCGGCACGGACGAGAGCGGGCGGAGCGGGTTTCGCGAGACCAGGAGCGAGAGCGGCCGTCGGCGAGCGCCGCCGCTCGATCCACGTGTCCGACGGCGACCGGACGTTCCGGGAGCGCCGCGAACGTCGAGCGCGGGCCGCCGCCGGCGACGCAGCCATCGCCGGTAGCGGAGTCGCCTCTTCCATGACTGACACAGAGGACTACGGCACCGTGCTGCGGCGACGGTCGCGGCGTGCGACCGTGGACGCCGGCGCCCCGGAGGAGCGGGCCTCGGGCGCGCGCGAGTCGTTGTATGCGCACGGCAATCTGCCGATTGCGGTGGCTCCAGAGCGCCTCGAGCGCCTCGAGCACGCAGAACGCGCCGACGCGCGCCGGCGGGAGCGGAGGCGCGCGCCGCTGCCGGACGCCCAGGGCCGAAACTACGAACGAGAATGGCTGGAACGGCGAGGCCCGGACCCGGGCGACCGCCATCGCCGGCAGTCGCTGCCGACTGCGCCGTCTAGACAGCCGCCCATGTCGTCGACGGACAGCGGCCTGGAGGTTATCGTTGTCGAAGAGACGTCCCGGCGGCGCGTGGGCGAGGCAGCAAAGGCAGTGGCGCTGGCGTCGACGCAGCACAGCAGGGATCAAGGCCGGCAGCGGGTCCGGCAGCGGGATCTCCGAGACCGGGATGACCGGCCTGTCCGCTGTGTCCGCGATCGCAACCCTGACCAGCAAGACACACGCGACCCCCGGCCGCGCCATGTCCGAGCCTCATCCCCGTCCCCATTCCCGGTCCCGGTCCGGATCATGGCGCCGTCGCGCGCCATCTCCCCTGCCGCACTCAGCGATTCGGACAGCTCCGCCGACGACCGCCGCGCCGCGCCGAATGTCTCGTCCGTTCCCGCCGTGCCCTCGCCGCCACCCTTGGGTGTTGCCGCGCCGTCCGACCTCTCCACCGACGCCAGCCTGCGCGTCGCCCACCCTGCCCAATCCCGGCGCGCCTCGCCGGCCGAGTCCGCCGGGTCTGCCGGGTCGTCGCACGCGCTGCCCCGCCAGCGGCCGCGTGCCTGGGCCGGTGCCGGCAGCACCAGCGTCGGAAGCCTGGGCACGCTCGGCACCGGCGTCGGTCTCTTCGGCGCTGCCCGGCCGATGCCGCTGCCGCTGTCGATGCCTTCCGCCATGGCAGGCCGCCGCGCGCGCTCGTCCACAGCGTCCGCCGACTCGTCGTCGTCACGGCCATCGCGCGTTCGCTTCCGCTTTGACGTCGCGCCATCCGCGGACAGCTCCAGCAACACGAGTGGGGGCGCCAGCCAGAGCGACGGCTACAATGTCGATGATGCCTCCGACAGCGCCAGCGAGACTGCCAGCCAGAGCCACAGCGTCAGCCACAGCCGCCATTTGGCTGCTGCCGGCAAGAGTCTGGCTAACAAGAGCGGCAGGAGCGATGCGCACCCGTACAGCGACCGGCCCAGCAGCCGTGGCAGCAGCAGCGACAACGACAGCGGAAGCGACAGCGACAGCCGCGGAAACAGCGACCGCGACAGCCGCAGCCACAGCCTCGTCAGCAGGACCAGCAGCGACAACAGCCACAGCCACAGCCACGGCCACAGCCACGGTCACGGTCACAGCCACAGCCTTCTCGACATCGGCTCCGGCTCCGACTCGGACAGCCCTTCGGACCCGGACTCCGCCTCCCACTCCGACGCACTCTCAGACTCTGATGAGCCCGGCGCCGCCCGCGTTCGCGCCCGCCAGGCTATCCGTGAGGCCCAGCACAAGCTGGACCGCTTCCGTGACTGGAAGCGCGAGCGCCAGGACAAGTCCACATCGACACTCTCGACCAGACCAGCCTCGACCGGACCACTTCCACATTCAGCCGGTCCGGTGTCGGCTGCGCCATCGGCTGTGCCGTCATCCTCCGCCTCCTCGTCAGCTGTGTCCTCCGCCTCCGACGACAACCCGTCGCCGCGCCCCGCCACCACCCAGCGTTCCACTCGGCTGCGCCAGCTCGACATGCAGGAACGCTTGGCTCGTGCCAAGGAGGCTGAGGCCCGCGCTCGCGCCGCTGCCCTCGACGAGCGCGTCCGGCGACTGCGCGAAGAGGATCGCCGCGCCCGCGCCTGCGAGAAGGACGAGCAGGCTGCCCGCGACCGCTCGTACGCCCGCCAAACTCGCCTGGCCAGTGATCTGTAGGCTGAGCCATCACAGGAGAGTCAGAAGCGGCAAGAGGGAATGCAGAAATACAGAATACACCGGAAAGACACCGGAGACGCACAAAGTATATCGTCTTAGACAAAACGACATGGAAATACCCCACTCATGAGTTCATGCATTATGCCCCATCACCACTATTATTACTTCTTAATCGCCATTGCCCATACTGTCTATGAAGATCTATGCTAAGGTGATTCAAGCCTATGATGCTTTTCATTGTCAGGCACGACGCCATTGCGTATCTGTGTCGCCAATCCTGCCTCAGTATACTGACTGAATTCAGGTAGCGACATTGTCTGGTGTGAGATTGTAGGCCCTGCGGACCCGCTGGCGTGGTCTAATCGGGCTCTACCAACGTAGACTATTCTGGCTCTGCGGATTCCTCTGGCTCTGCAGATGTAGACTCCCCGGGCCCAGACATAGAATCCCCTGGTACCAACGACGTAGCAGCTGAATCAACTGCGGGACCAGGTGACTGTTGCAACAGCCATTCATATATCAACTGTACCCGACCAGGTGGCACATACCGACATTGGGCCGCTAACATCGCCTGCTGTGTGGGCCGCAAATGACTCAACGACTGCACCTAAGACGAAGGATTCATATGCTGAACAGGCTGCATCTGTTGAACAGGTTGCATCGGTTGCTGATACTGGGTCTGATGAGGCTGCAGCTGCTGAAGAGGTTGCATTTGTTGAGCATGCATTTGCTGATGGGGCTGCATTTGTTGGACAGGTTGCATCTGCTGGTGAGGTTGGACCTGATGATGGGGTTGCAGTTGCTGGAAAGTCTGCATTTGAGCAGGTGGTGTTTGCTGGAAAACCTGCGTGTGCTGAGAAGGTTGGTTAGGCTGCAACTGTTGATGCGCCTGGTGAGGCTGCAGCTGCTGCGACGGATGTAGCTGATGTAGCTGTTGGAAAGGCTGCATCTGCTGGCCAGGCTGCATCTGTTGACCAGGCCGCATGACCTGGAATGATTGTAACTGATGAGGCTGCGAGCCTTGAGCCCAACTGACGGCTGCGCCCGGTTGCAGCACCCCTGCGTACGCTCTCATACGGGACAAGTTGTCCTGGTATGCCGTGTACTCCATCCGCCGCAGCTCCTCCAACTGCGCCGCCTCCTGTACGTTTTCGTGAGGACCTGCAGCGTTGACTTCTTGCATCACAGCTTCTAATGCCTCCTTGGCCGAGGCGGCCGCACGTCCGGCAGCAGCCCCTAATCGCGCCGCATCCGCCGCCGCTTGATTCGCCTCGGCCAGCTGCAGTTGCATCGGCACCTTTTTGACCTGCTCGGCCATGTCCTCCTGCACAGCTTCCATCCATGATGCGTCGCCCGTCTGCTCCACTAGCTTCGTGTTCAGACTCGCGACGAACCATTTCTCACGCCCCTTGGCGCTCCGCGAGCTGCCGTCCTGCGCCGACCGCGCCGACCGCGTCGTGCGCATCCGCTTTGGTGGCTGCGAGAACCCCGATATCGCCATCTCCGACTCTGATTCTGTCAGTGCAGACGCCGCACTTAGCCCGCCTATGGACAGGAAGCTGCTCTTGCTCTTGCTCTGGTGCGCTTTCTGCAGGCTGGACTCGCTGGCCACGATCACCCGCACGTACGGCGCGACGTCCTCCACGATTGGCGCTAGATTGCGGTCGAATACGGACGGATCAAGGTGGCCTGTCGGCTGCACCACCTCACCGGACGGGGACACGGCCGCCGAAATCGGGTCAAACGCCATTGCAATATCAATGCGTCTAAGCATGGGCACCTCATTGTGCACGATGGGGTGATACCTGTCCTGTACTTGCAGGACTGCTTGCGCGCCGATGGTGTCAATCATAAAACCCATCTTCAAGGGCTTGAGGCGGTCCGAAATGTCGTGGCCGCCCTCCTCGGCAAACTTTTTGATATCGTCCCTCAACTGCTGCTTCGCCATGCACCGTAGTGTTGTCGTTATGGACAGGCGCATGTTGCTACATCCGGCATCTGTGTACGCTGCCACTACCGGCTCTTCGAGCAACGTCGGACCAACGACAAAATCCGCCCGCGCTTTGTCGGAGATCTTGGGCTGCGTAGTATCCCACGGCATCTGCTTACAAAGTTAATGAGTGTCCTGAGAATGACCTTAAATGCTCTTGAGGACGGCAACGTACCGACAAGCCCGTTGCAAGTGCCTTTGTGGACACCATGTCGGCGTCACTCATGGCGGCCGAAAACCCGGCATACGTGTCGACCAAATCACGGGTAGGTATGTTTGGATTCCAGTTGTCGAACCAGCGCTCGAGATTCAGTGAGTCCGCCCACTGGCCCATGTCGAGTTGCCACGACTCCCACGTTCGGTGCAGCAGCTCTTCTTCAACTCGTGAGGCCCGCGGGTCCGAAAGATCCGCCTCTTGATTGTCGAGCCTGGCGTCGTCGAATAGAAAGTCTTGGTCTATGAAGCCCATGCCTTTCTGGTAAGTACCTATGCTGGTAACTCGCAGGATATTGTGCTCCTCGTCGCGATCAATGCCCTCCGGATATCGCTCAATGAACCATCCAGTCCCACTGCGCTGGTCACCAACGCTCAGCTGACACCAGAACTGCAAGTCCACCATAGCCGCCCGAAGATCAAAATTGCGTGCTTCGTACAATGTGCGTACTGGTGCACGCTTGAGCATGTGCCCTTCGCATGCCGCCACAATCAAAAGACGGTCTATTGCTTCCATTGTGGGCGCTGGTGAGAATCGGAAAATACCGTGCAGCTGTGGCCGCAGAGTCTGTAGTGGAAGTAGCGTCTCATCGTTGCAAGTTATCACAAACGGCCGCTTCGATTCGCTGATGAGTCCCATAACCGTTGTCCAGAACTGTTTGTCTTCTTCGTACAGGATGTCCGCTTCCTCCAAGAGAATGAGCGATTGCTTTTGACTCTGCGCAGGCCCCTTCGCCTCGCTCGGTGTCGATGCGTTGTCGTGAAGCTGGCTTGTCGTGCCTTCTTTAGCCGAGTCGATTACTGGCTTTGGAGCAGCGGCCTTCTTGGGCCGGAAAAAAGACTTCATGGTCGCTTGATTCCCACCGGGCCCGTCTTCTTTGGAGCTGTTGTCGTTATCCGTGTCAACAGTACCGTCTTGATGTTGTCTGTGTCGAACTAGGTGGTTCCGTGTCATGTCACCAATGCGGTCCACGACATCCTTACCGCTCCGCCGACTACTGGCGTTTATCTCAAACACCTCGAAGCCGAGTTCCTTGGCTATAGCATACACCGTAGCCGTTTTCCCGCACCCTGGCGGTCCGCTGATGACCACAGCATTGCGGAATTTGGCACCGTCGCGTGCTGAGCGGCTACCCACCTTGCTCTTTCGGACAACTGTTGCCCTTATGCGACCGTACAGACCACTAGTCAACCAATCGGCCTCTGAGTCTGACGTCTCACCAATGTCGTCTTCGTCCTCGTCACTGTCCACGATAAATCCCTCCAGCTTGTTCCTCTTACGCCTTTTCCCTTGGGCTTTTGTGGAAGGACCGTCTTTGCTTGAGGGCCCAGCTCCCGGCTTGCTGGATCCATTGCCGATTGCAACAAGCTTTAGCGCTTCTAACCAGTCTCTTAGCATTCTCGGCTCCGAGCCAGCTTGAAGCACTTCTACCGCAGAAATCGGGGCGTATTTCTGTGTCCAGCTGAGTGATTCGCATTCATGCCGATCAAAGGCCGAGAGACCCGAGCCAACTAGGCCGTATAGCCTCTCAAGTCCGGGACTGCCGTCAATAACGTCTTCCGTCAGTTCTTCATCCAGCCAGGATTGCGTTTTTCGACCGCTTTGGATACATTTTTCAGGAAGGCGAAGTTCCGGAGCCGGCGGACCGAAATCATCGCTCTTGGCGGTTCTTTTAATGTCATCCCGAATTTGGTCAAATTCAAGTCTCTGCACAAAAGAATCTAAAACAGATTCTCCCGGACTGATGTCCACGGAAAATCCTTTGCGTTTTCGTCGGGGTAAAGACAGCTGAGCCATTGCTGAAAAAACGTCTGGTGTCTCGTTATCTGGGGGATGGACGTGAAGTGTATCCTTCCAAGGCCACTCAGGCAGGCGGCAATTCGGCAGTAGTGCAACTCCGCTTCTAGCACCCTGTGCTTTTCTAGAGAAAGCGGCAGCGAACTGCGCGCTACGAGATGGCTTTGATTCCCACGGTGCTGTTTGTTCCGGTTTGCGAGGACCAGCAACGAGAAGACGCTTAGGACGCGATGGTGTGGAGGCGGGCGTGTCAGGCGAGGTAGCGTCTGGAGTTGGTGTCGAGCCTGGCGCCTTCTGTGTACCTCCAGCGAAGAAAGGATGAGTTGACTTCTTCGGTCGACCTCTTTTCTTGGGCCCCTCCTTAGTGGCAGTCGATGGCAAGGGAACGACCCGTGTTTTCCCACTCCATATTTCGTCGATTTTGGTGCCGAGGCGTTGTCGGTCAAAATCGCTTTCTTGTCCATATTCCACTGTCACGAGAGTAGCTGGGGCCGTGCCACCTTCACTATTGTCTTTCCGTTTGGCTTGATCGTCAGTAGCAGGCACAGCTTTTGGTTTCGGCGGTGATCCGATAGTTCCTGTTTTAAGGTTGAGGCGGATCATCTTGGTAGGGCGATGGCTCCCGCTTGGCGCCGTTGACGAATCTGGCCCCGATTGATTGTCGCCGCTCTTCGTGCTGGCTAGGGCGACAGTAGCTGGGGCGGGAGCGGATTGAAGATCGTCTGCAGTGCTCGGGAAGGAAGCCATTGGAGGTTCGTGTGAACTCCCTGTCGTGACCCCCGCCAGCCCGTGGCCCACGGTTGCTGATTCATCCTTGCTTCCATTGTCTCCTTGCTTTATAAAGTGGCTTGCTATTCCCTGAAGGCCCTGCGAGGAGGTGCGGCCGCTCTGCGGCCGGCTGCGTTTTGCGGCTGCCTGACCATCGAGAGAGCTGGCTCCCTGCGATTTCCTCTTCTTGGGTTTGTCGACCGGTGTTGGTTGCTTTTCCCCTACCACCGCGGCAGCACTAGTTGGTATAGCCGGCGTTGTGTTGTCCGAATCCGGTACTGGGCTACCCTTAGCACCAGGAACTGGCGTCGGGTTCGTTTCGGGCGCTGTTGAAATGTCCTGGCCAGCTGTGTCGGTTTTCTTAGCTGCGAAGAGCGGATGCAGCTTTTTGGAAGGGCCGGCCGGAGGCTCGCTAGCCATGGTGACGACAGCCGCAGGCGACATAAATCTAAAGACAGCTTCTATGTGTCAGCTTCATGGGGCTTGGGCCGAGGGGCTCTTTGGGCTTGTTATGGATCTGAAGATTTGTCCCGGATCTGTTCTTGGTTTTCGCCTCGTCTTGGCAGCCATACCTCACCACAAATGCCGACCACCTGCTCCTCCTATATGCCGTTACAGATGGGACCGGTTATCCCTTTATATCATATTGTATTCTGGTAACTGATGCGAGTGAGGGTGATACTGTTGTTGCTGCTTTGCGTCGTAGAGATGCTTCTGCGGACCTGGAATTGGCCAGACGTTATCCTCCAAAAGGTTGCTCTTAATACAGTGTGGATTGGCAAGCGCGTTGTAGCGCGTTTGCACTTTACGTGGAAGCGCGTTGAGGGAGCACGAGTGGGGCATTTTGGCACACGAGCACGTGCATTGGACCAGACAGTATATATATACAGTGTTAACAGTTAGTACACTGTGCAGCTAGAACGGCGGGCCGCACTAGCAACTTTTTTTTCTGCCAATCTGCTTCAACTTTTTTTTTCTGCCGTCAATTGGAGCTTTTCACCGGCATCAAGTTTTCCTGCGCGGTAAGATTCACGACACCAAGCCTCCAACACACAATTTTGGGTCGCCGCGACACCGGGAGGAGAGCTTGAGGAGGCTCAAAATGGCGTCCAACTACCACATCCAGAAGCCTTACGTGGTGGCAATGCTGCCACGGACGCTTGCGCAGCCGGACAGCAAAAGCGCAGTTGCCGAGATTTACGGCCAGAGGCCCGGCACAAAGAAGAGGAGACGGCCAGAGGTGGTGGTGGGTATCGATGGCGAGGCGGCCAATCTCTACGATGTAGGTGGCTTCCCGTGTCTGTGTTAGGCGTGGGCCAGTGTCGATACTGGATCTTTTGCTGCCGGGTTCACGTTTGCTGACATCGACGGCCAGATTGCCTCTTCGCGGTTGATCACGTCCTACCCTGTCCCTCCACAAGCCAAGTTCTCGTGCCCGCCTTGCTCGCTGCGGCTGCGGACCTCTGCCGGAAAAAACGCCGATGTGGCGCGGTACACGTACACGGCGACACGCGAGCCGGCGCGGAAACTCTCGCTTTTCAAAGACACTGTCGGCGCATCGGGCGCGACGTCTTCGGCCACCGTCTCGGTCAACATCAGCCGAACGAGCACTGTTACGTTTCTCGCGACGACATCGAGCAGCAAGCCCGCAGCCGAAGAAGCGGGGAGCGACGCAAATGCCGGGGCGCTGGTGGCGCCGGATCTCCTAGCGGTTGACCAGGACGGACAAGTGACCTTTTTTGACGGCGAGACGCTCGAGGAGAAATACAAGGTCTCGGTGGCTGCGCTATCGCAGGAACTTCTCCCCAAGGGCGCTGTGCTCTCGGTTGAGCTGGCACAGATGGGCTTGGCTGTGGACGCGCTCAAGGGCTTGCAGCTGGGTGATGACTACTTGTCCGGTATTTTTCCTGAAAAGATCAGCGCCGCGGGCTTCAACCCAGACGTCCTTCTCCTGATTACGTCTGTGTTGGGCGGGCAGACCGGTGTCTTGCGGCACCTGCACGTTCTCGTTGTCGAACCCGAGCACCAGCTCAAGGGTCAGCTGAGCGGCCGCCACGGTCTGGTCCAGGTTCACAGTATCCGCCTCCCATCGACTGAAGGCTCTGTGGCTACGCCGACTTTCCGCCTCGACATTGCCTCTGGTTCCCTATTCTACCTCGAGGGCGACACGGTGGTGTCCTACGATTTGTCACGAAGTGTTCCCCGGGCCACGAGCCACTTGTTAGTCCCAGGCATTACGTCGTTCTTGCGCCTGTCGAAGTCGAGCATCCTTACCTCTACATCCAACTCCTTTTCCGTCTACAATCCGGTCTTCAGCTCGCTGCAGGCCACTACGGCGCTGGACTTGCCCGGTGCTACAGATACCCCGGCTGCCGTTGCCACAGGCGCCACAAACGGCCGCTCTTGCACCTTTGTGTCGTATTTCTCTCAGCTCGAGCTTGCGGTGGCGCTGGTCGACTCCCACCTGGTTGCCGTGCAGCTGGAGCCTCCGCGCACGCGGAGCAAGAAGCGGCGCGCAGACGGCCTTCTTATCGACGCCATCGGCCGTGGCGTTGCGTGGAAGCCGACGAGCACAAACGATGTCGCGAGCTCGCTACCGGGTACATACGTGCCGGGCACTGCATCCGCCGCGTACATCGAGCAGTACAATGCCGATGTGCAGGTGGCGGACATGCTGCTAGAGAACAAGGATGTGTCCGGTTTCGACAACTTTTTGGCCGAGAAACTGGGCATCCAGAACGTGGCCGACTGGCGGTGGCAGCGGCCTCTGGATGCTGCGGACGCGGCGGAAGCCGTAAACGAGGCACAAGCGGACGGCGAGGCGGTTGTCGACACGCAGGAGAAAAACGCAGCCACGGAGACGGCCGTGGTGGTGGCGGCTGACAAGACAAACGGCGCGGTGTCTCCGCCGACGGCTTCCTCGAGAGTCACGTACCCGGAGGCAGACCGGCGGTGGGTTGTCTACGCCATCGGGCGTGTGCTGAAGGTGGAGCAGCCGGCGAAGAGTGGACGGCTATATCTGCAGTGTACGCAGCCCCAGAGCGATATCGTCAACTATCTCGTGGACGCGGGCCACCTGTCTGTTGCCAACACACGCTCGGCCCTGCGCGAGGCGCTGCAGGACATGGACGATGTCGACGCGTTCCTGGGTGAGGCGCTACCGGTGATGCTGGCGCACGTCGACCTCAGTCTGGACCTGCTTCTGCGGTGGCTGTACGCGACGAAACTGGGTGCCACAGAGCTCCTGAGCGCGATTCTGCTGCTGATGCGCAGCTTGGAGCTCGTGGCGGCAGAGCCGGCGGCGGAGCTCGAGACGAAGCTGCTGACGAATGGCGATGGGGCACACGCGACGACGAACGGCACGGAGGAGGACGCCAACGGCGATCTGCCGATGGTGCTGGACCGGCTTGACCGACAGCTGCACCTGGCCGAGTACTTTTTGCAGCACGTGGAGAACGACCCGCGCGACTTGGCGCTGGACATTGCCATTGGCAAGCTGGGCAGTTGCCCGGCGATGGCGGCGGTGCAGGGCCTGCGGCGGATCTTCCAGACGGACGAGATCCGGGCGCTGATCGAGATGCTGCGCAAGCAGCTGGTGGACCAGGGCTGGGCGACGCGCTACTTGGACATGGAGGGCGCTGAGGCTGCCGGGAATAGTAGCGACAGCGGCAGCGGCAGCAGCAGCAGCAGCAGCGGACGCGGCGACGGTGCGACGCCGCTCAACTACAGCATCCGTCTGATCGCAGAGCTTCTGGGCCGGTGTATTGACGCCGTGCGGCCGGGCGAGTGGCTGATCGCGGACGCGGCGCACACGACGCACGTGGCCGGCCAGGCGGCGGTGGCGGCGACTCCCGCAGCAACGACGAGCAGCGGCGCGGACGGCGACGTCGTGGCGGGCGACTTCTTCGCGTCGCTCAAGTGGCAGGTGAGCGCGGCGCTCGAGGGTGTGCAGGACGCTCTGTATCTGCGCGGCGTGCTCGGCGAGGCGGTGCGTTATGCCACGGGCGCGCAGGCGGCAGCGGCAGCGGAGGCGGCAGCGCTGGCGCGCGCCAGCAGCAGCACCAGCGAGGTGGCGGTGCGGCCGGCGCGCGTCGAGGCTTCGGGGCCGCACGCGGGCATGCTGCCACTGGGCCTCAAGGCGCCGTCTGGCCTGCTGCGGCACGACGACGTGACGCCGACGAAGCTCGTGTCAGGCGGCGAGGTGGTCAAGCGCAGCCGGCGCGAGGTCGGCCACCTGACCAGCAAAAAGGTCGGCGCGTACACGCTGGAGCGCATCGTACTGTGAGCCGCGGACGAGGACGGGTACCGGGCGAGTACCGGGCGCGTACCGGGCGAGCGCCGGGCGAGCCGCCGGGCGAGCGCCGGCATGCATAGGAGGCAGATCGAAAATATGACTAAGCAGAGGAATACATGGAGTTTTCACGGGAACGAGACGAGCTCCGCGATGCGCGGTGCCGTGTGCGAGACGAAGCGGAAGCTCTTGTCCGGCGAGCTCAGCCACGCCCTGCCAGGACGCCCGCAAGAGTGCCTTGGCGTAGCGCACTACACTTCGTGCCGACGTGTCCGGATGCGAGCGCCTCAGTTCCGGCGACCGGTACGTTGTGCGTAGTTGGCCTCGCCCGTTTGTAGGAGTCCCGTACAATGTAATACTTTGCACTCGTGCGCCGGAGGACAGACGTGCTACTGGCTGCTGATCGCTCGGTCACCGGAAACAGGATGAAGAGGCTCGCGTTGCTGGCACAGCAGCCAGGCATCTGCAGGCTGTCAGACGTCTTTCTGTTGGCAGGAGTCAAGTCGCACCGCAGGACGAGCATACGCCCGAATCCTGTCTTTTAAGAGCGAAAGCCGCCTAGGCTTACGGTACTTGGCCACACAATTATCGCGAAACGATGCTTGTGATCCGATGCACAGTCTAAAACACAGCGACACACAGTGCTGTCGCCCTTTTCACGGCTGCCGCTGCCAGCGCGCCTTCCCGCACGCGCGGTCGTGCTTCCTTCCGCATCGGGGGCCGACGTCTAGCGTGGTCCTGTCAATCCGGAAAGAAGTTCGCATCGCCGTTGTGCTTGTGTTTGGTGAAACCCACGAAGTACGATAATCTTGGCACAATGTACGAAACTTACGAGGCCGTCGGGCGGGCTGTCCGACCGATGAGGCGCAGCGTCTGCAGCTCCGCCGCTAACGGCAGGTTAGAAGCACGACGATCACTAACAAGACTGCGCGGCAAAAAAGGAAAAAAAAGGAAAAAGGTAAAAGGAAAAATGCGAAACGGCGTCGATGGTACTGGATGTCAGTTGGGCATAGTCTACGAGTATGCTGCAGACGGATCCTCAGCACGAGTACCCCGTACATACTCGTACGAGCATGGGTACGGGGCTGAGCAACAGCCGGCATGGCTACGAAATACGGAGTCGACGGGGCGAGACCGAGGGCGCGACGGAGCAGCCGACGGAGCAGCAGCCAGAAGAGGAAGAGAGATTGACAGTCAAGATCGCCACAGACCAGAACACGAGGCATGGGGCGAGGACGGACATGGGAAGCGAAAAGCCGCGGGCTGGGCCGGAACGCAGGAGTCGACACGAGGATGAGGCTCTGCAACGCGCACAATGCAGGCCGCGGCAGGGTGTGGGCAGAGCAGCACAAGTCCCCGGGGTCCGGTGAGCCTGACGGCAGACAAGAAGTGCCGACAGTGCTGACAGTGCTGACCGCGCGGAGAAGCTCGCCGATCGGCCAGTCAGCGGCGCAGGCGGCACGAGTCCAAGGGCAGGACGGGCGGAGGCGCAAGAGGCAAAAGCTGCCCAACCCAGCCTCCCACCACGAGCCCGGCAAATCACACGAATCGCACAAATCACACCAAGCCGACTCCAACGCAGCAACATTTACGAGCTTGGCTGGCTCGTCAACGACCCAATCAGCCGCTGCACGCGGGCTGCAGGCCGCCGTGGGCTCCGCCATTGGACAGCCCTGCCGGCCTCTTGCCAGTGGCGCCAAAACGTCACAGCGTTGCAGCGAATTCGTTTTCCTGGGAAGCGGCACCGCTGACGTGCTTACGAGTAGAGGGGCAGACTGGGTCTCTACTCCGTACGAGTGCGAAGTAACGATGTAGCCCCTGCCAGGCTGAGGGGCTGGGCCGTGATCGCAGAGTGGCAGTGCCTGACATTGGCGCCGGCGCAGCTGTGGGCTGCTGCTTCGGCTCGCTCTCTTTTACGATGCCAGACTCGTCCGGTACGAGTAATCAGCCTTGCACGCTCTGCCCTCTGCCAGCCAGCGCTCTGTCCCGGCTGCTACCGAGACCCACACGCTGGTTACGCTGTTTCTACGAGTACGGACTACACACTTACGACGTTGTCCGCTATCAACGGACACGGGTTGTCGAGGTTGCGAGTCGAGGTTGCACTGCTGCGCTGGCTGCTCTCGATATCCTGCTCGCTATTCTCGCCTGCAGTTGGACGAGACGCCATATGCAAGTGAGTTGTCTCCTCCCGTTCCGTGGCTGCTTCTTTGACCCTGCACCGTGCATCACGACGGCTTCAAGCAATACGAGTATCTTACACGACTCGTACCATGCTGGCTGCTGTCGACTGCTTCTCGCCTCCTCCTGTCACCAATCCCATTCGTGTCTTTTGGCGTCTCGTGCCTCGCCGTCAACCGCTCCAACGCCTCTCCTCGTTCCCATGACCACCATCCCAGCTTGCCCGAAGAGCGGCGCTGTCCCACGCAGTCCCCCCGTTGTCTCGTCTGCGCTAGTTCCTCCTGGTCCTTTACCCAGACCGTTGCCCAACCTGGACAGCCCACACCCTGTCTCTCTCACTCCCCTCCTTCAGTGCTACCCTCAAACAGCCTATCCCCAAAGTGGCCGCCCTCAGTAAGCCCTGATTTGTAACGTCACCGATGTAATACTGGCCTCGCATTGATATTCAGGGCTTCTCACCTTCGCATCCTGTTTTGTTTCCTAGGATTTGCCTGCCATTCTTTCTTGCTTGTCACTGGCGCCCGTCTCGCTTTCACCTGAAGCTCGCAGCCTCGCGTTGGTTGAACCTTTTTGGCATCGCGTGGTGTCCTCTGACACCTGCTTGGCCATTGTCCCGCCGCACACAAAGCAACGAGGCGCCAAATAGTCCGGAAAAAGCTGGAAAGTGTCGACCGTCCCAGGATATGACAGCTGGCAGACGCAACTCCACCACTGCTGCTATCGAAGCCGTTGTCGCCCAGGCGCGCTCTGTCTATCACCGCACGCGCGAATCTGGTCCGCGATACAGCAATGTCACATCCTCCGTCCGTGCTCTTCACTCTATTCTACGAGACCTGCACGCCGAGGCAGAGGACTTTGCCAGCCCCTTGAACGCAGCTACCCCGGACGATGGCCGCGTCTACATGCGACAGCTGATTCCTGATCTCCAAAAAAGCGAAGCCGTTCTCAAGCAGCTGGACGCCGTTCTCGACAACAGCCCGCGAAGACGTAGCCCTACAACCGCAAATCACTCTGCGGCTTCTCTGGCCTCTAAACACCCTATTGACCTGAGCCAAGAAAAAGACTTTTTGGCCCAGGTCCAACAAAAGCTCGACATACAGACGGCCAACTTGACTGGCTTTCTGAGGGCGGTCCGGCGCCACAGACCCGCCAGCGAACCCCGAGCAGCGGCATCATCTCTCTCTCCCATCTCGCCTGTCTCGCCTGTGTTCAGAGCGCCAGATGACCGAGAACTGCGCGACCTCAAAACCCAAATCGACAGCATCTCTGCCCGACTGTCTGGGAGCCAATACCTGGTCGGCTCTCTTGGCGCCGTATCACTAGCAGAGCTGTGGCAGGTCTTCTACACCGAGCTGGTGCACGACGGCTTCTCCCACGAGACTGTAGACAAACACAAGGTAATACATTTCGTGCTCTCATCCGATCGCACCGCGTGATGCACCCTGGCCTCGAATGGTGTTGCTAACTGTGCTACCAGGAGGCTCTGCTCTCGTACGTCCGCTGTACACACGCCCATACACTACTGGACAGACCGAGCCCTGTTTCCCCCGAGAAGAGCACATTTCCAATCCAACAACCATCGCCACCTCACGCACCACTACCAGGGACCGCACCGATGACTCAAACACCACCGGATTCGGCGCCTCGGCATCGGTCTTCGGGCAGTGCTTCCAGTCCCAAGGAAGTCATCCGACCCCAGAGACCGAACGACATGTATCACCCGCATGATTCCGTTCCACGAATGACAGAATCACGTATACGAGAAGAGCCCGGGCAGTCGCAACTGGAGCTGGGCTCGTACCAGGAGCCAGAGCCTTCGCTACCGTTGACCTCAGATCAGCTTATGCTCTCGTCAACCGACATAACCACGCGAGGAAGCAACATGAATCGGAGAGAGCCGGCCCCATTCTCCCACTCCCCCTCGCTATCCTCGAGTCCCCAGAGTTTTTCGTCCTCTTCCTCCCAGGGCAATACTCGTGAAGAAGACATGCTGGATTTCAGTCTCGTGTCCACAGAGGACCTCCTTATTTCTGATGTGCGGGAGCGAGAGCTGTTTGCTGCCCGTATCGGTCCTCCGCGTCTGAACTCGCTGCTTCCTCCCCACGAGTTCTCTTCGCTTCAGGACTACTACAGCCTAACCGCTGCCGACAGTCCACCCAACGCCTCACAGCTCTCTCTGCACCGAACCCAGCCGCGCCACGTACCGTCCGCTAAGCCGGCCGCCGCTTTTGGTATTCTGATTCCAGCTGGCAACACGCCTGCCGACTCCGCTCCGTCCGTACCCGACTTCCGTCTGGCACCGGACTCGCACGGAAATCCCATCCCTTCGGATGCCATATGGACGAAGATCAACCGCCGGCTCATATCCATAGAGGTTTTGGACCGCGCTGGCGTGCGATACGAAGCGCGGCCCTCCTTTGTTGCTGTTCTTGGCAAGCTAGACCATGCGCAGATCACCGAGTATGCGCGACTGAGTGTCGAAGCAAGGCGGACACGCCGCTCGAAAGCACCATCTCAACGGCCGCGCAAGCTTGATAGGCCAGAAACCAGGGATGTTTCTTCCCTTGACCCGGCCTTAGTGGGAAGCACTTCGAGGCTGAACCGCATGATGTCCATGCCCATCGTCAAAGACTCCAGGTCTGGCATGGCCCACGAGAGCGCACCACTAAGCCTCAACACCAAGTCGGGAACGTTCCCCCTTGCTGGCTCCAGAAAGTCCGGCCAAAGGGAGGACTTCCGGAATAAGGATGGCGATCGCAGCTCCCCGTTTATCGTATCGCCACCGGAAAGCCAGGCGGGCGACAACTACAAGGCCGGCACTGGCTCTGAAAGTCCTGAGCCGCGACCGAGATCCATTCTGAAGAACAAAAACACAAATGAACTCCGCGTCAAGGACGGCAAAACGGTCGAGGTGAATCCGCGCAGCAGCGAACGCGCTCGCTCGCAATCTCGCCGCAGGTCAGATGACCGGCGCCATGGTCGGGATCGAGACCGGTCGCGTCACGCTGACCGTGACGACCGGGACCGGGATCGGGACAGGGACAGGGACCACGGCAGAGACCGAGACCGAGACAGAAGCCTCAATAGAGAACGGGAGCACTCTCGGAGACGGCGGTCGCACGATGAGCGAAGCCACAACCGCGACCGCAGCCGCGACCGTAGCCGCGACCGCGATCGTGACTACCATGTTCAGCACCAACGGTCACACTACAGTCTCTCATCGCGAGACCATCATGGCAGCCGGGACAGCCGGGACAGCCGGGACAGCCGGGACAGCCGAGATCACCGCGAAGCCCAGCCTCGACACGATGAAGGCCGAAACCGGCTCCGTGACACGCTCAGCGCTGCTGGCATCGGGGGTGCTGCTGTCAGTCTTTTGACAGTTCTCAGCGAAGCTGCCAGTGAATTATAGACTGGCCCCTTTTTTTAACACTTGTTGCTGATTCTTATTGTTTTCTATTGCCACTTTCTCATCCTAGTTTGACGACTTAAGGCTTACGACGGTAAATGATTTGCGCTCTTTCATCTAATGTGTCAGAAACGATGTATGACTTGTCATAAAATTCAAAGGCGAGTATTTTGCTTCAGCCGATGTAATAATGGGAGCGACGAAAGGTCAAAGAGAGGACAGAATGTGACTTTCACTGCAAAGCTAGTCCCTGATGGTAATGATTTATCTTGTCGATATAATTTGATTATGTCCGTTACTTTATCGCTTTTTTCTGTATTTTCAGGTCATGTTGCCTGCTGTCTTGTCCGGCTTGCCGTGTTATGCGAATACGAAATTCTTTGAACTTAAAATCAACCTTTGCACCAACATCAGAGATGTGCAACTCCACGATACCATTCTCGTAAAAGAAGTATACTTGAGCTGCTGCCTTTCAAGCCTGAAAGTATGTTTAGACCCCAAATCTACTCAGAAGAACCCATGGAAATTACGATGCTAATTGTCTTGGGAGTCTGTTCATCGAAGCTTGTCGGTTTGGAGAGTTTCAATTCATGGCCTTTCGGACAGGATGGTTTCCCACACGCCATAAAAATCGGCGATCTGGCACATCGAACGTGGGATTGCCAGCGGTGTCTTTAGGGGCTTTATGGGAAGAGTGTAAGAAAAGCAGGAACGCAGTCTAAGAGTAGAAGGCGCAACGTGAGGTGAATGACGTAGGATGGTGAAATGATTTGTTACTGAATTTAGCAACCACATCCAAACTTCTATGATTGCAAATTTGTCACCACACATATTGTCCCATTTGCCATCCCGTCTTCTATTACGTCTTCTATTACGTCTTCTATCCCGTCTGCCATAGGGTCTGCCATCCCGACTCATGATTATGTAAGTCAGCCGTGTACCTATACGCCCTGGCCCTGGCACTCCTTTAGACCTACGCACACCTGTTCCAACTTTTCATCATCTTCTGGCTCTTCCACAGCTTCCCCTCGGTAGAGCGGTTTCGAATGCGATGAAGAAGAGCGTGTACAAGGAGATGAGAATTTCTTCACCCGATCCGGGACTGCCAGCGATTGCGCAGCTGCTTCGATTCTGAGCGGCCAGCCCGGTGACAGCGACAATCTCGAGAGCACTCCTAGTAGATTAGCTAGAGGAACGATTAGAATGAGCACAACTAATCATAGGCAAGCCCACGCGAGACGCTCATCCAGATGGAGGAGGATCTGAGTTTTGCTCCGTTCTCGCGGGCGACCGAAGACTTGCTCCCAATGTGTGGGCCTGAAAGACAAACGTCCACGTCCAGTTGAAGCTTGTCTATGATTCGTTATACGCATTGACGTTGTCCCTCTAGCTCGCCTGCTCGAATCTGCTCACACAAATTATTCCTGTGACTTGGTGGTCCCGCCAGCAACGTCTGTCTAAGGGGCTTTGCGGAATTGGGTCAAGAGGCCCGAAACCCGTCCGAGCTTTCTTGTCCTATTCGTCTTTGTAAAGTTTTCCTTTTCCTTCCCTTTGGTACGCCATAGGCCTCCTCAGTAATTGTGCCCATCCACTGGTGGTGCCTTCTACGTGGTTACAAACAATGCATCTCCGCATCAATTAAGATGTCCAACTCGAGCAGCAGGCAGTTATCTTGCGAAGCTAAAGACACCAGTGATGTCAGTAACACCGGCCCAGCCTCACGAGTCCCCAATACCTCTTGTGACGCTATCGACAGTTTTGCTGCTCCAGACGCAAGACAGTCTCACGGGAGAGCCTGCTTTCGGTCAAGATTGGGAGTGGCAACGATAAGAAAGATGTCAAAGACTCTGAGTCAACCTTTCAAACTGCATACACTCTGGCAGAAGATAAGGTGGAAGTTGGAGGACGTCTGCACGTCTAGGGCCTCGACATCGCGAAAGCGAGCGGGTTGGCTTAGCACTAGGTCGATTGGTAGCATTTTGTAAGTAATACTGATAAGAATAACACAAAGCCAAGTGGATAAGACGGAGAGGATTTGCCGGCTGCAGAGAGGCAAAGCGAGGGAGGAGGATGTGACTGCGCTTCATCGGTTCTCAAAGGTGTACAGATCCGGTTGTAGGCAGCTTTTAATTACGTTTTGTCCTGCAAGTCACATGCTGTCTTCTCCTGGTTGCAGTGTTCCCGTGGTTCCTTGTGCCTATGTTGCTACGGATGTCTATTCCCTTAAAATGGCTACTGTCTGACTTTACGCGTCGACTTTCAACCCTTTCTCAGGAAGGGCCTTATGTGGGACCCATTCGGCGTAGCATTAAGCCGCTCTCAACCCAGGGCCTACCAGATATTCATTCCCACAGTCTCTACCCACTGAGTAATATCCTCTGCGTTGGCAGCGTCCTTCGCAGCTGCATCAGCAGCCATGTTCCACTCTCTCGGAATTCTCCAGAACTTGACAGCCAATCCGCTGTCCTTATAACGCTCGACCTCCCCCAGGAGCGCTTCCCACAGGTCCCTGTTCTTGACTTCCGCCCCTGAGCGCGTAATCCAGTTGTTCTGTACCCAGGTTCTGGTCCAATTGGTGGACCCTTTAGCTGTGTACTCCGAATCCGTGGCAATAACGACAGTGTGGAACCCCTCACCGGGCCAGAATCGGAAGCGCAGAGCTGCAATGACAGCGCGGAGCTCCGCCCGGTTGCTACTTTGAATGGAGTCGTCGCCGAAAGGTCCTTTCTTCTCTAAGCGGCCGGAGGCTATGAGCCGTTGGCCCGAAGGATCAAGACCATGCCAGAAGCCCCAGCCGGCTTTGGGGTGGCGTTGGCCGTTATTCAGACAAGCACCGTCGGTGTGAATAAGAGCCGTGCCAGTGTCGTTTCGGAGAGTGTATCTAAAAGGTTATGATGTGAGCCAGAAAGTTGTCTTTCATCAACGTTTGCACTTGCTCACCTTCTCACGAGCATATGGGCCTTCCGGCCAGAGAATAGTTCCAGCGGAGTAGCCGAAGCCGACGACGGGACAAACTTGGTGGGAAAGTCTCGGCCGGTCCCTCTTCTAAATCCAAGGCGGTCCGGGCGCGAAGTTGGGCTTCAATATTCAGACCTGAATGGTAAGTCGGAATATTCGAGTCGTCGTACATGTCGTCGTCGTCCATGTCGCCATCGTCCTCCTCATCCTCTAGGTCTACACCAAGAACCTCATCCATAAAGCTGAAGTCCATACAGCACCTGTGGCAGGTCTCTAGACCATGCGGACCACAGACCAGGCGGCCATTTGGGAGCTCGTAAGGACCCTCATCATCATCGCTACTGTCCAGGCCAAGCGTAACTTGCCCTTGGGCCAGGTCCCAACCACGAGGCATCAATTCGAACAGTCTGGCGTATGTAGTTGTGACTCTGCGATTGACTGAAGACGGATGCGCTGATGGACGATTCTGGACGCTATCTTGATATTGAACAAGCCGTTTTCACACGAAGGTACTGTTGGAGCAAGTGGTGATACTTTGTGGGGTAGGACCTGAGAGCGGGGCTTGGACTTCGTTTGCGTGATGCACGGACCACCTGTGCAGTTAGCTCACGCCTACTCGTACGGAGTATTACTACGTACTCGTAAGATATGTATCCACTTTATCTGTATGCTTACGAGTAAAGGAGGCGGCCCTGTATGTGCCGTCTCAGACCGCCCGCGCTGCGCATAAGACCCCGCGCATCGGGCGCCACGATAATTAGACAAACTTAGTAGTGCCACCACTAGATCATTGTACTCGTATACCCGCCTCAAGGAAGAGGTGGACGTACCGGATCAACGGTATCGCCCATTCTCTACTACAAGTGCTTGTAAAGATACATCGCGCGATTTTCTTTCGAGGGAACCGACAGGTGGGCTGGTAATCCCTAATGGTTTAACGCCCTAAAAGCCCTTGTATTTTACGTGTATTCCGCTCTTCTTTCTATATCGTTGTTAATAAAGTATTCGAAAGCCAGTAATCAGCGCTAAACAAAACTGAGCGGTAGGTAGTGGATCAAGAGGCCTTCTAATAAAAACAAAATGCCATACTGTACTCGTAGATATAAAAGGCTTAACAAGAGGAGCAAGTATAAGACGTAACTTGTAGATTAACTATCCGCCGTGAATGATGGACCGTGCTAGTGCGTATCCTACATGCCAAAACCCGCGACCGTAGGCGAAGTAGAGACAATCGAGCTGGAACTCCATGTTGCTACATAATTCCTGTCTAGGCTGATCGCTGCTACCCTTCGTAAAGCTACCGCTAAAAGATCACCGCTGCTTAAAAGCCGCGAGTCACCATTCAATCCCGAGTGACTGGCCTCAAGTACACATTGAGCTGTGGCTTGTTCCAGAGAACATACGAGTTCTGGTTTTCCACCCAGTCCAAGTTAGGATCGGCTAGCTGTATGTCAAAGTTGTAGAGAATGCGTGCCAAAATTAAGCGCATCTCAGTATACGCGAGACTGCAATGTTAGAGGTGTCCAGAGAAGAGAAGGCTAAATGGACGATGTGAGGGACATACTTGCGCCCGATGCAGTTCCGGGGACCCAGCGAGAAGGGTTGCATTGAATCGAGATGATCATTCGCATTTTTGCTGCCGTCAAGAAATCGCTCCGGCTTGAAAGAGTTCGGGTCCTCCCAGTTAATAAGGGAGTAATTCATAGCCCACTGCCAACAGGCCACCGAGGTCTACTGTCATTAGCACAGAGGCTCCTATAGTTAAGCATATCGTGTATACGTACACCTGCGGGTACAAAGTTCCCAGCGATAGTGGCACCACCCTTTGGTACTATACGGGGCAAGCCATAGGGAACCGGCGGATAGCAGCGAAGTGCCTCATTAAGGCACGCAAGCATGTAGGTCAGGCCATTCGCAGAGACAAAGTTGATCTCACTCTCAGATGAAAAAGTTGAGCGAACCTCTGCAGTCAATTTCGCAAGGACTTCCGGGTTTTTGAGCAGCAGGTAAGTGACACCGGAAAGGAGTGTGGCAGTCGTCTCTGAACCAGCCAGAACCAACGTGCTGGCATTGCTTGCTAGGTGCGGAATATCAAGGGCCTTTGTCAATGTTAGTATAAAGACGCAGAGGCGTAGACTTGTAGTCTGTGTATTACCTCTTTCTCGTTCTTTCCAGGCTTAATTAGGCCCTCAAGAAAGTCAGGGCGCTCTACTTCGAGTGCCTTCCGTTTTTGGACCCGGATAACGCTCAAATCCAAAGACTTCTTGCGGCCCTCGGCGAGGATGCCGAGGAACATCTTAATCAGAAAAGACAGGTGCATCATCTTTGCGGCAACAAGAGTACTGTTGTTTAAGATTGTCTTGTTCATAGCGGCAACCCAGGGGTGGTACCTGACATCTTTCAAACAGTGGAAGGACTCGCCAAAAGCCAGATCACCGATAATATCAAATGTTGTCCAGTTGTACCAGGCTGTCATGTCCAATGTCTGAGGCTTAGGGGTCTTCTCGCTGGTAGCTGCAGGGTTGTCACTGTATGCGGTACCGCTCTCGGACACATAGCAGTGCTCGTGCAGCCGTTGCATGAGGAGATCGATATAGCTCTTGATAATTGGTTCTTGTTCGCGCATGGCCCGCTCGCCGAAGCCGTGAGCTAGCTTCTTGCGCAAGATTGTATGATTTTCGCGCTCTTCCGTAATAATAGACAGCGGAATTCCGGGATTGACGTAAAAGGTTTTAGATTTGGCCATTTCCTCCGTACCCATATTAGATCCCGTCCGATGGCCATAGATGTCCTTCCAGGCCTGGGGGTCGATAAAGGCCAGCTCGTCTGGTGCGATGCGAACCACAGGGCCGTATTGTTCGTGCCAGGCAAGGACTTGTTGAGGCAGAGAGCCACCATTCAAGCTGAGGACATATCCAAGACGACTGGCTCGATGAAAGAATGGACCAGGGTATTTGCGAAGAGGGTGAAGGAAGAGGTTGTAGAATACATTCCCGATAAAACAGAGTACAGCCTGGACTCGGGTTAGCAAAAAACGAGATACGATTAGACGGAGATTTTATCATACCACTCCGACTGCAGCACCAGCCACGGTGATGGCGTCGAACTTCAGAACCTCCATCTGTGCATGGGAGAAGTGAATTGCTAGTTGAAGAGAAACAGTTGTGCAGTGACTAGGGTCCGGCATTCCTTCACTTTATATCCGCCATGGCCCCTATTACTTGGGAGCGGTGGAGCAGAGAAAATAGAAGCACCTCTAACATTCGGACCCATCTTACGTCGTATTTGCAAAAGCAAGGATACGTTGAGCCGGAGGAGAAGGGTAGTGGGGTTGAAAAGCCCGATAGCCGCGGCCCAGAGTACGAGTACGGATTACTCGTACGGAGTACGTGAAGAGTGAAATGCATCTGCAGACCAGGTTAGCGAATCAAAGGACGCATACATAATCATAATACAAAGTAAAACAGCTCTCATCGGCAATACTCGTAGATCCACGGCGGGAAGAAAAGGCCGAAGAGCGAGCCGTACCACACTTCGTACGTAACGAATGCCCGAGGGATTCGTCATTCACTACGAGTAGTCCTGTTGGCCAGAACACTCTGTTGCATCGTAATGTCTGAGGGGTGTGGGGATGGGCATGCTGCCGTGACTTTTAAGTACGAGTAGATATTTGCCTTACGCGTATCGCAGATACAAGTAGGTGGATAATAGGTCCTTGGAAATGTTCTTTTGTATGTAACACGGACTTCTCCGTATCTAGAGGGCATCATGCCTTAAGCTGTTCGAGCAGAAGGAATGAAGAATGAGGAAGGAGCAAGGAGGAAAGGTAAGGCTGTGTATGCCGGATGTCGATTAGCTGCGGTAAAGTTTGTGAACTTAGACATACGCTAGGAGTCTGAGGAGTCGGGAGCTATGCAGCCGCTCTCTGGAAGCCAGAACTAAAGTCGGCAAGCGAATCAAAGACGAAACAATAACGAATGGGCGATCGCTGACCAGGGTTTTACTGCATTACTACCACAACCACGTGAAAAATGCCGAAGAGCGATTTACGGGAGCTATTCCTATTCAATGGAGTGTGGAGAAGCGGCGCTATTTTAGTGGACGGGAATAAGAAGACGGGAGGGAAGCCTGACAGGCCCTACGGAGTACGAGGGGTACGAGGGCTGTAGTGATTAAATTGGGTTACGCAAGAGGCTCCGACTTTCGGCAATCTCCTCCCCCTATTCGGTGTGGGGTGCAGTTATTATTTACGTAGTATTACAGATTGCATTTCGTACGGTCAGTCCTTTCTCCGTACGCCTAGTCAGCCTTTGGTCATTCCCCCTAAGAGGCCACTAAAATCAGACGACTCTGAAATACCCCGTAGTCGTACAGATTACTCCGTACTCGGCATTAAAACGTGGGACTGTGAAGCGGAGTAGTAACAGGTGCCGAGGAAGTAGAGCACGTTGGACACACATCGGACACCACCGGACTACTCTGTAGGTAGTGATTAACCTACAGAGTATTTCCCCTGCTACACAGTATCACACAATCTACCGAATACTCCGTAGTTGGACTTGGATCGCAAGTATCACCCGACAAAACCTCCCTGGTGACTACACATACAACTCTTAACAGTGTCGCAAACTAAGGACGAAGCAGTACTTCCAAGAAAAGGTTCTGTGCACATGCAAAAAGCAAGTAATCATGACTCTGTCTTAATTCCCGAATTTAATAAGTGAAGGAAGCCAACCCCGAGATACCCAATAAAGCAAAATTCTCGAGTCCTCGGCATTATTTTCAGAGGTTATAAGACTTCTCTATAAGACTGAGTGTTATGCCGTTTGCCATTAGACGAGAAGGTAAGGGCTCTTGTTACTCCTGACGGTGTCGACGTATGCCCAGATGAACACCTCTTTTCTCAGGTTGTGGTAACTTTTGCCTGTTATATTGATTACGAAGATGTGTTTAGACTTATGGAACCTTAATGTGCATAAAATTTCGGTTGATCGATTACTAAGCTCGATGCAGAATATGGTATTTAGATGTAATATGATCAGATAGCAATCTAGCTATGGCCGCCAGTACATTAAGTAAATAGGTTATTGTCGGGTACTTCGTACGGAGTAGTCTCCATTGTCGTAGTATTTGGATAGCACTGGTCTAAGAGCCAGTCATAGCGCGCTCCTCGCCTACTAGCTGCGAAGGCAAGAAGCTGCACTGGTGTTTCCCGCTACCATACGCCCGCTAATAGTCTTTAAAAAGTACGACAAAGCAGGAACTTGCATTGGGGGCCAAAAACCTTGGGTCTTGCAGGGTCAACACTGCGGAACTATTTCTGGTAATGCCGTGATGCAATTTAATAGTTGCGACGACCCTTTCTCCTGCATATATTCTTCCAACGACACGCTATTCTGGGATACTTATCTTTAACGCACGGGTTGACTCGATTCGTGGTATTACTCCCGTTCCGGCCTCTTATCCGTTCCCGCCTGACTCGTATGTAATTTTTTTGGCTAGAACCGACAAAGCTCTCAAAAGGGCGAATATGGGCCGATCATTCCTATCTTCGTGAACTTGCTAACAATGATTGTTTTCTTACGTCGTAGTAAATAGCACCGCTAAGACAGAGATAAGGTCAAGATTGAGAACTTGTCAAGCTCGTATTCCGGCACTTACGAAGCAGTCTCTTGGTCGTCTACGAGTAGATCGTATTCGTGGACTGGATATGATCCTATTCAAGAAGTCCCTTAAATATTTCTGTTTCCGACGTAGCAATGGACTATGCACACTAAACCGAATTGACCACCAGCGGTCTTGGCATGGGCAATAATTCTAACGAACTGCCCGTTCTGGAGTAGAGCATGGGCCAACCAGTGACTTTCGGGAACACGTCTCGTATCTGTTTATGCGGTTATGGCGTCGTTTGTACGTGCGGAGTGCGAGTGCAAGTGCGTTGTAACGCACACAGACCTCATAAGAGTATTGTGAAGTGCTATGTTGAGGCTTGATAGTTCCGGGTACGTCGGCCTTGCTCGTCATATAAGTATGAGTTGAATGCCAGCCATTTTCATGGGGCCATATACGTAAAGGAAGTATTCGCCCCAGGCACCAATACCCGCGCAATGTATCTCCTGCGCTCGCTCTTGGTTTTGTCCTCGGTGACCGGTAGCTTAGCTGCTCGCAATGACCCGTTTGCAGTGCACCGCCGTGCTGATGCCGGAGACGACAGTGCATCTTCCAAAAACAGCACGGACATTGAGCCGAAACGGTTCATTGTTGAGTTCCATGGGGTATTTTCTTCTCGCTTTTCCCCGGATCTTCACCTCTCGCTAACATTTAAAAGGATTCTGACTCCCAAACAGAGGCTGATGGCCTTGCTAGCCGCCTCAGCCTCAAGGTCATCAAGGTCTTCAAGAGCGATATCTTTCAGGGCGCCTGTGTTGAGTCGGACCAGGACAACCTGGATGTGCTCCAAGCGGAAGGTCCCGTGGCACAAGCCTGGCACGCTAAGCGTGTTGCGCTTGGTCCGGTGTTAGTCAATCAGACGCTTGGCGAGGCCGCAGCCGGCGTCAACATGTCGATCCACCACATGACAGGTGTAGATAAGCTGCACGAGGCCGGCATCCGGGGCAAAGGTGTAACAGTGGCAATAGTGGACACAGGTGTCGAGTATACGCACCCGGCTGTTAGTTTGTCCACAGAACAAAGTATCTTTAATCTCTCGACTAACATTTCTTAGCTGGGCGGTGGCATCGGCCCTGGCTTTAAGATCGTCGGTGGTTACGACCTGGTGGGCGATGGAGGTGAGACCTTCCTGCCTGCCTCTGCTCCAGGACACGACTAACAATGTCTAGACTGGCCAAATGACCCAGTTAGGCACCCCGACACTGATCCGCTCGATCAGCTAGGTCACGGCACACACGTTTCCGGCATCATTGCGGGCGAGAGCAAGCTGTTCACGGGAGTTGCGCCAGACGCCTCGCTTAGGATGTACAAAGTTTTTGCCTCGCTTGATGCGTCGTCTGAGGATATTCTAATCGAAGCGTTCATAATGGCTTACAATGACGGCGTATGAGTTGTCTTTCTTTTCCATCGTATTTCCCCATGCGCATACTGACTTCATTAGGCTGATATTATTACTTCATCCATTGGTGGTCTCGATGGCTGGTCGGACAATGCCTGGGGTCTTGTTGCCTCACGACTAGTAGACCAGGGCGTTGTCGTTACCATCTCCGCGGGCAATGACGGCACTGTCGGCGCCTTTGCAGCTAGCAGCGGCTCATCGGGCCAAAACGTTCTCGGCGTGGCTTCCATCGATGCAGACATCATTCCCGGACCGTCAATAAACGCTACATTCATCCTCAATGGCACAGAGAGGAATGTCAGCATTCCCTACAGAGCACTCGACCCCTGGTATCCGTCTACCATCAGCGGCTGGCCACTCGTGCCGTTGAGCCTAGACACCACCGTTGCGGATGACGCCTGCAAGCCACTGCCCAAGAACAGCACCCGGGACTTTACGAACACGGTGGTCCTTGTCCGCCGAGGCGGCTGCGATTTTAGTGTCAAGCAGACAAATCTGGCACCATTCAATGGTACGAGCATTGTCATCTACACCAACGAGCTTCCAATTGTCATACCTACCACGGACTACATTGGTGAGGGCCAGCTTGCAATGATCACCCGCAATGCAGGCGCCGAGATCATCGACACGATCAAGGCTGGCGGCGAGGTCACGGTTGATTTTACCAGCAACCCTATCTATACATTGACGGGCGTGCCAAACGAAGAGACCGGCGGCGTTGCGAGCTACTACACCACTGTCGGTGCCACCAACGACCTGTTCCTGAAGCCTGATATTGGCGCGCCCGGTGGCTACATCTTGTCAACCTACCTCAACAAGGGCTACGCCGTCCTAAGCGGCACGTCTATGGCCTGCCCCTACGTGGCGGGCATCGCGGCCCTCTACATTGGCAAGTTTGGAGGCCGCCTTACGCACGGCGCCGGCTTCGGCAAGGCGCTGGCGGCACGCATCCTGGCGTCAGGTGAACCGGTCCCCTGGAATTCCGGCACAGGCGACGTCCGCGACTACGGCATCCCGGCGGCGGTCGCGCAGGTCGGAACGGGCCTTGTCAACGCCACCAAGGTGCTCAGCTACGACACTGCCCTGTCGTTCAGCAAGTTTGCCCTCAACGACACACACCACTTCAGCCGCTACCACAGCATGCAGATCACCAACAACGGCGACAAACCAGTCATGTACACGTTTGCTACGAAAGAGTTTGGCGGCCTCAACACGTTCAACATCGACCCAAGCGAATGGGGTACGCCGCGCATTGCCTGGGGCGACGAGCTTCTGGCTGAGCCTGTGCGCGGTGCGGTGCCGTCTGTTTCGTTTCCCGGCAGCCCGTTCACCGTCCAGCCCGGCGAGACGCGCGAAGCCCAAATTAGCTTCAAGCCCCTCGACGCAGGTGGACTTGGTCTCAATGCTAGCCAAATTCCCCTCTATGGCGGCACGATCGTTGTGTCGGGCAGTAATGGCGAGTCCTTGGCTTTGCCGTATCAGGGCCTAGCGGCCGACCTCCACAAGGACGTGGGCTTCATCTTTGACTATTACATCGGCTTTCCCAAGCTGACCTCGGGGTCCAATGACATTTCGATCACCAAAAAGTCCAACGTCACGTTCAACCTCGACGGTGACGTGCTGGACTACTTCTCCCTCTACACCCGTCTCCGCTACGCCACGCGCGAACTCCGTTGGGACCTGTTTGACGCCGAGTGGACTGAGCGTGACTGGGTTTACCCTCCCGTCGTTGGCCAGCACGGCTACGTCGGTTCCGCTACTAGTTGGAGCGGCGCCACTCCCGATGTCCATTTCAACAGCACCTCGGACAACGCAACCGATGTGATTGCGCTGCCGGTAAGAAACCAGCCGCGTAGTTTGGTGGGCTCATATGGCATCGAGCTGTGGTGGCTGGGTCGGCTGGCAAATGGGACGCAGATTGCTCCCGGCAAGTACAACATGCGCATTGCTGCACTGTTGCCTTTTGGTGACCCGACACACGCAGACAACTGGGACGTGTACAAAACGCCGGCGATTGAGGTGCTGCCGCTGAAAAAGTAGATGGCGAAGTAGTGTATAGATCATAAACTCTGTGTATGATGAGATCGCCATCGTTACTTCTTTTAGCTGAGACGTACAAAATTCAACGCAAACATGCTCAAGCCCTTTATGTTATGCGGGCTACTTTGTTTGATAAGCAATCCGTTTCACTGTACTAGACTAACGCTGACGACATTATCATGTCCAAGCATCCACCCGAACAAGACCAGTGGGGGTACAAACGTCAGACGAATGAATAATACATGGCAATTGAAAGATATAAAGCGAAAATCAAAGCTGAACCTTTAGCGTGATGTGACACTTACTACGAAGTGGCGATAGTGTGGTCGAGATAGAGTGCAACTACGACGTACTGCTCCGTGCCACCATGGCGAGGACTTCGTAGATCATTGTTCATTACCCCAAACTCGGGGCAGCTTCAAGCTAACTCACATGTACACAACCATAAATTCAGATCTCTGACCGTTATTCAAACTCTCGGACGCGTCTACCGTTCTTCTTCTGGGTTTGCGTAAAGGCCGCCAGCCTCTGCACAGACTCCTCGCTTACGTCCTTCCACTCGTCCCCAGTAACATGACCCATGTCGCTAATGTCAAAACGATGGCCCGCCCATTCTCCATGCGCACGAAGGCCCTCCAGTCCACTTTGATCATCAGTCCATTGGGTATGAAGGATGACAACCTCGCCTAAGCTATAAGCATAGTCAGACTCGGCGAGGGCGGCATCGCGCACGAACTCTTTGGTAGTCAGGTTGCGAAGAACTGGTGCACGACTTTCCGGAGTACTGCCAGGTGGCGGTGTTACCAGCAATGTGAGCAGTCGTTCGAAAAGGTCCCGGCGGGCACAACCTTGGCCAAGAGCATGTCGTGTGCGCTCCAAGAGCCTGCCCTGAACTACGAAGGTGCCAGAGTGTTTTTTGAACCTTGGAGCCCTCGACGCGTGCTTTCCCTCGCCCTCAGTTGGTCGTGGCAGGCTGTAGAGTTGGTTATTTCCAAGCTTTTCCCATTGACGGGTCTCTTCGTCGCTCCCAATACCGACAGGATAGCCAAAAGCGTAGTCGCCAACGAAGATGAGCCGATGGCCAGCCCAGGGCCCTGAATCTAGCCTAAGAGCCCGCTGGTAGAAAGGAGCCAGACATCGGAAAAAGTAGGAACAGGTTAGAGAGAGGCTCATGATCTCCAAGTACAGATTATCATCTTTAAGGATTGAAGCAATCATATCGATGATTTCTTGCGGAAGACGAAGTAGGGGGCAATTGGGACTATCAGAGTGAGTCAGAGGACTTCAATTAGGCGAGTAGAAACTCTGGAGCTTACCTTCTTTGCTTTGGGGCCATTAGATGGTAGCCTGAAACTTTAAATTCTAGCCAGTGGTAGTTTCTGAGGAGGCCGACGAGCTGTTCGGCGGACGAGCTCATGACGAACTCCCCCATCTTAAGACCACCACTGTGAAGGAGTTTGCACCGACGATCGATGTTGACTAGTTTCCAGTACTGACCCATGATGAATGCGGGCTCGTTTTGGAGGATATTGACGAGACTGGGAGCTGCTCGTGCTGCTTGTGGTGGTGTTAGGCAGCGTCGCCTCAAATTCCCCTCACTGTGCACATATGACTAATCTCTGTTCTCTCTCGTTAGTTTTATACAATGACCATAGAGACCGGACGAATGCGTGGGGGTGAAACCTCAATGTTATTCGCTCCAACAATAGCCTATGAGTCCTGAAATATAAGGTACGCAAGTACGCTTGTGTAGGAGCAAACCAGGAAGTGCTGAGCTTGGCTCCGTGATCGGATACGAGTACGAGTATGAAAAGCGAATTGCTATTCGTACTGTACATTTTGCTATGGCCATACTGGAGGCCCATAAAAACAGAGGTAAAATTGGGGGGCCCCAGTATTCACCGCCTTCTACTCCGTACTCTGTACTCCGTACGGAGTAATACTTCGTAGACTACTACGGAGTAAACGTAGGCGTTCCGGTACAGACTATGTCTACGGAGTATACGCAGCGCATTTGTCAAAAGTTCGAAGTCTGCAATTCTCACCAACTGTTATTAGCGAAGCCTTCCCAACCTTCCTCTTCTTAACTTGGCTATTGTAAACTCTAGTATGTATTTGACCGCATTTTTGTGTTCTTCGCCGCGGTGGCAGAATACGTAAACTAGTATATAGTTTGTCCAATAGAAAACACTCTCTACGAGTACGAGTAATACGGAGTACGTATCATAACTCCGTACCTTTGTGCCTACTTCGTAGTATTAAGACCTGGCAAAGATCTACAGATTACTCGCCGATAGTAATTCACGAGGCACTTTACCTACTCGTACCGGAGTATTCACGTAGTACCACATTGACTTTCGGAATGCTTCATTGTTTGGAATTCTACATCCATTTTTATTCATGACAAACCGGTGACCGACACCAACGAGTAACCAATACATCTTTCCTTCTATTTTCGCAGAGTACACATATGTAGCTAAAATATAACACGGTACGAAAACAATATTACAACACGAGATCCAGTCTATTTTATCCGTTTTTGCCGCATCAGTGGCCACGGCTGCCAATAACAAACAGGTTGCTTCGTTACAAACGACAATTTGACGCTAAGAATACCTAGGATGCTCGGTCCGATGCGATGCGCTAACCGTTTTTACTCCCGAACGCCGGAAGTGACGGTTGAAGTAAATACAAGTACAGGGTATTCCTCTACTCGTACTTTCCTGAACTCGCCCGCGGCACTCGAGATTTTGCATTTCAGAGTGCTGCACGCCACCAGTTGGCCTCGATGAAATAGACAATACGACGGTTGCTTTCCAATTCTCAAATTACTTTTGCGCATCTTTCCTACATGCCCTCTATTTACTGGAGCCCAGGCGTTGGATCAGGTTGGACAATACTCAGCATCCGCACTCTGCCAATGGCGACATCGCCCGCAATGTTCGGCCGAAACGCATCTCAAGTATAACTTCTAGGCTACGTCCTTGTCTTTATCTCTGCCTCTTGCGTTCATTTTTTTTTTTTACATTTGTGTTTCTAATACAAGAAGGTACAATGGCTTATCAGTCTCTACTCCCAAGAAACATCTAATGCGGACAATTACAAAGCTGCAGCTGCCACTGCAGTAAGAAGGCAGATTAAAACAAAAACACCTGGTCTATGGCTCTGGCTATAGCACCAGGAGCCTTGAAGTTCAGTCCCACAAGCTGTGTCTTCATAGCGGTGATCATAGGCGGCGGACCACAGAGCAGGATCTTGACATCTGGTGCTGCGGGAGGAAGGTACTTCTTCATCAGGTCTGTCGTCACATAGCCCTTGCTGCCAGTCCAGTTGGCAGGTGGCGACGACAGCACGTAGTGAACCCGGAACTTATCTGGGCACTGCGTGGCAAAGGCATCAAGTTCAGGACGGAGAAGGATGTCGGCCTCGGTGTTGCTGGCATACACGAGGCTCACCTTTGTCTTATCCGATGAGTCCTCGCATATTGCGCGGATCATCTGGTACATTGGCGCAATGCCCGTGCCGCCGGCAATCATGCCAATGTGGCGCGCATACTTGGGGTTGTAAGCCATGGCACCCTTAGGACCGCGGATATCGATGGTGTCGCCGATTTGCATCTGCTCAAGATGCTTCGTCATCAGACCACCCTCATAGACCTTGATGATAAGCTCGATACGACCGAGGTCGCAGTTGTTGGATACAGGCGAGTACGACCGCGAGATGACTTTGCCGTTGATCGTGGCCTGGAGCGCAATGTGCTGTCCCGTGGGCAGGCCCATGGAATCGGTGGGGCGAGGGAGGGCAAAGAAGAAGCGGTACACACCGGGGGCGACTTTGATCTTGCGGACGAGCTTGAAAGGCTTCCAGGTCTTGCGGTCCAGCACAGTCGTCGCGGTGACTGCAGAGGTCTCGCTGCCCCGGGAGGTCCTCGTGGGGACCGGACGCACGGCCTTGTCTGGACGGGCTGGCCTGTGTGCTACATAGTGGTGCGCGCCAGACTCGCCGGAGATTTTGGCCCAGAGATAAGACAGAACTGCGGCGGTCGTGAAGCCGCTGCCGACGATGGCGACGCCAAAGCCCAGCCAAAAGCTCTTGGGCGAGTTCCCGCCCGCCTGCGGTTTGACCAGCTTCCAGACGGACGTGATGGTTCCGGCAGCCTGCGGAAGAGACAGCAGTTTCAGGCCGGGATGCCCGTTGCGTGCGACTACCCCGAGGACGGTGAGCAGGCCGCCGGCCTTGAGTATGCTGGCTACTGGGCTGCTCTTGTTCGTGTTGGCCGTGAGAACGGGCTGCTCTTGTGAGATAACTTCGAATTTTGGGCGGTACACTTTGACGGCTTCCGCGCGTTCCTGCAGGTTCGGCCATATTAGCTGGATCTGCATCTGCGGGGCATGAAAGGGGGCAAAGACGCACCTCTTCATGCAAATCCCCCACGAGAAAGTCCTTGAGCATGTCCGTCGCCTCTTGTGAGTGACCAGCCTCTTCAAAGTCGGTCGTGGCATCTTTTCCGGCAACTTCGAGTAGCATTGCCGCGCCACCGGGGTGGTCGTCGAGGTAGTTGGCAACATTGTACACTAAAATTTGGCTTGTTAGTCGATCTGTGGGCGGTGGCCATGTCTGCAAGGACGCGCTCATCGCCAGACTTGCCTCGGTTGTGGATGACCATCCAGATGTCTTTTCCACTGGTGTGCTCCTGCACTTCTTCCAGGCGAACTATCTTGGACATGGTGGGCAACAGCGCAGTGACTAACAGCAAAAATATCAGAGGCAGGCGAGCGGGAAGAAGCTGAACACAAGCACAGAGACGCCGGCGAAACTTGGGAGGTCTATTTGTTCCTTTGGTGGCAAGACAGCATCAGAGCCAAGAGCTTTATACTGCCGGCTCTGTTCGTTCCATATTCATTCGAACACCGTAGACACGACACGGGTCGGTCTCCGTACGTCGTACGGAGTAGATCCAGACTCGCCGACAGGACTTCGCGGCCGTTCCCAGCGGTCACCATTCCCGAAGTGGGGTCTCCCGTCAATCAGGTTCTCAAGTGCCGCGCCCCATGTGTTTAATCCACTTTGAAGGCGGGCTCAGAAGCTCGTAAACAGATTCGTACTCCCTACTCCGTAATATTCTGCGCTGGACACCCTGAGGCCAACTCAGCAAAACTGGATATTGGAAACTCTATGCAATCCCTTTTTTCTTTACTGTAGAACACGTAGCACGGAAAGTAACTGTCCTTTGGCCCTTGCTGTGCAGAGGCGGTAGCGATCTGGGTACTCTGTATGGCTCGGCTTGATACTCTCGGACGAGCTTCGCACGAAATTCGGCCCAGATAGTGGGTCTTTGCCCCATAGGCCGGGCCGCGGGTTTCTACTCCGTACTTCGTACTCAGCGGGAGGCCAAAGCTGGTCGTACTCGTAGACGATGTGTTTACAACTGTACGAGTAGAGACGAACACGTCCAATAACAAGCCATGTCGCGTCATCCTCGCAGCTTCATGCCTCAAAGTCGACCCAGTGTGCCAGACGGGATTCCGTGTGTTGCAATGGCCATTCCGGGTCCGACCGGCTCGATGATGGAGTTGTAAACGGTTCAACGACGCTTAAAGGCGTTGGCCGCCGACCTCAAGTTCGTGTTGACAACTGGCCTCACTCCGTGGTATACGTCGAAGCAAAATATTATCGCACAGAAGCATAGTATTCGCTGTCTAATCACAATGGCGGTGACTTCAGGCTCCCAAATTTTTCAGTTCACCGGCGACAATGTCACCGGCCAGAACGTGGCCATTGATGCCAGCCAGAAGCTCGACGATGTCAAGAGAGCGGTCGCCATGGAGATGCATGTTGCCCAGCCAGAAGGTGCGGTTTCTTTCTCGCTCAGAGCCTACCTGCCGCCTACCAAACGCTGACCGACGACGCTAGGGCTCACCTTTCACTCCTCCGCCGACGAGCGTAAAGAGCTCTTGAGCGCATCTGAAATTCTCGCCGCGGCATCGCCTGTCTCCGTTCTCGTCGACGGCCGGCCGGTCCAGAGCCCACAGGGCCCGACAGGGCTTCCGGGTGTGGGAAGCTACTACGAGATATATCCCGACCACGTGGGCAACCACTTTCGCCTGTTTCGCAAGTACGGCCATGTCATTGAGACCAGCGTCATGGGAAAACAGTCGATCCTCACCGACAGCCCGGATGTGGCGCGTGTGGTCTTGATGGAGTCCGTCTACTTCACCAAGCTCATCAACCAGGACCATCCGCTCTGGGATATCAAGGACAACACGACCTTGTTTGTCGGCGACACCGAGACCGAAAACTGGCGCTTGGGACACAAGTTCCTGCCGGCGGCCATGGGACCCAAGGCCGTGCGTCACTACACGCCGATGATCCAGAACTGCGCAAAGACGTGCTTCTCGGTGTTCGACGAGCTCGGCGAGCGCGGCGAGGCGTGGAACGTGTACCAGTACATGGCCAAGGTGGCATCGCAGGCCATTGGCAAGTTCGCACTCGGCGCGGACTTCAAGCACTTTACCAGCGTCGACGCGAAGATGCACAAGCTGCTGGCGGACTTCCACGACATGCTGGGCCTGAACAAGCAGGTCAGCATGCGCGGTGCGTGGTACCGCAACCTGCCGTTCGGCGTGCCCGCGGAGCTCAGACGCGTGCGGGCTGTGGTGTACTCACAGCTGCAGGCGGCGATGGACGCCAGCTCGACTGCCGGCCTGCGCAACTTGCCGATGGAGGAAGCGGCCACCAAGGCAGCCTGCGTCAGCGACTACCTGGTCAACGCCGTCGACGAAGACGGCAACCACTTCCCCCGGGGGCTTCTGCTCGGCAACATGATGGTCACCATCGGTGCCGGGTTCACGACGACATCGGCGCTGCTGTCGTGGCTCATCTACAGCCTTGTCACATATGCCGGCGCGCAGGACAGACTGCTGCAGGAGCTCATCAACTACGGCGTCGACGGTGTCTCCGACTGGACGCCAGAGAAGGTGCACGAGATTCCGTACCTGACCAACTTCGTCAAGGAGACACAGCGGATGCACAGCCCGTCGTACCAGCCGGCGCGCACGGCCAAGACGGACGTGGTGCTGCCCGGCGGCTACAAGGTCAAGGCCGGCAGCGTGGTGGTGGTGGCCGTCCACGGCATCCACATGAGCCCAGAGGTGTGGCCGGAGCCGCAGGTGTTCGACCCGGACCGGTGGGAGCGCGAGGAGACCAAGAAGATGAGCCGCTACACATTCCTGCCTTTCGCGGCCGGGCCGCGCGGCTGCATCGGCTTCAACTTTGCGCTGCTGGAGGTGAAGTTGCTTGTGGCGGAGCTGGTCTACCGGTACGAGTTTGTTCGCGACGGCGACGAGGCAGTCGAGTACGACCCCCAGTTCCAGCTGTACCGGCCGCTGAACCTGTACGTGACGGCGCGGAGAAGGACGTCGTGGCCGGCGAAGACGGTGTAATGGTGTCGAGAGGCGGAGGCTGGCGAAGGCGAGCGACGATAGAGACGTGCTATGTGTGTGTATATACACGTGCCACATAAATTGTATATATGTACACATACACGTGTACACATGTATCCAGTTTTCATTTTTTAGTTTCAGAGAATGCCACATTGTCACGAGCACCATGCAGATCGGTCAGATCTTTCAGAGCTCGCAGAGCCCTTGCATGTGGGCCCAGCACTCTGACGTTGCCGTCCTCGTCAAACCAGCGGGACTCCTGTTCCATGCCCTCGAGCACGGCTATGAGGCGGTGGATGGGGGGGTCGAGCTGCAGCAGGCACTGGTCCTCCGAGTGCGTCCTCGCCGGGCTGCCGGCAAGCAGATTCCGTATGGCGACGACCGGGCTGACAGCATTGTGCACTACGGGCCAGGAGCGGCAGACAAGCGGCGAGAGCGAGGCCAGCTGCAGGAACGCCTCCATGACCTTGACCACCTCCGCGGTGTATTCGAGCTGGAGCGAGTCGCGGGGAGGGCAGCAGTCGTCGGTCAGGTCGTGCTCCTCGGCGAGAAGCTCGTTGTAGATCCGGCATATGCAGTATCCGACGTGGATCTGCAGTACGAGACACTCCAAACGGCCCCGTTGCGTGATGCAGCGCGCACCGCCGTCGTCGGCGGGGGCGGCTTCTTTTAGGATCAGCTCAAGGCGTGTCTTGTACTGGAGGAAAACGTCATAGCTGGATTGGCGAGTGGTCGCCTGTGGCGCCACATAGTCCTTGTACACGATGCGGTCGAGCAGGACCTGGCAGGCCAGTGAGAGGGATTCGGCCATGGGCCTGCTTTCGCCTGTCGTCCCCTGGTGCTGGGCCAGCGGGTTTTTCGTCGCGCATATGCTGCTCGGTGGCCGGTCGTATGTGATGGAGAGGAAGGTGTCTTGGCAGACCAGCAGCCACCATAGGCGCAGGCGAAGTTGGTGCGTTGCCGGGTTGAGGGCCCAACTCGGGTCGGAAGCGTCGTGTAAGCCCATGCTCTGGGCCAGGCGGATGGTAGCTCCTGCAGAAGAGAGAACAGGGTAAGCCGTGCTGTCGTTTTCCAATGCGTGAGCAGTACGTACCCATGACAACCCAGGCACTATTCATGTCCAGATTGTTGCGAAGGCAGAGGACAATCAGCGCTATGGCCTGGATCTTGTCTCCCGACACGTAGTTGAGCACATTGGACGTGCGCAAACACTGAAATGCGGAACAGACTAGGAGGAAGAGCGGCTGTCAGTTTCACAGCTGTGCCGGGGGAAAAACAAGAAGGCGGGGAATAGGAGGTGTCTCACTAAAGACCTTGGAGCGGAGATCTCTTTCCTTAGCCGAGGCTACGGAGAACTGCACGCCGCAGGCCAAGACGGCGAACAACAAGGCGAGCCACGACGGATCGGTCTTGTCGTACAGCTGCTCCAACATCTTATCGTCGGCGGCCGATCGCCTCTGCAGGAAGGCCTGGACCGCGTGACCGAAGCTCTCGACGTTGAGCACCGGGAAGAGGGGGTGGACGAGGTTCTGGTACACCTCCCAGTACCTGCCATCACTTTAGCAGGCAGAAAACAGCCGGAGAGGGGGTCGAAGAGAGTCAAGGGGTGACCCACCATTGGATATCCGCATCGCTAGGGAGAGTTCGGCAGACAAGAGGCAAAGAGATGTCGGCCCAGATGTTTTCAAAGGGGTATGTCTTGGGCATCGGACAGTCCAGCAGCAGCTGACTCGACCCAGCAGCGTCCACGCCCCCCGGATAGACACACCCCAGGACCGACGGCGGGTCGGAGCGGCCGCCCAAGAAGACCGCCGCTCCGGTGACCGTGTCGACACAGAACTTGCCCGGAGCCGCAGCTGGCTCGGCGGCTCGACCGCCCGCGTCCGGCCACAGGCCCGCCCCCGCCCCTGCCACCGGCGTGGCCGCGGGCGTAGACGGGCCCGCGTCGCTCATCAGCAGGTGGCCGAGGCCCTTTCTCAGGAGGGACAGCTCCTCCTCGAGCTTCCCCATGCGCACCACCATCTGCTGCAGAATCCGGTCTCGCGCCGGTACGGCATCGATCGACGCCGGCAGGGAGAGAGTCGTGCACGTTGAAGGCACACTGCTCGTGCTGCGCGCTGGCCGAGGACCGCCGATGCCTGGGCGGCCCAGTCCCTCCGTCGGCGGCCGGCACAGCGACGCGTGGTCGCGCTGGACGCACATGGTGCAGGGCACGCGGCCGTCGCAGCGCACTTTCCGGGATCGGCACGGGAAGCATGCCTTCACGCTGCGCACTTTCCGCTTCGTCCGCAGGATGCCCGAGACCAGGGCGGTGTCGTAGGAGTAGAGGCTGTCCAGGACGCCCAGATCGGAAAACTCCCGCGCAGCCTCGTCTGCAGTCCGACCCGTAGCGTCGTCCATGGTGGCGGTAGTGAGGTTAGGCAGAAACCCGCCGAGGCTGTAATGTGGTCGCTGCTGAGTGTGTCTCACAGAGTGTGCAGCACGATCTGCTCTTTTCGGGACAGGTCGGCTCTATTGACGACGGGGAAGGGCACAAATCATCTGCACCCGCACAAGACGTACGGAGTATGCGCGTTGAATAAAGTACTTTGTACTCCGTACTCTACTTTACTCCGTACGAGTACTCGTACACATCGCTTTTCATACGGAGTGGATACATGCGACGTAAACAACGCTGTCGGACAAAACCCTTGCATCCGACTGGTCCAGGTTTCTGAAGCGGAGAGTTGCAGGGTTTCGACAAGTGCCAAACGATGTGGAAAATCTACTCGTAACCTGCCTTGCCTTGGACAGTCTACGAGTGAATCTAGCACACCATCGACTCCGTACTCACTAGACTACTCCCGTGCCCTAACGGACCGAAATCTTAATACGCCTTACGGAGATAAGCTGTATGACTTGTCCCTTGTATCTTACGCTGTGCTTCCATTTTCATGCATCAGTTTGTAGTCCTTAAAAGTACATAGGCACTTCTTGTGCCAAAACCCCTCCCGTTCAAGTTACAAAGTAAGGAGGATATTGGCGGTCCCGGCAATATCTGGCGAGACGCGGATACCTGTAAAAATACTGCGTTATACTCCATATTACAATTTACGAGTAATACTCGTAGACAAGGATTTCCTTTTCCCGCGCCCAGTAGTGGATATCAGACAACTCGTAGCTAGTTTCTCCATAACAGCAATACGGAGTAATACACAGCGGATAAAGGCACACCAATAAGATAGACCGCATACAGAGTACAATTGTCTTGATATACAGGAGGTTCTATTCGTATGGTCCTGCTACAGTATGGGGTATGCCATTGCTTCACCGCATGACGTACGATGCCTCGGTGGGCTGATTTCCAGTCTTCCGGTGCATAATAACAAGGGTTTTTAGTATCAGCGGTAACGGTCAGAAGAACAGCCGCGGTAACTCGTAGGAGTGTACGGAGTACGACTACGGCGTAGCTTTATGGTCCATACGAGTAAGATACGTTACGTTGTAAGATACTGTACTCCGTACTCGTACGTTGAGAAAAATCAGATCCATCCTCTTATCTCGACGAGATAGCCTCATCCGCTAGTACGAGTACAGATTACGGAGCACATGTACTACTCATATGCATGTGTACGGAGTAATACATAATTAAGTCCCTCAATAACAAAGTACTCCGTATTACGGAGTATTACCCCATGCGTCCCAGTCTTTGTGTTCACAGAAATCTACTCGTACATCGGTTGCTGTTGCTAATGGTGTGTTTCAAAACGGTAATTTTCTACGATAACAAACTTCAATAGCTAGCTGGCTTTACAGATGAAGAGGACGGCGGATCGTCATGACAGAGATGACCGGCGATATCTTGCATGGAACTGTGCGATGACTGCACTCAGGTTTGGGAAGTGAATCCGAATTACTCTACGTTGTAATTACAATGCTGGACTCTACAAACTGCAGTTGTTGTTAATATTGATATTTGGTCACACGTTTGATTAACAACAGGAGAACAAAAGTAGACCACGCTTTTCCCCTGCCGTCGTCCACAGCAGCCACTCTTACTCGTGCAGAGTTACGACCACCTTCTGAGCCGAGACTCCCTTGCGTTGCACATCAATGCCGTGCTGGATCTTGTCTAGGCCGTGGCCCACTATGTGAGGATCTGGTTTCGCCTGCAGGGATCCGTCGGCCAGAGCTGCCGGCACATAGTTCTGCCACACACCCTCACTGATAAACGCCAACGGTCCCGACGCAATATCGGATGCATGAACTGGCCCCGATTAGCCCGTAAACCCCTACGTTGGCGTGCGTAAGGAGTATTACTCGTACGGAGTACAAAATAGACTGGCAGGGACTGGAGGTAAAACAGATTACGGACGCAGTACGGAGTACAGGTATTACTTACTTGGCTGCGGCTGGTACCGCTCTGTTTTACGGCTCGTCGCGAGCACGGTGGCTACTGGCACGGTCTTCTTTAGGCCGTCGAGGATCGCCGCCACTGCCGCCGTGCTGGCGTCAAGCGAGATGGCGTCGTACACGCCCACCAGGTCGGCGTTTTGCAGCTCCCGTACCAGATCGCCGACGATCGTTTCCGAGTGGTAGTCGTACACGGCATCAGCGCCCAGCGCCCGCAGGAGCGCATGGTTCTGCGGCGACGCCGTGCTGACAACGCGTGCACCAGATGCGCGTGCCAGCTGGATAGCTGTACTGCCAACCGAGGACGAGCCGCCCCAGATGAGGACGGTCTTTTGGCCTGACGACGGCGTCTTCACCGCACCTGTTGACGGGAGTGGCAGTCCCAAAACCGACGGGTCGTAGAGGCCGGATGCTGCTGTCGACAGCGCAAGTGGCAGCACTACCGCAGCCTCCAGAGACAGTGCAGCCGGTACGGCACTGACGAGGCGGGCTTTGGCAGCGAAGAAGAGCTGGAAGGAAGAGTTTCCGGGATTTTTGGTGGCTAGGCCATCCGTATACCTGCGAGCGGCATGCACCTATTAGTCTAAACGATGACCGGGAGCAGCGGCGAGGAAAGGCACAGGGGCGTTGGAGAGTCGGGCAAGACCCACGCAATCACGCGATCGCCTTTCTGTATGCCGTTGACATTGGCGCCAATCTCCTCGACGATGCCAGCTCCATCCTCACCGAGTATGAAGGGCTTTGCTGGCGAATACAAACCCGCATCTCTAATTCGCCAGTGTCAGGCCCGGCATAATTCTAACGGTTGTCAGAGATTCAGAGATAGCATACTGCAGCTTGTAGTCGACCGGGTTCTGTTGCGGTCAGTGGTCTGAAAGATGGCATTGGCGGGGTCAGAAACAGGCGTACAATGGCAACGGCCACCGTCTTGACGAGGACCTCGTCTGGGCCTGGTTTAGGCTTAAGTGCCTCCTTGACGACCAGCGGATGATCTCCGCCGCCCACGATCCAGGCAGCTTGGTTGGCCATTGCTGTGGGTATGGGTATATGTTTATTTAGTGGTTGTATGTTGTATGCACTTGTACTGTCGCGTTCTGTTGCTTTTCTGCCTGCGCAGCGTGAAACGGAAGGACGCTGTCCTTTATGACTTGTGGAGAATAGAGTAGCGAGACTGCGCCTTACGCCGTAGAAGTAGATGACAAATACGACATGCAGCTCGCCATTGGACATCTGCATTTAGGCAAATTGATCATAATTGCAACATATTGTGTGATCTCGCTCGTAGCTGTCTGCTAGCAAAGAATCCCAAACAAGTCGTAAACTGCAGATTGTCAATACGTTGTTACGAGAGGCGACAATGTCGTGTACAACTAGTCTAGTATGCGGACTTCGTTCAAAAACAAAGGACTTACAAGTATTGGGTATACGCTCGGATTGCTCGGAATTCCTTGCTAAGTACGCCTTCTGCGGATAGTAGAGACCCGGAAAACAGCCCAGTTTCTCGGGGGCAGTAGCATTTAGAGCCGATGTGTTTAGCATCTTGAGCCGTGCCTGGTCGTATTGGTAATTTCAGCCATGGTCGAATTGCTTTACCGGGTGTAAAATGGCGGAGTTAAACTTGTTTGGACAGCTTCGTCAATTCGGGGTTGTGGGGACTCAATCCTGTGATGATATCCTTCTACGCTACACCCCCATCAAGTAATACGCCGTACCTTATATTGCTTTAGATTACAGAGCGCCTTAACTACTCTATATATTGGACATCGTCTATTTGACTTGTGATTGTAGCACCGAAATAAAGTAAGAGACTGACATATTAGCGAAAGCTAAACCTCAAGTCTTCCCATATTCCCAACTTCAATCTGAATCATTTTGCCACAAGCATCAATACCCCAAGTTCCAACCCATTTACACGTGACCTGCCTTTGAGACATACAAACATCTCGCCAGGCAAAACTCGGGTCTCCTCATCACAACAACATCTCCCTGCTTTAGTGGAGATATTCAAGTAGTTACTTTAAGCCCTGGCCGACTATGCATACACATGATAGCTAATCATGACACGATCATGTTTCGAAAAAGATAAATCACCCGATTATGGCCTCTTATTGGCGAATGTTTGATATTACAACGCTGGCGTCATTGAGACAAACCAGGACCCTCAACCGCAAAGTGGTGGATAGCGCCATAACTCGACATTGGGGACAATTCTCTAACCTACACAGAAGCCATTTGTGGAGTGATTGATGTGTTGTGCGTTATTGGAGGCTTACGCTCATTCTGTCCTCCGTGGTCGTGGCTATCGCACTTACTATGGGAGTAGTAGGCTCATTCATCGGGAGGCTTAGCAAAAGTTACTTTGCATTATTTGCCAAAGGAGGAGCTGTAGCAGAAGAAGTTTTCAGCTCTATTCGAAATACAAGCGCCTTCCACACCCAATCAAAGTTGGCTTAGAAGTACGACACATACCTCGCCGAAGCCGAGAAGGGTTGATTTAAACTTTAGTCTACTACTAGCTACATGATTGGGGTCTTGCTAAATGCAGTACAGAAGGCGGATGCAATTCAAGTCTTCCACCAGGGCGAGATCATCGAGTCTAGCACGCATCATGAGTTGATGCAAAGGAAGGCGCATTTTTCGAACTTGTAAACTTGCAAAACCTAAATAATTTATAATTAGGGTGCAGGGAAACTCTTGTAAACTAGGAAGGTGTGGTGTGGAGGGTCGTTGTATTCGGAAGAAGAAGACTATCTAAGAGCCAAGTACTCCGTAAGGCATAAGCTGAAATACTCCTGCGTATAGTACGTATACTACACGTAACACTACCTCGTAGGTTATGCCGAAACGACCACCAAAAAAAAGCATAGAAAGTGCTACTAGCTCCTCCGTCCTCCTGCCTATCTGCCTCGTAAATCTGCCTTTGTGTTGTAGTGGCTAGTTAACTAGGCGTGTGGTAGAGTTGTGCTGTGTAGGAAAAACTGCGTTAAGCGTTGCCTTGTTGAAAAGGAAGGCTAAAGTTGGATAAAAAATGGCACAAACGGTGCTACCAGCTCTCCTGCTTGTGCTGCTTCGGCAATATCTGCCTTAAAGATCTATGGTCTGCCGCGGATTCTAGCATATCGCCAGGGCATTCTAGCCAACTCCTTTGGCGGCCAGCCAACAAGCGTTCAAGGAGTACCGTGTAGGAAAACAGCCGTGTCGTGTGCATAATTTTAACGTGTTTATTCACGGAACGACCCTCTGAAAAAAAAAATGTCTCCTGCATCTAGGTGCAACATGGGTCTAAAAACGGTCCCGGAGACGCCAGCAAGGGACACTGCCTTGTACTGCTGTCTAAAGAGAAGCGCGCAGCCATGTGCAGCGCTGATGCGGAAATGAAGGGCTTATGACCTGTGGTGTAGAGGGTCGTTGTATTCGGAAGAAGAAGACTATCTGAGAGCTAAGTGAGGCATGAGCTAAAATACTCCTGCGTGTGGTCCATGCACTACACGTAATAGAAGGCTCTTACTGTATTGTATTGTATTGGTTTTATCGTTGCAGTGCCCCCTCCGGGTTCTCCGGAGGGTCTCATAATGCCCCCCTAGGGGCATGCAATGGGGAAGGCAGTGATGTCTGCCTGACTATACTCTATATACATAAGAAAATGACATACGGCGCGTAGTCTAGCGTCTATCCCTTCTTCGCCTCTTCGGGCCTATGGAGAGCACCTCGGTGCATGTCGTGCCGGTTTCTAGTCCGTTCAGGTGGGCTAGGCGTCGGTCGATGTGTCTGGTGACGCTTCTAGGGCAGTCACGTCGTATCAAGTCAGCCTTGCTAGGCCGGCGGGGGAAGGTGGCCGCCGGGGTGGTTCCCGGTGTAGAAGGCTCTTACGGGGCATAGCAGCTACCTAAAGCCATAGTTTAATGTATTTTTCCTTCTCTTATACAGTTTTTGTTGGTAATTCGACATCGCCGTCTGACCCACATTTTCTGTATGACTAGCCAATAGGGAGTAAGCCCCGTAGGGGCTTACTTCAGACCGCACCAAGACGCACCCATGCGGCTATATGTATCCCGCATCGGGCGCCTGATAGCTAGACAGACTTAATGCCACCACCAAGACCAAACTGTACCCCCCCATTCAAGGAATAGGAGGACGTACAGGGTCAACGGGGCTTCACCAGTTTACTACCACAAGCTTGTGAATAGATACATCGCGCGATACCCTTCCGAGGGTACCGACACTGATCAGTTTCAACCCTTTGGAACTGAGGTATTTCAACTCCTTCGAAACTGAGATTCTGACCAGCAAGGTTTCCATTCGCTCGAACGAAAAACCATCGACAATCCCCCTTCGCCCTCTTACCCCACCGAAAAACCACCAAAAATGGCGGACAACGATGACATAAAGGAGGAGAAGACGAAGACCATGAGGAAGAACAGCGTCCAAGAGTTCATTGAAGACGTCATCGACACTACCTGGGCGGACGAAGGCCTAGTCACGTATTTTCGAGACTTTTTTGAAGGCTGGGAGCCGAAAGACTTCAGGGCAGCTGGCCAAAAATTGCTGAAAATCCTTCGGGACCTTCTGATGATTAGGGGTATCTACGTCAAAAGTCACAACTTCCCAAACGGCAACCAAGTTAATGCCATCCTGTCGGCCATCGTTACCTACGTCCCAGACACTACCGACCGGCCTGATGATGATTTAATCCACGCAGCCATAGACACGCCACTACAGACCCGAAACCGCTACATCCAAAAGCTCGTTGGGACCGACTTCATCGATCCTAAATACCACCTCGTCCACCATTACTTCAAGGGCAAGATCCAGGAAAAAGGCGGCTCCCCGGCTGACAATACACACGATAACCACGATGACGACGATACCAAAGGCAAAAAGCATCAAGGGACTCCCAGACCTGATAACCAATCCCCTCCCCTATTCAGCTACCACGACACGTCATCGACTAGCCCTCTCGATAAGGACCAACGCCGTGTGGTGCTTCACATCCAAAAGCACTACCCAATCAGCGAAAAGTATCAAGGGATTTCAGACCCAATGAGCCTTGGCTACAAAATTCGCTCCTTTTTGGACTACTGCAGCGATGCAGGCCTTTCTGAAGACTATCTCTATGGCACTTGTGAGAGTTCTACCAGAGGAAGAAGTCACAGCTGGAAGAACGAAACTGGTTGAAAACTAAGCTGAGGGAAAAAGGAAGGATCAAGGCTAAGTTTTACAAGCAGCATCCCCCATAGTTATACCCCTTCTTTCCTCGCGGCTATCAAGGTCCCTTTCTTCCCACGCGGCTATCGCGGTCCCTTTCCTCCGTTGCCGGTCACCAGTCGTGCGCTGGCAAAGTGGTTGCTGCCTAGCTGGCCTGACGGTTGGGATCGTGTGCTGGCAAAGTGGATTTCGAATGGATTTCGAATGGTCTAGCCTGCGTGGGTAACGGGTGCGGTCGGAATAGTGGCTGACTAAGGCAGGGAGATGCTGAGGGCAGAGCCGAGGCTTATACCGGGCCATGGCCCGTCACACGGCAGCCATCAAAGCGGCTATAAAGGACCTCGAGAAGACGCGCAGCAGCCGGCTTATTGCTGATGCATTACGCCTACGCAACGGACCGGACGTCGCAAAACCAAGTATCAACGATCCCGTCCTTGTCTGGCGCGCGGCCAACGCCAACACAGGGACCGGGGCAAGCTGGCAGGGTCCGTATCTCGTCCGGGCCGTCGACGATGAGACGGTGACGGTGGACTTCGGCAACGGAGTCACAGGAGACTTCCGGAGTACCTCCGTACGGCCTTACCTCTCAACGGGAACAGCGGACGAAATCGCCGGCATCATCGGCGCTGCGGCCAGGCCAAGCCGCGGCAGGCCACGTGCCGAACCGGCCGCCCCGGCGACCACACCGGCCGTCCCGGCCGACACAGACACCATCGTCGTAGCCTCCACTCCGGCCGCCGCAGACACCCCGGACGCCGTAGCCGTCCCGGTAAGACGCAGCCGCGGGAGGCCACGCCGAAACGCACCGGCCGCTGCCTTCGCTTACCTTAGCGGCCTATGCGTACGCATTTGGATTACTGCGCCCGCACCCGTACCGTCTTACGACGTGTCTCGACGCCTGGAGATTTTCGGACTACTCGAAAAGGGTGTTTTTGAGCCCGTCAATCGCACCGAAATCCCTGCAGGGACGCGGATTTTTAACGGCCGATTCGTTGACGAAATAAAGCATGCGGGCACCGCTCACGCCATCGAAAAGAGCCGATTCGTGGTGCAAGCATATCACGACACCGAAAAGGAGACAGTCCTCACCGAGTCTCCCACCATACAACGCATGAGCCAACGCCTTCTTTTGTGTGTGGCCGCCTGCAAAACTTCGGACAACGCTTGCCTGTACCTACGTGATATTTCACAGGCATACGTTCAAGCCACCTGTGATAAGCACATCACATAGTAACCCAAAAAGGAGACCAGGTGGTCCCCTATGGCAGAAGGCACGGGAACAGTGGCACCCAATGTTCACGTGACGATAAGGATAAGGCTCGACAAGCTCGACAGACGAGCCAGGCGAGCCGGCTCGATAGGCTCGACGTGCGAGCCAGACGAGCCAGACAAGCCAGGAAGAAATGAAGGAAGGAACCCTAGTATATAAGACTACGATCCCTACCACCTAGATAGCTTTCCTTACTACAGCTCTTCAGCAATCAATCTAAGTATTCACTTGAGTATCTACTCTCACTTGAATAGGCCTCGCAGCCTAGTGACACTCTGAAGAACTCTAGACAAACAGACAACAGAAGAAGATCGCCGTTCACCATTGCACATCATTGGCCTTGACTTTCCTACTTACATAAAACCCTTGGCACACCACGGTTTATTACTAAGGAAATAGTGTGTTCATTACAATCGGCAATTGAAGCAGTGTTTAGTTTATGGTACTGGGGACGCAAAGCTGGTTTTTGACGTTATTACAGAGCTTCTTCGTGATAAGGAGCGCATGATTAACGAGGAGGTGGCTATTCAAAAGGAAAAGCGCCGCCGTGACTACATCGGGTTTGCATGGCTTGGACGCTTACATTACCAAGTATCGTCAAAGTGTCTTGATCATTTAGTCAAGCAGCATCGACTTGCTCTTGGTCTAATTGCTACCCGGTCTAGAGCCCCTTTTGCACCTCCTACACGCCCTTGCCTAGGTACCTTCGAGCAACAACAAGGTATCCCCTGCTCCCACACGATATTGAAGCATTTAGACGAAGGGAGGGCAATTATGAAGAGCGAGATCGATTCGTACTAGTGGTTAGAATCTGATTTGGTACGTTACTAACTATAAAAGTTTCTTATTTTTTACTAACAGTGATCTAGTCTGAAAGTAATCCTCTTCTTCGAATTCAAGAGCCAAATGTGGTAACAAAAACGCGAGGCCGACCGCGCAACGAAGGGCCATTTGGACGCAACGAATTCTCTGTTTTTCCCTCGTCGCAGCGCAGGCCAACGCAGCCAGGCCCCTCCCATCACAGTCGCCCGCCTCCTGCGTCAATTCGGCGCCAATTATCGGCCTTCGAGTATGGCCCTAGCCTGACGGCGATGGACGAAGCTGATTCTCAGCCACCGACACGGAAACGTGCAGCCGCTCTCGATGACATTATACTAGAGGAAGAGGAGGAGGAGGAGGAGGAGGATGCGGTGCATATGGTAGACCTTAGCGACGAGGGGCTGCCCAATTTGGCAATGTCTATGAATACTGAAGGAAGAGAGGAGGAGGGGGCTAGGGAAGATAGGGATGGTGACGCTCAGGGGGGGGGTTACGGTCTTCGGCCTCGAAAGCAGCGCATCAATTGGCGAGAGAGACTAGCTTAATTTTGATTGGCTGAATGAAATTATTTTGTGGACTAGAAGGCGGTGAATCGATGTGACCCACCCGTTGTACCTCTGGCCTTATCGCCTGTTCATGGTTCCGATAGCAAGAAATTATGGTCTCATTAGCAATTCTCTTCTTTAAATGCTAAAAGCGATACTTAAATTAGAAGCCAAATGTTGAACCACCAGACCCAAGACCATTTCCGCATAATCATCATCATAGTAATCCCTATTGAATGCCAGCCGACATTGCATCTGCCCGCGGAATATCCAGCAGAAAACATACATGTGTCGTGACAGTACGTCAACACTAATGCCAACCGCCTCCACCTGAACAAAACCTCTTCCCTCGGGGCTCACATATTTGCCGTCGATAAGTTTATCTGCTTCAGGCACCCATGACATGTCCAGACCGCCAGATGGCTGGCTCGGGGGCACCATACGGCCCATGATGGCCTTCATTTCCAGTGCATACTGACGACGAGAACACAAGAGATCTTCGGTTGCGCCCTTTATATATTCTGAATGATAGTATCGGGCATTGTCCATCCATGGTTGGGACGTTGGCACCTTGACAAAGTAGCCAGCTGTGTAAAGTCCAGCAGCACCGCCGACATCATTGTATGGTGGAGGAAGATACGGCCGGAGACTTTGGCGCATGGTGCTGCTATGATGCGTATGCTCCGCGGTTTCCGAGATACCCTCTGCAAGAGATAGAGCTGCTGCTGTTACTGAAGCTTGAATGGCCGCCTCGATGCAAATCTTTTGCTGAGAGCATGCTGATAGCAGCTTGGTGGTTTTGTCTACAGAAAAGCGGAAGTCGGGTAGCCTTGTAGCCTTTTGTCCCGTCGTAGGCTGGAGTGGTATACCCAGAGCCCCTTTAGCATGGGTCAAAGTTCTCAGATATTTTTGTGTAGCTGTTTTGACGATCTCAGTTGGCACAGTCTGCAGGCCCAATGCCTGCTCAGCGCTGGGAACAAGCCGACCGGTCTCCTGTGACCAGGGTAGCTGGCAAGGGTCACCGTGCAGATAGTTGACAGTTTCCCTAAACAAGGCACTTAACAGATAAAGGGCCCCAATGCCATCGGTACGCCAGTGCGATAGATGCAATATGAGTTTCTGCGAATGCTCCAGGTAGTAGCAGCAGGAGTAATGTCGCGGTGGAAGAGTGCCCAGTATTTCCTCCATGTTTTCTTTCCCGTGCAGCACAATAAATGTTTCTTCCAACCACTGTGCAAGCTTTTGGGAATCAGGGACTTCGTACAGTAGCTGCTCTCTTTCACACGTAACTGCAATAGACGGATGCCGGAACCGCAGAGCCGTCCACCCATCACGCAGGGCTTGCGCAAGTGTCTTCGGCTGAACATCAGCGGTAAAGCTTGCCGTTGCAGAGATAGACCAGGCGTCCTTGCCCAATGCTTTACCCGCGTCACCGATCATTTTAATCATCGACTCATTCTCTCCGATTGGCCGCTGCCAAAGGCCAGTCCGCAAAGCTGTCCAAGCCATGAGATCTGATCGGTTGTCGCCGCGTTTGAACTGGGTACTTGACTGTACACGAGTGGGAGATTGATTACGGTGGAATATATAAAGAAGACCAGCAGCCCGTTCTAAATTGGCAAAGCGAACTAACACACTTCACCCGGACCGGCCTAAATAAACAGTTGAGACCTGTTATACTTTGTTCAAGGACCACCCGTGTTAAATTACTATCAAACATAAGAAAGTATGGAGGACGCTTCGATAATCCCTGAAACAATGTTAGCAGTCCGAGCTCTGGGTCCCGGCACACTCTACGTTGACCCTTCAGCGCCAGTGCCGAAACTTCGCCCAGGCTACCTACTCATCCGAGTCGCAAGTGTTGCTCTGAACCCGAGTGACTACAAGAGACTGTCGGTGTTCCGGGAAGACAAGCCGCACACAGTTGGCTGCGACGTTGCAGGCCGCGTTGTCATGTGTGGAGAGGGTGTCGGCCCGCAATACCGGCTTGGGGATAGGGTTGCTGGACTGTGCTACAGCATGAAACCAAACGATCCGTCATGTGGAGCCTTTGGCCAGTATGCCCTCCTCAAAGGTGCTCTCTCTATGCGCCTTCCGGGGCACGTGAGCGATGCCGAAGCATCCACCTTAGGTGTAGGAGTCAATTTCAGTGGCCTAGGTACAGCCCCCTTGTGATTTAATATTATGAATGCTCGGTAGACCGGATATTATGCTTATTCATAAGAAGCCCTCTACCATTCGCTCGGCTTGCCACTGCCACGTCTAGCTGGAACATCGGAGGATTTTATTGCCCGGCCGCCGACACCAGCAGTTTTGATCTATGGTGGCGCCACGGCCACGGGAATGATGGCTTTACAACTGGCCCGACTTTCTGGCTGCTATGTTTTGACAACATGCTCACCGCGCAACTTCCAGCTCGTCAAGGCCCTTGGTGCGCATGAGGCATATGACTACAATGACGTTGAGTCATGCGGAACATCCATCCGCGCAGCTACAGGCGACAGGCTTCTGTACGTCTTGGACTGTATCGCCGAGAAGGATAGCATGCGTATTTGTGCCGATGCCCTAACGTCGGGCGGGTCGGGTATGGCTAAATACATAGCGTCACTGCCCTCCGGCGACGCGTTTCCCCGAGACGATGTGCAGCATGGGTGGGTCTCGGGCTACTCCTCCTTCGGCGAAGAGACCCATCTTGCCGGTCCGCTGCATGAAGCTAATGCTGCCGCACTGAAGTTCGCTGACGATTTTTGGAAGCTAGCTTCCGCATTACTGCACCAGGACCGCATTAAACTGGGCCCCATGGTGCAATTGCGGAAGGGCGGGCTAGTAGCAGTGCCGGAAGGATTATCAGAATTAGAGAAAGGTATTGCTTCTGCTGGCAAACTTGTGTATGTCTTGTTATAGTTTGTGGTAGAAAGCTTGTTATCATTGGTATGTGTGCCCTTGCTTATCATGATCGCTTTTTATTTTTTTTTTGACGCGCAACTACAAGTTCGTCCCTTCCTAGTGGCAGTAAGTAGACCATACTACGTATAACTTACACTCGTCATTGACTGGTAGTATCAAATACTTGAACTTTGCACGGGAACCCTAGTTCTCTACACATGATTAAAACATACACATGGTAATACATAATCTCTGATTTAGGTCGTCGAGAACTCTTCTACTCTATCTCTGTCGGAGTACGTACTTCTACGATTTTCTTGCGCCAATTTAAGCTATAATAGTAGGTCATTTTTTTCTTACGGGACAATCAGACGTACTGGCATGTTTGGCTCATTTACCGAAGTACCGGCTAATGCATTCTTAAATACATCGGCTAGTAAGTATTACTCACTTACCTACAACGAAGGAGCTATGTTTGATAAAGTGAATTTTGTCGTGGCGAGCCCTCTGTAGATATATCATAGTATACCAAGACTGAGTAAAGCCGTTGGTTTGGTCAAGTGTCTAAAATATCGTATTATGGACACAATAGTCATTTTGGGGCCTTTTGTTTCTCTTAGAATTAGCAAAGTAATAAACTATGACTCGACACACTGATCGTAATATTTAGGCTACCCAAAGTAGCACGGGTTGTCACATTAGTACTTTACAATATACTGCCAAAATCAAATGATTACTCAAATATCTAGCTAGACGCCAACATCTCCGCCTTTATTAGCACACGCTTAGATGCTAGAAGGCCAATTTCCGGCGGGGTCTAATAAATTAAACAGACCAGAGCATTTTACATCCATTGTCGGTCCGCTATGCGGAATCGCGCGGTTCTTATTCACAAATGTTTTTGGTGGTAGATTGGTGAAGCCCCGTTGACCCTGTACGTCCTCCTATTCCGATAGGAGGGTACAGTTGGTCTGAGAGGTGGCATCATAAGTCTGTCTAACTATCGTTGCGCCCGATGCGGGATGTCTTATTGTTGCGGGCTAGGTCAGGTGACCTAGCCCTCGTCCTATTTCTGGGCTGCGCAGAGATTTTTGTGCAGGCACAGACTTCATCCTCCTTTATACAGACAATCCATAGTCATCACCAAGAGACCGTCTTCTCTTGCCTCTCTCTCTCCCACACCCATAGCGTGACACTTATACCACGCAGCGTCGGGCGGTGTGAGGCGGCACATGGAGCCGCCTCCCTATTGGCTAGTCATACAGATAATAGTGGGTTCAACGGTGGTGAGATACTGTTGCGTGGTGCACGGACCATACGCAATAGTATTTAGCTCATGCCTTCACTTTTGTCTTCTTCCGAATACAACGACCCATCCAACACCACAGATACCAACATCCATTATATATCTTTTCTCTAAAACTGTATGGATGAGCACACAGCCTCCGTTTCCTGTGGAAAATACACATATAAGCCAGGTTTCTATGCCAAAACGGACGCGTACTACCCTTGGCTGCAAGAGATAGACGAGAGGAAGCATGTAGTGTCAACCGCAACAACTTTTCCTGGCTCCGTAGCAGTATGGTTAAGGCCTAGTCCAGCTCCCCATAAACCTCCATTCGTTGTCACATACAATATATGTCGATCATTGGGGCCCCGACCGAACGCTGCAGCCACGTCTCCTTGGATGAAAGAGCTGTCTATGCCGCCGGCGACCACCACTGGCTCTCGAAACCCGCCGCGGCCGTCTGGCTGCACCGCCACCAAAACGTTATTGGGCCCGCTAGAAGTGACCCACAACGTTCCATCTTTCCCAATCGTGAAGTCATCAATAAAGACAGGCGACACAGCCGTTAGGTTGCCGACAAGCTCCGCCTCGGATATTACCTCCGAGCCACAACTGTCCAGCTGTAAGCGGTACACGCATTGCAGGTCACTGTTGCTAAAGTATAGGTATTGGTCCCACACATGCAGCCCATTTATTCCTATTTTCGTTTGATTATGGGCTTCGGCCATCTCGGTGTTATCTGAGAAGACCGTAGTAGAGCCGGTAGTGATATCGACAGCCCAGATCCGAGATGCGTACATGTCAGCCACCAAAACAGTATTGGGGTGTCCCGGTAAGGACGAGATACCGTTGGGGCCAACGGTAGTGTTGGGCATCGTAGCGACCTCGTTTATTACCGGCACACCGTTGTCGTCATTTAAATCGATCACGAACAATGTGATTGTTCCAGGATCCCCGACGAAGCTGCCAGTGAAATTCTCCGCCAGGAAAGCGTAAACATCATGCTGCAACTCGGTGATACCTAAGACTGTTCCGAGTGAGGAGCTGTATACCGTTGAGAGTACAGGCTGTGGCGAAGCTGGGTTTGCCAGGTGATAGACGCCGACAGGGTGCACGGGAGCTTCGATATTCTCATCGGCAATCAAAAGTAGATCTCCGTTTGGTCGTACAGCTAGATTCTCTGCCCAAGTGTCTGTTGTGAATTGGTAGATTGTCTTGCCGGGAAGTGGCAGCCTTTCCCCTGAACAAATCGGCGTAGCATAGCAACTCTTAATTAGAGAACCAAGTACCACGGCGATGCCAAACTTGAAAAAAGAATTTGATCGATAAAACATCTTCTTCGATGAATGGTAAATGTGGTGTGTTAATTATACAAGTTCGGAGTAACTGATGAACTGCAAATCAGGTAATTAGCGAAGTAGTAAAGGTAATAATCTAGAAATATAAACTTCAATACATGGATCGCATCACTTAGTCTTGTATAGACAAAGGCTTGGAGTATATGGCGAATTAATTTACCGAAACATTAATGCTCCCCGTCTCCGAATGATGGTCTACGCGGCCTCCCTTCTAAGAGTGGAACTCCAACTATTCAGAATTTCAACTCCCCGAATGGAGCATTCGGGATGGAGTGTTTCGGGTTGCGTACTTCTCTACTTGGCCAAAACATGTCTAGTAGGTCTCAAGCGCATGACACTTACCTAGTGGCTATATTGTTTGTTTGTTAGAAGGATCTTCATGCAATTGTAAAATGAGCAACGAAGTTGGTGACAATATCAAGCTGCAATGATTCGGGGGGAGGTACAATATTACGGAATGTTCCTGTAGGTGATACCGCCTTTCCACCGAGTTTTAGCCACAGAATAACGCTTTAGGCAAAATCTTAACTTGTTTACGTGGCTTGACCCGTGACTAGTTCGTCAAAACTCCCGATATCGCGAGCCCCGAAGAATGGTTCTTGTAAAATTATAGATTCGAGGGTTCCATCAGATTGTGGACTGTACGGCGACTTTGCCTATCATTAATTTCGTCTTTGCTAGTCATACAAAATAAAACTTCCACTACGTACTACCAGAGAAAGAAAACAAAGAACTGTCTGCTATGTACCGGACTAATAAGTTGAATAACCTCAAGTCTATTTAGAAAAAAGTTACTTCAGATATACACGCCAATATCACGACTCTGCAGGACGATGAGCTGGACTAAGACGAAGCTTCTATTCCTCATGGCACTCTCATCTATGTCGTTGAGTTTCGATTCGCAGGACAATACGAATACTGTGATCAAGCAGGCTTCAAGTATTGTGTGTCAATATCCTGAGGAGTGGGAGTCTTGTAATACTCCGACAAAAAGAGACTGTTGGATTCGAAAGAAGGACGGATGCAGCGCAACCCGGGGGTATTCTCAGTTTGACATCTCAACTGATTGTGAGATCATCAATTTATCGTCTGTCATAATAATCATACTGATCAAGTAAACTAGACGAGGAGCAGTACCCCCCAGGAGCAGTAAGGGAATATTGGCTAGATGTCGGGGAAAATCTTCAGGTAAGCGCACAAATTAATTTACCTGGCTTCCACTAAGTTCTATAGATCAAGCCGGATGTCTATCTAAAGACGGATGGCCAATATTTCAACCGCACGTACCCTGGCCCCCTTATCGAAGCCTGCTGGGGAGATGAAATAGTTGTGCATGTTACGAACAACGGCAACTTTGGTCAGTTTACTCAGTCAGAGCATGTATAGTCAGTTTATCACCGATCTAATCTGAACAAACAAATACAGGCAATGGAACAACAGTACACTGGCATGGTATACGACAACTGAATACGAACCAGATGGATGGCGTGAATGGCATTACGCAGTGTCCAATTACCCCAGGTAAATCTCGACCAACCTACAGAAATAAAATAAAAAACCACTAACCAAGATAGGAGACACTTTTACTTACAAATTTCGGGCTACACAATACGGACACACATGGTACCACAGCCACTACTCTATGCAGTATGCCGATGGTCTCGTTGGCCCTCTAGTAATTCATGGACCATCTAGCGACGACTGGGATATTGACGTTGGCCCCGTGCTACTAACAGACTGGATTCACGACACTGCTTTCCGAGGCTTTAGGAATATGGAGATGCCTGGGAAGGCCTTCTACGTAGACAGCATTTTGGTCAATGGCCATGGCCATTTCAACTGTAGCGGAACCGAGTCAGACTGCGCGGGGTCATTCTGGGAGACAAGCTTCGTGCCAGGCAAGAAGCACAGGATTCAACTCGTGAATACCGGCTTCAATTATCCGATCATCTTCTCTATCGATTACCACAACCTGACCGTGATAAGTACCGATTTGGTTGCAATTGAGCCGTTCACAGTGACATCTCTTACAATCAGCCCGGGCCAGCGTTATACTATTCTCATTGAGGCACTACAGGATGGTGATGCCGACGCCAACTATTGGGTCCGTACCGGGACTGAGTGTGGTGGTTGGAATGCTATGGGCACTGACAACAGGACGGGTATCGTCCACTATGAGGGTGCCAGGAAAGGTCTCCCCATAGTGGAAGAGCCTATGCCTTTTAGCGATACTTGCCTGGACGTGCCAGGACATTTCATACATCCAATTGTCCCTTGGCAGGTCGACTCACATCCAAAAAACGTTCTTAACTATAAGGCCACCAAGCAATCAAATAAAAGCAACATCCTAGGACCACCCAAGTATGCGCATTGGACTCTGGGTGAACATCCAATGTGGCTCGACTTTCGCAAGCCGACTATCCTCAATCCTGACTATTCCCTGGGCAATGTAAACTATACCGCCACGCAAGGTAAGCTTCCCACTTACAGTTTCGGTTTCAGCCTTGTTATCGGGAAGAACCGGTGAACCGGCTTAATTAAACAAACCCGTTGGACCCCACAGTCTCACAACTGAGAACTACGAGGTGGCTAAACATGCTCAACAGAAGACTACGATACCGGCTTTATTTATCTGATTGTCGACGCCAACCCTCTCCTCCCGTAAGTGACTCCCAATTATCTATGGCGCTATTTTTTCGCCATCACTGCCACGAATGTATGAACTAAGCAAGTTTCGGGAACTCCACGTAGGTCCAACCATCCACTACACCTACACGGCAGCGACATTGCAGTACTCGCGCAAGAGACTGTCGGATGGAACCCTGTAACGGGGCCAAGTTTCTTCAACTATGACAATCCGCCTAGGCGCGACACGGTGATGCTACCACATACTGGTTTCATAGCACTGGCCTTCAGGCCTAATAATCCGGGTGCCTGGTTATTGCACTGCCACATCGCCTCTCATGCGAGTTCGGGATTAGCTGCGCAGATCCTGATCCGCCACGCTAACTCGTCCTCGGGAAAATACATAGGTGGCCTGGACGAAGTTAAGAATGGCTGTAGGACGTGGTCTGAATCATTTTTTTCTAGAACGGCCGAGCAGGATGATTCCGGGATCTGAATACGCCTACGAGAGGATGTTTCAGACGTAGCAAAAACTATGTCTAAATTACCGCGAAAAATGAACACGTAGCACGCTGTCTGCATACACGTTCCTGCAAGGGTGGCTGAGAGAACGGCCTACGTGGTTTGGGTCTGTTTTGTCGGATCGCACGTTAGTTCGTAATCTAATCACGGTTTACAAATAAAAGGGTTCATCGAGAGCAGTGCCTTTTCAGTCTTACTTCAATTCCGCAGAAAGCGGGACGACCTTCTGATCAAGTTTGCCCCGGCGATGCTTAGTCAAGTTGTATCTTTGATTGTTGTATCTCCCACCAACGTGCAACGTGCCCATGTGTCTTACATGAAGGAGGGGGACCGCAGCGCTCAAAGCTGGCCGTGCGGAGTAAGTTCCTCTAGGCATATAAACGTAGAAGGTTAGTTCTTTACCTGCAGTGATCTAAACGTCCAAACGACAAGCCGTTTAGCCTAAGCCAATCTCGACCCTCTGCGTTGCAATTGGATGCAATTTAATATTGTGAGTACGCTCCACTGTATTATACCCCGAATCGTAGCCCATGCAGATCTACATAGCACCTCACCGCCGTACGTGCTGGAGTTGACCGCCGGCCACGAAACATAGCTTAATAGTGACACACATTATGTAGGCGATCCTGACGTATATAATAAGCACAACGTCTTAGACGGCTTTTGCTACATAATTTGATAGTACATCGTAGGGGTCTGTTTACTTTATGTTGACGGAGGTCAGTGCTTTTTGTTGCACAAGTCTGACAGTCATAGGGCCTTAGATCACCGACTGAATTCAGATGAGCTGCACTCAGCCCGGGCAATGGAAACGCATAACCAGGCTAATACACCGATTGGGGGCCAACAAGTTAGACGCCTCGCCTGCGAGAGATGTCGTAATCAGAAGCTCAAGTGTGAGAAGTCCAACATCACAGATTGTTGCCAACGTTGCCGTAAGGCAGATGTTCAGTGCAGCTTTGGGATGGCTCTTCCTCCTGGTCGGCCACGCAACAACCCCCCTGTAGCGTTGGCTAAGGCCAAATGTGCGACTAGTGCAACAGCATTTCCAGGGGTCCCCATGGAAAGCATATCGGAGAAGAGCAGTGACACGATTGTCGTCAGTAATCGGCAACCATCACCTGCGTGCTCTACAATAGAACATAGCGAGTCATTCACCGACGAAAACATCATGAGTATGTTCGCAAACGATCATATCATGACAGCTGGATTCGAACCTCTGTTTGCAGATCAGGTCACGGCTTGGTCTGAAGTCCTGGCAGGTGCAGATACTAAGCTTCTGGACGGACTGTCTACAATGGACCATATACACAGCGCTATGGCGAACGATCCGGATGGATTGATGAGACAGGGGCTGTCTTCGCCGACTACACAGTCACCGATCGTGGGTTTTCAGCCACAACTTCAAGCAGCAATTTCACCAACTTGCATAACCGCGTCCGAGTCTCACGGGCAAAAACCACTGCTGGCACCTTCGAGCAATCTTGTTGCATTGGTCCGAAGAGTTGCCGCGATCGGCGACACAATGTACGAATTAAGCATCAAGTATTACAACGGCACCTATAGAGAGCTAGATCCGCAAGGCCAATTTCCCGTGCATATGTCGGGCGCAGTGCTCCAAGCGGCAGATGATTTTAACCGGCTACTCCGCTCGTTCTTTTCGGACGAGCAGAGCGAGCCTCCAAACCCAGGAAACGCCTCCCAACAGCCGGCGCCAGCCTACAAGCAATCAGGGACGTCAGGGCCACGTCGGCATCTTATATATGCCGTAGATCGACCAGCCGCGCTGACGTTGATTGCAAGCTACCAGAGGCTTCTTGATCTATACTTGCTCTATTACCAGGCCGTCTACGAGTACGTACGCAACACGGAGTCGACCTGGCGCCAGAGCCAACCTATCTGGAAAGACCTGAATGTGGGTGGCGCATCTCTGAGCGAGTTCGGCGATCTACACATAAAACTAGTTATACAATCCGTCGCACGCGTGTTGGAGAATGTCGAAGTCTCCTTAGGCCTCTCAGAGGGCTGTCGTGTGAGTCAAAAGTCAGAGCTAGAGGGACCGCTTTGGCGACGGTGTTCTTGGAAGGATTGTAACGTCTCGCTTTGTGGAACAGTGCATTGCCGAAGGAGAAACGGGTAGTTCAGAGGACGGGCCTGGTGTCGTCGTACGCCTGCGAGAGATAGCAGCTTGTCTAGCCGCCGCTCTGGATACGCCTAGCAGAAGATAAGATAGAGCATGTATTCCGGCTTGCATAGTTACAGTCATTCTAGGGATAAGCTAACTGTAATTTGGGCTCGTTTAAGTGCTTTATGAAGCCCTACACTTGCAATGGTGTGCTCTCGTCCACCCTTTGTCTGGCTTGGTATGTTACCCCAAGTGATTCAACCGGGTATTCACATTGTGCTCTGATTCTTTGCCCAAACTAATATAACAGAAATGGGAAAGGAAGACAGATACAGCTCAGGACGGCGGGGATTATGAGGGTCCACTGAACGCCGCTAGATTCAAGCATACTTCGTACAAAAATTGGAAGTGTCGCTGCGAAAATAGCCCGGCTGCACACGCAAACAGCTAGTGCCGACGCAGCATGGGTGGTATAGGTGTCAACAATGTAATTGCTTGAGCCTACTGTGACCAGCGTGATCCCGAAGCCAAAAGGTACGCCTGAGGCCTTTTTGTGGGCCAGTATAGCCCGGGCCTAGCAGACGCAGCACACCATAGCAAGCCCACTACAATGCAGATTCCACCCAGACAGCATGCGGGAAGTCTTTTCTCGGGAACAGGAGCTTCCGCTTTCGTTTTTAAAACTGAGACATACCGAGCATTGTCCCAAAAAGAAAACACAAGGGAAAGTAACATACCAGTCAAAACGCCGAGAAATGAGAAGCCACTCTCTTCTATATGCCACCCTAGAATGTCCGTATATACCAAAGGAAGCGTCGAGAACATAAAGTACAGTGAACCAAAAACAACTGCCCGGTACAGAGAAAGGAGGGCCATGATCGGCTTACTGGATGCTAGTAGGAATGGTCTAAATAGTAGTAGCGAATGACGAGCGCGGCATGCCTAAACTATCATGCCATTGCGGCCACTGACGGCCACCATAGCGGATAAGTACTTGCGTCCCGTTATCTGTGTGAGCATCTTGGCCCGCTTCTTAAGAAGCAAGGGGACATATGTCTCGGGAAGTAAGCTAAGTCCCAATGTGGCTGACTCGGGGCTAACGTTTAAATCTATGGATACGCCTTGGACACAGCGGCTAAAGGCGCTGGAAATGAACGTCACCGAAAAAGTTGCATATCCTGCCGCAAGGCACATAATCCATCCCACCCGCGGTCAGAACGCCATAGGGTCTCTGGGATCATTTTCCAGTAATATAACTTTATAGGGATTGTTCCACGAGCCGCTGCCCTCGTAGTTGTATGAGAGCATTTCTGATGTAACGACATCTTGAATGGACAGCATCTTGAACCAGGAGATATGTGTCGTCTTAAGGGTTGTCGTCATTTTTAATATTGTAATGTAACTTCACGACTATCGTTCCCAGTGGAATCTGATTGGACTCAGCATTGCACTTATAATTTAACTTTCGCGAGTACATATACCGACAGAGGAGACTGAAGTATGTAAAATATCGGCCAATATTTGTTATTTGTTGTATAACACCTATGACCAGAGCATAGCTCCGGTCTTATCTCCGACAAGTAGGCGTGTTCCAAGGACTTACCTGGTATCCAAGTTTCTTTCACCGGCAATTCTGTATTTAAAACATGTTTTACTCAACCACCAAACGGAGGAATCTTTGGGGCGATCGTATTACCCGACAACGGTGCGGAAATACCCCGCTGCAGCTCCGGCAAGAGGGCGAAGCATGACTAACTCGGATGATTTACTAAAAACGCAATGAGAAATATAGAAACCGTCTCTCCGGCATACAAACTGTACTTCGGCTCACTCACTTCACTCACTCCTTCAACAATCGCGCTCAGCATTATCCCAAACAATTATTCCCCGTACGAACAACTCACAACAACGAGGCGAAAATGGCCATGAATAAGTCAATTCCCAACCGTGCCCTCTTCCAAACCGGAGTTGGCAGAAATGAAGTTGAGATTAAGGAAAGGCCGGTCTCGCTTGACCAGCTTGACCACAAAGTGCTTGTCAAGGTGCAAACATGGGCTATTAACCCTTGTGACCATATGCTCCAGGATAGGGACATGGTCGACTATCCCCTAATTCTAGGGTGTGACGTTGCTGGCACTGTGGAGCATGTGCCTTTGGGCTCTCCCGCCGCATCGAAGTTCCGCGTTGGCGATCGCGTCTTTGGAATAACCGCCAACTACGGCTTCCAAGATTATGTAGCCCTCGAGGATAGACTGGTTGCCCCTATCCCCACTGGTTATTCCTTCAGTGACGCCAGTGTGTTAGGTCTTGCTGCCGCTACGAGTGCGATGTTTTTGTTCGGCGCGGACTACCTTGGCCTCAACTTCCCCACACTTGGTGCAGCTAAAGCTGGCAAGTCTGTTTTGGTCTGGGGTGGTAGTTCTGCTGTTGGCAGTAATGCCATCCAGCTGGTTGTGGCTGCAGGCTACGATGCAATCACCACCTGCTCAAAGCGGAACTTTGACTATGTCAAGGACCTTGGTGCTTCTCAAGCCTTCGACTATAACGAGAGCGGAGTAACTGAAAAGCTTGCTGCGGCGCTCGATAAGGGCGAATGTGCCGGCATCTTTATGGCAGCCGGACTCGATGACGGCAATGTTGCGGCATGCAAAGTTGCAGCTGCCTCGAAGCAGAAGGTATAGACCCAACTAACCCGTGCTTCTCATTATGGATACAATGCTCATATTACTAGCTCAAATTTGCTTCGTCTAACTACATCACGGACATGGCTGGACTGCCGAAAGGGCACTACGATGTCATGCAACTTACACCTGACAAGTTCAAGCCATTCCCTATTATTTGGTTTGAGACAGTTGATGCTACGCTTGGAAAATATCTACCTGAAGCACTGGCCAAAGGAGTCTACAAAATCGCTCCCGCGCCCTTGGTTGTCAACAAAAAAGGTGTCGACGGAATCCAGGAAGGTATCGACCTCGCACGTGCCATCTCTGAGGGAGGCCGACAAAGCATAAAGGATGCCATCGGCCGTATCAAAGGTAGCCTGCAAGGTGGCCAGGGTGGGGATGTGCCGGCGATCAAGTTGGTTGTCGAGCGACCTTAGGCAGGCGATGGTATTAGAGACTGGACAAAGTCTCTACCTTGAGGTTTTTGCATCTAGAACATAGCTAGATCATATCAAAATTGCAAGGACGTATGTATCGCCTCTCATCAGCTACCACTGTATGCGTTGTAGCAAGAACAGTACTGCATAAATAGTTAATTTTTTTTACGCTACGGATTTCTTTAAGATCTTATTTTATTTGTATTAATTAGTTGACATAGAAATGAAGCACCTTGATAAATGTTTACTATCATCAGTTGTTGTCAATGTTTTTCTAAACCTAAGAAAGAGAACGTTTGTAAAAAATCAAACAGGAGCGTGCGTTTCTTCACGGATATTTCTAAGCAAATACAAAGAGAGGGGACGTTGACTCCTTACGGCACAAAATGACGAAGACCTTGAAAATATAAAGTTAGAAATATGTCTAAAGCAAAACCGGAACAAGGTCCTTTTCCCCCAGGCCCCCTTTTCAATTTCAATACCCTATGTCATTTCAATATGCGACCTATTCAGTTACTTGTCAGCACTTTCAGTTTTCACACACGATGGGGTTTTAATCACATTCTACGATGATATGCATCTAAATGTTTCCTTCTGGTGGCTGGACCAGGTATACACCTCTCGAAGAATGCAAGAAGCGCTCAAACAATCTCTCAGGAACCATCCAATGAAGATATTTGGCACGGCCTGCTACACCACCACTCCAGACATGTCCGCTTCGCCCATTAAGGACATCGCGAACTAGGTTGTCGGCTGTCACAGAAGCTTTTTCATTCTCCGTCTGCATCAGTCCCGTGCCCTGTTGAAAGATGTATTCTTTGACTGATGCATAGTACGAAGACGGGGGAAGCGAGGGTAGCGTACGTGCGTTTTGGTAGATATTTGTCTCAACCTCGCCTACCATGGCCGTAATGACACGCACGCCAAGGCCCTGCATCTCGATACGGAGAGTCTCTGAGATCCAACGGGCCGCAGCCTTTGACGAATTGTATACGCCTGACTCGCCACTATTAGTACGAAAAGAAACCAGGTAGAGAGTCCAACAGTGGCGCTTAAGACTCACCTTGCCAGGCCAATCTAACTGCGCCGGCGATGCTGGCTATATTCAATATAGCGCCCTGAGAGGAGACCAGCATAGAGGCAAAAGCTTGAGTTACAGCCAACAATCCCCAAACGTTAACATCGAATATCTTTTTGCTCTCAGTCAAATTACTGTCAAGAAGTGGCATGACAAACATGCCGCCGGCGTTGTTGACTAGAACGTCTAGACGACCACCAGTCTTGGACTTGACCGCTGCATAACATGCCGCTATTGAATCGTTGTCTGTTACGTCAAGTTGCAAAAACTCGATGTGGCCGCTAGGCGATGCTAATGCGGGAGCGTTGGCTGTATCGCGAAGCGTTGCTAAAACATGAAACCCCCTTTTGGCGAAAGCCTCAGACATAGCAGCACCTAGGCCACATTCACTGCAGCCCGTAATGAGAGCAATTTTTCTGTCTGCTTCGCTGGCCATGGAGAAACAGGTAAGGCTATTCGGTTTGGCGCTGTGTGGGTGCAAGTCTGTGAGAAGGAAGGGATGAGAGAATATTAGGTAGATAAACTAGCATCTCAGGCGCTTACGCACTGCATGGTCGGCGCCGGGATCTACTGCTTTCCGCTTGTGTTACGGTTGTTTTATGTTCGGGGTCGGCCCGATGCGTTGCATAAACTGTCTGGGGCATCCCAGAGCGACCAGTGAAATACCGAGTTTCTCTGTCAGTCTATGTAACTGCGAGACATAGGTTGGGATTCGAGATGGACAAAATATACGAACAAGATAAGGGCTCGGGCTTACCTCCAATGAGAAATCAGCGACGAATCAACGGTACACCTTCATCAACAGAATTATGCACTTGTATCGGAAGATTTGGTACGGAATAATAAAAACATTGTGTTTGGTCTAACGATACGCTTCTGCTCGTATTTCCACCTGACAAGTAAACTACAGTTATCCGATATACTCGGCGTAAGCATTCCACGCATTGTCGCTCATCAACCCAGCCAAGTCGGCTTGGTCGAAGCAAACTAGAGCGTCAACATCCCCGCTTTCTGTCTGTGGCATAAAGTAAATGTCACTTTTTAGCGGAACAAACTCAGGCCGTCGGATGAGCGATGGCCGACCTAATGGTCCGAAATCTACTCTAGCGAGTCGGATGTTTGACCATGACGAGGAACCAATATCCGAATCGGTGTTGAAACTTCCGCCGTACGAGATGGTAGTCTTGTCAGCCGTGCGCTCTATCCAAGTGGCGAAACTACGCACGTATTCGCGGTTGTTCACAGCCGTAAGATCGCGTCGGAGGTGCACTGCAATTTCTGCGAGGGGCAGCGTTGCAAGTTTATGGAAACACATCGTAGAGACAGCGATAGTTATAAGGTCCCCCATATAGCCTAGCGGTATACCCATAACCCTGCGCGCATTAACGGCACGGCAGAACTTGGAGACTGCTTCCGGTGTATGGTAGCGTGCTAGACGCACGGTTGTGATACGCTGCCAGCAAAAAGCAGACAGAGCATCGTTGGTCGAGACGCACATCGATGAAGGTAAATTGTCCGTTTTGGTCGGGGGTAGCAGTCTTGCAATCGCCTTCAGTGCTGCTAATTTCGAAGCAGAGAAGCGAAAGTAGCACCATGAAAAAGTAGAATTGGAATGGAAGGGTTGTGGAGGCAAGCTTCCTGCCCCTGGCCGTAGAAAGTGCTGATGGTCCAGCATAGCTTCGGACCCTTGGATTAAAGGTATTAGGTTCCGACGATCTAGGTTACCATGTACAATGGCTTCACCCGGTATTGGCTCTTTACGGAGGACTGTCGCGAGTAAGTTGTAGAACTGCTCGATACCATGCATGTCGACGAAATTGTGTTGTGCGGCACAGTCTAGGAGAATCCCACCACGCACAAAAGTAGCTTGGACTGCAATAACTGGAGCTGGATCTGTTTCGGTCTCGCGGTAGCTTTCTGGAAATGCTGTTCGAGGTGACAGCAGCTCTCCAGGAAGCATAGACGAGGGCCCTCTGGCATTGGCCAGCTCGTCATAACCAGCTATGGAATCTGTGAGATCTTTAAACTGTATTATTGAGCTTGGTGGTGACCACAATTCACAAGGTTCTAGATGAAAAGAATCCGATGTGTCTGGCCCGTTGCTTCTGCAGACGACCTTGGCAGCTAACCACGGAAAGGCCTCTGCGAGACGGTTACAAGCCGTTTCTAGGTTACGTTTTCCTTCTTCGCGTGATTCATCATTGTCTGGTAGCGGGAAAGCTAAAAGAAGATGGCTGTATGTCTTCAGAAAGGGCAATTGGCCAACCACATCTTGCATGTGGTCAAATTCCGACATTGTGGTAGCCAAATCTCTAAGTTTGAAATCCTGAAGACGCTGTCATAAAAAATAAAATAGAGTGCTAGAGTTTCTGCATTCCGTGGATGGGTAGAGCACTACAAAAGGGTATTGATAGCCTCGAGTAGTTGTGTATAGTGTTGACGTTTCTCCTGCCGATGATTGCAAGAGAAAGGAACGCCCACTACAAGCTTAAGATCCTGGGCCGGGACTTTCTCCTTCCTATCAGAGGTGCTAACGGTAGAAAAACAAGACGGAGTGTTTTCTTAAAGTGGGACACATAGTTTTAAGGTGATAATACTCCGATCATACAGTCGGAAACTTTTTTTGCCTTGCATAGACAGCTTTGAGGTCCAATGAAAGCCATATGCCACAGCAATTATCCGTAGCCAGTGTAATCGAGCGATCCTTAAGCTCCAGCGAGACGTATATTTATTTTATTATATAGGCCAGGTCTTCAGACGACAACTTCCTGCTGTACTCAACGTGGCATCCTAACCTTCAACCTTCAGGAACCTATCCATACAAACCATACTTTTTATTTCCCTGACAAACAAGATGACATCAACGCGTCTCCAGGCCCCAAGTAAAGACAATACGCTACTCCTTTTCGGACCCCAAGCCCTCTCATTCAGTGCTGAGTCTCGTAACACCCTCTTTAAGCTTATACGTGGGGAACCCGATTACAAATGGGTGCTTGATGTTGTATCTGAGTTGCCCACGCGCTGGAACGAATTGACAAAGCTGTTCCCTAAGCTGGAAAGAACTCCTGGAAAGCGACAACTCAACGACCTCAAGAGCTGGCTTTATGATGGTAGTCCAGACAGCGCCTCGTCCCAACTCCCAAATATTGTCCTGACTCCTCTTGTGGTGCTGGCGCATCTTACCCAGTTCGCACAATATCTGACCTCTAGTCTCTCTGGGACCTCAGCACTGACTACTGACCCATTCCGTGATCTTGCTCAGCGTCATATTGAGACTGTCGGATTGTGCACAGGGCTCCTCAGCGCATCCGCAGTCTCCAGCGCGTCCGATGCAGCTACGTTTCGGCAATATGGAGCGGTTGCTGTGCGTCTTGCGATGATTATAGGCGCGCTGATTGACTGCCAGGATACATATGACAGTCTGCATGGACCATCGAGATCGTTTTCTGTAGCTTGGTCATCTCCGGACGTGGCTCGGGACATGGACCGTATTCTCGACGCATTTCCAGAGGTATGAATCCCAAGCTAAAACATGGCTGTCAGACCGGCGAGAAGTGGCATGTAGCTTACTTTGTGATACCCCAGGCGTACATTTCGGTGCTCTTTGACAACAATAGGGCGACGGTAACGACGGCAGACGGTACGGCACCTCTGCTGCTTAAGCAGATCAGAGATATGGGAGTCAAGGCAGCTGAAGTGGGCCTCCGGGGCCGCTTTCACAGCCAAGTGCACCATGACGACCTCGAGCAATTGCTCCGTTTCTGTGCCTCGGACAAAGACTTACAGTTCCCAGATATATCTGATCTAACTTTGCCTATCCGTTTGGGAAAGGGAGGCCACGCCGGGCTGCTACACCATACTGTCTTGCGAATGATACTTGTTCAGCAAGCGGCTTGGTACGAAACATTTTTGGCTGCGCTGCCTGCACGCATTACGTCTGCCGGCAGTGATCCGGTCGTAATCAGTTTTGGGTCAGAGAAGGGGGTGCCGCCATCTGTACTCCGAAAGATTGGCCCACGTCTCGTGTATGCGTCAGACCTGGACCAAACCTCGGCTTCACATTCTCTTCGAGATAGCGCGCTGGATACAACCAACATCTTTCCTGGAAATGAAAATTCTGGCATTGCTATTGTGGGCATGTCTTGTCAAGTTGCTGGAGCAGACGACGTCAATGACTTCTGGGATATTTTGTGTAAAGGCCAATCACAGCACACCGAGGTCACAGGGAGCCGCTTTCCTACCGAGACGCAGTGGCGTGAAAGCGAACCGGGACGCAAGTGGTACGGCAACTTTATTCGTGACCAAGAGTCATTTGACCACAAATTCTTCAAGAAAAGTCCGCGCGAAATGACCGCTACGGATCCCCAGCAACGACTGATGCTCCAGTGTGCGTATCAGGCAGTTGAGCAGTCGGGGTACTTCCATCAAACACGCACCGACCCCAAGATTGGCTGCTACGTGGGAGCATGTGCGGCTGATTACGAGCAAAATGTTGCTTGCCACCCAGCCAATGCATATACGGCTACCGGTAATTTGAAGAGTTTCATCCCAGGCAAGATCAGGTACGACTAATTTGCTGTTATGTTAGACGCTCATTCTCACATTTGATACGTAGTCATTACTTTGGATGGACGGGACCCGGCCTGACAATCGACTCGGCCTGTTCAGCTTCTGCTGTCGCTGTTCACATGGCCTGTAAGGCCATCCAAACTGGAGAATGCAATGGCGCTCTTGCAGGTGGAGTTGGCCTCATGGGCAACATAACCTGGTTCCAGAACTTGGCTGGTGCTTCTTTTCTAAGTCCAACGGGCCAGGTATGTGTAGCACACACGCATCTACTGACACAGAAATTATCCCCAGGCCTACAAATGTGCAATGATTGACTCTAGACAACTACAGTGTAAGCCCTGGGACCAAGGGGCCGACGGTTACTGCAGAGGAGAGGCTGTGGCCCTTGTTTTTCTGAAACGTGTGAAGGATGCTGTGGCCGATGGAAACCAAATTCTCGGTTGTATTTCCAGCACTGCCGTGTACCAGAACGAAAATTGCACACCCGTTTTTGTTCCCAACAGCGTTTCCCTGACATACCTCTTCAAGGACGTTCTTGAACGCGCAAAGATCGAACCTAACGTTGTGTCGGTCGTGGAAGCCCATGGCACTGGAACGCCTGTTGGTGATCCTGTGGAGTATCAGGTCAGTCAGTTGCAGACATCGTGGTTATGTTTTAATAGTAACACTCGCTCACCCTTTCAAGAGTGTTTTGCAAGCACTTGGTGGATCTCTCAGGGACAAGCCCCTTTCTCTTGGATCCGTAAAGGGTCTGGTTGGCCACACAGAGGATGCATCAGGTGTTGTTTCTTTGATTAAGATTATTTTGATGATGCAACATGGTTACATACCACCCCAAGCAAGCTTCCAAACCATGGCCCACAACATTGCAGCCTCGCCGTCCGACAAAATTGACATTGTCACGAAGTTGAAGCCGTGGGATACTGACCATCGAGTTGCACTGATCAACAATTACGGTGCCTCTGGGTCCAACGCATCTATGGTTATCACACAGCCACCGCGGACAGGTCGCGCCTCGCCCATTCACACCCCCGGTATCAAACAACCATTCTGGCTATGCGGGTTGGACGACATGGCCCTCATTGCCTACAGCAGAAAGCTTCGTCAATTTGTGGCCAGCAATGCGGCGGCTTTCACCGAGTCCAAGGTGAATTTAAGCAACCTGTCTTTCAATGTATGCCGCCAATCGAACCGTCATCTCGACAAAGGTCTCGTATTCAGCTGCAGCAACCTGGAAGAGCTTGACGGGAAGCTCTCCTCCTTCATCAATGGTGACAGAAATATAATCGCATCTATCTCAACCAAGGCGATGGTGTCCAGGCCAGTCATCATGTGCTTCGGTGGACAGATCTCCAGTTTCGTGGGGCTCGACAAAAACGTCTACGACAGCGCCAAGATCTTTCGCAGCTACCTCGACCAGTGCAACGCTGTATTTCTCTCCATCGGCCTCGAAAGCATATATCCTGCCGTCTTTCAAAGAACGTCCATTGACAGCGTTTTGCTCTTGCAAACGGCACTATTCGCCACACAGTATGCTTGTGCCAAGAGCTGGATGGACAGTGGTGTCCGCGTGGAAGCCGTCGTGGGACACAGCTTTGGTGAACTGACAGCTCTCTGCATCTCAGGTGTCTTGTCGCTTAAAGACACGGCCAAGTTGATTTCCGCTAGGGCCAAGCTTGTTTGTGAAAAATGGGGTCCGGACAGAGGTGTCATGCTGGCAATTGAGGCACCTTTGGACGTAGTCCAAAGTATTATCGAAGCGCATAATGAAAAGCAAGCCCATGACCTCCCGGTCAGCATCGCTTGCTACAATGGTCCCAAAAGTTACACTCTTGCTGGACCAACTTTGTCCATGGACAAGCTCCTGGAGACCTTGACGAGCAGCTCGGAGCACTTGTCAGTTACTAGGTTCAAGCGGCTCAATGTTACCAACGCTTTTCATTCTGCATTGGTAGATCCATTGATGGATGAGCTGGATTCCATTGGCCAAACTCTTACCTTCCGTGAGCCAACTGTACTCATGGAAAGGTCGACCGAAGAGCTCACTATAGAGATGACGTCCGAATTTGTCGCTCAGCACATGCGTCAGCCAGTTTTCTTTCAACAAGCCATCAACAGACTTGTAAGACAGTACCCGGAGGCAGTCTGGCTCGAGGCTGGGTCAAGCTCAACGATCACCAACATGGCATGCTATGCTCTAGGCTCGCCGCCAAACTGCCATTTTCAAGCGATTAATATCACTTGCGAATATGGTATGCGCAACTTGACTGACGCAACGGTAGCGCTTTGGAGCGCGGGGGTACAGACTGAATACTGGGCCCATCATGCAGTCCAGACACATGAGTTTAATCATCTGTTCCTTCCACCGTACCAGTTCGAGAAGGTGAAACACTGGTTGGATCTGAAGAAGCCGCAAAAAGGCCCGGGACTACTTCAAGCATGCGATTCGAGGACGGCAAGCAGTGCCCCCAAGGGACTGTGGTCATTTCTCGGATACGACAATTCCGATGAGCGAACAGCTCGCGTCCTGGTCAATACGGACAGCGAGAAATACCGCGACTTTGTGTCCGGTCACTGCATTGCCAACACAGCCCCTATCTGTCCTGCAACCCTTGTGATAGACATTGTCATCGAAGCTTTGACGGGTATTCGGTCAGTTCTCAAGGCTTCTGGCATGCAGCCCATGATTACGAACATGCGGAACCATATGCCCATTTGCATTGACCCTTCGCGGCAAGTTCTTATCACCTACGAGGCCGGCGATAGCTTAGGTTACGCGTGGAAGTGGACAATCACGAGCTCCTCAATTGAAGGACGAGGCTCGGCAACCGAACATGTCCATGGTAGTATTGTCTTCCGTTCACCCGACGAACCTGAGTACCAGGCCGAGTTTGACCGTTACCGGCGGCACTTTACCCACCAGCGCTGCTTAAACATTCTAGACTCTACGGACGCCGATGACATTATACAGGGCCGCAATATATACAAGGCCTTTGCGGAGATTGTCGACTATGGTGAAGAGTATCGTGGTGTCAGGCGTCTGGTTGGAGTAGGCAACGAATCTGCAGGCCGGGTTTCGAAGCCCTGGACCGGAGACACGTGGTTAGACACGCATCTTTCCGACTGTTTCAGCCAGGTTGGCGGCATCTGGGTAAACTGCATGACCAACCGCGCGCCTGGCGATATATACGTTGCGAACGGCTGCGACCTTGTTCTACGGTCTCCCAAACTACCGGAAAACGGTACTCGCACTGACACATGGGATGTTCTTGCAACCCATCATCGTGTCTCTGACAAAATTTATGTGACCGACATCTTCACTTTCGATAGATCCAGCGGCGAGCTGTTTGACGTCATGATTGGTATCAAATATTCCAAGATTCCCAAGTCTTCCATGCAAAAGATTCTCGCCAGGCTATCGCCTGGCATCTCTGCGCCAACTGTGGCAACCGATCCGAGTTTCGGCACAAGTCAGGAACATACAAAGTCATCTGTGCTTGAGACGGTGCCTAGTTCCAACGTTCGAACAGAATCTATTTCTACACAAGTATCAAAACCCTCAGCAAACACCAGAAAGGCCAGCATCAAAATAGAGGTGCGAAACTTACTGGCCAACGTTGCAGGTGTAGATCCGACGGATGTCACTGACGATGTCATGCTTGCCGATATTGGTATTGACTCACTTATGGGTATGGAGCTCGCCCGTGAGGCTGAAACTGTCATGAACTGTACCTTGTCACCTGAGAAGTTGATGGAAGCCTTTGATTTCCCTTCATTTGTCGATTGTGTCGTCTCTGCGCTTGGCCTAACGTTCGATGGAAAGGAGGAAGAAGAGAAGGAAACTGGTCTCGACAATGAAGGTCGTGAGCGAAGAGATTCTGAGCCAGACAGCAAGGACGAGCAAGACCTGATTTCGGTCAATTCCTTTGAAAAGTCTACGCCTCCATCCTCTCTCGGTGGCAACACGGATGAGCTTACCTTGCCTCCGGAAGCAGTCCTAGAAGCGTTCGAAAAGTCCAAACTCAGCACGGACAACATGATTCGCGATTACAAGCTCGACACGTTTGCTGCCTCTGTTGCCCCCAAGTCAGCTCAGCTCTGCATTGCACTTACACTTGAAGGCTTTGAAAAGCTCGGCGTGTCGATCAAAGCTGCCAAGCCCGGTCAGGTAGTACCTGAAATCAAATATGCACCGCAGCATCGGAGGCTTGTCGACTACTTATACCGGTTACTAGAGAACGATGCCCGGTTGATTGATACCAATGCCAATGGTGAGCACATTCGCACGGCTATATCGCCGCCCAAGAAATCCAGTACAGCACTGCTACAGGATTTGCTGCGCATGTACCCCGACTGGAGCAATGCCCACAAGCTTGCCTACTTTGCAGGGTCCAAGTTAGCCGATGTTTTGCAGGCCAAAACAGATGGCATCAAGATCATCTTTGGCGATGAGGAGGGACGCAACTTAGTGGGCGGCCTGTACTGCGATCATCTCTTCAACAAACTGAATTATCAGCAAATGGCCGACTGTGTTGAGGGTTTGGTTTCGAGCCTTCCGAGTAGCGAGGGTCCTCTCAGGATTCTGGAGCTGGGGGCAGGAACTGGGGGCACCACCTTGTTTCTGGCTCCTCTTCTGAAGCGGCTGAAGGTCCAAGTTGAGTACATCTTTACCGACATTTCACCATCGATGGTAGGTGCCGCCAAGAAGAAGTTCGGCAAGTACCCATTCATGAAATTCATGACGTACGACATGGAGAAGCCTATCCCAGCAGAGCTTGTCGGCACCCAGCATATTGTTGTTGCCAGCAATGCCGTCCACGCCACCCGAGATATCAGAAAGACAGGAGCAAGAATACATGACTCTCTTCGGCGTGACGGATTTCTTATCATGCTAGAAATGACTCAGGTCGTTCCCTTTGTCGACATCATTTTTGGCCTATTGGAGGGGTGGTGGCTGTTTGACGATGGGCGGAACCATGCCATCGTTGGTCCCGACCGCTGGGAGAAAGCCATGCACGCAGCCGGATTCACCCATATTGACTGGACTGATGGGCATCTCCCCGAAAGCCAGATTCAGAGAGTTATTATTGCCATAGCTTCCGGCCCAAAACGAGAGCGTTCCATTTTGCCAGCTAGACCTCTACTCCCGATCGCCAAGCCATCCGAACCGGATTTGCCCAGTCGGGAAAGAGAAGTCGCCGCCTTTGTGAAGAAGTTCAGCGCTGGCTTCGAAGCGCCAGTGGCGCACTTGGGGGATTTTGGGGCCGTCGTCCGCGACGGAAGTCCACATTGTGTGCTCATCACGGGTGCAACTGGAAGCCTTGGTGCACATCTTGTCAAGGAAGCTGCCGAGAGAGCGGACGTTGAACTTGTCATTTGCCTCAATCGACAAGGATCCAGCACCGCCATTTCCCCAGAGGCCCGGCAAATGCAAGCTATGAGCTCCAGGGGCGTGTCCATGACTGACGTTGCCAAATCGAAGCTTCGCTTCATCGAGACAGACACGACTAAGACACATCTTGGACTCAGTGAGGAAGAGTACGCGAAACTGACCAAGCATGTCACGAGCATCTTGCACAATGCCTGGCCGATGAGCGCAAACAGGCCTATCAGAGGTTTCGAGGCGGCGTTCCACTCGCTCCGAAACCTCATTGACCTGGCGCGCGACGCTGCCGGACTTCGGACGGCATCCAAAATGAAGATCAATTTTCAGTTCATCTCCTCTATCGGCGTTGTGGGCCACTACCCCATATGGAGCGGAAACTCTAGAGTGCCAGAGGAGCGTGTCGATACTTCGTCTGTGCTGTCAAATGGCTACAGTGAGGCCAAATATGCGTGCGAGCGCATCCTAGACGAGACTCTCCACCGGTTCCCAGAGAGCTTCCACGCCATGACGGCCAGGCTTGGCCAAATTGCCGGATCTATGACGAGCGGGTATTGGAATACTATGGAACACTTCTTCTTCATGGTCAAATCGTGCAAAAACTTGAAAGTAATCCCGCGGCTTGAAGGAGTAAGTGACCCCTTCCCCAGGTTTCATTAGGAAAACGTAGCTCACCAGTCGTTCCACAGAATCTGACATGGTGTCCTGTCAATGACATGGCGGCGGCGCTCACAGAGCTCCTGCTGCTACCGAGACGGCCACAGCCCATATATCACATTGATAATCCGGTGCAACAGTCGTGGGGCAAGATGGTTGAGCTACTAGCTGAAGTACTTGACATCCCCAAGTCCAACATAATTGCCTATGACGACTGGGTGGCACGAGTTCGCTGCTCCCCTTTGGCTCCCGAAACAGAAAACCCAGCTGCCCGGTTGGTTGACTTCTTCGAGTTCCATTTTCGCCGCATGTCTTGTGGTGGCCTGCTTCTCGACCTCACTAAATCATGCAAAGACTCGCCAGCCCTCGCCACAGTAGGACCGGTTAGCGACGACGTGGTACGAAAGTACATTTCCTACTGGAAGAAGACAGGCTTCCTTCCTTAGCCCTGACTGCAGCTTTGATAATTTCGGCAGACTTCATGAGAGCGAAAGAAGGGCGGTAGTGGACCAGTATTCCGCTTTTGGTTTTTGTCTTGATAGAAGAGACAGAAGCATACTAATGATGCAATTATTCTTTAGATCAATACAATGCCTAGACTATGAGGTGACAATAAGTTATAGTAGCTTGTAAGTTTCTTATCACGAGTCCACTCCGACTTCCTAAATCACTAAGACCCTTGTAATGGTCAGTGCATACGACGTGCAGCACGCACTTAGTCAATGCATACACTTATAAAGTAAGGCAAGAAGCCAAGTAAAGTAATGCCTTGAATTTGGCATTATTATATCCAAGGTAGCCCGACACCTTAACCCCCTCTTCAGTCGACTCCTTTATGGGACACATGGCCTATGGGAAGGAAGGGAGGTGGTGGATTTAGTTCATTGTGTGCTTCTATATACCGAAATACATACAAGCTTACCGTCTTAGCCAGGCAATTGGGAAGGAAGAGAGAAGGTGTTGAAAAAAAAAGCGTGGTAGTGGAAGGACGCAAAAAAACATTTTGTCTCCGGCACGAAGGTGATGATAGGTGCTACGAGCGTAGAAATTTAACGCACGGTGTACTAAAACATCACAATATTGCAGGAAACGACATGGAACATGAAATCGCTTTAAACTGTATCAGCGGTGTATGACAGTTTGACATACAAAATAAAATTCCTACGCAACCTATTGGTCTGCGTTCACCCACACAGTGCGCGCTCACCTAGTCACTCGTGCACAGCCTCCCATCCTTTGTCCGAATGCGCAAGGATGCAATTTCCTCCCAACATTTACCAAATGCGTATTTGCAACAAGAGCCCTTGACCTTACAAGGAGTAGAGTTTTTTGTCCAGCTGTCTCAATATGAGATGGGAAAACAGGAGAAACCCAAAGGGAGGAATGCGGAAAGGGCTGAAGAACTGACGTACCCCTAGCCTCAAGGAATGAGTAGGATTGAGATACCTTAGTAACAACTTTCATCTAGCAGCACTTACGCAACTATCCGCCAGTGCTCAGTCTCGAACACAAGCACCCAGTATTTGCAGTGCGTCCGTCGCTGTGCCTGAATTTCGCTTCGACTAATTAAAGTCATGCTTGGAGTTTTCAATTTAATATACTGATCACATGCTAGCTTAGAGCGATTTTAACTTGCGTGAGCGTATGTCTCAGCCAACTGTTAGGAACTGTCAATCATTGCACAGAATGTCCAGCATTATGTACGTGCTGGCTGAAAACTCTGGGTCATTAGACAGAAGAGTTTGTTGGTGTGTGGCTGAGCCAACAGTCACTTGTCAGGGCCCACTAATGTTTGCCGTAGTTCTCAGATGCCTCGTCATGTCTCCCCTAGATTATGTCATGAGCCTACCTACGCTTGTCAGAACCCCCTTACACAGGCACCCACACAAATTATCTTCTATAAAAGCAACCCGTCCCACCCAGAACGCTTCTCGAAAGTCTAGGCAATTTTTTTCTTACCACTTGGATTAAGGAGTGGGTGCAAAGTCCCGCCGGTGTCCACCTGAAGTCAGAGTTTCATAATCATGGAGAGGGGGCAGGAGGTGGCCGAAGATGATGAAGGAGAATGGGAGAAGGGGGGGAGCTGACATCACCAACATGTATCTCGGGATCCTTCGACCGAGATACACCAAATCATTCGATCGAAGGCCCCCAAAGTCGCTGTCCGCTTTCTGAATCGTAACAAGAACCATGGAAGTTGTTGGTTGTCAGCTCTTGCAAGCATGTCGAAATCGATGTCAAATGGGGGCCTTCCTTACATGCTGGGTCAATTGAGTCTCTTGATCGCTCCTTCTTCCATTTGAAGATTCTCAGAGTTGAACGTCGCCCAACCCTCCGAGCTATGATTAGGTCTCGCTGGCAGATTAGTGTTACACTAATAATGGGTCAAACTGGGGGGTCTTTTAGCTCTATTTGCCATGATCTGGGGCGAGATGAGTATGATCTCATCGTCGAACCGTGATTGCATCTCGAGTTCAGACATTGGGTCCAGGATACATACGGAGTACTCGGGTATAGTTTTGGTGAATGATGATAAACTGATCTCCTCCTCGGAGACCTCCATCGGTGATACCTTTTCGGTTCATCGATGGAGGCAAGGGCACATAACTGACACCACGATCGTTTCACGATTGCGCATTATCTGGGGGCAAGAGCCAAGTGGCATTTCGAGAGAACTATGGAAACCAAGATGCTGAAAATTTCTCTCGCGCACTGCAAATACTGGGTTCTTGTGTTCGAGACTGAGCACTGGCGGATAGTTGCGTAAGTGCTGCTAGATGAAAGTTGTTTCTTTTTCCCAATTTCTGCTTTCTGGCATCGCATTGATTTTTATTAAACCCGGTCCTCGTAAGTCCACTACCGCTGCCATGAGTCTACGGCAGCTGTTGCTCCTGCTTCATCTTATAGGCACTTCGGATAGGTGAGCATAGCGTGCCGTCCTCTCTTCTCGCGGTAGTTTTGCAAATAATTTAGGCAAGAAAGAAACTAAGTAGCTGCATGGTCACAGTGGAATAATAAGTTCCGCACGTTTTCGGGGGAAGCACAATTTTGTTCCTCGTGCCAGTCTTCGGTGTCTTATTATTCATATTTGTCGCTTTATACACCTTGATAGTCAATTTTTGTTTGCGATGTCTCTGATTTAGGTAAATGTGCTCCTCCATATTTCCCACCGTTCGCCCGCCCAGAGTTCATCTGGTTATGTTTCCGTCGGGCCCAATTTGATTCTGTATGAAGGTAGTAATATTTTTGGGTGTTATCAGGTGAGGCTCGACAATCAATCATTTAGGTAGGTCTCATTTCATTGAGGACAGTTTCAATAAGTTGGCGTGTAAAGAGGCTCCATAATCTGATCCCCAAGCCTCTAATATTATACCTCTTGATCCGTCATTACTGTCTCTTTCTTCTATAATTTGAAAACGTTTCTATGTAGTCTAGAGCAAGATGAACATTAAGTCCCGTGCAAAAAGTGATATATTGTCCCTCATAGGCGGTTATATACTGGGGGTAGACTATATGTGCCTCCTTTGCATGAGGCAGGCGGTCATGCCCGTTCTCGTGATTCATATTTTGGTATCGTTCTTTTATTGGATTTCAAATATTTACTGCTTTTCAGAATTCGCACGCTTGTCCAACTCTGAGCGGACGCCCGGCAGGATGTAGCGGCCGTAGTCGATAGCGTCGTTGAGGTTGTCGTAGCCACGAATGGAAATGAGATCGCAGCCCAGATCCACGTAGTCGAGGATGGAGTCGATCAGCGTCTGGGGCGAGCCCACGAGCGCTGTCGAAGCGCCACGGGCGTTCGTCGCCGTGACAGTGGGGTACCACAGGCAGCGGTCTTGGACAGCGCCGCGCTGAGCAATGGCCAGCAGGCGCTGCGAGCCAACATTCTGGGGCTCGGCGAACGCGGGCTTGTCGTCACTGGCCGAGGTCTCCGTTTTAGGAGCCTCGGGGGCGGAGGCGGCCTCCTTCGGGGGAGGAGCCGGTGGTTCAGCCGGGCGCGAGTAGTCACCGTTGAGCTTGCCCTCCTTGCCGGCCTTGGACTTCTTCTCCCAGGCAAGCTGAGCTGCGGAGTTCTCCTTGAGCTGGTCCAGAGTGCGATGGGCCTTCTTCCACGCAAGCTCATCGGTCTCGGCGAGGATGGGACGGAAGGTCACCCAGATCCGCGGGCGGTCGGTGCGGCCGGCGGCCTCGGCAGCGGCGTAGATCTTTGTGATCTGCTCCTTAGTCTCCTTCAGCGGCTCGCCCCAGAGGCCGAAAATGTCGGCCTCGGCACCACCGACGCGGTAGGCATCTTCCGACGAGCCACCAACGGAGATGGGAATCTTGCCGGCAATCGGGCGAACGTTCAGGCGGAAGTCCTTGAAGGTGTAGTACTTGCCCTCCCAGTCAAAAGCGTCGCCAGACGACCATGCACGCTTGAGGATCTTGATGTACTCCTCCTGGCGGGCGTAGCGCTCGCTTTTGTCAAGGAAGTCACCCTCGCGGGCCTGCTCAATATCGCTGCCACCAGCGATGAAGTGAACAACGACACGGCCATGGCCAAGACGGTCGAGAGTCGCCAGCGCCTTGGCAGCCACGGTGGGGTACATGGTGTTCGGGCGGAGGGCAATGATAATGTTGATCTTCTTGGTAACGGCTAGGATAGTGGCGCCAATGGTGAACGGGTCAAAGGACGCCGATCCGTAGGGGATCAGGGTGTAGTTGAAGCCATAGTCATCGAGGGCGCGCGAGTACCGCACGATGAATTCCGGGTCCACCGGAGGGGCATCGAAAATGGGGTGCAGCTCCGTAGAGGCGTTGGGGAAGGTGGCAGAGATGAATTCGACAGGCATGATGGGCAGCGGCGAGAATAATTGAAATAAGAAACCGTGAGAGATGCTATGAAGAAAAGACGGTTCTCAGAAAATCCCGAGAATGTTTTGAACGGGCGAACAGAGAGCGCGTTGCAGTTCCTTATCTACTGGCGGACAGACACCCGGACCGGCAAGGAGCTGTGATTTGTAACACAGCTCGGGGTGATGTACGGCCGTGGATGGATGGCGCAAGGCGCACCACGATGGCGCAAGCGATGGCCCTCGAGTGAGCTTCTGTCCCTACGGAGGAGGCCGAGCCGCCGGTTGGAGAATCCGCATAACTAGGAGCAGAACAGGCCATAGTGCAGTTTCTATATCGGCCCATGGACTCAGTCCTTCCGATACACGTTGCTCCTATTCGTTGCGGCCCTTACACCATAGATGTACTCGGCTGAGATGTTGGAGAGATGTGCCGCTTTAAAGGCTTAGCGGGGCTACGCGATACCGGCCGAAAGGCGTCATAGGCCGACCCCACACCGGGCCACTCCGCAACTGGCCCGACGCCAGGCACGACATCGCACGTGCTACTCTTGCCATTTCAACATGCCTACGGAGTACAAGCGGCCTTTACGTCGCACGGGCGATGGCCGCAGTCCAGATGTGCAGCATGACTCCGATTTAGACATTGCGCCAACTGGGGCTCAATACCTCGAATCCAGAGAAGCATTGCTCCAAGATTTTATCGCCATAATGTCAGGTGTTTTTAAGACAACAGGTCGGTGGTGGTGAATTCATTTCACTGTTGTTGGTACATATCCAATTACTTACAAGCTTGCCAATCCTGGCGATTTAACGTCTATGCTTACTCACGCTTCTCGCGTGCCAGCTACGCTGCTCTGAAGAGGGTTTGTGGAGTCATACATCGTAGACAGGGCGATAGTTTCCGTTCTGTGATTACATGTAGACATCACTTGAACAGTAGGCTGCGATGTACTTTCTCAAGCAGGAGCCTATATTAAAGTAGACAGGAGTCTGTATATGACAGGCAAGGCGAAAACGCCATTGCGATACTCGCGTAAGCTATTGTTGCTCGTGTGTATCAGAGGCGTCTTTTACAGAAGATCACTGACAAGCGTGATTGCGCTGTTGCTCCCAACAATAGACGTCACTGTATCTTATAATTCGGTAGCGCCACACAGAGGATAGCAGCATTTTCAGTCCCCTGAGGGTTTTGCTGTGCGTAAATACCGCGGTCTGTGTTTGACGCTTTTTGTCAGGACTGGCAAACTATAGTCGTAGCGAACAAACGCACATTTATAGAATGAGTATACCCTCAATTTTGAGAGCTTTCTGGGTGGCTACGGTATCCCAGCTGCACCACTAGCCTTGGAACCCTGATTTTCAGGGAGCACTAAGCTTCCTGCACGAACTGCCTCCGTACGGTGACTCTGCACAACCAGTATTTAATCTGTCTAGCTGTAAAACTTATTCGCCAATCTAGAGTAGTTTGCCTATGATGTCCCAAAAAGTAGAAGTCCATAGACAGGAGAGTGCACAAGACAAAATACCGGCAAGTCTCACCGCTTTGTGCCCATATGAATCGCCGTAGACAAGCTGCATGTCCGATATTGTCGTGACATACCTCAGCATTCATCAACTTATCGCTGATACCTTATTGCTCCGGCCTTATTTGGATTTTTGCGGTGAAATCCTTGTAATTCAGGAGGGCAAAAGTTACACTTTTGAGACAACATGACGTTACTCCAGCTTATTTAAGTAAAAAGGAAAACGAAACAATCATATTTTACGAATAGTCTGAATGATCGAATGCAACAGAACGTCACTTGTGCTTCTGCAATGCTTTAAGCCCAAGAGCGATGGGCTGAAGATCACCTCCCTATGCTTTCACTATTCGACCGTTCATTCCACTCAGCTCACTGCCCCACAGCGCTTAGAGCCAGTCTCACATGATGGTACTCGCCCGTGTATTACTCCGTAAGTACGGGGATAGAGTAGCTCGTTACACGCCGGGTCTCGATCGCCGCTAAAAGCTGACACCCCCGTCCGGAATTATGAGTTTCGTTAACCTCGCTGGCTCCGGACAGGCCGGTGCGATGAACGAGGTCAGGCTTCAACTGGGAAGGCGCTGACAAAGAACAAAGAAAAAGATATAAGACGAGCATCCGTCTGCTGCGTCTGCTTCTATGGATTCTGTGATCTTGTCCAGCATCTGTAAAGTTCCGTCTGCGAGTCCAGCAGCCGTCTTGACTGATCCCTCTTCTCTCCGTGCACCTCGCCATCCACCATGCACCTCATTCTTACCGGCGCTACGGGCCTCGTGGGCTCCGCCGCCCTCGATGCCCTTCTGGCCACCCCTGATGTCTCGCGCATCTCCATCCTCTCCCGCCGCCCCGTGCCGCTGCTTGAGGCGCGCGCCAAGGCCAGCCCGGACGACCCTGCCGTGGCGGCCGACCGCGTGCGCGTGATTCTGCACCGTGACTTCGAGGCGTACGACGATGCCCTGCTGGCGCAGCTGCGCGGCGCCGCCGGCGTGGTGTGGGCGCTGGGCATCAGCCAGACGCAGGTGGGCAAGGAGTAGGTTCTTGATTCTCGCCTCTCACTATCCTCGCCGCCGATCTTATGCCACGACCTCCTCCTTGCCTCCTTGTCCCGCCACTGACCGCGCAGGGAGTACTACAAGATCACTCACGACTACACGCTCGCCGCCGCCAAGGCCTTCCAGAAGCTGCCACCGCCCGGCGACGGCGGCCCCTTCCGGTTCGTTTTCGTATCCGGCGAGGGCTCCACGACCACGCCCGGGCCCTTGACGCCGCGCTTCGGCCGTGTCAAGGGCAAGACCGAGCTGGCACTGGCCAATATATCTAATGCGTCGCCGACGACTTTCGCGGCGTTCTCTGTCCGGCCCGCCGGCATCGACCCGGCCGACCACCCGGCCATCCTGCCGTACCTGCCGACAGCGCCGCTCGCCATGCGCCTCGGCCTCCAGATGCTGATGCCGCCGCTGCGCATGCTCTATCCGAGCGGCGTCAGTCCGACGCAGCCACTTGGCCAATTCCTCGTCGACGTTGCGCGCGGCCGCATCGCCGGCGCGCAGCTCACCGGGCCCGGCATCGATCAGGTTGGCGAGCACTTTCCCATCTTCAACAACATAGCGTTCCGGCGCCTTATGGAGGTCAAGTGAGCCAACAGCTGCACTGGCCGAGAATAGGCAAAGCAGAGGCAGAGACAGACGACCAAACGACGGGACCACAGTCTATGCAACATGGCCATGATACGAAGTCACGGCGCAGAAGCATACTCGTAATCCGAAACATTCGGCATAATTCGTGACAACGACGTACTATACATACTTGACAGCTCAATTCAAATCATACAATACTTTTTTTCCTTTCCAAACACACTTTTCTCCTTCGATGCAAATGCTGCTAGCGCTCCCAATGTTCGTAGAGGATCGGCGCCGACCGACAGCTATCATGCTCAGGCGTATCCGAGGCCCCATTCAAAAAGAACCGACGCACCCTGTGTCCGCCAATGCTTGCTCTACAAACCATTAGTCGGCAAGTAATACTCGGCAAACCGGTCCGTGTCCTGCCAGCCCTCCTCGTAGCCGAGGCCCCAACAGCTCATGAGCAGCGAGGGGAAGCGTCCCGTCCAAAAGTACAGGTAGCCATCGGGCAGCGCACCAACCTGTCTGCGCAGCGACTCTGACATGTCCTCGTAGTGGTTGCGCTTGTTGCGCAGCGCCCGCAGCAGGTCCACCAGGCGCGTTCCCGTGTACTTGCGCTGCTTGCCGAGCGAGTCGACAAACGCGTGTGGCAGTTTGGTCAGGAAGTCGCCTTTGATTACCTCAGGCGCCATTTTCTCCAGTCGCTGGAGCGCCTCGGACGGCGGGTCGCGCGTCTCCTTCTCATAGTGATCCGAAACGTCGCATAGAAATGTAAGCCGCTTCTTGGCTGGCCAGAAGAACGGGTGCATCAGCACGTCGCGCGTCTTGGGCCGCTGCCGCGGGTTGGCCTTCAGCATCTGGCTGATCAAGTTCTCCGCCTCGCTGGCCACATCGCCCAGAACCTGGAGCCTATCCAGGTTGTAGCTGCCCTTGCGGATATTGACCTCGCGCATGTACTTGTCACCGCAGTCGAACGGGTGGAAGCCCTTGGTCAGAACATAGAAGAACACTAGTCCCAGCCCAAACACATCAATGGCTTTTGTCGCCCGCCGCGCGGGCTGGCCTTCTAGCGGCGTGCCGTGCGATCCGCCGCTCTGGGTCGACGTCGCTGCCTCGACTAGCGACGCTCCTGTGTCCCGCGCGTCATCGAGAAGAAGCTCCGGCGCCCGCCATCCGCTGGTACCAGCTCCGTGTCCGGTCGTTGCACCGAAGGAGCTCTGTCCGCCCTCGAGCTTTTTGCAGAGACCGAAGTCGGAGATGAGCAGACGGGGTCGGCCGTTCTCGCCCATGTTGACCAAAATGTTCTGCGGTTTGAGGTCCCGATGCACAATGTTCCGCACATGCAAATGATTCAGACCACGGGTGATTTGGTATAGCACGTCGGGGAGATCCCTTTCACCCGCCATGGCGAGGGCGCGGTACACGTTAGGCTTTTCGATCACTTCCTCGAGAGACGCCTGGCAAAGCTCCAGCGCAATGTAGTGGAAACCGTTTGCTTGGTGCTGAGAGTAATAGCGAATGACTGTAACCAGTTAGTACGCGCTCAAATATGTGGAACGCCGCGTGCACTCCAGCAGACCTGATTGTGTTTACCATTGGGGTGATCGTCGCTTTCGCGAAGAAGCTTCGTCTCCTGGGAGGCAATGTCGTAGAACTGGACTAGCATACGCTTGACCGCCACGGGACGTCCGTCGAACTTGCCCTCGAAGACAATTGTGCCGTTGCTGCCGGTGCCGAGCTGCTTGTCCTCGTTGACCTCGAGATTGCCCATCTGCAAGGTCGGGCCCGACACCTCCTGCACGTCGCTCGGCACTGTTCTGATGTCTGGCTCCATGCCAACGCCCTTAGCGCCCAAGGTCTTCGCCATGCCAACCACTTCGTCCAGCGTAGCCAGCTCCACCGGCTCGTCACCACGCGACTGCGACGTCTCGGTCTTTGCCTTGTTTCCTTTCCGATGCTTCGCACCGCCACGGCGGCCTCTGTGTGCCTTTTTCTTCTCCTTTTCTGGCGGCGCCTCGCTGTCTGAGGGTGTAGCGGTAGACGATGCCGGCGGCGCAGGGACCTGATCTACCGTTTCGAGAGAAGCCCGCGGCGTGACATCCCCGCTAGAAGGGCCAGAACTGGATCCGACCGAGCTGTCCTCTAGAACCTTTGGCTTGCCCTCAGCTCGCTCGGTCGACCGGACGCCATCTGTGGCAGTTCCATTCGAGGCTATTTGTTCCCTCGGGGTGGCTGATTCTAGCGGGTCCGTAATATCTTTTCCGGGTGTAGTGTCGTCGTCGCTGTCGTCTTCAGCGATGGGGGCGCCGAAGAACCTGTAGCTCATGAGGCGCTTTGCCTTGACATACGCCCGTCGAAGCTCAGGCATTTTGAGAAAGCCGAATGTGATGATGACAAGCAAGAAGAAGGGGTTGCTAAAAAAGTTCCACGCGTTGTTTGCGGCAACCTGGGGCAGTTCCTTGACCTTTGTTATGACATACGGGGTCGGTTCCGTCTCCATGTCTGTGAGCGTCAGCGGCGGTAGGGAGCTATTGTCAATGTCCTCTTCCTCGGCGAGCGGCGCCAAGGGATCTCTGCCTGGAAGAGTCGGATATTCCACGACGCGAAACGAGCGTTGGCGCTTTTCTTCCGTGTTGAGAGAGTGTTTGCCCGTCAGTGCGGTGCGTATGTCCCGGGGGTCACTCGCTTCATGTTTCTCCCACCAGCCGTCCTTGGTGCACTCGGCAGCGGGCACGTCCACGATGAGCGGGTAGGACGTTCCCGACAGGGCGTACCAGCTGCCACCGGCAGTCTCGTTCATAAAAATGCTGGACCTGCGCAGCCGAGCAGTTTCGTCGTCTTCGGCCGGCGGCGGAGGCTGCGGCAGGACGGCCAAATCAGGGTAGCTGCTCGCGGGCACGCCAGGTGGACGGGCAACGTCAAAGACGCGAGCAATCGGTGCGGACAGGTGGTGGCTAAAGGCTAGCTTCACGCCATCGACAACAGGGTCGAAGCTGAAGCCGTAGACCTCGCCATTGGGCATGCCACTGATGTAGCGGTTGTCAGTGGGTCGCTTGTGCTGTTGGTGGAGGTCCTTGTCGTAGTTGTTCGGGCCCCATTCGGAGTACTTGAGGGTGGCAATGGTGATGCCGTCGTTGCGGCGCACAACGATCTTGTAGTCAGTACGGCCAAGGGTGATGGAGCCGCCGACAGAGCATTCTTCGTCGCTGTTCTCGCCAAAGTTGCTGGGACGCATGCAGCTCTCGGGGCTGTCCTGAGCATCGACGAGATCAGAATCGGCGTCGCTCGTGCCGTACCAAGCGCGGACACGGCCGGTAGTGGCATCGAGGGTGACCATGGTGGTCTCTTTTGTGCCGGTGAACACGACCGGATGGTTGCGGTCGTAGTAGGGCACCTGTTCGACGAGCCACTTCATGGACAGGCCGGTCTCGGCAAGGCCATGGCTGCCGGGGATCATGAGGTAAATGGCGCCGTCATGGGTGGGCTCGACTGCCCAGATCCAGTGGTCGAGAGCGGTGAAGGATTCCTCGAGGGCGGAGACATTGCGGCGGTGGTGCTTGGTCTCGACGACGGGCTTCTCGCTCTCAATGTGCCAGAGAATCTTGCCTGTCTTGCGGTCGACAGAAAGGAGGTCACCATCGACGGTGGCCAGGAGCACAAAGTGTTCCACTTCCCAGTCGGACAGCGACCGCGCAAGATGCGGCGGAGAGAGGCCACGGCCAGGAGCAGTGGCCGGGTCTCGGTGCGCTGACGAAGGTGCTCGAACGGACAAGTCCGGAGCCAGAGTGGATTTGGATTTTGTGCTCGAATCGCGTTGGGCGGGGACGATGGGGCCATTGGCCGAGTCGGCGGCGGTGCGGCGGCGCTGGATCTTTGGAGTCTCGACGGTGAGCTGCGAGGCGATGAAGGTTTCGACGTCGGTCTGGGTCCTTGGGAGCAGGCGCGGGGAAGCGACACCAAGGCTGTGCACGCGCGTGTGCGTACGCTTGCTGTTCTTGGCCGCTACGGGGCGGACGAAGTCAGTGTCGTCGCCGAGTTCGAGGTCGGGAATGTCTGCGAGTTCGCGGAGATCCCGAGCGGGACGCTCGTGACCGGAGACCGGGGCAGCGGCCCGGGCAGCGGCAGGAGTACGGAAGGCATGATCAAGGACGGAGCCAGGATTCGGGGGTGAGCGTTGTTGCTGCTGCTGCTGAGCTTCAACAAGGCGGAGGGCAGGATTGAGGAGAAAGAGGGCGATAGCGAAGAGGAGAGTCCGCTGGGAGGCGACTTGGCCCAGTGGCCGTCGCATCATGATGGGGAGCGCAACAACGCAGTGGCGCGCCGAGCGCAGGCGTTCACGAGCGGGTCATCCGCCACGCTGGCACCGCAAAGGTCGAGCTGAAGAGGAGGCTGGCCGTCGAGGGTCAGAGACGGTGAGGAGAAGGGTTGAAGAGAAGGCTTCGACGGGAGGCCGTGCGAAGAGCGCCCGCAATGTCGACGTGGACGGGCAAACGACGGCGTGTGAGTCCACAGATGTGTCGGGGTCTTCTGGGTGGAAGGGAAGATATGTCCGGGCTGCAAGACAACGACGGCGAGATGTTGGCCAGGTCCTCAGCATGCAGATGAAGACGGGGGCTGATGTGAGGATGGCGATATTTTAGTACGGAGCGCTGCGGTTGGGCACTACGAGTTCGTACTCGCCAATATGTATCTTACCGTCCGGGCCAGGAGCAAGAGCGACTCACTCTTTGTCTTAGGGCACTCCTGCCGTATTGTGGGATGTTGGGTGGGGCGCTATGCCATGGACGGAAGGGGCCAGAAGGTCGACGGACAGGGAAGGCGCGGTCTAGGGGCTGCCACGCCTCCTTCTCACCTGCCTCTTCGATTTGCTGCGCTGGGAGGCGGCGTACGAGTACATATCTTACTCGTACTCGTACTGTGCGCCGATGCACTTGCGCAATACGAGTCTGAGGTGGCCGCAATGGCCGGACACTACGTTTCTAGATGTGCTAGCGCGCGACCTCAATTTGCACGTCAAGCGGCAGGCACGGCAGGTACCCCTCCAGTTTGGAAGAAGCCAAAGCGCAGTCAGATACGAAGTACGAGTACTCGCAGGGCAAATGCAGCTCGAAACTAGGTACTTTGTAAAAATGCAGACGAATAGTGCAAAAGCAAGGCGCAGAAGCACCTCGACAGCGCCAGCTCTCCTCACACACGGACTGTCTGTTTCGCCGCTCTTTTCGAGCCAGGGCCGCGTCGCCGCTTCCAAGGCACTGCCATCGCGACAACGGGACCCCCCCTTGGCGGCTTGGAGGCCGTACAGTAGCTCTGCGCCGTGGGCACCGTGCCTCTCGTCCCGCTCCTTCCGCTCTCTCATTTGTGCCTGCCTGTGCCTACGCGAGCTCGTAATGCTTGTACTTGTATAATTACTTGCGCATTACAACACACGAGGCCGCTCGCCTAGCCACGTATCTTCTTGGTTTATTTCCTTGTGGTTAGCTCTGACGCCGCTAAACAAGGGGCCAGGCCAGCGCGCGTCGCACGCAAGCCAGCTGTGTGCAGCGTCGGTGTGGCGGCGAAGCAAGGAAGCGGCACCGTGTTCTGCTTTCTGAAACGCGCCATTGGCACGGTGCATTGTCGCGTATTAGCACAAAGAGGAACAGTGCGTAATATCCAAGACGCGCACGTCCCGGGCGCGAATGGCAAGCCCTGTGCAATATTTCGTAGCAGTGTGGAAGTGGCTTTAGCGAGTGTACCCACCGTAGCCACTGTCCATCTCTGGGGCTAGAATTCCGCTTGCTCGCCGTCTCATCTGCTTCCGATGGACGGTGCAAGCTCTCGTGCAGAGTACGGGTACGGAGTAATACGAAGTAAGATACAGAGAGAATTTGCGAGTACGAGCACCTTTGCCGGTACTTTGTAAGATCCGAGTAATACTCTGACTATGAGTAAATTTCTCGCGAAGCCTGGATCAGAGACTGCTGCATGCCTTGTGCTGACCGCTACTACGAACAGCGGCAGCTAAACTAGAGAGTGGTGCACTTACATTCGCAGTGGGCTACTAATACTTTGTACAGATTACGGCGGCTATGATCACTCGTCTGCCGTCTGCGAGACTACAGCAGTGTCGTCGACAGCCTATCAAGAGCATCCTGCATGCCGCGTAGTGAGACACGTAAAATGTTGTGCTATGCTGCTGACGGGATGTGCAGCAGTCAGACACAGACGGCTCCTGTGCACACTCTCTGCTGGAACGATTTTGTCCTCTTCCTTGGAGTTGGCGTATCTTCGTTTCACTCCTATTTTTGCTCTCATCGTGATCATGATCTTTCGCTTAAATGGGGACGGCCTTGGCCCGTCCTAGCAGCTCTTTGTCGATCTCGACTTTCGGGACAAAAAGATTAAATGCCGAAAACCTTAGCCGGCCCGTCGCTGTGTCAGCCAGATGTTGTCAGCCGAAAGGAGCACAGAGAAAGCGGTGTGCGACGCATTGCACACTCTGCCGCGACTGTGAGCTCTTCGGACGTCCATCCACAAACCACAACCTACTGCAGGTTATGCTTTTCCCCTCTCCGTCCGCTAGCCTGTCGTTTGGCAGAGGTTATGTTCTATATGTATGACTGAAATCGCTGTATTTCTGGCGAATTTACACACCACTATACTATATGTAGTGTTGGAAGTTATTTGTCCGAGTAATTATAAGTGAACGTATTCTTGAAAGTCATAAGTGGAATTATGATGCTATTTTGAACGGCCACGACAGTCAGCCTCGCTTCCGTGAAAGAACCAAAAGCATGCTTTAAATGAAAGCCACCGCCCGGTTTCAACGTTCAAAACCAGTTATTCTGTGACTTCTATCCCAGCCGCGATACCTTCCGGGACCCAGGCACGTGATCTTTGTCGCCTGCTTGTGTGGACCCCACAACATGGGGCCCACTTTGACGACGTCTTACCTCCAGACTACTTTAGCATCACCGACGGCCTTGTTCTGGCCAGCATCGCGCAGCGTTCAAGGGAAGTAGTGTGGAAGTGTACGCCGACATACGAATGCTTCAAGGGCTTCCCTCACTATGCTCGCCGCAGATATAGAGCGCGCACCTCACAGCGAAGACGGCAGCGTCGCCGACGACATCATGAAACGACGCGGCTCCTACTCAGCCGAAGCCATGCGGCTCACCATCGAGACAGAGCTCGGCAGTGACACAGCCGTCCAGCGGCTTCCTACAGACGCGCCACGCCGCATCCCGAGGACCTCGGTCTCCCGCCTGGAGCAGGCGACACCGGCCTGCTGCCCCGAATACCCGGTGCGGACCCGGCATATATTGTCCTCGAAGCCCGATCAGGGCAAGGCCTGGGAGGATCCGTCCTCCACCACTGTGCTCTACCTCGCCTACGGATCCAACATGGCAGCGGCGACGTTTGAGCGCACACGCGACATCCGTCCGCTATCGAGTGTCAGCGTATCGGCGCCGACGCTGGAGCTAACGTTCGACCTGCCGGGTCTGCCGTACCGCGAGCCCTGCTTCGCCAACACAGCCGTGCGCCGGCGCATGCCCCAGATCCCCGGTGTTCCTGACCTCCCGGACAAGCCGCCCAAGTTACCACCGGGGCTTGCGCCGCCCGCTGGCGTTGCTGACTTAGGTGCAGGAACGAACAGCCGCGGCGACCCAATCTGGACTGGCGGGCTCTACGGCGTCGTCTACGAGGTCACGCGCGAGGACTTTGCGCACATTATTGCCACTGAGGGTGGCGGCGCGGCGTACCAAGACATCCTCGTGCCGTGCTTTGCGCTGCCACCGGCCGTGTCCATTCCGGAGAAACCTGCGCTGCCGGAGCCGCCGCGGCCGTTCCTAGCGCACACCCTGTGGGCACCACAGGTGCCCGATGAAGACGAAGACGGCGACGGTAGCGATGACAATGACGGCGATGACGGCGATGACGACGATGGTGACGGATGGCTGAGCCGACAGTGGCGCCGCGTCCGCCGGCGACTCCTGCGGATCGCGATCACGCGCCCGCGCCCGGACCCAGCTTACGCGCAGCCGTCGGGACGGTATCTGGGCCTGCTCGTCGATGGCGCACGCGAGCACGAGCTGCCGGCAGCCTACCAGTCGTGGCTGGCGTCGCTGGCGCCGTACCGCGCAACGACGTGTCGACAGCACTTTGGCGCTGCTGTGCTGCTGGTGGCCGGCCTGCCGGTCCTCCTCTTCCTCGGCTTTCAGATGAAGTGCCGGCCGCGCCGGCCGGGCCGCAGTGGCAGCGGCCGGCTGCCGCTCTGGGTGCTCGTACTCACGGGGCTCTTCGCGCGGGGCATGTGGTGGGCATACGACAAACTCATGCGGCCGGTTTTCGGCGACGGCGAGCGCACAGAAGAGACAGACAGCACCGGTGCTTGGACCGACAATGACACATACAAGGACGACGAGGCGACGCCGCTGCGCGCAAATGAACGCGCCTAGCAACTCAGCGGACGGCGTGGCATTTTCGCATTTTGGCGTTTAGACCTTTTGGCGATTTGGCGTTTGTGCACGGCATTGGCGATTTTGGAGTATTACGCCTTGGTTCAGAGACGGAATATTTTTCATAACGAATACAGAAGGGACATACCACACCACGTACTTTGCAGGTTACGAAAGAAATCCAACGGGTGCGAGTTATATTACACTTAGAACTCTGGCCCACGCAGAACGTTTCCTATTCTCTTCCTTTCAGATGCCAACCCATGACACGGAAGAGGAAATTGTTGCTGTCCGCCAACGCTTGCCATATCGCATCCCCGCAACAAGCTGCCGCTGTGTTCTGCTTTGCTTGTTTATCTGGGGCGCAATCGTGAACCGCAAACTCAGTCGTACGTGTGGGCAGACCTTGCGACGAGCCGCGGGATATCGTCGACGCTGTGGCGCCCCTCGAGAATGGCTAGATGTCGTTAGCAAGATAGTGGAAATGATCATACGATGTCGTCTCGTATTGTCGGCGATAAAAACGCAGAAGCCGGGCACCACCGCCAATGTAACACAAAATGCAAATACCAAAAAGCCTTAAAAGCATTGGGTAAGACATACCGTTGACCGCCGTGAACAGTGGGTAGTCGTCCTCCTTGCCGCGGGCCTTTAGGAAGCTGTTGACCTCCTTGGCTGTCGTCGTGCCCTGCAGCTTCTGACCGTTGAGCTCGGCTTTCTCGACTTCCTCGACAGAGACGCCCTTGGCGATGGCGAGCTTGGCGCAGCGGAAGTTGCGGCCACCGGAGCACGAGGTGATAAGATCGGCAACGCCGGCGCTCTCCTCGGTGAAGGTGGCGCTGTGGACGGTCTCGCCAAAGAACTCCTTGCCGAACTTGACCATCTCCATGAGGCCGACGCGCATGACGGCAGCCTTGGCGTTGTCGCCCCAGCCGCGGCCATCGACGAAGCCGGCAGCGAGGGCAACGATGTTTTTCAGGGCGCCGCTGAGCGAGACACCGGCGACGTCAACGACCATGCTGACGTGGAAGTAGGGGCGATGGAAGAGGGCGGAGAAGGTTTTGTGGTCGAGCGGCGGGTAGGCGGCCGGCACGGGGGTCAGCCGGGTCTTGCTGAGGCGGCCGCGGACGTCGCGGTGGGCGGTGTCGACGGGTGCGGTGACGGTGACCTCGGGGCCGGCGGGCGAGCCGGAGCGCGGCGACGGGTTGCGCGAGTGGTCGACGCGGGGCGGGGCGTAGGCGATGGTGGTCTCGCTCCACTTCTCGAGGGCGATCTCGGTGGCGAGGTTGGCGCCGGAGAGGGCGCCGCAGTAGATGCCCAGGGCATCGCCGATCCACTCGGAGAAGAGCGAGATGCCGTCGTCGGCGACGTTGACGCCCTTGATGCAGGAGATGCCGCGGGCGAACGGCAGGATGTGGCCGTCGAGCTGCTTGCACACGTTGCCGATGAACTGGTGAGGCAGGTTGAAGACGAGGATCGACGCGCCCTGCACGGCCGCCAGCAGCGACGGGTTGGCCACGATGTTGGACGGGAGCGCAATGTCCGGCAGGTACTTGATGTTCTCGTGGTGGGTGTTGATGATCTCCGTCAGCTTCTGCGGTTTGTCGCCCAGCGCTGCGTGCAGGTGCGACTTTGGCGGCACCGTGACCAGCTCCTCAAACACCCACATGTCGACCTGCTCTTGGAAGATGTCGGGGTGCTCGCGCGTGTTCTCGGCGACGATCTTGGCAATGGTTGAGCCCCAATTGCCGGAGCCGATGACGGCGACCTTGTGTTTCTGCTCATACGCGCCGAGCGATGTCGGCGCCGCAGCAGTAGCAGCAGCCATGGCGGGCAGTCGTGCGCGAAGCCGTAGAGCGTGCGAGAAGGGCCGGGAGGGCGAAGCCGGCCGGAGCGACTGGATCGGAAGAGACGGCCGGAGGAAGGCGAATGGCGGCCGAGTAAAGGGGAGAGCAGCCGGGATCGCGGGCGGATGGCGCAGCACCAGCACACCCATGCAGCCGGGAGGGCAACTGGCAGTGTGTCGGGTGGGGGGGGGACGGGTGAGCTACAGACAGCCCGAGAGTTGCTCTTCGACGGGAGATGAGCGAGGTGCGTGACGGGGGACAAAGAGGAGCTGTCGTCGCGTAGAAAGGAAGCTGTTGGGACGTTGACGAAAAGAGGGCAGTAACGACGAAGTGCGACGGGCAGGAGACCGCCTACCGCTTTGGGAGCAGCGACATTGCCAAGGCTTAGTGCGGGGCCAGTATGCATGTGCTGTGGCTGTCCTGGCTTCAGCAGCGTTGCAGGATCACATTGTTGAGGAACGGCAACGCCAGGAGCACATTTGCTTGCGGCCATGAGCACTGAGGCTGCGGCTACAATTGGCGAGAAATGCTGCACTGTCTCTTTCACACCATTACACCATTGCATCGCTTGCTTGGCCGCGCGGTCAGGCCAATAACGCCGCAGCAGCACGTCAACACACGCTGCCAGGCCTTTTGTTGGAGCCGGCGTCGGCTCAATCCAGGAACGGCTGCGGCCTTTTCGGCGTGTTTGGCTCTCCAACCGAGGCACGAGATGGCAAATCTGTTACGGCAGCGGCCTCTACACGTGTCTTGCTCAAGTATCTTACATGTCATCTCCAGCGCCTGGCCATTGCCCATCATCGGACGAGATGAACGCTCGCGGCACTGCGGACACGCCGGACGCGCCATTCCCTGCTTCATGCATTCACGTCCTCGCCGATTCCTGATTCTTCCGTCTCCATGCTTCGCCGCTGCCCTGCTGTTGATCAATTGTCCCAAGAGTGTGTCGATTCTGTGTACTCGTATATGTTAGGACAGCCAATCTGCCAGATCCGTACCACACACTACGTCACTGCCCCATCAGCTATCAGTGGCCAGACCCTGGCCGACCACTGAGCGTCCTCCCATCTTGTGCTCACAATGAGCAATCGCGGCTGTGGCCGCCAGTCGTACCTACTCCATTTTGGCACCGCACTTCGTAATAGCCGTCTCCTTCCGGAAAGCGTGCCATCGCGATATATTATGCTCGTTCCGCCATTTCCAGAGCTTCGCACCTTGCTCGTCCACCGGCCTGACGTCCACCCCAGCATCGCGCATCTGTTTCGTCGCCCGAGTGGATACAGACTGCCCTGGGCCGCACGAGTACTTCGTATGTCTGGCGCCCCATCCGCCGTCTCCACTGCGTGCTGCGTTTGGGCTATTTGAGCTTCGCGGGGCTGGGCCGATCCCCCAGCTTCCTCTCTTCGCCATGATACCAAAAACCATGACATCCAGCGAGATCTACCTGCTGCCTCTGCACGACGACGGCTCGCCGCAGGTCGGCGGCCACGAGTACATTTATCTGGCGGCCGACTCCGAAGACCCTGTCACCGTGCGCTTCGCCATCGAGGGCACGTCGAGCATCTGTCGCCATGGAAGCCTTTGGGTGAACATACCCGAGAAGGGCGCCGAGTTTCGCCGCGACAAGTTCCGCGAGTTCCAGTACGGGCCCCCAACCTGCTTCTAGGCTTCGTTCTTCGTACTGACCGCGTACCGCTGCTACCCAGGCTTGTACCTGACTTCCACCGCACCATCCAGATCGACATCCCCATCTACCATGCCGGCGCCTTTGCCTTTTACACCACCTATGCCGCCCTGCCCGATCTGTCTGTTGAAATGGCCTCGCGTGGCTCTTCGGCCGAGGAGAAGAAGCAGACCCCCATCTACTACATCGATGTCGCGCCACGACTGCTTCTCGACAACCGCCCGCTGCCAGTTGAGGCACTCTCGGTCTTCTCCGTCATCAGCAAGTTCATGGGCAAGTATCCCAATGACTGGGAGCGCCATCTTCGCGGCATCAGTGCCCGCGGCTACAATATGATTCATTTCACCCCCTTGCAGATACGCGGCGTGTCCAATTCCCCGTACAGCTTATACGATCAGCTCGGCTGGGACCCGGAATGCTTCCCGCGCGGGGAGAAAGACATCCAGGCCATGGTGGAGAGCCTGGAAAAAAAGTACTCGCTCCTGAGCCTGACAGACATTGTCCTCAACCACACGGCCGACAATAGCGACTGGCTGTTGGACCACCCAGAAGCCGGATACAACCTCAAGACCGCCCCGCACCTAGAGTCTGCGTATCTTCTCGACTCGAAACTGCTCGAGCTGGGCGGCCGTCTCGAGGAGCTTGGCCTGCCGTCTGATCTGAAGAACACCGACGATCTCGACAAGATTATGGTGGCTGTCAAGGCCGAGTGCATAGACAACGTTCGCCTCTGGGAGTACTACGTTCTCAACGTTGAGCGGGATACTACCGGCGCTGTCGAAGATTGGGCTGCCGGCGATATATCTGTGCCCAAAGACTTTTCTGGTTTAGACGGCCTTTCCTTCTTGAAGTCTGCCAGCCTCAAGGAGCAGGTGGACTTTTTGGTAAAGTATGCTCTCGAGGGCAACGACCGCCTTGGCGAGCGTCATCGGCGACAATTGGAGCGCAAAACCACTGCCGCTTTCCTGTCGGCTCTCGTCGGCAAGCCAGGCGAAGTGGACACGGAGACAGCGCACACCAAACTGTCCGCTATTCTTGACGCCGTTAACGTCCAGTTTTATAAAGAATACGATGCGGAGACAGCTGACATCCTGAAGGAGCTCTCTAACCGCATCAAATACTGCCGTCTGGATGAAAATGGCCCGCGCCAAGGGCCCATTGGCCGCAAGTCTCCTCTCATCGAGACGTACTTTACCAGGCTTCCGAGAACCGCGAGGACGTCCAAGTTTAATGTTGGCGAGCTTGTCCTCGTCAACAACGGCTGGGTGTGGGGTGGCAATGCGATGGTCGATAATGCCGGCCCGCAGTCTCGCGTGTATTTGCGCCGACAAGTCATCGTCTGGGGAGACTGTGTGAAGCTGAGATACGGCAGCGGCCCGTCCGACAATCCGTGGCTCTGGGAACATATGACAAAGTACGCGCGGATGCTGGCCAAGTACTTTGCCGGCTTTCGAATCGACAACGCACACTCGACGCCTCTCCATGTCGCAGAGCACATCCTGGACGAGGCCCGCCGCGTGAATCCCAACCTCTATGTCGTTGCCGAGCTTTTCACGGGCTCCGAGGAGATGGACTACATCTTTGTGAAACGCCTGGGCTTGTCCTCCCTTATCCGGGAGGCCATGCAAGCATGGAGTACGGCTGAGATGAGCCGCTTAGTGCACCGACACGGCGGCCGCCCTATTGGCAGCTTCGATGTCGACGAAAGCACGCAGGCCGACGTGAAGCACCCCAAGGGCCAGAAGAATGGCGAGAGTGGCGACTACTTCCGCGAAATTGTACACCGCATCCGTCCTGTTCCTGTCCAGGCCCTCTTCATGGACTGCACCCATGACAACGAGGTCCCTGCCCAGAAACGCGATGCCCGGGATACTCTTCCTAACGCTGCGCTTGTGAGTATGTGCTCGAGTGCCACTGGCAGTGTCATGGGCTATGACGAGATCTACCCTCGCCTGGTTGACCTTGTCAACGAGAAACGTCTGTACACATCCGAGTCCTCGAAAAGTACCGTCAAAGTAGGCAGTGGCATCAACGGCATCGGTGGCATCAAGAAGCTGCTCAACCAAATACACGTGCTCATGGGCATGGACGGATATGCCGAGACACATATCCACCACGAGGAAGAATATGTCACCGTCCACCGCGTCCACCCAGAGAGCCGCAAAGGCTACTTTCTAATCGCGCATACGGCGTATCCCGGGTATGGGAACGGAAACGGGGCGTTCAGCCCGGTTCACCTGACGGGCACGAGAGCGCGCCATCTTGGCAGCTGGACACTGGATGTCGATGCCAGCAAGGAGGCCACCCAAGCTGTGTTAGAGGACAAGAAATTTCTTCGCGGCTTGCCAAGCCGGGTCGTTGACCTCCCTGGCGTTCGCATGAGTGTGAACGGCAGCGATACAACGGTCACCGTCCGCGACCGGTTTCCGCCAGGCAGCATCGCACTCTTTGAGACGTGGATTCCCGCCGCCGAGCACTCGTCTGGACTGGATACGTTTGTGACGTCTGGCGCAAAGGCGGCCTTTGCCGAGCTGGACTTGATCGACCTGAACTTTTTGCTGTACCGCTGCGAGGCAGAGGAGCGGGATGCAAGCGATGGCCAGGACGGCACGTACAACATCCCCGGACACGGCCCACTGGTGTATGCCGGTCTCCAAGGCTGGTACAGCGTCTTGAAAAATGTCATGCGCGAAAACGACCTCGCGCACCCGCTGTGCCAGAATCTGCGCGACGGCCAGTGGGCGCTCGATTACATTGTCGGCCGGCTGGAGCGCAGAGCTGGACAGCCTGAATTTAAGCGTATGGAGCCGGTCGCGGAGTGGTTCCGGGAGCGCTTCGATGCCATTCGCGGCATTCCGGGCTTTCTGCTGCCTCGCTACTTTGGGCTCATTATGCGCACGGCGTACCAGGCCAGTTGGGATCGCGGCGTGGCTCTCATGAGTCCTGACGTCCACGATGGCCAGTGGTTCGTGCAGAGTCTAGCCATGGTCAGCATCCAGCAGACCGGCATTGTAAAGTCTGCGTCGCTCTACCCTAACCGTCTGGTGCCCTCGCTCGCCGCCGGTCTTCCACACTTTTCTGTCGAGTGGGCCCGATGCTGGGGCCGCGATGTCTTCATTTCCATGCGGGGCCTGTTCTTGGGCACTGGGCGGTTTGACGAGGCGAAAGAGCACATTTTCGCATTTGCCAGTGTCCTGAAGCATGGCATGATCCCCAACCTGCTGAGCTCTGGCAGGAACCCGCGGTACAATGCCCGGGATGCCATCTGGTTCTTCCTGCAGTGCATACAGGACTATGTGCGGCTGGCGCCGGATGGTGAAGAGCTGCTCCAGGCAAAAGTCAAGAGACGTTTCCTTCCGTACGATGACACGTGGTTTGACTTCGAGGACCACCGCGCCTATTCCACGGAGAGCACAATTGAGGACATTATCCAAGAGGCCCTCCAGCGGCATGCCACAGGCATGTCGTTCCGCGAAGCGAACGCCGGACCCGGCCTCGACATGCAAATGAAGGACGATGGGTTCAACATCAGCGTGCACGTGGACTGGAGCAACGGCCTCATTTTCGGCGGCAACCAGTCGAACTGCGGCACCTGGATGGACAAGATGGGTGAGAGCGATCTCGCCGGCTCCAAGGGCGTTCCGGGCACGCCCCGCGACGGGTGTGCCGTGGAGATCGCCGGACTGCTGTACAGCACGCTGGCCTGGGTCAGCCGCCGGCACGCCGCCGGAGGCTACGCGTACGAGGGCGTGAAGAAGGCGGACGGCACGGCGACATCGTTTGCGGAGTGGGCCAGGCTCGTTGCCAACAACTTTGAGCGGTGCTTCTATGTCCCGGAGGCAGCGGCGGATGACAGCCAGTACAACGTCGACCCGGCCGTCGTGAACCGGCGCGGCATCTACAAGGACCTGTACCGGTCGGGCAAGGCGTACGAGGACTACCAGCTACGGCCCAACTTTGCCATTGCGATGACAGTAGCACCAGACTTGTTCGTGCCGGCGCACGCGATGCGGGCGCTGTGCGTGGCCGACGGGGCGCTGCGTGGGCCCATGGGCATGGCGACGCTGGATCCCGCCGACATCAACTACCGGCCCTACTACGTCAACAGCGAAGACAGCTTTGACTTTTTCACGGCCAAGGGCCGCAATTACCACCAGGGCCCCGAGTGGCTGTGGCCGACGGGCTTCTTTTTGCGCGCCCTGCTCAAGTTCGATCTGCAGCGCCGCGGCCCCGACGACGCCGAGGGCCGTACCGAGGCCTTCCAGCAGGTCACACGGCGGTTGATCGGCTGCAAGCAGCAGATCCAGGAGAGCCCGTGGGCCGGCCTCACGGAGCTGACCCAGAAGAACGGCGAATACTGTGCGGATTCCGTAAGTGCTGTATTGGCTGTCATGGCTCGTGTTTTGTCTTTGATTTTGTGTAATTTGTTCTTCTCACGCTCGCGCCAACTAACACAAACTAGTCACCGACGCAAGCCTGGTCAGCGGGCTGTCTCATTGATCTGTATATGGACGCGGCCGAGGAGCAGAGAGCGCGCACGACTGGCAAAGTTGTCGTGCGCTGATAGCAAGGGGTTGTGCTCATGGCGGGCAAGCGATGTTGCACGCGCATCATAGAAACAAGCATACAATGGCGACGATTTGCTTTTTGGTTAGAAATGATTTGCATATAGGCGCAGGCGCAGAAACACGGTGCCCTGTTCTGGATATTTACTCCTACAAGTTATCTAAGGCTACAGCACATCAAAGCCAATCAAAGCCAATCAAAGCCACCACACAATACCAACTGAACATCCTTTTATTGCCCAAAAATCGCACCGGAGAGGGGTATTCATCCCCGTCGGCGATGTTCAAGTATGACATCAATCAAAGCAAGACCCGGCGGTAATACAACGTAGAAAGACAGCAAGATATACAGATAATGGGGTAAATACTCCTTCCTATCCAGAATCCAAAACTCCGTAATACATATCCAAGACGGTTACACAAGCCACCCAAAATATTAACCAAAAAAGAAGGAAATAACAAGGAATTGCCGAAATGCAGAGAAACGCCTTGTGACGGGCGGTTGGAACAGTGAACAAAGGGTGCAGCACAGGCGTAGTGTGCAGTGCTGCACGTGTGCGGTTCATCTCGGCGTCGTGATGTCTTTCGGTCGAACGTGTTTTGTAATCCAAATAGTAGTCCAAAAAGATCGCTCAGTTGCGCTGCCGCCGGCTGCCCAACTTCGACCGCCTCTTTTCGGCTTCATAGGCGGCGTTGATATCTGTATTCGCAGGCGCAAAAACGCCGGGTTGGGTCTGGGTAGCGCCATGCTCCAATGGCGGGCCGCTCACGCCCCCGTTGCTTTGCCGCGCCAGAGACTTGCTCAGCTCGTACTGGCGGTCCTTCTTGCGCAGGTACTTGCGGCGCCAGATACACGCACCAATCCAGATGACGGCAATACCAACGACGACCACGACAATGAAAACTATCCACCTCCAGTGGGACGAAACCCTACACGCAATTGTTAATGCCAGAGCGGGACCATGGAAATGCCTGCTGTTAAGCTCACTAGGCAACTTACCACGAGTAATTGCTGTCAGATGGTTTTTTGGTGCCCGACGAGCCAGTTGATGTCGCCGTAGCACTTCCCGTTGAGGTTGTTACGACAGCGTTTTCCGAGCAGAAACTCGTGAACCATTCATGGATGCTCTCTAAAGCGCCAGTGTCCCCAGCCGCAGTGCATACGTTGGCCTCGCAGACGCCGGTAGTGGCTGTGCTGAGAGCACTTACTCTCGAATCGGCGCAGAAGCAGGCAGCGTAGTTACTGAGGGCGGCCGTAGAAGCGGCTGGTGGGACACACGCGCCGTTGGCGTCGTACAGCGGACCGCAGCTGACAGCACACGTCGGCAACGAGGAAAAGGGGACAATCGTGGTTTCTGCTGCAGAGAGCACAGTTTGTCAGCGGGTGTAAGACGCGCCATCGCAGAGCACGGAGTACAGAGTACAAAGCACAATGTCCGGGGTTCAACAGAGCTCGGAGTAAGCACAAGCTAGGCAGACGTCTGTCAACATACCCATTGTGGAAGGCTAATGCGAGTGGTGATGGTAGCTTGGTATGAGAGGCCAAAAGCCGTCTGCGAGGTCTGCAGATTCGTGTTTCGGCGATCCTGTCCGGATGACAATAGTATTGTTTCAGGGACTGGCAACGAGCAGCGTGTAATAGTTGCAAATGGCGGAGAAGAGGCACAGTACGCAAAAGACTTCGTGTCGAGTCAGTCCGTCCAAGCTGGATAGGACTTAGTGGTATGCCTCAGTCTATCGTCGCGGCAGCAAGAAGAAGTAATGTAGGGAGACGAGCTTTGGATTGCGGGTGCCGTGCTCAATTTCGACCGTTCCTCGCGAGGATCCAGAAGATCCAGAACGCGCGTTAATCGTGGGTCGCCAGGGAGGCTGCAGGGCAATCCAATGGCTGCACGATTCCTCCAACGGGCAGGCAGCGGTTGCGGAGACCGGTCTGATAGATTCGAGCCAAAGCGACCAAAAAAGGGCGCGAGTGCTGGACGAGCAGAGTCTGCGAAACGGCAATAATTGCTTAGTTGTCGTGGGAAGTCTTCAGCGCCGGTAATGCTGAGAGCCGGGTGCTCGTCACGCTCGTAACCAAAATCGACACTCAATCCCACGCGACCGCGCTAGTATATCTGGTAGCCCGGCGATGCAGATGCTCGTTGTTGATGTTGTTGCTGTTGACCAGGTCTGACTGGCTCCGGCTGGATGTCGTGGTTTTCGCAGGAAGGTTTGGCTGGTCGGTAGCGCGTCCCGGGTGCAATGTGACGTCGAGTAGAGCCAGGGACAAGAAACCAGAGACAAATCTAGATAAACTGGAGAGCCGACGGCTTCGAAGCGGCGGGCGAGCGAAGAACACAGACGGCGCAGAAGAAAAAGAGGAAAAAACGAGCGAGACGATGACGAACACGCGGACTTGCCCAAGCGCTCCGAGGGCGAACGCGGCGATCGAACCGAAGGGGAAAGGGCGGAGATGGGAGCGGGCAAATGCGCGCTACGACGTAAGCGTCAGAAAGGGGTGGACGCGAGAGCGCTGCGCACCTTCCCGGAATAGCGCCTGCCGCGACTAGGGACGGCTGACAGCCAGGGAAAGAGAGTACGAGTACGGAGTACATAGTACGAGCTAGCCGCCATTGACACTGGCTGGTCGAGGCGCAGTGCAGGATGCAATCAACACGTTGACCAACGTGCTATGAGTATTACGGAGTACGAAGTACGGAGTACGAGCATCAGCTAGAGTGCCCCTGAACTTCGATACGAAGTATTACGAGTCGAAGGCTGTGGCACAGTGCATGGAGTGTATCAGCACAGTGCCTGGTACAAACATTACGTATTATACGGAGTATGTGCCGAGTACAAGGACTCATATTCTCAGCTTTGTAACGCGCAACGCACATGGCGGAAGGTGCGACTGCACACGGCTGTCTGCAGTGGCAGGAACGATGGACAACCTGCCTGCACCGCTTCCATCTACGACGTATTATTCTGTCAAGTCCTTCCAAGCTTTCAAGACACAAATAATACGAAGTACTTCTGCAATACTCTGTAAGCCAGATACGACACTAAAATGCGGGCTCGCCCTAATTTCATCGTGGGTAATATTGACTGCCTGGCTTCGCTTCCCGTCACGGCGTGCCGGGCGCGCACAGACGGCATGCTGCGGAGGATGATAAAATCACGTGACTATCCCTTTCCCATCTTAATCCTCCAAGACGACCAATGTCAACCAAAAACGGCACTCCAAGACAAAAAACATCGAAAGCGATTTAGTCCTTGTCAGCTCTTCTAGCCGGCCGTCATATCTTCAGTGCTAAAACGTCGTCAGCACTTTGGCCGACTCGATTGACTTAAGCCAGCAATTTTACCTTTCGATTTTCTTCTCCCCAGGGTTACCCGAAGAGACCGAATGGCCACCCGAGGACCCCTGATGGGCGTTCATTGAATCAGACAACCCAACGGTTTTGTAACAACAGGGAGTGTTACCTCCGTTATACCCAGCGTAGGGATCGCCGTCAGTCGACAGCCATTTTTTGATGGCCTCATCATTCACATTAGATAAAACTGTTCTCGTGGCTTCAATAATTAGTAACGGGCAGTATGGGAACACGAAATTGACTTGTCAAGCAGGGTCTATTTTTTGGTTCTAGGAAATCGCTTGTTCAGACGAACCACCTGGAGTCTTTCGGTCTTCGGAAGCCATTCTGTGAGAATTTATAGGCGCGTTTGTAACGTAGGTTATAAAAGATGCCGGTTCGTAGCATGAACTGGGAACTTGACAAATTGAACAGGCTCGATATGGGCTTTCGAGGGCCTTTATATACACGTAAATAGGCGGCCTCATCAACTACCCTCCCCTGAGAAAGCCTTCCCGCCTCACGACTAGTAAGTCCACATCTGAACAAAAACACTCAACACAACCGCACTCTTGGCAAAACACACGCTTGCAGTGACGATACGAATCATAAGGCACCTTGAAGATTGCAGCCCCCATCTCGGTCAAGACATTTGCGGGTACGGATCAGCAAAGTACATCGTGGCCCCTCGCGGTTCGCCATTTTCTACGTCACTAAGCATCAATGGGCTCTCGGCTCTTAAAACCACGCAGCTGGACATTAAGTCCAAACTGGGCTATCCGCCAAAGTCCAAACACGGGAGTGGCGCGGACGAGTAGGGTGGCGCGATAGGATCATCGTGAGGTGTGAACAAAGAAGAAGTGAAGCCGAGATAGGTCGACACGATAGGAGACTAAAAGGCTGCCGCTTTGCGCTGCCGTGTGGCGGAACGAGAAGAGCTCGTTCTGATTGCGCTACTAGCATGGCCCGTGGGGTTAGTAGGGTAGGATGGAGAATGGATCATGAACGATAGATGGTTGCGAACGGGGATTATGATGGATGGTAGACGAAAGGAGCGCAGGTGATGACACAAGAGAGTCGAAGAAGAGAACTAGTAGTAAGAGACTATGCCACCTAGATACTGTGAGCTCGGATATTCAGAGCGACTGTGGCTCAGGACAGCCTTGCCTTTTTCTTTTCTGGCGTTGATTTCGACAGCCAACTTTCCCTCTTTGAATATGTTCATTTTATAAGCGGATTGATCCTCTAGTGTCTGTCCGAGCGCATCCGGACTGATCCCACTGCGTTGTCTGGTTTCGCGCATTTGCTGTTGGTAGGGTAACAACCAGCTACCGCCAGCAACGTGCAGTTGGCAGAGTCCTCCCCCAAGCTCATGGAGGGCTATATGGGTCAGGCTATTTTTATTCCACGAATAAAACATGATTCATTCTATCCATTTGTTGGGGTCGGCTTTGTCAACGAAATTCATAGGGTGATTTATTGAGTTATGCACAGTTTGATTGGACTGATGTTGAAATATTTGGCAAGTAGCAGGCCTCGGTTGCATATTCAGCGGCAGCCGCGGGTACGAGTTCGGGTCTTGTTCTACAACGGCGCTACTGCTTGACAATGATGCACCGGTAAAGACAAACAAAGCGGCACCTCAATCCTAAGAATCCATGGCAGGTGTTGGGCATCAACGGCCATCCCATCAGGATGCAACCATTCATTGCTACGATGCTCGTTTTCTTTGCCTCTCTGGACAATGGCAACTGTCGGCTCGTCTCCGTGTTATGAGGTTCGCGAGAAAAATACAAGCCGGCCAATGGCTGAAATCTCATACAATATCGATCATGGTATCTAGCACTCGGCGTGTGACAGACGAACAATTATCGTTGGTACAAGACAAGGTGGATGGCGTCTTTATGCCCTTTGTCATTGGCTGCCCACGTCCTCATTGAAAGTTCACCGGGTGGTGACGTATGATCCTGCGAGTCCCGGAAGCCAGAATGAATACACAGCATGGAAAGCAATGTGGAGTCAGCTCGACGGTACGGAGTCCCGGATGTGTGCATCTTGCGAAATTCGCGGACACCGGAACAGCTTAGTGAAGACGGGTGTCTCACGCGCCACATCCTCGCGTCAAATTTGGAGACGGTTGGTATCACGTCCACGAGAAGTCATGACGATAATGGCAAGCCGTGTCCTCTGCAGGCTTCATTGGAGAGGCCTGCTTAGGTCCACACCCATTCGGCCGTACCGGTGAGGAGTCAGGTATTCAGAGACCAGTAACGAAGTGTGCCTCGGGCACTGATAGAATTTGACCTTGCATCCACACGGATATGATGCCAGCAAGATCCCACACTTCCCACGAGCGAAAGTATGAGCGGCCGTTGGCAGTTGAGACGATAAGACGGCCCTTTTGTGAGTAATGGCGGCTACTCTTTGGAACATGTGCTACAGTTGCATGCTGTAGTATGTGCATGCGTCATCGTGACATTCTGTAGACACGTACAAGGAGATATGACACCTGGCTAGAGTTATTGCCGAGTAATCATTCCTCGTACGAGTCCAGCCCACATAGACGGCCACGAGGCAGGGAAGAGTAAAGTGCCGGCACAGCAGTACAATACACAAAGCAAGTAGGTCCTCTAGCCTAGTCACAGGAGCAAAGTCGGCTAGCCGAACCAGGAAATCTTGCCGTGCTCCGTACCGTCACCAGCAGTGCGGCTAGCCACCCTGTGCAGCTACATGCACTCCTTGCGTCGTACAAGTCAGAAGCATTTGCTTCGTAACCCCATCGCCGGATTCACTCACGCATACCTTATCTAGTGGGCGTTCATCGCTGCCCAACACACGGGTCGTTCCGCTCTCCCGCTTGCCCGAATATCTCATGAATGTGCTCTCTAGATATTTTACTTCTTGTATTCCGCTGCTCTTCACTTCCTTTGAGCCGTCGAGCATCAGGAGCCACCGATGATAGCGGAACTGCCACAGTACGCAAACGGGACCGGTGATACAACGTCCCTTATAACGCCGGAGTGTGTGGCGGCTTCCTGTCCTTTCACGCGTTAGTGTGAAATAATGTGCTGGCAGCGGGACGCTCCGTTACGGTAGCCAATTTATCAAGTATGGGGACTGGAGAGTTGCGGTAGGTCATAGACGGCCCGAGACAGATCGGGACTCGTGCATCTTTCTGCACTTTCTTAACACGGACCTTTTGCGAATCATAACATACATAAATTGCGGTACCTAAGAGCAGCATGCGAGATAAGTGGTTTTAACAGGTCCAAATACAGAGTACGTGTACTCACATGTATACTCTTACCCCGCCGTGTAAGTTATGAAGCAGTCATGCTAACAGTACAATGTAGTACCGCGGTCATGCACCTCTTTAGCAGTCGAGCACGGGATGACGGAAGGTACAAGCGCCTGTCACTGTGCATAATCAAGCTCGGCTCGTCGGAGCTAGTATGCGGCTTTATGGTAGACGCAATCCCAGTGTACTTGACAGCTAAATTCCGCGGTCGACTGATGTAACGACCGTCCATGCCCCCCCCGGTTTTAACATGGCAGCATGGCCGCATACAATGTGACCAGTACGTGAAAATGGTATTCTGTCTTATACGTTTGTACACTACCGGTCTCGCGTGTGGCTGACGTTGTACACGCCTTTTTCGTTGTCTGGGCCAAACCGGTTGCCATTGTTAGTGAATTGGTCCACAATAATTTATAGCTATCCAGCCCATCCTGTACTTCATCTGCAAGTCAAATCCGCAAAGCTGGGCGTCAACAGTACGTCGTACATACTATTGTAGCGAAATAACAAGCTACATCTCTACGTAGCCAATAAATTTCGAATTCCTCATCTCTATACTGTTCAAAGCGATTAATTCGGTCGCAGAGTCTTGATCATGTACCTGAGGAGATTTTTCTGCCCGGATGCATCAGCGTAAAACTTACTCGTAAATCACAATTTACAAGAATGTCTATCGTATCGTTTGTACAATCGGTTTTACTGACTATGCTAGGCAATATGTGTTCGAAGTGCTATTTTCACTATCCGCAGCTTGTGCATACGTAAGAAAATAATGTTCTTGGTAAGCTGGGTGCTTGATCTATTAGATTATGTTTATGAGTAGCGATGCACTTAGTTTCTATGCTGTTGTTCTTGCTTGGTGTAGTTTGGCTTGTTGCTTTGCTTCTATCGTCTCTTACCACAAAGTTATTGAATGTACATGCTCTCGGTCACCAGGCATATCTCAGCTACGGTCAGTCCAGGGTAGCTGCAGACCTCGATATTACTTTCCCGGAAACGCTGGACGCAGGACAGATTTGAAACCTACGGAGTAGTACTCCTCGCTATCGTGAAGAGGATCACATGGCCCAAAGGGGCTAGCCCGATAGTTCAGTGAATAACACCAAAGTTCTCACCGCCTGGCAGTATACTGAATCTTGCGAACCAATGGATATCATATGGCGAAAGACAACAACTCGAACGGCAATCCACCCGGTCACCCCCCATTTGCTGCCGTGCATAGAAGCGCACAGTGAGCATATGCGAGGGCTCCAGACAATGTTGCATTGCTGGGAGAACCGGTGCTGGGATATCTGAGCAGCGGGAACCGACGAAACCGCGAGTCAAACGCTTCTGAGGCCTCGGACTTGGATTCCGGACCTCGACAACTGGACCGACGCCATGGCCAGATTCCGCGGTTCTCGCTTCCTTGTATGCTTCTACTGTGGCAGACGCACGACGCTGCGCTACGATGGCTCTACGCGCCAGTTTGACTGCGCCATCTGCAATGCAACCAACTATCTGGACAAGGTCAGCGGACAGAAGATGCGGACCAAAGGCACGACGCAACGACTAACTCTCCCAGAATGGCGACATCACAGACCCCCCGGTCGCTACGACGACCTCCGACGAGACGCTGGCTCCCGTGTTTGCCAGGCAGCGCAGCCCATCGCCGGACGTGGGCGCTGCGACGAGCACGACCTTTTGCGCGACCTGTCTCAAGAATCAGCATCTCTTCGTCGCCTCGCTCGCCCAGTACTTTCCGTCCGACCCCGACCACCCCGACATCCCCGAGCTCGAGCGCCACTACTACCGCTTCCGCCAGGGTCTCGAGCAGCGCTACCCGCAGGTGTGCGCCGACTGCGAGCCGGCCGTGCTGGCCCGCATCCATGACGCTGGCTACACTGCCAAGACCGACCATCTGCGGCGCATGGTTGCCTACAGCCGCCAGGTGCGCATGACGCGTCCGACCTATCTCGACGCCGCGGCTACGCTTGGCCGTTGGCTGTGGTGGACCGGCCTGGCTCTGCAGGTGCTCTGGCAGCTTGACGTCGTGTCGGTCTTGCTGCCGCGCATGGACTGGGGAGCGAGCGCAGATGCAGCTGCCCGTCCGGACGAGGACCTGAGCTTTGACGACGACATTGTGGAGGCGGAGGCGGGTGCTACGACAGGTAGCCACACTGCCAGCACTGCTTACACAGTGCTGCTACCGCTGCTGTACCCCCTCCTGGCGTGGTCCGCTGCTTATGCCGTCCGTCTTCGGGCGCTCTGCCTCGCCGCTACACTCGCCGGCTGCTGGTGGAACCCGTATCTCGTGCAGACCGTGCGCGGCTTCACGAAGCCCTTTGTTGGCATCTCGACGTGGTACACGTACCAGGCGACGCTGGTGTTTGTTCGCGCGGCTCTTGCCAAGGTCGGCGATGCCCCGGACAGCACAGCCAGCACGGCCGGCACGGCTGACATGGCTGGCCACACAACGGCCGCCCTGGGCCTGCACGCGTGCGCCGCTTTTGTCACGCTCTTTGTCTACGTGCGGGCGCCGCGCGCCATCCACAAGGATATGCGACCGCTGTTCGCCGCGCGCCCGACGGCACCGTTGCGCGCACTCCGCTCGGACGCGGCGGGCACTCTATCGCGCACTGTCGGCGCAGAGCGCCCGCCGAGCCCGCGACAAGGTCTGGAGACGCTATCGGACGTGCTCGACGAGATTGCCACGTCGTCGCCGATGCCACCGGCCGTACGGGCCATGCCAACATTGCCACCGGCCCGCCTGTTCGCGCAGAACCGCGCCCAGCCCAACCGCAACCCGTTCGCGACGCCGCGCCGCGCGACAAGTGCCTTTGCGCTCGGTGGCATGCGGCTGAGCGACGAGGAGGACGAATACGCGGCACAGCCGCGAAGCTACGGCGCCGACGCTGGCGACGCCGACGCGATGGACTGGACGCCGTCGCAGCCCGAGGATGTGGCCGCACCGGCGCCCATGCAGCTGTCGCCTCTCGTGTCGCCGCATCGTGCCTTTGCCACGCAGACGACCAGCGGCAGCGGGTCCTTTGGGCAGACGCCCGTCGCCAACACGCGCGGTCCGTTCTGGTACAAGGTGCCGCCGGCGCCCATGAGCGTCGGGCGGCGCGGGCTGAACCCGGCGACGCCGCTGCAGCGGGCGGAAGCGAGCCCCGAGGCAGCCCGTGTCGGGTTTGGCCTGCGCGGTGGCCTCGGCAGCGGATTCCCGCCGCTCCAAGCTGCGGACGCGACGTCGGTCGAGTTCTCCCAGCCCAGGTTCTTTGCGCAAAACGTGGTGCCGCACGATGACGAAGCCGACAACAAGCTGTCCGACCTCTTTGGCCAGTCGTTTTCCCTCAAGGCGGAGGACGCCGGCGCCGGGGGCCACGCTTCTGGCGGTACAGGCCCTGTGGCAGCGCCGTCCGTCGCGCAGGCGGGCGCGTGGCTGGCCGTGCTAGCAGCGTCGCTGGGGCTGCTGCGCGAGGTGCGGAAGGACACGGCGACATCGACGCCGGCTGAGAGCCACGGGGCGGCGCCGTACGCCCGCCTGCTCGAGCCGTTGGCGGTGGGAATCTGCACGTTGACGGCGGCCGCGCTGATGCGGGAGTCGATGCGGCGGTGGGGGGCGCACGCAGCGTGGCGGCGGCAGCACCAGCAGCAGAGGCGGACGGACGGGCCAGCGATGATAGGGTGCGTGCTGGGAGCAGCGGGACTGGCGCTGGCTGGCTGGATGGCGGTGCAGCTGTGGGCGGCGGGCCGGGAGGCCGTGCAGGAGTCAGCACAGGCAGCGCACATTGCGGCGGATGTTTTTGACGCCTACACATATGCCGCGCCGGAGGATCTGGAGGACCTCGACACACTGAACCTGGCCCATACGCCCACGGTAGTCACGGATATGCCGTGGCCGTGGTGGCAGCTGGTGGCGCTGCACGGAACGGTGATGGCACACCAAGTCTGGAACCTGGTGACTTTCTAGGCTCTGGCAGCGGTTCTTGGTATACAGAGCGTTGGGTGTACAGGAAGTGCACATACAGGGCTATATAGATGTACGATATGCATCACGGTACGCAATGCGATATGCAAGACAGTGCCCTCCTGACGTCTCCGGAACGAAAGAAGCATGAGGCTTCTACTGAAAGGCGCAAAAGTCCGTCGGCTTGTGCTAAGCCTCATCGTCCAGGAGTTGTCTTTCGCCGAAACTGCCTCGATGTCTTCACTCATGGGCTGCTGGCTTTCCTCCTCCCTCTACGCAGTAATAGTTTGTCAGCACTCGTCGACGTGCAGCGCGCGTTACTCGCAGCCGACGGCCGCTCGCCGACTTTGATCCGGCCTTGCCGGCCGTCGCGCTCGCTCTACATGCTGGCCGTCGGCTTTCCCTGGACGCCGCCGTGGCCCGCTTCGAGGCCCAGCAGACGCCGCGCGTCGCCCGCTTCACCCAGGTCCCCGAGGACCTCACGCGCATCTGGTTCTTCACGCCCACCACGCCCCAGCAGCTGCTGCCGTTGCCATTGCTCAGCTAGCGTATTCTGCCTCCCTACGTACGGAGTATGATTCCTGTGTTTCGTGAGTTGGCCACACTCCTTTGTTAGCTACGGCGTATCTGTTTGGCGTGCCCCTGTAACTTTGCTGTTTGAAATATAAATAGCCATCTCCGTACCTGGGCCTAATCTATTTGTATGCTGGCTTTTGCTGGGCCGCTGGCAGGATCGCCGTTCCCTGGGCCGAACAAAATGTCACTGGGTCGAAGACAGAGCCGACCGTAGGATAAAGTGCCCAAATTGAGTGACACTGTTGGAGAAATATTCAAAGCAAAACGCAGTGTCTAGAAGCATCGCCATTCTACCAACTCGAAGCGACAAAGACCATAGCGGAGTAATCACAAAAGGCAAAGAGGAGAGCCGTCTTCCGCGAGACTCGCAAGTCCGTCTACAAATCACAAGGAGCAACGGTTCGGCGGCTCAATCTGCCGTCGGTCCGTCCTTCGCAACCTGAAACCGAAACGGCCTTTCCACTCCGCATAGCGTCCGAGGCCGACGCTCGCTTGAGCGGCTGTCGGGACCGAGCTGGGTTCGGCTGTCGGCTTTGCTTATTCCCCCCCGCATGTCCGTCCGTACGATTACGAGACCACCGATGCAAGTCTCACCGGTGTTCCGCGGCCGTTCTTACGTCATATGATGTACACACTGAAGCCAGTTCGACAATTTGGATGAATTCAATTCTATCAAACGCTTTGCCCATCAGGCCCGAATCCCTCTAACAAATCATCATAATCATAGAACAAGCTGGAGTGCCAGCTGTGCCGGACTCACCGGTAACAGCGTCTATCCAACACAAGAGTAACCTGGGACGCGGCCAACAAGCCCGTCCCAGCCCATCCAAGCCTGGCCTCCTGGTCATCGACGCCGTAAAGCAATAGAAAACAAGAGTAATGTGTACAGTGCGTTTTCCCCAATGCGCAAAAGAAAAGCAAGTTACATAGAAAAGGGAGATGACTGGTAGTCAAGTGCCGGTAGTATAACAGGTGAGAAGGTCAAAGTCAAGGTAGTAGAGCGAGCGTAAGACTCCACTTCCTCTAGAAGTCGGGGATCAACACGTCGAGTCTCGAAGTTATCGCCTTGAGATTGCTAGCCAGCACGTTTATCCGCGCAATGGCAATCGACTCGTCAATCTCAACAGTCTTTGCCGAAGCAACCTCGACGAGTTCGTAGCGAGCAAAGGCTTTCTCCGTGTCAAGGCCACCGAAAATGTCAGTCGATTTCATCTCACCGTTCAGCTTCGCAGACCTGGAGGAAGCCGCGGTAGAAGAAGCCGGAACATCGTGGTACAGAGCGAAGCACGGATCGTTCTCAAACTCCTCATCGACGGGGACGGCGGCGACTGCCTCGACCTCCTTCTTTTCGACGATCAAGTGCTCGATCATCGGCATGTCGATCTTCTCCTCGTCCTCAAAGCCAGCGGAGCCAACAAAGTTGGAGGTCTTGCCCGACAGCAGCGAGGTATCCAGGGCAGCGATGTGGGTCTCGGGAGTATGGACGTTGAAAACCTGGGGCTGGAAGGAGTAGATGGGCTCGTGCTCCATCTGAAGCATCGAGAGGTCGACGTTCTGTTCTGGGATCATGGCCATGCCGATCTGCTGCTGCGCCGCGTAGGGATTGACGTCCTTGGGAGCCTGGCGTTCTTGCGGCTGAGGGGCGGCCTGGGGCTGCTGCTGGCTCTGGGGAATGAGAGACGGGTTCGAGCTCAGGCGATCAAGGAAGTCCGAGAACGAGGGGGAGCCGAGGAGCATGCGAGTGAGGTCTGAGAGACGCTTGTTCTCCTCCAGCAGGGCGCGGTTCTGGGTGCGCAGATCGCCGTTCTCGTTGACCTTGCCGGCAATCTCAGCTTCGAGCTGGGAGATGTATTCTACTACAAGTTAGCATGTTATTCACTATAAGCAACAGGACGTAACAATGGGGGACATACCCTTTCTGCGGGAGCGGAAGGCACGGGCAGAGACCTTGTTGCGAAGCTGGCGGCGCTCCTTGCTGGTGAGCTTCTTGCCCTCGTCGCTGGCGAGCAGACGCTCGTCCTCGTCCATATCGTCTTCCTCCTTACGGGAGCGGGAGATGTTGACGAGGTTGCCGTTGTTGTGGGGCATGTGGTCCGACGGCTTCTGGCGCATGGAGTTGAGCAGCTGCGTGATCTTCTGCTCGACGATAGGGTCGGCCGGCTGCGCCGACTTGGTACGCTGGCCCGGCAGATGCGGGACTTGCTGCGACGGTGGCTGCGACTGCGCCTTCACCTGTTGGCGCTGCTGCTGCTGCTGGATGATCTGCTGCTGCTGGCGCTGCTGTGCCTGAGCCTTGGCAATGGCGGCCTGTTGGTGCATGCCGGGCCAGAGACGGACGTTGGCGCCTTGCGAGCCGTTGGCGGCCATGACAGAGGGCGAGGTCATGATGGGTCCCTGGCCAGGGACGACGCCCGCGGGCTGGCCATCGGCAAAGTAGTAGTTGCGGTCAGAGGCAGGCGACTCGAAGTCGAGGCCAATGTCCGAGGGGCTGACGGACTGGTTGTTGGGCGAGGTGTTGAAGTCGAACATGTCCTCGCTGCTGGCGACGGGCATGTAGCCCATGTCAAAGCTGCCAAACTGGCCCGGCATGGGAGCCGTGGTCTGGTATGTGGTGGCCAAGGCGCCGGGGACGAAGCCGGTGTGCTGCTTGTACTCGTTGTACGGGTGGCTGGGGCCGGACATGGGCTGGCTCGAGGGGAGGATCGAGGCCGAAGTGGATGCCGTGGAGGCACGGACAAAGGTGTTCTTGGAGTTGGATGGCGACATGGCGGGCGACTGGAACTGCTGCTGGACGCTGTCGTAGTCGGACAGGTCGAGAAGCGAGTCGATGGGGTCCATGAGGCCTTGCTGGGGGGCGGATGCGTTGGACATGTTGCTGGCAGTACTTGCCTCCTGTTTAACAGGCCCGTTCATAGCAGGACAGGGCACGGAGAAGGGACGTCGCGGGACAGATTTTGTCGATGGCAGTTGGGTTGCAGTGTGCGAAGAGATGTCGACGAGATGCTAAAGGGATGGGTTGGGTGTTGGGTGGCCGTGGATGCGTGAGCAGGGAGAGAAGAGAAGTGGGCGGACAGGCGATAAATAGGAATGCGATGCAAGATGGTGCGGAAGTAAGGGTGCGAACGGTGGTGAGCGGCGGGCAGATACAAGTAATGCGTGCAGAAAACGAGGACGAGAAGTGGGCGGTGATGGCAGAAGAAGGGAAAGGGAAAGGAGAAACGTGTAGGAGATTGGGGGGGTGGATGACAGACGGGGCAGGCCAGGAAGAAATGGGCAAATGGGCAGCGCAGCAGCCATGTCAGCGGGCTAATAGCATTGGAAGGCCGGAGAATACGGGTGCCTGGCGGGGTGGGCGCAGCAGGGAGGTGGGGCCGTTGCGAGCTTGGGCGCGGAGCACAGTCGCGAAAGGGGCAGGCAGAAACGGAGCGCGACGGAACGCAGACGGAGCGCAGACGGCAGGAGCAGTAGCCGGGTCTACGACGGAGGCAGGCGCGGCCGAGACAGCGCAACGGTCGCGAGAGGGCCGGACAGCACAGGCGGCAGGCGCGACGGACTCGCACACCGCAGGCCACAGAGCCAAGGAGTCAGGGGGCAGGTGCAACAGAGGGAGCGGACCGGTTGGTCGGCGGAGCCGGAAGGCACGCAGGGTCGTATTTCCGTACTTCCGGCTCTTGTTGTCGCGCGGGCACTGGCCCTGCTCTCCCTACTTCGTACGAGTCGTTACCCCGTACTCCGTATGGTGCAGATGGTGCAAATGGCCAGGGGAGGGGTGGGTGGACGGACCGATGACGCGGCCTCAAGCCGACCCGCCGGCAAATACGGAGTCTGCACCGGCTTCATTCTGCCTGAAATGCAAGGCGCACACGCTGGACGCGGCGAGTGTCACTGTACGCCTGAGTTTGCTACGAGCGGTACTTGCAGCGGGCGAGATGGGGAGACCGTCACGAAGATACACGGAGATACGGTCTCTCCACCCGTAGAGCGGCCCAGAACTTGTACCCCAAAGTACCTTACGGAGAAGTAATCGGCCGGTCTTGTCACTCCGTGCACAAACTAGCAATCTGACCTTTCGCATCTCCACCAGCACCGCAGCGCCCATCACATCGCGCCGACGCTGCACCCAATGCCATGCAGGACCGAGCGACATGCTGTCACCATCGCCAAGTCGCTACGAGTGCGACCCGCGCGCCTCGGTCAAGATGCGAGTGCCGAAGCCCCAGCAGGGGGGCTGAAGCAGACTGCGACTCCATACTCCGTACTCAGTGCGAGTGGAAGAAGGCAGCGCCTGGAGATCGCCCTCTCGGTCACTGTGCGACCATTGAACGACGGCTTGAGCTGCCAGAACAGGTGTATGACAATTGCCGAACACCTCGTATCGAGCATCGGCCATGCCGTGGGCCTTGAGATCATGCAGCGCTAAACGGGCGATCGCCTGCTAGGCTTTGCGCCAGAACCTCGCTTTTTAGGCGGAATTCCGCCGCAGTACGGAGTAGTGTCGCGTTACGAGCAATACTTCAAGGCGTCGTACGGAGTGAAGATACGTCGTAATACTCGTAGAGCATCCGTCTCTCCAGACGATCGCGGGATAATACGGAGAAGTTGTGCGGTCATGCTGGACGGAGTAATCATTCGATCACTGAGCCTCCACTCGTACGGAGTACTCGCATCGTATGGAAAGCGCTACTTCTCCTCCGCGCGGCGCCTGCGGCGCGGGCAGGTACCTCTTCGCCCTCGCCTCGCTCATTCCAGTCGCTGCACAGCCTCACGCCGGTCGCCGACCACGAGCATGGTTGGCTGCCAGCTGTCTGCCAGCCAGGGACAGGCTACTCCCGTTTCGGCTAGCTGCCGTCTGTCCAGACGGTCTCGAACGGCTGGCCCGCTCTTCGTCAGTGGTAACCAATAGGAACAGCGACACCGGCAACCGTGGCGAACGCCGGAGCGAAAATCGAAGACGGCGAGACGACCGTCGCGCGGCCGTCAGCGCAGACAAAGGGCAGAAGTGCATAAACAACTGCCGATGCGCCGGAAAAGCCCCAAGCCGCAGGACGCCGCGGCGCCAGAGCACAGGACTGCCCTCTTCAGCTCTTTCCGGCACCTGTCAACGCCTTAGCTCGACGATCTACAAAATAGCGCAGCCTCTCTATTGCTGCTCTTTTGCCAAGTACGAGTATTGCTCAGTGCGGGCGAGCGAGCAGCTGTATGTCTTCGTACTCGTCGCCATGAACGCATGCGGCAGACTCGAGAGAAGATCGGCTCGAAAGTAACCCGCGCCATGATAATCAGGCCCCGCGATGGCGATCGGCTCAGAGTACGGAGTAAACAATCGCCAGCCACGGCCCCGGCGCCGGCGCCAGCAAGACACCACCGTAAGATTGCCCGCCTCGCTTGCGGCCCCTTTTCCGTTTCTCTTGCATCCTCCGTTTCTCGCTCCACGCCGGCCCCTGTCTGCCGGCATGCAAGGCGTCCCGTGTGGCATTGCCGGGCAAAAATAGATGTTTCGCCCCCAAAACGCCGCACCTCTACTCTGTACTCGCACGTACTTTGTATTTGTACACGACGCGTGCACAGCACAAGCACAAGCAGCCTCGTACTCGTAATTCCGAGGCGCATCGAGTGCCGGCCGTTGTGTCCAGAACGGTATTGCTCCGCTCCGTGGTCCGACGTCGAACTGGCTCTGCGGAGTACCCGCCCGGCCGTGGCATCGCCTCTGGCCAGCATTATCGCATCTTCGCTTCTGATCGCCCGTCTGGCCAATCGTCGCGCAAGATTGCTTCGTACTTTGTAACGTCCACGGAACACGCACGCCCTCCGTCTCTTTGCTCGTCGCTGGGCCAGGTCAATGTGTATTTTGGTTCGTCTGAGCGATCGCACCACGCAGTCGCTTGCCGTTGGCAGATCCGCTGCTCGATGCGGTCGGGGGGACACGTACTCTCACCCGCTGCGGCCAGGAGCGCTCGGGCTTGAAACATCTAGACCGATCAACGCTTGCGTTTCATGAAACAAATCTCCAGAAAGACAGAGTCTGCCTAGCCACATCACACGGCAACATCGAGCCAGTGTAAATACGCCTTACCTAGCAGGGTCGCGCAGGAAAGGAGAAGGCCGTAGAAGTTGAAGAAGGAAGACAGATCTTCGTCGCGGAGCAGACACTACACCCAGAGGGTTCTCTGGCCCGTGGCGAAGCATGAACGTCGGTGGTCGGCCACACGGCGACAGGGGTCCCCCTCCTAGATGAGCCCTACAAGCATTGAAGCGCGGTGCGGCATATTCATCCTACCTTGTATGATATCGCTGATTGCCCCGGCTGGCCCCAAATTGGGACGGAGGCCCGCGGTGCCTCACACTCGGGATAGAAGGAACTGTGCGTCGTAGCGAGACGTACGAGGCGTACGAAATACAGAATATACTCCGTACGTTGTATGCTTTGTTATGCCTTGTGGCGCCGTCTACCTCCGACATGCGTAACGGCGCCGCATCGGACGATGCATTCTCCTTGAAGCAGGCTACTTCCCGCACCTTGCCTCATCTATTCTCAGCCTTCTGTGGCCTCCTATCCACTGCTTCCGGCATAACGGCTCAACGACGCCAGCACGCCCCTCTCCGCGTCTGCCGCGTACGGTAATCCTACTTCGTACGGACTGCTTCCGTCATGCTTCCAGCCACTGTCGCATTCGCGCTGCGGCCAGGCATTGCTGGCTGCGCTCGTGCCTGTACGTGCACACAGAACCAAGCGCGCATAGGATACAACGCTTCTACCGGGCAAGCCTCCGCCAGCAAAGGCATACTTCGGACCACCGCATCGCCCCATAGCTACTAGGCGGTACGCTCAAACTGCCGACCTCTTGAAACGTGAAACATGATATTAGCGGGTCTATCCTTCACATCGTCTTGACGCGCAAGGAAAGGCTTTTGGTCGTCGAAAGCGCCTCGTACTTCGTACACTTTCCTGTCTGGCCCTCGTCACTCCGCACAAGTACTCCTTCGTCAATTGCCATGGAGAAATGTAGAAATCGCTCATACGTATGCGTCGGTTTCTGATTTCGAGCTATGCCCATGATAAGCAATAGCCAAGGCTTTCTCAAACATGGCAATGGTATCTTGCTTTCGCTTGTCTCTTGAAGATCGACCGTACGCGCAAATCGCACAATGTAACTCGATGCACGAAGTAGACTATCACGAGTCGTTTATCCCGTCCGCTTCATGGATTGGTCCCTGGACTAGCGATTGGTTGACTAGACTTTCTGCCAGGAGAACGCGCGCGCTTCGATCACTATTTGGAGATCCATTGGTGTTTAGGCGCGCGGTGCGGTTTAGACTCTCCGATGTGGTGACGACTCCTATCTAATCTCCACGCTGTACACGTAATCCTGTCCGAGCGCTCCGTTTTCCTTCGTTTCCGGATCATCGCTTGCACCTCGAAACCTTGGACAGCACTTCTGGTCTTGGCATGTTCTCTTAGACTGTTGTCTACGGTCGGAGACAACGGGCAGCAATGTTCCGTATACCAATACGGATCAACGGACTAGTCTTTATGCCCGTCTCCTTCAAATCTTATTTGCTTCATCGCTACGCCATAGGTGCAGCCACTGACACATCGTTATTAAAGGAGTATCACTTGTGCCACTTTGGGACGAAGGTTGTAGCAAATATTTGAGTAAGAGATAAATACTAACAAGATCAGAGGTCTCTATCACGGTACAATGCCACCGCCTTTTGTTATATCCTGTAGACGAGAGGATCGACACAATAATAGCAAGAGCGGGGACGACTATCTTCAAGCCGAACATATCAGAATCCAAACATGTGCTTTCGGTCTTCTAGGCTGACAGGGTCGAGCAATACAGCTGGTCTGGTTAAATCAGAAGGTTGTCTCAAAGGGCCATGGACGACAGCAAGTCTCGTGTATTATGACAGCACAACACTCACATACACAGCATGTTAACAAGAACCCACATTGACATTCCATCTTATTTGAGGCTATTTTGCCCTAAACCAAGCATGGTCTAGAACTTCTCTTGCTGTAGCTCTAAGATGCGGTTCAAATCTGAGCATGCTTGCTACCAGCTCACTGACCTGTCGAATATCATCACGTGTAAACATACTAGTTTTATCCTCGTCAAAGTAAACCTGCTCTAGCCACCCATGCAGTGTCGGATTGTCTTCTTCCGGGGCGGGCAAGCTCTTCTGCATTATCTGCCACTTTTCCTGCCACCGTAGTGGCAGTTCATCAATGTGAAAGTCAATCATTTGTCGAACAAGCTGCTCGGGGGTCATCATGATGACATCAAAAGGCGGCTGGCCCGCAACGAGTTCAAATATCTATTTTACTCATCAGTTCACTTCGGTTTTACAGTTTTGCTTCGAGCGGGAAACCTACCAAGCTCCCGGCACTCCACAGGTCAACCCTAGAGTCTAACGGGTCTTTAAATATTACTTCTGGTGCGCGTAGTGACAGTGGGGTGTGTAGAGTATCCGGAATATTGTTCTCGAGAAAAGCCTCTCCAAAGTCGATCATTTTGACAGTCAAAGATGCACTCGCAATGTCTTCAATTTCAATTGTAGCTGGTCGAACAATATATGGTGGGACATTGCATTCCAAAGGCTGTCCATCACTTCTGCGGACGGGGTCCGTTTCAGGAGGTCCCAGAGTTCGGAAGAAGGCTGCCTCGTCCAGTAAGTCTAGTTCAGGTAATGCGACGGCCAAATTCCGGGTGTGAATATCTGAGTTAATTAAGTATGTACAAGGAGACCTGCACGTAGTGAGTAGGCTTACCTCCGTGCGCAATATTGTGGCGTGCAAGGAACTGCAGACCTTGTAAAGCCTGTTGGATTGAGTGTTTTGCAAATGTATCTGGAAGTCTGCAGTCCGTGCAAGATGATTCGATAATATCCACGATACTAGGGCCTAGAAGCTCCAGTACGAAGCAACTGTGGGTACCATTCGGACCTTGCAAGGTAAAGTAGTCAAATGGCCGGCTCAAATTAGACCAGCCCGGCTCCTCTTTCGGGAGAGCAGAAACTGCTTGCATAACCTCCAGCTCGCGTTTTGGCTCTGTGTTCGAAACTAAAAATCTTGATAGCAACGTATCGGTTATCCCTTGGAATGGTTAGAAAGAGAAGCGCATTGTTATTATCGTAAATTTGCGAATACCTGCGATCTTTGGCTGCCCATGTTGTAGAATAGCCGCCCCATCCCAGCTTGTGGACAATCTTGTAGCGGCCATCTTTCAGCACATCTTCTAGGTGAACGGGATGGTAACCTCCAGTCCGATAACGGATAAGTGGCTCCGCATCTATACCGCAGCGATATTTATTAATTTCTGCCATATATCGGTAGACGCTATCAGACTTCCAAGATCGAAGGTAAGGGAAACTGAGAGGCCTTCTTCTCCTCAACGTGGATGACAGCCAAAGAGATGGCACAAATGCCATTTTGACCTCGAGTCGTTCAGTTATTCGTAGCAATTTTAAGTAGTAATAAACGTCGAACTTTATGGGAATTTATCTGGGGACTGGCGCCCCATGTTTTCTATGTTGCACCAATCAAAGCCCTTACGTCATTTTCAGGCACTTCAAATGTCTACGCAACTACACCAAGGCAACAACCGAGCGCCTTACGATGCCGTGTACGCGAAAGTTCGCAGTGACAATCTTTGTTTTTAGGGTGCCTATAAAAAGGAAATGTAAATAGCTCAGGCTCGGAAGCTATTGACTACTTTCTGTCATGACCAGTAGTCTTCTTCAGATCTTACACACAAAGAGATCTCACTTTGTGCATCTAATTTTTCGTCTGAACCATCCATGGTCCCGAGTAAAGGTCATGTCAAGTAGTTTGCTAGAAAGGGAGGCTTGTACTACCCCGGCTGCTAGCAAAACCTCGTTGATCTTTTCTTCCAATGAATTTTTCTCTTTCTCAGCTATCTTTCCCAGCTATCTTTCCCAGCTATCGTCGTACAAGAAGGTTGCGAGTAACACGGCAGGAAGGGGACTAGTCCTCTCTCGAGGTAGTCCTAGCCAACTGGAGGCCGTACGTTTATAATGGGATCAAAGTATTCGATCGAACAACAGTGTTAGTCTGGTCAATTGAACTGCTCATTATACTAAAATACGCTCTGTCCTTCCAGAGTTTACCTCATCTTGTGCCGCCAACAAATCACCTCATGCGATAATCCACCCGCGGCTTATCTATCTTGTTTGCATGCATTTCAAAACGAACAACATGTCTCCTATCCCACGCCGCCTTGTTCAGTGAACACAGCAGCTCAACAAGTCACAGAGATTGAAGGCACTAAATGCGATCGAAAGAGCCACTCAAGAGTCCGACCTTGCTCATTGCACCGTGATGAGGTGTGGTCTTATGTATTGGTATCAGGCACAATTGCTGCCACAAATGCGGCATATTCGGCATGTGATCAGTTCTGCAATGCAGGCACAGTTTCGCTGCTAACTCGCCGGCTCTCGGAGTGGAGCTCTTCGCGCCTTGAGCTGGGGCCGATGTACGGAGTAGGCGCGCAGAAATCGGGTCGGAAGCTCTAGCCTTCGGGGTCTCCGCCGCGAATTGCCTTTGCCGAATCACAGCAAGCTCGCAAAATTTGCGACTGTCAGCACAACACGCTACGAGAACGTCAGCTGTTATCTAGATACAACCCGCCATCCTTGGCAGTGACCGCGATGGCGACTGCCGTTCTTCCAAGCAGCTCGGACCTGGAGGAGCTCCGGCCGAGCAGCCGCCGCGGCGAGGAAGACAGGGTACTAGGCGGGCTGGTAGTCGAAGAGCCGGAGCCGGAGTCGGAAGCGGCGGTGCCTAAGTGGTGAGAGGCTTGCCCGACCTTGACACATGTGCCGTTGTAAGATGTGTGCAGACCGGGCTGACGCCACCAGGATGCCGCAGCTGATCTGCGCGGCCTCGTTCGTCGCGGTCTTCACGGCGTGCGGCCTGAACTTTGTGTTCGGCATGTACCAGGACCTGTACGAGGAGCTGTCGGCCGAGGCGGACACGCCGTTTACGGGAGCGACGCCGGTGCAGATCGACCTGATCGGGACCTTTGCCATTGCGCTGATGACGGCGGGCGCGCCGCTGGCGGTGGCCGGCGCCAAGCGCTTCAGCCCGCGCGCGGTGGCGATGGCGGGCGGCGTGCTCTTCGGCGCGGCCGGGGTGGCGGCGGGCTCGGGCACGCGGCTGTGGCACTTTGTGCTGACGCAGGGCGTGCTGGCGGGCGCGGGCTCGTGCCTCTGCTACATGACGGCGTGCACGGTGGCGCCGTCGTGGTTCACGGCGCACCGGGCCCTCGCGATGGGCGTGATCACGTCGGGCACCGGCGTCGGCGGCATGGTGTGGGCGCCGGCGCTGCGCGCGAGCTTCAACGCGCTGGGCTACCGCACCACGCTGCGGCTGTTCGGCGCATTGTCGGCCGTGCTGCTTGTCGGCGCCGGCGCCGTGCTGGCGTGGGAGCCGGCGCGCGCGGCCGAGCTCCGGGTGCTCCGGGCCGGCGAGGCCGAAAGAGCGGAAAGAGCGGAGCGCAACGGGCAGCCCCAGCGCTTCTCGCTCTCCGTGCTGGCCACCCCCTTCCGCGTCCCGTGGCACCTGGTCCGCAGCCGCGTGTTCGCCGCCCAGGCGCTCGGCTGCGTCTTCCACAGCGCCGCCTACTACACGCCCGTCTTCTTCTTCGCCTCCTACGCGCGCGCTCTCGGCTACGACGCCAGCACCGGCGCCAACTTCACTGCGCTCTCCAACGCCTGCAATGCCGCCGGCAAGATTGTCATTGGCTACATTGCCGACCGTTTCGGCCGCATCAACACGCTCGTCGCCACCACGCTGCTGGCCGCCGTCGCCACCGTCGCGCTGTGGCTGCCGTCGACGCTCGAGAGCAGCGCCGCTCTCTACATTGTGTTTCTGGTGCTGTACGGCATCTTTGCCAGCGCCTACATCGGCCTCTTCCCCACGAGCCTCGTCGAGCTCTTCGGCCCGCAGCACTTTGCCTCCGTCAATGGCGCCCTCTACATGGTGCGCGGCCTCAGCACGATGATCGGCACGCCCGTGGGCAGTGCCCTGGTGCGTTCCGGTGCCACTGCGACGCCGCATAGCTTTGTGGGTATGTCGGCGCTCGTAGCAGCACTTTTGTTTGCGGCCACGGCTGCCGTCGGGTGGGTGCGCGTAGAAGCACATCTGCGGGACCACAAGTGGCGACTGTAAAGAACAAATGCAAGAAGAGTTGGACCAACTGATCTAGATGAGTGTGCCAACCAGTCATCTTTCTCGTCCTTCAGCTGTTACCTGGGTTCGCGCTTAAACATAAAGAAGTTGTAGTGTTAGCCGTTAAGTTTTTCAAGACTGTTCAATGCAAGGCTAACTGCTGCCATACCCCGAACATACGAGTAGATAACAATACCCAATCACTAGGTTCGTCAGCCTTATGCTGCACATAAGTAGTCGCAACAGCTCGTCACGTATCGGCGCACTGGAGCCGTGCCACCTCCACACCTGCACCTCTCCGTAAGCATAACCGAGTCTGACTGCCCCGAAATCCGAGCCGCAAGCCGGCTTTGGCAGTATTGCTGCATGATGGCTTACCACCACTCTATTCCGTAATTGAAGGGCTCCGGCCGACCCTGGCCTAGTTCCTCCTAGATGTTTGAGCCAGATTGGCGACCCGCTTGTAAGGAGCCAGGCCGGCCATTAATCACGCGCTAAGGCAGCCCATAACTAGGATGCTTCTGGGTTACATGTACAAAAGCACGCAAATACGTCGTACGACGTACTGCGACTCTGCGGAGTGTTCGTCCGAAGGGCTGACGATCCGAAATGGTCGTGCGTGAATCACGCACGCACTCTGTCTTTCCCCATGTGCCTTTGTGCTGTCTTTGTCGGAGCACGTCGTAACGAATTCTAAAGTGATCGTCCTTAAGGTTGTACTGAGTTTACAACTACCACTGGCGAGTTATGTGTTGCCGTCCACCTTGATAAAAAAACAAGAGGCCGTATATTTGCCGTCTTACCGTTTTCAGCGGCTGGCTTCGCACTTTTTCTTCGTACGGAGTACGTCGTAGATAAAGGGCACTTCAAACAGGGGCTAGAAAGACCACAGAATGTTCGAAGTACGGAGTAGTGCTCCCCACTTCATACAGCCAGGCGCCGTGACTAGAGGCGTCACTCGTGGGATGGGTTGTGAAGGATTCGCGCCACCTCGTGTCGAATAAACAATAACGGGACCATGCGAAGGTTACACTTCGTACGAGTTCGCCTGCTAACCCACGACGGGATGACACGGTTTCTTTATCAGAGGGTCTCGGCGGCCTGGCTCGACGCATTGCTTGTCTTCGGACAAGCTGCTCTTGCTGCAAAGTACGCAGCCGGAGCGTCTCGGGGACTCTTTGCTGTTCATACATAGGAAGATACCGCTCTGTACAAATGTTTGTGGCGCACTCTGAACTTTGTACATAGTTTCGTCCGGAGACAACACCCATGTCCCCCCGACCACCTGCATGTGCCTGGCGCTGAGCGTTTCATGGCCTGGCCGTCTAATGAGCTCAGGGCTGCTGGCGCAAAATACTAGTCATCCTTGAGCGCCCAATATTTCGCTTAAAGCCTGTTTAGGCAAGTGACCGAGTCTGGCTTATCCTGCCTGTCGGAACTGTCTAGACTCACAGCTCATGGGCCCTGCTCGTACGAAGTACGGAGCGTCCTGTCATTTTACTGCTCCGTACTGTGTACTCCGCAGGGAACGTAAGCGTCCCGTGTGCCCCGGGCTGTGGCTTCGGGCCGCTTCATAAAAGCCGTCCTCCTCCGGGCAAGAGCCTCGTCTGGTCTTCTCTTCAGCCAACCTCGCCGGCCTGGTCTTTCATTCCTTCCGCTCCCTACAGCTTCGGTTCTGCTTCACGTTCGCTTTTCACAGACCTCGTGTCTCTTCGCTTCCGTCACTCCTTTATCCAATTCGGCCCAGTTGCCCAGTTCCCCTCTGCCATCGCAGCCTGTTCCTCATGGTCTTTGCCACCGTTGCTGCCATTGTCTCCATCGTGTTCATTGTTCTTATTCTGTCCATTCTGTTCATCTTCACTTTCTGCGTCGCCGCCGACCAGGCTATTGGACCCTGCTGCTGCATCCGTGCCCGACCCCGACCGTCACCCACCGACGCTTATAACGACTTCAAGAAGGCCGCCAGTGTCAGAAGCTCTGAGGATTCCAAAGAGACGACTGAAGCCAACGACGCTAAAATCGCAAACATTGTTTAACTTGTTCAACAACACTTTGTCACCATGAAGTCCATGCTATCTGCTCTTGCCCTCGCCGGCCTTATTGCCCTCGGCCGTGCCGACGGCTGTCCCGCCATTCCACCGCCGCCCGTGCTGACAGTCATTGAGACCGCTACCGCCGAGCCGACACCAGAGGCTACAACGCCCCCCACCGTCGTGGCGGAACCCACCCCGTCGGTGGTGTCGATCGAGATCTCTTCTGTGGCTTCCGTTACCGATACCACCAGTGTCCCAACGCAGGCTGCCGTGTTCTCGACTTCTCCCGTACAAACTACGATGTTGACTGTTGTTCTGTCTTCGTCCTCTACTTCCACCCCTACAATTTCCACTTCCACCGCCTCCACTTCCGCTGCCAGCACCTCCACCTCCACTTCTTCCACGCCTACCTCTTCTTCTACGTCCATTTCCACCTCTTCTACGTCAACCTCTGCCGCTGCTGTGACCTCCACCCCGTCGACTTCTGTCAAGAGCACGAGCGCTACCATCTCTGGCAAGTCGACCTTTTACGGAGGTAACGTGGCCGGCGGTGCCTGCTCGTTCTCTACATACACCCTGCCATCTTCGCTGTTCGGCGTCGCATACTCGGGCGAGGTCTGGAACAGTGCTGCACAGTGTGGACGCTGCGTCGAAGTCACGGGGCCGAGCGGCAACTCGATCACGGCTATGGTGAGTCTGCCCCCTCCGGCAAGCCAAAACGGAATTGGACACTGACATAGGATATACAGATCGTCGACGAGTGCCCCGAGTGCGACGAGGGACACCTCGACCTGTTCCAAGATGCCTTTGAGGAGCTCGGCGCTGTGTCCGCCGGCATCCTCTCTACATCCTACAGTTTTGTGGATTGCGGCATCTCCTCGCCGCTCGTCCTGCACAGCAAGTCTGGCACTTCCGCCTACTGGTTTTCCATGCAGGTTGTCAATTCCAACGAGGGTGTCACCGCCCTCGAGGTCAGCACGGACGGCGGCAGCACCTGGAAGTCCACCACCCGCACCGACTACAACTTCTTCGAGAACTCGAGCGGATTTGGATCCAGCACCGTGGACGTCCGCGTCACGAGCACAAGCGGCACCACCATCGTTGTTGAGGGCGTTAGTTGCGCGTCTGATGCCCAGACGACCGCGTCGTCGAACTTCTAAGGCATTTGCCATGAATAGTAGCATGGGTGAGATGGGGGCATATGCTGGGCTCGATTGCCCACCCAAAACCATTATGGCCATACAGTCAGCTCGATTGCCGACTGTACATTTCGTTTCCAAGTCGATCTCGCCATCGCCTTGGCTGCCAACTTGACTGCTGGCAATTTATTCTATTCGTGTATATATTTAACCGTCGTTGTTAACCCGGGTTAACTTAACTTTGTTGCTAGCAATATCATTTCAATGCTAGCATTTGGAACCTTTTCCGGAATGAAAACAAAACTGGTCTTATTGCAAGTTGTCTTTTGTCAGGCCGAGGTACTTGTCGTTCGGGTAACTTTGTTGTAGTCGTCTGATTTTTATTGTCTAGGTCCTGCTGTATACGCCGGCCAACTAATCAAAATCAAGTCTGTGCATCATCTTCTATCAAGAGCAAGAGCGCCACGGCGTCTGCTTGCCATTGTTCTGTTTTAGTTCACATTTCACGACTTGCTTTAGGACCGTTGACTGACTGAAGACACCGTCTGTAAATAATCTTGTGTCAGTTACTTAAGAAGTAAACGAAGACCGTGCTTTTATTTGCGTAATGGCTGTCCAGCCATGTACGTTCTAGACCCTTGATACCACCAGCCAGGACTGCCCCCAGAGACTTCAGAATAGCACCAGAGCGCCACTGTCTTCGCCGATAGTTGTGGCAAAAGCCAAAACGAAGTACGCCGGAACATCTCGCCACTTTAATCGCAAATAAACTTGATTCTCAGACATTCTGAGAAAATCTCTCCATCTCGACCAGCCGTCCTATCTAGGATCTATTTTATGCTACATGTTACTAAAAACGGGTATTGCTTTAGCTACGGTAGAAGCATCGCGAGCCTTTACCCTTTATCTTCTTACTTATTCACCACAAATCTTATCGTTTAAGCGTTAAAACCGCGTTACTCCTATTAAAAAGTCACCGTCAAAAATTCATCTAGAAGAAGATACATCCAAAAAGTCGGTTCCGTCGGATTCTGCAGCGTCCTGCGCGGTACAAGACATTTGGTGGGTTTTTAGTGATCCTTCCAGGCCAATCCCACTTTTTTACAGAAACATCGTCACCACTGCCCTTACCTAGGATTTTGGAGCTGACCCGAGAGTTGGCGATTGGAGGCACAGGATGGGAGGCGGAAGCCCAACAGGGCCTTCTGTCTCACAGAGCTTATCACCAGCCCCTGATTGCTTGATTCTTAAAAAACTGAGTCTTACTTTCCCGAAGTTGTATCGCGGAACTTGTAGGAGATATTCGTGTATAAAAGTCCGAGCTCCCCCCTTCTTCTAACATAAGTGTATTAACGCATCTTCAAAATCAAGCAACTCGATCACAAACAACGCTTCATCACCCACCCCAACTTTACAATGCAGTTCTCAGTGGCTACCATTGCAGTCTTCGTCGCAAGTGCCATTGCAGCACCCTCGGGCACCACCTCTTACTCGCCCTGCCCGGGCGGCCTTTACAGCTATCCCGAGTGCTGCTCCGTGGGCGTCCTTGGTGTGGCCGACTTGGATTGCCAGACAGGTATGTTTTGGCTGCACCCCCCGTGATGAAGTTTGTCGCTCTAACGGTAAAACTAGTTCCCCAGACCCCGACCAGCGGCAGTGACTTCCGGTCTATCTGTGACAACATCGCCAAACAGCCCCAGTGCTGTTTGCTCCCCGTGGTATGTACACTTGGACCCTTATGAATACTTTCCAAAGAGATAGAGTATGATACTAATTTTATTTCGTTTCTTGTAGCTTGGCCTTGGTGTCCTCTGCCAGAACGCTCCGGGCACGTCTTAAACCATATAAAGGCTGTACCTTACAGGGAGAAGAGACTTAGAAATACTCTCAGTGCTCACTTTTCGATGGCCCTTACTTCCCTTACACCCATTTTACTTCTTCCTAGATTAATCTAGGCCTCTTATTATCGGTGAGAACTAGATATTGGCAAATACCTTGGTGGCATACTCAGGCTAGTTGCTGTTCAAGCCTGTATCTACGGTAGAAAATACACTATTTCTTACTCTAAGTCCATGATCAAGCAAAGGAGGGTGCACAAGTGTACACAATTAAGCATTAGACATTATTCAAATGTAGTATTGGCCCAGATGAGATGTGTCTGTTTTCTGTCTACTAGGATTCGGAGGATTGTCTTTATAATAGAGATGTCTTTATAATAGAGATGGAATCGCAATGTATTGCGGTGCGACCTCCATTCATTCCATGTTCCGTGTAAGCACGAAGCTAGCTTTACGTGGCTGTAAGTGGCTGGAGGAGGCTGGTGTCCTGCCCGTCAGGTGACAGTTCCAGCCGTGAGCTCCACGCCGATCGCCAGAGTAAAGAGGCCCATAACAAACTACAGGCTGTCATCCCAACTTCAAAACGCAAGTAAGATAGCCAAAGAGCCGGGAACAGCACCGGAGATGACGCCACACCAAGGACTTATGCACGGCACGGAGTACGATGTCAGAGACAGCAACGTCGAGTTGATCGGCAGCGACATCGACCACCGGGTCAAGTACGCGTCGGCCGCCACAGAGCCGGCGTGGAACGACGGCGTTGTGGGCGTGCAGCCGGGGCTCTTTGTGTGGCGCATCGAGGACTTTGAGGTGGTGGCGGTGCCGCGGGAGCACGTCGGCGTCTTTTATGAGGGCGACAGCTACATTGTGCTGCACTCGTACAGGCTGGGGCGCGCGGGCGACGACAGCAGGCCGCTCGGCCACGCGATCTTCTTCTGGCTCGGCGCGCACACGTCGCAGGACGAGGCCGGCACGGCGGCCTACAAGACGGTCGAGCTCGACGAGTTTCTGCAGGGCGCGGCGACGCAGTACCGCGAGCTGCAGGCGAGCCCGTCGCGCGACTTTATGGAGGTGCTGGAGCAGAGCGGCATGCGGCTGACGGTGCGGCGCGGCGGCGTGGCCTCGGGCTTCCGGCACGTCGGCCAGACCGTCGCGGCCGACCGGGCCGGTCAGCTGCGCGCGCAGGCGCCGACGCTGCTGCGCGTCTTCCGCTCGTCTGCCGGCGCCGTGCTCGTGCACGAGGTGCCGGCGGCGCGCGCGAGCCTCGACGAGCGCGACGTGTTCGTGCTCGACAGCGGCGCCGACGCGACCGTGTACGTGTGGCAGGGCCGGCGCTGCAGTCCGATGGAAAAGGCGCGCGCCGCCGACGTGGCGCAGGATGTTGTGACGCCAGAGCACACGGGCGGCGTCAAGGTGGTGGCCCAGGATGACGGCGGCGTCCGCGTCGAGCGGCTGCTCGAGGATGCCGGAGACGAGTCGGCTCCGGCTCCGGTCCGGGACGACCGGCCAGCACAGCCGGCAGCGTCTCCCTCCGGCACGCAGCGCCTGTGGCGTCTCAGCGATGCTTCTGGCACCCTCGCGTTCGACCTCATCAAGGAGACCAGCTCGGGCGCGTCGGTGGACGACCTCGACAGCCAGGACGTCCTGCTCTGGGACGACGCCGGCCGGCAGATCTGGGTCTGGGAGGGCCGTGGCGCCAGCGCTGCCGAGCGTGCCCAGTGGCTGCGCGTGGCCCAAGCCTACGCGCTGCGGCTCGGCACAGAAGCCGCACGCGAGACGCCGATCGCCAAGGTGCGGGAGGGCTATGAGAGCCCGGCCTTTTTGCGGTCTCTGCAGACGGGCGTGTACTAAGGATTGTCGCGTGGGCGGAAAAACTTCCTGGACAGATAGACGTATATACCTGAGCATCGCCGTGATGGATGCGCGTCACCAAGGGGAAGAGAAGCACAGCGATGAGCCCATGCGATGTTGTTGTGTCGAGCAGCCGGTCGCCAGCCTTGTCACGGGCCCGATGCACAAAAATACACGCGTGGAAGAGGGCTTTCATACGATAAGTTGCAGCACGGGGGGATTCATCGTGATCCCTTTTCCCGTGGCTCAACCCCTCTACGCAATCACCACCATTGTATTTAGCACTGCATCACGATGCACAATCGACACAAGACCTATTTAAACGGCCATGGCCACCCTCACCAGGATTGTTGTCTCTCGGCAGACTCGGCCAGATACGTTGAATTCAGCCTACACTACTCATTTACATAATTACGGACTCTACAGCAGCTACAATGTCTGGTCGAAGCTCCCATCGGCCTGGACGCGGCGCGAGCGGCGACGAGCGGCCCAGGGTCACCACCCGATATACCGCAGACTACCAGGACGACCGGTTGTCCGTCACCCGCACGCAGACCGTGCAGCTCAACGACCATGTGAGGAGCCGTGTCTGGCAGGCATCCGTCAACGTGCCGGACCTGGTCGCAAGCATCAGCAGCAGCCTCCTTCGAAGCCGCGAATCCAGCCCGGGACACAGACGGCGCGCTGCAGAGCGCGACCAGCAGTCCCGCATACAGACTGCACCGGCACCACAGGCCCAGACTCAAGCCCCCCCAGCAGAACGATTCTACCCGGCGGCATCTACGATACGGTCTGAGGCCCTGCAAAGTGATCGCCTTGGCTTCAGCCGCCCGAACTGGCCGGACGTCGTCTCGCCTGGGAGCTCCATCAGCGTCGCACCTCGCCGAAATACGCACGATACTTCCCACGACAGTCGCCGTCCGGCTCGCCGTGATGACCACCATGGCAGCCACCGTGACCAGTCTCATGTCCGCCGCTCTTCAGGTCGATCGGGGGAGGATCGGCACGGCCGCGACCGTGACAGGAGCCGGCGATAGCCTTGTTCTTTTCCTGGGGCATTTGGCATTTTGAATTGGAAGAGCTTCAGACAATGTACTGTCAGTCGAAAATAGCCTCTGGGACATTGTATGATTTGGTTGTCGTTGGAACTTGCTAGAGGCCAATTGCAATTCAGTGCCAGTTCTAACAACCAGCCTGGCCACCACTTGGAATTACTCGGAGACTTGACAATGGCCCAGAAATTCAGAATACGCTTACTTGAGTATTTCGCATCTTAGATACTGTGCTGAAACCTTACCATTTGAACTCTGTATGTCTGCTTGGCCTTCAAGACGTGAAGCCGGTGTTCAAGGCCTAGCAAGGTGATGCCCGCATTTGCAATGTGTCCGCTCCGGGTACAATGTTGAGGCCCGACTGTTAATCCGTACAGATAGCAGCTGGATGGCAAAAAGAGTCTGGCACTTTCAACAGCATGCTGCGAGGTGCATCAGTGCAACGTGGTGCTGTCCAGACCTTCATCCGATGCTGACTAATCTCTCAAGCATTTGTGCCCCAGTCTACGACTCCAGAAAATGTCCGAGGCGCTTGAAAGAAGCTTGTATTAGCGTGGAACCCTTGCTGGTAGCTCGTTCTACGAGTATTACTCCGTACAAAGTAATAATACCCATAGAGCCAAGGCTACAAAGTAAGCAGCCCCTGGGTGGACCCGGCAGCCAGACGTGAGACAAGGTCGAGTTTGAGTTGCGTTTGGACAGCAAGATCTGAGGCGCACCCGAGGAAAGAGGGGCCCGCTAGCGCTAAAGTGCAGAGCCGCAAAGAGGCTTGCGCGGTGGCAGCGCTCCTGATTGGCCAGAGCGTATTAGTCTGGCCGGATGCGGCAACCGACGTTGCTTCAGACTTGACCAGGTTTGGGCTCCTGGCCTTCGGCGGCCAGTACGAGTACTCTGTACTAATCCGTTGGATACTTACAACTTACAGACTCCTCAAGCTTCTCTGTGAAGCAATACGACATCAGGCCGGCCACTACGATCCCCCCATCTCTGCCGACATAGCCCCCCAACATCGTAGCTTCTTGCTCGTAGACTGCCTCTACTCCGTACGGAGTGCATGGGAGATAGCCGCGATCTGGCAAGCTTATTTCTTTGCACTGCCCCTGTCACCTCTGCCGTGCCCCCCTTTCATCCTGCCGGGCTGTCGGCGCTTGCCAGTTGTTCCAACGATTCGAAGCCAAGCGGCAGACATCCCGGACCAGACAAAGCATTTCTGCACGTGTTCTTGGCTAAGACGATAGTCCAGCAGGGCTTCGGAGGTGAGATCCTTTGTAGACGTGTCCTCCTGACGCCTTGAGGCGGCCCTTCCGCCAATCTTGGCTTGTCCCTCTCATTTCGCTGTGCTTTGTATCTTTGTTGCTCGTCCTCCGAATGCGTCAGCCGATGATCATAACTCAGCCGGGACAGCCGCTGCATCAGATGCCAAGACCGAGCGAGGGCGCGTCTATGTGTTTCGTTTTTTGTTTTCTTGTCTGCCCGCAGTCGAGGCCTCCTGGTCACCGGCCTATCAAAGCCAGCCTTCGTCGAGCCCTCTGAACGGCCGTCCGGGCCATCATCTTGTTTCGAGACCCGCCGCGGCCTCCCCGTGCGCGCTCTTTCATGTAAGATACGAAGTAATACGGAGTAATACGACGAGTTTGCAAGTGCTGGGCTGCACCCTCCTCTTACCCCTGCCACCCCCTGCCACGGAGTGCCACACTTTCCGGCGTCCACTACCACCCAAAGTGGATGCCTTGATCTTGCTATGGTCGAACCCCGGCTGACCCTTATTCATCGGTCCAGAGGGCCTGCAGCGGGTTGCTTTATATTCAAGTCGCCGCCCACCTGCTTGGCTCTCTTCCCTTTCTCCAGTTTTGCAGCACATTTTGTTCTTCTCAGCACCTTCTTTCTCTTCTCTTTCTCTTCTCCATTCTCTTCTATTCGCTTCTCAGGCTAGTCCTGCACCTTCTTTGCTAACAAGCACGCGCGAGTCGCTGTTTTTGATACACTTTTTGCCCTTTTCGCATTCTCTTCCTATTCAAATCTCCGAGTACCCAGCAGATCCTCAAGACACATCAAGATGCAGTTCTCCGTTCTTGCCCTGTCCGCCCTTCTGGGCCTGGCTTCTGGTGCGTGATGCGACAATCTATTAAACGTTCTGACCCAATGCGGCCCGTTCTGTCTTCCAGGACAGTCGGCTAACTACTCCCAGCCCAAGTCAACGTCACCGTTGTCAAGGTCGCGACGGCCAACAACACCCTCATCTACTCGCCCAACAACATCAAGGTCGAAGTCGGCGACATGGTGCAGTTCCAGTTCGAGGCCGGCAACCACACCGTCACACAGTCCACCTTTGACGCCCCGTGCCAACCCATCAGCGCCCACACCAACAACACGGGCTTTCACTCCGGCTTCATCCCGGTCGCTGCCAGCTCCGGCAACATCCCGACCTACACCATCCAGATCAACAACACCAACCCCCTCTGGGTGTACTGTGCCCAGGGCAAGCACTGCCAGGCCGGTATGAGCATGGTCATTAACGAGAAGTAAGCTGCAGTCTCTCTCTCTCTCTCACTAAATGCACAACGCTAACCTTCCAGCACTGCGGCCAACGCGTCCCGGTCCCTCGCCAAGTACCAGGCCGCAGCCGTCAAGGCCACGACCCTGGTCCCGGGCAGCTCCACGTCCGGCGGCTCCGCCAGCACCACCACTACTTCTGGCAGCACCACCAGCAGCACCTCGGCTACGACCGTCAGCGGCGGCTCTCTAGCCAACGTCCCCCACATTGCCATCAGCCTGCTGGCCGTTGCCGGCTCGTTCTTCATGCTGTAAGGCAGCGATGCTGTACGAAGTATTACCACGGCCGGGGCTCGCAAGGGTGCGGCGACACAAAACGTGCTGGTGTTCTGGGTTTTAATCTTCTAGTGGCGGGCATACTACTCTGTTGATAATGACGGCTTCTTGATGCGGCCAACGGGTGTTCTTGCGTTCTTGATGTACTTTATTCTGAGAAGAGGATTGTGTGCTGACCATGTGCTTCATACCTCGCTTTGCATTCCATTCTATTCTGTCTATCTGTTCATAAAGCTTCGCAACCCGATTTTCGGGTGGACGTGGTGATCCTCGTCGTCCGCCAGTAGCTTGTAGTATCGAAGCGGTCAGTAGCGGTGCAACGGAGCGGTCTGCTTTCTGCTGCTCTACTGCTCCGTGGGTGCTTTGCGGAACGACCGTCCGTCTTGCGCTTGCTGGCACAGCGGCTTCAGCTCGCCCTCCCAGCCCGGCTCTCGCTTCAGCTTGCCGACAAAGTGGTATTTGTTGCTCTTTGCAAAGAAGGCCACCCAGTTATCGACAGCCTCCTGCACACGGGCCTTGGCAGTCTCGAGCTCCTTGGCCTTCAGCTGCGCCAGCTCCTCCGCTGTCCAGTACTTCTCGTCGATTTCGGGATTGTCGATGGGCAAAAACATCGTCTCGAGGCCACGGAGGTCGCCGTTCCGGTCTTCGGTAAAGCAGCCGGTCACGAAGCCGCGGCTCGAGTCCACGCCGGCGAAATGGTGGTAGGAGCCGCCCGGTCCGTAGATATGGCGGCCGGCAGAGACATCGTAGACGTTTCCACCGATGGAAAGGTATACGGGTCCGTTCGGGTCAGAGCCGTCGAACCTGGCCAGCTCTTCGGGCGTTATGTAAGCCGGGCCGTTCTGTCAAGATGTTGTCAGCTTTCCGATCTCAGCGCAGTCCCTCCAGGGACAGAGTGCATGGACAAGTCCACCTACAAGCTGAAGCTTCCACCACGCAACGGTGAGGTAGTCGGGCCGGTGCTTTGCGCCCCAGAACCAGGATTCACCGCCGGTGACGAGGTAGCTGAGACCGAAGGATGCAATGAGCAGAAAGCTGAGGACCCGGAGCACGTCCACCCACACCGTGTAGTCGTCCTCTTCTTCCGCGGCTTCCCGCTTCTTGCGAGACTTCTTTTTCTCGGGCTTGGGGACCTTGACTTCACTGACATCGGCCTCGTCTGTCTTCTGTAGTTTCCGCTGGCGCGCGGTCGACTCTTCGGAGGCCATTTTGACGGAAGTACGGTAATTGGGCCGGCGGGCGAGCCACGATCGATCCGGGCTCTACTTTGTTTAAGAGAGAATCGTGAACGCAAAGAACTTGGATTCGAAGCTCAAGACGGCAAAAAGGAGAAAAGCAAACATGAAAAGAGCCAAGAAACAAATCAGTCTGCCCACCCAACACCAGCAGTAAGAGACAACGCGATAATGCCAGATCTCCAGCGCATAGCACACAATCCGGATTACGATTGCAGGGGCGGAACACGAGATGATGGACCGAAGCGAGCCAATGTGAAGCTCTCCATACCAACTCCGTATGCCAAGCACGAAGTACTTTGTACCGCCGAGAAGTCAAGCCACAGCCCCGCCACACGTGACCAAGACGTCAAAGCGCGTCGTCCGAGCAACGGATGGGGCAATAAACAACCCAGTAAACGAAACAGGCAGCCCACCGCTACTCCGTAATACTCCGTACACCACTTTATTCCAAGCCACCAAAACACACAAAGTAAACGCATTCCTACATCGTGGACGATTGCGGGACACGGACTACGGGTCAAATAACGCTCGACACACGGACGTCGTTAATTTAAGGACAAGCCGACGCAGGACAAGCACGAAAAACACGACAGAAACGCGTCGATCACCGGCAAAAGCGACAGCCGACAACATCAACACGATCACCGACAGGAAGCGCACACAGCCATGGACGAGAGCCCGGGCCAGTCGGGCACACCGGCACCACTGCAGGTGGTGTCACCGGACCGGGTCAACCAGCAGCGCGAAGCCGTACCCTTCGCCCCGGACGCCAGCATCTCCGTCCCCGACAAGATCAGCCAGTTCAACACGCTCTCGATGCAGTCAAAGCACCTCGAGCGCAAGACGGCCGACGCGGCGCTCAAGCGGGCCATGCTCGGCCGCGAAGAGGCCGAGGCAGAGATGCGGCGGTACCGCGATGAAGTGCGCCAGATGCGGAAGCAGCTCGAAGAAGGACGGGACCGCGAGCGACGCGTCGGGGAGCGCCTCGAGACAGTAATGGTGCGTGATCTCTGCTCGTTGCTTGCGCTGCGTGCGTGCGCTTCCTGCCATTTGGCTCCGCTAACAAGCACAGGAAAACTATAGCCGGACGAAGGAAACACACGCCCATACCCAGACGCTTTGGGAGAAGGAGATCCGGCGAGCACGGAAGGAGACGTTCAAGTCACAGAGCGCGATTGTCAAGCTGCAGGAGGAGCTCAAGGCGGCGCGTGAGCGCGCCAAGACGACGGAGCAGACGCTCGAGCACGAAAAGGAGCGCAGCAAGGCGCGCGAGCAGGAGGCCTTCCAGGCGCGCTACGAGCTCGTGGGCTGCCGCGAGGAGCTGGAACAGACGCTGCAAAAGGTGAAGATGCTGGAGCAGGAGCGCGACGCCTTCCGGAGCCTGGCCAAGTCTGAGGAGGACGTGGCCCGGATCGCCTCCGAGGGCCGTCTGCCGCTGCCGCCGCCGGACGAGGAGGAAGAGGAGGAGGTGGCCGACGAGCCCACCGATGGCGCACAAGAAACACCAGACGCCGACGACATGGAAGTCGAGGGCCACGCCAACTCGCCCACCAACAACACGGCTCTCGCCATGTCCAAGAAGCGCAGCGCAAAGTCGCGCGTGTCGTCGCTCAACCTGCTCGACATCCGCTCGTCGGCCGCCAGCGAGGCCGAGATCGACGAGCTCACACGGCTGTGGCTGTGGGAAAAGCAGCGCGCCGACCGTGCTGCCGAGCACGTCGAGTACCTCGAGGCCGAGTGCGTCCTGCGCGCCTGCTCGTGCATGCGCAAGCGGCCAAGACCGAGCACGGCTGATTCGCCCCGCAAGCGTCCTGCTCTGGACCGCGCCGACAGCAACGACCGCGTCGCCGTACCGGCCATCAAGGCAGGCGGTATGCTGTCGCCGACAGCACAGATTCGGGCCAACATCGTGCCGATGGCGAGGATGATCCAGCAGCAGAATGAGGAGCTGGCAAAGGAGCGAGAGGAGGAGCGACGTCAGGAGGAGCAAGGGGAGCAAGAGCCGCAAGGGCCGGAAAAGCACGAAGAGGAAGCGTTGGACGATAAGCGAAGCAAGAGCCCCGACTATTCGCCCAAGACCGGTCCTCGGCGGAGCACGATCTTTGTGCCCGAGGAGGGCGTCTTCCGGACCGTCTCCCAGCAGATCGCTGAAGAGATGGAGGAGGCCACATTAGCTATGGCGGCCGCTGCCGCTGCGCCATCTACAACAGTGGTGGATATGATTGCCGAGGCTGCCAAGAAGCACGAGCCGATGCTGGCCGACCAGCACATGGAGGAACGCAACGACAACGACGACGATGATGATGCCGACGGTCACGAATCTGTCATGGAAGTCTCGGCCATCGACACGACGTCCGGCGACATGAACGTGGATGCGCCCTCCACGTTTGCACTCACGCCGTCCGTCGATCCGCCTGCATTCGCTGTCCCCGCGCAGCAGCGCACCTCGCTGCTCTCCCTGCTCAACGCGCCTCATCGCCAGGAGCTGGAGCCGCCTATGACGTTCGACGTGCCGACAATGGCGTCCTCACTCGGGCATTCTGACGACGACGAGCTCTACACAAGCCAACGTGCAGGGCCGGCTTCCTTGCTCATTGCAGGCCCAGGTCGCGACCAGGACGTCGACATGGAGACAGACGCTGCTGCTGCCACTGCAGCCGCTCGTGAAGGCCAGAACGAGTCTGCATTGTCCAATGTGACGGCTGTGCTATCTCAGAGCCGCCACCATGCACCGGCTCCGTCCCGCGCAACGCAGCGGACGAATGGGTCAGTCGATTACGACATGGAGACTGCCAGGCAGCAGCAGGGTGCTGGGGCCACTCAGGTCGACGAGCATGCAGCCGCTTACCGACCTGCAGAGACCGCCGAGGCCGAGGAACCCTACGAGGAGCCGGAGGTCGACCCCAAGTACGAGCAGTCGCCTGTCGCCCAGCCAGCGCCAATGTACGCCCGTTTTGCTCGCGACAATGAGGCTGCCACTGCGGCCGCCCTGGCGGCCGCGTTTGCCACGCAGACCACCACCACCCGCGTGCCGCTGCGCGAGGAGACGAAAGAGCCGAGCCTGGCCCAGCGTCTCATGGCCGTGCAGCGGACGCCGATGAACGGGCGCCACGGCGGCGGCATGAGCCAAAGCGCCCCCGCAAGCGGTGCTAGTTTTCCTGGCAGCGCGGGCAGTGTCGACAGCTTCAGCAGCTTCAACGGCTTCGACAGCAACCCGGCCGTCACGCCGACCATGACGCGTGAGCAGTGCCTCGCCCAGATTAGAGAGCGGCGCGGGCGCGCACGCAGCGCACACCAGACTGGCCGGAGTGGCTCGCACGGCTCCAACACTTCGTACGGGTCGGCCGGGTCGCGATCGGGCTCCGGCTCTGGTGCCGCTCCGGGCGCTCGATCGGCCTCCGGCTCCGGCCCCAGCTCCGGTCAAGGCGCCACAAGGTCCGACAGTAGGTCTGGCGCCGGTATGCGGGGCGGCTCGGGCGCGAGCGCGCCCGCCCGCACACCGCGACGTCCCGTAACGCCGGGCAAGGAGCGGCAAGTCAGCGCGCCGGTAAGCCGCGTGGCGAGTGTGCGGCGGGCGCGCTGATCGCTCAAACGCGGTCGGCTAATGGGACGGGACAGGACTGGCGGGTACATACACAACATGTCTTACGATGGGATGGGGACGGAATTGTTCTGGGCTATTCGGATTTGTTTGCTTTTTGCTGCTTTGACTGCTTCATTTCTCTGTCTATTTACTCTGCTTCTCTGGTCTGCTTCTCTGGCTTAGGGTAGGCATTTTCTACGTCGTCTTGGCTGTCTTTCTCGCCGGCCTGGCACGATGACGAGATAACCGCCGGTCCGGTTTTGCTAAGCGTGCATTGCTTGGCGTTGAGGAGGGAAAGGGGTGGTGTTCTATTTTTTCTTATTTGCTGTGATCGGGGAGCATGCCATCCTTATAATACAATACATTTTTGGCGTCTAGTTTTGCAATACCCGAAAGGCGTGCAAGCGCCGGTAGTTTTCTTTACGAATCGAATGAACAGATTATCAGACAATATAACTTGAGGAGCTATCAGGTTCATTTTCTCTCTCCGAATATCAAGGCAGCACAACCGCTTCTTTTTGCCCACGTTTCATGATGAGTAGGAAAGAAGTTGATGGGAAGACGAAGGCGAAGGCTTACTGTACAGCAATCCTTCCTTCTCGGCCTCATTCAGCCGTTGTAGCACGATATGTAGCTGTACGACGGTCTGGAGAACTGCAGATGGGCAGCCTTGCGATGCCATTGTTTCTTGGCCCTTGCGCAAGCCTCGCCTTGCTTGTGTCGGATCATGTGATGATCCGAATGGTCGCCACTGATTTTAAAACGTGCTGTGTTGCACGTGACATGTTTTTGTGGACCACAACGCAAACTACCGCCGTAGGCAACACTATTTTAGCTTCTACCTTGCTTCTTTTTCCACACACCTGTTTCCACATAGTTCCTAGTACAGCTAAGCTCCAGCTGCAGGCTCTCAAGACCCATCTATCTTTCAGAAGAGACATGGTCAATCCTGAAGCATGCAGCAAACAGCTTAGCTGTACTGGGAACTATGCGGAAACTTCTTGAAGAGCCGGTACGAATAAACGATGCGAATTTCCACAGACTTCTCGGTCTCGCAGTAATGGAAAATTAGATAACCAAAATCGAGGAGCTTGTCAAAGAGAAAATAGAGGGACAAGGAGGTGATACGGCAACCGGAGGTCAGTTGACAATGGAGAACAAACGAAAAACATTCAGGAAGGAGGTCTTGCATCTTCTGCAAGAGCGAAGCGATAGATTTGTCTACGTCTGTGTCCTTTATCATCCTCAGGAATATGGATTTCAGCGAGGGACAGAATCAGGCCGCTTCTGGTGTTGCAGGCATTGATACGAAAGAAGTTTCAACTGCTGCAGCCGTAAAAGAAGGTCCTCCTATTCCGACTGTTGAAGCCAATGCGTCTGGTAATAAAGGCCAACACGCCTCCGCTCAGGGCACTTGCGGAGGGCAACTGCGGCCCTACGCATCAACACTGGATCTTGTTGACGCATCTCTACCGGTATATCTCCGCCACAAGGCATTATGCCCTCTGTTACGGCGGCACGGAGTATGCCGAGGATCTCTGCCTCCAAGCGTTTAGCGACGCGTCGTTCGCCGACAATATACCACCGCGACGCTCCACGGGAGGTCTGGTTGTGTACGTGGCCGGTGGCCCTGTCCTCTGGAAGTCCAAGAGACAGTCCTTTGTGACTCTCTCCACGACAGAGGCGGAGTTTATCAATCTGACGCCGACTGGACGTGCTCTCTAGTACGTGAATCAGATCCTCTAGGATGTGGGTGCTGCCGTTGAACACCCGCTGTTGATGTTCACCGATAGCCTTAACGCGCTGTCGACAGTGATGAATCCCTACAAAAAGTGACGCACTAGGCACATTGACGTGCGATCTAAGTGGATTATTGAGCAACTTGACGCCAAAACGTTTCAACTTATACACGTCCCCACGACGGCCATGGCTGCTGATGGTCTCACAAAGGGTCTGAGAAAGGAGAGGCATCTCCTGTTCGTTGACCAACTCCGTCTTGACGGAGTGTGATGTCCCGTGAGGCTGGACTGAGATGCCTCACGATGTTTGGACCGCTGATTTTATTTTGTCTGTACGCTGCAGTCATCGAGGGGCATGGGAAGGCAACTTGATGGTTGCATGCTGCTACTTGAAATTGTTTCTTCGCCACTTGCCGGGGCGCTTGCAGGAAGCTTACAATGTGCTCTTAGAGCGGCCCAGAAATGAAGGCCGAATAATCGTTGGCTCATTATTGAGTACATTGGAGGTAGCCGAGAATCTCGCGAGAGGCAACATGGATGTCACAGTGGGGGAGGGAAACTGTTCGGTTTCTGGAAAACAAATGCGACTGAGGATGGAAATACTGGCAATATCAAACTTGCAGCTTTTCCAGAAGCGGATGACAAAGAGTAGAAACAATAATGGGCAGCAAAAATTAGCCATGGACATTCGAAAATAGCTTGGCAGATGTCGGATTTCAGATCAATCAAGTCACATTTTGGTCATCACATTGCCAGAAAGAGGGATGTACTTCTTACATGTACATTGAAAGTAGAGACGCGAAGTAAGGCGGCAACAAGCCCCCGCTATCCTCAGAGACCCAACTTATTGTCTGAAATCGGCTGCTTACGGATCATATCGCCTGCCTTGCCCCTCCTCATCCTCATGCTACTCGGAAGGTATAAAGAAGCCTCGAACATGATGATTTCGATCAGTTCTACGACGATCTGGTGTCATTACATCTCCTACACATATCCTTCTACAAACAAATCCAACTATGGATGCCTTATCACGGGCACTACGGAGTACATTGCTTCAGCACCGACTCTTTTTTGTCCAGGTGGCTCATTTTTTATTTATTTTTTATGTTTGATTTTTATTTCACGAAAGAAAAAGTTGGCTGCTGCCAGTGAGACCTATCTAGCAATCTCGTGTGGTACAAGTCCGAATCAAGAAAATTAGAAAAGGGTACTGAAAGGAGCGCTATTTCGCCTGAATTTGTGCCTTTTATGCACCAGGTCTGCCAAAAGAATTGTCAAAAGAAACGAGGACTAATCCTCCTGCCATTCCCAATCAGGCACGGCTAACGTCAGTCGGCCTTTAAATGACGATGCCGCGTTTCGACCACCCACCACGGCCTTTCCAGGCCAGAACTACACACCCACAGGCCACCCAGACACTGACAGCCATGGCCCAGAATGTCGGCGCGTAGCACTTGGTGCCGTAGCAAATGTTGCCGCTGTCGTCGGCAGCGCCGCCACCGTCGCTGCCGGTGTTTGCCGGCACGCCAGCCTGGTACACAGCCGAGTACACGAGACCCCAGAGTGTCGCGCCCAGTGCCGGGAACATGGCGACAATGCCCCAGTTCGTGGCAAAGTTCTCGACGCCCCAGATGACAGTGATGATAATAGGCGTCAGGCTGAAGACGGCGCCGTAGCCGGCACCGATGAGTCCGGACACGATCCAGAAACGCTCGCCGTGGCCCTGGACGAGCCCAGACGCGAGAACAGCCAGGCCGGCCGACAGGAGAAGCGCAAAGGCGAGCAGAAAGGCCACACGAGACACGGAAAAGTCGGCGCCGCTGTGGCTGCGGATACTGCTGCTCGAGCGCGACGAGGAGCGCGCGTCGGTCGAGTCGGACCACTCCGACACAGACACGGGCTGCGACGACGAGGGCAGGTCGCGACCGCCCTGCAAGTGCTGAGTCTGCGGGCGCGGCGCGAGCCAGTCGGTCAGCGAGCCGGTCAGCAGGCGGGCGACGGTGCTCGTGAGGCCGACGATGGAGACGTGTGTGGCGGCCGAGGTGGGCGCGCCGGCGATCCAAACGCGCGCCAGCCAGGCGTCAGCGGGCGGCGGCGGCTGCAACGACCGCAGCACGGTGCCCATGTTGTTGATAAAGGCCTCGCCGGGCCCAATCATGAAGAAGAAGCCGAGCGCGAACAGCCACATGGTGTGGTCGCTGAGGAAGCGGTGCGTCTCCGCGTTGAGCACCCACTGCTTCTTCTGGCGGGCGAGACGCGCCTGCACGGCAGCCTCGCAGTCGCCCTCGGTGGTGGCGTCGTCTTTGCTGGGATCGAGCAGGCGGTGCGCGAGCGCGTCGTCCTCGTGGCTCGGCCGGCGGAAGCGGAGCCGGCTGCGGTTGCGGTGGCGCACGTCCTCCTCCTCCTCGTCCTCTTCCTCGTCGTCCGTGTGCTGCCGGAAGGGGTCTGTGCGGTCCATCGTGCCGTAGCTGCGGCCATTCCCGCTGCCGCTGCCGCTGGCGCCGGGGCCGAAGCGCGTGGACCGGCCGAGGATGTCGTCCTCGGCGCCGGGGCCGGCCGCCGAAGGGGAGAACAGCGCGCTGCCGTCGAGCAGACCGCTGCGCTCCAGCTCCTCGACCGCCTCGTCGATGAGATCCTCCTCGTCGACCACACGCAGAAGAAACGCGCCGACCACGCCGACAACGGACAGCAGCACAGAGAGGAAGAGAAAGAAGGCAAACACGTCGACATCGCCGCGGCGCGGCGGCGCGTCCGGCCCGCTGTCCGGCAGCGGCGGGAGACGCTCGTACAGCACGCGGCTGCCGAGCTGGCTCTGCCACATGCCGCTCAGGCCAAAGGCAGCAATGGGCGCGGCCAGGGCGAGGCCACGGTGGCGGCCGCGGCCAAAGTTCTTGGCGCACGTCGCGACAGCGCTGAGGTACATGGAGCAGGTGCCGGCGCCGATGGTGACAAAGGCGGCCACCATGAGGTAGTAGGTGTCGAGACTGCTCTCTCTGTGTGCGGGGCTGCTGCCATTGCCACCGCTCAGCTCCTGGCCGTCCGCCTGGCGGTACACGAACGCGGCCACGGCATAGCCGGAGCCAAAGAGCACGGCGGCAACGGCGGACAGTGGTGCCGGCCCGGCGCGGTCGCAGAAGTAGCCAAAGACGGGCACGGGCAGGTAGGATGCAATGCTGGCGGCGATGGCCACGCCGTTGACCTGGAACTGCGAGTAGTGCAGGCGCTCCTGGAAGATGTGACCGTAGAGCGAGAAGACGGTGATGGAGCCGGCGCAGAGCGCCGACAGAATGGCCGAGGCAAAGGCAGCGCCGCGGGCCGCTTTAGCAGACGCAATCGAAGCAGAATTGTGGCGCCGGGGCCGGCCGGCCGGCGACAGGGATCGGAGCGACGAGGTGGAGGACGACATGGTGCGGAAAGCCGGATCGAATCGGGGAGAAGTCGAGGAGCTTCAGAGTGGAGGATCAGCACGGCGTTGGCCGGGCATGGCGGTGCGCGCGCTTCTCAATATAGACAGCCAATGCAGTGCTGGAGCGCGAGGAGGCGCCGGTCCAGTCGACCGGATGGGATGGCGGCGTCGGTTGCGCAGCCGGGCGATGGCAGTGTTGATGTGTTGATGCTACGGGACTTTCGCGTTGCGCATAAACATACGAGCATAAGCAATTCGGATAAGAGATAGGGATAAGATAAGAAGACGATGACTCTGTATGACTAAGCTATCGATGACTCATATCTGACAGAGCATCTGCCGCCCCTCCAGGCCTTGCGGGCGGTGCCGCTTAAGTTTTTTTGCCCTAGAACCTCATCGTCATATTGGCCCCTCGCGATCCTGTGGTTGGAATCAGTGAGTCAACCGCCTACCGCAGCACACAGCCCGCACCCGAGTCTATTTGCGAGCACCGAATCTGCTCTGCACTGTATTCTCCACCGAACCCCGGAATGCAGTTTGGGCTTGCTTCTGCCAGAGTCCGACTGAATTCTCCGAATCCACGCATCTTTGCCATTTCTGCGACTTCGATTTCGACGATTTCGACGATCTCGACGATCTCGACGACCTCTGCCGCTGCGCGACTCCCGGCTGGTTTCTTCAGCTCTGTTCCTGCTCACAGCTTCGCCCGCTACCAATTCAGCCCTGCTGTGCTAAAATCAGCCGTTTTCCCGCGTGCCACAGCCTTACTGACTACCTTACTGCGACAAATTCGCGACGCCGTCATGGCTTCCAAGGAGAAGGCTGACAAGAAGGCGGCCTTTCAGCTCAAGGTGCCCAAGGGCACGCGCGACTGGACCGGGCCCGAGATGCTGTTGCGGGACGAGATCTTGTACGTTTGCCAGCTTTCAGCTTTCTGGTGTCATAGCCGCTGTGAGCTAACAACTCAGCACCAAGATTTCCAATGTGTTCAAGCGCCACGGCGCCCAGCCGCTGGACACGCCGGTCTTTGAGCTCAAGGAGGTGCTGGCCGGCAAGTACGGCGAGGACTCGCGGCTGATCTACGACCTGGCGGACCAGGGCGGCGAGCTGTGCGCGCTGCGGTACGATCTGACGGTGCCGTTTGCGCGGTATCTCGCGCTCAACAAGGTGCAGCAGATGAAGCGGTACCAGATCGCCAAGGTGTACCGGCGCGACCAGCCGGCGGTGGCGCGCGGTCGCATGCGCGAGTTCTACCAGTGCGACTTTGACATTGCGGGCACATACGACCGCATGATCCCGGACGCGGAGATTCTGCGGGTGATCCACGAGATCTTCGCGGCCCTGGAGACGGAGGTGGTGGTCAAGCTCAACCACCGGCAGATCCTGGACGGCATCTTTGCGGTGGCGGGTGTGCCGGCGGAGAAGATCCGCACGATCAGCTCGGCGGTGGACAAGCTCGACAAGGAGCCGTGGGCGGTGGTCAAGAAGGAGATGGTCGAGGAGAAGGGCCTGGACGAGGCCATTGCCGACCGCATCGGCACGTACGTGCTGCACGCGGGCGACATATCTTCCATGGTGGCGCTGCTGCGCGCGGACGCGGCGCTGTTTGCCAGTGCGGACATCCAGCAGGGCGTGGCCGACATGGAGGTGCTGGCGACGTTCCTCGAAGCCTTTGGGGTGCCCAGCGAGCAGGTCTCGTTTGACCTGTCGCTGTGCCGCGGCCTCGACTACTACACGGGCCTCATCTTTGAGGTGATCGTGAAGGCGCCGGCGGAGGCGGCGCCGGCGGGCGACAAGAAGAAGAAGAAGGGCGCGGAGGAGCCGCAGGTGGGCAGCATAGCGGCGGGCGGGCGGTACGACAACCTCGTGGGCATGTACGGCAAGACGCAGATTCCGTGTGTGGGCGTGTCGTTTGGCGTGGACCGGATCTTTACGATCATGCAGGCGCGGCGGGCCAAGGAGGCCGGCAGCCAGCGGACGGGCGAGACGGACGTGTACGTGATGGCGTTTGGCGGCAGCGCGTTCAGCGGACTGCTGCCGGAGCGGATGCGGGTGGCGCGGCAGCTCTGGGACGCGGGGATCAAGGCGTCGTTTGTGGCCAAGACGAAGCCGCGGCTGCCGGCGCAGTTCAAGGCGGCGGAGGGGGTGCCGCTGGGCGTGATTCTGGGGGAGGACGAACTGGCCAAGGGCCAGGTGCGGCTCAAGGTGCTCAACACGGGCGGCAGCAACGGCGACGAGAAGGACCACGGCAAGCTTGTGTCGCAAGACGACCTGGTGGAGGAGATCAAGAAGCTGCTGATCTAGAGGAGGCGCGCAACGGCCGCATGATAGAAGTACGACCAGAGAAAATCAAAGAGTCAGCACCATGCGGGTGAGGAGTGAAGAATGGGCCCAGTTGAGTCGGCGATGTGTAATGAGGGTAAGGCTGCGACGGTTGGTCGAATCAACAGCATAATCAAAGGCTGTGCGACATGCACTATACGCGAGGCTGGCAGAAGAATCAATGGTCGGTATATTTCTTTTCGGCAAGACAAGCGCCACGGTCATCACCCATTAGACATAAGTAGAACGCCGACGCAGCGGAGAATCGGTATAAATAGAAAGAGGCTAATACATGTTTGAAAGACAGACGACAATAATGTGGAGGTAGGATGGCAGGAAATGAGATGAAACCGAAAATGAAAATGAAGTAGACGACATGAAGAGCACTGCAGTGTATATTAGGACAAAGCTAGATGATATTCGCAATGCGTAGTCGTTCCTGGCTGGCTCTCGGCGTGCTCGCCGTCTGCGGGCTGTGTAGACCGCCGCCGCCGTCAAGCGTCTCGGCCTTGACGGCGTAGTGCTCGCGCGGGTGGTGTGCGTGGTTGGGCGAGGAGTATGCAGGCGGCCCAAAATGTGGAGAGAGCGTGTCATGCCGGTGATCGTGGCGGTGATACGGCTGGCCGTGGAGGGGGAGCGGCGGCGGCAGCGTCCATGCGGAGGACACGGCGGGCGTGGGCGGCGGCACGAGGCTGCGCACACGGCCTTCGAGGCTGTCCCAGCCGCACCAGTCGCGGCTCTCCTCGGACGAGAGGCCTCCGCGGGCGGCGAGGACGAGGGCGTCGCGCAGCGGGAGTGGCGTCGAGGGCGGCGACAGGGCAGCGGTTCCGTCGGATCCGGAGCCGGAGCCGGAGTCGGTCCATACCCAGGCGGCCGGCGTGGCCTGCAGGTCGGCGCTGACGTACGCCAGCAGCTCCTCGTCGGCCCAGAGGGCGTCGTGCTGGAGGGGGGCCGGGGCGGCAGCGGCAGCGGCCTCGGCGCGCTTAAAGGCCAGGCAGGAGGCGAAGAAGGCCAGGAAGCGGCCGCAGGCGGTGCTGGCGCGGGCGGGCAGACGCGCGAGGGCGCCCACGAGCACGGCGGCGTCGGCGCGGGCGGCGAGCAGGGCGAAGAGGGCGCAGCGGAAGACGTGCAGGACGACCAAGTCGGGGGTGGCAGTGGTAGAGGTGATGGTAGTGGGAGCGGCGGCGAGGACGGCGGCCGTTGCAGCCGCCACGGCGACGCACTGCTCGAGGGCGCGGCGGCGGACGGCGGGGGCGCAGACGGGCGCGAGGTCGGTGCGGTGCAGCAGCAGGCGGGCGTGCAGGGGCAGCAGGCGGACGACGAGCGCGCAGCCCTGCTGCTCGATGTGGCGGGCGCAGGCGGCCCAGTGGCTGTCGAGGGTGGCGAGGGCGGCCGGCGGCACGGCGGCACCGGGGGCGACCGCGGCGACCGCGGAGACGGCAGAGAGTGGCGGCGTCGAGCGGGCCGACAGCGGGGATCCGGACAGCGAGCGGGCCGGGCAGGCGCCGGCCGGGCCGGGTCCGGCGTCGGCCGGCAGACGCCGCTGCACGCGGCCGAGCGCGGCAAAGGCACGCGTGACGGCGAGAAGGCCGAGCAGGTCGTCGGCGTCGGGGCCGGGGCCGGGCAGGGCAACGTCGCAGTCGTCGTCTGCGACCAGGGGCGGGCGGCCGAGCTCGACGGCGAGACAGCGGTCGACCGCGTAGAGCGACCACCAGAGACGGCGGCGGGCGTCGGGCGTGTCGCCGTCGACCGCGAGCCCGGCCGGCTCCTCGTGCAGCCGCAGCTCCTGGGCCGCGAGCACGGCGTCGCCGAGACAGCGGACGGCGGCGCGCTGGAGGCGGCTCTCGCCGAGCACGACGGCCAGCAGCAGCCGGGCGCGCACGTCGGCGAGCGCGGGCGGCCGCGTGGCCCCGGGATCGGCGCGGCCGGCGCGCTCGAGGAGGGCGCGCGCCGCCGCCGCCCAGTCGAGCGCCGTGTTGCTGGCCGTGCCCACGTACAGCGCGCCGACGGCGAGCACGCCGTAGAGCACGGCGCGGTCCGTGTCGTTGGTGCGGGTGTCGGCGCCCGGCCGGTACAGCGCCTCGATGCCGCGGGCGAACGCCGGCCACGAGCCCAGCAGCGGCAGCAGCGGGTGCACGGCGGCGCCGTAGACCTGCAGCAGCGGCTCGACGACGTGCCACGGCGGCAGCGCGGTCGGGATCTCGGCGGCCGCATCGAGCGGCGCCGGCGTCCGCGGCAGCCCGCCCGGCAGCCCGCCCGGCGGCGACCAGATGCCCTTGGCAAAGGTGCGCAGGTTGGCCTGCACGTGGTGGAGGCTCGCGAGCAGAGCAGCCGGCGCGGCCGCCGTCTGTGGCCGCCGTCGCCGCGGATCCGACCCGATCGCCGGCACAAACGCCCGGCCGAAGCCGTCGCCGTCGTCGCCGAGCGCCATGTCGTCGTCCAGGTCACCGTCGACGTCGGCGGCGCTCTCGGTGCGGCCGCTGGCGCTGAGCACGCTGCCCGGCCGCAGAGGCGCGTGCAGATGGCCGGCGTGTCCCGGCGACAGGCCGCCACCCAAGATACGCCGCAGCTCGCCGTTCTCGCGCTGCAGACGGCCGACCTGCCGCTCCAGGTCCTGCACCTGCTTGATCGACGACATGCGCCGGTTCGTCTCCTTGGTGAACTGGCACGGCACCTGCCGGTTCGAGCACTCGGAGCACGCCGCCGTCTCCGTCGCGTCGCACTTGACCTTGCGCTCGCGGCACGCGTCGCAGCTCGGGTCCTTGCGCCGCTGCCGGTATGCGCGCTTCACGTGGTGCGGGTGGTGTATGTAGGACGTCGGCGCCGCCGCCGCGACCGCCGCGACCAAAAGCGGCGCCGGCGGTCCCGGATGTCCCACATGTCCCGGCGGTCCGGACGGCCCCCCGGACCGCCCGCCAGTGCCGCTCAGCGGCGGCAGCGGCATGTAGCCGGGGCCGGGCGTGCCGGCCGCCGAGTTGCCGCGGGGCTCGCGCGGCGATGTGTCGCCGTCACGGCCGTCGCGGCCGTAGTAGACCGGCGCCGGACCGTAAAAGTAGGCGCCGGACGCGTGGTTGTGCGCCGGCGACGGCGAGAGCTGGTGCGCCGTGTGCGGGCCGTGGCCGTCCTGGTGGCGCATGTAGGCCTGGCTGGTTTGGATGTAGGCCGGGCTGTGCGTGCGGACATGGCCCGGCGTCGGCGGCCCGTAGGCCGGCTGCTGGACCGGCAGCGGTGGCAGCCGCGGTGAGGCCGATGATATCGACGCCGACGACATGGACGACACAGACGAGACGTCCGGCGAGCGCGCGTGCAGGTGCGCAGAGTGGTGGTGTCGCTGGACGTGGTCCGGCAGCGCATCTGCCATGGCGAGAGTGGCAGACAGAGACCCGACGGCGCCGCTGCGCCAGCCGGCGTGTCCTCGCTTCTGAGTTCGATATGTAGTTGTGCCGCGCTCTTCACGTCGTTTGGCTCGACTGCTGTCCCCAGGTAGTCAAATCAAGCGTGGCCAAGCGCCTGGTAGCCGAGCTGCTCTTCTTGTCGTTCCGTCTTTCGTTCTATCCTTCTTTCTCTCTCTTTGTCACTCTCTCTCTCTCTCTCTCTCTCCAAAACCTCAGTTAAACTTTCCTGCTTTGGCTCCCAACTATCAACCTTACTCCTTCTTCCACTCTTCTCCCCCTCGCCACCACACTTGGGGACCCTGCTCTATGTATGGCCCGCAGCCTCTCCGGCTACTGCCCTCACCCCGGCGCCCTCCTCCTCCGGACACCCCCCCCCCTGCTCGCTTGCTCGCCACTCGCCTGGCTTGTCGTAGATCCTCTGCTCAACCACGTCTGACTCTGTTCGCACCCCTCGCCTCCTCCAACTCCGTCAAACCCTACCAACCCTGCGGCTACTACTCTGTAGAATAACTACTCCGTCACGAATGCGTGTAATCCACGAGAGGCCTCGCCGTCAGAGGGGCAAGCTACCGATAGCCGTCGATCAGGGCGCCAGCCCACAATGTTTCAAGACTCGCAATGTCTGCACGAAATACGGAGTGCTCCGTACCTCTTCTACTCCGTACAAAGTCTGCCGCCTCCTGCGTGGTGTGCTGTACTGTACGCTGTGAACGCCATCCTGCGTGTGGAGGGGTGGCTATAGCGGCACCACGAACCACAGCCAACGTTGATCGGTACAAAGCACGTCGGCCTGGCGTCCGTGCCGTTGCCGCGTTGCGCAGTATTTATAGAACTCGAACGACAGAGCGGTCGAGAGAAGCGAGGGGCCCAGACGTGGTTCAGACTCGTGCATAGTACAATGTACAAAGGGGCATAACCATCCATTCCGTAACTCACAGACGACGTCCCACTTCGGCGATGGAGGGCAACGTATCTGTCAGCATGTTCCGTGCGAGGCTGAAAGTGGAAGAACAAGTGTCTCAAAGGTCTCAAACAACGTATCTCCACAGGCAGTAGAGAGTATTCCCTAGAACGGACGGAGTCAGGAGCGCCAGAGGCGCAGCTCCAGCACAGAGGCAATGGAATACAACGAGAGACGGGATGGAGCCGCGCCATGCGGACACGGTAGCTTTGCGTGCAGCTGCATAAGCGCTGCTACGGCGAGACAGCGTGACGGCGAGACGGAGAAGCCGGGGACGGCCTCGGCTGGTGAGCCTGCTCAGACGCCAGATCAGAACAGCAAGCAGCCGCGCCGTGCCACATGTCGGGCTCGACGGCCTGTTCCAGCGCGAGAGGGGCTGGACGTCCGCGCCCGAGGTGTCTGTACGGAGTATTACGAAGTAGGTTGTGCTGTGGTAGGGTGGTGGTGGGTGTAGGGGGTATACAGGTGCTTATGTAATCATTTCTACTTGTATGAGTACATTGCTCCGTAGGAGTTGTCACAGCTGTACCGGCGACCGTTAAGCCGTTAGAGGCTACTAGTTGGGGCGTATTAGAAGTAATAGTACTCTGTAGGAGTAGAAGCAAGGCGACAGAAGGAAGGAAGCTGAGCGGGAGAGGGAGAGACAAACGAACGAATAAGGGAATAAAAACGAGGAGAGGGGCGAGAAAATAAAAGAGGAGAAATAACGAAAGAAAAGAAAGAGAGAAGAAGAAAAAAGAAAGAGAGAAGAAGAAAAGAGAACGACAGTAGAAGAGTGAAGAAAAACAAAATACACGAAAAATACACAGAACCACGGTAGCAGTAGCAGCTCTCACTCTTCAAGAACGGCCTAAGCACGCTCCAGCCTAGTTTCAAGTCCGTCCTGGGACCTCGGATCCGCCACCCCTGATCCCTGCCGCAAAGCCAGTTTGTGCTGTTGATAAAAAAGACGCGGCGGCTTACTCATGTACAAAGTACGAGTTATGGCACAAGTACGCGGTGATCGTGCCCACACTCTACCTGTACGAGTACGCCGGCACACGAATCGAATCGGGCTGTCCCCGGGAGATGGCGGATAGCGTGTGGCCGGCGCCACACAGCCGGCAAGCGGCATCGTTCCGGGACGCGGCTGCGGCGCTACGACGCTTTGTACTTGTGCGTGGGTGTGTGTGCTTGTGCGTGCGTGCATCCGACCACCTCAGTGACATGCCAGTGGAGGCAGCGCCGGACGAGTCGTTTTCTTGTGGACTGCCTCACAGCCGCCCTTGCGGTCGTCCTTCGGACCCGGTCTCCGGTGCCAGCCGACTGCAGACCCTGGCACCACCTCTACGCGGGGTGCTCTCACTTGTCGTCGTGTCTGCCGCCATACAACAAATACTTTGAAGCCGGAGTTGTGAACCGCTTCGTGCGTGTACGTCGTAGTCTAAGCCGTGTCTACTTGTACATAATAGTGTATTAGGCATTCGGTACCTAACCGGCTCTGCGTCCAGAAACAAATGTTTCCAATGCCAATACAATGGATCGGCAACCAGGGGCCAGCTGCGACAGTCGTCTTGTACAGGTACCTATCTGCACGGAGTAAATTTCTCAGCAGCATGTAATACATGCTCTGTAAAAGGGTGAGTTCGAAACATGCGCCGTTAGATATTGGCCGTCTTCTTTTTGCGCCTTTCTGTCTTCGAAGCAAACCCCGCTTCGGCTGCAGCCGCTGCCCCAAGACGCGTAGCGCCCTCCGAACACTCTCGTTCGCTCGTTGCTGCAGGGTGAGTCGGCTCGAGTTGCAGATACGGGACGGCGAAATGGAAAGTATGGCGTGCATGACTTGCCTACGGAGTGCACATCCCACTTGCTGGCAAGTACATGCGCCTGATGAGGCCAAGCGCAGCGAGAAGTCTCGGTCTCGCCGAGAGCCAGACGGCTGAATCGGGACGCTGATCAACTTCGTACCGATACCTGGTCTTGTATGGCGAACACGGTGCAGCGCTACTTCGTACTCGTAAAAGTGCGAATGCTGTACTTGGCCAGCGTAGGATTCGGCACGATGCGCCAGAAGCAACTCCAGCATGCGACGTCAGATGCAGCCGGAACACGGAGTGCGACGGTCTCGGAACGTGGCATGGCGGCGTGCTGTACTTGTGCATGTGATTGTAGAGCACATACTTTGTCGCTCGCTCGCCAGGATGTCGACGTCGACTGGCCGGTATGCTTTGCACTACTCCGTACGCTGCTGTATCCGATCGGCATCGTCCCGGACGCCTCAAGGCGGTGGATGGACACTCGTACAACGTGTGTCGTGACTTTTTAGTACACAAGCACGCTTTGATATTTCTTTCTTTCTACTCTCTTCTTTTCTAGTTTTTTCTTCTCTAGTTTCTCTAGTTTCTCTTTTCTAGTTTCTTCTTTTCTTCTTTTCTTCTTTCCTCCCTCTCCCCCCTCCTTTCCTCGTTCTTCTACCTTGCAAGTCCCATCCGTGCAAACTCCCCTGGCCAAACATTCCTTGTCTACTCCGTACTGCTTCTCTTCATGCATGTCTGTCCCTTACTTCCCTGCCCCGTCTTATATCCACAACCCTAACTCCAGCACGACGGACACGTCCGAGTAGACATCCCAGCCGTAATAATTTACACATGCATCGTATCTGCGTACGGCTGAGCTGCATCTTGCATCGCCCTCGTACGTTGCATACATACCGCCACAACTGTGCATGCTTGAGCAAACCATACAGGTATGACAAGTACAGCACGCGCCCGCAGCCGTGCGCCGGCTTGTCCTGTACAGGCCTGAAAGCCGCTGAAGACGGAAGGCGGAAGACAAAGCAAAGACGGAAGCGAACCAACGACACGGGAACTCAAAGCAAGGATAGTACGAGAAGTGCCACAAAGTCAGCCGCAGTGTCACCACAACGCCGCGGTTCTCGGCCGCCAGCACGGATTTCACGTGGTAGCCGCTGTGTACGAAATACGGAGTACGAGAGTTCTCTTCCCCGTCCGGCATGGGCCTGTCTTTGATTTTCACATGGACGCGTTCCGCTTGCCGGAAAGTGTCCCAAGTCTGAGCGGCTCTCGAAAGATAACAGCTCCATCGATACACCATTGTCTTGTACTCCCCTGCTGTCTCAGACTGCCTCCACCCAGCGCGTGCTCCCACGCGCATAGCATAAGAAATGTCCGTCTCGTGCGACGGCCAGACCACTTGCGCTCTGTAAGTCCTGACTGCATACGAGCAGAATATGCGAATATGCGCCGTACTGTCTCCGGCGCACCACCGTTCTCTCTTGTATGCACAGCATGCATAGCGCTTGGATGCTCGTCAGCCGCAGCCTCTGAGTCCGCTACCCACGTGAAGCTCTGGGGCCACGCCTGACTGCACTCTCCCTCGCGTCGCTTAACAGACAATTTGAGCCCGGTGACCACGGCGAGCTTAGCGCATCTGGCAAACCGCACTCCGACAGCGCAAGTAGAGGCACGCATTACCCCTGCGCGGCCAAGGCTGACCGCTCGGGACCGGCGAGCCGAAGCTAGGGCAGGGCTGGCGAAACGAAACGACGCCCTAATCGGGTACAATGTACGTTGTGCGCGATGGTACGGATGCTCCGTACTTCGTATGTTGGACGCTGAGACTGCTACGTTGCCTTGGCCGCGGCATACTCAGTGCAAGGGGAGGAGCTGTGCCGTCTCTGGGCCACTCCCCGTACGGGTTGTCATCTTCTGCCCTTGAAACCGCTTGCATGTGTACATGGACGATATCACATCGGTCATGCCCCGGGCTTCCATTGCCCACTTCCATTTGTTCCTGTCCGATGCAACGGAGGACGCGCGTGTAAAATACGCGTACTCGTACAGCCCCCGCAAGCCTATCTGATGTGGCCTTCCCGATTTAGCCAGGCCCGGAGGTCACTCGGTGGAGAGAATGGCATCTCCGTGCAAGGGTCTCTCCGTGCAAAGTATGATCAAAAGAAGGCGTGCAGGCATCACCGCACAGAGCACGGGACACTGCACCTAACTCGGCCAGGACAGTCGTGTAATACGTGTAGCAGACGGTAGCAGATGGCAGCATGCTGCCGCCGCCGAGTGTTGTTCATGGCACTGTCGTAGTGTTTGGGGGCTGGCGCGCCATCCTCTTTCAGGGCTCGGCGCTGCAGGACGAAACGCCATGACGTCCGTGTGTCGATGGTTCCCAACTCGGCCGGTGGCAGCGGTTACGGTCCAGGATTCCATGCACGTATGATTCCAGGCGTCGTATTCTGGGCTGTGCTGTACCAAGTATGCATAAAATACGCGATATGATAGCTTCGGCCAGGGGTTTGCAGGAAGCTATTCCCGTTCTCTCTCGGTCAAGATTGCCGCACAAGTACGAATACATGTATGATTTGCAATACGGGTCCGTTCGCTTCTTCGACTCGTAATACTCTGTATTCAGGTACTCGGTGGAAACAAATGGCCCCTTGCTCTCCACCGGTCCCGCCATCTTTGTTCTTGGGCTTGCAACTCTTCAGCTACGGAGTACTTGCACGCAGCGCAGTAATACAAGCAATACAGGTATCGTGCTGTCAAGCAACGAACAGCAGGGAGAGAACGGACGAAGAACAGAGTGCGACGGCACGGACAGAGCAGTCGTGTCCCATGTGCTTCATCTGCTCTGTCCGTGCCGTCGTACTGAGTACAGCGCATCGTGCGTATCAGCAAAGCACAAGGAGCCGACGGCCGGCTGCGGCAATCGTCCGGCCGGCGTTGGAGACGGTCGTGCACGTCTCTGTGGCACTGGATCGACGATGCGCTTCCTTCCTCTGCGTACGGCCGGCGAGCACCGCGAAAGTCGGACGACCGGACAACCGGACGACATCGTCTGTGCTCCGTCTGCGCATTGCCAGCAGGCTCGGCACGCACTCCGTACTCGTACACGCGGCCGGTGAGCGCGGCCGTGATGACGCAAGAAAAAGGAGGCACAGGCCGAGGCCGCACGTGCTGTCCGTGGTCACGATGCGACGTGGCCATCCTTCCCTCCTTGTCACAGGTGCAGACTCGCCGAGACAAGACGCCGAGCGCCCGATCAGCCCGGCCTTCAGACTGTGGCCGCGGCAGCAGAAGCCGGCTATTCACATGCGAGCACATCTGCACAAGCTCGAGCGGCGAACCACACAATTTTGCGTATACACGAGAGCAGGGAAGCACGAGCACAAGCACGAGCACGAGCACGAGCACGAGCACCAATACACATACACAAGGTCATGCATAGCGAACGGCCAGAGGGGTGGACGATACGAGCAGAGGCACCTATCCGCATGAGTAACCACACCCCGGCCGCCTGCCGCCTGCCTCCAGACGGTCACGATGCAGATGGCTTGCTGTGTGTGCTGTGGTGGCTGCATGCTGTGGTGGCTGCCGTCGTGTATCCAGACACGTTGTCGACGTGGAGTCGGTTATTCAGACACGTACCTGTAGACGTAGACGCCGGGTGTCCATCTGCTGCCGCCATATTCATAGAGGCCGGCAGAGCAGCCAGAATCATGCACCTAGCTGCCCCTACCGCACTCTGCTCTGCCGCCGCCTCGTCTCCTCGTCTCTTCGTCTGTCGGCTCGCCCGTCTCCTCGTCCGCCCCTCGGCCGCCCCTCGGCCACGCCCTCTGCCCCTTCTGTCGTGCGACGGCCGGCCGGCCCAGCGAGCCAAGCAATTGCTCGATCGACTCGTCCCCGTGGCCGGCCCTGTTTCGGTCTGATGCAGAGCAAGAGAGTGCGCGCGAGAGAAGGTGTGCTGTCGCCTTCGTGGCACCCGCGCTCTCACACAGTGCTGTCCGCTTCCTCTCCATGGCACGGCCAACTGGAACATGCTGGCCAATGTGTTTGCCTGTGGTCGCGAGGACACCGGAAGCTGACGGTCAGGCGCACACAGAGGACGGGAGGGGGGTGTGCGCACGCAGCACGCAGTCGCTGAATGTGATGCGTCAGTTTGTTCCGCTGTCCTTGTTTGGCCGAATGCCTGTCGTGGTTCTCGCTCGGCTGATTTTCTTTTCTTTTTGGAGGGTAATCGGCGAGAAAGAGAGTTGGTTTCCAGCTGCGGCTACAAAGGCAGCATGCCGGGATCAGCTCGGACGCGGACTCTGAGGGTTGGAGAGGTCCGCGGATGTCGCGACCTTGCCAACGTCCGAATTGTGTCCGTTGTCGGCCACAGCGAACTACACCAGAGACGGACAGCCTCCCCTCCTGCAGCAACCCCAAAGCAGCGCCGACTTCAGAGCTGGATGGGTGGTCAGCAAGGCAGTGGTCAGCGTAAAGCGAGTCTTGCGTCTGGCGCTCTTCCTCTTTGCGCGCGCCGTGTTCCGCTTTGGAATATCAGTTCGGCCGCTGTCTGTTTCGAGTGTTCTACGAGTATGGTGCGTCTCTACTTTAGTTCCAAGTGGACGGCAGACAAAAGTGCAGCACGCCAGAACCGACAGAATGACGAAACGAACCGCAGATCCGTGCCGTCTTCACGCCAAACAGTCCAGGGGAGAAGGAGCATGAGAGCTGGTTCTGCCTGCTGCTCCCACCGCACCCGCCGCTGATGCGCATCAGTGCAAACTGCCCCGGTCTATTTCTGTCGCTGCCATTGCTCCCACGCACCAGCGCGATCTGCGACGATGGCCGTTCCAGGGGTGCCGCTGGGTGGCGTGCTTTCCGGAGACATGCGGCAGAGATCCGAGGGACCAGCCCGGAGGCGGGAGACAGAAATAGAAAGAATGCGCAACATAAGGGTCCAGCACATCCAGTGAGAGCACATCCAGAAACAGAACCAGACAACGGGTACTGATGATCGCCCACGCCGGCACGGCGGGACCGAGGCGCTGCGCAGCGGACGACGTTGGGCGGCCTCACGTCGGTTGGTCGCGACTGTTTGCGCCCGTCGGCGTCATCGCGGTGGCTGCAAACTTCTCGCGATGCTCTGCGGCTCTGCGGCTCTGCTGCCGACCTGAGTCAGCCGCCGGCTCCTGCCGATCCACAGCGCGCCGCACCTTCCAGAACGGGAGCGGCGGGCTGGCGAGAGAAGAAAGCCCGAAAACAAAAACGAAAAAGGAAGGCGCGGCAGAGCTGCCGCGCACGCCCGCGTGGCGGTGCCTAGGCAGTCCGCTGCCACGGAGACAGATCGCAAAGCGGGCCGCTTTTGGCGCCGTCGCCCGGGAGCGTGGAACCATGTGGGGCCGGTGCGGGCGACATTTGAGCACTGGTCCGCGTGGGAGCGGCGAAGACGACAAGAGGCGAGTACAAGCGATGCGATGACGAGTCGGGAACGCCGGTGGTAGCGCAACCGGCGCGCAGAAAAAAGACGGCGTACTGCACTCTGTAGTGGTAAAAAGTAGATAGCGAGAGGCAAGCTGAAAGACGCGAAGACGCGGTTAGATTTTAGATTTTAGATTTTATTTCAGATTTTCAGTTTTCCAGTTTTTCAGAATTCAGATTTTCGTTTTTTTCGTCCAGGTTTTCTGTCTTACGGTCCTGATTACTGTCTTCTTCTGCTGTGCCCTTCTTCCTATTCACCTATCTAGTCGCCCCTACTCACCACACCTATCCTCACCGTCGTTCCATCTACCTCACCACACGCGCCTCATCGACGTCACATCTGCACCATGTCCGAGTCCCCCATTCGCGCCCTCCTGGCGGCCCTGCCCAAATGCGAGCACCACATCCACATTGAGGGCTCGCTGTCGCCGGAGCTGCTCTTCGAGCTCGCCGCCCGCAACAACATCGTCCTCCCGTCCGACGACCCGGCCTTTGCCTCGGTCGAGGCGCTGTACGCGCGCTACGACCAGTTCACGTCGCTGGATGATGTGAGCGCCTTGCCGTTCTGTTGCCTTGGATGTTGGTATGTGTTGCTTTGCCGCTGACCTGTCCAGTTCCTGCACTACTACTACATCGGCATGAGCGTCCTGCTCACGGCCGCCGACTTTGAGGCCCTCGCCCTCGCCTACTACGCCCGCGCCCACGCCGCCAACGTGCGCCACGCCGAGGTCTTCTTCGACCCACAGGCGCACCTCTCGCGCGGCGTCCCGCTGTCCGCCGTCGTCGAGGGCCTGCAGGCCGCAGGCCGCGTGGCCGCCGAGCGCTGGGGCCTGACCTCGATGCTGATCCCGTGTCTGCTGCGGCATCTGCCGGTGCCTGACAGCAGCGTCATGGCCACGGACCTGGAGGCGTTCTGGCCCACCGAGACCCCGGCCCCGACCTCGGACAAGCACCTCACCGGCCTCGGCCTCTGCTCGTCCGAGCGCGACAACCCGCCCTCGCTGTGGTCCGACATCTACCGCCGCACGCGCGACCGCACCGGCGCCCGCTTCACCGCCCACGCCGGCGAGGAGGGCCCCGCCGACTACATCACGCTCGCCCTCGACCACCTCGGCGTCGAGCGCATCGACCACGGCGTCGCCGCCGCCGACGACCCGGCCCTCATGGCCCGCCTCGCCCGCGACCGCATCCTGCTCACCGTCTGCCCCATCTCCAACGTCTGCCTGCGCGTCAAGAAGTCCGTCGCCGACGTGCCCATCCGCACCTTTCTCGACCACAACGTGCCCTTCTCCATCAACTCCGACGACCCGGCCTACTTTGGCGGCTACATCCTCGAGAACTACTACGCCGTCCAGGACGCCCACGCCCTCGAGCCCCAACACTGGGCCACCATTGTGCGCAACGCCGTTGACGGCAGCTGGTGCGATGACGCCCGCAAGGCTGCCCTGCACGCCGAGATCGACAGCGTCTTTGCCGCCTGGGAAGCCGGCACGCTTGTGGCCGCGTAGAGGCCGGGCTTAGACTTCTTTTTTACAGTTTCTCTACGGCAACAGAGACTACAAAACCACAGGCGTCGGGCGCATTGGCAGGACTTTCCTAAACATTCAACATGCAGCAGATATACCATCAACTATTCTTGTACAACACCAGCGGACACGACTACTTCCTACCATAGATGCATATAGAAATCCGTACTGGACTTGCTTTTCTCGCTCTCTTCCTCGTAGCGTCCCTTGCCTTTGCGCACTACTCCTCCGTCACGCCCGCAAGACCGCCCACGATGCCCTGCATCCGCCGTCCCAGCAGATCTTCCGAGCTCGCGAGCTTGGTCAGCTGTGCCCCGCCCTCGGCGTCGCGGTACCGTCCGCCCGCCCGCTTCTTTCGCAGCGACGATTTCGGCACCGCATCGGGACTGGCCGCGTCGACCGACGGCGTCGACGATGCTGTCGCCGTCGCAGAGCTCTTGTGGCCGGACGACGACGGCGACGCCACGGAGGTGCCGCTGCTGGTCAGCGAGCCATCGGCGACGGCAGACGCTGCAGGTGGTGTTCCCGACGGCGCTGCTGCTGGCGGTGGCGTCGGCGTCTTGCCGCGCGTGGTCTTGGTCATGCGCATCATCTCCAGCGGGCCGTCCTCATCGCCGCTCGACTCGACGGGCAGGGTGTGCCCTGAACGGGTTGGTCGAGTCGACCGAGGTGCCGCAGAGGCGCTGCTGGGTGCGGGGGCACGCGCGGTAGACGTCGCTGCCGACGCGCGGTCGGCCGCGTCGCGGAAGGCGTCCTCGATCCACTGGGCCTCGCGACGGAACCACTGCCATGCGGGCGGGTAGATTGCGGGGAACTGCAGGAAGCCGTGGCTGACGCCGGGCACGAGGACGACCTCGGCGATGTCGCGGCCGTCAAAGCCACGGGCGGCTGCCGCCGCCGCGTCGGCGTCCCGGTATGTGAGGCGCCGGCCGCCCGAGGCGTGGCGCGCCGCGTGGATGCGGCGCAGCCGTCCGGCAAAGATGACCGTGTCGTCCACGAGCGGATCGCGCTCGCCCGTCAGAAAGTACGTCTTGGGGAAGCGCGCAAGCAGCAGGTCGGGCGCGAGGATGGGCGACAGCAGGTAGTCGCGCGAGAAGTCCGGCCGGTTGTGCGGGCCCACGTACAGGATGATCATGGCCCGCATCATCTCCGGCGTCAGCACGCGGTCGTTGAAGTACGAGATGGTCGACGCCGTCGCGAGCCGTGTGCCCAAAGGGGTGGTGCCCGTGGCGTGGGTGCCGGGCACGTTGGCCTGGTCCGCCTGTACACTCGGCGTCTTGAGCTGAGCGGCCCGCCCTTTTCTCCCGTTCCGTTCTTTCTTCTCCTTGTGTGCCGCCTCTCCGGCAGCACGTCGCTCCGTCGCTGTCACCGGCGACATGCCGGCCGGCTCAGAGTGCGTCGGCGTGCGGGGCCGCGCCTGGAGTGTCTTGGCAAAGGTCGATACGTTGACGTGCGAGTAAGCCGGCTTCGGGCTGCGGGCGTCAGGATCGGCTGCGTCAGCCGTGTCGTCCGCGGTCTTGTAGCTATCCTCGTCTTCTGCCTCGCTGCTGTCCGTAGCATCCTTGCTGCTGCGGCCGCCGCCCAGTCCTGTCATCCCCAGGTCGTCATCAACGTCCGTCTCGTGCGGCGTGCAGGCAAGCTCGCTGTACTCCTTTGCCTTGCGACGAAGGACGTTTCTATTGGTCGCCAGCGTGCTGCGGTCCGTGATCAGCGCCATTTGCTCGTCGGACATCCAGTTACCAATGTTCATGTCCAGCGATGGGTACGTGAGGATGAGGCCGTCCGGCACAGGAAGACCGTCTGCATCGCCGGGACGCGAACCCTCGCCCTGGGCAATCATAAGCATCATGGCCGTCGCAAGGTTGCCACCCGCGCTGTCGCCACTGACGACGATGTGGACGGGCTTGTTTCCTGCGAGGCCGATACAGCGGCCGCGGGTGCGGCAGAGGGCGGCGTAGGCGTCGAAGCACTCGTTCAGCGCGTACGGAAACGGATATTCAGGAGCCTTGCGGTAGTCAAGACTGAGCACCGGCAGGCCTGTCTGCACGGCCCAGCTGAAGAGTCGCTCGTCGTTGCAGCGCGGGTCCATGGCCACGAAACCACCGCCGGGTATGTCGAGGACGATGCGGTCGATGCCGGACGTCCGCAGGTTCTCGAGCGATCCGTCGTAATAGAGCCAGGCCATGACTGGCGGGTCACCACTTGCTCCTCCAGCTCCGGCTCCGGCCCCTGCTCGAGCTATCCGCAGCCGTCGTGGCGGCCAGCGCGTCAGCCGCGGCCCGAGAAGCCGTTGCAAGAAGCCCAGGTACGGCGTTGTGCTTTTGTTCCAGCTCACACGGAGGTGCTCGACTGTCAGGTTACCACGCACTTTGCGCACTTTCTCGTCGGCCTGGTCCGACGCCATCAGGTAAAAGCCCGAGAACACCACGCCAGCCACATCGCGCAGCCAACGCGAGCGGATCTTCATCGCCGTCCAGAAGCCCGCGTCCAGCGCTGTCAGCACCCAGGTCGCCCGAAAGAACGACGCCTCGTACATGTTGGCTAGTGGGTCTGGGCTTGCGAGTCCGACGAGCGTGCTGAAGTTGCGCGCCACGTAGAGGTACATCATCGTAAGCGTGACGATCTGCCAGCCCGTAAGCTTTTTGGTGAGCAGCCGCGAAATCGACCGGGCTCCCGGAGGACCGTCCTTGTTGCCGCTGGAAGTGTCAGTTAGCAGAGACAACCACAAGCAGAGACAACCACACAAAAGCATAAGCACAACAGCAGCAACATCCCAAAGACGACCAGTGTGCAAGAACTCAAGCCCGAACTACTCACCGAGCCAAGTAGGCTGTCCAAACAGCAAGCACGGCGAGCACCTGCAGCCGTCGAGACTTAGCCGACGGCCGGCCCAGGACATGATCGATCATAACGACACTGTTGTTTAGTAGTTGGAGAAGTGGCACTGCATTAATTCATGGCAGAGGCCTGTAAGGCCTTGATTGCGTGCAGACAGCAAATAAACTGCTGCTTGCAAATTGTAAGTGGCCGAGTTTGTAATATGCCCAGAAATCTAGACAAGCCAAGCCAAATGTCCAAGAAGTGTGAAGCGTCCAGGAAAGTAGATGATGTATGGTGCCCGAGATATTTTGGTCCTGTCCAACAGCCTGAACAATACAAGCCTGATGCCGAGCCCTTTGTGAGTCGTGGCGACACGATCACTGCGACCCGCTGACATGTGAAAGCGGCGGCTTAGTCTACATTTGCTCCGGAAAATAAGCGCAGTAATACGGGGTACAAATGGGTCATGCAACAGAGCAAAACACTAGCACATGCCAAAGCCGTCATGTGCTCCCATTTGCTCCCACGGTCCCGCCGAACCCCACGAATAGCATTGTTGGATGATGCAACCGTCGACACAGCTTGACGAGTAATCGCTGTAGCGTCGCCCCAGCGGTCGGCAAGAATGCAGCGTGTCTTACACCACGAGACGTTCAGACGACAACACCGTCGCCCGAATTTGGGTCGCGTCACATAGCACGCATGCACAGTAGCAAAAAGAGGCCAAAAGTCAAAAGTAAAAGCATGAATAGATCATGCTAGCAAACACAGTGTATTGTCGTGTCGCGAACCAATGCAAGCAGTCATCAATGTTCAAGCTTCGTGCGCCAATTTTTCCAACCTGGTCATACTCGCACGGTCGTCTCAACGGGTCGTATCTCGTGGCATGTAACAGATGGCAACTTAACAGATCGCATGAGTTTTGCCCGTCTTGCCTTGGATCGAGTGTTTCTCTTTCTATCAGTAGCAGAAGAGCAAGGGTCAGTGTCACGTCGACAGCGGAAAAGACAAATAACTCTGGAAAAGGAATGGGACCAACGCGGAACTTAGGGTGGTTGTGGTTTGAATGGCCGCTAGCAGTGTTGTGCTTTAGGATGAACTCTTGAGTCTTGCGAATGGCCTCCTTGTCCATGTTGTCCAGGTAGACGGTGCTGAGCTTGATGTCTGCGATCAGGGCATCGCAACGGCTCATGCTAAAGTCCTCGCGAACGACGATACGGAGCATCTTGAGGTTGTTGGTTTTCGGGGCCATGGTATAGGCGGGCACAACCCAGCCGCGCACGCGCAGCTGGTGGGCCAGTGCGAACTCGTCGTAGTCCCGTTCCTCATCCTTGCGGGGATAACGGAAGGCGACCAGCGGCAGGCCCTCGCCCGACTTCTTGGACATGATCACGAAGCCAAGAGCCTCAAGCGAATCGGAGAGGTAGTTGGCAGTACGAGTTAGGTTGGACATGATGGCACGGTAGCCATGCTTGCCCAGGCGAATGAGCTGGTAGTACTGGCCAATAACCTGCGAAGCACCCTTGCTGAAGTTCAGTGTGAAAGAGGCCTGGTCGGCACCGAGGTAGTTGATGTTGAAGACCAGCTCCTGGGGCAGATACTCGGCAGATCGCCACACCACCCAGCCGACACCGGGGTAAACGAGGCCGTACTAAAAGTGTTAGCAGCGATGCCAGAGCACATGGGAGATGCAATGGTCTGGGCGTACCTTGTGGCCGGAAACATTGATGGACACGACGTGGTCCAGACGGAAGTCCCATTCGAGGTCGGGCACGACAAACGGTGCGACAAAGCCACCGCTGGCAGCGTCGACATGGATGGCGGTATCGAGACCACGCTCATTCAGGAGATCGTTGACGCCCTTCACATCCTCGTACTCGCCAGTGTAGGTGGTGCCCAAGATGACGCAGATGCCGATAGTGTTCTCGTCGACGAGATCGACGACCTGGACGGGGTCAATGACGAAGCGCTGCTCGGTGCAGTAGACAAGCTTCTCCTCGATCTCGAAGTAGCGAGTGGCCTTCTCCCAGCACACCTGGACTGCAGATGACATGACAAGGTTGGGCTTGTCGGCAGACTTGCCCTCGGCCAGGCGCTTGTTCTTCCAGCGGCGCTTCATGGCCAGAACGGCAAGCATGATAGCCTCGGAGCTGCCGACGCACGAGGTGCCAACGGAGCCCTGGCCAGCCTCTTCACCAACCGGGGCATGGAAGAGGCGGCCGATCATGGAGACACAGCGGTTCTGGATATCGGCAGACTGGGGGTATTCCTCGTAGTCGATAAAGTTCTTGGCGAACGACTCGGTCATGAGCTTTTCGGCTTCGTCCTCCTGCGAGAATGTCAGCAGAGACGCAATTGAAAGGTGCAACAGATGTGCAGTGGGATGGGTGGGACACACCATGTAAGTTGTGACGAAAGAGGCAAGGCTGGAGGGAGTGATTGGTTAGCCAATGCCAGGTTTCCAATATTGCCAAGCTTCTGCTTCAGGCTCCGCAACTTCAACCTTACTTCAACATAGGGTTGCCGTCCAGACTGAGCTCGTCCTTGATCATGCGGTATGCAACCTGGAAGATGTGAGACTAAGTTTTGGAGAGGTTTTTTTGTTTCCGTCTCTATTTTGATCGTGAGTCTGGCCTCAAGACTGGAGTACGCACCTCCTTTGGCATCTCGTGCTCTGCCATTTCGTACTTGGGCAGGTCTGTAATGGCAAACTTGGAGCCGTAGACGGAGGTGGTGAAACAGTCATCGTCATTGGCGAGCTGAAGGTAGGCCTTTTTGACCTCCTTCACAACGTGTTTCTCGGTGGTGTTGTCCTCATGTTTGATCTCGGCAAGGTGAACCATTTTGGCGGCTTGAGAAGGAAAGACTAGGAGAGACGGAAAAGTAAGAATGTGCAGAAAGCAATTTTGGGAATGTTGAGAGGATGCGAGTAAACGTACTCTAATAGAAGGCTTTCTAGCGGATGGCGCTGTTTATATACGCAAATCTATGCTGTTGCAATCTAGGGCTGTGGTCAGCATTGAAGCTTGAAACGTTGCAATTTGCGGGTCTACAAAGTATTTCTGGTCTGGTCGCCAGCATAGAAGTAGCCATTGGAAACGAGAGAGGCACCAGATAGCAAGCAGCCGGGTAACGAGGGGGGAGACTGGAAGCTGGGAAATGACGGAGAGTGAAATGGGCAGCTTTCTGGAGCGCATGTCGCGGCCGCCCCATCACAACACGGGTTTCTAGAAGCTATTTGGAAGGAGATAGTGCCCATCAAGCAGCACAATGCGCAAACACTTGCCAGGCACCTGGCAGGCGGCTTGTTGGGTCGTCGAGCCGTCGGGAGCAGCCCTGCTCTCGTCTCCTGGCCGGGACGCCAAGAGGCCAGGTACCATTACCGGAAACTGACATTCTCATCGTAATCTGCGCCCCCTTTTCGATGGGGTGACGGAGGCGAGGAGAAAAGCAGCTGTTGATGGCGTGGGGGACAGGAGCTGTTCCTCCTTCGAACGTGGGGTGGCGACAGAGGACACGGAGTAGAAGGGGCCTTACCAAGGGATCTCGTGCTCGGCGTCGGAAAATTCGCTAGCAATTGAAGCAGACGGGAGACACGGGTGAGGCAGAGGAAGCGAGTGGTGAGAATCGAGGAGGGGATGAGAGGAGGAGAGGGAGGCCGCCCAATTTGAGCAGAGGGAAGCAGAGCTGGCAGCAGGAGCTCGGTGGCTCGCACCTGCCCGCACAAGCGCGCAGCTTCCCCAAAGTCGGCGTGTTCACAACGTAATACTCCGTACTCCGAGCGAAGTAATACTTGTACAGCAGGAGGGGTCAGGAAGTGGATCAAAGCGTGCAGTGCGCTAAATCGGCAGTGACGACGCCGGCTTCGTTTCAGGCCGGCACGCCGCGCTCTGGAAAACTGCTACTGGCACGCTCTTGCTCTGTGTGCACGCGGCCATACAAGCAGCTCCTACGACGTCTGGGCAATACGCAGTTGGCTCCTAGGCGCACTACATTCCCGCCGGAGCCGCGGCGAAAAAGCTTGGCTGCGGCAGGGCCCATGTTGGTGCATGCGCGGAGAAGCAGCTGTGGGTGGCCAGGCCGGGCGGCCCAGCAGCCCAATCAGCGGACGGCCCGCCGTAGCTGTGCCCAATGGTGCTGGAACTGGCGCCTAGTCACTGTCGTGGACCAGTGAGCCGGCCAGCAGCATTCGATCAACATGCGATTGGGCCGGCCGTTCCGCCCACGCGTGTCGGCGAGCATATTACGGAATGCTCGCAGACGTGCCGCTTCCTATGTATGAGTACGGGGTAGGTAGGAGCCAAGAAATAGACACTGAGGCCCTGACTCCGTACAGCGGGAAAGACGGCAGAGGCGGACCACAGCCGCGCAGCCACTCAACGACTGACATGACTACGGAAACCGCCGGACAATTGATAAGTGTCAAGTTGCCGCTTGTCGGCTCAACTCGTGTCCGGCGCCAGCTGAGCTGTCTAGCAGCTGTCTAACAGCTGCTTGCTCGGCGACTTAGAGAACTCGCATTGCACGTGACCTTGCCTGTCTCAAAGTATAGTGTGTTGGGACGTTCAACAGCAAATTCAGACCGCTTGAGAGGCAAAGTGCTGCACTGGAACACTGGCACACTGGCACAAGAACGCATTGATACCGGCGTTCATACGCGGCAGAGTGGTGGGAGCAGCTGTAGGCACACGAGTCAAACAGGCCGAACCAGAAACAGACGGGAAAGCGGGAAATCAAAGGCAAATCAGGCGAGAACAGGGACATGCTGACAACGAGCCACCTACTCGTAGATACACATGCTGATTTTCCACCGCAAATTCGTACTCGTGTCTCTGCAAGCCTCGTATTTAGCCGCACCCCGGCCTGCACTGCCCCGTCCATCGGCTGATCGGCGCATAACCGCCAAATCCTGGGGTATGTCCCTCCATCTTGGACAGCAATGCGACGTTGCCGTCTCAGCGACGACTCTTCGTCTGTCGGTGGTGCTGGTCTCCCAGGCAGTCTCACCGTGGCTGCGGAGTACCTCGTATCTCGTACCCATGTGTCAATTTCATACTCCCTACAACATCATGTATGGCGTCTTATGCAAGGCCGCCTGTTTGCTGACTGATCAGCCCGACAGCATCCGACGGCCTCGACGGAAGCCCGAAGGCTGACCTGGCTGACCACCTCGCAGACAGCTGCACAGCACTTCCAGGCGAATTACAGCAATCCCACCGCAGGCCGCGTCCGCGGCCACAGAAAAACAAGCTTCTCTGTGTACCGTAGCTGACGTTGCCAAGAAAAATCAGCAGCCGGGCCGGATCTGCCGAGGCAAGCTGTCTGGGCATGAAACGTGGTCGGTGTGTTGTGCGCAGGAGAGATTTGTACGACATCTGGACAGTTTCACAATCCTGTATGTGTGCTGCTTGTGCTGCGTTATCGGCGTGTAACTCTGCAACGTTCCTGATTCATGTTTGATTCTGATACGCCTCCAATACGAGGGGAGGCAGAAGTACAAGCCAGCGTCAGACAGTACGCGCGAGACTGTTCCCAGACGCACGATAAGTCAATGGCCAGGTCCACCGCTGTCTCGTCGTACGCCATGTTATGCAGCGCTGTGGCCATAACGCAAAGACACAGCCATTCGTTCACGTACGGCCATAGATACTGGAGAACACGGGATCCCGTCCGCTCTCCCCTAGTTAAACCAGTAATCGGCGGATTAGTAGTTGGGTCGGTGACGACCAGCGAATACCCGCTGCTGTACGTTTTTGGTGGTTTTTTTTACAGTATTGCTGCCTTGATTATCAAGCAGCTTCATTAGTATAAGATCACTGCAATGGTCGACCTCGCGGTTTATAACGTGTTATTTGCCTTGTAACACCGCTTTAACTTGCCCTTCAACCATTTTCCCTTGGGTAAAGTGGACATGAGAGTCTTTGCTAACCTAAAGAGAGTGGACAAACGATATCAGCCAACCCACAAGACAGTCATAAAAGACGTATACCGACTGAGGATACAGAATAACCAGTGGAACGGTGTCAGTCTGCATAGAACGCCAAGTTGGTGCGTAGATCGTCAACAGCCTGCGCCGAGCTTGTGCCTGCGAAAGACGACGTATCGTAACTGTGAGCGTAGTCTTAGAGACACATCGTATCTGGGGATCAGACCCAATTACTAGAATTGGTCCTCTTGCAAACATCAAGTATCTCCTCCGACGTACATATGATCTGACATCTTCCCGTTTTCAATGCTCTTATGTCTTGACCCGAGGTCTTTTCCCTTTCCACGCCCCAAGAAATGCCAAGGATTTTCCGCCTCCGAAATAGGCCAGCGACCCCGCTGAATTTTTTTGACTCACACGCTTATCGATAAGACTTCCGGCTTCGCATATTTGACGACAGCTTCTCGCACAGCTTCTCCCATCCGCGCAGCCATTGCACCCTCTCCGATCTCGCCGACCGCTCCCCGCTCCCTCACAGACATCAGCACAATGGCTTGGCGGTGGCAAGCGGCAAACGCCATGAAGACGGCGCGGGCGGCGGCCCGGCCGGCAGTCTCGGCGGTGCCGGCGGCGCGCCGGGCGACACGGCCGTTTGCATCGCAGGCGGCGGCGGCGACGACGACACCGTCGCCCGAGGGCGCCCACAGCGCCGACGTGGTGGCGGCGAGCGCGCCGTACATGGTGCGGACGTACGCGCGGCCGACGCCGGTGTTTGCGCGCGGCCAGGGCTCGTACCTCTGGGACCTGGAGGGCCAGCGGTACCTGGACTTCACGGGCGGCATCGCGGTGAACGCGCTCGGCCACTGCGACGCGGGGGTGACGGCGGTGCTGGCGGAGCAGGCGGCGACGCTGGTGCACGCGTCGAACCTGTACCACAACCCGTGGACGGGGGCGCTGTCGCGGCGGCTGGTCGAGACGACGGCGGCGGCGGGCGGCCTGGCCGGCGCGCCGGCGGCCGTCTTCCTGGCCAACTCGGGCAGCGAGGCGAACGAGGCGGCCATCAAGTTCGCGCGCAAGGTGGGCAAGGTGCGGGACCCGTCGGGGGCGCAGACCGAGGTGGTCTCCTTCTCGGGCGCCTTCCACGGGCGCACCATGGGCAGCCTCTCGGCGACGCACAACCCCAAGTACCAGGCGCCGTTTGCGCCCATGGTGCCCGGCTTCCGCTGCGGCACGTTCAACGACGCCGACCCGGCCGTGCTGGCAGCGCTCGTGACGCCGGCGACCTGCGCCGTCATCGTCGAGCCCATCCAGGGCGAGGGCGGCGTGCACGTCGGCACCGACGCCTTCATGGTGGCGCTGGCGCGGCGCGCGCGCGAGGTCGGCGCCGTGCTCATCCACGACGAGATCCAGTGCGGCCTCGCGCGCACCGGCGGCCTCTGGGCGCACGCCGCGCTGCCGGCCGAGGCGCACCCCGACATCGTCACGACCGCCAAGGCCCTCGGCAACGGCTTCCCCATCGGCGCCACCATTGTCAACGCCGCCGTCGCCGACGCCATGCAGGTCGGCGACCACGGCACCACCTACGGCGGCAACCCGCTCGCGTCCCGCGTCGCCCACCACGTGCTCGGCCGCCTCGCCGACCCACAGCTCCAGGCCGACGTCGTCGCCAAGGGCGCCGTCCTCGTGCGCGGCCTCCAGCAGCTGCGCGAGCGCTTCCCCGAGACGATCACCGAGATCCGCGGCCGCGGCCTCATCGTCGGCGCCCAGCTCACGCGTGACCCCAACCCCATCGTCGACGCGGCGCGCGCCAAGGGCCTGCTGATCATCACGTGCGGCACCAACACGATCCGCTTCGTGCCGAGCCTCACCATCTCCGAGGCCGAGATCCAGGAGGGCCTGGCAGTGCTGGAGCAGGCTATTGCGGAGACGCAGTGAGAGCGGATCGGAGTCAGCTTGAGCCGAGGTGGCTCAACCGTGAACCAATAGGGCCAATAGAGTCGGTAGAGCAAGCGAGGACGCTGGCTAGACGAGACAGGATGTCATTTATTTCGGCGTACAAAATTCGGAGCAAGACGCTCCTTTAGATTCTCATTCCACAATCCGTCCATACCTCCATGTGATACCCTCTGCTGCAGTCTTGTTCCCTTCACTTCACCCGGCCAGCTTTCTGCTCAGTGGCCCATTGTTTTTCCTGCCGTTCGTGTCGTGGTCGCCATGTACCATCCGCCGTCACTACGCCGTCCACTCGTTGTGCAGCCCCGACGGCTCCAGTCGCGGACCGCCGGCGCCGTTGCCGGCGCCGTTGCCATGTCCAATCGCCCGTCCCCCGGCCTCCTCACCGTCGCTGTCGAGCTCCTCGGCGACGGTCGGACCCGAGATGGACGCACGCGCCTCGAGCAGCGGCCGCCGGGCGGGGCTGTGGTCGTCCTCGTCTGCGTAGTGGCCGTTCTCGGCGCTGAACACGGCGGCCGCGTCCGGCACGCCCCACCATCCCAGCACCGTCGCCGCCTGCACGACGGCCACCAGCAGCACCATGGCCAGCTCGACGCCCGCGCGCTGCCGCGCCGTCTGTATCCACGGCCCGCGGCACGCCGTCGTGCGGCCATACGACTGAGCGCAGGTGCCCGGTCCGGTGCCGGGCGCAAAGGGCCAGGCGCGGTCGGCGATGCTGTTGAAGCCGCAGCACTGCAAGGCGTCCTGCACGCGACGCAAGGCGTCGGCGTCGTGGGCCGAGAAGTGGCGCTGCCAGACGGACTCGAGGGCGCAGCGCAGCGGGCCGGTGGTGTCCGCGAGCACCGCGAGGTAGAGTGTGGCGGCGGCCACGGTGACGACGGCCTGCAGCGTCTGCAGGACGGCGGCCAGCGGGGGAAGCCGGAGGCCGCAGAGGAAGCTCTGGACAGGGCTCCGGTAGCTGTTGACGACGCCGTCGACGCGGCCGCGTCGCCAGCGCGCGAGAAAGACGGCGTTGGCGGCGGCGGCGGGCGGCAGCGCGATCGTCACGGCGCTGACGCCCGGCGCAAAGGGCAGCGAGAGCGCGGTAGCGACAACATGCTCGTAACTACAGTATGAGCAAGACGGCTGGCGGACACGGAGATCGGCACGCGACTTACATGGTGACGATGAGGACGCCGAGAGCGATCTATTGGAGATTAGCTCGGATTAGCTTGGATGATCTTGGGCTGCCATCGCGAGCCAGGCCTAGCGAGATGGAGGGACACGCGACGCACCGCCAGAGGCAGGAACAGGACAATCAGCCGATGGAGAGACATGGCTATGGCTGTAGCTTAAGGCGAGGATCGGTGGACTGTACGCGTGCTCCGTAAGCCGTAGTGGCAGCGTGATGCTTTGTGTTGTTGCCTGAACGCGGGGACTGTTTCGCAGGATTGGAGGCTAGTCACCTGACCATCGCCATATCACATGATCCGCGAGTTGAGGCGCAGCACAGCGAGGCTGCAACGGTCATGACGTTTCATCTCCAGACCGGACGCCGCGGCAGGTCTCGAGCCATTCCACGCCCGTAATTACGATGCCGTGCATAAACTCCCCGTCTGCCACGACCGTGGAATGACAGCGAATCCAGTCTACCTGCCACTTGTGCCGTCGTGACAACGCTTGCGGAACCGGCGGAAGCCAAAGCGGACGGATTATTCTATCCGCGTACAAAGTACTGGCTCGTACTCGGGCAAAAGCATGCCTTTATACCGAGCAGGGTGACTTACTCAGACGAAGCAACATGTGTAGAAAGAAGTATCTCGGGGATACGCCTCTCGGAGCCAATCAACGCCGCGGAAAAGACCGTGCTTACGCCGATTCTGATTGGCTAGGTACCTCCGTCTCGCTGGTCTGAGTAATGGGCACGCTCCTATTGGCCGGAGCCAATGGCACTCTCCCTTGAGCAAGAGATTTGCATGGCTGACGGGCACGGCGGTGACTGCGGCGCGGCGACGCCACCCTGGAGGAAGGAGTATTAAACGAGGCTGCCGTCGCTCCGATCTGAGATCTGAGGATTCTGTTTTGGAAAGCGATCGTTCACTGCGCGATCATTCTGTGCTATTACGCCTTATTGGACACCGATCTGCTCTCATTGTCAGTGTTAGTGTCTAGCGTACTTTCCGTTTTCGTCACATACTAGACTTCGATTCTCGCTACATCCTACCTCATTTCCTCTCCCATCTCAGCTACGTGCAAAATGTCCAAGACGTCCGCCGTCCGCAGCATGACGCCGACCGAGATTGAGCCGCTCATCGAGCGCCGCTCTGACAGCAGCCTGACGCGCGTGTCTTCGAGCAGCACGGCGCACTCGGAGCGCCACGCCGACTATAACGATGTTGTGCGCGACATTATCATCGGCTTCGCCGACGGCCTCACGGTGCCGTTTGCCCTGACGGCCGGCCTCTCCAGCCTCGGCGACACCCGCCTCGTCGTCATGGGCGGCCTCGCCGAGCTCTTTTCCGGCGCCATCAGCATGGGCCTCGGCGCCTACCTCGCCTGCGCCACCGAGAAGGAGCACTACGACAGCGAGGAGAGGCGCGAGCGTGAGGAGATTGAGACGAAGCCCGAGGATGAGCGCCAGGAGATTTTTGACATTTTGTCCGCCTACCACATCAGCTGCGAGGCCGCCGCGCCGCTCGTCAACGAGCTCTGCAAGAACCCCGAGATGTGGGTGCGCTTCATGATGGACTTTGAGCTGCGGCTCGAGAAGCCCAAGACGACGCGCGCCTGGTCCTCGGCCCTGACCATGGGCCTCAGCTACTTTATCGGCGGCCTCATCCCCATGACCCCCTACTTTTTTATGCACAGCGCACTCGACGCCCTGATGTGGTCTGTCGCCATCACCGCCGTCATCCTGCTCGTCTTCGGCTACGTCAAGACGGCCATCACGGTGCACACGCCGGCGGCCGGCTGCTGGGGCGCGGTGCAGACGCTCTTCATCGGCGCGCTGGCGGCCGGCACGTCGTATGCGATTGTGCGGGCACTGGACTCGGGCCATTAGCGGCCGGGCGCGGGCGGTGGTGAAAGATACCCACGGAACGGGACGCTGTTCGTAATGATTGACGACTTGGAACGGGAGCGGCTGCGAAATACGGTACGGAATAGGGAATGCACAAAACAGAAAGACTCAATACAACAAACGGAAGGGACCGGCTCGGCTTGGTTTGGGACGGCGTTGGGCACTTGCAATAGAGAATATGGTAGTATCGCCACCTGCATACTTCAGCTCCGTGTCTGCTGCGTGAATTGCTGTGATGTTGGCGCTTTTAGTACGAGTATCTGTAACTCGCATTACATTGTGTCGTAGTCTGCCACACCGCTAGAATGAGGGTCCGGCGAGGTGACTCTGTACTGAATGGTGTGATTGCAGGAGTCTTTATTTCCTGCCCGATATGTGAGGCTGTCAACATAGCTTATCGGGCAGCATCTTATCTGCCTGGCTAGACCTCTCTGAGACATTTACAACTGTGCTGACTGATCAGCTGCCCCTGACGCCGTTGGGGTCGCGAGGCGCTAGTGACGCTAGGAAGACATTGGCCAATCACAGAAGCCAGCCTCGCGTCAGGATAGGGGCATCACACGCTACTGCACGAGATGGTCGGTGTAATCCAAGTGTTTGCATACGAAGACGGAAGAGTTAGCCGTATTCGTATCACTCCAAGTAGAACCGCAGAGTATTCCCGGAGAACTCCGTGTGCTGTGTACAGCCTAGTACAAGCTCCGACCGAAGCACAGGGCTCAGCCACGGGTGCTGCAGACTTCGGAGCGATGTTTTCGTCAACCGAACGTCCGAGCGGAGGTTTTCGGTACTCGAAGCTTCGTACGAAGTGGGAGCGTGGTACGGAGTACATACTCCGTTTCTGTGCAGGCGATCATGTTGTGCGCAGTAGGTATCAATACAAATAGAGTACATACGGAAATGAAGACGGATGCCGAGGCTGGCAATGCCTGCCACCAACCTTGCTGTCCTCGGCTTCCCAACACCCAGTCCTTCCTGCCGGCAGCAATTGGCCCATCCTGCGACAAGTGAACAGTTCGTCCCGTCTTCTTCGACATGTGTCCAGAGAATGCTTCGACATCTGTACATAGAACAGTTGAGCTGTACTCGTATACTGTACGACGTAATACTCCGTATTACATACAAAGTATGTACCCCCAAGCCCTGGCCGCAACTGACCAATCAGAGCGGCTATCCCTGATGAGGGGCGGGACAACCGGGGTGCTCGCACAGAAGAGGAAAGAACGACCAGGTCGATATTCGAAATTTGCATATCGGGACCAAGTACGATAGTCACGCGTGGGGAAGGTAAGCACGACCGGAGGCTGGAGAGACAAGAGCGGAATCAGAAAGAAGCCAAAGAGACATCTCACGATCCTCGACCTGCGACCTCGACAGACTGCCGGCTGGCCTTGTACGGAGCGCTCCGTATGTACGGCTGATGCACATACTCGTACTCGTACTTGCGCAACTGCATGCTCGTACCCCATACGATACGACGCACCAACACCCCCAAAACGGAGCACACAATACTCCGTACCGATCCATGTCCCCAGCGAAGCCAGAAAAGTGAAAACGCCCTTTTCCCTGGGTGTGCCCCTGAACGCACGACGCGACCTGCCGGGCTAGCCTCCGAAAAAGCGGACAGAAACTACGGGTCCGCCGCTGAGGCTATTTGCCCTGGGACAGCAGAGCAGCCGTTTCGCCATTTGGCTTGTGCTTTTGCGTTTTACGTCGCATTCCGGCCTCTCATCGACTTGCGCCGGACCTTGCTAGACAGACGAGCGCCGGCAGAGCCCTCGACGAGGCGTGCTCCAAGTACAGAGTACAAAGACGCGTACGGAGACGAAATACGGCCAGATCTGCACCCACCTGCACGGCCATCACGGCCACCAGCACCACGGACGACCACAACATCGTGCCACGCACCGCTGCTTCGGACAGCGCAGCTCGCCATCGCCCTCGCCGTGCTGCATCCGCCTGCCTGGACCGTGTTTCGCCCGGCGCCCTGTTCCATTCCCTGCCGACGGCCTTCTGTCACGGCCATTTTTCGTCCAACTCGATCTCAGACATATCCAGTATTTAGCGGCCGCCATCACACTGCCAACCACGACGGCCACGACCCAGCCGCGGCCTCTCCTGCAGAGCCCCTGGATCCCTGTGGCTAGCGGCATACGGAGTACACACTCTTCTATTTGCACCTGTACGAGTACGCACCGTGCAGCCACTCTTGTGCGACCGGCATCGCGTCTGGCCGTCCGGCGATCCTGACACTTTCCATCACCACATCCGATTCTGGCACCACTTCTGACTTCCGACTCCAGGCTCAGCTCTTTGCGCGTGCTTCATCGCCAGCACTACCGCGACGCCAGCTCCGACAACCTCCCTCTGGATAGCCGGCGCGCATTTGGTCCACAACGACGACGAATCCGCGGCAGACACTGAGAGCCTCGCTGGCCCGGGCTGCATCCGGCAGTCTGGCCGTCTGGCCACCCAGAAGTCGCCAGCACGACCACAGCCGCGGCTACCGCCACTGCTACAGTCGCAAACACAAATACCACCGCCACCATGCCGTGGCAACCCCTGCCTCACATCGCCTTCGCCGTCGCAACCTACCCGTTTGCCGCGTCCCATCCGGAGGATCTCGTGCTCGAGATCGGCGATGAGCTCTACATCATCGAGGAGACTCCGGACGGCAACTGGCTGCGCGGCTACCTGCTTAAGCCGCCGAGCCTGCTGGCCGGCCTCACCTCCATCAAGGGCCAGACCCTCGAGGCCCGCGTCTTTAGCGGTATCTTCCCCCGCAGCTGCGTGGAGGTGCGCGAGCTGCTCGGCGAGTCCGACGAAAGCGACAGTCCCGACGACGACGGCGACGGCGCCACCACCAGCGACGACGGCGCTGTCCACTCCAATGGCGACGGCGCGACCCAGCGCAGCAGCGACTCTGCTAAAAGCGGCGTCGTCGGCAAGAAGCGCCGGAAGGACAAGGCGGACAAGATCGACAAAAGTGCAAAGAACGCAAAGAGCGCAAAGAACGCAAACGCCGGCCGGGGCCGGTCTGCCATCGCACCCCACGACCGGCTGTCCGTGCCGGTACGGCGCAACCCGAACGAGCCGCGGCAGCAGGCTCCGGTGCCGATGCTCAAGATCGGCGACGAGACCCCGACCTCGGCGGACGAGCCGCTCATCGACGAGATTGCCTCCTGTCTGCGCGAGTGGCACTCGACCAACCTGCACGAGCTGCTCTTGTCGCGCCAGTACCACAAGCTCGACGTTCTCTCGCAGCTGATCGCCTCGCTGAACCAGGCCCGCCAGCAGTTTTTGCACAACGTCCTGACGAGCTGGGAGTACGCCAAGCTGCGCGAGAAGACCGTCTGGGACCTCGTGCGCGTCAACAAGCTGTGCGGCGGCGAGGTCATTGTGCGCGATCCCGCCGAGCGAGGCCGCATCCTCACGTGCGACGACTCCGTCGTCGAGATCACCCAGCTGCAGTCCACCATGAGCCTGCTGAACGAGCCCCCGCAGCCCGCCGTCGAGCCCACCGCCCTGCACCACCTGCTGGTCGACGTCAAGGGGTTTGCCGGCGCCACTGCGGGCACCAGCCTGGTGCTCAGTCTTGTTGGCCGCGTGGGCGGCAGCCTTGTCCGCCTGTCCGAGAGCTTCGCCATCCACGCCCCTCCCGGCACCATTGGGACGCTGCCGCATAGCGCCGACATGCGCACGCTGTTTGCCGACCTGTCCTCGGCGGACATTGGCGAGGCCCCGGCCGTCGATTCCGATCTCTTTCTCGTGGTGGCTGTCCGGTCCGCGCAGCAGATTGCGGCGCTGCCAGTGCCCCATACGGGAAAGCCCAACTCCCGCTCCGGTTCCGGCCAGGGCTCTGCCGGCCAGGGCAGCAGCGGCGGCGGCGGCGGCAAAGATGCGCCGAACCGCCCCCCCCTTTCCGGCGGCAACAAGTCGGTGCGCCGAAGTCTCATGTGGGGATCCAAGGGTCCTCGCCCGCCCTTTATGCGCAGCAGCAGCAGCAATGCGAAGCTGGAAGCGCTGAACGAGGTGGTCGAGGACCGGCCGGGTACGAGCAGCCTGCCTGGCAGTCGTGACGACTACACGCAGCCGCCCAGCACGGCAAACTCGCGGCGGCGTCCCTCGGTCGACACCCCCCAGGCGCTGCAGATGACCGCCGACCGGCTGACGGGCGTCGGTCTGCTGAGGCTGAACCCGGTGATGAAGCGCGAGGACACGGATGTCGAGCACGTCATCAACATCTGGGCGCCGACAGACCGCACGGGCGCGGCAGCGGAGAAGCAGATGGGCGACGACTGGGAACCGCTGATCCGCGACCTCATGATGAGCAAGACGGGCAACTATGAAAAGTCACGGGGCGCCGAGCGCGTGCAGGTGCATATGCGCGCGTTTGGCCACAAGGACGCCGACATTCTGATCAAGGCGACGCCGACGCTACTCGCCGGCGTCCGCAAGACGAGCAAGATGGGCTTCTCGGGTGCGCCGACCAAGCCGCGCTCCGACATTTACCTGACGATCAACGACGCCGTGCTGGGGCGGCAGGTGCTGCTGTCGCGCTACGGCGCCAGCCCGTCTGCGCTGCCGTCGACACTGCACGGCCGCAACCTGCAGGTGACGCTCGAGGTGCGGCGGGCGACAGGCGAGCGGATCGACAACTGCATCTGCCCGTACTCGAACGGCGAGGGCCTGAGCACGTGGCGGTCAACGGCGGTGGAGCGCGGCGACAGCTGGCGGCAGACGGTGCGGCTGTCGCTGTCGCCGCAGGACGTGTCGGTGTCGCACGTGGTGATGTTCGTGGCGGACATGCCGAACCCGCCGTTTGCGGTGGCGTACCTGCCGCTGTGGGACCAGGCAGCCTTTGTGCGGGACGGGGCGCACGGCCTGGTGCTGTACCGCGTGGACGAGCACACGGTGTCGCCGCAGCCGGCGGCGGGCGCGGCGGGCGGGCGCAGCGGCGGGTACCTGTCGCTGCCGTGGGGGACCAAGGGCCGGGTGGAGACGCAGACGGAGGTGACGGGGCTGCTGGCGAACCTGCGGGTGGAGTCGTACCTCTGCAGCACGCGGTTCTCGCAGGACCGGGTGGTGCTGGGGCTGCTCAAGTGGCGGGAGGGCCCGAAGGACGCGGTGGCGGAGCTGCTGCAGCAGCTGATCTTCGTGCCGGAGATCGAGGTGGTCAAGCTGCTGAGCGACGTGCTGGACGCGCTGTTTGCGATTCTGGTGGAGCACGCGGGCAACGACGAGTACGAGGACCTTGTGTTCACGGCGCTGGTGCGGGTGCTGGACATTGTGCACGACCGGCGGTTCAACGTGGGCCCGCTGGTGGACCAGTACGCGGAGAGCAAGTTCAACTACCCGTTCGCGACGCCGTGCCTGGTGCGGTCGTTTGCGCGGCTGCTTGCGAAGCCGACGGAGCCGGCGACGTCGCGCAAGCTGCGGGCGACGTTCAAGGTGGTGCGGCACATCCTCAAGTTCATCACGCACGCGCGCGACCAGCAGCGGGTCAAGGAGGCGGGCATCGGGATCACGCGGGCGAGCCCGAACTTTACGCGGCACCTCAAGGGCATCTTCAAGTCGCTGGAGGCGATGATGCGCAACAAGTCGGCGGTGCTGGTAGGCAGCCAGACGCTGGCGGTGCAGCACTTCCACACGTGGCTGCCGGAGCTGGCGGGGCTGCTGAGCACGGAGGAGATCCTGCACATTGCCATTGACTTTATGGACGCGTGCGCGGACGTCAAGGGCAAGCTGGTGCTGTACAAGCTGGTGCTGATCATCAACTACTCGCGGCTGGGCATCTTTGCGCACGCGGAGCAGCGGTCGGCGCTGAGCGCGAACACGGTGCGGTGGATCGCGCCGCATTGGGGCCACGCGGACGAGGTGACGGAGCAGTGGAAGGAGCAGGTGCGGCTCTGCTGCTCGATCCTGGCGGGACAGACGGCGCATCTGGGGCCGGAGATCCCGGACTACATCCCCAAGATCCTGGAGTCGTACCTGTGCATCCGGCACGCGGCGGAGGTGGCGGCGGCGGCGGCGGCGAAGAACGGCAAGACGAAGACGAAGACGACGACGACGACGACGACGACGACACCGACGCCGAAGCCGCCGACGCGGCTGTCGCTGCTGTTCCCGACACAGTATCCGTTCCCGTCGCGGCCGATTGAGTCGCCGGAGAGCGGCGGGAACGAGGCGGTGGCCGGCCAGCAGGAGGCGCAGTTTGACGAGGCGCTGGTGGAGCTGGCGGCGGTGCTGGCGGCGCTGTCGAACTCGGCGAGCGGGATGCAGCTGGAGCTGGCGGACGGCGACCTGGCGGTGATTGTGGAGAACACGCTGCGGGTGCACATGAGCATTCTGCGGGGCGAGGCGTTCCCGTCGAGCTGGCTGAGCGTGCACATCTTCCACCACAAGGCGACGATGCGGACGCTGCAGTACCTGGCGGGGATCCTGCTGGACAGCTTTCTGCCGGAGCCGGAGGAGGCGGAGGAGTTCCACACGGAGCTGTGGAAGATGCTGTTCAGCACGCTGCTGATGCTGGTGAGCAGCGGGTCGCTGGCGCTGGAGACGTTTCCGGAGCAGAAGCGGCGGGCGGTGTGGAAGATTGCGGGCGACGTGCGGGAGGACGGGGCGGCGCTGCTGCGGCGGACGTGGGAGGCGATTGGGTGGGAGACGACGGCGGACGAGCGGCGGCGGTACGGGGTCAGCCGGATGGGGGGCTACCAGGTGCAGTACGTGCCGGCGCTGGTGGGGCCGATCGTGGAGCTGTGCCTGAGCGTGCACGAGGGCCTGCGGCGGATGGCGGTGGAGGTGCTGCAGACGATGATTGTGAGCGAGTGGACGCTGAGCGAGGACCTGGCGATCATCCAGGCGGAGATCATCGACTACCTGGACGACTACTTCAAGACGAAGCCGCTGACGGAGAGCATGCTGCAGAAGCTGTTTGTGGGGGAGCTGCTGGGGCGGTTTGCGGCGCTGGGGCGCGAGGAGGACGAGGCGCTGCAGGGGGCGCTGCGGGAGCTGATGGGGACGGTGGACGAGTTCCTGGACCTGCTGGTGGCGGTGCACGGGGGGGACGGGGGGGGGAGCGGCGGCGGCGGCGGGGGAGCCGGCGCGGGCGGCAGCGGCGGCGCGGAGGCCGGGGCGGGGGGCGCGGCGGCGTCGGCGTCGGGTGAGGCGTCGCACCTGATCAGCCGGCTGCGGCTGATGGAGTTTCTGCGCGACATGCAGAAGGAGGAGATCTTTGTGCGGTACGTGCACCAGCTGGCAGCGCTGCAGGCGGCGTCGCGCAACCACGCGGAGGCGGGCCTGGCGCTGCGGCTGCACGCGGAGCTGTACGAGTGGGATCCGCTGCGGACGGTGGCGGCGCTGGCGGAGCCGGCGTTCCCGGCGCAGACGCAGTTTGAGCGCAAGGAGCAGATCTACTTTGCGATGATCAAGCACTTTGAGGACGGCGAGGCGTGGAGCAGCGCGCTGGCGGCGTACAAGGAGCTGCAGGCGCAGTACGAGACGAACGTGTACGACTTTGCCAAGCTGGCGCGGACGGAGCGGGCGATCGCGACGGTGTACGAGACGATTGCGAAGAGCGAGCGGCTGGTGCCCAAGTACTTCCGGGTGGTGTTCCGGGGGCTGGGCTTCCCGGCCAACGTGCGGGACAAGGAGTTTGTGTACGAGGGGTCGCCGGCGGAGCGGACGGCGGCCTTTACGGACCGCATGCAGGAGCAGTACCCGGCGGCGCAGATCGTGGTGGTGTCGGCGGCGAGCGCGGCGGCGGGGGGGCCGGGGGTGCCGGGGGTGCCGGGGGCGGCCCGGGGCGGCGGCGGCGACCCGGACGGCGACGCCGTGGACGACATTGTCGAGGGCCAGTTCCTGGTGGTGTCGGCGCTCAACGCGCACCGCGACCTCGGACACCACGTCTTCCAGCGGGCGCGGGTGCCGCAGGTGATCCGCGACTACCTGGTGTCGTCGCAGCCGCAGGCCTTTTCGGTGACGCTGCGGCGCTACGCGGCGGGCCCGGTGGCGGGCCACTACGTGGACAAGGCCGTGTACCGCACGGCGGAGGCGTTCCCGACGATCCTGCGGCGCAGCGAGATCGTCGGCGTGGGCGAGACGCGGCTGGCGGCCAAGGAGGCCGCGCTCGAGCGCATCCTGCGCAAGACGGCCGAGATCGCCGTCGTCGAGCGCAAGGTGGCCGACGGCGATGCCGCGCCGGCCACGGCGCAGCTGCTGCTCGACGCCGTCGCCGTCTCCGTGCAGCCGGGCGCCGACAGCAGCATCGCCGCGTACCGCGCGCTGCTGCCGACGGCCGACGGTGCGAGCAGCCCCAGCCGCAGCCGCCGCGACAGCCGCAGCAGCGCCGACTCGGCCAGCGCCGACGAGGGCGGCGCCGACGAGCCCGTGCTCGACGCGCAGGAGAACGCCGTCAAGATGGCCCTCGTCGACCACGCCATGCTGCTCAAGCGCAGCCTGGCGCTGCTGGCGCGCTCGGCCGACGAGAGCCTGGCGAGCCGGGCCGAGGAGCTGACGCAGTGTAAGTTTGTGATTGTGATTGTGATTGTGTGTCTGTTTCTCTGTTTGTCTGTTTCCCTGTTGTTTCTCTGTTGTTTCTATGTTGTCTGTCTGTTTATATCCTGTCTTTCTATTCATCTCTTCTGTCTCTATTCTGTCTTCATTCTGTCTTCATTCTGTCTTCATTCTGTCTTTCTGCTCTATCTCTTCCATCTCTTCTCCATCTCTTCTCTCTCTCCATCTCTTCTCTAATGCTAACCTGCTACCCCAGACTTTGAGGCTACTTTCGCGCCGGAGATCGCCATCTTCACGCCGCAGCAGGCGCCCGTGCTCTCGCCGTCGCCGACGTGGTCGCGCGCCTCGCCCATCGACACCACGGCGCCGTCCCTGCCGCTGCCGAGCCTGGGCGTCGCCATCGACGTCGCCGCGTCCGCCGTCGCCGTCGTGTCGAGCGGCGCCAGCGGCGTCGAAGAGGTCGCCGCCGTGCAGCCGGTGGCCGTGCGGCCGGGTCGCGGCGCGCGGCTGTCCTTCCTGCCGGGCGCCAGCGGCCAGCGCCACCGCAAGCGCGAGAGCATGCAGGTCGGCAGCAGCGAGCACATCGCCGAGCAGCACGTCGCCAGCGACGCCGACGCCGACGCCGCCAGCGAGCAGGGCCGCCGCAGCCGCGACTTTGGCCACCGGCGCAGCTTCTTCCACGGCGGCACCAGCCACAATGCCAGCCACAATGCCAGCCACAATGCCAGTCACAATGCCAGCCACACCACCAGCCACGCCAGCCACGCCAGCCACAGCCTGCAGCCGGACGACGAGGCTTCCCACCACAACACCAGCGCGCGGCCCAGCCTCGACGTCGGCCTGGACCGCAAGAAGAGCGTCAGCCGCGGCAGCAGCGCCCACGACAGCGCGCCCGCCGCCAGCGACGACGACGGCGGCGGCCTCTCCATGGGCAGCGTGCGCAAGCGCCTCAGCATCCTGCGGCTCGGCAAGAAGTCCAGCAAGGGCAACGGCGTCATGGGCGCCGTCGACGAGGAGTAGCCGATCTTGCGCCGTCTGCCGCCGGCTTTCCGCCGTCTTTCCTCTGTCTCTACTCTGCTTCGACTCTTATCTCGTCTTCTTGTGTATACTTTGTATTAACCGCCCTGACTTGGGCGTCCGATCCTTGTCTTCTCCCTTCTCTTTCTCCTTTCTCTTTCTTCGCTCTTGGCATCTTCATAGCGAGCTTTCCATCTGCTCTTCTGGCATAGAACATGTACCTATATCGTGTAGTCTTCTCTGGCAATGCTGACTAACTGTGTCTGCTCGTTTGCGTCCAAGCTGCCAAGATCCCACCCGCACAGCATGCGTCCAAGCGGCCAAGTTGATGACCCAACTACCCGCACAGCGTAATCTCCAGCCGGCCCGTCCAGTGGCCGTGGTCGTGCGCGCCGCTCTGCCGCGCGTACGCCGCTCTGGTGCCGGCACGGAACTGCCGGATGGCATCGACGACATCGCGCGGCGTGCCGTCCGCGTCTGCGTCGTCTCCGTCCGCCAGCATCGCCGCCCACGCCGCATGGTAGATGCAGGCGCCGACCGGCACGCCGGCGCTCGTCTGGTCCGGCGTCGCCGGCCGGATGTCCGTCCGCAGCGCCGGCTCGCCGAGGTGCGCCATGTACGCCTGGACAGCCCGGCTGCGCCGCGCCGTCGCCGCGCCGCCGCCCGTCCACACCCGCACCGGCGTGTCCTTCCGGCGCCACCGCACAGCGTCGCTCACGTACTCCGGCAGCGGCTCCGCCGGCTCTTTCGGCGCCGGCACGGCCGGTCGCTCAGCGCTGGCCCGCGCCGGCGTCGCAGACCAGTCCGCGCCAAAGAAGCTAAACGCACCGTCGCCGGACCGCAGCAAGGCATCGGCATCGAGGCCGTCCAGGCTGTTGCCATTTTGAAAGTTGCCCTCGGCCAGGCCGGCCAGCGGCTCAAACTCGAGTCGCAGGTGGCGCAGCCCGCGCACGACCGACGCGCTGCGCCGCGACGCCGCCGCGACCGTCTGCCGGACGGCCGCCTCCTGGGCCGCCGCCCGCCGCAGAAAGCCGAGCAGCGCGTCGATCAGCGGCCCGGCCGACACCCGCGGCAGGCCCGCCAGCGTCAGCGACTGCAGCCGCGGGTTCGCGTCCGGCACAAACGCCCCCGGAAACGCCAGGATGACGCGTCCGCGCAGCGTCGTCTCTGCGCGGCGCAGCGCCGCCCAGCCGCCGCCGCCACCTGCCCCGGCGACCGTCGGCACCTGCGTCACCAGCGAGTGGTGGCTGCGCAGGCTCTGCAGGTTCGACGCGTACACGGGCCGGAGGAGGTGGGCGCAGCCGACGACGCCGACGACCCGGTCCATGCCCATGTTCATCGACGGCGCAGCGCAGTCGAGGTGTCGGATGTGGCCGCCGCTCTGCCGCAACAGCCGGGCCAGCCCCGCGGCGCTGACGCGGTCGTTGCCGCTGAGGTGGATGTGCGAGAGCGCGCGCGACGGCGGCCCTACGCCGGTGTCCGTGTCCGTGTCCGTGTTTGTGCTGGCCAGCACCTCGTGCCAGTCCGGGATCGCGGCGCCGGCACCGCCCGCCACGGCCGCCTTCACGTCGTCGGCACGATCGCTCCGCAGGGGCTCATCGCCGGCTAGTCGGCCGCGGACGTCCGGGCCATACGCCGGTGCGTCGGCGAGGTAGCGGTCGGCGTGCGCAAAGGCGGCGCTGTCCGGCGACTCGTCAATGTACACAAACGGCCCGTACTCGTCTGAGCCAAGGCCGCCGCCGTCGCTGTTCTCTGCCTGGGCCACGGCAAGTCTGCCTTCGACCTCGTAATGCGCCGCTGTCCGCAGGCTCGGCTGCGCCGCGAAAGCCGCAAGGAGCGCGGACACAGCGCCATCGCCAAGGCTGTTCCGGCGCACATCCAGGCTCCAGAGACCACCCCGGAAGGCCTGCAGGATCAGCAGCAGCGACGCGTCCTGGAGCGCGCGGCCGCGCATCTTGAGGATCTGCAGCCGCGGCAGCACGCCCGCACCAAAGGCGCCGCTGCGCACGAGAGTGTCGAGCGAGCCGCCCATGGCCGAGACGTCCAGATAGACCAGCTGGCGCCAGCGGGCCAAGGCGAAGAAGCTGCCGGGCAGTGCCAGGCCGCTGTGCCCGAGGCTCAGCATCAGCGGCGAGGGCTCCGCGCCGTCGGCACAAAAGGTCCGCGCCAGCACCGGCACCAGGTCGGCCGGGTCATAGTCGGCCAGGCCGTCCAGCAGGATGCAGCGCACGGCGGGGAAGCGCTCGGGAAGCAGACGCAGCGCGCCGGCAAGGCTCGCGTCGTCGGAGACCAGCGCAATGGCAGCGCCCACAGCCAAGCCGCGCAGGTCGACACTCGTCACCAGCCGTCGCGTGGACGGCCGCACAGTCGCGCAGTGCCGCAGCGCAAAGTACAGGAACCAACGCAGGCCTGTCGCGATGGACGTCAGCTCGGTCCCGGAGTCGCGGCGCGCATCACAAGTACACAACGTCACTAGTCCGAAAAGGCAAGGTGGCACTCAGGGCGTACCGTCGTGGGGATGCAGACCAAGCTGTCTGGCCGCCTGCAGCGGGTCGTTCCAGAGCCGCGGCGCGAAGAGGCCGTAAAAGGCCTGCGATACGCGGCAGAGCCGGGCGCAGTCGCGCAAGTCCATGTGCGGTGCCGCGAGCGCGAGCCAGTCGCCCCTGGACACGGCCTCCGCGTACGAAGGCAGCCGCACCATTCTGCGTTTGCGGGATGGCAGCCGTTGGGCTGGGCTGGCAACGGCTTGGCCTAGGCCGCTTGGCTCGGCTGCAGTCGGCCTGTGGTGGTGCTCGGCTTTGCGCGCTTGTTGGCAGGGGGCGTGGCTGCAGCGTGCTCGTCGAACGCAGCGGAGAGCGGAGGGCGAGAAGCTGTCGTGATGGGGGTGGCAGTGCCTGTTGGTGATGTGCGGCAGGGGTTGTCGTGTAAGTAGCGGTCGCGCTGTTGCTGTTGCTGTTGTTGTTGTTGCTCAACGCCTCTGCTCTCGACGCCGTGGCCAGTGTCCCGTGATGGGTCTCTGTGTCTCTGTCTCTGTCTCCGTGTCTGTCTCCGTGTCTCCGTGTCTCCGCGTCCGGTGTCTTGGCCACCTCGTCAGGCGCCTCCAACGTCGACGTCCAGGTCCCCGCTACCGCCTCTGCTCTGCCTGTCTTCCAGTCGCTGTCCTGCGCCGGCCACCCTCTCTGCCGCCGCTTGCGCACTGCCGTTGTTCTTATCTCGTTGGCTGCGGCGTGCTATATTTGGCGGCGGCGCGCCCGTGCTGATGCCGCCTCGCATGCAGGCGCGACGCAAATAGACCAGGCCCGTTGGTGACTGCTGCTGTCCGTCGTCCGCCTGTCTTGTGCCGTCTGCCGTCTGTCGTCTGCGTCTGCCGTCTGCCAATTGTCGTATGTCGTCTGAATTGCCGTCGTTTGTCGTTGTCTATATTTGTCGCACGACCGAAAAGAGGGGCAGCACGTGGCAACCAGACAATCCAAATCTTGGTCGGCCGCTCCTTCCTCATCGACCAACTTTGCGCTCCGGTCGCACTTTCTCTTCCATTCGTCCCGCCGCTTCCCAAAATGGACGCGCAAGCAACGGCAGCTCCTGCGTCCATTTTGGGACGAGCTGTGGCGCCAGTTGTGCCGCTCCGGCCGCCGGTCTCCTGGACCCGGCTAAGCGATGCTCCGTATCTACAGCCTAGCCCGTGTGCCCTCGTCACATCTCAGCTCTCGGCTGCGCAGAGGCACGCGACGCCCAAACAAGGCACACGCCTCACCCCGTCACATCCAGCGCTCGGTGCCGAGAAAGCTGTCAGGCTCCGAAGAGCCAGGGTCAGGGCACGCCATGCCAGGACGGGCATCTGTACGGGCAATCTGCACATGTACGGGCATCACAGGACGCTGCAAGCCCCTCACTTCGTCACGCATGCAGTGCAGAGCACGAGGTCTCCGTACTTTGTGTCCTATTGCCTGTAATCCGTACTCCGTACGCGCTCGCACCGACACGGCTGGTCCCGACAGCCCGGCTCAGCCCCACTCTGCGCGCCACGCCTATGCCAGCCCGGAAAGCAACGTGCAGGCGACAGTGCCCTGCCCCACCGCACCGTGCGGGGCTTTGTCCCTCATCGCAAAGACCTCGAGCCTCGCGTCCGATGCAAACGACCGACTCCGTATCCCACCCTGCAGGACAGCGACCGTCAGCAGACGGCCCCCACGACGCGTTTGCACACTCGTTTGCACAAGCCAGCAGGCCCTGGCGTGGCGTAGGCCTACTGCCGTCGATCTCACGCACTTGTTGGCGGCGTCGCCGACCGGGCACGCACTCTGTCACAGCCGCCGAGGGCCACGAGGCCGGCGGCAGCCGCAAGCCACTGTGTGCAGCTCTCCCTTGCGTGCTGCACAGCGGCAAACGTCTGCCAGGGCTGCGCAGGCGTTGGCAACGGTCGGCGCGTGCTTGTCTGCATCCGTCGCGCTTGTGCTCGCCGCTCTTTGTCTGCAGTCGGGGCACAGCCGCAGACATCGGCAGCGAAACGTGTCGTTGCCGCCGGCCTGCTTCTGTAACACGCTTGTGCATCTGCATCGGGCTGCATACATCGGACAGGGTGGGGGTGACCGCAAGCAGACTGTTGGTTGCAAATGGGCAAGTACATGGAAATCAGAATGTGCTTTGCCCTGCAATGGAGGCGAGTTGGCCTGCCCCATGCCATGTTTGCTTACCTTTTGTTCCCAACACGGATAGCAAGAGACCCCGTGCAAACCAGACCGGTGCAATGCAACGTAGCATACCCAGTCCCTCGCTTAAAGCTTGGGCCGGAGACTCGACGTGCACACGGAACCCATCGAGTCCAGAGACGGCAGCTTTACGCGACGACGTATTTGCTGCCGACGCTGACAGCCACGCATCTCGAGCAAAACTGCCTAATCCGGCACAGGACCTGTTGGCCCGCGTCTATTCGTGGATCTCCAGGCACCGTCCTGGGGATAGCGGGCAGCGGGAGGCACACACTCCGGAAAGTCGTGTGGACGCTCGTCCGGTCACCGCCTTCCCTTCGGACTGCGGACTGTCTGCCCTCGCGCACGCCGTCTGTGCCGTGAGCCAACTCCAGCCTGTCTGGCTGTCTCCGGCCCGAGACCAGGGCCGACACGGCCGGCCTTGCTCAAAGGTGCTGCTGCACCTGAAACTGCTGTGCCGCGGCTTTGTGCTGCCTCGAGACGCTCCGGCCTGGACCTGCGTATCGAGCACGCCTGGTGTCTTTGTTATGCTAGCATGTTATCATGGTCACACGGGCAGCATACAAGTGTGTAAGCCGCCCAACGCGCCGCCCTCCTCGCAGGACACGTGTCTGCGTTCCGTACCAGAGGCCGCCAGCCTTGCTAGACGATCTGGAGGAGAGATACGCCGTCCTTGTGCAAATTCTTGGACGCTAGCTCGCGTCTGCAGCTGGCTCTGCAGTTAGCCGCTCAGCCCAGGCCGTCGAGTCCCGCGCGGCCAGGCCAGCCTGTTTCCCCGCTCGCCTTCGCTTTGTCGCTCGCTCGCTCGCTCGCTTTCTCGCCTATCTCGGGCTATTTGGCGTCTAGCCGGCTAGCCGCGGCGGCCCAGCCAGTCGGTGGAGTGCAGTCCGTGATAGTCGCGGGAGCTTGCCCAGTGCCTGCTCCGCAGCGGCGGCGCGACAGGGAACCGGGGTCGCAGACAGACCGGCGCACAGCGCCGTGGGCTGAGGGGGTCGCTGGCTCGACCGAGGCGGCGTGTCCGTGTCCGCGCCCTTGTCCGCGCCCTTGTTCGCGCCCTTGTTCGCGCCCTTGTCCGCCGGCGACGATCGCCATAGCAGAGGCTTGGCGCTGGCCGTGCCACTTGGTGCTGGTTAGTGCCGCTCCGACTTGGTCTGGCTCGGTGCGGTCTTGTTTACTTTGCTTGCCTACAAAGTACGCCGACTCGATCTGGCTCGCCGGCAATGCGGCATCGGCTCTGCCTCTCTTGCTCTGCGTTGAGCGTGGCGCATCTGCACGGTACGAATGCCTGACAGCTGTCAGTGCACTAGCGTGTAGACTATCTTTATTATCCCTGTTTCTCTGTTTACTGTTTACTGTTGTTTGCTGTTTGATTCTTGCCTCGCGTCAGCGGTCCTCTCAACTCTGTACTCTGTACTCCGTACTCCTACTCCGCAGCCGTTTCTGCACCCGTCCTGTCATCCTGGTGGCTACGGCATGGCCCCTGCAGGTGCCAGCAGGCCGCATACATCGCCGCCACTGCCAAGCTGCTGTGCCTCTCGCGGCAGCGCCACCAAGTGCCGGGCGCTTCTGTCATGCACGCCAGGCCGGGCGTGGCTCTCCTGTCTTCGAGTCCCATCGTACGGAGTACTCGTACTCGTACTCGTACTCATACTCCGTACTCCGTACTAGCAAGTCCACACTTCCCTGCACCTGATCGTTGCAGGGATCAGGCCTGTCACTTGTCGTAGGCCAGGGGCGCTGCAGCACTGCCGCCGTTTCTGTGCATGCGGTAGCACGACGAGTATCTTATTACTCGTACGAACATCACTCCCTCGACCGTCCAAGCTGCCGTCTCCCAGCGCCGACTCTTGGCTGCCAAGCACGGAAGACAGCCGGCGCTCGCCGTGATCTGCTCGACTGCCAGTCTTCTCGCGCTTGCGCCGCAGAATCCACGCACGCCACAAAGCATCGCGCACGTACGCCGTGCTAGCATGCCATGGCGCGAGCGATCGCCAGCGGGGTGCAGTGATGGGGCGCGCGGGCGGAACCGGAAGGATGCCGAGCAGCGCGGCATCGCAGCCGCATGACTACGGGGCACAGTGCGCGCGAACGCCGCACAGTCACGCTGCACGCGTCGCACAGCGCTACAGTAGTGCAGCACGGACCAGCCGTTCGACCAGTCTACGAGTACGGAGTACAGTAAGACGACGTACTTTTGTCACATCGTCGCCCAAAGAGGAAATAATGAAGATATCATCGCCACATCTCTGCGCCGCGCGATGATGCGCGATGATGCAAGCGGAGCGCATCAGTAAGAGCGCATTCGGCTCTGTCAACACCGCAACGGGTCCCGGCGGCGAATTGGGTGTGTGGGAGCCTGAGAAAGCCGCCTGCTGGCCCGGGAACGAGCAGTGCTTTGCGTCATGGCGCTATCGCAGCGTCGCAGCGTCGCATCACGTCGGCCGATACAAGCCGCGCTGGACCATTGCCTACGTAAGATACAGGCTCCTCTGTCCTTGCTCGCGGCTGGGTTGCTGTGCCTGTGTTCGGATAGGGCTGCGACGTTGCCGGGGAGAAGAACAGACGAGACACGACAGCAAGATGAGACCAGTCAAGACCAGTCAAGAGTCAAGACAAACGGTGAGACCCTCAGACAATAGCGATGAGAGATGCGAACTAGTGAGCGCTGGGAGACAGCTGGAAATGAAGAGCACAAGACCGAGACACGCGGCAGCGCCGCGGAAACCAACGCGCGACCAGCTACGTACAATACGAGCAGATGACGGCAAGGCAGCGCTCTGCCGATCGCCAACGCGTGCTGGTACGGAGCGCTACTTGTGCTCGTAGCCTGCGACGGCGCCAAAGCCGCGTTGGAGGCTGCGGCAACAAAGACAGCGCGACCGTGGCCCAGCCAGCGGCCGGCGAGTTGCGCGCCAACGCTCTATTTCGCATTTTCTTATTTTCTCGATCCATTCTCATTACTTCGATTTCTCATTTTCTCAGTCAGCTCGGGATGGACAGAAGACGCGCCAGCCGCCGCGAACACACGGAGCCAAGATGGAGGCAGAAGTGCGCAGTCTAGACTACGGCGCGACCGCCCGCGGGCATGCGCTGTCTCGGCAGGTCTGAGAGAGAGACAGCGACACAGCGAGACCTGCTCAGCACTCGGTGCGCATTCACTCGACGCGTACGGAGTACTCGCATGTACTCCGCGGGCACTGCGTACTCGTAGTCGAGCTCGCTCCAACCCGGCCGACAGCCAATCAGCAGCGTCCGGCAGGCAGCCAGTCTCTCCACCGCGAATCACATGCCGCCACCAATCACAAGCTACCAACAGCTGCCCGCCCTCGCCCACCAGTCAGAGCCCGTCCCGGCACACCCTCTCGCTCGTCCGCAGCGCCGCCGAACAGCCGGCGCGCCAGTTTACGTATCTTGCAGAGCGCATGCGAGCGCCGCAGCGCGGTGACGCAGCTTCGTGCCGCGCTACGTAAGATACTACGAGTACACTCGCCCATGTCGCACGGCCGTCCGTCGTGTTGCAACGTACTGCAGTGCAGTAGTGCCGTGCCGTGCAACCTCACCCATCTCACGTGCGGCTGATCAACATTGAGTCGGCTCCGCACCACAAACTGGCGATAGATGTGCGCAGTAGCTTCACTTCGGCACCGGCGATGACTCGTGCCCCCCCCCTGCCTCGCCCAATGACGTGTCAGCTGCACCGAGTTGCTCCACTTTTATAGTTAGCCTACGCAAACTGCGCTTTGTGCTACATGTAGCTGCAAGTCACAAACTGCAGGTCGCCCAGAATACTTGGTAGGGTATAGTTCATACGGGGTATATTTCTGATGAAAGACTTGTTTGTCCAAACAGCCACCTTTTCCGCGCCGAGAGGCTGCGCTAACCCACCCAGTGGAAAATGAAATACTCTCAGCTAGATACAAAGATCTCGAGCTCTTGCCTGCTTCCAGGCAATATTATGAGAGCAGCAAAGCATACCCAGCAGAGAAATGGCGTAATAGGAAAGAGAGAGGGAATGGAAAGTGAAAGGAAAAGGGAAAGGGAAAGAGGAAACGTGAAGAACAAAGTATGAAGTATGAAAAATGAAAATGAAAAATAAAACAAACCCGAGCATAACCAAATAAACTAAACCAATAGAGCCTCCGGTGTCCTTTGTGTCCTTGAGTGTACTCCAGCTCCAACGCCAAACCTATGGTAGCAGTGTGGTAATCATCCCATCCAGTAATATAAAAATAAAAAGCCAACCCAATGAGAAACAAGCAGACGGTAGTGTAGAGGGTGGGGGCAGTAGAACGTAGTCGATCAAAAAGAAACTCGAAGAAAAGTGGGAAGACGGTGCGCCGGCCGCGGACAGCCGCCGGCCTACGAACTCTTGGACTTTTCCTTGCGCGGCCGGCATTTGCTGACTTTGTCCATCTCGTCGTTGAACGCGTCGACAGCCTCCTCAAAGTAGTCTGTCCGCGCATTCTTGCCGCGCGTCACCGTGTGCAGCTTGAGGTGAGACCGCCAGTTGTCCTTGCGGTTGAAGCGACGGCCGCAGAAGCTGCACGGGAACAGGTCCTTGTTTTGGTGATGGCTGTTTAGTTAGCAGGGGTAAGCAGTAGAGTAGGAGAAGAAGACTCACGTTGTCACATGGCGCTTCAGGTGCTCCGACCGCTTGAACGGCCGCGACGGGCAGCCCTGGACAAGACACTTGAAGGCGCCCGACGCCACGCGCGACACGGGGATGCCGTTGCGCACCACGATGCGGCCACCCGCCGAGGGCGCAATGTTATCGTACTGCGGGTAGCCGGACGGATAGCCGCGGCCGCTCGTCTGGCTCTGCAGTACCTCGGACGAGCGGCGCACCTCGTTCATGCGCGACATTTGCCGCCGCATTGCCAGCTGGCTGTGGCTCGCAAACGACCCCGCCGTCGACATGTTCGAGTAGCGCTGCGCTAGCTCGGACGAGTCCATGTCCTCGGGCGTGCCGTAGAGGTCGCCCGCCGAGCTGCTGCGCAGCACCGACGACGGCACGGCAGCCGCAGACGGCACCGGCGGCAGGCCCATCGACGACTTGTCGCCGAACAGGTCCTGGATGGGGCTGTCAGCGCGGTAGCGGTAGACGCCGGATGGCGAGTCGGACATGTCGCCGTGCATGGAGTGCACGGGCGACGGCGTCGGCATCAGATTCTGGTATGGCGACTGGTTGCTCTCGCGGTACATGGACGCCGGGTGATAGGACGACAGGTGCGCATGTGCGTGGGCGTGGCTCTGGCTCTGCTCGAGCGCCTGCAACGACTGCAACTGCTGGCTGTTGTGGCGCTGTGGCTGCTGGCGCTGCAGCATCGGCTGGCTGAAGGCATAATTGGGCGAGGCTGGGCCGCAGAGGTAGCCGCTGGCGTGCGGCGAGATGGACGACGGCGTGTTGACGGCCGACGGGTAGGCGAGAATGTGGCCGGGGCTGATGTGGCCGGCGTTGTTGCTGTGGTGGCTGTGGTGGCTGTGATGGCTGTTCTGGCGGATGGGCGTGGACGGCGCCGGCGGGAAGGCGGCGCTGCCGGCGGTCATGTAGGTTATGTTGGGCGCCACGGGAGCCTGCTGGTGGTCGTAGAAGCTGGCCATGGTGGCCGACTGCGGCGGCGTCTCGAGCTGCGCGCTGAGCGGCATGTCGAAGCCGACCACGGTGGAGGCGTCAAAGTCGCAGCTCGACACCGAGCCGAGGCGGTGGTCGCTAGACGGCGAGGGCTGGTCGGACACGGGCGAGAAGGGCGTGGAAAAGACCGAAGCGGCGGTCGCGGCGGTCGAGTCGGACGAGAAGCTGTTGTGGTGGCCGGTCGGGCCGTAGCCCAGCGGCTGCTCCAGCAGATGGCAGTACTCCGACTTCATGTCCATGGCGGCGGTGTCTGGGATTACGCGGGTTGAGGTGGTGATGGTTCTGGAGTGGTGTTGTGGCTTTCTTTTGGCGCCAATGTGCTCTGCACAATCTCACGATGGGTGGCGGCAGGGAGTGGCAGACGGGGCGTGAAGGTGTGAAGCCGGTCGGGCGAGGCCGTGCAAGCAGGCTAGACGGATGGCGAGGAGGGAGAGAGAGGCGGTGGTGAGAAGGGGAGGACGAGCAGAAGCCACAAACAAACAAAGAGGGAGAACGAGAGGAGAGACAACCCGGCAGGCGGAAGCCACAAGGCGTCGAGGGCAGGCAGAGTATGTGGGAGGGAGAGGGTGAAGCACACTGGGAATGGCGAGAAGAATGAAGGGAAACGGGAACCGGGCGAGGGGCGAGAATATATAAGAGCAGTGTGTCTGCGAGCCGGCCGTGAGGGCGATCTGGACGTTGCGCGCCGCAGTGCTCTCAGAATAGATGGAGCCGCCTAGGCCGCGAGATCGAAGGTGTACGGAGTAGCTCCAGGTACTGCGGGTGTGCTGGCCACAGCTCCTCCCTCTACTTTTTACTCTGTAATCTGTGCTTGCCAGCTGCCGGTCCATTCCTCGAAGCGGCAAATGGGGGGGTGTCTGATCGCGTGGTGGAGTGGGCGTGCGCGGGTGTGGTCTTAGCGCACTGTGGATGCGCGCAGTTGGGGAGAGAATCGAGAGGACGGGGCGCGCTACTGGCTAGGGACACGCCCGCTCGGTGTGCGCACATGTGCGAGACGGAGCAGGTGCGAATTGCCTGTATTACGTCGTACTGTTTCCTTGTACAGACGGCAGGCGCTACTCGCGCCTCGCGCCTGCTCTTAGAGTTCTTAGAGTCCGCCCCTTCTAACGCGAAAGAGACCCGACGCGGGCGTGCTGCCGTTGCCAGAACAAGAACAGCACGGCAGAGGCTGTCTCGGCTGCTCTGCAGAACAGCCGCGGCCGCGAATGTGTGCGTCGCATTGCCAGGCACGATGCAGCAGAGCAGTGGCGGTGCGGACAGGCGCTACTGCAGGGCAGATACGAGTATCGTATCGCACTCCATCCACCGTACTCGTACACACGCACAGAAGCACACGGTCGCTCTTTCCCCCGACACTCAGCCGGGCAAGCATCCCCACACACGGCCAGCAGCGATCGCGGCCCACCCTTGCCTCTTGCCTCTTGCCTCTTGCGTGAGCGCTGCGTGCTCCGTGCGGGCGATGCACGTGCTGCCGTGCCATGGTGATGTAGTGGCCCGGCGTTGGTGATGTAGGCATGACATCGTGTCGCTGTCTGTTGTGTGCGCGCCGACTACAGGCGGCGAGCGCTGACCAACGCCAACAGCCGGTGCGAAACGCGAGCGTCGGCGGCCAATGAGCGGTCGGCCAATGGGCGGTGGCGACGGAATGCGGGTGGTGGGCAGCAGCGCAGTGCAGTATTACGAGTAGGGCAGCAGAGCAGTGCGGTAGGGCAGCCGAGCGATCAGCGGTGATCCTCCACCGCGCGCTGAGCGGCCGTGTGTAGTCAGCAGTCACGCACTAGTGCGTTATGGCTGTCGGCCTGTGCGACCTGGTACAGAGCAAGATACTGTGCAGACGGCCACTCGGAAGCTGCAGCCGGACTCCGTTTCACGCTGCAGCAACGACACGGAAGAACACTGCAGACCCGGAGAGGCAAGAGCATTAGTGTCTCGGCGCACAGTGGCCAGCGCCCAGGGCACGTCAAATTAGGACGCAAGTGAAGCAAAGCGCGAAAAAGTCAACGAGCAAAGGCCCAGATCTCCGAATACCAACGCCCAAAGCCCAAACACCAAAAGACCCAAATGCCCCAGTACCAAAATGCCAAAAACCCCCTGCAGTAGCCCTCGGTCGTACTTCGCGACGCCCGCTGCACGCTGCGCGAATAACCTCAGTGCGAACACGCTCCCACGCTCACCACTCCGGTACTTCCAGAGCGTCTGAAACGCCACTTCGGCTGCTCTTCTTGTGATTTTTACGCACGACTGCAGCTCATCATTCCGCCGCGCCCTGGGCTCTCGGACGCGGAGGATACGCGGGACGGACGTGAAGAATGTAGGAACCACTTTACGCTGTGCAAATACGCGCGCCCTAGCCTGGCGTTGCTCTACTACAGCAGGGAGAAGAGATGGGGTGCTCGACACCATGTAGGGCGGACGTCGCGAGGGATGGGGACGCCGGCCAGGAACCGACACCGGTACCTGAGGGACGAGGCAGACGGAAGACGGAAGACGGACGACGGGAGACGAGACAAAGAACGGAAGACAAGACAAAAGACGGAAGACAAAAGACAAAAGACACAGACGGAAAAGACGGAAAAGACGGAAAGGGAATGGCCGGCGGACGGGAGGCTACGGACCTCGTAGCAACGGGCAGGAAATAGGAAAGAACAGGACGGGTGAGACACGGCCAGAGACAGAGGCGGTTCGCGGCTGTGCCAGGCACAGGAACGCTAGGCACAACAGTTGGGGACGGCCACTCTGCTCACTAAGCAGGCGAGGTCGTGCAGGCGACGACGCCGTGGCCCGGGCTGCGGCGCGAGAGCTGGGAGCTGGGAGCCGGAGACGCAGATCGCCCGTCCGTCCGGCCAGCCGGCACTGCGTGTCGACTGACTGATTCTTGGCTCGTCCTTTTTCCATTTCCGCGGCCCGGCACTCCGTTCTGCTGCCGGGGACATTCGCTGTTCTGCCGGGGACATTCACTGTTATTGCTTTTCCAGGTGCGGTCCAGCTACCTCGTCGCGGTGTGGTTCGTCGCCTCGCGGTCTGAGACATGTCCTACACAAAGTACGGCATCTGCATCGCGGTACAAGTACAAAGTACACACAGCGCGCCGTCGTCGCCTCGAGCACGCAAAACGGCCCTTCCGCTCGGCATCGGCACGAAATACACTGCATTAGACAGTGGCCTGGACAGGGGCTGGACAGGGACCTCCGGCGGCCGACTTCCATCGCTAGCGACGGCTGGTGCTGCTCTTGCTTTCTTCCGCTAGCGCCGGCGGCCCAAGTCGACATCCCCGTATATCCCCGTATTCCTTGTACGCAGCACGGCGTCTTCGTCCGGCGTGTCTGTGCTCTGTGTCTCGCGCGCGACGGCCAGGCTTGCGTTGCTTTTGCGCGTCCTGCGTTCTACGGCGTGTCCGGTCTCCAGCGCTGCACTGCTGCCCTGCTGACGGCCACTTCCGCTGCGCAGGCCAGGGAGACGGCGGATGACAGCTGACAGGCGGAGAACCCGGCGAACGGCCACGACCTACGGCCTGCGCGCCTGCGGTCGCGAGCCGTGCGCGACGCCAGGGCTGCCAGGCAGGGAGTTGGGGGCAGGCCCTGCAACGCCCTCCTGGTTGCATCGCCCATCCTACGTTGCAAGGATGCAGGTATCCTACAGCACTCTCGTGCGCAGGCACGAACAAACTCGTACACATGCAGGCACGCTCGCGTCCGACGGCTGTCCAGCCGACTTCTCCCTCGCTGCTGCGGCGCTGCTGCGGCGCTGCACCGTTGCGCCGTTGCGGCGCCTCGCGATGCCAACCGCCGTCGTTGCGCGTGTACTGTTACGAGTTACGGCGTACTCCGCACTCGTGCAACGCGACTCGGCCGCCGTGCGCACAGTCTCGCCGTCTTCGCACGGCCATTGCTATGGCAGCCAGCCGCGAGTCCGTTCAGACATGACTTGGACGAAACGACGTGTCTACGCTCCGTACGGATCAACGATCTAGGCTGCGCAGTAGCGCGTGATCCCCGTTTAGCGCTGCGCCGGCGGAAGAATGGACCACCAGCCGCAAGAGGATCTGCCCCCTCTGATCGTCTGGCGCCGCCGCTCGTTTCTGCTCTTTTGCTCCTTCTCCTTTGTCGCGCGGACTCGGCCGCCGGAAGCCTGCACCGTGCGATCTTACAGTGTGTACTCGTACACACAGAAACAAAGCAGAGGGCTCTGGTTGGCCGGCTGTTCGTGCGAGCCGGACAATGACCAATGATCCGGCTGGATTATGTAATGCCAACGGAACGGCCAAGAAGACGAGGCCGTTGCAGCGTACTTCCACTTGCTAGCCTGCTCCAAATAAGACGGTAGAAGGAGCACAAGGTAGTCGCGGAGACCGCCGCAGTGTGGCTCGTGGTTTGTGTGGCGCGTGCACACGTGACCGGCTGTGTGCGCATCCTCGCCGTGCATACGAGTACGTGCGCCGTGCACGATGCCGACTCGGGGTCGTGGATGTCACGGCGACGGCGCCGGCGCCATCTCACGATCCCTGTCCCTGTCCCCCGCCGTCCCGTCTGGCATGGGCAGAGTGGGCCAGGTCCAGAACCCGAGCAGGGACCAGGTCGCAAGCACGGTGATCCTTGTCAGACAGGGTAATCTGTACTTGATTGCTCTGTATTACTGTCGTGCTGTCCTACTGTCTTACGGAGTGTCACAGATTTACAGATACACACAGATTCACAGATAGATCAGATTGCAGGTTACAGATGTTTAAGGCGTACTTATGCCGTCCTCGCTGTGCCACACATTGGGCACCCAGCTTCGGCTTGGCAACAGCCCATGAAACGTAGCAGCTGCAGTCATACGACGTACTCCGTACATGCACGAAATAGCCCGACAATAACTGCTTACCGCCTGGCTGCACGCGCAATTACCAAGCAGGCCGCAGGACCAGGGCTCACCGGTTGCCGGCGTGGAAAAAAGCCTGCCCAGGCCCAGCCGCACGTCTCGTCAAAGTCCCGTACAAGTGCTCGTATGGGCTCCGTCCGTGGGTCCGCGGCGGCCAGTAAGAAGCATGCGATCAGCCCCCACGCTGTGTTGACTCCGGATCGCTCTCGTACTCTACTCGTACTTCAAGCTCATGTCGGTCCACCCGGCTGCTCCACCGCCGGGCTCCGTCTGGACGTCTGGGTCCGCCTGTCCTTGGCACCCGCTCGTCGCTCTGCCGGCTGGACCAAGCATGATCTGCCCGGCCGTCCGAGGTGGACTCGCGGCACCACAGCCAACGAGAAGCGGGCGCGCTGCTCAGCTCACCGAGCTCACCTGGCGCTGGCCGTGCTGCGGGCTGCGCTGCTGTCTGCTGGTTGCCGGCTGCTGGCTGCTGCGTCTGCCACGGTTAAGCAGCTATAGAGATGTTTGCTACTCTGCTGTGGCTGCTGCTGCGGCTACGGCTGCTCTCGTCTGCGATGTCGCTACAAAATACGCCCAACGGTCGTGCCTGGCCGTTGTTGTCCCGAGCCGCTATGTCTTCTTTGTTCGGTTCGACGAGTCTGTGTCTCCCTAGTGTGCCTGGGCCTGCTCTGCTAGCCAACACTGGACTACGCTCCATTGCGCGATACGTACTCTGTCGCCTCGCCTTTTGAAGCTGCACCCTTGGGGCTCGCCTTTTCTCCGTGAATACGGGCAGGACGCTCGCATGTACGGAGTGCCAGTACAAAGTACCACGGCACAATACATGGACGCGCAAATCCTGCTCTGCGCCGTCCAATACCCCACAGCTTACCTGAACTGGAAGTACGGCGGTGCTCCTGTCTCACTTTCCCGAAAAAGGCATGGCCGCAGGACGAGGGGAGACCAAGACGGGCGGCAGAAGAAAGCGGGGAACCTGAGAGAACTACTCCGTGCTCACTGAAAGATACAACGCGCATGTATTTTGTACGCGTCGCGCTCCTGGACTTGCGTTTTGCACGAGTAGGTATCCAGTTGCAGCCTAGTGCCGTATGTGGCGCTGCCTCTGTTCTGTTTCGAAGCCTCGACCGCCAGCGCTAACGGGCCAGCCTCCCAGGACCACTCCGTCGCGCCACGACTAAAATGGCGACGGTCGTTCTACCAGACGGCAAGATACAGTATTCTGGCCTGTATTACATTGTAAGATTGTACGGAGTAGGAAAGCTCGCGGGTCAAACTGGCAGGCATCTCGAGCTCCACTTCTGTAAAAGCTCTGACGGACCCGCACTGGAGTGCTACAGGTGTCCTAGTCCAATCAAGCTCTCGCACGTGCCACTTTTACCCAAAAAGTATCTCCATTCTCGAGGTCCAATGCGGCATAGCGCCGCTTGCAAGCTTCCTGCTGTGCACCGCAGGAAGAGCCTGGGCGGCCAATCAGCATCCGACTGCTGCAGGTACTTGATTGCGTGAATGTGCTTGTGTTGCACGGCTGTTGCTGTTGCACTGCTGTTTCACTGATGTTGCACCCATAGTTTCGTGGTCTGCACTCGTACAAAAGAGGCTGGCGCGGCACCGGCGCCGCGTTGTCGACACGATTCGACGCATCCCTTTCCCTTTTCACTGTCGGGCCGCCCTACTACTTCGTCTCGACGCGCGGACGCCATGAGAAGATGCCGGAGGCGCTGACAGGGAAAACCCTGGAGAAGAGGTCCTCCCTGCTGGCGAGGCCGCCGCGCTTCCACATGGCTGGCCTGCCCTGCATGCCGTCCACTGCCGTCGCGCCGTTCTAGCCCGTAGCGCCCGCTGCTGCTGCTGCGCGCAGTGGGCAGGAGGCAACGATAACGGTTGCTGGCGCCGTTCGAGGCCTTCGCATTCGCAACGGGCACCTCGCTGTCCTTCGACGACTCCGCGCTACAGATGGCGTGCTAGCAGAGGACTTCTGGCCCGGGACGCAGCCGTCAATGCCGGCGGTGCTGTACGAGTATCCGGGAGTCTCCCAGAGAATCAGCAAGTCTAGCAGCCCATTCGGCTTAGTCAGCGCTCTGCTACAAGCGCGGTGCAGGAACGAGATGTTTCTGTACGAGTAACACCTCGATCGCACAGTATCACTCGAGTCACCTGCTTGGCCCGACGCAACGCTGCCATGGCGGCTCGGACTCGCGGCCGGCTGGCCTGCAGGATCGGCGATTTGCATGTCGTATCACGGAGTACGGAGTACGGAGTACAGAGAACAAGCTCTCAAGAACAGGGTAGTATTAGCTCGGACTGCATAGCGATCCCTGCCTTTTCAGTGCAATGTTGCACTGTGCGTGCAGCAGTGTATCATGTGCTTTGCTGCAAAGGGAGTAGGACATGCACGACACTCATCGGTCTGGGCGAATACGAGTACAGCCCAAAGCGGCTAAGACGAGCGTGTAAGGCTCGACGGGCACAGGCAAAACGAGCCTGATAATGCTGGCACGCGTACAGAACAGCTGCCAGCCGGTCGTGTCCGTTTGTCGTTGTCCAGAAAGTGTGGCCACGCCGTGGCAGCCGGCTGCGGCAGCGGCTTCTCAGTTGTCAGCTGCCAGTTGTCGTCCGGTCTCCGACTCGCTGTCTGAATGTAAGCAAAGTTTCCCTGGCTGCTATTTGTCACGGTCCGTTGCCGCTTGTACACTGCCAGGTCGCATTGCCCACCCACATCAATCACACACGGAGCAGAGCCTGTTCTACGGGGGACATGCCTTCAGCTCGCGTGCCAGGCGTGGTCTGCTCGTGCTTCCTACGGAAATGCTGCGGCGACCGCCTGGCGGAGACCAAGCAAGTTCATGATCGCGCCGAGAGGCGCCCTTCTTCAACGTATGTTGTGTGTCGTACGAGTCTGGACGCTAATCTGCACCGGGATCGGCTTCCGCGCCGGGGAGCTGCCGAAGACAGACTGCAATGGTCGTGCTCAGTACGTGCAGCGTGGCCCAATATCTGGAGTACGTATCAACTCGCAACCCTGTCGCCGGCCCGCGACCAAGGATGGCGATGCACTGGTCGGCGGGCCTGCCCAGTGCGACATACTCTGTACCAGGATACAGGGGATTCAGACGTACAATAGAGAGTACTCTGTACGTTCAGCAAGTATCGTAGTAACGAACGGGATGTAGTAACATGGGGTAACACGTGACTGTAACGTCAGTTGCCTGGCTGCAGGTACGAAAGTGGCCGCCGTGCCCGCATCAACGAAGCAAGGAAGATGGCACGGGCAATATTGGATGACTGGCGTCAGCAGCGGCGCTCTGGGCATAACGGCTCCAGGGAGGACGTCGCCAGGGCGGCGAGGCCTGCAGCGCAGACAGGTGACAGACGGCGCAGGGAGGCTGTGCTGCAGACGGGAAGCCGTCGGCGGCGGCTAGACAGCGGCAAGCGTAGGCAGGTAAGCAGCAAGGCAGGCAAGCCATGAAGCCGACATGCGCAAGCAGGCGACAGCCGGGATTCTGCAGCGCCAGAGACCGTGCCCACAGCGGCAGATATGCAGGGCAGCCGCACGGGCACGCTGGCCGGGCCCCGGCCGCCGCGCCGTGATTATGTCATCGTCCGGAACCGAGCCGGCTCTGTCGCCTGGCACATGCTGGACACTCGCCTGGCACAGGCTGGACAAGCGCCACACGGGTTCACACTGGGCACAGGGCGCTGCCGGCTCGCCGCCGGTCCAGGTGCACGCGGCCGCGCTCTCTCCCTCGATCGCCAGGGACCGCGCGCCGTTCGCCATGCCAGCGCGTCGCGACGCGCCGGGACTGCGCGTGCTGCCGGCGAGCACGGCGCACGGCGAGGTGCTGGGCGCCCTCCCTGGGGTGCCGGGGGCGCGTCGTGGCTCCCTGGGGCGGTGCCCCAGGGCAGAGCCTACGGGCATGAACACCGCTGCGGACCACAACAGCGCGAACAGCGAATCGTCGTCGCGGCGGCCTCCCTTTCTCGCGCGCGGACGCGAGCACGGCATGCAGGCACTCTACGTTCCACGAATGGCAGCGGCCGCGGTCACGCTACGGCGCGCGCTCGCCGGCTGGGCCGTCGCCAGGGCGGCTGTCACGACGAGCAGCGAGCAACGAGCAGCGATCGGCACCAACACGAGCCACACCAAGCACCAGAGAGCACATGAGAGAGCACACTGTCCCCTTCGTACTCTGCGCATTCACGCCGTAGGTAGAGGACGCGCACGCGCCGACCAACAGCCAAGACGGCTGCGGTGCCGGCTCAGACACGCAGACACTCGACACTCAGACACGGCGACTCACCGCGCCGCCGAGCCAACAGCCGTCGCGTCTCGCCGCCAGCTGCGTCTCGTAGTCCGCTCCAGCTTCTGCTGCAGAGCCGTCAGCCACCGCATGGCGCCATCCGCTGCCACGGGCGAGCATGGCGCGGCCGGCCTGGGCCTTTCCCTTTCCCTTTCGCTTTTCGCGTTCACGCGCTCGCGCCGGGTTCCTTTCCCTTTTCGCTTTCATGCTCACGACGGGAGGCGTTGCCTCTATCGCGTCCGTCCCGTGCGAGCCTGGCCTCGACGTTCCTCGACGTGGCGCTGCCGCTTGTGCAGCGTATCTCCAGCACGCCGCCTCGTCGTCCCCGTTTCCCCGCTCTCTCGCGCTGCTCGTCCCGCCTGGCCTGTTGGACCATGCGCCTCCCGCAGGCCCTCGTAGAAAAAGCACCTTGGCACGGGCGGTTTCGCTTCATCCTCCGTGGAATGGAATCCCCGGATTAGCGGCTACTCTCCCTCAGCCGCCGCTTCGTCGACCTATGAACGACAGAAGCCGCTGGCTAGGCCCGGCTGACGTGTAAGTGTAGTGCGCCAGCGTGGACTAACGAGGCCTGTTGGCTCCACGGCTCGCTTCTCGGCGAGTAGTAAGAACTCTGAAATCCTGCTGCTGCTCTGCTCCATCCGCGCCATGGCCTTGGCTGCCGGGTGGCTCCGACGCGGCGCTCCCCGGGGAGCTACTCCGTACGACCATGGCCAACACAATCAGCCAAATTATACATGGAGATGCAAGCACTGCGCTACGCCCACACCTGCACGCTCTCGACCGCCTCACGCAATACTAGCTGCGCTAGCACTCTACAGGGCACATGTGGCTGGCCGCTGGCCGACGTACGGATGGAGGCATCCCGATGCGGCAATAGAGCCTCGAACGGCGAACAGCACGCTCTCGTTGGGCTGGGCCGGGCTCGTCAGTTGCCCTCGTCCATTTTGCCCGTCTTCTTCTCTTGCGCTTCGTTTCATCGCGTTCCGTGGCACGAGGAATGGGGCCGGCGAACAGACAATAGCAGGAACCCCCACAGGCCGGGCCGGATCCTGCTACAGCGGGCCAGTGCAGGGATTGGGTGGACTGGCGGCCCCGGTTTGGGCATCCTGGAACCTGCTTGGAAGAAGGCGTGCAGGGCGTGTCCGACGGCATTGGGCAGAAGCGAGTGCCTCCTGTAGCCTGGCGACATGGCGAAATAGAGCGCGAGCAGGCTGGCGGCCAGCGCCTCGGCAACCGTGTCGACGAGCAAAGTTGACCAGTCGACAGCAGAAAACGATACCATGGTAGCGGTGACGCAGGGATGAATACTCCCGACGGCAACGAACTACTGCTCTGTATGCGACGAACGGGTCGCAGACGTGTTCCAGTTCTGGCACGGCGAGCCAGAGTGCGGTTTCTCCGGGTTGCCATCGTGTTTCTCCAGACGTGGTGTGACCAGAGCAACCTCTCTCACTACTCTTGTGCACCACTGGAGGCGCGCCGAGACAGCATGTCAACGCGTACATAGCAACACGGACAAGCATGAATACTTCATCCGCTGTACGTTGGTAGGCATGTCTTTGTTTTTGATTATTTTCCCGCTGTTTATTCTTTTTCTGTAACGGGTCATGTTGCTTTTTATTGGTGTTTCACCTCCTCAGCCTGCTCGTTTTCTTAGTGTCAGGTCATGTTCCCCTTTTGGCAGCTTTCCATCGCTTTGCGGACCTCTGCATGATGCTTTTTTTGCTTGTTTGCTCTGCGCTTCGCTGGGAACGATCGCCGCCTAGCACGCATTACCCTTGCTTTGAAAATCGTAGCTGCAGGGGTCTCCCAGGGCTGAGGCTTGCTGGGTCTGCAAGTCTGCCGAGCCCATCCATTAGTGCAGATATTGCTGCGGTACTCACTGTCTCAATTTCCTCTGCTCCATCGAGCGCTCTTGCTATCGCCGCCGATGTGCACCATTCTGATCTGCCGCGACGAGGACGCGCGCTCCGCAGTCTTGCGACCCCTTGCAGCAAGCGTGATGTGCGATACTTTGGACTCTCGCTTGAGTCGGCTAGGTGCTCTTGCGTCTTGTGTTGGTTCTTTTGACGTTTCCTCTTCAGGCCGTCTACATAATCGGATTCTTCTAGCATTGATTGCCATCTTCGTACTCGTCGTACCCGACTTTGCAGACCTTTGATGTCTTGTTGGTGGCAAGCAAGGGGGAAGTGAGCCAAGGATGCGGGAATAAGAAAGGAGAGGCAAGAGGGGAAGGGGATCGAGACAGCGAACGAGAAGAGGAGAGCGAAACAGGGGTGCGCGTTGGCGCAGAGACATTCGTGCAGACCTAGGACTCAAACGGTAAGAGGCAGAGAGGCCCAAGGCACAGACGGGCTGAGCAGGTCGAAAGCTGCCGAGGAGTCTCACCACGCGCGGAAGAAGAAAGTGCAAATTTCGATACGCGTCGTGGATGCTTCAGCTGGACATGCATGGCGCAGGCGAAGACCAGAAGTGGGCGTCGTGATCGCCGGCGATCGCGTGTCCGCGGCTGGCCTCGCCGAAGAAGATGCAAGGAAAAAGCAACGAGCAGCTGCAATCAAAGCGAGACAGCAACAGCCGAGCTCCGCACAAGTCCGATTGTGGTGTGCTACCTGAGCTTGCATCTTCCGCGCACGCCCCGTCGCTATCGCGGACGATGCCAGATAAAGCGTGCAAATACGTGGCGGCAGAAAGAATGGCTGAATCGCGTTGTGCGATGGGGCTTGTCGTGCGTGGTGAGAAGGAGCGGAGAAGGCGCAATCGACACGCAGGCCAGGGCCCCAGAACGGCAGGCACACGGTGTTAGTCATCATGCGACCTCCAGTGCCTGAGCATCCTAATCTACAGAGAATCCGTGCTTTCGTGTTCCACACGATACCTCGCCGGACTCGAGGTAGCACCCGGATAACGCGCCCGGCCGAGACCAGGCAGGTCCACTCTGGCCCCGGCAAGGCATGTCCGTCTGAGAGATGATGAATATACGGAGTACGAGTACTGACAAGTGCTGACAGCTGACAGCCGCGAAAGCCACGCAAGAGAGCGCACTCTGGCTCGGCCGACCTCGAAGTTCGCGGGATAGAGTCAGGCCAGGACCAAGAGCCTACGAGGAGGCTGATGGAGTGCAGCAAGGGCAGCGGTGTGGCCTGACAGCCCGACGACGGCACCCTTGCATGGTGATTGCCCGCCGGCCTGGCCTAGATGCAGGCCGCATTCTTCGCCGCCACAGGGCCACAGAGCGACATGCAGGCGGCGCATCGCTATGCCACATCTGCAGCGACGTCCGCTCGCTACCTGTTCTAGAATCCGCGGCGCTCGCACATTCCCCAGCTCCCGGTCCTGCGAGCACGAAGCACGCAGTAGGGTAGCAGCCGACGCAGCATCCCCGTATGCCACGCGAGCATGTTGCATCACCTTCCTCGGAAAGGTCCCGGCGCCGCTTGCTGGGATGCGCAGGAGGTAGCAGACAGGGGAGGGACGGCAGTGGCAGTGCCAGTGCCAGGGCGCCTCGAGAGATGTGAACAGGCTCTGGCGCACGCCAGGCCAAGTGCCCTGCACGAGAGATGAGGCAGTGTGGCATCGGGCCATCGGATCATCCAGCAGAACGTGGAGGTCGTGGACCTGCGCCATCGTCGGCCACGTGCTATCTGCGCCGGCTTATGCCCCTGCCACGTTACGACCCTGCAGCTCGAAGGAACAAGCTCGTTTGGGCAGCCCGTTGCGCGAGGTTGCATTGCTGATAAGCAAGATACGAAGTGCACGCATTTACAAGAGCAAGGGTTCGCGGGCCGTTGCAGCCCCTGATCTTTGTCTTTTCCGCCTGCTCTACAGCTCCAACAGCTACAGCTCCGTGGCCGCTGGCTTTTCTGGGCCGCCTTCTGCTTGGAGGCGCACAGTCCCAGCGGTCTGGCCTGGCGAGAAGAGACCAATATCTCTAGACGGCATGGACATTGCGCAACAGTCGCCCTGGCTAGCTGCCACGAATCCAGGCTTCGTGTCGTTATCTGGTCAAGGACTGCCCCGTTCCCGCCACCAGCCCAGCACGCCACGACGACGCGGGTCCGTGATGTCTGTTCGCTACCAGACGGCTCCGGGCAGCACGGCATGCATACGGTACGGAGTACAGGGGCAGACATCCTGGACCCTGCGGCGATCCTGACACCCATGCCGCGATACCCTTGTCACTGTTCGACGGCCACACTCCGCGTACGCCGTATGGCCTGTGTCAGGTCCGCTATGCCATCATCACGTCTTCGTGCGCTTCCTCCATGGCGGCGTCCATCTCCTCGGCCGTGGCTTCGAGGCCCTCCGAGCTCATAAAGTTGTTCTCCTTCTCCTCGGCTGTGTGAAGTATGCGGTTAGTAGCCATTATTGCCGAGGGAGTCACGGAAACATAAAACATAGACTGCAGCATCAAGCACGGGCACTCACTGTTCGGCTCGACCAGCAGGTTCTCCTGCACTTCGCAGTCCACCAGCACCGACCCAGCGCCAATCTGGCTGCGTTTGCCCAGGATGCACCGCGTCAGGCGGCAGCCCTTGCCGACGACGACGCCCTCCATCAGCAGGCACTGCTGCAGCTTCGCGCCCTCCTGGATCTGGCAGTTGGCGCCCACCACGCACTCCTTGATCGACACCTTCTCCTCGACCGTGACGTTATCAGCCACGAGGCTGTCTGCCCGCATGACTGTCGTGCGCGGCTTGACGCCCTCGGGATAGGCGACCTTGCGCGCGTGCGCAAAGGGGGACGCAGGCACGTCGGGCGCACCCGCACCCGCCGCCGCCGCCGCTGCCGCTGCCGCCGCCACCTCCTCGAGCGACGGCAGCTTCGCCAGCTGCAGCGACACCGCGAGCAGCAGCTGCGCTGTGTCGACGCGCCGGATCAGCGGCCCCGTCGCCGGGTGCACGTACGCCAGCAATGGCGGCACCGGCTGCTGCGCGGTCGTGCGGCTCTTGCCAGCGCCGACCGCCGACGGACCGCTGCCGGCACCAGCACCGGCGCCGGCACCGACCTCCACGGCCGCATCCGCGCTGGCATCAGCCGCACCGTCCGTCTGGCCGTTGTCCGCCGCGTCGTCGTGCGCCGCCGCGGCCGCGCCGTCCGACGCCGCGTCATCGCCGCCTGCACCGCCGCTGCCCGACGGGCCGTAGGCCTCCAGCACAGCGTCGAGGCCCAGCTTCGCGGGCAGCCCCGGCTGCCACTGAGCCTTGGCCCACCAGCCCAGCACGTCCTCGCCGATGCTGTCCATGTGCTCGTTGGCCTGCACAAAGTCCATGACCCAGCGCGGGAACACGTACATGTGCGCGTCGCGGTGCGTCGTGCGCATGCGCACGCGCCGGTGCCGCCGCAGCAGCCCGTGGCGCACCGCGTAGCCGCCGCCCTGCTCCTCGGTGAGGTCGTGCAGCGAGTCCGTCGGCATGGCCGTGACGACCTGCTCGAGGTGCGGCAGCAGCGAGCCCCTGGCATCCTTGGCGTCCTTGGTCTGTCGTGCGGCGTTGGCGGGCGTGGACAGCGGTGCCGTCGCAACAAAGTCCGTCTCCTCGCTCTTGACCGGGACGCTGGAGCGCGTGTCGTACCAGACGCCGAGGGCGCCGCTGTGCTTGCTCTCGGCGGCTCCCGGGGCGTCCGCGCTCGGCGCTCCGGCTCCGGCAACATCCGTTCCCAGGTAGCTCGCCACGCCCGGCAGGTCGTCCGGCTGCTCGCCCAGCAAGTCGCTGAGCGAGGCTGCGCGCACCATCCAGGCCTGCAGCAGCTTGTCGCCGGCGAGCTCGCACACGAGGTCGCACGGCAGCACGACAAAGTCGGACGTGACCAGCTCGCGCACGGCCGGCAGCCGCAGGATCGCGGCCGTTCCCGTCGTCTGGTCGAGGCCCTCGGGCGCCAGCACATCCGGCGCGGACAGGCTCGTGAGGTGCGGGTTCGTATTGAGTGCCGTCTGGATGGCCGGCGCCGCGCCCGGCGGGCAGATGAGGGTGATGTCTGGCGGTCAGCCGTGTGCAGTGTGCAGGAAGCGTCTCTTCGTCAGGCCCTGTCGGAACCTACCGGTAATGCCAGCGCGGTAGCAAAAGTCCAGCGGGTACCAGACCATGGGCCGGTTCGCAATGGGCAGGAGTGCCTTGGGGTTCTCGTCCGGGTTGGAGGTGAAGGTAGAGAAGGACGAGCCCGGTCCACAGAGGATCAGCGCCTGCAGGCCGAGGCCCTTGGGCACGGCGTGAGGCATCGTGCTGGAGGTTAGTCGAGAGAGAGAAGCTGAGGAAGTTGAGACTCGAAGACGCCGTAGGAGGGGCTCGGACAAGCGACGGAACGAGCAAGAGCAGACGTATGCAACTGTACGCAGGAGACCTCTCGCAGGCAGCCTATGGAAAGACGCGGAGACGACGTTCTGCGCCAGGCGTGGTGGCTTCTCCGGTTCCCGGTGGTGGTTCGCCGCAGCAGACGAATTGAAGGCTTTGACTCATGAGCTTCCGTGTAATCGATCGCAAACCCCACTAGGCGCATCGCTGTCATCACGTGAGCGTGCGTGTCACCTGCCGCACCACGTGCTTCTGCTTGGGTCACGGGGCTGTCACACGGCGGTCACGTGTGTCTAAGACACCGAGAGCAGCCTTTGGCCAGCCAACCAATAGACTGCCGAATAGGCCTCGGCGTCCGCCGCTCCACAGGGAAGGCTGGGGTGGTAGCGGCATCAACAAATACCAGCCACCCAAGAAGACGGGGTGTGTTGTCGCTGGGCGCTGACCGCATCTCTGCAACCCACTGCGGCGCATAGCCGTCTTTCCTTTTCTCCTCTGCAGCTATCCACGAGCGACGCCCAACCAGCAGCCGCCCCATAATATCGACATCCACCGACAGGATCAAAATACGGAGCGCTTCTTCGTGGACTCCGACGCCTGACGGCCATCGGACATCCCGGCAACATTCCAGCGAGACCCAGCAAGTCTCTGCCGCATTTCTGAGGCCGTGAAGCGTGGCCGGCCTGCGCGAACGAGAGCGAGAAGGAGAACGAGAGCGAGAGCGAGAACGGAAACGAAAGCGAAAACGAAGAACGAGAACGAGGCTGCCGGGCTGATGCGTGCTCTGTCGGAATCTCCGCCGCGCGCCTTCTGATCCCTCTCCATTCACCCGCGTCTGCTGCCGCCATGGGCGACCGCTACGACCGCGGCTCCTCGCGCCGCCGTGGCGCCCTCGGCCAGTGGGTGCCGCTGGCGCTGACGCTGACCATTGCGACGATCAGCGTCGCCGCCTGGGCCTGGAGCCATCGCCAGCGCGACGACGACGACTACGACGGCGAGGACGAGCACGAGCACGAGCACGAGCACCGCCAGGAGCGTCAGGACCGCCAGGACCGTATGCTCGCCGAGCTCGACTACGACCACGCCGACTACGGCGACAACCCGCCGTACGGCGTGTCGGGCACAGACGCGATCGGCGGTCTGGGCAGCGGCCTCCGCCGCAACCCGCAGTCGCGCGACAATCTCTCGGCCGTGTCCGCGCCCTCGGCCGTCAGCGGCTGGAGCGCGTGCGTGTCCGGTGCGCTCGGCGGCGGCGCCAGCCCGCAGCAGTGGGTCGACAATGCCAGCCGCGCCGTATCGGCCGGCGTGGCCGCCGCATCGGCCGCCGTCGGTGGCGCGCTGGCGTCCATCCGCGAGGGCGACAAGGACCCCTACGCCGACCACGAGGCCTGGTCCGAGGAGGCCGACACGCGCAAGAAGCGCGCGTCGCGCGCCGACACCGCCACGCCCGGCGCCAGCAGCACCAACAGCCGCAAGCGCAAGACGGTGGCCATTGTGGTGTCGGCCGACGGCCATCTCGACGGCAGCCTCGACGACGGCTTCCACGAGCACGCGGTACGTTTTTGTTTTGTGGTAGAAAGGACTGGAACTAACAGCGCAGTCCATCCTCTCCTACATCCCGCGCCAGCACAACTTTAGCCGGGTGCGCGTCTTTGTGCTCATCCACGCGCCCGGCCTCGCGGAGGCGTCGTCGCTCGAGCCCGGCAGCCTGCACCAGCAGCCGGCGTCGCTGAGCTCGTCCTTTTCCAACATTGCGGCGACGGAGCTCGCGCAGTCGCCCAAGGCGGACAAGGCGGCGCCGTCCACGGCCGCGAGCGCGGCGCACGCGGCCTACCACGCGGTGCACGCGCAGGCGCTGGCGCTCGTCGAGAAGGACAGCGACATTATCCCCTACACGTCCAGCAACGGCCACGTGCACATTCTGCACCTGCTCGAGCCCGACGTGGTCTACCTGCAGGAGTCGCTGACGGGCGACAATGGCGCGGCCGTCAACCAGCTGCAGACGTGGATGCACAACGACGTGGTCGTGGTCGTCGGCGCCGAGAGCGGCTACGGCGGTCTCGCCGACAGCGACTCGGAGGCCGAGCGGCCCGACGGCGACAGCGGCGTCGTGCCGCGCAAGTGGTGGCAGCGCGAGGACCGCGTCGGCCGCGGCCGCGGCATCGTTGTCGTGGACGTCTCGCGGGTCAACGACGACTGGGTGCGGCGCGTGCAGGGCCACGACTAGACGCAGGGCGGAGAGCAGCCGGCCGAAGCGCGTGAGGCGGGAGGCTGTCTGCTGCATTCGACGCTGTGCTTGTCGTTGCCTGCTTGCTGCTTGCCTGTGCCTGCTTGCCTGCCCTGCTTGCCTTGCTCGCCCATCGTTCCAAACGCATCACGATCGTCAGGAAGGTTTTTGTTTCTTTATTTCACACCGCAGTCTACTGCTTCTTGTTGGTCATCATGGCGACTCGCAGGCCGTCTCCTGAGCTATTGTTACGCTGTACTGTGACGGTCGGTTATGGCTTATGATATATGGCAGTTCTTATGTAGCTCGTACTCGGAGCTAATAAAAAGATGTACATGATGTACGATCTTAGTTGAGTGTTGGGAGTTGAGCTTGACTGTCCTGGATTTCCTGGATTCATGATGATTATGAAGTCAACACATATTTATGGTGTCACATATTTACGATGTCAATATTTATGATGTCAACACATATTATGATGTCAACACATATTTATGATGTGATATTAAATGATCTTAGCAAAGCTCATTATAAATCTAAAGAGGCTAGTAACGGGCTTTAATTACACATATCGCAGGAGTCCAACAATAGTAGATCAAACGTTAAAGATGAAGCCTCTTGTCCTTCGTATCGCATGAATGCCACGCGAACGACAACCACGTGATACTCCACGTGACTATCCCATGCGACCCCCCAACTGCATCGCTACTCGTCCACGCTTGTCAACCCCACAAACCACGAACCCAAGAACGCGCTCGGGGCCACACGTTGTCAAGCGCATCGCCAGCTCGCTTTTTCCCGTCCAAAGGTCGGTTCCCAGCGTTGCCGATTGCGCGTGCCCTCCTCTCGTTTGCGCTGCAGCGCCTCACCCGTCCCTGGCGCGTCGCTGTGCCTGGAGCGTCTGCTCGTTCTGCGGGTTTTGGTGTCTGCTGATTCGGCTGACTAACCCAGGCCAAGATCCGACTCCTTGTCTGGTCCGGCTTCATTTTCCTATCGACCCAACCGCCAGCGGCACCCGATCATCACCACCATCATCGCCATCATCCAAATTATCGCCAATCATCGCCGCATCGACCGCCCATCGCGTGCAGCTCGCGCCCACCATTGTCGGCACGGCTGCTCGACGTTGTCGCGCCGCACTGCCGCGTGGCATCGCCTGTCATTCTTTTGGAGATTGGCTGCCGCCGCTCCCGAATCCGGTGACGGGTCCGCGCATCGACGCCGCCATCCTGTCCATCGAGCGGCGAGTCGCCCTGGACGGATGGTCTGCCGGAGCACCGGTGGCGTCGCGTTATAACCCTGCAGGACCCGACCGAGCGCCGTCGGATCGCCAGCTGTCGCGGCCGTTTTCCGCAGAGGCGCCAAATTGCAGCCTCGCCGCAGAATTCGGAGATCACCCCATCCCTGCAGCAGCACCGGAGCCGCCTGCGAGAGCACCGGACAAGCGCCGTGACCGACCCGCGACGCGCCGAGTTGCCTCCGCGCTATGCCCAACACCGCAATGGCGCCCATCAATGTCACAGCTGTTCCGCCGCCCCAGATCCCGACCAAGGCGAAGCGGGTGATGCCGCCCGGCGCCGCGACCACGACCGGCGCAAATGCCGTGCGGTCCTCGCCGTCGCCGTCGCTCTCCTCCAAGAAGCCGCCGGTGACGGCTAAGACCATGTCCGCCGGGCCTACCCCTATCACAGTCACGCCGGTCCGTCCTCCGTCGCGGCCGGTGCGCCGCGAAAACTCCCTGTCCCAGCCGCCGGCCAGCCGCCCCGGCAGACCTCTTCCCGGCCGGTCTGGCAGCATTGCCGACGCCTCCATTGTCCTGCCGCTGCAGCCAAGGCCATATAGTACGTGTGGTACCCATGGATGTCTGCGCCATGTCTGTGCCGTGCTAACCGTTGCAGTCCTTACCGATCGCTATATTCTTAAAAAGTTCGCCGGAAACCCCCCCTCACTCGTTGTGCACATGCACCCAACACACTTCCGCTTCGACCAGCAAGACGGCATCTTCCCCTACAAATCGCCCATGCGCATCTTCCTCGAACACCTAAAAGCACGCACCGTGCCACACGACCTCATCGACTTCTTCACCCAGGGCGGCGTCCCCTTCTACGATGGCTGTCTGATCGTCCAGGTCTACGACCACAAGTCCGTGGCCATGACTAAGGAGACCGTCCGGCCAGTGTCTACCAACAACGCCGACACGCCCTCCATCATACACCTTAGCAACCCATATCTCACCCCCTCACCATACGCGCCATATCCCAAGGACGGCAAGGACGCAAAGGATGGCAAGGATGGCAAGACCGGCAGCATCAACGGTGTTGTATCCGACAGCAATGCCGGCGCGACTGCCGACAAGAAGCCCAAGGAGAAGACGACGGAGGATGAGTCCGAAGCAAACAGTGCAGACAAGTCCAGCACTGGCTTGCCAGAAGACCCCAAGTCCAAGGGGCCTCCCAAACCGCGCATCTTCACTGTCGTCCTGCATCCCACAGCGCAAAGCCTGCATGCAGACATTGCACACAAGGCAGTCACGCCGCGTGAGCCGGAGCTCCGGCGCGACGCCAACGGCATGACCTACATTCCGCCTCCCAATACGGCCAACGTGCCGCCGACGCCCGGCCTACCGCCTTCCAAGAAGCAGAAGCGGGAGCGAATGGAGCTCGATGGCAGCAATATTCCCAGCTTCGAAGCGAGTGTCGTACTGTCTACCGCCCCGGAACTGGACTTGACACCGACCAAGTCTCCCGAGGATCTGATCCGCAGACTGGCCGCCCAGGCCCATCCGGACCACTCCCATCCGCCGCCACAGCCGAAAACGAGGAAGCGGACAGTGGCAGAAATGGCTGCCGACGAAGCGTTGGCCGCCGACCAAGAGCGCTACATGCTCACGCTCGACGAGCGGCTGTATAGCACGGTCGGCAGCGGGCAAGGGAACACCAGCGGCGGTGACAGCGACGCTCAGGGCGGAGCTGCACCGTTCGAGCCTCGCTTCGAGCGCTTCAAGCTCATTGAGCAGATTAAGCGTGAGCACAAGGAGCGCAAGGAGCAGGAGAAGGTCAAGCAGGCCGAGCGAGAACGCCAGCTCGCGCTGCAAAAGGCCGAGGCCGCCACACAGGCCGCCCTGCAGCAGCGCGAGCAGCAGATCCGGGACCAGCGCGAGCAGGAGCGCCTCCGACAACAGCAGGCGCAGCAGCAGGCGCAGCAGCAGGCTGCACGGGAACAGGCCGCGCGCGAACAAGCTCTCCGCAAGCAGCAGGAGCAGGAGACGCAGCGCCGCGCCATGGCCGCGAAACAGCAGCAGGCGCAGCAGGCACAGCAGGCGCAGGCAAGAGCCAACGCGGCGCAGGCCCAGAGCATGCAGAACCGGCAAGGCGGCCCTGTGCAGCAGGCGCAATCGCTGGCACAGGCGCAGGCGCAGGCGCAGGCACAAGCACAGCTGGTGCAAGCACAAGCAAAGGCTCAGGCCCAGGCTCAAGCCGCGCAAAACGCTGCACAAAACGCTGCGCAAAACGCTGCCGCCATGGGCCAGGCGCACGCCAACATGTCGAACGGATTCCCCAACGGCATGACATCGCAGCAGGCTATGCAAGCGCGGCGGCAGGCAGCGCAGGCGGCGGCGGCATCGGCATCGTCGCCGATTGCGCGGCAGAACACGCCGCTGGCCATGTCGTCGCCCATGGTGGGATCGGCGACGATGCAGGCGTCGAACTCGAGCATGGCAGGCAGCCCGCCACGGCCGCCGTCCGTGGCGCAGAATCACGGCCCTATGGGGGCGCCGATGGCGGTCACCATGTCGACACGGGGCAGCCAGCAGAGCCACCCGTCCGGGACGCCGCAGATTGCGCACTCGACGCCGATCATGCAGGCGGCGTCGACGCCGATCAGCCGGCCGCCCCAGCTGGCGCAGACGCCGCGCATGGGAGCGCAGGGCAGCCCGGCGCAGGCGGGCGGGCTGACGCCGCAGCAGCAGTACATTCTGCAGCAGAGCATGGGCGGCGGTCCCGGAGGGGGCATACCGCAAGGCGCGACGCCGGCGCAGATTGCGGCGGCGCACCAGAACCAGCAGCAGCGGATGCTGCGGATGATGCAGAACGCGCCGCAGGCCGTGCAGCACCTGCTGCAGCAGCAGCGCGTGTTGCAGCACCAGCTGCGGCAGGCCAACGCGCAGCAGAACCCGCAGGCCATGATGCAGGCGCAACAGCAGCTGTCTAACGTGCAGGCTACGCTCCAGGCATTCCAGCAGCAGCAGCAGCAGGCGCAGGCGCAGGCGCAGGCGCAGCAGGCGCAGCAGCAAGCGCAGCAGCAGAGCCAGCTGCAGATACTCCAGCAGCAGCAGGCGCAGCAGCAGCAGGCGCAGCAGGCGCAGCAGGCGCAGGCACAAGCGCAGGCACAGGCGCAGGCGCAGGCGCAAGCGCAAGCGCAGGCACAGGCACAGGCACAGGCACAGGCACAGGCGCAGGCACAGGCGCAGGCGCAGGCGCAGGCGCAGCAGAGCATGCTGCAGCGGCAGATGATGGGCAACCCGGGGCTCATGGCGGCAGCGAATAACATGAACCTGTCGCCGGAGCAGATGCGGCAGATGCAGCACCTGCAGCAGCAGCGGCAGTCACAGCAGCAGCAGCAGCAGCACCAGGCGATGCTGCACCAGATCCAGCAGCAGCGGGCGCGGCTCTTCGCGGCCAACATCGGGCAGCTGGCCGCGCGGTTCGGCGGCAACGAGAAGAACATTCCGCCGGACGAGCTCGAGCGGTTCAACAAGATGTGCGTGGCGCAGGCGCAGCAGCTCGTGACGCAGAGCATCACGCAGCGGCGCGCGGCGATACTCCAGGCCCAGCAGCAGCAGGCCCAGCAGGCCCAGCAGCAGCAAGGCATGATGCAGGGTCTGCCTCAGGGCATGCAGGGCATTCCGCAGAGCATGGGCGGCGGCGGCATCCCGCGGACGATGAGCATGGCGCCGGGCATGGCGCCCGGTCTGTCGCAGGGCCTGCCGCAGGGCATGGTGCAGGGCATGCCGGGGATGCCGGGCCTGCCGCAGGGGATGCAGGGGATGCAAGGCATGCAAGGAATGCAGGGGATGCAAGGCATGCCGGGGATGCAGGGCATGGCGCCGGGCATGGCGCAGAGCATGAGCAACATGGGCGGCATGGGCGGGCTCGGCGGCATGATGCCGCAGGGCATGCAGTAGGACGGCGGCTTGCTTGCGAGACCGCTTGCGCCCAGCTTTCCTTTGCCCAGCCCTCCGATACGACCCAGCTTCCAATACGCGCCCTGCCCCTTGCCTGCGGGTTCGTTCTGGCCCAGCCTCGACGACTTGTTCGACAGCTGACATGTGGAACCGTTCGAGCCCAGCCTCGACGACTTGTTCGACAGCTTGCGGATCCGTCCGAGCCCAGCCTCAAAGACCTGTTCAACAGCTTGCTTGCGGATTCGTACTTGCACAGCTGTCCGATGCTACCCGACTTACAATTTCCGCCCTGCCCCTTGCTTGGGGATCCGTTCTTGCCCAGCTTTCGGCGTTCGCCCAGCCCTCCGGTGCCGTCCTTCTTGCCCAGGTCTCCGGTGTGGCCCGGCTCATCGAGCTCGCTCGCCATCTCGAGCTCGCCGGAGTCCGTCAACGACGACATCGAGGGCCGCGCCACACGTGGAGCTGAACAGGGAACGGGTGTTGGACCATGAGGACTCCTCTCCGTGTCCCTCTAATTTCGTCTTTGATGTTTTCTCTACACTCTTCTTCTCTTCTCCTTCCTCTGATTTCCTTTTCTTTTCATTGCTATTGTGTTCATACCCCCAACAGCCGCTATGGCGTGACGATCCCACGGCGGTTGGTTTATTGTCTTATCGTTTTTCAGGGGATTCTTTTCGGCTCCGCGTCTCTTGCTGCGTTTTTGAGTACGGACTCGGGGACGGTCGAGAGGCGCGGCAACGGTGTCTTGCTCGCGTGACGTCTGCTCGTGGGCCTGTCCTGTTGGTTCCGCCTACCGTGTACGATTTGGCTTTTCTTTCTCTCCTGTATTTTTTGGGCTATTGGTCTCCTTTTCTTCATTACGGACCATTGCGCCTTGTCTGTTGGGCTTGCTGGTCCTGTGGGATGCTGCTTTGGCGCAGAGCCAAGGGCCAGTCTCGACGAAGGTTGCCTTTGATTATTTTCCTATGCTGTGGACGGGTCATGACGAGGGACTAAAAGGGCGTTATACAGCGGCATCTCGGGTTTGTGCCTATATATCCACGTATACCTTATTCGGCTGTAGCGGACAGCGGGAGTATTGAATGGACGTTTACGCGTTGTGTGCAGTGTGCAGAGTGTGTTGTGAATCTGGATGTGAGAGTGACAGCCAACGTGTATAAACACAAGCAGATGAACACCTAATACCACGAATCACGAACTACGAACCACGACCACGAATCACGAACCACGAACCACGACCACGAATCACGAACTACGAACCACGAACCACGCGAAAACTGATGCAGGCGGTTGTATTAACAGAAAAAGTCTATTCTCCAGGTTGGGTCTGCTGCTACTGTTACACTCAGCAAGGCGCCGCAGGGGCTCTACATCGCTGCCACATGTCCACCGGATTCTTGAATCGCTGCGCCCATGGCCTAGCAACTCGTCTATTTTGAGATCTCGACGCCGCCGGTGGCACCGAGCAGCTTCTTGACGTCGCCGTAGATGGCGAACTGCAGGGAGGTCAGGGTGCCGACCATGAACAGACGGGTGCCGATGCCGGAGTAGGAGCCGCGCAGGCCGAGCTCCTTGGCGATCTTGATGAGGCGCGAGGTGGTGCCCTCACCGGGCAGGCCCTTGGTCTTGTTGATCTTGGAGAGCATGGTGTCGGCGGGCTGGGAGACGATGGCGGCGGCGAAACCGGCGACGAGACCGGAGGCCAGGTTGACGGTGGTCTGGAGGCCGTCGGACATGTCCTTCTTGGGGTACTTGGCGTAGATGGCCTCGGCGACCTTCTCGTAGACGACGAACTTGGCCATGGTGTAGGGGATCTGCTTGAAGAGGATGGGGCCGAAGCCGGCGTAGAAGGCGCCGGCGCCCTCGGTCTTGAGGATCTTGGAGAAGCCGCCGACGAGGCCGGAGGCGTAGGTGGGGTCGGCGACGAGGCGGATGCGGGTGGCCTCGAGCGGGCACAGGGCGATGTCGGCGAAGAACTCGCCGGCGGCCGAGGAGGCGAGGTAGACGCCGGTGCGGTAGTTGGAGGCGTTCTCGAGGCCGAGCAGGTTGATGCTCTGCTGCTTGAAGAACTCGTAGCCGCCGAACTTGAAGGCGCCCTGGAGGAAGTAGCCGGCAAAGGTCGGGCCGAGGCCGGTGAGCAGGGCGCCGGCACCCTCGCTCTGGATGACCTGCTTGAAGCTGCCGATCATGCCCTTGTTGTAGACGGTGGGCTCGAGCTGGATGCGCGTCTTGATGCTGGGGGGGTTAGCGGGGTCATGGGAGAGAGCGAGAGCGAGAGCAGGGTGAGAAAATAGACAGAAGCACAGCAGTTGAAGCTCAGGGCAGACGGCAAGACATCGTGAGGTCAAGCGGCAGCCGGAGCACAGCCGAGCCGATGCCTCAAGCCGGATGCCCGGAAGCGGACGGGAGAACAGAGAAAACAAACACAGAAAGCAGAAACAGAAACAAGAACAGAAGCCAGAAACAGAAACAAAAACAGAAGCCAGAAATAAAAACAAGAACAGAAGCCAGAAACAGAAACAGACAGAAAACAAAAACGAACAAACACCAAACCGAACCGACAAAACAGAACCAACCGCACTCACACATCGACGGGCGTCAGCGAGCCGTGGGTGACCGAGCAGCAGATGGCACCGGCCAGCGCAAAGCGCGAGTAGAGGGCAAAGCCCGTCGGGGGGGCGGCCTTGACGTCGGCAGCAGCCATGGTGAAGCGAGACGACGAGCGAAGAAGCAGAAGCAAGCGAGGCAGATGCCGGAGTGGAGAGGGCGCGGTGATGAGAGCGAGGACAGGTTGTGGAAAGTCCAATGGCACAGAAGACAAGCGGAAAGAGAGCGAGGCTTTTTTGTGCGGCGTCTGTCTTTTCGCTCTGGCGTCTTTTTCCTTTTTCGCAGTTTTTCGGTTTTTTCTCGCGCTCTCCGTCGGGCTCTGCGCCAATTCCGAGGCGCTCGATTTGCCCGCGTGTTTGGGCGCCACTTTTCTTTGGTGGCTGAATCGCCGTCCGCCTGCCGCCCGCGCCTTCCTCGCTCCGCTGTTTTGCACCTGCCATGCCGGCCACTTTGGCCCGTCTGTCGTGCGCCCGCTGCGCCCGCGCTGATTGGCTGGCAGGCCGCCGCGCCGCCCGGTGATTGGCCCGCTGCCGCGCCGTCCATCGGGTGGACTCGGGTGGCCGGGCCCCTTTTCGCCTTTCCGGTTTGGGCCCGGCGCAGCGGCCGCGGCCAGCGTTAGCTGCCGGCTAGCCCAGCTAGGGCATCCTCGGCATCCTCTGCCTGACCGCTACGGCGACTGCGGAATACGCTGCTCCGGAGGGCAGCGGAGCACGGAGCAGATACGACACGCTGCAGAGTCGCACCCGGTGGGCCGTTGACGTGATACTCGGGGACCACAATGGCAGCAGTGCAAGAGTGTCATGGCGACATCTCTATTATAGACAATCCTCCGAATATTAAACTACAAAGACCAAACATACTCCGTTTATCCAAGCCGGCAACAACACTGTGATTATGTAATCACGGCTCGCCAAAGCACCACACCGTGTACTCGTCGTTGTAGACGGCGGCGAGGAAGGCGTCGTCGCCCACGACCTGGTAGTCGCCGATGTGGGCGGGGCGCTGGTCGGGGCCCGGCCGCGTGTCGAGGTCGAGCATGTAGCGCAGGCGGCAGCCGTTGGCCGCCCAGTCGGCGTCGTCGACGGGCCAGGGGGCGGGGGGTCCGAGACCGGCGGCCGGGCCGCACGGGTCGACGGGCGCGGGCACGGGCACGGCGGAGAAGGGCAGCGGCGGGTCGTCGGCGGCGGCGCTGCGGGCGTCGTCGAGGGCGAGCAGGCGCGGCGCGGCGCGGCGCATCTTGGCGCTGGCGGCGTCGTGGTGGCGGTCGACGAGGGTGACGCACTGGTCGTTCCAGAGGTGCACGCGCAGGGCGGCGGGGCGGTCGCGGCCAAAGGGGGGTGCGCGGGGCGGCAGGCGGAAGAAGGCGAGCGAGAAGGCGCGTGTGCGCAGGCTGAAGGTGAGGGCGGCGACGTCGGGCGGCGAGTGGCCGGGGTGGCCGGGGCTGCCGGGGTAGACGCCGTAGTGGCCGGCGTAGGCGCCATGCGTGGCGCTGCTGGCCGCCGGGGCGACGCGCCAGGACGCGAGCGAGTAGCCGCCGCGGGCGTCGCGGCGCGTGACGGTCTCGATGAGCGCGGCCGGAAAGGCGTAGCCGGTAAAGGGCAGGGCGTAGGCGTGCGTGCGGTGGAAGCGCAGCCGGCGGAACTCGTGCACGAAGAACCAGAGCGTGCCGGCGCCGGGCAGGGCGGCGGCGCCGGCGCCGGCCTGCTCCTCGAGGACGTAGTTGCCGCGGTAGACGGCGTCGCTGTCGGGGTCCAGCAGCAGGAAGCTCGGCAGGCGGCCGTCGCGGTCGGGCTGCCGGTGGCGCGGGTCCAGGCCGGCCATGTCCACGGCGCGCACCGGCCCGCCCAGGTCCCACACGTAGAGCGCGCCGCGCGACAGCAGACACACGCGGCGGCCCAGCGTCGCCGCCGTGTCGGCCTGCGCCGGCAGCTGCTTGGCCTCGCACGCGTCCGTGCCAAAGTGCCACGCCAGCACGCGCGTGCCCGAAAAGGTCAGCACCGCCATCTCGTCGCCCCACGTGCACGCCATGAACAGCTCGCCGCGCACCACGTCGTCGCGCACCCGCCGGTGCCGCCGCTCGCCCGTGCGCAGGTCGTCGACGAGCACGTGCGTCGTGTTGCGCTCGTAGAGCTGCCAGAAGAGGCGGCCGTAGGCGAAGTCGGGGCCGATGAAGGGCGTGTCGGCCGCGGCGTCGGCCGCGGCGTCGCGTGGTGGCCACAGCCAGCGCAGCGTGCTGTCGTCGCCGTCGCCGTCGTCGCCGCCCGGCTCCACATCGCCGAGCACCGGCCGCGGCAGGTGTCGGTACGCGCGCCGGAAGCGTCCGCGCGCGCGCATGCTGTAGCGGCGGGCCGTGGTGGCAAACAGGCGCGCGGCGGCCGAGGCGTCGCGCGCGTCACCGGACGCGGCCGAGGACGCGGACGGCGAGCCGGAGACGTCCCGGTCAGCCGCCTCCTCCGGAGAGGCCGGCCGGTCGGGGAGCGCCATCTCGGCCAGGCCCGGAAAGCAGCGCCGCGTCTGCGCCCGCCGGATGCTGCCGCTCAGCAGCACCTGCCGCCACGTGCGCGACACGTCCAGACACACGCCGAGGTCCGCCGGCCCCAGCTGGTCGACCACCATGATCTGCAGCTCCGGCGGCAGGCGGCCAAACACATCGGTGCGCAGGTCGAGCCGCGCCAGCTGCGTCTGCAGCAGCCAGATGTCGTCGAGCGCGAGGCCGGCCACCAGGTCCAGCAGAAAGGCCTTGCGACGGCGCGGGTCGGCGGGCAGGGCCGGCCGCGAAGCCGCGGCCGGCTGTGCTGTGTCTGGCGCTGCCGTCGCCGTCGCCGTCGCGGCCGCTTCGCCGGCCGTCCCGCGCTGCCACCCGCCCGCCGGCCTGTCCGCCCGTTCGGCTTGCTGCCCGAGCACGTCCATCAAAATAGAAAAATAGAAAAATAGAAAATAGAAAAATAGAAATAAGAACAGGAGAAAGCGGCGGCGGTGCAATAGACCGGTCTAGAATCGTAAATGCAGATCGCCACCAAAATAACAGCCCGACCGGACAGACGTTGGATGACGGTGCCGTGCCCGCTCCCGTGGCCTCGCACGAATTTATACTGCCCTGTCAGAGTATCGTCACATGCACTCTGTACGTGGCAGAGGTCCGGCGTGTGCCGCGTGCTGGCGGCTCTGCTCTCTATCGAGCGGCAAGCCATTTCCGTATTTCCAGGTTCCTCCAAAGCATTGGAGAGTTTCAGCTTGCCCCAGATGGAAATGCGGGGCAAGGCAAAAGACGTCGCGTGTGGGGCTTCAGCTGTGGCTGTCCTGTGGCTGGCCTGTGGCGCCGATCGCACGTGACACCCCAGTCGACCAGTATGACGGAATCCACGCCGCTTGCCTGATTGGGAGCTGCCGGCGTTCTTCCGCCGTCTCGACAACCTGCAACATCCACGCGACCGCCAGCAGGCCACGAGACCACCAGCCTCTGACTCCGACGCGCATCGATCCTGATCTGTCCTCTGCGTGCTCTGCTGCTGCTGTCTGCGCGGACTCTGAAGGGCGCACGCTGTCCGCGGTTTCCCGTCCGGCCGATTGCCCGCGACCTGACTGCTCGATTTCTCTCTCTTTTCACTTTTCTCTTTTCTCGTCTCTTTCCTCTCTTCTCTGCCTCTTCGATCTCGCTCGACCTCGCCCGTCGCAACACTCCCGAAATGCACATCCCGTTCGCTGCGCTGCTGCTCGGCGCGCTGGCCGGCCCGGCCGCCGCCATGCTGCAGTGCGACAATATCGTGGCCGACGGCCAAAAGTTCAACCTGCTGCCGCTCAAGGGGCCGCACTCTGTCGTCACCACCCAGCACACCCCGCCGACGGACCAGAACACGACCTACACCGTCGACCTGTGTAGACCGCTGAAGCGCAAGACGGAAGTGCCCAAGGGGGAGGAGTGTCCCAACGGCAGCTGGGGTAGGCTTGATCCGTTTCGTGCCGTTTCTTTTTCGTCTTTCGTATTCGTCTTCGTTTCCGTCTTCGTTCCGTCTTCGTTCTCGTTTCTCGCTTTCGTCTTTCTCTTCCGTACTGTTTCCGCGCTGACAGACAGCCTGCGCAATACGACGCTGGCGCAACGGCGACACCACCGGCATCGGCCAGGTCATCCCGCTCGCCGGTAACCTCGCCGACTACGGCGGCGGCACGCTCGAGCACACCGCCACGCGCCTGCGCACCGCCGACTCCAGCGCCGACACCGCCCGCGAGGGCCTGCGCCTCGTGCTGCAGGGCGGCCGCTACCCGCTCGACGGTCCGCCGGCCGACCGCCAGAACCAGCGCGTCATTATCGAGCTGCTGTGCGACCCCGAGCGCGAAGGCACCGAGGGCGAGTTCCGCGTCGACGACTACGTCACCGGCACGAGCAACGCGTCTGTGGCGCAATCCGCGGCGTCCACCGACCACCTCGCCGGCAGCCTCGCCGACGGCCCCGCCGAGAAGCAGCTCTTTGGCGAGGGCAGCGGCGACGGCGAGGGCCAGACCCTGCCTGCGCTGCTCTTTGGCGGCTACGAGGTCCACGACCAGGACGGCGCCTTTGCCACGCTGCGGCTCACCTGGCACACGCGCTACGCCTGCGAGGCCGCCGTCGGCGGGCCCAGCAGCCACTGGGGCTTCTTCACCTGGATCGTCATCCTCGTCTTCCTGGCCACCGCCGCGTACCTCATCTTCGGCTCGTGGCTCAACTACAACCGCTACGGCGCCCGCGGCTGGGACCTGCTGCCGCACGGCGACACCCTGCGCGACCTGCCGTACCTGCTCAAGGACTGGGTGCGCCGCCTGATCAACACTCTGCAGGGCAGCGGCAGCCGCGGGGGCTACAGTGCTGTTTAGGATGTTTACGGTGTTTAGGGGCTGTAGGGGTGTCTCTGGGGAGAACTGACTGGCCGGCAAGATGCGGAGCTGGCATATTGGCACGGAGCTGGGAGAGGGAGCGCAAGAGTAGAGCATGCCTCTGCCATGAGCAGACGGCCCTGTACTGTATATTTCCTTGTTTTTCTGCGCTGCTCTGTTGGCTGTTTGTATTTCTTTGTTCTTTTTTCTTTTTTCTTTTTTCTTTTTTCTTTTTACTTTTGCATGCACGCTGGGATTCCGGTCTGGTCGCCTCTTTTTGTTATCATTTCTACTTATGGAGGCGCCGTCACGGTGCTCTTGGCTGGGACTGGGAATAATCGATTTAGAGTATCTAGCTATCGAGGGTGCGTGAAAGAGGTGTCGAGGACGAGCGTAGGCAGCATGCAAGGGAACAGGCGGCCGGGCACGCAGCACCAACACATCCACACCGTGTTGGCTGCTGTGGCTACTCATCGGGCGACATGCACAAGACCCAGAGAGACGCTCGTTGGAGCGACGGAACTGAATACTCTTTGCATTGGGGTTTGCCCCCCCTTGTTTCCCCTGTCTAACGAGATACCGTACAGTCTAAAGCCGGCCCGATCCATGTTTCCGTTCCCACCTTGTCAGACAGTGGAAAGAGAAAAGAGAAAGAGAAAAACAAGAAAGAGAGAAAAACGAGAAAGAGAAAGAGTTGAGAAGAGAGAAAGAGAGAAAGAAGTAATAAAATAAAGAATTAATAGAGAAGAGAACAACATGACTGATAGAAAGGGCATAATTGAGAAGGAACATGACAGAAGGGGCATAACTAAGAAGGAACATGACTGAAAGAGAAGAACATAACAATAGTGCCAGTACAATCATGCAGCGACTTACGCCGCGTTCATACACATTCTATTCGGTCATGGCCGTCCGTCCCACCGTGCCGTTTTCCGTGTTCGTCCGTGCCCGTCGTGTCGAAGAGATCAAGCGCACCAAAGCCGAGAGAGCTGATCAGGAAGGAAAAGCGTGGAAAGCAAATGGAAATCAAAGCCGCAAGGCAGGCGCAAAACAGCACAACGCCAAACGATGCAATAGGGGTATGAGACAGGTCCAACATCCGAAACAACCAGCAGACAGAAAGCAGATAAGACAGGAAAGGGAGGGAGAGAACGACACAAGGAAAGAAGTAAAAATCAAGAATCAAGAATCAAGAATCAAGAATCAAGAATCGAAAAGGAACACAACAAACACGAAACGGACGAGGCATACGAACACGGCCTCGCCCGACGCTCACTCGCTCACGAGCCCGTCGTCGTCCGTGTCGAGCGCCACGCTGGCCGCGTCGTCGGCCGCGCCGGCGCCGAGCGCGTGCACGTCGCGCAGAGCCGGGACGGGCGCCGGCAGCGGCGGCAGGCCGAGCTCGGCGCGGACCTGGCGCTGGATCTGCACGAGGTAGCGCTGCAGCGTGTGCAGGCCGCGCAGGAAGCCGCGGTCGACGTCGTTGGGGTGCTGCGGCGGGCACGGCCGGTCCTTGGCGAGGTCGGCGGCCGTGACGCTGTTGGCAAAGTCGGCCATCTTGAAGTCGATGGCGCGCTTGCTGCGGCGGCGGCGGCGCTGGCGGCGGCGGTCGCGGTCGCGGTCGCGGTCGTGCTCCGTGTCCGTGCCGTCGGTGCTCTCGGCCGTCTCGGCGGCGTCCGTGTCGGTGGCGGCGCCGGCGTCGGCGTCGGCGTCGGCGTCGGCGTCGGCGTCGGCGTCGGCCCCCTCGGCCGGCCGCGCCGGCGGCGCGCCGTCGTAGAACACCAGCAGGCTCGCGGCGTAGAACCGGTAGCCGCGCAGCCGCTGCGCAATGGCCGCCAGCCGCGCCAGCTTCTCCAGCAGCACGGGGATGTGCCGCAGCACGCTGCGCGCGTCCTGGCCGTCGTACAGGAAGCGCCGCAGCACGTCGCGGAACTCGGCGCCCGCCTGCACGCTGCGCCCGTAGTACTTGTCCCGGAACAGGTACGACTGCGTGCTCGCGTCCCACACCTGCATGCCGCAGATGCGCACGCCCAGCTCGCGCGACGTCGTCGTCGCGCACTTGCGCTGCTGCGACAGCTGCTTCTTCGGCGTCGCGTCCACGCCGTACTGCCGCGTGCCCATCTTGAGGTCCATGATGCACGGCCGCTTCATGCCCGCCGTCAGGTCCTCCAGCAGCAGAAAGAACTCCTGCCGCGAGCCCGTCTGCGCCTCCTTGGGGTTCACCGGCCGCGGGATCTTGCGGAACGGCACCGGGCTCGTCGCGCTCATGCTCGCGCGTGCGCTGCTCCGCGGCCCCGCGCCCGCCGACGACTCGTCCTGCCCCCGGATTGCCAGCGCCGGCGTCGTGCTGCTCGTGCTCACGGCGCCGTGGATCGCCGGTGCCGCCGCCAGTGCCGCCGTCGCCGCCGGGGGTGGCGACGTGCCGCGGCCGGGCGGCGCCGTGCCGCTCTCGCCCTGCGCCTCGTCCGGTCCCTCGTAGTACTTGAGGTCGCCGCGCGGGTCCGACACGTTGCGCGGACGCCGCCGCAGCCCCGTGCCCGAGTAGCGGCGCCGCCGGTTCCGCGGCCGCAGCGGGTCGACCAGCAGGTGCGCCTCGGGCGCGCTCGTGCCCGTCACATCCTTGGGCTCGGGCGAGTCGGGCGCGCTCGCAGGCGCGCTCGCCGGTGCCGCGTCGGCCGGCGCCAGGGTATCGAGAGGCGTCGGCAGCAGCAGCGCGGGGCTGTCGCGCCGCGCCTCCGCGCCGTCGCCGTGCACGTCGCCGTGGCTGTCGCGGGCGCCGTCGCGGTCGCGCTCGGCAGCCAGGTTCGCCTCCGAGTTGGCCTGGCGCAGCAGGTGCTGCAGGGTCTTGCGTGGGATGGCGCGCGTGCTCGCCTTCTGGTACTTTTGCACGTCGACGGGCTGCTTCAGAAAGGCGTCGTTGAACACCTCGTTACGGAGCTTCTTGTTGACGAGCGTGGCGCCCCAGCTGTTGGCGTGGCGCTCCTCCAGCAGCGGCTGGTGTGGCAGCCAGCCGGGCACCGGGGCCGACGACGGCGTCGCGCCCTGGAACAGCGTCGGCGAGGGCGTCTTGGCCTGCCACCCGGCCGGCCAGCCTCCGCCGCCCGCGCCCGCGCTGCCGTTGGCTCCGGTCTCGGGCCCGGCCCCGGCGTCCGCGCAGGCCGCAGCGGACAGGTAGTTCCACGGGGTGCCGTTGTCGCCGTCGACCACGTCCACGTCCAGCTCCGGCTGCAGCAGGTGGCGCGGCAGAATGTGCTGGTTGTCAATAAAGGTGACGGTGGGCACTTGTGTCTGGGAGGACTGCAGCGACTGGCTGACGACGCGGGTGTGCTCGGCGGCCTGGGCAGGCGCGCTGGCCTTGATCTGGGCGCTGAGCTCGCTGATCTGCTTGCGCTCCGACGCGGCGCCGTCCGTCTTCAGGGTGGACCGGCGGCGCGGGCGCTTGTGGAGGGTGACGTTGAGCACGCCAATGTATCTACAATGTCAGTTTGGTTCGCCTGTCATGTCCAGCGTGCTTCTTTTCGTACCTCGGCAGGAACGGCAGCAGGTCGCGGTGGTTCTGCTCGATCCGCTCGTAGAACTCGTTCTCGCGGTTGGTCAGCTGCTTGCACACAGCCCGGCGCGAGAACCGCCACAGCGTCGTGTGGCCGCCGACCTGGTGCTTGTAGGGGATCAGCTCGATGGCGTCGCGCGGCTGGGCCGGCGCCGGCTCGCGTTCCTGGATCGGCAGTGGCTCGTCAAAGTACTGCGAGGCCGGACGGGGCGGCCGACTGGCGACGGCCGAAGACAGAGTGGCAGACGCGGCCGAGGCGGAAACAGTCGTGGCGACGGGCGCGGCCACAAGAGGAGCCGTCTGGACGGGCGTCGCGTCGCTGGGGGTCAGCGGCGGCACCGGTGTCTTTTCCGTTGGCGCCGGTGGCGGCTGCGTCGGCGGCAGCGTTTGCTTTGCGTGGCCCAGCTGCGCGCCCAGCGTGCTCAGCTTGCTCGACGACTGACGCGGCGTCTGGGCCTGCTCGGCGTCGGCATCGTCGGCGCGGTCGGCGAGGGTGGTGAGGTCGGTGGCGCCGGCGAGGTCGGTGTCGTCGGCCGACGGCTGCGGCGTTGGTGTAGACACGTTCGCGCACACGGCCTCGGCCTCGTCGACGTCCTCCACGTCGTCCACGACGTCGTCAAAGTTGACCTGGTGCGGCACAAACGTGGCCGACGAGATCTTCTCCTCGCCCGAGTCGTCGTCCTCGTCGTCGGCGTCGGCCACGGCCGTCTCGGCGCTGCCGTCCGATTTGTTGTCGGACGGCCGTCTCAGGTGCGTCCAGATGCCCAGCGTCTCGGCCGGCGGACCAGGCGGCGGACCGGCCGGCGGACCAGGCGGCGGCGCACTCGGGCCGCCAAAGGCCTTCTTCAGCACGTCGTAGTGGTGCTTCGGGTCCGGGTTGGTCACGTCGAGTCCGTGGGCCAGGGCCACGGCGCGCACGCCGTCGTCGCAGGAGCGCGCCAGCAGGCTGTTGACCGTCATGCGGTCGGAGAAGAACTGCAGCGGGTCCGCATCCGAATCGGCGTCCGAATCGGCCTCCGGACCGGCGACCGACTTCGGCTCCGGAACGGATTCGCGAACATAGCGGAGCAGGCCCTTGGCAGCGAGCGTCTGCTCGAGACCCTGGTGCCAGGCAGCATAGTCGGAGGGGCCCCGCAGCTTGGGCAGGTCCGTGCCGTCAGGGGACATGGACATGCCGGAGCGGTGGTGGCGAGCCGGCAGCCGTGGGAGTGACAGGGGCAGTTGGGGGGGGGGGGATCAGAGGGCGATAAGGCGAGCGTCGACCGGACGGAGCGAGGCCGCGTATGGCGTCGGAGAGGAACGCGGAAGAGGCCCCGTGGTGATGATCGCGATGGAGGGGGTGCCGGGAGGTGAGGCGAGCCGATAACAAAAGGAAAGATTGGTCGAGGCCGAGGCCGATGGCAGGCCGAGAGCGACGGCGAAGGAGAGCAGCGTTCGGCGCAGTCAGCGGCGCAGCTCACCAATCACGGCGGCGCAAGCGGCAATCGCAGCGGCAGAATGACGAGAGAACGCGAAGCGGCGTCCTGTTGGGCGTCGATCACGGTCGGGCGAATCGAGGCGGACGGCGACGAGATCGAGGAGGACGGCGCTCGGCAGGCAGCAGCACGCGCGGCGGGCGCGGATCCGGTTCAAGTAGTCGGCAGCGGCGGGCAGCAGGCGGAAGGCAGCAGGGCGCGTCGGCAATCGCAGTCGGGCGTCCAGGCTGGTCGGGCTGGTCGGTCTGGTCGGTTGTCTGTTTGGTTTGTTTGGTGCTGCCCAGCGGCAAAGCGCAGAAAGATCCTGTGGCCGGCCAGCACGGGATCACGTGGGGCGCTCAGCTTAGTCACGCAGTGGGGCAACAACCCACGTCGCACAGTACCGGCACATCGGTGGCCAGGCGGGTCGGATATAGCGCGGCTAGTGGGGCGGCTGCGAATCGCGGGATGCAGTGGAGCCGCACAGCGGTAGTCCTCTACGAGTACGGAGTACGAGTACGTATCTTAATCGTACCAAGCGCTGAGTACGAAGCAAGATACGAAACTGGCTGCCAACGCGTGCCGCTATCGGGCACCCTCAATGGCTGGCCGCCGGCTGGCTTATCAGTCGCGATCGGCGCTCCTTTGTCCGCCGCGCTGCTGCCGGCATCTTACTCAGCGCCGTTTGTCGTCGCACGTGTTTCCTTCTGGTCGTGTTGCGGGAGGGCCTGTGCTAGCTCTACGACGTGGTGTAGGAGAAGGAGACCAGGCTGGCTGCGACTGCGAGCGATGCGCTGCGAGGCACGATAGTCGTGGCAGAAGTCAGTGCGATATGGGCCACGTTCTGCGTTGATTGGCAGCAAGCGGCGACGGCCCCCGCGGCAAAGGGTGGGGAGCTGGGGCGCAGGGACGGGGGTGGCGGTGTCGCTACCGTATTGGTGCCTCGTTTGCGCTCGTGGGCCGACACAGCGCCGGGGTAGAGCGCCTGGAGAGGTAGGGGGAGGCGACATGCGTGCATGTAATACAGAGCAGCTTAGCAGACCGCCCAATAGATCGTCTCGGCCTCCTCGCTATTACTGTGATTCGTAGCGGTGAACGCGAGACACCAAGACATCCTGCATATTAGTTCTAGACTCACAGCATGCCGTACCATAACTTGTACACAGACGGCAGCACAAGCGAGCAATCATGGTCACATGCGAACACACCAGACAGACACGTCTCACAGAGCTCTTGGACGCGGCAGTGGATTACGTAGAGCAGACGTAGGGAGTACGCGGAGATGCAGCACCAGAAACCAGGAAAAAGCAGTCTTTCAAAAAAACCAGCAAAGGTGGCCGCAGGCGAGACAGACCAACACAATAAGAGACGGCATAGACGCTGCCAACACACACTGTCCAAGTAGCCACCTAGTCTTTGCGTATTTTAACTTATTGTCGAGGACGGCAGACCAAGGTAAAGGAGCAGGAGGAAACCCCATGAAGCCGCTGATATTGACCCTTCCGAGTTAATTTTAGTCTGATTAGGGAGCAGCCTGCATACCCACCTTTCAGTCAAGGAATAACTTAGAATAACATTAAGCTTAACATACGATCACACCAGGATTGATTTCGTGACCATTGCTTTTTGCTTCCGCATCCATCATCACCATATGCGTCATCTACCTCCTAAACGTGCGATCATTTACAGGAAATCAAAATTTCTGTCGCGAAAACAAGATTACTGATAGCAATCCGGACTCAACTTGTCCACCCAAGCAAACTCCGAACAATTGAAAGGACAACTAGAAAGGAGCTCAGCCAAAACAAATAGATATACCAAACAAGTGGGCAAGTAAAACTGTTATGCAAGCTGATCATGATTTCCCAACTGATGCTGGAAGGTCAACCAAAGTTCTCACCGCAGAGACGAAAAAGCCTCTGGCTGCTTGCACCACACCCCTGGTGCTGTCCTGCGCCCAAGCTGGGTTGTGCAGCTGCACGAGGCGGATGGCTTCGGGAGTGTAGAATTCGGGCTGCCGCCACCTGGGCGTACCGAGAATATACGAGACTGCAGGGATCAACTCGCCCGTCTCGGTGAGCAGACCTGGTGTTATTTTTGCGCCTTCATCGAGCAGCATCTCGATAAAGCTTGCTGGGCAGAGAGCGACAGCGCACTCGAGAATGCTTTTGCCGTTGCCGTCCACGGCGTTGGGATCCAGGCCGTGATTAAAGAAGGAGACGACGCATCTCGACAGCGCGTCGCCAAGCTCCCAGTCGTTAAACGGGTTAGCATCCCAAGAATCTTCGTCGAGTAGGCAGTGGACTGCGGTCCGCTCGGTGTGGTCTCTCGAGCTTTCCGGGAGGTTCTGATACTTGGCCGTCGCGTCTGCTCCACTTTCCACGAGCATGCGGACTATGTCCACTACGATCTTTAGAACAGACTTGAGTGAATACAACGGTTGAGCATAAATGCATGCGATCGATAGAGCTAGATGCAGAGGCGTGATGTTTACCGTTCTCGCAGCTCTCTTCCCGGGATCTGTAACCGTTTCAAGCCGTCTCTCACTTGCTGATATGGATGCGCCGCTTCCGCTGCTGCTCCTTTGGCTGTTTTCAGCGCTGTTTTCTTCGTCGATGCTGCCGTCCTGTTGCCGCTCCGCCTGTTCGGAACGCTCTTCCGCCTCTGCGCTGTCCTGGCCATCGCTGTGCACATCACTGTTTTCGCTGCTGCCATCCGCGTCGGGCCCGATACTGAAGCTCCTGGTAGAAGCAATAGCCATAGCACGGATCTTGGGTGCCCGGTTTTGCGGCCAAATATGAGGCATCACTTTATATAAGTCGACGGAAACGGTTTCGCAGGGACTGTAGCCTTGCTTGTCAAGCGTCCGCACCAAGTCTTGCAGCATCCAAATGTATGTTTCTCTAAACCGCCTGCCAATAGCGTAGTCATAATGTACCAGTACTGCTTGACACCAAAGTCTGGCGCTCTCCGCATTAGTGAGGCCCCGGCTCTGGTTCTGCGTGATCTCGCGCTCGGCAACTCTGAACAGTCTGTTCGATATTAGGAATTCGAGAAACAAAACTGGCTTCAGCCTTGTACCTATTGACATTCCAGTGCTCCAGTGTGTCTCTAGCCACTTCGGTCCACAACGCTCGACCATAGAATCACGGAATTCGTGAATAACGTCCTGGCTCGGGAGTATTGATACCGACTGGCAATCTTCAATATGATTGACAAATGCCTGAATAAGCTGCGTAAAGAAATCTGGGAATACGGGCAGTCCTAGTAGCGTTATCGGGTAAAACTCCGGGCGAAAATAGGGCTGCAAACTACAGAGTGAGGATCAGCAACAGCACAATCAGAGGTAGGAAAGGAGACTGCTTACGTTTCGTCCATATGGCCAATTAGATAAATAATGAGCCTCATGATACGCTCTGCACCGGCAAGAGCGAGATCCGAGGCTGACTTGCCGTCAAACCATGCCCTGTTTTTTGCATCACGCACAAAGGACTGCGCAGTCTGGTGGATGAACTGCACCCGGGGCTTGGTGCCAGTTGTTACTTCCAGAAGGCCGCCTGAGCAGGATTTGATGCGCCGCCGTACGAGTACATTATCACATAGCTGCCAATCTCCAGAACTGTCCAAATCCACATCCTGCGGCAGCGCGGAAGTGGGATGGACGAGTTCGGCGGCCAGCAAGAACCCGCTAGGCCTGAGCCGAGAAACTCCCGGCGACAGGACCAGCTCAAACATGCGCATGGAAATCTCGTGGTCTCGCTGGGGTATGCTGGACAGCATGCGCTCGTAAAATTGCGAAAGCTCGTTCGGCATGTCGTTTAGTAGCGCGACTAGGTCGCTCATGGGACGGCCGTTGCACAACGGTTCCCACAGCTCGTCGATGACCAACTTAACCCACAGGAAGACGCCCTCGGCGCGCTTGGTGATCTCTTTTAGAACAAGTTCCGTGTCCTCTCGCTTCGTCTCGGCGAGCCGGTCTTGGGCAAAAGACCGGATGTCGCTGATCGTCCAGTTCTGCAGCGTGATGTGCGGGTTGTCGTCCAGTATAAGGAAATCGTTCCACTCGCGGCCAGACGCGCAGATGCGAATGGTGAGCCTTTGGTCCTCCGTAGGTGCGGCCAGCTTCCTGAGAAGGCGCATGATCACGTCTTTGCGCCCCTTGAACTCGTCAAGGGCATCGACAAAGAGGCAAACGCAGCCACGGACTTTCTGCTGCCCAATTACGGCGTCCAGAGCGCCCTTGAGTTCCGACTCCGGCCAGGGGCAACCACTGTATCGCTCCATCTGCTGGTGGTAGAACTTGGCCACGGCGTGCGTAAATTCCGGAATGCCGCTGACCAGTTGGAAGAGGAGCGCAGAAGCCCGTCAAACGACTTCTGTGTATCATCGCCGCGGTTGTGGAAGAAGAAGGCGGGCGTGGAGAGGACATTGCGATCGCGAGAAGACAGAGACTGGCGCGTGCGCGGATCCTTTAGGATGTACTTCATGAGCGTCGACTTGCCCGAACCGGGCTTGCCCTTGATCCAGAAAATGCCTTGGTCGCTCTCTGCCCAGCTCTGGAACCCGGCCTTCGGGTCGGTAAATATCCAGTCGAACGTGTGCGAGTGTGCGCTTTCGATCTGTGTCTCGCGGTCGAACATAGCCGCAGTTCTTAGGCTCTCGAGTATCGCTGTGCAGAGTGAGCAGGATAGACATATATCAGAGAGGGGACGGTCGCATCTCACATTGTTGTAGTTGCTTCTGCTTTGCATCAAGTTCTGGCTAGAATTAGATACAAATTACACCCTGCTGGCAGGACATGTGGTTCCTACGCACCTCGTTGTTCTGCTTCCGCACGCCTCTTAATTTCCTTCAGGTATTTGTCTATGGCGCCGTGGAGCTTTATGTATCCATCATCTTCTCGGCTGGAGAATTTACACATCATCAAGTGGTTCGCATTGATAAAGTCTTTTCGCTCCATCTTGCTGTCCAAGCTAGACGATGCATCGTCGACTACCTTTGTCATAATCAGCATGCCGGTTGTCTGGTCTATTGGGGCCACACCGGTTATATGCGTACCTTTCGCGATAAGACGTTGGCACCTTTCAACCCTAGGCTCTCCTGGAAGGAGTAAACCTGGAAGGCCTCCTCTTCCAGCATGGCGGAAAATTGTTCCCTTAGTAGTTCAAGATACGAGCCGTTAGGCTTGAGGTTTTTCAAGAGCTCGTCGTTCGCGTCGAAACCGGCAAGCTTCGCAATTTGCCTGGCGACAAGGCCGATTTTGGCGTACGAGCTCCCGCGATGGGGTGTGCCAAAAAAGATGACAGCGTGAGTGCACTTGTATATGTCGCGGAGGTCCTGCTGCTTAGAAATTGCCACCTTGGACTGCAGGAGAGCCTAGACGCGAAAGGGAACCAGTCAGTAAATCCGGCACTCTTTTGGGTAGAAGGGCCATATACCTACCTCTTTTAGAATGATGCCGCCCAGGCTGTGGATGATGAAGACGATAGGCCGCCGGGGCGACTCGCGTCGGTTAAGCTCGAGGGCATGGAGCAGCGACCGGCCGTGGGTTCTGATGTTGCTCTGGTTGGCCGCCCCCGAAAAGAAGCGCGAAACATGGGAATCATTACCCGTACGTTAGAACACGAACGTTCTGAAAATCGGCTGCGAGAAAGTCCTTGGGCCAAAAAACCGAGGCCGCCGCGGCAGCGTGGCGGTTGTCTTGTTTCGGCCGGTGGTGCAGAAGCAACCTAAATTTGGCGCCCTTGGCTTTCGGCGGGTTGGCAGAGGGGGAGGCCCAGGTCTTATGCGGGTGGCCTTGGATGCCATGGATGAAGACCAGACTGTAATGAGACTACACATTAGCAGACCGGCAGAGACGGGGATGCAATCAGGAAAGTGGCCGGGAACAACAGACTCAGCAATGGGCGCATCGCCCTCGGAAAGAACAGTAAGACCCTCGTCTCGCACGGCAGTGCCAGCTGAAGGCGGGTTAGCAACGGCGGCGGGTGGTCCCGACGCAACGGCGCTCGGCTCACTCTCGGCCATTGTAGTTCTTTCGCAAAGTCCGGACTTGGCTCCGGAGGACCGCCGCGATAGACTGAGCTGGCTCCGGCCTCGTTTTTCACGTCAACTCGATGGCGAGATCAAGGACTGTTAGTTGATGGAGAGATGGTTTTGCTAAGTCGATGCGCAGCGGAGCTCAGGGGTCAGGCAGCAATAAATAGACGAGGCTGAGCCCCGAACGCTCTCGCCAATAGAAATGGAAGTAGGTACACAAAGTACTGTACAATAATGCAAAGCAATCATGATGTATATAGTCTATATATGGAGTAATGCAAACTCATAGTAGATACAGCGGCGCACTTGGCGTTCTAAGTTTATCGTGATGTCTGACATGATACAACGCTAATTCGTACTTCGTCATGGAGCTTGAATCTTACCTCGTACTTCGTTAGAAAAAAGCAAGCAGCGTCTTTGATTTTAACCCATCCAGCCAGAAAAGCTATATACTCCGTACGTAGTGCTGGCTGCTATCGGTGTCTCTGTACTCCGTAAGATACATGCAAGGAGTATCATACTTGTCTGATAGATGTAAGCACTAGTCCGTAACGATACGGAGGGTATGAACGGTGCAAGAACACGGGCGCATAAGCAAGCCCTGGAAGATGGCATTGGCGCCCGGTGTGCCCAACGTGCCGTGTCAAATGTGCCCAACGCCTCAAATACGTAACCGATTGGTTATGTTCATTCCTTCGTAGACGCCATACTTCGTAGTATGTCTTGGCGATAAAGGGCTGACCTACCAGATGCATCTTGCTACGGATCACGAGGTCCCGTCGTCGAAGACTCCTGCCGACACTTGCATACGCAGCACGATCTGGCTATCGAGCTTACGAGGTTAAAGCTTCGAAACCGAGTCAAGTAACGGCTAGTATTAGTATCTGTGACTTTTTTTTGCGCTCATACTGTGTTCAAATACGTCATAGTTGTCAAAAGGGGACGAGGCATTCAATTACTCGAAACTGTATATATGGAGAAGCCTAGACGTCCGAGGACCTTGACAAATCAGCAGAAACTATAAGAAGGGACTCGGGCCATTTGTTAAGGGACTTGTTGTTATTTTCACACCCCATTCGACATCAAGTCACGTAACTAGTCTATTACGGGCGAGTACGGAGTACAACAGTTCCTTCTCATCGTACAGTCGTTCACAAGGTCTGACACAATTAGCTTGACTTGACAAGTCGAGTGTTTTTGCTTATTATGGCCTAGTTGGCACTCTAGCGCTCGCCGCCCGTCTGCGCCTTGGCCAGCTCCAGGTCGACGTCCCAGAGGCCCAAAAAGTCTTCCAGGTTTTCCAGCACCTCCTGCACATCGTCTACCGTCGCGGTCGCACCGTCCTGGTCGTCCCAGCTGTTCTCCTTGTCCGCTCCATCGCGGATGCCCTCCTTGCCCCATGCCGCCGTCTGGCTGCCCACGGTGCCAGACTCCGTTCGCCGTTCCACCGCCTTGTTAGCGCCTGTCGCCGTGAGCCGCGAGCTGCCGTGCTGGCCGGACCGGCTGGCAAACGTCGCAAAGTGGCTCTGGAACTTGTCCACCTCACTCGGCAGCGCACCTGCCAACGCGCTGTCTTGCGGCGGTGGTGATGCCGCTCGTGCGTTCGAGCCCTGTGCCGCGCTGTCTTCGTCAATGTCGTACTTGTAGGAAAAGAGGGCGTTGTCCTCCGCGGCTGCCCTGTCCGGGAGCGAAAAGCGAACCCGCCGCGCCGGCTTGCTCGGCAAACTGCGTCTGCTCTGTGGCAGAACGAGCGCCGGGCGGAGGCCACCGGGCATCATGGATCGCCGCCGCGGCTGTGGCGTGGGCGTGAGGGACCGGAAGCGCCGGAAAGACTTGATCGAGACGGTGAGGTCGGGCGTCGGCAGGCTGGACTGCTTGGTTTCCGGTGTCGACGGGGCTGTCCCCACAGAGGCTGGGAGGACGGGCGTGGCCATGTTCGCAGCCGACGTCTCTGGCTGTGCCTCGCCGCCGCTTTGCACCCTGTCATTGTGCGAGCCCGGCGTACATGGTGACGTAAGTTGTGCTCCCTGTGACGACGACGACGGGGCTTCAGCCCCGTTGCTGTTTTCTGTCCACGGATTCATGCCAACGACCGATTCCAGCCTGCTGCTCGCGGCAGTTGCCAGTTTCGAGCCGGCCGCCGTCTCGCCTGCTGACTTGGAAGAAAGAGGAGCTGGGCCGAGAAAAGGCGAGATAACAGGTGCCTCTTTGCACCACGGGCTCTGCTTGTGAAGGCTACTGGCCCTAGCCATGACTGAGGCAGCTGGCACTCTCGTAGGTGTACTGGGTTCGGGAATTTGCGTTTTCGTCCACGGACTCTGCTCCAGTGTCACTACTTTGGCGCCCTGCGTTTCCGCCGCATGTGAATCAGTGCCAGCAGACTCCGCGATAGCAGCAATTGTCGGAAGCGCTTGTCCAGGCGGCTCAGGAGGCTCGGCGACATTCGAAGTTTCTGTCGACTCGCGTGGGGGAATCTCTTGTTCGCTTTTATCTGATGGCGGAAGCTGATGCGGCGTTTCATCGTTTGTAGTGCAAATGGAGCTTTCATGAGATAGAGGGTCCGGGGAACTTTGCCCCGGATGGGATTGAATAGCATCCTCATTCGACCGAGGCTCGTGTTTGTCATATATATTTCTCATAAGCACAGCACCTTCGAGCACATTGTTGTGGTCGAACGATATCAGTGCTGTGCTGTCGTAGAAATTCAGAGGCTCTTGCATCGACTCTGAAATGGATTCACATATCCCAAGAGAGTCTGGAGAGCCTCCTTCGCCGTTTTGCTGCTCGTTTGCGGTGACAAAGGCAGTTGGTTGCTGTTCGGGTGTCCGTGTTGCGTCGTTGTCTACATCCAACAGTACATTGGCAGCTTTCACGACATCGCGCCGTGTAGGTAATTGCACATCTTCCATAGGGTCGATTGGAGCGGCGGGTGAAAGCTCTTCCTTGCGAACCTCCGTTTCACACTCTGCTTCGAGACATGGCATAGTCGTTGCATCTTTATGCCTGTCGTGCTTTGTGCCGATGGGGCTAGAGTTGCTGGTACTACGAGATTTTCGAGATTTTCGAGACTTTCCGTTGAGTAAGCCGTCGTCCTCGCGGCTTATAGGAGTTTCGCTCTCGAGAGCTGTTGGCTCCACGACTGAACGGGGAACTGGTATTTCGAGTCGAACAGGCTGATCGGCGGGGACCGTATCTTTGACGGGGTCCATTGAGCGAGCCTCCAGACGCTGGACTTCTTCGCTTGACGTCTGGCCTGCCGTAGGAACAAAAGAACTCAGCTTTTGGCCAACAGGACTAAAGTCGACGGGTACGGATGTGGCTCTGTCAATGACTGGGATGTGTGAGGTGACCTGCGGCCGGTCTGCATTGTGCGAATTGCGGCGGGTAGAAGCCGAGTTCCGTTTGGTAGGTTGGACTTCGTTCTCTGGCATCGGGACAGCTTCCGCCGGAACTGAGAAGGGCACGGAGAAGGCCCGGGCAGAGTCCTTCAGTCGCCTCGACTTGCTGCGGCTGGCAGCTGTCGTGGGTGACTCCAATACCCCATCATCTTCTGGCTGCGCCCGCTTAAGTTCTCTCCTCCGCAGCCAGTCGTTTCCTGTTGGCGTCTTCTTCGTGGTGGCCGGCGTGACGGCCGCGCACCACAGCTCGTCCCCGGCAGAAGAGTTTCGGCTCCGGGCGCTCTCCTTCCTCGGCTTTGCGTACTTTGGTGGTCGCGAGTTTTCCGTCCGAGCATCCGATACAGGTACGTCCTGTTTGCCAGGCTTTGCTGTGCTGTCTGGGACCCGGCCGCCTTTCCCTCGCCAAGGATTGGTCCAGCCCGACTCCTTGCCAAAGGGGCCCTTTAAGGAGGCGGACAGCAGGAACGGCTGCTGGCCGTCGAGAAACCGTTGGGCGTGCTCTTCGTAGGTGCGAGCACGGGCGGCCGGGCTTTCGTAGTATTCGTCCTCGGAGCCGGAATAGAGCACGTCGTCCGGAAAGTGTGAGGCTTCACAGTATATTGGCTCGTTTCCGAAGCTGGGCAGCTCGAAAGCTGCCTCTTTGGTCATTCTTCGATGGCCGGCCCTCGCCATGTCGCATTGCCGGGGCCACCTCGTCCTGAAGCTCGCCGAGTTGATGGCGGGTCTGTATTATCGAGGGTGCGGCTGGATCGATACCTCGCGTGATGGGAATGTTGGCTATCCTCGAAATTGGAGCCGTGGCCATGGAATTCAAAAGGGCTTGGGCTCGGACGCTAGTGGGTCTGGCAATACGGTCCTGCCTTCAGACGACGGAAACGCGTCTCGACGCGTGCTGGCAAATTCAATTAACGCGTGTCATGTGACATCGCGACACGTTTAGGCAAACTTTCAGCAGGCAGCCACGGCACTACTGCCAGCCATGGCGACCAACAGACAGCCGTCGTAGGAACAGCCTCCAACTAGCTGGTAGGCCGGGCCGTATTGCTTTGCGGCAATGGACTAGCTCACACGAAACCGTTTGTTCTCGCCGACATCTTCACATAAAGTTGTGGCTTGTGGCATGCATGGTCTGTGCGCGAAAGCGCCACGCGCGGTTGTCACAGCAACAGCACCCGCATGTTGATCTGCTTTCCCGATACGGAAGACGCGATTGGACGTTGGGATTCTGCGAAAATAGACAAGTCCACACTCTCCACAACGAGCGGACGACACCACAACACCGCCACTGAGCGCCCGCATCGGCTTCTTCCAGCTGTGTGTTCGGCATAGAATACCGCCTTATTCGAGTATAATTCCCGTCGCGCTCTGTTTCGACAGTAGAGAGCTCGGCGCAAACACCGTCTTCGGCCTCCGATGCATCGCGAGCTTCACACCAAAACAAGACACATTCCGACGACATTACGCGCAAACGACATACCAGGGACGTCACCCGGGGCAATCCCCCTCCGCACCCGCCAGCCAGTCGCCATATCACTACGTACTTCGTGCTGCCTCGCGGCTCGTCAGAGCACTGGAGCTCATGACCGCGGCCTGAGCGTGACGTTGCCTGTTTATCCTTACCATCCGGCGCGATGGAGCATGCCTGGCTCGACTCCCTCTCCGAGGACTGGGTGTCCCAGCACGGCTCTGAGACCTCACAGTGTGCACCGGCGGAGACGCCGACCGGCTCGGTCAACGAACAAGGACGCACGACAACCCCCACGTGCAGCCCGACCCGCGCGTTCGGCTCGGCCTGCCATTTCCAAACCGAGTCGGTCGGGAACAGCAGCGGTGTTCTCGGCGAGCGAAGTGGAAACGAGATCAACGTGTCCGGGTCGCAGCGGGCACCCTCCAAGCTCCCGCAAGACAGCAAGCTGCCGAACCAAGGCCGACCCTCGCGATCAGTGTCTGTGTCAAGCATGGGATCCGTCATCCACAACACCGTCGAGCGAAAGTCCCACAACCGATCACCAGTAAAGGACGGAGCCGACACACCAGAATGGAGACGGAGGCTCATCTATGGCGAAGTGGCTTTTGGAGAGCAGTGCGACCTGTTCACTCCTACTCGTCTCGGCCTCGAGACCATCTTCCAGCCGCCACCGCCCGTCATGGAGTTCACAAAGATCTCTGCCGTGATTGAGGAGGAGGAAGAGGAGGACGAGGAGGACGATCGCGAGGGACAGCCAGAGCCAGAAGCCCCCGAACAAGCAGCACACGACGAGCAAGAGGAGGATGACCAGGACGCGGCTTGCAGCGTGCTGCGAAACGACACGACCATGGCCTCGAGTCCGCCTGTTCGCGGGCGACACTACGACGTGTCCCAGGACAGCTACAACCAGTCCAGCTTCGATCAGTTAGTGCCACAGCTGCCAGAGCGAAGCCGCAAAATATCTATAAAAATCAACGACGTACGGCTAGGAACGTCTTATTTCGAAGAGGAGGGGCCGAGCGCTGCTGGCCGTGAGGACTCCCCAGTACACAGCGAGGAGCGAGAGGAGCCGGGGACCGGGTCGTACTCGTGCGATGGCAGCCAGATTCACCACCACCTGGTGCCGGAGAGTCGCGTCGTTAGCGGACTGAGCGTTCTCCGCAATGAGAGCTTCAGTGCCATACTGCTCTCGCCCGAGAAGGAGCGCCACGCCGACGGCGCTGTGTTTGGCCCTGTCGAGCTGCCTCCGGGCGAGCTGAAGCGGCGGCTGGAGAATCTCCGCTGGAACCAGATGGTGCTGGCCGACAAGACGGGCGACTCGGAAGAGCGTGCAAGCGTGGGCGGCAAGTCGCTCAGCGCCGAGAACACGGAAGAGTACGAGAAGATGGGAAATTTCATCAACTTCCGGCGAGGCGGCCGTTCTGACGAAGGCTCGTTTCGGAACCGCATGCTGAGCCCGTCTCTGGGGACAGATACGTCCGAAATGCTGCCCGAGGAGTCTCTCCAGGCCAGCACGCCCAAACGGTTCCCGTCCATCCGCACTGCAACGCTGGAGAAAAAGACGAAGCGCACCATCCCTCGTGCACCGCATCCTTCGCCCAACAAGCGGCCGGGTCTTGCGCCTCCATACGCCCTGGCGAACAGCCCGTTGAAGCTGTTTGGCCCCTACGACACCTTTACTAACCAGACACTGATGCGGCGGATCAGCCAGTTCGAGGACGACTTGTCCAACAGCTCTCGCGTGTCCGCAGGAGGCCCGGCTACCAGCGTCACGGGCGGGTCTACCAAGGCAGAAGCAGAAGGAAGGCTGTCGACGGCAAACCAGCGGGCCTCGCAGCGGACCTCGCAGCGGACCTCGCAGCGGACCTCGCAGCGGGCTTCGCAGCGAGCCTCCCCGCGAGTCTCCCCGCGGAGCTCTGCACGCTTTGGTGCCGGCGAGCTGGATAACTACTCCTTCCACGAGGATTTCTCGTCCCCGGCAGACGTCCGCGAGCTACCCGAGACCCCATCCAAGATACCCGTCTTGTCCAGGCAGCTGGGAGGCCCACGAAGCCAGCTAAAGTTGAAGCGGCTGCGCCAGAGTGGCTCTGCAAAGTCCACGTCCAGCCGACCGCTAACGGCGGACAGCTACTTGGCACATCCATTTCTAGCGACACCGCGCGATCTCACCGAGCCGGGCTCCGAGAAGAGGCCGCGGACATCGCCGTCCAAAGACTCGACGCCGAAGAGAAGACGGACGCTGCATCGGTCTGATATTGCCTTTGGCGCAGAGGACTCGCTGGCAGGCTTGGAGGGGACCTTTACGTGCCACACAAACAGCCAGCCCATCATTGGCAAAAAGCGGAGAGATGCCCTTAAAGGGGGCGAGCTGCAGCATGCCGAACCCGAGGTGCTTGCGAGCCGTCCCATTCGGCAGCCGCACACGCCGACGAGACGGTCTCTGTCCTGGGCCAACCACAAGTCCAACGGGGTCTTTGCCAGCGGCAATTCCGACCAGGATGACAGTTACGGCGACGATGGCCACGACCATAACAGCGAGAATCTTGAGTCCCCCGAGCATGAGCCGCAGAGCCCAGCGTCAGGGACGCGCGTGGATGCAGAACGGAAGCCTTCCATTAGGACGGAAGACTTTATGAACGAAGCGCACAAGATTATGGAGATGCTGCGGAGCCGGACGGGCAATAAGAGCGGGCTGGCCAGTCTGGAGGAATCGGAGCTGGAGACAGCGGTGGCGGAGGAGCAGCCGGACGACTCGGACGGGTCCTTTCAGGAATCGACGCAGGAGCCGTTCTCGCGGCCGCCGAGCCGCGAAGGCAAGCAGCCGGTGGTGCGGGCGCCGCGGACGCAGGAAGATCCGGAGGTGGTTGCGCGGCTGAAGAAGTACGCCGAGCGCAGCGACCTGGACGAGGTGGTGTCGGCGACGGCGCGGTCGATCAGCCTCGCGCAGAGTGCGATCCGTGCCGAGAAGGAGGCGGACGAGGCGCTGCAGGAGGTGATTGGGACATTCCGCGGCCGGATGCGGCTCGACGACAGCGAGGTGATCAGCGACCCGCCGAACATGCGCATATCGCGGCATCCAGAGCAGCGGCGCCGGAGCGAGTCTCCCAGCGGGCGGTCGAGCGTGCGTGACGGCATGGGGTCGGTGTCGTCGGGGATGTCTACGGGACTTTCCTTCCCGACGGTGTCGTCTCGCGGGTCGGACACGCGCAAGACGATTGCACCGCAGAACGTGTCGCATCTGATTCCCGACCAGGTCGGCAACATGGTGCTGGACCGCGACAACAACATCTGGATCAAGAAGCGGCATGCCAGCGCGGCGCAGCTGGCGGGCAGCGGCGGCAGCTCAGGGTCGGAGGGCATGTCGGGCCACCGGGGCTACTCGGGCAGCCTGCTGCCGTCCGAGGGCAGCGAGGAAGACCCGTTTGCGGACATCCCGGACTTGTCGGTCGACGTCACCGTGGAGCTGAACAACCTGAAGCCGCCTGCGACGCCGGCGACACGGGACGCGCTGCGCGCCTCGTCCGCTTCGTCACAGGGCGCGCACAAGCGGTCCGGGCCAGCGCTCCTGAAGCCGGAGGTTGTGGCCGGCACCGGGGCCGCTCCGGCCGCGCAGGACCGCGCAGCTGCCGTGCCCGAGAAGGACGACGCGGTCGAGCACGAGATCAGCATCTTTGAGGACCGCGTGTCGCCCAGCGCGGGCTCGAAGAAGCGCCATCTGGCCATCAGCTTCAGCTCGCCGATAGCATCGATCATCCGGGATTTCGTGGTGGAGGACGACGTGGCGCGGCCGTCCTCGGGGGGGCGCGAGCAGCACCAGCACGAGCACGAGCACGCGCACGTGCCCGAGCACGAGCACGAAAACGGCGGCGGCGCGGAGGATGTGTCTGCGACGTCCCGCCGTGGCCGCCGCACAGTGTCGGTGCAGTTCAGCAACACGGCGGCGCCGCCGATGCCACGGAACGCGCCCCGGGGTGTACAGGTGCAGCGGCAGTTCTCGGTAGCGGGCCGGGCGTTTGTGCCGCGGCCGGTGTCGCGGATCGAGGAGCGCGAGGAGGACGACACGCGGGTGATGCTGGCGACGCCGTCCGCGGTGGGCGCCGTGGGACGGGCGCCGCACGAGGACGACGAGGATGTGATGGCGCAGTACGTGGGCATGCTCTCGCTGAGCCCCATGTCCGAGTTCACGATCCACCCGGAGCGGTCGCTGGCGCTCGAGGCCAGCTACGTGCTGGGGGACCGGCACCTGGTGACGGGCGACGCGTCCAAGACGGTGCTGTCGCAGAGCCTGCGGCGGCTGGTGGACAGCCTGGCGGAGGTGGAGCCGCACGAGCCGTACTGGGAGGACATGGAGGCGCTGGTGGTGGCGGGCCAGCAGCTGGAGAGCCTGCACCAGCTGGAGGCGTTCTGTCCGCAGCTGGTGACGCTGGACGCGGCGGACAACGGGCTGCGCAGCCTGGGGGGCGCGCCGCGGACGCTGCGGCACCTGATGGTGGCGGGCAACGCGCTGTCGGAGCTGACGTCGTGGGCGCGGCTGGCGAACCTGCAGTACGTGGACATCTCGCACAACACGGCGGTGCGGACGCTGGCGGGCCTGCAGGGGCTGGTGCACCTGCGCGGGCTGCAGGCGGACGACTGCGGGCTGACGTCGCTGGACGGCATCCTGGGCCACGACGCGCTGCAGACGCTGCGGGCGCGCGGCAACCGGATCGCGGCGGCGGACTTCCGGGGCACGCGGCTGCAGAAGCTGGTGGAGCTGGACCTCGAGGACAACGGGCTGGCGTCGCTGGAGGGGCTGGCGGCGCTGGGGGCGCTGGCGGTGCTCAACGTGCGGCGCAACGGGCTGACGGCGTTCGGCGCGGGCGGGCGGCTGCCGCACGTGCGCACGCTGCAGATCAGCGACAACCGGCTGGCGGCGCTGGACGTGCGCGGGCTGCCGGCGCTGCGGACGCTGCACGCGGACCGCAACCGGCTGGCGCGGGTGCGCGGGCTGGGGCAGACGCCGCGGCTGGACAGCCTGTCGCTGCGGGAGCAGGCGCTGGGCGAGGGGCGGCTGGACATGGCGTCGGTGTACGAGGCGTACGAGGTGCGCAAGCTGTTCCTGTCGGGCAACAGTCTGGGCGACAGCGGGGGCTTTGCGCCGCCGGTGGACTTTCTCAACCTGCAGCTACTGGAGCTGGCCAACTGCGGGCTCACGGCGCTGCCGGCGACGCTGGGGCGGCGCGTGCCGAACCTGCGCAAGATCAACGTCAACTTCAACGCGCTGGCGAGCCTGGAGAGCGTGCGCGGCATCGCGCGGCTCAAGAAGGTGCTGGCGGCGGGCAACCGGCTGAAGCACGCGTACGCGGTGGTGGAGGTGCTGTCGGGGCTGCGGCACCTGGCCGAGGTGGACGTGCGGGACAATCCGCTGACGCAGGGGTTCTACGCGCCGAGCATGGGGGAGGCGGCAGACCCGACAGACACGCGCCCCCCCGACCACACCACAGACACTCCCCCCCCAGACGAACCGTTTACGCTGGGCCGGGCGGACGAGCGGCAGGACGAGACGTACCGCGGGCGGCTGGACATGCCGACGGCGATGCGGCGGCGGGTGTACCAGCAGGTGATGGGGGAGTCGTGCGCGAAGCTGAAGCAGCTGGACGGGCTGGCGGTGCAGCGCGATCTGGGGGCGCGGCGGGACTCGGTGTGGGAGGCGCTGCGGGCGCGGGGGATCGTGGCCGGCGGGTGAGGCAGGGACAGGGAGGCGGGCAGGAAGAGACAGGAAGAGACAGGAGGCGGGCAGGGAGGCGGGGGACAGGAAGAGACAGGAAGAGACAGGAAGAGACAGGGACAGGGACAGGGAACAGGAGGAAACGGATTGGAAAGGGAATCAAGGAATCAAAGGCGGAACGGAAAACGGCGAGGACGGGACGGATGGACTGAGCGGTAACGGCGCTGGCCGGACATGGCACTGACGGTAGAGGCTGTACGCAGGTACGATAGCACGGCGTTGGATGTAATGTATTTTTATGTGTTTGATTGATGAAGTCGATGTTACGAAGTACGGAATATTCGTAAATACTCCAAGCGACAGCCCACCGTGCGAGTGCGCCTTGCACGGCGCTGACTCAGCAACGAGGCTAGGCGAGCTGACACGTCGGCCGGAAAGCTGCCGACACTCACGACAACAGACATGGCGGGCAAGGCAGAACGCGGCGCCGGCACAGCGGCGAGCACGAGCGCGGACAGCCGAGCGAGCACGGCCTCGGCGAACACACGCACGACGATGAAGCGCACCATTGCCTTCTTCCACCCGGACCTCGGCATCGGCGGCGCGGAGCGGCTGGTGGTGGACGCGGCGGTCGGGCTGCAGAAGCGCGGCCACCGGGTGGTGGTGTTCACGAGCCACTGCGACGCGGGGCACTGCTTCGACGAGGTGCGGCCGGGCAGCGGGACGGTGGAGGTGCGGGTGCGCGGCGGCGACGTGGTGCCGGCGACGGTGCTGGGGCGGTTCGCGATCGTGTGTGCGATCGCGCGGCAGCTGCACCTGCTGGCGACGGTGTGGTGGACGGGGGAGCTGGCGGCGCTGGGGGCGACGGACCTGTTTGTGGACCAGCTGTCGGCGGGCGTGCCGCTGCTGCGGCTGAGCGGCGCGCATCTGCTGTTCTACTGCCACTTCCCGGACCTGCTGCTGGTGCGCGGGCGGCAGCGCTGGTGGAAGCGGCTGTACCGCGCGCCCTTTGACGCGCTGGAGCAGTGGAGCATGGGCTTCGCCGACGCCGTGGCCGTCAACTCGCGCTTCACGCGCGGCGTCGTGGCCGCGACGTGGCCGCGGCTGGCGGCCGGCGTCGACCTGCAGGTGGTGTACCCGTGCATCGAGACGGGGGGGGGCGCGGGCGCAGACGACACGGACGACGCGGACGCGGACGGGGACGCCCCCTTTGGCCCGTTCGTCCTCAGCCTCAACCGCTTCGAGCGCAAAAAGGACGTCGGCCTGGCGGTGCGCGCGTTCGCCGGCCTGCCGCCGGCGCGGCGCGCCGGCGCGCGGCTCGTCGTGGCCGGCGGCTACGACGCGCGCGTGGCCGAGAACGTGGCGTACCACCGCGAGCTCGAGGCGCTGGCGGCGGCGCTGCAGCTGCGCACGGCGACGGCGCGCACGATGCCGTCGGCGCTGCAGCTCGGCCGCGACGCGCACGTCGACGTGCTCTTTTTGCTGTCCGTGCCGTCGGCGCTCAAGGCCCTGCTGCTGCGCCGCGCCCGCCTGCTCGTCTACACGCCCGCGCGCGAGCACTTTGGCATCGTGCCGCTCGAGGCCATGCTCGTCGGCACGCCCGTGCTGGCCTGCGACAGCGGCGGGCCCACCGAGACCGTGCTCGACGGCCAGACCGGCTGGCTGCGCAGCCCCGACGACGTCGCCGCCTGGACCGCCGTCATGGCCCGCGTGCTGCCCGGCGCCTCCGAGAGCGAGAGCGACGCCCTCGCGCCCGCCCAGCGCGCCGCCATGGCCGCCGCCGGCCGCGCCCGCGTGCGCGCCCACTTCGCCGTCGACCAGATGGCCGCGCGCCTCGAGGCCATCTACGCGGCCCTCGACGCGGCGCCGCGCGCGGACCGCCGGCCGGCGGCGGCGCTGCTGGCCGTGGCCGTGGCCGTGCTCGGCGGCGTGCTGGCGGTGCTGGCGTACATGTTGGCCCGGCAGGGGCGCGCATAGCCAGGAGGAATCAGAGACGGAATTCAGAGACGGTAATCCGAGACGGTATTCACCAGGAAACACCCGAGACACAAACAAGATGTACGATAGCAATACCAGTCTACCTGCAGCAGCGCTGCCGTCTATTCTATTGTCTATCTGGCTGGGCTACTCCTTGAGGTACTTCTTGAGGCCGCGCAGCCGCTCCTTGGCGTTCTCGAGCACGTCGTCGTTCTTGCACACGGCGAAGCGCAGGTAGTCCTCGGCGATGTGCTTGTTGGCGTCGGTGTAGAACTCGGTCGGCGGGATGGCGGCGACGCCGAGCTCCTGGATGAGGAACCAGGCCAGCTTGAAGTCGCGCGGCCGCTCGGCCACGTGCGGCGGGAAGGGGTAGTCGGCCGGCAGCTGCACCTTGCTGAGGTTGACAAGCACAAAGTAGCCGCCGTCGGGCTCCGAGTAGGGGATCCCGAGCTCCTTCCACACCTCGTTGAAGCGGTCCATCTTGGCCTTCATGTCGGTGATGACCGTCTGCCAGAAGCCCTCGGCCTCGGCCTTTTCAAAGCCTGTGGTGTGAGCGGGGGAAGAAAGGGAAAGGAAAGGGTAAGGAAAAGGAAAGGAAAGGAAAAGGAAAGGAAAAGGAAATCAAAACTTACCAATGGCCGTGGCCTCCTGCAGCGGCGACACGGTCGCAAAGTTGATGCGCGTGTGCGCGGCCGCGACGTACTGGATGAGGTCGGGGGGGCCGATGAGCCAGCCTGGCATGTTAGTTGTCTGTCTCGTCTGCATGTTCTCCCTCTCTGTTTGTTCTCTTCCCCTCTCTCTCTGTATGTTCTCTCTCCCCCCTTCACTCACCCACGCGCCATCCCGTGGCGTAAAAGTTCTTGCCGGCCGAGCCGACCGTCAGGGTGATCTTCTCAACCTCGGGCGACAGCGTGGCAATGCGCGTAAAGGGCACGTAGAACAGGCGGTCGTAGACCTCGTCCGACAGGATGATGGTCTGGTGCTGCAGACACAGCGCGGCGATCTGCTCGAGCTCGGCGCGCGAGAACACCTTGCCGACCGGGTTGTGCGGCGTGTTGAGCACGAGCATCTTGGTGCGCGGCGAAAAGGCGGCGGCGAGCTCGGCAAAGTCGATGGACCACGCCGACGCCGGCGTCGTCGCCGTCGCCCCCGAGGCCGGCGGGTGCAGCGGCACGTACACGACCTTGCCGCCGGGCATCTCAATGTTGCTAATGTACTGGTCGAAGAAGGGCTCAAACACAATCACCTCGTCGCCCGGCTCGATAAAGGCCGTAAAGGCGCTGAGCATGCCCTCGTTGGCGCCCGACGTCACCACCACCTCGCTCTCGGCGTCCAGCGCCCGGCCCCAGAACGGCGAGTACGCCGCCGCGATCGCCTGCTTGAGCCGCGGCCGGCCCTTGGTGTGGCTGTACTGGTTGCAGTCCACGCGGTCCAGCGCCGCCTTGGCCGCGTCCAGGATGAACGCCGGCGGGTTGTACCCGAAGAAGCCCTGCCCCAGGTTCACGATCGGCTGGTTCGGCGACGCCGCCGCCGCCTCGTTGATGATCGACCACACATCCTTGCGGCTGCCCGAGAAGTAGGCCGCCGGCTTGAGCTTGTTGGTCATCGCGGGCGCGGCTGTCGAGAAGCGGGCGCGGCGCGTGGGTTCGCCGGAGAAGAGAGGCCGGCGCGAGAGCCGGAGCGCGAGAGCCGGAGAGAGCGGGGCCGGGCCGGAGAGCACGGAAGAACGCAGCGGGAGCAGCCGCAGCGACGACACGGTCAGAGACGGGGCAGAGATGCGCATTGGGCGGGGCGGACGGCGTGCGGGAGAGGAAGTGGCCGCCGATTTCTGTATATATACTTGTCGCTCTCTATTTCTCGCTATTTCGATGTGGATTTCCGCCCATTTTCGCTTTATTTTCGCTTTTAATTTAATTCCTGCAGCCGCCCGTCTTGCGTGATTTCGGCGACACACTTATGCGCACCAATGGCGTCTCCCACTACGACAGAGGACAATCCGCAATCGGAACCCTACGAGGGAGGCCTATGACGCCGATATCCACGGCTGTTGCGCCATCGCCCTGCTCTCGCATCGCGCTTCTTTGGCGGGGCTGTGATAGCCCCTCTACGGAGTAGTACGTAATTCCGTAGTACGGTTGTAATCACGTGATTGATTAGCAGGATGCAGATAGTAGATGTCTCCTACGAGTAAGATTTACGTTATTCAAACGACACTCCTGGACGGACTGCTTTGGTTGTGTGTCTTCCTTGTCTGCTAGGCAAACGACTCTACCGTCCTTGAAATTCATAGACTAATTCAGGTTCACTCCTAAGATAGAACATAGCAACATAACATAGTAGCATCACACACATAACACAAAACATGACCATCTCATAACAAAACGCCGGCATTTCGTTGCACATAACAGATCACCCGCTCACTGACAGTCCTCCACGGCCTGCCTCGCCGAAAGGGCAGACCAGCTCGACATGTCTCGACGTCTCAACCGTCTCGACCGTTTCGACTTGCTCGCCTCGCTCACCGCCGGAACCCGTTGCGGCGCTGCCGCTCCTTGCGCTTGTCGTACGGCTCCTCGGCCTCCGTCGCCGACCCGACGCTGGAGAGGCCCGGGATCACGTGGTGGTACGACTTCGTGCCCAGATCGCTCTCCTCCGGCGCGTCCACCCAGCCGCCGGGCGCGTGCGACTCCTCCTCCTCCGCCTGCGCGCTGCCCTCCTCGATCTGCCGCAGGTGCGTGCTGGCCTCCTCGCCGTGCGTCCAGCTAAAGTCCCGGCTCTTGGGCGCAATGCGGCCGCGCTCCTGCTGGCGCCGCGCCTCGCGCGCCTCGCGCGCCTGCTCCCTGCGCAGCCGCTCGTTCTCGCGGTCCGCGTTGCGGTCCGCCGTGCTGTACACCTTGCGGATGCCGCCGCTGGCCGCGCCCTCTTTGCCCTTGCCCTCTCGGCCCTCTCGGCCCTCTCGGCCCTCTCTGCCTTCTCGGCCCTCTCGGCCCTCCCGGCCCTCTCGGTTCTTCTTCTTCGGCGAGCTGCTCGGCGTGCGCTCGTGACGCGGAATCAGCTCCGACGTCACCGTGCTCTCGGTGCCCGCCGTCGACATGCTCGGGTTGGTCGATCCGTCCCAGACCGACGAGTCGCTCTCCCGGTTGAGCCCGCCGACGCGCGCCGCCTTCTCGTTGCGGTACTCGCGCAGATACGCCTGGGCCTCGGCCTCGGCCTGCTCGTCCACGAGCACGCCCGTCTCGTCAATCTTGCGCCGCGACCGCGACCGCTCCTTCTTCTTCTCCCGGTGCTTCTCCTCGCGCCGCCGCTCCTTCTCGCGCTCCCGCTGCTCCCGCTTCTTGCGCCGCTGCTCGCGGGCGTCCAGGTCGCTGGCGCCCGCTGTGATGCCCGACAGCTCCGTCGAGCCCGACGACCCCGTCACCCCCGTCACCCCCGTCACCACCGTCGTGCTGTCCTCTGTGTAATCATCCACATCCTTGTACACGCTGCCGCCGCCGAGCTTGGTGCTTTTGGTCGCATTGGACAGGAGCGTGCCGTTGGGGCCCCTACGCCGCATAACAGTCGTCTTGTAGTCGTCCCAATCGTTGTCCTGGAAGTGGAAGCCGCCGTTCTTCGCCCAGAAGAAGAACCAGATCATGCCGACGCAGATGGCCGCGCCCAGAATGCCAAAAAGAGCAAACATGCCATTGTTGTTGATGCTCTTGGGGTCCGTCACACCCGTGCTGGGATCCACCGTCGGCGTCGAGTCGCGAGCAAGGACGACAGCTTGTGCCGACAGCTTGGACACGAAGTGGTGCGCGCGTGTCGGTGCCATCGCGAGGACGGGTGGCGGGAAATGTGCTTCGTCTTGGATGGCGGATGGAATGGATGGGCTGCGCCTTGTGCCAAATCGCTGGAATGTTTGCCGGACCGGCCAGAGCCGGGTTGCAAAAGCTTTAGCAAGCTAGGCGCAGGAATGCTAGAAATCGAGGGGGCTGTCGGCTTTCGTGGTGGCGGTCAGAGATGAACGCTATGAGGAGCGGTCTTGAGTGTGTACGAGTACGCTGCAGGATGATGGATGATGGATGTGGCCAGAGACAGAGTGGCGTGGTTGCTATGACTATGGTTTCCCCAGAAACGAATGTGGCGTGCTTTGTACTTTGTACAGGAGGCCGTGCAGGCCAAATGCATGTACTTTCACAACGTATTACAGGTTTTCATAACGAGAACTGCACAGCGCTGTTTAGGGAAAAGTAAATAGACGCAATGGTGGCCCGGCAACACACAAAGCGACACGCCACAGGCTTTCAGCCACAGGCTCGTTGCCATTGACAGGCGGCGGTTTATTTTCATAGCAATTTTAGTGTACTACGAGACCCCAGAGTCACGACATGAACAAGATAATTCTAGCTTAGGCATAGCCTTTGCATGCCTCTTGTTTCCTGCTGCTATGCGTAATAGCAGAATTAGTACTGTACGGAGTACAACACTCTTGAAATATTTCTAAATTAACACCACTCCGATAGCAGCAGAGTCTGCCACACCGCTACGAAACATACTCCAAATCCCTACTCGTCCGAGTACAAAACGAGTACGGTAATACTAAGCAATGCTACCTTTACTCGTACGAATAACGGACATCAACTTACGATGCCTGAAGCATGTAAATGTCTAAAAAGATGTACGCCGGGTTACCACTGTGCCGGGCGCTTACTCGTACATAGACTTCAGGCAATGTCTTCGTGATCCTTGTGATTTTGTTACATCATTGTATCAGCCGTCGATCTTTCTTGCCTTCATGAAGAACACTACTAGCGAAACTCTGCTGACTCCAAACACTAATTGAACTGACGTGGGAGATCACACTGAATACCTGTTGCATTCCGAATGATGCACAAGCACGCGTCTATGCAAAACAGGACAGAAGCAAATACTATTTATTATTGAGTTGATTTCCCTCAAGCTTGCAATTCCTGGCAAAACGGGCACCGGCTTATCTGCCTGCGGTCCCGGTCTGGCTAGCACGCCGTGAGAAGTGTGAACTTCGCTGCCGTACAGATCTAGTATTAGGCCGATGGTAGAGATAGACGTGGAGTCGAAAGAGAGCGCAATCTAAATACAGAATCTCTTTTCAAACCGTGGACAAACACCACAGTCCGTTTTGGTCATTCACCCGCCGCAGCACAAACAATTGCAGTCGCATTGACAACGCGCCAGGCGTTGAACGTAGACAGGACAAAGGCCAACGCTGATGGAAGATGCGCATGCTGATGGAAAATCGTGCAAGGACGCGTGTTGGCATAACAGTTCAAGTAGTGGTAGAGCACAAAAGTCAAGAGCGTTCCGCCTGCTTGAAGGGTATCCCCAGTGACAGAGTGCCGAAAAGCAAGAAAATAACGGAAGAACATTTTCAATTCAAAGCCAAAAAGGAAAAGCCAAAGTTGCTGTAGCCCTCGCTGTGGTGACTTCACTACAACTTGTCGCCACTCAACGTCAGCTTCGTAGTCAGACAGATGGACCGGACGAGGTACAAATGGTGCCTGTCGGTAGATAGGAGAGATGGTGATCCCCCACAGAGGAAATGGTCGCTTCGATCCAAAGTCATGCAAAAACTCGTATCACATCCAGTATCGTAATCATCAAAAGAATGCCAATCTTTGCCGCGTGATTTGTTTCAGGTCAAAGCTTCCACGCTTTAGTAGTATTGTCGGTCGGAAGAAATATAATGGCCACCTGCAGAGTAATCATCGCCATCGCCATATTCATAATCGTAATGCGCAATGGGCAGTGGGTTGTATGATGACGGGCCTTGAGATCCAGCACGACTGCGCAAGGCAGGACGGTCGGCCCGGCTCCGGCGATCGTCATTCTCAAAGTAACCAGACTTGTCGTCGTCGCCAATGCGCCTGGCGAGAGAGGGTCCGCGGGAAACAATGTTCACCTCGGTGCCGTCTTGACACTCGACCTCTGCTTCGCCGTACCGAACAAATGCATTGCCCTTGACACGGATGGTGTATTCTTCGTCGTTGTTGTTGTTGTTGCTAGATCGCGTTGTCCGGGTTGTGGCCGACTGTCGCCAGTCACTCTCGTCGCGGCTGCCAGAGCTGCGCGTAGACCTGCTGTTCGGTCCGCCTCTGCTCGCTTCCTGGAGGGAGGCATGAGTCAAGCGCATGCCGCCACTCTTTTCCTCCTGATAGGAGAAGGCCTGGCGCATTTTGTCCTCCAGGCCACTCCCGGCGGAGGAATGGGACTGAGAGCCATAAACGGAGCCTCTGCGGGGGCGTTGCGCAATGTCTTCTTCGTAGGGTGGGTGTCGGGGTTCGTGACTGATCGATTGGGCATCGATACTAGGGCGGCGACCTCGTCGTGGGGCATATGTAGGCGGGAGATCGTACAAAGAGCTCACATCGAAGCCTTCCGACTCAGCGTAGGGTTCGCTGACTTTTCGGTAGCCGGCGGCCGGGAGACCGCGTGGTGCAGACGCCGGTGGTGGCGCAAAGGGAGAGTCGTGCACAGGACGAGCGGAGACGGCGCGGCCTGTCATAGACAAGCGACGTATGTCTGGGAGAGCTGGGGACTCGTCGGCGTAGTAGGGATCGGTGCGGCTGTAATCGGAGGACGCCTGCGGACGGTGTCCGATTGAGGTCACGGGGCGGTTGCTGCCGAGACTAAAGCGCTGTTGCAGGCGATTCGGCTGGTTCGTGTACTCGGGCTGATGCATGGGCGAAGCCGACAGGGGTGGTTGGGCCAGCGGAGGCAGCTGGCGGGTTGGCAGCGGCCCCATTGGGTTGTAGACGGGGGGGTATTGCGCCGGTTGTTGCGTCCAAGGCTGCTGGGGAGCAAAGGGGCGAGGCGCCGGACCAGCGAGCGACAGCTGGGGCGACATGCCCATGCCCATGCCCATGCCGACAGGCGGAGGCTGTTGATACATGTGCTGGTAGCGCATGTTGGCGTTGGGAGGGTGTGGAGGGCCGGCGATGCTGCTGCGGCGAGGGGCAGTGGTCTTTGCACGAGGCCTCGCGGAGGTGATGGAGGGATCGCCGACACCGTAATAGGTGGACTCGTCTCTCGTGCTGCTGCGGCGGTGGACTGGTGGCTCCATGGCAGGGACGGTTTTTGAATGCCTTGGGGCCGAGGGGCGAGTGAGGGGGCCGGACTTTTTAGCGGGAGGGACGGAGCGATCCCGATCGCGGGAGTCGCGGGAGTCGCGGGAGTCGCGGGAGTCGCGGGGGTCGCGGGGGTCGCGGGTGGACTTTGACCTGTAGTGGCGGGGATGGGCGGTCGAGTCGGAGTCGGTGTGTGTGTAATGGCGACTGGGAGAATCGCGACGCGAGCGGCCAGTGTTCATCTGCTCGCGGCCGGAGGAGCTGGGGGCGACAGAGGTAGCGTAGACCGTGGGAGCGTCTTCGTCAACTTCGCCCGAGTCGTTCTCGTCCTGCACAAAAGCGACCATGGAGCGCTTGTGTTGCAGCTGAGGCATGACTGGGAGTGTGTCTGGCGGGTGTCACCGAGCAGATGAGGCTGGAGCAGGCTGCTGGCGAGCAGTGGCGAGCAGTGGCGGGCCCGTCGGCGGGACCGGAAGCGGGAGAAGGAGGTCGATGGAGACGGGAGACAATATGGATGATGAGGGGAGGCCAGCTCGACGGGGTGAGGGCGGAACGGCGAGAGGGCGGCAATATATATGCGAGGATGTGCGTACAACGCTGGAGCGCTAGGCGTGGATGGGCTGGATATGCGTGGAAATGGGTATATGGAGACGGCGAGCCAAACAGCACTCGACGTGTGTCGCAGGCCAGCGAGGCGACGCGGGCAGCGGCAGCAGGTTGCGGGGAGGACCGGCGGACAGGGCCGGCGGACGCTGGTTGCGTATTGTGCGGTGATGCTGGATGCTGGGGAGGGGAAGAGGGAAGAGGCGGGAGAACAAGAGAGAGGAGAGAAAGCAGCAGAACGAGACTCGAATGGTTGTTCGTTTTAATTTCTTTTTCTGCCCATTTTCTCGCGGCGGCCGTCGCTCTTTCCGAAATAGTACGGAGGTGCAGTCGCAGGGTGCAGCGAGAAGGAAGGAGGGGTGTGGAACGAGGGCCACGCCAGAGACGGAGGGCAAGGGCGACGGACGGTGGTGGACGTCGAGGAAGGAGCAAACGCTGCCGGGTGGATATGGGGGTGGGGTGTGGCCAGCGCGCCGACGTACGACGTGAGGCGAGGCGTGCGGCGTGGGGCGGGGACGTCTGGGCGAGCAGGAGGGCCCGACGGAGGGGTGCGCGGCGGGCAGTGGCAGTGGACACTGGGCGCGTGTGGGCGGGGGTTTGGGCGCTTGGTGCGGGCTTTTGCGTATGAAGTCCCCTGTATCTTACGGCTGCCGCGCCGCAGGTAGCAGAAATACGGGGGAGGCCAGCCAGCAAGCGAGACGGCGAGACAGACGCAGCGATCGCCGCGGTAGTGGTGTGGCGCCGGTGTCCACCGGCCCGTTTCGTCCAAGCGATGCGCGTTGGGCAGAGAGCGTCAACCCAACCGGCGAGGCGCTGGCAGGATGCCGAGGGCGTCGGAGGCGGTATCTACACGTAGAACAGGGCGAAGCCGGGGACGGAGAGCAGAGGGACAAGGGAGACGGCGATGGCGATGGACGGAACGGACGGCCCTGCTGACGAGCAGACAGCGCAGGCTGCAAGAGGCCGACAGACGGCAGACGACCCAAAGTACGTATTTCATGTACGACACACAGCGAGCAGACACAACGACGCGGCGCCAGAACAACGGCTCCCTGGCCCGGCCGGACCGCGACCGGCAGTACGGAGTCGACTCCGAGGGCAGCTCCGTTCTACTCCGTACCAGCAAGCAGACGCCGGCGCTCGGGGTCTCCACTCGCCACCGTTTGCGCCGTTTGCCGGACCCTCTTCGTGCCCAACGCCAGAGCCAGTGCCTGTGCTGCCCTGTGGCGGTTGGCAAGTGGGGCGGGCTGCACGTCGTGCTAGAAGACCAACGGGGACGAGCGGCGCCTGACGGCGCTGGAGCCCGAGAGGTGTGGAAGGCGATGAGGGTTGGAACTGGGAGGGAGAGGGACGGAGGGAGAGAGAGGGGGAGAGGGGGAGAGAGGGAGAGAGAGAGAGAGAGAGAGAGGCCGTGGCCGAGATGGCGGACCAGCGGCGACGGGACCAGCGACACCAGCGACGAACAACGGGACAGGCCGCCATCACAGAGCTGAGGCCGGAACCAAGGCCGAGCCACGGCGGAGCAGAACGGGACGTCTGGCTGATCGCGGCGATGCCTCGTCGATGCCTCGTCGGCGCTGGCAGGCGACTGCAGCCCAGCGGCAGTGGAGGCGCACGGCCACCGCAGCCGTGCGATTGGCGGCTGTCACGCTGCGATGCAGCCAAGCTGCACGTCGACCACGCCGCTTGTCCCCGTGCAGGCAGACGGGTGTCGTGGCTGTCTTCTGCCTTGCATCGTGCTCTTCTCTACAGAACTCCTCTACTACAGAGTACGAAGTACTCCGTGCGCCGCCGCGCCACATCAGCCACACCCATCGTTGACTAAGCTGCTGTCTGGGGAAGCTGCCCCGCTTCCGGCACTGAAACATCACGGCAGAGGGAATACGAGTCGACAAGGGACAAGGGTTGAGCCGGGCTGTCCGCGTCCGCGTGATGTGCTGTGCTGGCAGTTCGTGCTCGTCGTCTGTACGCGGTAGACGAAATCCCGCAACGCCGGCATCTGTTCCTGTCCTACGCGTAGGACTGTGCTGGCCTCTGGGACACGGCAGACGCGGCATCGGATCGCGCACTTTGCACTCGACGCCGCCGTACTTTGTGTCAGCACATCTTGTGCGAGTGCGACGACAGATACGATTGCAGGATACGGGTAAGACACTGGCTGTCCTGTCACAGAGTACGGATACTTGTACGCGTAGAGGGTGGCCTCATGCACGAGCTGTGTAGGATGTGCAGCACGATACGACGTACAATGCGCCGGGTGACTGCGTGCAGAAAACATGCCACTGCTCTAGTCGGCGTGGGCTCGTACGCAGTATCTGCACGATACGTACTCTACGGAGTAGTACTCGCAGCGCGCGATGCGACGCAGCGAACACGGGACCCGAACGCGATCTGCACGCCGACGACACACGCGGACGGCAGAGAAACATAAAACAAAACAATGCAGCCAGGGAGACCAAACAGAATGCGCCACAGCCACCATCTGCCGCGAACGCCCGGTGTGTGCGCTGACAGGGCAGAGGAGGCGCGGCGGCCAACCACAGCGGCAGGACGCATCAACAGATGTGAGATGGCCGAGCCGGTGGCAAGCTGGCAGTGAAGGTCGGCTGTATCCAGGCGCCAGCAAACACAGAATGTCTTGGTGGCAGAGTCGGCCAGGTAATGATGTTGGAGCCAGGGCCAGAACGAGAACGGGAACCAGAACGAGACGAGAGCCAGAACGAGACGAGAGCCAGAACGAGACGAGAGCCAGAACGAGACGAGAGCCAGAACGAGACGAGAGCCAGAACGAGACGAGAGCCAGCTTGATGCCGAGATGGAACAAATAGAACGAATGCTGGAGCAGGCACAAGGACAGCCCAACAAGAGCCTCAACAAAGTCAGTCTGCTGGCCCGGAGTATGGCAGCAGAAACGGCAGAAACGGCGCTCACAGCGCCCGGACAGTCTTGCCACTCCGTATCGGACATGTGCTCGTACTCCGTACCATATCTCCCATCCCGAGCAGACATCTGCGCTAGATGCTCACCGCCTCTTGTTGAGGCTCTTGAGCCGCCTTCTCCGGCTGCTTGCAACGGCTGGGCGAGTCCATACAAAGCGCAGAGTTGAGGCAGCCAGTGCCATCGAGAGGCGGCCATGCCACGCTCGTGCTCTGCATGTCCTGTTTCCACATGTCCGTTCTCGCTGTGCAGGGAAGGCGTACATCCGACGAGTCATGCACCCGACGCACCTAATGCACCTGTTGCGCCAAATCGGGAATGGAGTCGGCATAGCGGAGAAGCTGCTCCCTACTCTATTACTCGTACACTGCGCTGGCATGAGTCAGGCGAGAGACCGGACCACGCCTCCGCAGTCTGGCTGTTCTGCCTAGTTTGCTGGCCAGCAGAATGGGCTGCACTCTCTTGCCTGCGACTGGCCTTGACAGCGCCGGACCGCGGCCAGCACCGAGCAGAAAGCAGAAAGCAGAAGCAGAAAGCAGAAAGCAGAAAGCAGAAAGCAGAAAGCAGAAACAGAAACACGCAGTCTGTACTTATGCACGCACTGCGCCAGCTCGTATCAATTCCATCGGATCCTGTTTTTGCGCCCAGGAGCTCGCCGGAGCAGCCGTAGTCGCTTGTGGCTGCACCGTATCCCACTCGTTAGCTGCACAAGTGACAGGCTGTGCTTCTCCCCCACGTTTGCTGCGCTGGATGCTGGCCGCGGTCCGCCGCCGTCAAGGCCGTCGCATGCAAGAGAGTGCAGCCCAAGATACAAAGGCTACGGGCCCTCAGTCTCTGCTGTCGCCCGCCGCGATAAGGACCTCCACGTCGGCAACGACAGCTCTGTGGTCGGACAGGAAAATGCTGTCGTCGAATCGGTTGGCCAAGATGGCAAACGTCTTAAACCGGAGGCTGGCGGCTTCGCTGACAAAGAGATAGTCGATGCGCCTGGGCGTCTCGTCCGGCTCGCCGAAAGAGGTGTACGTTAGGTGTCCGTTTCCGAACTGCCGAGCCCACGGGACCATGCCGAGTATATCGAGCATGCCGCCGGGCGTGGCCGTGAGCGTCTTGTAGGCCTCCTCGTCGGGCGTGCTATGGAAGTCGCCGCCGAGAAACACGGGCACAACCGCTTGGTCCGACTTGCTGTCGCCGCTGCCGGTGTCGCCAATGTCACCGTTGTCGGGCCCGCCATGCCGCCAGACATCGGCTATGCGCAGGATGAGGCCAGCGCTCTTCTCACGCGCCAGCACGCCAAGGTGGTCAAAGTGCGTGCTCATAACGACAACGGTCTGGCCAGTGCCGCGGTGTTCAAAGCAGCCGACGGTGACGATGCGGTTCAGGCTTGCGTCCCAGCCGCGCGACGGGCGGTCGGGCGTCTCGCTGAGCCAGTACACGCGGCTGTGACGGCAGTGCCAGACGTGCGGGCGGTAAAAGATGGGCGCATACTCGCCGGCCTTCTTGCCGTCGTCGCGGCCGTGGCCGATGTAGGCCCATTCATCCCGGCCCAGCTGGAAGTGGATGTCGAGCACCTGGGCGTGCAGCACTTCCTGGAGACACAGAAAAGCAGCGTCGTGGCCGGTGGTCACAAAGCACAGCTGGGCGCACAGCCGCGGACAGCGCACACACCACGACTGCTCGCCGGCGACGGGACTCGGCGTGGCATAGCGGACGTTGAAGGAGACGAGGCGCACCGGCAGCGGGCGCTGCAGGGCACCGGCCGATGCGGGCCCAGAGCAGGATGGACACGGCGAGAGACGCATGCTGTACGGAGCACTACTCTGTCTATTTATGTCAGAGTGTGGTAAGAGTGTGTATTGTCCAAGTCTGGGAACTAGCTTAGGGCTCCTTTATAGGGGGTAATCTCTATTATAAAGACAATCCTCCGAATTCTAGTACTCCTTTAATTTGACTGTCTTATCGCCAGCCACAAGACGTCGGCTGCATCTGAAACAGTACACGAGTATTGTCTCTTTGCGACGATTTATGATGAGAATGATTGTACGGAGTATGTTGTACGGAGTACTCGTATGTGAGAAGCAGACGGGTGGTGACGAGATGGATCCAAGAGGAGCAGCCGTGGATCGACAAACGGCCCCACACGTGACGGCAGCTAAACACTAAACAGGGCTGCTGCCTATTGGGTCTGGATACGTGTACGGGGGGTCTTACATAATCCTTTACTAAAATAGTCCACGTGACTGACTTTACAATAGTAATTGAGTCAACGATAATGACTACTCCGTATAACAAAAGCAAATAGCAAATAACACTGCAAATTACCATACAAATGAAGCTCCTGCGCATTGGAGTGCTCATTACACATCAGCCTCCTCCGTACGTGTCTGCGACCGTGTTAAGCGACGTAATTTGGCCTCCGACGACGCCACCATGGCCGCCACCTCCGCCGCCGCCGCCGCCGCCTCCGCCACCGCCTCCGCTATGGCTGCCCGGGTGGCACGGACCCGGTAGGCACGTTGGCGCGGTGCCGGTGCCGGTGCCGGTGCTGGTGCTGGTGCCGGCATGGATGCGGAAGTGCCGGCACCGGCGGCGTAGGCGTCGGCTAGTCTGTCCTCCTCCTTCCACGCCATCTGGTCTGCGTACCAGTCTTTAGCCACGTGTATAGTCCCTCCCACGCCCTCTACTGTGCTGTCTGCCGCACTGTCTACCGTGCTGTCTACTAGGCCGTCTGCTACACCGTCTACCATGCCGTCTGCGTTAATGTCTGCCATGCCGTCTACGTTAATGTCTACCATGCCGTCTGCGCTAATGTCTGCGTTAATGTCTGCCTTCATAGTCCATGGCTATCGTACGTAAGCAAAATTTAGTTTATGATTTTACGATGCGCGTAGGAGACGCGGTTGATGGCATCTTCTGTAGGTAGGGAGCTGTAGGTAGGGAGAAAAAAAGACGTGCACTAGGTCACGTGAAGCGTTTTTCATAGTGGATTATGTAAGACCCCCCGTACACGTATCCGTGCCCCTGCCTATTAGCGGCAGATAAAGAATTGGTTTGATTACGTACTCCATATCGGACGTCTGGACAGCTTCTGAGGCCAGCGTGCCCAGCTGCGCCACCGATGCACGATGCAAGGCACGGTCTGCTGGCATTGGGCAGCAGGACATGCAGGCGGACACGGGCAGCCTGGCATCTGGCAGCCTGCAGGGTAATAGTTGGACTGATAGTCTGGCCTAGTTTTGGGCCTCTCTGGCTTCTGCTTCTGCTTCTGCTTCTACCTCTGCTTCTGCTTCTACCTCTGCTTCGCTTCTACCTCTGCTTCGCTTCTGCCTCTGCTTCTGCCTCTGGCTTCTGGCTGCTTTGGCCTCGTACAACTCCGCCGATACAACCGCTGTCAGCAGTCAGCAGCCACGGTCATCCGCACCTCTTTGCACGCAGTGGTCTTCTTCTCGCCCGGCCTGTCACATTGGCTGGCCCCGTGCCAATCGCGGCAGTGTCTCACCTCGACACCACCACGGCATCCTCCTGCTCATCTCTGCCTGCAAATACTCCGTAGATAACGAGGCTGGCGACGAATCAGCTGTGTAGCAGACCGGTGACCTGTCCTCTCTTCGCCACTCTTTCCTTTTGGTCATCGCAGGCAGCCGCAGCCATCTCGCTATTCGTAAACAGACACAGTCCTCGTCCTGTGATACCGTAGTGGAGGGCACGGCGACATCGACCTCGAGCCTGTCTCTGTCGGGACGCCTGCAGCCACTATCTCAAATACTCTTCTCGTCTATGTGCCGTCCACAACGCGTGTAGAAGAGGACGTGCCGTGTCCTTGCATGCTTCTTCTCCTGCATCTTCTAGATTCGAACCGGGCCCCAGTCCCATCAGGTCGAGGCTGTTAAGCCGCCAGACATTTATCGTCTAGTTTCTACGTATTCCGCCCAGTGCCTCTACCACGCGTCGTTTTTCCGTGGCCTGAGACACTTTGACTTCACTAGGACAACTAGGGCAATATCGTTGCCTTCAGTTTCAAGGCTCACCGAGCACGGAGCCTGGGGATCCTTGGACGTGGATAGACAGGCTGCTATAAGAAGACTCGCTCGTCCCGACCGGGCTGACGGGCGGATGCTGCATGAGTACTGCCTCTTTTAGCCGCCGTCTTGTCTTCTTGTGGTTCACGTCAGATCGAGCGATGCATGCAAGGCTGTCAGCGCCGGCCATCCGATAGTTCCTTTTTCCTCTCGCTTTCTTCGTCCGAGACGGCTCGACGACGGTCGTTCTCTTCGTGCGTTCTCTCTACGTCTTTGATTCCACAAATTACCAAGCGCCTGCCGCCAGGCTTCGATCCCGTTACAGCAACACCCCATCTACGCAGCGCGCTATGCCGACGCATCCCGGCCCCACGTGGCCGGAGTCCTGGCCGTCCCCCGAGGTGCATCTCCAGCCTCCACGGGACATGTCCGGCGCGGCGGCCACGAGCAAGGACGACGGCGGCGACCTCGCGCTCGTCGACGAGAACCCGCTCTCCTTCTTTCTGACGCCGCCGCCGCTGCTGTCGGCGGGAGACGACGATGCCGAGTACGCCTTTTCGATCGACGACTACGACGAGGACGACCGCCACTACTTTGCCGACTTTGCCCTCGACGCAGGCATCGAGGACGCCGCCCGGCCGGTGTCCATTGTGCGTTCGGTGAGCCCGTCGACGCTGGACGGCAGTCTGCCGCAGCCGCGGCCGCCCACGCCGCCGCGCGCCCATGCTTTCTCTGGGACTCGGCCTGCCGTGCACAGCTGGAGCGACGCTGCGGAGAGCAATGCCGGTGGCGATGGCGACTGGCCGGACTATGACGAGGGCGTCTGCGCTTTTCCGCTGGACGCACACGACGGCCCCCCCGACGCGGCACCGGCTGCGCACCACTTTCTCTTCCCGGCTGTCTCGGACCGGGGACGGTCGGCGAGCCGAGACAGTCACGCTCGGCCCCTCGTCCCGGCCGGCGGACGGCGGTCGCCGCGGTCCTGGCGCGTGCCCAGTCCGGATGTGTTCTCCATCCGGGAGGAGACGGAACAAGAGCTCGGCGGTCTGGACACCAACGTCGTCGCCCGGGCCGCGGCGGCCGGCCGGCCCAAGAGGCCGAAGAAGCATGTGCGGTTTGTCCTGCCGCGCGGCGCGTAGTGCTTGGTTGCGCGTGTATGACGTCGTCACAGCGGACGTCGATGGCGCTTCTTCTGTCGGTGTGCGCTTTGTCTGTGGGACGCGGCGCTCGTATCTGCACTCTCCGTAATGTACGGAGTACGGAGTATGGGCCCATGTAATATGCTTATCAGCCTTCTCGCCGTCTTGGGTTTTGTCTTCATTATGACACAAGAACACGTTCAGAAAGGGAGCACGGAGTTCGGTCGTCTTTTACGGAGTAATAAGAAATATCTGCAAAGCTGTTGTGCTCCGTACGGAGTATGTGTTGTGGCAGTTTAGTGCTCGTAAGATACGAGTAAGTACTCTGCGCAATCGTACTCGATCTAGGCTCGATCTCGGTGTCCTCGTACGTCTTGCAGAGCTGAAGGCGGGCCGCTGGACAGGCTGGACAGGGGTGTCTGCACGGCGACGGAGTAATACGAAACAGCTGGAGCTGGAGATCCGGCTGTGCCACCGCAGGCTCTCGGGTTGCTATTTGTACGGAGTGTTCACGTTCGATGCGGTTGGGAGTGTTGGAGTATTCGTAGAATCATACTAGTGTAAATAGCATCCATGCACAAAGTGCCAGACCTGAGCCTCGAGCTGTCAGCGCTGGATGCAACGGCAATCAAGGTTTGTGCCAGCCGCCATCAGAAGTACCAAAGCCACTGTACGAGTACAGACACTTGTGCGATTAATACGGAGTACGGAGTACGTAAGCTGCAAAACAGGCTCGAGTCTCGGGCTAGCCGCGTGCTTGCGTTGCCGAGCAGCCGCTGATTCGCTGTCCGACCCAGATTGAGCTCAGCGCCCCACTGTTGCGGCGATGTGTCGTGTACGAGTACGGAGTAATAGTCCGTCAGGTATTACTCCGTACAAGCAGCAGCTTGGGCACAAAGCCCGCTCGTATCGTGTTTGGGCTCGTCACAGAGAATCTGGCCGAGTACAGGTACCAGAATTAGCGTCCTCTGCCCGCCTCTCCTTGGTACTGCTACTTCCGGGGCTAGTGCGACGGCCTCCACTAGCGCCATCGCACCGTTGCCGTCTGCATCACCATTGTTTACTTTGCACTTCGGCCCTCGCCGCCCCTCCTATTGGCCCGCCACCACTTGCAAAGTACTCCGACCGTACATTCGGAACACAAAGTGACAGTGCCTGCCCGCAGACCTGGCCCAATATACATCGTTGCCAAAGACAGAAGCTGCGAGGCTGTCTGCAACGTGCGTCGTTCCTTCTGTCCCTCGACTCGACACAGCTGCTGCCCGGACATTGCTCTTTCCTTGCTTCTGCCGGCGCTTCCTGCCTGCTTCGTCTACGAGTACGCACACCGCGCACTTGCGCCTGCCTTGTTCGGCTGCGTGGCTCAGCCCGCCCTGTTCTCTTCTCTTCTCGCGGCTTTCTGCGCTGCATCGGCCTTTTTTCTCTTCTTTTTTCCCCTCCGCTTCTTCGTCAGCGCCGCATTCCAGTCTCTTCCGGTGTGTCTCCACGCTCGCTACAAGTGCGCTTCTCTGCTCGTCTGCGCCCCATACGACTCGCCCTCCCAGATCCGCCTCTGCCGATCCATTCTCGCCGACCTCCTTGTCCGACTTTCTGTCTTCCATTTTCCTTGCGCAGGACTCGCTTCTTCTCGTCGGCCTGCCGTCTGCGTCCTCGCCCGCACCCGCGCTAGCATCGAGCTCGTCCCCTTTCTCTTGGTGCTGCCATGGGCCTCAGCTTTCTGTCCCGACCCTGATCGACCGGCCAGTCTGCCGTGCAGCACCATCCCTCTCGATCACCACAGCAGCCCGCATGCATAAATGACAATCAGGTGTGTGCCTCAACGTGCTCTTTCTTGGGCAGCTCGCTCCGCTTCCTCTCTGCCCTCGCGTCCCGTTCTCGTCGACGAGGCTATGCCCGCTCCCCAGCTACGATGCTACTGTCCTGATCATGTCTTGGTCCCCGGAACGCTATTCTCATCTTCTTTGGGCCTATCGTCCAGTCTGGTCCATGTCTTCCTCGCATTCCAGTGCTCGCGTGCTTGCCGTCTTCGAGCCCCTTCTAGGCCAATGGAACGTTGTCGCTAACGGTTTTCTGCTGTGGTGCTTTTCGCTTTTAGATCATGACTTCCTCCGCACAGTCATCCGAAGGAGATGGCTCCGAGTCGGATTCCTCCGCTTCGACCGCCAAGGGCAAGCAGCCGGCACCTCCGTCAAAACAAGAACCTACGGAGGTGCCGGTGACGCCCAACACTCGCAAGGCAACTGCTGGACAGACACCCAAGAGTGCACCTGCTGCCACGGGCGCCGCCACCGCAGTTCCTCTCAATCGCCAGCGCCGCCTGTCACAGGTGCCAAGAGCACAGCCAACTCTGCTCACAGACTTCCTGCTCGGACGCCAGTCGCAAGCCCGCATTGCCGCTCACCGCAAGAAAATGCTCGATGTTGCCGCCGTAAAGGCCGAGATGCGAACCGCAATGCGCCAGTCTTCCGTCCAGCGACTGCAGCAGCCCGGAGGAGTGCGGGAGCGCGTAAAGACCTGGCAAAAATACAATGCTTCTGCCATGGCCCTCGGCGACCCGGAAGGTGCCCCAACCGAGCCGACCGAGCTCGCTTTTGGTTCCGAGAACATCAGCGTTACCGAGACCGATCGCCTCCGCATAAGAGCACGCAAAAAGCCGAAGCTGTCCTCCGGTCTGAAGGGCGACTTGTCCAAGACTGATAACGAGGAAGAAGGGGACGGCTGGCATGACGACGACGTTGACGAAAACGGCCCCAAAGACGCAAACGGACTACATGTTTCGAAAGGAGGGAACGGCTCGAAAGGAGGGAGCGCCCCAACTACACGCCCAAGAATCCCAAAACCTGTAAGGCCTGCGCCAAGACGGCGGATCGTCAGTGACGATAACTGGATGAAGCGCCGGAATAGCAGGAACAAGAACCAGCCAAGGTTGGGCGCTGCAAAGGCAAAACCCGATCCGGCCAAACCAACACCAATACCCAAGGATTTCCTCCTGCGCACGGCCAAGAACCCTTCGGTGAAGAACAAAATCAAGGACTGGGCCGAGAGAGTCGAGATACCCGACACGCCTCCACCAGCCAAGTACACCAAGCGAAGAGTCTCGACAGAAAAGCTCCGCCGGCGTGTTTCGCAACGGAATGTCCCGAGCCCGTCGGGGTCAGGCTGGCGCAGTGCTCCTGAAGACAGTAAACGGATCACTCCCATAAGACCTAGCAGACCCGCGGAGGCCAGGTCAGCGGAGAAAGAAGCGCAGCCGAGCCAGCCCACGAAGCCCGCGCCCCTGAAGCAGCAGCCCTTCGATGACGGCATTCGTGTACGGCCTCTGAATATTACAAAGAAAACTCCGCTTCCGGGTGACGGTATTCGGATTCGTCCAGGACCGCCAGCATCATCAGTGGACGATGCTTCAACAATTCGAACGGCTCGCAGCCTTCGCAGCCTAGCAGATTCGGAGACTACGCCTACCGTCCGGAGTGCGCCAGCACCGAGTACTGCTGCGGATGAAAGCTCGGTCAAGGACAAGAAGACGGTTCAGAGCCACAGAAGCTCTGGGCGACTGCGTGAGCCTGATACGCCCACACGATTGCCGAGGCCGAGGAAAAGCTCTGCAACAGACAAGCCGATACCCACAAGAGCCCGAGCTCGTACAAGAAGCCCGAGTCCTGCTGAGACACGTGCCAAGACCGTCACTGAAATCACCGCCTCTTCTGATCCGACCACAACATGGCGCGAGAGCGATCTCAGCTCTGATGAATCGACGTCTTCCTCGGAGGACTCGTATATTCGGTCGAACGTGCCATCCACTTTGCCTTCAAAATCCTTGGCTGATATCCCTGTTGGCTATTCGGCATTCAGCGAGCTCGACTTGCCCATACGTGGAAAGCCACAAGCCCGGCAGCAGCGAAATCCCAGTTTCAAAGGCGTCCCTCAGGTCTCTCAGGTTCTGAAAAAAGTCGTCAGCGAAGGGAAAAAAATCATACACGAAAAGGTGCACGAAAGAGCCGAGCCGCCCCGCCCTGTTGCAAACCAACCAGTACGCATCGAGAATTGGCTCGACGATACGGTGGACGCCCTCGCTGAAGTACCTCCTCTCAAGGTGCCATCTACGCAGCAGCAACAGTCGGTAGAGAAGGGGTGGAAATTGGACGCTCGCAAGCGTTCGGTATCAGAACCAAGGAAACGAGATGATGCGGCATCCTCTCCACGTGCCCCCAGACATACACACACTGGAAGTGAAGACAGCAGTGCCAGCGCTCCTTCAAGAGGTCGTGTTGCCGACAAGAAGGGACCTATCTCAAAACCACAAGCTCCCGAAAAAGAGCCGCTTGTCAAAGAATCTCCGAAAGCACCAGTGTCAAGGATTCCACGATCACAGCCCTCCTCCTCTTCACTGAAGAGGAGCGGGGCCACGAGGAACAATGCGTCTCCGCTGAAGACTGGAAGCGTCAAAAGGCCGCTTCGCGACCTTCTTCGGGAAGCCTTTCTCGGTGAAAGCGGAGCCTACCAGCCACCTCTATCAACGGACAAATTGGAGACCAGCCCGGGCAGGGACTCTGACCGTATGCGGGACCGGCACCGGGATAGTCCAAGGCGCTACGACGAGAATTACGGCAGTCATCGAAGCGATTCAGACCTGCGAGTGCACCGCCGCAAGCCCTCCGGGGCCCGAGAAAAGGAGAGCACGTTGTTTTCATCATCCTCAGCGGACTATTCTACCGTCAGCGGAAGCGAACTCAGCAGCAGCTATCTTGACCGCAGCTATCTCAGTGGTAGCTACGAGAGCAGCAGCTATCTGACGTCGACCGAAGAGAACGCACGGCGCCGCCCGCCTCCTACCAGCGGAGAACATGAACTTTCCACCATTGCCTCTGGTGATTCATACAGCTCACATCGATCGAATTCAGTGTCAGCAGCTTCAGACTCTACCATTACGCAGACCACTGCCTTCACAAAGACCAGCGAAGTCTCTCGACAAAGCAGCAGAGCATCAACAGTGGCACTGAAACGACGCCTCACTAAACATTCTGACCTTGTCTCTGTCCTGTCTCTACCTGATAACGCCCGTCCAGAGCGGGCCAAGAGCATCAGGCGCGCTCGCACCCTCCACCGGAAAACCAGTAAATTAGATAATGCAACCCTGAGTGACCTTGTTCAGGAATTTGCCGAGGACGATAACATTTATGGGCGAGAGCTCAAAACTCTCGTCGACGGCGTCATCCCGGTGCTGCTTACCCAGCTTGTTCATGAGAAGAGCGCGAGGCACGCAACAGGCATATTTGGTAGCGGGACGGACGCACGGAAACTCGACATGCTTTCCAAAGCGGTTGTCGACATGGGTGTCGTGCTAGAAGAGCTGAGGACTCTACACAAATTCGTTCCGCTGAACGATGTGGTGCGTATGGTACGCTGGCTGGATACAGCTTACCCCGTATACAACGACTACCTGGACGTCTGGAGGCTCGGCTTTCAGGGCGTCGTAGTCAATCTTGCATCGGCCGCAGATCAGGGGAACGACGATGAATCACTGCTGAATGCCATGGACCGAAACGAAGAGGGCGATGTGCTGGATGAAAACGGTGAGCGAGTCGACGTTGCCTATCTCCTAAGACGGCCGCTTCTGAGGATCCGGTGGATGCTCAAATTTGCAAAGGTAAGAGCAAGACCGCCACCACATAGTATTGCTGCTTCTTGTCGCCAAGTTTGCTGACTCTTGTTGTCGCAGGGTGTTAAAGTTGTGCTAGGCGGCGGTGTCGCAGGGGATGCCGTCGACCGACTTCAAGTGCTGTACGAAAAGGCTCGCCGTCGTCACCGGGAGGAGACGGCTCGAAAGACCGACGAAGACGCCAATTCGACAGATACCATGCGCGTCCGGGATCTTCGCAATCTAGCGACTCTCGACAATGTACGCATCGATCCCAGGCGCCAAGTCAACTGCAAAGACTGGTTCGATCTCGACCTATGTCATTCAAACGGGCAGCGCCTGGAGTGTCAGGTGGAACTTATTCACCGTGATAGACCGGGTGTTCCTTCTGACCCTGGTGATATTCTGATTCGGGAGACGGGGAGCAGCGGGCAGTCCTGGCTCCTGTTCCCCCCCATTACAGTGCCGTGCATTTCTGCGCGCAGAGGCGACGATGCTTTTTCTTTGGTGCTCATGATTCGCGATGTCCACAGAGGCCGGGAATGGTACGAGCTCCTGCTTCTTGTGGCAGACCACGAAGACACTGTGGAAGACTGGCTAGAAATCTTCAGCTCTAGTCCAGTTCCACCAGCCTCGTCACGACCGGAAAGCGCTGGGGCGAACCACAAGCTTTCTGAAGAAACAGACATTCCTGTCGGGGAGCGAAGATCACAAGTGGACTTTATGCAGGAACCCAACACGGGCAGCCTGAAAGAGCCTTCACCAAGCAGAAACCACCAGCGGCACGGAAGTGGCTCATCTGCCGACTATTCGGCTTACGTCAACGATGCAAGAGTCCCAACGGGATCACCGCTTTCGTATCGTCCGCTTCCAGTGCTTCCCCTCAAGACTTCAAGCAGACCACTGCAGGAAGAGATGCGGCCGGACCCAGGACAGCTCAAGAACGCATCCAAGGACACATCGGCGAGACACGATGGTGCACCTCCGCCGCCTGCCCACCGCACCTTACCGCAGTCACCGCCGACCCTCAGCCCTCCTACCGACAACAGGCAATCCTCTAGGCTGAAGCGTCGCACATCTTCTCCTCTCAAACACGAGTACCATCCCTCGGACACATCTTCTGAGAGTGACTCTACCTCGGTAAGCTCCGGCTCAGAATCAGACTCGTCGCTGGATGACCTTGACGAGGACGAAATACCCGATACGGTTCCTGGGATCAGCATCAAAGAGCCTAGCCAGATACACACGGGATCTGTAATGTCCTTGGACAGCATCACGCCATCGCATTCTGCTTCTCAAGCTGGACTTAACAATGTGCAGCCGACTGGCCCGACGGTATATAATGCTCAGTTCATAGCAGCCATCTCGTACTGGTCAAACAAAAAGGGGGCATGGAAGGACTTGAGGGAGTCGCGTTGCGCCATTGCTATAAGCCCCGGGCTGATCGAGGCCTTCACGCCTGGACATGTTGCGACTGATTTGCGTCGCAGCCCGGGCTTATCGTCCCCTTCAAAGGTGCAGATCAATGATGACGCTTCGCGGCCACTTGTGGCTCTGGACCTGACACCGCTCGTGATGATCCGACAAAGCACTTTGATCGATCTGGAGATCCGGTCGCCTGCTCGGCCATACTCCAAGTATCACGATCTAGACACAAGCATCTTCCGCTTCCGGTGTTCTAATCCCGCAGAGCTGGTCAACTTATACGCGGCCGTCCACCAGGCCCGAATGAATAACGCCAAATTCAAAGCACTAGAGGACGAGGCGCGGTTCAAATCTTTTGGTCAACCTCAAGACAACACGACTGCCGGAGGTGACGACACGAGCAGCCACCAGAGGCGCAGTTGGTTCGGGCGCAAGAACAGCTATCGGGCATCAACACGCGCACCGTCTCAGTCGCAAGGCAGCGGCTCTTCCATTTCCGCTACGAGCTTCTTGAGAAAGCTGACAGGCGGGGGCAACCTGGCGTTCAATATCAACCGGTCGTCCATCGATCGGCACAGTCGGTCTGGCAGTGGTAGCACAAGCTTCTATACATCCTCAGGTTCCTCGTCTGCGGGGGGGATACACTCCACTCCGCGGTCGCCATCCGTCAGTCTGGCTGAGAGCAGCAGTCGTGGCGTTCAGGCGTTGGGAACCACGAACATCAAAATGCGCTGCCATCTCCAGGTCTCTCCCACAAAATGGGAGGACCATGGAAACTGCAATCTCACGGTTGCGAAGCCGCCGCCCGGCGTGAGACAGGAGCTCACAATCTACCACGGGCTTGAGAAGCGAGTGCTGGTGGTGAAGATTCCCAAGAAGGAAGGCGAGAGGCCATTGGTGATTGTGGATGTGGTGGTCGGCAGCGCCTGTTTCTCGAGGCTGGCTGCGCGCGGCATTGTGCTGAATGTGTGGGAAGAGGTGCGTGATGAACACAACCGGGTGGGCCACGTGTCTGCTGAGGGTGCCATCAGTGGCCATATCAAGAAGTGGTGCTTCCAGTTCTCCAACGCCGCGGTGGCTAGTTGGGTGTTCGGTCTGGTGGCGTCGGAGGTGGAGATCGCGTAATCAGCGACTGCGGTCTTCTTTGATTTTTGCAGCAAGTACAGCAATGCTGGGTGGAGTTTGCTGCCCATGATGACGATTAATGTGACCTCGTCAGATTTACGCTGGCGTCTTCCTTTGTCTCGTTCTCCTTTCTTTTACACGTTTATTTCTGTTCTCTTTCTCTTGCTTTGTTTTGTCATGTATTCATGTTCCGATTGTGGTGTATATCCGTACTACATGGCTTTCCTTGTATATCTTTGGTGGGCTGGCGAGGGGACCCAAGGGTCGAGCGATACGCGGATAGAGATACCCTTTTGTGGTGGTTGTTTGAATAGTCGTGCATTTGTACATCTTCCACTTTCTTTATATGATAAACTAGGGCAGCCTTATACGATGCATGTTTGGGGATATACATGGACATGCTGCAACGTGTCTGCCTATTACCAAAAACCAAATACTCGTGATCATCTCCAAATGTCCGATGTCTTTCGCTGTGCAGCCAACCGCAATGCACTTGATGACGCTCAGCAGGAGGTAGACCATCGAGATCCGGTACTAGATGTGGTCGCCATGGACCTGCGATCAGCAGGGGTACCAGCCTTCCGTAGCTGTGCACTGTTGTATCGTCTGCCTGCAGTAGATGGACAGCGCTTCTGATCATCATTACGCATCACCTATCCTCTTCTGAGTCTCCCGGCTCTTCCTTTTGCGTCTCTGCTCAGTGTTTCTCGGCCGTTGCAGATTTTGTTCGCTTTCTGCCGTAGCTCGAACATGAGCATAGACGCTTTCCTCCAACAACATGCCCGCAGTCAGCTACAGCCAAGCTGCCATGAGGTGATTCATAGGTAGGCTATTGGCTTCGCACGACGAGGCAGTCGCCTGTTCCGCGGGTTACGAGTGCCTGTGGCGGCAACGAGCAGAGCAGAGCACGTCCTTCGTCTTCGTCTTATGTTTAGACGTCACCACTGTCACGTCCTTGTCTTCGTAGTATGTTTCGACGTCACCATTCAATACATCCCAGCTTCTCAGGCCGCTACGGCAACAGCGTGGCTCTGCGATGCGTCGCCGGGGCGCTTGGGCAGATTTTCCTGGCCGTGTCAGTATGTCACCCACCCGACTAGTATGTGTGCAAGGGAGGAGCAGCATACCACGTCGTAGATCACGCGGATCATGAGGCTGCAGCTCGGACACACGGCGATATCGTTGGCCTCGTCCAGCAGATCCTCCAGGGAGATCTCGAATTTGTCACCGCACGGGCACGGGTAGTTGAAGAGGCCGCGCGCCGCATCGTAGGTCATGTCCTCGATCTCGACCTCGTCGTAGATGGCAATGTCGTCCTGTTCGCTCATACTGGTTGCTTTGTGCGAAATGTGTGTGGTGTGGTGAGCGCAGACTGCCGTTGTCAAAATTCGAGAAAAAGTCGTCTCGGCGTCATTGGTTTTGGCGGGGAAGTCATGACGCTAGTGGGACCGTGCGTGTTATCGATAAGGGACGGTCTGCTGTAGCGCCGAGTCTAAAAGCTCTTAACAGTTCTTTGTTGCACTTCCGAGACAGACCCATTCCTCACTAACACGATTGAACTATGCCGATCATCACCACTACGCTTTGTGTAGCATGTAATTTGTATTACTCGTACAGAACTCGGGCACTCTAACTGTTTTTACTGTCAGCTTGCATAGCCAAATATATGGCTCTGTGCTGACTCTTGCAAAGTCTCGCCATCGTCCCAGGAGCCAAAGGCCCGAAGTATCTCGATGGCCTGGATCATATCGATGTCTACATTCGCCGTGTCATTGCTGTTCTGTTCTGTCTGGAAAGAAATGTCAGCTTTTCACATTACAGGCAATTCAACCATTCTGGCTTGTATCGAGACATACTCTGGCTGAAAACCCAAAGACGGCCGGCCAGATTGCTCTCTGCAGATCACGCCCGAATTGACGCAAATGGCAGTCTGGTGCCAGCAATGCGCTGACTACTACGATGCTGGCAAGCCAAGCCGGCTGCTTTGTGTTGATCCCGGTGTATTCGTCCGAATGAATCCACCGGACTGTCTGGCGTGACTGGGACGACAAGAATGCGCGGATCAGAGAGTCCAACACATCAACAGAAGGAAACGCGGCGACAAGCCGCATGGTTTCGGCAGGATCCAGTTGGCTGCTCTCCAAGACAAACCGGGCGACTTTATCTCTTGCGGACTCTGACAGCTTTGCGAACATGGGCCCTGTATGGGCTGGGGGCCTTCTTCTGCTGGCGGGTGCGAAAACGGCCGGCGGCCGGTTCAAGTTCAGAGAGACATTTAGAGTGTTGTCGAGTTTCGCACTTTCGTGTTCGCCCGCTCGAGGGCACTCATTTGTCGTCTGGTAGGCTGAGCGCTGGGTCTGTGGCAAGCAATAGTTGGCAAGTCTATAGAAGCCTTCCAAGGGTAGCTGTCTATCAGAGATAGAAGCTAGCTCCGTAGACATGACACTCGTTGTCGAATTAGTAGGATAAAGAGATTGTAAGGCTATCCCATTTGAGCCAAGAAAAGAGGGTAAAGATGAACTTGCCGCTGCAGTCAAGCTACCAGCGGCCATCGGATACAGGACGGGAAACGACTCGGGGAAATGGACATCTCGACTTCTGTCAGTATAGTAGGCCTCCCCGACAAAGGTACAATGCACACACTGCAGACGGAATGATGATAACCTACCAGAGTCAGTTCCGTTTTGCGACCCTGTAAGCATAGCCTCTTCGTGATAGTGTCTGTATCCTGGATGATACGGCGGTATATTTGACAGATGGTGATGGTGATGGCTAGCTAGCAGACCGGCCTCTTCTCCAAGGATGGTATGTTGCTGACCTCCCACGGCGTGGGTGGCTGATCCTGCCAGTAGATTTGTTGTGCTCGATGCCGCTTCAGAGGTATATGCTAGTGTCGGTTCGGAAGCTGGTGATGTTGTTGCTTCTGGTGGCATGCACGCAAGGTTGCGAGTGCGACACCGTGTGCACGGCTTCCTTTCCTCGCACTTCACTCGCGCTTTGGCACAGGCCTTGCAGGCGTGCGACACGCGGTTGTTCGCCATAGCCGAGGGTTCGTGGAGATGGTCCAGACAACAGGCGGGACTTATCTGCCTAGGAGGACACACTGCGCCTCTGAGATTGTGCCAAGGCCAGTTCAACCTCTCTCTTATTGGGACCTGGAAGTGCTTTGATATTAGACAAGACAAAGAGGACGAATGGCACAGAAAGAAAATAACGAGCCTCCAGAGCAACGAGCCAGTCATCGAGGACACAAGGGTAGCGAGACCGAGTGACAGCAGAAGCGACGCACAGAAGCGCAGGATCAGACACACTAAAAGCAGCAATACTGGCAGTCACAGGGTCCAGAAGCATGGCAGTGGAGAAGCAGGCATGTTGGCCATTTAGCTGTCATGCTGTAGGAGCAGGACGATACAAAACAGGCCGGCAACGATGTGGAGCGGCAGCCACGTTGGCCGGCGCGTCTGCAGATGCTACGACGATGTGTGCGGCAAGCCGTCGCGTGCGTACTCGTGCTCGCACTCGCACTCCCAGGTCTGAATCGAGTGCAGGCATACAAGCACCACATGGTATGGAGCAGATCAAACGTCGCCGGCGCCTATCATTCGGCACGGGGCAGAGCGTGCCGGGGTGGCTGAAATTACAAGGCAAGATGCAGACATGGGACTGCAGCGTTGCTCCAAGATGTCTCGGCACGAGTTGCAGTCAGCTGCAGTCCTGCACGCTTGCCTTTGATAATTCTCCGGTACAAAGGAAGCCGACTGAGGCCACCGTGCCGCGTTTCCCGCAGCGGGAGACACAAGACAGACGAATGGCAGCCGCACTGATTTTCGGAAACCTCCTACTCTTCCCAACCGAAGCGCCTGTACTGCGTCCCACGCCGGCGATGCTGGACTTGCATGTTGCCAGTGGCGATTCTGTACGGAGTAGGGCCAATTTATCGTGCATCTGGCTGAAACACTGTGACGGTCCATTGTGCGTATGAGCATGGGACTCTGCATCCAAGTCCATGTTGTGATGAAGAGTCGTACTAGCACTCGGCATGCACCACTATTACTCGGCAGTGTGCAGGCAGCCGGCGTGCTTGCTCGAACAAGTATGTGCTGCAGGCCGGGGTGCCAAGAGAGAAGACGAGTCCGGGCCTGCGCCGGCTTCGTATTGGTCTAGAACTTTGGTTCCGTGTACTCGAATTGTTTTGTGCAGAATGCCGTGACTAGTGCAGACACGATGCATTCTAGCAAAGAAGCAAAGACAGAAGCAATACACATTTCATACGAGAAGAACGCTAATAGTCAGCTGGCGTACTGGGCATCTCACCTTCTCATTCTTGTTTTTATTTCCTTTCTGTGTTCGGACTGCATGTGTTTGAATTGCAGATGTGTTTGAATTGCAGGTGCGCAGCCGCTGTGACGATGCGAGTCTGCCGCATCTAGCACTCTGTGCTCCAGATGCAGAGTACGGCATGCATCAAGGGGCATACTCACTCTGCGAGGAAGACAAGAAACAGCGGTGAGTTCGTGCCCTCGACTATCCGGCTTCAGCCGCCCAACCGCACATGTCCTGTCACTCCGAGTACTTGCTCACCCGTCAGATGCATGACATACGGTCTTCCGCACTCGTCAGAACATACATACTGTGTCATCTTGCCGAACTCCCGTGAAGCTGACTCTGTCCAGCTTTCGTGCTCCAGGGGAGTATCCTGGCGTGGGCTGTGGCCAAGACGACGCCGAGTCTCGTACAAGCACCCGTTGCCAGACTGCCACACATTGACGTACCGCTCCAGCACTCGACTGAGACCGGCAGCTTGGCCATGGCTCTCCTTTTCGCCCTTTGCCACGCGCACAGCATTTTCGTGGCAAGGCGGAAGGTGGTGGAAAGCCGAGGCGTTTGATTAGGTAACACAGCATGGTTTGTGGCGCTGCCCGCCGCAGAATGTGGCTAGTGTGCGGGCCAGGTGACAGACACACACGTGATCTTAGAGTGTGCCCTGATTGGCCAGGGACCCACACCACATAATAATAGTAATGATAGTCCCTTTAACACCAAGCGCATGCCCAGACGAGCTAGCCCGGACAGCGTCGGGGGGTCCTGCTATGCCTTATCGCCCCTCTTGCCATCGCCCAGCTCTCACTTCTCGCCTCGGGCAACTCTGGGGCAAGGACACACGACATTGCCCAACAACGTGCGCTTTCTGCCAGCTGCCGGCCTTGCTGACTGGAGCCGTCGGGTCTGTGGCCTGGCGCCGAGCTGCTGAGCCCCTTTTCCGCGGGCCAGGAGCGCGAATCAGAATCGCTGCATCGCTGCAAGACCGCATCTCCCGATCCCGGCCTCACCTTGTCCAGCCGCCTCGTGATCGGCCAGCCTCGTCTTATCGAATATCCTCACTATCGTCGCTCTTGTCAGCCTCCCAAATCACTATATTTTGCCACGCCAGCCGGCTTCACCGTTGGCTTTCCCGCACTGCTCATCCATCCTCAGTTGGACTTCACATGCGACACAATGTCCTACACCGGGGAAAGAGGGCCGGCGTCCGGTCCCATCGTCGTGGATGACGAGAACGGCGGCATTCCCTTCAGCCCCAGCAGCAGCAGCGGGGGCGCCCCAGACGACGACCCTCTCTCACGTCTGGCGGCGCCTGCTGCGCCAGATGGCAAGGGCAAGGGCATCATGGCGGCTGATGACAGCGAGTCCAGCGAGTTCAGCGAAGGCAGCCGGCCTACCGTATACGGCGACGACAGCCGAGGCGTCCAGGATGTTGGTGTCAATGTCCACGATATACAGGCTGCCCAGGCTCGAGCTGTCCAAGCCGGGTCCTCTGGCTCTGTGCCGCCGCGTCCAGACCCTCCCGCCGAGTACGTGGACCTGACGGACTCTCCCGCACCGGGGAACTCGTCTGCGTCTGCCGCACCGCCGGCCGCCTCGACGCCCTCGGGGCCTCAGTTTCTCCCGGGGAGTTACGTCCCCCTGGCTCCCAGCCTGATGCGGCAAGCACCCCCCTTCATGAACGGGCCGTCGCCTTTCCAAACAGCGTCTGCGCCGGATGGAAACCCTCCCTGGCCCGATCGTCTTCCTTTTGAAGCACACCGCCGCGTGAACCCGTCGCCGTCGCTGCCGCGGCATCCCGGGTATGAGGCGCCCTCGCGCCTCGTGCCCGGGACGCCGCGGCAGCGATCTGTCTCGGACTGGGGCATGGCTACCGAGCACGGACAGAACGCGCCGCCTGTTCCGCCTTCGCGATACTGGGCGCGGCGGCCGCCGCCACCACAGGCCGAAGCGTCTGGGCTCGAGCGGCCGGAATTTCCTGCTCCTGCTCGCTGGCAGCCCGACGCCGAGGCGACATACTGCCCCATCTGCCGCACACAGTTCAGCTTTCTTGTCAGGAAACATCATTGCAGGTCAGTGCGCCCCCTTTGCTTGCACCGCGTGTCTTTCCGCATGCTCACCCGGACAGAAAATGTGGCAAGGTAGTGTGTAACAGCTGCTCGCCGCACCGCATCACCATTCCGTACCTGTACATCAGTCGTCCGCCGGGCCAGGAGGATTACGCCGGCGGCAACCTGCTGAACCTCTTGGGCGGCGAGCGGGTGCGTCTCTGCAACCCGTGTGTGCCCGATCCGCAAGTGGCGCTCCCGTCGCAGCCAGGAACACCAGCGCGCCACCGGTCGTCGAGCGTCATGCACCATGCGCCGCCCTTTGTCGTCAGGCCGGCGGCGGCGGACGCGCCCCCGCGCGTGGCGGCGGAGGAGCAGTTTCAGCGCCAGCAGGAGCGGGATTTCAATGACGATGGGGACCAGCTGCAGGAGTCGGCCTTTGGGCAGCCGGGCATTGTGCGCTACGATGTGATGCGTTTTGGGCTGCCGGACCGTGCCCGCGCTGCGTCGCCTCCGCGACCGCTGCCCCCGCCGATCGCCGAGGAAGACGAGTGCCCCGTCTGCCACCTCGAGCTGCCGTCGCGGCAGCTGCCCAACTTTACGCTGCTCCGCGAGCAGCACATCATGAGCTGCCTCGAGGGCGGCGGCAGTGGCGGCGGCGGCGAGCATGCCCAAGGCGCTGGTAGCGCCGGCACCGCCCGCCGCTCCGGCATGTTCCCCTACCGGGCCACCGAGAAGGACTGTGTCGACTCGGCCGAGTGCACCATCTGTCTCGAGGAGTTCCAGGCCGGCGTCCGCATGGCCCGCCTCGAGTGTCTGTGTCGCTTTCATTATTCCTGCATCGCCGCCTGGTTCGAGAATCACCCGGGCCAATGCCCCGTTCACAACCACGACGGCAGCGGCTTCTAGCCTGTGGACAGGCTGCTCTACCTATGATTCTGCTCGGCTCTTCTCTCTTCTCTCTGCTTTTGGTTGTTTTGCTTTCTGCCGTTGCGCTCTGCTCTTCCGTTGTGCCGGCAGCATGACAGAGCACATGTCTGTTGGATGGGGCGTTCAAATTATCATGTGCGTCATTGTTGTCCTCTGGCTACTCCCACTCATTGTTCCATACCCATCGAGCCCTGGCTTTTTTCATCTCATACTGGCTTTTTCATCTCATACTGGCTTTTTTATTTTATACTAGCTTTTCATCTCATACTTTAGACGTTGCCATTACCACAGCATGCTCTGCTCCAATAGACTGGTACGCGCTGGTAGCCTTGGACTTTTGACAGCGACCTAGCGCTCTAGCATAGCATTACTGTTGACCATCTTTCACACCGATTCCTCGGAGGCATCCACTTGCTTCAGAGCAAAGAACGCAAACTTTGTGAAATGGTTCATCATCTTGATTATTACAAGAGCCGTAGTAAGACAACAAGGCGTCACGGTGAAACAAAGTAAACTAGAGAAACAAAATTATGACAGCGGCAAATTCAGAAAACAGACAAAACTTTCATGACAAATAGGTATCCTGAACGGTAAGCAATAAGATCGGACCGACGGAATCTTGCTTTTCCCCCCCAACCGACATAGAAAATCTTCTCTTCTCTTCTCTTTTTGTATTGCTTAGGACGACATGCCGTCCCGGCTTGTTGATGGACGCGAAGAATCGCGCTTGCTCAGGAAGCTGCGGCGGAACGTCGACTTGGGGCTGTCACTGAGGTCCTCGTTGGGTGTGAAGCTGCTCTTCGCCACCACGAAGCCGCTGCCCACCTTGACTTCCTTCTCGGCCATCAAGCCGCTCTCGTCCACGACATACATTGCCTCACCCAGCAGCTCGTCACTGCCAAAGCTGTGGTGCTCCCGCACCTGCACCTGGAACTGCGTGTCCGGCGTGCACGTCGTCTTGAACGTCTCCTCGAACCTGACCGAGCCCGAGGACGACTTGTGGTGCTTGGTCTTGCCAATGACCCGCGTCTTGGAGCCCAGCTGGCTAATCGTCACATACACGTCAGATGACGGGAAACCGGAGGCCGCCACCACCGTAAATACAGCAGTACCGGCTCCCGGAGAACTAGGCATCACACTGTGGACAGACGAAGCGCCGATGCTCCGGGTTCGCGTGTGGCTGCCGAGACCAGACGCGCCATTCGTGCTGACTGCCGGGCCAGGAGGAGTTCGAGCTCTTGGCTCGGGATCCGGATCATTAAACCCTGTGGCCCGGTTGACAATAACGTGAGGCACCGGCGGCGCAGCACCATTGATAGAGCTGCCACCGCCGTTGGAGGAGGCACTGCTATTGATGTCATAGGTGCTGGCGACCGAGCCGTTGCCATCGTCGTCCTTCTTGCTACTCTTGAATCCGCGGCGCAGGAACGAAGCACCCTTGCCAACACCGTGACCGACGGCGCCGACAACTGCAGCACCACCCTTGATAGGGGCGCCAGCAACGCCGGTGACAATCCGACCAGGGGTAGAGAAAGTTCCCGAGAACGTGGAAGTTCCCTGTCTCATGCGCGTGACGTAGTCCGGTCGGAACAGAAGACGCACTCTGATCGTGCCAGACTTTCCGTCAAGCGGCAGCTTGAGCTCCTGGGCCTTGAATGGCTCCAGCAGGTCGAGCGGGATTTGTGCGCCACCGAGGAAGTCCGGCTTGTCGGCAAAGTCATAGTCGTACACGTTTGCAGTGAACTTGGCGGCCGTCCGCGAGGGAACGACGACCTCGAAGTACTCGTTCCAAGTCGGGTTCAGAGTCTTCTTCTGCGTCTTCGTCTTGAAGACCTCCTGGCCATTAAGCTCAAACTTGCAGTACGGGTCACTCTTGCCGTTCGAGTCGGCTGCCGGAAGGTCATGGCCATCGAGAATGTCCACGCGCAGGTTACCCATGTTGTTGATGCTCTCGCTGGGGTCAAGCTTCATCTGCACCGGGATGTACTTCAGGCTAACCTTCACAGAGCTAACCTTGCCGTCATCGCCCTTCATGTTAAGAGTCGTGGGGTTGTTCTAGAGAGTTAGTAAGACTTTAAGCGCAGAGCATCAATTAATGACTTACCAGGCATTGCTTCAGCGTATCCAACGTGTTGCCCGACAGACGGGAAATAGTATGGTCTTCATCATCCTTCTTGTCACCGTGCTCACGAACCTTGAGCGTCAGGCGCGACCAATCGAGCTCGCGAACGAAGCAGTCGCCGATCTCTTCGAATTTGTGAGAGCGGTTTCGTGCAACAGACGAGACATAAGACGGGAAGGCCATGTCATCAACAAAGATCTCAATGTGTGTGTCACTCTTTGGCATTTCGGCCTCCATAAGCTTGAAGATAACGAGACCAGACTCGTACTTGAGGAGCTCCTCTGGTGTCAAGCGAATCTTTGGCGGACCCTTTGGCTCCGTCGGCTTCTTTTCGACAGTGTCGTCGGCTCCAGAAACTGCCGTTGTCGGCGACGCAGGGGTGCTGGGCACCTTCTCGGAGGTTGCTGCCTTGGCATCAGTAGCCGCTAATAAGGCAGTAGTGTCGGCAGCGGCAGTTGCAGAGTCAGCAGCATCAGCTGCTTCCTTCTCTGCTTCCTCGTCCTCATCCTCTGGGTCGGCAACATTGAGACAAGGGAAGAACGAAGCAGTGTATGAAAGAACACCCTTGGCCATGCCCTTGCCATGGAGCTTGAGGCCGTCCTCATGCACAACCTTCGTATCATTGACGAGATAGGAACCGTCTTCACCCTGAGACACATAGTCGCCAGCATAGATATCAACCAGACCGAGGGACCGGTCACGGCCCATAGTTTCGGCGTCCATGACCTCTAGCTGCAGACGCTCCCGGGTACCATGGACAGGCACATAGAGCACCTCGTCCCACTCTGGATCCAGGTTGTTCTTGAAAGTGACAGTACGGGCCTTCTCGATACCAGAAAGCAGTACACGGGCGTAAGGGTCGGACTTGCCAAGCGTCTCAAAGTTGCGCAGGCCAGTAGCCTTGATGAAGTGGAAGCGCATTACACCGATCGGGGTCTGGTAACCGCCAGTTCCACCGATGACGCCGCTTATCGCAACAGGTTTCCACTGGGCCTGCATCTTGACGCGGCCAGTCTTGACACCAGCCAGATTGTACCAGTCCTGTCCCTTCTCCATAAATTCAAGCATGTCATCCAGCTTGATCTGGTAGGTTCCAATAATCTGGTCGCCGGCCAAATCGCGGTCGTCCTTGACAACGACACCAAGCTTGGCTGCCTTGCGGTCGGTAATGAGAATTTCCTTGGAGCCATTGTCCCAGATCGGGTTGTTGGTGCGCTTGAGCTTCTTCGTTGTGTGAATCTCCTTGCCGTTCAGCAGGAGAACGCTATACGGGTTGAGCAGGCCAACCAAGCTCTTGGTACCGTCGAGGTCCTTTGCCTGCTCGACGGTAAAGCGCAGAATACCAGTGTTCATATCCGGCGGGGGCTCGATCTTGCCGTCAGGTAGCTTCTCCTCTTCAAGAACCGGGAAGAAACGGATGTCGCACGATAGAGCGCCGCGAGGCTTGCCATCGGCGATGATTTCCAGAGACTCGTTTTCGTACTCGTTGATCTCCTCCACATTTTCAAGGGAGAACGAAGCAACGCCGAGTTCCTTGTCCTTGCGGAAGTCGTTGAAATCGTTGACAATGATATCGAGAGAATCGTTGAAGGAAGTAACAATGATGTAATGGGTCTCGTTCCAGCGCGGCGTGCTGGTGTCCTTGATGACTTTGGTCTGTGCGAGAGGCTGGCGCTTGTTCAGAGTAATGACGGCGTACGGGTCGATACTACCAGCGAAGCTGTCCGTGTTCTTCAAACCCCGGGCACCGTGTAAAGTGATGGCAACAACACCGATAGCCTGGTCGACAGGCGAGCCCGACAAAAGTTTAGCGACCTCGATGGGGAAGACGTTGGGAGCATACATCATGGGAGCCAGGTTGCCGTGGATCTGCTCCTGGATAAAGGTTTCCAGAAACGGGACAAAGTTGATGTCGAAACCAAACGTCTCGCCACCAAGGGGCTTGCAGACGTAGTCGATCATAGGCTTATCCAAGAAGCACATCTCAATCTTCTCGACGTGGGGAAAAAGGAGCTGGAGCTTGATCTTGAGACGCATGATACCAGAGAAAGCCATATCCTCAACAATGACATCCAGACCCTTGCTAATCATAGCTTTACCGACACGGATTTCCAGAACGACCTTGGGGTTCACGCGGTTCTTAATCTGGAGGGCGGTCATGTCGGCAGTGTCGTTGGGAGTGAAGCTGAATTTCCAGTCCATGATCACGACATCATCCTCGGCCTTGGGATAGGTCTTGACGTGCTCCATGCGAGGCGGCTTGGAGCCCAGGGTGAAGGTCTTGAGCCTGAGGCTGTCCAAAAATGACGGAGTCGCGGAGCTCAAGACCTGGTCGACAGAGTTGATGACAGTCTGGGCCAGAACGGGTTGGTAGATGGGCCAGAACTTGACGAGGAACGAGTTGATCCATTCGAGAGACTCGGTGTCGGTTTCCAGGCGGCGAAGCGAGACCTCGCGGTTGATGTCATCACGAAAGTTGCGGCGCACACGGCGAATAGAAGTGCGGTAGTACGTGGAACAGCCAGCCATGATGATGAAGATCCAGCCCAGGCCACCGCCGAGGACAGCGACAAACCAGGAGCTCAAGCAAGCGAAGACAATGACACCGGCATTGTAGTACCAGTCACCAAAGAATTTGTCCGGGATTTGGCTCTCGAGCCAAGTAGTATGGTCGAGCAGAGACGGGGCATCCTCCGGGTCTTCAGGCCAGCCAAAGCGAGGCGCCCAGCCAGTGGTATCAGGGCCCATTTCGGTCCCGTCACTGCTGGTCGGGGTTTCGTTTGCAGCTTGCGCAGCTTCGGAGTCCATGGCGCCCGCTTTGGTGGGAGTGGGAAGGTCGTATGCCGGTGCAGAGCCGTCATCGATATCGGTAGCCATCGCAACGCCCCTCAGGTGCTTGGGGTTGTGTAGACCTGCGGGAATAGCCTAGACAGAGACCGACTGGTTAGTATTGAATAGGGGACAGCTGGAATGCGTAAGAAGAGGCATTGGGAGGACTTACCGCCCGTGCCTGGGCCCTCTTCTCCTCAGCGCTGGCATCGGGGTTGAATGTGTAGACAGGGATGCCAGCGTTTTTGCTCTCCAAGATGATCTTGTCTTCGGCAGCCTGGGCGGTTGCTTCGCCATTCCGAGCAGCCTCTATAGCGCCCTGCTGCTTGAGCTCGGCGGCGGCCTTGTTGGTGGTGGTCGCCATGGTCGCGGCTCAAGCCTAATTGGGAGTCGAAGTTGCGTGGCCAAATCCGCAGACGGTGAGAGAAGCAGCCACAGTTAGGTGTGCAATTGGTGTACGCAGCTGCGAAGATTCGTCCTCGACGACGGACGCGACGTAAGGAGAGGCAACGTGAAGCGTGGCCAGAAATAGAAGCCAGACCCAGCTTTGCAGCGGTTCCGTGCAGCGCGACGAAACTATTGCGTGGTAGCAGAAGTGGGGTTTGGCATGAGCTGGTTTGGCAGCTGCGCAATCGAAGCGATTGCTGTTGAGAAGATCAGCACTTTGCTGTCCTCTGGACGAGAAGCCGTGGTGAGATGTTGGCGCTGGAAGGACGGCCCGGACTCACTCGTAATTGAAGCCTCCGGGAGAGCTGGCGGTCAGCTTTCGGCGTTGGGAGAGGTAGGGAGAAGGGGGAGATGTACAAGTAGCGAGGAGGGAGGGAGAAAAGGCCAGGAGAGTGAAAATCAGGCCAGAGTTGGGCGCGGAACCAGATAAACAGGCAAGATACACGCGGCTGAAGACAGGGAGAGGGGGCTGGAAGCGGGAAATGGAAATGGAAAATGGGCTTTTAGTCCAGCTTTGAGGTGCTAATGGAGAGCTGGCAGAGGAGGAGGCCTACATGGGGGCAGGATCGAAGATGGCGTGTGGGTCGGCGAAGGCTGATCTGAAGCTCTGAAATGGATCGTGACAAGAGGATGAGTAGAAGAAAGAGGCAGAGATCAGGGGTTCCTAGAGTCTACGTGGTATACGTATGCAGTACAGAGGAAGGAGCCATGGGGAGGGAAGGAACGCAGCACCAAGCGAGATGCAAGTAATACGTCAGTGTCGCGCTAAGTCAGCAGAGGGTGCAATGAGCGGGACCCACTGGGAAAAAATGAGCAACAGCTGGGCAGGTACGGACTTCTTGGCGTAGTCGTACTTTGTACGGAGTAAGGAAGCAGCGACCGGCGGCCTCGTTCAGTGCCTGCAAGCATGATCCAGATTATGACTCCGTACTACGCTGTGCGTCTATTTACAACTTGGCACAAACGTCCCCTTCTTGCTTTGTTGACCGACGTGGACTTGCACCCTCAACGACGCATCACGCATGACGTACATCGCAAGCACAGATTCGTTCACGTGCTATTGCGACGTACGAGTACTCGTACTTGGACGAGCACAGCAGGGCCAGCACGCGGAATTCGAGCACAGCCAGCGCCTATCAGCTGAGAACAGAAACAGGCGGTACGAAGTACGGAGTAAGGTTGCAGTGCAGAGCCAGAGTGGGCCGCTAGCCACCCACCAGCGGGATAAACACAGACTGGACGGGAGGCGGGCGATCAGACTTGCGACAGACCGAGACAAGCGGCGAGCCTGGGCCAGCCAACACGCGGAACACGGAACCGGACGCCACACGGCCGGTCAAACCCGGAGATGGCCACTCTGGCCCTGACAAGCTGTGGCAGTGTCCAACGACGGGCAAAGCGACGAAAACCGGGAATGATGTTGCGATCGAGCTGGAGCTGCTGGCCGACTTGCTAGTGCAAGCGACTGCTGCCGGGCATGGCGGAGGCAGGAGAAGCAGGAGAGCAGGAGAAGCCGGGGAAGGAGAAGCAGGAGAGGTGAGAGAAGGCAGGGAGAGGCAGAAGAGACAGAGGAGACAGAGGAGACAGAGGAGGCGGGAGACGGGAGACGGGAGACAGGAAGAGGGAAGGCAGAGGGACAGGCGCGGAACCGACTCGCAAAGCCGGCCCGACGCAGTGCTCAAATGCAGATGCGACGCAGGCGCGACGTGTTCCGACATGCAGCGAGCAGCGAGCAGCGACCTCTGCGGCTGCGTCTCTGATGCCACCAAGCGGAGACGCCGCCGGCCGGCCGCACAGAAGCAGAGCACAGGCGCACGGAGTACTCGTGCCTGCTCATGACCACCGACCCTCACGAATGCACGCCTGTTCCTGCGGCACCAGCCCGGCGAGGGCTTCTCGTGCGGCGCGCCCGCCATGCTGCTCCGTTCCGGACAAGAACGCACCGCAGACTGAGCTCCACTGCGCCGTCTCACGCGCTAGCGCAACCTGCAGGCTGGGTCGCACGGTGGCTGAGAGAAGAGTCCCGGCCGCAGAAATCTCTTCCCCCACCCCCGTCCCCGATATCCCCCGTCCACCTGGTACGGGTGCTGTACGATATCCGTACGGAGCAGTCACCACGGACAGTCTTGGCAGGGCTCCCTGCTCCGATCTCGACACTCCTTGTCCGTTCATGATGGCGACATCGGGATGGGCCGGGCAGTCCAGGTCTACGCTACGGAACATGCTGGCACTCTTTTGGCCGGTCTGCGTGGCCGGTCTGCGTGAAATCACCGTGCCGTCTAGAGGTTGGGGACGCTGCAAACACGGCGAATGCCGCCGTGCGGTGCAAGATCTCCCATCGGCAATCCCCGCTCCTACGATCGCAAGTGTCTGTCGCTCACCTGGTCGATCCTTTCCATCGCATGCCAGGACTGACAAGATGGCACCTTCTGGCGTCTCCGGAGAAAATGGGAGTGGGAACCCGATGCGCGTCCAGCCCAGCTGAAAACAATCCCTGTACGGCGGAACCGAGCAGGGTTTACGGTGGGTCCGAGACAGTGGCAGTCAACTCGTACTCGTACTTCGTACCTGTATTTTGTACGATGCATTGCTTGTACAAACTATTACGAATTGTGAAATACAAGTACTGCCGAGACCAAGCGAATGGTTGCTCGGCACAACCACCTGCAATTGCTACTACTATAATTGCAATACATACGGTACTTCATCGGCTCCTCCGTTGGATATGTGAGTACGAGTACGAGTACGTCTTGCTCATGTGAGGCTCGGAAGCTGACGACGCCGAGCCGGCTCCCGAGCCTGAGATTGGCCGTCGATCCTTTCTATCCACTAGTGTCCCCGCTGTTCGTGCCTGTCAATACGGAGAAATACGAGTACGGAGTATTATTCCGTACTTTACTTGACGATTGGAATGCCAGCAAGTGGTGCTGTCCTGTGGTAAGCACTACCGCTCAGTATGGCATAGGTGGCACTTGTACCTGTTCAGTGTAAATATGTCCGTACTCCAGATTTGTATCAGATCGCAAGTCTCCATCTCAGATCATTCGCACGAGCACGCGGCACGTCAAAGCATAGCCGGCATGCAAACGCGCGCTGGATGCAGAACTCGTGTCTGAGTTCGTGCCCCGTTGCCACGGAGGCTGATTCTAAGTACCGGCGCCTGCGGTCGTGCAACGTTGTAGGTTCTGATATTTTCTCTGTTTACATACATAACTTCTCATCCTGGCGCTGTGGGAATGAGGCTATCCGTTGAGAAGACTAAGAATCGATTGAGTCGAAACAAGATTGTGGTGCGCCAATAGTAATTAGCAATAGGTATTGCTACCGCTGGAACGGCTGGTCGCCTTCCGTCGGTGCCGCGAGCGTGAAGCCGAGCCAGCTTAAGGACTGAGCATCTGGGCTTTTGACGAGTGTCCTCTATCCTAAGCTTTACTGAGACTACAAATCTTTTGCTATCTCTTTTTCCTTTCGTTTTTTTGTTTCTGTTTTCAGTTCAATTATATACTTGCGAGTTGTATCCTTTGTATTTTTTTATTACTGCCATGCTGCGCTGTAAATGCAACAATTAGTAACATTGCAACTATGTCAGACGGTGCCGTACTTGCCCGACATTACGAGATAGACAATTACTAGGCATTTGGGCACGAACACCTTCAGAAGGCAGCTGCCGCTCGTTGCGCACAGCCATCAGTTCTTTACCAGCCAGCTAAGACGGTTGGCCCACGTCGGACAACATAGCTTACTCGCAAACAAGAGCACGGACAACCTTTCCACAAGATTCGCATGACACCCGTTTTTATTTACAAGTTACGGCACGGCAGAAGCAAAAGCCGGAAATGTTGAGAGGCGCGTCGACAAGTCCACCCAATGCAGAAGTCAAACTTTGACTTGTTAGGACGTGATGCCTCGTCGAGCGTTGTTTGTTATGTGATACGAACTAATTCATGAGATTCAGAGCCTCACGCTCTACTATTCAAGCTGACTGGGTGCTTACCTGTCCGACTATTGAGCAGTTCATGTTGTGCCACTGTCTTGCTAGTGTCGAGATGGCCAATCACACTTAACCATGCGGTCACATGAATCGAGTCACGTGCAAGTGCACTTGCGCTGCTTATCAACAATCAGTGGCGTTCTGTGGCGTTCTCCAACTCTCTGTGGCGTTCCATATCGTGCTGTTTTTTCTACTGCGTAGCTTCGCGCGAGTACAACTTCAACGGGACGACTTGCTGCATCGCACCTTCAGGCCCTCAAGAAGACACTGTGACCGCCCTCTCTTTCCGCTATACTCAACACGATCTACCATGGCGAACTTTCTGGCTTCCATTTTCGGTACGGAGCAGGACAAGGTACGTTTCCATCCATCGCGCGCAGAGACCGCCGAGCTTTTACGCGCGCGCGCGCGCACTTTTTGTTCTCTTTTGACGCAAACATACTAACGTTGCCTTGTTGTGCAGGTCAACTGCTCGTTCTACTACAAGATTGGCGCGTGCCGCCACGGCGACCGCTGCTCGCGCAAGCACGTCAAGCCGTCGTACAGCCAGACGATCCTGATGCCGAACCTGTACCAGAACCCGGCCTACGACAACAAGAGCCGCATGAACGCGTCACAGCTACAGAACCACTTTGATGCCTTTTACGAGGACATTTGGTGCGAGCTGTGCAAGTATGGCGAGCTCGAGGAGCTTGTCGTCTGCGACAACAACAACGACCACCTCATCGGCAACGTCTATGCCCGCTTCAAGTACGAGGAGAGCGCTGCGCAGGCCTGCGATGCCCTCAATGGCCGCTGGTACGCTGCGCGGCCCATATACTGCGAGCTGTCTCCCGTCACCGATTTCCGCGAAGCCTGTTGTCGGCTCAATTCCGGCGAAGGCTGCGTCCGTGGCGGCTTCTGCAATTTCATCCACCGCAAGAACCCCAGCGACGAGCTTGACCGCGAGCTCGTCCTCGCCACCAAGAAGTGGCTCAAGGAGCGCGGCCGCGACGCGCGCAGCGTGACCCGGTCGCCCTCGCCAGAGCCAACGCGGCGGCGGTACTAGACGGACGAGCAGCGCGGGTGATCGATATCAGGCGAGGGGATGTCGGAAGAGCGATACAAGCATCATCCTACGGGTACAAGGAGTTGTTTCCCGTTATTTCAGGGTTACAAGGCGTTGGGGCAGCGGTTTTCAGTCTTGGGCTGTAGCACAGTGCGAGTATAGGCATCAATGATTAGGATGGGCAACAGAAAACGAGCCGGATGGGCCTCGCGCCTGTGCAGCGAATGGCGTGGCAATACAATGTTCAATTGGCAATTTTAGCTACTTACGAGTGTGCCGCAGCCGGCCGCAGCACCGCAGCACTGGCTAAACACTCGTAGATAGCTAAAATTGCTATGAAGAGCAGTGGACGAGCCGCAGCACAGGCTAAACACTCGTAGATAGCTAAAATTGCTATGAAACTACGTTTATCTACGAAAGAGCCGCAGCACTGGCTAAACACTCGTAGATAGCTAAAATTGCTATGAAAACCGTATAAGCCAGCGGCAACTACGAGTAATAAGGGTTAGCTCTAAAATCCTAGGTAAGGGCAGTGGTAACGATTTTTCTGTAAAAAAATAGGATTGGCCTAAAAGGGACACCTCGTCTAACCCAAAACCCACCAAATGTCTTGTACCGCGCGGGACGCAGCAGAATCCGACGGAACGGAGTTTTTTGCATGTATCTTCTTTTAAATGACTTTTGACGGAAGAGGGACGCGTTTTTATGCCTTAGACGATATGATTTGTATCATATTCAGGAGAAGAGGCGGTAAAAATAAAAGAAAAGAGATTCGCCCTACTACTCCATAGCGGCAATAACTGGCCAATTATATGTGCTTATTGATCTCCAAATATCAGGTACAGACAAATGTGTCTCTTTGGAGCTATCGTCACTTGGACGTAACGGCGACCAACAAAGACAGAATGTCCTGGCGCCACTTCTGGAAACGGGCCGAAACGACAGATGAACCCGATACGGTGCAATAGGGAGTCATTGCCATGAGCTCGATTGGTAGCAAAACGTCGCACCCTCGTCTTGCCTCCAACAGAGCTTTGCTTGGCATGCTAGAAGCAACGCTACCAACATTCAAACAAGCATCACGGTACATTAGAGTGCTTACTGGACAAAGGTCAGGATCTGGGAAACCAGAGTTTACAGCAGGCAACAATAATAGCTGTGCTATCTCACAAGACGCACTTTTACATCGGCATCTCAATGGGTAAGCAGTTCGCCCGCTGCGATTAGCTGTCTTTTGCTTCTTTTGCTTTTTGTGCTGCTCTCCATCCGGCCTCTTCAGCTTTGGGACTAACCTCCAGCTCCCACGGCTCTCGCCGACGTCGGTGCCAAAACGGTCGCGTCCTCCGTGCTGAGCGTCACCGCTCTCTTCGCCGCTGCCGTTGTACTCGCTGCCGGGCTCACCGTTGTTGGCGCACTGGTCTTCCTGCCACTGCCCGCGACGGCCGCCTTTGCCGCTGTCCTTGTTACGGCCATTGCCGTGCGTCACACTTCAGCTGTCCGCAGCCGTCGGTCAGCCGTGGCCAGCGCCTGGCAGGCAGCCAAAGGCGGTGCCGTGCCCAATGCGGCTCGTCTGCCAGCCACGTACACTCTTTACGTGCTCGGCTCCGGCGGCCACACGGGCGAGCTCTGCGAGATGGTGCGTCAGCAGTTCCGTCCGAGTGCGCGGAGCCATCGGCGGTATGTGATCACGTCCGGCGACACGCATTCGGAGCACGCAGTAGCACAGCTAGAGGGGCAGATTGGCGCGCTGGCCCCGGAAAGCAGAGAGTCCGGAGAGCCCAGTCCCACCGGCACCTGGGACGTGTTCCGTGTTGTCCGCGCGCGCCATATACACCAGCCGCTCTGGACGACCTGGTACACGGCAGCACTGAGCGCGCTGTCAATCGTGCAGGCGCTGGTGCAGCAGCCAGACTGTCGACGGGCCCACGATGAAAATGGTACAGGGCTTCCCGGCGACAATTTCCGTTACCCTCACGTCATCGTCACCAACGGGCCTGGCACGGGATTTGTCGTATGCGCCGTAGCCCACGCACTCAAAATGCTCGGCCTCGTGCCACGTGGCCGGCTCTTTGTGCTCTACATCGAGACGTGGGCTCACGTTAGCACACTGAGCCTGACGGGCAAGCTGTTCTATTACAGTGGCATCGCCGATATGTTTGTGGTCCAGCACGCAGCACTGGCGGCCAAGACGGGCCAACGATTTGTGGGCGAGGTGGCTAAATACGGCAACTTACTGGGTGTCAAGAAGACGCTGGCCAAGGGATCAGCGGGCTTGTGAGCTTTCTGCTTTCGTCGTCGCGAGGACTGGCACTACACGGCACAGCATGGGGCAGGCACAGCATCAGCATGCAGATACACACGGAACGGCGTGCAATCATATAATACACAGATCGAGTCTGGGCGAGCGTGATGCTCGGCATGTGCAGTGAGCAGCAGCTATGTACAGGAGGTAGAGGCGGCCATGGCCGCCCCTCTCACTATTTGGGTTTCCCCTTTCCCCTTTCTTTCGTTCTACTGCTCCCTTTCGGCGTCGTTTCACTCGCCCGTTCACACCACAGGGGCCTCGGTGTCTGCTGCGGTCTCCTCGGCTTCGGTTCCAAACGACACGTACGCACTCTTGCGCTCAGCCTCAAGCTTGCTCGTGTTTAGGGCGGCCCATGCCTTCCACTTCTCGTATGTGGCGTCCTCGAGCTCCATGCTGACATGCAGCGCCGACTTGCCAAAGTACGCGCCGACCATGCGGGCTTCCTCCTGTGCAATGCGCCGCTCAACCTCCTCTTGGTGCCGGAGTGCGTAAAACTCGCGGCGCGCAACATCGTATGCCTGCTCCTTGCTGAGGCCGACGTTGTGCATCAACCACAACTGCCGTTGGACGACGCTGGACAGTTAGCGAGAGAAAGGGCCCCAAACACGGGTAGAGACCGCAAGCAGGGCAGAGGCACTTACCACTCGCCGCTGAGCGGCATGCCTGGCTGTATCAGTCCCTTGCTCCAGTCGTATAGCCGCGCGTCCTTGCCGTCCTGCTCGACAATCACGCGCGGCCGAGCCAGCTCCCACGGGTGGTCCTTGAAGAACGTCTTCCGCAGCTCGTCCTCCTCATACACAATGCGCTGCGGCATGTATGTGCGGCGCGGCTTGCGCAGGTCTGTCCGCGGTGCATGGTGGGCGACAGGAATTGTGCGCGTCAGCACTTCGGACGGCGGGATGCTCTCGACGACCTTGAGCCAGCGCGGCACCGGCTCCTTGTACCAGGGCGTATAAGGTGTGTTGAGGTTCTTGTGGACGGTCTCCACGATACGCGAGGCGCGAAATTGTCGGCCCATGGCCGCAACTGTGGGACGCATGGGGAGAGAAGTCGGGCTGGTGGTGTCGAGGCCGCCAATGTCGGGAATGCCGAGACAGTCAGCGTCGGCGACAAGAAAGTTGTCGTTGTCGAGGATGACGCCGCACACACTATCGCGGGGCCCCAGAGAGACGGGCGGTCGCCACTGCACAGCCTGACACACAAATAAGACCGGAAAGTTACTGTCCCTCGGTCCCGTATCGTCCGGTAGAGCAGGCCGTTGCGCAAAATCACGAGCGCCGGTGATATATCGTCGACCGCGGGCAGTCAGAACTGAGCGATTGCCAATCGCACAATTTTTCTGGAGCTGCCAATGGCCTCGATAGATACATACACATGTATATAACCACACCTATGCATGCAAGAGGTATATAGTGTCGATAAGATAGACGTAATTTTGCAGCGCCACGATCAAAACAGCTGCCCGCACGAGCAAGCAGTTTTCCAAAGAGACACCAAGCGCCTGACGGATCAAGGTCCCTGGGACGTGCAGCCGAGGCCGATTTGGATCATACTATACTGTGGGCTTGGGTGGCCGCCATGAGGGACAGCCCATGACCGCCTCACGTCGCATCGACCGGTCGATCTGCGGCGCTCTTCTATCGAACCGACATTCTTCGCTGCCGCTGCCGCTGCCGCTGCCGCCGGCCAGCCCACCGTCACGCCCATCACGATGCACTCAGGGTGCAGGAAGCTCTGCCCTGCCGAGCCGTCGCCAAGGCTGCAGCTGGGCCGGCATGGCCGGCCGGACAGACCCGGCCGAGGGGACGTTGTTGCCGCTGCTTCTGCCGGCAAATTGGAGGATGCCGACGAGAATGGCGAGAATGACCAGACTGCCAACGCGGAAACCGGTGCGAGCACCGCTCCACGGCAGCTTAGTCGCTGCGCGCCTCAACCACACGGCGTCCGGGGCGGCCGAGATACCCGACCCCGATCCCGCAGCCCACGCTCGGTCTTCTGCGACGGCCGTGCCACCGTCCTCGGCATCCGCTGCCATGCATGCCGGCTTCTGGCAGCAGCACCGGCCGGGCCTCAGCAAAGACGAGCTGATGGGCTTTGTTGACCCTCCAGGCGACGGCGAGTCGGTCGACGAGCACCTGGACTACATCCGCGACCCGTACCGGCATCGGTATGCGCCCGCGGACAACGGGCCCGAGGTGACTGTGGCGCGTAACGCGCGCGAGGACGCCGACATTCCCTCCTGGGACGACTTGGCGCAAGCAGATGCTCCCGTGCAGGACGCGGTGCATGCGTTGGCGCAAGCGGTATGGTCGCGGCTGCACAACCCCGCGCGGACGAGCGCGGCGGAAGTGTACGACCACTACCGGGCGGTGCCGGGGTTCGCCGGCGCCGGCACGGCGAGCGGCCACGACAGCGACAGCGCAAGCTTTGCGCACGCCGCCATCAGCACCGGCCGCATGGCCCACATCCCGGCCAGTCTGCGGCACCAGATGCTCAAGGCGCTGGGCATGGTCGAGAAGAAGAACGCCCCGTCGATGCTGCGGTACTTTGCCGTGGTGGCCGACGTCAAGGAGAGCGGGTTCACGCTGTGGCGGGCCGAGTGGAACGCGGCGCTGTCCTTTGCCAGCCGCTACGTCGGCTCGTCGACGGCGACCGAAGCCGAGGCAGCCCTGCGGCTCTGGCGCGAGATGGAGCACGAGGCCGGCGTGCCCGGCAGCGAAGTGACCTTTAACATCCTCTTTGACGTGGCCTCCAAAGCCGGCAACTTTACGCTGGCCGAGATGGTCTACCAGGAGATGGAGAAGCGCGGCCTGCGCTTCAACCGCTACCATCACGTCAGTCTCATCCACTTCTTCGGGCTCAAGATGGACGCCGACGGCGTGCGTGCCGCCTACCGCGAGATGGTCGACGCCGGCGAGATGATCGACGTCGTCGTGCTCAACTGTGTGCTTGTCAGCTTTCTGCGCTGCGGCGAGGAGGGCGCCGCCGAGCGCGTGTATGCCCAGATGCTGCGCACATACCGCAGCCGGCTGGTGGCGCGCAGAAAGGCGAAGCCTGCGGGCGCCGGCGCCAGCACGAATGCGTCGACACCAACAGATGCCTCTGCATCCGCCTCCGCCGCCGCACCAGACTCCGCGGCCAACGCCGACGCCGACGCCGACGCCGACGTCGATATAGTTGGCCCAGATCTGACCACCTTTGCGAGCCAGAAAGCCATGACCCGCGTGCTCATGATGCTGGCCAAGGTCAGCCGCAACGACGCGGATCTCCGTGCCGGCTACCAGCACCTTGTGCCGACGTGCCCGGACATTTCTACGTATCGGATCCTGATCAACCATTATGCCGTGCGCGTCGGCAGCCTCCGTGCCGTCACCCAGTTCCTCACCGACATGCAGACTCTGCGCATCCCGCTGCACGGCGCCATCTTCCTCGCGCTGCTCAAGGGCTTCGCCTTGCACGGCACGCGCGGCACGCGCAGCACTGCCAACAAGGCCGACACCAGCAGCTCCGGTACCGACTGGAGCGAACAGCGCCTGCGCAGCATCTGGGCCGCCCTGCTCACGGCGCTCGACGACGACACCGGCCTCTACGTCAGCTCGTGGCTCGTTGTCTGGGCTCTGCGCGCCTTTGACCGCTGCAGCGCGCCCGAGATGGTCTTCAAGGCGTACCACTCGCTCAGCGCGCGCTGGGAGCCGTCGGAGTCGGACGCCGACTTTGTGATTGGCTTTCTGCACAACCTGCTCAAGGGCCAGCGGCGTCCCGGTGGCGGCGCCGGCAGCGGTGGCACAAGCAGCACCGAAACCGGCGTCAACGACGACAACACCAGCAGCCCTAGCGAATACGGCCGTATTTCGGTACTCAAACAGCTGGGAAGCCGGTCGCTCTGACAGCCATGCGACACTCTCTTTCTCGCGTCTCCGCCCCATGTCTCGTCCCCTACCCGTCTGTTCATGCCTGTATGAGTCTTTGTATCTACGTTATAGACACGGCCGCTCATGACAGCGGTCATGAATACACGTCCGCATATTCCTTTTGTCCTGTCCTGATATACCAGGAGGCAGTGTATGATATTGTAATTTAGATCTCATCGTACGTAGTCCGCGATGTACAGACTATCACAGCTACGCAATGCACCAGAAGTCGCTTGGTGTTCAATGTGTCCATTGCATACTTTGTATATACATGGCTATATCGGCCAGGAGAACCGCAGCCATCCCCCTCTACGTACGATCCTCGTAGAAAGTCCAGAAGGAAAGCCCCCAAGTGATCCAACCACAGATTAGGCGAGCCGCTTATTTCGGCTTGTACGTCTGCCAGACTGCGAAGAAGCGTTAGTCTATGCTGCGATGCTTCCTGTGCCATATGCTGCCTTTGAGATCAAGCACTTACCAGCAATGCCGAAGGGCGCGAAGAAAAAGGTGGCCATGGAGCCCCAGTAGAGAACGCCAAAGGACTTCTTCTTGGGGTCAAAGGGCAGGTTCGAGTACGGGCCCTCAGGGTAATGGTACGGCGAGGAGAAGCGCGGCCGGGTGGCGTGGAACGCACGGCGGCCGGCGACAGCCTGCGAGCTGCGGATAGCGGTACGGGAAAGCATCTAGAGAGAAAGACAAGCCCGTTAGCATCTCGTCCGAGCGACTTCAATCCCGGCGAACGGCTACATCCGGACCGGGCGAATCAAGCCATTGAGCCAATGGCACCGCCAACGCATTCTATCGCAAGAGTCGCCAACGCACCTCGAGGGCAGATCTTCTGGTCAGATCGGTTGTAGTGGAAGGTGATGGGGCGGAGAAACGAGCTTCTCTTGGTGATCGCTTTTTGCGGTTATGAATAGTGGCGTGAGGCGGCTGTCTCGCGTTCCATGTTTTTCCGGCGCTGGAGGAGCGGAAAATGGCTCTATGATTAGCACGTGACGAAAGCCACCGTGTGAGTGGGTGATAGGAGACCTACATACCTGATTGGTTAGGTCATGACTTTTATTATGGGGCCGGAGGTGATTAGGGACTATCTTCATCCTCCATCCATTATTCCTAATTTCACACACCGCCCTCTTGACATCTGGCCCACTCTCCTGATAGCGGCAGTATCGAGATAGTTCCACTTTTCCCGACCTAGTTTGCATTTTCTTGGGGCCTGCAGATATTTTTTCCGCCTTGTCTTTCCTGGCTGCATCCCATCTGCTTGCGACGATCGCGAGACAGAACGACGCTCCAACGGGGAGGCTGTATCGAGGGGACCTATTGTCCTCTTCGCGTACCCCGCTACAACCAGACCTCTTTATTGGCCGCCTGAGCCACCGCAGGCCTTGACGGGTTTGAAGCGTTTCCAGCCTCTCGAGCATCGCAGTTTTGGCCACGATGAACACCGACGACCTCTTTGAGGTCTTTGACGAGCCGCAGCCGTCGCGCCTCTCGCAGCAGCAATCGAAGCAGCCACAGCAGAAGCCGGAACGCCCGGAGGCAGCTCCCGAAGATGCCACTGTCACCGGCGATCAGACGCGAAAGCGCAAAGCAGAGGGCATGTCCGAGGACGACGGCGACGACGACGTCACGGACAAGGCAATCGCCGCCGAACTTGCCGATGGTGACGGTGACACGGACGTGCCTCCAGATGCCGAAGCGGATGTCGATGCCAACGACAGCAAGCGGCGCAAGACCGAGGATGAGGCCGAACCCGTGATAACCGACGCCTTCCAAACGGTCGTTTCGCGCGAAGTAGCTCCAGCGCCCGGCTTTGCCGCACAGACGGACGACAAAACGCTTATCCTCAAGCACAACATTCAGCATCAGGCAGTGCTGCCACCCGACCTCAACTTCGAGTACATCCCGCTCTCCGAGCGCGAGAAGCCACCCCGGGCCCGCGAGTATAGCTTCAAACTCGACCAGTTTCAAGACAATGCGATTACGGCGATCCAGTGTGAAGAGAGCGTCTTGGTGTCGGCACATACCAGTGCCGGCAAGACTGTCGTTGCCGAGTATGCCATTGCTCAGTGCCTCATGCGCAAGCAGCGTGTCATCTACACGAGTCCCATCAAGGCTCTGAGCAACCAGAAATATCGCGACTTTCTGACAGAGTTTGGCGACGTCGGCCTCATGACCGGCGATGTGACCATCAACCCAACAGCCAGCTGCCTGGTCATGACGACGGAGATTCTGCGGTCGATGCTGTACCGCGGCTCAGAGATCATGCGGGAGGTGGCCTGGGTGGTGTTCGACGAGATTCACTATATGCGCGACAAGTCCCGCGGTGTGGTCTGGGAGGAGACCATCATCCTGCTGCCCGACAAGGTGCACTACGTCTTCCTGTCGGCCACGATCCCCAACGCGTTCCAGTTCGCCGAGTGGATTGCCAAGATCCATCGCCAGCCATGCCACGTTGTCTACACAGACTTCCGGCCGACGCCGCTGCAAAACTACTGCTTCCCGGCCGGTGGTAACGGCATTGTGCTGGTGGTGGATGAGCACGGCACCTTCAAGGAGAAGAACTTCAACACGGTCATGGCGCTGGTGGAGCAGAACAAGGGCGCCGACCCGGCCGACCCGAACGCGAAGATGAAGGGCCACGGCAAGAACAAGAAGACAAACAAGGGCGGCTCTGGCGGCAACGACACCACCTCAGACATTCACAAGATCATCCGCATGATCTTGAAGAAGCAATTACAGCCTGTTATCGTTTTCAGCTTTAGCAAGCGCGAGTGCGAGATGCTCGCTCTGAAGATCTCCGGCATGAACTTCAACAACGAGTCGGAGAAGGAGACGGTGAAATACATTTTTAACAATGCCATCGATATACTGCCAGAGGCCGACCGTGAGCTGCCGCAGATCAAACACCTGCTGCCGCTGCTGTGCAAGGGCGTCGGTGTCCATCACTCTGGCCTGCTGCCAATCCTCAAGGAGGTCGTGGAGATTTTGTTCCAGGAGAACTTGGTCAAAGTACTCTTCGCGACCGAGACCTTTTCCATTGGCCTGAACATGCCGGCCAAAACCGTCGTATTTACGAGTGTGCGCAAGTTCGACGGTGTGTCCATGCGGCCGCTAACGTCGTCCGAGTATATCCAGATGTCTGGTCGCGCCGGTCGTCGTGGTATCGATGAGCGGGGTATTGTAGTCATGATGGTCAACGACAAGCTGGAGCCGGAGACGGTGAAAGCGATTGTTGCTGGCAAGCAGGACCGGCTTAACTCGGCGTTCCACCTGGGCTACAACATGATCCTGAACCTGCAGCGGATTGAGACGGTGTCGCCCGAGTACATGCTTGAACGGTGCTTTTTCCAGTTCCAGAACGCGTCGAGCGTGCCGCGCCTCGAGAAGGAGCTCATGGGACTGCAGCAGGAGCGCGACAGCACGATCATCCCCGACGAGAACACGGTCAAGGAGTACTACAAGCTGCGGCAGCTTATCGAGGACTACCGCAAGGACATGGTGGCGGTCATACAGCACCCGACGTACTGTCTGCCATTCCTGCAGCCGGGCCGGCTGGTGCACATCAAGACGCCAAGCGGTCAAGACTTTGGCTGGGGTGCGGTGCTTGGCGTCTCTCCGCGGCGGCCAAACCGGCGTGGCGAGGAGGAGGTACCGGCGCAGGAGTCGTACTGCGTGGACGTGGCCCTTTTCGTGTCTGACAGCAAGTCCACACAGAGCGTGGCTCCCGGCTTCCCACAGGCTGAAATGGCACCGGGCGTATTTCCGTGCAGCAGATCAGAAGACGGCAGCGACAAGGGCTCGGACTCGAAGGAGTCCAAAGGTACGAGCGACAGCAAATCAAAGAGCAAGAAGGGCAAGGGCAAGGAGAAGGAGAAGGAGAAGGAGGAGAAGGAGAAGGAGAAGGAGAAGGACGCGAGCAGCACGCCACTTGCAGACGCACGGGTAGAGATCGTGCCGTGCCTGCTGTCGTGCGTGGTGGCGCTGGGCAAGTTCCGGATCTTCATGCCGGACAATGTGACCAAGAAGGCCGGCAAGGACCAGACGGGCAAGGTGATCCAAGAGGTGGAGCGAAGGTTCCCAGACGGCATCCCTATCCTGGACCCGATTGAGACCATGAAGATCACCGACGACTCGTTCAAGAAGCTGATCCGCAAGATTGAGCTGCTCGAGTCGAAGCTGCTGGCCAACCCGCTGCACGGGTCACCGATCCTGCCGGAACTCTGGAAGAAGTACGACCACAAGGTCGCGCTGGGCGAAAAGATCAAGGAGACCAAGCGGGCGATCGCCAAGGCGCACAGCATCGCCCAGCTCGACGAGCTCAAGTCACGCAAGACGGTGCTGCGGCGGCTCGGTTTCCTCAACGACGCGGATGTAGTGCAGCTCAAGGCACGCGTGGCGTGCGAGATCTCGTCGACCGAGGGCCACGAGCTGCTGATTTCGGAGCTGCTCTTCAACCGGTTCTTCAACGACCTGACACCGGAGGTGGTGGCCTCGGTCATGACCTGCTTCCTGTTCGATGAGAAGGTGGAGGCGCCGGACCTGAAGGAGGATCTTGCGAAGCCGCTGCGCGAGATCAAGGCACAGGCCAAGATCATCGCCAAGGTCAGCCAGGAGAGCAAGCTGGACGTCAACGAGGAGGAGTATGTGCAGAGCCTCAAGTGGCAGCTGATGGACACCGTTTTTGCATGGGCCAACGGCGCCTCGTTTGCGGAGATCTGGTAAGTGCCCCACGGTTTGGTTTTACTCCAGTAGCTATCGAGACTAACACAAAGTAGCAAAATGACCAACGCTTACGAAGGCTCTCTGGTGCGGCTTTTCCGGCGCTTGGAGGAGCTGCTGCGGCAAATGGCCGAGGCCAGCAAGGTGATGGGCAGCGAAGAACTGGCCAAGAAGTTCGAACAGAGCTTGGAAACGATCAAGCGGGGCCTCGTGGCGGCGCAGTCACTGTACTTCTGAAGTGTTCTTCTGATCTCTGTCATAGTTTACATTTCCATCACGTTAATGGGCGTATGTGTTTTGCATGTGGGGCGTTGACGGCTACGGGCAAGGGAAAAATAAACGTCAGGAGTGCAGCCAGTAATATTTAGGTCCTGTTACGTCAAGACTCTGTGCTTGGTGTACGAGTTGGAGATTCTGTCGTCATGTTGCCCCATATGTGAGGCTAAAGCTTTGTGTCAATAGTCTGTATTGCGGTTGCTCTCCGCCGAAATAACAAGGTTTTTTTTGGCCCAACTAGATCGGCTCAATGTTCAGGGTCTAAGAGCAGTTTGCGAATGCCAAGAACTTCATTTCGCTCAGTTTTTGGAACTGGCTGTCGGTTCGAGCATAACTGACAGCATTGTGAAAGATGCTCGCTGACAGTTTCACACTGGACGCAACAGACAACAAAGTTCCGCTAGAAAAGGTCAAGACCATTCTCAGTCTGCTCCAAGTTTGCAACCGCGTTTTGGGGCTAGAACTGGCGGTGCTTCCGCAATAAGTGTCTCTTTCGACAATGGCGTAATGGACGTATCTACGAGGTCGGCTCGACCTTTGACCGCGCGAAGCATTGCTAACAAACTTGGCAAGCTACTTTGTACGTATCAAGACGAACAGGTATCGTTATGAAGGGCCTGTACGTCGTATGGTTGAACTGAGAGTCACTGAGAGTTAAGCGGTTCTTTGCAGCTCCAGGGTGGCTTGTATTCTTAATATGCTGCTTGAAGAAGACTTGGGCATTGGTGATTTTCTAACCGCTCTAGCCTGCTACCAAACGTTAGATCAACATTCCAACATACCGGTTGTTCTGATTCAGCACTACAGTATCAAATATTGACACTGATAATTCCTTTCCTTGTCTTGTAGGTAGTAGATGAATCGCAGCGGCAAGATTTGCGGCAAGATTTGCCTGTTGAAGAGGATTGGCTGACGATATAAGCTTTCTGTTACATGCGCTGACTAGCAGAACGTCGCTGCTTTGCACTCCGATTATTTGTCTAGCTCCGTTCTCATTCTACGTAATAGTTTGTACAATTTTTGCGATGATTGGCGCCTGTGGAATCGACGTTGATTTATGAACCCTGCGACCGCAATCCCAACTAGCCACTATAATTACGCCCAAACGGGCTTTCGATGTCTTCAGCTTCTCCTTTTGCCACTTTTGCCAGATTACTCCGTAGTCAACTCTGCTTTGGAATATTCACCATGTTCAGTACTTACATCGTGATCTGTACAGCCGATGTCATTGAGCGAAGTACGAGCACAGATCGTACGAAGTACGAGTATTGCGGAGTAAGTGGATCGTGGCAGAGACGCAGCCGGCACCCCTGACTCACTGCCGGAAGCTCAGCCGACTAGGGACACCGCTTCGCTTCATCTAACGATGCCCATCGCAATACGACGTAGCGCTCGGCCAACAGTCATTCGGAGTACACCACGTGATCCGAATGCGCAAGACACGCGAACTGCGTTCTTCGCGGTGTAGACGCGCTCCTCGTTGACGCGCACGGGCCGCGAGGCGCGCCATGCTTGTTGACCCCCTTTTCCAAAAGACGCGCTTTTCCCGGAATGGACCGGGGACCTTCCACGGTATCAACAAGACCGCTCTTTCCTCCCGACGAACAAAACATACCAGAGGCAGCAATTTCACCACCCCACTTGAGTGCAACGGCATCCACCCCTGGTAGCCAGTCCCTCGCTCTTTCCATCCTTCCGCTCTTTCCTGTGCTGTCCTCCCCCACCCCCCTATTCTCCATCGAAATTCCCGCCAATAAATATCGTATGCAAAATAATACAAAAAAAGAAGACACAACATTTGTCATATTAAAATTTAGGGACCCTTTTCCCAGACAACCTTTCCTGGGGATTCCTTTCTGGCTTTCTTCCACCACGACCACCCGTCCGAATAACCACATCCGAAACAACAGCAACCATGCGTGAAATCATCAGCATCAACGGTAAGTCGCCCTGGAGCGGTGCCTCTCGCTGCCGTTGCGTGTTTTGCCCATACCCCTCGCCCCTTTTGCCGACGCGTTTTTGGCTCCTTCACCGCATCGCATGGCTCGGCAGTGCTCGATGCTCGCAGCTTTGCTACCAAAGCAGCCCGGCCTACCCAGGCATCCTACACGCCCACTGCTGGATGAACCCGTACTGATCCACGTATAGTCGGCCAGGCTGGCTGTCAAATTGCCAACTCTTGCTGGGAGGTACGTTCCCGGATGCGAAGTCGGAGGCGAGAGACCAGGCACTCACGGAGCGAAACCCAAACACACGAGACGCTGGCGAGCCGAAGCGGGGGAGCAACGTCTTGTCTCGGGTGCCTACCGCCTTGCTGGGAGGGTTCGCGGATAGGATGGGCATGTTTCACCGGCATCGTCAGGGACTGACAGAATGACAGCTTTACTGCCTCGAGCACGGCATTCAGGTACGCGATCTCTCCTTTTTGACCGGGCCGTGTCGAAACTAACGCAGTGCAGCCTGATGGTTACCTCACTGAGGAGCGCAAGGCCGCCGAGCCCGACCACGGCTTCAGCACCTTCTTCACCGAGACAGGTACGTGTTGAAGCCGACTTTCTCCGACGTCTCGCCGCTGTGCTTGCAGCCGCCTCTCCAGCTCCTGTCCGCGTTGTCTTGCTAACCCGACCAGGCCAGGGCAAGTACGTGCCGCGCACGATCTACTGCGATCTCGAGCCCAACGTCGTCGACGAGGTCCGCACCGGTGCCTACCGCAGTCTGTTCCACCCGGAGCAGATGATCACGGGCAAGGAGGACGCGTCCAACAACTACGCTCGTGGCCACTACACCGTCGGCAAGGAGCTCATCGACCAGGTCCTCGACAAGGTCCGCCGCGTCGCTGACGGCTGCGCCGGTCTCCAGGGTTTCCTGGTCTTCCACTCGTTTGGCGGTGGTACCGGTTCTGGATTCGGTGCTCTGCTGATGGAGCGCCTGTCTGTCGACTACGGCAAGAAGAGCAAGCTCGAGTTCTGTGTCTACCCCGCCCCGCAGACGGCCACCTCCGTTGTCGAGCCGTACAACTCTATCCTGACCACGCACACCACCCTGGAGCACGCCGACTGCTCCTTTATGGTGGACAACGAGGCCATCTACGACATCTGCCGCCGTAACCTGGGCCTCGAGCGGCCCAACTACGAGAACCTGAACCGTCTGATTGCTCAGGGTATGTAATCTGCTGCGGTTGGTTTGGGGTTGCACTAAAGTGCCGACGTGCCGACCTTGAACAACTTGTACCTGCTCTTCACCGTTACTGACCTTGACGCAGTTGTCTCTTCCATCACTGCGTCTCTGCGCTTTGACGGCTCCCTCAACGTCGATCTGAACGAGTTCCAGACCAACCTGGTCCCATACCCGCGTATCCACTTCCCCCTGGTTGCTTACGCCCCTGTCATCTCGGCTGCTAAGGCCGCCCACGAGGCCAACTCCGTCCAGGAGATGACTATGTCGTGCTTCGAGCCGCACAACCAGATGGTCAAGTGTGACCCCCGTCACGGCAAATACATGGCCACGTGTCTGCTGTACCGCGGCGACGTTGTCCCCAAGGATGCCCACGCTGCCGTTGCTACCCTCAAGACGAAGCGCACCATCCAGTTCGTCGACTGGTGCCCGACCGGCTTCAAGCTCGGCATCTGCTTCCAGCCGCCCGAGCAGGTCCCCAACGGCGACCTGGCCAAGGTCAACCGCGCTGTGTACGTCTACGTTTATGCCCCAGGCTCTGCCTTGACCTCTGCACCGTGTACTTTGCTAACCCTGCCAGCTGCATGCTGTCCAACACCACCGCCATCGCCGAGGCCTGGTCCGCTCTGTCGGCCAAGTTCGACCTCATGTACTCCAAGCGCGCGTTCGTGCACTGGTACGTCGGCGAGGGTATGGAGGAGGGCGAGTTCTCCGAGGCCCGCGAGGACCTGGCTGCGCTCGAGCGTGACTACGAGGAGGTTGCCACCGACTCGCTTGAGGGCGAGGAGGGCACCGAGGCCGAGTACTAGAGTACGATACAGAGCACAGCACAGCGCAGTACAAGATGCTAGACTGCCAGTACAGAGTACGATGGGACGTGGTCCAGCTGCTTGCTTGTTTGTAATGGCAGAGACAGACCGATTTTATTGAATTCCCCCACAACGCCTTTTTCTATATTTGTTTGCAACTCTCTGCTTCTTGGCCTCCCCTCCAAGGTCTCCGTCTTGCATGCTGCCTGCTTGGTCTCTTGGCGGGCGTGGCTGCACATAGCCGGCCACCGGTCCTGCCGGTTTTCGGTCTTTGATAGGCTGTCGGCTCCGTTGTTCCAGCTTGTCCCATGTTCCGGCCGGTTGGTTGGCTCGGCATGGGCTGGCAGATGGACGCGCGAGGGTGAGGAAGCCAATTTTGCCGGACAGACTGCAGACGATAGTCATTCTTTTAATCACACTTGTTATTCTGCCAGTTCTGGTCGTGGTAGAAACAGCCCGCAGTAATCCCATGTGTCTTGTGTTGCTATTGCCATGCTGTACGTTGAGTAGCTGTTAAACGGTCTTTACCTCTATATTGCTCCGTCTGTCGCAGCCTGCAAACTGCAGCCGAAGCGATGCTGTGCAACCGGGCCGCATGCTGCATGAAGCAGGAATGCGTCGAGTACTCTGCACAAGCCGTGGCGACGCTGCAGCACTAGCAAGAAGCACCGAAGGGGCGGCAGCTCTGGCAGATGCAGGTACTGCGGTGTTGCTCTTCTGCACACGCAATCCTGGCCGCTCTAATCTCAAAGAGCATCCTATCTGCAAAAATACGGAGTATTCCTTGAATGCGAATGCCCCGCTTAAAGCCGTGCACCCGGTTGCCGCAGAAGGAAGGCGCAACTGTGTCAGCCACGTGCCCCTACTGCCCAACACCAGCCACCTTTGGCAGCGCAAAGTACGCAAAACAGCAGCCTGACCTCACTTCTCTCCTCTTTCGCTGCATTGGCTTTCGTCTGGCTTCACAGCGTCACAGCTTCGTCCGCCTCCCTCCCCGACACGACGATCCCGCGACCACACGCACCGCCGCTGCAGCGCACCGTTGCTGACCCGCCATCTAGCCCGTCCAGCCCGCCCTCGCCCCTGTCTGGCTTGCCCGAGCGGCCAGCGCACCGTCTGCCGCTTTGCGAAGCATCGAAGCATCGAAGCATGCGCCTTGGCTTCACTGCTCCCTTCGACTGCTGATGCACAGCTGGCTCGTCCATCGCCTTTCACACACGCGCTGCAGAGCGGATTCGCTTCGGAGCGCGCTTGCCCACGCAACTTCCGGCCGTCTCGGTTCGATCACCAAAACGCACAGCTTTATCCCTGAACCTCGTTCAGAGTTCCTTGACTCGGCCGTCACGACAGCGTCCGAGCTCCGTCCATCTGCCGACCCACTGCCAACCGGCACAGCACATAGCAGCAGCAAGCTTCGGGGCCCTTCTTTGCGATGGCTTCCGACGGCTCCGACGGGACTGGTGAGTCGCTCCTGGGCGGACCAAACCGCGGCCGATACCCGATACCCGATACTGTTGCCCGATACCCGATGGCATACGGCAGGCTGGATGTTTGTCGGGGAGAAGACGCTGACCCATGCTCACAGCCCCGAACCTGAACCTGACTGCCGACGAGCGGCATGTCTACGGCCAGATCTTCCGCCAGGCCGACACCGACAACTCCGGCATTGTCATGGGCGAGGTCGCCGTCAAGTTCTTTGAGAAGACCCATCTTGACTCACGCACGCTCGGCGAGGTAGATATCCCTGTCTCTGCATTTATGTCCTGCTCCTCTTGCTGCCACTGCTTCCTTCTATCTCTCCTTTCTGCCCTCTATCGTGTCCGTTAGCCGAGCGGATATTCTGCTGCGGCTACTCTTCCCTCGCTCATCATCCGTCTTTGCCACCTGTGCTGTGTCTAACGCACTTTAGATTTGGCAGATTGCCGACAAGGAGAACCGCGGCTTCCTCACGCCGGCCGGTTTCGGCGTCGCTCTACGCCTGATCGGCCATGCCCAGAGCGGCCGCGAGCCTTCGCATGCCATTGCCCTCCAGCCGGGTCCCATCCCGCGCTTCGAAGGCATCCAGACAACTGCTGCCACCCTCCCTCTCGCTCCGCATTCCACCGGCGGCCCGCGTCCCCTGAGCGCACAAGGCACCGGTCCTTTGCCGCCCCTGGCTGCCCAGCTGACCGGAACAGGCGCGCGGGTGCCGCCACTGACGATTGACAAGGCCGCCCAGTATGCGAAGCTGTTCCGTGAGCAGGCGCAGGGCGCTGCTGTCCTCTCTGGTGACAAGGCCAAGCGAGTCTTTGAGCGCTCTGCTCTGCCGAACGAGGTGCTGGGCCGCATCTGGCAGCTGGCCGACACCGAGCAACGGGGCGCGTTCGTGCAGACCGAGTTTATCATTGCCATGCACCTACTCACATCCACCAAGCTGGGCACTCTGCGCACTCTGCCGACCGTACTCCCCGTCGCTCTCTATGAGGCCGCAACACGTGGCGTGGCGGCTGCCAACTCGGGCGGCGTCGCCTCTCCGGGACCTTCCAGCCCGGTGGCGCGTCAGCAGAGTCCGCTTGGCGCTGCCCCCAACGTTCTGCCTCTGCCGCCTGCCGTCCAGCGCCAGACCAGCGGCCAGTACCGCCAGGGCGCGACCGGCGCATATGCGCGTCCCCCGCCTCCGGGCGCTCCCGTCCCGAGCGCGCCTATCCCGAGCGCGCCCCTCCCCAGCGCTCCCCTCCCGGCTGGGACTCCTGGCGGCGATTGGCTCATCACGCCGGCCGAGAAGGCGCGCATGGATCCCATCTTTGAAAACCTCGACAAGACCAAGAAGGGCTACATCACCGGCGAGGAGGCTGTGCCGTTCTTGACGCGGTCTGGCCTGAACGAAGATGTGCTCGCCCAGATCTGGGATCTGGCGGATGTCAACTCCGAAGGCCGCCTGACCAGCGAGACCTTTGCCGTCGCTCTCCACCTCATCCAGCAGCAACGGCAGCGCACCGACGGCAGCAACGCCCTTCCCACCACGCTCCCCGCAAACCTGATTCCCCCCAGCTTTCGGAAGCCGCAACAGCTGCAGCCGCAGCCGCAGCCGCAGCCGCAGCCGCAGCCGGCCCCGATGCCTGCTGCTCCCCACCCCAAGTCCGCTATGGACGACCTGTTCGGACTCGACTCGACCCCGTCGTCACCGCCTGCCTCTGTCCCGCCGCCACTATCGGCGAACTTGACCGGCTCGGGCATCAGTGCCATGAACGACCCGTTCGCCGGCAGCTCGAGTCCGGTGCCGCCCAGCTCTCCGACGAGACTCGCCCAAGCCTCCGCGCCGAACGCCTTCAGCGCGTCGGGCACCTTTAAGCCGTTCGTGCCCTCCTCCTCGTTTGGCCGGTCTCTCACGGCCCAAGCTACCGGCGACTCAACCGGCTCCGGCTCGACAAGCCTGCATAAGCCCGCACCGCCTCTACCGACTGCCATGCCACACAAGGTCACGTTCCAAGACGACTTGTTGGGCGGCGACACCGATGAGGCCAGCAAGAACATCTCGAACGACACGGCCGAGCTCGCCAACCTGTCGAACCAGGTCAGCTCGCTGTCCAAGCACATGCAGGACGTCCAGGCGCAGCGCACGACGCTGCAGACCGAACTGAACCAGTCGAGCGCCCAGAAGAAGAACTTTGAGCAGCGCCTGACGCAGCTGCGCACGCTCTATGAGAAAGAAGCGCGCGACGTGCGTGGACTGGAGGAGCAGCTGAGCACGACACGTGCCGAAGCGCACAAGCTTCAGACGGAGCTGTCGGCGCTCGAAGCCACGTACCAGGACCTGCAAAGCCAGCACCAGCAGGTGTCCACGGCGCTGCAGGCAGACCTGCAGGAGATTGCCAGCCTCAAGGGGCGCATCACAGCCGCCACGGCCACGGTCAACCAGCTGAAGCCGCAGATCGAGAAGCTCAAGTCCGAAGCCCGCCACCAAAAGGGACTCGTGGCCATCAGCCGCAAGCAGCTGTCGCAGGCCGAAGGGGAGCGCGAAAAGCTCAAGACGGAGGCCGAAGACCTGACGCGGCAGAACGAGGAGCTCGCTCGCCAAGTGCAAAGTGCCAATGTCGCTGCATCGACTTCCAGTGCTCCGTCTGGTGCGGCGAGCCCATCGGTCGCGTCGAGCACGGGTAAGAACCCGTTCTTCCGCCGTACGGGTAGCAACGACATCATGGGCGTCTTCACGGGCCAGCGGAGCCAGTCCGAGTCGCCGCACCCGTCGGCAGCGGACAAGTCGTTTAACGATTTCTTTGGTCCGACGCCTGCGGCGCCTGCAGCGCCTGCAGCTGCTTTGGGCGCTGCTGCTGCCGTTGGCGGCGTGGTCGCGGCCTCTGGCATTGCTGCCGCCTTCAAGCCGCAGACCACCGGGGCCTCTTCTGGCAGCGGCACGTCATCGGCCTACACGGCTCCGCTCGCGCCAACTGCGACTACGTCCCCCGCTCCTGCTGCCGCTGCCGCTGCCGCTGCTCCCGCCGAGACGCCTGCTCCGGCTCCTAGCTGGCCTCACGAGCCAGAGGCGTCGCCGTTTGGCGAGCCGTCTGCGAGCACGGCGGCGTCGGCAGAAGAGCATCCGGCAGCTCCTGCAACGGCAGCTTCGGTCGATGCGCAGTCCGAGACGTCTGCCGCCACCGAGACGGTTCAGGCTACGAGCAACGGGCAGACTAACGGAGAAAGCACGTCGGCAAGTGGACCTGCGGTGGGCGCGGCGGAGAAGCTGCTCTGGGGTCACGCGCACAACGACAGCCTCAGCGATCCCTTCGCGTCCCTGGACAAGAACGACGACAGCAAGGCCAAGGCCGAGTTCGAGTCTGCCTTTGCCAGCTTCAAGGCCAGCAAGACGGGCGGCGCGGACTCGTCTGCCAAAGATGCGGACGCCTTTGGGGCGTTTGGCGAGCCCGGGTCTGCCGACGGCGCCGGTGCGTCCAAGGCCAACAGCAGCGATGTGTTTGGCTCCGGCGCAGCGAAGTCGGTGGCGGCGTTTGACAGCGAGTTCCCTCCTATTGCCGAGCTGGAAAAGGACGATTCGGAATCGGAGAGCGAGGCAGCCGGCGGCTTCAGCGGCGGCTTCGACGACGATTTTGCGCCGGCGTCGCCGAACGCCACGCACGGTCAGAAGGCAGAGGCGGCTGCTGGTGTTAGCGCCGAGAGCAGCCGGGACACGGCGGCCGCAAAGGCGCCTGTGGCGGAGGCAACGCCCGAAGCGGCCACCAAGGCGCCGGATGCAGGCGCATCGGCTCTCGGTGCCGCAGCACCCGCGTCGGATCCGGCGACCCCAGCAGCGCCGGCGGCGGTAGCAGCGCCTGCAGCGACGACGGCCAAGTCGACCGACACGGTGACGTTTGACGACCTGGACGACGAGTTTGAGGGCCTGGAGGACGCGCGTGAGGAGTCGGCAGACGACGACTTTGCCAACATCAGCCGTGCCGGGACAGACGGGTTTCCGTCGGCGTTTGACTCGCCGCAGCCTTCGCACGTGGGCCGGCAGGACGGATCGTCGTCCAACTTTGGTCTCGACAGCAGCTTTGATTTCGGCAGCTTCGGCACGCCGACAGTGCCCACGCAGAATTCGAACGGGAACGGCGGCAAGGCGGCCGGGGACGGGACCGACTGGTTTGCGTCGTTTGATGATGCGAAGCCGCCGGCAGCCGAGACAGCGACACGGCCTACGGGCCCTGGACGCCTCCTGACGGACGACGGCGAGCACGACGATCCGCTGCTCAAGAGGGTGACGAGCATGGGCTACCCGCGGGCCGTGGCGCTGAGCGCGCTGGAGAAGTTCGATTACAACGTGGACAAGGTGCGTTCCGGGTGATGTTGCTACTTGCATGCGAGCGAAGCCGACACGGAGGCTGACTTTTGTTTAGGCGGTCAACTTCCTCGCCAGCCAGCCATGAGGGCGCTTCTGGATGCCATCGTACTCTGCCGATCATTTACACATTTCCTTGTCTACTGTTGTCTTTCACTGTCACCGATGACCGGTCCTGCATTTCTTTTGTTGCGCGTTTGCGTGCTCCTTCTGCTTGGCGCCGTCTGGCCGTGTCCACAGCCTCCAGTCTTCTTGGCCGTGTTTGGGCTGGAAGAGCGGATGGCTGCGGCGGCGGCGGCGCATTTCTCCCATCTGCTTCTACGCATTCCCTTTCCTGTGTCTCCCATAGCGGCCTCTCCTAATTTCTAGTCTCTGTACATAATACATGGCACACTGCCGATACTGAGCCAGCGGCTGCACTTCCTGTCTGGGCTTGCTCGCCGTGGTGTGCGGAAGCCATGCCACCCTCGATGCAGCTGTCAGCCGTGCCTTGGCGACCGAATGCGGACCCAAGCTGCAGTGCATGGAGTTCGCCACGGCGTGCAGTAAAAGTGCGGCCTCTTGTACGATAAGGGAAGTATGTTCTATGACAAGGGCAACGCTCTTGCCAGCCGCTTGCCTATTGTGGCGCTCATGTTGGCGGCAGACTCCTGCAGCCCGGCACCGGCTCATCTCCGACACAATACGAGGACGTACATAAACGAGATCCAGCACAGGTCCATGTCGAGAGTCTAGACCTGGCAAAATACGTGGACAAGTAACAAGTACTACTCTACGCAGGCCTAGGTGACTGCGACGGTCCAGGCGTAAGCACTACTTGCATACAGGTCTACACAGACAGGGTGCATTGCAAAGAGAGATTCTGATCATGAGATCTCCTAAGAGTAAACAAAACAATAATCTGCTTACGTAAGCAAGACACAGCGGCGCAGCCATCTGGGCGGCGGCCAGCCAGGACAGTCGGACACAGCAAGAACTCGTGCCCGTGCTACGTCCTAAAAATACAGACAATATTGTCAGCTCCGGGTTCGACACGTATCGCGAGAAACGGTCGGTGCCCCGATGCGGTGCCTTTTTGGAATATATTGACCGCACTAGTGGCCACTAGTCTGTTCTCTCTGCCCCACTTCCAGCGTGAGGCTGAAGACTACGCTTTGGGCGACAGACGAGCCGAGAGAAGAAGCAATAGAGCGATGAGTTGGTGGCTTGTGAAAGACAGCACACCGCGCGTGAACACGAGAGCAGCGTCAGGTCTTCAGGGGGCGCCGAGGTACAAAGAAGAGTTGGATGACGGCAGAGTGTAAGCACAAAGTTGCTGTCAGTTCGAGAGACGAGAGAAAGCAGAAGCACAAGACAAGATGACGAGACATGCATCCGGCCGAGTCAGACAGAGGGAACGGGGCAAATCAGGTACCAGAAACAGCGTTGTAGAGCCCACGAGTGACATGGTGCGGGTCAAGGCTGGCAGTCGAAGCCCGTTTCTCTTCTCGGGGCGGCTCGCCAAGCTTCCGTCTCAGTTCGGGTCAAGTATCCAACGTCTGATCTACAGGTACGCTGCCTGCAGTACCCCAGCCTGCATCTAGACCAGTCTATGGGCGGCGGACAGCCAGCAGTCGGGTCTCTTTGAGTCTGGGCCGCGCGGAGCCAGCCGCCAGCAGAGTACTTGCAGAGTACGGGGTAGTCGCAGGTACTGACAATGGCAAGGAGACGTAAGCAACTCTGGACAGCGCGTCCAGTTCAACCATTGGAGTCAGGCTGTTGCCGCAGTTGCTGCCGTGTCTGTCCACCGAGTTCCTGCTGCATGTCTTGGCCATCCCATGTACAGCACTTCGGCATGGCTGCCGTGATACGGACTCTTACAATCGTGGGCCGATGCCCGGCAGTCTATGCCAAGACTCGTTCACGGACGTTCAGCCCAACTGCAAACACGCGCGCGCGTACTTGTGCGCGGCTCAGCCGTCGGCTGACAGTTCAATACGAGAGCCACGTCGGAGCGGGAGAGGCTGCTTCGTGGAGGCGTCTGCCAAGCAGCGAGCCTGATGCTCGGCGTGAGGGACTCTGCTATGGCTGTCGGCCCTCGCTCGGCAGTCGTGACGAGGTATAAGACCAGCCGCTCCCATCGCTCTCGGTCCTGGTGATCGGCATCCGGCATCCAGATCCAGCAGCCTCTCGTGACCCTCTCTCTTCTCTCTTTCGTCTTCCACTCATCCACAACACAATGAAGTCTGCCGTCTACGCCGCGGCGCTGGCCGGCCTGGCCAAGCTGGCCGCTGCCAATGCGTGCGAACCGGTAGGTCCCGTCTTGTCCGCTTCGCCGAAAGCGCTGAACGTGCACGGCTGACGTGGCAGGACAACTGCGCGCGCGCGGTCACCGGCACGTCCCGGGGATCGGCCACCGTGGCCGCCCACCTGGCCGACTGCAGCTCCTTCTTCCGCCTCACCTTGACGCCGGCCACACACACCAGCACGGCCACGTTGACCACCACGCTCGACCCCGTGACCGTGACGGCCGCGACGGAGACCGGCCACACCAGCATCGTCGTGGCCACCGAGACCAGCAGCACCACGGTCGTCGACTCGACCGCAACCTCGACCGCCACCCAGTGGACCAAGACCGACACGGCCACCGCCACCCAGTACCGGACCACCAAGACCGTGACGGCCACCGTCACCGACTACGCCGGCACGCCGCCGGACCGCCTCCGCTTCCGCCGCCGCGACGACGAGGCGGCCGATCCCCTGGTGCAGAACGCCACGGCCATCCAGCGTCTGGCGGCCCTGGCGTCGGCGGAGGCCTCCGCGACCGACGTGGCGTCTGTGGCCCCGGCCCTGCTGTTGGGCCGCGACGACGGCATCGTCATCGCCACGCCCACCGCCGTGCCGAGCTACGCTGCGGCCTGCTCCGGCGCCGTCCGCTACTCGAGCGCCTGCTCGTGCTTCGGCGCCACCTTTGCCACCACCACCGCCGCCACGCCGACCACGGTGGTGACGGCGACCGAGACGGTGACGCCGTTTGTCTCCGTCACCAGCACCACCGTCGCGACGGCCGGCCTCACGGCCACCACCACCACCACCCTCCACACCACGGCCACCGCCGTGACCACCGTCCTCACGGCCACCACCACCACCACCACCCTCACCCTCCCCCACACCGTGACCACCACCACCACCACCGTCGTCCCCTCGTGCACCGACAAGCGGATCACCGGCACGCCCGCGCCCGCGCCCCAGCACGGCAGCACGTGCAAGTTCAACCTCTACTGCTGCCAGAAGCTGGCCTCCGCCAACGGCTGCTCCCCGGTCGCCGTCTCGGCCAGCAACGCCCAGGCCTGCGCCAACGCCTGCAACAGCAAGGACCTTTGCAACTACTTTGAGTTCGCCGCCAGCGCCGGATCGTGCACGCTGTTCACCGTGCCCAAGTCGAACAAGATCAACACGGTCCCCGACACCAACTACGTGTTTGGTGCCGTCGCCGACTTCTGCTGAGGGATCGGCAGGTAAAAGTGGCAGGATACAGAAGGCTGGGCGGAAGTCTTTCTTGGCCAACAGTGACAAGTCGCCTGGATATCCTGTCTGGCCTGGGTGTTTTTCATTCTAATTAATACTAATTGTGAGACGAATTGAATGCGGTATCGACTATTGTCAGAACTGTGAAAAGCATCAATATAAGCAGCTTGGCATGAGATGCGTCCGTACTTGTACTTTTCACCAAACTCCGTACTACAGTTCACGTGACAACCACTGAATGAGGCGAAATCCGATAACAAATATTTTCTGTTATCGGCCCTCGGCTTCAACGACAGGCGATGAAATAAAGCATCCTCTCTTCTGCTGCCGCACAGAATGCGCTGCGGCAAAGTGGCTTTCTGTACAACCTGCTGCTATGTTCGTCTCGCTGGGCATTGCCTGGACAAGGCTACCATGTGCAGCACGTCTTGCTAGGCGGTATAGCACGGCTGCGAGGTCCAAATCGTTTTCCATCGAGAAAGTGGTATGTATGGGAGGCAGACGCAGGAGGATGGAAGAGGAAAGAGATTCTGACAGTCCGGGTGCCTGAAGAGGAGCAGGAGCAGATATGATCCCCGCGTGGACATGATCCGAAAGTCGCTCACGGAGCACGCGGTCCCCAACGCGCGCAAGTACGCCAAGTTTGCGGCGCTGATCGACGAGCGCTTCCTCGAGCTGCTCGCGATCGAGTGGGGGCCGTGGACGGCGGACCACAAGCAGTACCGGGCGCTGGGGCTGCACAGCCAGAGCGAGGTGGACCGGCAGGCGCAGCTGTTCCGCGCCAAGGTGGCGCAGAGCGTGCGACAGGCGGCGACGAAGCACATGGTGACGCGCAGCAGCAACGAGCTGTTCTGGCAGCTGCGCAACGCATTTGTGCGGGGCGAGGCGGCGGCGGTGTCGCTAGAGGTGCGCTACGCCTTCCAGCAGTTTGTGCTGCAGGCGGTGCTGCCGCGGGCGGTGACGACGCTGCAGACGGAGATTGCCGACTTCCGGCACCCGTACGAGTGGTTTCCGGCGACGCGGAGCATGCAGCGGACGGTGCACCTGCACGTGGGCCCGACGAACTCGGGCAAAACGTACCGGGCGCTGCAGGCGCTCGAGAAGGCGCAGACGGGCCTCTACGCGGGGCCGCTGCGGCTGCTGGCCCACGAGATCTACACGCGCTTCACGGCGCGCGGCAAGCAGTGCGCGCTGGTGACGGGCGAGGAGCAGCGCATCCCGAGCGACGACGACGGCGCCAGCGGCTCGTACTTTCAGAGCTGCACCGTCGAGATGACGCCGCTCAACAAGCGCGTCGACGTGGCCGTCATCGACGAGATCCAGATGATCGCCGACGCCGACCGCGGCTGGGCCTGGACCCAGGCCTTCCTCGGCGTGCAGGCGCGCGAGGTCCACCTCTGCGGCGAGGAGCGCGCCGTCGAGCTCATCCGCGCGCTCTGCGCGCGCACCGGCGACGTCTGCATCGTCCACCAGTACAAGCGCCTCAGCGGCCTGCAGACCATGGACCGGAGCCTGCGCAACAACATGCAGAATCTGCGCAAGGGCGACGCCGTCGTCTCCTTCTCGCGCGTCGGCCTGCACAAGCTCAAGTCGCGCATCGAGGAGGAGACGGGGCGACGCTGCGCCATCGTCTACGGCTCGCTGCCGCCCGAGACGCGCGCGCAGCAGGCCGCGCTCTTCAACAACCCCGACAACGACTACGACTTTCTCGTCGCCAGCGACGCCATCGGCATGGGCCTCAACCTCGAGGTCCGCCGCGTCATCTTTGAGACCACCGAAAAGCACGACGGCATACAGATCCGCAAGCTGTCCATCCCGGAGTTGAAGCAGATCGGCGGCCGCGCCGGCCGCTACCGCACGGCCGCGCAAGAGATCGCCACCGCTGGCGCCGCTGGCGCCGCCGGCACCCCGCCCCCCGGCGCGCCGGGTGTGCCGGCACAGAAATGGGGCGCGCCGGGCTTCGTGTCCACCTTCATGGACGCGGACCTGTCGACGCTCAAGCGAGCGTTCGCGGCCGAGGCGCCGCCGCTGCTGGCGGCGCGCATCCAGCCGCCGACGTTTGCCATTGAGCAGTTTGCGCGGTACTTTCCCGTGGACACGCCCTTTAGCTTCATCCTGATGCGGCTGCGTGACATGGCCCAAGTCTCGAGCAAGTTCGGCCTGTGCCAGCCCAAGGAGGCCATCACCGTCGCGGACATTATCCAGCCGTACGAGATGAGCGTGGCGGACCGGTGCATCTTCATCACGGCGCCGGTCTCGCTGCGCGAGCCGGGCCAGGGGGACGTGCTGCGGGCGATGGCGCGCTGCGTGTCGGAGATGAGCGGCGGCCGGCTGCTGGAGATTGAGGAGATCAACCTCGAGATCCTGGACGCGACGGTCGACGACTTCCGGGACGACAAGGCCATGTATCTGCGGCACCTGGAGGCGCTGCACAAGGCCATCACGCTGTACCTCTGGCTCAGCTACCGGTACGCGGGCGTGTTTACCGACCAGGACCTCGCCTTCCACGTCAAGGAACTGGCCGAGGACAAGATCACCGATTATCTCCAGAACCTCAAGGGCTCGAGGCACATCCACGGCCGGCGCATGCGACCCAAGCAGCGCAAGCTACCAGACGACGATCCACTCGGCCTGGGCATGGAGGAGCTGGCTGACGCGGGCACGGAAGCAGTGTCGGCGACCGCCACAGCCGCCAGTCTGTAGGGAGACAGCGCGGTGCACATGGCATGTACGATACGACCCAAAGGCGTCCTGGTGCGAAGTTTGCATGGCATAGAGTCGGATTGGGCCTCGGAGAAGCACACGAGTAGACAGCACGCCGGGCCGTGCGCCGCAGTAGGCGGGGAGTGCAGTCCGCGGACCTCTTCATACACAGCGGGTAGCATGAGCTTGGGAACGGGAACAGGAAAACGAGAAAACGTCCACTTCAAAGCCCTGGCACTCTTATGTGAGCGTGTAAGTCGAGCGGGTCTACAGCGTGCACGTGCTGCCATGAGGTCATCGGCGACCCCGCTATTGGCTATCGCCACGAGCTCCGCTTTCGGCGTGGACTTCTCTCTGATGCCTCGCAGCTACAACCACGGACACGACACCACAAGTGAGCACGAACAAGCACGGGTACGAGCACGAGCACGCATGTACACGCCATCGCCTGTCTTGGCCTTTGCCTTTCTTTTCGCCATTTCCTGCTCGCTTCCCTGATCGCTTTCCTGTTCGCTTCCCTGATCGCTTCCCTGCCGCTTCGCCTGCTCACCTGCTCGCCCGCTCGCCAACCGCGCCCGCCATGGCTGACGACGCCGACGCTCCGCGTGGCAGCGCCGTCTCGTTTGTGCCGCTCGAGGCCAACCCGCCGCTGATGAGCGAGCTGCTGCACGGGCTCGGCGTCGCCAAGACGCTGGCGGTGCACGACGTCTTCAGCCTCACCGAGCCGGAGCTGCTGGCCTTTCTGCCGCGGCCGGCCATGGCGCTGCTGCTCGTGTTCCCGATCTCGGCGGCCTACGAGGACTACCGCCTGGCCGAGGACGCCGGCGTGCCCGACTACGACGGCCGCGGGCCCGGCGAGCCCGTCCTGTGGTTCCGCCAGACCATCCGCAACGCGTGCGGCGTCATGGGCCTGCTGCACGCCGTCGGCAACGGGCCCGCGCGCGCCTTTGTCGGCGCCGACACCCCGCTCGACCGCCTCCTCTCCGCCGCCGTTCCCCTGGGCCGCGACGACCGCGCCCGCCTGGTCGAGACCGACACCGACCTCGCCCGCGCCGCCGCCGCGGCCGCTACCCGCGGCGACACCAGCGCGCCCAGCGCGGCCGACGACGTCGACCTCCACTACGTCTGCTTTGTCCGCACCGACGACGGCACCCTCTGGGAGCTCGACGGCCGCCGCAAGGGCCCCATTGCCCGCGGCAAGCTCGGCCCAGAGGACGACGTCCTCTCCGAACAAGCCCTCCAATGGGGCCCGCTGTCGTTTCTTGCTCGCGAGTCCGCAGACCTGCGCTTCAGCTGCGTGGCTCTTGCGCCCAGCCTGGACGACTAGGGCTTCTCGGCGTTGTGTTGGCATCGGATATCATGAGGACGGATAGACTCTTTTCTCCCAAAAATCTAGGGCAGTCTGGGACAGTAATCACGGTTAACGTCATAGAGGGCCCGACTTGGAAGGCACTAATCTGAGCATTACGGAAGGAACAGGGGCGAATGGGTCACAAGAAACACAGGTCACGAGGAACGGGTCACGAGAAAAGGTCACGAGAAGCGCAGCTTCGCTGACTGCGAAGACAAGCTTTTGTGGGAGAATGTTTTTAGGTGCTCAACTAGCTGCAATCACTTGCCAGACAAGTATGTACAGACGCCATTCCAGCAGACAATGCGACTCCCTGGCCGCGCAATCCCCACGAGTTCACTCATGCACAATCCATGCCTTCGACTATGTTATACATGTTGCTTGTGTGAGGCCACCGACTGATCGGGCTTTGGCAGGCTCGTTGACAGAAGCAATGCAGCAGCATCACGCGGGCGCTCCTTGTGGCTGCTCTGGGAGCGCCGTTGCTGCCAGAGGTTGCAGAACAACGACTCGAACTTGGGCCACTGGCGGTTCTTGCTCGGTTTTGATCAATTTCTTGCTGTATTGGGGTTCGACAATCCGTAAAACCTGTACTGTCAGTTATGTTACGAGCAGATTTTCGCCAGTATGGAGGACACCCACAGAAAAGAGCATGCAGATGAAGTAGCGGACTACATGACACGCAAAGCGAGCCAGGCGTCCTAGGAGGTGGACAGCTCGGACGATGAGCATCAGGGTTGCTATCAGGGGCTCCATCTGTCTAATCCGAGGTTTCTTCCGTCGCCGGATCCTGCTCGGACGAGACTTCGGAAGGCGGTTCTTGGGTCTGGGGCTCTCCTTGCACGGGCTTTTGCACCTCTGGCAGCTCCTGTTCAGCAGCGTCGGCGGACGTGTTGGTCACCTCCGTGTCCTGGTCTTCCAGTTGCGTCGGAGGCAATGTCTGAAGGGGAGACTCTGCAGGGGCTGCCGCTGAGTCGATTACCTCATCAGAAGCGACAACAAAGTAAGAGCTGTCCATACTGGCTGTTCTTGATTGGCAAGGAGTGGCCGAGTGGACTCGAGAAAGCAATGGCCAGATGTGAGAGTCAGATGCGGTGGATGGAATCAGCGTTGAGATGGACCAAAAACAGAAAAAGAAGTCAATAAATATGCTCGGAAGATGGGTTGTAGGGAATTGTTGGATGAAAGAAGAAGAGAAGAGAGGGAGAGACAGATTCTAGATGTTGGCCTTTTTAATCCTCGCCAGAAGGACAAACAGTACCAAGTGCTCCTGCCTGTAGACTCTGTCGCCGTTCGTTCCCCGGCAACTCGCCCGAGTCCTTCCACAATGACGGGCCGAATGCCCCTTGAGGAAGGAGTCGGTCACATGAAGAAGGCCTCTCCGGTACGATATAGGTGTCGACGAGACGCCTTCCCTATGGAAATGTGCAAAGTCGGCAGGCGCAATCACCCAGCATGGAAAGAGCAGGCCGGAAGTCAAGCTGATCTAGACAAGAAGTCGCCGGCTCTCGCCGGCTCTTTCCGCAACCTTCGCCCCTCGGCAAAAGGAGAAGGTGCAGCCGGGCTCTGCGGCCGCCCGGCGTCACGCAAGATCTCGCAATGCCGGCCGGGCCATGGTTTGTGCGGCAGGCACGTAGCGGAAAGCAATCTATCTGGCGGCAGACAGAGCACAGCGCGACGGGCCATGACCTGAGCCGGCTGATTGCAATGCAGAGCGTATCTTACATACTCCGTGCTGCCCCACGCACAGACATGTCTATGTGCCGAAGAGACGCCAATCTGCGGCAGTTCTGGCCTGTGCCAGTGAATATTGTCTAGACTTGCCGGAGACAGGGCGCTGGACATGCCCACGCAGAGGCTGGCTGTGCGACGCTGACGGTGCCACACGACACACACGACAAACAATACTACAAGCAACATACCCCAATTACAGCAATACGCGTACATTGTGCACGTACGAGAATCGTGGATGTACAGTGCAGCTGAACAGCCCTCGGTCCTGGGCCGGTGACACTCCGTACTCTGTTCTTTTCACGAATCAACAAACGTCCACGAGGCGTCTGCTCGACCGAGATGGTGTGAAGGAAGCTGGCCTGGTATTATGAATTATCGCAAGCTCACGGCAGTCGTAGTACGTGTGCTGGATGTGCGTCTCGGATGACAAGACATCTACATTATTCTTGTATCTTCCGAGCACAGCAGCCGGGTCTCGGAGCTGATGTGCGGCTGTCTTTTATTCAGACGCGATAATTGTTTTGGAAGGCAAGAGACAGGGGCAGGGAAACACAGCAAGGCGCGGAGTGTAAAAGGAAAGACAACAGTCCGGTCCCTTTGAAAGACGCAATTCGATACCTAGCACTGGTGACCACGAACACTTGTTGTATTTACTTGCACGCCATCCGTCGTCGGGGCCACCTGAAGTGCTGAAGGTCCGGTGGCTTGCTGATCTCCCGAGCGGCGCGTTCCTTGTATTTGTTTATATTGACGCTCTGCTCTGTCAGCTGTCAGCTCTGTCAGCTGTCAGCTTTGCCAGCTTTGCTTTTGCAGCTCTGCTTTTACAGCTCTGTTTTTGCAGCTCTGTTCTTGTAGCTCTGTTCTTGTAGCTCTGTTTTTTCAGCTCTGCTTTCTTTTACTGTAGACTGTTTTATTCCCTTTCTATATCCTACCTACAGGCGGCAACGACATGCTGCTGGCGGCTGAGCCCTCTCGCGAAAAGAAGAAAGACAGCCAGCTGACAGCAGTGATGCGGTGTGCCGGCGTCGGCGTGCTGCATGCGGACATGCTTGTGTCAGCGCGAATACACATGAAAGGCGTACTTTGTAGACGCAGCCGCAAGGGACACCGCTGGTCCGCTCCGGCACTTCGGAACCAACAGCATGGCCTGGTGGCTAGCGTCTCCTGCCAATGCTCTCGGCGCCCTACCGTGCTTTGTACCTGTACTTGCAGACTACCTCTGCGTGCCCCTGGCGATCTCGGGCGATGCGCGGCGTGGTAATACTTTGTACATGTAGCTTACGAGACCGCTATCTTACACATCGCCCAGTGTCCAAGTTCAATAGCGCCTCTGCTAGCGCTGCGGACATTAACTGCTAGGGCAGAGTTGGCGCCAGACTGCACCAGATGGAAGATGCCAGATGGCACCCAATGACGCCGTTGTATTAGACACGGCCGTTGGCCTTGGCCACGCGAGCACGGGAGGAGGTGCCGGCGACTGGACCAGCAAGGGATGGCAAAAGTCTTGGTGGCATCGCGCGGACGATGTGGTAAAATGTAGCATCGCGAGGACGTGGCAAAATGTAGCATTGCGAGGACGTGGCAAAATGTAGCATCGCGAGGCAGCGATGTCTTGTAAGAAGAGTCGAACCGGAGATCCAGACGTCGCACACCGGACCCGAGTGAGAATGCGCTCCGACGGCGATGGGCTCACGACCCTCGGTATAACCTCACCGTGGCGGTGTCAAATGGTACGCTGCAGACGAATACGACGCCTGTACGGTGTACGGAGTGTGCTATTCGGACGTTCTCGCTCTCATCCCCAGGCATTGCTCCGTATCACGCGTATCTGGTATTTTTGGCTGGTCTTTGCACGGCATTCCTGCCAGTGCATTGCTGCTCTGTGATACGCTGCCATACTCGTAATGCTTCGTACACTGTACATCCCGGACAGGGACCCCGGCGTGCACCCTGGCGCTGTCCGGCTCGGCCCTCCATAACGCAATTGTGTTAAGTACGAAGCTCGCTGGCCGACTGCATCCTCCGTAGGCCGTCGAACTGGAAACGTAACGTAGGCAATGCGCTAAAGAGGAGCGGAGGATGGCAACAGTTGAATAGTTGTTGAGCCAGGCAGGCACCCAAGGAGCGGCCAGCAGGGCGAGACAGGAAGGCACGAAGCACTTCCTCACGGGCAGGGCAGGAGGGCCGGACACTCGCGCAGAAGGAGCGTTGGACAGCACGCCCTCTGTGCTACCGCCTGCACTGACTCCGACGTCTGACGGCTGCATCGCCGTCTCGCCAACTCTCACACATCATCTCGCCCTCACGCGTCGCGCCATCCCCTCCGCCGCCTGCCCGCACAACGCTCCCGACCCCACACCGCTGTCGCCCGCCATCCTATCTCCAGTCGCCGATCGCCTGCTTCGCTTGCCCGCCTGTGCGATCACCGTTTCTGCTGCTCGCAAAGGCATCATCGGCAGCGCCGTCCCGTTTCTATCAAAAACACGGAGATCTTCTGCGTGCACGTCGCACTCGTTTCTCGGCCGGGTGACGCGCGCACCCCGGTCTTGTTTCAATCGGCTTCGTGTTCGCTACGAGGTAGTCATCCTGGCCTGCTAGCCCCCACACGATCACGTTTGCTGCAACCCCAGCAGCCCACAAGGACCAGACTATCTGATATCCGAAATCGTCATCCTGGGCGCACCCGGGGTGACCCCTGCGCGTCGATGGGGCCGGCGTCCTCGCCCCTCGTTACGGAGTCCTGGCGCGCCCACGAAGTACGAGTACTCCGTACGAGTACGCCGGCGCGGGCCTCGGCGCCGGGGAAAAGAACGCAGCCAAGCGCGCAACACGAGACTCGACGCGAGAAAATTGCGCACGCAAAGCGGCGAGCCGAATTGGCGTTCCTGCTCGGAGCAGGACGGACGGCGTATGTACCAGTACACACTCGTCTGCACGCTCCTGCATACTCGGTACAAACACACGGAAGAGGACGCGTGTCAGTGTCTGTGCAAGCTGGCGCCCATCGGCCGCTCGTACGAGCACAAGGTGCGAAGCAGCACAAACGAGTCCTGCCACACGGTTGTACCGCTGTTCGCGGGCTGCTGGTTCGTCATGCGCCGAGCGGCGCCTTGAGCGCCATCGAGTACGACAGCACGGACAAGTGTGCCGTGCGCCGGCATTGTCAAGGACCGAACCACTGGCTCCATAAGTACGAATTACGCTCGGCTGCGCCAGTCTACGACGTACGAGTACCAGTACGAGTCCTCGCAGACAGCAGCAGGGACCGGCATCTGAGCACGGCCGCCAGCACGGACACTCGGGCAATATTGCTTGTTGATCGCGGCCGGAGAATCACGGCGGACAGCCACTGCAATGGCGACGCCGACAATCGAGCACAAAGTACATACGAGTACGCCGGCTGCATATGACGACGTCGGACTAGCTTCCAGTGTTCCTGGCAGCGCCTCGGACCCCTACCCGCATCTCCACCCTTCAGCATACAGCACAGTAGCGTGCAGCAAGCACACAGACACAGACACTCGCACATCCGAGAACGAAGGCAACGCGCCCACAACACACTACGCCAACGCCCAATCCCGATCTTACCTGGACACCACATTGGCAAATACGGCGCATGTGCAACCACGCGCGCGTTTCCCACACTCCTTCTAGCGCTCCTTCGCGTTCGAGCTTCTTTTAGCCTCCGCCTTGACATCCAACCAGACCCAGCCTCCCACCAAGCTGAAGACTGTTCTTCTGCCGCCGGACCAGACCACACAACCGCCCGGTTCGACGGAGTACAGAGCAACGTACAGCAACGTACATCGTGCCTACGAAGTACCCATACACTGATACTTGCACACCCACAAGGATGGCCCGTCTACTCCGTACATAGCCTTGCTCTCGCTCACCCACGCTCGTTGTTATAAACCCAGTCCCTCTTCCGCTTGTGCGTCCTTTCACCTCTGTCATTGTATTCAGTGCCACCGATCGCCGAGGCATTGGGTCCTGTTTCTTCTTCACCATAGAGGTTTCACCTCCTTGTTATTCTACTGGCCGTCTAGCTTCTGTTTGCTGCTGCCCCTTGCCGCAGATTCCCTGATTCACATCTGCATTGCTCCGTATTCCGTCCTACCCTCTGCCGTTTGCATTCTCCTCCGTAAAACGTGCAACTCTCCCCCCTCCTGTCGAGCCTGTTCGCCGTCTGCTTTCTTATTCTCTCTTTTCTGCTTGCAGTGTCTCCCCGCATCGTGCTCAGAAAGACCGAAACTGTCCGGCTTTGCATTCTTGCTCTTCGCTCTTTGTCCGCAGGCCGCCGCTTATGGCAGCCCACCAACCGCCATCATGGGCCTCATGACCTTTCTTTCGAGCAAAATCAGCTTCGACAAGAGCCGCCAGCAGAGACGAGCTCCCCCATACGAGCGCAAACCATCGCCGCGCTCGCCAGTCAGAGGTACGTGTCGGCGTCACGTTTGGGCAGCATTCTCCCGTGTCTTCCCTTCCTAACGTCACATGAAGTCGTCCAAACCGTCTACGGGGGTGGGAATGGATCACCCACTACCGTTGTCATACACCGCTCTACCGATGGCGACAGACCAAACGCTGCCACTGTCAACGGTTACAAGAGCGTGGCCAGTGTTGCAAGCGCTTCTACCATTTGCCTGGACACATCAGCGGCGCCGCCATCTGCCAAGGGATTTCGCCTGAGTGCCCTCAAGCTGTCTCTTTCCGCTCCCACGATCGCAAAACGTGGCCCTGAACCGTCTTCGCCCTTGGCCGGTAGTGCGAGTCGAGGCCATGTCGACCTTCTTGACGCACTGTCCGAGTTTAAACCATCAGACTTTCACGACCGGGTAAAGGCTTCTGGTGCTCGCGACTACGGCGAAGATGTTGCCGACAGAAACATTGGCGTCAACGGCCACCACCTGGACTCGTTGCCCGTGCAGGAGTTTTACGCCCACAGCAGCACCAAAAGTCTCAAAAGCATCAGACGGAACTCCAGCCAGCGCCGACCATTCACTCCCCTGATTATTGAACACGACGAGGCCGAGGATGCCGCTTATCACCACGGCATCTTTGAGCAGCCATCAATGGACCCGCAACTCTGGCAGCCCGTCGACTTGCTACACACCAGCGAGGTCCGCGAAAAGGCGCCCTCTGTTCGCGTGCCTACAAGTCAGCTCACAGGACGCGCCTCCAGGTGCAATACCCTAGATGCTCTGTCGGCCTCGAGCTTTGCCAAAGCGTTAGGATCTGCAGAGCAAGCCGGCTGGGAGGATGCCTGTTCCCACGACCATCACCACATGCAGAAAACTCGCAGACGAACTCGCAGCTTGCGGTCGCCGGCTGCTAGTCCCAGCGACCCGGTCTTGGCCTGGGACTCATCCGCATCCGAGATGGACCTAGATGCTTCTGTCGACATTGATCGCCTGTTCCAGCCAGACAATAGCTCTCGATTTTCTCCGACCAGCCTCATCAGTACCATACCGGATTTTTATGACAGTCATCCCGCCATGGATGATTTGCAGTCTGTCCCTTACTACAGCAGCAGCGGCCAGCCTATTCTGTCGCCCCAGCCGACCTCGTTTCGCCTTTCTGCAGCTGTGGCCAACTCCACATTCACCCCTCCCAGTATAAGGCGCCCCTCGAGCAGGCAGAGCACGCACTCTTACAAACGACCAGCTCAAACCAACCCATTTCGGCACGCCGTGCCAGATGTCTTCGACTCGCCTCTGCGGCTGAAGGAGCGAGTCTCTGGTCTCGCAATGCCCTGGCAAGAGTATCTGATTTCTATGGACGAAGAGTCGGCACCTTCACCCTGTTAGTTTCTGCATATATATGCCGAGCGTCCGCCATGAACCGTTGCTAACTTGTCCAAAGCCATAAAAACGAGCCGGTCTAGAAGCTCGAGCCACAGCCATGATGGCCTAGCTCGCACCCACAATGCCCCTTCTGTCCGCCCAAGATCCAGGCTCAGTGATATTGGCGTACAGGTGCCCATCCGGGTGAGCTCGATTCGCCACGGGTCCATGTCATCAACTACGCCGACTATTTGCAGCTCAAACTCCACTGCTGCCCGTCCGCAGTCACAGCACACCACTAGCACGTCCGTTGATCTCAATATGACTCCGATGCCATCGAAAATAGTCTCTAGCTTTGAGCCAAGTGGCCCAAGTAGTGCTCAAGATCAAAGCTACGAGCCAGCCACTATGAAGTCGTCCGAATTCAACCTGGATGACTATGTCTCTTCCGACGACGATTCATTCGTCGGGTCGTCGCATCGCCGTGGGGAAGGTGAAGAGGACCTGCTCTTCGACGGCGGATATGGCTCCGGCGGCCAGCAGCTGCCTGGCTTGGGCGAGCCTGGCTTGGGCGAGCCTGGCCTGGGCGACGCATCCGCCGCTCCTGCACCAGTGGTCACGCTACGTACCGCGCGCGTCAGCGCGTTTGCATCGTCGGAGAATCTCGACCACTCCTTCGCCCATGACACCGCCGCGGAGGAAGAGTTCGAAAAGTCTGTGAGCGAAGATATCATGGCGTCAGTCGGGACAGAGGGCCTGGATCCTGAACCGTCCGACGGAGGCTCCCACCCCCAAAAGACAAAGGCGCACCATGCGGCAGCACTGGCAGCCTTGCAAGGCCACCAGCACGTGGCACTGCCGTGCAGTAGTTCATCACACTCCTCAGTCGAGTCCTTGCATCGACCGAACGGGGGAGACAAGCTGGAGAAGATGAATATCGCCAGAATGATTCGTCTGCGCAAGGAGAACAAGGCCAGCAGGCGAGCTTCACTCATAGGCATATCTCTAAAATCCCGCAAACGCAGCCCTGTCAACATGGCCGATATGGCCGAGGCTGGCCATGGCAAGGCTACCGCAGAAAAGACTCGAAGCATCCATAATACTTCTGCGCCTTCCCAGGATATCGACGAGGACTTTCAGGCGAACACGGAATAGTCCGCACATTCTATTTTTTTGCTATTAGCTAGCGTATCGGGACGGCATGGGCTGGACAGGCGCCGTGGACAGCGGGACACGTCTGTCCATATTATCTGTATGATTTTATGAAGTCTTTTTGGTGTTATGTTTGAACATACGGAATGCAGAAAGGAAGCTGGGATGGGTATCGAATACACTGCAGAGGCCACCAATGCCATCTGACAAAGCGAGAGAGGGGTTTACCCCAGGTCTGCTTCAATTATCATGTTTTTTACGAGTTCTTCATTGGATATAACTGAATTGCACCTCTCATTTCAGGAATTTGCACGCTCTTTTTTTCAAACGTTAAGCCTACAATCTAGTGACAGTTCACCGCTTCCATTGTTGCAACACCGCATCGATCGACGATGCGAGATGCTTAGATGAGAGACATGAGCATATATCAGAAACCAAACGCCAGTTCCACGCGCACTTTTCATACGCTCTAGGCACTGCCAAGCAAGCCGCCAAACACCAGACCCAATCGCTACATGACGCCGCGAACCAGAAGCAAATACAAGATTTCATGACAGCAAGCCCACCCCTGAAACCCAAGTCCACCCCAACGCCCTGACCAGATACGCAGTACGCACCGCTCCTACTCAAACTTGCCCGCACCAAATAGCCCGCCGACAATGTGGCTGCGGTCCTCGGCGCTGCGGGCCTTCTTGGCCTGCCGGCGCTTGTCGCTCTCGGCGAGCGCCGCGCGCCGCTCGTTCTCGCGCGCAAAAAAGTGGATGCCGGACATTTTGCTGGCGTTCTTCTTGATCTTGCCCTGGTCGGCAAAGCTGTCGGCGTTGCTGTTGGCGCCGCCGGTGCTGGCGCTGCTGGCGCTGCCGGTGCTGCTCGCCGTGCTGCTGTTGGACAGCAGCGAGCTGGCCGTGGCGCGCCGCAGAAGCGTGGGCACGCGGAACCCCGTGGGCCCCATGGTGCGGCCGAGGCCGCCCGCGCCCGCGCCCGCGCCCATCGAGGCACCGCTGCTGCTGCTGCTGCTGCTGCCGCGCTTGGGGCGCATGCGGTCAACGATATGGACAGCGCTGCGGTTCTGGTCGTGGCGGGCGCCGCGCTTGTTTTCCTTGTCCTCGCCGGCGCGCCCGGCCGCGTCGTCCTGTTCGCCGTCGGAGCCGCACAAGCTGTCGGCCACCACAGACAGGCCCATGCCGGCGTCGTCCTCCAGCAGGCTCGACAGCGTCTCGCGGATCTCGCTGATGTTGGACGGCTTCTTGCCGTGGACCCGCCGTGTAGCCCGCCGGTCGGCCGCCGGGTCGGCCGGTGCTGGCGCGGCACCGCCGGTCTGGCTGTCGGGAATGACCACAGGCGCAGGCGCGGGCGGACGGGCCGAGGCGGCCTCGCCCGCGAAGAGAAACTCCATGTCGTCGTCGCTGCCGTGGTCCTCAATGGTGCGCAGGAAGGCCTGGTTCCGCGGGTTCTCGGCCACCTTGGAAATGCGGTCGTCCGAGAAGAGTGCCTTTTGCATGCGCGCAAACTGGCGGCGCTTCATGCGGCGCCGCGCTTCGCCGCCGTCGTCCGAGTCCGACAGGTCGTAGTCGGCGCCGCGCTTGCGCCGCAGCATGCCCGTCGTGACGTCGCGGAACAGCTTCTCGACCTGCTTCTCGTCGCTTTCGCGCTCCCGGTCGCTGCTCGCCGTTAGCGACATGCTCGACCACACCGACAAAAAGACTACAAAAGACAAGAAAACTCACGCGTAAAAGGCGGCCAGTTTGGCGTTGTCGGCCTCGGACACCTTCTGGTCGTCGTCGATGAGGTCTTTCACCGACGCCAGAGACTCGTCGTCGCTGTCCTCGCCATCCGCACCGCCAAGCCCGGCATACTCGTCCTCCGACTCCTCGGCTTGGTCTTCGACCATGTGCTTCGCCCTGCTCTTCTTGCGGTCGAATGCCTGCGCGGCCTTGGCTTCGGCAGCCTTCATTATGCCGAGCGTCGCGTCGGCATCCGCTACGGCGTGCTCCTCTTCCTCGGCTGTTTTCGCGGCGCCCGTCCGTCGGTACAGCTTGCCCTTCTTTCGCGTCGGCTGCGCGTGCTCTGGGGTGGGGGAGAGAGCCAGCACAGTGGCCTGGGTGGCCTCGTGTGCCGACCCTGGGGCAGCAGCCTCGACAGCGACCGGTTCGTACTCGATGAAGCGGGCCCGGAGAGGCGTAAAGTCCTGCGAGCACAGGTCCTGGCTGAGCCCGGCGGACTGCTGGGTGCTGTCCAGGTCACGCAGGAGGCTCCCCAGGCCGTGCGCCTGGGACTGCTCATAGTCGAGACGGACGGCCTGGCTGTCGGCGGGCTGGCTGCCCGCGTGGGCGGCTGCCTGGATCCGCTTGAACCAGTCCTGCGTGGGCTGGCTGCTGAGAATGATGTCCTGGTCCTTTTCCCGGGGCGTGGCCATGGCCGGAATGAGGTGGCCGATGGTCGGCATGGGCTGGGAGGGCGAGCCGAAGCCGGGCGAGCCGGCCATCTGGCTGTCGTCGAGCGTGCCGGCAAAGATCTGCGTCAGGCCCAGGCCTGCAGGACCGCCCACGGCCACCGGAAGGCCGGGGATGAACGGCTTCGTGGCCGACCGCAGCACCGACGTCGGCACCTGGGGCGAGTCGCTGCTGTGGCCGGCCGCACCAAACGGCGACTGCGCAATCATCCTCTTTGGCGCCGGAGTCTTGGCGGGCGTGGCAGCCACTCTGCGGCCCTCGTCCTCGTCGTCGGAGAGGACGACGGCGGTGCGACGCTTTGCCGGCCGAGCGCGCGTCGGCGTCGGCATGACATTGCGGGCATCGTCGAGGTCGCCGTTCGCGGGCTCGTCTCCCTCGGACTCCTCGGCAGAGTCCGCTTCATCGTCCAGCAGGTTGCCGGCAATGACGCCGTCCATGGCATCCTCGGCATCCTCGTCGCCGTCCTCATCAGCACCCTCTTCTTCGTCCTCGTCGTCCGAGCCAGAGAGCTCAATCTCCTTCTCCTCCCGGGGCTTGTATTCCCCGCCGTCCTCGTCGCTGTTGTCCCAGTCGAGCACGTCCTCTTCGCTGTCGTCGGCGTTGTCGCCGTCCTTGGCCCTTTTGGCCTTTCTGGCCTTGGCCGCCTCCCTCTCGCGCTGCATGATCTCGTCGGCCTCCTGCCGGGCGCGTGCAACAATGTCCTCGACCTCGGCCAGCTCCTTTTCGCGCTCCTCCTCGGTCTGAATCTGGATGCCCTTGGAACGCAGCAGCGCCAGCCGCTGCTCACGCTCGAGCTTCGCCTGGCGACGAGCACGATCCTGCAGGCTCTGCTCCAGCTCGCCGAGCGTCATCGTCTTGGCACCCCTCACCCGCCTGGGCTTCTTGCCGGGGGAGCTGACGCGGGCCAGGTTGCGGAGTGTCAGCATGGACTCCGACACCTGTTCCCGCTTCAGGGGCACGTTGTCGAAAAGAATGTCGAGCTTGTTCTTGGCGGTTTTGACGATTTCGAGTCCGTCGTCCAGGTCCATCTCCGCATAGCGAGCCTGGACGGGCAATCTGACGCGAACCTGGCGCTTTGGCTGGGCCTCGGCGGCCGCCTCCACCACCACTTCTTTGCCCTTGCCCTTGTCGAGGCGCACCGCCGTCGGGGCCGGGCCAGCATCCTTTTCCGCATGTTCCGCATGCTCCGCGTCCTGGGCTTGAGGCACCGGCGGCGAACTGGGCGGCGTGTCCGTGTCCACGTCTTGCTGGGCAGAGGCGGGAGAAGCCGGCCGGCTCGAGCTCACCGGGGCCTCGGCAACGTCGGCGGCACCGTCGGGCTTGAAGTTGAAGCGCGCAAACAGCGACGCCTTGGTGATCTTCTTGCGCGTCTTGGCCTCATGGGCGAGCTGCAGGTTGCGCTGCATGCGCTGGGTCTCGCGGTGCATCTCCTCGAGCGCCTTCTTGCTGGCTTTGCGCGGTGGCCGCGCCTCCTGCGTCAGCCTGCGGCCACCCTCGTCGTCGGTGATCTCCGAGACGGCATCGTCGCCGTCGTCGAGCATCAGCACATCATCGTCCTCCTGCGCCTGCTCCGCCTGCCGAGCAGCGCGCGCCGCCCTCTTGCGCTCCTCTTCCTCGGCCCGGGCGCGCGCTTCCTCGCGCTTCCTCGCGACCAGCGCCTGGAAGCGGGAGGCCTTGTCCTCGCCAGCCGGACCCTCCCTAGTCGGGCTCATAAACATGCCCGGGGAGTCTTCCCGCTCTTCCCGCTCTTCCCGCTCTCCCGCCTTGGCGGGCGTCATGAACATGGCGGGCGATGCCGCGCGCGATGGCACCGGTGCAGAGCCTTCGCGTGGCGACGCACTGCGACGCACTGCCCGGTTCACCAGCTTCCGCGGCCGGGCCACCATGGGCAGGTCTTCGTCGCCTTCGTCTTCGGCGTCGTTCTCTTCGTCTTCGGCCGAGGCCAGCGGCTGTTTCGCCTTGTCGGTCTGCGCAGCTTGCGCGAGCATCCGCCTGACGCGTTCGCGCGCGCTGTCTGCCGGCGGCATCGCGGTCTCCTTGGCCGGGGCGTCGGCTGTGGTCTTTTTGCCGGTCTCGGCCATCATGCGAGCAGCGAAACGGCCGCGCGGACCGGCAGGAACATTGTCGCTGTCGCTGTCGCTGAGGCTGGCCATGGGCGAGCGGCGGAGGGGCGATGATGCTCCCAGCACGGCCGCGTCGTCGGCTGTCGACATGGGTGATATGGTGGGGACGTCTCGAGGAGACAGTCTGGCGGCCTTGGTGCTCTTTGTCGGTTTCCGGCTAGGCGTGGCATCCTCTTTGCCGCGTCTGTTGTCCTCTCCGTCTGCCCGGTCCTCTTTGCCAGAATCACTGCTGTCGTCCAGCGTTGCAAATAGCGCCTTGAGCTTGGACCGAGGCGTCAGCGGCGTGGCCACCACAGAATCGGAGTCGGAGCCAGGCGGCGCCGGCGACGGCGTCCGGGATAGAGTGGCCATTGCCGAAGAGCGAATAGCTGATGTGAGAGTCGTAATGTTGGTGATGCTGGATGGCGAAAGATATTAACAGGTAGGCACCAAACAGGACAATGGGTATCTAAAGAAGGCGCATGGCAGAATAGAACAAGTGCGGATACGAAGAGCGCAATATCGCACGACAAAAATATCGGGGGCTGAAGGACGGGGAGCGATCCGGGCAGCAATTGAGTGGTTGAGGCAAGTTGTGGGGAGTTGAAGCAGTTGACGCGTAAAACGCGTCGATGAGGGTCTAACGCGTCTGCGTAAAATGGTATTATCGCTATATCCAGTTTAACTGCATTGCCGTATAAATATGCACCCGTTGTATGCATATATGCTACAATGCGATCAGCGGTCTCCAGCTTCACGTCTCTTCTTCCATGCACCGCGGACCGCGGACCAGAGTCATTTTAAGCTGTTGGATACTATTCAGTAATCAATGACGGCTAAAAGAGGCCTCGACTTCTGGGTAGGGCCCGGAGTATGCTACAAGATAGGCGAACACAGACAGCGACAGCCAAAAAGACAGCCAAAAAGCCAGAAGCCAGAGACAGAGACAGAAGCCAAAAGCCAACCAAAACCGTAGAAAGACCCTTCTTCGCCTCCGTTAGGCTCAAGGGAAACGCCGTCTTGATGCGGAAACCAAGAACCATGCGAGAATGGCAGCCAACAAGGCAAACAAGGGTGGGCAGGGCAGCGATAAAAGCAGACATTGCGCCAGCCACACAAACGCAGGCAAACCCACAAGGTAAAAACACGCTCCCCAGCTACCGCCCCGAGACTTTTCAGAGCCCTTCTGGTTGCTGAAAGACAGGAGATGAACGAAGCAAGATAAACGCCACACTCCGAGGATGCCCTCTTCGCCATCCCAATCCCATTTTCGTGCCCCGTCTCTTCCAGTCGGCCCTCCCATTTGTTGGGGGGGTGCGTATCTATCGTACTTCACCCGACGGCCAGACACGAGTCGAGCACGCCGTTCAGCAGATCGGACTCTATGCTGTCGGCGCCCTCCCACCACATCTCGTCGTTGTCGACGTCCATGAGGTCGGCGTAGTCCACGCCGTTGACCATGCAGGCCTTGCCCAGCATATCGGAGCCTGCTCCACCACTGCCGGTGCCCGTCGCCATGGTCTTCACGCCGGCCGCGACCGACCCGTTGCCGAGGACCGTGCCGGGAGCAGGCACATCCACCTTCCCTACCGCTGCCGCCGCCGACGCGCCGACGGCCGACGGTCCAGTGCCGTTCACCGACAGCAAGGCGGGCAGCGTGACGTCTGTGGCAGCAGGCTGGGGCGTCCGCTCGCGGTGGTCCACCCAGACGTGGTCGTCCCAGTTCTCCAGCTCGCCCTCGCGGTAGTTGTACATGAGCGCGTGCCCAATCACGGGGAACTGTGTCATGCCACAGTCGCCCATTTCGAGGGCAATGCGCAGCTCGGCCAGGCCGAGCGGCCCGCGCTCGCTCGCCGCTTTGGCCTCGATGGGGAGCAGGCCCATCTTGTCGCGCTGGGTCTCGCCGCGCAGGGAGCTTTCTTCTTCGCGCACGAGCTGTCGCCGGTATTTCCGCGTCTGCACCCAGTTGTTGCCGCCGAAGCCGGCGCTACCGAGCTCGCCGGGGCCGTTGCTGCGCGTGCGGCTAAAGACGGCCGAGAGGGCCTCCTTGATAAAGGTCTCTGTGGCGATGGACATGAACTGCGCGGCGTCTGGCGCGTGGCCGGACACCAGGCCGGCTTCGTAGCACAATGGCAGCATGCGGGCTTCAATGTTGCTCGTGTCGGGAAACTCGCCGGACTCGACGGCCAGCGGCTGGGCATAGCGCTTCTTAATTTCCAGGTCCAGATCTGGCACAAAGTCAGCAAGGCGTGGACGACGCGCGGACGCAGCGGGCAGCGGGCAGCCATACTCATGCGGTTGATGCCACCGCTGGCACTCGTGGGCACATCGGCCACGGTTCGGGCTACGCGCAGCCGATGCTGGTCGGTAAAGACACTCGAAAGCGTGTCGTAGGGGTCAAACTACAGGCGATTAGCAGCGAGGCGCAAGACGCAGGCGCGCGCGCCACAAGAGGGGGGCGTGCGTACATCGTTGTGCACGAGGTCTTTGATGCGGCGACGGTCTTTGCTCGGCAACATCATGATCTCGCCCTTGAGGCGGCGCTCCTTGGCATCGCCGCTGGCCTGCTTGCTGCCGAGGCCGCCGGAGGGCTTGTCGTTGGCGCTGACCCAGGGGGCCAGGCCCATGTCGGGCATCTCGCGCGTGACATTGGCGTAGATGGCAGCGATGAGCTGGTTGTGGAGGTGCTCCTTGTCGCCGCTGGGCGAGGCGAGGATGGGGTCGACGACGTCGGCATACTCGGCCTGGTTGAGGCGGCCTGGAGCGGACGTCTGATTAGTCATCCGGCGCGAGGAGGCAATCCATCGCCATAGATGGCAGCACAAAAGACGACGCGGGCGAAGGAGACGCACCGATGAAGAACTGGGTGGTGGCGTCCTGGTAGGCCTTCCAGTGGTCGGGATGGATGGCGGCGCGCAGCGCCGTGTAGGCGGGCTCGAGCTCGATGCGCGGCGGGATGATCTGGCTGGTCTTGGGCTTCTGCAACGCCGACACGGTGATGGACTTGGCGGCGAGGACGGGCGTCGTGAGGCTGACGGCGGGGCGGCTGAGGTCCGCCGGGTTGATGTCGGGCATGGCGGGCACGCGCGGGCGGCGGCAGCGACAGCGCGGCCGGGCGGACGGGGTCGGGAGAAGCGCCGGGGGCTCAGCGGCCGGAGAGAAGCCGGAGAGAAGCCGGAGAAGCGGCGGAGGCGGCTGTCGCGTGCGGCGGATGGGCGCGGCGCAGGGCGAAAAGCGCACTCATGGGCGCATGGGGCGCAAGAGCGGACGCACGAGAGCCGGGATCCAATGCTAGATGGATGGATTTCGCATGGTGCGGGATGCGCGTGATGGACAGCGAGGCGGTGGTCGTTTGGTTGCGGTCAAGTCGGATTCGATGGAGGAGGATTGGAAGCGGCGGCTGCAGCATTGACCTCTGCCGCGTTCGGGCCGCGCTGGTACCGGTACGCGCAGCCGCGGGCCAGCTGCACGCAATCCGCGTACCGGTACTTGCGGCGGCGGGCTTACAGCGCACGGCCTGCCGGAGGCTGGCGAGCCAGCGCTGCCACGCGCACTAAACGCGCTGTTTACGCGCAGCTGCGGCGGCGAACCGCGCCGGCAGCACCCCGCCACGACCTGTCGCGTTCCTTCCTCGGCGCGTCCGCCCGCGTTATTGCATACGGCGTCGCGAACAGCGCAGAGCTCAAAAGCACCGCGACCAGCCAACAGCCAACAGCCAACAGCCGCCCAACCGCGAAGCCATCCACGCCCTCTTCTCGTCTGCGCTGCCATCGCCGCCATCGCCAGACGCCCGCCAGCATGGAGCGCAAGTCCCGCAAGCCAGCGGCCGCGGCCGCCGCGGCGCCGGCGCGCAAGCCGGCCGTGCTGTCCGACCGCATCAACACCGCCATCAACGGCCTCATCCACCACTTTGTGCCCGAGATCCCCAACGAGGACGAGGCCGCGGCCCAGCAGCGCCAGGACTACTGCTTCCGCCTCGTGCGGTCGATCCTCGAGTCGTAAGGCCCCCCCTCCCCGCGCCCCGACGGACGCCCGCTCACCTGCCAGCCCCATGTCCCCCGAGCTCGCCACCGACGTGAACCACACCATGGATCTGATCCGCAAGAAGCTCACGGTCGACCGCCCCAACGATGCATGGCGCTTCTCGCAGCTCTACACGCGGCTCCTGGCCCTGCCCGTGCTCAACCAGAAGTGGGCCATTCTGTACATGCTGTACCAGCTGGCGGACTCGGACGGCTCCAAGGACCCGACGCAGCCGCTGCTCCAGGTCGCGGACGAGAGCTACGAGGCCGAGCGCGGCTCCCCGGTCGACAGGAGGAGGGTGGCAGAGCAGGACCGGGCCGACAGGATGTCTGGCCGCGCGTCACGGGCGTCCGGTCCCGGTTCACGCCCGCAATCCCAGGCAGAAGCGCGGGCTGAAGCGCGGGCAGAAGCGCGGGCAGAAGCGCGGGCAGAAGCGCAGGCTGAGGCGCAGGCGCAGGCGCAGGCGCAGGCGCAGGCGCAGGCGCATGCTAAGGCTGAGGCTCTCGTCCAGGCCCAGGCCCAGGCTCAGGCGCAAGCGCAGCAGGCAGAAGCAGAGGCACAGGCTCAGGCACAGGCTCAGGCTCAAGCTCAGGCTCAGGCTCAGGTTCAGGCTCAGGCTCAGGCACAATCACAAGCCCAAGCCCAAGCACAAGCACCCAAAAAACCACAAGCGCGGCCAACTACGGCCATGCGCCAAGAGCAAGAGGCCTTTGACGAGGCGTTTGCACGCGGCGGACTCAAGCGCTTCCCGCCAGACCAGGCGCGGCGAGGCCCCGACGAGGCTGCCGCTGCCGCCGAGAGCGACCCGGCAGCGCCCGCAAGCAGCCACGGAGCGGTTTCCCGCGGCGTGGCCCTCACGGCGTCCATGCTGGCCGACAGCCACGGGGACACGGAGCCGAGCGAGACGACGCTGCTGCGCGACCTGCCCTACGTATTGCAGGGGCTCGACTCGTCCACGATGGCCTTCCACGACAACGTGCTGGCGCTGCCGCCCACGCTGCCGCCGCCCATCGTCGGGCTGCTGCACACGCTGGCCGAGCCGGCCCTGCTGTACCGCGGGCTGGGCGCGTTTGTGCGGTCGCCGGCCAAGGGGCTGCTGGGGCAGAGCCTGCGGGCGGCGGTCAGCAGCGAGCTGCAGGCGTACCTGCGGCTGGTGGCGACGCTGGAGAGCCAGGTGCGGCGGGCGCTGGCGGCGCTGGACGCGCAGGCGCCGAAGAGCGGGATGGGGCGGGCGGGGGTGACGCTGAAGCGGTGCGTGGTGTGGACGCGCGAGGCGACGATGGGGCTGCGGCTGATGTCGCTGATGGCGGAGGAGTCGGCGACGAAGCGCGGCGGCCAGCTGATCTCGCTGATCCACGGGTTCTCGACGTCGCACGGCGACCCGACGGTGGGCGCGTTTGCGGAGCGGCTGCTGGCGCCGGTGGCGCGGCCGTTCTACGCGATCCTGCGGCGCTGGATCTACGACGGCGAGCTGGCGGACCCGTACCGCGAGTTCTTTGTGCGCGAGCAGGGCTCGGGCGCGGACGACGCGAAGCGGCAGGAGGCGGCCAAGGCGCGCGGCCACAGCTCGGTGTGGAACGACAAGTACCACATTGACGCGGCCATGATCCCGTCGATCATGCCGGCGGCCTTTGCCGAAAAGGTCTTTCTCATCGGCAAGTCGCTCAACTTTATCCGGCACAGCTGTGGCGACGCGCCGTGGGTGGACGCCTACAGCAAGGCGGCGTCCAAGGAGCTGCGCTACGGCGACACGGCGACGCTGGAGGCGTGGATCGACGAGGCCTACAAGACGACGATGCGGCGGCTCATGCACCTCATGACGGCCAAGTTCCGGCTGTTCGAGCACCTCGTGGCGCTCAAAAAGTACGTGCTGCTGGGCCAGGGCGACTTTGTGGCGCTGCTGATGGAGTCGCTGGCGCCGAACCTGGACCAGCCGGCGACGACGCAGTACCGCCACACGCTGACGTCGCAGCTGGACCACGCCATCCAGGGCAGCAACGCGCGCTACGAGCCGGCCGAGATCCTGCGCCGGCTGGACGCGCGCATGCTGCAGCAGTCGCACGGCGACACGGGCTGGGACTGCTTCACGCTCGAGTACAAGATCGACGCGCCCGTCGACTGCGTCGTGACCGAGTGGGCGAGCAAGCAGTACCTCAAGGTCTTCAACTTTCTGTGGTACGTCAAGCGCGTCGAGTTCGCGCTGGCCTCCACCTGGCACAAGTGCATGACCGGCGCGCGCGGCGTGCTGCAGACCGACGACGCCGCCGTGCGCCAGACCTGGAAGACCACGCGCGGCACCCTCGCCGAGATGGTCCACCTCGTCGGCCAGCTGCAGTACTACATCCTCTTCGAGGTCATCGAGGCCAGCTGGGCCGCCCTGCAGACCGCCATCCGCCGCGAGGACTGCACGCTCGACGACCTCATCACCGCCCACACCGAGTACCTGACCTCCATCACCCACAAGGGCCTGCTCGGCGTGCGCCGCCGCGCCTTTGTCGAGATGAAGCAGGCCGCCCAGGCCGCCCAGGCCGCCCAGGCCGCCCAGGCCGCCCAGGCTGCCCAGGCCGCCGCCGCCCAGGTCCAGGCCCAGGCCGACGGCGCCGCCAGCGCCGCCGCCAGCAGCGCCAGCCTGCCGCACCTGCCCGAGATCCCGGCCGAGGACGCCAACGGCTTCCCGGCCCAGCTCAAGGAGCTCCTGCGCACCATGCTCGCCTTCCGCGACTCCGTCGACGGCCTCTACAGCTGGGCCGTCTCCGACTTTACGCGCCGCCAGGAGACCGACGTGCTGCGCCGCCAGGGCCTGCCCGCCGCCGCCGCCGACGACGACGCCGCCGCGCCCGCCCTCGAGTCCGAGCTGCCCGCCCTGCAGAGCCGCCTGGCCGCCCTGGCCAAGACCTTCCGCAAGCGCGTCGTCTACCTGCTGGCTGACCTCGGCTACCAGAAGGACGCGGACCTGCGCTTCCTCGGCGTGGCCATGAACTTTAACGACGTCTACGTCGTGTCGCAGGGGAAGCGCTACCACCACCCGCCGCAGAAGCGGTGAGGCGGGACGAAACGATGTCGCTGCATCAAGGCAGAGCCCGGACGGCTGGCGTTGGGCGTTTCGGACGAACCATTTCTTACATCCTGTCCATCTGGGCGTTTCGGACGAATCCATTTCTTACATCCTGTCCCCTGATTGGTGCATATTTATGTAGTATACTGTAGAACCGAGTACGGCCGACATTCCAGTAACCGTGCTCCTTCCATTCAGTCAAAGCTTATGCCGCTTACAAGGCAACTCACGGTACTTGCACCACTTCATTCTATCTAAAGTCATATCGTTGCATCGTAACCATCATCAGTGCTCGTCGCCCTGTTGAGAGGGAACCCATGGGAGTCCTCCGTCCACGCTCCGTCCGTCTCTTCTTCGTACACGTCGCCACAACCCGAGACCGCTCCGCTTCTACCGCAAGTCAGATACATATACCACGAGAAAAGAAACACCGGTCCCTATACATGTCGTGCCAAGGCAGGCCTGGTTCCTGCACAAACAAACAGGCCGTTCCTGCGCATAGCTCCGGCTGTCATGGGCAGGGAAAGAAAGCCGCACGCTACCCAAAAGGCGCAGATAAAGGACACCCAAGACGAACGCGCGAAGAGAAGGGGAAAGGAAAGCGCGTGTGAAATACAGGAAAGCTCCAATAACGCCTGTTTTGTGCCCGAAACGTCCTGAATGGGAAAAATGCCGCGTAAAATGCTTGTACTCCAGATGGGCACCAAAATCTCGCCAGTCTGGTGCGATGCTGCCGAAAACGCTGCGGGCAAAACACAATGCAGTGCAAGGGGAAAGTGGAAGTCAACGTCCCGGCGCACCACACAGGCACCGCAGCCCCGGCTAGACATCCGTCATCTCCACATCCGCCTCGACAGACAGGGCAAACGTGTCGTCCTCGTCGGGGCCCCAGTTGCCCTCAAAGATGGTGGCCGGCGCCCGACGACGTGCGTGCACCCACTGCAGCGAGTCGATGTCCAGGATCTGGTGCACCGTCGGCCGGTCGGCCGGGTCGGGGCTGATCAGCCAGGAGACCACCGCGTCGAGCGACCCGGTGCTTTGCGCGTCTACCATGAACTCCGGTGCGTGCTCGGCCCCGATGGTCTTGGGAGGCAGGTTGCTAAAGATGCCGCCAGGCCCGTATCGCGTGCGGCGGAAGCTGAAGGGGGGCGTCGTGCTGGTGCTCGTTGCCAGGTCGAGACCCTCCGTCACGTTCGGTCCGTCCTGGCCGATGGCGTCGTTGTCGGTGATGATGGGCATGCCAGCAGAGTCGCGGATCAGCGCGTTGGTCTCGCCGGCCGTCAGGCTGGGGACGACAGACATGTCGCCCTCGCGCAGGGACACCCAAATCGGGCCGTTGTCCGGCAGGAAAACATTGCAGGCAATCTCCAGCACAATCAGGCCCAGCGAAAACACATCCGCCGGCTTGTCGTACTTGCCCTGCAGAATCTCCGGCCCAATGTACTCGCGGTCTCCCTCGCCCTCGATGCCCTTGGGCGCAGGCCACTCGGCGGCCAAGCCAAAATCGCCAATCTTGAGGTGGCCCTCGTACGTGACCAGGATGTTGGCCGGCTTCAGGTCCAGATGGATGTAGCCAGCGTCGTGAATGTAGCGAAGACCCTGCGAGATTGTCAGTCGTATGTACACGAACAAAGGAGGCAGGCCGTCCGCAATGTCATACCTGGGCGATCTCCAGCATGATCTTCCAGATGCGGAAGTCGTCTAAGCGGCCATGCTCGCCAACCTTGCGCAGAAAGTTGTCCATGCCACCCTCTTCGCAGAACTCTGTCTGGATGTAGAGGTGGCCATTCTGCTCCCAGTGGTCAAAGATCTGCAGCACATTTTCACAGTCGCGCACAGCTTCGAGAGCCGTGACCTCTCGCATCTTCGCCTGGCGCTCCTTCTGTCCGAAAAACGGCAGGCGAATCTTCTTCACGGCAAACACCTTTTGTGTCGATGGCAACGTGCTGGTGATCTCGGAGCGCGTCCGCTTGCTAGGCGTAGCAGCAAAGTAGTCGAATCCCGCATCGCCAGAGGCCTGGCGCGAAGTGACGCGGTAAACCTGGGAGAACTCGCCTTTCCCGACATTCTCCACCTTTTCAAACATGGATGCCAGTACGGCGTCCGTGGCAGACGGGCCCGTGCTTTGGCCGTGGACAGGCGTGATGCTAACATGCTTGTCGACAAAGTTCACAAACGCCTCCCGATCGGCAGTAGGTGTGGCGGGCGGCATGGCCGCTGGACTGGGACGCCTCGATACCGTGGAGTTGTGGAGCGTATCGGAAGCCGGCGCGGAGATCGAGAGGCGGCTGGCGTCAGGCGGAGCCATATTGTTCGAGAAGTCCAGGTTGTGGAGGATGCTGCTTTCGCGCGGCGTCTTGGGCGACATGCGATCCGAGCAAGGGCTCCCACCTGTCGGCGTGCTTGTAGCTAAACCTGTTAGTATGCTTTTTGCTTTGTTTTTTGCTTGAGATTTATGATTTTGCAGGGATTCACAATGTGGTCCGGAAGGCGCTTCTTACCAATCGGATTCGGGGTCTTCTTGGCCAAGAGACCAGCCGGGGTGTGCGGACCAGCGGCCGAGCCCGGGCCCAGGTCTCGCAGGGCCACCGGGCTGTCAAAGGCCTTGCTCGCACTGCCAAAGATGTTCTTGGCCAGCACGGACTTGGTTGGCGTTGGCGGCAGGTCGAAGCCGTCGAGGGCACCCTGGCTGTCGGCGGCATCGCCGTCGAGGCTGAGGATGCTGCCCCGGCGGTTCTGGCTGGTCCGAAGCTTGAAGAAGTTCACCACGGTCTCATTGGTGTTGTTGGTCGCCGAAGAGCTGAATGGCGTCTCCGGGCCAGCTGAGAAGAAGAAACGGCGCTGCTGGCTGCGTTTGCGACTGCCACTGCCGCCGCCGGAAGACGGCGGGTATGTGTTCGACGGATACACCTGCTTCTTGCAGGGCGTGTCCGGCATCACCATCTGCGGGCCCTTGGGGTTATGGGGCGCGTCGTCTTCGCCATTGCGGCCCATCTTGGAGACGAGACCCGCGGATGCGAACACCGACTGCAGGGGCCGGGCCGACTTGTACTGGGGCGTCGCCATCGGCTCCGGACGCGGCCTGTGCGCCGTCAGAGGCAGCGAGCGAGCGAAAATGGACGGCCGGGTCCGCCCCGGCGGGGGCTGCACGGGAAAGTGGGTGGGCGAGTCATCCGGCAGGCTGGAGCTGGACGAGGACGTCGTCAAGGTCCGAGACAGCGGGTGAGGCTGATGGCCAGCTGGTGCTCCGGTGGGGCGGTCCAGGCTGTGCTGCGAAGGGTTCGGCAGTGGGCCTTTGACCTTGAACGGGCTCTCCCGCGGTTCTGGCTGGAGCAGCTGGTCCAGTGAAGCACGGGGCTTGCTGCGGACGTGCGGCGCAGCAAACAGCCACTCGCCCGAGGTGCGCCGGGGCTGCACGTCTTCCTCCTGCTGCTGCTGTTGCTGCAGAAGCTGCTGCTGCTGCGCCAGGTACTTTTCGCCCTGTCTGCGCCCCCAGGACGAGCGAGGATCGTGGCGCTGCTGCAGTGTTGATTTGCGGAGAGTGGCGGCTCTCTTGGAGGTGGAGGGCGTTGTAGTCGGCGTTGTCGAGAATATGGGTTCAAAGGGTTGGGGCGTCGGCGGCGTGGCGGACCCGGCGTTGGCTACCGGCTCTTCCGCCAGCTTCAGGTCCTCGTGGATATCGAAAGCAGAGGGCCGTGGTGCGGGCGCGGGCGTCGTCGTGGGTGAGGCAAAGTCAAAGGAGCTCACGTCCTCGACCGGGCTTGCGGCGATGCCGTGCAGACTGCGGCGCTTAGCAACAGGGCTGCCGGCATTCGCCTGGTCAAAGTCCATGGCCACGTCGCTCCGCTTCAACGGGCTCGTGAAGGAGGCCGTCAGGCCATCGGGCCGGCCATCGCCAGAGAGGTCGAGATGCACGCTGTGCCGCGCAGGCTTGTCGCCAATACTGCGCGCCGCGGCGCCAAAGCTGAGGAGAAAGTTGCTGAACTTGCCGTTCTCCTGGCCGAGAATCGGCTCAGACACGGTCATACACGGGCCAGCCGACTGGGGCGCCGGCGTGATGACGTTGCCCAGATCGGTGTTGACGCTGAGGGCGCGCTTCAACGGGCTCTTGGGCGAGGACCGGAGCCGCGAGCTGGGCTTCTGAGACGTGGTCTTGGGCCGGACGGAGCGCAGGGAAAGCTTGACGCCCGACCGCAGAGGCGTCTGGAACAGAGAGGCCGGCTGTTGCGGCACGACAGAGATCGACAGGTTTGGTGAAGAAGCAGGCGGCGATCTGGCGGCCATGGCAGAGCCGAACGAGCCAATCATGTTTGCCGATGGCTGGGGACACGGCGATTCGGGGAGTGGTGTCTGCAGCGAGCTGCTGGAGCTGTCGGAGTTGTACGAAGCGTGGGAGCCGGTGCGGACGAGGTGGAACTTGGTCGGCGAGCGTGAGAGGGAGCGGCGTAGCGATCGCACGGAGGGCACATGGTCGACCTGGTGGACGGTCGTGGGTGAAGGGAGGGCGAGCGTGCCGCCGCCGCTGCTTGCGTAGGCCATGACGGGGTCTGGGCCGGAGGCTGCGGCAGTGTTGTTTTGTTTCGCTCGACGCACCTCTTCCCCTGGTCGAAACGGTGTTGGGAATGCGGGAGCGGGTAGCGTGTCGGTGTCTCTTCTGCGTCAGACCTCGAAGTGGGCTGCTTTGTCTGGGAGGCGGCAAGCGAGAATGGTGGCGCTGAGGGGACTGGTGCCGAGCGTGTCTTGCTTCTGGCTCCGTTGGTGTTTACTCTGTGGTCATAGGCGGCAAAGAGGCAACACCATCGCCCATGCTGCGTCCGAGTTTCCTTGCGACGGAGACGCGCTGGTCTGGCTGGCGAGAGACGCCACAGTCGAGGCCGGCAAGGCGAAGGGCAGACGCGGATGAAAGGGCCCAAGAGCTGAAGGGCTGAAGGCCGCGAGCTAAGCAAAGACGTTGCGCTGCGCCTCCTTAGACCATGCTTTAGGCGCGAAGAGCGGCCGGCGAAGGCAAGGCGCAAAGCGTGCCGGCAGGCGCGAAACGGGCAAGACGGGCGCGCGGCGGAGCAGGCGATGTGCGTAGATCGGGGGTCGACTCGTTTGTCGTGGGATGCTGGCGGTTTGAGGCTTGAGCTGCCGGACAGACGCCAAAAGATGATGTTGTGATGTTGGCCGGTTCGTGGCGATCCGATGCGACAGTCGCGATGATTTGGCGCAGAGGCAGCACGGCGAGCGCAAGCGGCGGAATGCGCTAGAAGAGGCGCGAACAGGCGAGGCGAGGCGAGGCCGATGCGAGAGTCTGCCAGCACGATGGGAGAGGGCAGAGGCGGACTGGATGTGCATCCACGAGAAGAAGCAGAGCTGGAAGAGGCCAACGTTCTTGGCGCACAGCGGGCAGGAAGTATGGGAGAATGCCGTAATATGTTGCGAGCCCGGGAAAGGGGGAGGGGGGAGGAGCGATTGGCACCGCGGGCGGACTAACGTAGGCTGCCCGGCAAGGGAAGGCGCCAGGGGCGTGAACGCCAAACCGGAATGTGTCGTCACGCGTGTTGTTTACAGGCTGCCCTATTTGGAAGGCAGGACGTGTCGAACGCGTCCGGGGGTGGCACCTGCCGCCCCGCTGTAAACCGTTCAGCGCCCCGCTCTGCGCTCTTGCTCGTTTTTGTTTTGTTCGTTCCGCACTCTATTTCTTTTTTCGTATTTTTCTCTTACTGTTTTTATTTGCTTTATTCTAGCCCGGACGTGCCATGCCCCAGTGCGCGCGAACCCACAAATTCTGCGCCACCAAAACAACAGACGCGTGCCAGCGAAATAGACGAAGTATGTACAGACGAGCAGAGTGCATGAGACGCAGCACCACGCCGGCCAGAGAACGAGTAGGGCCTCACGCTGGCGGCGAGCGCGGGGAATGCGGCCCAGCGCTACACGTTCCTCCTCCCTCGAGCGTTTCACCCGCTCCAAGCCGACGGCCATCGGGCGCCTTCGAAGCAAGGCATTGCCAGCTGGCTTGCCAACAGGCCGCCGTATGCCAGCTCCGGCGGCCCAGCCGGACGTGCAGCATGCGAATACGACGTATTACAAACGAATGCACAATACGACAGAGGCGCCAGACGCCAGAAGCCTCGTGGCGGCGCAGCCGATCACAGCCAATCCGGCCACTGCGCGGCGCCGGGTGGAAACATCAGACGGCCACGGCCACATGTACGGGTACACGTACATGCGAAGCAGGCGAGGCGCCCGACTACGGTACGAGGCATCGTGCAAAGTACAGGTACTCGCAATGCACGAGTCCATGGCTGGCTTTGCCCCAAGTGGGAGCGTGGGTCTGGCGGAAAACAACACGGACGCGAGGCCAAGCGGCGAAGAGACAAGCCGACCAGAAGCCGGGCCTAACGCTCGTTGGGCCGGACCGGTGGGCTCGCCGTGTCAGGACGTGCTCAGTCCGTCGCTGCGAATGGCGCTGCGATCGGCGTAGGGGTTGTCTCGGCTCGAAGCCCTAGGGCCATCCACACTGCGCGACGACAGCGGCCGGGACGAGTGCGCAGCAGCAGCAGCATTACGGAGCACGGCTTGAGTACATGCATCATGCGAGACACGGCGAACATGGATACGAGTACGCAGCAGGACGTCTGCGCGCGACAGCACGACGCACGAGCCCGAGACTGGCACGCACAGCTGCACGACCGCACGCACGACCGCCGCTCTGCGCATCTTCTACGGCGTACTCCGTACCCGTACGCGGACGGGGCAGAAGCGCGCGCTATCCAGCCCACTACTCCGTCTGTGGCCCACGGCACTGTCCCAGTCTCAAACTCGGAGCTCACCGCACTTCTTTGTACGAGTGGTACAGTCGCCGCCAGCGCGACGCTGCTGCGGCAAAGTGGCGCTGGCTGCTGCACACCGCTACATGGAGTACACTGCGGATTTGCGCCGTCGGCTGCGCCGTCTGCGGGCGGAGCGGCTGGCGTCCTCGTCCGCGCCGTGCCTCTTCTCTCTTGCGGACGAAATAGCGCGATCACGGGACGGCCCTCTTGTCCTGATCGGGAAATATCTACGAGTAAACAAACACGAGCTTTGTTGACGCCGCCGCGAGTCGCCACCACAGCCATTGCACCTGACATATGGCGTACGCCTGCACGGCCCAATGCGATAGCGCGTCGTATGCGGCCCGTCCATTCATTACAGTAAGATTGCCTCGTGATGCTCTCCACACAAACGGCCGCCCGAAACGCACAAGTACGGAGTACGGGGATGCGCAAGTGTGGGTTGTGTGGGTAGTTGAATAAAGTGCGTGTAAGCACTTAACTCGCATGTGACTAGTCGCATACGCTAGTATCTGCCCGTATATGCATGTATCCGGCCGTCTGTTAAGCCGTATGCGCATATCGGGCGGCATCTGTTCTTGGCAACTGAAGCTGTGTCTTGTTGATTTGTGCGCCTGTGCATAACTTGTACTTCGTACAGATACTCGTACGCCATGCCTCCAGGTTCGTCCTCGTACCCAGCAACACAGCCGCAGCGTTGCAGTCGCAAGGATGTGTAGGCAACACTAGAAGCCTTCCGTGCATGATGCACAGCGCTCCGCGTGTTTGTTTACATGGCGATATTGGACATCACGTGCAGCTGCAAGTGATGGGGAGCAGTCGGGCGCAATCTTATCTGCACCACTCGACTTTGTATGCGAGCACGATCTCCACGAAGTACTCCGTAGTCCGTCGTAGTCTCGTGTTCGTACCCGTATCTGCAGGTCAATCTTGCTATTCGATCCGTCCGCCGGGGACTGCATTCTTTTGCTTCAGCCCGGACGCTGCACGAGCGGCCACCAGAGCCGCGGTCAAGCCGCATCTTGCGTCCAGCCCGTCCCTGTGTCCAATCTGCGCTGCCGACTCAGACACCTGCAAGCCTCGCCGCTAGGCGCACCGGCTCCGGATCCACTCGCTCCAGATGCCCAGGTCCTCGCACATCTCCAGCATCCGCCCCAAGTCCTGTGCTTCCAGCCGCCGGCCATGACCCTGGCCCTGGCCCTGGCTGTCCGGCTGTCCGTCGCCCGATCCGGACGCCTCCGGCAGCACGTTCTGCGACACCACCAGCACATGCGCGTCCAGCCCGATCTCCAGCATAATGTCCGCCGTGCTGTCTCGGAAGGGAAATACGACCTGCAGCCGCGGCACGGGGTGCGCCACCAGCACCACGTCCACGGCGCAGGACGGCGCCCCTGCACGCCCGGCGGACGTCGCCGCGGGTGCGGCCATGGCCTCGCCGGGCCGCCGGCCTGCGCCGCGGACAAACGCGGCAAACTCGTCTTCCACGGTCGTCGTCACGAGCGTCGTGCCCGGCGGCGGCGGCGGCGGCGGCGGCGGCGGCGGCGGCGGCAGCACGTGGCCCATGGTCGTGCCAAACGTCTTCTCCAGCACGGTGGCCAGAAAGGCGTACTGCCGCAGCGTCGGCAGCATGCGCACCAGCTGGCTCGGATGCGAAAACGGCAGCTCCACGAGCACGCGCCCGTAGACCGGCTTGTAGATGAACAGCGTGTGCTGGTGCAGCGCCGTCTCGCCCGCCGTTTTGTCGTCGTCGTCGCCGCCGCCTCTGCGGCGGACGTGGACGTGCTGCTGGCTGCTGATCGTCCGCGGCTCGCTGGGGTCGTGCTGGCTGCCGGGGTCCACCGGGAAGCTCAGCGCGTCAAAGGTCTCCATGCTGCCGTGCTCGGGCAGCCGGCCGATGGTCTCAAAGAGCTGGTGGTACACGGTGAACGGCAGCGTCACCGGCGGATCGAACACGGCCCGGAAGACCACGTCGGGCAGCCTCGGCTCGGCCGCCGCCTTGGCCTCGGCGCCGCCGTCCGTCGGCAGCGGCAGCAGCGTGTTGGGCGGCTCGAGCCAGTCCAGGACGGGCTGCGCGCCGCGGCCGCTGCCGGCGTCCAGCAGCACGCCGCTGCCCGGCTTCTCGACGGCGTCCGCCAGCCACTTGTCCGACACACGCACCGGCTGGTACACCATGGCGCCCATCGGCATGCAGCCGACGCGGATGGCCCATGTCCGCTCCTTTTGGCGCGCGTACGCGGCCGTCGTCGCCTGCGCGGGCCGCACCAGCCGCCGCTCCTGCCAGTAGTCCAGGCTGAGGCCGACGTGGCCGCGCTCGTGCATGGCCGGCCGGCCGTGCGCCGTGCACTGCACCGCCAGCTCCAGGACGTCGGCCGGCTGGCCCTGCATGGCCGGGTCCGCCTGCAGCCGCTGCCGGTCCCAGCGGAAGAGCCGGTCCAGGGTCGCGTAGATGCCGGCGACGGCCTCGTGCAGGTTCAGCCCGGGCTCGATGCTCAGCCGGTCGAACACGGCCAGCTGCTGCAGGTTGGCCGCAAAGGCGTCCAGCGTCTTGGTCAGCGGGCTCTCTTCCGGCCGCAGCCGCAGGTCGTCGGTCAGGATCGCGTTGGCCCGCTCCGTGTGCCGCAGCGGAATGTGCTGCGCGTCCGGCAGCGTCACCTCGGCCTTCTCGACAATGTTGTTGCACACGACAATCTCCAGGGCCATGGCCGAGCCCGCCACGATGAGCGACCGCACCTTGTTGCCGCCCAGGCCCTCCTCCCACAGACACTCGAGGCCCATCGACGTGGCGAGGCGCTCGAGGCCGGCCTCGCTGACGCGGCCGGCACTGCGCTGCCGTCCGTTAGCTGTGTCGCGCAGCAGGTCCGGCGCACCGTGGCACCGCAGCACTGGAGCCTACCTTGAGCATGTCCATCACGACCTGCAGGCGTCGAGCACGCTCCTCGTCGTCATTGCGGCCCATCACAGCCAGACCGCCCATGGCGCCGACGCCGACATGGTCCAGCTCGCCGAGGTCGAGGCCGCCGCTGATCTCCAAGGCCCCCATCGCCGCCGCCGCCGGGCTGTCGTAGCTCATCGGCATGCTGCTGCCGCCGCCGGGCCCAGTGCTTCCGGGAATGCCTCCGCTACTGGCAGTGTGGCTCATGAGCGCCGCAGACGTGGCCGGCGACTTCTTAAACTGCTGCGGCGAGGACCGGGGACCGAGCGGAGAGAAGGCCGCGTGAGGATGGGAGGTGCTGAAGGGCGTCGAGACCGGCGGCGTCGCGACGGCCCCGTGGGACTGCGAGGGCGTCCGCCCCTGCTGCGAGGCGGCGTGCTTGATCGCCGTAGACGTCGGCGTAGCCATTCTGGCGTTCCGCGGTGGAGACGGAGGAATGGTCGAGAACGCGTGCAGCTCAAAGCTACTGCATCGACAGGAAAAGCTCGATGCCCACCACAGCAACGGCCGATCGCTCGTCTGCCGTGCTGGCGCGTCGTCGTATGCTGGCCCGGGTCGCAGTCTGTACCGGCACCGGTGCACAGCGTGCGTGTGAGTCGTCGGTGCTGGTGCTGCTCGGTTTGTGCTGGTGTCGGGCGTTGTTTTGAAGCTCTTGGATTTGGCGAATTTGGCGACACAAACTGCTTGAGCGCTGCCGCATCGCAGACTAGTGCCCCGCAACTCCACTATGGAGAAGGCTGCTCCATACAAGCTGTACAAGCTTGTGACATCATCCAGTGAGCCTTGCATCGTAGTCTACGACAGCTTTCGACTCGTAGTTGTTTAAGTAGTGTGATTATTGCTTTTGGTAGTGTGGTGAATGGGGGACGGTTAATGTTTATTAATCTAAGTTGCTTAGTATTCACTAATAGTGAATGAATATATTGGCAATTAGTCGGTCCATAATAGATTTAAATCGTACTTATGTTGTATTAACCTCTCATCTCTATATGTCATTTACAATAAATCACGTTCTGAATAGTCTTAAACCTCAGCTTATTTTTTTATTCAGATGCCGGGAGACAGCCTGTTCCAACCAAGGATCGAAGAATACCCTACACACAAAACACTATCAAGGACGACACACCGACATATCCGTTATTGCCTTCCCATGCAATGCCAGCCAGCTGGCCTTGTCCGTTTATTACCGAAATCAAACAGTAACTATCTCCGCATAGAAATAGGAGCCAAGTCTCGGTGAGCAAGGCCGTTGTTTGCATGCAAAGCTCGCCTTATTTCCGCACCACGCCCTGGAACCGAGTTCCCTAACCAGTCTTCCCCGTAGAGTAGACCGGCAACAGAGTAGCAGTCTGCTAGGGCCAGGGTCACACCCGGCAATGCGGCACAGCTCTCTACAAAGTACGGGGGGCAAAGCATAACTGTACTGTCGAAACGGGATCCCGGCACACGAGATATCACCAACCTCATGCTACATATGCGGAGTACAAGGAAGCCTTGAGCCAGGATCCTTGTCGCTTTGTCGCCGAAATGTGATGCCGTGTCAGCATATTGCTTGTACGATTGAGACGCTGTAGGCAGTACTCGTATCTTACATGTACTCGTACTCGTACTCGTACACTGTACGCTGTACAAAGTACAAGGAACGTTACAGCAAGCTGCACCAGGGCGACAGAAAACGGCAAGACAAAGGGGATGAAATTCGTATTCGGACAATGGGCTTTACGCCCGTCGCAGGCGTCTGGAAATAGAAGTCAGACGCGCAAGTCCAGATCAAAAAGGGACAGATCAGACTGGCGCGTCTTGTTTCGTGACGGGTATCACATCGCATTGGTGCAGCGGCAGAAGAAGTATTGGTACTTGTACGGCGTACGCACCAGACCCCGACATCCTAACGAAATGTGATTTGCGTGCCCATGAGACTCCTGTAAGCCTGGTCCAGCGTCCGCCGCTTGCGGTCGCGCTCCTCGACCGCCTGCGGCGTTGCGTCGTTGTCGCCGTGGCCCATCTCGTCGTCGCCGGCAGTCGGGCCGGCCGCCGGCTGCGGCAGCCATGCGCGGATCTGCCCGTCCGTGTGGCCGCTGTAGATGCCGCCGATGGCGTCGCGGCCGCCCATGACGACGCCGCCCGTCTCGCTGCCGGTGCCGCCGGCGCCGCGCCAGACCAGCGTCGTCACGCGGTTCTTGCGCGCCGCCGAGCGCCCCGTAGCCACGGGCGTCCGCGACGGGCCCATGCCGCGCAGCCGCGTGACGACGGCGCCGTCGTGCAGGCGGAAGACGACAATCTCCGACTCGTTGGGCCAGAAGAGCAGCTCCTGCTTGGGCGCGGTGAGGCCCGTTGGCGACACCACCATGGGCACGGTGGTGAAGCCGCCGTTGCGCACGGAGGGGCCGAAGCTCACGAGCGTGTTGGCACCCGTGGCGGCGTCCCAGACGCGGATGCGCCGGTCGTGGCCGGCCGTCACGAGGTAGGCGCCGTCGTCTGTCCAGGCGAGCCCGTTGACGGGGCCGCCGTGGGCCGTGGCCGACAGCCGACCGCGCGGTGCCGTGCTCGGCGCGTGCGCGTGCGCGTGCGCATGCGAAAAACCGGTGCAGTCCTCCTGGTCCAGGAGGGCCACGAGGCCGCTGGCGCGGCGGACGTCCCAGAGACGCACGGTACCGTCGACGGCGCCGCTGGCCAGCACGTGCTCGTGGCGCGGCGACCAGGCCACGGACAGCACGGCGCCGGCGACCTGGCCGGGCGCCGCCAGCGACTGCACGGCGGCGCCGGAGCGCAGGTCGACGAGGCGCACGGCCGGGTGCTGCGTGGCGCAGGCCACGAGCAGATGCTCGGCCACGGGCGAGACGGCGTGGCTGTACACCTTGGCGCCGAGCGCAAAGGAGCCCGAGAGGCGCGCCGTTGCGGTCGACCACAGCCGCAGCGTCTCGTCAAACGACGACGACAGGAAGGCGTCCGCGTCGAACGGGTAGAACGACAGGTGCGTCACGCCGAACCGGTGGCCCGGCTGGCGCGCGCTGCCGGCTCGCGGGATAAGCGCCACGGGCCTGTGTACGTAGGGGGAGTCAACCGGACTGTCCTGCTCGAGGTCCCAGAGGCGGATCGAGGCGTCCGCGCCGCCCGAGACGAGGCTGCCAGGTCAGCGCTGCTCCGCCGCACGGGGCAAGGAAACGTACAGGCGGCCGTCCAGCCGCTCCAGCGCGAGCGCGTTCACGCCGGCCTGATGCGCCCACACATCGCGGTCTTCGCTGCCGGCGGCACGCGGAGCCGAGGGCCCGGCATGGCCGGCCACGACGTGGGTGCCCTGCTCGCCGCCGTCGAAGCGCTGCCGGGGTGCCGGCCGGAAGGCGTGCAGCAGCTGCGTGCAGTGCAGGCGGGCCAGGGCATTCTGGCCGAGAGAGCCGCAAGATCGGTCAAACAGCAGCTGATTCATGCATCTGTACGCGCGGTCGCGGGTGCTGAGTGCAGGGAGTGGCTGAGATGTCGACGCGATGAAGTTCTCTGTATGATCATAAGCAGATACTCCGGATGGCAAACTACCCAATCAGAGACACCGAGTATGGACCCACTTTGCCAGCTCTCAGCAAAGATTGCCACACCAGAGATCTCTGCAAAAGAACTTAAACAACGGCGAGCTGGACGGCTTCTCACCGGCGCCATTTACGACCACTTCGTACTATCGTGCGCGATCATGAACGTGGCACGCGCGACCTTGGATGCCTGCAAACGTGCCGCCCGCCTCCGACCCAGATAGTCCGAACGACAGCGCAAGCAGACCGACTTCTCTTTTGCCGACAGACGAGCATGGCGCGCTCGACGGCGCGGCGCGAGAGGCCGGGGGCTGCCGGGACGCCGTCCGGTGCGCTCGGCGGCGCAGCCGGGGCGAGGCCGGTGCAAAAGCCGCCGCCGCGCACGCTTTACGGCGCCGTTGCTGGTAGGTTTCCTGTCTGTCTGTCGTCTGCTGTTCTTCGCTTCTCACACAGACAGGCCAGCACCGGTCGTCGCGCCGCAAGGCCAGGTCGACGGCGAACCTCTTTGACGCGACGCTGGCGCCCGAGGAGGTGCTCTTCCAGAGTGTCGGCGCGCCGCAGCGCTACGCGGAAAAGGACGTGTACTTTGCGCACGAGGACCTCCCCGGCGACGGCGCCGACGTGCTGCCCGACAGCGACCTGCTCAAGGGCGTGCACCGCTACGCCAGCTGCTTCTACGAGACGCTGGCGCTGCAGGCGCGGCAGCGCGAGGGCTGGACGCGGGACGCGGCGCGCGACGGCGACGGCGACGGCGACCGGGACTTTGGCGGGCTCGTCGGGGCGCGGCTGGTCGACGAGGCCAGCATGGACGAGACGGCGCTGCTGGCGCTGGGCATCCTGCTGGAGGAGGCCAGCCGGCAGGTGCTGGGGCCGTGCGGCGACGTCGTCTTCACGGAGGCGGCCGACGAGGCGGACGACGGCGGACAGGAAAAAGGCGCCGCGGCCGCCCGCGCCCACGGCGGGCGGCCGCGCAAGCGACGGCGGCGGCGCGCTGTCGACAGCGAGACCGACGGGCACTCGGACTGGTGAGCCACGGGTAGGGAGTGCCATGCAATACGGAGTACGGTACGCGACTGCGCCGCTGCGCCGGCCGTTCGGACGGGTCTCCCTTCGCAGAAGATGTACCGCCAGCATTACTCCGACTCTACGAGTACGACGTGCCCCGTATGAATCACAGCACCTGTACCCGTGCAGATACGCCGTAGACGGCAGACTCGCCTCCGTCCTCACGGGCGGCCGCTGTTGGGCGCGAACAGGGGTCGGACGAGCACGTGGAGGCGCCGATCAACAATACGACGCTCATCTTCCGTATCACGTCTGGCTACGCCCTATCCAGCAGCGGCAGCAGAATACGAGCTCGTAATCAGTGCATCTCCGTACTTCGTACGAAGAGGACTCCGTACAGAACAAGGCGGCGACGTTCCTTGCTGGCAGGAGCGGAGACTCGGTGGCTCTTCTGTACGGAGTGCATGTATTGCTGTGCCATGGCCTCGCTGCACGACGCCGTGTTGCCGTGGCCGTGTGCCCCCGGAGAAGTCGAAACGGCGTCGTTGCCAGGACGGAGCACAAACGCCTTTTTTGTTGCCGGTGGCGTGCGCCACGTCGGCTGGAACAGAAGGGTACGAGTACTCTGCCAAGCCATCCCAACCACTGGCAAGGTGGGCGTGGCGGATCGTCAGGCAGCCTTCGGAGGGCGGAGGACAAGGTGTTTGTACAGAGTATGTACAAGTACGTATCACGAAGATGTACTCGTACGGCGGACGTTGCTTGTACTCGCGCCGTTTAATGAGTGTCTGGACGGATACAACGTCTTTCTGTACCGTTGCAAGTACCGGTACTCGTAACTGGAAGACGACCGTTTGCTGTGCGCGGGAATACGACCTCGAGAGTGCAACCCCAGCTCGGCATGTCTCGCGGGACAAATGTGTCCATGGGTGCCCGACGCGGAGTGCTGCACACACGGAGCCAATGCGCCTCGTACCGAGCGCCCGGATGACATCGATACGTGCCGCAGCGACGTTTCCACCGACGAGCTGCGCCTGTGCCGTATCGACAACACAATGTAGGAGGGCGTGGGCGTGTCGTTCGCACGAGTCGCCATGGCTGTACCGTGTCTGGCGGGTGATCTGTCACTTCCCAGCCGCGCAGTATCGTAGCGGTTGTCTTGTACGGCACGCCGAGCGTCAGACGGTGATGGTGCGACGGAGATGAGTCGACAGACCGACAGACCTACGTAGACAACGACCTACAGCCGACAGACCTACGTAGACAACACCTACAGACGACAGACCTCCGTAGACAACGACCTTCAGACGACCCAGACACCCAGACAGTGCCAAAGTGCCCGCAGCCGGCACGAGACAGTGCCGCATGCACCGTCGAGGCCCGAGACGCCTTGCATGCAGGTGGGCCTGCGCTCCCGCAGCATGACTGAGAAGGCGTACGGGCAGATGCCAGACGTTACGGAGTCGATGCAGTGGGAGCAGTGGCAAGCGGACGTCAGCGCTCCGTCTGCCCTCTGCCTTCCGCTGCCACCGAGTCGTCTCGTACGGAGTATTTCCACATGCCTCACCGCTCCGGTGGCAGATCAGATCGATCCGGCGCTGGCATCGCCGGGTCTGCCCGCCATCAGGCTCAGGCGCGGTGACGCCGTCGGTGAGCGGTGTCGCGATGGTTGTACTGTGTTGCTGTGTTGCTGTGTTGCTGTGTTGCTGTCTGCTGTCTGCTGTCTGCTGTCTGCTGTGTTGCTGCCTGCTGTGTTGCTGCCTGCTGTCTGCTGTCTGCTGTCTGCTGTCGTCGCGATGTTTGCCTTCTGTGCTCTTTCACCTGTCTTTGCCTTTCGCCACCTCTGCCGTCTGCCTCCGCCGCCTGCCTCCGCCGCCTGCCTCCGCCGCTCTTCCACTCGCCTCTGCGCCTCGCTCCTCCCGACGACCATGCTGCTGGCTCCTGTTGGCTGGCGGCAGCGGCGGCGGCTTCACATCCCTGTCCGCATTAGTCTGGCAAGGACTCGCGTGGCGTCTACTCGTACTCTGTTAGGACGCCACGAGCCCGACACCGCGATGACGGCCGACGCAAGATGCGGTGTGCAGAGCGCGGCGTGCGATCAAGAGCAGCCATGTGCCGGCCGTCTGTCTGCTTCTGGAAGCGTTTGCGAGCAAGTGTACGAGTACTCGTCTCCGTCGAGGACTCCGTCGAGGACTCCGTACTGTGCAAGCAGTACCACCACTGACCGGAAATTGACGTAGACACACGGACCACGCGGGGCTAACCGACGAGCTGGGAGGCAAGGGCTTGTTTTAAGTAGAGTCTGCGGCTGCACAAGGTCGCATGGCTTACGTAATGAATGTACAAGTACAAACAGGGAGAGCCGGCCACCAAGTACGGAGTACTTGTGCAAGCACTTGTACTCCGACTCTGCATACTCGTGCTCCGTTCTACTCGCACGCGCACTCCGTAAGTAACGGGCGACCGTAACGGGCACTCCGGCGGTAAAGCCAAAACGAGATGCCAAGGTGTGTTCGGCGAGCAAGCGCCTGCTCTCCAGGGTACGACTGCTTCGACCTCCTACCTCGTACTCCGTACTCGTACGCCGCAAGACCTCCTCGGTGATCGCTTAGCCTGAACCATGTCTAGTCGTCCCAGGCCGGAGGCTCGGGCTGACCACGACGGTGCTCTGATGGAATGATGTGAAACGATGCGTACGAATTGGGATGATGTACGGCTGTACGAAATACGGAGAAGACGATGCGATTACGCGATGGCCAATAGCCTCGCGAGTCCTGCAAGCACCGAATACTCGTATTGTATTCGCCCTCGTACGTGCAGGATCTCCTGACCGAAACAGCATGACGTATTTATGGGTGCAAAAGTAGGCGCCTGTCGCGAGAGCCTGTGCTTGTGCGTGTTGCATGGCCGTGGCCCATGCTGTGAATACGTCAGCATGCCTTGCAGCAGTGGCTTGCATCCATGTACTCCGTACGTGCTGAGTTCGTGATGCGGGTTCGGGATAGTACGAGTACGTACGGAGTACTCCGTACTTCCTCGTACGAGGTACCTGCTCCGTACAGATCATTCGTACGAGTATCACGTACTCGTACAGACAAGGCCGGTGACAGGTTTTGCTCCGTACTTGCTTTTTCCATTGCTCTCCTGTCGTCACCAACGCCGTTTGAAACTACCTCGACAAGCGACCAAGGCCGGCCGTTTTGGAACGGACCAGAAACATGGCGGAGAGCAAGAAGCAAAACAAGGCACGTCGTGGAGCGGGCTGTGCTTCGTGCACGTACTTGTCAACGGAGACAGAAGGCTGCATGGAAGACCGTGAGTATTACTCGCAGTCTACTCTGATATGTACTCCGTACTCCGTGCTCCTACGAGTACTCCTACGTCGCAATCTGCTCGGCTCCAGCGGTGACAGCTAGCCAATGAGAGCCGCCACTGTGCTCTGTCTTCTGGCGATGATCGGCAAGCCGGCGCCAAGTGGACAAGCGTGGCCTCGCAACGGAGTGCATTACTCCGTACAAATCAGTACGAGTATAACTCTGTACTCGTACTCGTACATGCAAAATGCCGGGCATAAGCACGCGTACTTCGTACAAAGTACGAGCAATGCTGCGCCGTCCCTGGCAATGCGACGCCGCACGCAGCTCCGGCAGATTGCCTGCTTTCTGGCTCTCCCCATCGGCGGTGCAGAGAGCTCTCGCCACGGCCTCGGGATCAGATCCACCGCGTGATTGGGCTGACGGAAGACTTCCGGTAGCAAGCCGGTCTGTAGCGAGGGCAGCGTAACTGTACATCCTCCTGTACATCCTCCTGTGCAGCGCTAGGTGATAGCTCGCATTCGGTGATACTGCATCCTTCTGTTGAAGTAGAAAAACATGCGACTGCGGCTGGGCAGAGGGAGAGGGAAGAGATGGTGGGGAGGCTGAGGAGAAGAGAGGGAGAGGGAAGAGATGGAGGGGAGGCTAAGGAGAAGAGAGGAAGATGGGAAGAGAGGAAGCAGAGAAAAGAGTAGGAAAAAGACACAAGGTAGGAAAAAGACACGAGGTAGGAAAAAAGTCACAAGAGTAGGAAAAAGACAAAAGAGTAGGAAAAAAACAATTATGAAACGCGTAAAAAGTACCTACGAGTACGGAGTAGTGAACGTACAAAGACAATACTTTACGAAATAGACCTATCAGGTCCAGCACAAAGAAAGCGCCCAAGAAATGGCTACTGCGCGGCTGAGGTGACCGCGCACGTTGATACCACGCTGTACGGAGTACGTCTCGTGCCGGCAAGGCAATGCGAATGCGAAATGCGGGAGCGCCGGCACGTGAGCTGAGCGCGTCTTACAAAGGCGCGGCCGGCGGCCTTGGTGGCTGCATACTCCGTACGTCGTGGGAACTCCGTACTAGCAATACTGAGGCGGCCGTCACATTGGCCACTACTCCGTGCATGGCCGTCACGTTGGCTCGGCTTGGCTTCCGGATGTAGGGCGGTGCTCGCCGGCACGCTGCACAAGTCTCGGCCTCGCTTCTGGCGACCAGTCGGCAGACGGCTGACGGCAAACGGCAAAGCAAACGGCTGACGGCAGACGGCAACCGGCAGCTGCAGGCGTCCGCTTCCCGTCGGCAGAGAATGGCACGGAGGACGCGTGAGTACGAGTACTCGTACGAGTACGGAGTACTCTGTCAGCGCCGCTCTACTCACACTCATCCGAACGGAGGTTTGGAATACAGAAATACAGAGCACGTTCGCTGTCGAGACAGGCCTGCCTTGGCGCTGAGTAAGCATGATGGCAGCTGCGCGCCGGCAGCTTGCCGTAGCTTGCCAGACCGCCCATCCCGTTGGCCGTCAACGGCCGCCCCTAGCGGCCTAGTGCCTGTAGCGCCGCCTAGTGGCGCGCTAGATAGGCGCTACGTCGTGCGCTTCCCTGGTGCCCGGAGACAGCTGTCACCGGTCGCCGGACGGGACCGCGCCGTGGTTGCGCATATTTGCGCTGTGGGTGCACCTGCGGTACGGAGTACAGACGCGCGAACTCCGTGCCGTACGCACGAGTGCGCGTAGCACGTGGAGCCCGCGCAGCAGAGCGCGCGAGATGCGCTGTGCCGAGTCGAAAGCACGCCTTTTGCTCCGTATGGAGCGTGTTTACTTCGTATTGCACAAAGCGGGGATCGCGCAGACGGCACTGTGCTTGCGAGATACGAAGCGCGATTACGGACACAACCACATGTACTCCGTACACGCGATAAGGGTCCGTGCGTGTCTTTGCACTGTCTTGCATATTTCGTACTTGTACTACGGAGCAAGGGAACTGGTCGTGGCACAACAGGGCAGGTGCGTCCGAGCTGCATGCCCCAGTGCCAGCTCGCTGCCCCACTCCTGTCCCCGCCCACCTGGCCTCCTTTCTTCGGGCGCTATGCCGGGCGGCGACGTGCGTCCCTGGCACCCGACGCGTGCATTCACGTGCTCAGGCAGCCGTACTCCGTACCATCTACGAGTACGGAGTGCCGTCTGTTGCACAGCCGCCACAGCGCCGTGTCGGCCTGCATAGTCATCCGTGACAAATTGTGCTCACCGCGAGCCTTGCCCTCGTGCCTGCCTGACCACGGCCCGCGTCTGGGCTGCGCCTGCCGCCGCCGTCCAAGCTCCTTCCTCCCCACCCCGGCAGCTGTGATGAAGCTTGGGCTGTGCGACTGTGCGGATAGGAGCGCGAGCACGAGCCTGCGCCGTCGGGAAGGCGCGCCGCCTGCACCTGCTCTGCGTGCTGGCTGTTCCTGCGTTTTGCTCTGCCCTTGCCCCTCTCCTGCTTTGCTTTCTTTTGCCTCTGCTCTGTTTCTGCTTTTGCTTTCTTTTGTCTTTTGCTTTCTTTTTCGTCTTACTCTTGCTTTTGCTTCTTTTTCGTCTTCGCCTGGCCTGCCTTGGCAAAGCACCCTTTGCCGATCGTCGAAACAGACGTCCCGTCGGCCGCGCTGGCCGCACAACGACCAGGCCCGCCCGCCGCGCCCCCATTGGCCCGTGGCCCTGCCGCCCCTCCCAATCCTCCGCCATCTGGGCCTGGCTGCCAATAATCATCCTGGCGCTCGAGCCCGGGAAAAGAGCGAGGACCAGGAAAAGGGAAAAAGAGGAACAGCAGCAGTCAAAGCCACAGCCACAGCCAGCCAACACCCGTCTGCCGCCTGCCGCCTGCCGCTTGCCGCCTGCCGCTTGCCGCCTGCCGCCGCCGCCAGCTGCCCGCTGCCTGCTGCCAGCTGTCCGCTGCCTCTGCTCTGGATTCGCCGCCGTGCTTCTCGCCTTTTCTCGCTCTGCCGCCTCTCTCACAGTGCGCATCGCCGGCGCGAACGGATTTACCCTGCAGACACGCGCCGACCTGCCGACCTGCCGACCTGCCGCCTGCTGCCCTGCTGCCCTGTCGACTGCGCGCTGCCCGTCCAACTGCAACGAGCCTGGCTCCGACTGTGCAGTAGGCTCCCCGGCTGCGTCTCGCCGCCTCGCCACCGGCACTGCAGCCGCGACAGCCGCGACTGGCGACGACACGCCCGACGCCCGACCCAAGACGCCGTCGCGCTGCCGCGTCGCTGTTCCGGGGCAACAGCCGCGCCCGCACGCGCTCTCCCTCTCGCTCCTGGACCGTCGTCGCCGTCCTTCGGCCTCGACGCGAGCCTCCTCCCGCCGCGCGCCTCTGCCTCGGCCTGCGTCGCTGCCGCTGCTCTGCGTTGCTGCCACTGCCGCGCCTCTTGCGCTTGCTGCCAGCTCCCGCTCCCGCTCTCCAGCTCCGGCTCTCCTTCCGACGGCCCATCTCTTCCTCCTCCCGCCTCTCCCACCGCCGCCAAGAACGACGGAAAGTCTCCGGCCTCCGACCTGGTATTACCAAAACGTCTTTGCCATCCGTACCCCCCTCCTGGCCACACCCCCCTTCTCGGCCATCCACCCCAGCCTCGACGCGAGCCGTCTGTGCGCTGCGCTCTTCGATCTCTCCAACTGGGCAGCCAGACCGTTCTGTTTTTTATTTTTATTTTATTCTTCCAGCTCCGTGGCTTGCGACCCTCAACTCCTGTCCTCTGGCTGCTCGCCGTTTGCCGTTTGCCGTTTGCCGTTTGCCGCCTGCCGCCTGCCCTCACCCTCCCCCCTTCGCCGCCCGACAAAGCCAATGACGCCGGCTCCACTGTTCCTGTCTTGACAAGTCCACCGGGCTCCTCCTCTTCCTCGTGTCTCCTCGTGTCTCCTCGTGTCTACTCGTGTCTCCTCGTGTCTCGCGCCTCGCGCCGCACGCTTCGCGCCTCGCGCCTCGTCGTCCCTCACCCCCTGGGCAGTCCATGACCTTCCACCACCTCCTCGGCATCACCGTCTGCACCCGCGCCGCCCGCCTCTAGGTCCTCACCCTGCCAAGTACCTCGTACGAAGCACGTGTAGCTCCGAGCCCTGCTCCTGCTCCTGCGCCTGCTTCGTACTGGTCTTGGACATCTTCGTCATCGCCGCCGCCGCCACCTTCGCCCCGGCCGCTGGCTGTGCTCCCCCCTCACGTCTGATGGGCCGCCCCGTCTCTTTGGCTCTGGCATCGCGGTCCCAAGGTCTTGGTGTCCCCTGCCCGTGATCTTCCTCTGCTCCCTCCCACACACAGTCCCCAGACATGGACCCGGGGCCCGAGAGCAAGAAGCCCCGTCTCATGACTGGCTCTGCCTCCGGCTCCGGCTCTGGCTCTGGCCCTGGCCCTGGCCCTGGCGCACCATGGGCCACATCTCTCTCCCAGCACCATAATCCCGCCGCTACCTCGCCTCAGGTGCCACACCCCACGCCGCCCGGTCCATATCAAGGCTCCCAGCCCTTCCCTCGCCCGTCTGAACATCCGTCTGTTTCTCCTCCTGCTTCTCTCCCGACTCCTGGGCCTCCACCGCACTCCTTCTCCCACAACCACCCCCATCCGCCGTCCCAGACCCTGCCATTACCACGCGCTGGACACCTGCCGTCTCAGCTGCCACCGCACTCTCAGCCATATCCGCTCGCGCATCCTCACCCACACACGCCTTCGCATCCGCCGTCGCATCCGCCGTCGCATACGCCCGCGCATCCGCACGCCCATCCACCTCCGCCGGCCTATGAAACCTATCATGGTCGTGACCGGTCCCACGACCACATCCACATGCAGGACCAACGCCAGAGCTACCACTCGCAAGACCACCACCCGCCTGCCAGCTACCAGAACGAGCCTCCCCCCTCCGACTATCGCCAGAGCCGCCACCCGGAGTACGCCCCCGACGAGCGCCGCCCGCGTGCCCCTTCGCCCATCACTCGCCCCTCGCCACCGAGCTACTCGGCCTACGGCCCCGAGAAGTTTGGCGATGCCGTGATCCCGGACCGCAGACACGAGCCTCTGCATCCCCAGCATCAACAGCTCTCGCAACATCCGCAGCACCCCCAACATCAGCCACACCAGCAGCATCCACATTCACACCATCAGCAACCGCCGCCGCCGCCACCGCCACCCCAGCACTCCTCGATCGACGAAGCCCACCGGCCCATGGGCTATGACCGTGTCCAGAGTCCCCGTCATGCTCACAAGCAGCCGCCACCCCCGCTTACTCACCCGTACTCGAGCCACCAGCCTCCGCACAGTCCCGAGCACGCAAACCCTGGCGTCCATGGTCCGATTCCACAGCAGCCCCAGTCTCTTCAACATCCGCACTACCCGGGGCCTCATGCACATGGACTTCCGCAGCAGTCGCTCCCTCCGTCTCAGCCGATGCAGGTTGCGCCGCCCACTCCGTCGGCCATGTACCAGATGCAGTCGTACCCGCCGACGCCGAGTCCCATGAACCAGACGACGACACAGTACGATGCCATATACAGCCATCAACAGGCACAAAATACCGAATATGCCGCCAGCCTCACCACTGCCACGAAGAAGAAGGCCCCGCGTGCCTCACAGGTATGTGACCAGCTCGCAAGCAAGCGGACGAGTCGGGCGTGCTAACCTTGCCTCTAGGCCTGTGACAGTTGCCGTGCGTTAAAGGCCAAGTGTGATGAGACAAAGCCCTGCAAAAACTGTCGGGAGAAGAACATTGAGTGCAAATATCGCGATCCCATTCCAAAGCCGTAAGTCTTACGGTCACAAGCCCCCTCCCTCCCCTCGACTCCGTTGACCCCATCTAAAACTGGCACGTAGACCGGACAGGGTTTCAACAGACATTATGGACGCCATCAGCAATCTGGACAGCACTGTCAAGGGCGAAATCACCTCCATCCGCGAGGAAGTCAAAGCCATGTTCAGCTCGCTTTCTCGGCAGATGATCGAAGAAGTGCAAAGGGCAATAAAGCTGCCCGAGACGAATTTGGTGCCGCACTCGGCTCAAAACGGACAATTGGCCGGCCCTGAAGACGAGAAGCCCCCCCGGGGCGGCGATGGCCTCGTCGATGGAGGCTCCCCCATGTTGGATACGCCTTTTCCGGTCGATATGGATATGGCAGTCTTCAGTGAAGAAATTCAGCCAGAAGAAAGCGAGGCTCAGGAAGTCCCTGGCCCCACGGTGCCTCCTGGAGAGCCGGCCATCCCAGCCTCGCATACTACTCTAGCCAGCCTACTCTTGACCTGGCCCACGATCGAGGAACGCCTGCGGCACCATCTGAACGAGGTGGGCATCTCGTATCCGAGCGAGTTCCCTCTGCGCCAGGAAGAGCTGCGCGGTTCTATCTCTTTTTACTGGCGTGGGGATGACTCGGTCTCCAGCAAGGCTACCACCGACTCCAAGGCAAATGCAGGCGAACTGTACGAGAACTCGCCCGAAGCCGGACTGGGACATATGCCTTCCAGCAACAGAAACAGCCCCCAGGCGTCAGACAGCTTTAGCAACGCAGAGTTCTCCAAAGGAACAGATCTGTGGACCCAGGCCGTTGGGATGAGCTCGCCCGGGGCCACGGATCAAGCGAACGGGTCGACAACTACGAGTACGTACAATCTTCTGACCGCGCCGGAACTGGATTTGAGCCCGGCCACAGTGCATGCGTACCTGGCCAGCTATGAGAAGAATATGCAGAACATCCATCCCATCATCCCAGCCAAGGAGATGCGGCTCATGACCCAGACGTTCTTGCACAATGTGGCACAGCTGGTGCAGGCCCAGAGCAATGCCCAAAACACGCGACCCCGTGCGCCTGTTGCGGAATTTGCGGGCGAGCCAGACTCGCCTCTGCTCGACAACAATCCACTGAAGCGAAAGCGGTCGCCGGCGCCCACGCCAGAGAGACCGACCGCTGCGCGCCCACCGCTCATGTACGGGCCGCGCTTCACGGATATCGACAGTGTTGTCATCTTGCTGGCCATGGCCCTGGGCAAGATCTGCTTGCACACGCACGGCAAACTGCCGGACGTCGTGCCCAACCTCGAGCGCGAAGCGAGCTCGTCGCAGTCTCCGCTGCCCAACGTCCATTTTTCGCCGTCGCTGCTCGACTCGCCCATCTCGACACAGAGCATATCGCGCAAGCCGGTAAGCCGCAGGGCCTCGACGCAGGGCCAGCCGCAGCATCCGATACCCAAGGCGGGCGGCCAGGCGAAGCGGAACGTTGATAACATTCCTGGCATGGAATACTTTGTGGAAGCCTGCGACAGAATCGGCAACCAGCTCGGCGGGCGGCCGCAGCTAAAGTATGTGTGGTCCTACATTTTGATATGCCTGTACTATGGCCAGCTCGGCCGGCCAGTGCAGAGCCTGGAGTTTGTAGCTCTGGCTGGCCGCCACCTGCAGACCCTGCTTCGCCCGTAAGTTCTGAGCACCCTGGCGTTTGGAGAAGAGCTTGTCGATTTGTCGATGGAACGCTAATGTGGCCCGGCTCGCAGACATTTCCACCGCTTTGGAAACATGAAGGAAAACCTGATGAACAAGGACAAGCCTACAGTGTCACGGAGGGACAACCATTTGCTGATTGCGTTTTGGACTTGTCTGCAGCTTGAGAGGTTTGTTGTTTCGTTTCGTTGTTCTGCCATTTCGTTCTGTGACAGCCGGCAACGATCGACCGTTCGAATCTGATGCTAATCCGCGCAGCGATATTCTGGCTGAGCTCCCGCTGCCACCATCGGGAATTCTGGCCTACGAACACCTGATGCCGTACCCTGATGCGACTGTGGCGCTTCATGACGGAATAAAGGAGGATGTGATGCAGAGCTACATGGCTCAGCTTTACCTCCGGAACCAGCTGAACTCTATCCACAAGAACCTGTACGACGGGCGTCTTCCCAAGGGTCCAGTGAACAGGAGCCAAGTGGAGATCTTCGCGCAGGCGTTGATGAGCAACCAGAAGCAGTGGGTGCCGGGCAAGTTTCATTTCAACGACAACGACCCTCCTGCTACAGACATTCTGGCTGCGCGGCTGCGGGCCAAATACTGGGGCGCCATGAACATTATTCATCGGTTCTATGTGCGCGATATTCTCGACTACAACTTTCGACAGCGCAAGCTGAAGACAGCTGAGCCGGAGCCGTCGCAGGAGAGCATCAACATGGCCGAACGTGGGATCAATGCACTGATCGAGAGCACACGTGCTTTCCACGGACTGAAGGAAAAGCGGATGATCGTGACCAACGTGTTTGGAACGGCCCATGCGTACGTATAGCGTGATGCAGGAGACGTTCAAAGGAAGAGACGCGGGATCTGACAAGCGAATACAGGCAATGGGGCAATCTGCTCGTGCTGGACTCGGTGCAGCGGGATCCGATTCTCGGCCGGTTCATCTCGGCGACGACGCTGAACGAGCTCTTCCAGAAGACGATTACGTTCTTCGAGGTCATCGCCCAGCCCAAGAGCGCTCTCATGTACGACATGGTGATCCTCAAGAATCTGCTGAGCGACAGGCTGAACAACGCCTGCCATTACGAGCCGCGACCGGGCTCAGCGATATCGCCGTCGGGTTCGATGGCGCCGCCGCCGTCGTCGTTCTCGACCAACTCGGCCGCGTCAGGTGCTCTGCCGACGGCGGCATTTATGTCCGGTGGTCCGGCCGCTGCGGCGACGACGGTGGCGCTGACGGTGCCGCTCGACCTGCCGACAACACCGCTCCCCGATCACGAGGTGCTCCCACATCCGTATTGACGGCGTGCGCAGCCCCCTGTGATGCACGACGGCCACTTTCTGCCATCTTCCGGGGCGGTCTACGAGGTGCCCATGCGGCACGGATCGTCGGCTCGGCCGTCTGCCCACGGGCTGGTGCTGCCTTCATTGCACGGCACGACGGCGCGTCGTCCGCCGTCCGCCGACTGCGTGCGCTCCTACGTCTACGCGCCACCCACTACGCCGCAGACCTCGCTGTTGGTCAAGGGACCCAGCACACCCGTCGACTCGGAATTCCCGCACCATCTGCCGGCCTATAAGTAAGCGGCCGAGCGGCCGAGCGGCGCAACGACACGGCCCAGGTGCTTTTGCCGACCTGTCCGCTGCGCGGCCGTCGCAGCGGCCCGACAAGCCTCTTTCTGAGGAGTCTTCCTTTCCCCTGTCATCTCGAAGCGATGAAAACACCCTCTGCGGCGGCGGCCGGTAGGCCTCGTGGCGGCGCGTCGTTTCCACTTGCATAGCGAGCGATTGTGTTCTTGGCTGCAGGGCTGTATGCCCCGCAGACGAATTATTCTGTTGGATCTTGGCTGCTTGGCTATGATTTCTCGGTGCCTATTTTGTGCCTCTGCGTGCAAAGCGCACATCTCCTATACTAGTTGAATTTGCCGGCCTTTTATTTCTGCTCTACAATCTCGCTCCGGTCTCTCGTCTTTTTTGTTAATCTATTTGGCTCCGTTATGAATGGCGGATGGTTCTTGGCCCGCTTGGAAACAGACAGTGGTGCTGGTCGGAGCATGGAAGGTATCTGGTTCCTGTACAAGTTGTCTGATTTTGGACGGGAGGTGGCATCTCGTTTTCGTAATTCCCAACCACGTCTAGCGAATTCATTCTGTACGGAGAAGCCCCTTGCAAGAGGGAGACTTGGTGTAGCCAAGAGAACAGAGACTCGAAATTGTATGACTACAGCTCCGTAGCAGAGAGGCGTGGTATGGCAATACGCTGGCTGACAGGCGAAAGGGAGTAAAGCTGACAGACGAAAGGGGAATAAAAGGAGGCAAGGAAGCAGCCGGCGCCGCTAGAGGAGCACGACCACGAGACAGAGCCAGCCGTCCGGGTAGGCGGCCTCGCGCATCAGCTCCTCGAGCGGGGCGTGGAAGGGCACCGGGGCGCCGTGGAGGACGACGTTGGCCAGCACGGGGTCGCGGCTGCTGGGAAAGAGCAGGGGCAGGAGGCTGCGCAGGGCGGGCCCGAGGGTCTGCAGCTGGCCTGGCGTCGTTAGTGTTGGCTGGCCGTGTCTGCGCAGGACGATACGTACGCGTGCTTGTGCGCGGCGACACGAGGGCCTGCATGATTTTGTAGGAGCCCGGGGCGGCGGGCTCGGCCGTGTCGGCAGCGGCGGGCGGCGTCGAGGGAATGTAGATGCGCAGCGGGATGTGCTTCAGCGGCAGCGGCGCGCTGAGCAGCAGGTGGTTGACGCGCGCAAAGGCGGCGTAGTCGTCTAAGGGTCAGCGGGGGGGGAGAAGAGAGAGGAGGGGGTGAGGAGGGGGGGGTGAGGAGGGGAGGGGGGAGAAGAGAGAGATAGAGAGGAGAGAGGAATGGGAAGGGGAGAGAAGAGCGGGAGGGGGAGAGAACAGAGAAGAAAAGGAAGAAGGGAGGGGAAGAGAGAGAGGAGAGAGAGAGGAGAGAGAGGAGAGAGAGAGGAGAGAGGAGAACGAAAGACGAGAGGAGAGCGACGTACTGTCTTGCACGGCCTCCCAGAGGGCCTCCGTGTTGGCCTTGGACAGGCCCATGATGGTCTTGGCGGTGCCGTAGCGCACGTAGTCGGCCTCCTTGGCGCCGTTGAGGAAGGTGTCCCCGAGGTGCCACGCCTCGCCGTCGGACACGAGCAGCCGCCACGGCGGGCGCCGGGCCGGCCGGGTGGCGGCGCCGGCCTCGGCCTCGGCCTCCTCGGCGGGCTCGGTCGGCGGCCGGTACAGATCCGCCAGCAGGCCGACGGGCAGGTTGCGCAGCGGCACGCCGTCGTAGTGGAAGCTCGAGCAGGGCCGCCCGAAAAATGCCGACAGCCGCGGCAGCAGCTGGGCGAGGTAGCCGAAGCGCGGGACGGTCGCGAAAAAGGCGCGGCACGCCGCCGGGGCCGGGGCCGGGGCCGGGGCCGGGGCCGGGCTGCTGTCGCCGGCGCCGCTTTTTTCGCTTTTCTTGCTTTTTTCGCCTTTTTCGCTGCCGCTGCTTTCTCTGCCGCTGCTGCCAAACCCGCCGAGCGCCTCGTGCGCAATGAGCACCGGCACGCGCCGCTGCCACAGCGCGCGCGCCAGAGACGGGCCGGCGCTGCTCGGCTGCGGCGCCGGCGCCGGGGCGGCCGGGCGGCGCCGGGGCGGAGCGGCCATGCGCAGGGAGCGGTGTGCTGGTCGCTCGGTCTCGCCGTCGCGCGGCCCGCTTCGAGATGTGCGCCGCTGCCGCCGTCTGCGTCCGCTGCTTTGCTGATGCGAACACTTTCTGTCAGTGACGTCGTCTTCTCGTCTCTTCGCCTCGTTCAGTCGGCCCTCTTCGTCGCTGCGCCGTTGTCGTCGCTCGCTAGACCCGGTCTATACAGACGCTCTCGGCGCGAGGCACGCCATGCTTTCAGAGGCTCGGGGCAGGAAGCGGAGTATTCCGTGCGATGCTCGACATGTGCCGTGGCGATCATGCATGGCTGCAGACGGCTACCTATTCTACTCCGCAATGCCCACGAGCTGTCACATGGCGGGGTACGATAAGATCAAGCTTAGGATGCACGTGACTACACGTGACTACAATTGTGATGCTTTATGAGTTGACAGCTTCAAGCTACGACACTGACGCGATGGTCTTTCCAGCGCTCTCATTGTACGATCTGTAACCGTTCTGTTCAGCGTTGTGCACCGTTCACCGTTCACCCTTGTCACCGTTGGTCACCGTTATCTACCATGCACCGTTCGCACCGTTCTCGTACACCTTTTCATTGATCATGTAAGCTAACTGCTACGGCCCTTTCTGCTGCCACTCAGATCCCGCGGAACGTCTCCTGGTGCGTCGACGAGCTGTTCCTCCGCGCGCGGTCGTGGCTGTGGTCGCCGTGCTGCACGCTGGGATCGCCCACGTGCCGCCGCAGCACGGACGGCGGTGCATGGGCGGCGTCGGTCGGGTCGCGGGCGCCGGTCCTGCTGGCGGCGCGTTAGCCTCTCGACGCGCGAGACGGCCAGACGCGAGCCCTCGACTCACTAGTAGCTGCGGTCGTTGGCGCCGCTGAGGCCGGTGCTGCCGCTGTTGCCGGTGCTGCCGCTGTTGCCGCCGAGGCCGCTGTTGCCGCCGCGGCTGCTGCTGCCGCCGGTCTGACCCTGGATGATCTCGCCCAGCTCGTTGAGCTTCTCGCGGGCCTGGCTAGCGAGGCCGCCGTCGTTCTGGCCGCGGCCGCCGCCGGCCGCACTGCCGCCGCCGACGACGCCGGCGCCGGTGCCGGCCGTGCGGCCGCCGGCCGTCTGGGCCGGGCCCTGGAAGCCCTGCGAGCCGCTCTGCAGGCCCTGCGCGCCGGCGTGGCGTCCCTGCGTGCCGCTCTGGACGCCGCCGGTGCCAAAGCTGCTGGTGTCGTCAAAGGCGCTGGAACCGCCGGCGATACCGCTGCGGCCGGCGGCGCCGGTGGTGCCGGTGCTGCCGTAGCTGTCGACACCGCCTACGGCGCCGCTGCGGCCGGTGGTGCGGCCTGTGGTGCCGGCCGCGCCGGTGGTGCCGGCGCTGCCATAGCTGTCGACGCCGCCGACGGCGCCGCTGCCGCCGGTGTGGCGTCCGCTGGTGCGGCCGGCGCCGCCGGCGCCGCCGGCGCTCTGACCGCCGAAGCTGTCGAGGCCGCTCTGGCCGGTGCTGCCGCTCTTGCCGCCGTAGCCGTAGTTGTCGCCGGTGGTGCTGTCACCGCTGATGCCGGCGGCGTCCTCGCGGAAGTTGCTGCCGCTGTTGCCGGTCCGCGGGTTGGACGCCGAGCTGTTGCCGCTGTCGTAGCGGTTGCCGCCGGTCGTGGTGTCGCCGTGCTGCTTGTCAGGGTTGACGGCGTCCTTGATCTTGTTGACGATGGAAGACATGGTGTATGTGGTGAGTGATGATGGAAGTGATGAAGAGATGAACAAGCCTAAACGCAGATGAAGGCGATGAAGAGATAAACCTACACAACGCAGCGCCGGCTCTGTATTTATGCTCTCTGGCCGCGCCTGCTCGCAGATGACGCTGCCGGTGGGTATGTCGTCATGTGCGGAGAGGCTGCAGGCAGAACCTGATCGTCCGCCGTCCAAGGCGCACAACCGGCGACAGTCCGGCGATCCTGCGCCAGCTTCCGTCATCAGGTACCACCGGCGATGACACAATGCCGCAGCGCGCAGCCGGTACTTTGGAGCACCTGCGGATACACGGCCGCCGCGACAAAGGGCTGGGGCAGTACGGCTGCCGGCAAGTCGCCGGCGGTCTCGGCCAGGTAGCCGCCGTTCTCGCCAGCAGGAGGCGAACGACGCGGTGTAGCCGTATCAAAATGGCGACTTGCTCGTTACCTCATAGCTGGAGCACGTCCGGCCCCATTGGTAGAACGGCGCGCAGACAAAGGCGATGACGAAGATCCAGGCCACAAGTACGCCGCCGCAAAGAGGGGAGTCTCGATCAAAGACGGTACGTGTCTCGGTATATTGAGCTATTACATAAGAGCTAAGGCAACTACTAGCCGGGAGTCCGGGAGTCCGGGAGTCCTCCGAGAGATCCCAGTGAGAAAGCAGAGAGAAAGACCCGAGAGAAAGATCCTGCGTTGGGAACTCTTTCTACTCTGGGAAGCACGAGGCCACTCAGACACGCGTGCGGTACCACGGCCGGCGCTTCTGCACGCCCGCCGTCTTGGACCGGTGCTTGTGCACCCAGTAGAGGCCCAGCAGGGCCGAGGCGAGCCAGCAGACGGCGGACAGGAAGCTAAAGGCCATATCGGCCTTCCACCGGGGACAGGCGGCGCTGCCGCGCAGCGCGAGCCCGTCCCAGCGGAAGACGCCGCCGCAGGAGCCGTGCAGGAAGCGGACGAGGAGGCCGAAGACGACGAACCAGGCCGCGGCCAGGAGCACGTCGACGGGCCAGTGCACAAAGCTGCCGGCGAACGGCAGCAGCCACAGCAGCGCCAGCACCAGCGACAGCGCCGCCACCACCTCGGCGTAGATGAAGCGCCCGCGGTGGCCGCCCGACGCGCCCCGGAGCGCGCGCAGATAGCTGCCGGTGATGCCCGCCACGATGGCCGCAAAGGCCAGCTGCCCAGCGTCAGCGGCGCCCATCACGCGCACCACATACGCACCAACACCTCGGCGCCCTCATCACGCGCACCACATACCTCGGCGAGGCGCAGGGCCATGCTCAGAATGTCGGCCAGAATCATCATGGCGGTCGACAGCAGGGTTGGTGTAGAGGGTGATCGTGGCCGTGGATGAAGCGGCGCTGCGGACTGCCGTGCCGCGCCGTCCGCCAGAGCGCGCGTCGCCCGTCTTATACACCGGCCGCCGCCCAGCCAGCGCACACAAGCAGCACACGCAAGCCGGCAGCCGCTCGTCGCACCCATGCGGCCACACGGCGCAGCGATGGGAGCACCGCATCGCTGCGCACAGCCCATTGGGCCGCCGCCCGCTGCCAGCAGGCTTCGACGGCCAGCGTGACGGCAGGCCGCCGACTCTGTACCACGAGCCGCTGCTCAGATCGCCGCCTGCTGCTCGATCGTGGCGGCGGCCATGACGCTGCGCGCGCTCGTTGCTCGCGTCGACGGCGTTGGAGCGACGTGACGTCACCGCCGTGATGTCACCGCCGTGATGTCACCGCGCCGGCGCGCACGGGCAGCGGCCCGGCCAATCAAGGGCCGCCGTGCAACTATCCGTGCGGGCATATGCATCCAGGCAAAAATGCATCAATGCGATCTCGATTCAGGGTCACGTGACCTGCCGACCGGCCGGCTTGCCGACCGGCAGCAGCTGCTCTCCCAGGCCGGTGGCACAGCCCGCTGAGCCTTGCGACTCAGAACAGAGCTCGCCGTCTGCGACAGCGCGCCAGAGTGAGGTGGCGGCTGACGGCTGCCGGCTGCTGGCTGCTGGCTGCTGGCTGAAACCGCGTCCGTGTCTCTGCGCTCCGCCGGCGGCCGCCGGCAGCAGACAGACGGAAGGCGCGAGTCAGAGTCAGAGTCTGACATGGGGAAAGCGCGAGGGGCGCTATTAAGTCGCTTGAAACGCTGTCTGGCAGCTGTCTCCATAAGAAGGCAGTTCTCTTTCATGACTGCCAATCTCACGAGAATCCCGCGCCGACATCTCCTCTCCCGCACATCTCACGCACCCATCCGAACCTCAAAATCAAACACGCCGCATCATGGCCTGCATCATGGCCCGCATGGCCCGCCTGCCCCTCGCCCTCGTCGGCGCTGCCGGCCTCGTGCACGTCGCCCTGGCCATCCCCAAGATGCCATCCTGCTTTAATGGTGCGTTCCCAGGCTTCTGGCCATCTGAGGCCATTTTAGATCTTCGTCCATCCAGAGGTATCCCGCCCAAACGGCACTGACGTCTAGACATCGCCGCGGCGACCCCCGGCCTCGCCGACTGCGAGTCCTTCATGGCGACCACCGCCACCGTGACGGCCGAGTAAGTGCAGAGCAAGTGGCGTCATGGCCGTTATGGCCGCCCGGAGTGCCGCGCCGACCCGGCTGACCCGGCAGCGCCATCTACGTGACCGTCACCGCCCCGGCCGTCACCGCCCCGGCCGTCACCGTCTGCGCCCCCGCCAGCACCACCGACTACGTCGCCACCGTCTCCGCCACCCGGACCGTCGCCGTCGCCGTCACCGCCACCACCACCATCCTGACCACCGCCATCCACGAGGCCGTCGGCCTGTCCACCGTGCTCTATCCCACCACCAGCCATGTCTACTCGTCCACCACCACCCTCGTCGCCGCCTCCGCACACGCCCGACGTCACGAGCCGGCCCGCCGCCCGGCCCGGGAGCCCGCCGCCGCCGAGCCCAGCAAGGCCATCCCCAGCTACGCCAGCGACTGCTCCGACGCCCACATGTACACGAGCGACTGCGCCCTGCTCGGCGCCACCGTCAGCACCGCCTCCGTCACCGCCACCGGCCCTCCCGCCACCGTCACCGTCACCACCACGCCGACCGTCACCGCCACGGACGCCCGCACGACTCGCACCGTCAACGCCACGGCGACCCGCAACACCACCACCACCGCCACCACCACCGTCCTCGTCGGCAGCGTGTCCTTTGCCTCCGCGTCCACGTTTTGGTACTACACCGGCACCACCACCGTCGTCACCGCCGTCCAGACCATCACCTCCGGCACCCTCACCCGGACGACTACCGTCGCCAAGTGGTGAGCACGCTCAGACAGACGTGGGACGGGCCGTGTACATTAGGGTGGGACTGGTCTGGGGGATCCCGGTTGCAATGATACACAGCACAGCACCACGTACATCACCGCTCTTGTTTGCTTGTCAACGTTGCGTACACATGGACCTTGATTGATGCGTTTCCCATATCTTAGACACAAAAATAAATCAGTAAACAAACACGCGGAATGGCCGCCTTGCTTTTCGGATCGAATGTCCGACAAACGTCTGTACATGAAGAAACAAAGAGGTATAAGAAACACGAAAAGACCGCAGATGACTGACACATCCACAACATGAAGATAGGAATGGGGAAAATGAGGTCAACGTAGAGAGAATGCGAACAGAGTGAAACAAAGCCGACAGCCAAACGAAACAGCAGAACAGCAAAACAAGTAAAAAGACATGCACGAATTAAAGTAGCGATACCCGTCGGCTCTTCTTCTGTCCCACTGGACAGCCCGTCTCCGTTGCGTGCCAATCGTTGCGCTCGAACTCGTGGTATATCCCAAACAGTGTATCGTATCGGATTGTCGCGAGCAGTGTCGAATGGATAGTTCATTTGACAAGCCCACTAAACAAGAGGAAAGAGAAAAGAAGGAGACGTCGAGAAATGCAAAGGTGTCGGTCATGGGTCATCGATCATGGGTTGTGCACAACATGTCCTAGCCCCGGTGCGACTGGATCGGCCCAGAGCTGCGGAAGAAGTCCGCCAGCTCCGACGTCGCCCGGGACGGCACATTCTGCGCCTCGCACGCCTCATACTTGCTCGTCGGAGCGCGCGCCGTCCGCGGCCGGTTGGCATCCAGCGACGGGACCGGGGGCACACCGCCGTACTTGTCTGCCACGCCAGGCGGCATGTTCACCTGGATCGGCACGTGTCCACGGCTCGAGAACATGGACCCGGCCCGGCTGCTCAGCGACCGGGATTCGGCCTGCGCGCCTTGCGTGCTGCTGCCGCCCTTGACCGACCCCGACCGGTGGCGCACGAACCGCGACATCAGACTCGGCGCGCTTGCCTTCTTCCGCGGCGCCGGCGGCGGCGGCGCGTACACCGGCGGCGGCTCGCTGTTCAGAAAGTCCAAGAGGCTCTCCTCTTTGACCAGGGGCTTCCCGCGTCCGCCAGGGACGCCGTACATCTCCTCCTCATCCTCGTCACTCAGGTCGATCGCATACGGATCCCTCACACGCCGCGTTTTTCGCTGCGGCATGGGCGGCTCGCCCAACGCACTGCCGCCACTGCCAACCACGGGCGACGCCTTGTTCTTGACGAGGCCGGCCGAAGAACCCATCGAACTCTCCGTCATATTCGTCGAAGCTGCGCTGTTGCGGAGGTTGTTCATCGTCGTAGCGCTCACCGTCGGATCCGGCTCCATCGTGCGGAAAGGCGCCACATTGTGCGGGATTCTGGGGTTGCCGGCCGCGCTGGGAGGTCCGCGCCGTATGAAATCAATCAGGTCCGAGTTGTTGTCCCGGTAGTCTACCGTTGCCTCACGGGCCTGGAACCGCGGGCGGTTGCTCGATGTCGAAACGCGGGGCGAGCTGCTGGTATGGAAGCTGGCATTGCGCAGAGCGTTGTGGGAAGAGACCGGAGGCGCTCTGCCGACACTCGTCTTCCGCCTCACCAGGGGCGGCGCGACGGCGGCCTCGGACGGTCCACTGCCACGAATGAAGTCGGCAAAGTCCACAAGAGATTCGCGGCGTGCTCTTCCCTCCCGGGCCTGGGCGCCAGACCGCGACTTCAGCGAAACGCTAGACAGGGAGTTGGAAAGACCGTGTGGCAGCTGCGGAAACGGGCTGCTCGACTTGGGGTTCGTCGGCACCTCAGGCGCACGAGACGCCTCGATCGTGTTCACACGAGACATGGACGTCGATGGCCGACCCTCGGCGTGCTTGTTCGTGTCGACATGCTTGCTCCTCACGGACGAAGAACGCGACCGGGAGATCGCATGTCGAGTATCCTCGCTCTTCCGGCCCTTCGGCACAATCGAGGCAGTGTCCGTCGACAGCCTGGACGCCTGCAGACAGTTAGCACACGAGCAAGAAGCAGGAAACCGCGTGCAGACTTACATCGTAATCACGCATATTCTCCGGAGTGAGGGTGTACACAATGGTCTGGTCGCTCTGGATAAGCTCCTCAAAGTTACGAGCAACATCCTCCGCCCGCACTACTGTGCTCTCCTCAGATGTCCGCACCGGCTTCAACTTGCTGGATGTAGACGAAGTCGACGACGCTGCTGTGGGGCTTGGCTGCGTGGCTGTGTCCTCCTGCTGCTCTTGCGTGGTTACTTGTGCCCGTGCCGGAGAGTAGCTCGACTGGTCGTGGGTCTGGTTGCTGACGGTCTGCGACATCGCCTTCGCCTGCAGCTGTGCATGCTCATCCAGCTGGGCCTGGGCCCGGGCCCGGGCCTCAGCTTCGGCCCGCAATTCTGACTCCCTGCGGGTGACGGTGGGACGCTCGGAAACGCTCGAAGCGGCCGTGTGCCGCGGGAGACTGGAGCCTCGTGCGGCCATCGTAGTCGCTACTGCAGCAGAAACAGCAGGCTTCGCCCCCGAAGCAGAACCACGCTTCGCGCTGCGTTCGGGTATTGCGACGGGCGGCACCGACTCACGTGTCTCTTTGAGGGGGGCCTCACGCCTGTCGTCAAAGAAGAACGATTCTGGAGCAACAGATGCATCCAGCACCGTGACTTTGGTTCCAGCTCCAGTCAGATCCATAGGTAGCGGAGGCGGATGCAGAGGGGACTGGATCGGCGTCAGTATTTCAGCGGGCTGCGTAGTTACAACTCTTGTCGCCATGGACTGATGAGACTGCACGTCCTCCGCAGAGCGGGATGACTCTGAGGCAGGCGGCGACACAACGTCCGTTGCCCGCACATCGTTTAGCGACTCAGTACAAGTCTCCTCGGTCTCTGAAATCGACTCCGTCTGGTAACTTCTCGCTGCTTTCGCGCCAAGATGCAACGATTTCGCGCCGGAAGTAGCGTCATCCGACCTATTGCACTCCTCCGCGATAGGCGGCGGCGTTGAGACGCTGTTTGGGCGCGACATGTTGCTGAGACGCAAGAGCATATCCTGCGCGTCAAACGAGCTGCCACGCGACCGTACAACAGGACTGCGTGGTCCAGAGACGTCGATGACCCGCAGCGAGTGGATGCTCGGCGACCGGGGGGCGTAGCTGGCACTGATAGACAACGGCCGTCCATAGTCAGACACAGTGGGTGAGTTGCTTCGGCCTGATATCGAAACACGAGCCGACGTAAGGATCTCTGGTTCCTCGGTAAAGTCGTCAATTTCCTCCTCAGTAGACCCGAGAACGGCTCGCTGGTTCTCGTCCGAGGCCCCAAGCATAGGAATTGTCTTTGAGGGTGCGGTGGTGACAGCAGCGCCTATAGAGGTCTGTAGAGGCGCGAGCTTATGCCGCTGCTTTGCAACGGCGAGCAGAGGCAAAGGAATGGCCTCCTTCTCTTCATCGTCATCGGCAGTAGCTCCGGAAGCTTCAGTGCTCAGAGGAACCGCTTCGGATTCCGCCTCGCCATCTCGGACTCTCTTCGACGTCGGAGACCCGTTTGGTGATACGGAGGGTGTCGGCAGCGAGTTCGCCCGTTTACGGGACGGCAGCAGCTCTGGTGTGCGAGGCTCCGAGACTGTGGGTGTAGGAATGCCAGCCTTGAAGTTGAAGACACGGGGTGGAACCATGAGACTTCTGGGTCGTCTATCGACCTTCGCCCGGCGTATTCTGTTCTTACAGCTCCGAGCCTCATTATCGCTTTCTGATGCCTCCTCGTCGTCGCTGTATTGGGCGATGCCTGGGAGCAGGATCTCGGCAATGTCGCTGTTGTCGATTGGGAGGGGAATAGAAGTAGCCGTGCTTAGCCATTTGTCGTCTCCGTTGACGGCGGTCGCCGATGCAGGAGCGTCAACCTGTGCTCTTTGTGCTGCCAGAGGTTTGTTCGTGGTTTCCGTTTCAGAAGTGGGCGTAGCTGTGGTTTGCCGTGCCATATTGCTGAGTGCGGTATCGATCGACTCGGGTAGTGGGCCGGAGTTCGGGAGGACATCGTAGGCACTCTGGCTCACCTGGCGTAGATGGGCCGCAGAGCCAGGCCGGGACGTGGACATTATCGAAAGCTGCTCGACGACCGGAGATCGAACTCTCTTCTTCCAGGCTCTCCAGAGTCTGCCGATAGTGCGATCGAATGCGACCCGCTCCATATCGACCTCGTCGACAGTGACACGGTCGGCCACGGTAGCAGTCTGCGGCAATGTAGAGGCCTTCCGCTCCTTCTCGAGGATGAAGCGCATGCGTTGGTATGCGGCCTGGCTAGCGGAGATCAGGGCCTGCTCGCCCATGAATTCGAGGATGGAGGTCAAGAAGATGGCGACGGCCGGGGAGGTTGTTTCGTTGTATTTATCGTTGGCGGTATCAAGGTGCTCCTGTTCCATATGATAGTCTTCGTCTTCCTCCTCCATATCGCCGAGCGAGGAGTACACCATACACCGAAGGCGGGTGCGCTTCCAGACCAGTTCGAGGTCCCAGTCCTTTGGCGAGTCGGGCAGGCGAGACTGCAGCATGACATCGTCGTCTCCACCACCGAGGTACTCATGTAGCTCCTCGTCGGCTTGGTTGATGGCATCCTTGGCCAGCTTCGGCTTGAGCACCTCGGTGACGGCTGGGCGGAGTGCGCTCAAAGACGTGGAGCGGGACGCAGCAAGGAAGCTGAAGAGCAGCTGGTCGAGGAAGTTGTTGACGAGCTGCAGCGCAGCGGGAGACACAACGGCGGACTCGCCAGACGGCTCGATTCCAAGCTCGTCGTACCAAGTGTTGGCATGACTATCATGGTCGTTGGTGACAATCTGTGAGGCGGCGGAAGCAGCGATGAATGCCGCCTCGGGAGAGACAGACAACGGCGGCGACATCACGCCCAGGCCGATGGTCGATGGCCGATCGCTCGAGAGGCTGTGGGTTCTGGACCGGATTCGCTGCGATGGCAGGATGGACGAAGGCCGCGAAGAGGCAGCCTCGCTCGGAGACTGGGCCATTCGGTATTATAAGGTCGTCCCACACGGGAACGAAGAACGGGAGAAGGGTGCAGAGAAGACAGTGTTGGGGGTGTGTTCAGTGGTAGAGCCGTGATCACACAGCCGGCTTTGTGGCTCCCGTCCTGGTGCCGGCTGCTGTGGCGGTGGCGTTCCTGGCCAACCCTAGATGCCTGATGTCGGGTGTTCGCAGTAGCTCGCAGCGTTTGCCTCGGTGGTTTGTAAAGGGCGCGATCCTTCAACACGTCAGCAACTCCGCTCTCGTGAGACGAGGATGAGGGTAAGACGGCGCGCAGCGAGTCTGTAGAGAGAAGGTGGGCGGTGGCTTGTGGCTCGGAGATGATGGATTGGATCCCAGGAGAGGGCAGAGAAGTCGAGTTGCAAGGAGAGGAAGCTGGGAGAAGGAGGGTCGCACGGGTGCAGGCATATAAAGCGCCTCCCAGTGGGCCGGCAGTGGGAAATTGGACGTGGTTACGCGGTCATTGGGATAGGGATGGACACGGGCCAGGATTCTTCCTTACAGAGAACAGCTGGACCTGCTCTGCAGGCAGTCTGCGGCCACGCTGCAGTCGATGCCGACGGTGCGCGACGTCTCCGGTTTTGTTGGTTCACAGTGAAGGCCGACTGCGTTGGAGTTAGTTGGCGCCAGAGAGCTAGGAACGGATGCGCAAGACAGGTGTAACAAAGTACAAGTGCAGGTGCTGAAACAACGAAACACGAGGGCTGGCGAGAAAGGGAATAGGGCTATTAATATGGTCCTCCAGGGACGAGCAGCCCTGCAGCTCAGTGGGTAGGCTCTATGAGAGCAAGAACGAGCAAAACTGTGCAGGAAGACCGGCGGAGCGAAATGAGGTAGATGAGGTAGAGCGAGAGTAAGAAGGAGAATGCGCGAGAAGCTGCGGCGCAACAGAGACTGGGAGGAGAGCGAGAGCAGAGCGAGAGCAGAGCGAGAGACCGCGATGGTGTCGAACAGGAAGTGATCGGCAGGGACAATGTGGGCGGAGAGGCTGCTGGAGAGGGGCGATCAAATGCAGCCGTGTACTCTGTGAAGCGTGAAGTGTGCGGCTGCGCATACAGCGTACTCGTACAGCGAACGGTGTGCGGCAACGTATTAGATGGGGTGTGAGTGTGTTTGCGTAAAGTGTCTTATCCCTGGGTGGCCTGGTGTCTTGCTGAACGGGAGCTGAAGGGCTCTTCGGCTGAGTTGGGAGCAGAATCGAACAGCCGCGCCGTCCCAGACATACGATGGAGTCCGATGGAGTCGGGAGCCGGCTGTTGGATTCAGCGTTCCAGTCGCAGGGGACGGGCTCTGATCTGTCGCTCCTTTCGTTTCAAGCACTCACTCTGGGGCGGCTTTCGTTCTTCAGCGCCGATCCTGCGTGCCGGTGCGGAGAAGAGACAGCGGAGAACTCGAAGGAGTCTAGAGGCCAGATGCCAGATAGACTGGGGAACGGACCACGAGGACAATGACGGGACGGTGAAGTGTGAAAGCCAAGCGGTAAAAGCCAACGGGCAAACGCGGCAAAAGGCAAAAGGCAAAAGGCAAAAGGCAAAAGGCAAAAGGCAAAAGATACACCGGACCAGCAGGCAAGCAAAAAAGAGAACACAGACAACGGGGACACCCCGGCGCGTCGGCAAGTCGAGACGGGGATGCGGCGCGGCAAGCGGCAGACGGCAGGCGGCAGGCTCACTGCAGCTCTCGGGTTGCTCCAACAAGGATATACTCACAATGAGGGACGAGGGCGGCGCCAGAACCAGAGACGGCAAATCGCGACGAGCCGCGACAGTCGTACTTTGTATGTCGTTGAGTTGAACTGCAGGATGCAGAACGGTGGAGTCTGGGCTAGTGATGCGGGCGAGGAAGTAAGGTGGTTGGCAGAGGCGACGGACACAAGTCGTAGGGCGGGTAGTCGGTACTCGTATGTGTATGTCGGTAGTTCGATGGATGAGAAGGCGGCCGCAAGTGCCGAGGAACGGTCGGATGTCGAACTCGAGCCGTCGAAAAGCAAAAGCCGGGGCGGCGATCTTGGCTGCGTTGGGCAAGTGGGCTGGGATGGGCGCAGAGAAGAACGGAAGGAAAGCGAGTGGAAGAACGGAAAAGAGAGGCGGAAGAGGCGCTACAGCGTAGTCGCACGCGCGGAGCGAGGAATGGCGGCGATGGATGAGGCTGCCAGGAGAGAGTGAAACGGAAAAGAGCGAAAGCGGTGCAGACAGGACGATATTACGAAAAACGGGGTGCGAGTGCGAAGCAACCGTGCGCGATGTCAGGACGGCAGGAAATGCGACGGAGGAAGGTACGACGGGTACGGAGTACGGAATACGGAGCAGCAGGCACTGGAGAGGAGTCGGTGGGGCCGGCGTCGACGATCGAGGCCGAGGGCAACGGCAGCGTCGTTTCGTGGCGACAGAAAAGGGGCGGCTGGCTCTTGCTCTTGGCAGGCCTCGAGCGACGCGGGATGGCAGGAGCACGAGCGCGGGCCGGACGCGCCTGCCGATTCGTCGTTCCGTGCGACGTGAGCCGCAATCCGCAATCCGCAATTCGACAGCTAGAGCAATGGGTCTATCGCGTCACTACGAGCTCTCCGTCTACTACTCCGTAGTTCTCCGTCTACTAGTTCTCCGTACTCGTACTCGTACTCGTCGTTCAGGTCCATATTGGAAGCACGATGTGCGACTGTCAACGGCAATGAGGAAAGCGTTGCACCAATGGAGCTAGCGTTTCTTCTGATAGGTACTAGCGTGAGGTGTGGTCGTATTATTGCTGCGCGGTGCGGATCCGTTTCCTTCCGGACCAAGAGGAAAAATTACAGAAGCCGCTAAGACAGGGGAAGCTACCCAAACGGGACAGGGCCCAGTTAAAGTGGCAGCAAGTGATCCAATGAAGGCTGTGGCTCTGCTAATAATACAGTGCAAACGGCAGTCCATGTTGCCCGGAGAAAACACCGCACCGGGCAAAATACGTACCAGAAAGGGGAGAAGGATGTACGAATCTGCGGAAGAACGATCTATCATTCGCGGTACCGTACAGTATGACTCGATGACTGTGCTTCGATAGTGATGTCGTTGCGAACGCCGCATTATCAATACTCTGTACAAGATCTCCCCTTCCACTACCCAGGCGGCTTTCACTACCCAGGCGGCTTCCACTACCCAGGCGGCTTCCACTACCCAGGCGGTCCTCGGCATAACACAGACGCACTCAGAGCCTCCCGTGCTCGTCGGCATGCCCGTTGCACATCATCGCCATCCTCCGTGCATCACCGCAGGACACGGTGCGCTCGGACCTGCGCCCTACGAAGCATTACGGAATACACCGAAGAGCATGCTTTCAGTGCTTGCGTCCTCCACGGCCGTGCGAGCGCCCGAGCAGCCCCGTTTCTGCAGCCCGGTACGAGGCAGACGCTGCGTGGCTGTTGCGCGAATTCCGCTGCATCGTGAGATCCAGAACATCCCGGATCTGCTAGCTCGACGGAGTATTCGCGCATCGCAGATCTCTCTCGGCCCCTGGCGAGCAGCCCTCTCATATCGCGTAGACAGTCCGCATGGCCATCGCGCTCGTTTCTTGCTGATCCTTGCTCGGCTTCGCTGCAAGTACGAACAAAGTGACTCGTACCCGTACCCGTACGGTTCTCGGTAGCTGGCATCGCAGGCAAAGTAGCACAACTGCGAGAGATACATTCCGACTGTACTCTGTACGCGTGCTCGTTTGCGTGTTCCGACTTCATGGCACCCGAAACATCCAAGAATCCGCATGCGACTCTTCAAAGCCTGATTCTGAGGCAGAGCCTCGCGCCGTGCCATTGGACAGGGAGTGCGCAGACTACGCAGTACGCATTCCATTTGGCTCGGCTATTGTTTCACATCCGCCGATCCCGGGACACGCGAGGTCCTCGCGTCTCAGGCATGCAAAGGCATGGAGGCCAGAACCGACCTCCACATCGCCGATGTCCAAACATGGCAACGGGACAGACGGGGCAAAACGGCCGGCCGGTGCACAGGCCCCAGTCCCGCTTAAGTGCTTCTCCACCCTAACGCTTCAGGGGTGACATGGATAGGTGACATTCTGCTGTCTCCTATGAATACATACGGAGTTGCAAAAGTACAGAAGATTGCGGAGCTGTACCATACGATGCTCTGGCTCTTGGCCCACGACGTCTGATTGCGATGGACACTCATCCCGACAAACGTCACGGTGTCTACGAGTACAGTATGCCTTGTATGACTAATCACGCGGCCTTGTTATCGGTCGATTACATCATCACGACACGGAGTGATAGGGCAATACTCCGTGATCTCGTACGCGTACAGAACTCACGAGAACGCCACATTGCTCCGGCGCCAAGTGCATGCTTCATGCTCGCTCTCTTGTACGGCAGTCGGCTCTCGGAACGATTGGCGTCGTATACCACGTATTGATCCTTCAGCCACCGCCTTCTTTTCTCAAAACAGCAAGCAGCTCGAGCCGTTCCAACAGCTGGACGCCAGCCCAACATTACCAGTGCTGCCATTGTGTCCATATTGTAGAGCGCGGTCGCACACGAGGCTGTTCGTACTCGCTGCTAGCCATCCATGTCTCATTACCGATAGACGCAATAGGCGCCGACGCCTTTTCGCGTGGGCGGGACCTGGGGCTATCTGATGGGCTGCCAATACGGCACGGCGTGTCTGCTTCCTATTTGAGCATACAGCGCCGTGTAAGGCAGTACGAAGTGTGTCTGGGCGGATAGATGCATTGCGAACAGAACTGGCTGGGATCAACACACGGTGATACAGCTTCCATCACATATTTGTGGCACGCAAGAATACTCCGTACAGATTATGCCAAGAAAACTGGTATTCAGGTCAAGTCTAGCATGTCGAGTATAAATCAAGTCATTTCTAAAAGAAGAAAACCAAGAGTGTCTTTAATGGTTTAGATACGGACAGAGAAGCTCTGTTGTGCCTAGACCTAAAGCTTCAAGGTTTGTGTCTACCAGAGACGTCACAGTAGCAGCAGGAACAGTCAGACAGAAACGATTACTCCGTACATCGCTTCACCCCCGTCGATGCTGGAAGCCTGCCAACTGCTTCGATTGGACCGCTCGCCTGCCTGCATCTGCCTCGGATGTGTCCTTCGGGTAGCTGCCGAGGCAGACTGCCAGTTCCGTCGGCCGACGTAATCACACCCGCAGGAGACTGGCGGTGAGCTCGTGATGCTTCCAGCGCGGACGAGTACGACATGCGAGCAGCACGGCAGCGAGCGTGGCAAGGCGGCTGGGACTACGGTGTCCACCCGTTCTCGCAGGCTGGGGACGTACGAGTACGGAGTACGGAGTGCTCCGTACCATCCCAGGCGCGCAAGACTGGGCGCATGTCGTGTATGCAAGCTGCAGCTGCAGCTGCAGCCGCAGGATGCAGGCCGGCCGCCAATGGGCATGCTGCACCGCCTGTCCGTCGTGGCCGAGGCGGTGACGGCTGACGCCTCGCGCGCCTCCTTCTCTCCTCCTCTTCTCTTCTCTCGTCCCTCGTCCCGGCACTCTTCGAGCCCGGTGCCCGTGCCGCTCAGACCGACAGCGTTGGACCTTGGTGCACTCCGTAGTGATAGCAGCATCCGCAGCCTCACAGGATCACATTGGGGCTTCTACTGGCGTGGCGTCGGCTCGTAGTGATTATAGTATGGTATGATTGGTCGTATGGAAGCATAAATCGAGTGAGCACTCGTAAACATCGCGGCCGTATCCCGCAGAAAGCAAGTCATCTCGTACACCGAGCACGTATCCTGGCATTTGCATGCCGACGGCGTGCTGCCCATCCACCCGAGGCCGCGGTCTGTCCCTCAGAGTGGCCTCCCTATCCTCCGCCTCATCCGCCCCAGACGCCACCATATGCAGCCTAGTTCGAGTCTTCGTCGGAGGTTGCGTCGATATTGGACCGCTCGGCGGGCTTCTTCGCCTTGGTCTTTGGCGCAGATGGCTCAGCTTCGTCCGCGTCGGCGGCGCTGTCTTCCGCGCCGTCTTCCGCGCCGGCCAGATCGCCGAGGTCCACGCCATCGTTGCGCAGCTGCGCGGCAATGAGCGGGATGGCCTTGGCGAGCATTTTGAACTGGTCAACCGAGAGCGAGATGCCCTGTTTGTGTCAGTCGTCCGTCGTCGACCGTCGACCGCCGACCGCCGGCCCAAGGGTCGCAACAGCGGACTCACCTTCTTGCCCGGACGCATCTGTCCGGCGCTCTCGTAGTATTCGCGGATGTTGACCAGGGCGTTGCCCTTGAACTGCGAGACGCCCACGCGCCGCATCTTGGACAGCTCCCAGTAGACGTTTCCGTCGGCGTCCTGGCCCTTTGTCGGCGCGCCGCCGTCGCTGCTCTTGCCTTGGCCCGTCTTGGCCGCCGATACGTCGCCGCTGGCTGCGCTGCGCGCCAGCTTGGCCGCGCCTTCGTTGCTACTGCCGCGCGCACGCTTCAGGCCGGACTTGCCCATGATGACGAGCGCCGAGCGAGGGGTATATGGAGCGAGCTGTATGCTATGCTTCGAGGAGAAGCTGCGAGAAGCGCAGAGGCCTGGTCGATGTCGATGTGTGAAGCGGCGTAAAGCTCTGAAGCAGTGAAGCTGAGACGGCTGCAAAGTGCTTTCGTGGCGACGCGTACAGTATCGCAAAGTAAAAGGCACAGACGGCGCAACGAAGCGAGGCCGAATGCGCAAGCGCGGAGAGGTCCGCTGAGCTGCTCGTGAAGGCGGATGTGAGACACGTCGCGACGTACACCGGACTCTGTATTCCCCGTGGATGTCTTGGTGGCCGTGGTCGCGTCGATCGCACGAACTCCGTAGCGGGTACTCCGTAATAGGATGACCACTAGGCACCCAACGCCGCTATTCACGGCCAATAGCGGGGCAGTACGGGGCCAGCACGGCCCAATGGGCGCTGACGGCGGCAGATACGCTCCTTCCTCAACGAGAAGCTGCCTCGGTGGCTGACGGCCAGCATTTCCGGCGCCATCTCTCCTAGATCAACACAACAACATCGCCAGTGCCCAGCAGACGCAATGAAGGCCATCATCGCCGTGCCCGCCACGCTGGCGCTGGTCTACCGCGCCCACAGCCACAAGAGCCTCACGCCGGCAGGCCTGGTCGCAGCGGCGCTCACAGCGACCGCCCACGCCGTCCACCCGTGGAATCTGCCGTTTGTGCTGCTGGCCGTCTTTTTTCTGGCCGGCACGCGCGTGACAAAAGTGAGTCGGCGCGGCGGGGCGCCGAGTTTGCGGTGCGGCTGCTGACTACGGCTAGATCAAGAAGCAGGTCAAAGCCCACCTGACCGTGCAGGCGGGAGGGCCGTCCGGCGACGGCGAGGGTCCGCGGACGCATGTGCAAGGTGAGTGCGGAGGCGAAAGGACGGAGGATAAGACAAGAAGAGATGGCAAGAACAGGTTCAGAACAAGGATCAGAACAAGCCTCAAGACCAAGGACCTCAAGAACACAGACCAAGAACACGCGACAGGGCAAGACGACAAGGCGGGGCGAGAGGCGGGGTGAGGGCGATGGACGGCGATGCGATGCCAGGCTGCGGCAAAACGACGAGACCGAGACAGCACTGACTCTCTAGTGATTGCGAACTCGGGCGTCGCCTCGCTGCTCGCGCTGCTGCACGCCTACCAGCTGCACCAGCGCAAGGCCGCCGTCGTCGACCTCTACAACCCGCAGCGCACCGCGCCGACCGTCGACACCGGCCTCGGCGCGCTCTGCTACGCCTGGCGCGGCGACCTGCTGGTCGTCGGTATCATGGCCAACTACGCCTGCGTCGCCGCCGACACCTTCTCGAGCGAGCTCGGCATCCTCTCGACCGCCGCCCCGCGCCTCATCACCTCGCGGACCCTGCGCCGCGTCCCGCGCGGCACCAACGGCGGCGTCACCCTCTTCGGCCTCGGCGCCGGCCTGCTCGGCTCCGTCATCGTCGTCACCGCCGCCATGCTGTTCCTGCCGCTCTGCGGCCCCCACACGAACCCGGTCCTGCTCGGCGGCGCCGCCGCGTCCCCGGCGCTCGCCGCGTCCGCCGTCTGGTCGCTCGCCGAGCGCCGTCTGCTCATGGCCGGCCTCGCCGTCTGGGGCCTGCTGGGCAGCATCCTGGACTCCGTCCTCGGCGGCCTCTTCCAGCGCTCCGTGCGCGACGTCCACTCCGGCAAGATCGTCGAGGGCGAGGGCGGCGTCCGCGTCGCCGTCACCGAGGACCCGCACACCCGCGTTCCCGCGGATCCTGCACCACCGCATGCCGACGCCGCGGCCGACGCCGTCAAGCCGAGCCGCGTGGCCGAGAACGGCTGGGACCTGCTGGACAACAACGACGTGAACTTCCTCATGGCCTTTTCCATGAGCGTGGGCGCCATGCTGGTGGCCAGCTGGTACTGGGACGTGCCCATGGACAGCATCCTGAAGCCATAGGCGTGTCCGTGAGCAAGGGGCCTGGATGGCGGGGGATGCTATCAGCACGAAGACGACAGTAGACCGTGGGCAGTGTATTATGCAATGTGTATTTTTATCTCTACCATAACGGAAACGCGGTCTTGTCGACATGTTCTTGTGTGCCCACGCTTCTATGCGGTGCTCTGCAGGGGAGGGACGGTGAGCGGGAGCAGTGCAGTGTGGCCAGACATGCGGCGCCAAGGGGGCCGGCAGGGCCGGCAGGCGGCAGGCGGCAGGCGGCAGGCCGCTCAGCCGGAGAAGAGGTCTTCGACGCCGGTCCAGGCGCCGCGGGCGCGCTCCTCCCAGTAGCCGTCCTTGCCGGTCTTGAGGCGCCAGACCTCGTCGCCGTCGGGGCCGTCGGCGACCTTGGTGAACCAGCGGGGGCGGTGCGGCTCGCCGCGCTCCTCGAGCTCGCGGCGGCGGACGCGCTGGGCCTCCTCGAGGCGGGTCTTCCAGGCCTCGGCGTCGTCGAGCAGGCCCTCCTCGGCGAGGCGCTGGTCGGGCCGCAGCCGGCAGTCGGTGGGCGCCATGCGGCCGCTCTCGAGCGGCGTGATCTCGTTGAGCTGGGCCGCGAAGCGCGGCAGGCCGTAGACGTGCGCGGCGTCGTCGACGAGCGGGCCGACGCGCCAGATCTCCGTGCCGGCGCCCGGCAGCGCCGCGCGGCTGCCGGCGCCCTGCTCCACGAGCCGCAGCGCCTGCGTCCACGTGCCCGTCAGCGCGAGGCCCGCGTGCCGGCCATCGCCGTCGTACAGCTCCGCCTGCACGTCCTCGCTGCGGCCGCCAAACATGCCCTTGGTGCGGAACTCGACCGCCGCCTTGGCCCCCGAGCTCTCGCACACCACGCTCATCGTGCCCACCGGCTCCACGTACTTCTCGCCCATCACCACGTTGCGCAAAAACACCGTCGCCAGCGCCCACGAGTACTTCTCCTCGCTGCCGTCCGCCAGCCGCAGCACCAGCCGCGCCCGTCCCTCCGTGATGATCTCCGCGCTCTTGCCCCAGAACTTTTGCGACGGCGCCGGCGCCTGCGCAAACGACCACGCCGCCGCGTCCGCCTGGATCACCAGCCGCACCGGCCGGTGGCTCACCTTCTCCACCAGCAGCCGCAGCCCCCCCGGCACCTCCGTCTCCGTCCGCACCAGCTCAAACGTCTCCCCCAGCAGCGGGTTGAACGGCTTGCGGATCGACCGCTCCTTCATCCGCCCCCCCGAGAACTGCGACACCGCAAACGCCGTCACGTACGCCAGCCGCTCCGCCCCCCGCGTCTTCGCCACCGCCTCGTCCAGCAGCTGCGCGTACTCGAGCTGCTCCGCGATCCGCTGCAGCATCGACGTCGGCTCGTTGGCCGACACCGGCATCGATATCGTCGACAGGTCCTTGCCCACGTTCTTGCGCACAAACGCGATCAGGCTCGGCGGCAGCACCGTCGACGGCGGGATCGCCGTCCGCCGCTGCACCGTCTCCGTGATCGGCAGCGGCGCCAGCGACTTGGGCTTCACCGGGAACAAATTCTCCCCGCCGTCCGAATCCGCCCCGCCCGCGCCCGCGTACTCCTCCTCGTCCCCGACCGACGATGCCGACGACGCGTCGTGCACCGACACCTCTTCGCCGTCGGTGCCCGGCGTATCCTCGGCCTCGCTGTGCCCGTCGATCCGCACCACCTGCGGCCGGTCCGCCTCGCCCTCGGCCGCGTCGAAAAACTCGTCCGACGTCGTCGAGTCCAGGCTGCGCCGCGGCGCATTCGCCGTCGCCGCCGCCACTGCCGCCGCCACCCCGGTGCGGCGCTGCTTGCTCTTGGACAGCAGCTCCGTGAACTCGGCTACGACCGAGTCCAGGTCGCCGAGCAGCGCCTGGCATTGGGCGGCTATCTGGTCGTCCTCTTGCGCAGCGCCTGCGGACTGTGCCCGGTCTCGGCCGGTGGGCCCGGTGACCGACGCGGACGAGGGCGCCGGCACCGCCAGCGCCGACTGGAGGACGTGCGGTGCCGGCGGCGGCGCGGAGGATTTGCGGCGCCAAAAGGGCCGCCGATCGGCGTGCAGTGAGGCCGACGACGACGCGAGCTGCTGCGGCACCTGGTCGTCTGCTTCTTCCGGCATGGCGGACGCCGGCGACAGGTGCTGAGCGCCGCCGCCGTTCTTCGCGCCGCCACCGCCGCCACCGTGCGCGTACTGCTGCACCGACGTGTCCTTGACCAGACGTCGGAGGGCATCCCGCGTGCCCACGACGCGGCCGACAAGAGCCTCCACCTGCTGCCACTCGCGGCGGTCATCGTCCAGGGCCTGCTGGGTGGCTTCGGCCGCCGGGTGGCTGCTGACGCGGGACATGGCCGGCTGGGACTTGTGGTCCTGCTCGAGGCCGCGCGCGGTGCGGCTGGCGCGCTCGAGGGCGCGGGCCCATTCGGTAAACTCCTTGACACTGGAGGCCTTGAGGTGCCAGACTTCGGCGCCGGAGTCAATGGTGATCTCGCGACGGCGCTCGTCGGCGGCAATGGCAGCGAGGCTGAGCGGGATGGCGCCGCGCAGCGCGGACGAGGTCCGGTTGTAGTAGTACGACAGCGTGCAGGTGCCGTAGTCGAGGGAGAAGAAGCGGCGCGCATAGCCCTGGCCCTTCTTGCGGCGGCGCTTCAAGAGGGTGCCGACGTGGGTGGATGCGGCCGCGCCGTGCGCCGCGGTCCCCGCCGAGGTGCCGGGACGCGCGCTGATGCTGGCAGCGCTGCTGGCCAGGGCGGCACCGGCACCGGCGCCGGCGCCGGCGTGCGGATTCAGGTGGCTGCCGAGGCTGTCGACGGACTCGGATGCGGCGTGTCCGGGGCCCAGCGCCGGGCTGTTGTGGCGGCCGAGGCTCGTTCCGCTGGCACTGGGGCTCGCGACCTGGCCACCCTGGGTGTTCGGAAGGGTGTGGGCGCCCTGGGGGGGCGCGCCGGTCGGGTAGGTCAGGAGCACAAAGGTGGCGTTCTTGGAGGTCTGCTTGGAGAAGGTGTTGTCGAAGACGAGGCCAAACATGCCGCCATTGCCGGCGACGACGTCAAAGGTGCCCGTAGTCAGCTTGTCGGCGTCGCATTTCCCGTGCCATTTGACGAGCTTGAAGCCCTTCTTGCGCAGCTGTTCGGGGGCGGTGGTGGCGGAGGTCGGGTCTTTCTTGTTGAAGAGGCCGGCCTTGGCCTCGAGGGCGGGATCGGGAAGGCTGTCGTCGAGGTCGGACTGGAAGGTCGTGAGATTGGTGGCGCCTGTTCCGGGATGCTTCACGATGCCAAAGTTACTGTGCGTGTCAGGGAGCTGTCAGCGGACAGGAGAGGGGGGAGAAGACACGGACATGGACTTCTTGTGTGGCTGGACGCTCCACGAGATGGTGTAGCCTTCGTCGACCCTGGCCCAGCGCACAATGTACGACTGCAGGAGTTAGCAGACGACCGAGACAGAAGGAAGTCCGCATCCGGAGCAGAAGCCGGAGCGGACGGCTTCGCGGCGGCGTACCTTGCTGTGGATCTCGAGCTGCTCGATGCCGGCCATGGTGGACGGGCGTGATCGGCGGCAGCTACGGGGAGGCACAGGCGAGGGCGCAGCTGGCGCGGTGAGGTGGCAGAGGCTGAAGCGTGAGCGGGCGAGACAACGGCAGACGCGTTTGCGATCCCGAGGCCATGCCGCAGCGCCAAGCAAGGAGACCCGCAGTCGCGTGGCGGTCGTGTAGCGGTCGTGCCGGCGCGTCCAGTCGGCCTGTCGTCACGTCGTCTTGCCGTTGTGCTGCTGCCGTGGATGCGTGCGTTTCGGGCGTCTTCTTGGCAGCAAAGGTCAGCAGAGTCCAGGGCGTCAGCACGCGGCCGCCTGGTCGCCGGACAGCGCGGACGGACAGGAGATGCACACACCGAAGCAGCAGGACACAGCAGAGGCGTCCCAGATGTGCCACCGGCGGCTGGCGCGAAGCAGAGGCGCGAGGTGCCGTCCGGAGCCAAACGGAAGCTCGAGGGCCGGAAAGGAAGAAAGGAGGCCAAAGAGAGCGGAGGCCGGTTGCAGCGTCCGCCGTTCGCACAGATGGCTCACACGTGGCAGCGGCTACTGCAGCAGAGCAGACACAGACAGGCCGTCGATCGGGGCCGGGCGGGCTCGGACGTGCTGCCAATGCTGCGTCGTCGCGGTCGGCGATGCTTTGCTTCGTGCTCCGTATGCCGTTGCGGTCTGCCAACAGAGTATTGCGGGGGGAAGCGACGGTGTTTTCCGCCGTTGTTGCCTGGGGTTGTGGCCAATCGCAGCGCACCGTGTGCTGGCCGAATGCGGCTAGCCAAAACAATCAGACGGGGGCTGCCGGTAGTGGCTTAGCGGCTGACTAATGCACGGCCCAGCAACGACGTCGCAGCCGACCACAGGAACTCGTGGAGTAGTACTCCGTATTCATTTGGCCTCCGTACGACCGGACGACTGTTTCTCGGCGGCCCTCAGCTGCTGCGTGTACGAGCGTGCTGAGGCGAGCCGGAGGACGGCGGCTTCCGGGCGGATGTGTCAATCGTCTTTATGCAGTGGAAAGGAGATCTTTGAATACCAACGCGGCTTTGAATATCCACGCAGAGGACTTCTCATTTCTCGTGCTGCTCGTTCTCGTGCTGCTCGTTACCGTGGCATCGTCCCGTGTCGCCCCCTAAAACGTGCACTCCCGCGTCCGGCCTGTGCGGCCCAGCTCGTACTCGATCCATCGCGCCGCGCCGCGCCGTCCGGCCACCAGCAGGCTGCCGGGGTTCATCACGTGGCAGCCCTCGTACGTGACGCAGAACGGCGGCGCCGTCGTGTCCACCAGCACCATGGCCGTCGGCAGCGGGTACAGGTGCATTGCCCCGGCGTAGTCCCAGTGCACCGGCCGGATCGCCTGCCGGAACGGCGCCAGATACCCCTGGTCGAGCACCGTCTTGACCAGCTTGCGCGCCGCCCGCACGTCGTAGGCGACGGCAGCGGCGTCCGCCTGGTGGTCCACGTCCATGTCGCCGTTGTCGCCGCCGCCGCCGCCGCCGCCGCCGCTTTTGGACGCCAGCCGCACCGCTGTCCGCCGCAGCCGGCTCGACATGTCGTCCCGGAACACCACGATCTCGTGGCTGGGCCCGAACAGCGTCAGCCGGCTCGGGTTCGTCGTCCACACGGCCTCGCCGCCGCGCCCGTCGGCGAGGCCGGCCTCCGCGTTCGCCGTGGCAAAGGCCCGCCGCACCCGCGACGTGAACAGCTCCGGCACGGCCTTGCGCGGCAGCGGCACCGCCGCGCCGCCCGCAAACGACGACACCCACCCGTCATTGTCGCCCGGCACGAACACAAACGTCGACGCCTGCAGCAGGCTCGGGTAGTCGGCCAGCGCCGATGCCAGCGTGTCAAAGTACTCCTTGTACTCGATGCTGCCACCGCTGCCGCCGCGCGCCATCACCGCGTGCTCCGTAAAGTTGCCCGTCACCACAAACGCCACCGGCGTCGACCCCTCGGGCTCCGCCGCGTACAGCCCCAGGATCTTCTTGAGCGCCTGCAGCGCCCGCGGCTGGTCCAGGTTGAGCTCGCCCAGCACCACCACCCGGTGCCGTCCCGGCATCGCGCTCTCGCCCTCGACGTCGCCCTGGCTGTCGCCTTCTGCCCCCGCGTCGGCCGTGTTTGTGCTGCGCGCGGGCTCGCCGTCGTCTTGCGACTGCGACTGCTGCGTCTCGGGGAGCTGGCTCTGCTGCTGCTGCTGCCGCCGCTGCCGTTCGTGCTGCAGCTGTCGCCGCAAAAGTATTCTGTGCTCCAGCTTCCGCATCCGCGCACCGACCGCCCGCTGGCTGCCCACACCCAAAAAGTCAATCCAGCCAAACCCTCCGCCAATCGTCTCGCCCTCGGGACCGCTGATGCCCAGCGACACCCGTCTCTTCTCACTCGGGGGCTGGCCGATGAAAAAGGCCTGGAACCGGCCGCCAATCGTGCCACCGACGCCACTGGCACCGTTCAGACCACGCCCGGCCGACTCCTCCTCCTCCTCGTACACGCCATCCACCAGCACAATCATGCCGGGCGTGAACCAGGCAGAGTCTTCGGGTATGGCTACGGCACTCGCCAGATCCAAGGCGATCGATGCGGACAGGTCGCACACGGCCAGCGCGCCCGTCGGCAGTGCCACCAGCATGCCCAGGAGCATATGGTGTGTGCCGTGGCGGCCCAGCAAGTTTGCGACCGGCGTGATTCTGTGTGTTTGCAGCTGCGAGGACGACCGCTGCCGCGTTGCCAAGGCTCTTGCTTCGGCAACAGCGGAGCTCTGGAACATCTCGTTGCGAAGAAGCCGCTGGTGGATGACGTTGAACCGGTTGCGGAATGCGGCCGTCTTGTGTGATGCGTTGGGCAGTAGGGATGGCTTGGACGCGTCCCTGGCGAACAAGTGCGTTAGCATGAGCTGGTCCGGAAGGACACACGAGCAAGTGCTTCTCACCGTTCAAAGTGCTTCTTCGCCACGTTGTAGAGCATCCGCGGCTGGTCAAAGGCGCCGACTACCTTGAGCCACCGCCGCGGGTCGGCCAGGCCATCTTCGTCTGCGTCGTCGTCGTCGGCATCGACGCCGTCTGCGGCGCTGACCTGGCTGTCTTCCCGTGCCAGCAGCGCCGGTCCAGCGCCGGCCTTGGGGACAGCCGGCCGCAGGCCCAGTCGTGTGTTGGAAATGTCGGAAGCGCGCGACGCGTCGAGCAGCAGGCTGTTCTGCCGCGCGATACCACCGGCCGGCGCTCCGTGGCTGCCTGCTGCTGCACCGGCGCTGCCCGCGCCGCCCGGCACGATCTGGCCGCCGACCATGTTACCCTCGAGCGTCTTGAGGATGTCCTTGAGCTCGGCGCTCGCGCCGTCCACGATGAAGCCGCAGTTGCGGTTCTTCCAGCTCTTCGCCGTCTCTTCCAGCACGCGCTCGGCGAGTCCCTCTTCGCGCCATCCCGAGCCGCAGTGCCGGCCGATAAACGCGGCCAGCTCCTGGAGCGCCGACGACGTCAGCGTAAGGCTGTGTTTCTTGGTGAATGTGCGGAAGGCGAGCGGACGCAGCGTCGCTGGCGGCAGGAGGATCGGGAGGATCGTCGGCTTGACGGCGGCGCCATGGCTGGTGCCGCCCGCGTCGGCCTGGGGCACGAACGGCCGGAAGGGATGGATCGGCGTGGCAAACGCGGGCGACGAGGAGAACAGCTGTGACGAGGCTGGCCCTGCCGGCGTGCTGGCGATGCCCCGGCCGCCGAAGAAGGAGTCGGCGAGCGCATTGCTCTGCCGCTGCTTGCGGGGGCTGAGCTTTGCGGCGGCGTCGGCCGTCATGATCGAGGTCGAGATGCCGGCTCACTATTCGTGGATTGGAAGCCCGACTCGCTCAGAATTGCTCAGAATGTGTGCTAGAGAAGCGACAGCGAGGTGCAGAGGGCGTGGAAGCTGCTTCAACGCGAGTTTCTCTGTAGAATATCGAATTCTGACGACGCGTCTCGGACGCGTTTTACCGGCAGAAACCGCGACGGCGTGTCTAGTGGCCGCTGGCAGGCTACACCGCCCGCTATCCCCGCCATCAATGGATCGGTAGAGCTTCTATGACGACATGAATGGCAATTTTGGTGCCTTTTTGCCGCGTACGACCTCGATATTCGCAGCAAACTCGCGTTCGGACGCGGCGATGTTGGCATTTCGCAGTCTTCTGAGACCGCAGTTGTCCTCTGCAGCTGGGCTGCTTAGGCGAAACGTCAGCACACTGCCGGAAAACCCTCATATTGTGCGCCGAATCTCGTCTACACAAACCTTGCAAGCTCTTCGATCTAGAGGTTATACTAGAGACTCGTATACTAACAGGGCTCAGAAAATCTTTCGTTTGGCTACGTTGCCACCATCCTATCTTCTGAGCTACCTCGACTCGAACCCTCCGTCGCTCGCCGCGTCTATTGGCACGGTGACGGAGCTACCTCCAACGCCTCGGTCCTTCCAAGCCAACCCGCAGTTCATGACGGTGCTCTACGATGTGCTCCGCAAGTACGCCAAGCACGACGACTGGCTAAAGGCTCAGGGCATGGCCCTTGCTGGTCCGGGCGGCTCGATATTCGGCGGCAGCAGCGACAGCGGCGGCACTGGAGGCGCATCGTAGGTTTTGGTCCAACGCCGTGATTGCCATACGCTGGACACAGCTAGCCGACACATGGCTTACACTATTTTCAGGCATCAAGGAGGCTCTGGTGGCGGCGGAATGGGCGGCTGGGTGCATTTGAGTGATGTGAGTCTTGTGACTGAACGTCGAGTTGGAGATGTCGAGCTAATTGCTTGCAGCTCAGAAACCCCCCCGACTATGGGAGAATAGCGTGGTGAGTATCTGGGGTGAAGTGGCACGACATTGAGGACTGCACAGTCGCAGCATATCCAGTGACCATGCGTCTACGAAGCAAGTACTAACAAGCTTGCCAGGCCAGAGGATATCCTTGGGAGTGTCGAGGTGGACAGCAAAGGGGCTTTGCTTGACAACTTCCAGCCGTCCGGGACATATCGGATTATCACAAACGAGGGAATGTATGTGTTTGCGAGACTGCAGCCCGTCTTCCGTCCATGTGAACGCTAACAGCTGTATCAGACTCGGCTTGAGTGACTTCCTCAGAGAAAAGCTCGTGGAGTATCTGCGAGAGGAAGACGCGAAAGATACTGCCGAGCGACCACAAGTGCTCGACTAGACAGCAATCGTCACGGACGAAAAATTGTATACACTGTACATTACTTCATCTGTCACATCATTGCCAGTGAGCTTTCGATGCTTATTCAGGCGCGGGCGACTCAGTGACAATAATCGAGGTGGAGCCGAATGCTGAGGCTTATCTCACCAATGTCTTTCTCTGAAGAGCTTTTGCCGGTTGCCGTGAGAATTGCTAAACCTGGTACTGGCAGGATGTCTTACGATTTCTCCTGCCTGGCAATCCTGTTTCAGGCCTAGCCGGGCCGACCAATATCATTCCTAGACACGTTTTTGTTCCGGTACTTGTAGATCTCGAGCGAGGAAATAGTTGCGCCTCCCAATGGCGGCATAAGCGAACGCAACCTGCTTACTCGCGGCGACCGAGAAGACTGAACAGGATGATGCCATCTTTGCTATTGGCCGGCGACAGGTCGGGAGGAGCTGCTTCTTTTGTCTATTTGCTGAGACAAGAGAGTGAGCTTCACAATCCGGCGGCAGCCGACTCGGCACTTTCTGTCCTTGCGTTGCATCGACTCGGCGACAACGCGAAAGCCGGAAGCGGTCTGCCGTTCAGCTCCTCTCCTGCACGCCTCGGTACTCGGTTTTGTTTGCTACGCCGAATTCTTCGGCGCTGTCGGTGTTTTCGCGATGCCTTGCATGGGGAGCCGAAATGAAGGCGGCGCCCGGCAAGGGGATACGGCGTATGGCGAGCTGCAAAGCTGAGGTGTCAGACATGCATGCAGATAGGACGTGGCATGTCGGCGGCTCGTGATCGACGAGCGTAATCTGACTAGGAGGAAGCTGGCTCCTGCGCCGACACGGCATGGCCGGCCGCCAGTTGCCACACGCACCTTGGCTGTGTCCCGAAAGGGTGGGAGACTGTATGGATGTCGGAGGCCGGCAGTGCAGAGGATCCTGTAGAAGCACGACACAATTGCATCATGCTCTTGGGAGGGTTCGGCCTTGCCTACTTCGTAGGACCATGGCCATGAGGTGTTGGACGTCAGAGTTCAGCTAGCCCCCAGGATCCAATAACGGGAGAGGCTGGATGCCAGATGCAGGCAGCTGGCCTCGCTAGGCTCTGTACCACCGATGAAAGTGTGGCGCAATGGGGCATACGCGGAGGACAGGGAGGTGTGCAGAGGTGTGCGGCGCGCTGTCATAGGCTGCCCGGACCATACCAGCCGGCACATCAAAGACAGCCCGTTCCCGAAACACTCACGGCCGCGGAGGCGGAGTCAAACGGCACTTCTAGGCTTTCGGGTGGTGTCAGCGTCGTCGAGATTGGCTGCGTAAGCCGGGACGTGGTCTGCTCGGCGTGTCAGACCTCTGGATGCCGTCCGCTGCCGGACACACCACATTGTCCAGTCTTTGTCACGCTTGGGGGGCGAGCCAGGTGTGTGTGGTCGCTTATCCGCCCGCGCGACAAGTGCATGCTCAATATAGTGTGTGGGTTGTGTGCTGTCGTCTGCCTCTGCCAGACTCCGGTGGCGGATCTTGTCCCGGCATTGTTGACTCGTTCCTAGCTGCAGACTGTCCGACTGGTGCATACCGTGATCTCTTCACAGGTAGACGGGCTCGCGTGATGATCCTTTGTTGTACCATATCGTTTTGATATCCATAAGCGTGCCAGTGCTCAACTGGGGTCGTTCGATTCGTCGGTAGCCGTTCTCGGGTCATTGGTCGCCGTTCTTGTGGAGCTCTCTTCTCAGCTCTCTTGCGATCCCTCAGGGACCCCCCATGATATCACTATGAACCGCGACGTGTATGTGCTGTCGAGCATGACGGGCGTATCCTGGCGTTGTTGTCCGTCAACGTCACCAGCAGACCCGTCAGGCTATGGCTAGCCGAGACGCGTGAATGCCGAGGACAGTCCGAACGTGCAGTGTTGGGAGAGCACGGGTACGGGGAGGGAGGCGGAGGAAGGGAGCAGACTCTTATACTCCTTGCCATCATGCAAAGAACGGGGGACGCTTGGCCACGAATTCCCATGTGCTCGGACAAAAAGGGACCATAAAGTGCGTTTTCCCCAGCGATTCTGCATACGACGACTCCGTACTCCGTACTTGTTATGCGAGCGGAGCCGGAGGCACGACGGACATGCAGGCAAAGCACGGCAAAAAGGGAGACCGCATGCCGTCGGACGAGATCGACTGTCCCCTGGCGGGCGGAGGAGCCATGGACGTGGGCCGGATGCCCGGGGGGCATCTTCGGTGCCGAAGCACGGGGCCAGGTTGAGATGAAAATGGGGCGGGTCTGGCGCAGGAAGCAGCAATTAGGAGAGATGGCGGGAGAGGATCGGAGTGTCGAGCACCTGCAGCACACCGCCGACTGGGTCCCGGATGCAGCCCCTTTGCAAAGGCCATGACGATCGCCATGCGATATGTGAGGAATTGCCTGCCAGCAGACAGCAGAACTGAGAGCACGGAAGGCCGCACGGAAAGAACGGTGAACGTGGAACGGTGAGCGGAGGGACGAAGGAGCAGAGAGGGCCGGCCCATGCAAAGTACGGAGCAGAGCGGCCATGCTGTCTCGATGCCGAGCATTCTGTCTCATTTGTCCGGACAGGTATCACTTGATAACTGACGACTTTCGTTCCCTTTCCCTCCTACCTCCCTCTTGAATCGCCCAGACGGGTCGGAGTACGTAGGCCTGACCTGGCCGAGTGTGCACCGTCTTGGCTGCAAGGATCGACATCGCAGAGGCCAAATGAAACGCGATGCGATCTGGTCGGGCTTCGGTGCCGAGGATCGTAGATGGAGAAGTGCGGCGACTTGTCCGGAGGGCACTGACAAGCGCCCAAGACAAGGACACAGGGACAACGCACGAACATCAGGCGAGACACAGTTCTGCTTGACAACATGTAGCCTGGAGCGAACTCTGCAGTCTCCTTGTACGCAAGCCGGACGCCATCGCCATTTCTCGATCGTACGGTGGCTCTTGGATGCCGGAATCTCATGTCTGACTACGACGAGAGTGATGCGGGCAACTGCAGAGAACAGATATGTGTCACTGGGCCCTTCATTTGGGCCCAAGCACTCTGTAGTCGGGAGAGAGCTTCGTGTATACGAGTATTGAAGACTGTATTGGGGCCGTAAAATCAACACTTACCAAGAGGATTCCAACAGCCTCACCCCAGTCACACGCCATATTCTACGTTCTCCACGTTGGGGCACAACGGTCACTTTCCAAGGCACAGGTGCTCCTGGTTGTTGTATGAGTAGAAAGCTGTGGCCGCAGAGCACAGATCCTCCCCAGTCTCACACCACGGTCGGTTGGCGGAGTAACCAGGCCGGTCTGACATGCGTACTCCGTACAGTATGCTCCTATGCCACGCGTCTCTGGATGTTTCTGAATATAGCATGGTCAGAGCAGCCGGCGGGCAGTGCAGTGGCTCTGCTCCTCCCGGGCGGCGTGCGGGCGAGCAATGGCCGGCATGGTCAGAAGTCCAGCGCTCCGGGCAGCCTTCCCTCCAAGCCGGCTGTAGTGTAGATACCAGCCTCGTCCAATGGCGGCCGGCACCCGTTCAGAGCTGGCCGTTTGGGCACCGAGCTCCGGCCAGGCTTTCCACCGGCCAGCCCTCCAACGGCCGGCAACTCGTAACGGCATATTTCGTCTGGACGACTTTGGGGGTCCGATGGGCCGTGTCCGCTTCGCGAAACTAGCAGGCCGTCTAAGCCGAGAAGGGCAGACACACGAGAGCAGCTCGCCTCGTTCTTTGTTGCTGTAACAAATTGCTTGGAGCAAACATGGAGAGATCAAAGATCGAGAGCGGTTAGAAGACATCCGGCGGCTGGACGCAGCTCGCTGAAGCAAAAGTACGAGTACGTCACGAACAACAGTACGTCAGACGAGCAACTTGCAAGCCCAAGGCGTACGGGAGCGCCGTAGATGCGAGCAAGCGCAAAGAGTGTCTCCGGGACTTTGGCCAGCTCGGTGGCAAATGGCGCCGAGTACACAAAAGTACACAGAATGCGTACGTGTGCGCCGTAGCACGCTGTATTGCTTCGTACTTGTACCTGGCGGCAAGGATTAAGGTTGTCCGCTGCCTATTTTCGAGCCGAGGCAGCGCTAAAGTCGTTCGTACAAAGTACTCGGTAGGGCTGGGGGGGCGAGAGCTGTGCCGATCGAGCACTAGGCGAGGTCTGGACTGGCAGGCTGCGGTCGGCCTGGCTGTGAACTTTGTGTCGCCGGCCGACAGCGGCGTCAGCGTAGGATACATGACTGGCGCTCGTGAGCCGCGGGTCGTGGCGCGCGGCGTATGGCTTATGCACGTTTCGGTCAACTGCAGGTCGGCGCAGGAGGGCGTCCTCGTTCGTGCCTCGTGTTCCGTGTGGCCGTGATGTGTTTCCATGTTTCCGCGTCTGTGTCTGTGTTCTGCGGTCGTCGCCACACACGGTCACCCGGCCCTCCTCGACCGCCATTTGGCTCCGGCTGGCTCGTATTGCGGCGGCGTACAGACAATACGTGCAGATGCGCGTACCAGCATTACAAATACGTCGAGACCCGTCAGCGCCGGCTGGCGAGGCGTCGGCACCGAGCTCGTACAGGTCGCCGAACCGGCTTTCTTACTCTGTCGTATTCCTGCCTTGCTATGCGAAGGATCGGCGTGCATCCTTCCAGAAGCTACGGGTGCACCGAGCCTCGCACGCGTGCTTACACGGGCACGGAGTATTGCTTCTCGTATTGCTTCTCGTGGTGCCTCGTACACGGTCTGCCGGCCAGGACTGGCCGGGCTGCATGCGCGGTTCTGCATCGTTTTGTTGCACGGCAGCGGCTGAGAAGTGGATTGCTTGTTTCTTGTTTCTTGTTTGAATACTTTCAGGCTTGCCGGCGTTTCTCGATACAGTCTCGTGCTTTCTAGACTCGTGCTCGCAATCTGTATGATTGTACATGCCACGCTCTGCTTGTAGGATGCATGCCATGCCATGCTCTGCCGTATTCGTTTCGCCTGGTGCTCCGCCTGCTCGGCTTCTGCTTTCCCGCTTTCTCACCGAGCCCTCCAAGCACGCACAGTCGCCAGAGACTCCCATCCACTTCCCTGCTTGGGCGTCAGCTCGGCCTCCCCACACCACAGCCTGGTGCAACTGCACGCTGCAACCGCAGCACTGCTCTGACTCGCTCTGGGCCTTGACCGGTCCGTGCAGAGAGCCTGTTCCGACGTTCCAATACGAGATGCAGAGCCAAGCCGGTTGCACGACGGCGTCCAGACACTGCAGACACCGCCAAAGCAGCACGCAACATACGCAGTGCGGAGCAGTGAGCAAAAGAGTTCTGCCGTGGCCGTCAGGACCTGACACGATCGAGACGCCGGCACGGAAGACTGGACCACTCGTATGACCGGCCTAACACGAGGCTGCTATCGTGGCATGACGACAAAGCGTCCCAGAATAGACGGCCGAGCCGGTTTACCCGTCAAGGCTGAGAGCCGTCTGACTGAAGTAAGCAGCTCTAGTCCCAGTCCGCCCGCCCAGCCTAGCACCCGGCGCCGCTCGGTCCCGAGATCCTCAGGCCGCCCGCCGACCGGCGCACGCCCGCCTAGGCTGACACGGCATACGAGTGATGCTTTATGCCGATCCGCCAGTGCACAGTTCCAGTCCAAAGTACCGTGATGCGTGATACTCCAACTCTAATTCTCGACTCAACTCGAATGCTCTACGCATCTACTATTCATGCTAATACTACCCGTAATGCATGGTACTAATTCGCGTACTGGCGAAAGTACGTACGGAGAGCCGTACGGAGCCGTACGTTTCTACCCGCCTCTGCACTATTGCGGCGACTCTTCCGATTGGCCGGCATGCCATGCGACGCTGCCCAGAACCCCCATTCTGGTTGGGCTCGGGCCAGCGTTGCTCGCGCTCTTATCAGACGCGATACGAAGGCCTGTCTGCCGTCCGCTGCGATGCAACGTCCGCCCAGGATCGACGCGCGAGTACGAGCCGGTACGCGGCCGGCGGCGGCAGCGTCTGCGCGGGCCAAGTCGCGATACCGCGGCGGGCCAGCCAAAAGGCGGAGCGCCCTCGGCACACTGCAGCCGCCCGCGGCGCAATACGAAGCTGGCCGGCGTGAGGGTGAGGCTGGAAGCCTCTTGCGCCGAACAGGGCAGATACGAACCAGACAGATGGCGGCCGAGAGCGCCAGCACATCCCGTCCATCCCACATCGAGCGCCATGTCGACAGAAAGTCCGGATGCCAAGACCGGGGAGGTGGTGCGGGAGGTGTGTGGGAGGGCGGTAGAGTGGGAGTGCTTTGTAGTGGTCGAGGCAGGTCTGCCGCAGACATGCGACGAAATCAAAGGATAGCTGTAGCAGCGCTTCGGACGACACGGCGCAGCACTCCCCACAAGCGCCAACACGACCGCTATTGCAGACTATCGGCCGCCAGCCTGCCACGGTGTTGTCCATTTCTCCAGTCTTTGTTCTCGAGGCGCGCAATATTGGGCTGCCCCTGCAGGCAAGCAGCGAGGCGTGCACCGGTACGACACTTGGCCACTTTACACTTTTGCCTACAGACACTTTAGTTCAGATACGGAGTATTGTACACTTCAGACAGAGATATACGGAGTATTGTACACAGAGATATACTCCGTATATTGTACACTTCAGAGACATACACTGTACCTTACAGCACTTGTACACGTATTGTGCAGACGTCGGCCGTACTGCACTTACTCATATCCTACATGTAATGTAATTCACCGCCGGCGCAGGCGTTCAGCGCCCCCATACAGCCGGGGCGTTGCCGATCCCTGCCGTTCTGGCGGCGGCTGCTATGGAGCAGCATGCCGGCTCAGACTTGCAGCTTCGCATCTGCTTGCACTTGTACCAATACGACGGCCGGCGGCTTCGCATCCACGCTGCACGCTGTCGACGGGGAGCTTGCGCTGTCTCGCGCTGCATGTCTCATTTCCGTGAATGTGCCGAGCCCGACTCGCGATCCGGCCTGGTGTCGGGCCTGTCCCGAAAGACAAACGGTGAACGGCTTGGCTCCGTCGCGAGGATCGCGCGCAGAAGAAGAAACAGTGGCGCCGAACGGCGAAGCCGAGAGAAGAGTAGGCGAAAAGAGAAAGGCGAGGAGAGAAAAGAGAAAGGCGGCATACATGCAGGCACGCTGCCAAGCGGCCGTTGTCTGACAGGGGCTGCCGCAACGGCCGGCGTCTGACGCTCTGCTTCTGACCGACCGGTTTGCGCGATGCTGGACGGAGCACGATATGGATACCTGTGGTGCTCCAACAGTAAAAACCAATACTCGAGGTGGCGCCGCGGATGGGACTCTTGATCGAGTTCTGCCTCTGCCCCCAACGTCCTTTGCCTCCCTGGTCGCATGACGCGTGCCAGCCCTCTCAGACTGCCGCCTTCCGTGCCGTCCCCTACGCTGTAGCTGTGGGGGCCGGGGCTCACCGCGATGCTGCATGCATCCTCACGCCTTTGCGCATCTCTGCCTTCCTTCTTCCTCTTGCTCACCTTGTCGCTGGCCACCGCTACTCGGCTGACCTGGTCGGCCGTCCGTCAGAGAGGCGATACCCGAGTCGCCGGCAGCAGGCAGCCGTCAGATCCGCGCGAATGCGCAGCCGTCTCCGGGCAGTCTTGTGCAGATACAGAGTACTCGTAAGATGCAGAGCAGAGCACCGCAATCACAGCAGAGGGGCGGCCCGCTGAGCTGAGCGCTGGAAGCGCTGGCCAAGCGCACTGATTACTCTGTACGGATGAACTGAAGCGCGCAAAACGCAGTAGCGCACACCGGTAGAGCAGGGGTGTATATACCGGGCCGGGGTGGCCTTAGCATGTCGATCTCGTACGCCGGCAGCGGATTGCTGTTGGCAAGGTATTACAGTGTACAAGAGAGTACAGATTGCCGTAATTGTGCCCATCGGTACAAGAGAGTACAGTTGCCGTAATTATGCCAGCCTCGGTACACGGAGACAGATTACCTTACGTGCCAGCCGATCGCAGGAACGACCAGCCGCCGAAAGGGGATGGGTGCGCAGCGCGCCTTCTTCGAATACCGAAACGGGCGTCGACCGCGCAGCCAATGGCGTGGGGGAGCGTGCCTGCCGTTGCGCCCGCTTTGCGCCTGCCTGCGGTCGCCGCTCTGCTAGGTCGTGCCTTCTGCGCCGTCGCCGCTCTGCTAGGTCGTGCCTGCCTTCGCCGCATTGCCCAGGTCGTGCCTGCCTTCTGCGTCGTCGCCGCATCGCTCGGCGAGCAGCATCGCCGCCATCGTGCGTCGCGCAAATTGCTTCTTTTTCCAGAGAATGACAAGTACGAGTACTTCCCACGCGTGCCATGGCCTCCCTGCCAGCAGTGCTATGCCACATCGGGCTGGATCGGCGCAGCACGGAGCCCGGACCACTTCAGCCTCGGCCAGCCGCCCCGTTGTCAGCACGGCGCTGCCGCCGACGCCGCCGAGCACTGCCAGTTTGGACCGCGCGACCGCGACCGCCGCTCGTGTCTGTGTTTTGCGCCGCTGCGCCCGGGCCTGCGGCCAGTGTGATGGCTCCTACGAACACGTCTGGCGTGCAACCACACCGCCGCCGGGCATTGGGCTGTGAACGACTGTGTACCTGTCCCCGCCCCTCCACCGTTTCTCGTCGGCGCAGCCCTGTTCCGTGACTGGCGGATCGCCGTCGTCTGTTGGCTGTGGGCGCTGGTCTGATTGGTCGCTGCCTGTAAGTTGCCCTCTCCGCCGTGTCTGCTCTGGCTGACGGAGCAGAGTCTCCTACTCCGTATTGTTGGTGCTGTCTGGCGCCCCCCAACTGGACTAGTCCTGAGCCTCAGCTGCCGTCCACCATCGCCAGCCTCTGCTTTCTCCCTAGTGTCCCCAGCCTGCTGTCGGCCTGCGTCCTGACCGCTATCCATCTCGCGCAGCACAGCAGGCCTTCTTACCGCCATCTGTCCAGCGCTCATCCGCATGAGCTGAGCCAGCGCGATGCGGCCGCGGCAGCGGCAGCGGCCCAACTGCGCTTCTGCGGCCGCTCGCTTCCCTGCTTCCGCGCGCCCTCGCGTGTCTCTGCCAGGCTGTCCACGTCGCGCGCCCCATCCTCGAGCCGGTCCCCGTCGTCCCCTCTGTGCTGGTCTGTTTCGGCTTCTGCTCTGCTCTGCTCGGCCGTTGCTGGACCCATTGTGGCGTGCAGCGCCGGCCTATTCCCGGCTCCCTTCCCGCCGTTGCTGGCCGTCCTCGACTCTCGGCTGCACGAGGTGTGTCGTGTGACGCGCAGTTGCGAGCCTGGAGACGCATCGCAGACGGAGACGAGTACGCCGTACGCATCGGACAATACGGGCACGCAATAGAGCGAGTCTGATATCGGCCGGCCGAGCAGCAGCATGCCAGATTCGCAGCGAATGGCCGGCGACAATGCTACGTCGTCGAGCATACACTGCGACGCTACAACGCACGACATAGTCACGACACCCTCCACATAATAAGGAAGAGACCATGCACACCATTTACAACACACTCGCGCCGACTGCTGTATCTTGCAGAAGGCCGTGGCCTTGGCGAGACCCGCGCCCAACGCCGCCGCAAGCACACTCGACAGCCACCGTCTCCGCCGTCCCCGCCGTCTCCGCCGTCGACGCCGTCGACGCCGTACAAAGTAATGCGTGCGAGTGTGGGTGGGGTCTGCAACAGCGCCGACGAGCTGACGGCAGCGCTGGCAGGCTACCGCTGAAGCACCGCGACTGGGCGCCGGTGACAGCGCAACACGCCCGACCTACGCCTCTGCAGCCGTCACGGCCGGGGCCAATGGCCGCACCCCGTGATGCCTGACTCTTATCTGCCCGCCGCGTACTGTGACGAGTGCCCAGGCCGGCCGAGCATCGCTGCGCCCGCGCCCTTGTGTCTCTGGCACCCGACATCTAGAAGCCGGCATCTGTCTCGGAACGCTCTCCGCGCCCTTGCCTGTCGTTCGCTTGGCCGCCGGGCTTATTACCATCGTCCCACCGCCTGTCAGTCCCCCTCGAGCCGGCGTCGTGCTGTCTTACCCGTTATACGTTGGAGCTCTGGTCGCCTCTTTGGGCTCTAGTCGTTTCCTATGCCCTTTTTGCTTCCTTTTTCCCTTTTGTTCCCTCCCTTTTTCCGATGTACTTGGTTTCCTGGCCTTGTCCGTTCCCCATATTTCCCGTCCCCCAACCCTCCTGTAGCCCCCCGTCACGCCAAATCTACCGAGTATCTCGTTTTCTGAATCATGTTTCTTCTACCTCCTTGGCCTTTTGCTTCTTCGACGATCCCCCTCCTTGCGGTCAGCTACGCGTCGCGCCCTGCAAATCAGCGTCAAGCACACAGGCACAAGGCACAAGGCACAAGGCACAAAACACAAAACACAAACAAAGCACCAAACACAAAACACAAAACAAAACACAAACACACCACGTCCAGCTCCACCGCTGCCGTATCATGCAGGAAGAAGAATAAAGATGGGCTAGGAACGCCCAAACCGGCGCAGGCATGAGCTGGCGCCTGCTGGCCCTGGCCGTGCTCTGTTGCCCAAACGCCACCGCCGACCCGTACAAAGTACAAAGTACCACTGCCTATCACATCCGCAGGCTCGATGCTCACCGTACGTGTGCGAGCACGAGCACGAACCGTCTGGCCCTCGCACCACTGGCGTTGGCGCCGTGCCTGCCTCCGTCTCTTCTCGTCTGCCGTCCTCCTGGTCTCCCCACCCAGCTCCCGGCACCTCGTCCTTTTTGCTGCCGTCTGGTCTCTGGTCTCTGGTCTCTGGTCTCTGGTCTCTGGTCTCTGGTCTCTGGCTCTGCCTGCTCGTCTCGCGCCGCTATCTGCCCAGCCAACTGCTCTTTATGGAAGCCCCAAAGGGCGCTTACAACATGGTTGCACCTCAAATGGCCACCCTCCCCGCCTCCACAACCTCCCACACCATACTCCGTACACGGTCCCAGTCTCTGCTACATGGTATCTGTCTGTGCAGAGTACCCGGCTCGAGTACACAGTCAGAGCACGCACACGGGCACAAGCCTCTGCCCCCTGGTCCAATCACCGCAGCTGAGCAATGTCAACAACCCGGTCCGCCTGATAGAACCCTTGTCTTGGATGCTCTGTACACTGTGCAATGACTAGTATTACAGCCGCTCCTTGTCCATATCCATCTCCTTGTCCAAATCCATACCTCGCACCCCTGCCCCCTCCACGCCCGCCTTCTGCCCTTGGCCTCCTTGGGCTTAGCACACGCTCTGGCACTGCCTCTCTGCGCCGACGCTCAACCTCGCCGCTTGCACCTCCATCTCTGCGCTTCTACGCAGCATGCCAATGTTCGTGCTGCCCATCTCACGTCTTGCCTGGTCCTGCTCGTCATCGTGCCGTCCGTCCTTGTCTCCCGGCCGTTGTCCTTTGTCTTGCACCCTCTCCGTCCACTCGACACTGCCTCCCACCTCGCCGTCCCCCCCTCTGTTTTATACTAATTCCCGAGTATACGAGAAGCAAGCCTCCCACTAATACCGAGTACGTAAACGCCATATGCCGAGAGAGAGAGCCGATCTGTCTCTCTCTTTGCACGTTGCTGAGACTCCCCTGCACATTGCACTTAACCTGCTCGGGCTCCTGTTCCCTAATCCCATCTCTCAGCCAGACGGCCAGCCGTCCTTCGCTTTCACTTTCGCTCGCGCCTCTCTCGCTGCTCGTCTGCACATCTTACATCTCCTTTCGCTTGGCCCCATCCTTTTCGGCTCCTACATATCCACTTCTCTTTCCTTTACCACCCCCCCCTCGTCATCTCTCTTTCTCTCACTCTTTTATATCACTGTCCATCCGTACCTCCCTCTTCCCGCTCTCGCTTCTTTCTTCCCTATCCACCCTCGTTGCCTTGCTCTCTTGCTCCCTTGCTCGAGTCCCTCTTCTGTCATTCCTCAGACACGAAGCCCGTCACTACGGAGTAATCAAACCGCTCTGCTGGGTCCAACACCGGCAGCATACCTCTCTCGCTCTCAAACGTCTTGTCTCGCCTATACGTCACCTGAATCCTACACCCCATCGCCCCTTGCCCCATTACCTTAATACTCAGTCATTCGCTCGTCGTTCTCGCGTCGGCGTCTCCCCTCGACAGACGTCAGGCACATCGGCCACCTTGCTTGTCTTGAGCCTCGCCCCCGGGCCTCCTGCATCATGGTAGTCTTCTGTGCCTACTGCGGAAAGAGCTTCACCCGCAAGGAGCATCTCGAACGACACATTCCCAGCCGTACGCTTCTCTTCTCTGCCTGCCTGTCTGCTTCGCCATACTAACACCATGCTAGACACAAACGTGAAGCCTCATCGCTGCAGTGCTTGCCAACTCTCGTTTGCCCGGAGAGATCTCCTCCAGCGGCACCACTCCACCTACCATGAGGCCAGAGATCCCATGGAGCCGCTTCCCGGCGGCGTGCCTACCGTCGCAGGCCGCACGCCCATTGCCTGCCAGAACTGCGCCAGCGCAAAGACCGGCTGTGACAAGCGCGTCCCCTGCTCGCGCTGTGCCGAGAAGAACCTGCCGTGCGCTGCGCGCTTTGCCCGGCGCTCCTCCAAGGCCGCCGTCCGCGCTGCCCAGGCCAACGCGGCCGCTGCCTTCACGGCCCAGATGGTGCCCTCGCCGCCACAGCAGAACGGCCCGTCCATGACTCCGCCGTTCATCGACCTCGAGGCCGCGAACGTGAAGCCCGACTCGCCCATTCGGTCGCCGCTGGGTCTGGACCAGATGATGGTCGGCAGCGCCGCCGGCCTCGACATGTGCTTGCCTGACGGTATGCAGGCATCACACCTACAGCTTCACCACAGCCCGTATGCACCACACCAGCAAGCACATGCCCATGCCCACCCCCATTCGCATGCCCACCAGCCGAAGCAGTCTCCCCCTCACACACACACCCACCTGAGCCCTGAGGACTTCTCGTCGCCGCACGGCCGCATGGAGCCACTGGACGAGTTTATGGGCTACGCCGGCGGCGGCGACTACTTGCACCACGGGACGGGCTACCAGGACCTCATGTGGACGACCGATTACCCCATGGACATGGACATCTACACGAGCTCCCTGCACATGGCGCCGCCGGGCGACCTGGCAGCCGGCATCGTCCAGCCCTTTGCGGCCACGGCCGATCTCAGCGACATTGCCTCGAACTCGGAGCCCATGACTGTGTCTTCCTCCCGCGGTTCGGTCCACACGCGCGGCACCAGCATCTTCTCGACCGGCGACCCCGAAAGCATGACCGCCAGCGCGACCATGCCCAGCAGCTCCCGGAGCAGTGTCAGCAACAGTGCTGCGGTCGACGGCGGCAGCAGTGCCAGCGCCTTCAAAGCTGCCCACAACGGACTCTTGGACGTGGCCGTGATTGTGCCGACGGCCGAAGATACGATTCCCGAGTTTCCCGTCGTCGTTGCCTCGGAGGCAGCCTGGCCGCTGGCACGCTGCAATCCGCCCATCTTCTCGGCATCTTGCCCGCGCACGGCCATTGTGCACCTGGAGTGTCTCGAGCAGAAGTCGAAGCAGGAGGGCACGTGGCGCACGTTGGAGCAGTACCTCGACAGCCAGCCCGACGCCGTAGACGCGCCGCAGGTCGTGCCCCTGACATCGCGGTCTCGCGAGAAGATGCTTGCCATCACCCAGGGCTTCCTCCACAAGGCGCTCGACATCCATCGTTCGGGCCTCTACCCCAAGAACGGCGCTGCTGGAGCGTCGAGTCCCGTGGTGGACTTCAACTTTCTTGTCTTGCCGCCGTCGCGCATACTGGAGTACTTTCTGCGCAGCTATGTGCACAGCCTGGCCATCTACTACCCGCTGGTCGTCGGAGGCGTGGTCGACCCCAACGAGATGCTTGACAACAACCAGGCCTCGACACTGCTCGTTCTCCTCATGATCGCCCAGGGCGCTGCTTCCGTGCCGATGCCCGAGGCACGCTACCTGTCCGCCGGTCTCTCGGAGACCTGCCGCATCTCGCTCTTTGACATTATCGAGAAGAACGTCGAGATGTCGGCCGACCCGCTGGCGCTGCGCTGCGCTCTGCTCTTCACCCTCCTCGGCGCCTGGGGTGGCGACAAGTGGCACATGGACATTGCCATGGGCCAGCGTAGCATGTATCTCTCTGTGCGTCCATTCCTCCCCGGCAGCTCGGGAAGCCTAGGCTTGACTAACATTTGTGCAGATGCTCAAGCACGCCGGCATGCTCGAGGCCCAGCCATCCATGGTGCCCAACTTTAGCAGCCCAACGAATGCGGAGCTGCAATGGCGCTCATGGCTGCACCGCGAGGGACAAAACAGGTATGCAATGCGCCGCTGATACGGAGGACCTTACGCGCTCCCGTGCCTAACATGACTCTAGACTCGTCTACAACTGGGTCATGGTCGACCAGGAGCTCAGTCTCTTCCACGACACGGCGCCGGTGCTGTCCATCAGCGACCTGCAGTGCCCGCTGCCGAGTCCAGACGTGCTCTGGCTGTCGCCAACAGCCGAGCGCTGGCTGGTGACGGCGCAGAGTATCTACGGATGCACACTCGCGCAGGCCAACCCGCAAGCGATGGTGTCGCCGTCACTCACGCCGTCGCTGTGTGAGGTCTTCCAGGACTTTTTGCACGACAACCTGGCGCGGCGGAAGAGCAGCTTGACGCCCCAGCTGCTGCGTCTGCTCCTCCACCCGCTGCAGAGCCTGCTCTGCCACCTGCGCCAGATGCTCTCCTGCCTGTCGGACGTTGTGCCTGTGCGCCGCACCAGCAACCGTACCGTCACCAAGGCCTCGACACTGCAGCGTCTCGAGGAGGTCCAGGCACAGCTGCAGCAGTGGTACGAGCTGTCCATTGCCTTCTTCAAGGCCAACCCGACGTGCCCCGTCACGCGCTGCAACCTCGTGCTCTACCACCTCATCTCGCTCAACGCCGTCGCCAACTTTCCCGAGATTGAGCGCCTCGCGCGCGGCGGCTTCGACCCGGCCGCACCGTGCTCTGCTGCTGCCACTGCCGCCGCCGCCGCCGCCGCCGCTTCAGCGGCTGCTTCTACCCCTAGTGCGTCTGCCCACTCCTCGCCGCCTGCCGCCGCGGCTGCCTACTGGAAGCCCGGGCCCACGGTCTCGCCCAGCGTGCGCCACAAGAGCTGCATTTTCCAGCGCGAGGAGGCCGTCTTCCACTGCGGCCAGGTTCTGCGCCTGCTGCGCCAGATGGAGCCCGACCGCCGTCCGAGCTGGTGGAGTGCCGCGCTCTACCGCGCTGTCCTCATCCTCTGGGCCGACAGCATCTGCCGCCCCGAGCCCAGCTTCAAGCAGCAGCAGCAGTCCGAGGCTTCCTTGGCCGCCGCTGCCGTGGTTGTGGCCACGGCCGGGCCCTGCACCGTTGCCAACGGTTCAGCTGCTGCCTCGGCATCGTCCAGCCCGCTGGCGAGGAAGACGGCGCCCCCGACCCTCCCGACCAGCAGCGTCGGCGGTAGCAGCCGCACGGCCGGCGCGCATGGACCGGCATCGTCGCTGGTGGCCATTGACCAGGTCACGCCGGAAGACGAGTGTGTCATCACCTACCTCTGGGGCGGCGAGGGGACGGAGGGCGTCGCCGTTCTCACGCACAGCGATGGCACGCATTTCACGCTGGACAAGCCCAACGACATACTGGACTACGGCGTCAAGAGAATCGGCGAGGCCATGAGCACGCGCATCAGCGACGGCATCCGTCGCAAGCTCTTGGGCCTGGCCAGTCGGTGGGCTGGCGAGACGCTCATGTGAAGTGCACAGCTTCAATCTCCTGCCATTGGGCGCAATGTATGCATCTACTCGTGTTTCTCTTTTCTTTGCGCAGTCTTATACGATCAGTACGAACATTTACTGTACATGGGGTATGGGGGTCAGAGACAACGTGCTCACAGGATCGGTTGACAGGATGGGTGGGCACTAGGTTTAGAATCCGAGAAGGGGGGCTGCCCAGGCGTTACGGATACATTCTCTTTGCGTTGGCTTCGCAGATATTCCACGCTATATGGTCGACGTACCTACCGTACCGCTTTGTTTATTGGATAATGTTGGACATTCAGTATTAATATTTCTGCCACATGGTTCCTATGAACTCACTACGAATGACACTGTTGCCGCTTGGAAACTCAGTACGCTGTGCTGTGAGCATGCCAATTGGGGGAGATGGAACCCACCGTGTATGTCCTGTGATGCTGTTTCATAATGTGGATCTAGAATCCGAGTTGATGGTATTCTGTTCAGGCAGATTTGTCATATCACACCAGCGTTCAAGCTGGCAACAACATGGCACGACTCTTACGGTATGGCTTGATGTTGGCTAGCATTTTGTCGCACTTGGGCTGTTGAGCTTATTGCAGTTATTCCACTCTATCCCCCGTGCCAAATTGTGATACTCGTCGTAGTGTTTTTTAAATTAATTTGGAACTTGTACCAGTAGGCTTTCAGGCGAAATAGGTTAAGTAAAGTTGTGATAGCTACAAAGTACAGCTGAAGACAATACACTAACACTAGTTTGGAGCCACTTTAATTTGGAACGTACATTTTAACTGCGTTGTCGCTAGGAACAAATCAAGCAAAGAAATCAAAGAGACTAAAATTACGGATTGAAATTAGGCCTAGGTGATTGATAAAGAGGCTTGATAAAAGGACTCGTACACCGTTAAATTGCCCATGTCGTTGTGATGAGCTTAAATAAGAGCCTCACAGACTAAGACAAGAGTGGCTAGTGCCAAAGCCAAGTGTACTCGTAGTTCTGCTCTGGGCTTTCTAGTCTGTGCGGCTACCAAGGAGGTTCGAGTACGAGTAACTTGGTACGAAGCAGGTTCTGATTGGACGGTGGGAGAACCTCACAATACGAAGTGAACTTGCCGTGCGGTACAGAGTTTCGTAGATGGGATAGAGACTGCGTGTGCCTAATATGTAAGGCATCTAGGCCGGCCGCACAGTGTCACGTGAATATCGATATAATTGCTTGTTTAGTCCAAAATTCTTTAGTGCATCGTGAGAGCTGCCACATAAACACTAACACCTGACACCTAGCATTGAGTCTGCTGCGGCAACGTCCGACTTCCCAACGTCAAAGTCGGGGAAATCCATGAAGTGTTTCTTCTTCTACGGAGATGCTCACGATAAGAGTTCAAGGACCGGAATCTGCTAGCCGGCTGAGAACACTGCGGTGCCGGACATCCGTTGGGGTAACTGGGAAGAGAAAATCCGTGGGGATGGTTGGTATTGGCATTACGGAAAACACTACGGAGAAAAGAAACAGGACGGCCGCCGTCGGGCTTCCTCCAACCGTACGCTATTCTTGCACGAGCAGCACGAGAACAGCGCTTCTGGCAGCTTGGCAATGCCTCGCTCGCAGCTGGACACCACCTTGTGAGCACTGCCACCTGTGTGCTAAAGCCAATAGTGCACTATTTCCCGCAGCTGAGATTCCGCTCGGCGTGCCGGATGCCAGTGGCCTGTTATTTGCTATTTTTGCGTACTCCGTACTCGTAGCCGTGGCGGTACGGCTGACAGAACTGCTTTGATTTCCCAGTCTGCTAGTTTGCGTATTGAATGCCTGGCCGCTTCAGAAGCGGACTGCCGGTGCGCCTGTCTACGGAGTACGTGGCAGGCCACACGCCCAGGGTACAGTGTGTATGACTCCGTGCGCTCTGGCTTCAGGCACCGGAGATTCCAATGTCCATGTCCGATGCCTGGAGAGGGAGCGCGCCCGGGCTGCAAGGGGCTGGCAAAAGCCACGGAGGCTGCTGGCTGTGGCCGGCCGCAACACTCTCCGTACCTTGCCTGTCAGGTCCGTGGCCGGCCGGATGACTCACTGTCCAGGCCCAGGCTCCGGCTTCCGGGGGCAAGGCTTGCATCCAGTGCTGCCGGAGTGGCCATCCTGATTGCAGCAAGGTTGTGTGCAGCCTGTGCAGCCCGGACGCGCTCGGGGGTGCTCGTCCATGATCCCAGAACTTCCCCAACAACAGCCGTCAGCCGCTCTGTCCGCGGGTTTTCGGACTTGGGCCATCGCCAAGGACGCTCGCCCGTGTGCTTTTGTATAAGAGCCGTGCCGTTTTGGTCGCATGAATGCTATTCGTTTTCGCATCATCCAGCCAACACTCCTCACTTTGCCATCTGCCAGCACACCCTCACACCCTGTCCGTCTCCGCTCGTACCGCGCACTTACACTATTCCGTCTCCGACTCTGCCACCAACATGTCTCCCGCTGCCACTACGGAGGTCGCCGCCAGCTCTGCTGTGCCCTATGACGCTGCGCGCCCCCTGGCTGGCAAGGTGGCCCTGATCACCGGCTCTGGACGCGGCATTGGCAAGGGCATTGCTCTTGAGCTGGCGCGGCGCGGCGCCAACATTGTGGTCAACTACGGCCGCAGCAGCTCGTCCGCCGAGGCGGCGGTGCAGGAGCTGCAGAAGCTGGGCGTGAAGAGCATTGCGCTGCAGGCGGACATTAGCAAGCCGGCCGAGGTGGTGGCGCTGTTCGACCGGGCGGTGGAGCACTTTGGCGGCATCGACATTGTCGTGTCCAACTCGGGCATGGAGGTCTGGTCGCCGGAGCTGGACGTCACGCAGGAGCTCTTTGACAAGGTCTTTGACCTCAACTGCCGCGGCCAGTTCTTCGTGGCCCAGCAGGGCCTCAAGCACACGCGCCCCGGCGGCCGCATCATCCTGACCTCGTCGGTGGCGGCGTCGCTCACCGGCATCCCCAACCACGCTCTGTACGCCGGCTCCAAGGCGGCCGTCGAGGGCTTCACCCGCGCCTTTGCCGTCGACTGCGGCGAGAAGGGCGTCACCGTCAACTGCATCGCGCCCGGCGGTGTCAAGACGGACATGTTTGACGAGAACGCCTGGCACTACGTTCCCGGCGGCTACAAGGGCATGTCCGAGGAGATCATCCTCAACGGCATTGCCAAGGCGTGCCCGCTCAACCGCGTTGGCACCCCGGCCGACATTGGTCGCGCCGTGTCGCTGCTCGTCAGTCCAGAGGGCGAGTGGATCAACGGTAAGCACACAATCCGGGCCAAGTCTGGGAAGCCGAGTACTGCAAAAGAACGGACGAGACGGACAGAACTAACAATGTGTCTCCTGTAGGTCAGGTCATCAAGCTGTCTGGCGGCTCTGCCGTTTAAGGAGACAGATTTTGTGGTCGAAGAGGAAGGGAACAAAGGCTGGACAAAATAGAACATTGTACTCCAAAATGAGAAGCATGCATTCTTCAATACTTGGCTGGCTCTGTGACTGGCGTAGCTAAAGTGCCAATATGTGCACTATTGTAGTTTGCAAGAGCAGGTTGCATAGCGTTATGCCGACGCAGGTTAGTGGCCGAAGGCGAGTCCCGAGATGACCTGTCAACATGCCAGAGACTCTAGCCTGAATCATCAACGCTGTCTGGGAAGACAGAAGCCGTATGTCGTGGCTGCACGGTGGCCTCAAAGCGCATTTGATCACTTTTCAAACGCTTTTGCACGCCTTTCTTAGTCATGGTATTATGCTGGGAATAGTCTTGGACACTCCCACGCTGCCTGGTTTACCCACGAACATACAAAGTCATACAGCTTGCCACAGGTTTCACTTGTGATCTGCCTCTTTAATTCTACGCGTCGGCTGTGTCCCTAGGATCGCATGATCGCAATCGTTACGGAGCACTGTAAGGATATTAGTTCTCGAGAGCAGGGAAGTAAAGAGACAGGAAAACAGACAAAAATGAAGGGGGGAAGTAGAAAGGGAAGCTCTGAAAGTTGTAAATAATCTGATGCGATAAGCCGAAATGCAAGTAATACGGCAAAAATTAAAGTCAACCGACTATCGTGCATAAAAAAGAATGATCCCGCTGGGGCTCGAACCCAGGACCTTCTGCGAGTCAGCGCTCGATAATGAGCAACTTGTGAAGCAGACGTCGTAACCAACTAGACCACGGAACCTTGAAACTGCCGACAATGCGTTTGCCTTATACAGCTTACCCCCAGCTAGCAGGAAGAGCCCAGCTGAGATCGACTGAGCGTATGCGCTAAGTCTACCAAAAAAATACGGCGAAAACATATATTGCGCACAAACAAAATCACTTTGAATAGAAGAGGTACAAGGAAGATTACACGAAGGATGATACGCTATCAACAAGAGATGCTCTCTTGGAGGGGGACATGCTATATCCCGCCAAATAACGGCAAGCACATCCGTCTATCGCTCCTGCCTAATTCAGCCACGTGACCACATGACCTGACATACGTTCTGCCTAGTGCAACTGTGTTTTCACTAAACAACAAAGAAAATAAAGTTTCTTCTATTCCCATCTTACGCAGTGGACAGATCAAATTAGCATCGAGTTCAACTTTTCGAGCTCAACTATCAAGCTCGATGCTTATGAAGCTCGATGCTAATTTGATTTGTTCATTGCGTACCTTGCATCGTCATCTTCGTCACTAGTCCTGGCCCACTGCTTCCAGAATGGGTAAGTGGATGATCTCAGTCTCAGTGTCTTGAAATTGCTGCTTGTCTTACTCGCCGCTGACAGTCGCCATAGAAAGAAAACGACGAAACAAGGCGCGGGGAAAAGATCGGCTGGCCAAGCGGCTACAGCACGACAGCACCACAGGTGCGGACGGGGATTGGGCCATGCAAGCCTTGTCCACTCCTGCCATGAGACAGCTTCTTGCGATACCAGAGCACATCGCTTTGGACGCTGCGCAGACTAGCGGGTGCCTAGCCATGATTCTGGCTTTTCTTCCTTTACCGCTAGCCGTCATACGGGATAGCATGGGGGACAGTGATGAGTACGCGTGGCCTAATCCTCCCTACCTTAATTTGGAAGCGGAGGAACAGAAGATGCTCGTCCAGTTGGCGACTAAATTGACGGAAATGAATATCGATATCAGACTTCCTTCGATACCCAACGGGCTGGTGGAGCAGGTACAAGCGTGTGCCAGAAGCATACTTCCAAAAGCTCATTGCACTCCCATCCAGAGCGACGGCCATCTAACCGAAGTCAGTTTTGAGCGTGAAGATATTCCTGATAGTACCGGGGCCGCTCAAAGCTGCCGGCTGCGGCAAAGCTAGTGCAATACGCCAATATGTACTACAACGTTGGAGACGTGGTTGGGACTCCGTACCACTCACCTTATGCTGCCATCGTCGGGCCTTCGGGGTCAGGAAAGACGTTCTCGGTGAAGCATCTGGCCGAAGACGAGCGCATGTGGGTGCTGTACACCAGCTTGTCACAGTCGGACTATTCCATGCCGCGTCCGGGCTCCTTTGGCAGATATCTACGGCATATGCTAGACGAAATGTCAGCAAAAACGATATGGACCCGGTACATCCAAGCGGGTGTCCGGCTTGTCGAGTTGTCCAAAGAAGAAGGCTGCCGGACCCGAGCTGGCACAGAGAAGGAGAAGGGGCAGAGACACTCATCTTGTGTTTCGATGAGGCGCGCGCCCTCTTGCGTGTGGACGACGAAAGGAAGGCCGCGATTGCTGGAGAGCAACCTCTGGCCTTTCGGCAACTGCGACGAGCCCTACGGAAGGATGGACACCCCAAGAATGGCAAGCAGCCGTTTCAGCTATTCGGCCTTCTGCTGGATACATCGTCACGCGTGCAGAATTTCACACCGTCCATCGAGCACAACCCCAGCATGAAGGTCGGCATGGGTACCGATCTGGTCCCCCCACTCTACGGCATCCAAACTACGTGGGATGGAATAGCCATACGGTCCCCTGAGGTGCAAGACTGGCTGCAGACTGTCATCGTGTTAGGCAACGATGGCAGGAGCTCTGTCCAGGTCGGCCCTCAGGGCACACCGGAGTGGCGCCGCTTCTTTTTCTCGCTAGGACGACCGCTGTGGGGAGCGATGCTAGAGACCAGTATTCACAGTCCAAGTGTTCCGGACAGCGACGACGAAGATGCAAGCAGCAGGATACAAGCTGGCGTGCGAGCCGTCGGCACCCTTCTAAGTACAAAGCTGGCAACGAAAAGATCGATGACTATGGAGGAAGAGGACCAGTTCCACATTGCCCTTCTGCTGTTCCGATTGCAGTTCTACTTGTCCGACCATAAGCTAAGCGAAGCCTGCACCGCCGACTGGCTGCACTATGTGCGGCATATTTCGGCAGACCGGACAACTATACAAACGGTGCAGCCAGGCGAGCCAGCACTGGCGCAGCACGTTGCGCGGCGCATGAAAGAGTCGCCGAAGCTGCGCGAAAAAGTAATAGTTAGCTTGGCCAAATCGCTGCACAGCGGGACCCTGAATGTGGGCGATGCTGGCGAGATCATTGCCGGGTTGCTTCTTCTTCTGGCGGCAGATACTACGCCAGGGGACTCCGATGCCGACGGCGTTGCGAACTTGCACAAAGGACTTTCCGCGTTCCTGCGCACCTTTGTCGGCTGGCAGCCGGCAGAGTCGCCTCTGCTGTCCACCTCGCGTGTGCACGTGACGCACATAGGCCGGCTGTGTACCAAGTCGCCGTGCATTACGCAGCGCCATCTGCAGGTGGCTTTCATCACAGGAGAGGCATGGTACTTGTCGGCCAACTTTCCGGGAGCCGACCTGCTGATTTCCGTGTGGCAGGGGCCCGGACGGCCGATGACCGCGGTGCTTGTACAGGTCAAGAACAAGGACGGCCCCAACGATGTCACCTCGGGCATCCAGCTGCAGGCGCGGGCGGCACTGAGATCCGGACGGCAGCAGATCGACGCTCTCTGTGCTGGCGTGCCTGTGTACGGAGTGTTTATGAATCTGCCGCCGCTGCGGTCGGACATGGAACCGGACACTCTGGAGGTCGAGCTGCAACCCGAGGCTGCCGACAGGGATCTGGCAGTCTTTGTCAAGATGGGATTCAGCCTGATTGCATATCCATTCTTGACGCCGCGCGAGTGCGAGGCTATCCGAGGCGTCGTCAGCACACACCTCTACAGCATATCAGAGGAAGATGCGCACAGATTGACCATCATGATCCAGACGCGTGACGGATCGACATTTGTCGACAGCAATGGGCAGCTCAGCGGGAAGGGTGAAGTGTGATACCCCAACTGAGCGATTTTAGAGACGGAACTTATATTCAGGCTGCGACATACGTTTGGTCAGGGAAGATTTACGATCGACGGCGGTGTTATCGAGTCCAGGTCGATCGCATCCAGGCCGAGGCAACACCGCCGTCGACCGTAAATTTTCCCTGGCCAGACGTACGTCACGAAGAAGAGCTGCTAGTGGCACCAGACGAGCCGACGACCCTACTGTATTGCGCCACCCTGTTCCCGGAATAAATGAGCGGCAAGGTAGACGAGAGAGATGCTGAAGTTGGCTTCAAGGACCTTGCTATCACCGTGCTATAAGCGGCTTGTGCCTGCTTGCATTTGAATTACCCAGGGAGCCTCCACGGCAGAGGACTCTAAACCTCTCACGGCTAGCTCTCATTCCTAGACTGCCACTATCCAAGGAAAAGCACGCCTCAGTACGGAGTATCGGCTGTCCGTTCCAGCTCCCCGCAGGGAGGCCCGCAAGGAGAGGACAGTAGCCATGGCAGTAGCCGTGACGGAAGCCGAGGACGGCGGCGTCGGCATAACGATGTGGTAACAACGGCAATGACGACAGCAGTGGCGGCAGTGGCAGTGGCGGCAAAGGTCCGGGCTATCTGGCTGTGCCGGCCACCGGCACCCAAGAAAAACAGGTGCTACCTTTTGGACGTGACAGAAATTAATGTCTTCTTCCTCCGTGTCTGCCACCACTCTGACGAAACCCGTGTCTCCTTTGTAGTCTAGCCGGTGGCAATCAGTGCTGTTTATTAGCCAGTCCTTTGGCTCAGTGAGTTCCGAGATCCGCGCCGGCCAAGACCCGAAAGGATGAACAGTTAGCTAGTGCGCACACCTCCGCTGTTAATGTGCAGGGAGACGTCAATAGACTACTCGGTTGCCAAGTACTCGAGCCGGTGACGGCTTGATATAGATGCGTTGCGCTCGCTCGCGACATCATTGACATCAACCTTCATCGTGCATTCCGTGCTACACACGCGTGTACTTTTCCTGCAACACCCCATCACCATGGCGCTCGTGCTGTTCCGGCCGACGCTCGTCGTCCTCGCGGCCATGATTGCTGCCGTTGCCTATATTGCGGGCCCCGTGGGCCAGATGTTGACGGTGTTCGGCGTGTGGAGGCTGCTCTACGCAGACGCCGGTCCTCTTCTTGCCACCGACACCTGGACGGCCATTAACGACACCATCCACTGCGAGGACTTACACTATCATGCTGCCAGTGGCCAGCTGTTCACGGCCTGCGAGGACAATGCCGCCACGCGTTTCGCTTGGTTCCCTCCGCTGGCCATCTTTGACGACCCAGGCGCGGCATTGCAGCAGCGGGGATCGCTGCATGTGATTGATCCAGAGGTGAGCTTTATGTTGTTGTTTGGTGGTCCTTCTGCCTTGCTACTGGGTCCTCTTTCACCCCAGCTCACACCTCCAGACCAAAACTTCCACGCGTCTCGCCCTCCAAGGCTTCAGTGGCCCCTTTGTCACTCACGGCATCGACGTCCTCGCCGACCCGGAGCAGCCAGCCAGCGCCGTCTACATTTACGGGGTCAACCACCTGCCGAATCCCGACTTCCCGTGGAACGGCACCAGCAACGAGCGCAGGCACGCATCTCGTGGCCAGGTCCCCAAGGCCCGCTCGCGCATCGAGGTCTTCCACCACGTTCTCGGCTCCGGAACCGCAGTCCATGTCCGTTCTGTGGCCCATTCGCTACTGCGTACACCGAACGACATCTTTGCTGCGGGTCCGCACTCCCTCTATGTCTCCAACGATCACCGCTACCGTGCCGGGGCCTTGCGTGCCATGGAGGACATTTGCTCGGCGGCACGCTGGACGGACGTGGTGCGTGTAGACTTTGATTACGGGCCTGCTTTTGAATTACCAGCGTCTGGCTCGCGTCCATCGGACTCGTCTGGCGTCACTGCCTCCATTGCCCTCGACCGTGTGCACAACGCCAATGGACTCGGCCACGGACGCGCTGCCGACGAGCTCTTGCTGACAAGCTGCGCGGCTGGTGTGTTGCGGATCTGCGCGGTGCCGGGAGACAAGGCAGACTCTTTGCGCGAAATTTCCGCCGTCCAGGTCGACTCCATCATCGACAACCCGACTTACTTTTCCGACCCGTTTGCCGCGCCTGGGTCGCCAGAGGACCGCAGCGGCTACGTCTTGGCAGGCCTCACACACGCCTTCCAGCTCGGACACACGAGCAGAGACCCCAACGGCACCGACGGCGTCATGGTGTGGCTACTGCCACGGCAAGGGGCTGCGGGAACATCGCGGCTCCTCTTCCAGGACACCGGCAGCGGCATCCGCACGGCAAGCGCGGCTGTGCTGGTGGCCATCGACCCGGAACTGGAAGACGGCCAGAGGAAGGCGTGGCTGTTCGTGACGGGGTTTCTGTCGGCCAGCATGATTGCAGTAAAGGTGGATCTGTGAGACGGGGCACCGCCTGCTGTGTGCTCACTTTGGCCTCGGTTGTATCGTACTCGCGCTATAGTACACACCGTTCCTCCACGCCGTGACCGCTCATGACCATGCCGTACCTCGGCTCACCACCCGTCCAGCGGCGTAGCCAGCACGTGCAGGCCGTTCGCCGGACGCGACGACACGGCGCCGCGGATCTTGATGTTGGCGACGTCGCGGTCGGCGGCGTCGCGCAAGTGGAAGGAGAAGCGGCCGACCCAGGCGGCCAGCAGACAGGCCAACTCGCCGCGGGCAAAGGACATGCCGATGCAGCTGCGCGGGCCGTGCAAGATGGTGAGGAAGGCGTAGTTGGAGGCGGCCGACGCCGCGGTGTGCAGCCAGCGGTCCGGGCTGAAGCGGTCGGCGTCGGGCCAGAGCGCGCCGCTGCGGTTGACGGCCCAGGGCACGAGGAAGATGTGGGTGCCGCGCGGGACGAACTGGCCGGCGATGGCGGTGTCGACGGCGGCGTCGCGCAGGGTCATGGGCACGGGGGCGTAGAAGCGCAGGACCTCGCTGCAAAAGGCGTGGAGGTAGGGCACGCGGTCGACGTCGAGGGCGGGCAGGCTGGCGCGGACGTCGGCGCGCAGGCGCTCCTGCAGGTCCGGGTGGACGCACAGCAGGTAGACGGCCCAGGTCAGGGCGGCGGCGGTGGTCTCGTGGCCGGCGGCGAGAAAGGTCATGAGCTGGTCGACGAGGTTGGCGTCGGAGAAGGCGCCCGAGGTGAGGGCGACGGTGAGGATGTCGGCGCTGTCCGGCGCGCCACCCGCGGCCAGCGCGGCCTTCTTTTCGCGCACGATGGCGGCGCAGGTCGCGCGCAGGAAGCGGCTAGCGGCCTGGACGGCGCGGTGGCGGCGCAGCGGCAGCCGCGTGACGAGCCAGCGCGGCAGCAGCAGGGTGAGCAGGGCGAGCAGGCCGCTGCGGTGGTCGTCGGACAGCACGGCGCGGTAGGTGCGGGCGAGCGGGTTGTCGGGGTGGCGCACGGCGTCCAAGTCGCGGCCGAGGCCGGCGAGGCCGATGATGTCGAGGGTGGTGCGCGAGGCCCATGCGCTGATCTCGAGGGCGACGGCGCCGCCTTCCACTGTCGCCGCCTCCTGCATGACGGCAGCGCTCTCGCGGCCCTTGCGCCAGAAGACCGGGTAGAGGTCCTTGATGTGGCGGAAGGCCAAGGCCGGGGCCAGGTGCTTGCGCTGGTGGCGGTGCTCGGCGCCCTCGGCCAGCAGGATGCCGTTGCCGAGCAGGCTGCCGAGGGTCTGGCGCATCATGGCGGGCTTGGCAAAGTCGTCGTTCTTGGCGACGAGCACCTCGGCGAGCGCCTTGGGCGTGGTGACGAGCAGGCGCTCGACGTTGAAGAGGCCAAGGTAGCGGATGAGGCCGTCGTTGGGGATGGAGTTGATCCTGGAAGCGAGATTAGGCACAAGGACAGCCACACAAGCAGAACAAGGCGCGACTCACCAGTCGCGCTGCAGCTCGCCCGTCGTCGCGCGTCTGATCCGCCGATACTGGCCGAGGCCCCAGTCGTTCCCGGTCGTCGGCTGCGGCAGATGGCGCAGCGGCGAGACGTAAAAGGGGTAGAGGAAGATCCAGTAGACGGCCCAGGCGGCCGACAGCAGCACGTAGATGGCAGCGGCATGGGCGGCCAGGGACCAGGCCACGGCAGCGCGGTCCAGCGAAGCGGCAGCGCGGTGGCGCCAGGCCGAGGCGGCATAGCCGGCCGCCAGCGAGGCGAGAGCGAAGATGCGGAGCGGTGCCATGGCGCGTCGATATGGCAGGCTTGTGGCAGGGTCGGATGGCACGCAGGCCGTTGGAAGACCAGGCAATACGGCGCGGGCGATCTTTATGGACCAGGATCGGGGCAGGCCAAAACGCCAGGTGTTCAACGGTAGGGGACAGACGGCAGAACGGGCGCCGGAGGCAGGCCGGAGGCAGGCATCAAAGACAGGCCGGTCGGCCGGCTCGACTCTTCTCCGCACGCCACGGAATTCGAGCCAGCCTGTGCTCCGGCGATCTCCCGCACGACGCCGCAGGCTGCAGCGAATCGAGGCGCTTCTATTGGCCGGGGTCCCCTGCTGCTAGCGCTCCGTCCCCGGGTCCAGTGTGCTCCGCTGCCGCCTGGGCGCGTGAAGGGCAAACGCAACGTCCTGGCCGTAGCCGTAGCCGACGGCGCGGCGGCGCGGCGGCGCGGCCATGTCGCAGTCGGCGTGTCGTTGACGATATCACATCGCAGCCTTGCCATTGGCTGATAAGAGGTGCCAGCCGGTCGGTACGGAGTCATACATGTATTCTCTTTCCTAGGGCAGGTGCACCAGCCGTACCTTCCACCGGCCTTGCCCCTATGCCATTTCTCACACAAGCGCTCTCCCCATGCCAGTAATACGCAATACGCTGCAAATCTCCTCCTACACACCACAATCCGCAACGCCGCAGGCCGGCGCTGCCAGCAGCGACTCGCTCTGCCGGCCTCACCGCAGCAGCCACGCCGCCAGCGACGCCAGCAGCCCGGCGGCCACCCAGGCCGCGCCGGCCAGCAGCAGCCCCAGCACGGCCAGCACCGTACTGCGGATGCGGAAGGCCTCGGCCGTCTCCATCTTGAGCAGCTTGCGCTGCATCGAGTGGTAGTGGTCCTGGGCGCCCTGGTTCTTGTCGGGCCGGTACAGGATGCGGTGCAGCCACGGCGGCAGGGTCGCGTCGCCCGGCACGTGCGCGTGGCGGCGGCGGCGCAGCGTGTACATGAACTCGACCCAGGCGAGCGAGAAGAGGAACGACACGAAGAGGACCGGCGTCATGACCAGTCGGTAGAGCCGGGCGAGCGGCGGCGGGTCCGGCGGGGCGGCGGCGGCCCGGCTGGTGGGCGGTGCCATGGAGGTGCTGGCGCTGAAGTGGAGGAGCGATGGAGGTGGCGTGTCAGAGCCCGCAAAGGTGTCTCAGAAGCTCAGGCGAGTCGTGATGTGGCGATGGTGTCGGGATGACAGCTGTCTGGCGATGGTGCGTTGCAATTTTCGGAGCCGGTCAGCTGAAAAGACAGTTGGGCGACTATTCCGACGACGATTCCGACGACTATTCCGACGACTTATGTGTGCACTGTCGACATAAAGCTGCTGCTCCGGCGTCCAACAGACACTGCACAGTAGCAACAGACCGAGCATGGATCGGTGGCACGAAATTGCTGCAGCGATCGCCGGCGGGGTATTACGACGATTGCAAACCCCGCGCTTGCTCCATACCAATTACACAAGTACAGGCACAGGCACAGCTACAGCTACAGACTCAACGGCCCTGCAGCACTGCACGGCGCTCGGCATACAGCAGATCGGAGCGTCCATTATCACCACTACTCTAGCTGCTGCGGCGCGCACTGCGCTTACGGCAGCGCAATGCACTCGATCTCAATGTCGACGTTCTTGGGCAGCGTCTTGACGGCAACGCAGCTGCGGGCCGGCTTCTGCGTGAACCACTTGGCGTACTCCTCGTTGGCGGACTGCGCGGCTTGTCAGCACTCGACCCTCTCTTCGCTTCGCGCGCAAACATACCGCAAAGTTGCCCATGTCGGCCAGGAAGACGTTGACCTTGACGACCTTGGCCAGCGACGAGCCGGCCTCGGTCAGAACGGCCTCGAGCGCCTTGATGCAGGCCGCCGTCTTCTCCTGGATCGTGCCCTCGATGAGGTTGCCGTCCTTGTCGGCCGGGATCTGGCCCGAGCAGAAGATGGCAAACGGCGTCTTGATGGCCTGGGACTGCGGTGGGTCAGTGTCTGTGGGAGTCTTTTGTGACGTGTGTCCGGGCACGTCCGGTCGAGCACATAGCACATACGTAGGGGCCGGCAGCTGCTGCTGTTAGCATCCAGAGCGCAGGCAGTCATCAGCGGGCAGCAGGTCACTCACGAGGAGCCGCGTCCTTGGTGAACACAACGGAGGCCATGGTGGAGGTGAAGCGGAAGCGACGGGAGGCGAGAGGCGACGAGGCGAGAAAGGCGGTCCGGGGAGCGATGGGAAGCAGGCGGGAGACGGCGAGCTTGAGCATGGGATGGGCAGACGGCAGGCAAATGGGTGAAGAAGACGTCGGAAAGCAAAAAGCAAAGCGAAAAGCGGACCAGATCAGCAAGTGGAACAAGGCCCGTTTCCCGGCTCCGGCGTTGGCGAATAACGGCCCGGCTATGGCCTGCGGTTTTCCGCTGGAGCGCCGTCATCGGCCGGAGCCAGTTTGCTGACTAATCTTCGGGACGGCAAAAACGATGATCCGGTCTGGCACAGCTGTACTCTAGCTTCGTCAGTTGGCGCCAGCCGGCATCCCTTCGACACGTCCGTCTGCGAGCTGCAGTCCATTCCGCGTTGCCTCGTCGCGCTCAGCCGACCCACTTGCTGCATTCTTTTGTTCGAGCGCGGCTAAGAACACGTACGCCAGAGGCAGGCCCCCTCGCGTTGCTGCATATCCCAGCGGCAGCCGCGTCAGCGCGCTCTGATTATGCAATAGCGTTTGCGGTACGTGCATTGCGGGTCCTGAAGCACGGAAGGGGCGACGTCCCACCTCGTACTTGCCTTGCTGGCCTCGCGCGGCGCGGCCAGCTCTCGAGCTGTCGATCCATCTGTCGACAGCGTCTTCTCTTCTCCTCGACATCCACACCGCACTTTTTGCACTGCTTTGGCACCTCCACCTCTTCCGTCCTCCATCGCTCTCTGGCTGTCTTCCACCATGGCTGGCACGTCTACGCCGCAGGGCAGCCTGCGCCAGCGCCACGTGCCTGGCAGCAGCGGCACCGGCAAGAAAAAGGACGTCGCGCCGGCCGCCGACGACTTTGACAAGATCGTCGCTGCTGCGGCGCCCAAGAAGCCGTCCGAGATCGAGTACAAGCTGGCCCTGGGCGTCATCACCGTGCTGGCCTTTGTCACGCGCTTCTGGGGCATCAGCCACCCGAACGAGGTCGTCTTTGACGAGGTCCATTTCGGCAAGGTACTGTCTTGTCTTTTCTCTTCTTTCTTTCTCTCTTTCTTGTCTTTTCTCTTCTTGTCTTTTCTCTTCTTGTCTTTTCTCTTGTCTTTTCTCTTTTTGTCTTTTCTCTTGTCTTTTCTCTTCTTGTCTTTTCTCTTGTCTTGTCTTTCTCTTGTTTTCTCTCTTTCTTGTCTCTGCCTCCCACTTCATCCTCGCTGACCGTCCAGTTCGCCTCCTACTACATCCAACGCACCTACTTCTTCGACGTCCACCCGCCCTTTGGCAAGCTCCTCTTTGCCTTTGTCGGCTGGCTCGTCGGCTACGATGGCCACTTCCACTTTGACAACATCGGCGACTCCTACATTGCCAACAAGGTCCCCTACCTTGCCTTTCGCTCCCTGCCCGCCCTCCTGGGCGCCCTCACCGTCAGCATCACCTACATGATCATGTGGGAGTCCGGCTACAGTCTGCCCGCCTGCATCCTCGCCGCCGGCCTCATCCTGCTCGACAACGCCCACATCGGCCAGACCCGCCTCATCCTGCTCGACGCCACCCTCGTCTTCGCCATGGCCTGCTCCATCTTCTGCTACATCCGCTTCTACAAGCTGCGCCACGAGCCCTTCTCGCGCAAGTGGTGGAAGTGGCTGATCCTGACCGGCTTCGCCCTCTCGGCCGACATCTCCGTCAAGTACGTCGGTCTCTTCGCCTTTGTCTCCATTGGCTCTGCTGTCTGCATCGACCTCTGGGACCTGCTGGACATCCGCCGCCGCGGCGGCGCCCTGTCCATCCTGGACTTTGGCAAGCACTTCTTCGCCCGCGCCTTTGGCCTCATTCTCATGCCCTTCCTCTTCTACCTCTTCTGGTTCCAGGTCCACTTCGCCGTCCTCACCCGCTCCGGTCCCGGCGACGACTTCATGTCGCCCGAGTTCCAGGAGACCCTGAGTGACAACGTGATGCTGGCGAATGCCGTCAACATCAACTACTACGACACCCTCAGCATCATGCACAAGGAGACCAAGGCCTACCTGCACAGCCACCCCGAAAACTACCCGCTGCGCTACGACGACGGCCGCGTCTCCAGCCAGGGCCAACAGGTCACCGGCTACCCCTTCAACGACACCAACAACTACTGGCAGATCCTGCCGTCCGACAACGACCAGGACACCTCGCGCCCAGTCCGGAACCACGACCTGGTCCGCCTGCGCCACGTGGGCACCGACATGATCCTGCTGTCGCACGACGTTGCCTCGCCGTACTACCCAACGAACCAGGAGTTTACCGCTGTGAAGCCGGAGGACGCCTTTGGCGAGCGCGCTGGCGACACGCTGTTCGAAGTCCGCATTGAGCACGGCAAGCCCGGTCAGGAGTTCAAGAGCGTGTCGGGCCACTTCAAGCTGATCCACAACCCAAGCAAGGTCGCCATGTGGACGCACCCGACGCCGCTGCCCGAATGGGGCCACAAGCAGCAGGAGATCAACGGCAACAAGCAGATTGCCCCCAGCTCCAATATCTGGCTCGTCGAGGACATTGTGTCGCTGCCGCCGGACTCGCCGCGCCGCGCCAAGCCCGAGAAGCTGATCAAGACCCTGCCCTTTCTGCAAAAGTGGTTCGAGCTGCAGCGGTCCATGTTCTGGCACAACAACCAGCTCACGAGCAGCCACCCGTACGCGTCGCTGCCGTACCAGTGGCCCTTTCTGCTGCGCGGCGTCAGCTTCTGGACCCAGAACGACACGCGCGAGCAGATCTACTTCCTCGGCAACCCGCTCGGCTGGTGGATTGCCAGCAGTCTGCTTGCCGTGTACGTCGGCATCGTTGCCGCCGACCAGTTCTCGCTGCGCCGCGGCATGGACGCCCTTGGTCACCGTGCGTTCCCGTTCCTCTGTTCCTGTGCCTGTGTGTCCTGTGTACATTCAAAGGTGCACCGCTAACTCCACTTCTAGGCACTCGCTCTCGTCTGTACAACTCCACGGGCTTCTTCTTCCTCGTGTGGGCCACGCACTACTTCCCCTTTTACGTCATGGGCCGCCAGCTGTTCCTACACCACTACCTTCCGTCGCACCTGGCGTCCACACTCGTGGCCGGTGCGCTAGTTGAGTTCATCTTCACCAACGATACGTTCGATCTCGATGAAGCCGCGCATCGGCAGACCAAGTCCGGCAAGGCGGCCAAGAAGCACGTCTCGGCACGCGAACGACTTGCCGGACAGAGCCTCGCTGGCGTCTGGGCGGCGACGGGCATCATCCTCGCCATCGTGGCAGTGTCGTGGTACTTCTTCCTGCCGCTGACGTACGGCTACCCCGGCCTGTCGGTCGAGCAGGTGCTGCGTCGCAAGTGGCTTGGCTATGATTTGCATTTCGCCAAATGAACAAAGGATGGACGATGATGAGCTGTTTGCTCTGGGCAAATGGAGCTGGACGCCTACATAGTACGCGGAGCGCTCTCTTGTAAGACTACGAGATTTGATTATGCTTTTTGGCCGTGCCTCCAGGGTTGGGTTATCCATTCATTTGCTGGCGGGGGCGGTGTTTCACTGTCCATGTTTAGTTTTCCTAGCTTCTACTACTTGGTATTTTATCACGCGAGAGTATACGGCAACCGGGGCAAGGTCTGTAGGGAATGGAAAAGGAGGCGCCCAAAAGAAAGAGGGAGGTGGTTGCTGCGCTGCTGCGTTTGTTCTAGCATGGGCGCGCTCAATGTACAGTCACAGCAGCCCCAGCTCACGTTTCCTTGGCTGGATACGCAAAGTCAAGCAATCTGCATATGGTATTTTATGGTTTAACATTGATTCTCTGATGGCTTTCATTTGTCTACTGGTATTCTATGGAGGAGGAAGACATAACAAAACGACATACACCTTACCTGCTGCGGCCCTGCTCTAGGCCGGGCCGGACTGAACGCTACAGAGTACTTACAGTCAATATTCGTCCTCGTCACTCTCCGTCTCGCTCTCACAATGCGACACGTTTGACAGCCGGCTAGGGCCCGGGCCTGTCCAGTGGCGAAGCTCAGAGAGACGAACGGAGGTGATACGACGGCCGACAGGCAGCAATCGCGGCCGGGGCAGCGGACGTGCCACCATGCGGGTGATCGGACGGTAGGGCTGGGGCGGCGCCGGTCGGGCCGACAGGGCTCTGGTCGACTGGTACGGCGCCAATGGGGCGTCGCGGCGGGCAACGAGAGGCGTTTCTGGCCAGGTGGCCACCAACTGCGGGCGCGGACCGGCCACATACGGACGGCGAGTGGCGCGGCGCGTAAGCGGCGAGGACGCGGGTGAGACGTCAGCAGAGGAGGCGGCCAACTGGCCGGCCACCATCGCCTCCAGGGCGATTTGCGGACGGACGGCCGTGGCAGCCGGGAGAGACGGCGGCGGGCCCGCCATGGAAGCACGGCGGCGGTCCGTCATGGCCTCCAGCACGACCTGCGGCTGGGAGACGGCGGACGGCAAAGACGGCGGCGGGCCAGCCGCAGAGGCACGACGGTCCCGACGGCGATCCATGTCGGAGCTGGTGGGCGTGGACATGTACGTGGACGGGGTGGACGGCTCGGACAAGAGAGACTGGACGCGCTGCTCAAAGGGGATCAGCGCCTGCGGGCTGGGCTGCCAGCGGTTTGCGTTGGCCTGAACAGGTACCGGGGTCTGCACAGTGGTCTCGGTGCCAAAGTGGTAGTCGTACGTGCGGGGATCGATGTGCTGCTCGATGAAGCTCCACAGCTCGGGGTCTTTGTTTCCGGACTCGACGGCGATCTTCTTCATAACGTGCACAGCGGCCTGGCACAGCTTCTCCTCGTTTGACACGGGGGGGCTGCCGGGCGCGGCCAAGGCGGCGGGGCGGGCGGCGGGCGCGGCGCAGACGATGCGGGCACGGCACGGCGTGGCGTGGCCGATGTGGACGGTGCGGGCCGTCTGGACGGACGGCGGCACGGAGACGAGACGCGGCGGGTGCGGCGGGCGGTAGGCGGTGCTGCCGAGGGCGGTCTCGGACCACCAGCGGGCGTCGGCGTCGGCGTCGGCGGTGGCAGTGGCGGTGGCACGGGGCACGCTCTGGCTGCGCGGACGGGCCGTGTGCGCGCTGCGACGCGGCGCGGCGGTGACGGAAGCGGCGCGGCGGCTCTGCTCGCGCAGACGGCGGCGGTAGTCCTCGCTGTGGCAGGTGAGGCTGCGTCGGAGGGCGGGAGCCGGGACGGGCACGGTGTGGCTGGCGCGGCTGGCGTGGACGTCGCGGGTCGGGCGCGGGCGCAGGGCCTCGTGGGCGGCAGAGGGCTCGTCGGGAGCGGCGATGCAGCTGAGGAGAAAGTCGAGGCAGCGCATCGCTTGTCTCGTCGGGGGAGCCGGCGGCCTAATTCAAAGGGACGGCGGGCAGCACGGAGAAGACAAGCAGAAAAAACTGGACAGCTCCGGCGGGCATTTCCTGTCGAGCAAGACGAAGAACGGCAGAGACGCGGGTCGAGGAGATCGGGACGGAAATCAAAGGACACGCAAGGCTGTTTCCAGAACGGCCGTAAAAGACAGGTGCACGCAGGATGCAGACAGGGAGGGCGAGAGTGCGGGCGAGAGCTGCTTTTAAGCCTGGACCGCCGTGCAGATGAACACGCCAAAGACGGCAACCGGACGACAAGCAGCAGCTGAACAGCTCTAGCCGAAACAAAGATGTTGAAGAAAGGGACCGGTGTGCCGATAATGCAGAGCGGATTGTCTGATTTTGCTGTCCGTCGGTCGTTTGTTGTGCGATGTTGTCCTTTGTTGGAAAAGGTCTTTGATTTCTCGCGGCTTGGAAGGAAGCGCCTTGTCCGCTGTTCACTTCTTTTGCGCCGCTTTGTTTCCTTGTTCGTCTTTCGGCGCCTTCTTGCTTGTGCATGGCACTCTGACCATGACCGCGGTCTTTCTCCCGGACTCGAGGCACGCCCGCGTTGTTCACATATAAAGCAGACGGCCGTCTCCCTTTCCCTCACTCGTACGCATGCCCAACCCGCTATAAGACCGACACCAGTCCACTGCTGCCCCCTCAAACATGTGCCAGGTCCACATCTTCCTCTGCCACGCGTGCCACCACCACCACCGCGAACTCGCGCTCTGCCCGCCCAAGGCCCAGAAGCGCCTCACGCCCTACCAGGCCCACGAGCAGCGCCCGTCTGCGCCGGCCGCCGCGCATCCCCGCCTCGCGCTCTTCCCGCGCGCGCCGCCGCCGCCCAGCCTCCGGCCGGCCACCACGTTCACGTACTCGTCGTCCGACCCGCCCAGGGACGTCGCCAGGCACTGCTGCCGCGCCAGCAAGACGACCTTCCGCACGACCGTCTTCCGCGAGTCGTGTCCGCACTGTCCGCAGGCCTCCGCGCGCGCGCCCCGGCCGCCCGAAACGTCCCGGACCATGTTCGGCTGCTTCGGCCGCCACAGCCCGTGCCCGGCCGCGCCGTCCCGGCCGCGGCCCAGCACGGCGCCGTCCAGCAGCACCGCCGGCCGCTCTGGTCGCTCCGACCGCTCTGGTCGCTCCGACCGCTCTGGTCGCCCGGGCCGTTCTGGTCGCTCTGGTGACAGCTCGCGCCGCCCTGCCACCCGCGACCGCCCTGCCTCCCGCGACCGCCTCCACCAGCCCCTGCCGTCGTCGCCGCCGCCGCCGCCGGTGCCGGCCAAGCCGGTCTACCCGCCGCGCGCGTACTACCCGCCGTCGGCAAGCCGGTCGGCCCTCCCGGGCGGCTTCACGCCGTCGAGAACCCTCCACCCCGCGCCGCAGCCGCCGCCGTCCTCTGCCCGGGTCCCGGCCCCGGCCATCCGGCGTCGCCCCGTTGCCGCTCCACCGGCTCCCGCCTCCTCTGCCCGCCACGCTGCCAAGCGCTCTGCCAACGCCGGCATGCCCTCGCAACACGCCGCTTCCTACGACGCGTGGACAGCGCCGGGCCGGCCGGCGGACGACGAGCGCGCTGTCAGTCCCTTGAGCTTCAGCCACTTTGATCCCCTGGTGGGCGACGAGCGCGCTGTCAGTCCCCTGGGCTGCAGCCGCTTCGAGCACCTGATGGGCGACGAGCCGGCCCGGCACTATCAGAGCGGCTCGGCCGCCGACCTCTACCAGAGCAGCTCGGCCGCGAACTACTACCGCGGCCGCAGCGGACGGTGAGGCCGGCCAGACGGGCGCTTTTGTTTATCGCCGCCGTAAGTCTACGGTACGTCTGTCTTTGTTACGCTCTCCCAGGACTCTTGGCAACATCCACATCCATCATTCCCAAGTCGAGCTGGCTCGTCACTTTACGGATTGCAATCTTTTCATTCCTCTCGTTCTGTTCTATACCCACACTCGTTGTCCTTTCCTTTGTCCTTGTCTCTTCCTTGGCCAAGTAAGTATTTGCAATATATTTGTCTGAACTGGTGTGATTCGAGACAACTCCGTCCACACAACTCACCAAATGCAGGCGCAAACATGCCTACCGTAGACTCGTAATACTCGTAGAGTAGCACCGCTGCGTAAAGCTGGCGGTCTACTGCGGCAGAAACGCGACTGCTGTAAGACACGGAGCAACTCTGATCCGCGTGCAAAGTGTCCTTTGCATTTTGCAGCACACAGCAGGCGATTGTCTTTGTTTGGCTTTGGCTTCTGGTGTGCCTACGAAGGAATACGGGGCATCGCCATGGAGGCTCACGTCCAGGCACCGCACCAACCGCCTTTTTCCTCTTTCTTCAGGCTCCAAGATTTACAGGCGCCTCATTGGCACGGGTAACACGCATGTCCACTTTGCGGCCGATAGGGCTGACTGGCCGCCGAGATGTCGAGATACGTGGCCGCAGTCCTACGGAGTGTTCGCGCAGGCGTGAGTTGGTGGACGAAGAGATGTGCCGGTCGTCGGTCGCAAACGTCTGAAACATCAGCATGGTCACGGCCAAAGGCGCAGCTGTCTAGCGCTGACGGATACATTGGCCTCAAGGGTGGGCCTCAAGTTGCCCTCATGGGAGGGCAACGGGTGTCCAGAAGTGGATAGCTGTGCGAGGACAAGAAGGCCAGGGAATATCCTGCGGCAGCACGACGGCTGTGCTGGACGACTGGCATACGTACGGGATCCCAACACACTGCACTGCGTACAATACTTGGATGAGCAGCAGCCAGTGAGGATGAGCGGCAGCCAGTGCTGTGGCGAGCCAAGCCAACCACGGCTCCGTCACTGATCGCACGCGGGCCGGCGTCGTGCTAGCGAGCAAGCTTGCAGATGATCAGCTCCTGTGAGTCAGTCGCCCGCCTCCGTGGGGGCAGGCCGAGTGGTCTGGCCCCGGGTGAACAAGGAATCAAGGGAAGGACCGGCTTGTCGCAGTCAGCCCGGGCGCGTGACAGCCGGGCTATTGCTGTCTCGGTATACGGTCGCATCGTGTTGGCGCCGCGTACAACGAAGCAGTGCTACATGTTGGTGCTACAAAGTACAAAGCATTGGCGCCTGCTACGCCTCCTTGCTTGCCGTATTACCCGTGCAAGCGCCACGAATACCGGCGCAGTCTCGCGTGTGGAAGGACACCGAGCGCCGGCGAACGGGTGGAAGACGCTCATGGTTGGTCGAGAGAGGAAGCGGAATATTTGTGCAGCAATACGGTTGATTGTCATACTGGAGGATTCAACGCAGTACCAACTCCGTAGTCTGCGATACTTGTACAGCGCCCGTTGGGCAGAACAGTGGGCCGGCTCCTCCACCGTATTAATAATACAAGCTGACAAAGGTACCGTACGATATTGTGCGCCGGGCAAGTATCTTGTACTTGCTATTACGGAGTCGGAGTAGGGGCGGCGATCCGGGTGTTTTTGCCAAACGGCCGGGATACGGTGCAGGGATGGAGTTGGCTCTGGTTGGTTTGATGCTGGTCTGGTCTGGTCTGCTCGCTCTGGTCTGCTCGCTCTGGTCTGGTCTGGTCTGCTCGCTCTGGTCTGCTCGCTCTGGTCTGGTCTGGTCTGCTCGCTCTCTCAAGTTTCTGCCTCGCTGCGTACACAGTGCACTTACACGGATCTTACGAGTACACGCAGTACGTCGTGCTGCTTCCCCTGGCGGCACAGTCCCCATACTGTGCAAGGGAACCGGGCGGACCCACTTCCCAAAGTCCTACCGCTCCGCCAAGTACACTGTACTCCGTCCACCAGGGTTTGCTCTGAGGCGAAGCCGCCGGTCTAGCCCCTTTGGGGCAATTCTAGGCAACAACGCTCAACCGCCCCATATGACGGCCAAACGCCGCTCTTTCACACTCGCCCTCTTCCATTTCTTGCCTCTTCACTTCCGCTGCGCTCAACGACTCGTGCCCCTTTCGCGCGAGGCCAACCTGCCGGCTCTCGTCTCTCGTCTCGTCTCGACCGCCGTTCGGTCGCGCCCGCTCTGCCGCCCTCCGGCCACCCGCGCGCCCCCTCGAAATTGGCCACTTTCCGTCATCTGTGACGCCTGATCCGTCTTTCGGCCATCTTGCCTTGCTCTTCGCACCACCGCAGCGCCACCACGGCGTGCCTCTGGTCACCACGCTCCTGACACCTGGAGCCTCACGTCTGTCGCGTCCCGGATCCTACCGACCTCGGCTTGCTCGTCCAGTCCCAGGACCGGTGCGGCTGTCGGAACCGACCAGGAAGTAAGCTGCCACTTTCCCGCCATCTCGTCTCCCCTCTTCGCATCACACTCTCCTGTCTGCGGCCCGTCCCCACGTCCCTTCGTGTTCCTTCCCTGCTTTTCCCTGTCTGTTCGCGTCCCTCTGTGGTCCCTCCGCACAGAGTACCGTCCCCGGGCCTCTGTCCTCCGCGGCCTCGATGCCGTTGACCGGCCTCTCACCCACCTGCTCGCTCCAACCCTGCCCGTCGTCTCGCCTGTGACTCACAGCAGCACACCTTTGGCCTCCTGCATGCGCCAGCGCCAGTCCGCAGCCCGTTGACCAAGTCATCCCCCGTGCCCCTGCTAACGACTGCCGAACAGTTGCTCATTGCGCCCTCGCCCACACCTTCCATAGGACCGCAGGACCCATCCCGGCCCTTCCCCGTTCCTCCATACTCTACTCCGTACATTCACACATAAAGAGCCGCTTTGGCCCACACCCTGCTCCACGCTGCCATGTCTTCGTCCAACCCGCGCCGGGCCCCGGCGACTCGACTAGCCCCGGCTTCCCCTCGCGACCTGGGCCTTAAGACAAACATGGTTCTTCGCAAGGGCGCGTCCTTCCACTCTCCTACAAGCCCCGTGTCTGCCTCGACCTTCTCGCCTCCGTCTCTACCGCGCGCCCAGTCGAACCTCGACGACGTCATCGACGCCCATCACCGCCGTCTGGCTCTCGAGCTCGACTCCATCGACAAGACGCTGGCCTCCATCAGCCTCTCGCCCCGCGCCAGCAAGGCCAAGCAGCTGCAGAGCAGCAGCCTCTTTGCGCTCCCCAAATCCATCAGCGATCGCAACGCTGCCGACAAGACCAGCAAGGCCGCCTCCGTCGACCAGCGCCGTGTTCTCCAGCCGCGCTCCGTGAACCGCCGCTCGAGCCACCAGCACGCCTCCGACAGCGGTCTCGGCTCGTCCATCGCCTCGTCCGGGAAGAAGTCCCTGGCCAAGTCTGGCAAGTCCGCTTCGGCCACCCAGACGTCGGCTGTCACCCGCTCTGCTGCCGCCCCCTCGGCCACTGCGTACCAGGGCGGCCTGAGCCCGCGTGCCACCAGCCGCATCTACGAGCACACCGTCAAGCCACTCCTGGCCAAGCCCGAGTACAAGGCCTTCCACCCGCTCCTGCTCGAGTGTACCACAAAGATCACCAAAAAGGACATTGTCTGTCTCCGCGACGTCGAGAAGACCATCCTTCTCCTTGCTCCTGTAAGTCCGCTTTGCGCCCGCTACGATCGTGGGAGAGTTGCTGATCATGGGGCTGTTGCAAAGGAGCGGACCAAAGTCGCCGAGCTCTACTTTCGTTTCTGTCTGGAGTCTGTTCGTTGCCTCCAGGCCACTGTCGAGTACCTGAGCGACCGCGAACAGACCCGTCCCTCCGACCCGCCCTACACCGGTGGCTACTTTATCGATCTCGTCGACCAGATTCGCCACTACGCCCAACAGCTCGCTGACGCCAAGGAGAAGACTGCGGCTGGCACCATTGATGCCATGGCGCCCACCAGGTACTGCCACCCAGTCCATTTGCGTCCCCTCATGCCGTCCCCGTCCTGCCGCCTGCCTGCTTTGCGTGCTGACCCTGGTTTTCTTAGCTCCGACACCGTCAAGCTCCACGGCGGCATCGCCGTCAACGGCCGCCCGATGGAGCTGGTCCGCATCGGCCAGGATGGCCGCGCTATCTCGATTGCCACCGGCCTCCCCGTCGAGCTGGAGGAGGATGCCAAGGACGTTGTCCGCATCAAGCGGTCTGCCAGCCAGGAGCTGGAGGACCAGGAGGAAATCATGCGCTCCATGGCGCGCCGTAAGAAGAATGCGCCGCCAGAGGAGTACGCCCCCAAGATGTGCAGCGTCTCGGGCTGCAAGAAGATGTTCAAGCGCCCCTGCGACCTGACCAAGCACGAGAAGACGCACTCCCGGCCATGGAAGTGCCCGATCCCGTCGTGCAAGTACCACGAGTACGGTTGGCCCACCGAGAAGGAAAAGGACCGCCACCTCAACGACAAGCACTCCGACGACCCGCCAATGTACGAGTGCCTCTTCAAGCCGTGCACCTACAAGTCCAAGCGCGACTCGAACCGGAAGCAGCACATGGAGAAGACCCATGGCTGGAAGTACGTCCGCACCAAGACGAACGGCACGACGAAGCCGGACGAGAAGGCGGACGGCAAGGCCGTCTTGCTGGGCGAGACGTCGCTGAGCCCGTTCAGCCGCGAGAGCCCGTTCAGCCGCGAGAGCCCGGCACACACCACGCCCCTGCTGGACAACATGCCCACGCCTGGCAGTGGCCACAGCCCCGTCGTGGCCACCCCTACCCTGGACGAGTTTGCCGCCCCCCTCTACGGCAACCTGACCGACTTTGAGTTCCCCACCTGCGCTCCGGGCGATATCCTCGCGACCGACATGGACCTGCCGGCTGAGATTGACGAGATGGACTTTTCTCCGCTCGACAACTTCTCGCCGCTCACCGTGTCGAGTCTCGACAACAACTCGGCGTACCAGGACCTGGGTCCGGACACGACCATTTACGACGACATTTACAGCGCCACCATGCAGCTGCCGACACCAGAGCCGAATGTGTACGAGAACAAGATGCTGCTCGACCAGTTCATGGCTCTGTCGGGCCCGGAGCTTTGCCAGCAGACCACGCCTCTGCAGCAGGAGAAGATCCGGAGACTGCAGCACATGTACCAGATGCAGCAGCAGCAGCAGCAGCCCAAGGACCTGTTTCCGGCGAGCTTGTCGCCGTTGGGCATGGGCAACACGATGCTCTACACGCCCGATTCGCAAATCGAATACGACGAGGTCTATGGCGACCTGAGCGGCATGCCGATGAAGACCGAGGCGGGCGACTTTATCCTGTACCCGACAATGACCGACCTCCAGACGACGTTGACGCCCAGCCTGATGGACAGCATGTTTGGGGAGATTCCGCCCAGCCTAGCTGCCGGGTTCTCGCAACCAACGTCGCAGATTTTCCCCGACCCAACCATGGGCAGTTTCTAAGCAGGGCGGCCGTCTGCCGAGGTCACTCGCGGCAAACAAGAAAAACAAGAAAAACAAGAAAGAAACAAAGAAAGAAACAGGAGCAGTGGGCAGGATATAAAGTACAGAACGGTGACTAGGCAGTTCGTCGTCTACCCCCCTCATCTGTTGTGTTTAGTATTTGGTTCGCGTTTCCCCTTACCCTTTGATGTCTGGGACGAGCGTACAACGCGCGCCAGTGATGTTTTGGATTCAGCAGCTGGTTGTATATTTTTACGAGCATTTTACGAGCTTGGTGTGGCCTGAGAAGCCGCCCGCAAGAGTACTTTTTCCCTCCCTAATTTTGTAGCAAGACGGAGCAGGAGACGATCTTTCTATTTGCCGAGCGGGAGTGGACATGGAGTCCTGGATGCGATGGCCAAGATGGGCCTTGTCCCTTCTCTTTGCGTCAGTGCATACTGTGTATTAAAATTTTGGACTTTTGCCATTGCGTTGCCGGGACAAGATTGACTCCCTAGAATGGTGACGTGCTGGGTGATACGGTAGGAGACGCGCGAAGGATCAAGGCGAGCACAAGCCAACATCTCCCAGAGAGCAGACTGTTAGGTAGAACCTGCAATGACGTACGAATCATACAAAAGTGGCATTACTCCGTAGACAACGTGACTTGGATACTCGTGACGACATGCTACATCATTACTCAGCAGGCCCGCTTGTTGGGTCACGTGTCGCACTCTGAGCTACAAAAGCAGATAATTTTTTCTCTTCTCGTCGACATCCACCACCACACACACCGCACAACCGCAATGTGCGCAGGACCACCGGACGAGCCACGGAGCGTGGATCAGCGCGTTCCTCTCCGGTCCGGGCGGTCCTCCGTCGCTGCGGCGCTCCCACCGCCCTAGCAGAGGAAGAACAGGTGCACGACGCGGCGCGGGCCTCGCGGCGCGGGCCTCGCGGCTCTGGCCGACGACTTGTCTTGTTCGGCTTGTCCGACTGCCGACGCGTCTCGTCGTTGGCCTGTGCCGTCCGCTCTGGGCGTGGCGGGCGGCAGCGGCGAAGAGTAAGTCTTTTGCGTCCCCCCGAGCGCTGCTGCGTGCCGACATGATGAAGTGCCACGCGGCACATCCCCCTTGAATATCACAGGAAGAGCCGTCTGAGACTGTCCCCTGCGGGCTGCGCCGCTGCTTTGGCGGCGCGACCGCCTGAGGTGCGCCTCTGGCCGCCGCCCCCGGGCGCGGCGCACTCTGCCGGCCTGTCGGCGCCCCCGACGTCCCCATGCGCTCCCAACGCCTTCTCTGGCAACGGCTCGCTGGCGGCGGCGCAGCGCGATTCCCCGTCCGGGTCGAGTCGCGCTGCTCTGTTGCCGGCTGAGCCCGGCCCCGGATCGAGCGCGGCGGTGAGCGCGGACGCCGGACCCGGACGGGCCGGGCCCCCAGAGTGCGCCGCGCCGGCGGCGAGGCGGCAGGGGAGGGTAGTGCTTTAACCGGGGGTCCTGACACGGCCGCAGCAGCGCGCAGAGACACGTCTGGCGAGAGCATCGGCTAACGGGCAGCGCCCATGGATCGACTAGGCCCCGCCGAGGCAGACGCCGATCCGCCACAGGCACCCGGCTCAGAAACGCGTGCACATGGCTGCCAAGGTCGGGTGAGGAGGGCAGTGCCGGCACTTGCCGGCACGTGCCGGCAGCGGCCGAGGAACGGCCTCCATTTCTGTCCCACAGTTCATAGTGCAATACACGCTTCGTTTCTCGGCAGATTGCTTGTCTATATCGTACCGTACAGCTGTCCGGCTCGCCCGGTCCAGCGCCGTAGACCCGCGGAAACGCCTGCGGACGAAGCGAGCACACGCCTCAGTCGCTGTCGCTGTGCGCCAGCAGCCGCCGGCTCTTGTGTGCGCCGGCCGTCCGCCGCGCAACGACGCCGCTGTCGCCCTCGTCGGCCGCCTCCGCCTCGTCGATGCGCGCCGTCGCCGGCTGCTTGCGCTTCGCCCCGGCCGCTGGGCCGCGCCGGCCAAACACGCCGTCGTCCTCGCTCTCCAGCGCCTGCGACAGCCGCAGCGGAATGTAGAACGCGTCCTGGCTGCTCGCCGGCGCAGCACCGGCGCCCGCGCCCTTGGCCGCTGCCGGCGCGCGGCGCGGCGGCGGCGACGAGTTCGTCGTCGGCGACGACGACACGACGTGCCGTCGGCCTCGCCGGCTGCGCGGCCGGCCCCTGCCCGCGCTGCGCCGGCCAGCGGCCCCGCGCCAGTCGTCGTCGGAGTCGTCGCGCAGGACGCGCGAGCTCGACGACATGGCCTCCACCGCCTCCGCGTCGTCCACCACAAAGCCCACCAGGTCGCCGCCGCTGTCCGAGCCGTCGCTCTCGTAGTTGTCGCTTGTCCGCATGCAGTCGTCGCCGCGCTCCTCGAGCCGCCCGTGCGACGCCGGCGCCGCGCCCCGGCCTCGTCCGCCGCCCCGGGACCCTCGGCCTCCCCGCCCGCCGCGCCCGCCGCGCAGCTCTCCGCCGCCTCTGGCCGCCGCTGCCGCTCCGCCCCGGTTCGGGCGACCCCGTCCGGACTTGGGCTGCAGCTGGATCACCACCTCCTGCTCATCGGACTCATCCTCTTCGCGGAAGCTCGGCCATACAGGCTGCGGCAACGAGCTCGGCTTCGGGACCGCTTCTGTCTCCTCGCCCGACTCAAGGTCCATGGCTGCGACCCGGGCCGGGGGCATCTCGTCTTCCGCTTCCGCCGCCACCCCGTCCTCGCTGTCCACTTGGCAATACCGCTTGTCTGGTGTCGGGGAACAAACTGCCTCGTCTTCCGAATCTCTTTCTTGCTCCTCTCGTTCTTCTTGCTCCTCTTGCTCCTCTTGCTCTTCGTCCTCCTGCTCTTCGTCCTCCTCTTCCTCTTCTTCGGATGCCATATCGTCTATGAGATTGCTTCCCGGCAATGCGTGGCTGCGCTCCTCGCCCCGGCTCTCCTCGCCATCGACGTCTTCGTCTTCTTCGTCTTCTTCGTCTTCTGATTCCGAAAACACATTCTTTCGCTGTTGCGCAACCGGTTTCGGGGCCGGCTTCGGTCTCGGTCGCGGCGGCGGTGCCAGAGCCGGTAAAGACCGTTCGACATGAGCGGAAAACGTGTAGGCCTGAAACTGCGAGCTCCTTTGCTTTGTTAAGCCTTTGGCCGCTTGCTTGAAGCTTCTTTTGCACGTCTTTTCCTCTTCTTCGTCGTCCTCGGGCGAAGCTTCGGGGTTGCTGAGCGCATATGGCTGCCACTGGGCGCTTCGCTGTTTCGTCATCCCCTTCACAGGCGGTCTGAACGGTTTCCTTGACCGGGACTCCTCGTCCATCTCCTCCTCGCCAGCCAATGTGTCGTAAGCTGATGTGGCCACCAGCCTCTCCCTCTGCGTCGATTTGGTCGTTTTCGCTGCTTTCGTCGGCCTCGTCGTCTTCGCTGGGGGACTTGTGGTGGCAGGCCACTGAAGGGACGGCTCCTTCGTTTTCCGGGCAGGCGTAACAAAGTCCGGCTCGGACTCTCCCGAGCCGTCTGGGTCGGCCGCAAACCGGGGCACAGACACCTCCAAGTAGCTTCTGCCGCTCACTGCCGGCCGCTCATAACTCGCTTCTGCCATGCGCTGCATCAATCGAGCGTAGCGACAGGTGAGCGCGCTGTGGCGGATCTTTCCTACTGGGCCCAACCTCGCCATGTATTTGTACTCCAGCGCTGCCCCGAACGGATCCATGGAGCCGGACATGTTCGTACCAGAGCTGCCCTTTACGCGCGTATGGCCGCCGCAATGGGCAAGGGCGGTTTCGAGATCGGGGACGGCAGCCAAGAAATCCGTTTCTTGCGGCACGCTCTTTGCCTTGGATGCGCTCGGCTTCTTCGGTCCACCCAAGACCGCCGAGGCCTTGACAAAGCCCGTTTCCACGTCGTCCGGCATGTGGAACACCTTTGCCGGGGCCTTCTTGGCCCGGGAAGCCCGCCCTTTTTTCGGCTCCGGGAGAGCAGTCGTCTGTGTGTTCTCAATCGGGATCTCGACGTGCCGCTTGTCGACTTCTGGGTTGGCGTCTCGCGGCACGATTCTCGCCGAAAGGTCGTACCGGAAGTTGAACTGCGATCCTTCGCAGATGAGTTTCTGCATATGCGCGTAGTTGTTCTGCGCATCCATAAACTTCTCCTCCTCCTTGCCCTTCATCAGCAGCAAGATCACCTGGCCGGCCCGTTTCCGTCCGGTACGACCCATGCGCTGGAGCATGCGGATCGGGGACGAGGAAGCATCGTAACAGATGATCAAGTCGACTTGCCCGATATCCAGGCCCTCCTCGCCGATCGAGGTGGCCACAAGGACATTGAACTCTCCAGACTTGAAGCGCTCAATGGCCCCGATTTGCTGCTTCTGCGACATACCCGAGCTGCGCTTCGAGTCGGCCTGTCCCACGAAGATTGATGCCTTGATATTCGGCCCACACCGATTCAACGTGCGGACAATCTCTTCGGCGCTGTCTCGAAACTCGCTGAAAACAATCGCCCGGGTGCTGGATCCGGGCGGCTGATCTTTGAAATGGTTGTTTAGTGTTTCCTTCAAAAAGGCAATCTTTGGGTGGCTCTCGAAGCTGTCTTCCTTCAGCCACCGCTCAATGGTCATCATCATTTCCTGGAAATCGGGGTCCCGAACGAGCTGTTTGCGGTATTTGGACCCTTTTTCGTCCTTCTCGGTGGTGCTCCGGAATTCAGCCATGGTGTCGTAAAATGGCTTGATTCCATGGAAGTTCAGGAGCTTGATGGAATGCGAAACGCTCTGAAGCACAGTGAACACCGCCATGATCATGAACTTGACACCTTGGTTCACATGTCTTGCCGGGCCCGCCGCCCATTCGTTTCTAGCCTTCATAAGGCCGTATGTCGTCAAGGCCATGGGGTCTCGGCCGTACCATATTTTCTGCTGGTCGAGCTTGTCGCAGAAGAATTTGAGGCTCTTGGACAACTGCTCCTGAACATATCGCATATCTTCTGACGGACCTAGCGTGTACCGCTCAATGTCCCGGTTATGGACATATTGCCGAATATCAATAGACTCCTCCGTCCGGATTTCGACATTGGAAACGCCCAGATTGTCAATAACATCCTGCACGCCTTCCACGGTGGATCCCGGTGTTGCAGTGAGCGCCAGTACGCGGAAGCTCTTGTTGAATCTGCGCAAATGAGTGATAACTTTGACGTAGGCGTAGTCCCCTGTAGCGCGATGGGCTTCGTCAATGACCAGAAGAACAATGGATTTGGGGTCGGCGTAGCCCCTGGACAAATCGTTCTGCAGCGTCTGTGGCGTCATGAAAAAGAGACGCTTCGCTTTCCATTCGTCGGCGCGAATCCCAGGAGCCGTGTCGCCGGTCAGAAGAGTCGTGTCAGACCGGGGGATTCCTGCAATATTCAAACAGGCATCCACCTGCTGCGATACCAGAGGCTTCGTCGGCGCGACGAAGACCATCTTTGCGTCTGTCGTCCAGCGGTAGTAGTTGAGAATAACAGTAGCAGCAATAAACGTCTTTCCCAGGCCTGTAGGAAGCGCCACCAAGGTGTTGTGGAACAAGCTCTTCTTGACAATGCTAAACTGGTAGTCTCGAATAGCGCCGAGGTTGGTTGGATAGACCCATGTTTTTAGCTCGTCCTGGTTGAGCTTGTGGTGTGTCGGCACCTCTGGCGGCTGGTCGCCCCGGTATACTCGACTCGAAGAGACCTGCTGGGTCGGCTCGTCGGGGAGAGTGTCGCCGAAAAGAGTCGTCTGCCGAAGAGGCTGCTGGCCCGACAGTCTGATAGGCTGTCTGGCACTTCCGGGGACCGAGCGTTGGGACCAGCCGCCGCTGGGCAACGAGCTATCAAAGGCGTCTGACGGCAGGCCCTCGAGCTCTGCCGTCCAGTCTGTGGTGTTCTGTACGCTGTTCTGGGCTCCATTTTGGTGCTGCTGTGGTCGTCAGACACCCATCGATCTCCCGGCACATTTCGGGTCCGGGAAGCTGTGAAAACCCACCTGAGGAGTATGTGGTATTCTTGGCCGCGACTGCGGGAGTGTGCCTCCTCTCAAGCTCGAAGGAGTATACACCCGTTCTGGCCGCTTCGCCGCCGGTGTACCATTGAGACGAGCAGCCGCTGCCGGCATCGAGGTGCTCACCGCAGTTGCCGCTTCGCAGGCGAGAAGCAGGTCCTCCTCGTCGATGTCGCAGCCAAACTCGTCCGAGTCCATTGTCGAAGCGGTGACAGACTCGATGTGCGCGTGGCGACGTCGCCGGCAGTGGGAGCACGAAGCAGCCGTTTTCCGTGTCGGAGGCAATTCCCAAGTCTCACTTCAACGCGTGCTAATACCAGAACGCGAGTCCATGGACGCCAAGTCACGTGGACCGGGAGGGGCAAAAACTACGAGTACGGAGTACGAGTACAGAGTATTACGGAGAACGGAGTGACTAGGGTGTCTGCTAATGACTAAGGACACGGCATGACAATAGTGGGGATGCAGCCCAGCCAATCACGCACAGGGTCTGCCTGGCTTCGCTGTTTCCGGCTCTCAAAGTCCTCTTTCACATCTTCCATCTTGAAAGAAAACAAAGCAGCTCATCTTCCTATTTTGCGCCCAGCCCACGACCACTCTGGGTACAAATTGGGAGCGCGTCCTCTTGGTCTTGTTCTCTCTGCTGCAGAGCTCTTGTCAGCGATACTACGACTACTTCTCTCGGCAGCTTTGGTCGCTTTTTTGCTTCCCACCTCGTCGGTCCACCTCGACCTCATCTTCTTTTCATCGGCATCTGGAAACCTGTTAGGCCGAGCCGGCGGACCACTTCTCGAAACACCAGATCCAACACACGCTTGATATCACGTAGCGCAACGAATCGTGCTCACGCCTCCTCGCGCCACCTACTGCTGCGTTGTTTTCTCGCCACCTCTCCAACCCAGTCAAATTCTTCGTCTATCCGCCCGACCGACCGACCGACAAGTCACAGCCCTCACCTACGACATGGCCCCTCCAGCAAATCCTCGCAATGACTCGAGCGCCCGTGTGTCTAGGGGCTCTGGCCGTGGCCGAGGCGGCCGGACGCGCAGCGGTGTTGGGAAGGTGGACCGAAACGGCGACGTGATGATGGGCAACAACCCGGTCTCAAAGGGCGATGGTGTGAGAAAGAGCGGCGGGTCATCGCGCGGCCGAGGAAACGCCCGCGCAGTCTCCAACGTGGAGCAGAAGATCCGGCGCCATCTGGGCGCGACAGACGGCGCGAGCCTCAGCAAGCGCGTATCGGAGCTCCCGCGCAAGAAGTCTGGCAACAGCGCGGACCGCAAGGTGTTCCGGATTCTGGGCCTGGAGCAGAGCAAGGCGGCCACGAATGCCGACCGTGGCGAGAGAGGTGTCCTCGACTTTCTGGAGCGGAAGTCGGCGAATATGGGCCGCGGCATCAAAGTCATCAAGGTATGTATATAGTCCCCGATCATTGGGAAGCTCACAGCGTTTTCAGCAGTGGCCCTCTGCACTTTGCCATTCATGGTGCGACGGCCTTCCGACTCGAGTCGGAATCGGAGTGATGCCAACTCTGGACACGCACTGTCCACTGGTTTTGGTCGTCCATGCTGCTCGAAGGCCCGATGGGCTCCTCTTCCAACCTGCTTCACCCTGCTGCTGGTGAAAAGTTTCTGCCTAGCTAACGGCAAAACAACAGTCACAACTCGGCAGTGACTTTGTTCTCTTTGTCATGGTGTTGCAGGAAGACGCCGACGAGCTCCTCAAGCTGAACGGCTTCTTGTTTGCCGGTGCCAAGCTCACGGTTTCGGAAGATCCGCTGGGATGGCCCGGCCAGAATGGCGACAAGCCAAAGCTGTCCCAGGAGTCCCTGGAGCGCAAGAGTCAGCTTCAACAGGTGCTGAGCAGCCGATATGACCCCGCATCCAAACTACTGAACCTGTCTGGATTGGGCGAAGACCCGGTGCTCATCGGCATGGGCTACCTGAGCGAAGCAGGCCGTGCCGAAAAGACGTTCAAGGTGCTCATGGCGATCTGCGACGAGACCTTTACGTCGGCGGAGGCCAAGCGGGAGGCTGTGCTCAGCGTCTCGCTTGCCAACAACAACATTGACTGGGTCACGCAAGTCTTTGACTTGGCTGACACGTTTCCGGACCTGAAGAACCTAGATCTGAGCGGCAACCAGTTCAAGGCCATAAAGAACCTGAACCGGTGGAGGGGCCGCTTCCGCCACCTCGAGACGCTCCTCTTGACGGGGAACCCCATTGAAACAGAGGACCCAAACATGGCTGCGGAGCTCCTCCAGTGGTTCCCCAAGTTGATGAATCTGAGCGGCGTTCAGGTCCGGACGCCGGAACAGATTGCGGCAGCCGAGGCGGCCAAGGCGGCCGCACGTCCAAAGCCCATCGCGCAGTACGGACCCGACTTCCGTGACAGCGATGGCGTGGGGGGGACTTTCCTTGCACAGTTTCTCCAGCTCTACGACACGGACAGAGGGCAGCTTGCCTCCACATTCTACGATGCCGCAAGCCAGTTTTCCCTGTCTGTCACAACATCCACGCCGCGCGAGCACAACAGCACCCCAGTGCTCCCGTGGGCCGCGTACCTACGCTACTCTCGAAACCTGACGAAAATCACGAGCCGAAATGCACGGATACAGCGCCTCGTAAAAGGCGCCCCGATGATCAGGGAGCTCTGGAACACACTGCCAAAGACAAAGCACCCGGATCCGACGACCGAACTGCACAAGTACATTGTCGACTGCCACACACTTCCCGGACTGGCGGACCCGTCGGGTCAGAACGTGATGGGTGTCAGCGGACTGATCGTGTCGATGCACGGTGAATTCGAGGAGCTTGACGCCGCAACAGGCAAGACCGGCAAGCGCAGCTTCACTCGCACATTTGTGCTGGGACCTGCGGCACCGGGCTCTGGGGTCATGTTTCGGGTGGTGAATGACATGCTCTCACTGCGCGCACATCAAGAGATTCCGCAGCAGACACCAGCACCGGCGGTATACGAGCAGACCGCGACGCAACAGTTGGTTGCCGAGGTGTCCAAGCTCACGAATATGACGCCGCAGTATTCGGAGATGTGCTTGGCTGAGTCGGGCTGGGATCTGAACGCGGCCCTTGCGAAATTTCAAGAGATACGGGTATGTATTAACTATTCTGAGCTGCCTACGTTGGAGCGTCAACTAACCATACGATGCAGCCCAACCTCGGACCCGAGGTGTTTATGAGTGCTCCATAGAGCGACTTGCGAGTATGAAAGCTCGCTAGCGGTCTGCATACTGTGTACGCACTGCCAACTTTCAGTGTTCTGCAGGGTAGGAGGAAGGACAGGAGACATCTTGAGAGCGGCAGGCTGGAAGCGTGCCGGTTCTCATCGGCGTGTATACTGAAGCATGGTTGGCGGATTAGATTGATAAATACGTGTTATCCTTGTTTGGCATCTTCAGATATCACGTCATGGCGGCAGGTGTTCATGGGGTTTGGCTCAGGGTATAGGTGGGCGTTGGACGGCGGTCTGCGAGGCCAATTGCTTCTGTGGAAAAGCAGCGTGGCGTCCTGTTACATTTTGTTGGTATTTTCTTAGTTTGACCACAGCCAAATGGCGAACAGCACAACAAACAACAAAACAACGCAAGAGGATGTCGATGTAAAGCCTAACTAGCACAGCTTTGTGTCTACTTTGCCCAGCAATGCCCAGCCAGCCAGGAGATTAGCCGAATAATGTACTTTCTATTTAACTCTTCCTTCGAGCAGTATACTACATGAGCGAGCAGTATACTCTGAACTATAACGATGAGATCTCATAACAACTGGGTTACCAGTTCTCACATGCAGTTAATTAGAACTATTGAAATCAAGCTGTAAGACATGATCTACAAGTTTAATGGCACGTGAAAATACCAAAGCACGAGATCAGAAACAGAAAGTACTGTCCGTAAATAACGCATGCTACAGTAATTGAATGTCGTCGGCAGATGACCAACACGCGGACGCCGTAGCCAATAGCGGCGACAACAGTACCACCACCACGTGCACATGATGTATGGGGACGTCCAAAGTGTCTCACGCACGCGCGGCCGTGGTCCTGTCATGGCGGTTGGCATACTTGTAGGGCTGATCGGCGGGGCTGAGCACTGGCGCAGAAGAGGCCGCAGGCAGACGACTGGCAATACGACGTGTCTGCTAGAGTACGGACGACGAACGGTGTCACACACCACTCGGCGGACGAATGGGTGCTGCGGAACGGGCAAAATGCACGTTGGAGAGGCGGCCAAAGCCGTAGGCCGGAGTTGAGCAGGAGAACGGGGAGGCGGCGATGGCCAATGACATGCGGCAGCGGGTGCTCTGAACGGTGGTTCGCTGGGCGAAGCCGCGCGCGAAGCAGCGAAACCTGGAGATGAGCAGGACCGGCGTGGACGAGTGAAGCGCCACGTCTGTTCTCGTAGGATAGGGGTCTCATCGTACGGCGGATGCAGGATGGGGATGTCCAGAACGGAGGACGCACGGCATACGGGCCGATGAAGAATACGAGTACAAAGTGCAGAGCATGACTCTGTCGGTCTCAGATCCAGCCCTGCCGCGGAGGAGAGCGGAAAGCAGAGGCGAGCGGCGGGAACTTGCTTCTTCCGGTCCAACCAGAGGAGGAAGAAGAGCCGAAGAGCCGCAGGCGCCACGGCTGGCGACAGAATGCCGGCGTGCTGTGACGGCACAGAGGCTTGCTGCATCCGCTGGGTGGCGCATGCAGGCTCTTTACGAGGTACGGGTAGGGCGGGCGGGCTTGGAATGCGGACGGCTACTGGAGGCGATTTGCTATTTCGCCACTTTGTATGTGGCTATTCTAGCGATTTTCTATTTTGGCGATTAAGGTTCCTCGGGGCAAAACGGTGCGATTTCGTCATTGGCGCAAATGTCCGCATTCTTTGGGAACGGCGGCAACGGCTCGCGACGTCACGGTGACGGACGGTGACTAACATGTTATGTAATACTCCGTACTCGCACCGTATCACAACGCATAGTGTTGCAGGGAGCGCAAATGAGCGGCAGCCGGAAATGAGCCGTTGTCAGCAGCGGCGGGCCCAGCAGTGCCGCGCGCGATCGCGTCGACATGCATCTCCATCACGGTGATCGGCGCACGCTCCGTACGAGTACAGAGCACTCCAGAAGGCAAGACTCCGTAGGCCGCCATGTCTGGCGTTGGCTCCCGTGTCTTTGGATACGGGCCTCGGGTCTTGTCTGAAGAACGAACGAACGGCTCAGAACAGAACGTCTACGCCGTAACTAAATCTAAATTCGTACGACTACTCCGTACGAGTATTTGTACGGCATCCGCAATACGAGGCGTTGCATGCGCACAGCCCAGGCCCGTTTGCGCTGCGACGCCGGCAGCGTGATACCGTACGGAGTACTCGTACCTGCAGTCCTACGCACTCGCACACGCGTATTGTACATGTCCCTACACAAGTCCGGCTAGCGCAGGGGCTGGCGTTTCAGCGGCTCGCCCACGCAGGCATTGCGTATTGCTTACTCCGTACTTGTACTTTCAGGTCTCCGTTCAGCGCCCTGCGGTCGTGTGGCGGCAGATGACGGCGGCCTGAGCGATCATGCTGGCGGGTTGCGCTCAGTACGAGTATGAGTACGAGCAGGATACGAGTACGAGTAAGTACTCGTATGGAGTATCTTACGGAGGAGTACGTATCTTACAAAGCAGTACGTATCTTACTCATAATACGAGGAAGATCCTACTGCATATTACTTATGAGCGTCAGACGCGTGCTACTCGTTTGCTTCCGCCTCTGCTGCGTTGCCAGAATGAGCGCAATGATGGGATCCTCTCACAAGCCCGTGATTGTCAGAAAGTGTACGGAGTACATCGTCGTCGTCCTCGTACGTCGTAAAGAGGCAACTCGTGCCAGTCTCGTGACAATGCCGTTCACCTGCCCCTTTACTCCGTACTTCGTACGAGGCACAGGCACTCGCTAGCACCAAACGGGCAACCGCCAGCGCAGGGGTCGAAAACCAGTGGACAGGGATGCGACATGGGCACAAGTACCTGCAAGGCCCGCTACCAACGGCCCCCGCTCCTCGCTGCATAACCACAGGTACCCATTCGCTAACGCTACTTGATCGCCCAAAGCGGGAGCCGCCCCTGGCGACCCACACGCGCTCGTGTGTGCTGATTGGCCGGTCGGCTGGCTGCCGCTCGCGCCTTCCCTGCCGCCAGGCACGAGCAGTGCGCCTGCCGCAAGCGCTCCATCGTGTCTGGCAGGCAGGTGCTACGGAGCATTCGCACTTCGTACGATTCTCGTATTCCGGCCCCAATCCGTCTTCTCTCCAGCCTCAACTGCTCAACTGCGTGGCGATCGGCGCCCACGATCGGCGACCCCCTTCGCGTCACCAGTTCCGCGCCGTTGAGTGCTGCAAGACACCAAGCGGAGCGTTGCGCGTCGTGCTACTCCAGCGCGCCGTTCAGCGTTGCAGAGCCTGAGACGAGTGCCACTCGGCAGCTGAGCATACTTTACGAATACGGTGAGACACAGAGAACGAAAAGGACGGCGCAGTCGACGAGTACGATACGGAGTGCTTGTACGAGTACGAGCACTCTGCAGTACGCACTCTGGCACCGCACGGGCACTCGTATCGCACTAGAACGCGCAACGATACGAGACGACTGCAACGACGACGCCACGACGACGCCGCGACGAGTACCCATCTCGCGTCCATCACGTCCCGGCAGCAGCTACGGAGTACAAAGTATCTGACAAGTACGACGTATTACGGAGAACGGAGACGACGTTGCTCTTGGCCGCACCATCGCTCTGGATCCCTGTCAGCCACACCCACCCCCGTCCAGGCTAGAACCCCCCGTCGTGCGACACGCAAAACGAGAGACACCCAGAGCGAGACCACAGCCAGAAAGCCATCGTGCCGCGATACGGAGTCATACTCCGTACTGTAACGGCCAGCGACGCCCACGAGCGGACTCCAAACGGACCGGGGACCTCACCTCACCGCGCCCCGCTCCCTGCGCGTTTGCTTCCGGCTCCCGGCCATCCTCGCCTGGTCTCTGGTCTCCTGCTCTTCTCGCCTGGTCTCTGGTCTCCTGCTCTTGCTCTCCTGCTCTGGCCCTCCTGCTCTGGCTCTGCTCTCCTGCTCTTCTCGCCTGGTCTCTGCTCCCCTGCTCTGGTCCTCCTGCTCTGGCCCGGCTCTAGTTATGGTCTCGCATTGTGTGCTGGAAACATCCCGTCTTCTGGTAACCAAAAAGAGATTTGCGCCCCGTTGATCCTCCCAGCTCGCGACCAGGGCTCGTCTCCTCCTGCAAAGCGACACTCCCTTTCCTGCGCTGTGCTTGCAGGGACCCCTACCGCTCAAACAAAAGCCATTGCACGTCCGGATCGCTCGCTTTCTTCAGCACTTCCTCCTTTCCGATCACCGACACTCTCGTCGCCACCAGAGTCGCCTCGTGGGATTCGACAACGAAGACAGCGCGCCCGCCACCGCTACCGCCTGCTTGATTCCCCGTTGCACTACTCTGCGCTCTAGGTCTGCTCGCGTCTCTGGCCCTTTCGGCAGCCTTTTGCGCGGTTGTGGCTCATCCCTGATTTCGCCCGCGGCTCTCCCTGCGCATTCCTCGCGACTCGCCCGCCCAGTACGAGTACTTCGCCAGGCCGTCTCGGCACAGCTTTTTCGACCCGACACGTTGAGCGCCTTGTCCCGTGTTGTTGTGTTTGTTGTCTTGTCTGCTTCCGTCATTCTTTTCTTGGGGTGCGTTTTTGGCCATCACGGGTTTTGCTTGTGCCGCATCTTGCGATTCGACAGTGGCGCCCTCAGACTCACCACGCCCGGCACGACGCCCGGCACGACGCCCAGAGCCCCTCTTCGATTGCCCGCAGCCACGATATGCAGTCGTCGCATTGATCCCCAGTTGCATCCCGGCGTTTCCACTCCCAGCACGCCTCGCCTGACGGGGTGCCCGACGGGCCATCCGGGACCGGTCTCCCCTTTCGCTGTGTAGATCACGAGATCCCTTCACCTTGCCTGCTCGTTCACTCGTTTGCCGGCCTGGCTGTTTGTTGCTTTGCTTCTGCATCTGCCATTGCACTTCGACGCGCGACTTGCTCTCCCCGACAGGCATCGGGACCGTCCATCAGCGCCATGTCGCTCCCCCAGCCCGACGTCGCTCTGAACGACGTCTGCTCCGTTGTCTTCAACAACACCCTCTACACATACTCCGCCGATGCCTTCCAGTCGCTGAGCCTGGAACACGGCGCCACCTGGAACACGCTGCCCTCCGGCGTGGCCGTGTCCGGTGCCGCCTGTGTCGGCTCTACCCCCGGCAACGCAGCCGACGCCGGCTTCTATGTCGTCGGCGGCAACAGCAGCAGCAGCGACTACTACGGCCTGCAAAAGTTCACGTACGCGACCGGCAAATGGGCCACCCTCAACCCGGAAACCCACGTCACCCAGCAGCGTCTCTACCACGGCGCTGTCTACCTCAGCGCCTCCGACTCCATCCTCCTCTACGCCGGCTCCCAGGACGGCTCGTCCGGCCAGTCCACCCAGACCTTTACCGTCGGTGCCTCGGCCCCCTACACCGTCATCTCTTACCAGTCGTCTGCGCCGCCGACCACCAACCCCATGCTGCTCCAGTGGTCCGACTCCGCCGCCGTTCTGCTGGGCGGCAGCACTACCAACACAGATGTCATGCTGTTCAGCCCCACGACCGGCTGGACGAACTCGGGCGCCTCTCTGGCGGAGCCCTTCACCAAGGACACCTCGAACGTGCAAGCGGCCTTGGTCACTGGCGACGACGGCAGCAAGAGTGTCTACGCATTCGACATGAGTGTTTCGCCGAACAGCGTCTCCCGCATTGTCCTGCTCGACGCCAGCGGCAATGCCGTGACAAACTCACCCGTCCTCAAGCGCTCACAGGCGGACGAGGACGCTGAGGCCTGGGCCGATGCACTTCGTCTGCGGGACACCACCTCCTCCCTGACGCTGGCGAACTGGCCGGCTTACAACTCGACCCTGGCGCCCACCACCACACGCACAGGCTTCTCCGTTTCGGAGGGCGACGACGGCCAGGTCGTGATCGTGGGTGGCGGCGGCAAGGAGGTGCTGTGCGTTTTCGAAGCCCGCTCCAACACTTGGGCCAACGCCACAAGTATGTTGGCCGACACGGAAAAGTTCTCGATCCAGAGCACCCCTCATACCTCGTCGGCTGCTCCCTCCCTGTCCATCACCTCTACCGCTTCCGCTTCCGCGTCGCCCGTCGCCTCTACCACAGCCGCGGTGGCTGCCGCGGTCGCTTCCTCTTCCGCTTCCTCTCCGCCGGTGGGCACCATCCTGGGCGCCGTCCTGGGCTCTGTGGCTGGTCTCATTTTCATCCTGGTCGCCGTCTACTTCCTTCTCATGCAGCGCCGTAAGCAGCGCAACCTCAAGGCAGCGGCTGCGCACCACCGGTCCCAGAGTCCTGGCGCCTCCTCCGAAAAGGACGCCTTTGAGATCGTCAATGGCAACTTTCCGCGGCCCATTGGCGGCGGCAAGGCAACGTTCCGTGGCGGCCACCAGGCACAGGACTCGCAGGGCTCCTTCTCCTCGGTCGCCATTCTCATGGGCCGCGTCAACCAGCACCTCCCACAGGACGGCAGCAACGGCAAGGACTCCAAGGGCAGCTCGGCTCTGAGCACGTACCAGAACAAGGGCCTCAAGGGCACGATCAGCAAGCCGATTCCGCAGGCCACGCCGGTGATGACCGAGAACGCGCTGGGCGCCTCGGCAATTCCGCGCCAGGCGCAGTTTGACCGCACAAGCCAGATGTCGTCCTACGGACGCAGCGTCACGCAGGCCGTCACGCAGGCACGGCCGCCGCGCGAGGACGAGGCACGGCCGGCCGACGACACACGACGCTCCTCGGGCTGGAACCGGTACTGGTCGGGTGGCAGCGCGCTGAACTTCCTCGGCGTCGGCGGCAACAGCGGCAACCAGGGCGCCAACGTGCGGGGAACAATGGCCAGCGAGGCGAGCAGTCGCTACTCGACGGCCCACCCGAACCCGCACCGGATCACACAGGACTCGGCGACGGTGCCGCCGCTGGACGTGCCGATGGTCGTGCCGATGATCCCGGAGGCGCAGCCGCGGTTCCACCGGGTCAACTCGGGCTCGCCGACGGTGGCGAGCTTCAACCACTACGTCAAGGAGGCCGTGCAGGGCACGATTGAGCGGTCCAACAGCCAGCTGTCGTCGCAGTCGGGCTACTCGAGCGGCATTCCGGCGAGCGTGCAGGACTCGTGGGACCCGACGGCGCACAGCAGCGAGCGGCCGTGGGGCGCGGACCGGGCGCCGTCGAGCGCGTACACGGGCTCACAGACGACCGTGTTCACGACGCCGCTGGCACCGGCGGCCGGCGGGCCCAAGACCGGTGTCAGCGGGCAGCCGTCGGGCCTGAGCCGGCAGCACATGGCCAGCACGTCGTCGGACATGAGCTGGCTGAATCTGGGCGGGGCGTCGCGGGTGTGAGCAGGCCGGCTCGCACGCATGTCTGTCCATCCGCTTGCCCGTGCTCTGCTTTCCGCGGCTCACGCTGGCGGCGCGGCGTCTTCTCCACCCTCTTTTGTCTGCATGTAGCCAGTCGATCTTTTGCCTTTTATATGTCCCGAACCATCTTGCCGGTTGTCTGCATAGGCGGACGTGCTGTCCGTGGCCACCACCAAACCATTGTCGATCTGTTGATCTGTTGATCCATTACGTCTCTCGTTATACCCACTCATGTACTTTTCCACCGCCGGGTGGCGCGCGGCGCATCTCCTGCAGCATGTCTTGTGGACGCAGGCTGGGAGTTGGACGTCTGCACACTTTCCCTTCTTGTCAAGCTGTATTCTAGATCTGATAACTACTAAACTAATACATGTACATTCTACGGTCCGCTGCCCAATGTCGCCGTACGCGTAACGTCTGCCGCGCTGCTGCCCAACTTACAGGGGCAGAGTGCCCGATGGCAGCCAGTGTCCAACGAGCGTACTGTGTTTCTACGGAGAAGTAAGGGTGTGGCCACAGGAGCAGAGCCTGGGCCAGTCTGTGCTCCGTGCCGGGGGACGGGAAAACCAGGAGATCACAGCCAGGCGCCGCAAGAAAAAAACACGGGCAACGCCTGGAGACGCTGCGGCGCCGTTATTGCCGTTGCTACCCCTATTGTAAGTGGTCGGCAATACGACTTATAACCCGCGTGGACGTCCTGGCCGCGCCTTCCTTTGATTTCGCTCGCGCTTGCCTGCTCCTTCCACTGCTGTCACGTCTGCCCCTGCCATTCTCGCTGTCTCCGTCCTCCACTTATCCACGTACATCGGACACGTGACTGCCCGACAACATCCGCTCCCGACGGATCACGCTCGCTCGGTTTGGATAGCCGCCCGTCTTGGATAGCCGCCACGCCTTTCGCCGCCTCACACACGACCAGTCTGCCTACCATGCCGTCCTCCTACGGCGGCCCCATTGGGCTGCTGACGTCGGGCGCGTCGGTGCCGCCGTCGAGCGGGCCGCTGACGCTGACGGTGCTGGGCTGCGGCGCGATGGGCATTGCGATCCTGTCGGGCATCCTGGCGTCGATTGCGGAGATGGAAGCGCCGCGGCCGCTGCAGGTGGTGACGACGTCGGGGTCGGTGGGCAGCGGGCTGAACGGGCTGGGCGGCAGCGGGCGCGACGGGCACCGGGCGGCGGCGGGCGGGTCCGGGGCGGCGACGCCGCTGGCGGACGAGGTGCCGGAGCGGCTGCCGGGGCGGTTCATCGCGTGCGTGCGGCGGGCGGAGTCGGCCAAGAAGGTCAAGGCGGCGCTGTGGGCGCACTCGTCGGCGGTCAAGGTGGTGCAGAACGACAACGTGCACGCGGTGCAGCAGGCGGACGTGGTGCTGCTGGCGTGCAAGGCCGCGGCCGTGGCGGCGCTGCTGGCCGAGCCGGGCCTCGTGCGCGCGCTGCACGGCAAGCTGCTGATCAGCATCTGCGCCGGCGTCAGCGTCGAGCAGATCGAGGCGCACCTGCACGGCGGCACCGTGCCCGTGCTGGACCCCGAGGTCGACGGCCGCTGCCGCGTCGTGCGCGCCATGCCCAACGCCGCCGCCCTCATCCGCGAGAGCATGACCGTCGTCGCGCTGCCGGCCGCCGGCCACCCGCCGGCGCCGCCGGCCACCACCGCGCTCGTCACCTGGATCTTCCGCCGCATCGGCGACGTCGTCTACCTGCCCCTGCAGACCATGGACGCCTGCACCGCGCTCTGCGCCTCCGGCCCGGCCTTTTTCTCGCTCATGCTCGAGGCCGCCATCGACGGCGCCGTCGCCATGGGCCTGCCGCGCTCCGAGGCCATGCGCATGGCCGCCCAGGCCATGCGCGGCACCGCCGGCCTCGTCCTCCACGGCGACCATCCCGCCATCCTGCGCGACCGCATCTGCACCCCCGGCGGCTGCACCATTGGCGGCCTCATGGTCCTCGAGGAGGGCCAGGTCCGCGGCACCGTGGCGCGCGCCGTCCGCGAAGCCAGCACCGTGGCGAGCCAGCTCGGCCACGGCGTGCAGGGCGTCAACGGCACGCGCCATGCGTGAGCGGCACAGTACGCGCGGAAACGGATAGAATGGAGTGCAGATCGACAGGTTCCTTTTACGAGAATGTCCTATGGAGTACGGAACATTAGAATACACGCATAGTCACTGTCTGTGCTGCTCATGTGAAACTGTCTTGTATGCTCGGATGAGCCGCTCCCGGCCGCTGCTATTTACACAAACACAAACGATGCCTCTAGTTGCGGCCCTGTCGCTGTCAGCCGGTGTGCGTAAGAGGGAGAGGGGAGATACACGCACCTCCAGGAAGCCTTGCATGAAGCTCGACGGCAGCTTCTTGTCGCCGCGAATGGCCTCCTCCTTGAAGTACTCCATAATGTGTGGCGTCTGCCGCCAAAAGTTCATCGTCTCCTGGTAGTCGGCCGAGCTCTGGAACAGCAGCACGTCCACCACCGGCAGCTTGTTGACGAACCGGTGCCGCTCAAACTCCTGCCGTATCCGCGTCCGCACCGACGCGACCGGCACCGGCACCGAGTACATTGTCTGGATTTCAGGCGCCTGGCCGGTTAGCATCTGTCTTTGCGTCTCCGTCCCGGGCCTCCGCCACACGTACAGCACGGATCCATTCGCGGTAGGCGGACAGCACGCGCCGCTTCGCTTCGGACCAGTTGGCCGCTGCACACTGTCAGTCCGGATGCCAGAAGAAGGCGGAATAGACGGAGAGACGGAACGCACATTGCCGCGTCACGCGCGCAAACTCTGCGGGGAGGATCGCCATCGTGGCAGTCTCTGTTGCTCTCGCGGATCGGGGCGTCGCTCGGGACTCGTATGCGAAATGCAGAGACACTTCCGGTCGCGGGGGAGCGCAATGGTCGACGTCGCGGAGTCGTTGCGTGGAGGAGAGGAGGTTGTCGGAAGATTGCCCGCTATCCGTAGCTTCGGCTGCGCGGGTGCGAGTCACGTGTTGTGCACCACTTCTCTCGCCGAATAGAACGCAGCTTTTTGTCAGCCTTAGCGCAGGACACGTGACACAGTCATTGCTTAGTCGGCAGTCCCGACTTTGCGGCAGTACCCACCGGGCCGCCGGGCTATCACATGATCGGCCGTTCTGTTGGGAAGATCCACGCCGAAGCAAACAGCAAGCAGACCGGCAAGACGGCACAGCAGCACAACAGCCCAGCCGACGCCGCTCCACCGCGGACAGCGAAGGGAGAGCCCGTCCGCCGTCGACCTCGCCATGCTCGGCAGCCTGCGTCGCTGCCCGCCGTACCGGTAACGCCGCGCGGACTGCCTGTCCTCCCGGAATTAAACAAAGTACCTCCGATCTCTCCGACTCGCCCTTGTTCTCCACCAGCGCAGGCTGTCCTCGCAGAGAGTCTCAGTCGCCTCACCCTTCCTCGCTCGCCAGTGATGCTGCGGAACCCCCAGCCCCTGGTCCTGCAGCTGTCTGTTGCGCCCGCCAGACGCTCCCTCTGTGCCGCCGCCTCGTCCTTCCACAGCGACAAGGCGTCTCCGGCTACTTCCGACGCCGACTCCCTCGCCGCCGTTGCCGCGTCGCCACCGCCGTCCGCTGCTGCCACGGCCTCCGCTGCCCTGCGCGCCATCAGGATGTCCACCGACTCGGCCGCCTCGGCCACCCTGGCTGCCGGGGCCGCCGTCCAGCAGCCGCGCTCCCACTCGGAAGGCCGGCCGCCCTCGCGTGCCCAGGCGCCCACGCCGCCCAACGGCTCGCGCATCCGCGCTGCATCCTACTTTCCGCTGGGCTACAAGGACGCCGTGCAGCAATGGGTATGTCTGCCTCTGATGTTTGTGTTTTCTGGTGTTCTTTCTGTTCTTTCTGGTGTTCTCGTTCTTTCGGCGTGCTTCTTCCTGCTCACACGCCCAGTGGTCCAGCGTATCCGCGTCGGCCGCCGAGCGCGGCGTCCTCTCGTACGTGCCGTTTCTGCGCGAGGCCAAGGCCGGCTCGCAGCCCGACCTGCGCCTCAGCGCGCACCAGCAGGACGCGGCGCCGGACGCCGACGACGACGGCGCGGCCGACCCCTACGGCCCGCGGCTGTGGCGGTCGCAGATGGTGCCGCTGTCGGGCAAGCAGCGCGCGCTCCACGAGTACTCGGTGGAGCGGGCGGGCGAGGAGGCGACGGAGACGCTCGTGATGCTGCACGGCTACGGCGCCGGGCTGGGCTTCTTCTACCGCAACTTTGAGCCGCTGAGCCGGGCGCCGGGCTGGCGGCTGTTCGCGCTGGACATGCTGGGCATGGGCAACTCGTCGCGGCCGGCGTTCCGGGTGCAGGCCAAGGAGGCGGCGGCCAAGACGATGGAGGCCGAGGCCTGGTTCGTCGACGCGCTCGAGGAGTGGCGTCAGATCCGCCAGATTGAGCGCTTCACGCTGCTGGGCCACTCGCTCGGCGGCTACCTGGCCGTGTCCTACGCGCTCAAGTACCCGGGCCGGCTCAACAAGCTGATCCTGGCCTCGCCCGTCGGCATCCCCGAGGACCCCTACGCCGTGCGCGACGACCTGCCCGCCCCGGCCGCGTCGACCGTGGCCAGCGAGCTCGCCCAGGACCAGGAGCAGACCGTCGCCGCCGCCGCCCACAAAAGCAAGCCCGAGCGCCGGCCCATGCCCGGCTGGCTCGTCTGGCTCTGGGACGCCAACGTGTCGCCCTTTAGCCTCGTGCGCGCGTCGGGCCCGCTCGGCCCGCGCCTCGTGTCCGGCTGGACGTCGCGCCGCTTCAGCCACCTGCCGCCCGCCGAGGCCGACGCGCTGCACGCCTACTCGTACAGCCTGTTCCGGCAGCGCGGCAGCGGTGAGTACGCCCTGCCGTACCTGCTGGCGCCCGGCGCGTACGCGCGCCGCCCCCTCATCCACCGCATCCAGGAGGTCGGCCGCCAGCTGGTCCGCGAGGCCACGCCCGCCGCCCCGGCCCGCCGCGAGCACGGCTACCCCGTCGTCATGATGTACGGCGACCACGACTGGATGGACGTCGCGGGCGGCTACGCCGCCGAGGAGAAGCTCAAGCAGCGCGTCGTCCAGTCGCTCCTCCACGGCACGGACGAGGAGAAGCGGGAGGAGAACGGCAGCGCCAAGGTCCTCGTCATCCCCAACGCCGGCCACCACCTCTACCTCGACAACCCCGAGGACTTCAATGCCGCCGTCCGCCGGGAACTGGACGATACGCAAAAGTCGGAGCAGCGCCGTCGCCTCCGCGAGACGACCGACGCCTAACGGCTGTGCGGTACGGAAGGAGCACCATGGCAAAGTCCATGGCCTGGAATGGCCGGGTGACGTGATAGATTTATAGAGAGCGTACGAGCACACGAGCACACGTGCACGGGGCTTTACACTGGGCTTGACTGTTTCGTAATGGTGGCGGAAACAGAGAGTGCCAGAGGCGGACCATATACCTCAAGACGGAGGACTGCGGAGGGATTGGGCTTGACAGCGTATTATCGCCGGGTCATAAGGGAAAGGGCGTTATGTTTGCGAGATTTTGTGTATGTCCAGCACAAAGCCATGTTTATATACCGAGGATACATCTCTTTTTTAAAGGCTTTACGCTTAATAGGTCGTAGACACTCATCATCAACCATTTTGGTCGCCTGGGCGTTACTTGCGTTTATATGACATTAAACGATCAAACAAAATTACAATGGCAATACCAAGTCATTAAAGGCCTCAAAGGCAAAATCAACGCTCACAAAAGACACAAAAGTGACGCAGCTAGAGCCGGCGCGCAAGACTCAAGCGGCCATGTCGTCTTCATTCTCGCGAAACACGCTCCGACGCTGTGTGCCGGGGCTCGATTCACTGGACGATGTCTGTTGCCCTGGTATCTGCGTCTGGATCGGCGTTGCTGGACCGGCCTCTGCCTCGGCTTCTGCTTCGGCTTCCCCTGGGGCTTCCGGGATCGGCTGTGGGCGCGCCGCGCCGCCTACACCGGCCGCCTGCATGGCACCCACCAGCGGCGTTGTCATACTCAGCTGTGGCGATGCGGGCGACACGGCCGAGACGCTGGACACGGACGACCCGCCGTCGCTGCCCTGACGCAAATGACTGCGCTCGGCGTCGCTCAGCTCAGACACGCCCGACTCGCGCGCGGCAGACCGGCTGGCCGACCGAGACTCGACGCCCGAGCCGGGCGCCGATATGTCGGGCGAGGGGGACAGGCCGGGTGTCGGCGTGGGCAGGGAAACAGGCGGCGCCGAGCCCAGCGACGGGGAGTCGGGTCGCGCGATGTTGCTCTGGGCCGCGGGCGCTGGTCCCGTGCTGCCGGTTGCCGCCTTACGGCCGGCCGCGTAGAGAGGGCTTGGGTTGCTTTCGAGCTCGGCACTCACACTGGCTGACGGGGTGTCCTTTTCAAAGTACAGGGGACTGCTGGTGGAGCTTGGAAGCTCGCCGATCGGCCCCGTCGGGAATTGCGTATCCGCTGTCTCGTTAGTATAGGCCAAGGAAATTCAAAGGAAGCCATAGAAGAGACAAGAAGACGGAGCGGTAGGTGGCGATTCGCGAAAGGAACAGAAAAGAACATACCCATCAGCTCGGCAACGCTGATATGGTGTCCTCCCGCAGCAGCAGAAGACGGCGAGGTAGTGCTGCCATGAAGATCTCGATAAAACTCCCCACGCGGCGAAAGAGGACCGGTCCCCATGTCGTTCGTCACGGTGGCCGGGGTACGACGGCCGGCGGAGGATCTCACGGACCGCATCCACCTAAAAATCTTGCCGCGTGAGTCAATGGTACTGGCGGTGCCATCCGTAAGCGTGGTCGTGCCGCTGGGGCCACCGGTGCCGGCGCGCTGGCCGTTGGGACCGGCTCGGAGAGCTTTGCGACGGCGGTAGATGACAAAGGCAAGGATGGCGAGGGTGACGACCATGAGGCCGAGGATGACGCCGAGAAGTGGCGGGAGGAAGCTCGGCACACCAGAGCTGTGGGATGCGGAGGTGCTAATGGGTGACGAGGTGGAAGTGCCGGTGCCGGTGCCGGTGCCGGTGCTCGTAGCAGCCAGTGCGTAGGGGTAGTAGGTGGTGATGGTGGTCGGGTAGGCGGTCCTGAAGACGGAGGCCAGAGCGGCAGTCTCCCAGCCGCCCGAAGCAGCAGGGGTTGTGGCGGTGGCGCCGCCAGCGGGCTTGCCGCCGATGACGCTGACGACGGCGTCGGGGACGGCGTACTCGGACCAGACGTCGGGGGAGTAGGAGTCGAGCCATGTGGCGGAGGAGAGGTTGAAGACGCGCAGAAAGCTGTCTCCCAAGCACGTAAAGGGGTCGGTGCCGTTCGGGGTCGGCGTGTAGCCACCGAGGACGAACATCTGGTCGGGATAGGGAGTGACGCACTGGGGGCCAGCGCGGCCGAGAGAGGCGCTGCCAGCATGGACCTTGGTCCAGGTGAAGGACGGCAGCGACAGGACCCAGACATCGTCGTAGAAGGCGCCCGTGCTGTTGAGGCCATTGTAGCCGCCGTAGTAGTAGATGTTGAAGCTGGAGCTGTCCTGGGCGGTGGCCAAGACGGCACAGCCGCGGGTCGTTTGGCCGGGGCCTCCGCCGGTGGTTGTCTGCCGGTACCACTCGTCGGCGGCGATGTCGTAGATGTCGATGACGGTGATAAAGGTTGGGCCCACCGCCTCCTGGAGGTGTCGTGTGAGCAGACAGGGACAACAGCGAAGAAGCGAGCGGCAGCCAACAAACTTACACTTCCGGTGGCATTGGCCGAGGCTGAGGTGATCGCATCGACAAAGTCAGGGTAGACAACGCCGCCAATGACAACAAGGATGCCCTCGGCGCCGGTGGGGACCCAGACCATGGACGGGTTGGCACGGGGCTGGATGTAGGTGGGCAGCGTGCGGTTGTGCCAGGTGTCTTGCAGCGGGACGGTCATGTTGAGGGTGATGAGAGAGTTGGCCGGGTCGCTGGCCATATATGCAGCTTTGCCGGTCAGGTATTTGATTGGGCCCCAGACGGGCGAGCGCAAGCCGCCAAAATACCAGGCCTTGTTCGCGGAGGGGGCGCTGGCGGCGGCGCCGTAGGCTGTGTAGCGCGTGATGGAGTCCATGTTGTAGCTGCTGAAGCCGACGGAAGCGCCAGAGGTGCCGGAGACGGGAGGGTAGCGGCGGTAGCCGAGAGCGAAGTCCGCGGCTGGGGCCGGAGAGCTGTCGGTGCTGTCCCAGGCGCCGCCGTAGGTGTACCACTCGTAGTCGTTGCTGAGCATGGCGCCATCGTAGAACCGAGGCGCCAGGTTGCCGGCATTGGCGCCGTTGCTGGTGACGCTCAGGGGCTGCAGGAGCGTGGTGATGTTCTGGGAGACGTCAAAGGCCTGGCTGAAGTTGAGGACGTACTTGAGGCCGGAGGGGTTTTCTGGCTGTTAGCAGGCAGGGGTGAAGGGAGGGAGAGAGATCGGGACGAAAGCAGAGACAGGAGACCGAGACGGGAGAGTCGAGACTGCACAGAGCAGAAAGTAGATGGGAGGCAGATCGAGAAAGAGAAAGAGAACGTACCGTCAAGGGAGTATTTTGAGTCGCCCTGGGAGAATCCCCGCATCCACGCCAGACTGCCGCCGTCGATGTAGAGCGAGTCGCGTATGACGGCGGCTGCGCGTGTTAGCGATTGCCGGGTTATTCAGTCTTGTTATAGACCGATGTCGTAATGTCGTAATGTCGTGATGTCGTGATGTCGTGATGTTGTGATGTTGTTTCTAGGCCTTGCCATGCTGCTACAACGACACCACGACACCCATGATGGTGTGATAATGCGTCGAGGAAGTGCTCAAAGAACAGACCAGAACTCACCTCGTGGCTGCTCCCAAGTGCATAATGAGACATTGATCTGGTCTGGCTTCCAGCCGGAGAACTGGGCGGCGACGCTGGCAACGAGGCCAAAGGCCGTGGCGAGGCGCTGCATGGCGCTAGATGAGAGCAGCACCCGGAGAGGCAGAAGGCAGCGGGGACGGTGCAAACGTCTACTTGAAGAGGCGAAGAAGCAAAGAGTGCAGAAGCCGAGAGAGTGCAGAGACACGAGACCAAGTTCTCGCCAAATCAGAGAGTCAGATCCGCAGAGGCAGAGGCGGAATCAGAGAGGAGCGGGAGTCGCACGCAAGGCTCGGTAAGAGCACAGAGCACAAAGGCAGAGGCGCTGCCCGCGCTGTGGTGCACATGTGCGTCTTCGCGCAGAGAGCGTTGGTGTGCCACCGTTTGTGTGCCGGCGGGCTTCCACGGCAGATGCAGCACCATCGAGAAGTAGGACCAAGAACTACGCGGACCTACGACTGGAACTACGGGGAAGAACGAGAACTAAGAAAAGAACACGCGGCTGGGCCACGGAAGGAGCGAAGACGTGCACCTGCGGCCGACAAGCGAGGCAAGCACAGCGGCAGGTCGCACTTTCCGCAGCCACCACTGCCCAGCGAGCGGGGCGCCGGACGTTGGGGCAGCACGGAGTGTAGGGGTAAGGCCGGCCGACGGCAAGAGCGGCAGGGCGCCTGCCCCGGGCAGCTGTCAGCCTCACGTGATGTGGACGGCAGGTTTGGAGGGAGCAGAGAGAGGGAAGTGGCAGCGGAACAAGTCCGGGGAAGAGCCGGGGCATGTATGGGGTGGTGGTGGTGGTGGATTTAGTTCATTGTGTGCTTCTATATACCGAAATACATACAAGCTTGCCGTCTTTGTCGGGCAAGAATGTCCTTGGGTACTCACTACATAGCAATTTTAGTCTTCTACGAGGTCATATCGTCGACCTCGTAGAAGACTAAAATCGTCGACCTCGTAGAAGACTAAAATTGCTATGAAGCCCTCCAGTGAGCCCGCTACCTGACCTTGTAGAAGACTATCGTCGACCTCGTAGAATACTAAAATCGCTATGAAGCCTCTCCTAAGCCACTGAACTTCTGTCGAAAGTGCAGACAAACACTTCATAGCTTTAGTCTTCTACGAGGTCATATCGTCGACCTCAATGCTTTACGGAGTATGCTATTCCTACAGCCCAGGGTGCTAAAAGCAGCCAATCAGTCCACGACACAATCCACATCGTGCCGTGTGACCCACCTTTCCCGTTCGGGAGCGTGGCCGTAAGCATAACGTACGACTCGGAACTGCGTATTATTCTGTATTACTCATCCTCGAGGGCCTGCAACCACCACGGAGGCGCACTTGTGCCACTGCTGCGACGTGACGGCTGAAGAGCGGAACCTGTACTGTCGGCTTGCTGTCCCGCCATCTCGAGCCAAGTACAAAGCCGCAGCCGCCTGATAACCAACCACGGCAGGGAGGCTGCGGCGGCCATGTGACAGCCTCGGGCCCGAAACGGGCAACTCGGCCATATCCGGCGATGGCAGACTTGTGCGGCTTGGCGCATGTTAGCGGCGGTGCTGTCTTGTGTCAGCACGCGTACGCAGCCTGTAAGACTGCGTAGCATCGCACCGGCGGACACATCTCGTATTCTTGCCGGCACAGACGGACCAGCGTGCTGACGTGCAGCTCGCACCACGATGCGGGCACTGGCTTACATGATCGTGGCTGGCAGCTGCAGTCCGCCTGACCATAGACCAGCCGGACGCTCTGCCGTCTGCTGGCGTCATCAGACTGTACATTCTACGCGTCTGCCTTGTGGCTGCGTCTGACCACTCTGCGGCCTCGTACTCCCCAGTCTTCAGCCATGTGCTGCTTCTTCAGCCGCTCGGCCGCCGAAGACCGTCTGTTCCGGTCTGGACCGTCTGCACCATCGCCTCGCCCTCCATGAACCTCGCCGAGCCCACTCTCGTGCATGCTCCGTATGCAAGGCTTCAATAGTTACGGGCAGCACCCCTGCTCCTCCCCCCCAGGCCCGCCGATGCTACGCTGTCGAGCCAGCACACTGCCGACGACCAGCCTGGCCACGATGGCCGCAGCAGCTGGTCCCAAACACTACGGCCGGCCACCCGGCGTGTGCCCTACTTTGAACGTTGTATCGTTGTCGGTGTCCCCCAAGTAAGACGCCGAACCGTGCATGACACGACGCCAGACTGGAAGTTGGAGCCGCCTCTGCCGCCCAGCACATCCGCGGTACCACGGACGCTGTATCCGGTAGCAAGGACAACGCAAGATACACACTCGGACTGGCTATCTCGCGCCCGTCCGCACGCGCGCACCCGCTCGTCGTTCCTGGCCCAACATGGCCGCGCCGAAATCAGACGAGGCTCCAACGGGACGAGCGGCGCGCTGATGGCCAGCGGCCGGCCCTTGCAGGCAGTAACAAAGACGCCCACTCGTCCTCTGCGCGCTATTGCCATGTGCTTTGCGAATACGAAGTGGGCAGCAGGCGACCGGACGACCCGGACGATAGACACTGCTGCTGCGCTCCTCTTCGTGCCTCCGCCGGCGAGGCAGACGATCGACGTGCCCACGCCCCTGCAGCCGCAGTCTGTCCCGAACACAGAGCACGCGTACAGGGTACAGGCACGGTACGAGTACACGCACTCGCCGCCGAAGGCGATGGAAGACCCGTCCAATTGCCATGTTCGCCATCAGCTGCCCCTCTTTGCTCCGCCATGCGGTTTACCGTACGAGGAACCTCCCCCTGCTCGACCCGAGCTCCCGGCAGCCGATCCCCTGCCGGCGCTGCTCTTCCGGACATTCACAGCCGTTCTGCCTTTGCGATCCTGCCTGCGCTACTGCTTCGTACGTAGTCGTGCCGTGCCTTTGCATACGTACTACGTAGCCGTGCTCTGTTGTTGTGTTGTTCTGTTTCCTGTTTCCTGTTTCCTGTTTCCCCTCGCCAATCCCTCCGGTCCCCCAGCCGGCCCGCCACTGTCCACGTTCCTCTCCTCTCGTCTCCTAATAGCCCTATATGGCCTGCCTCTTTCTTCCCTCTCCCGTGGCCACGCTCTAGCCTGACTCCTCCGCGCCTTTGCCTTTGTTCTCTCGTCTTCCCCCTCTCGCCTGTACGCAGTCGTACAGCCCCCCGTCCTCGCTCTGTCAATCTTTCCAGCAAGGGCCTCTCCACCCAGGTACCCCTGGTCGAGTCCATGGCCTCAAGACGGCGTTCCTAGACCCAAAGCAAAAGACTCTCGTTGCCCTCTGATTTCTTCCTCGCTTCAGCCTAGCTTCTGCCTCGGATTCTGCCTCGGATTCTGCCTCTGCTTCTGCTTTGGCCAACGCTCGCTACTGCTGGCCTCGACCTAAAGGCGGGCAGACACAAAGAGAGAAGATCGCGGCCACGGTCACACTCACACAACACCCACCACGCGCAGCAGCCATGCTCGGCACCACGCGCCTCTGGCGCCTCGCCGCCGGCCTGCTGGCCGCGTCGGGCACCGCTGTCGCTACCGACAACTCCAGCTACAACCAGCCTCAGGTGCCTTCGCCCTACGACACCGCACGCTCCTGCAAGCCACAGACTGTTGTCTCGACCGTCCACGACACAGTCACCAAGTGGGCTGTCAGCACTCAGACGGTCGTCCACTGGTCGACCAAAGTGTCCACCACCACCGAGGTTTGCACTGTGACGTTGAGCATCCCCTATACGTGAGTTCATCTGCTCTCCGCGTCTGGTTTCTCGCCGTTTCGTCCGTACTCCGCAATCTCCAATTCTGACCGATGCTCATGGCTAATCATCCGAATTATCCGCAGAGTCGTGTAAGCTTATTCTTAGGGCTTCTTAGCTCTGCCCCAGTCTTGCAGATCACGCCCCGCAATTCATTTCCGCTCCTTCGCTTCTACGTCCATCACTAACAGACCCCTTCGTAGGACGACCGTCTACACAACTGCCTACGACACAGATTATATCTCCGTCACCAAGACCGACACCGACTACGTCTCCGTCACGGACTATATTTCTGTCACAGAAACTGACACTGACTATATCTCCGTCACGGCAACGGAAACCGACTATGTCTCGGTCACAGCCACGGAAACAGACTTTGTCTCTGTCACCGAAACTGACATTGACTACATTTCCGTGACAGCAACAGACTATATCTCTATCACAGAAACTGATACTGACTACATCTCTGTCACTGAAACCGACACTGATTACATCTCCGTCACGGCAACAGAAACCGATTATGTCTCGGTTACAGCCACGGAAACCGACCTTGTCTCTGTCACCGAAACTGACACTGACTACATCTCCGTCACGACAACCGACACCGACTTCGTCTCTGTTACCGACTTTGTGTCGGTTACTTCTACAGAGATTGATTACGTCTCCGTTACCGACTATGTTTCTGTTACCTCTGTCGACACCGACTACGTTTCTGTTACAACAACAGATACGGACTACATTTCTGTCACCGACACTGACTTCGTCTCGGTGACTGATTTCATCTCTGTGACTGATTTTATCTCTGTAACTGATCTCGTCTCTGTGACTGATTACATTTCTGTCACTGACACTGATTTTATTTCTGTAACTGACACCGACTTTGTCTCCGTTACTGACTTTGTTTCTGTCACCGACACTGACTTTGTCTCTGTCACTGACTTCGTCTCTGTCACTGACTTCATCTCGGTTACTGACACCGATTTCGTGTCCGTTACTGATTTTATTTCTGTCACTGACACGGACTTTATCTCCGTCACCGATACCGACTTTGTCTCGGTCACTGACACCGACTTCGTCTCGGTTACTGATTTTATTTCTGTTACTGATATCGTCTCTGTTACGGACACCGACTTTATTTCTGTCACCGACTTTATCTCCGTCACCGATACCGACTTTGTCTCCGTTACTGACTTTATTTCTGTCACTGATGTCGTCTCAGTCTCTGTCACTGACTTTGTCTCTGTCACCGACACTGACTTCATCTCGGTAACTGACACCGACTTTGTCTCGGTCACCGACTTTGTCTCTGTCACCGACACCGATTTCATCTCTGTCACTGACACCGATTTCGTCTCGATTACTGCAACGGTGGACGTTACGGTATGTCCCCTGCTACTCCACCTGTGAAGCCTTACTAACAATATCCAGTCGATTACCACGGACCTCGTCTCGATCACCGATGTCGTCTCTGTCACCGACACTGACTTCGTCTCGGTCACCAACACCGACACAGTCTCCGTCACGAACACGGTCTTGACCACGGCCTTTGCCACCGTCACCACCCTCGTTCCGACCACCGTCTTCAACACCTTCACCTCCGTGACCACCTTGACCCTGCCGGCGTCCACCGTCACCCTCCCTGCCTCCACCGTGACTGCTTCTGGCACGACCGTGACGATTCCCGCCTCGACCGTCACCATCCCGGCCTCGACCGTGACCTCCGTCGTGACCTCCGTGACCTCCTCCGTGAGCACCGTCTCCGTCACCGGCCCCATCACCACTGTCGTGTCCACCTCTGTCGTGCCGGCCTCCACCGTCACCATCACCCAGAGCGGCACCACCACCACCTCGGTCGTCCCGGCTTCGACCGTCCTCGTGACCGTCACCAGCGTCGTCACCCAGCCGGCCAGCGTCGTCACCATCAGCCAAAGCACCGCCGAGACCGTCTCCGTCTGCCCGGCGCCCACCAACACCGCCCCCGTGCCCGCGTTCGACTACCGCAGCAACCTCACCTGGGGCTGCGAGCCCGGCTTCGTCTGCAACGCCACCAAGTCCGCCGGCTGCGACGTCTTCGCCGAGCCGCCCGCCAACGACTACGTCTGCGACCCCAGCCTCTGCATCCCGGCACCGCCACTGCCCATTGTCGTCTGGCCGGTCAACGAGACGTCCTACTTTCCACCCACAGACGGCTACTTTAACCTGCCGCCCATCGCCTTCGGCCTCAGCTACGACATCTTCTCGGAAGATATCCTCGTCGAGAAGATCGGCACCTATACCTTCACCGTCACCACCGGCAACTGGGGTACCCAGTCAACCATCTCCGTGTTCCCCACGTCCCTGCTAGACGATGTTAGCACCATTGTAACATCGTCCGCGCCGCCGCCGACGACGTCCTCGTCTTCATCCTCGTCCACATCCTCGTCCACATCCTCGTCCACATCCTCGTGGGACACCCCAACGATCGCGCCCTACACGACAGCCACCCCGACAAAGACGTTGGGCGGCTCGTACACAACCGTCAAGAGGGTGCTCCTGCCGCGAGCCTCTGACATTGACGAAGGCACGATCCCGAGTTCCTGCTATGCCGTGTGCGACCAGGCCTACTTGGAAGCCCAGAACACGGGCAAGACGCCTGCCCTGTGTGATGAGGACTCCACATTCAATGATGAATACGATACTTGCACCAGCAAGATCTTGAATGCGCTTGATTCAGACACGTTGCCAGAAAATATTGAAACGTTCCTGGATGGTTACTTTCACCAGTTCATCGCTTATTGCGCAGAATCGCCAGCCACTTCGTCGGATACGAATAACGTCCAACAGAATGTCGTGTCATCGTCGGCGTCCATCGAATCCACGGCACAGGTCTCAGCTAATTCGGGATCCACCGTCGCCGTCTCGACGTCAAGCTCCTCATCTAGCTTCTCGTCAAGCTCCTCGTCAAGCTCCTCGTCAAGCTCCTCGTCAAGCTCCTCGTCAAGCTCTTCGTTAAGCTCTTCGTCAGGCTCCTCAAGCTCGTCTAGCTTCTCGTCAAGCTCCTCGCCAGGCTCTTCGTCGGGCTCTTCTTCGCCTCCACCCAACACTTCGCCATCTGCTTCCACGACCTCTTTGGTGTCTGAAACCTCTTCTGCTTCACTGTCGACTGCTGTCACGTCATCTGTTTCTCCAACGCCGTCAGAATCTTCGTCTTCGTCGCCTATAAGCTCGTCGAGTACTGCCTCGGCTTCAGCTTCGACTGCGTCCTCGACCGAAGCCACTAATTCCCTGTCTTCTTCGACCAGCGAGTCCTCCTCGGGCAGTGGCAGCAGCAGCTCTGGCACGACAGCAGCAGCTTCCAGCAGCACTTTCGGCGGGTCAGGCACGGCTACCAGCACCGACACCGACACCAGCGAGGCAGGCACGGCGTCTAGCAGCGGTTCCCCTAGCAGTGGAGCAGGATCCGCTACTTCGACATCTGCAACGGGAGCACGAACCGGCGGCAGCACCCTCTCTTCCAGTACATCGTCGACGTCAGGGTCTACCACAACGTCGACAGGTACCGGCACATCGGCCGGGGCTTCGGCCAGCGTTTCGGCGGCTGCCGGTCCTGGCTTCCACGTGTCGAGCCCAGGCATCCGTGCTTTGGTAGCCGCGATGCCTCTTTTTGCATTTCTCGCCTGAACTTGATTTTAAAAAGCGCGCTTTCTTTTCCTTATGTCCCCTCGGTGTCATCGTCGCTCCTTGCACCAAGCGTTCTCGAGACGAAGCCACTCATTAATGATGAATGTTATACCATTGCATTTTGCATGCCGCCTTTGAGCACTACGCGGATACACACAAACGTATAGGTTTGGGATTACCAACAACGGATGACAACCTGTCAGGAAGGGAATGGGCTTTAGCTGTATATGCGTTGCAAGGGTTCCAACTTACTGGGAACCTGCACAGCCAAGCCTCGTTTAATTCGAATGGCTTGTCGCGATGTTGCGATTGTGATGGACGCTCTTAATTTACTTCGTTCCCTCGTTGTGCGAAACATAGATACCCTTAATACATCACCTTTTTGAATACCTAGCCTCTGTAGTCATGGGTTATGGGCCTGCAAAATGCAGACTATATTCACGGTTTCTTTACTTTGTTGCAAGGAGATCCACATAAGCGCACATACCTGATTGATAATAATTTGTTGTGGTAATTTTTTTGTTTTATCTTTATCTGTTTGTTTGTCACGAGTGCAAACGGCACTCAAAAAGCGAAAGAACTTTAATCATGCCAAAGACTCACCTTGAAGACTCACCTAGAACTTGCAATTTGAAGATCCAACACCATGTCGAGAGCAGCGGAAATGCGATCAAAGCACGTGAAAACGCTAACATGAAATGAACTTACCCGCACAGCAATAGACACACGAGTAAAGTAGATGCCGCCTAGGGCCGACGGCTGCGGGTGCGAGCGGACACTGGCTCGAAGTTCTCGGCCGGTCCCCCCTCTTCATTCCCAGCCGCAGCCCCAGCCGCAGCCCCAGCAGCAGCCGCGCGCCGAGCATTTAGCGCCCGGTCACGACCAGCTGCAGCCGCCGCCAAGACTCGCGCCCGCGTCTCTCGTCGGGCCTGGGCCCTGGCGGCTCGCGAAGCGGCACCGCGACGCCCGGCTTCGGACCGCGTCATAGGGGCTGCTGCCTCTTGAGGGGGAGGCTGCACGGGCTGGACAGCCGGCATGGGCAGGGCAGCCGGTGCGGGTAGGGCAGCCGGTGCGGGTAGGGCAGCCGGTGCGGGCAGGGCAGTCGGTGCGGGCTGGGCAACCGGCACGGGCTGGGGAGATGGCAGGGCCGGGGTGGAGGGCACGGGCGGGGGAGAGGGCATGGGGACGGGAGAGGGCCTGGGCGAAGACATGGGCAACGGAGACGGGCTTGCGGCGGGAAAGTTGAAGTCAAACGGGGCCAGGACCGGTTCTTGTAGCGGAGGAGCGGGAGCAGGAGAAGGAACGGGCGGCGCGTTGTTGTGCGCGAGGACGTACATGTCGTACAACAACTGTGCCATTTCAATGTCCCCGAAGAACTCGGTTGCGAGCTCCAACAGGTTCTCGACAGGTTCAGGCTGGTTGTCAACCGGGGGGGGAATGTCGTCGATATTAGCGTTGTCGATCATACCTGCTACTCCCAACTGATCGCCGTTGTCGTGAGCCTGCTGCTGGTCATTGTCAACAACGTGATCTTCATTGTCAGGGATGCCATTGGGGACAATACCATTGGGGAGGCCACCATTGGGGAGGCCATTGCCATTGGGAATGTCATTACCATTGGGAACGCCATTCTGATGAGCGCCGTGACCGTTCAGACCGTTGACATGAGGGACGTTGTTGACTTGAGGGACGTTGTTGCCATTGGGGAGGCTACCATTGGGGAGGTTACCATTGGGGAGGTTGCCATTGGGGTGGTTGCCATTGGGGAGGCCATGACCATTGGGAACGCCATTATGGTGAGCGGCATGGCCATTGGGAAGACCGTTGACATGAGGAGCGCCGTTGAGATGAGCGTGACCGTTGAGATGGCCGCTGACAGGAGGGACGTTGTTGCCATTGGGCAGGTTGCCATTGGACAGGTTGCCATTGGGAACGCCATTATGATGAGCGGCGTGGCCATTAGGAAGACCGTTGACATGAGGAACGCCGTTGCCGTTAGGAACGCTGTTGTGATGAGCGGCGTGGCCGTTGGGAAGACCGTTGGCATGATGGACGCCGTTGCCATTGAGAAGACCATTCACATGAGGAGCGCCGTTGCCATTTGGAAGGCCATTTCCATTGGGAACGCCATTACCATTAGGAAGGGCAATACCATTGGCAACGCCGTTGTGATGAGCGCCGTGACCGTTCAGACCGTTGACATGAGGGACGCCATTGGGAACGCCGTTTCCATTAACATGACCGTTGATTTGGGGGAAGGCATTGTCATCGGGAAGGGCATAGAGGAAGTGCTGGATGTTCTGAAATACCTGCTCCGGGGTGACGTGGCTCGCCTCAAAGACCTGATCTGCCAGATCGGCGAGTTCCGACTCTAACTCCGACTGCATCTCCAAGAAGCTGTTCTCGCTTCCGGTGAAGTGTGTGTGGGCAGAGAAGGAGTACTGGGTGGACTGGTCGGAATCCTGGTGAGGCATTTTGGCTGGATGGTCGATGGGATGAGGTAAAAAAGATGAAGTGGTGACTGTGATTGTAGAGTATCGTTGGTTGACGACAGGGCCCAGAAATTACTGAGAAGACTTTGAATAAGGCTGCTGTTGAGGTTCTTGGTGATGTTGGTGATGTTGATCTGTTGATGCTGCTGCTGATGAGAACGAGAACCATCTTCCTGGCTGGCCCGGAGTCTTCTTATAGACTTCCACCCGTCGCATCGTGTATACACCGTGAACAAGACATGGGAATGAACTGCTTTGGCGACAAAGGTTTCTTCCATAGTGCTGAACATCTTGGGCGAGTTTGTTCGGAGAGATAGATCAGCTTGACGCTCTTTGTTTGCTTGTTTGCTCGTTTGTTGTGCTATTCGTTGTTCGTTTCAGGAGCCATACAATGCGCAAAATTCTTCACGGAATACCGGCTTAGAAGCCACTGCGGGCTTTGTTTCTCCCCAAAACACGTTCTCATTGAGCACACTTTCCTGAACAACGAATAAAAAATAAATAAGATATGTAATGAATCTGGACAGATTGAAAAAGAACAAGGAAAATGGCAGAAATCAAAACTTCAAGAGGGAATGGGCAGAGGAATAAAACAACAAACGAAAAAAGTAAAACCGTAAGAGCCAGTGGGTTGTAGGCTCCCTCCATCGCTGTCGATAATCACATAGACAACAGGGCAAAAGAGGGTTATGAACAACGCATCCCCCGCAAACGACGTGGAAAAGAACCGACGACAAAAGCGCCAGTGGACCAGCGCTGAACACAAAGATTGTGGCTGGGATTCCCATCGCCAGCCAGCAGCCCCAGAGTAGAGCGCCGAAAACCGCACTCAGTTTCCAGAGTACTGGCACACGCCACGAGTGCCGTCCGTCGCTCCTCGCCCTATCACATAGGCCGGCGTGAATGGTCCTGGGATACCGTCCCGTCGCTCCCGCGTTCAATAATCCACCTGCCAAACCAGCCAATGTACCGGCCGCGTGCCCTGTTGGCTGACCGATCCGTGTGCCAGTTGCGTGCCCCTGAGTTGGGCAGCGCTGCTTCCTCCTCTATCACGCAATAAACATTCAAAGGGCCATACAACCAATGGTGTCCAATCCAGAAGAAATGAGCCGTTCATACAGCTCCCCACATCTCCAGCTTTGCAGCCTCAAACTATTCGGGTATATGTGGCTTGATCTCACATCAAGATGCACTTGGCGCAGCACCCTGCCTCTGCATCGGCGTCACCGACCTCGAGCTTGTTTGCCGGGCTGCCAGCGTTGGACGCGCCGCTGCCGGTTGAGTAGCCCTGCATCTCACGGTTGAATCGTCTGATCTCGCGAACAATGTCGAAGAAAGCCTTGTCGACGTTGATCCGTGACTTCGCTGACGTCTCGATAAACTTGCAGCCGAAAGACTTTGCTAGCGCCTCACCCTCTGTAGGAAATAGAGTTAGATAGCTGCCTCAAGATGCTAGGTGTCGACCACGGTATTCCGGCCGCACGTACCTTGTCTGGTGACCTCCCGCTCGCCCTCTAGATCGCACTTGTTGCCGACAACAACCATGGGGAAGTAGTCCTTGTCCTTCACGCGCAGGATCTGCTGCTGGAATGTGGTGATCTCATCGAAGCTCTGTCGTGACGTGATGGAGTAGACGAGAAGAAATCCCTCGCCGGTCCGCATGTACTGCTCGCGCATTGCCGAGTACTCCTCTTGGCCAGCTGTGTCGAGCACATCGAGCAGGGCAACCTCTTCATCGATGACGCACTGCTTCCGGTATGAGTCTGCAAGGTCACGGTTAGCGATTGCCTTTGTTGACCGCAGACGGTAAAAGGCGGTATGGCGGAGTCGCAAAGAGATACGCAGACGTTGAAATGATGGCAAAGCGAGCAAATACCAGGCAACACAGGTGCACAAGAGCAGGAAAACACAACGTACCCTCAATTGTTGGATCATATTCGTCAACGAAGTGGCTCTGGATCAGCTGAATGGTCAAGCACGATTTGCCTACACCGCCACCGCCGACGACGACCAGCTTGTATTCTCGCAGGAACTGGGCCACCACATGTTAGCAGCTGAGCAAGCCATGTCCGAGATTCCATCGCAGTATCAATCGGCGTGCAAGGTGCGATGGTAATGAAGTCTCGTTCGCGCTCGGGTCGGAGGTCATGGCGGTGGCACGATGGCGCTTGTTGAGCTAGAGCTTCGCGAGCTTCCGGTAGTGATCGGGGTAGGACGAGTCGCCAATCGATAGACGTGTTGAGGCCGCGCGCGAGGTGGCGAGAGAGGACGTTTTGCTAGGGAGGCAGACGATCGAGAACATACCTTTGACGCCATTGTAGCACGGGTGTAGGAGCAGTATGCACGGCTACAAAGGGGACCGGTCGACTGGGCGGAACGGATGAGAGTCGTCAACAGGAAAAGACCAGCGACAAGTTGTTGGACGGGAGAAAGCGTCGGTTGGCCGGGAGGTGAAATGTTTCAGAGACGTCTGCTGGTGAAGAAAACAAGAAAGGTCTGTTCGTTCGTGGAGTGGGAAAGGGCGGATGTCGTGGGAAAGCAGATCCCTGATTTGGCCTGGCCGAATGTGCGCGAGAGGAAAAGGAGTAAAAAAGGGACTGGCGATCGTTTTTGACGGTTTCCTTTTTCTCTCAGGAGTCCAAATAATGGGAGGTTATGGGGAAATTCGCCGGGTCCGGGCGTGGCGGCCGTGGGTCACTGTCTATACGGAGTTGGGACTAGTGATCGATCAATGGGCGGCGAGGGAGAGGGGCGTGGCGGTAGGTTGTAGGCGGTGGGCGGCAGAGAAACGGCGCGAGTCTCGTCAGAGGTACCAGTATGAACGGACGGCTCCTATTGAGGGCCTCGCTCTTTGCGTCGGCGGGCCAATTGCGAAGCAGACGATGGGATTCTGGCAAAGAGCGCTGGAATGAGCGTGACGGCGACGTGACGGTGACGCGACGGGGCGAGAGGCAACGGCGCGTGATAGCGTGCAGCACGGAGCGAAGCTTAGACGTGCTCGCAGGTGGCGGGAAATGGCGGCGGTGGAGAGGCGCTACGCAGACGTGGTTGGAGCTGAAGCCGACGATGCGAGCGAGTTTGGGAAGAAAGAAGAGGAGAGAACCTGGCGGCTGCCGGGATTTGTACTGGTACGAGAGCGGGAGAGGGCAGGAACGAAGCACGCGCAAATTCCGCGGGCACAAAGCATCTGCATTCAGTCATACGGCGTACGAATAAGGACTGCAGGAAGGCGCGAGGGCCGGGTGAGTGCCCTCGTATTACTTCGTGCGTCGCAGTACAAAGTCTGACTTCGTATGGCAGCAGGCAGCGAGGCAGGCACAGGGGGGCGACTGCCTGCATGCAGGAAAGGGGGAAGCACTGGGCAACGCTTTTAATAAAAGCATGTCGCAACGAATAAGAAAAAGGAAATACAAGGAAGGCGCAGGGGGCGCCAGAGCAGCCGAGCGCGTGCATGTACCGCTACCTGCAAACACACGTAAGGCCAGCGGCCACGGCGGATGCACAAGTACCGGTACGACAGCGGTCATCACAGACTGTGCTTTGACAAGCTCCAACCAAGCGCCGGGCTTGAAGCCAAACGGGCAACGCAGAGAGAGGAGCCAGGTCCGGGCGGCACTGGTGCCCTCTGGCGTCTCCACTCAATGCATGCTATTTGGCTCTCAGATGGCCGTATCATGTGCTTTATGGTGGAAATAGTGCGGGAGTGCTGCGAGTACTTTGTACAAGTACGCGTGGATTGTAAAGTGCGATACTGCGACAGGAGAGCGAGTACCGTGCGGAGTACTCCGACCTGTACGGAGTCTGTACTTGTACGAGTACGAGTAGAACAACAGCATAATGCCAAATGAGGCTGCGAACCTGCAGAATGTGCAGTTCATTCTTGTGTTGGACGCAAGCGCCTTTGATTTCGTCTCGTCTGAAAACGCCACAGCAACGGTGCGGCTACGACAACGGCCGCCCACTGCGCTAGTATTCGTGCGTACTGTGCGACACTCTGATAGTCCGGCGACACGCCGCCAGTGAGCGCACTCGTGCGCGGTGATGAAGCGCTGTACAAACACGGACTCTGTACGAGTACAACACGCAACGAGTACGTACTCCGGATTAATAATACGATGACAATTGTGGCGCCAAGTCTCGTCCTTGATTGCTCGCAACGGTGCAATGTTGTGTGAGGACCGTGTGCGGCAGTGAGCTAGACCATGCACACTGTGCGGGGCACGGACGGCTCATCCTGCACTTCGTACGATACTTTACGAGTCCTCTGGCCTCGCGACATACGAGTACTCGTACTTTGTACGGAGTGGAGCTACTGGTATATCAAGACTTTCTACTATCGTACTCGTACTCGAATACAAGAACATCTACTGGATTTTCACTACTCGTAGTCCGTACAATCACATAAGTGCGTACATGTACTTCTACTCCGCTGGCTATCACGATGGATCGGTATTCTCCGCAAAATATGCTACCCTTGCTTGGCAATCTGAACTCTACAAAGTATGCAGTACGAAGTACGGAGTACGGGTAATTAGTATGCCTCCGTAATACGCCATACAAGTACTTTCTGCCGCCAAGCACTCATCTGACCTACGGAGTATGATGTACTTTGTACGCATCGACGCCTGCAGGTAGCTGCATGAATATGCCGCGGCACTGCCGGGTCGCTTGCGGCTGCCGCCTTGCTTGCCGGTGGCGCCGCCGCGTGTTGGACGAAAAAGGCAACGAGTCGACGGGTTCCTCAGAAGGCGACGAGGCGACAGCCTGTTGCACATGTACGACGCAGGCACGATGCACATGCGCCCTAAGCGAGCGGCGGCTGCACGGCAGCTCTTTACGCGCATGCGGCAGGCGCGCCCGGCGGCGGCAGCTATCTGTACGAGGTACTCCGTCCCTGCCCCGGCCCCGCTTTGCCTGCTCGGAACCGGCTGGCGGCCAGAGGAGCGCAGAGCCGGGAAACTACGAGGACTCCGTAATGACGTGTTGCAGTACGAGTAATCGTGTATTGTGCCGAGGGCAGAGCACGATGCACTCCAAGAGCCGATGCTGCAGGGAGCACAACGGTGGGGAGCTCAGCGCTCAGGTCCTCTTTTTATTTTATTTCGCCGAATGCAACAGCCAAGTGCCGAGTAGGACTTCTTTGTACGAAGTGCTTTGTGACCCGTACAAAGCTCAGCTACGTACGGAGGATTCGTCTCGGCACTCCGTATTACTTACGCACATGTAAGATACAGTGTATCGTACGGCAGGGCGCGTGAATGCTCACCAGGGCTTGATGATCAACATGAAAGAAGTGGCACGTCGAAGCACGTCTTCAGAGTTAGTAGCCATTGCTCGGCCGAAGCGAGGCTGCTAAGACGAAACCGGACGCGACAAGGGGCGGCGTGACCAGCGCTACGCAGTGTTCGTTCAGCTTGTTGTCTTGGACGGCTGGGATCCGACTGTCTCTCGCTTGGCTTCGGGCGTGGCCCCCATTGAGTCAGGATGCCCGGCGCGCCGGTCGCGTCGTACGTCGTAATACAGAGTGATACAGACACCTTTGCACGAATGTACTGAGGCCTCTGCTTCCGTACCCGTACCATGTGGGGGAGCGTTGAGATGACGGTGACATGAGGAAGGTTTCTAGAACAAGGAAGACGAATAGGGGCGCGGGCTGGCCGGAAGTTGCGTACGACGTCGGTTGTGCTCGCAATGATGAAGTGAACGACGATGTGCTCAGAAACCTCATTTCCAAGAGTCATGTGACCCGACACAACGCCTCATACGATCCTCCGCATACGAGTAGTAAGCGATACAAGGCCACCTCGTAATATTGCAGATACAAACAAAACAATAAACCATGCAAGTACGAGTACGTCGTAGCGCTCCATGTGGACAAAGTCACCGTACGGCAAGAGGGAAATGACGCCGCCGTCCGATCCCAATCTGGCGTGGATCCGGGCTGCTGCTGAAACGCTGGTCCGTCTGCGTGCAGCGCATAGCGGCCTTCGGGAGCGCTGCATCGCCCTTGCCGGCCATGCTTCACGCCAAGGAAGTCGCGTTTGACATACGGGGCGTGGGGGCTGCTTCTTTTCCTTCTCTTCACCGGCGGACTGGGCCGGCGGCCTGGCTGCTAGGGAGCCGCCACGTGGGAGCTGCAGCTGCTTCTGAGAGACGCGGCGCGGCTTTCCTTCTCGCGGGTACGGAGTGCGATAGGGCTTGGATACTCCATACATTCGCTCGACCCGCGCTTCACAGCCATGACAAACGGACGTACACGATATGACCAACACAATACGATCCAAACACACAGCACCGCGATATGCCATATCTGCTCCGTACGGCGCACTTCGTAAACGGCATACACCGCGGCCGCAAGTCCGCCGTGTCGGCCTGGCTGTACACGATAGGATAGGATCGCCGCAGGATGTGCGCCGATCGTGCTCGGTGCACGCCTGCCCGCCCGCACGCCCTAGCCCACGATGCGCGGCTCCATTACGCCATCGGCTCGTCGTCGTCCTCGCCCTCCCGCTCGACGCGCCGGCCCTTGACGTTCCTTTCCACCTCGGGTACGAGGCTCTCGATATAGTCCTTGTCCCTGGCCGTTTAGCACTTTGTACGGAGTAATACGGGGTGCGCGTCCAGACTCAATGCAAGGGAAGACCTACGTGCCAACCAACGTCACCGTGTTATGCCGCTCGTTCCAGCGCGGATAGCTGCCGACCTTGACGCCCCGGGGTCCGACCCGCGCCGCCAGCTCGGTGAGGTACGTCGCCACGGAGCTCTCCGGCAGCGGCGTCGACACCAGAACGCGAGTGATGCCCTTGTTGGCGATGCGGCGCTGCAGTATCGGGTGCAGCGCCGTGAGCAGCATTTCGACTGTGTACGTATCGGTCAGCGATCCGACACACGACGAGAAACGAGAGAAACCAGAGAACAGGTCCGGCCTACATATCCGTGGCACGCCCGGCAGGATGTGCACGTTGCCGTTCACCACCGCCACCGGCACCCACAGATCGTCGTTCGGAAACAGACACTGGTCCTCGTCCGCGAGTGCCGGGTCCGACGGCAGGTTGACCATGCGTAGACGCGCCTGCATCTCCGGCGTGCTCTCGTCGTCCCAGTCGATGGGCGCCTGTCCGGGCCGTGCTCGGGACAGCTCCCGCATGCGCTGGTGCGCCTCCGGGTAGCGTCTCAGCTGCAGACCGAACGCCTTGGCGATCGAGGGGTAGGTGATGTCATCGTGGCTGCAGTAAGGTGTGAGCATGCGAGAGCCGGCAAATACATGAGCTGGGCAGAGGAAACGCGAAACAGAAGACGTACGTCGGCCCGATGCCACCACTGCGCTGTTAGCATCCATCTTAGTTGTAGTGGGCGTCTGGACGCCTACCTTGTCACGACAAAGTCGTAGCCCGCGCTCATGCGCCGGACCGCCTCGATGATCTGGCTCTCGTCGTCCTCGATGACCTCGATGCGCTTGAGGTTCTGTGGCGGGAGGTCAGCATGCGTCGCCCGCGGCCGGCCCGTCCCAGCCTGGCCGTCTCCCCGAGCCGATCGGACGTACAATGCCCAGCGAGAAGCACCACTCGGCAAAAAAGGCCGAGTTTGTCTAGCGTTGCGAGGCGTCAGCGGTGTTCTGTTCTCCGTTCACGGCTCTGTCCATGGCAGGAGGTCCGCGTCTCGGCCTGGTCTGCTCACATCTTTGGTCTACAGAGCCCATTGTTAGTCCATCTACGCCTGCATTCACGTCGATCTCAGCGGAGCAAACACGTGCCTTGCCACCCAGCACCTCATCGCCGATGATGAGGCAGGCCGCTGTGTGGATCGGCTTCGTCGCGTTGACCTTGGCGGCCGAGGGCGTTGCGGCCGGCATGTTCAGCGAGACCGCAGAGCCGCGGAAGGGCAGAGAAGGAAGATTCGTGGCGAGCGATGACAGCGGTGACCGAACAGACGCCGGAGCAGACAGGTGGCGGAGGATCTGGCCCAGACGCAGCGACATGGGCGAGGGGAGACGAGTCAGGGTTGCCCGGGCTTCGTGGGATCGTCACGGAACTGCGGCGACCGTCGGTTTGCGTTTGTCGGCGTGGTGATGCAGCGGGGAGGCTGACGGACAAAGCTCTGAATGATCACGGCCGTTTTCGGCTGTCCACTAGCAGAGTACGAATACTGGTAGGCGAACAGCAGCCGCACAGTGGGCCCGCGCGGCTGGCCTAGCGCGCATCCCCGCCCCCGCGATGGCTTCTTGCTCTGGTCGCGCGATCCACGGCCGCCACCGCGTCTCTGCGTATTGCTTCTGCGCACCGCCAACCGACACCCAGCGCTGCCGCCACCCGTCTGGGCACCGCCGTCGTCTTCGTCCTCGCACTGCCGCACCGCTGTCTGCTACCCAGACTGCGCCCACCGTCCAGACCTCCGACGCTGCTCTGACCGTTCCGACAATGGTGCGTTTGTCCTTCTTTTCGACTGTTGACTGTTTGCTATCGGGCCGTCTGTTCTGGCGTGTCGCTCGCCTTCAGGGCTTCCTTGTCACCTGCGTGCTGCCTGTCCTCTGCCTGTTGGACCGCTTGCCTGCTGGCTGCCCGCTCACCTTCTTCCCTGCCGCCGCTGACCGTCCAGAGCTCCGAAGCCAGGCTCTACACCTTCTCCCAGGAGACCAAGGACAAGCTCCGCAAGTTCCGCCTCGGTACATCGCGCGCCAGCGGTCCCCAGGCTGTCATATGTACGTCCTGTCCCGCCCCGTGCTCTGCGTGCCGGCCCGTGCTCATCGGCAGACTTCATCGACAAGGCCTCCAAGGAGATCCGCCAGGATGCAGATTTGACCGTCTACTCGAGCCTTGACGAGATCGCCGACGACCTGCCCGACAACTCGCCTCGCTTCGTGCTGCTCAGCTACCCGATGACGCTGGTACGCGGCCCTGCCTGCTCTCCAGGCTCTGAATCTGCTGCGTCTCTGCCGCACTCGCTGACGAATGCCTCATAGCCCTCCGGTCGCATGTCCGTTCCCTACGTCCTCCTCTACTACCTCCCCATCACATGCAACAGCGAGATGCGCATGCTCTACGCCGGCGCCAAGGAGCTCATGCGCAATACGAGCGAGGTCGGCAAGGTCATCGACATCGAGTCCGCCGAGGACCTCGAGGAGCTGCCGCAGAAACTCGGCGCCGCCTGAAGAAGCTGCCAGTCAAGTGGCCGGCACGGCTGCTCCGGCCCTATACACTCTAGACAGAATATGGGACCACACGCTGGGGGGCTCTCTACTGGGCCCGACTAACGTACGAATCGTGACGTCGTCATTCTATTGCTCTATATGGTGTACTTTGACTGCCTTTTTTGTCCTTGTCTGGTGGGCGTGCTCACGCGTCGTCTGGCAGCACCTCGCTGGGGTCGAGGGCCAGCTGCTTGGCAAGCCCGCGTACCACCGTCTTGAGCGCGGCGCAGGCCGGGCTGTCCGGGTAGCTGTCGAAAAAGCTCTCGCCGTAGTCGCACGTGAGGCCGATCCGCGGATCCAGCGGCACGGCCCCCAGGAAGGGCAGACCCATCTCAGCCGCAAGGCCAGCACCGCCGCCGGTCGTCGCCCGGAAAATCTGGCTCTCGTGGCGGCAGTTGGGGCACACGAACCCGCTCATGTTCTCGACGAGGCCGAGCACGCGGATGCCCGCCTTGCGGCAAAAGTCAATCTCCTTGCGCACGTCCAGCAGCGCCACCTCCTGCGGCGTCGTCACCACCACGGCGCCGTCGATACCGCTCTCCTGCAGAAACGTGTTGACGCTGAGGTGCTCGTCGCTCGTGCCCGGCGGCGTGTCCACGAGCAGGAAATCGAGGTCCCCCCACTCGACATCCTTCAGGAACTGCTTGATGAGCCCGTTCTTCTTGGGCCCGCGCCAGATAATCGCGTCGTCCCGGTTCGGCAGCATGAATTGGATGCTCATGACACCGAGGTTGTCCGCCACCCACACCGGCGACCACCCGGCACTGCTCACGTGGATCGTCTCGTCCTCGACACCCATCATTTTGGGTATGCTCGGTCCGCAAATGTCCGTGTCCATAATGCCCACGTTGCTGTTCGGGTTCGCGGAGAACGCGTGCGCGAGCAGCGTCGTAAACGTGCTCTGTCGGCTGTCAGTATCTGTGCCTCTCTCCAAGCGGCGAGCCAAAACGCCCGTCCTCTCTCTCCTGCTCCGTCTCACCTTTCCAACGCCGCCCTTGCCGCTCAATACCAGCACTTTGTGCTTGACATTCTCGAGCCGTGCTGTGATCACTGGGATGTCGGGGTCGGGGCCCTTTGGCGCCGAGGCGCATATTTCCTGGTTCGGGCAGCCGGCACATGAATCGGCCTGGCCGGCCTGCTCCGATTCGGGCCCGGGACAGTGCTCGGGCTCTGGCGCCACCAGCTGGGGCTTCGCCTTGAGCGGGTTGGCGATGACATCCTCAGCGGCCTCCGGCAGATCGAGTGCCGGCGCCATGGCGTGTGTGCGTGCGCTGCGTACGTATGTAGAGGCTTCGGGTTTTCGTGTGTGCGCGGCCTGTGCATATATTGGTTCGTATGATCGCGCAGCAGTTTCTGTGTGAACGTCGTCTCGAAGTGTTGGTAAGTGGCGAATGCGCGTTGAAGTTGATTGGAAATCCGATAAAGCCAGCCCCGCTGATGTAATGGGCGCTAACATGTGTCTAATCGGTGGAAAACGCCGGTACGGAGTACAAGTAAAAGCTTCTCATCACTGTATCCTAATCTTGTGTTGTGCCTTATTCTCATGGCTACGTAGAGTCTGTGGTCGTCTGATGCCATTTTACACATTGCACAGAGTGTTTAATCTTTATAAGCTACTCAAATTATGAAAATAAAGCAAGAACGAAAGTATACGGAGTAGGTCATTTGTCACTGTACTCCGTAGAAACTACGAACAGAAACTTACCCCAGAACCCCAAACAAATCATGAGATTCCTTGATCATAATATAGACAGATAAGAGAGGACACGGCAAAAACCATGTTTCTCTGTTGTGCCGGCCAGTGAGTTGAGCTCCGTTCAACGCACGCCGAATAGTATTGTCTGGTTTTGTGGGGCGAGATGTATGCGCTGCACTAGTACAGAGTGCAGAGACGCGTTCGGAAGGCGAGACCGTGCAGCTCACCTGACTTCGTGAGCCTTCCTCACGACGCCAATGGGACAACGACGACGTGTTTTGCGTTGATTTTCTGCCTTTTAGGCTTCGCGTTTCGCCCTTTCACCCGCTCGCTCATCCCGCCACAGGTGCCCCTTTTGCTCCTAAAAACCGGCATACCAGCTCTCTCTCCGGACACTGCTCGCCTCTTCCGAGCAAGGTAGCGCGACCTTGCTTTCTGTTACACGACGCACAACGCGCCGAGAGACGAATTCAACGATACCCAGCACCAGGACGAAGCAACTGCTCAAAAAAAGACCCGCTATTGACGATACGGACGCGCACGCGCGTCTGTGGAGGTCTTCTCACCGCTGCGGTGCCGGCTCTGCCCTCTACGGTTGCTATCATCGTGCCCGGTAGGGCGATGATGCCAGCAACCCAACTCAGGATGCTGCGATACATGAAAAGCTCCGAGCCTAAGGGCAGCCTTGCTCCTGGTGAGGATGGCCTCGATGGCCGTCCCGGAAGCCCGGAGATTATCCCACAGCCACCGACACAGGCACCGCCGCAACCGGCGGCAGCATTGTCTGCGCGGCAGCACCTTGCTGAAGCGGCCAAGATCCCCATCCCCGTACCAATACGCAGCGCAACTCCCAGCCGACACGCACAAACACTGCCGGCAGTCTCCGTGTCGCCATCGAAACAGCATCTCCAGAAGCAACAGCCGCCGCAACAACAGTCATTCTTCCATCACTCACGCTCCCATTCCGAAAGCGACCGAGAAGCTCAGACGTCCTTGGATCAGGCGCAGCAGCAAATATGGGAGGACTCGAGCATCAACTCTATGTTTGCAGAGAGCGTGACAGCAACCGTTCGGCCGCAACGAATAAATCAAACTCCAGGCCGATATGACAACTCTTTCCCCACGCCGCGCGCGCAACACCAGTACGATCGAGCAGCGACCGAAAGGCCTAGAGATGAGGTTGGAGCCCCATTTACGACGGCTGAACGTGGCGTGTCGAGGCTGGCGAACAGGGCAGTCGAGACGCCTGCGCGTTCCGAAGAGCCCTACGTCGATCAAGCTCTTTACGGGTCTCCATCCAAGCACACGCCGATTCCCAAGCATTCGAGGTATGCCCTACGTGACGTCAGAGTAACAACACACCGTCCGCCGATTCAAGAACGGCTGTCCCATAGTCAGGCTTTTCATGGAGACGGCGGCCGCGGATCGCCCGAACCGCGCGTGCATCCAAGGGGAAATGGCGCATCGAAAGCTAGAGGAGTCGCAGAAGACGCGACCCACCAGCACACAACGCTTTTCCGGGACGTGGATGTGCCGCTGGGGCGTTCGCCAGACCGTGTCGAGACCGACGAGGAGAGCGAGGAGCTGTCGCAAGGCGATGATGCCACCATGCAGTTGACGCCACGGCAACTGCGGTCTCCGCAAAGGCCGACAGCACCACAGCCGCAGCCGCTCGCGCAGCCGGCGGCGGCGCCCGCAGTGGTCTTGCCACAGAAGCGCGGGCTGCAGGAGAGCTCGCTGCCGCGCGTGGCGGCTGGCGGCGGCGGCGGGAGCCGGCGGGACAAGAAGGGCAGCCGCAAGCGGCGACACAGTCCCGACTACGATGACAGTGCGCTGCACTCGATGCGGTACGCGGCATTGCAGGACGAGCCGTTCGACCACGACCCGACGCGCCTAGCGGAGCAGCAGGAGCAGCAGGCGGCAGCAGCAGCAGCAACAGTGGTGTCTCCGGAGCTCACGCTAGAGCAGCGGCTAGAGCAGCACAAGACGCAGGACGCCGGCGCGCAGCAGCGGTTCTTCACGACGATGCCAATGCAGGAGTGGGACGAGTGCGGGGACTGGTTCCTGGCGCAATTTGCGGCGCTCTCAGAGCGCATCCGGGCCAGCCGGCAGGCGAAGCGCCAGAAGGTAGCCGAGTTTGAAGCGGAGATTGCAGAGCGCGAGAAGATGGTGCGCAGCAAGATGGAGAATATCGAGCAGACGCTGGAGGACTTGCGGCAGGAGGGCGAGGACATGATGCGCGGCAAGGCGATGGACTTTTAGGAAGGCCGGACGACTGGCTGAACGCTAGCAGCAGATTATGGCAGATTATGAAGCAACGACATGTCGAACAGCGGGACTTTACATTGCTTTGCACGCAGGCACTAATACGTAGGCAAATGCTGCCGATGACGGCTTAGCCGACGAGAGTCCGGGGTAGAGTCACGTGGCTGAAATCGGGGAAAGTCTCGCTGTCCGACGGTGCACTGTGCATGGCGCAATAGTAGCACGGTGTCGGAGCATGTGAAGATGGACGAAGACGGTGGAGCGGCGCAGGAGGAATGCGGGAGCAAGGAGCAAGTGCGGAGACAGGCCCCGCCTGCACAGCGTGTGCGGACGGAAGCGGCACTGTGTCAGCGCGTCGGCAACTCTGCGGCGACGGCGGTGTAGTGCAAAATCACAGGCCATAGCAGCGACCCCAAGCAGGCGCGACCCATTGCGTCGTTGCCGGAGCTAGGCGAATCCGGGGCAGCAGTGGCGAGTGGTCCGAGCCCACTTCCGTGCCAGCGTGCCTCGGCTTGAGCCTGGCGAGAGCGCCGTGTGACTTGCCGAAGCTCTTACATCGGCGATCCGCTTCATAAATAGCTGACCCCAAACACCCCATTTCTGAGCTATCGCGCCGGCTGTCGACGACCTGCATCTTCTGTTTCCCGCCGACTGTGATCGCATCCTGCCCTCTTCTTGCACCGGCCGACAGCTCTCGCACCCGGCACCCCGTGCAGTTTCCATCGATTTCCATCGACGTCGATCTGCGTGCTTCAGCGCCCTCTTTTCTCATCCCCATCCCCGTCTCCCTTTCTTCTTTTCTTCTTTTCTTCTTTTGCATCTCTCGACACCATGGCTGAGCAGCTCCGCTACGACGACCAGGTCGTCGTCGTGACCGGTGCGGGCAGCGGCCTCGGCAAGGAGTACGCCCTCTTCTTCGCCTCGCGCGGTGCCAAGGTTGTCGTCAACGACACAGACAAGAATGTGAGTCTCATCCTACGAGTAAACATCCCGTCGTCAGGACACCCTGCACATCCACGTCTCCACGCATCCGGCTGACTCCGCAGGCGGTCGACGCAGTTGTCGCGCAGATCAGCAAGGCCGGCGGCCAGGCGACCGGCAGCACAGACGCGGTGAACGAGGGCGACAACATTGTCGACAAGGCCATCAGCAGCTTCGGACGGCTCGACGTGCTTGTCAACAGCGCGGGCACCGTGCTGTCCAAGCCCTTTGCCGACACGACGGACGCCGACTGGGACGCCGTGATCGGCACGCACGTGCGCGGCGTGTACAAGGTGACGCGGGCGGCGTGGCCGCACTTCCGCAAGCAAAAGTACGGCCGTGTCATCAACACGTCGTCGGCGGCCGGCATCTTTGGCACCAGCGGCCTGGCGGCGTACTCGGCGGCCAAGGCGGCCATGATCGGCTTCACCGAGACGCTGGCCAAGGAGGGCTTCAAGTACAACATTCTGGCCAACGTGGTGGCCCCGGCCGTCGCCGGCGGTGCCACGACGCCGCCCGGCCTGGACCCGGCGGTGCTGTCCAAGCTGACGCCGGCGTGGGTGGTGCCGCTGGTGGCCGTGCTCACGCACGCGTCCAACAAGGCCGAGACGGGCGCGGTGTTCGAGGCCGGCGGCGGCCACGTGTCCAAGCTGCGCTGGCAGCGCGCGCACGGCCAGCTGCTCAAGTGCGACGACAGCTACACGCCGGGCGCTGTGCTCAAGAAGTGGGACAAGGTCAGCGACTTCTCGGAACCCCAGTACCCGACCGGCCCCAACGACTTTGTCACTCTGCTGGAGGAGTCGGTCAAGATCAGCTCCAACGACACCGGCACGCCCGTCAGCTTTGCCGGCCGTGTGGCCCTCGTCACCGGCGGTGGCGCCGGCATTGGCCGCGCGTACTGCCTGGCCTTTGCCAAGCACGGCGCTGCTGTTGTCGTGAACGATCTCGCCGACCCCGACGGCGTTGTCAACGAGATCAAGGCGCTCGGCGGCAAGGCGGTTGGCGTCAAGGCGTCGGCCGAGGACGGTGACACCGTCGTGAAGGCTGCCATTGACGCGTTTGGCCGCATCGACATTATCATCAACAACGCCGGCATTCTGCGCGACAAGGCCTTTGCCAACATGGACGAGAAGATGTGGGACGCCGTGATGAACGTGCACGCCCGCGGCACCTTCAAGGTCACCAAGGCCGCGTGGCCCTACTTTGTCAAGCAAAAGTACGGCCGCATCGTCAACACGACGTCGACGAGCGGTATCTACGGCAATTTCGGCCAGGCCAACTACTCGGCAGCGGTACGTTTGCGTCCCTGCCCTCTTTCAGTTGCTGTGTTCCCAGTTGCATGCTAACTCATTAGAAATGCGCCATCCTCGGCCTCTCCTGGGCGCTCGCCGCCGAGGGTGCCAAGTACAACATCTACGCCAACACCATTGCGCCCAACGCCGGCACTGCCATGACGCGCACCGTTCTTCCCGAGGAGATGGTCCAGGCGTTCAAGCCCGACTACATTGCGCCGCTTGTGCTCGCGCTGTGCAGCGACAAGGTGCCGACTCTCAAGTCCGGTGGCCTCTACGAGGTCGGCAGCGGCTGGGCCGGCCGTACGCGCTGGCAGCGCTCTTCTGGCGTGCAGTTTCCCACTGACGCTCCGTTGACGCCCGAGGCCGTCGCCAAGCACTTCAAGGAGATCGTCGACTTTGACAACGGCCGCGTCGACTACCCGTCCACGGCCGCCGACAGCCTGGCGTTTGCGCTGGCCTCGCAGGGGCAGAAGAAGGTCCAGGACAAGGTATGATGCCGGATTTACTTTTTACTTGTGGCCGGGTATCTAGATAGAACTTGAATCTCACAGTGTTTGCGCGTTCAGTCTGCGAGTGCCTCTGCCTCTGCCCCTGCTTCGTCTGATGGTCCGAACTACCTGGCCGCCATCGAGGCGGCCAAGACGACCAAGTCGCAGCCGACCGAGTTCACCTTCCAGGAGCGCGACGTCATGCTGTACAACCTGGGTGTCGGCGCCAAGCGGACAGACCTGAAATACGTCTTGTGAGTGATCTTGTTGCGCTTCTACCTTGCGCATTCCCTGCTTCTCTGGCTAACACCCCCAGCGAGGGCGCCGACGACTTCCAAGTGCTGCCGTCGTACGGCGTGATCCCGCAATTCAATGCCGAGGTGCCGTATACCTTTGACGACATTGTGCCCAACTTCAACCCCATGATGCTTCTGCACGGTGAGCAGTACCTGGAGATATTCGAGTACCCGCTGCCGACGTCGGGCCGCCTGCTGTCGTACGGCAAGCTGGTTGAGGTGGTCGACAAGGGCAACGCCGCCATTGTGCGCAACGGCGTGACGACGGTGAACGCGGAAACCGGCCGGCCGCTGTTCTACAACGAGGCGACCGTCTTCTTGCGCGGCTGCGGCGGCTTCGGCGGCGCCAAGCGCTTCTCCGACCGCGGCGCCGCCACGGCCATCAACGCGCCGCCCAAGGGCCGCGCGCCCGATGTCGTTGTCGAGGAGGCCACGACGCCCGAGCAGGCGGCCATCTACCGTCTGAGCGGCGACTACAACCCGCTGCACATTGACCCGGCCTTTGCCAGGGTCGGCGGCTTCAAGGTCCCCATCCTGCACGGCCTCTGCTCGTTTGGCATCGCGGCCAAGGCCGTCTACGAGAACTTTGGGCCCTTCCGCAACATCAAGGTGCGCTTCGCCGGCACCGTCGTGCCCGGCCAGACGCTCGTCACGGAGATGTGGCGCGACCCGCACAACCCGAAGCGCATCCTCTTCCAGTCCCTGGTCAAGGAGACGGGCAAGCCTGCCATTGCGGGCGCGGCGGCCGAGCTCTTCGACGCCGGCAACAAGAAAATCTAGGCCGCGGCGGCCGGGAAAGGACGGGGAGTTGTGAACGTGGAGGCGTTCTAGAGAACTGTACTCTATGCATTGGATTTCCTGGTTGTCTCGCACCTCTGTTCACTTATTCTGTATCCCTAATCGTAGGAGAAAATAGTCTGGATATCATTAAAGAGTAAAGCAATACACACGATACACGTGGTCGACAGTCTGTAGTGCGCCGCGCGCTCCGTGAAAACCATTTGGGAAGAGCCAAGAAAAACGAGTGGAAGCGACCACGATACAAGGCAAATTATAAGAGCATACGCAGTCTTCCCAATCCCAGTCCATACCAACACCGCGCAAGACCATACCCAGGAGACGTCAAGGTCAGCGGGAGTAAACAAGAAGAGCAGAATACAAAGGGACAAGAAGCCAGCAAAGCTCATTGCGAAGGCAGACAGGACACAAGAGACGGAGAAAGGAAGAAGGGCAGGGAAGCCCGGGTAAGGTGGAGGATGACTGGCTGCGTAGGAGCGCCGTGTGGGCGGCAGCCGAGCGGCCCGGACCTAGACGAGCACGCTCTCCAGCAGCCAGTCGAGCATCTCGTCGGCGGTGGGGAGCCGGCGGGCGGGGCCGACGCCGGGCAAGGCGGCGGGGCCGACGAGGGCGCGCGCAGAGGTGCTGGCGGGCGCGCTGGCGGCGATGCCGGTCTCGAGAAAGGCGCGCTCGGACTGGCTGAGCTCGCGGCGCTCGGTCTCCATCCACTTGCGCTCGGCCTCGGCGCGGGCGGCGGCGAGGACGGCGTCGGTGTCCTCTTGCTCCCACAGATTGCAGCGGCGGCACTCCTTGCAGGGCTTGCCGTCGCCGTGGGGCCGGAAGTGGTCGCAGAAGTGGCGGTAGCCGGCGTCGGGGCCGACGACGCCGCTGATGTCCTTGCGGCAGACGTAGCACATCTTGTAGCCGCACGGGCACGTCAGCTTGTTGCAGCCGGCCGTCTTGACAAAGGACGTGTGGCAGCGCGGACACACGCGCTTGATGGCCATGCTCATGGCCTGCTCGACCTGCGTGCGCAGCGCCACCAGCGACGACTCGTGGCACACGTGGATGTCCACCCACGCCTTGCCGCAGCCGAGACACGACGCCTGCCCGCACGTCGGGCTGCCGCACCGGAACTGCTGGCCGCGCCGCCGCCGCCGGTACCGCGCCACGGCCGCCGACAGCTGCGCGCGCCAGGCGCTCCTCGACCCCCCCCACGCCGTGAGTCTTTTGAGAGAGTGGGATCCGTTGGATCCGTTGGACCCGTTGGACCCGTTGGACCCGTTGGACCCGCCGCACGCAGCCCGCCAGCCCGCCACCGGCACCCGGCCCAGCAGGCCCGGCAGCAGCGCCACCAGCACCGCCAGCGCCACCACCGGCACCAGCAGCACGGGCGTCACGCCGGCCAGCACCATGAGCACGGCCAGGCTGTAGAAGCGGTCGGTGCGGACGCGCAGCGGCGCCTCGTGCGCCGGCACGTAAATGTCGTCGACCTCGGCGTAGGCGCAGAACGGACAGCGCACGAGGGGCAGGCCGCTGGCCACGAGGCTGTGCTCGGCCAGGCGGCGCTCCAGGTGCAGCAGCGTGTCACCGCCGCGCGGCTCGGCCAGCAGGGCGTGGTGCAGGTAGTCGGCAGGGATGACGCCGGTGCAGTCGTCGCTGTCGACGGCCGGGCAGCGCAGCGTGCCGCGGTCCGTGGCGATGGTGCGCGCCCAGCCCTGGCCGAAGACGGCCTCGCGCACCGAGTGCTGGATGCAGCGGTAGCAGATGAGGTGCAGCGCGTCGGCGCTGCAGGTGGCAATCTCCTCAAAGGCGACCGTGGCGAAGCAGCAGGCGCAGTCGTAGCTGGCGCACGCGCCCGCGGCCTCGGCCGTGTTGAGGTCGACGGCCAGCCGGCGGTCGGCCGCCTCCTGGTCGGCGCGGCGGTGGGCGCGCAGCGGGGCGACGAGCGTCGTGAACAGCTCGTGGTCGAGCTCGGCGCTGCCGGTGGCGCGGATGGTCGGCATGATGGAGCCGCGGCCGGAGGACTTCCACACGATGAGCGGGTGGTTCTCGGCCTCGGCACTGGTGACCGCCTTGCGGCGCAGGAAGAGCGAGGAGATGGTGAAGCGCCAGGACTTGGCCGAGATGTGGGCGAGGGCGCGGCGCGCGTCGAGGTACGTGTAGTTCTGCTCGGCCATGACGGCGTTGATGGTGGAGCGCGAGAGGCCCATGAACTCGTGGTAGGCGAGCGCCGTGGCGGCCTTTTTGTACTCGGGGCTGCGGAAACGGTCGGACGACGGGATGGCAGCCGGCACGAGCGGCAGAGCGGCGGTGGCCGACGCGGCCGACGCGGAGGACACGGACGAGCCGCCGGCGCGCGGCGCCGGCACGTCCGCCGGAGCCTCCCGGCTGGCCACCCGCCAGCGCCCCTTGACCCAGGTCACGCGGTTCTTCAGCAGCGCCTCGGCGACCAGGGCCAGCCGCGACTCGCCGTCAAAGCTGGTCAGCATCTCGCGGAACACCTCGACCTGCACGTCCGGAAAGACGGCCGCCAGCGCGGCGAGGCTGTGGTTGAGTTCGCGCAGATCCGGCGTCTCGGCGGCGACGGCGGCGATGTCGGCCTCGTCAAAGATGTAGCCCGCGGCTTCGGCGCTGGGCGCCGGTTCGCCGGTGTCGACGGCGGCTGCGGTAGACGCCTCGCCGGTTTCGGGCGTCGCCGGGCGTCGCCGGAGGACCTCGTCGCCTCGGTCGGCCTTTTCGGGGACTGGGCCGCCGTGCGACGGCCGCTCCGACGCGCCGCCCGGACCCCTCTTGCCGCCGCCCCGGCGCTTGGCCGTGCCCAGGATGCCGCTGAGCATCACGGAGATGCGCTTGCGGGAGCGGTCGCGCTTGCGGGAGCGGTCGCGCTTGCGGTTGCGGTAGAGACGAGCCGTGGAGGGGATGCCGTTCTCGAATCGCCCGGCGGCGGCGTCGCTCATTGCTGGTGGGCAGCACAGTCCGTCCAGGCGCGCATTTTGCGGTGCACTCCGGTGTCTGGCGACGGCGCAGCTGGCTGGTGCCGCGTCGCGAGTGTGTGCAGCGTGTGACGGTGTCGTGGCCGAGATCGAGGTGCTGCGTCGTCGAGGTAGATGGCCAAATCGCCAAACTGCCGGATGCCCCCAATGTCCTTAATAATCTCGAATAATATTGCGCGCCCAAACGCGGCGTGACTGCGTTGCAACTCATTACCTAATGCCCGCACGGCCTTACATGTAGCGCTGGAAGGAACGCCTGACGGCCCTGTGCGACTGCCCATTTTGGCGGCCGTGGGGAGACGCCGCGCCAGCAGTGGGGCACCAGTGCGGCCGCCAGTGTGGCACTGTGGCCTAGAAAGCGTTCTGGGTGTCTGGAAGACGGCGATGCATCTGCAAGTATCTGCAAGTACTCGTATTTTTAGATGGCAGAGCCGGCTCGCACGAGTACGGAGGCGTACGAGCACACAGTGGTCTTACGAGTACTGCTCGTCAATACAGGTACTGTAATTGTAGCCAAGCGATCTTGTACTTGTATTACTTGATATATACTCCGTACTCTGTAAAATACAGTGTGCTGGTACTTACGTCACTTGATGCACACTTTCCAAGGCAACAGCTACTCGTATTGTCCGCGGTGCCTCTTTCCGTCCGCAGATTTGGCTCCTTCCGAAAAGAGATCTTAAAGGGCAGCAAGCACAATCTGTTCACATCCATCCATTTCCTCTGCCTCTTGGTCTTCGTCTCTTTCTCTTCGACCTCAAATTCGCCTCCTCTTCTCAGCCTCACCCTATTCGACCAACCCCATCCAGATCATGCCCGGCTGTCAGATCCCCCCAACCGCCCGTATGGCGGTGAGTCTAACGCGCAGCATTGACCAGCCGTGCTGCTGCCTTGCTAGCAACCTGCACAAAATGGGGGCCACGCTCTCAGCTCGCCGCCTCTTCTGTTCCGGGTACGGACTGGGCGTATTACAGAGTACGAGTAATGCTGCGTGCGAGTACCTGCTTCACACGTGGTAGCCATATCGCTTCCATGCTATTGCATCGAATCGCCAGAATCGCCAGGCCGCCAGTTCGCCGGTTCGCCGGGCAGCCCGACCGCCTGCCGTTCCGCCATTTGCCTGCTCGCCATGCGGGTTTCGTCACATCCTCGACCCTGCATGAGCATCTCGTCCCGTTTGGCGAACGCGTGCCCATCTCTCCCCGTCTTCGGTGAGCCGGCCAATGAGCGTCCGTTCCGCCTCTTTGTCCTGGACTCACCACGGGAGCCACCCTCCCGTGGCCGAAGCAGCCGCAGACGTCTGGAAGGGGACCAGGAAGAACTGAATACGACAGCGCCGCACCGCAGCGGAGGCACGGCAACACGAGACCCAGACCGCAAACCCAGACCGCGAGACGGGAAATACGCTTAGTACCAGCAAATGCAGTCTCGTGCCTGCTTGCAGCTGCACCTCAACGGAGTACGGAGTACGCAGCAACTACGGAGCTTGCTCTTTTCCGCACGTCTGATCTGCAGCACATCTGCACACCCGCGACCCCCTCTACACCGAGTCCAAGGCCAGAGTGCGTATCCGCCTGCACTCGACACGCAGGCACCATACCCCGACGCACGATCGCACACGCAGACACGCGGTCTCGCAGCCTGCCGTTGGCCACCGGCTGCCGTGACGAATGGCTCCATCGGGTGCGCCGACTGGACGGAGAAACCACATCACATCACCGCATCCGTGCTTTGCTGCGCTGTGCGGGTATGAGTAAGAATACGAACGCCTCTGCACGACGGAGTAGGCCACTCCCGTACAAAGTACTCCTGTATCGTCCTCCGTACGCCGGAGGCGCGCAGCCCCATGCACCAGCTCTGCATCACCGCCTCGCCGCCGCCCATTGCCGCTACCACACTGCCGCTTGCGCCCTACGACGTACTTGTGCGTCGCACTCCCGGAGACCCTCAGGATCCCAAAAGAACAAGCTGCTGCGGTGCCTGGAATGGCCTGCATGCATAGCGACCTGATAGAGCCCACTTTGCAACCCCCCCAGCCCATGCGGTCGCAGCTCGCCCCCGGCAGAAGCACACCGTAAGATAGGTGGATGTGAGAAACGACAGGTGTGCCAGTCCCAAGTGTCCAGCTGTTCCCCTGTCCGCTCTGTCCGCTCTGTCCGCTCTGTTGGTTTCTGTTGGCCAGCCCCAAATTACGCGACACAATCCGCCAGAGAATTGACCAGAAACCCTCTTCAAATCCCGCCAGAAAAATAGGAAAAATACCGACAAGGGTACTCTGTACTTGCTGCCTTGTCTTACGCTCACCGACTTCTGCAAGCACGTCTCGCCTTTTGCTGTCCTTGTGCACCGACGTCAGGCTCGTCGCCCGAGGACCGTTGATTTATACTCGCCTTCTTCTTCTTCTTCGCTCTCTCTCTTTCCCTTTCAAGCCTCCTTCCTTCTTTCTGACTTTACCCAAGGCCTACACCGTGTGGCGTTTTCCCTTTTCTCGATCGATACCAGGTTCCCAGCTTCCCGTCCGGAGACTACCCTCGCGATACAGTCCTCGTTTTGCCTTGTATAATACACCACATCTCTGGGCCGTGCTGGGTTTTGGTTCGTCCTTGCTCTGCTTGCTACGACGTGCGCGTACGGGCCTGACTTCCCAACTGCCCTGACTCGATTGCTGGCTCGCTTGCCAGCCCGCTTGCTTTTTTGGACATGGACTCTCTCCCCGTCGAGCTTCTGCGGATCATCCTCGGATATTGCGACACAGAGTCGGTGCGGAGTCTGCGCCTTCTCACGCCAACACTGGCTGATATTGGCTACGACTTTCTAATTCCACCAACCTTCTCGGCGCTTCCCTGGCGCAACGATGTGGCTCGTCTCCGCGCCATTGCTGCCCACCCCCGGCTTCGCCCAAGCATCGAGCAGCTCTCGCTCAACTTCACCAACGTCCATGCGGACAACGTCCGCAACAACTCCCGCCGCCACTACATCGTCGACTCGGACCAGCACACCGAGGTTCTTCGACTGCTCGACGAGTTCGAGGAGCTCCGCAGCCATGTCCCTGCCTTCAACACACATGATGTCGCCGACATTGTCGAAGCTCTCCGGCCGCTACGCAACCTACAGCACGTTGCCGTCACGTTCAGGCGCTCGCCATACGACAATGACCTCCTCCGTCCGGCGCTGGCAGTACCCAGCTCCTGCAAGCTGGACCGTGCCGAAGCCGCCAAGTCGCTGGTTCTTTTGCTAAGAGCCTTGCAGCAGTCTGTGGCTCCCGTGGCCCAAACCAACAGACAAGTGGGCTGCCTCAGCGGTCAAGACAGTGCCCGTGCTGATGGGCCAAAGCTCACATCGTTCTCGCTGGACCGCTTGCCTCTCGAAATGCTCAAGCAGCCATACGACCGGAAGGTGTGGTTCCAGAGCAGCAATGTCTTTGCCGGCTTGACGCGCCTGGATCTTGCGCTGGACACCTCGAATGCGAGCTTCCCGGCAACCCGATACAAGTCGATTACCAGTTTGGGCTACGTGCTGCGCATGGCACCCAAGCTCACACACCTGTCGCTGGCCTTCCACAACCACGCCGAGCGCCGTGAAAAGTTTCTTCTTTCTTTCCTGGAGCTGCTGGATGAAAATGGACATGGACATTTCGGCTATGCCAGAGAGAACAAACGCTTCAGCTACGCGAACCTCACCGACCTGAAGCTGGAAGGCATTTCCTGTGAAGAGCGGGAGCTGCGTGTCTTTCTTCTGCGACACGCATCTACTCTGGAGCGGCTGCGTTTGGGTGGCCGAGGGTTAGCTCGCACGGCAAGTGAGCCGTCGATCGGAGGCATTTCTCTCTTCAACGGGAACTTCCGCTCGCTATTCCGCAGCCTACGGGGCAAACTGCCGCGTCTGCAGCACCTTCACCTGGAGGGGGACTTTGAGTGCGAGACGACGCTGGCGGCGGCCCATATGATTGCGCCAACCAACGGTGCCGCGAACGGTGCCATTAGTGTCAATGGCCCAGGCGAAGGAGGCGTGACCACGACAGTCGACAGTGGTGCCAACGGTGGCCCCACGGGCAGTCCCAACAGCAGTGTTGAGAGCAGTCCCTCTGGCAGCCCCAACGGCGGGCTCACCGGTCATGGTGGCGGCGGAAACGGCGCCATGTTTGGAAGAACACGTTACGAGCACTACATGTTCCACGCCACAACGGACGACGAATGGGCCCCCATCCCGATGCAGACGGACCAGTCCAAACGAAAGACGAGCAGCTCAGCTCCCTTTGAGCAGTACCTACTTGGCGTCGTAAACGAATACCCCGAAGTTTACTAGAGACAGCGGGAATCTGTCCTAGCCTTGCGTTTTGTGATGTTTTCTGCTTTGGTGTTTCTGCTCTGCTGTGCTTCTGTCTGCTTTTTGTTTCTGTTCCGGCTATGTTTCTACCTCTGCATCTGCATCTGCATCTGCCCCCGCTTCGCTTTTGCGACACTGGAAGCGTCATTTCATGGTTTTCTGTCCCTTACATCGTCCTTGGCTACATATCCCAAGCCTCGTTTTGGCCAAAATTGCTTTCCTCTTTCCGTTTCTCTTTTTGTCCACATATTGACGCCTTGGCGTTGCTCGTTTTCTTTCACTTTCTCACGTTCGGCCGGCTTCTCTTGACATGGCCAGCATACTTAGATGACAAGGACCAGTCCTTGGTTTGGACACCACAGCAACATTACGATTATCACGGCACGGCATACACTAGAACTTTTCTTCTATTCCGCAGTTCGGGGCGACCCAAAGCACAAAATACATGGTCGGACACATTGACGGGTTATTTTGTTATTTGTTATTTGTTATTTGTTATTTGTTATTTGTTATTCGTCGTTTTGTTGCTTGTTTATATTGTTAATATGTATCACGGACTCCAGGATCGGCGTTTGGTTTGCTTCGGGCAGTTGGGGCTCGGGAGAAACGCTGGCCAGCCTAGTAACTAGTAATCTGCTATTAGATGACCATACGAATTGATGACTTGACTCATGTTTGGAGTTGCGGTGTGCACGACGCAGAAACGCACGAGTATGTTGAGAGCGAAGCGACTGTAAGCACCTGCCGCCCAATGCGCTGGATGCGCTGGTACGCTGGTACGCTGATACGCTGATACTGCTGCGCCGATACGCTGGCAATGCATAATACGGGATGCCGATACCGCGTGCCCCGCCTGGCGACCGGCAGCTGCCCCGCACCAAGAAAAAAACACGGTGCACGGCAGGAGCGAATGACTGATGTGGCTTCCGGCTAGAGATCTGGCTCTCGTGAAATTCCCGGCCTTTCTGGCGACTCTTTTTCGACCTCGACGTTTCACGCTCTGCTCGTCCACGCCGCCTCGTCTCTTGCCAGACACAGCCCTCTCCAAGCGCTCCCCGAACCGCGCAGCGCACATACACAACGACCAGGACCAATGGCGCCCCCCAAGGCCGGAAAGGTGGTGCCGGTGGTGGCGGACGCGGGTCCGCCGCCGAACCTGGACTTCATCCCTCACCGGATCGCCATTTACGACAAGCTGAAGGCGGCGGAGGATGCGAAGCGGGCGAGCGAGCCGCGGGTGCCGATCACGGTGACGCTGCCGGACGGCCGCAAGATCGAGGGCACGGCGTGGGAGACGCGGCCGTACGACATTGCGCGAGGCATCAGCAAGTCGCTGGCCGACCGCACGGTGATCTCGCGGGTCAACGGCGAGCTCTGGGATCTGATGCGGCCGCTGGAGGGCGACGCCTCCATGGCGCTGCTCGACTTTGAGGACGACGATGCGAAGCAGGTCTTTTGGCACTCGAGCGCGCACATCCTGGGCGAGGCGGCCGAGAAGGCTTTTGGCTGCCACCTCTGCTTCGGCCCGCCCACGGACGAGGGCTTCTTCTACGACTTTGGCATGCCGACCGAGGACGGCGAGGGCAAGCCGAACGCGCACACCACCGTGACCGACGACGACCACAAGCGCATCTCGACGCTCATGGACGGCATCGTGCGCGAGCGGCAGCCGTTTGAGCGCCTGGTGCTGAGCAAGGCCGACCTCCTGGAGATGTTCCGGTTCAACAAGTACAAGCAGGTCCTGATCAACTCCAAGATCCCCGACGGCACGTCGACCACGGTCTACCGCTGCGGACCGCTCATCGACCTGTGTCGCGGACCTCACGTGGTCGACACCGGCCGCATCAAGGCGTTTGCCGTGCTGAAGGTGAGGAGACCAGCGCCATGTTACCCACGAGAGACACACAGCTAACACCGACCAGCACAGCGCCTCCTACTTTCTCGGCGACGCCAAGAACGACTCGCTTCAGCGCGTGTACGGTGTTTCGTTCCCCGACAAGAAGCTCCTCTCCGACTACATGAAGTTCCTCGAGGAGGCCGCCAAGAAGGACCACCGCCGCATCGGCCAGGACCAGGAGCTCTTCTTCTTCCACAAGCTGTCGCCGGGCTCGCCCTTCTTCCTGCCGCACGGCATGCGCATCTTCAATGCCCTCAAGGCCTTTATTATCAGCGAGTACCACAAGCGCGACTACGTCGAGGTCATGTCGCCCAACATGTTCAATGCCGATCTGTGGCGCACGTCGGGCCACTGGGAGCGTGCGTATTCACCCTAGGTGCCACGCGGCACTCGTATAACAGAACTACAGAATAACCGTAATCGGAAACTGACTGGCGAGCAGACTACCAGGAGGACATGTTCACCCTCGAGGTTGAGAAGCAGCAGTGGGGTAAGTGCGGCGTCTACTCGACTGTGTACCAGGGCGGCCGATGCGGTACCTGGTTTTGGCATTGCACGCACTGACAGCAAAACAGCACTCAAGCCCATGAATTGCCCCGGCCACTGCGTCATCTTTGGCTCTCGGGAGCGCTCGTACCGCGAGCTGCCGCTGCGCATGGCGGAGTTTGGTATCCTGCACCGAAACGAGGCGTCGGGTGCGCTCTCGGGACTGACGCGGGTGCGCCGTTTCATCCAGGACGACAGCCACATTTTCTGCCAGGAAGACCAGATCGGCGACGAGATTCGCGGCCTGTTTGACTTTCTCGACACCGTCTACGGCACGCTCGGCATGCGATTCCGGCTCAAGCTGTCGACGCGCCCGGAGAAGTACCTGGGCAAGCTGGAGACGTGGGACAAGGCCGAGGCGACGCTGCAGGGCTGTCTGGAGGAGTTCTCCAAGAACACGGGCGCCGAGTGGAGCCTGAACCCCGGCGACGGCGCCTTCTACGGCCCCAAGATCGACATCCAGATCATGGACGCGCTGCGCCGGTGGCACCAGTGCGCCACGGTGCAGCTGGACTTCCAGCTGCCGCAGCAGTTCAACCTCAGCTACATGACGGCCGCGAGCAGCGACAGCAAGGCGGATGCGAAGGAGGCAAAAGAGGTGAAGGAGGCGAAGCCCGCCGACGCCGTCGAGGCCGCCGAGGCCACCGCCGACGCCGCCGCTGACAGCAAGGCCGTCACGGTGTCGGCGGCGCAGACGCTGCCGCCGGGCTACGCGCGCCCCGTCATGGTGCACCGTGCCGTGCTGGGCAGCTTTGAGCGCTTCATCGCGACGCTCAGCGAGCACTTTGCCGGCAAGTGGCCGTTCTGGCTCAGCCCGCGCCAGATCCTGCTGGTGCCGGTCATGGGCGACGCCGAGGACTACGTGCGCGAGGTCCAGAAGCTGCTCAAGGCCCGAGGCTTCTACGTCGACAGCGACCTGGGCGCCAACACGATGAACAAGAAGATCCGCAGCGGCCAGCTGCTGCAGTACAACTACATCTTTGGTGGGTTCTTCTTTCTGTGCGCCTCTGCACTGCGTCACCGCTAACACTTCCACAGTCCTCGGTGCCAAGGAGATGCAGGACCGCAGCGTCAGCATCCGCGTGCGCGACTCCAAGGGCGACCTCACGACGCTGTCGCTGGACGATGCTGTGGCGGCGCTGACCAAGCTCCGGGACACGCGGAGTCTGGACATGGAGCTCAAGGCATGAGTGCTGCGGCGCGGATCGCGCACGCAGAGACGGCAAAGCCGGGCAGGACAGGCAGGGCGGCGGGCGTGCGCAGGGTAGATTCAAAATGTATTTGTGCTTTTGTGTTGTCTGAAATCAAAAGACATGCAGCCTCGCATAGCTCAGGCGTGCGCAAGCCGCTTGCACGGGCTCGACGTGGAGCTTCGCGAAGCCGTGTCATGCCGCCGTAGGGACAGCACCCTTGCTATTTTCTGCTGGTCTCACGGCCACTGTTCTTTCCGAGTCCGATCCGTATTGATCTTTCCAGTCTACTATGCGTCGAAGAAAACAAACACGGGGAAAGTAACGGTTCCCGCGATATCGTCACCACCCAGAAGACAAAAAGAAACACACGCAGAGTCCCATGTTGCCGCCGCATCCTCTTCAGCTGAGCAGAACCAGAATGACGCTGTCGCCGCGCAGGAACCTGACGATGTTAGCCGACGCCGCCAATCAGACACAGGGCTTACGTGGAGGAGAGGCGCACATCTTGCTGATGAACCGGTCCTTGTTCACCGGACGGCCCTTCTTGCCGTTGGTCACCGGGGTTTCGGTCCACATCTCTTTCTGCAGGGGGTTAGCGGTCTGCATGTTGGGAGGGATGGGCAAGCCCGCCGGCGCAACGTACGACGTTCTCGAGGATCCTGTTCGCGGTCAGTCAGCGGGACGGGGCGGTGGACACCCAACGACCAGGCGAAAGCAGAAAGCAGAAACGCGCAAGGGAAGCGGAAGCAGACGCACATGTTGCAGTGGCGGTCAAAGGCCTTGACGCGCGCCAGCAGCTTGCGGTTGGAGCGGATGCTGATGAGCACCTGGGTGTGCGTGCGGACGGCGGTCTGCAGGATGGACAGCGGGCCGTTGCTAAACTCCCATTGCTCCTGGGCGGTGTCAGTGTGCGGCCTGGCCAGCCGCGCCAGCGGCCGCGAGGAGGGAGGGTGCGTGGCGTACCAGCTGTGCGATCTCGTACTCGCTGCGCAACACGTTAGCACGCTCCCGCGGCAGAAGGGGGAGAGGGCGAGGAGAGAGCAGGAGAGCAGGAGAGCAGGAGAGCAGGAGAGCAGGAGAGCAGGGAGGACGTACGTGCACTCGTTTCGCGGCTTCTGCAGAAGCTCCCTGCAGACAACGACGGTTAGCCAGCTGCAACAACAATCCCGGCGCCGGCAGCATGCCGCCGGCCAGCGCACGCAGCAGCGCGCGCAACCACGCGACCGCGCCATGGGAGCCGTACTGGATGTTGACCTCGGACATGATCGCAGAGGTCGCGATGCAATCGCGGCGCGGCGGGACAGCGGACGGCGGACAGCGAGCGGCGGTGGGAGCGGTGCGTCGAGAACGCAGAGGGTGGGCGCCTGCTCGTCTGGGTGCAAGATGGACGGGGACCGGCAGTCGTTGTGCCTCGCGTGCGGCAGTCTGTCGTTTTTGAGGCTCGTAGTCTCCCCTCGTTCGGCGCCGCGCGAAAATGCGATAGCCTCGATTTTCAGGTATGCAGCTGCCACACCGCTCGGCAGAATCTGTCTCACCGCCTACGGACTCAGATTACTCCGTAAGAGTACAGCTTACGGCTCTACATCTTTAAGACCGCTGTAGCTGTTTCGTCTTTTTGCCTGTAAATTGCCTGCAGTAAATCGCAGAAGTAATTCTGTCGAAACAAAATAACCGTTGACGCGGCAGACAGACGAAATATGATAATAAAATGCAGCAGTACAACGCAGCACAAAGCAGTACAAAGCTGGTTCGACCGGAATCTAAGCACCTACACTACGGCAATACATCACTATACGAAGTACACGTTCCGAGCCGCTTCATAAAATTGATCCAAGAATAAAAAGCCTATCCTTGATAGGAGTGGCGTCCATTAAGTGGCACTGCTACCAACTAGTAGATACTATGGGACGAACAGGCGGGGAGAAAAGAATTGAAAAATCAATAATCAATAATCAATGAGAGATTCATTAGGAAGGCGACCGTTTATGCCGTTGTGCGCTCCATGATTTCCGATGATGCCTTTGCAGCCAATGCTTTGTTGTAAGTATGTAGACAATTCCGTCTGTCGGCTCTGCCGCACAACTTAGATGGTGTAGTTGCCGCCAATGTCGACCAGGTAGGTCAGCGAGTTGAACTCGACATCGAGCTCCTTGATCTGCCAGTAGCCCTTCTCCTTGGTGTTCTTGATGATGGTGATGCCGTTGACGGTCTGGAAGGCCGCGCCAAAGGTGGCGTTCCAGCGCAGCGCAATGACGTCGCAGTCGACGGCGTCAATGGACTTGATCACGACCGGGGTCGGCTGGTTCTGCGCCTGGGCCTCCTCGAAGATGGCCTTGGTCGCAAAGGTGGGCGAGCCCAGGGCCTGGCCGCTGAAGACGTTGATGCTGTCGGCGTACTCGACGAACTCGTCGGCGAGGTACGTCTCGGCGTCGGTGACGTTGTAGGCGGCAATGAGGCGCTGGTAGACGGCGGCCATCTCGGCCGCCTCGTCGCCGGTGAGACAGGGCTTGCCGCAGTCGCGGGCCTGGATGCCGGCAGCAGGCGAGGCCAGGGCAGAGCCCAGGGCGGCCGCAGTGGTGAAGACGGTGGAGAAGCGCATGGTGACAGCGACGACGATTAGCTATTAGGTAGACGGAACGGAAGAACGAGTGGCAATGTTGTGCTGCGTAAGTGAGCGTGGGACTGCAGGCTTGGGTTGCGCAGGTGGGATCGTGCGGATGATACGAGGAAAACGAGAGCTTCCTGTCCAGGCGGCCGCCCGTACTTATATCCTCGGCCGGCTTGCGGCGCTGCGACCCTGCTCGTGGCTCCTGCCGCCTCGCGTATCACTGCGTACCGAGCTTACGAGTAGCTTCTGCATGCCGCGCTGAAGCTAGATACAAGACAAGCAAGCCCGCGGCCGTGTCGTCGCCCCTGTCCTACCATGGCCGGCGCCGTCGGTCAATACAAAAGCGGCAGGCATAGGCATGGGCGCAGCAGCGCCGGCGAAGATGAGCAGAGCTGAGCGCTCGTGCGTGGCATCATCACCAGATTGCGACGTGGCGCCGGCGCTTACGGATGAATCTCACTCTTCGGACGTCCGGTTTAGGGGTCTCTGATATCGCAGTATTCCTTCTTCTCGGGAACAGCCAACGCCGCGTGCGGGGCCCGTCTCGGTTATTGGGCGCTTCATTTCCGGATAGGCTTCAGTCTTTCCATCTAGCCCGATAGGTCGCACCAGGCGTTACTTTGCATGCTGTGCGAGCTGCCAGCAAGCCTCAAAGCTGGGGGCTGACGGCCCAAGGTCTCACTCCCATCTCACCCGCGTAGACTGCGCATCTGACAGCAGCCCATCGAGGCCAGCCGCCGTCTTCTGCAGCGTTGGTTTGGCTTCTCGCCACGGTGGTTGCTTTCGTTGGGTTGCCGTGAGCTAGTTCCTGCACCGAGTGAGAGCCTCAACCTCGGGAATCGTGCTTCGGTTGTGTCAACATGCTCCACGTCGTGTGACATGCCGCGGTGCATTCGGCAGCTTGTCAAGGCCGTCGGTGAGACAACACCAAAACGCATGAGACCGAAATTGTGTTGTCTTACAGACAAAGCATACGCCTATTTATTGAAATATTGGCTTGCGAAACCGAATACGTGATGTAGAAATTGTGGTCAATCTATCTGTGGTGAGCTGAGCTGAGCTTTTGAACCCACATGGATCGGTTTCATGTCAGGTGTATTTGTTAGGCTGGCACAGCCGCCACTCTACAAAAATAATAGCAGGCCTGGCGTATGCAACGCGAAGATCCCAAGGTTGCATCTGTTACAGGCCGCTTGGACCGTCGATCTTGGGTACTTTCCTTTATCCCGATTCCACAGCGGCACTGCTTTGTGCTTCATACAATGTGCTCATACAATGTGCTCATACAAAACGGGTGAGGGTGTAGACATCTCTACAGCACTGCAACGCTTCTATCACAACATCTCGGCAACAAGAGGCTTCTGTCGCGCTCTCCCGTTGTGAATAACGCGGCGCAGCCCTCACCTCCACCAAACGACACTCGAGCAAATCGTCATGTCGACGATAGAGGAACGCCTGAGCCAGGCAGAGCGCGCTGCGGCTCGCGAGACCTTTTACCGCGTCGTGCAGCACTTTGAGAGCAGACCCCTACACCACAGCGCCACGCCCCGTCGCACGATGTACAGCCAGCAATGTGCGGTACATATACGGGTTTGCACAACAGCCCTCCCCCCTTGACTATTCTGCTGTCCTGCGTGCACAGGACAACGACGTGGAAAACATTGTGGCCAACATAGCCTCATCTCACGCCTGAGGATCTCGTAAAATGGGCATCACCAGACACTAATTCTAACACGGGCGCTATCGGAATATATTTTCAGGCTGGGTCCGTGATATTGGTGGGCACTGTAACCTACTCTGCCGCTCATATCCAGAAAACTGGTATAAAGAACTGAAACCGACCGGTTCATAATGGCTCGGTAAGCGAAAGTCTCATCTTTGACCGTACCTATTGCTTCCTAGACACCTTGCTTGCGGTCATTCTGTTTTATCCTTCCTTTTGGCTCATTACAGCTAGTATACAGGGAAGGGAGGTGTCCATACACAAAACCGACGTCTTGTTTTGCGCCGGCTTCACAAATCTGCCTTATCCTACGGCACTCATGTGAAGGGTTGTCCGGTGTCGGCTGTTTACCAAGGCCGGTGATGCTGTATCTCGTCCCGGGTTTTTAGAATTACTGTACTGCGTACAACTAACACTCGTGCATCTCCTACTACGTCGCTCCTCTAATGCCCGCCAACTGCACGGCCGAGAAACCCAAACCTTTAGCCACACATGCGACGCGACACGCCAGCCATGCTACGCAACAACGGGCGATACATATTCTACACGGGTCGTGACAGGGCGTCCTGCCTGCTGCTCCCACTGGTCGTGTCTTCGCCCAAACCGCCTTTGCGTATTTCTTCCCATCAGGGAATCAACTCCTTGGCCTCGAGAAGATCGTACGTCGCGGCGAGCGTCTTGTCGAAGGTGTAGGTCGCCTTTCCATCGAACCGGTGGTTGTCAATCTTTCCCTGTGTGTAATTCATAGAGGCATCACGGACTTTGGTCCAGTCAAGAATGGCGGTCCCCAAGGCGTTGCCGTTCTGTTGGACCAGTTCCAGGGCCTCACGGACCCAGGACACACAGTTCCAACCTTCCACTTGGCCAGCACGGATGGGAACACTGCGGAGAACTTTTTCGAGGACGGCGATGTCCTTGACCTTGCCAATCTGCGTGCGGGTGAGCAGGCGCAGCGTCTGTGCAGTGCCCGTTTCCTCCTCTTTAAACTCCCACACGATGGGACGTGCTATGATGTTTTCCTTGGCGTGAAAACGCCGGCCACGCGTGGCGGGATCTTCTTTCTTGGGTCCTATAAGGAGAGCCCAATGAAATCTTGAATAGTCAGCCGACGGGCATATTACGAGTAGGCATGACAGACTGGACTGGAGGGCAATGGTGGTGTAAACGCAATTTACGAAGAGAACTTACTTGTCTTCTCCGCCTGGCATTTTTGGTGCACCACCACGCATGTAGTGTGCAATGTAGAGACGGTCTTTGTTGCCGGAGAACACGGTGTTAGCTGTATTGTGTATCTTGTGTTAACAGGGCGTAAGTGCTTTCGTGATGTTGGATGTTCGTCTTTCGAACTGTGACATTAGACAAAGACGTACTCCATGTGCTTTCATCTCTATTATGAAGACTCTTGATAAAAAAGGAGGGGTCCTGTCCTGCTTACATTTAGAGACTTTATATTTATAGAGATCTCTATTTATATCATTCAGGTCACGTAGGCGCTCAAGCTTGCCCTGAAACCTGCCATCATCCTCCTTTCTTGTCAGCACTGCCACCCTAGCGGCTTTTGTCCATTGGAGGACCGTCTTCTATGAAACTACGAGTATGCGGAAATGGCACGGGTCCTCCATAAAGAATGGCCAGACGTATGGTCGGGGGACAGACATATCAACGGCCTGGCAAGCCCCTCATGGGGAGGCCTTGATGAGGCTTGTTTTTGCACAAACGTTGGCTCCCAGCCAGACGTCCACAGAAAGGCGGGCAGAGGTTATGGGAGGGGATTCAAGAGCATACGGGTGTGCATCTGCAGCACTCGTGATATGTGCCAAGTTCCCATGCCTGGCTCCAGACGTTCCCGAGCTCTGTCAAAAGCGGTGGCTGCCGGCAAAATATCCTCGCTGTTTCGAGGCTAGTCCATCGCAGGTCGTTTTATGGGGCCTTTAACATCCGGCAGCCTACCACACAGTGAGCTTGGACTCACTCATCATCAAGACAAGTGCATCGACGCTCACTATGAGAATACAACAGAACACATAGGCACCACCACGCCACACATAGGGATGGATGCCTCGCCGATCAACGACTGCTTCTCGATGCGGCTGGTGACGCTCCTTCTGTTCCACATCTGTAGACAACCATGGTATCGGCGATGGCAGAAGGGGCGCAACATGGGGGTGTTCTTCATCTCGTCCAAGCTGTGCCTACGATGCTGTGAACGTACACTGCTCAACGAAGGCCGTGCAATGCAGATCGTGAAGCAGAACACCGCGATACCCGTGCCCAAGGTGTACTGCAGCTTCAAACACCGAGCGCGCGTGTACATTCTCATGGAGAGGATGCCCGGCAAGCCGCTCTCGGATGACTGGGTCTTCCGCTCCGACGAGTCCAAAGCCAAGATTCTGGAACAACTGCGGCCCATGATCGCGGAGCTGCGCAAGGTGCCGCGGCCACCGCCACAGAATGGCATGCTCGTCAGCGGCGTGGACGGCGGCCAGTTCTACGACGGCAACCTCCCCAACAAGCGCTTCTGGGGACCGTTTGCGACGGTCAAGGACTTCCACCGGGAGTTGAGGGGCGGCCTGATGGGCGTGCCGGACGAGTACACCGAGGAGCGGTTCGCCGACTTGCGGAAGCTGGTGACGCTGCACGAGAGCTACAAGGCCATTCCACCCGTCCTGACACACGGCGACTTGAGCGCCAACAACATTCTGGCGGATGGCGACACGGTTACGGGGATCATTGACTGGGAGACAGCGGCCTGGATGCCGGCCTACTGGGAGTACACAAACGCCTGGCATGTCAACCCCTACAATCCCTACTGGCAGGAGGAGGTGGGCAAGTTTTTGGAGGAGTGGCCACAGGAGCTCGAGATGGAGAAACTGCGGCGAAAGTTCTTTGACCAATATTAGGCTGTTGTTGAAATATTCTGCATACCCTGTCTTTAACTTTGAATAGAAAGGAACGTTTGTTTTAGCGCATCTTATGCCTTACACGTCAATATTTATATTATTCAAGTTGAGAAAGAATCAAAAGCGTGCTTAGCAAGATGTTCATTGTTTTCTGGCAATTCTCAGGACGTTTCATCGTGCGTCTCGTGCCCTCGCTCTGATCTTCACTTCTTCCCATACAACCGGCCCGCTGCTCGTCCCGCCTGCAATCGCCCTACGCCCTGACGATCTACTAGCTTACTCCGGCGATCTTGATAATCCACTTCTAAACCACCATTGCTCATGACAATGTCTCTCCGCAAGGCTGCTCTGCAGTCCCTCCAGAGCGAGTTTGCAGACAACGTGTTCCGAGGCGTCGGTGGGTTCTCAGACCAGTATTTCGAGACCCGTTCGTGGTCCTCCGATGTCGAGACGAAACTGCTGGAGTTGGTCGAGCTCCCAACAAACTGCGTGCAGCCTTCCCGACCATTCGTATCTCGACGCGCGCACTGAATGACTGGCCACTTCCAGTCCTGTTCCTCGCCGGTGACCTGCAACTTCTCCGACCGTTTGCCAACCGGATCTTGCATCCATTCGCGAGCTCTCTGTGGATAGCGGGATGCTCCATCGTGGTTATGCGTCAGGAACTCGATCAAGTCGTCCTGCCATGGCGCATCCGGCAGTGCTGCCAAGGGTGTGCTGACTGGCTTTGACCAAGCGCTGGATCTGGAAAACGCCAGTGTTTGCAGCCAGTGATCGGGTCCGATGGTTCCATGGCGATCGGCATCCTCTCTGGGCAGCGGCACACATAAAGCACGACCTGGAGTCTCTGTTCTATGTTCTGTGGCTTGCTATTGGAAAAGACCGCGAGCACGATGATGCCGGCGACTACCCGAAAAAAACATAAAGACAACAGATAAAGAGGAAGACGGCGGCACAGCAAAAAGCAAGCTGACCGGCCTCAATCTCACTGGCAAAAATCTCTCTCGCCGGGAATTGAACCCGGGTCCCGGGCGTGACAAGCCCGTATACTGACCACTATACTACAAGAGATGGAAACCTCCGATACGGGGAATCGAACCCCGGGCTCGACGGTGAGAGCGTCGGATGTTAGCCACTACACCATATCGGATGTTGTTGGGAACTTGAGTACAAGGCTGGCATTATGCAGCGTGCACGGTCCTTGGTCGTCGGCAGTCGTGTTCCCGACGTCCCCACCCGTTTGTCCTCTTGCGGCGGCCGATCGGCGTCTTTTCAGGCGAGTGGTGGCTGCTTCTCCGCACCAAGCTGGCTTCAAAGGTTGAGGAGCTTGTTCAAAAAAGGAAAGCCGCGAAGTCGCGCGCGAGGATACACACGAGACGGCCGTTGCATCCCTCGGGCGGGTTTACCCCGCCCATGCGTTGCCAGTATAAGTCGCGCTGCCCGGGCACATCTTGCGCAGGTCTGCGCGTAATGAGCGTCCTCGGGACATAAGGCAGAGCTGCTACAACGGACAAGCTGCTACCCACGGATAGGGCGCACACGCTGCACACTCCCATCACGTCCAGTCTGACCTCGGAGTCGGAAGACGGAAGAATGGCTTCGGCTCCGTTCTCGGTGACCGGAAAGACGGCCATCATCACTGGCGCCGGATCAGGTGCGTGGCCGGGCCGCAGACAGGCAAGCCAGGACGACGACTGACCTGCACAGGCATCAACCTGAGCTTCGCGGAGCTGCTGCTGTCGCGGCAGTGCAACGTGGTGCTGGCGGACCTCTCGCTGCGGCCGGAGGCGGAGGCGCTGGTGGCGCGTTACGCGGCGGCCGGGCCGACGCCGCGGGCCGTGTTCGTCCAGACGGACGTGACGTCGTGGCCGGCGCTGGACCGCATGTTCGCGGTGGCGCTGGCCGAGTTTGGCGGGTTCGACCTCGTGTGCCCGGGCGCGGGCGTGTACGAGCCGCACTGGAGCAACTTCTGGCACCCGCCGGGGTCGCCGGAGAGCGGCGACGCGGTCGACGCCGGGCACTATGCGCTGCTGGACATCAACCTGACGCACCCGATCCGGGCGACGCAGCTGGCGCTGGCGCACTGGCTGCACCCGCGGGGCGGGGCGCCGCCGCGCCTGCCGCTGGCCCGCCCGAAGCGCGTGGTGCACGTCTCGTCGATCGCCGGGCAGCTGCCGGTCTTGCTGGCGCCGCTGTACGGCGCGAGCAAGTTTGCCATCTCGGGGCTGGTGCGCTGTCTGGGGCCGCTGGAGGCGGCGGCGGGCGTCCGGGTCGTCGCGGTGGCGCCGGGCATCGTGCGGACGCCGCTCTGGCTGGAGCACCCGGAGAAGATGCCGGTGCTGGACACGGGCAAGGACGGCTGGGTGACGCCGCAGGAGGTGGCCGCGGCGATGCTGCAGCTGGCCGAGGACCCGCGCTACGGCGGCGGCACGGTGCTCGAGGTCGGCGCCGGGTGCACGCGCGTCGTGGAGGCGGTCAACGCGCCCGGGCCGGACCCGGATCCGAGCCGCGGCCTCGTGGCCAGCAACCGCGACGCGGGCGACGCGATGGTGGCGACGTGGATACAGGACCCACGGATCTGGGGCGTCTAGTCAGCCTCACAGGATGCCGACGCGGACCGGGGCCGCTGTCGTGTGGTTGTAGATCCCGTAATGCCGAGATTGGGAGAATCGAAAGCTGGTACGAGCTAGACGCTGAAAACCTAGCCCAAGCTGGTCGAAAGCCGAGTTGGTACGGAGTAGGCGCCTGGAGCCCCAGCTGAACTGCGAATCAAGCTGATGTAAAGACAGTGCGCATAGCCGCCCACACAGTATAAACACAGTACGGGGCCTGCAATCTCCTGCACGCCAGGCTGTGCAGCACTGCGGGCGCGCACGAGCCCAAGACGAGCCGGAAGTCGACGTCCATTCTTGTCTCGTGAGCGAGGGTTTCGCATTGTTGAATCCCAGTGCGTCGCGCCGAGCTGGCATCGGCCTGGCCGTCAGGTATCCGCCAAATGACGAGCCCACGGCGGAGCTAGACCCCTTTCTACGGAGTACGGCGTATCTTACCTCTTCAGGCTTACGTAAGGGAGACGCACACCGACCAGATATGTTGCTACATGTATCTTACCGTACGGAGTGGTAGCACTCTATCCGTGGCCGTCTGTCCCCTGACGGCAACAGACGGACTCGATGCGCCGCGGTCTCATCACGGGCGCTGAATAAAGGGGCAGACGGCGGCCGGAATGTGCCGAAGCCGGGGTTGAGAGCCGCATTCTGACCGACAGCTGCTATGCGTGCGTTTCCTGCGGCTCTCACTGGCTTGTTTGACGATCTGGTTGGGAGATACCATTATCGCTTGTTTGCCTTGCATACAGGAATACTTCTTCCATTCCGGCCGCGATAGCCTAGTCGTTTGTAGCCAACGTCCCAACGTCCGACAACGGTCTGCACAAAGGCGCAAACATAGCAGAGACAGGCAGAGCGGAAGTAGAGCAAAAACAACCACAGGAACTCCCAAAGATACTCTTGGCGCATGTGCCCTTGCACCAAGGCAGCGCAGGTGAGCTAGCAGCGCCATGCGCAGTGGCCGGGATGCTCAGCTTTGCGTCTTCGTTCTTTTTGTTTTTCGGGTTTCCGTCCTCGCTTATCGTTTTTCATGCTCAGTTTTCGCGATGCCGAAATCAAGGCACCCGCTAATAGGATTGTAGCGCTGTGCTATTATTGGAGGATCCGCGCGTACTGCCTGCGCCTTCCCCGCCAAATGAGCTCGTACCGGTACCTGGCATGCCGTACCTGCAATCTGCCTCTTTCTCGTCCGTATCGGCACTCACGCCTCAGCGCATGCCTTCTTTGTCTTGTCCTGCCCAAGACAAAGAAAGCAGGTATTGCCGTATTGCAGTCAGGAACGAGGAAGACGATCAGCCATACGAAGTACGAGCCACAACAAGAACGCAGGAGCAACCAACCTCCTAGAGCACAAAGTACTTTTACCGGAAAGCACGACCCGCCTGCCTCGCTGATACTGTGCAATACTCCGCAGACAAGCGTACTCGTAGTACGGAGTACTTCCCGTGACCAAGTAGTAATAACACTGGGAGTGCAGGTGAGTACTCGTACGGAGTACTCGTACATGCACGCGGTGCAGGCCGCTGGCATGCTGCGCGGAGACTAGTCCTCGCTACGGTGCCACCACAAAGTATGTACCTGTTCACAAGTACAAAGTACCGTACAGCCCATCGCGCCTGCCGTCCCACCATCGCCGTCCGGAGTAATCCGTGCATAAGTGCTTGTGCGAGCCGGTCTGGCTGGGTCTGCTGACTCACGCCTGCGCCAACGCGACTCGTTCTTGCTGCTTGTGGATGGGCAGTCGCTCGCCCTTTCCGTCTGGCCACCGCTTCGCTGCCCGATCGTCGGCCGGATCGCCACGCTGTTCTGCGCCGAATCCGTGCTTTGCCGTCTTTGCGCCCGTTCGCAGGCCTCATTTTATGCATCACCCATCCCGGCACCCTTCGCGATCATCGCCCATCGCCATCGTCCCAGCGTCCCATGCTTCCCAGTCCTTCGTCTAGCCCGCCCACCCTCGTCGCTAAGTGGGTCCGACCGGCCGTCCCTTGCCTCTCGCCGCGCACACTAAGCAAAAAAGAAAGCAAGAGGAAAGCAATCGGTCGCGAGGGCCGGGCTGAGACCATACGTAAGACACCCCAACACCACGACTGACGGCCAGCCGCCCGCCGGCTCCACGACACTGGACACGAGGCCGCCGCCTGCTCTGCAAAGTACAAAGTCGAAAGCCAGCCAGGAACGAGACCCCCATCTCAGACAGGAAAAGGGAAAAACTCGAAAAACACATTCGGCGCCCCGTTCTGTCCCTTCTATCGCGTGTTGCTCTGCTGCTCACCTCCGCCTCATGCACCACTGAACCACCCCCATCGACCGCGCAGTCCTCGACGCCCTCCATTCGTCGCTTCGCCGTCCCGCCCCGGCTGCATCGCCCGCCTGCAGATGGCGTCGCCTGCCGCCGCAACCGACTGACTGACGGTTTGACGCATCTCCACCCGCGCCTTCGCTTCTCCGTATCCGCTACCTGCGGCCTGCTGCCTTCTCTCCTTCGCTCTCCTCGCCCTCTCTCTCTCTCTCTCGCTCCTATCACGTCTCTTTCCTCGACCGTCGCCCGCTTCTGCTGCATCTCTCCTCGCCCGCCTGCATTATCGGCCGCCCGAGGCGCACGACGCAAGACAGGTCTGACGTTGCGTGGAGACCTCCGTCCTGTGTTGTCCCGTCTCACTGTCTGACGGTCTGACGGTCTGACGGTCCGACTGTTGAGCTTGAGGTAACCGCCGCCCTGCTCTATGACGCGGTGACGCAATCGCCTCTGGCAAACCCGCATTGCCAGCATCCGCAAAACCACTGCGCAGACCGCAGACATTGCCGTCTATAGTCATCACTGGTATAGCGCGCCCTGACCGCCCAGACTGCAGACAAACCACACGCCGCAGCCACTCGCCGCCCGACTGAACAAACAGCCAGATCGACGCCCGCTGCGGTCCTCCGCCATGCAGCGCGTCTCAGCCCTGCTCCCGCTCTGGGAGCGCGCAAAGCTGGCCGACGGCACCAACAGCAACAGCGACGGCACCACTGACAACAGCCGCAGCTCGACGAGATTCAGCATCTCACGAAACAGCACCGGCACCAGCAGCTCCGCGTCCAATTCGACCGGCGCCGCAGTCGCCAACTCTGCTGACAACAATGCGCGGCCGACCACCAAGGTCTTCAGCTGGGCCAGCCGCTTTTCTGCCGTCAAGAACCTGTCTGTCTCCCCGGCCAAGGCAAACGCTTCCACTGCCCCGGCTTCCACCTCCGCTCCTCCTCGGCTGGGCCGCGAGGCCTACTGGCCGTCCACCCTCGACCGCGAGTGCGAAAAGGCCGCCCGCATCCTCAAGTCTTTTTGCAGTATGTTGCTTCCGCTTGTCCTTGCTCCTGCTTGCTCCTGCTCCTGCTCTTGCCCTTGCTCTTGCCCCTGCTTTCTCTGTCCTGCTCCCTGCTGACATCACAGCCGATGGCTTCTTCGACGAGTCTGCCGACCCGGCCCCTGCCAGCCCGACACGTCGCACAAGCATCGCCAGCTTCTCCCCCCGTTCCGCCCTTAATCGCCGCTCCAACGACGTCGCAACCTCCCCCACCGTGTCTCTCTCCTCCGCCAGAAAGAAGATCCCCCCACGCGTCGTCCAGGAGGCCGTCGGCCTCGCCATCTTCTCCTGCATGCGCTCCGGCTTGTGGATGTCCGGCTCGGGCGGCTCTGGTATTCTCATCGCCCGCAAGGCCGACGGCACCTGGTCGCCCCCGTCCGGCATCATGCTCCACACCGCTACGCTTGCTTTCGTCGTTGGCGTTGACATCTACGACTGTGTCCTTGTTATCAACAGCGTTGCTGCCCTCGAGATGTTCACACGCCCGCGCCTCACTCTTGGCACCGACGTTCCCTTGACCGTCGGCCCGCTCGTGTCGCTCGGCCTCCTCGAAAACGACTTTCGCTGGAACAGCGAGTGGAACAACACCGTATTAACCTATCTCAAGGCGCGTGGTCGCCATCATCCTGCACAGCTCCACGGCTCTCTCGTCACCGAGCGTTCCAACGAAAACGAGAGCTTCTACTCCGAGGACAGCTCGAGCGGTGGCACCCAACCCATCGACATTCTCGACATCCTTGCTGGCAACATCCGCAAGTCCGTCCCGGAAATCCTTCCCCTCTTTGAGGCCATCAAGGCAGCCGAAGGCCGCATTGACTTTGACTCCGCCACCATGGACCACCTATCCCAGCAGCCTGCGCCTGGCGACGCTGATATTGCCGATTCTCCGGATTTGGCATCGCCGGTATCACCCACGTCTGCCCATTTCGGCGTCCCCGATGCGCACGATCCAGATCCGTTTGGCATTATCGCTCTGGAAATGGCCGGCCTAGAGATCCGCGAAGCTGGTTCCAAGCACCGGCCTGCGAGCAGCCAGTTTGACTTCCACCCGCCAACCAGCCCTACGAGTATGAATTACACCAACCAGCTCAACCGCCAGAGCACCGAAGCTGCCGCCGACCACGGAAGCCGGGCTAGCTACATGTCTACTCGCACGCAGGCCACGTCTATGACCGACGCATGTACGCAAACTGGCGTTGCCGAAACCCCCGACACATCTCTCAGCCCAAGCAATTCCGATGATGGCAAGGACGCCTCATTGCCCGCAGCGGACACGACCAACTCGCCCTTGATTACCTCTGCTTCCAATGGCACTCTTGTGGCAGACAAGGCCGTCGGCACAGAGACTATGCCCGTCAGCGTACCGACGGTTGATCACAGCGCGGCCACTGGCGAGCAGTCCGATGCCGATGACACCACGGCGGCGTCAAGCTACTTCTCCGCCGACGAGCGGGATGAGGATGCGGATGACGAAGACGACGAGTCCGACGACCTCGGCGATGACGGCGAGGAGACTCTCGAGACGGGTGCGAACGACGAAGAAGACGATATCGAAGACGTCGACGAGGACGACGAGGACGAGGAGGAGCCTGTGATTTTCGAAGTCGCTACGACCGCTACACAGCCTGTACGCGCTATCCCGGCCAAGATCACCCAGGCCGTCCCGGCCAAGGCTCAGATTATTTTGGCCAAGGGCTCTCTGGTCACCATTCCGAAGCGCGTTCCTCCACCTCTGCCCATGCGCAGCCCGGCGAGACGTTCGCGCGCCAGCAAGAGCGATTATGGTGACGTGTCTGGCCTCACCAGCCCGTATCGCAACTCGGTTCAGAGCACCCTGAGTGCCCCGGCCTGTGAGACACAGGATGAGACCGTGTCTCCGGCCTCGACAGCGTGTGCGGCATCTCCGGCCCGGACCTCTATTGAGATCGTCGTCGCTGCGCCGCTTGTCGCCGAGCTTCCCAAGGAAGAGTTCCATGAGAAGGAGCACTTTGCCGTGTCCGAGGACGCCAGCACCGAGGAGCGCAAGACGGAAGTCGACAGCTTGAACGGCTCTACGATGACCGTGGTGTAAATACACTGCACAACAATACAATGTAAAACAGCATGACCTGGCCTTTCGGGGACGCCGCCTCGAGGATTGAGGATGGGGGGATGACACGACTGGGCACTGACAGGACGAAAGGTCGTTGTATGTCGGGATTTGACAAGCCTGGATGTGTAAAGTTCAACGGAGCGGGCATATTACCGGCGTTTTTGCTTGCTTTTGCTTGCTTTTGCTTGCTTTTGCTTTTTCGTTCTCGCTGCTGCTGGGTTGTTGAACGGGAGGCCGGAGGAAAGGAAATACCACTGAGCAGAAGCATGTCACTACTCCATGGCCTGGCTTGTATGGAGCTCGTCCAGGCCGATTTGTACACAGAGGGCAGATTGCCTCTTCATGCTCGGAGCCTGGAATAGAGCGTTGGATACAGCTAGTTTGTCATTCCTATACGAAATAATAATGTCTAACGCCAATAGGGCACACATGTCTGATTACAAACCTCACGAAGCGTGCGCCACGAGCTATCGTCGGCTGTGTAATGACACTGCAAATTACGTGGTTGCGTTTACCAGTTCTGCATGGAACATTGGTTTCAGGTAGGTTAAGAAACACGCCGCGTTCCGCGACCCCTGGAGCCTCCCAACGCACCCGATATGATTGCAATAAAACCCTGGCCGTGTATGCTTCTAAGGTACAAAGATGGAAAAAGCAGACGAGAAAGACGGGAGAAAGATTTGGTGACGAAAAGATGGACAACTCCGAATACCTTGGCCCAACCCTGTATGGGCAGAGCATTTATCTCGTAATACACCCAGTTCTGTCCTCGCAGAAAACAAGAGAACGCGCAAGCAGGCAACGAAATCGAAACTGCATGTCAACACATAGGCTTCCCTCTAAAAGCCGTCGAAATCACCGTCATCCTCGTCCTCTGTCCCTCCGCTCTTCCTTCCGCGGCCCCGCTTCCGCCGCTGTTGTGAGCCCGACCTCTGCCGCTTCTTCCGTCCACTCGGAGTGTTGCCGCCCGCTGCCTTTCGCTTCCTACCGCGATCGTGGCCTTCATCGTCAAACTCCGTCGGCGTCGTCGGCTCCTCTTCATTCATGTCCTCCTCGTCCAGCTTGAACTCGGAGTCGACTGTCAGAAGCTCCACCAAGCTCTTGCAGCGCGCCACCATTAGCTCTTCCGTGTCAAGCCCCTTCATGATGGAGCTCATCTCCTCCCAGAACTTGTCGCCTGTCACGCCCTGCACTTTGGTCGGCGTACGCGTCAAGTCTCTTGCCTGCGCCTTGGTTTTGGTGTTGTCGCGCTTCAGGCCATACTGCCGGCACAGATAGCTCCGAGCTTCCCAAACACACAACAGAATCATGCATCCCGTGGTCAGCTGTCGGAGACGTCCAGAATCATACGACTGTCGCAGAGAAGGACCAGACGGAGGCGCCGAGGTCGTAGGCACCAGACTGTCAGCTCCGTCCCTCGGCAACGATGCAACCGCGTGGTCCGTTTCGCTGGCCGACTCAAAAATATCGAGCTCCAAGGCTTGCGTGATGGTCACACCCGTCGTGTGAACCATTTTCTCCATGGCCGTGACAGTTGACTGGAGCTCGCCGACAGTCACATACTCGAAAAATGCGAGATTCTCAACCATGAACCGTGCAAACTCAAGATGGCGTGGCATGGGCTGCGACACGTCAAGCTTTCCCGGTTCAAAGTCTATTTGCCCGCACATTTTTTCAAGCATACGACTGCGATTCTTGGGCTTGCTGTCCTTGACAACATCTATCAGATAGTGCAGTTTGGACGTGAAGGGTTCTGTCGTTGCACCGCGAGAGTCGAGAATCACGTCCCGTTGGTACTGAAACGCCATGACGATTGCCTTGCCATACTCGCGCTCAAGCACAGTCTCGTACTTGAAGTGGAGTGCACGGTGTTCGCGGAAAGCTAGTTCTGCCATCATGGGCAGCGTTGATGTCTCGAGCGTGATCATTGTGACCCCTGTTTCCTTGGGATGGACAAGGCCCTGTCGGCTAATGCTGCCGAGGATCTCCGCTGCGAGATACGCCGCTTCGCTGACGGAGCCAAGCGCGATTCTCGTGATGTCTCCAAGAAACCGCTGCGTAGTAGCACTGGCAACATCATCGTGGTTCGTACCACCCATGACTGTCAGCTGCCTCTTCTTCGCAGATACAGCTCCTTCGCGAGCAGGTTTCGCCCCATCTCGTGTCCCATTGGCGGCCTTTGCGCCAGATCCGGTCTCTGATCGTTGCTCCTCTTTCGTTAGAAATTCTTTCAAAGACTGCATAATCTTGATTTCCAGCCCCGGATCGCGCTCTTTGAATGCCGCGTGAAAGGATGTGCAGATATTGCTCAGCACAAAGTTGCGCGGCCAAGACTGGCATACGAGGCCGATGGCATCCAGAGCGGCTCTTCGAGTGATCAGAGGCCACGGAGCCATCGAGAACGGGCACATGATGTCCACCATGAGCTTTGACACCGTGGTAATTGGAAGTTTGGGGAATTTGGCTTTGAAGTCACCAATGTCGCTGTCCAGATCACAGTGTTTCCCAGTCATGCCGATGATCAGCAAATATCGGTTGAGTCGTATCGCTTTTTTGTCGAACATCGGGTCTTTCTCGTCCAGGATTTGTCTCTGCTCGACAAGAATAGCGCCTAGAGCTGACCTGGCCAGGCTTGTAAGAGAGGCTTTGTTGTGAAGCAGCTCACTGATGACCCAGAGACAGCCGATCGTGTCGTCCAACAGTGTCCGGCTGACTTTCGAGACACCCTTCACCAAACTGACCCGGACATCCTCCAGGAAGTTCTTCATCACTGTACCAAGCTGTGGCAAGACGCACTGGTAGATAACCACGACGGCTCGCGCGACAGCCATGTCTTCGGCAGTGTTGATATCCTTGATACTGTCAATATGCGGCTTCAGCAGGCGGATCTGCTCGAACGTGAAGAGCCGCGGCTCCGCTTTGGCAAAGATCATCATTAGTTGCAGAGCGTCAGGACCAGAAGGAGCGGATGGGTCATCGCTGTCAGGGCTGTTGATCATATCGCACATGACAGCGACAATGCGTTTGCAAACATTAAAGTTTGCAGCCGCTGCCTTGGCTGTAGGCGAGAGGATAGCCTGGAAAACCTTGTCCAGAATAGGCGTAATAGTGCCTGTTTTCACAGTTTGCAAGATGAGCTCGACATGGTCCGTCAACAGTTTCTTGTCTGGCGCCATATTGAGCTCAGTCCCGGCAGACGCTGTTTCCACAAAAGGAGTCACCCAGACTTCCTCGATCGTCTGGCGTGCCAGGTCCCGCACGCCTTCATCGGGGTCTTGGACGCGGTGAAGCAGCCCGTTGGCAATGTCGCTGCGGACGTCCTGTGACTGGTTTCGCAAGTACACGTCTCGGGAGATCTTAATGGCTCGCTTTCTGACGCCAACTCCGGAATCAATGAAGCGGTCGATGATTGTCCTGATCATCGTTTCCTCGAGATTAGGTCGCAGAGTTATGGCGCGGCTGACCAAGCCAAGAGCAGAATCTCGTACTTGGACAGACGAGTCGGCGCAGCACTCCCGAATCAAGCGGCCAATAACTGAAGCCGGGTTGTCAAAGATGCTTGGATCTATTTCGAGCACCTCGGTTATACTCTTGAGACTTTTGCTCCGAACGGTAGCCTGGTCGCTGTGCATGCCCATGGCGAGGATGTTGATAACATCATTGAAGGACCCGCCAAGAGTAGACCGCAACGTGACGATAGCATACGAGAGCTTTGCCTGTGTAGACGAGATGGCTTGGAAAAGTCGTGCGCCTGACAAGCCTCGGCCATCCTCAATCATGACCCGAAGCCGGTAGGCAATGCGCCCGAGAGCTCTGTTTTGCCTCTCCTGTACACGGTCACCTCGAGCACCGCCATTCTCGCCATCGTCCGCAGTGACAGCGGCAGCCGAGGCCTGCAAGCGGGTGGTGTACAATCGGCAGATACGTCCGGCCCAATCGGCAACGACATACGATACTGCACTCCACAGATGGGGGTCCTGGGTGCTCCGGTCTTGCAGGTACTCGAGCGTGGCCCGAAAGGGGCCTTTCCAAGCAAGAAAGTCGTCTGCAGTTGGCATGTCCGAGAGCGCAGCAGCGGATAGAGCCGACAAGGTCTGGTCTAGCTCGTCAGGTCCGGTAACTTCTGGTGAGTTGGCCGACCTGTTCACGGTTGAGCGCAGCCGCGCAAGAACGGCACCAATCAAGCCGAGCTCCTCGAGAGCCATGTTCTTGACGGGAGCAGGTGTTTTGTCTCCCTCTGTCAACTTGAACATGGATACCATGAGCAGTCTTAGGAGGAGTTCAGCTGCTGGCCAGTCGGGGGTTTCCAAGCACGTAGTGAAATCCTCGACGAAGAGATCCAACAGATTGCGGTATGGCGTGTCGGCAGACTTTGAAGAAGTTTGCGCTCGCTGAACGATAAAATTGATAACGTATTTCGCATGGCAATATGCAGAGCTGTTGAGGGCGGAGGCAACGTTGGCCAATTCATCGATAGACAGCTCGTGCTCATAAGCGGCATCCTCTTCGGATGTAAGGGTGGCAACGTGCGTGGGAGCTACCGCGTTGAGCTCGTCCTCTTCGTCTTTATCCTCCATGCTGTCGTCGTCCCCGAGGTCCGCCGACCGTTTGGATTTCTCAGTGACTCGTCCGGTGCTGCCTTGGATCAGACGCATGATGAGCGCCGATACGGGCTGGATGCTTCTGCCTTCTGCCAGCTTGAACTGGCGGGCGCTTTGCTTGCCAACGGGCAGTTTTTCGAGGGAGGTGAGAATATCGTCAAAGATGCCACGGCGCTGCTGGGGGATTTTGACAAAGATTTGGGAGAGCATATCCATGGCAGAAAGACGTAGGCCATCGAAAGCTTGGACGCCCAGAACAGAGTCGCGCTCTGTGTGGGCGTTCTCTACAAATATCAGTGAAGAGGCAGCGAACTCGAGCGAGCTGACAACAAGCTCCGACAAGTCAATGGCGGCAACGAGAGTTGCCATGTCGGAAAACAGCCTCTGGGTGGCGGTGAAGACCGGGGCGATAGCCCTCTTATGCAGTGCTAGCTGCTTGAATCGACCTTCGGTCGAGCCGGAACTGCGAAGCTCGGCAATGGGCACGACGACGTCGTCCATGACCTTTCTAAACAAGTCCACCGATGCCTGTATGACGTTTTCGGAGTAGAGCTGCCGGTCTTCGCGACCACCAGCCATGATTTTGACCATTAGGCGTGCCGCTTTCAGGCCAGTGTCCGCATAACGCAGCTGCGTTATCCACTCGTCGATTTCCGAGCCACTGGCTTCGCTGCTCAGCTTCAGGTCTAGGCCGCTCGCGTAGCTGAGAGAGCCGTCGCACAAGCGCTGCATATGGAGGAGATCCTCGATGGGAACATCGACAAAGCAGTTCAAGGAAACGGCTTTCTGAACCGCACCCTGGACCTTCTTGAGAGCGGCATCCGTCATTGTCGGCTGGTCATCACTTGACATGGTGATGTAGGGCGCCGCCGCAGGCTGCCGGGACATGTCGATTTCCGCCTCGAAAATGGCCATGAAGACGCGCTGGATATCCCGGAACGCAGCGTCTGCCCGCTGCTGATGGTTGAGGCCGCCGAAGAGATCCTGACCATTGTCGTCTGGCATGTCGGCGATGTCGGCAACCATCTGGAACTCCTGGGGGTTGAAGCCTGGAGCGGGCGAGAGCTCAACAACCATCTTAGAGTTGCTGCCTTCTGCATACGGTCCACTCGAGACTGCTGGCGCAAGAGATCCACGGGAAGAAACGGGGGGTAGAGCGACCGAGATGGGCGTAAAAGGTTGCGCCGGTTGGCCGTTTGATTTTGCTGGCGCATTTTCGGGGGTCCTCGGCGGAGGTGGAGGAATCTGCGAGGCAAACGAGGGAGGACGTGCAGGTATATTGATTTCGATCTTAACGGCATTGTATTTATGCGCCTGGACGTTCTGGGTAGCGGTGGAGTTCACGGGCGCTGCGACAGTCGGGATTGCAGGTGCAGCTGTGGTGGTATTTTCCTTGCTTTCCTTCGCGGCCGCGGACGTGCTGGGTCGCTTGGAAGGCGCTGGCTTCTTCGGAGCGGCAGGTTTCGTGTCTGCCGCCTTGGACACGTCTTTGGAATCCATGGCTGGCGCGGCAGCATTGTTGCCGTTCTGGGTTGGACTTCCTGGCGACTCCGGGCTCGGGTACCGAAACGGAATGTCGGCCTTCTTGAACACCATTTTGGAGACGGGAAGCAGGTCCTCAGCCAGGTTGCGGGCGGGCGATGTATCGGGGGTGTGAGCGGGACTCGATTGCTGTAGACGCTTGAAATGGCTGCCAAAGAGGTTAGCCCGAGGCCGCGACGACGAGGCTGTAGGGTCAGACTGGCCGGAACAACATACAATAACGGGATCTTGTTGCTGGCGATGAGCTGGTAGACGTCGTCCAGGCTGCGGTCGGACGGCGGACTCGACGCGCCCAAGATGCTGCTGTTCAGAGCGTCGAACTCCTGCTGGTTGACGAGCGGCGCTAGTGACGTCGATGCAGCCTTGGAGGCGAGAGCAGGAACAGGGATGACTCCTGTGGCATAGCGGGTTAGAAGCAGGCTGTGGATGGACGGGGACGGCAGGTAGACTGATACGCACTCGTCTCGAGCGGAGAAATGGAAGTGAATGGCGAATATGGAAGTGCTTCTTTAAAAGTGAAGGGCCGCTTGAATCGCAGTGTGCTCGGGGGCGGCGCCGCGGGCTGAGGCTCTGGCTCGGCCTGGTGCTGTCTTTGCGACACGGGCGGCGGCGTAGAGAAGGGGGCCGTGTCGATCGGCGTAGAGACGGGCGGGAGGTTGACGGTGGCGAGGCGTGACGATGGCGGATTGGGGTTGAGCAGCAGCATGCTGGGATCGATGCCGCCGATGCCATTTTGGTAGCCATTGTCCTGCTGATGGTGGTTCAGCAGCAGCCGGGGGTCAGCCATGGCAGGAGCGACTGCGCCGGCGACAGCGCGCGGCAGGAGCGACCAGGCGGCTGTTCGTGACGCTCAACAGAGAAGGCACGTCGCAGTTGCAGCTGCCAAAGTGGGCGGCGTTTCTACTTATGGCAGCCTTGAGGCCCCGTCGGACGCTGGCGCGCAGCGCGAAAACGGGAGCAGAGCGCGGACGCCTATCGGGGTTCAGGGTCCATGGATGCAGCAGCCGGTCGGTGGTATCGGCGGCGGTGGAGCGATGCGGGCTGGCGCGTCAAGCGGGCGTGGATGGGCGACGAGGCGAGACGAGGCGAGCGTCGATGAAGGTCACGACTGCTGTTGCCAGCGACAGGCAGCAGCCAATCAGAAGCCTTCGTGGCTGCCGGTAAAAATGGGCCGTGGGCCGCGCCAGCGGAGTTAGCGCGAGGCAGGGCGGCCGAGTTCGCAAATTTAATCGAAATAATCGACGCTGAAAAAGAAAAGTCGAAAAAAGTTGGCAAAAGCTTCAACGGACGGAAACGCGGCCGCCTGCGACAACACTGCCAACGCGCATCACGCAACCCTCTCTTGGCACTCGGCCTGACACCGCTCACACTCGCTGCAATGGCTTCCATGGGATCGCTGGTGTTCTGCGTCGACTGCGGCAACCTGTTGCCCATGTCCAAGGGCTCGGACCGCAACCAACTCGTTTGCCGGTGCTGCGGTGCTCACAACAAGGGTAAGCTGGGCATAGCAGGGCACGAAGACAATGGAGACGCTGCTTTTGTGCACGGGGCGCACGGCGGGAGCGCGGAATGCGCGGCCTGCAGGTAGCGAGCGCGCTGACACGGCCACAGATACTTCGGCGTCCCAGACGATCGTCACGGCCTCGAACCCCAAGGACTTCCCGTCGCCGCTGCGCCAGAAGCTGTCCACCACACAGTCGGTTGAGCGCCACAAGGTGTCCGCCGAGGCGGTGACCGCCGAGACCTGTCCCAAGTGCGGCCGCACCGAGGTCCGCTTCACAGCCGTCCAGATTCGCAGCGCCGACGAAGGCTCGACCATCTTCTTCCACTGCGACTGCGGCTTCCGCTGGTCTGAGAACAACTGATTGGAGCACGGCGTATGGCGCGCGGCGCATAGCGTGCGGCGCACGAGACTACTACGAACCGCTTTCCGGCTTCGGGCGACGGCACGCCGCGAGCAAGCCGGCTGCCAATCTGGTTGCGCGTGCGACCTCACGGTCGGACAAGGCATGCGAAAGAGGAGGACTATTCATATACACAGTTTACCAGGCCGTGTCCTGGTGCCTCGAGTTGGGCGCGAAATGTAGCCAAGAGGCGCAAATCACGATACCCTTCATCGACACTTGCATCAAAATGGAGGAGCAAGCGGATTTCGAAGAAGAAAGGAGCAAATCATAGATTCATCGACCACCATGACAAACATTACAATACATTGAACCAAACCCATTTTGCTAATCCTTTCGTGTCCGACACCCTTACTGTTTGCATGTGCCGGTTGTATTCCTTTTCCAGCACTCGGCAGACATCCGATGGCTTGCTGCGCACGCCTCTCTGTTCTTTTCCCGTACCTTTACCCTCTGCCACACCGAGCCAGCCTAGGCCGCTGCTGCTTCCGGGATCAGCGCATACTCCGCCTGTCCGCCCTGCTCGTAGTCGGCCATGTCGAGCGCCACGATGATGCTCTCGCGCACGACCAGCTCCTTGTCATGCAAAAATCCGCGAAGCGTGTCCGCAACGCCCTCCTCGTCGCCCAGACTGCCGAGCGCCTCGGCCGCCTCGTGTCGCACCATGCTGGCCTCCTCGAGGTTGCTGAGCGCCGCCGTCAGCGCCGGGATCGACGCCGGGTGCGAGAGCTGGCCGAACACAAAGGCGATCTCGTGGCGGAAGAGTGCCGACTCGTCGTCGAAGCCGCGCGCCAGCGCCAGCACGGCCGGCTTGGCGGTCGGCAGGTCGGGCGGCGACGCGAGGTCGCGCAGCGCGAACATGGCGCGGTACCGCAGAAAGAGCGGCGCCGCGGTGTCGAGCAGCGTGGCTTGGAGTTCGGCGATCGTGGCCTCGTCGGCCGCCTTGGCCTGCATGTCTGGCAGCGGCGGCGCCGGGTCGATGGACGCAAAGTCGCTCGGCCGCAGCGTCTCCGCGCCGCGCACGGCCGTGTTGTTGGCCCACTCGATGCGGTCGATGGCGATCTCGCACGTCTCGCGGATCACCACCTCCTCGCCCGGCCGGTCGCGGTACTGCCGCAGAATCGCCAGGTCGGCCGCGTCGCCGAGCGCGCCCAGCGCCTCCGCCGCCTCGTGCCGGCACATGGTGTCCTCGGCCAGGTCCTCCAGCACCGCCTGCAGCGGCGGACGCGCTGCCGCCACATTGCCCGTCTGCCCCAGACAGTACGCCAGCTCGTGCTTCAGCAGCGCCGACGGCGACGCAAACCCTGCCGCGATCGCATCGATCGCCGCCTGCGCGGCCGCTGCTTGCGCTGCGTCTTTGTCCGCCGCCGCTGCGTCTGTCGCCTGCTTGGCCAGGTGCTTCAGTGAGAACAGCGCCCGAAACCGGATCGGCAGCGGCGTCGTCTCATCGCAAAGTGACTTGCGCAGCGCAAGGATCGTCGAGTCGGCCGCAGCCGGGCTCGCGGCGTCGGTCGTCATGGTGTTGGTGGGCAGGAAGGCCAGGTCGAGTCGTCAGACGGACAGGCAGGCAGACAGAAGAATGCCTGTGTTCTACTTGCCCTGGTGATCGGGGCGTCGTTTTTCTCTAGTTTTTTCTGTCGATTTTGGAATGGCCTCATTACACGCCTGAATAGGCAATAAAGTTTTCTGCCAATCCGTGACCTGACAGGCTGACTCAGACTGCTCTGCACATGTGACTTTTCCGATCGTTGACTGCGAAAATACGTCACTTTTGCCTGGCCAGTATTCCGGTTTTGACCCCGCAAAATTTGTTGTAAAGACGGCTCTTTACCGGTTGGCTTCGGCCTAATTCTGGTGACTCATCGTTTTTCTACGGTACTAAAGTAAAATTTCTACGAGTATTCAGAGTGACCTCTACCCACTGCTTCGCCCCGAACTCGACCTTTAACTTGTCGGCTTGGTTGTTCTCGGTCTCTCGACCTGTAATCAGCGGATCCTGCCATCTGATCGCCCAAGTCTCGTGCAAGCAACGCAACTCATACACAGTCGCAAGCCGGGCGCCAAATCCTCTTCAAGATGCCGATGTACGTTGGCCAACGTTGTTTCTGTGCCTGACTGCGTTTCAGGGACCCAACTGACCTGGTGCCACACCACACCTTAGGCTCAAGGAACCGTGGAAGAAGTACAAGGCGTTCGCCCCCCTCAACCTTCCGGATCGCCAATGGCCCTCGAAAACAATCCAGAAGGCCCCTCGGTGGCTGGAAACGAGCCTTCGGGATGGAAACCAGAGCAACCCGAACCCAATGGTATGTTGCTGCGTTCCTAATTCTGAATGGGTGTTTGACAGCCCTGCTGTATCGCTGGGCCTGGACAACCGGCTGATCATCTGCGGTTGAGTAACAGAGTGGCGACGAGAAATGGCGCTTCTTCAAGATGCTCTGTGACACCGGCTTCAAGGAAATCGAAGTTTCCTTCCCGTCTGCCTCCCAGACCGACTACGACTTCACGAGACGCCTGGTCGAAACTCCCGGTGCCATTCCCGACGATGTCGCAATCCAGGTGCTCGCACCGTGCCGGCCCGAATTGATCAAGCGGACAGTCGAGGCGGTCAAGGGCGCGAAGAACGCCATTATTCATATCTACCTTGCTACCAGCGAGTGTTTCCGGAGAGTTGTTTTCAACTTCTCCGAAGAGGATACCATTGCCCTTGCCGTGCGTTGCGTCAAGCTCGTCCGGTCTCTCACCAAGGACGATCCCACTCAGTCCGGCACCAACTGGCAGTTCGAGTTCAGCCCGGAATGCTTCTCCGACACCTCGCCGGAGTACGCCGTCAAGGTGTGCAACGCTGTCAGAGAGGCCTGGGAGCCTACGGCTGAGGCGCCCCTGATCATCAACCTTCCGGCGACGGTCGAGTGCTCGACCTGCAACGTTTTTGCCGACCAAGTCGAGTTCTTCTGCAAGCACATTGAGAAGCGTGAGACGATCTGCGTCAGTGTCCACAACCACAACGATAGAGGTACTGCGGCGGCTGCCGCCGAACTGGCCCAGATGGCTGGCGCCGACCGTGTTGAGGGCTGTCTGTTTGGGTACGTTTGTCCTTGCAGCCGTTTCGCGCCGTTTGATTTTGCTAACCCCTCACAGCAATGGCGAGAGAACGGGCAATGTAGACCTCGTCACGCTGGCTCTGAACCTGTACAGCCAGGGCGTTCCCTGCAACTTGGACTTTTCCAACCTTAACCACATCATCGATGTGGTCGAGGAATGCAACCGGATCCCCGTCCATCCTCGCGCTCCGTATGCCGGCTCTTTGGTGGCGTGCGCCTTCAGCGGCTCGCACCAGTTTGCGATTTCCAAGGTTTGTCAAGGCTTCCCGGCACAGGTATGATACCATGTACACTGACACATCCAAAGGGAATGCAAGCCCGGCAACGCGAGGGAAAGACAAACGAAGATTACTGGGAGGTGCCGTACCTGCCGTTGGACCCGAGCGACATTGGCCGCACCTACGAAGCTATCATCCGTATCAACTCTCAGAGTGGCAAGGGCGGTGCTGCGTGGATTGTCCTCCGTGACCTCAAGCTCGACATTCCTCGCGGTCTGCAGATCGCGTTCTCCAGTGTTGTCCAAAAGAAGACCGACGGTCTTGGCCGCGAGCTCCAGGCCGAGGAAATCACCGACCTTTTCGAGACGACTTATCTCCTTCGCGAGAACCCACGATTCTCTTTGATTGATTACTCCATCACCCCCGACCGCTCGCAATCTCCTGCGCCCCCCGCGCCGGGAAAAACACAGGATACTAAGAACCTCGGACGTGTTTTCGATGGCGTCATTTCGGTCGATGGCAAAGAGGTCAAGCTCCGCGGACGTGGCAACGGCCCCATATCGAGCATGGCGAATGCTCTTAGAAGCCTCGGCGTCGATCTGGACGTTAATGACTACAAGGAGCATGCTATTGGCGAGGGCCATGGTGTCAAGGCTGCATCTTACATCGAATGCAAGATTGGAGACACCCAGCAGACAGTTTGGGGAGTTGGAATCCATGAGGATGTTGTTCAAAGCTCTCTCATTGCGCTTCTGAATGCTGCGAGCAATGTAAGTCGCCAAGAAAGAAAAAGCTCTTCAAAGCTATAGCGTGTCAGTCAACTGCTTTCCCTCTGCCTCACAGGTTTTACTGACCCATCTACAGTTCATAACGAGCAGACCTGGAACGCCTGTTCTGTCCCCTATCCCCACCCGTCCATTGACACTGGACCCCAATGCTGCTACGGATCCAACAAAATAGTCGACTTTTTCTGTAGTAGAACCCCCATCTATGAAGTGCCATTTACTCGAATGGACCAAATTATAGCATGTGGAGTAGGATACTTGGTGATACTGAAGGTCGGCTAGTGGAACTCACTGTACGTTGTGCAGAAGTTCATTTACTTGCGGCATCAGGTTAAAAGTCTTTCGGCATATTTAACTTTGCAATACTGAATTTTCAACGAATAGTTTACAGCATAACCACGAATTGAAATCTGAAAAAAGCGAAGTTCCCTGGTTCGAGTAGTCACTGGTATTGTTGGTATAATTTGTAGTATCTACGAGCGCAAGTCACCGCAACTCTATACAAAAGCACACGTACTAAAACAATTATCGGAGACTCTCCTTGAGGCCTGTTTCGATGCAGTTCACTGAACAAAACTTACAATGTTCAAAGCAAAAAGTATCTTGCTAACAGCTCAACCCAAGTTTCAAGCCAATCAGATTTAATTACTTACTGGGCAGATTCGTATTTGTCCCTGTTTTCTGGCCTCAACGTCCCTTGCAGCCGCAAGGCACAAAGACTGTTTGCAAATCCATTATCAATTACTCTAAACGAATTGTCGCTTCTTCACCAGAATGTAGAACAATGGCATCTAAGCTCTTAAATACGCTTTGACTGGCTCACCCCATTCCACTGCTCTCTTATAAAACCCGATCTCGGGTACATTGCCTTTGAATAACCCGTCAATAGCATTTATCAAATCTGGTCCTTTTCCTTCCTTCTTTAAACTTGATAAGGGGTACAGGTACGTCTTCGTAGATAAGATAATAGCCCTCGTCCGGGGTAGCCGATGGAGAACTTGTCTCTCACATCGCATACTTGCCTGATTGAAGAAATCAGCGAAAATTTCAGCACTTGGAAAGTTATTGATGCTTACACTGTCAACGCTGAATTGAGATTTAGATCCAACTTCATCAGCGTAGAGATGAGTACCCGATACTGCAAAGAGCGGTGATTCTGTAATGGTCCACTTTAACTTGTAAGCAAAGATTTCGCGGGAACATGCAAGGAAACCTTACATTTGCTCTCTTAACAAAGCTGCCCACTTCTAAACGGTCAAAGTACCGGTCCATGCTCTTCTCTATCTTCTCTTTGTACCTTGGTACTGGCCTATGGATTTCCCGAAGCTTGGCGTTGAGGTTATTTTGCATGTTAAATCCATTTGGAAAGCAAAGAACAAAGGCGTCCAGGGTATAACCGTCACCATCGGGAGAAGGGAGAAGAAACAGAAGGTCATCTTCGACAATTCCGCCAAGGTCGCGCAGAATATCAACCGACGGCTTGCTTGGTTCTATTCGATATTTCTCGCCATCCACGAGGTTCAGCATGACCCTGGGGCTCCCGTTTTCTGCCGGAGACAGTTCAAACATTGTGGGGAATCTAGTTGGGAGGTAGGTAGTTAAAAGCCATTCGTACAACTCTTTTATCGCCTCAGCAGATCTGGAGTTGGCAGCTAGTGTCACGTCCTCATGCTCTCGCATGATCCGCTTGCGCAAAGTGATTCGGTCGAGGTATTGATTGTCCATCATGATCAGGTCAGATACGTTGCTCCTCTCTATGGCTGAGGATACGTCAGTGTGCATTGCCAACTTGAACTGGTCTCATATTTACCCATTGTCATATTATACTTGGCCTGAAACGGACGAAGTTTCAAAGGCTCCTCATTTTTCCAGTCGAAGCCGACCAGAGGAACAATTTCCAGAGGTTCCATTTTGGACTTCTCCGAGATATCATTGTAGAGTACAGAATTGACTCTTCGCTGCAAGCCGAAGCGTTAATAAAGCACGACTAGACAATGGTGAAGTATTCGACTCCATTAGAGAAGAAGTATAAAGTCTTGAAGTCCAGATGTGTAAGGACTTCACAAGAGGCTGACTCACATATCTCGATGACCTTATCGCCCATAGCCTTGTCGCCGCGAGGGCACACAAAAGGAAAGCAATGATTAAACTAAGCGTATTTGCCGACATCAAACCGTCTCGAAACGGCTCTACTCTCTGGAGGACCGACATAATTCTATGTGCCTTAAGACGCTTCCTCGTGTACAGCTTCACGGCATACCTAGAAACCCTCGATTAGGTTGTCTAGTAATTATCTTGAAAATTACTCACCTATCGCCAGCACGATAAGTAACGAAGGCCCGTACCCGTGGACCGAATGAGGTTAGTGACTAGTTGAAGGGACCCCCATCCCAGGTTTATCTATTGTGGGAAGTAAACCGGCACTACTATGGAGCAGGTCTGCGTACGCCGAGATAAATAATCGCCTACAAATCTTAAGCGAGCTACGGAGAACAATCATAGAAGGTGATACAGCGTAAACATCCTTAAAAGTGAGCAAGTCAATCAACTCACCGATAGACTCCTGTTTGAGTTAATATAACAAGGAATCACTAAATCGTATCAGTTGAAACCTGCAACTTCTAAGGAGACGGTCGAGAGCCAGCACAACGGCAAAGATCCGTGCTTGTTGGAAATATGTACACCAAGACAATATTTCTCTGAATTCGTACTTTACTGTAGAAGTTCTCACTACCGCTTTGTGTATGCCGTAACTAAATACAAACTTACAACGTGATCACGCGTTAGACTTATGTCCCGGACCTCGTTATCCATAGCTCCATCCATTCCTTACAGGCTTAGCCACGCAACCAAACTCCATTTTGAGGACCATGCTACAGGCGATCGAGGCTGATAAAGCCAGTGCAACCCTACCGATCTGCGTGTGAGATACGCATTACTTCTATCCCATCGAAATAGATGCCCACCAATGAAAGGATAACTAGCATTAAATTCCGGGTCCATTCGATCTGCTTGTACGAAGAAGATAGTAGAATCCCACGCCATGCGATGTAGATGCTACTTGGCATTCATCCGTGGTATCCTTCATCCCGCAGCACAGAGGATGTCTGTTAGAGGCACGAGATATTGATAAGGAGCGAAACAATCTGCTACTTTTGCTATAGTTCTGAATATGGACCTTCTTGCTTTTCCTGATATAGTCTTGTTGTGTTCCAATTCACATAAAACGACTCGACTGGCAAATGTGTTAGTATTCAGAGAACAAACAGCTGCTTCGCAAATACTTTGATGATTTAGACGTCAGGAGTAGCTTGGTCTTTATTCCTTACCCTGCTTCACCTAATTGTGTAACGGTCACGCAAATTTCCTAAGCAGCACCCACGTCTATATCTGAGTCCTTTGTCTCCCGATCTCAGCCATTCAACCACCCGTCGCAGATCATGCCCGACATTGAAAAGAAGATTTCGTCCCAGGCTGTGGCAATATCAGCTGATGTTTCAGCTGGATCAGTTGATACTTATGATGGCCCTCAACGTGACGATGCTGGGTACCATCGTACTCTTACACGGCGGCAGATAATGATGATGAGCTTCGGTGAGATCTTATCGTTAGTCGAGACAACAGAATCATAAGCTGACAGTACAAGGAGCCGGAATCGGCACAGGCCTCTGGGTTGGAACCGGCTCCGCATTAGCGAAGGCCGGCCCTGCTGGTATCGCAATCACATACACTGTTATGGCGTAAGAACGCTGTCTGATCCGTTTCCAGTATCACTATCAAGCTAACGTTTATATAAAGCTGTATAGTGTATACGATGTTCATATCCATTGGCGAAATGGTAAATTGTGGTATTCAAACGAGTTTTACACCTCTAACATTTGTGTTCACAGACTGCATACAAGCCTATCAATGGGGGTTTCATGTCGGTACCCTTTTCCCTCGTTTATGAAACAAAATCTCGATGGACATTAACTGTTTGTAGTCGCCAATCTATGGAATATGTTGACCCCGCACTAGGTATACACTGCACATACATGTCTGTCATATGCTTTTCATCTAACTCACATGTAGGGTTTGCAAATGGAATCAACTATTGGTTTACTTGGGTTATGATTGTAAGACGCCACTACTTACATGGGGCCGCAAAGACATCTAACATCCGTAGATCCCCGCAGAGATTACTGCTGCTATAAGTGTGCTTAAATTCTGGCCAGAAACCGAAGTCGTCCCGTTGGCCGCCTGGATCACTATAATATTAGTGGTTCTTGTTTTTGCCAATATTTTCGATATTAAGACTTACGGTCACATTGAAGTCACTATGGTATGCAGTATGGCGAACAACTTGATTCTACAATCCCTAATATCAAACAAAACAGTCTATTATCAAGTGCCTCACCATTGTCGGCATGATTCTTTTCATGGTAATCATGACTAGCGGTGGTATTGCTGCAACAGGTGGCCCGATCGAGTTTTCCTACTGGAAGAGCCCAGGTGCCTTTAACAATGGCCTCAAGGGCGTTTGTGCTTCATTAATCCAAGCAGCCTTTAGTTTCGGTGGAGGTACGTTTCAAGTTACTCCGCGCCAGGATACAATTATCGATGGTATTTAATTTCACATAGGAGACTACATTGCCATTATAGCTGCGGAGGCCAAAGAGCCACGTGCAACTGTGAAAGCCACGATCTCCCCGCTCTTTTGGCGCATGGCAGTATTCTTCGTGCTCAATATTTGGCTTGTAGGCATGTGTGTGCCGTATGACGACTTGGATCTCGTGAACCAAAGTGGAACACTTTCAAGTCCGTTTGTTATCGCAATAAAACGGGCTGAAGTTGAGCCCTTGGCCCATATTCTGAACGGACTTATTTTCCTCACTGTTATAAGCTGTGGTATCACAAGTGTCTACATTGCTACGCGCAGCTTGACCAATCTGTCCGAACTGAGAATTATACACCCCGTGTTTGATAGAAAGGACAAGAAGGGCCGTCCCCTCCTCGCCATGATAGTCTCGGTGATTATCGGAGGCGGGCTTTGTTACCTGAACTGCAACAACGAGAGCGCTGTTGCTTACAATTGGTTTTCCTCCATGGTCTGTTTCGTCCATTTCGTTGCATGTTACTGCAATGCTAACAAAGCTTTAGGTAGGGATTTCTGGCTTTATCCAATACGCCAATGTTTATTTCAACTTTGTTCGTTTTCGACGTGGCTTGAAGGCACAGGGAATCGAACCAGCATCCCTACTATACCGTGCACCACTGTCACCTTATTTGCAGTACATCGGCTTGATACTTATAACGATCATTATGGTGGCAGAATTCTACCTGTCCGTCTCGCCTATTGGCGGGACTCAATCGTCCGCTTCATATTTCTTTTCTTCGTATCTTGCAGCACCACTTTTCCTCTTCGACTACGTTGCGTACAAGGTATGATGCCCCAGTACCAACCATATGAAGAGCCTTGAGCTGATTCTTCTATAGGTCTGGTTCAAGTCCAAAATCGTTCGTGCAAAAGATATGGACTTCAAAGCAGCCGAATGGTTTGATGAAGATGAGAAACGGAAAGCAGAATTGCTGGCAATCCAGCCACCCAAGAAGATGTCATTGCGTAAGCGTATTGTTTACAACGTGTTGGGATAGGCCCTATTTGAAGCGCATTGTGCTCTAGGCATGGGGGCCCTGGCGGGCAGTGGAGGTGGGAGGATGTACAACGAGATCCCATGCCAGAATATGCCAGAATTTAGAGAAGTATGCGGCTGTTGAAAGTATTGCCCTTGGGTAGATTAATATCAAACGAAACGAGGCACCCGGCTAACTGTTTTGCTTACGATACATCTGAGCTATGGCAACCTGTACACATTGTGCTAGTTTCATCGTAAAATATTTCGGGTATTTAGTATTCACGTAGCCATATCTGCGAGTAGCTATCACATATTCCTCAACGGAAGCGGTATGAATAGATACGTTATCATCCATGCGGAGTCACTGTGACATACTGGGCGCCTAATCGCGGAAGAATGAAAAGCTACCTAATCTGACAGTCAGGATTGTAACGGGAAAAAACTGTAATCTAGGCCGGAAGGCACTGCCCAACTTGACATGTGGGTTGGCACTAGAGGGGGCATGGTTTATCTAACTGATATTCGTATTTCAGACATATAAAGGGCCACGACGGGCCCAAAGCCAAAAAGAAAGTAGGCCTACCCAACTTATTACCGCCATATAGCTTTTGTCCCAGCTATGGCGACTTCTTCTTCCAAGAACGTTGTTTTCGACATCGTAGGCACTTGTGTATCATACGATGCACTCATAGATGCTCTCGAGACGCAGTTGGGAGATAAGCTGCGTGCCGAAGGCGTCAAGCCAAGTATGCTGGTTTATATGTGGGTGGAAGCGGCAGAGCGCGAGTACACATATCTCAGCATGACCAACCGGTATATTGCGTTCGATATCATCTTTGCCTCTATCTTCTATCGCATGCTTTGGATGTCGGGCATAACGGAGCCCCGCAAGTTTGCTTCCGACGAGGATGTCAAGAAAGTCACTGATGGATACATGAAGCTTCAAGTCCGTCCTGATCTCAAGGAGTGTTTTGACAAGCTGCGGGCTGCAGGTTTCACCGTCCGTGGCCTAACTGCTGGTGACTACGACAGAGTGATTGGCTATTTCCAGCAGTGTGGAATCGAAATGCCCAAGGAGCATATCCTGTCTTGTGATTCGTTTGGCGTCGGTAAGCCGGATCTCAAATCCTACGCCTCAACGTACGAAGCACTCAAGGACGGCAGCGAATTGTGGTTTGCTGCAGCACACATGTGGGATGTATCAGCAGCAAAGCAAGTTGGGTGAGTGCTTACTTCCACCTTGATGGCGTGCGTGCATCAATAGACAGTGTTGTCGTGAGCTATTAGCTAACGACAAAAACTCTAGGTTCAAGTCGGCGTATTGCTCCGTTTTGGAAAAGGAACCTTGCGTTGACCTGTTCGGCAACATGGATGTTATGTCGGACACCCTGTCAGAGATGGCTGATAAAATCATTGCAGCCTCGTACGGCAGTATATAAGAGGAGAGTTACCAAGGAGGCGGTGGTGATTTGCAGTCGGCTGCTCAATCGTTACGTCGGACTGAACAATCTCTGCTTGCATGATATGACAAGATAGAGTGTGAAAATATACTTCATGTCCTTCTATGGCTCTTCAAGTTCTCGACGTCTAGCAAGTATGTGAAATCAAACAGCTCGCCAAGTTGCGCCGACTACGCGTTGCATCCCAATCAAAGCCGAGCGCGGCTTTCGTGTTCTTTACGATTCTTCTGCGCCTCCCCCTCCACTAAATCCTGTGCGGCAAGCAGAGATGTGGTCCGCCACCGCGCAATCCTCTTCTCCATGGTTTGGTCGGCTATGTTGAGCCAGGCAGGGTTCCATTTCGGCAGACGCCTCCCCTGTGTTCCCGGTGCGGGCTCGCCTGCAAGCGCGCGGAGTGCTTCGAAATACTCCTCAAAGTGCGGAGCGACCTTGAAGAAGGGCTGTCCGTCGCCGATGCGCGCCAACCGATCCGTCTCCCAGTCTTTCTGTTCCGCCAACGAGGGAAGCCGGATATGGCCCGCCAAAAAGCGAGCTACAACAACAGCTTGCCACTCGAAAACCAGAAAGGTAAATCCCGCCGACACCTGCACGGTCAGCAAATCACGAGCGTAACGACCAACGGATTGTGTTTGAAAACGTACACCGCCGACAAAGGACAAGGTTGGGTCCTCCTGCTTGAATACGTGCTGGTAGGTACCCTGGATGCGGCGGTTTGCGATCTCTACCCGGGGGAGGAAAGGCAGGCTAAAGTCGTAGCCCGTTCCAAAGATAATGTAGTCCACGTCGTGGACTTTGGTGCCGTCCGAAAAGTAGACAGTGCGGGTGCCTGGCTCGGTCGACACGCGCGAAATGGTCGGCTTGACGGCGATATGGGGGTGCTCAAAGGGAATCACGCCGTATTTGCGGTGCGGCGTTCGCACGGAGGCATATACAGGACTCTTGGCCACGCCGGCGATGGCGCGGGCAATGTCTGTGGCCGACACGGAGGCCCCAACGGTGACAACTGTTTTCCCGCGGTACCGCTCCGGCCCGCGGTAGATCTTGCTATGCTCCACGGACCCCGGGTTGTTCTGCGCGAACTCGACGAGGCCGGGCACGTCGGAGAAGCGCGGAACGCTGTAGTGCCCGCTGGCCACGACGAGGGCGTCAAACGTCTCCTGCCACCAGTAGTTGTGTACGCCGCCGGGCAGGGCCTTGCGCAGGGTCAGAACCCACTCGTCGCCGTGCTTCTCGGCAAGCTCTACCGTCGTGTTGTACTCGACGAGCTGGCGATAGTTCTTTCGGTCGAGCAGGCTTTCCACCCACTCGCGAATGACCTCGCTGTGGCGGAACGGGATGTTCGGGTCCACGACGCCGTTGGAGCTTGCAACGGGGAACGGCTCCTCGGTGTAGCTCATGATGCGCTCGTCAATGTTGCTGATCATGCCGGGGTAGATGGGCGTATAAGTGAGGCGGGACTCGGGCCCATTGACCTCGGGTGTCTGGCTCGTCAAGGCTGGCAGCTCGGGGGGGATGGGAATGGGCTCGTCGCCTTTTCCTTCGACAAGGTCGCGGACTGAAGACAGCCGGGGCTTCTCGTGCGCATCGCTCACCCTGGACAAGTTAGGGGCAGATTGCAACAGTGTGGGAAAGCGAAGCAGCCTACCAGATGCCGCCAGCCTTCTCGCGCCGCTCAAAAACGCGGATGGTGTCAAACTTGTCCTCGCGCTGGAGGGCATCGACAGTGATGGCGCCGGCGGGACCAGCGCCTACGATGGCCACGCGCGCAATGGTAGGAGCCATGGACGTTGTGTTGGACAGTCTCTTGGGTGCCTTGCTTTCCTGTTCTGTGTTTTGCTCTGCTGTGCTACGTCTTGCCAAGCCAGCTGATTTTTCCAGCCATCTCCTACGGTATATACCAGGCACGTTCTTGAACTTGTGAACGGACCAGTCACCATAAAGCGTAATTCCGGGTGAAGCGATGGTCCAATATGATGTCGCCATAATACGGAGGTGGCTGTCGCCCTCACAGCCGGAGACAGCAACCGGTGTCTCTCTATTGGTCCGGCCCCAACTTGCCATGTCGATAGCGCAACCTGTCAAGTGCTTGACTGCGGACTCTCTCTCCGATGTTTAACCTATTTGAGTCTGTGGGTAATGTATGAGACAGTCTGATGCTCCATTATCCGAGATATAGACCCCAAAGATACACGCACGTCATATTCTGCAATGGCGTCTTCAGTATTGCGTATCGCGCTGCGGTGTAAATCCTTTACAAACATACTTGACATCTCATTATCAAGTGTACACTGAAGTTGTGCTTCCTAGCTGGCCTCAGTGACAAAACGTAATTCCCTTATACTTTAGAACAGCAGTTAGCATAAACGATCGGGCAGAGTAAGCTTGGCGATGCGAGGCAAATGATACAAGTCGACTAGTGTTATGTCCTAACAATCTCAACGACAGTTGCTAGCTGCTTTCGATCAGGTTTTTGCAGTAACAGAAAAGACGTTGACGACTGCCTTAGCGTACGGCTACGAGTGAAGGCTATACGTAATTCGTAGCTTAGAATGTGTTGTCATTGGCCTCCAAATCTCCATATTGGCTTCTACTGCTGGTCGCCCTCGACAGTCAGCTTCAGCTGTGCAAGCTCATGGCCCTCCAGGGCAAGGGCCTGGCGCCGCGATAGGCTCCGAGGATCGACGTATGGGCGCTCGCCAATGCTGACGGTCCTCTGCCCGGTGCGAGTGCCGAGGCCCTGGTAGTCGGGCGTGGCAGCGTGGTAGGTAGACCGGTTGTCCCAGATCACGACGTCGTTCTCGTTCTCCCAGTGGACGCGCACCTGCAGGTCGTGGTTCTCGACGATCAGACGCAGGAACCACTTCTGCAGCGCCGCGCTCTCCTCCTGGGTGACGTTGTTGATGTGTTGCACGTGGTGGCCGACGGCGAAGACGGACTTCCAGCCCGTCACCGGGTTGGTACGGACGACGGGGTGCACCGCCTCGAGCAGGCCGCCCACATTCTCGGGCGCGCCGCGCTCGGCCGTGTAGAGCTCGTAGCCGTTGATGGTGGCAGCCGTGGCGAACTTGGGCTGGCCGTACGTGGCGGTGAGGCCCTCGAGGAAGCGCTGGCTCGCGGGGGAGATGCGGTCGTAGACGTCGTAGCCCGACGCGAAGAGGGTGTCGCCGCCCGTGCGGGGGAGTGTGGTCAGCCGCAGGATGGCATAGTCGCTGGGCACGCGCTCAAAGGTGATGTCCGAGTGCCACTGGTCCGTGTTGCTCGCCTTGATGGTCTCGCGGTCCTGCACGCCCTTGAAGATGATGCGGCCGCGCGTCGAGTCGATGACACTGATCTCCTTGTCCTTGGTGCCGGCCAGGTCCCTGCCCACGTTGACCGTTGGGTGTATGTGCAGCTTCGACGTGCTGGGCTTGCCGGACAGCTCGCCGAGCCGCTGCACAAGCACCTTTTGCAAGTCGTTGTCCAGGGCGCCTTGGTTGCGGAAGACGACCACATTGCGCCGAGACACTGGCAATGGTTAGCTGGATGCTCCGTGGCGGTGCTGGATCGTATAGATACGCAGAGAGAAGGGTCGCTGAGGATGCTGCTCACCGGTGATGGCAAGGTCGCGCAGCAGGTCGTCTGAGTTGGGTGCATTCAGCCAGTCCACCAGACTCACATCCTTGAATTCAGTGCCAATGACGGGCGTCAGGTCCTTTGGCTTGAACTGGTCAAGGACGCCGCTGAGCTTCAGAGGCTCTCTCCGGAGACCCTTGGGCGCTGCCGTGATGGTATCTGTTGCTGCTGGTGCCATTGTGCGAATCGACAACTTTGTACGAGACAGACGTACACTCGAAGGACTGGCTTGGAGACTCGATAATTATAATATAAGAATCATATATTAGAGTCATATTATTAGACCGTCGCCGATGTCTGTGATAACACCATCGAAGCTAGGTGTTGCTCATGCAGGTCTGCTCTTGTGGCTGTCGACGTCATGTCATTGCAGATGGCGAGCTGCCTGTTCCTCCGGATGTCTGCTCAGTTGCATACGGAGTAGAGCGTCCACATGCCCAATCTAAGCAATGGCTCTGCCACACGCTATCTCCTGTAGCGCTGACTTGCATGCAGTAGCCCAAACACCCCGAGAACCCGCATTAAATATTTCCTGTTTTGGACGTGCACCTAAGCCGACCTTGCTCCAGCCTGCTAAAAGGGTGTGCTCTCATGCTCCCCTGTGCCCGCGGCACCCGCTGTAGCGAGTCCCAGGCCAGTCCGTGATGGTTCGACCGCCGGACGAATTTGGCCGACTCCGTGTTCCTCTTTCCTGGGTGGCCGAGAAAATCGGCGCCTTTTAACGACAAACCCTTGAGGAGAATTCAATGTCAGACGCGTCCTTCTTTTTGCTGTCGTCGCTGCAAGTTTTTAAATTAAGCCGTACTTCGTTTTAAGCAACTGGGACGGCTCTAGTACAGTGCTATAACTGCCCGCCCCCTTTGATTTCGAGGACAGCGCTGCTGTTATTCTGTCGCTGCTAAAATGATAGTTTCTTCGGCCCGGTGGCCCCCTCCAGTGTTTTCCTGCCGTAGTAAGTCCTCGTATTACAACGTAAGATACACGCGCACAGCGAGGCTAGTCTTGTACAGAAGACAAAGGCCTTCAGCTCGCCGCCAGCGGGCATCAAAATGGGCAGGGCAATACACCCAGGCCCCTGGCCTTCACTGTGTGAGCCGATATGCGTGCTAATTTTTGGTGCATACAAAGTGCACAAAGTACACCTTGAATGCGCCAAAAATAAGCACGCACATCGGCTCACATAGTGGGCAGCAGTAGCAACTCCATTCTTCTTCGCCGCAACGTAAAGCATGGCGTTGCCGGGAGCCGTGGCAAAGTAGAGGTAGTTTCTCATGGCCGAACCCGAGAGACGCGTGGCGGTATCGTCCTCAGCTATCAACGCGGTCTCTTCAAACCATGGCGTGAGGGGTGTGCTCGCTTCATCAACAATGCGCATCATCACGTCGATTGCTTGCTTCTAATAGTGCCATTTGCTGTAGTGATAGTTTCAATGCGAATGGGATGCATTGCTGGGTCAACAGCAGGCCCGCTAGATCCGATGGGAGGATCGTTTGTGCTGTCGATCCGCCACCAGCTGCGTCTGTGCTAAAGGGGCAGCGCGAACCTAAGGCGCGGCCACCTTGTTGTCAGGCAGGTGGGACATTTGAAAATGCATTTGCTGTATCTGTTAGTTATAAAGAAAAAAAGACGCCATAAGAACGATTGGACGCTAGATTATTACCGGAACACGAAGGCGCCACTTCTTGCCGAAGACTTGATCCCCCGTGGGATACTTGATCATTACACCGTCGATGACCGTATGGACCTCGAAGGGAATGAGGTTACCAGCCTCGAAGTATGCAATGAGTGTGTCGTAATTGACACGTTGGGGATGGCCCACAGGGTAGGCTTCGCGTTCCTCTTTCAAGGTAGGAATCAGCTTTTTCGTGTACTCTCGGCGATGCTTTTCATACGGTGGCTCGGCAGAAAGCTCAGCCAGCGGCTCAGTTTGTCGAGGCGCGTCTTCGCGATGAGACATGGTAGCCGAGTCAGGTTTCTGTACGCGTCGTGCTGGTTTTCTGGAGCCACGCCAGGTCAAGGTTGTCAGAGTTGGCCTGTTTTAAATAGTTCATAATCATTGCCCTGGTAAAATAATGTAAGAAGAAGACTACGGAATATGTGAGAGCCAAGTGAAGACGTGAGCTAAATACTCCACCACGCAGCGTAAGTGGACTAGCATGGAGCGGGGCATATGCTGTCCTAGACGCTACTCCATAAGCTTTAAATCTTTATTGTAAACTAATACTTCGTAGTGTCCTATGGCTACACAAGATACTCTTCTAACATAGCTGTACCGTTGTCCCGCCCTTTCACCACTAACCGTATTCCAGTATATCCGTTCTAGCTCGCCCTGTCGCGGCGGCAAGTCTGTCCTCAGAGTTTCGAAAGAGCCGTACGCCGGGATTCCGAGCGCGCATCAAGATACGGCTTCTCGCCAATGGACACGTACCGAGAGCCCTGCCGCTTCGTGTCGTAGTCACTAAAGGCGTCAGAGCTGGATGCAATTCGCACTGATGTTTGGCGACCGGGGCACTTACAAGGTTGCCGTGTGGAAGCAGGAGCGGCTGCACGGTGTCAGCTGAAGACAGCACAAGAAATGGCCAGTGAGAGACTCGGTACTTACTTATCCCAGATAGCAACGTCGTTCTTGTTCCACTTGAAGCGAACCTGCAGGTCGTGGTTCTCGACGACGAGCTGCAGGACTGCACGACCGGGCATGTTAGCACGGACAGCCATGGTGTGAAGCCTGGAAGTAACGCACAATAGGCCTTGAGAATCTCGTCCTCACGTGGCGTGAGGCCGTTGAATTCTCCGTCGTGGACTTGGTGGCCTGCCGCCATCAGGCTTTTCCAGCCGGTCACCGGGTTCGTCCGCACGACGGGGCTGCAGGTCAGCAATCTATTGTGGCGCTTTGCTGGTAAGTCACCTACTGAACTGCCTCAAAGTCGAGTCCTGCGTTGTCGGGAGAGCCACGGTTGTCTTCGATGAATTGCGCGTCCGTTTCTTTGGCTGCTCTTTGAAGTCCGAGCTGCAACTGTTAGCAGACCGCGGGGAAGCATAAAGGGCGAGAAACGCGGACACACGTTGCGGTGAGTGGCGGTCAGGCTTTCGGCAAACTTCCTCCAGGCCGGCGACAGACGGTCGTAGGCCTCGTAGCCCGACGCCCAGATCGTGTCGCCGCCCGTTTCTGGGACCGTCTCCATCTTGAGGATGGCGTAGTCCGAAGGGACATGTTCAAAGGTAATGCTGCTTCGTTAGCCAGTCTCCCGAGTCCAACGTGCGGGATGACCGTACTCGGCGTGCCACAAGGTGCTTGCCAGAGGCTTCAGTTCCGACGCGTGGTCCTTGTGCGCGTTCTTAGCATTCTGCGCTGCGGGTCAGCTTTGCTGTTGTTATAGAAAGCGAGTACGCGAGAGAAGTGACGGACATCGGACGTGATCACCAGCACTTCGTCCGGCTTCGGCTCCCCGTCCGGGAGGGACTTGCCAGCGGCCTCAGCAGCCTTGCCAGTGGACGCATGGCGGTGTACCTACACGGCCTAACGTCAGCGTGGTCAGACAGTGGCCGTGGAGTAGGCAGCAGAAATACTTTGGAAGTGGCAGGCTTGCCCGTCAGTTGGCCGAGTTTGTCGACAAGCCGTCTCTGGTCGATCGGCTGCAGGTCTTGGTTGCGGAAGAAGAGAACGCCGCGCTGCGATACTGCTTTGGGTCAGCAAGGACAGCCATGCTACAACCCAGCAATGAGTCTCACCTAGTATGGCCAGATCCCGAAGCTTAACGTCGTCCGACAGCAGGGTACTGAGCTGCAAATCAGGGAACTCTCTCCCAATTATTGGCGTGAGATCAAAAGACTTGTACGAATCCAATGAGCCTGAGTAGGACAGGGGCTTGGGCGGCGTTGGAGAGGACATTATGGCAGATGGCTTGTCTGGAAGGCTTTACGAATGCGATCCAAAGCACACTTAGCCTTGTACTTTTGTTTTCTGCACGAGCCGACAAGCACGGATTTATCTGGTTGCGTGGCTGCGGTACCGGCTCTCGCCTCCATCTACGTCGACAGACTGCCGACAGCAGCGTCGGAAAGGGTGCCCGAGTCGTGCATCACTAACACCAGGACTTGTGGATCTGGTCAGGACCGGCTAAAAGTCCTGTACATCTAGAATTTACGAGGTACCATTGCGGATATTGATCCGGCAATAGTGCACTAATAGACTACATGCGCTAAAGGCGCAGCCCTGTTCAATTGGATGTCGTTGGGTTTGGCCCGATGTCATCATTGCGGTCGTCATTTGCAGACGCGACTTTATGTCTCAGTGCATGTTGCAAAGATAGAGCTCGATGCCGTGATGACGGTTACATCGGATTGGTACTGGACATCCAAGTTCCCGCCACTTGAATGGCGATAGGCATACAGACCGGCTGCAGTCTCATATAATACAGACACTCGGTCCATGTGCCTAAAGAGTACTCGTAGAGCAGGGCGAAAGGTACTTTGTCCGTTGTTTGTTCGTTGTAGTAGTGCAGTCTCCCGCAGCCATGGCACTTCTGGCACTAGAGGAGAATGTTCCGCGCCTTGACATCCACTACGCAGCACCCGTGTTTATTGAAAATGGCCGCGACGTGTCCGCAAAGAAGGCGTCATGGAAGAGCTATTTGTGGGATACCTGGGACAAGAGTCCGGCGGTTAGTACAAGGGCAGCCCCAAAGGCAATTGAGTTGTCTGGTATGCTAACGACAGGCAGGAACGCAAGTTGGTTCGAAAAGTGAGTTGCCCTGGTCGGTTGTCTACTTTGCGCTTATGCTGAATATGTACTCCGTAGGTGGACTTAACTCTTATGACTTTTGCATGTTTGGGCACCTTGATCAAGTTTCTAGACAGGTATATACTTCCGAATAACAGAAACCTCAGCTCTCCCTCTAAGTAATTACAGGTCGAATTTGTCAACCGCCTATGTGTCCGGCATGAAGGAGGACTTGAATCTGTTTGGAAATGTAAGCAAACGGTCTGCACGTCCAATGGAAGCCGCTAACGCGTCTAGGAACTCAACTACGCTGATGTACGTTATGACGACCGCTAGCTTCAAGCTTTGTAGAGGGTTAACAATCCAGACCGCCTATTCAGTCGCTGCGGTATGTAACAGTCTGTTCTCTAACAAGATTTCAAGTTTTTTTCTGACGATTCAGATCATCGGGCTCGTGCCCATTAATCTGCTGCAAACTCGCGTCAACCCTAGATTCTTCATCCCGTTTGTCTCGCCTTGCCACTCCGTTAACTGTCGAGCACTACTGACTCTCATCAGTGCTCTCGAGCTCAGTTGGACTATATGGTAGGTCGCGCCCCGAACATGACTAAATATTAGTGACTAACGGTTCAGTACCTTTGGTCAGGTTAAAATGAAAAACGCCACGCAGATGTACGTTCTGCGTGCGCTCCTGGCCCTGTGCGAGACGTAAGTACGCTGACTACCTCGGCGTCTCATTCCGATGCTGACACAGTTTTAGTGGTCATTATTCTGCAGGTCTGTCTGCCGGTCTGTGCTTTGGCTTCCGCAAGAAGAATGCACACTAACGGTACAGTTATGTTTCTGTGTGGTTCTTGGTACCAAAAGGGTGAACTGGCACGGGTAAGTTTCCAAAAACAGAAAGATTGGACGCATCAACACTGACAGAATTAGCGTCTTGCCATTGTCAACATGGCCGCCAACGCAGCGCCCATGTTCAGTGCTTATCTACAGAGTATGTGGCTTGTGTCTCTCTGACCAGACTTGGGTGCTGACCAGGCAGCTGCTGCGTACAACGGACTGAATGGAAGAGGAGGTCTCCAGGGCTGGCGCTGGGTAGGAATCTTCGCATCTCAACATGCCCCGTGGCTGCTAACGCCCATTTGATCAGCTTTTTATTATTGATGGTGTCATCTCACTTGCCATCCTGACCCCTCAGTTCTTCCTTCTCCCCGAAGTCCCCGCGAGATTGAAGCCAAACTTCATGTTCTCGGCAGAGGCAAGGTTATTTCCTGAGCACCACGCAAACGATATTTATTCTGACCACACGTAGGAAATCGAGTTGGCGAGAGATCGAAAGCCCGAAGAGGGACGTGTCCGACAAGGAGCCTTCACGAAGCAACAAGTATGCACCAGAAGGACGATGTGCACGGAATATCTACTTACGATAACAGGTCATCCGGTGGTTTACGACACCTGAAATATGGATGCTGTGGTTGATTGCCGCGTAAGTCTGCCTGCACCCACGTCAAATATGTCACTGACATGGCATAGCTCCCAGAACATTGGATACATCCCACACCAGTCCATGGCATTCTGGTTCAAGGCTTGGAACAAGATCAAGCCGAAGTCGTACACAGTTGCGCAAATCAGTAAGCCTCTTCCATTTTGTAGCATTTTGTGAGCTCTGCACGTACTGACATAAAAGACAACTACACAACTCCTATATACGCCGTGAACATTGTTTTGACCACGTCTATGGCATGGGCTAGTAAGTCAATATGGTCCGAGTGCAGGCCGCCGCTGACATGTCTAGGCGACACGCTTTTGAAAGGAAGGAGATGGCCCATGCTCGTATTGGCAGGGTTTCTCAACTTCATTGTCTGCATCCTTTTAGCATGCACTCCAGTGTTTCCAAAGGAGAAGGCATTCCGCTGGTTTTTGTACTACATGACTGGTGTAGGAGAGTCTTCGAACTGGTTCGTTCTCTGCTTCCTCTTTGTTTTCCGGAATCCATCTAACTCTCAGAAGCATGTTCTGGGCTTGGACAAACGAGATACTGTGAGTCGAGTCGTGCCAAACTGCCTGCTATTGATAAAGATACTAACAATAATAGTGCCGGCGATCCAGCTACGAGAGCCTTCGCAGGCGCCGGTCTGCAGGTATGGTCTCAGACATTTGCTGCTACAATGTAAGATCCCCTGATGCCGAGGCTGTGTTCCCAACTTACCGTCCCGTAGTCCGCTTGCCGTTTTCCAGAATGTCGAACAGCCAGCCGTCCGGAAAGGCAACTTCACGGCCGCCGGGTTTTGGATAGTGCAGGTCGTGTGCGCTTCTGGCCTTGCATACTATATCAAGAGGAAAGCTGCCAATGCCAGGGAGCGTTACGGCACGACTGTCGCATCTGGTACTGAAGAGAGCATCAAGACATTCCCGCGGGAAGTGGAGACGGAGGTGTCTGAAGCGCTTTGATCTGAGAGGTTGTTATCCGTCAGGCTTGCATCTTTAGCGGCGGCAGGTACAGAAGGGAGACAGTTTGACCGTTCTGCTCTAGCCAGGCTGAAGTCGTTGAATTTCAGCTAGCTCGGCTTCAGTCGAAGTGCGAACTACATCAAACCCAGGACCAAGTTTACCATTGCAATACTGTTGCGTGGTGTGGTGTACGGACCACACGCGCAGGTATTTAGCTCATGCCTTCACTTGGCTCTCACTTAGTCTCTTCTTCCGAATACAACGACCCATCCCCCACCACATACGCCGACAGACTCCCATGATGCGCTTTGTCTCCCAGTCACCCCAGTCATTGCATTGCATGACAACCAAATTGAGTTAAAGCACAAGTCTCAAGTCAAATGATCGCTTTACGTAAGTTATCCCAGATAGGCAACTGCAACTGTGGCAAGGGGCTAGATGCGGCTAGATGCGGGCAGTTCCCCCCCGCATCGCGCCTTCCACTTGTACGGAGCACACTGATAGGTAGAAGTCCGCTTTCGGCTCTGCTTATCAGCCACGATGTTGACATATATCGATGACTGCAAAATACTTCTTTGTACATGATTCTGTGCCTACTTTGTGCATGTCTACGTTCTGCGGGCAGCCTTGCCACTGACACTTGCTCCCATCTGCGCTTCCCAGCCCACACCGCCCTGCATCGGAATTCTTTCTCTGGCGATATGGCACCGTCCGCATCCACCCGGGCTCTGCTCGGGCGGACTCTTGCCCCGGCCGGCCGATCCGGGACAGTTCTCCGGAGCAGCTACTGCTTCCGGTCGTCTCTGTGCCAGCGGCCATTGCTCACCGGCCGGGCCGGCGCCGGCCAGCTGCGCGGATTTCACAGTGGCCCCCGGCTGCAGTCCTCTGCCAGCGCGGCAGCCTCGTCGGCTGAGAGCGCCACGGACGCCACGGAGCAGCCGCAGCAGATCACGATCGAGGACATTTATGCGCGGCGGGCACGGGACGGACGGCTGGTAGCCGGAACAGCGGCACCGTCGGACGTGGACGCGTTCAAGACGGCGCCCAACTGGCGGGCGCTGCCCAAGGCGCGACGCTGGGACCATCTAATCAGCCGCGAGAGCGCGTCACGGGGACCCTGCGTGCTCAAGCAGGCGGCCAAGTACCTGGCGAAGCCGGGGATGATCTCGCTGGGCGGCGGGCTGCCGACGGCGGAGCACTTCCCGGTGGCCGAGCTGAGCCTGCGGGTGCCGCGGGGGCTGCCGGAGCTCGGGCCGGCGGCGTTCTCCGAGGCGACGGCGCAGTCGGCGGCGGGCGGCGTCACGACGACGATGGGCAAGTACGACGCGCAGACGGGTGCCGGCGAGTACGACCTGTCGATCGCGCTCAACTACGGCCAGGCGACGGGGTCGCCGCAGCTGCTGCGCTGGGTCACGGAGCACACGGAGCTCGTGTGCCGGCCGCCGTACGCCGACTGGCAGACGACGCTGACCGTCGGCAGCACCGGCGCGCTCGAGCAGGCGCTGCGCATCTTTGGCGACCGCGCGCGCGGCGACACCGTGCTGACCGAGACGTACAGCTTCTCGACCGCGCTCGAGACCGCCGTGCCCATGGGCCTGCACGTCTGCGGCGTTGACGTCGACGCCGAGGGCATGCGGCCCGACAGCCTCGAGCACCTCCTCGCCGCCTGGGACCCGCGCCAGCGCGACGGCCGGCCCAAGCCGCACCTGCTGTACACCGTGCCCAGCGGCCAGAACCCGACCGGCGCCACCCAGAGCCTCGCCCGCCGCCAGGCCCTCTACGACGTCTGCCGCCGCCACGACGTCTTCATCCTCGAGGACGAGCCCTACTACTTTCTCCAGATGCCGCCGTACGTGCGCGGCGCCGCAGACACGGCAGAGACGGACGAGATAGCCGCCGCCGCCACGCACGACCCCGAGGCCTTCCTCCGCTCCCTCCTTCCCACCATGGTCAGCCTCGACGTCGACGGCCGCGTCATGCGCATGGACTCCTTCTCCAAGGTGCTCGTCCCCGGCTCGCGCGTCGGCTGGGTCACCGCGCCCGCCCAGATCATCGAGCGCTACCAGCGCCACAGCGAGGTCGCCAGCCAGGGCCCGGCCGGCATCTCCCAGGCCGTGCTCTATCAGATCGTCGAATCCACATGGGGCCACGCCGGCTACCTCAACTGGCTCGCCTACCTCCAGCGCTCCTACACCCGTCGCCGCAACATCATGATGGCGGCCTGCGAGGACTACCTGCCCGGCGTCGTGACCTGGGACGTGCCGAGATCGGGCATGTTTGTAAGTCCTCTCGCTCTCCCGCTTCGGCGGCATCATTGCTGACTAATCCGCAGCACTGGCTCAAGGTCGACCACACGGTCCATCCGGACCACGGAAAGCGCTCCATTGCCGAGCTCGAGGAGGACATCTTCAACAGCTGCATCGAAAAGGGCATCCTTGTTGCTCGCGGCTCTTGGTTTGCCTCTGAGCCCGAGAAGCCCCTGGGGGGGCTCTACTTCCGTGCCACCTACGCTGCTGCAGCCCCTGAAGCGATCATTGAGGCCATTAAGCGCTTTGGCGACGCTGTGCGTGAGAGCTTCCGCCTGTGAGCCGGACCGGCTACAACTGGCGTGCCAGCAAGTCCACCGGACGGCACTCTGGCCATGGCGGATGCCCATAGCATGAATTATGAACATTTGATCGTTGCATCCAAAAGTAGCGGGAAAGTCGGAAAAATCAAAGGCCAGCCCGCTCTGCTCCCAGCCATGAATCTATTAACGTCTTCGCTTCTGCTATCGACCTCTTCACCCTCCGGCGCTACACCTGTGACCATTACTGCTCGCCCTGCTCGCTCTGCCTGCCCTTCCCGCCCGTCTGATTATATACACCACACATAGATCAACAGCCCCGCCTCGTTCTCTATACCTCCTCGTTGCACCCCTTAGTTCGAAGCATACGGAATACCGTTCGTCATCCACTGGAACTGGTCGTACAAGCCCGTCGAGTAGCTCGTGTAGCTCTTCTTGATAAGGTCGCGCATGAACTCCGCCGCCTCACGCTCCGTCTTCTCCAGCACGAATCGCTCTTGGAAATGCTTCACCGACTCCGGCTTGAAGCACGGCAGGCCGCTGTCCATCATGAGCAGGACAATCTGCGACAGTCTCTCCGTAAACGGACGCGCAGCCAGGAACGCCTTGACGCACAGCTCCTCGAACCAGCGGAATGACTGTTGTTCCGTGCCGCCGCCCATGACCGCGAGCATCTCCGACGTCAGCTTGAAGGGCGCCCGCTCAAACTTGATGCCGCCGGGCGCAATGTCGAAGCAGAAACCGAAATCAATGTGCAGGATGTGGCCGGCATCGTCGATCATAATGTTGCCGTTGTGCCGGTCCTTGAACTGCAGCAGGAACGAGATCACCGAGTACGCCGCCATGCTCTTCACAAAGTTGCTGCGCGCTGCCTGGAACTGCAGTGCATCCTCGTTGCCGTACTTGCTGATAAAGTAGTCGTACAACCCGTTGACGGCCTCGCGGCCGAGCATGTCGCGCGACACCGAGTTCGGCAGCACGTCGATCACACCGCATCCCGGCGCCGTCGCCGTCACCCGGTACGGGAACACAAACACGTCCAGCCCCACGCTCTGAAAGATGCCGCGGAACGCCGAGATCATCTGCAGCGCCAACACGTCCTGCCGGCAGTCGTCGCCCACCTTGAAAATGGCCGACTGCCACACCTCAATCATGTTGTTCTCCAGAGCTGCCCCGTTGGTGCCGGCAGGGCCTGCTGCACCGCTTCCGTTGCCCGTGCCATTGCTAGCACCGTTGGTCGTTGTCACGAGTGCTTGGCTGTTACCACTCTCCTCGGCCAGATCATCCTCGTCATCAAACACTGGCTTGGCCTTCTTGATCCGGAATGTCGCCATATACGGCGCCTTGGCGTGGCTCTGCAGCGGCTTGCCCGACTTGCGATCGATTCCAATCACCACGCCGTCAGGGTTGCTAGGCAGATAAACGCCCACTTCGACCTTGATCTTGCGCAGTTCCTCCTCAATTTTCTGCTTCTTCTCCGGCTTCGACTTTTTGATATACGGCTTCAGTTTGCCCGAAATGTCCGTCACCTCGTCGAAGAATGCAAACTCACGCTCAAAGAACTGGCGGTCTACTGCTGAGAAGGAGGCTGTCATGCGCGTCATCACACCGTCCAGAGTGGGTTTGATTGCATCAGGCTAGCCAGTTAGCATTGCAATCGTAAAACGGGTACAGAATGGGGCGGAAACTCACAATTTGCGCATCGTCGTCCTTGTACGCATTGGCCTTCATATTCCAGATAATCTGGTGAGCAAACAGCTGTGAAAACTGCGCCGTCTCCAAGATGTAGCGCTCGACGTAGCCGAGAGCATCGTAGCGCAGCGTTTGCACGATTTGCGGGACGTAGAAGAAGGTGATGTCCACCGAGTGGCTTTCCAGTGCCCGCATCGCGTACTGGATCAGGAACGGATGGTTCTCGAACGCGGGCATAAAGTACGTAACCGCCGTGATCGGGTTGACAGGAGTCCAGAACAAGAGGTACTGTGTAAGTTAGTGTCATGTCAAGCACAGACATCAAAAAAGTAAACCAAAAAGAATTCAAACGCATGTCACCTACCTTGAGCTGGAAGCTCACGTCGTCGGGAAGCGCACCGTCCAGGAGAATCGGCAGCGCCGCAGGCTCGCTCACCGCCATGGACGGGAAGTTCAACAGCAGCCAGCGCACTTCCTTGTGAATGCGGGGATTGGGGAACCGCGCAACCAGCTGGATGGCCAGAGAAGGGTTCTCCTGCCAAGCTGTGCGCACCAGCGATTCCATCGCGTCTGCGGCTGGCTTCCCGCCTTGTCCGGTGAGCAGCCAGGGCGTCTTCGGCTGGTCGTTCAGCGGATACACCCACACGCCCAGTCGTGACTGCTCGTTCTCCAGCAGCAGCAGCAGCAGCTTCTCCTTGGACTGGAGCGACTTGAGGTTGTTGCCAACCTGGTGTTGTCCAATAAAGGCAGTGGCTTTGACAGCGGCAGTGACATCCGAAAGCAGCCGGATCTCCGTCTTCACCTGCAGGCTGTTGCTACCAAACGACCACTTGGGCGGGCTCGCAAACCAGGCGAGGGCCGCAGAGAGAATCTGGTCCTTGAGCCGCCACTGCGCAATAGGGCTGATGGCCGAGCTGTTGCGCAGCACGCGGAGCCCAAACAGCACGGCCTGGAACAACAGCTCGCGTGCCATCGGATGGGCTCCGGCAATGTTCTTGGCTGCCGTCATGACTACATCCAGCATGCGCAAAAAGGCCCTCTGGACGTCGATGCTGCCCAGACGCGTAGCATTGAAATGGCTCTGCAGGAACTGCAGCAACCGTGTGTGTGGTGCCAAAACGTTATGCACGTGTTGCTGATGCTTTGCCACAGATACACTGTCCGTCGGAGCAAACTCCATCTTCAAGAGGAACGGGTCTTTGGCAGTGACCGCTGAGCTGAAGAGGCCGAGCCGCTTCTGCACGCTCAGCTCCAGCTGCTGCAGCACCGTATACAGGATGCGCGGCTCCATGCGCGGGTTCTCGTTGATGACGCCCAGCCACAACGAAACACCCAGCTTGATCGACTGCTTGGTGAACGCGGCAAACGGAATGGTGACGAGAAACTGGGCGATCGCACACTCGTCGCCCTCACTGCGACAAAGCAGCGATGCCGCGCGCCGCAGTATGTCACGCACCCCGGAAATGGGCGTCGGCTTCTTCTGCAGCAGACGCGCCTCGATATGAGCAAGGGCTGTGACTGCATCGGTGTTGTCCGGATCGGAACTGGGCAGAATCGACATTCGCCGGTCCGTCCGCATAAAGCTGAGCCACTCCATGCCGTGGTCCGGTAGGGGCTCCGCGTACCGGTACTCCTGGCGCGTGGTGTATTGGGCCACGAAATCGGATGCCATGTTGATGTTGCAGTCGCCGACACGGTCTAGAGACGAAAGCCGCTGGTTGCTGGCCGGAACAGAGAAGCCAAGCTCCATGGCAAACGACCGGCCAAGGGAAATGTGGCCATACGCGCCGTCGTCATCCCACTCGGACAAGTAGGTTTGCAGCAAGCCCTTGACATCAGCCGGGGCGAGGCTGAGGACGCTTGAGACCCACGTCTTTCCCTTCTTGTAGAGTGTGTCCAGTGTGAGCCGCCGTAGAGCATAATCGTCCGACAGTTCGACAATGACGTTGCCACGCTTCGACTGGAAGCGGCTGCGAGGACCATACGTGTCCGTCTCCGCCTCCAAGCAGCCCTGCCACATCAGAGACAGCAGTTCCAGCAGAGCAAACAGTGACGACTTGTGGCACAATGCCGAAGGGATATCGCGAATAAGTCGGTCTGCACAAGCATATGCCGCCTGCTGCACGCGTTCGATGCGGTGACAGCAGCTGCAGAAGAGCGAAGCCAGCTGCGTCGCGGCATACTGGGCCGAAAAGCTGCCGTCGACGCCGGACAAGGTCTTCTTCAGATACTTGTCCACCACAATTGACGTGATTCCCTCCATGGTGCTGCTCACGTCACCGCGGCGCATACTGGGCTCCAAGAAGTACGAGATGGCCTTTGTACAATCGCCCGCATCGGCCCGGAGGCTCTCGACTAGGTATGCAGCGTGGAGGAACATGACCTTGCGGTAGCTCAATCCTCTGATTTCAGACGACTTGCCCGGGACAAGCTCGTTCAGCCGCTTCTTCTGGACGTTTTCGCGCTCCGAGTTCATGCCGCGACGCAGCACGGTGTTCAGTTCAATGTCGCTCTCAACCTGCTCGCCGCGCTGCTCAGCCACAAGCGGCGGCGAGTGTACCGCAATGATACGCAGCTCATTGACGTATTTCTTGCCACGTTCACTGCCGGCGGTAATGCCGTGGACAACAATGTTGAACCAGGCATCCCGAATCAGCGACTGCGCATCGTCGTCGGCCGCGCCACTCATGGCCAAATTGTTGGTCGACATCAGCACGGCAAGCGGCTGCAGGATCTGCGAGATTTCGCGTGCAGCCAGCTCGATGTCGGTCTCTTTCGCGTGGTGCGTCTGGTGGACATCCCCCTTGGATATGATGCCATCCAACAGGTGCTCCCAGTAAATTTCATACAACGGATTGTCCCGTCGCAGCTTCGACGACAAGTAGTTGCGAGCAGTCATAATCTAACTTTGTTAGCCTTCTCGATCACGGGCCTGGGCTTACTAGGGGTCGGCTACTGACAGCTTCCAGGAGACCACCCTTATTTTCGGCAATCGAAATATGAGTGAGACGGGTATATGTCTTGAGCAGCGAACGGAACTCGGGCTGCCCACCGCTCAGAGCGAGAATGGCAGCAGCTGGGAGAATCTTCGCATCAACGGCACTGCTGATCTTGCCAGTCTTCTGTAAGAGCATGGACTGTGCCAGCGCGCTGATCTTCGTGTCCTTGCAAGCACTGGCGATGCCGCAGATGGCCTGGATTACATTCGAGTAGATGATAGAGGTCTCTTCATCACTGTAATTGCGGAGAGAGATGGAGCTGCCGGTAGACTGGCGGCGCTGATAAATCTGTGCAGTATTGTCCTGGATGGCATTGGCGTCCCCGATGCTCAGATCACCAAGCGCGTCCCCATCGCCGTTGGTCAGGGTGCGTTCCTCGCCTGGGCTTAGCACGTTCCCGAGAGAGTACAGCGTCGTGATAATGGCATCGTCAGACATCATACGCAGCACCGATGCGAGGCCGGTCGAGGCGATGTCGATGGTGGCACCCTCTGCACCGCTTTGGACAATGTAGCGAGGAAGAAGCTTGCCTACAGTGGCCGCGTATGCCGGTGAGATCTTGCAGACAAGAGCCAGTGACTTGAGCACAACCGAAGCTAGGCTGTGATCAGCCATGTGCACCTTGTCGGCAAGCGTGTCCTCGAGCCAGCCAGTGAGCACATCGACGTCGGCGGCGTCCTCGTTCATGAGCGAGCAGTTGAGGAAGCTGATGAGGGCCGAGGCCTTCACGGCGAAAGACAGCTTTTGCTGGGCGGCTGATCCCATGCGAATGAAGTCGGCGCTGGCTTCGAGGTAGCCCATCTGATCAATAACGGCATCGGCGTAGATCTCGACAGACTTGAAGTCAGCATCGCCACTGCGCGCCGTCATGGGACGCAAGAGGCCGTCTCCCGAGATGAGAAGGTCGAGCACATGGCTGCGCTTCAGGGCAGACACATCGGCTACAAGCAGGGACGTTGCGGCCACGAGAAGGTGCATGAAGCTCTGCTGCAGTAGCATGGCCCCAAGGGGACGGCCAATGTCTGCGTAGTGGTGCAAGTTGCGTTTCCATTCCTTGGTCAGACGGTCCGACGCATGGGCGTTGCGAATGGTCGAGAAGGCAGTCTCGACAGCGACGAGGAACGGCTCTGAGAGCATATGCCGGAGGCGAGACACGAGGGACAGACGGCCGCCAGACCGCCAAAACTGGGCCTGGGCGGCAGCGGCATCGAGGAAGCCGAGAAGAGCCACGGTGATGGTAGCTATGCGGATGGCGTCCTCAACGTTGCCGCCGTCTCCTTCACCGTCGAGCAGGCCACTTCCATTGGTATGTGTCCGTGGCGACAAAGCGGAGGACAGAACCGACTCGACGGTGCGAGCACAGCCGTTCAAAAAGGCCGAGATATTGTCAGACACGGCCTCGTGGACGTCGTCATGGTTGATGCCCAGCGACAGCAGGGCGGCCGTGACGTGGAAAGCAAGCGACTCGGTCGGGGACGGCTCGACATGGCGGAAGAAGGGCGACGGCACAAAGTTCTGGACGTGGGAGTCGAGGATGTACGGAACAAGCTGCCGGGTGAGTCGCTGGGCGCCAGGGGAGGCCTGGACAAGAGGGGCGGCTTTGCAGAGCGCCAGCAAGACCTCGAACTCGCGGATAGTCTGCCAGCACGTCAGGCCGTGAACATAAATGTACCCAATCGCCGGTGGAGGTACGGAGAGCAGCATGGAACGCCGGCCTCACGATGCAGAATCATACCATGGGAACTCGGCCAGCCGGCATTGGCTGTCGAGACGTGTAACCGTTGCCATCGCGAGCCTTGTGACTAGGACAGGCTCTGCACAGACGGTCCAGATCGGACTTTTCAAACGAGGGTGCGTTGCTCGTCGCTGAGAGGGAGGCAATCTTCTCCAGCGCAAGCTGGCGGATGTTCTTGGGCGCCATCGTGAAGGCGTAAGAATGCAGTCAAGCAGAAGACGCTGCAGGAAGCAGAAAGGGACAGCAAAAACGGAACGGTCGACACGGGGATCGGCACAGGGTATTACAGCCGCTCAGAGATGCGCGGGCCGTCGGACTCCCGCTGGCTCAAAGCGAAGACGAACAGCGCTGCAATGCAGGAAAAGGAAGCAATACAAAAACAGTGCTCCGCTGCCGTGCCAGCTTTATTCGTCGATGGCCTGGCAGCGCTCCTGCCGTGCAAGCTGGCTCCTGCTGTTGGGCGGGTGCCGATTAGATTGGTGCCACGTGCCGGCCAATGGGAAGGGCGCCTCGACCCCTGAGAAACGCGGGCCTATGACGTGCACGTGACGTTGTTAGTCATCCCAGCTGCTCTGGCAAGGCTGCCACTCGGACGCGTTGGCGAGAAGCCTTCCAAAACGAGGTGGCCCTGAAGCTCCGGCTCACATCACCATCGCCCTGCCGCCATCCACCATAGCCGCGCCGCCCGCATCCCAGCTTCCCTCGAATCTACGAGTACTGCCGCCCGCTTGCCCGCCATGGGCTCCGTCTTCAGCGAGAACCCCGTCATGAACGGCCCCAACTACTCATTCTCGGACACTCCCAAAGTCAGGGCGCCCGAGGGTGCGCGGCAACACCGCTTCGACCCGTATGCCCCTCCCAGCCTCCGGAGTCGTGTCTGCTCCTACGCACTTCCCCTGCTGACTATGCTGCTAGATACACCGACAACGGCGGCACCACGCTGGCCATCGCCGGCAACGACTTTGCTATTGTTGCTGGCGATACTCGCCACACATCGGGCTACTCGATCAACAGCCGTTTTTCCCCCAAGGTCTTCAAGATCGGCGGCTCCACGGCCGACCAGAAGGACGCCACGCTTGTCCTGTCCGTTGTTGGCTTTGCCGCCGATGGCGAGGCCCTGAAGGAGCGCCTCGACACCATCTGCAAGATGTACCGGTACCGCCACGGCAAGCCCATCAGCGTGGCCGCCTGTGCCAAGCGCCTGTCGACCATCCTCTACCAGAAGCGCTTCTTCCCCTACTACACACACGCCATCCTGGGCGGCCTCGACGAGGACGGCGTTGGCGCCGTGTACAGCTACGACCCCGTAGGCAGTTACGAGCGGGAGCAGTGCCGCGCCGGAGGTGCAGCTGCGAGCTTGATCATGCCGTTCCTCGACAACCAGGTCAACTTCAAGAACCAGTATGTGCCTGGCAGCGGTGTCGGCCACGAGCTGGCAGAGCGCCCGCGTGTGCCCTTGCCACGCAGCGACGTGGAGGAGATTGTCAAGGACGCGTTTGATGGCGCGGTCGAGCGCCACATCGAGGTCGGCGACTGCCTGCAGATGTTGATTGTCACTCGCCAGGGCATTGAGGAGGTGCTTCTGCCTCTGAAGAAGGACTAGAGAAGACAACGAGCATTATGCGCCAGTGTACACTATCATGCGGCCATAGTTATGTGATCCAGCATTGTTTTGCCAGTTTTGCGGCGCTATTGTCACGAGCTTCGGGTTGAGTGCAAGGAACGACGAGGACCATTTTGTTCCCGCCGAAGAAGCAAAGCTCATTCGACATATGCAGCTAGCTAGTCACCGAGTCCTCCAATCTGAGAAGAGCTCATCCCTCGTACGAAGAGTATTTTCTTGCTGGAAAGTCGAAGCTGATGCCGAGCCTTGCCTTTGTCGCAGCCCGCAAGACGCAGCAATACTAGCCGGCACAGTTACTTTTCCGGGCACTTCAATCGAAACGAATGTGCCCAGCTCGATCGTCCACGCTCATCTGCTGTTTCTCGGGATTGCTTCATGCGAAATCACGTCAAAACAGTACGTTGACTCGTAGCTGGACCTTGAAGTGGGGCAATCGCCTGTAATCTGTACTCCGTAAGCGGTAGTGCTAGATATGCTCCCTGCCGATGCGCCTGTGATTGGCCTAGGCTGCGCCCATAATGCGCGACGCTGCCCAGACGGGAGGGAAGGAACAATCGATTCGCCTTGCGAGATAGGGAGAAGGCAACCATCTACACTCAAACGGGACGCCGATAGCCTCATCTTCCAAACCACCACAACAACATCGCCAGGCAGCGTCAGCCAAAATCGCACACGGAGTGCCCGTTCCTACGGCCATACATTTTACCGCGACAGCCACTATCACTGCCAGCCTGCTAGCCTCTCCGAAGCTGCCCCTGTCTGCCGATCGCATTTTTCGAAGCATCTCTCCTACTTCATCTTGCTATCGCCAACTGCTCGACCGTGTCCACTTGTCCACTCGGGCCCTCCATTTACCGATACCAACGCCGCGTGCCCTCCATCGCCCCGGACTACTGACCCCCTTGGCGACACAGCTCTCGCCCTCCCGCCCTGCTTCCCACGCCCTCATGCCAGCTGTCGCGGTTGTGAGGACCCGCCGTGGGAAGAGGCAGAGTCGACCGTCGACGAAATGCCGCCGCCCTTGAACCCCTTCTTGGCCGCCTTCTTCCGGAGCGCCCTGCCGACGCAATGCAATCCGGCCAGCAGCCACATCCTGCTGGTGCCGCCGACCGACGTGCTCCTGACCATCCAGGACGCCGAGACTGGCGCCACGTTTGCCGAGCTTCCGAACCTCGACGAAGTTCTCGCGAGCCATGTGATCCGGATGCCCAGCCCTCGTGTGGCTGCGGCCGCAGCGAGTGCGGCTGGCGGCAGGGACGGCGCGGTCAATCTGCGGGAAATGCGCGGCAAAGCGAGACCCTACGGCACCGTCAACGGCCGCAGCATCATCATCAAGGACAATATTGTGTACAGTAACAAAGGTACGTGTCGCTTCGCGATCGCTTTGTAATGGACACTCCCGGAGCCTGACATGCCCGCAGGTTTCAAAACTATAAATCATGCCCTCCTCATTGGCGACGCGATCTGGTATGCCGATGCGCTCGAGCCGAAGCCGTGGGTGGTCTATTACATATCACGACCGCTCGTCGGGTCGTGGGAAGAGATCAAGACCATACCGGCCGTCGTTCCGCCGCCACGGCCGGGCCATTCGCTGCACGGCGCAGTCGCAAACATCTATGCGGCATCGTCCGATACAGCCCTCGTTCCAGTGTCGGCTGCGCAGCCGCAGCGGACAAAACAGGATGACTCGGGCCCGTCGACCCCGCGAAAGAAGGACATCAAGAGCTTCCACGATCTCTTAAACCACTTCCCCGTCATAGCGCGCCAAATGCAACCTGGTCTTGACAAGGTCTTCCGCGAATTCACCACAGCCTATGAGCAGATCACGCCGCCTCCACCTCCGCAGCCTGCGTCCGTTCCAGACGCGGAAGCCGAGGGCCATGCGGTGGCCCACGAGTCTACCAAAGCCGAGAGTTTTGATCAAAGCAGTAGTGGAAGTGGAAGTGGGAGTGGGTCGAACACGGACAGCCCGCCCACTGCTGAAGCCGGCCAAGCCGGCCTTGCGCCGGTCGACCCGAACAGCTCAAGCAGTATTCACAGTAACGATGACCAAATATCGGAGATGTTGTTTTCAGAGAGCGACGAGCTCAATATGAGGGCATCACTGGAGTCGGCGATAACGAGCGCGATTGACATTTTCCAGGCCGTCGACAAACAGCAGCTGTCGCTTCTCGGCGCAACCACCGACTTGACAGGCCCTCTGGTCGAGAGACTGATCGAGCGCTATATCGCAGAAAACCTCCATCACATTATATTCACAAAGTTGTGTGCTGTCCGGCGACAGGAAGACCTGGAGCTGGAGGCAAAGATCCGCCAAATGGCCTCCATCGACATTTCGCAGCTGGGCATGGACATTGATGGAGGCACACGGAATAAGCACGAGGTAACAATAGCCCTAGGCCGGGCCGTGGAGGAGCTCCGCAAGATGTCCACGGCCATGTGCCCGCAGGATATGCTAGCATTGCTGCTCTCGACCGTCAAAGCCGCGGTGCAGTTGACTACGAACCCAAACGACCAAAGCAACAGCGGCGCAGGCGACCGCCCCGGCACCGCTGCATCCAGTATGCCCAGCCATGCAGAGAAGCCTCTCGTGACGATCAATGCGGACACGCTTGTCTCGCTGCTGCTCTATGTTGTCATCCGCGCGCAGTTGCATCACCTGCTTGCGCGATTCCTCTACATGCGCCACTTTATCTTCATCGACGACGTTGACAGCGGCGAAATGGGCTATGCACTGAGCACATTCGAGGCCGTGCTCCTGTATCTTGTTCGTGATTCCAGCAGCCTGCGGCGGGCAAGCAGGCGCAATAGAGCACTGTGGGAGGCAGCGGCCAAGGGTGATGTTGCCGAACTCAAGGCAATCATGAACCCCGGCTCGGATGCAGTGAGCGAGGACGATCTGGATCGCAGCAGTCTCGGGAACAGCGGAGGCCCGTCTGGTGCCAGCGGGTCACGCCGCTCATCCGGAACAGACTGGACAACGTCGCTCAGTGGCATGGACCTTTCACACGGCCTGTCTTCGTCGACATCCTCGCGATCACGGCGCTCTTCCATCGTGCTGCCCGAGACAGATACCGGAACGTTCTCGACAGGCAACGGCCTTGGCCATGTCTTTCCCTTCCAGTCTGCTGTGGGGGCAGAGGAGAGCAACGGGATCGATTGTTTTCCCCCTTTCCTCGCGAAGCGCATAAAGAAGGTGGCCATGGACACGAGGAGTCTGTCCAGCAGCTCAGAAATATCCTACCGATCCCGGTCAGCGAGTCTGGCCAGTAACAAGGACAGTGGCTTCGAACGGGACATATCAGCGGAGCGTCTGGCGCAGACACACAATATACTGGGCGAGTCGCTGCTCATGATGGCGGTGCAGAACGAGCAGCTCGGGGCGCTGGAGTACCTGCTGACTCTGCAGGAATACTTCTCTCCTGCTACGGTGCTAGACGATGTGAATCACGAGGAGACAACGCTGCTGAGCGCAGCGGTACAGCTCGGCAACAAGGACCTCATTATGACGATCATCAACTTCCTAGCCGCCTCGCCGCAGGTGGACCAAGCACAACTTGCGGCGTACTTTCAGCTGCAGGACATCTGGGGTCGGAGCGTGGGACACTACCTATTCCACGCGCCCTTCCTCATCCCCAAGTTTGGCAAGTTGATGCCGTGGAAGCAAAAGGACAAGAACGGACAGACGCCGCTGTTTGCGCTGTGTCGGTCGTACGACCACACGTTTTACCACACCATGGTGGAAGACGGCCTGCAGATGGCGACGGCCATGCAAGGCGATGGCGAGCGGCTCCACGTCAACGAGCACGTCGACGCCAAGGGCAACACGCTTCTGCACATTGTAAACGATGCGCAGATTGCAGCGCGCATTCTGCATCACTGCGATGTCGATGTGAATGCGGTCAACGAGAAGCAGTTCACGCCGCTCATGGTGGCCAGCAAATACGGGCGCTTCGACATGGTGCGGATGCTCTTTTCCGACGCACGAGTGGACATTGGAGCCAAGGAGCTCCGCGGCCTCACGGCTGTCGAGCTGGCCAAGGACGACGAAGTGCGGAACAAGATTGACGATCTGACACTGCTGTCGTTGCCGGTCGGTCCCGATGGGCGGACCACGGCGGTGGTGCGGTCCTACTTTGTGGAGGATGCTAGTGTCCGTTTCGTGCTCAAGTCGGGCGCGGCTGTGAGCCCTGTGAGCTATGCGGTGACTACCTGTCGTCGGTCGCTCACAGACTTTGAGCACCTCGCCAAGCTCCTGGCAGTGGAAAACCCGGCGTCGTGGATACCGTCGATCGCGGGACTGCGCTCGCCCTTCCAGATCCTGTCCAAGCCGAGCCGGGCGACACTGAAGGACCTGCAGGTGCGGATGGACTGGTTTCTGCGCATCATGCTGCTGCATCCCACGTTTTCGACGCACGAGATGCTGTGGGAGTTTGTGCTGGTGCCGGACATCCAGCCAGACATGATGGCGCAGCGCAGCAAGCTCAAGGCCGAAGCGCGGTCGGAAAAAGTGCGGGATGAGCTGGAACCGCTGAGCGGCACGCGCGAAGTAGAGCAGTTTGTGGATTGTGCGCGCGAGCTGATGCGCAGCGTCAACCACTCGACGAAGAGCGTGATACGACGCACCAACATGGTGAGCGTCGTGGCGATTGGTAGGTCTTGTATCCCGTCCACGGGAATGGAGTCGCGTGTTCTACGGCTTGCTAACCACAGCACAAGACCTGCGTGAGGCTGCCAGTCTGCTGCACAAGGAGGTCGTCCTGCTCGAGTTTCTGCCGGAGCGCCACAAGAAGGCTGTGGCTGTCTACGTGCAGGCGTTGGCGGTGCCGCAAGCCAATGCCCACGTGCACTTCCAGGCGGCCTTTCTGGCGATCCAGTCGACGGTGGACGCGGTGCTGGCAGCGCTGGAGCGGCCGCCGCAGATCATCAGCCAGATCGCAGCGACGCGGAAGCAGATGGAGCGCAACTACCAGTCTGTGAGCCGGTCCACACGGTGGCCGCTCGGGCTGCTCGACGACGCGCGGCAGCGGCTCAACGAGGAGAGGCAAGGCCGGGCGCGGCAGAGTCTGGCGGAGAGCGAGGATCTCTCGCGCGAGCTACGGCACACGCAGCAGACGGTGGCGTCGGAGCTGGCGGGATGGCAGGACATGCACGAGCGCATCGGGCGGCGGACGATCCTAGAGCTGGCCCGCAAGATGGTGGTGCAGGAGCGAGACAGGCTGGAGGCGATGCAACGAGCACTCCGCTGTATTCGTGAACCGCTGTCGGAGGAGGGCGGCAGCCGGGCAGGATGAGAGGCTGGCCGGTCCCATCACCGCACCAGGCACAGCAGAGCCTCGGAGCCTCGCAGCCAACAGACAGCGCCAGACTAGCCGATGTCATGCAGGACAGCGCAGTCAAGGACAAGTGCCGAGAGCAAGATGGTGCGGCCGAGCAGACCGGCGCGATGCCGGCCAATACGATAGGTGTGAGTCATAGCAGCGGTGGACGGCACGCGACAGACGGACAAGCGATTTGCGGAGGAGGCAGAGCTTCCCTGCCTTCATCCCGTTTGTCTGCTGGGTTGCCGCGTTTCCGGATGGACGGGTTGGCGGTCCAGCCAGGCCAACGATTGGATAGATACCCATGTTTGCCGGCCGTTGACAGGAATACAAGCACATGTTGGGTGCACGACGAGCCATGGGATCACGGAGGATGTCGGAGGCGTCCGGCGATGCATGCAGAGCAGTGTGATACTACGGAGCAGACGATCGTATGAGTCACAGTGTGATGGGCGCAAGTGCTGCATGAACGGAGAGCGACGCGGTGGACGCCGGGCGGACGCGGGGCGGACGCGGGGGTACGGGACGCGACGCGTCGCGGCAGCCGGACGCGTCGAGCGGATCGCCGGCCACAGGCCGCGGTATGAGTCACGCGTGCAGCGCAGCGTGCATACGCGTGCATACTCGTGCATGCGGCGTAGTGCACGCTTACGAAGGCGGTCTTCCGCTTTGGGCCATGTTTCGAGGCAAGCACGAAACGAAAGGAAAAAGGAAGGGGCTGGGCGGACGGCGCCGGACTGCAGGAGCTGAGGGAAACGTCGCGGCCAATGAGCGGCACGGACAGCTTGCAGGTATGGCGCGCGGCTGGCAGGCGGCAGCGGCACTCTTTGTTAGCAAGACGCAAGACAGCGAGATAGCAAGACGGCAAGACAGCAAGACGCAAGACGCAAGACAGCAAGACAGCAAGACAGCAAGACAGCAAGACAGCAAGTGCGTACGACGGCAATGATGACGAGTGCAGCGACGAGTCCTTGTACGACTCCGCGCGACTGCATTGCCTTTCGGCGCTGTGGGCACTGCGAGTAACGTGCGAATAGGAGGCCGAGACCGCCATGCTCGGCGGCAATGGCCGTACGCTGGCGCCGTTGCCGCCGGCCAGCGAGGCGGTGCAACAGGCGACGAGTACTCGTGCAGCCCGGCTGCGCAGTAGCCGGCTCGCCGTCCAGGGGCGTCTGGAGCCGTTCCTTGCATGAACCTGAGAGTTTGACGGCTGGCCGTCTTCGCGGCCGTTGGGCCACCCAGCCGCGGTCGTCAGCGGTCGCTCAGCCCAGCAGCGCGCAAGACACGCAATGGTGAGCCTACACCGCGGATAAAACAGGTGCTGTCAGCGCCAGCGGTCGAGCCTCCGCGGTACGCCGTGTTCACAGCCGCCGTCGAGCGTGTTCCAGGTACGAGTGAGTATTCCATGGTAGAATTAGACGATATCTCTATTATAAAGACAATCCTCCGAATATTCTGCAAGTAGAACGAACTGCACAGTAGAGCGCGATGCCTAAGCACCGTTGTTGCATGCGGCCTACGCGTATTCCAGCAGTGATCGCACCATCGGCTCGTTTGCACGGAGCACTCCGTAATCACCGTCATACTCCGTCCAGGCCATCTCCACTGCCGGCTGCCCTGCCGTGGCCGCTTGGGCTCCCGCGCGCTTCTTGAAATGAGCAGTGGAGGCCTGGGGCGCCGCATGGGCTCTCCAGATCGCTGGGCCAGCGCAGACCGGCCACGGATGGCAGCATGCCGGGGCAGTGGGCTTGCTGTCTGTCCTGGTCCGTTGTCCGTGGCACTTGTACAAAGTGCCCAGTAGGCGCCGGCCCGATCCAAAAATAGGGCATAGCTCGACAAGCGGTGGACGTCACGTGGTGTTGTCAACGTGCCACATAGCGCCCAATCGCCCAATCCATCGCCAAATCGCATCGCCATATCGTCGCCAAACGCCAAAACGACGCCAACACGTCCGCGACGACTGCTGCCGTTCCCCGCGCTGCAGCGCGCGGGCGTCCCTCTATCGTCGCCATGCCGCGCCAGCGTGCCGTATGCGCGCCATGTGCTCGGTCGCCCGTGAGTCAGAGCTGCCGCTCTGCAGTAGCGTGCTGCTGCAGCTTCGCCTGGAGCTGCCGTGCGTCCGCGGCACTCCACGCAGGCTGCCACGGCCGTCGTCAGCGAGTGAGCGTGCAGCCATCCGGCCCGTCTCCGGACTAGCCAGGGCGACTGCGAGCTCGAGTCGGAGTATGAGTACGAGTACGAGTACGGTGTACGGAGTATTCTATTCTGTACTCGTACTCGTACTTCTGTGAGTTCCGTAGCACTCCACCGTACATCCGCAGAGCTTGGGCCAGACGGCGGCCCAGTCCTCGTGCGCTATGGGCATGGACAGTGAGGCGCCCATCCTGGTTGGCTGCCAGGGTTGTATTGCGGCGGCTGCTGGCCTGTCGTGTAAGTCGGCTGCACAAGTACCCCGTCACCCAAATCCGCGGCCGAGGTACCGTGCATTTGCGCGCCAAAGAGTGGGGCGCGGGTCTCCACGCCAAAGCCCAGCAAGGAATACACCGCAAAACGTCGTCCTGATATAGCATCGCAGCATCACCGCGGATCCACGCCCCCCCCTTCGCGGCTACATGTGCACATCGCGGTGGCTGCCGCGCTGCTGCCCGTCGTACGCCATGCACGTCGCTTCTCGTGTCTCTCTGCCGGCTCTGGTCGCGTTTCAGGTTCGCGGCCCTCTGCTGCCCCCCCCAGCAAAGCCGTCGAGGCCGTTGGCCACGGCCACGGCCGCCCACAGCCACGATGTGGCCAGACGGAGCGCGAGACAGCCGCGAGGCGCGCCCCAGACCCCTCCTGGCCTGTCGTTGCGCCTGCTCGTCCGCTTCACGAGGATAAGTATCCCGTCGTCGCCCGCCTTGGCCCGTTGTTTCGTCTTCATCCGCATCCTCAGCCCCCGCCTCTTCTGCCATCTCTCCTGCCACCGCCCTCCACTCCCTCTCGTCCGCTCGTCCTGTTCACTGTTTTTTTAGAGTGCCAAGTTGCCGCAGACCAGCCCTGCCTTGTCCCTCGATCGTGTCCGTCTTGGAGCTGGCCTCCGCTCACGTCTGCACTCCCGTCTGCATAATCTTAATTCAAACAGTTGCATTCACGTCTACCCATTCCAACCGCACCACCGCCACCATGTCCTCTCTGGCAGCGGACGTTGCCTTCCACTTTGCCTTTCCGCCATGCGAGCCCGCCACGCCGCCCACGGCCGCCGCCTCGTCCTTTTACGACGCCTCTTCCTACGGCGCCGCGCTGCTGGACGTCCCCTTTGCCCACCACCGCTCGCTGTCTGCGCACGGCCACGGCCACGCGCGCTCCGCCTCCCAGTGCTCGACGTACTCGGCCTACTCCTTTGCCTCGTCGCCCTCCGAGTCCTTGCTCGGCGTGTCTGGCAGCGCCCACACCACCCCCGGCACGCACCCCGACAGCACGCCGGCCCGCTCGCCCATCCGCACCCATGGCCCCCTGCTACTGCCCAAGATCCGCTCGCAGGACCAGGCCTTGGGCGTCGACCCCAGCTGTGGCCGTGCCGGCTCGCCGCCCAAGCGCCAGCGCACGTCGTCCATCCCGCCGGCCGCCGCTCCGCGAAGCCGGTCCTCGGCTGCCAGCCGTCGCCGCCCTGCCCAGCCGGCAGCAGCACGCCACGCCCGGAGCTTCACGAGCCCGGACGCCGGCGCGCTCATGGCGCGCCCCCTGTCCGCCTTGGAGTCGACCCCGCTGCCACCGACGCTGCTCTGCTCGCCCGTCCCGTTTGTGCAGCAGCATGACGGCGCCCTGGCCCTGGACGACCGTCTCGACGACGGCCGCCACGACGGCGACCTGGCCAAGCTGGACTATGGCTTTGCGCCGTACCCGGGCACCGTCCCCGGGAGCACCGCCGTGTCCGGCGTCCCCATGCCGTCTCTCGCGGGCGTGTCTGCCGCTGCCGCTGCCGTGGCGGCCGCGACGGGCCTGTTCGACAGTGCCTACTACTTTCCCCAGCACCAGCACCACTACGACCCGCGTGCCGCCTCGCCCTTCTCCGTCGACTCCGTGTCCGCGTCGGCCACGCCGGAGCCCATGCTTCCGCCGCCCGCCCCGTCCAACCTGCTCACCTACCTCACGGCCGCGAACCCGGCGCCGGCGCTCGTCCGCACCATCTCCTTCCCGCTGCGCGACCCCCACACCAAGCACTTCTGGTGGGACGTGCGCCAGGTGACGCCGTGGTCCGCCTTCAGCGCACGCGGCCTGCTCGCGCTGCCGGGCGCCACCGCCGTGCTGACGCACCCCGTGCCGGCCGCGCTGCTGCCGGCCACGCCGTCGTCCGCGGGCCGCCAGCGCCCCGAGACCGAGGCCGAGCTGCAGGGCATCTACGCGGCGCACTACCTGCCGCGCGTCAACGCCGCGCTCGCCTTCTCGTCGCCGCGGCCGGTCCAGCTCCAGGCGGCGGCGGACGGCTTTGTCGGCCACACCGCCGGCGACGCCTCGTCCGCCGCGGCGCTGTTTGGCGGCATGCCGACGGCGCGCGTCGTCGGCCTCGTCAAGAGCTTCGACCGCTTCAACACGGGCATGCGCGTCGAGGGCAACGTCAAAAAGGTCGAGTACCTGCGCGGCCTGGCCCACCTGCACCACCGCATGCGCGAGCACAGCTGCCGCTACGGCTTCATCCTGACCGAGATCGAGCTCGTCGTCGTGCGCAACGGCACCGAGGCCACGCCGCTCTTTGGCCAGATGGAGGTCGCCAGTGTGCCGCTGGCCACGGCCGTCGACGCCGCCGTCGGCGAGAGCGACACGGCCGCCACGCCGCTCACCGCCTGCATGGCCCTCTGGGGCCTCTGCATGCTGGCGACCGACGAGATGGCCGTGGCCGCCACCACCGCCGCCGCCGGCTCGCTGCTCTGCGCCCACCACACCCACATCGGCGCGCCGGCCGAGGGCACCCGGCGCAAGGCGGCGCAGCGCGACGCCTGGATGCCGCCGCCGCAGCTCGCCGAAAAGCGCGCTGCCAAGCGGGCGCGCGGCTGGGTCATGCCGGAGGATGTCGTCGGCCGCAAGGAAATGGGCCGGCGCGGCGTGCGCTATAGCGGCTCCCAGTGAGGACGACGAGAAACAGCGAGGCTGGCCCTGTGCTTCTCTGTCGTCCTTTGTATTGGTCTGTGTGAATTTTACATAATACCGGGAATCGGTGCTCGGTCTCACGACTTGCTCTGCGTTTTGTTTGGGTGTTTTTGGTGTTCTTGGGCGAGGCAACGGAGTATCTGGATACGTTATGAGAAACGAAATACGAAAAGCCAAGTAGATACTGCTCATTTAATTCAATGCAGAAACTTCATATTCATGCTTTGGTATTCACGTGTGCTCTATAGCTGTTCACACCCATGCACTCTGAGCTAGAATACTTGGGTGTTGCTTTATACTCGTCGCTGGAAAGAATCACAACGTCAAACAGAGCTCGACAGCAGAAAAGTACTCGTAAAGCGTCGATGGTATCAGCCGTTCGCCCAACGCCAAGGTTTCCATAAACCATAATCCAACCAGAATAACCAAGCGATCAGACCGCTAATAAACGAAAATCCTGCAAAAGAGCAAAGTCCCATCCGGAGGGTGAACTTGAATAGTCATGTCTCTATTCATGAATGCGGCAAATCACGTCGGCACGCGCTCGGATGGTGGCAATACACGGCCCGCAGAATCCCGCATAGGCTGCGCTCTGCCTTTGCCCTTGCCACCGTGACCGCTGCCTCCGGATGTGCCGGCAATCTCGTCGTCCATGTTCCAGCTCGGCAGCTCGGCACTCGCAGTGACGGGCGTGCCTGGCGAAGAGTCCGAACCCACAAGATGGACCTCGGGTGCCGCACGCAGCATGCTCGAGCGCTCGTCGTGGATGTCGTCGTCGTCCGCCAGCAGCAGCTCGCCATCGGCCGTGCTGAATTCTGGCGGCTCAACCCACTCGCGCGGCACGACACAGGGCAAGGCGACACCGATGCTGGCCGCCCGGTTCAGCCACGCCGGGCCCGGCCGGCCCGTCAGCTTGCGGCACAGATGGGCCGTAAAGTGGTTGCAGTTCTTCGTCAGCAGGTTGTAGGACGGCCCGAGGAACTCTTCCGAGGCGCTGCGGATAATGGCGTCGATCTCGTCGTGCGTCGCCAACGTGAACCCGTGCAGAATCTCGCAGCGAAACGAGCCGCCGGGCGGCTCGGTGCGCGGTTTAGTCCAGTAGACGCCGGTGACGCCGCGGCGGTCGTGCCCGCCGTAGGCATACTCCCTGCCATTGATCACGATGCCCGAGTGCAGGAGAGAGGTGCCGAAGAACCACAGGGCGTTCGAGAGACGGCCAGGCTGGACGGACGTGTTAGAGGAAGCAAGGAACAGACGAAGCCGATGAAGCCATGGGGCCGAAGAGGGAAACATACTGCCAAGAGATCATACACATTGATAATGACCTCGATCTTCTGCAGGGACAGCGTTGATCGGTGAGACGGCCGCGTCGGCTTCTTGTGCGCTCTCGGCGGCATGGTCGGCCAATCTCTCAGGCAAGGGCAGTGCTTTGTGTCTAGGAAGCAGATGGACCAGTCGTGAGATACTCAATGAAAGCCGGTGACGCCAGAGGTCTGCAGATCCGAGCCAGGGGCTGCTGCTGATAAGAACCGAGGCACGGAATGTCGAAAGAGCGGGCAGTGTCGAGTGCCCGAGTTATGCAAGCCTCGGGCGAAAGGTTGCGCGGAGTGAAGGCTGGTTTGTGAAAGGTAGATCGCCGTTACCCTAAAGCGCGGGGAATAATACTTGTAGGCTTTTGCCGAGTAGAGCCAACGTTCCGGACTCGGTCAGCTGCATTCCTGAGGCGCCAGCAAGACGATACGCTAGGGAGAGCTCCCGAGCTTACCGCTAGAGGAACGCCTAGGAGTCGCCTCGGGTCGGACAAACACTTTTCCCGGCTGGCCCCGCGCCGTGCACGGGCCCCCGCTGAAAGGAAAGATGAGAACAAATTTTTGCTCTTCGTATTTCAGGCGCCATCCAACCTGGTGATAGAATTCGGACGTGGGCTCAAGCCAGCACGCAACGCGCTCCAAGACACCCGTATTGGAGGGTTCTCTACACCAAGACCGCTACAGCGAACTGGGGCTTCGAACGGCCGCTGTTCGCACCGGCACAACGTCGTCCTCGCGCCTCTGGGGAGGAGCCTTGACGTGCTCTCTTTTTCCGTCCTCTCTTCCGTCTGCTTTTCTTTCTTGTCCAAAGGCCCGGCCTTGTTTCGATACCCCTGTTTTTCTTTCTGTCCGCTGGCACAGCCGCAAATCCAAAGGAAGAATGCCGCCGAAGAAGGTCCAGGAGAAGAAGGAGATCCTGCTGGGCAGGCCGGGAAACAACCTGAAGAGCGGCATTGTCGGTCTTGCCAACGTCGGCAAGTCCACGCTCTTCCAGGCCATCACAAAGTCGGATCTTGGCAACCCTGCCGTTCGTCTCTCCTCCTCTGTCGCGTCTCCTGAGCCTCCCGGCTGCTCAACGGTCGCTAACGGGCCCTCAGAACTTCCCCTATGCCACCATCGACCCCGAGGAGGCGCGCGTCATTGTGCCCGACGAGCGCTTCGACTGGCTGTGCGCCAAGTACAAGCCTAAATCCAAGGTGCCGGCCAACCTGACGGTCTACGACATTGCTGGTCTGACCCGTGGTGCGTCTACGGGTGCTGGTCTCGGCAATGCCTTTCTGTCGCACATCCGCGCTGTGGATGCCATCTTCCAAGTGGTTCGGTGCTTCGACGACGCGGAGATTATCCACGTCGAGGGCGACGTGAACCCCGTGCGTGATCTGCAGATCATCCGTGACGAGCTGCAGCTCAAGGACATTGAGTTTGTCGAGAAGGCTCTCGAAGCCCAGAAGAAGAAGACCCGCCAGGGCGGCCAGAGTCTGGAGCAGAAGAAGGCCCGGGAAGAAGAGGCGACCATCGAGAAGATCCTCGCTTGGCTCAAGGATGGCAAGGACGTCCGGAAGGGCGTCTGGACCCCCAAGGAGGTAAGCTCTGAGCGACAATTCCTTTTATTCGCGTTCTGCCCTACACTTTATCCCATCCACTCCTACCGCAACATTTTATGATGAAAAAGGGTCACAGAACCCGACATTATAAACCCAGCTCTTCGAATGTCCATGGCATTGTGAGAGGAAAAAACAAACTCTGATCCAATTTGTTGCTCGTGCTTGCCCCCTCGGAAAACTCACTTGTCCAATCGGCGGGACACGGGAATAGCGGCTGACAAGCTCTTCAGGTCGAGGTCATCAACCCTCTCACTCTTCTGACGGCAAAGTCCGTCATCTACCTCATCAACATGTCCGAGAAGGACTACATTCGCGGCAAGAACAAGCACGTTGTCGCGACCGCCCAGTGGCTCAAGGAGAACTCGCCGGGCGACCCCATCATTCCCCTGTCGGTCTCCTTTGAGGAGCGCCTCACCCGCCTTGGCGAGCAGGAAGCCGTCGAGGAGTGCAAGAAGCTGGGCACCAAGTCTGCGCTTACCGACATTATCATCAAGATGCGAAAGGTTCTCCGCCTGCACAGCTTCTTCACGTCGGGCACCGACGAGGTCCGCCAGTGGACGATTCGCGAAGGCACCAAGGCGCCGCAGGCGGCCGGTGTGATTCATACCGACTTTGAGAAGACGTTCGTCCAGGCCGTCGTCTACAACTTCAACGTACTGAAGGAGCTCGGTGACGAGTCCGAGGTGCGCGCCAAGGGCAAGCTCATGATGAAGGGCGCCGACTACGTCGTCGAGGACGGCGACATCCTTCTGATCAAGGCCGGCGCGATCAAGAAGTAAACTGCTCGTAAGAGCGCTGAATGGGAAATGAAGGAGGGCGCCGCCTCTTCAGTGGGTCTGTTGTATCAGCCGCCACATCTGTCCATGTTTCTTCTGATATACGAGAACTGGTCTCATCCCCCATCGCTTCAGTTCAGATGGATTCTAGCACATATAATGCGTACCCAATCTCGAAGCACCAATCAAAGAAGTTAAAGCCATGGGTGTTCCGTGCATGCGAAAACGTTCTGTGACTTGTAAGATGTGCTGTAGACGACGCTTCGAGGCCGCGATGTAGAATTTCGACCTGCTGTTCGTGCGTCGGTTTTCCAACACGCAACTGCTTACCTAAGGCCGCTTAGTCACTGAAGCTACTTGCAGCGACGCCTGGAAAAGGGGAAGGCTGAGCGGCCCACGTTCCAGCGAATCGCAGCCTTTGCCGGTCGCGTCGTTGTTTTCCGCTGGCGTTCCGACGCCAAATCCAGCATACTCGTCTCATCGATTGCCCTGCGTGCCGCCCGGACGTCCGCCCTTGCTGCTGTGCCGACGATACCATTGCTGTTTGCCAGCGTTTTGCGAATCGCAAAGCCCGGCCTTCTGGCGCATCCGACCTGCGAGAACGCGCGCGAAACGAGGCGACGATCCGTATCGACAAAGACGGCGACGGCCGAGCCAAACGCAGCGATGGGCAAAATGGCTTCCGAGTTTGAGAAGCTCATCAATACGGGTACGGTCCAGGCGGGTCGCGCCGCGCTCTCTCCGTCGCGCTCTCTTTGCTAACGGCTGTCTGTCCCGCCAGACCGAGCACGGAAGAAGAACGAGGTGCTAGCGGCGCGCATCTTCAAGAAGGACCGCAGGGCCAGCCTGCCGGCGCCGGCGACCGGCGCCGGCCCGCTTGCCAGCCATGCCGGCGTGAAAAAGGTGAGCGACCCCGTGGCAGCCGGGAAAGGACTTGCCCAGCTCATCTCGCCTCGCAGCGCGTCGCCCCGTCGGCACCCCGGTCGGCCGGCAACATCCACAGCGAGTGGACACACGACCTGCACGACGGCAGCGCCGCATCGAAGCGTGCGCCCAAGGCCGCGCCCGCGGCCGCGTCCGGCGCCGGCTCGCTGGCCAGCCGCATCTCGCGGCCCGGGGCGCTGCGGGCGCGGCACTCGACGGGCTCGGCGCCCGCCGCGGCCACGTCGGCGGCGGCGCGGGGACAGCAGCGACGCGCCGCGCAGGTGGCGCGCGCGCTGATCCGGCAGGAGACGCAGGCCACGCAGGCCACGCCGCGCCCAGCCCACGCCGCGCCAACACAGCAGCGCCGGGCGCCGGGTCCGGCCGGCGCCGCCGGCCTCGCCATCCGCGGCCTCGCCGCGGCCGTCAACGAGCCGCTCGTCGTGATGGCGCAGAACTTTGCGCCCGGCACGACGGCTGCCGACATTGAGAGCGCCATGACGCCCGTGGGCGGGCTCGTCAGCAGCTGCCGCATCCTCAAGTCGACGCCGCTCGTCATCGCCGAGATCGTGTTCGAGACGCGCGACGGCGCCGAGCGCGTCATCGAGACGTTCAACAACCAGACGGCCGACGGCCGCCTGCTCCACGTCTACCCCAAGGCCGGCCAGTACGTGCCCGCCACACCGGCGCTGTCCGCGCCGCGCGCGCTCGCCCACGGCAACGGCAACGGCAACGGCGTCCAAAACAGCCAGTTCGTCGACGGCTCCCTCGGCTTCGACGACCCCATGGACACGGACAACCTGGCCAGCGTGCCCAGCGGCCGGCTCTACAGCGATGACATTGTCGGCACAAAGCCGCCGACAGGCCCGGCCAGCGCACGTCGTGGCCGCGGTGGTCGCGGCGGCCGTGGTGGACGGCGATGAGCGGATCGCAACGTGGCAGCGGCACTGCCAGCAACAGACTGTCGCAGATGATGTCTTTGGAACTCTTTTCTACGTGTATGCAATCTAATTTACGGTTCACGGTTGGTGTTGGGGTGAAGGGCAATTCTCGATGGAAATAGGCAAGCTTCGTTTTATTTCTGGAAGCATAAGCGAGAGCAACTGTAGCAAAATCAAACAAAAAATGACGGTATATCCGTGGTGCTGTGCATTACTGTGACTTTGGCAACTGTCTTTCGCTGCATACAGAAGAGCTGTATGCCATACTAGCAACGGGCTCTACTCTGTACATCCCCATTCTTCTCCAAGCTCGCAACTTTGCGTAGCAAAAGACCAAAAGATCATGCATGTATCATGGACATTGTTATCCAACAGAAAGAGTCCGAAAGCACGAAACCAACCCAGGCATTACGCTAGATAGAGCAGTGAATGAAATCATGACGCCGTCAGAGGGATGAGCAGAGAAATGCAAAGTTCGCCATCATCCATACAAATTTAGGAAAGGGCCACAAAGATAGAAAGCGCCAGAAGAAAAAGCGAAAAGGTGCGGCTATGAATCCAATGCGTCGCCTCTTTGCCACTCAGTACCTGCGATCGTGTGGACGGTACTGAAACCCGTCAGCCACAATGGGAGCCTCGGCCTCAGACAGGTTTGCGTATGTATAGGAGGATCCCGACGTGGACCCCGAGTACGGGCCCGGTAGATACCCGGCCGATGACGGGTCACGGCTCCCTGTGTCTCCCTGTGCTTCCATGTAGCCGGCCTCTGAATAGGCGGGCGGGACAGACTCGGTGTCGTCGAAATCCGAGTCGATGCCGCTGATATCGCGCTGTCCGTAGGTGTACGGACTGCCGCGAACAGCATGTCTGGAAGTCTCGGATACAGCAGCAGCCGATGGCGGCGGCGGCGGCGGCACGGGGCGCTGGTTCACAGGGGCCGGCGATGGTCGAGGCACAGTGGCTCTGGTCACGGCAATGCGGCCCTCCTCGGCGGCAATGATTTGCCCGACCACATCGGCAGCCGCTCGGAAGGAAGCAATCTCTTGCTCCATGGTCGGGCTTGGTGCGCGCTCCCGGCTCAGATCCGTCGTTGCGGCTCCGGCACCGGGGGTGGCCACACCCTGCTTCTTCAGCCGCGCGTCTTGCTCTCGCTGCCTCTCGAGCTGCTGCTCCTGGTGCTGCCGCAGTCCCCGTTGGAGGAGTTGCCGCTGCTGTTGGCGCTCGAGTTCCTCGTGCTCGCGCTCTGAGCGAGCACTTTCACGGCGTGCCTGTTCGCGGAGCTGTTGCTGCACATACGCCTGCTCCTGCTGTGATTGCAGAAGACGCTGTTGTTCCTGCAGTTCCTGCTGGCGCTGCAGTTCTTCCTGCTGCTGACGCTGCTGTCCTTGCAGCTCACGTTCGTGTCGCTGCTGTTGCTGTTGCTGCTGAGTCTGCTGCTGACTGCGCTGCTGCTCCACGGATTCGCGGGGAGACGTCGGCGACGGAATCACGACCGCCTCAATATGGCCCCTCGCTCGACGCTGGACGCGAGCTCTGTCGGGCGCCCCTCGCAACTTCTCCTCGTTGGTTGTGCCGAGAAAGAGAATGCGATGCAGAAACCGAGAGGTGGAAGTGACGGCAGCACGAAGGCGAGCGCGGCGCGCTCCGTTGGCTTCGCGGCGCGCTCGGCGTGCGTGGTATTTGTCAGAGATCTTTTTCCAGCGAGAAGACAGTCTCCCACGAAATGACGGTCGCCGGTTGACGCCGTCACTGGCCTCGGCCGCATCATCGCCATCGATTCTTCCCTGCTCCGCATCCCAACCTCTTTTGCGGCGATTGCGGCGGCAGCTCGATACACATAATAAAACAAAGCAAATAAAGGTGAGCAGTGAAAGGTGCGATGACCAGCTCTGTAAGACGCGTGGTCAGTTTCCAGTTTCACGCTTCCGCTTTACTCAAGTGAGAACCCGCTGGCCTCCGCGCCAAAAAAAGGAAAAACGTACCCAATGGTGATTGCTAGTCGATCCACCGCCTGTGAACTTCTTCCAGGCAACATCTTCGTCCTCGTCGGCCTCGGTAATGCCGTCGGTCCCATCCGTCTTGTCGCCTTTCACCCCGCTGCTGTCCCCATCAAGAGGAGCAAGCGTGTCCTCGCCTCCCTCTGTGTGCCCCGAGTTGTGGCTCCCATCGTCGGACGTAAGCGGCGTGCAGTGCATGAGAAGCGGCGGTAGGGAGGGCAGTGGCGGTGGCGAGACAGATGTCTTGTTCCTTTGGTAATAAGGCCACTTGGGTACATGAATGTCGCCCCAGCTCCCGTCAACGTGGCTTTTCTCGCCGATGAAACCTTTGAATATATCGCAGGCGGTCACCGATATGCGGAAGAAAAGAGACTTGAGAAATGGAGTGTTGGCAGAGAGGACAGAGGACACGCCAAAGCGTTGGCGCATGAAATGCTCGCGCATGTGAATATCGTGCCGTATAGCTGCCTCGTAGCGGCGAAGGTCGGCGAGGCTCTGTTGCCAGGCACGCAGTTCGTCGGGGTCGATTCTAGCGACCTCTTCGACACGAACGGTACTGTCGTCGTCCGCAGTACTGCCGTCGGCCTCCAAGTCGACAATGTAGCTGCCGTCGGGCACATCTGTGCTGTCGAAAAGGTACACGCTCGATGCGCCTTCGATATCAAGAATCGTCGCCGGCTTCGTCTGGCGGAACCGAATGACCAGCTCGCCGTCCGCCGTAGACGTGTAGTTCAGACGTCCATCCGGCAAGGAGACCCGAAGCCGTAGAAGCTGCTCCCTTGGCTGGCCATCCCACGAGACGCATCCGTTCTCCCAAATCACGGTCGCTACATCGTCTGTATCTGGCGCGATGCCAATGTCCAGACCCTGGCTGTTATCGTTGGGTAGACGCTGGCCATTCACAGAGATACTGGCCGCACCGCATGTCTCAAGAGACTCGTGGATGTCAAGGCGCAGCCCCTAGAACGTGTTAATTACTCGAGATAGAATGCCAGGCGATCGCGCCACCCATGGAAGAGATGTGTGCCGTACCAGATGACGAGGGTCCTGGATTGCATTCGGCCCGGCCAGGCCGACTGACACGAGAGCAGACGGCGTAGCAGCTACGGCGAGCAGATGTCAGTCACGATGCCCATGGCAGTGAGGATGAGACAGATGAGACAGATCGGACACGCAAGACACGAGAACGGCACGGGGATCTAGACACGATAGACCATGGTCACGGAAGACACGATAGACCGTGGTCACGGAAGCTCATGCACAATGTACGCTGCACCGTCCGCTGTCTACTCCGTGTCCTGGAGACGGGAACATCTTACCTCCCAGACGAGCCGCTTGGGCGCTCCCCGCCAGCGCCGACACCACAAGAGCCGCCTCGGAGAGGCCTCTCATGGCGGAGCTACAGCACAGTGTGGGGAGGCGGACGATGATAGGCAGTTGTCAGCGGCCGCGCGGAAAAGGGAAAGGGAAGAGGGAAAAGAGGCGAGACGGGTGGAACACGACGTGTTCGCAGCAGTGACACGCAAAAGTCGCAAAACAGGACAGTGGCCGTCTTCAAAGGATAAAGAGGGCCACGCAATGCAGACGCCAGAAGAGGGGCCGAAATGGACCGGGAAGGGCCAAGCAGAGACCGACATGCGTCCCGTTGATCAGAGTGACGGACGGATGCAAAAGAAGGACGCCGGAGCAGGCAGGCCAGAAATATGGCTGCCTGATGTCCTGCTCAGGAGGCCGCCTGCTGATTCGCTCCCTACGGTATTATTGTGTCCTGGCCCACTTATAGTGTGCCTCATGGCCAAACTATCCGAATGCTTATTCCCCGCGACTCCGTTTGTAAGATGATAACTACCGTATGTTATGAAAGGCATAATTGCATAAAATTGCAGTGTCAAGACGACGAGAATGCAATATCAAACATGCTTCATTAGAAGTATCCTACAACATGTTCATTCTTCAGCAAATCACTTTACACATGTATATTTTAATCTTCTCCAGATACTCCGTATATGGTGTACCTTCATTAAAAAGTCATAATTTTGTATATTACTGTCCATGGTATTATAGGATAACTCCGTACGGAGTACTGAAACCACGTGCTGGGCTCTATCGGCACAGCCGCCTTATCGCCGCTTTGCTCGGGCGCTCGTGCGAGTCATATCGGCGCTGGATTCGACAATCACGATGAGGCCCGCCAGATAAGACTGCGACCGCCGTCCGTTGCCCGCTGCCGCCCAATGCTTGCTCGTCCCGCTAGCTGCTTGCACGCTACCGGTCTGTGTCTGTCGCGCTCGGCCCCAACGTCCCGGACGCCCTCCATTGTCCCTGCTGCCGCCGTCCTCGCCGTCCGAACTCGGCAGCTGTCTTCAGCCTCAGTTCTGCAACGTCCGATCCCGTCCGCTGCCGCCATGGTCACCGCAGCCTCGCCAAAGCGCTTTGCGCCGCTCAAGCCCGGGGCCGTGCCGCCCGCCGCCGGCCTGCCGCACCCGCCGCACACCCTTCGAGGCGTCGTCTTTGACGTCGACGGCACTCTGTGGTGCGTTGCTGAAGTCGCACTCCTCCTTGTCCCTCCCCTTGCTGGAAGTCGGCACTTCTCTTGACTTCTCCTTGACTTCTCCTTGTCCCCTCCCACACCGGCTGACCCTCCCAGTATCCCCCAAACATACATGTTCGGCGAGATGCGCGCCGCCCTCGGCATCGACAAGTCCATTGACATTCTCGACCACATTTATGAGCTGCCCACCCCGGCCCTCCAGCAAGAAGCCATGGACAAGGTCCGCGCCGTCGAGCGCGGCGCCATGGCCAAGCAGGAGGCTCAGCCCGGCCTCACCGAGCTCATGGCCTACCTCGACTCCCGCGGCATTCCCAAAGGCATCTGCACCCGCAACTTTGAGCAGCCCGTTCAGCACCTACTCGGCAAGTTCCTCGACGGGCACGTCTTCGAGCCGATTGTCACCCGCGATTTCCGTCCCCCCAAGCCCGACCCAGCCGGCATTTTGCACATCGCCCGCAGCTGGGGTCTGACTCGCCCAGCCTCGGCCCCGGCTACAGCTGCTGACGACGACAACACCGCTGACCCGGCTGTCGTCCGCGCCGAGCAGGAGGAAGAAGAGGCTCTCGAGCGTACTGCCGCCGGCGCCGCCTCCGCCCAAGTGCCCGTCCAGACCGCACCGCATGTCCTCGAGGCAGATGCCTCGAGTCTCATCATGGTCGGCGACTCTATCGACGACATGACTGCCGGGCGCCGTGCCGGCGCTGCCACTGTCCTCCTTGTGAACGACGTCAACCACCATCTCGCCGAACATGCTGACACTGACCTGGTCATTTCGCGCCTTGACGAACTGATCAGCATCCTCGAAGAGGGCTTTGTTGGACGTACCATTACACGCCATGCATGATACTCGACCCGAGCAGGTCCACTCCGTACTCCGTATATCACGCCTAGAGCTTGGCGCCGGCGGCAGGATTAGCAGGCCCAGCAGCTGTTTGACATCAGCACGCGCAAAGTTGTACCTCGTCACGTCACGCATGCTTTCTCATCGTTGGCTTGTGGATAGTCTAGGTCACAACGGTGCGCCATGCGCCGGCCAATGCCAGAATTCAAACACGCATCTGCATCTAGTCAAAGCAACACGGACTGTAAGAGAGATTGTGAGAGCACGTTGGTACAGGAAAATAGGAAAGTTAAAAAGTATGATACGATAGCCACATATAGCGGGTTTGCCTTGTATATATCCAGGTCGGGTCGGCGAAAACACAAAGAAGCAAGCGAACGCAAAAAAACAAACGTCATCGTGCCAATGACCGTTTTCCACCCCTGCATCCAAACGTCATACACTGCATTTTCTGCTCCTACTTCGATGGGTATCCGGTGGGGTATTGCTCGCTTGACTGAGATGCATAAAGAGGAGCGGCTTGGTGATGCTGCTGGTGGTGGACCTGCTGGGCCTGCTGCTGTACAGGAGGGCGCGAGGGGTACTGCTGGTATTGTGACTGCAGCGAATGGTGTGGGGGCTGCGAGTACTGCGAGGGCTGCGAGGGCTGCGAGTGTTGCGAGTGCTGCGAGTGCTGCGAATGGTGCGAGTGCTGCGAGTGATGCGATTGATGCGATTGATGCGCTTGGTGCTGGTGCTGGTGCTGGCGTCGTCGCTGTTCGTCTGGTGTCTCCTTCCTTGGAAGAGGCGGCGGGAGAGTGACGTTTGCATGGGGTGCTGGCCGAACTGGAAGGCTGAATGCGGTCGTGTTGTTGCTAGAGCTGCTGGATCCGTTGGAATAGCTGAAGCTATGACCTGTGCTTGGGGGTGGCACACGGGGGATGGAAGACATGGAGGGCCTCGAGGACAAGGATGGCACAGACGACACTCCAGGAACGGCGTAGTCGCTACCTACTCGCGGACCCAGTCCTGGATGTACAGCCTGTCCATTTGACCGGCCAACGCTGCTGTAGCCGGCGCCGACGTTACCATTGCTCGCGGCGCTGCTCCCGTTGGCACCGTTGGCAGCGCCGGTACTGATGGTGCTTGAGCCAATCCCGTTGCCAACGGCACCCCGCGTAGGGGACCGGTTTTGAAGGCTGGTACCATGTTGGTCTTGAGGTGGCAAAATATTGTCGCCCACGATGGGGATCTCACCTGAAGTAGGTGTCTGCAACGTGCGATCATCGCCATGGATAGTGGGCGTGTCGCTCGAGCGGAGCAGTTCCTGGGTAGCTGGCGACAGCTGCGGCGCCAAATGGGACTTGCGGTTGTCCCTCTCCAGCAGGCCAACGGCCCAGTCTTGCAGGTCTACGGGCGTCCGCTTCGCGGCCTGCACGAATGGATCACGTTCCTGGGGGCATTAGCATCGTGGACTGGTCTGGCAGTGCCGCCGTTCGGGCATGCGAGCATGGCTGCGAACCGTGTTGGGACCGTGTTGGGGGTGTACATACAAACAGCTCCTGCGGTGTTGGCCGCTCGTCGGGGTTCTTGTAGAGACACTTCTGGATCATGTCCTCGAGGATGGAGGGGAAGGCATCGCTTTTGGGTAGCCGCGGGGCGGGCTCGTGGACGATCTGCTGAAGAAGGTCAAGAATGCCAGCGGGAGCGCTCTCGGCATCAGACAGCTGCTCGCTAGCGGCAAAGGGGAACTTGCCGATGGCAAGCTCCATGATGGAGAGGCCGAAGCTCCACACATCGGACTTGACAGTGTAACGCTCGCCTTGGATACGCTCGGGGGCCATGTAGGTCGAGGTTCCGACAAACGTGTCGGCGATGGAGTTGATCAGCTCGCCGGAGACGCCAAAGTCACACAGCTTGATGGAGCCGCGCGAGTTGACGACAATGTTGGAGGGCTTGACGTCGCGGTGCATGATGTGGTGCTTGACATAGAGATAGGTCAGGCCGCCGAGCGTGGCTTCGGCAATCTTGCCGAGAACGTCGACACGGATGGGACCGAAAACGCGCGATATGCGGTCGAGAGCGCTGCGAGACTCTGTTAGCAGGATGCCTAAGCTGCCGGCGGCAGGTTGCCGACTCGGCGGCCGGTCGGGTCTCCGGGCCGCCACAGCGCCGGACGTTTATTGTCCCAGGGTCTGCTGCAGCGCCGCTGCCTCAGCCTGTCCAACACATCTGTCTCCCGACGTACCCGACATCCATGTATTCCATGCACATAATGACATCGTTGTTGTCGTTCAGGAAAGCACCGTAGAACGTCACAATGTACTCGGAATGGCAGCCACGCATGATCTGCAGCTCGCGCACGATCCGTTTGCGCATCTCGCGTTTGGCCTCGACGTGGATGACCTGGGGTATGGGGTTAGCGAGAGAGCGGCATGGCGGCGAAGAGCGGGAAGCAGGCCAGGCCCAGGCAGAAAAGCGAGCAGGACGAGGAAGCGAAAGAGGGCACGGAATAAGGCAAGACGAGGAAGCAAAAGAACACGGAATAAGGCAAGACGAGGAAGCAAAAGAACACGGAATAAGGCAGGACAAGGAAGCAAAAGAACACGGAAATCACAGGCACATGCCAGAGCCGTGTCCGAGCCGTGTCCGAGCAGAAAAGAAAGGAAAAAGAGCTCGGGAGGAACACACCTTGCGGGCCATCGTGGTGTTGGTCACGATGTGGCGGACCTTGCTGACGGTGCCACCGTTGCCGGAGCCCAGCTCGCGTATGAACTCGAGGTCGCTGGGGCGCAGGTCGAGGTTGTACTCGATGCCGATTTCGAGCTGGTCGGACTGGTCGTCGTCGCGGTCGTTGCGGCCGCCGCGACCGGCGTTTTCCGCCGTCGGCGGCGGCTTCGGGGCAGCGGGCGTCAGGGCGAGGCCCTTGACGTTCTTCCGCTTCATCGACCGGGGCGCGAAAGGATCGGCCATGGCTGCGAGTCGTACCTTGGACGGCGGGAGGCGGAAGAGCCGAAGAACGGTCGGGGCGAGGTCACGGGCGGGAGAGCAGGCCGGGCGACCAGCGTTGTAGGAGGAAGGGAAAAGGGCAAAGTGCTGGCAGAGGGCGAGCGAGATCAAGTGGTCCGGCAGGAGACGGAGACGGCAGGAGCAGTCGTCCGGTTCGATGGAGGAGACCAGACGGCAGGAGCGTCGCGCGAGCAGGAAAAACACGAGGAGGGGCGACAGGAGCGACCGAGGAGCCAGGGCGCTGCGACGCTGGGAAGCAGGAAGGAGCAACGGGTGTGAGGGCGGGCGTGCTGGCGAGCGTGAGTGCTGAGCCCGGGGTCTGCGGACAGCTGCGCAGAGCCCAGGCAGCGCGGCGAGAGCCTGAAGTCCGCACCCCACTCTTTGCGTTTGGTTTCGGCCGCCGCCACCAGGCACCGCTTGGGCGGGGGCGTGTCTGAGGCGGCGTCCGTGTCGGAGCCCGCTGGCTGCTGCGAAGTCTACAAAGTACGTCCGGGCTGAGCACTCAGCGCAGTGGCTGGCGCACGCGGCGCCGTTGCTGGCGCACTCAGCGCAGTTGCTGTCGCATCGAGCGTGCTGCACCAGCACTGGGCGGCCACTACCCGAAGAGAGTTCCGGGATTGCTTCGAGACAGTGACTGCCACCTATTCGCACGGTACTTACAGCTGTCCATATCGCCACCGTCTACGCATACTCCGTATTGCTTCGTACAAAGTCCTCGGACCAGCCGCCACCAGACATCCCCTATTCGCAATGCTACGTCGTTACTGCACGCCAGTGCTTGGATCTCTGGCTTCTGGCCGTACCGTTAGCGAGGAGTTGCCCCCTCCGCCCCTCCTTTCTCCTATCCCCTAACCTATCTGTTCGGGAGTACAAGGATGCCCCGCCCACCTGAAAGCGCGGCCGGTGGGCCGCTTGCGTCCCGCGTTTCAGCCAATCCGGCTTAACTAAGCATCCCTGCCGCCGTCGTTTCTGTCTCCCATCTCGTTTCGCGTGCGCGTTTCCATCGACGTACGAGTACGGCTACCGAGTACCGTCCGTCGAAGCGCCGACACGTCCTTGTCTCTGCCCGTCGGCCAATTGCCGGACTGCTGTTGTCGCCGCCCCTTTTATTGCCGCCGTCTACTTGTACTCTGCTACGCTTCTTCGTGCAGATATCTCTGTACACTTCCATCGCCGTCGCCCGTCCGGCTCAGACGGACTCAACTCGCTGCACCACCACCGCCGTCGCCGCGCCGCCGCCGTTGCAGATCGCCGCCACGCCGTACTCGCCCGCCTGGAGCTGGTGCAGCAGCGTCACGAGGATCCGCGCCCCCGAGCTGCCCAGCGCGTGGCCCAGCGAGATCGCGCCGCCCAGCACGTTCACCCGCGCCGACTCGAGTCCCAGGATCTTCTCGTTCGCCTTGATCACGGCCGCGAACGCCTCGTTGAACTCCCACACGGCCACCTGCTCCTTGCTGATGCCGGCCCGTGCCAGCGCCAGCGGCACCGCCTTGGACGGCGCGATGGGGAAGTCGATCGGGTCCACCGCCGCGTCCGCCGCGCCGCAGAGGCGCGCCAGCACCCGCGACTGCCCGCCGTACTGGCGCGCCACCGCCGCGCTGCCCAGCACGAGCGCCGACGCGCCGTCGTTGAACGTGGATGCGTTCGCCGCCGTCACCGTGCCGCTTCCGTCGCGCACAAACGCCGGCCGCAGCGTCCGCACCTTGTCAAAGTTGACGTCCAGAAAGCCCTCGTCCGTCGTGATGACCGTCTCCTTCTTGCGCCTGTCCACCACCGTCACAGGCGCAATCTCGTCGGCAAACGCGCCCGCTGCCCAGGCGGCCTGCGCCCGCTGGTACGACTGGATCGCGTAGTCGTCCTGGTCCTCGCGCGTCACCTTGTAGTTCTTGGCCGTGTTCTCCGCGCAGATGCCCATGTGGAAGCCGTCGTAGGCGTCTGTCAGTCCGTCCTTGAGCAGGCCGTCCTCCAGCTGCACGTTGCCAAAGGCCGGCAGGCCGCTCGCCCGCGGCACGTAGTACGGCACGCGCGACATGTTCTCCATGCCGCCAGCCACCTGCGCCTCGCTCAGGCCCAGCTGGATGTTCTGTGCCGCGAAGACCACCGCCTTCAGCCCCGAAGCACAGACCTTGTTGACCGTAACCGCCTCGACTGAAGACGGCAGCCCGGCGAGGAGAGCCGCCTGTCTGGCGGGCGCCTGGCCGGTCGCCCCCGAGATCACGTTGCCCATGTATACATCGGTGATTTCGGAGATGGGCACGCCGGACTTCTCAATGGCCGACTTGATCGCAACGGCGCCGAGCTGTGGTGCCGAGAGGCTCTGGAACGAGCCGTTGAACTGCAGTTGTGTAAGCAAGAGCCCGCTTCGGCGAAAGGTCCGCACAAACGCGAAGACTTACCTTGGCTGTTGGCGTGCGGGCACCGCTCAAGATATAGGCATCCTGCACCTCTCGCCGGAGCGGCGCCTGGCAAGAAAACGGCCGGTTGGCCGCTGTCCGGCAGCAGCGAGTGACCGTTGGACGAAATGCTTGGCGAATCATGGCGCGAAGACGGGTAGAGAAGGTGTCGGACAGGGGAAAAAGAGCCAGAGAAAGCAGAAAAGACGGAAGCGGCGTTATATGGCAGCGATGGGCGGCGGCGCCTGTCAAATGCTCGCGCCGCTTAAGCCTCGGTATGGGGATAGCGCTGCATGCTGGCGGGGAGCGGCTATTTCCCCATACTCTTTCACAGACGCCGTATCTAGCCGAAGCATTTGCGACTTGGCTGACGTAATCAGGCACACTACGGAGTACATTCAAGGCTGACTTCCCGGTTCGCGGCCCCTACGCTTGGCTGGCTTGCTTGGATGCAACCATGTGGCAGTCTACTAGACCATGCATCTTTAGGGTACGAAGCTGTTTATCATTATATATATACTATAATATACTATTATACTACTGTGTCGATTGCTTTCCGTCAGAGTCTCGTCGGCATGTGCGAAAGGCAGTTAGTGCGTTGTGTCCGTGTGGCGGTGGTGGCGTCACTCAATCACGTGAGCCAAATTGCGTACTCATATGTGATGCCACCCGGACTTCAATGCTAATCGATCACAGCCACTCGTGATAAGCTTCAGACAACGACGACTTTCCACGAAGTAGCTTTCTACGTACAGCCTGTTTCAGCCAGAAGCTCCGGTCTGAACTCGAATCTTTCGATTTGCACAGTGTGACGCGTCCAATCCGCCCGGCCAGTGCGCTTTCCGAGTAGATATCTTCCGGGCTTCGCTCTATCGCCACCCAACGACCATCTCTTCGCATTTCCACCGTCTTCCACCTGCCTTCTTCCACCACCACACAGCTCTACGAGTATTGTTCTTCCAAAGACTTTCAACAAGTAACGTCGCCATGTCTACCGCTGCTCGCCGTCGCTTGATGCGCGACTTCAAGGTTGGTACACCCTGCAGTCCGGCGCGAAATGGTGTCACTTGCGAGATTGTCGGAGGCTGACAAGTGGAATGATTACAGCGCATGCAGACGGACCCCCCGGCTGGCGTGTCTGCTTCTCCCCTCGCCGACAATGTTATGACATGGTATGTGATGAGCGGAAACATCTCTGCTTCTGTGCCTATGAAGCAGGACCGGTAGCGGTTAACAGTCTGTCTCAACAGGAATGCGGTGATCATCGGCCCGGGCGATACGCCTTTCGAGGACGGCACTTTTCGCCTCGTCATGACCTTCGAAGAGCAGTACCCAAATAAGCCGCCGTCGGTCAAGTTTCTAAGCACAATGTTCCATCCGAACGTCTACGGCTCTGGCGAGCTCTGTCTCGACATCCTGCAGAACCGGTGGAGCCCGACCTACGATGTTGCCGCCATTCTAACGAGCATTCAGAGGTAGGTGCAGTGAATTGGCAGCGAATGGGAAGAAAAAAGACGCCAAATAGACAGGACATATGGGCAGAGAGACGCGATGGTGGCAGGCAGGACGGCTCGCAAAAGCACAGAAGACGAACGGGACGGTGAATGCTGCAGCTTGCTAATTTTCGCAGTCTCCTAAACGACCCAAACACCAGCTCCCCGGCCAACGTCGAAGCCTCGAATCTGTACAAGGACAACCGCAAGGAGTACCAGAAGCGCGTGCGCGAGACGGTGGAGAAGAGCTGGGAGGACTGAGAACCGCATGCCTTGCTCGTCGCGTGTTGGTTAGAAGGCGGCCGTGTGGCCGTACCATTGTTTTTTGCAGGGCCGGACATCTACCATGATCTAAATCATATTATTAATGTAGCGAAGATGCTCATAGAGGGGTGGACAGCGGAAGGACAGAAGGCTGGCGACGGCAGTATGCAGACACAGGGGACGCACAGGAGGCAGCGATGCCTTTGGGCTCAATCTGCGGATGCGAGCAGCCGTGTAGGTGTTCTGCGTGCCTGCAGTTGGACACACACATCAGACTGATGAGCGACATGGCAACGTGTTAGGTTGAGAGAGTCTTTTCGGCACCCTTACTCAGACTGGACCTATTCATAGTCACATCAGCCTTGCTGTCGTCTGTCTTTCTGTCATTGCATCTCTTTCTATCCATGGCTGGATGTGGGATCACTAGGACAGAGAGTGATAGCAGAGCTGTTAGTAGCGATAGTATCTTACAATTGGTACGAGTACTCCTATTTTCGGATAACACGGGTCCAAGTCCGAGTCACTGTCTCAGAGCCTTGCGGCAAGCAAACGCAGCCGCATTGGCGGCGTTTGTGCGAGTCTGAGGGGTCGTCAGTGCCGTATCCAAGGCCCCGCCCCTAAACCTGGAGCGCCGGGCGCCTCGACATTGCTTAGACCACGATCCGGTCTAGCGCGGCCACGCATTCTTCGCGGGCTGTTGTGGTCTGCCGGGCTAGCGCGTCCCTCGCTGACAAGCTGGCAGGAGCCAACTGTACAAAAGCACGACAGGCACAAATGCACTAAACGCCTAACCGCTGCATGTAAATAAACGGGCGACGCGACCAGCGGCGATCCATCGCAGCCCACGGCCATATCACCAAGTTTGTCCATCCCCTCGCCGCGTTCGGTCTGCCATCCTCTCCGCACCAGTCACTCATTCGCTGTGGATCAACTGCTGGCATACGGAGTACGGGCTCGGTTTTCCTGCCTGCGCTGCGCTGCTGACTGTCGGCCGCCCCTTTGCTTCTGCGTCTTCACCGCATTTCGCCGAGTTTAGGCCTCTTTGGGCCTCCGCCAGATCTGCCCGATCTGCCGTGCTGCCCGTCTCTGTTTTGTGTTTTGAGTGTTTTGTGTTTCAGAACCCCGACGAGAAGCGCCCCCCTGGCCTGTCTCTCGCCTCGCCGACTCCTCGTCACACGAGCTCACGCACCCACGCGGCCGAGTCCGCAACGCTTGTGGATGACAGCAACCCCTCGGGCGATCTCGACATTCCCGGCGACCGCGACGTGCTTCTGGCGAGCTTCGCCTTCTCTGTTTCTACGAGCACGCCGGCCGCTCCGCCTCTCCCGGCACCATGTCGTCCGCGAACAGCATCAAGGTCGTGGCCCGGTTCCGTCCGCAGAACCGGGTCGAGATCGAGTCTGGCGGCCAGCCGATCGTGCGCTTCGAGGGCGACGATAGCTGTGCTATCGATGTACGTACTGCTTGCCCACGCACACTGCTTGCCACGGCACCCTGCTTGAACCGCGCTGACTCCTCCCGCACAGTCCAAGGAGGCCGCGGGCTCGTTCACCTTTGACCGCGTCTTCGACATGGGCTGCAAGCAGTCGGACATCTTCGACTACTCCATCCGCTCCACCGTCGACGACATCCTCAACGGCTACAACGGCACCGTCTTCGCCTACGGCCAGACCGGCGCCGGCAAGTCCTACACCATGATGGGCACCAGCATAGACGACGAGAACGGCCGCGGCGTCATCCCCCGCATCGTCGAGCAGATCTTTGCCAGCATACTGGCCAGTCCCGCTACCATTGAGTACACCGTCCGCGTGAGCTACATGGAAATCTACATGGAGCGCATCCGCGACCTGATGGCCCCGCAAAACGACAACCTGCCCGTCCACGAGGAGAAGAACCGCGGCGTCTACGTCAAGGGCCTGCTCGAGATCTACGTGTCCAGCGTCCAGGAGGTCTACGAGGTCATGCGCCGCGGCGGCAACGCCCGTGCGGTTGCGGCCACCAACATGAACCAGGAGTCTTCGCGGTCACACTCCATCTTTGTCGTCACCATCACCCAGAAGAACGTCGAGACCGGCTCGGCCAAGAGCGGCCAGCTGTTCCTCGTCGACCTGGCGGGCTCCGAAAAGGTCGGCAAGACGGGCGCCAGTGGCCAGACCCTCGAGGAGGCCAAGAAGATCAACAAGAGTCTGAGTGCGCTGGGCATGGTCATCAACGCGCTGACCGACGGCAAGTCCTCGCACATTCCCTACCGCGACTCCAAGCTCACCCGCATCCTGCAAGAGAGTCTGGGCGGCAACAGCCGGACGACGCTGATTATCAACTGCTCGCCCTCCTCGTACAACGATGCCGAAACCCTGAGCACCCTGCGCTTCGGCATGCGCGCCAAGTCGATCAAGAACAAGGCGAAAGTCAACGCGGAGCTCAGCCCGGCCGAGCTCAAGATGCTGCTTACCAAGGCCAAGACCCAGGTCACGTCCTTCCAGACGTACATTTCCAATCTCGAGAGCGAAGTCCAGCAGTGGCGATCCGGCGAAGCCGTGCCGCGAGAGAGGTGGGTGACGGCTCTGTCCGCCGACGGCAGCAGCGCTCCCACGCCGCGCAGCTCGGCCGCCCCGTCGACTCCGCGGCCATCGACGCCGTCCCGCCTCGTCACAGAGTTCCGCGCCGAGACGCCTGCTGCCTCGGAGCGTGCGGGCACGCCGTCGCTGGCGATGGACAAGGACGAGCGCGAAGAGTTCTTGCGGCGCGAGAACGAGTTGCAAGACCAGATTGCCGACAAGGAGAACCAGGTGGAGGCCGCCGTGAAGCAGCTGCGCGACGCCAAGGAGGAGCTGGCCAGCGTCAAGGAGCACGACAGCAAGCTCGGCAAGGAGAACGACCGGCTCACGAGCGACGTGAACGAGTTCAAGATGCAGCTGGAGCGCCTGACGTTCGAGGGCAAGGAGGCCCAGATCACGATGGACGGGCTCAAGGAGGCCAACTCGGAGCTGACCGCCGAGCTGGACGAGCTCAAGCAGCAGCTGCTGGACGTCAAGATGGGAGCCAAGGAGTCGAGCGCGGTGCTGGACGAGAAGGAGAAGAAGAAGGCGGAGAAGATGGCCAAGATGATGGCGGGCTTCGACCTGGGCGCGGACGTGTTCAGCAACAACGAGAAGATGATTGCGGAGGCCATTGAGAGCCTGGACGCGCTGCACGAGCTCAGCAACGCGGGCGACCCGATCCCGCCCGACGACCTCAAGGCGCTGCGGGCGAAGCTGGTGGAGACGCAGGGCGTGGTGCGGCAGGCCGAGCTGTCCATGTTCGACGTGCAGTCGAGCGAGTCGGAGTCGCGGCGACGCGCGGAGCTGGAGGCGCGGCTGGAGGCGCTGCAGCAGGAGTACGAGGAGCTGCTGGCGCGCAACCTGGGGCCGGACGACGCGGAGGAGCTGCGCCGGCGGCTGGAGAAGTCGCTGAGCGACCGCCAGGAGGCGCAGCAGGCGCTGATGGAGGAGCTGCGCGTGGACGCGAACCGCAAGGCGAGCGAGAACGAGCGCATGAAGGTCGTGCTGGAGGACCTGCAGCGGCAGCTCAAGGCGGCCGGCGGCAGCGGTGCGCCGGCGGCCGGCGCGGCCGTGGCCATGGGCAACGGCAAGACGGTGGCGCAGCAGATGGCCGAGTTCGACGCCATGAAGAAGAGCCTTATGCGCGACTTGCAGAACCGCTGCGAGCGCGTGGTCGAGCTCGAGATCTCGCTCGACGAGACGCGCGAGCAGTACAACAACGTGCTGCGCTCGAGCAACAACCGCGCGCAGCAGAAGAAGATGGCCTTCCTCGAGCGCAACCTCGAGCAGCTGACGCACGTGCAGCGCCAGCTCGTCGAGCAGAACTCGGCCCTCAAGAAGGAGGTCGCCATTGCCGAGCGCAAGCTCATTGCCCGCAACGAGCGCATCCAGAGCCTCGAGAGCCTCCTGCAGGACAGCCAAGAGAAGATGGCCCAGGCCAACCACAAGTATGTTTCTCGGTTCCTTTCCTCTTTCTTTGCTCTGTTCCTTTCCTCCTTTGCTCGAATCCTTTCCTCTTCCTTTGCTCGGTTCCTTTTTTCATTCTTTGCCATGTCCCTTTCTTCTTCCTTTGCTCTGGTCCTTTTCCTCTTCCTCTTGTATTCGCTGTCCCTCTTCTCCTTTTCCCTGTCCCTCCACTCACACACGCAGATTCGAGGTCCAGCTGGCCGCCGTCAAGGAGCGTCTCGAGGCCGCCAAGGCCGGCAGCACGCGTGGCCTGGGCTCGCCTACCGGCGCCGGCGGCTTCAGCTTCTCCAGTGCCGGCAGCCGCATCGCCAAGCCCCTGCGTGGTGGCGGCGGCGGCGACAGCGCGCCGGCCGTCAACCCGACGGTCGCCAGCCTGCAGTCCAGCGAGAATAAGAGATCGAGCTGGTTCTTCCAAAAGTCGTAGGCCGCGCAGACAGCAAGCTGCAGTGGTCTCGGCAATGGCAACGGCAACGGCCACCCTCTGATCCCTCCAACAGATGTCTCCCCCCTTCCCAGCACCTTTCGGCATAGCCTTGGCCTTCTCGCTTCATGCCGAGCGCGCGGCGCCAGTTCAGCGCTGCAGCTCTGCGGGACGACGCCTATTTCGCGCGTCCCTGTTTCTCTTTTCTGCTGTATGCCGCTTTCCTTTGTCGCATTTAATGAGGCGAAGATACATAGACCAGAACAAAAGATCAACCAAATGTCTGCCGTGGATCGGTCGTGTCATCATGTTGGTATGGGCATGGCCCCGTGTCGCAGCACACACAGCGCGTTAAGCCGAGACTTGGCGATGTCTTCAGTGGGACATAATAATACCTTGTAGAGTGTAGTCGACACGAATTGTATGAAAGGACACAGCTGTCGAGGCTCGTAGCAGTGCGAGCAGGCTCCTTCCGCGAGGCTGTGAATGCTGACTCAGCAAGTCTGGAGCTGAAATTCCAGCTTCTTTTGTTTTCGGACTGCAACGTCTACTCTATCGACGCGTCAAGCCACGACCAACCAGCGCGCTCCTTCTCCGGCCCGGTACGACGACGCATTGCGGTATTCTGTCTGAGAAATACAGCTGTATCGCAGCGCCGAAACTGGGTTGTCGGGCAGCAACGGACGCAACGCGCGGCTCGACGACACAGCCAACGGCCAGCAACAGCTATAAAGGCTAAAGGCTTTCTGTCTTCTCGCGCTGCTTTGTCTACGGGCGCTCCCACACGTCGTCTGTCGTGCCTACGGCTGGTGGCCTGCCATAGCGACTACGGGACGCCGCATCCGGGCCGCCATTGTCCATCCCTCGCGTACGCCTCGGCACAGCCTTCCAGAGCCTTTGTTTGCGCATTCTCTCCGACGTCCCTCGCCTTTCGCTTCTCCTCCTCGCCTCGCTTCTTCTCCTCGCCTCGCTTCTCCTCCTCCTCGCCTCGCCTCTTCTTCTTACCATGTCCACGGCAAGACCGCCAGCAAAGGCGGCAGGAAGCCGGCCACAACGAGCACCCGCATCCACATCTGCACCGATGGCGACGACACTCTCGACCTCCTCCAACTCTTCGGGCAATGCTGCCGCCGCCACGAACAAGGCCCGCGTGTCGGCTTCATCGGCTGCTGGCGGAGTCGGAAGCACAGCCGCAGCCAGCACGCCGCCTGTCGTCCACAGCAACCTGCCGCGCTACCGGGAGATCCTGATCGCGCGCTCCGACGGCGTCCACTACTCGCCGCAGCAGATCAACAGCGCCAGCCGCAGCACACAGCCCGTGAGCGATGCGCTTCCCGAGACGCACGACTACGCGCGGTCCTGGGCCGTGAAGCTGGGCAAGGCGGTCAAGTACAATCTGGGCGTCGGCGCCAGCAGCGGCGTGGCGGCCGACACCACCAGCTACCTCGTCCGCATGCCCGACGGCTACTCCCTGCACATCCGGCCGCACAAGGGCGGCGAGCGCGACGATCCCTACGTGTTCGGCCACCCGCTGGGCCCCATCGCGGCCTTCCGGAGCCCGGCCGAGCTAGCGCTCCACATCCTCTGGCTGCTGAGCGGCAGCATGTCGCGCGCCGACTGTTCGTGCCGCCTGTGCGTGCGCATGGTCAGCGAAAGCATGTCGACAGCGGCAACGCCGGTCTCGCAAGTGTTGGCGCCAGGCCCAGGGCAGGCGGCGCCTCTGGGCCACGCGCCAGGACAGCCGATGGCGCAAGCATCGGCCGTGCTATCGCGGGTTCAGACGCCCCAGGCGGCAGCGGCGCCAGCAGCGGCGCCAGCAGCGGCGCCAGCAGCGCCGAACCCAGCGATTGTCGGCGGCAGCGCTGACCTCTTCCGCCCGTGGGAGGTCGTCTGGTACCAGAACCGGCCCGGCTGGCGGCTCGGCATTGTGCTGCAGCTGGCGGGAGCGAGCTCGGCGGGCGGGCCGGTGCCCATGCTGCGTATTGCGCCACTCGGGGTGCCGGGCCAGGCGACCAACGAGGTGGTGCTGGCGGCCGCGGAGCTGCGGCCGTTTCTGTCGTTCAGCGTGCCGGCGATGCGGGAGGGCTTCGAGGGCCGGTCGTACGACGAGTTTGCGTGGCAGCAGATGATGGAGCAGGCAATGCAGCAGGAGCCCAACGGGGCCAACACGGTGGCGCTGGAGGCGTCTAAGGCGGCGGCCAACCAGATTAACGCGTGCTATAGCCTGTTCAACAAGAGGCCCTTGGTGTCGCCCAAGCATGGCGTGTACGGCGGCATGTTCCTGGGTGCGGAGCAGATCGTGGTCGGCGATGCGATCCGCGTGGACGCACACGACGCGGCCAACGGCGACGCGGCGAGCGCGGCGGCGAGCACGGCCAGCGCCGCGGGTGCCGCGGCCGACTACCACACGGACATTATGCGCGTGGACACGATCATGACGGACAGCGAGTACGTGCACTTCCTCGGGCCCGTGTACCGCCTGGCGCAGACGGCGGGCCCGGCGGGGACGGCAGGGACGCCGGTGCCCGACGGCGCCGTGTTCGCCGAGGAGGTGGCATTCCGCAACAAGGTGGCGGCGCGGACAGCGGCCTCGGCCCCGGCCCCGACGGCGCCGTTGCAGTGGTACTGGCACCTGCAGGAGCGCAACGGCAACCGGCCCGAGAGCGAGGTGCACGGGCGGTTCTACGTGTCGCAGCGGCTGGCGGCGAACCTGCAGAACGCGGCCTTCGAGGCCGAGGCGGCGGCCGGGCGCGTCGGCGACGGCATGATCAAGGCACTGAACCGGCGCCAGAAGGTGGCCGGCTTCCGGTACGAGGGCCGGCGGGCAAGCCGCGCGGCCACGATCGGCGGCGCCATCGGCGTGCCTTTGCCGGCGATCAGCGGCCTGGCCGAGGGGGCGTGAGCACGCGTGTGCGTGGCCTTGTGGCAGAGGATAGACCGCCTTCGAAACGGCCAACAAAGCGAGAACCCGGGGGGACGCAGACGCAGACACCGTGGTCGGCCATGCGTCTGGCGCGATCGCAGGAAGCAGTGCAACCTCCATGCCAGCAGGTCTATCAGCACAGTGGTGTATGCGCCTCTCCAAGCCGGCCGTCGTGGCGTGCTCTAGAACCCGAGTCGGCTGATTTGGCCGTACAAGTTTTTTGCTGTGTTACCGCCAGAGTTGCTAAATACCCATTACCACAACCTTTGCAGACTATTATGATGGAGAAAGGCACTTCATCTGCTGGGTGCTTCTACGACGGTCTGCCGTACGACTTGGTCAGCATTACCTGGTCAGCATCGATGATGACGGGCCTCGGCCACGCCGAGTTGCTCCAGACAAGGCCGGTTGACCCTCAATTTTCTATGAATAGACAATCAATCCCCTTCCTGTTGGATTGCTTCAGCACAGCCCTATAAACTGGACAGATGTGCTCCGTAGGCTGACTTTATGTTTTATTACGGGCTATAAGCGGCCTTGGCTTCAGAACGTTTATGTTTGTGATCTTTCTATGTATATTGTTGTTAGATGATGATAAGAATTTCATATCTACGTTTGGACTATTTGACAGCGAATGTCAGTTGATTTCCAAATAGCACGCCATTTCATTCTAACAGCGTCCTAACTGCTTTGTCTGACCGCCATTTACAGCCTGCTTCTGAAAAACGCGTATCGATATGCCATCATTATCATGCTCGTCGAGATCAATCTCACATCCCTTCGAAAAGATCACATTTTCACGGTGAGAACAGTGCCTGATAAGATTTCACTCACAGGAACTCTGCTCTCCCTATTTAAAGCCATATTCCATATCTTATGCCTTCGCCTCCGTGTCACCTAATAGTAGTAACAGAATAAATACATGAAAAGCTACAAGAACTAGGCATGTTTCGTCATAACAATGAACACTGGCCTTTTCTTCAAATGCCCCAATCGTCACCATCACACCCAATCAGTCAGGTACTCAAATCTTGGCCCTGCCAGCGACATCACGCTGCTTCGGCATCTGCTCGCCCACAATACTGCCAAGCTGCTCTTTCGTTTCCTCTTTGTGCGCCTTGACCCTATCAGATCTGACATGCGGTACAGAATCCTGGACTTGCGGTGGCAGAGCATCTTTATTCACCGTATCGCCAGCAGCATCTGAGGCGCGCTCCATTTCAGACGCATGGCCAGGCTCGCACAAAGAGGAAGGCCCATCGATGTGACCATGTGTCGAAGCAGTCTGGGCGTCTGCAATCTCACCACGGTCGACGGCATTCTCGGCTGCAGTGCTCTGAACAGGAGCAGATGGAAACTCGAGCTCATTGACCAAAGTAGAATCATTTTTAGCCACCTCAACTGACGCATTCAGCGAGGCCTCTGGCATGTCCGGCTCCACCATTGGTGTGTCGGATTTCTCAATGCTCGATGCCTCTGGCGTGCTTTCAGAGGCAATCTGACCAATGTCTTCATTGGCGCACGCGGGAGCCTCTTTGCTGGTATGAGTGACATCATCATACCGTGCTACCTAAGCGGCTTGTTGATGGCTCTCGTTCATAAAGGGCATGCCTTCGGCGACATTGTTGGCAGAAGTTGGAATGGAGTTCTCCACGGGGAGGCCAGTGGCGGATTCGACGAACACGTCGTCCTGAACTACGACCTCGCGAGCCTGGATGCGGCGCATGAGTCCAACAAAGGCTGACTCGCGGAAACGGTCGCTCGGGTGAGCAGCCAGAGTGTTGACAATCTTCTCTGCTGTCTGAACCAGTTCGTCTTGATCCAACTGATTGCGATCATCCTGTACATCCTGACCCTGCTGAGCAGCCTGGTCTTGCAAACCGATCTGGTGCTCTGCTGAGAATTGCTCGTCCAGGGCCGCAGCAGTTTGCTCGGCAAGACTGTCTTGCTCGGCAGCGTTGGACCCGCCGACCTCAAGATTCTTGAGGCGCTCTAGGACATTAGGGGCAGCATCGACCTCTCCACGCTCTTCTGCAGTTGGGCCGTGCTCTGTCATCCAACCATCCATTTCGCGCTCGAATTCAAGGTCGGCTTCAAGCTGAGCAAAACGGGCTTCAAGCGCCTCCTCGGTAAGGGCTGGCATCACGTTGGCCGGCGCGGTGGATGCGGCATTGGTAACATCAGAGAAGGCCTGCTGGTGCTGGCTGGCCATGTAGGGGTTGTTCTGCATCATGGGCACAGCCATCGGATTAGACACGGTATTAGCACCAAAAGTAGAGAGCGGCTGCTGCTGGGTGTATTGGTGCATTTGGTAGTGAGAGGCACCAAAGTTGTTGGACTGAAAGTGTGGAACAGAGGCTGGCTGAGACAGATGCTGAGGCTGGTACTGCGAGCCTTGGAACTCTTGGGCCCAGTCGCCGCCACTGTGAGCAGCGCCAAGACCAGCCCGAGGCAAAGTCGTAGGCCCTGCCATGGGCAAAGCTGTGGGCATCCCCGCGGGGGTAGAAGCCCAATAAGCCACGTGCTGTTGATGCATGGCCGGCTGGAAGGGGGAGGGCGACTGGGACGAGAGTTCTGGAGTCACGGGCAACCCGTGGGCAAACGCAGGCATGTCCGAGGCAAAGGCCTGAAACTCGGCTTCATTGCCAGGCCCAGACGGCGTAGACCGGAACTAGAATAGGGTATGAGCAAAGATACCGAGTCTGGGAGAGTGTTGTTTGTACCCACATTCTGGTTGGCTCCCAGTGCCTGTCTGGTCCGGTCCTGGTGACGAGACCGGTCCTGGTCGGCGTGCTCGCCAAAGCTCTTGAGAGCATTCGACGGACCACAGAGCGGATCCGACATGATGAAAGTCGAGTGCGAACTAGGATATCGCGTTTCTGGGAACGAGCAGGATCAGGGCCAGAGCCGGTCGAGGTCGACGGCTGTTGCGCGACAGTGATTCGGTGCAGAGCAACGACGCGGCGCAGAGAGGTAGGTCGCGACACAAAGACGTAGAGAAGATGCAGATGAAAAAGCAATGAAAGTAGCAGTCAAGAGGCCGAGAGCCAAGATCGTGATTTCGAGAGAAGACTGCTTTTATATGTATCCAACAGCCTATCCAAAAGCGCTCTGTCGCTGACAGCCGGGAGTCAAGCTTACGCGCAAACAGCGGGACCGGAAGCTAGAGCCCACAACACCTTATTGTCTGGAGGAGGACAATGCGCCAGGTCCATAGTTCGGCGGACGTTGTGGGAGGCTGTCGCGAAGCAAGTTGGCGTGAATGGAGAATGGAAGTTCTCGGTTCTCCCCAGAAAGCATTAACCCCGACTTGCAAATGAGGAGAGACGCGGCCTAATAAGGGCACCTTCCATTGTTCGGCTGCTCCTCAATAGCAAGAAGCTTGTGACAGCCGGAAGCATGTGGCGAGTGATGTGGCTGAGCGGCTTACCAAAGAGGACTAGCTTGTTCCGACCATCTTAGTACGGGAGTACCTTTATTTGTTTGCGGCACCGGATAATAAGTTTGTCCGTAAGGAGCTGCTCTAGAGTGGCCATTTGGCATTCCGAACAGAGGCATCTTCGCGGCGAGAACCGAAACGCGACGACGACGACAACTTGCCTGAGAATCTAGCGCCTTGTTGTGCTACTGACGACTTGCTTCTGCACTGGGTCCTCTGGCAACTCTAAACTCGGCGACTACTTTCCCTTGCTGGCCTAAGCGAGCCTTTCGAGTCCACCCGCAGCTCAGCTCCTTTACTCAATGGTAAGCGGCCTCTGCAACTCGAGCAACGAGGATGCTGCCGCGTCGCAAGCTGTGCGGCGGCATGGAATTGGGCCCCCAAAGCTTCGCTACTTTGCGCCATGGTGCTAACATCAACAGGCGACAAGGACAGTGTCGAACGTCAACCATGACGGCATGATTGTATGTGCTTGCTTGCTTGCGCCCTTGTCCATCTTCAAGCATTGCTAACCGCTCGACGCTGCAGCACGATGTTGCTCTAGACTACTACGGGCGGCGGATGGCCACCTGCTCGTCGGACCGGAAAATCAAAATCTTTGAGATTGAGGGCGAGACGCAGAGATTAGTAGAGACACTAAAGGGGTACGTACCCGACAAACGGAAGCAAGACGAGGAGACAGATGGGAGAGCAGCGGGAGAGCAGGCGACAACGTCGGAAGAACAAGAAGAAGCTGGGCTGACACGCGTGCAGACACGAAGCGGCGGTGTGGTCGATCTCGTGGGCGCATCCCAAGTACGGCAGCATTTTGGCGTCGGCGAGCTACGACGGCAAGGTGTTTATCTGGCGGGAACAGGGCGGCGTGTGGCAGAAGCTGTTTGACTTTGCGCTGCACAAGGCGTCGGTGAACCTGGTGTCGTGGTCGCCGCACGAGGCGGGGTGTCTGCTGGCGTGCGCGTCGTCGGACGGCGGCGTGAGCGTGCTCGAGTTCAAGGACAACAGCTTTGAGCACACGACATTTCCGGCGCACGGCCTCGGCGTGAACGGCGTGTCGTGGGCGCCGGCCACGTCGGCGGGCAGCCTCATCTCGAGCAACCCGTCGCCAGCGGCGGCGGGCAACCGGCGCTTCGTCACGGGGGGCAGCGACAACACGCTGCGCATCTGGGCCTGGGACCCGGCCACGGGCGGCTACGCGGCCGAGGGCGAGCCGCTGACCGGTCACAGCAACTGGGTGCGCGACGTCGCCTGGAGCCCGACGGTGCTGCAGAAGAGCTACATTGCCAGCGCCAGCGAGGACAAGACGGTGCGTATCTGGACGGCGGACTCGCTGGCGCCGGCCTCGACGGGCTGGTCGACCAAGGTGCTCACGTTTGACGAGCCGGTGTGGCGCGTCAACTGGAGCCTCAGCGGCAACGTGCTCGCGGTCAGCACTGCCAATAACAAGATTACAATGTGGAAGGAGAACCTCAAGGGCGAGTGGGAGTGCGTCAAGACGATGGGCCTGTAGACCACCTTCACGGTTGTCGGCAGGCGGCCGTCGGTGCAGAGAAGTGGGCGGCATGTCGGCTGAGCAGTGCTCGGCGTTGCGATTTCCACCAGGAAACCCGAGACGGGTAACATGATAAGTGGCTGGTGGCTGGTGGCCGGTGGCTCTTTGGTACTGCTACGTTGTCCTTGCATACGGGTGTTGGAGCTGCAGCACAACTCCCGTGGAGGATGGAGGTCACTGATTGTTCATACGCGTCTCTTTTCGTAGCTTTTGCGGTATTAATTAGAGGCTGTGACGAGACCATGGAAGAAAACAACACAAAAGTGCATTCTCACGATAAACCGCGCAGATAGTTGTTATTATGACACGAGAATGTCAGAAGACGGTGGTAGAGCTAAGCCTGAACCTCGTTGATAGGTTCAAATCGGACAGTAAAAAGGGGAGGCATAGAGGACATAACGGAGAGCTCGTCGATGTGAGTCTGCTTATATCAGCGACCTGGGCAGCAAGCAAGATCGAAAGAGACGCTCTCGGCACAACAGTACAATGCACTGCGGGCTGCTGACACCCGAGACCTTCAGCCGACGTCGCCTATCACGAAGGAGGCAGCCTTGTGACCAAGTCCGGGTTATCAGACGCATGGAGAGAGTTGCAGAGCATAGCGATGGTTCGGCCTGTTATTTTCCGACTCAAAGCCCTCGACCTGTCCCTATGCCGAGTGTTCACAACGCATTAGACAGGTCCAGGGACTTTGGGTATGAGACATCTACTTTGAGGACGGCTCCGTCAGGAGCCGTTTTTATCCACCGGCTAGAGCTGCCATCTACTCTACTCGTACTCCCTACCGCACATGAAAATGACTAGGTCGTAACACGTAGCTATGTCTGCATAGTAGGGCGTGCCTAGAACAGAGGCATGTAGTGCACTTGGTGTGCCTAGGGGATGCCGTCCCAACACGATACAAATCCCGTAGTTACGATACGGGGCTACACGAGTCCTAATAAAGAGGGTACATACTACGTGTACTGTACACTAACCAAAACAGATGTAGCTTACTTTTACCTATAACTATTCTGCCGCCATAAAATGCTATCGTGAACTTCACTATTCTCACAGTAAAAGCATCGACTTCAAACATCCACTACGCCACCAAAACACATTATAGCACACCTGCCTGTATAGCATTAAGTCCTGTCTTTTCTCCATACACCACTCGTATTTTATTTTATTTTGTAATGCTAGCTACTATCTACGATAAAGACGGAGTCCGCGTTCGTGACAGCAACACCGCCGACATTTTTGCGCAAGCGGCAGGCAGGCAATCGTTTTACTCCGTAGGAAGTAACTTTAAAATAGGTGCATATAGTGCGGGAGCTAATGTACCTCTAGATGAAGTTTAGCGCACCCCATAATTAAGCACCGTATCGTGCAACTACGAGATTTGTATCTCTGTTATAAAGACAATTCTCCGAATCCTAGTCGTGTTGGGATGGCATCCTATTTATAGTTGCCTGTGTCCAGAGTTATCCTTGTGGTGAGATACCAACATTCTGGTTATCAGTCTTTGAGCATGCCGGGTGAAACTTGAGTTTTTGCATCTCAAAGTCAGAGATATGCTTCCATAGCTTTTCAGGTAGTAAATACCAAGAGAGCTTTATAAGTAGCAGTAGACTAGGCTTGTCAGCACTCACTTGGCCCTGTGCTTTATTTGCGTATAAACGGTACGGTGACTCGTGCCCGGCGGGGTAATAACTCTTCCACGGGGTGAGTCTTTCCCCTCCCTCTCAACCAAACCCGTCAGACTATCACGCTTCAACTTTTTAGCAAGCACCTACATCTTTATTCTCGATCAGTCCTGGTGGGCAATTCTCGCCTCGAATAGCTTTACTAGAAGCTGGAGAATAGTGTCATCCACCAAGAACACCGAAATCGTTGAACATGTCCAGACGGCGAACTGACGGCGCCCGTGAGGTGGTACCTAAGGGTCCAGGACGAAACGAGTCTCCGGGAAGCAAAGACAATGAGGCCGCTTTCAAGGAACCATATAAGACTTATGACGTCTTGATCGTGAAGTTCGATAAACACGACCTTAGGTCCCTTGAAGCTCATGCCCAGATGCTAAAGGAGACGTTCGAGAAGAGTGGTTACTCCGTGACGATATACTGCATACCCACGGTGGCAGGTTATAAAGACGAGCTGATTCAAACACTGAAGAACTTCTTCGCGTGTGGTGGCCCATCGACTCTTCGCATTATGTTCTATATTGGACACGGAGGCTTGAAACACCGATGCCCCGACTACATAGTAGACAGCTGAGGCTCGCAAGGTGAGACACGAGAGATGGGAGCTCTACACTACGTTGGACATAAGCTAACAAAGCTCCATCGCCCAGTGTTCGCAATTCCACGGCCGAAGAATACCGTAAGGTGATGTTTAGCGACATCCTAGAGCCCATTTTGGCCGCCAAGAGCGATGTTTGGGTCTTCCTTGATTGCTGCAGAGCTGGTGCAGCGATAAATCAAACCCAGTTGGATGAGGTGCTAGGGGCTGGTGACAAGAAGCCTGTCAAGTATTACAAGCACGGTATCGTCGCTTGCGACGAGTGGTCGTCTGCAAACGGGGCGATGACCATAGCGCTGTGCAAGGTACTTGATGAGCTACGAGAAAAGCGTGGCAATCTTTGGGCGCAGTTCGAACAGTGCCGAGAGGAGGCAGCTGGTGCCCGAAGAAAGGCTGAACAGGCCGAGAAAGCAGCCAAGGAAGTAGCCGAGGCCGTCACCGCCAGGGCCAAGAGACAGAAGGAAAAAGCTCAGAAAAGGCTCAAGGCCAAGGATTACATGTCTGGGGATCCAGCTTGGGAGGATTTCGGAGTCGCTGAAAAATTCGAAAAGGCTGCCAAAGAGCTATCCCGCAACTTGAACACTACATGCTTGGAAGCCTATATGAGAGAAACGGCAGCCTACGAACTTGACCGACAGTCCACCAATAATATTGAGAAAAAGGACGAGGGAGCTGTGGACAGCCTGCAGACCAAGATAAAAGACTATGAGGTGGCCAAACAAAAGTTTCAGATGGTGAAACAGGCGCTCAAACAGGCTGAGTATAAGGCTGAGTTGCATTCAGAAGTCTCGCTGTTGACGCTTGAGCAAGGCATAAAGTTGCAGTTGACGCTTATGCAAGACATAAAGAGGGAGAAGGACAGAAAGGGGAAGCAAGACGACCCAAAAATTACCGTCCACTATGTCCGTTTTAGGGCCTGCAAGTCAGAAAGGCAGAGAAAGTTCCGTCTTCAAAAGCCGTCCCTTGGCCTCCCGGCTTGATTGTATACGGAGTACACTTATGTGGGACTGTTGAGACTGAGGTGTTTGATCGAGGGATAGGTGTTGGAGCAGAAGGATGTCGGGTAGAGGATCTGAGAAGCTTTGTATTCGACCTAGGATTTTACCATTCACCATAGATTGACCTTGTCCAATTCACAGTGAGCGCAACTTTCGAGATACGCAATAACCAGTGCAACGGAGACTCCCTAAACTGCTTGAATATGATGGTGGACTTGGATATAAGCCCCGGCACCGCAGATCCCGAACTGGAGTGCAAGTACGAACGCACCACTACCTGCGACAGACCGAAGACATATCACGACGGAGAATGGCTGAGAACTAGATAGTGAAGTACAGGAGAGAGGCAGTGTTCACTCGGAAGGGGGGAACACGATTGTAGCTTAGAGGTAGCTGGAGTTTGAAAGCGTTCACTGCAATTTAAGGGTGGAATTAGTAGTTTGAAGGTTCATCTGACAGTGAGCGTGTCTTCTTTCGGAGCCATGGCATTTACAGACGATTGCTGATGAGCGCAAGGCAGTGAAGCTAACGCTGTGATTCAAGGTATTGGGAGCATCTTTCTACATAATTACTGCGGCCTCCCACCCGGCTACTCGTAAAAGCAAGGCATGTTATAATGCTGCACAGAAGCCAGTCTTCCACGTACGGCCATAGATACCGGAAAACACGGGATCCCGTCCGCTCTCCCCTAGTTAAACCAGTAATCGGCGGATTAGTAGTTGGGTCGGTGACGACCAGCGAATACCCGCTGCTGTACGTTTTTGCCTGTCCCTTCTTTTTTGCCTTTGGGATTCTGTACTCTTTTTTATAAAATACGCATAATCTTTTTTTACAAAATACGCATAAACGATTGATACAAGCACATGCACAGTAGCACAATACGCAATACACAACGGTGTTCAAGAGTAACAGTATTGCCATGGCTGCCTGAATATAAAGTGCAGATGGCCAAAGAACCTGAACAAAGGAAACGATACAAGAGACGGCCGCAACAGTAGAAGACAAGAAGACACGCAGAAGTGCAGAAATGCAAACCAAAGGGACCGGCACGCCCGCCGCCCGCGGCACTGCGACACCGGCGGACGGGCAGAACAAGCATGCCGGATGCAAGGGACGTGGGAAGGGGAATGCCGTGCTGGGAAACGGGGGTATTAGAAAAGGAAAAGGGAGTACGAGGTGGCTCTCGTGGCGCTCGCTGTGCACTGCTCGCTGCATAACCGCTGCATGGCTGCTGCTGCGCGCTCGCCGCTCAGCGCAGCCCGATGACGCTCATCTCCAGCGTCCACACGCGCCGGATCCAGACCTTGAGCGTGCCGTCGATGCCGTCGACGTTCTCCAGGTCCACGCCCTCCCACCAGCACCGGCGCGCCGGCTTGCGCCAGAACAGCAGCAGCTTCTGCGCCATGCCCACGGCGCTGTTGCTCATCTCGTTGCCGCGGATGTCGGACCGCAGCCGCGCCAGCGCCAGGCTGCAGACGACAGCCTTGTTCGGCTCGCCCGCGCGGTGGCCCCAGGAGTCCTCGTGGTCGAAGCCGCTGTGGTCGTTAGCAGCGGCACTGGCACTGGCACTATAGCACACAAAGAAGCAAAGCAAAAGAACACGTACCCTGCTGTCAGCATCTCAATCAGATGCGCCTCCGTCGTGCCCGGCTCGTCACTACGCTTCAGGCCCGAGAAGATGCCGTTCTGCTTGAGCAGCGCGCGCGCGGCCGCACGCTTGACCTCCATCATCTCCGCCTGCTGCATGTTTGCCCGCGGCGGGATGACGTAAAAGTCCAGGTCCTCGCGCAGGACAATGATGCCGGCCCGCTTGGCCGAGTCGTCCTTGCCGGCCAGCGGGTCGATGGCACCGACCTCGCCGTCCAACGCTGGGTCTTGCGCGCCCGTAGGGATCGACTGCGCGACGTCGCGGAAGAAGTCCAGCATGTACTGGAGGGACGCCGGGTCGTACTAAACAGCCGGAGCACGCGGTCAGCCGGCCTGCGCGACCACAAAGAAATAAAAAAAGAACGGCCTCTGCGCTGGGGAGAGGGACACCTACGTCGACTTGTATCGCGTCGTTGTCGCCAAAGCCGCCCATGTGGCCCTCGGGAAAGAGTCCATTGGGGAAGAGCGACAACAGGACAAACTCGGGCAGCGTCAGCAGCTCGTCGCGGGACAGGACAAAGCGCGTTCCCCTGTCAGCCAAGTTAGCAGAGCGGCCACTGATAGCGCAAGGCGCGGGAAGAAGGCAGGTTCTCGTACCGGAGGTCCATGGAAATGGTCTCGTCGATGCCTACATCGCCTACGCCAGTTAGCAGATGTCGGCCAAGTTCGAGCAGTTCCAGTCGCCGTCGCCGAACGGCTCTGCCTCCCACTTACCGGCTAGGTTGTTGGCGGGGGGGCCGCCTTGCTGCACCTGCGTGATGATGCTGCTCGCACCGCCGGCGGCAGCCATTTGATAAGTAAAGGAGTGAAGAGGACTGTAGCCCTCCTCGTAAGCGGGTGGTGGTTCTGCTTCGTCGTCCTTGCCGCTGCGTGAAGATTCACCAGCTGCTTTGTTGTCGGGCGGAAGAGCGCGCTTGGTCTCGTCCTGGAGGGTGGGGGCGGACGAAGAGGATGCCTGGACAGCGGATGTCGACGGGGCAGTGGAGCCGGCGGCGGCGCCGAAGATGGAAGTAAACGACGGCGGCGGAACAGAGGCGGAGGGGCGCGTGGGCGGCAAGCACTGGAGGCGGTCGTACGCTCCGTCCTGGCGGGTGAGTCCCGGTGGTGGATAGCGCGGTGGCGCGTGGTGCTGTTGGCGCGACTGGCTGGGATCCGACGGTTCTCCGGTCGCTTCGTGGTCGGCGTCGCACCCTCTGTCCTGGACGGCTTGGGCCTCCTCGGCGAGCTCAACCTCCACCGTAGCCTCGTCTGCTATCGTGGCTGCGGACCCGGAGGCGGCAAATGGCGGCAGCCTCGGCGTGTTGGCGTGCCTCGAGTCGGACACGGCGGACGGCTGTCGGGGGGCGGTTGCGCGAGCGGGCTATCGGGCGAGGGGAAGAGGAAGACCGGCTTTCTTCCTCGACGATCCGGAGGAGGCAGGAGAAGATCGGACGAGCTGCGTCGATTCTCGGGAGGCAGCGGGCGCACTGCGAGGCGGAAGAGAGCACGAGAGCACGGGCGGGTTCAAATGCGCATCGGGAGCGTCGAGCGACTGCGTGGCCGGGTAAGGAGCGGGCCGGAGGCGCGGAGCAAAGTACGATACGCCGTGCGTTGCAGAGGTCGGGCAGGATGGCGAGATGGAGCGATCGTCGAGGCCGGCAAACCAATGGCGAAGCGCGCGGCACAAGGTCGAGGGGCCGGACGAGCACGATGCGGTGGGCGGGTCGGTTGCGAGAACAGAAGCCGATGGCGGGCGGCGGGCAGGGAAGAAGCAGAAAGCGTGTGTTTCTGTTCCCTTTTCTGGTTGGCGATGCACTGCAGACGAGGATGAACAGGCAATTTTGTTTCGCGGCCAGCACGCGCAGAAAGGGGAGACGGGGAAGGCGGCCCACTGTAATTTGCTGGAATACGCTCAGGAAGACAGGGTGGGCAGGCCCAACGCGCGCTACGCCGACAGCGGCCCGTTTGGGTCTGGGAGAGGACCGTGCTTCTCCAAGCGCCCAGGCGCTCTGCTGTAATTTGTACGTATTACTCCGTATTACTCCGTGTGTCTCTGTAGCCGCCCAGACATCCCATCACCAGGCACGCGGCCAATGAGGCGGCAGGACGGCAACCGGAAACCGAGCAGGACGCCGGGACGCATCACCGTCGCATCCGTCTGGCCAGCGCCGGCACGGGCTCTATCTCCTTTCATTCGTTGTCTTCCTGTACCTGTATCTGGTCGAAAGTGCACAAGCTGGAGTCACGTGGCCTTGATTTGGCTGCATGTCCGCTTGCGATGCTCGAGCAGAGCCTCTACCCTGCTTTCTACCGTCTCGCTCCTTGCCCGTTCCGTAGTCCTTGGGCGCGCTGTGGCGCCGTCTCTCGTACAGGGTTCTAGTCCTCACGGCTCGTCGTCGTCGCTGTCGCCAAACACAGCGCGGAATACGTCTTCGCTGGCCCGCTGGCCCTCGAGCGCCTCATTCCGGTCTGCCTGCACGACCGCGGCGCCGGCCGGCGGTCCTTCCAGCAGCCGGGGCAGCTTGTCATCGGCGGCCGGCGCCGCCAGCGCGGACGACGGTGCCGGCGGCGGCGCTGCAGACGTGCGGCTGCTGCTCCAGCTGCGGTCGCCATACTTGCTGGCGCCGGGGCCGGCCGACCGGCCAGCCGCGGCATCGTCGTCCGGCTGCACGTGGGCGGGCGCCTTGACGCCGAGGCGCTTGCACAGCAGCCGCGCGGGGAAAAAGTCCTGCGTCGACCGTGTCAGCGGCCCGTACATGCCCATCCGGGCGGCCTCCTCGGCCGGGTCCTGGGGCTTGGGCGCCGGCCGCGACAGCCGCTCCTGTGGGGGCGCCGCGCTCGCTGCACCGGCCGGCGACGCCGTCGACGCCGTCGACGGCGTGAACCGCGACGCCATCATGCCGGACATGGGCTTGAAGATGCGCGCACAGTGCTGGAATTCGTGAAACTCGCGCAGCCAGTCGTCGCTGCTCAGCGCCGGCGGCTTCGGCGGCAGCGCCGGCACGATGCCGGCCGCGTGCTCGAGGTAGGCGCGGTAGCGCGCGCGCTTGGCCTCGTCGTCCTGGTAGGGCCCGCCGCCGCGGGCGCCGCGCGAGATGGCCGCGACGGCCGTCGTCTTGTCGAGCACGGGGACGGCGCGCAGCAGCCGCTCGCGCTTCTCGGCCTCGGACAGCGCGTGCGACGCCGGGATCTCGTTGCGCGCCTCCGGCAGGTCGCCGCGGCCGGTCGCTGCCGCAATGCGGTCGCGCGCCGCCGGCGACAGGAAATCAAACACGGACTTGCCCGGCAGCGGGCTTTCGCCCAGCACGGCGGCGCGCCGCTTCGGGTCCAGCTGCGACGCCTTGGCCGCCTCCGCCGTCGACATGTAGCTGCCGGCGCCGGGGCCGGACGGCGCGGCGGCTGCGCGCTGCTTCTGGGACGTCCAGCCCGGCGGGATGGCGGGCAGCGGGTACTTGTGCGCGTCGGACGTCAGCGCGTCCGGCTCGCGCCCCCACACAAAGCCCGCCGGCGGCGGCCGACCGTCGTGGCAGAGACGCGTGCGCGCGGACGTCCGGCCCAGGGTCAGCGGCCGCTTGGCGAAGGCGATCCTGGCGCGGCCCGCGCCATCGTCGTCGCCGGTGTCGGTCGGCCTGGCCTTGGCCTTTTTCTTCTTCTTGTCGCCGCCGATGACGCGGTGGAAGGAGAGGCGCGGGCCCATGTCGTAGGGGTCTTCGTCGTCGGACCCGGTGTCGTTCAGCACGCCCATGCCGATGCCGCCGGCGCGCTCCTTGCGGTCGGTCTTTCGGCTGGGCTTGTGCCGGCCGAAGAGGCCGCTGCGCGCGGTGCCCAAGTCGGCGTCTTCGTCGCTCTCGGCGGCTGTCTCGGCGCGCGACCCCGGGCCGAGGGAGGAGAGCGGCGCCTCGCCCGCGTAGCCGAGGCCCTTGCGGTCGCTCTTCTTTGCGAGGCGCAGCACGACGACATTCTGCGGCGCAAACAGGTGCGTGCCCGTGCCCGTGCCCTGCTCTGGCTGGCCGACGCCGAGCTGGGCGGCGCGGCGCACCTTGGGTCCGATGCCCTGGCCTTCCTTCCAGCCCATCTTCCGCAGCAGCTTCGTGCCCATGGTCTCGCCCTGCACGCGGAGCAAGCCGGCGAGGCTGCTGGCGTCGGGCTGGGCGAGGTCGCCCGCTGTCGCGCCGTGCCCGGCAAACGCCGCGGATGTCTGGATGTGGCGGGCTTCCTCCGCGTCGGCCAGGTCCTCCTCGTCCATGTAGTCCTCCGGGCGGTGCTGGCTTGCGCTCGGGTCGTCTTTGCGGCGGTTGGTCCGCGAGGACACAAAAGTTGATGGCGTCCATCCCTCCTTGGAGCCGACGGTGTTGAAGTAGCTGCGCGTGTCAGTAAACGGGCCCGCGACGACGGCCCGCAACGAAGGGCCAGGACAGCAGGGAAAGCAAGCAGCACGGAGAGTATACGCACCCTGCACTCCATCCGCCGGTAAAGGCGCCGTGGAGGCGGCGGCGGCCCTTGTCGTCTCTCACCTCCTGCTTCCACACGGGAACATAGGAGCCGTCGTCGCGCACATCGTCGTCGAGCGGCGGCAGCGCGGTGCCAAAGGCGACATAGGGCGACTGCTGGGCCTGGAGCTCCGACTCGTAGAGCGCCCGCGACCGCTTGGACATGCTGGGCCGTTCTGTGGCATCGGGGCGGCGGTGCCGAGACGCCGACGTCGCCAGGCCGGCGCGGCCCAAGAGGGCGATGCCCAGCAACGGTCACGTGATGCGCGCAACGAGATCGGCCCAGCGCTACGGGCGGGCGGCGCTAAAGCGGACGGGGTATCTCCATTTCGGCATCTAGTGCGTGCCTGGCATATTTCTACTCCGTACAAAGCACTACGGCCCAGCACATTCCCACGACGGCAAAGTACGAGCACAGCCAGGCAGGCAGCAGCCCGGATGCGGACGACATGCCAGTGCGAGCAGCGCTGTGGCACTCCTGTGGTAGCGCTGCCGGAAGCCGCCGCGCGACGTGCTGCCAGAAACGGCGCTGGCATCTTACAGTGGCGATAAGGCGGCCCAATGGCGGCAGCCACACGGCGTATTACGTCGTACTCCGTATGCGTTTGGGAGACAGGGAGTGCCGTCTGCTCTACTCGTACTCCGTATTCTTACACTAATCTTGGACGGCAGTGGCTGGGCAGGGCTGGCGGAAGCGGGCGGTGCGCTGTCGCTGATGAGCGCAATCTCCTCGTGGTCCGGTCTCGACCAGCGCCTCGTATACGAGGACAGCACAGCATTCGTCTACTTTGCGCATGTCTGCAGATTGTTTCCACAAGCATCAAGTGGGAGTGCGAGTACGAGGCCGCATGCGTACGAGGCAGAGAGGAATCGGCACGCGAGCAAGGCCAGTGTCTTGCGTATTCTGCAGCTTTGTAGCCGTCCGGAGTACGAGAAAGTCGCATCATTCCTGGTGAGTACGCCGAACCAAAGTACGATGTCATCTGTACCACTCGTACTCCGTGCTCCGTCGGCACACGACAGCTCTGCGCCGACAAGCAGCTCCCCTGCGTCGCGAGCTGCCACCCTGGTCTTCCAGAGCCACGTCGCCAAGCAGTGCAGCCGTTCGCGCCATCTGCCAGTGACTGCCGTCTGTGTTCCGGTGTCACCTCTCGGCTCTGGTGTCGCCGCCAGGAACGCGTCGCATGCGTCGCTGTATCTTGCCCGCAGTGCAGCTTCACACGACGTAATACAGTCCGCCACTCGTACAGTCCGCGTGCTCAGCGACGTAATAGTCCGCGTGCGTAGTCATCCTGATCAGTCAGCAAGTGCCGTGCCAGGCTCCTTCCCAATCTGTGCTGCCCGCACCAGTCGGCCTTGCTCGCTTCGCCGCGCGCAGCTCCGCCACTGCTTTGTGATACCTACTTCGTACAGAGCAGGAGCTACTGGACATCGTACTTACTCCGTACGGAGCGCTGGGCCCACTAGCCCACACGCTGCTGCCACGCTACTACGGAGCATGCCTACTCCGTAATACTCAGCGCTTCTGCGTGCACACAGCCCAGGCCCAACGCTCGCTCGCCCCTTCCCATCCTCGCACTCTCGCCTCCTGCCTCCTATCTTCCGCAGCCATCCCCTCCTTATACGTTGGCGAGGGCCCAGACTCGCGCTGCTTCTTCCTTCTCTCGTCTCGTCGGCCACTTTCTGCCTCGTCTCGTCGGCTGCTCGCCGTCCCCTCCGCCCGTCTCACCCCTCTATCCCTGGCCATCGGGCATCAAGGGCCCAAGGAGAAAGCGAGCGAATTCCGACAGCACACCCACCGCTCGACCAACAGGGGGGCGTGGCCGGCTTCACCCACTACAACACAATACTCCGTCCTCCAGCAGCCGGGATCAGCCAGAGCCAACGCCCATTTCCAGGCTCTGCTTTTCGCTTTTCGGCTTCGCATTTTGCCATCGCACCTCGTCCCTCCCCGACCTGCACGGTCAGCTGCCTTCCATCTCCTTGCCGTCCCCAACGCTTCCATCCCATCGACCGCCCGTCGCCGCCTCCGCCCGGCCCCGTCGGCTTCTCTTTCTCCGCCACAAGGTAAACGTCTTTCGGCCGTTCTCTTGGCCCCCTGCCATCGGGAGCATCGCTGTCTACGACGCCGCCGACGGCCTTTGGCACGCCATGACCACTGCAGTTTCGTCCGGCTCGGACGCGCCGCCGCTCTCGTCGCAGCCGCGAGGCAAGCCCTACGCCTCCATGTCGCGATCGCAGTCGACTCGCTCGCGCCCGCCTTCTGCTGGCGGTGCCGCCGGCCTGCCCTCCCGTGCCGCTTCGCAAAACCAGCACGCGGCTTCCCACTACGCCAACGCCAACGGCACCGACAGCGGCAATGGCCATGGCAACGGCTACGATGTCGACAGCGCCAGGAACCACCGCCGCAGCTCCAGCAGAGACGCCCGCCAAGGCACCGCGTCCGCTCCGCTCGATGCTTCCCGCCCACATCGCCACAACAGCCAGCGGACCCCGTCTCGCCAGCCGTCAGCCTCCCACGTCCCGCCACCGCCGCCGATACCGATCGACACCAAAGCACAGCCGTCCACCGGCTCAGCCAACCCCCAATACGGCCCCAGCGGCCAGGCAAGTGCCGACAAGGGCGATCGCCCGTCTGGCAGCTCTCGCCCCTCCAAGTCGCGCACCACCATCCCCACCCAGTCTGGCAAATGGATTCTCGGCAAGGTCATCGGCGCCGGTAGCATGGGCAAAGTGCGCCTGGCTACGAAAGAGGATAGCAACGAAGTGGTACGTTTCCCCGATACTGGGCCGTTCGTGTCCAGTGTATACGAGCTTACGAGCTTACGAGCGTGCGAGCTTACGAATTCCATCGCACGGCACATACCGCACCACCGGCATCGCCAGTATCGCCATGTCTGTTGGAGGCCTGTTCTGACGTAACACTCTAGGTCGCCTGCAAAATCATTCCCCGCGGCTCGGCCGAAGACAACAACCTGTCGCGAGCCGAGAGAGAGCGGGCAGATCAGTCCAAGGAGATCCGGACTGCCAGAGAAGCAGCCATTGTCACCCTCTTGAATCACCCCTACATCTGCGGCCTCCGCGATGTCGTCCGTACGAACCACCACTGGTACATGCTCTTTGAGCACGTCAACGGCGGCCAGATGCTCGACTACATCATCTCGCACGGCAAGCTGAAGGAGAAGCCGGCGCGCAAGTTCAGCCGCCAGATTGCCAGCGCCCTTGACTACTGCCACCGCAACAGCATTGTCCACCGCGACCTCAAGATCGAGAACATCCTCATCAGCAAAACCGGTGACATCAAAATTATCGATTTTGGTCTCAGCAACCTCTTTTCGCCCCGTGGCCACCTCAAGACCTTTTGTGGCAGTCTCTACTTTGCCGCCCCGGAGCTGCTGCAAGCCCGCGCCTACACCGGCCCCGAGGTCGACGTGTGGAGTTTCGGCATCGTCCTCTACGTCCTCGTGTGTGGCAAGGTCCCCTTTGACGACCAGAGCATCCCTGCCTTGCACTCGAAAATCAAGAGAGGCGTGGTCGACTACCCGAACTGGCTGTCAGCCGGTACGTGACTACCCTTGATCTGCTCCGTGTCCCGTCTACCGCTGCTAATCCGTTGCCCTCCCCAGAGTGCAAAAGCCTCCTGACGCGCATGCTGGTCACTGACCCGCGCGCACGCGCGACAATGCACGAGGTCATGAACCACGTCTGGATGACCAAGGGCTACAACGGCCCTCCGGAGACCTTTCTGCCGCGTCGTGAGCCGCTGACCCTCCCGCTCGAGCAAGAGGTTATCAACGCCATGACCGGCTTCAACTTTGGTCCGCCCCACGTCATCAAGGACCAGTTGACCCGCATCATCGAGTCCGACGAATACCAGAGAGGCGTCCGCCTTCTCCAGAAAGAAAAGGAAACCCCCCTGGCTCCCAAAGACGCGGAGCGGAAGAGGGGCTTCGGCCTTGACTTTTACAAGCGCCGCAATTCGGCCAACAGCAAGGACGCCCTGACTGCACCCAGTGCCGAGGGTCTTCCGCTGGGCAACGATCCGCTGAACGCGTTTATGCCCCTGATCTCCATCTACTATCTGGTTCGCGAGAAACAAGAGCGCGAGCGCCAAGACTTGCCGGTCCCGCCAACCCAATCCAAGGACAAGATTTCTTCGTTTCCCGAGATTGTTGCACCCCAGGCAGCGCATACCAATAGCAACACGTATGAAATGCCGGGCGAGAAGGCAACGGGCGGACGCACACGGCCGCGGGCGCGCACCCACGGCGAGGACGACGTGCCAGAAATCATCAAGGGGAAAATCGTGACCCCAGCAGCAACAGGTGCTGCTGCTGCTGCTGCTGCTGCTGCAGGTCCTCCTGCCAACACCGCCACCGGCGGTCTGCTATCCCCCTCGATGTACCAAGACAGCGACACCCCGCGGAAAGAGAGCACCGCCGCTGGCATTCTGCGCCGCTTCAGCACGCGCCGTCGTCCAAAGGAGCCCGAGCGGCTCGACAAGGACCGGTCCCATCCGCCGGTTGTACAGGTGCACTCGCCAGCTGAGCATGCCCAGCAACAGGGCAGTCCGCTGGTTCCTGTTATGCCTCGCAAGAGCTTCAGCATTCGGCGAACCCGTCGCGACAACGAGGATGACTCTGCACCACGTATGCGGTCCGGCAGCAGCCAGCCACAGCACAGCGATATGCTCAGCCCGCCCATGTCCGCCGGCAACACCGATGGGGTGCAAAAGAAAGGGCTTGGCCGGTCGACCAGCGTCAGCACAGCCGAGTTTAGCCGGCGGCGGCCCATCGGCGGCTCTACCGGCAGAATCCCCAAAGAGCCGCCACCAACCAGCGGCTCCGACCAATCCACCCACAATGACCGATCCCACGAGGAGCAAAGCGGCGTGCTCCACGGCCGATCTGTATCTATGCGGGCGAAGCAGCCTCTCGGTCATGCTCGTCGGGAAAGCATCCAGGCCCGGCGCCTGCGTCTCGAAGAGGAGCGGAGCCGTGAGGCCAATGTCCCGGAAGAGACCGACGCTGAGCTTGGCGAGCAGAGCGGCCCGTCTAACGACCGCCTGGCCGACTTTGACTTGGACAAGCCGGTCTATCTGAAGGGCATCTTCAGCGTGTCGACGACGTCTACCAAGCCTGTTCGTGAGATCCGCGCAGACATCAAGCGGGTATTGAAGCAGCTCAGCGTAGACTACGTTGAGATCAAGGGAGGCTTTAGCTGCCGCCACTCGCCGAGCATCGACCTGAACAAGGTGTCCGACGGGGTGGGCGGCCCGCCGTCGCAAGGCCACCGCCGCCGGTTCAGTCGCACGGGATTGCGCCAGGGCGATCGTGACCGCGATGATATACGCGAGAACCTCGAACGGACCCCCACCACGCCTCGTACGCCAGGCAGACACGCCGACTATTCCAACTCGGACATGTCCGACGGCAGTGACCCGCGCGACTCGTCGCGGCGCGTCATGCCGGCGGGCGAGACCACCACTCATGTCCGCAGCGATATGGGCGGCAACCTGGTGCTCGAGTTTGAGATATTCATCGTCAAGGTACCCATGATCTCTCTGCACGGCATCCAGTTCAAGCGGCTCAGCGGCAATACCTGGCAGTACAAGAACATGGCAGACCAGATCCTGCGCGACCTGCGACTGTAGGGGCGCCTATATATACGCCCCTCAAGGCGGCAGCGCACTGCCCATTGCCGTGCCTTGCCTTGCCCCACGCACTGCTTCAACACTACACAGACGACACCCCCCCCCGAAACCCACTGCACATATATTGATGGTTTGACTCGCTGTTCTGCGCTTTGGCCGACACCTCGGCCGGTATTTTCGCTCGGCTTTGCGGCCCTACTCTTCCGTTGCCGCCTTTTCTTATTCGGTCACAACACATTTATTCCTTTTAATCCAGGGTTCCAGGTAGCTAGAAATGAAACAGCAAGGTAGAAGAGACGGAAACGACAGGCGGTTGAACGGGCACCTCGGGGCCGGACAATGATTGGAATCTTCTCGGCGACGTAGCATGGACAGCGTCGTCGGTCCTCCCTTTGTCACTCTGGTTTCACCTTCTTGTCCACCCTATCTTATAATTTCTTGTTTTCCACCGCCGTCCAGTTGGCTGTACTGTTCCTATTCAATGAAGTTTATGACATTATGCTCGGGCGTGCAACCATGCAGATTTGGCGACAGACATTGGCCGGGCGCGGCGCCCCTGCGGTGCCTCGGACAACCGCACAAACGGCATTCGCCTGTAGACTTACAAGGCTGATCGACGAGGCTGGATGCAAAGTTCGCAAGACGGACGCCCGCGAAGGTAGCAAGCCGTTAAGGCCACATACCAGCGCTGCACGTGACGCCGAATAAGTAGCGGAATGTTTCGGTACCTTGACGCCAGAGTGGTCTGTGCGTTTCAAAGTAGCTAAAATTAGGCAGATAGGGCAGAAAGTACTTGGGCTTGGCCGGCGTCTCCTACCCGGCCGTATCCCTGCGCGTACACTGACGGAAGCCAGTTGGGGTCGATTTCTCGCCAACCAGCTCTGCTGCCTTTTCCTCTTCCTTCCGCCTCCCATGCCGAACAAAAAGCTCACGCATCCACCCCCCCCAACGCTTTGTCCAATTTGTCCGACGCCGCAGCCGCCTGCCAGCTCCGATTCCTGTGCCCTCGTTTGCCTCCAGACCCTCATCCTGTGGCCGCGCCGTGGCCCTTTTTCTTCTCGCTCATCTCCCTGTGGCAAAAGCGAATCGCACGGCCAGCGCTTTTGGGCCGCCGCCACCGCTTCGACGAGTACCTCGACTTCTCGACCTCCCCCCTGACCGAAGCGGAAAGCGGAAAGCATCACGACTGGCAGCCGATCCGCTCGTTCCGATCCGCAGCCGATAACGAGTGCCGGCCCCGCCCCTCTTCGCAGAGGACAGCAGCACGCAAAACAGGCATCGCGCATTGCGGCTCTTTTGCTTCGTCCCGCAGGCTCACCGAAGAGCTGAAGAGCGATCGCCAGGCAGCAGGGTCTCTGGACACAGCCTCCACCTGCGAAGACGGGAACACGCCGGCGGCAGATTGACGTTTCGACGTAGCCGGAATCCGGCCAGAGCAGCATCGGCATCAGCATCTTGCTGCCTTTGGCATCTTGATCCGAGTCTCGACCATTTTCCGTCCCTTGGTGATCTGGCACGTCCCGCGATCACCCTTCGACTTCCTTTCTACTCCTGCATCCCCCTCCTTTACCGACCCTCTCCCATATTGCCGCTCGCGAGCGAAGAACGTTGCCAGCCATGATGCCGAATACGCATTTGTACGGGCATCACCAGTATGCGCAGCAGGAGACCGCCTGGATGCAGCACCAGCACCAGCACCAACAGGCCCAAGCCGCCGCCGCCGCCGCTGCTGCTGCGGTCCAGCAGCAACAGCAACACCAGCACCAGCAGGCTCAACAGGCCCAGCAGCAGCAGCAGCAGCACCAACATCAGCAGCAACAGCAAGCTCAGCAGCAGGCCCAGCAGCAGGCCCAGCAGCAGGCCCAGCAGCAGGCCCAACAGGCCCAGCAGGCCCAGCAGCACCAGCAACATCAGCAGCACCAGCAGCACCAGCAGCAGCAGTACAACCGCATCGGTGGCGGGCCGCACGCGGGCGCGGCGCTTGGCGGCGCGGGCGCGGGCGGCGCAGGCGGCCATGCGCAGGACGGGTCGCTCGACAACGTGTCGGAGGACAACCGGCGGACGATGGGGTACATTGCGGACCTGCTCAACGACAGCACGCGGGAGGCGGCGCTGCTGGAGCTGAGCAAGAAGCGCGAGCAGGTGCCGGAGCTGGCGCTGATCCTGTGGCACTCGTTTGGCGTGATGACGTCGCTGCTGCAGGAGATCATCTCCGTGTACGCGCTGCTCAACCCGTCGCAGCTGACGGCGGCGGCGTCGAACAGGGTGTGCAACGCGCTGGCGCTGCTGCAGTGTGTGGCCTCCCACAACGAGACGCGCACGCTCTTTCTCAGCGGTACGTGTCTGTCTTTGCTTTTGTTGCTGTCCGTCCGGCGCCGGCGCTGACTCGTGTAGCCCACATCCCGCTGTTCCTGTACCCGTTCCTGAACACGACGTCCAAGTCGCGGCCGTTTGAGTATCTGCGGCTGACGTCGCTGGGCGTGATCGGCGCACTGGTCAAGAACGACTCGTCCGAGGTGATCAACTTTTTGCTCACGACAGAGATCATCCCGCTGTGCCTGCGGATCATGGAGACGGGCTCGGAGCTCAGTAAGACTGTGGCGATCTTTATCGTGCAAAAGATCCTGCTGGACGACAACGGCCTCAACTACATTTGCGCCACGTACGAGCGCTTCTATGCGGTGGGCACCGTTTTGAGCAACATGGTCGGACAGCTCGTCGAGCAGCAGACGGCGCGCCTCCTGAAGCATGTTGTGCGGTGTTTTTTGCGGTAGGTCGAGTGGCTCCTGTCTGTCCCTTGGTCCACCCATCTAACGGTGCAGTCTCTCCGACAATGCGCGCGCGCGCGAAGCGCTCCGCCAGTGTCTGCCCGAGCCGCTGCGCGACGCGACCTTTTCGTCGGTTCTTAGGGACGATGCCGCCACGAAGCGCTGTCTCGCGCAGCTCCTGATCAACCTCTCCGATAACCTCGTAGAGGCTGGCTCGGGACATCCGTCTATCTGAGCGGGCGAGAACGCCTACACGGAGTCGACACTGAAGCCACGAGCGGCCTACAGCGGCACGACGACGCGACTGCAGCAGCGGCCGAAATCCATCCCAAGAAGACGCCACACGGCCTTTGTCTCGCTTTGCGCTCGGCAGAGCAAAAGTTTTGCTTGGGTTTCACCCATCACGATCAGCGACGGAAACCAAAAAAGATAAAAGGACAAAAGGACAAAGGACAACAGGAGCATATGGACCGAAAGAAGCAAAAGAATCTGAAAAAATACCCGGACGGGAGGCCGGGCGAGTCAGCAGCGGCCCTCCTTTCTATATACCCTTGCATGCCTAATTGACGACTTCTCGTCTTTCCTGTTTTCGTGTTTTCGTGTTTACAGTTTACGTTCTTGTTCTGCCTTGCTGGTTTCTCGATTTTGACATTTCTCCCTCGCCAGCCGTTTCCTATACTCTACACTCTTCGTCTCGCATTGCATTCCCCGTTCCGGCTTCCTTTATACGCATTTTTCGCTGTTGGGCGGGTATGAGCGAGAGACAAAAACTCCTTGGCCGGGCGGCGTTGGGCATGTCGACATGGTGTTCGCGGCAAGGCAAGGGGGAAGTGGCCGTGCTGAGTCCGGTTTTGAGGCCATCCTGGCCGGTGATATCGGCCGAGGATGGTGCTCGTTTCTTTGGTTTGCGCCTATTGCTCTCTTGTTTTACCGCGTCGCATGGCACGTGTTGCATGGTACATGTCTCGTGTCATGATGGCGAGGGTGACGGTCCCTCTCCGAAAGCGCGTCTCGTCCGGTTTTTCATTTGTTGTCAGTTCTTTGCGGCGACCCGGTCTGCGGTAGTGGATTTTGTTCTCTGGCGTCAGTGTTCGTTGGATCTCCTCTAGAGCGCTCGTCTTTCTAGAAGGGATAAACAGCTTAGGAAGCTACGCATTCGTTTTGCATTCACTGTTTTTACTATTGTTTGGAGGACCTGTCGCCGGCCCATCTGTCTCGTATCTCGACTTTCAGTCTCGGTCTAGTTTCGGCTTTCTGTCTTCCTCTACCTGGACGACGGGACGACGGGACGACAGGACGTGCAGATGAGCAGAGAGGGCCTCACAGGGCAGGTTTTGTACAACGCGGCGGCATTGGCATCGGCGTTTATGAGGAAGTGATGGACTTGAAGGGTAGAGGAGGCCGGCGGATGATGGAGCATGGACGGGTCACTGGTGCATGCATGGGAGATCGGACGGTGCCAGGGCCACCTCTGGACGGTGGGAGGCTCTTGTCTCGCGCTGCTGGTCTTTTGGGTTGGTCTTTTCGGTTTACCAAGTCTATGGATGTTGTACGATACAATGGGGGAGACGAGACGCGAGGTGTGCGGATGCGGGCAGTGAGTTGTGAACATGGTTATTCGCAGCATAGTCAGGAGCAAGCACGTTTGAATTCCCTGCTCTCGCGTTGTGCTTGCGGCCCGAGGCGAAGTCGTTGTTTTGGCCGAGTTGCTTTCCAACGTCTGTCAGCACACCCGTCACTCTTCTTTGCCGCAGACGCCAACCAACGCCCGCTTCCCTGTTCTTCGAGCCAAGTAGTCTGCAGTAGCGTACTTGTACTCAGGAGTCACCTGCCAACGCCACCACATGTGGCATGCAGCCGCCGTGGATGCCGCTCCACCCCAGCCTCGCAGCCGGCGTTCGTCTTTGCGGGGTTGTCTGCTGTTCTCCGTATTCCTACGAGTACAATGGGCTGCCCTATTGGGCCCCGTCCTGTCTTCTGAACCCGACTTCCGTCCTCGTGGTTCTCGTCTCTGCACCTCCTCGCGGCCTCCATCTCACGGCCGCTGACGCAGGCGGACTCGCCAGTCCGTGCTCACCAAAGACTGGCTAGCCTGGGCGATAAGCCGAGGTCACCCGCCTCGAGGAGATCTGCTGCACCCTCTGGCTGTGGCCGTGGATGGACTGCTGATGCAAAGTGTGGAGCGTCTCGACGTACAGATAGCGCACAAGCGCACAGAGCATGTGGAGAAACTGGGTGGCTATGCTTGGTGCTTGGCTGGACTGCTTTTGTTGCGCTCCGCGCGAGCATTTGTTCGATACGAAGTAGACGATACGAAGCACGCGTACGGAAATACTCCTTTTGCGATCTCGACATGTGTCTGCGCTAGACTACAGTTTGTGCACGGAGTGCGTTCAGGGGCAGTCACGTGCTTCGGGTCGCCTTAGTGATCGTGGGCGGCTAAGCACGGCTTCTCCGCGCTGCTAAAGAAACCACGATCGTTGCTGCCGTTTGCAGACACACTCTGGCCATGTGGCCCACATCGACAGTCCCCCACAAAGGAGGTACTTCGGTACTTCTGCCCAGTCTTTCATTGTCCGCCTGCTAGCCTCTCGTTTCCGTTAACGAATGCGACTACCCGCACGTTATCGCTCCTGCCAGCATTGTCTGGCCCCGTGGCGTCGTTGCAAGGGAAGGAAGTACCAACGCGACATAAGTGGCGGCCGCCGCGCTTATTGCTTGATGTGTCATGATCGACAACTGACCTCTCGGCTCTCTGTTTTATGCTTGATCAACGGCCTCATCGCATCTCCCGCCGTTCTTCCTTGATCGCGTGTTGCACGTTGGCTTGTTTGGAGCACGGACCCGATTACGGGCCCGATACCCCACAGGTCGCAGGATAAAGGAAGAAGGGAAAAAGGAAAGAAGAAGAGAAAAAGAGAAAAAGGAAAGAAGAAGAAAACAGAAAAAGGAAAAAAGAAGAGAAAAAGAAAAAGAAAAGGCCGTGATCTGGCCTCTTCGCATCGCCGCCCGTCCACACGCGCCCGCCATGGCTACCGTCGCCGTCACCTCGACCGCCGTGTCGAGCGTGGTCAGCACCATCACCAAGGCGTCGGCGACGGCGTCGGCCACCGGCGCCGCCGACCAGGCCGGCGTCTTCAGCGGCCACAACCCGATCGCCTACAACGCCAGCAACCCGATCCTGCTCTTCATCGTCCAGGCCGGCATCATCATCATCTTCTGCCGGCTGCTGTACTACCCGCTCCGCTACCTGGGCCAGCCGCGCGTCATCGCCGAGGTCATCGGCGGCATCCTGCTCGGCCCCTCGGTCATGATGCGCATCCCCCACTTCCAGGACAAGATCTTCCCGACGGCCAGCATGCCCATTCTCTCCAACATGGCCAACCTCGGCCTCATCCTCTTTCTCTTCCTGACCGGCCTCGAGGTCGATCTGCGCCTGTTCCGGCGCAACTGCCGCGCCGCCGTCAGCGTCTCCATCGCCAGCATGGTCCTCCCCTTTGGCCTCGGCTACGCCATTGCCTGGGGCATCCGCAAGCAGTTTGGCGACGACGAGGGCACCGCCCCCATCTCCTTTGGCGTCTACGGCCTCTTCATCGGCACGGCCATGGCCATCACCGCCTTCCCGGTGCTCTGCCGCATCTTGACGGAGCTGCAGCTGCTGGGCAACATTGTCGGTGTCACCGCCCTCGCGGCCGGCGTGGGCAACGACGTCGTCGGCTGGATCCTGCTCGCGCTCTGCGTGGCCCTCGTCAACAACAGTAGCGGCCTCACCGCCCTCTGGGCGCTGCTCTGCACCGTGGGCTGGGCCCTGTTCCTCGTCTTGGGCGTCCGCCCCGTCTTCATCCGCATTCTGCGCCGCAACGGCAGCCTCGAGAACGGGCCGAGCGAGGCCATGGTCTGCCTGACCCTGCTGCTCGTGCTCACCTCTGCCTGGTTCACCGGCATCGTCGGCGTGCACCCCATCTTTGGCGGCTTTCTCGTCGGCATCATCTGCCCCCACGAGGGCGGCTTCACCGTCAAGATCACCGAGAAGATCGAGGACATTCTGTCTGCGCTCTTCCTGCCGCTCTACTTTGCCCTCTCGGGACTCAGCACCAACCTCGGCCTGCTGAACGACGGCATGACGTGGGCCTATGTTGTTGCCGTCATCACCATCGCCTTTACCGGCAAGTTTATTGGCGGCGCCCTCTCTGCCCGCTTCTGCGGCATGTTCTGGCGCGAGAGCTGCAGCGTGGGCATTCTCATGAGCTGCAAGGGCCTGGTCGAGCTGATTGTGCTGGTGAGTACGACTCTGTTGCTATCGACGTACTGTTGCTAATGACACGTATTGTTGCTAACGACGCAGAACATCGGCCTCCAAGCCAAGATTCTCTCCCAGCGCTCCTTCACCATCTTTGTGGTCATGGCCATCGTCACGACCGTCACCACGACGCCCCTCACCAAGTTTGTCTACCCGGTGTGGTACCAGCAGAAAACCGAAAAGTTCCGTCGCGGCGAGATCGACTGGGAAGGCAACCCGCTCCACTCGGATGCGTCCAGCGAGCGCGAGTCCTTTGACAAGCTCAACCAGACCCAGGTCCAGCGCCTGCTCGTGTACTTGCGCCTCGACAGCCTTCCCGGCCTCTTCACCTTGATCTCCATACTGGGCGGCACCAATGCGGTCGCCAGACACACCGCCATGGCCGATGCCGCCGGCGAGAAGACCGCGGTCCCGCCGCGCAAGCACCTCGAGGTGCACGGCATCCGCCTCCTCGAGCTGACCGAGCGCACGTCGTCCGTCATGCAGGTCTCGGAGGTCACCGAGTTTGCCCGCCGCGACCCCGTCGTCAACACCTTCCGCACATTTTCGCAGCTCAACGACGTCGCTGTTTCGGGCCAGGTGGCTGTCGTGCCCGCCGCGGCGTTCCCCGAGACGCTGATCTCCGAGGCCGCCGAAACGTCGTCGGACTTTGTTCTCATTCCGTGGGGCGAGAAGGGCCGCGTGACGGAGGACCAGTCCACCCTGGTCATCGACTCGTCGTCGGTGGACCGCTTCGAGGACCGCGCCCACCTCGACTTTATCCATACGGCGCTGGCCAAGGCGGCTTGCAACACCGGCATCTTTATCGACAACGGCTTCGGCGCCGTTGCCGTCGCGTCGCGCACGGAGCGCCCCGGCCTCGCGCGGTCCATGTCCTTTCTGTCGACGCACAGCCACCGCGAGCCCGCGGTGCTGCCGGTGGCCAACAAGAGCCACCGTCTCTTCCTGCCGTTCTTTGGCGGCGTCGACGACCGCGTGGCTCTGCGCCTCATCCTGCAACTGGCCCAGAACAAGAACATCCTGGTGACCGTGGCCTATTTCAGCGCGTCCTCCGCGGGCGACGACGAGCCGTCTGCGCAGGACATGGCGCTGCTCTCCATGCTGCAGTCGTCGCTGCCGAGCGGCCTCTCGAGCCGCGTCACCTTTGTCGAGGTGCCCCAGCAAGGCGCGGCCACGTCTCTGCTGGAGGAGCTGACGGTGCGAGCCGGCCAGGTCGTGGGCCAGGGCCCCCGGAATGCCGGCGACATTGTCGTCCTGGGACGTCGCCACACGCGTTTCGGAGACGTCAGCAACGCCGCCGCCGAGTCGTCCAGCCTCAGTCTCTCGCGGACAATTGGTGTCGCCGGCGCTCGCGTGGTCCATGCCAGCCTCAAGGCCAGTGTTCTTGTCGTGCAGGCAGGCGGCCGTGGGCTGGAGTGGTAGGGCTATCTACGTGATATGACTTGGGACTTTTTCACAATGACGTTTGGCATAGGACACTGGTTACCGGCCATTGAGCGTTTGTTTATGACTTGATTCTTCGTGGCATTTCTTCGTGGCATTTCTTCTTCGTGGCCCCTTGCGTGGCTCTGATTCTTTTGGATATCCTCCAGTATCTTTTGTCTTACAGCTCTGGTTACGACTAGTGAAGCTTTGAATTTGGACGAATTCTGGCGCTTCTGGAACACGACGAATGCGTACAGTAGAGCAAGATACAACACGTAACCTTCATTTCCTGTATATTATAGCGGCTACCAAAAGCCGACCAGCCCGGAAAGACATACAAATTATCAGCGCGAAGATGGAAAGAAAAGCACTCGTCCCCTTTTGATGCACTTGGAAATCACACCATGCAACGCCACAGACGGTCCCCCTTTTGGTGTTTTTGTTTTCCGGCCGCTGTTTCCCGGCTGCTGTTCCTGTCGTGTCCGCAGCGCGCTCTGGTCCGACACGCGGAGCGTCCGACTGCATTCGCACCCGTCTTGCTGGGCGGCGCAAAACGGGCCAAAACGAGACCAGGCCAGCATGGCAAACGCCAAGCCGGCAGAAAGCCAGGTGATCTAAGTAGATACAGGAAGTAGATAGACGCAATAGGAAAGCGGAATGGACAGTATGGAGTCTAACAGAGCTATGTAAAAGGAGAAAGATGGACAGCAGAAAGGAGAAAGGAGAAACGAAAGAGAGGGGGAGAAGGAGAAACGAAAGAGAAAAGGAGAAAGAGAAACAAGAGAACGCCGGAGACACCAACCGTCCTCGCAGGCGCTGTATCGTCATGGCAAAGCAGATGGACGCAGCGCAAAGGGGCAGCGCGGCAGCAGACAGACACTAGCACGCGGCGGCGTCCGCGGCGCCGCAGGCGAGGTCGCCGGCCTCGCTCATGCTGCCGTAGCCGGTGTCGCTGTCGGCCGGTAGGCCCATGTCCATGCCCACGAGGCTGCGCGTGACGGCCAGACAGCGCCGCACCATGCCGGCGCGCACGGCCGGGTCGAGGCCGGCGCGGTCGGCGGCCGGCCCGCCGATCCACACGCGCAGCGCGCCGGCGAGGCGCTCGAGCCCGAGGGCGCAGGCGTCGGCGGCCGCGTGGCGGTGCAGCGTGCGCAGCAGGCGGAAGGCGGCGGCGCAGGCCAGCGGCGACACGGCCGCGGTGTTCTCGGTGTTCGCGGCGTCGCGCGCCGTCTCCGCCTCCGGGCCCATGGCCACCAGCACGCGCGTCACGGCGGCGCTGGCCACGTGCCAGTCGTCGTCGCTGTGGCCGCGCTCGAGGTGCGCCAGGGCCATGGCGCAGCGCAGCGCCAGCAGCGCGCGCGGGTCCGGCGCCAGCGACGACAGCGGCGCGTCGATCAGCGGCGGCAGCACGCGGCTGTACTGCGGGTGCTTGTCGGGGTCGGTGCGCGGGTGCAGCGCCTGGAGCGCGGCGGCGATGCAGGCGCCGCGCTTCGGCAGCGCGTCCGCCGCCGCCGCCGCGTCCGGCGCGCCGGCCTCGGCCCCGAACACGGCGCGCGCCACGAGCGCGCGCACCTGGGCGCCGGAGCCGACGGGCGCCGTGCGCACAGCGAGGCCCAGCGCGTCGCCCGCATCACCCACATCGACGCTGTCCACGCCGTCCTCCCCATCGTCCACGTCGGCCGCCATGGCCGCCGCCAGCACGCGGTGCAGCTGCAGGGCGGAGAACCAGGCGGCGACGGCGTCGAGCGGCGAGCGCACGGCCGGGTCGTCGACGACGGCGTCCATGCCGTCGCGCGGCCGCACGCCAAAGGTCGTCGGGCGGTTGAAGGCGAGGTTGTGGGCGCGCTGCACGACGTCGTCGCAGAGCACGGCGTCGGCGTCCTGGGCGAGCAGCGCGGCGAGGTGCGGCGGCAGGTCGTCGTCCGGGCTGCCCGCCGCCGCCTGGTGCAGCTGCCAGCGCTCGCGCGCGGCGTGCCAGCGCGCGCGCGCCACGTCGGCGGCGACGGCGTCCAGCAGGCGGCCGCGGCCGAGCGCGCGCTGCAGCACGCGGATGTGCAGCGCGCTGAGCATCAGGCGCAGCGGCGTGTCCGGCAGCATGCGCGAGGCCAGCAGCGTCAGCGCGAGGCGGCGCGCGTTGACGAGCGAGTCGCCGCCGGCCAGCTGCGCGTCCAGCGCAATGTCCCAGGCCTTGGTGCGCGCGGCGTCCTGCTCGGCGGTCTGGCCCGTCAGCGCCTGGTAGCGCTGTACGCCAAAGGCGTTGCGCAGGCTCAGCTTGGCCGTCTTGAGCACGAGCGCGGCCGCCTCGAGGAAGAAGTTGTGCCGCGGCACCCACACGCTCTGGATCGCCGTCAGCCACGCCTCGCGCCGGATGTGCAGCGGCGACGCCAGCGACGGCAGCGCCTGCAGCGACACCGCCGGCCGCGCCGTCCGCGTCTTGCCGCCGTCGCCCGCCTCCGGCCGGTCGCCCCACCGGAAGACGGCCGGCACAAACACCCACAGCACCAGCCCGAGCAGCGCGACCAGCTTGACCAGCGACATCACGTGTGCTGCCGAGTAGAAGTAGCCGCCCACGCCCACGCCCACGTGCGGGCTGCGCGCGGCCGCCGCCAGCGGCCGCAGCAGCCGCAGCAGCGCCACGGGCGCGCCGGCCAGGCCGCGGCCCTGCGGCGCGGCCGGGTCGGCCTCGTGCTCGTGCGCCGCTTCCAGCAGCATCAGGCCCGCCAGCGTGCCGACCATGACCTTGCCGAGGTAGGGCGTGCTGTTCTGCCAGCGGTTCTGCGGGTTCTGCGGGTTCTGCAGGTTCGCGGCGGCGGCGGCGGCGGCCTGCTGGTTCTGCAGGTGCGTCTGGATCTGCTGCTGCTGCTGCTGCTGGATCTGCTGCTGCCGGATGATGGCCGGGCCCAACGAGTACGCCTGCGGCACCGGGTACGGCTGGCCGGCGGCGGCCTGGGCGTCGAGGATGCGCTTCATGTCCTCGGGCACGGGGATCATGCCGGCCGGGTCGGGGCCGCGCGCGCCGGCGGTCGAGGCGGCCGCCGCCGCCGCCAGCGTGACCGGGTCCATGCCAAAGGCGCCGGACGGGCCGGCGGCCGGGTTGCCCATGAAGGCGGCGGCCGGGTTCGGGCCGACCATGGGGCTCAGGCCGGCGCTGTTGCCGCCGGCGAGCGCGCCGTGCATGAACAGCTTCTCAAAGGCGCTGATGCGCTGGACCATCTGGCCGTTCTCGTCCTGCAGGCGGTTGTTGCGCTTCTCGAGGTGGCGGATGTACTCGGTGGCCTTGGACAGCACGGTGGCCTTGTTGAGCTTGTGGGCCGGCGTCAGGCCGTGCAGCTCCTCGCGGTCCTCGGTGGTGTCCTCGCCGCGCGCGCTCTTGCTCATGATGCGCAGGCTCGGGACGCTGTCGCGCAGGGCGGCGATCTTGTCGTTGAGGTTGGTGCGGTAGCGCTTCTCGATCATGTTGTGGGCCGTCTTCTTGACCGGCTGCGCGTTGCCCTCGTCATCGTCGTCGTCGTCGTCGTCGTCGTCGTCGGCCGACGACTTGCGCTTGCGGCCGCTGAGGCCGAGGCCGGCGAGGCCGGCGAGGCCGTGCATGCCGTGCAGGGAGCCCGACAGCTTGGCGCTGCCGGGGCCCTCGGGCGACGAGGGCGGGCCGCCGGCGCTCGACTGCGGGCTCGGCTCGCTCTTGGGCGACTGGTACTGCAGGTGGGCCGGCATGGCGATGTTGCGCAGGGCTTCCTGCTGGGCGGGCGTGAGGGTGCGCAGCACGTCGGGCGACAGGTTGGGCCGGACGTGCGTGAAGGGGACGAAGGAGGGGGACGACTGGAGCAGCTGCTGCTGCAGGAGGAGGTGCTGCAGGTACTGCTGCTGGAGCTGCTGCTGCTGCTGCTGCTGGAAGGCCTGCTGGGCGGCTTGCTGGGCGGCCTGCCGGGCGGGATCGTCGCGGCCTTGGTCTGGGTGATAGGGCGTGGGGATGTTCTGTGACAGGTTCGGTGACAGGTTCTGCTGCTGCTGCTGTTGCCGTAGATAGAGCAGCTGCTCCGGGGCCAGCGGCGGGTAGGCAAGCGGGCTCTCGCGGCTGCGCTCCGGCTCGCTGTCGACGCGCGGGCGCTGCGGGAGAACGCCGGCAAAGGAGGACGCGGGCCACGGCGCGAACGAGGCGGCCGGGTCAAAGGCGAACGGCGCGGCGCCCTCGGGATAGGCGGGCCAGACCGGGGCGTAGAAGGGGTCGGGGCCGAGCGGGGAGGAGGCGCTCAGCGAGGTGGCGGTGGTGCCGGCGGTGCCGGCGGTGCCGGTGGTGCCGGTGGTGCCGGGGCCGATGGGCGGACTGGCCGAGCTGACTAAGCCAGGGGTGAGGCCGAAGGCGCTGCTCGCGATGGCGTCGGGGGCGGGGGTGCCGGAGCCGGTGCCGGAGCCGTGGATGCCGTGGATGCTGTTGCCGTGCGTGCCGTGGATGCTGCTGCCGTGGATGCCGTCGATGCTGTTGCCGTCGATGCCGATGAGTCCGCTGTTGCTGCTGCTCGGACGCGTCTGCGCTGCTGTTTCCGCCACGTCCCCAGCGACGGCCACGTCCCCGTTGACATCGCTGCTGGCCCGCGTCGCATCGAACGAGCCCAGCCCGTCCTGCGGCTCCGCCATGGTGGTCTGTCGCCCTGCCGCGCGTGTGCCTGGATCGGCTCGCCCAACTGCGCCGTCGTGGTGGGCCAATGGGCTGACCGGTGGCGGCTGTCTGCGCTACGCCGGTGCTGTCTGCTGATTTGCTATCCCTGTCTGGGCCTGGCCGTGGGCCCTGTCTGTCTGTGTGGCGTTGGTCGGCTGTCTGCGCCGACGGACGGCTCGAGTGCTGTCTGCTGTCTGCTGTCTGCCGCTGTCTGTTTCCGGCGAGCTTTTCGGCTGCTGGCTGGCGGCTGGCCTGGCTGGCCTGGCTGGCGCTGGTTGTGCCGGCGGCGCCTCCACGCTGTGCTTGCGTGCCGTCCTGGTTGTCCTGCCCGTCTTCACGCCCGGTGCTGTCTCCGGTGCTGTCGCCGGTGCTGTTTCACGCTGCCTCGCTCTTGACCTGGCGATGCTCTGCTCTCCGATGCGGCCTCAGGCGGAAGCTGCTGACTACTCCGCTGCGCCTGTCTCCGACCACCGCTGGCTCCTTCCTCGGCGGCCTCGGTGGGCTGCCTGCCTCTGCGCCTGCAGCTGCTGCCTTCCAGTTCCAGACTCGGGAAAGAGCCCTGCGGAGTCAGCAATCACGGTCGCCCACGGACCACTGCAAGCAAAGTGACGGAATGACCAGACGACCAAATCACGACACCGCGTGCCAGGAAATGCGGCAGGTGAGAAAAAAGTCGTACGAGATCCGATGGAAGCGCGACAACTACCGGGAAAATGCGCAGCAATGGCGATGGGCATCAGAAGTCTTGGAGCGCCATCAGCCCACTGCGCCGAGGAATCGTTCCATGGCCCGCCGCCGCTCACGTGAGCGCTGCCGCTAGCCTGCATCCGGTAAGACGGGCTGCGCGCAAGTCCCGGCGCACTGTGCCGCCACCGCAGCTCGAGCACGCGTACGTATGACAATGCACGGCCTGCGCACTGTGCGGTAAATGCCGCCAATAAAGCGTCGTACGACTGCGTGGCAAGTCTGCTGTACGATACGAATACGGGGTACTTTGTGAGTCGAGCGATCGCCGATCGGTGCGTCCGTGCTGAGTCATGTCTGACTACGGCACAGTGTGAATACCACCACGCACTGTCCTTGCCTCATCCGAGATACACATCATTTGGCGGCCTGGAAGACCTATCAGAACAACATGACAAGAAGGCCAAGAAGGCAAACAGTTCAAGAGGCACTTTAATTACTCGTAAATACCATGACGAAAACGAAGAAAGAAGAGAAGGGAACGGGTTGAGGGTAATACGCAAAAGACCAGAATAACTTGACTCGTTCAGTAGGTATCGCCAACACAAAGCCGACGTCTACCACGTCTCGTCCGTGCTGCGGACCATCTCCATCGTCGGCGTCTTCGGCTCGAGCCGCCGCATGCGCTTGCGGTCCGCCTTGGTCACGAGGCTCGGCGTGATCGGCACGACGGGCGAGAAGGGCTGGTACGGCGAGTAGGGCACGGGCGCGCCGGTCCACGGCGCGGCGCCGGGCGACAGCGGCTGCGACCGCTCAAAGACGGTCTGCTTGGTCGTCTGCGACGCGAACGACGGCGACGACAGCGACGGCTCGTACGCGCGCAGCGGCAGCGCGCCGCCGGTGCGCACGGCCGAGGGCGCATGGGGGCGCGAGAAGCTGAGGGGCGGATGCGACGCGAGGCCGGGCGAGCGCGGGCCGGAGAAGAACCCCCGCGGCGACGCCGGCAGCGACGGCCCGGACGCCCCGGACGCCCCGGACGCCGTCGAGAACCGGCCCATGCGCGGCGACGACGGCAGGCCCACCAGGGGCGCCGCCGAGTCGCCCGACTGCGCCGAGACGGCCGAGTCGGGGTCGCGCTCGTGGGTGTACGTCGCGCCGATGCGCTCGTCGATGCTGAGCGTGCTGAGCGGCGATGTCTCGGGCGTCGGCCCGGCGCCGCGCATCGCCGACGGCACCGGCACCGGCACCGGCGGCGGCGCCGGCGGCGCATAGTGCCGCGGCGGGATCATGCTGAGCTCCTCGCCGTCGCGCGCCATGGGCGCAAACGTGCCCGTCAGCGGCGTCATGATGGGCGACGAGATCTGCAGGCCCTGCATCTTTTTCTTGCGCGGCGACTTGAGCGCCGACAGCAGCGACGACGCGCGCGACTTTTTCTCGTGCGCGTCGTCGCCCTCGAGGCTGAGCGCCGTCGGCTTCTTCTCGCGCCGCAGCAGCCGCGCGCCCGTCGCCGTCGACGACGTCGACACGTCCTTGCGGTGGCCGGGCGCGCTGCCGGACGCGCTGCCGGACGCGCTGCCCGCGGGGCTCAGCGGCGACGGCGGCCCCAGCACGACGCCGGCGGCCTTGGCCTCCTCGTGCTCCATCACGTGCCGGTACATCTCCTCGAGCTGCGCCTGCGCCATGATGCGGTCGGCCGACACGACCTCCTGGTCGACGCACGGATCGACGCCGGGGATGCGCACCGAGAGCGCAGACGACACCGATGCCGCCGGGATGTAGCTGGCCGACTGGGCAAAGAGCTCGCGCTCGCTGAGCTGCGCAAGGTCGATGGAGCCGGCGTGCCGCGCGTGGTGGTGGTAGGGGTCGAGGTCGTGCTGGGCCTGCAGGTTCAGGTTCGGGCCCGGCGGGCTCTTGGGATACGAAAAGTGCACGTGGGCGTGCACCGGCGTGTGCACGGCAAAGGGCACGACGCTGTCCTGCAGCTGCAGCACGGCGGGATAGCCGGGCGTGGCGGCCGTGTAGCCGGGCAGGTCCTCGCCCGATTCGAGGTGTTCGCGGCGGCGCTTGGCGAGCAGCAGCAGCACGGCGGCCACGAACAGCAGGCTGAATCCGTAGGCGCCGACGATGCCGCCGATCTGGGCCGGCAGGTACTTTTGTTGGTCGTTCTTGGTGTCGAAGGCGGCGGCGCGGGCCAGGAGCGGGCGGTGGCCAGCAAGGGCAAGCGGCAGAGCGAGGGCGGCCGTCGACGCAGACAGGGACAGAGAAAGCAGAACAGTCGCGCGGGAGATGCTCATGCGCATGGTGATGCGGCGGAGGAGGCGAGGGGTGTGGCGAATATAAAGACACGGAGCGCCGGCTGTCGGCTGTCGGCTCGCCGTGTTTGATGTGTGATTATGCTTCTGGAGTCCGGCCGTCAGCCTGCTCCTCCTTGGTGCTTCGTGCTCCGTTCTCGTGCAGTGGACGGCTCCTATGGACAAGATGGACGCATCGGAGAACCGTGGTTGTGAGACATGATATGCGGCACCAGACAGACACAGGGGCAGCGGAAGGCGACGACGGGCGTTCCGAGAAAGGAGGCAGCGGGCAAGGAGGCGAGATACCGAGGAGAAAAGAGACGAGCGAGATCAGCGGCATAATGCCACCCGGCGACTACTTGTATGGCCCTGGTCACCCGCCGGCGGCAGCGGCTGGTGATACGGCACTCGACTGCCCAGCCGGCGGTCCCTGTCGAGCCAATTGCCGGTCTGGGCCAGTACCGACTCGCAGCTGATGGCTTGTCTGTCTTTCTGTCCACCTGTTTTGCTGTTTTGCTGTTTTGCTGTTTTGCTGTTTTGCTGTTTTGCTGTTTTGCCGTCTCTTCTGCTGCTTTCGGCTGCCTCTCTGGCCTCTGTTCTCTGCTTGCATCTCTTTCTGCTCTACGAGTTCGTGCCGTCCACAGTGATCGCCACCCCTGTGACGGCAGCCGCCCGCACCCCAGCGTCGACCGTGTGCTTCCTGGCTCGCCGTGCATCAGCGCCAGCAGTCGTCCATCTGTGTACTGTGATTGGCCGGCGCTGCAGATGGCGGCCATCTCTAAGCGCCGGCCTAGTCGTCGACGCACGTGATTGGCCCATCACCAAGCGAGGCCCACCGGCTATCTTCCCCGCTCCGGAGTGTGAATCTCTGCAGAACCAAGCACATCCCGAGCGCTGACAGCAGCAAACCAAGCATTCGCCCGCGGCGCAGGCCTCGCTGACTGGCTGCCAAAAATAGCTGTCGCTCTCCATCCCACCGTCGCCTCGAGCTATTCGCTCTTCGCCGCTCGGCCTCCTGAAGACCCTGGCTTGGCTCCGGTTGGTCCACGTGCGCTGCCAATCGAGAGCCTGAGGTCAATCTCACACCTGTGTTGGCAACCGGTTCCTGTGTGAAAACGGCAGAGGCCTCTCGACGTGTGACTGCCGGTGGAGCTGCTAGTGAGCTGCTAGTGAGCTGCTACGGAGCACGGAGTATGAGTGTGATTCTCGTTCCTGGTCCAGCCCGCTGACAGGATTCACGCCGGTCCATGTGATGGCGCACGAAGTTTGCCATTTTCGCATTCTACCGCTGCGGTGATCCGCGGTGACTGTGATTGTGACGAACGTCGTGCTGATGAGCGTGATGCCGTGCCCGACGCACACCGCCGTCTCCGGGCGTGACGGCCATTGAGCAGCGCTCTCTTAGCGCCGGTTTGCCCTGGAAACGGCACTGCCCACAGGGAGCCGTCCAGCGACTACAGTACTCGATACGTACCGTTGAAGCTTGAGTCACGTGATAAACGCCTTGTCATATACTACTACATGGACCCGGTCACGTGCACCCGCGAACGCGTCAACAGCCTCACGCGACTCCACCGCACATCGCAACTACACGTCACCATCTGGCTCGGCAATGGCAGGCCCCGAGATTGTCGACCTCTGCTCCGACTCCGACTCGGGCTCCGAGACGGACGGGCCTTTCGAGCCCGTCTGCGCCGTGCGGGCCCGGAAAGCGTCCACGAAGGCCAAGTCCGTGACACCAAAGGCAGCCAAAGATGCCAAAGATGCCAAAGATGCCAGAACCGCCAGAACCGCCCAAACAGAAGCAGGACCGCCGGCGTGGGACGCGGTGCTGCAATCGCTGAACAAGGCGCAGCGGCAGGCCGTGACGACGAGCGCAGACACGGTGGCGATTCTGGCGGGCCCGGGCAGCGGCAAGACGCACACGCTGACGACGCGGGTGGCCTGGCTGGTGAACGAGGCCGGGCTGCGGCCGCAGGACATTGTCGTGGCCACCTTTACGGTCAAGGCGGCGCGCGAGATGAAGGAGCGCATCGGTCGCCTGCTGGGCGACGGCCGCGAGCGCCGCATCGTGCTGGGCACCTTCCACAGCGTCGCGCGCCGCTACCTGTCGCTCTACGGCAAGCACATCGGCCTCGACCCGCGCTTCACCATCCTCGACGACAGCGACACGCGCGCCATCGTGGCGCGCCTCGTCCAGCGGCTGGCCGCGCAGAAGCTCGACCCGCCCGTGGTGCGCGCCTGGATCAGCAAGAAGAAGACGCGGAGCCTGCCCGAGGACCGCGACGCGGACGACCCGACGCGGCCGGCGGCGCCCAAGAAGATGCCCCCCGAGATCGCGCGCCTCATGGAGGCCGTCTACGCCGCCTACCACGCGCACCTCGCGCGCCACAACCTGCTCGACTACGACGACCTGCTCGTCCGGTGCGTGGAGCTGCTGACGCGCCACCCCGCCGCCGTCGCCAACGTGCAGGCCGTGCTCATCGACGAGTACCAGGACACCAACACGATCCAGTTCGAGCTCATGCGGCTCTTCGCGCAGGCCCGCCGCCGCATCACCGTCGTCGGCGACCCCGACCAGAGCATCTACGGCTGGCGCTCCGCCGAGATCCGCAACCTCTTCCGCTTCCTGCGCGGCTTCCCCGGCACCGCCGAGATCGCGCTCGAGGAAAACTACCGCTCCTCGCGCGCCATCCTCGACACCAGCCTGCAGGTCATCCAGCAGGACCGCAAGCGCTACCCGAAGAGCCTGCTGCCCGTCCATAAGAAGGGCGCGCGGCCGGTGCTGCGCCGGCTCCAGACCCCCGCCGTCGAGGCCGACTGGATCGTGGGCGAGATCGGCCGCACCCTGGCCCTGTGCGGCGGCATGCTCCACCACGGCGACGTGGCCATCCTCGTCCGCTCGGCCTCGCTCACGCGCCACATCGAGCGGAGCCTGGGCATGCACAAGATGCCCTACCGCATGGTGGGCGGACACAAGTTCTTTGACCGCGCCGAGATCAAGCTGATCCTGGACTACCTGCGCGTCATCCACCTGCCCAACAACAACGACGCGCTCGCGCGCATCGTCAACGTGCCCCGGCGCGGCGTCGGCCAGAAGACGCTGCGGGCGCTGCTCGAGGAGGCCGAGTGCGAGCAGATGAGCCTCTGGACGCTGCTGACGAAGAACGCCAAGGGCCAGCGCACCGCCAAGGCTGCCATGATGAAGGGTGCCGAGGACAAGGTGAACAACGGGCTGATCTACATGGTGGAGGGCATCCGGCGCAAGCTGGCCCAGGCGAGCGCCGTGTCGGACACGGGCGAGCAAGACGCCGCCGCCGACGAGGCCGCCGCGCCCGCCGAGCCCCTGACGCTCATTGGCCTCGTCGAGCTGCTGCTTGCGCGGCTGGATTTCGGCCGGTACCTGGAGACGACGTACGGCCCGGAGGCAGAGGGCCGCTGGGCCAACGTGGAAGAGTTCCGGGGCCTCGTGCGCGAGTTCTCGGACAATGCGGCGGCGCTGGAGGCGGAAGACGAGCTCGAGGCGGCCGACGGCCTGGCGCAGACGCGCGAGGCCACGGTGCTGTCGCGCTTCCTCGACACCGTCAGCCTGGAGCCGGACAGCAAGAGCGAGGCGACGCCGGGCGCGGGCGAGGACCGGCCCATGGTGACGATCTCGACGATCCACGCCGCCAAGGGCCTCGAGTGGCCCGTCGTCTTCATTCCGTCGGCCTACAACGGCTCGATCCCGCACAGCCGCTCCGAAGACAGCGACGAGGAGCGCCGCCTGCTCTACGTGGCCATGACGCGCGCCCAGTGCCTGCTGAACGTGAGCTATTGCCTGTACGGGAGCCGCGACAGGGGCGGCGACGGCGAGCAGGCCGAGCTGGACCTGTCGCCCTTCTTGGCCAGCGTGCCGTCGGCCTGCTTCCTCGAGCGCGGCCCCTCCTTCAACAAGGCGCTGCTCGCCGAGCTCGGCGACATTCTCGGGCGTCCCGTGCCGTCCGACCGCGACATTTACCGGAACCTGCCGGCGGGCTTTGCCATGGAGGACGACAAGTACCCCGTCGACCCCGCGACGGAGCAGAAGCGCCGGCGCGCCGACGATTACGACTGCGACTACGACTGCGACTACGACTACGACTACGACTACCCCAAGCGACACAAGGCCTCCATGGCCGCCGCGGCGAGCCGCATGTACGCGGCCTCGGGCGCGTCCGCGGCGGTGTCGGTGCGCGGCTACACGACGACCATGTCGACCTTTGCGACGGCGTCCTCGCAGCTGCCGGCGCTCATGGCGGCCGAGGCGGCGGCCGCGGCTCGGCAGACCGCGCCGGCACCGGCGTCGGGCAGCGCGGGCGGCCAACGCGCGGCGCCGCCGCCCGGCCAGCGCACGATCGTGCAGAGCTTTGCGCGCAGCCACGCCGGAAGTGCGCCGGCCAGCACATGGAGCAGCACAGCGGCCCCGCCACGGCCGGCCGCGGGCATCCCGCCGGAGCTGGCCAACCGCAAGCTCGGCAACGCGGTGCTGCCCAAGCGCCTGATGGGCCACCCGTCCACGAGCGCGGTGCTTGCTGGCGGCAGCATGGGCGGCCGGGGCGGGTACGCGCACTTTTCGAGCTCGCCGCCGCGGCCGGAGGCGCCGCCGGTGGTGCCCGTGGCCGAGACGGAGAACTGGGCCGGCGCCAAGAGCGAGGCGCCCGCGGCCGACGGCATGCGCCCCGCGGCGACGCTGCACAAGACGAGCTGCGCGCGGGTGACGGCAGGTGTGCGGCGGCGGCCGCCGGGGGCGGTGCGGGCGATGATGGCGGCGAACGAGGCGCCGGTCGACAAGCTGCGACAGCCGTTCAAGCCGCCGACGGTGAAGCGGGATGGGACCGGAGGGGAGGTGCTCCGTACGGAGTAGACCGGGTCTGGACTAGCCTTTGATTCTTTGATTTTGGAGTTGGCAAGCACTTGGGAGATGCCTGTCGACTGGACGTGCAGGGAGTTGGCATGACCGCAATGAAGCCTTGATCTCTGCGCCTGTTATGTTGCTCTGCGCCTCTGCGCCTGGTATCTGTGTTGCTCTGCGCCTGCTCTTATCTCGGCGTGCTCTACGCGAGCCCCCGCGCCTGGCCGAATTGCTCTTAGCCGGCTCTGGCGCGGTTTGCTGCGTGGACGACACGGCACTTGTCGACGGCGCGCTGGGCCGACAGGGGTGATCCCAGCACCGATAACGTGCAAGTCACTGACGCAGACACTCCGTCTTGGTAGACGCAGCCGACCAGACAGCCACCGGCCGGCCACCTTGCCGGAGCATGGACTGCATCCGTCGCACAGTCGCATCGGCCGCCATATATGCGCACGTATATGTGCTGGGCACGCTATCGTCGTGGAGCGGCTTGTTTCCGGCCTCGCCTCGGCCGTCCTGCCTGCCTTCTGCATGCTGTCCTTGTGCTGCCGTTCTGCATTGGGATGCCTGCACTTTCAGCTGCCGCGATGCTGCGCCGTCTCTGGGCCGAGGCTCGTCGCGCATGCGGCATCCGATAAGCGCAAGCTTGGCTGTGGTGTCGATATCACTGGACGGAGTACTTTGTCTGAGCAGCCAGGCCGAATAACACTTGCCGCAGCAGATCTGGCGCGACCTCACCGCCATCCAAGGCGCGACTCAGCTGAAGCTCGCCAAGGCCAGTGCTGATCCCAGAACATCCCAGAAGGACGGCTGGCCGTGTTTGCCCGTCCACGCGCATGGAACCTGTTCGCACGAGGGCGACTCCGTGGCGATGCTGCAGTAGCGTAAGACGGCAAGATAGAGAAGAGGCACAGAGTAGAGAAGGCCATGCAGAATCTGTCGCTGCTCTGCATGGAAGCGACGTCGTGCGGGGTGCCTCGGTGCCACTTTCCCGTCGTGAGTTAGTTGTTACGTCACTGCGACGGTGTAAAAGGGAAAGAGCTGCAGGCGCGTACTCGGGCGGCGGAAGGCACGATGCGCAACGAGACCCCGGCGAGGCAAGGAGGCAAGGAGGCAAGGAGGCAAGGAAGGCGCGATGCACGCGACTCGCGGGCCAGGAGAAAGGAGGCGAAAGGAAAGCAGCGAGACCGCCCAAGAACAAGAAAAGGCTCGTTGCAGGATCTCGGGGAGTAGCCGTTGCAAGTACCATGCTCCTGTGATACTCGTAGCCTACTGACGCATCCAGGGCCAACCTGCCGAGATAGCCTGCCTGCCAGCAGACCAGCCACTCACAGGCCAGCGCGGCCATCCAGCACGGCGAGCCGTGAAGCAACCTGGCCTCCTTGCCGTTGCACGCGACCCATCCCGCAGGGTTGCTGAGGCGCCGTCCGTGGCCGAGATGGCGGTGATCTTCGGCGGCTGCCACGCTGGGCGCCGTATAAGAGCTTGCTGCTGGCCGCCGTTGGCTCGATGCAGCAAGCAGGACCTGCGCTCACGCCGTCCGACGACACAGTCGAGCTTACAGCAGGAAGCAGCAGACGCGGCTCAAGACGTGGGACACCAGCTGGCAGTGAACTGAATACAGACCTCCTCTACCATGACCTCTCACGCATACGAGCCCGTGCGAGCCGACGAGACGGAGACCGAGGCCCGGCCGCGGCCGTCGCTGTCCCGGCGCCTCGCCGTGATGGCCGTCGCCGTCGCCTCCGTCTTCGTGCTCGCCGCGGCCGCCTGGCAGCGCGGCACGCCGGCCTTGGCCGCCCTGGCCGCGGCCGGCCCGCTCGCCGACACCGACGCCCCCGAGGCGCCGCCGCTGGTCCGCTCGACGCCCGCCGGCGACAAGTACCTCATCGGCGTGGGCAAGGCCGACATCACCGGCCCCGTCGTCGAGCTCAACTTTGCCGGCTATGCCAGCCTCGCGCAGACCGGCACCGGCCTGCGCCAGCGGCTCTACGCGCGCGCCTTTATCGTCGGCGACGTCGCCCACCCCGACGACCGCTTCGTCTACCTCGTCGTCGACGCCCAGTCCGGCGACGCCGCCGTGCGCTACGGCATCCTCGACGGCCTCGCCGCGCTGGGCGCCGACTACGCCGTCTACTCCGCGTCCAACATCGCCCTCACCGGCACCCACCAGCACAGCGGTCCCGGCGCCTGGTTCAACTACCTGCTGCCCCAGGTCACCAGCCTCGGCTTCAGCGCCCAGAGCTACCAGGCCATGGTCGACGGCGCCGTGCTGTCCATCCAGCGGGCCCACGAGTCGCTGACGGAGGTGGGTGCGTTTCGTGTGCGCGTGCCGTGCAGAGGACTAACAGCCAGGGCTACCTGGACGTCGGCACCACCAACATCACCGACGGCAACCTCTCGCGCAGCCTCTACGCCTACAACGCCAACCCCGCCGCCGAGCGCAGCCGGTACGCCGACTCCGTCGACAAGACCATGACCCTGCTGCGCTTCCAGCGCGCCTCGGACCTCAAGAACATGGGCGTCCTGTCGTGGTATCCCGTCCACGGCACCTCCATGCTCGAGAACAACACCCATGTGACCGGCGACAACAAGGGCGTCGCCGCCTACCTCTTTGAGCAGGCCATGCGCGCCGACGACCGCGCCGCCGACGGCTTCGTCGCCGGCTTCTCACAGGCCAACGTCGGCGACACCACCCCCAACACGCTGGGCGCCTGGTGCGACGACGGCTCCGGCGCCATGTGCAGCTACGAGAACAGCACCTGCGCCGACGGCACCGTCGAGTCCTGCCACGGCCGCGGGCCCGCCTTCCAGAAGCTCGACCTGGGCGTGGCCAGCTGCTTCGAGATGGGCCGCCGCCAGTTCGCCGGCGCCCTGGACATTTATGTGAGTCGGCGAGCGACAGCCCTACCTCAAGGCCGCGCACTAACAGCCAGGACGCTCTCGCTACGTCGTCCACGCCGGTGGTCGGCACGTCGGTCAAGTCGTTCTACTTCTACCAGGACATGCGGTACTTTTCCTTCCAGCTGCCCAACGGGACCGAGGTCCAGACCTGTCCGGCCGCCCTCGGCTACTCGTTTGCGGCCGGCACGTCCGACGGCCCGGGCGCCTTTGATTTCACCCAGGCCGACTCCGGCGACCCCGACGCCAGCCCGCTGTGGGCTGTTGTGTCCGGCCTGCTCAAGACACCCTCGGACGCACAGGTGGCCTGCCAGGCGCCCAAGCCCGTCCTGCTCGACGTCGGCGAGATGGACGAGCCGTACGCCTGGTCGCCCAACATTGTCGACATCCAGACGCTGCGCGTGGGCCAGCTGATCATCATCGTCTCGCCCTCGGAGGCCACCACCATGTCGGGTCGGCGCTGGCGCAACGCCGTGCACGACGAGGCCGCCAGCACCATTCTGAGCGGCGGCGCCGAGCCCGTCGTCGTCCTCGGCGGCCCGGCCAATGTCTACGCGCACTACGCCGCCACGCCCGAGGAGTACGCCATCCAGCGCTACGAGGGTGCCAGCACGCTCTACGGCCCGTGGGAGCTGCCGGCCTACATCAACCTGACGCTCAGCAACCTGCGCTTCCTGGCGCCCGACGCCACCGGCGCGCCGGCGCCCGGCCCGACGCCGCCCGACAACCGCAACACCTCGCTCAGCTTCATCACGGGCGTCGCGTACGACGGCGCGCCGTCCGGCACGGCGTTTGGCACCTGCACGAGCCAGCCCCACGCGACATACGCGCCGGGCGCCGTGATCAACGCCACCTTTACGGGCGCCAACCCGCGCAACAACCTGCGGCTGGAGGACACCTTTGCGGCCGTCGAGCGGTACGACAGCAGCGCCGGTACGTGGACGCAGGTGCGCAGCGACGCCGACTGGACGCTCGTGTACACGTGGGAGCGCACCAACTCGGTGCTCGGCTACAGCGCAGTGACACTGAGCTGGGAGTCGGAGGAGACGGCCGACGCCGGCACATACCGCCTCCGGTACAACGGCGACTCCAAGTCGCTGCTGGGGACCATCACCGCGTTCAGCGGCGTGAGCAACAACTTTACGCTCACCTAGGCAGCGTTTGTTCCAGTGTCCGTGTTTCATGTTTCGTGTTTAGTGTTTCCGTGGTTTTGCCTTTTTTCACATCCTTCTCAGCAGCATGGCTTGTGCTTCGTGGGTATATCAACTTTGGTACATGTGATTCCGTGCGTACCCGCTCAATGACAGTATATTCATGCCCGTTCCCGCGTGTACTGCCTGTGCAGGGCACGGCTAAGCCTCGCTCTCGCTCTCGCTGGGCCATGGCGGATCCTCGAGGCGGCGGAAGACGGCGACAAACTTTTGGCCCTGGTTGCGGGCGACCTTCTTGCCCTCCTCGGTGGCTGTGCGCATGACGCGGACGCAGGGGTCGCCGGGGTGTGCCGTCGCTGCCTCGGTCGTCTCGGCGGCGTCGGCCACGTCGGCCTCCTCCGCCGGCGACACGCGCGCAAAGGCCGGGTGGGCGTCGAAATGGGCGACCATCCAGCGGTGCAGGTCCTCGACGTCGGTGATGGTGTAGACGCGGCCGACGCCCGGGCGCAGCACGTAGGCGTACTCGGCATTGAGGGTGGGCGAGACGATGCGGGCCTTGTGCTTGCGGGCCTTGAAGTGCGGGTCGGGGAAGCAGAGGAAGATCTTGCGCAGCTGGCCCTTGCGGAAGAAGTTGGGCAGGAACTTCATCGTGTTGGCGCGGACGCAGGCGATGTTGGCGTAGGACGGCGCGGCGGCGTCGGCAGCGTCGCGGCTCTGCGCCCGCAGCGCGTGGATGCGGTTCTGGACGAACTCGGTGACGTGGTCGCGGATCTCCATGCCTGACGGTCAGCGGGGACAGCAGAGGACAGAGGACGCAGAGAGGACGCAGAGGACACAGAGAGGACGACGGGCCGACGCAAGACGCACCCAGGATCAGCGAGTCCGGCAGGACCGGCGCCAGGCCGACCAGCAAGCCGCCAAAGCCGCAGCCAATGTCGGCGACCTCGACCTGCGGCCCGTCGTTCGGCTGGGCGGCGCCGTCGGCCGCAAAAAAGTCGGGGTACAGCGACGCCCAGTCCATCTCGTCGGGGCTCGCAGGGCTGGCGCAGTCAGCAGGCCGAAGAACGGCGAAAGAGAAGCGAAGCGCAAGGGAGACAGCACGCACTACACGAGGTTGTGGTCGGAAAAGGGATTCGCGTGGGCGCGCTGGCGGTAGAACTTCTTCTGCGGCAGCTCGGGCGCGGCGCCGTCGGGCCGCTGCTGGGCCAGCAGGTAGCTCTCGCGCTTCAGTCGCTTCGCCATGGCAGATCGGTCGCAGAGCAGAGCACCAGTGCAGAGACGCTGGAGCGCGAAGCCAAAAAAACGAGACGTCTTGTATCGCCATCTTATCGCTTATCGCTTATCGTGTATCGTTTATCGCGTATCTGATCTTATCGCCGGCTCCCCGCGATCGGCTGCATCCCCGCCAAAGAAGCAAGTTTTGCAGCGCCTCAGCACGATCGTTCTGCGTTGCTTCCTGCGTCTCGTGTACCGTCCATTCATCCTCCTTGACTTTAACATGTCGGCCCAGAAGCGCGTCTTTATTGCCATTATCGGTACGCATCTCCTCCGCGGCGCCGAGTCATCGTGTGCCGAGCTCCTTGCCTCGTGCGCCTTTTCGCATGGAAACGGGAGAGAGCAAGCTCTGCTCGGTCGGCGTCGAGCCATGCAATTTCCGCCACCCTGCTAACACCCTGCAGGCGCCGGCGGCGTCGGCAAGTGCTTCCTGCCGCAGCTGGCGGACCTGGCGGCGCGGCGGCCGGCCACGCAGCTGAGCCTCGTGTACATTGCCACGAGCAAGAAGGCCGTGTACAGCCAGGACTACGCGGACATTGGCATCCGCGGCGCGCTCGACAGCCTGGCGACGACGCAGCAGACGCCGCTGGCGATCGCGGAGGCGGTGGAGTTTCTGGCGGCGGCGCCGGCCAAGGTGGTGCTGGTGGACAACACGAGCGCGCAGGAGGTGGCGGACGCGTATCCGCTGATCCTGCGGCGCGGCATCAGCATCGTGACGCCGAACAAGAAGGCCTTTACGGGCAGCTGGCAGGCGTGGCAGGACATTTTCGCGGCGGCGGCGGCGTCGGGCGCCAAGGTGTACCACGAGGCCTCGTGCGGCGCCGGCCTGCCGCTCATCTCGACGGTCAAGGACCTCGTCGAGACGGGCGACCAGATCACGCGCATCGAGGGCATCTTCAGCGGCACGCTGTCCTTCCTCTTCAACTCGTTTGCGCCGGCCACGCCGGCGGCCGGCCCGGCCAGCCAGTGGTCCGCCGAGGTGGCCAAGGCCAAGGCGCTCGGCTACACGGAGCCCGACCCGCGCGACGACCTCAACGGCATGGACGTGGCGCGCAAGCTCACGATCCTCGCGCGTCTCGCCGGCCTGCCGGTCGCGTCGCCGACGGCGTTCCCCGTCGAGAGCCTCATCCCGGCCGCGCTCGCATCGGTCGCCAGCGGCGACGAGTTCCTCGCGCAGCTGCCGCAGTTCGACGCGCAGATGGAGGCCGTCAAGGCCGCGGCCGAGCAGGCCGGCAAGGTCGTGCGCTACGTCGGCAGCGTCGACGTCGCCACCCAGGACCTCAAGGTCGGCCTGCAGTCCTTTGACCGCGCCCACCCCTTTGCCGCGCTCAAGGGCAGCGACAACATCTTTAGCTTCTACACGAAGCGGTACGGCGCCAACCCGCTCATCATCCAGGGCGCCGGCGCCGGCGGCGACGTCACGGCCATGGGCGTCACCAGCGACCTCATCAAGGTGCTCGCGCAGATCGCATAGGCGAGCGTGGCGGCAGCGGCGCGGCAAGCATAGAGAAAACCGGCCCAAAGCGGCCGTCATTGGAGGTGCAACCCGTGTCCAGATAGGAAAACCAAAGAGTGAAAAACAAAAGACAGCCAGTAGATCCAAGCCGGAACCAGTATATCCATGGAACAAACACCTAAGCACCAAGTACTCCGAACATCCCGTGCAGGCGGACCACTGCGCCCGGTCCTGCGGTCCAAATCGTGTCATCGTCGGGTTGCCGTAGTGTTCGCCAAGCACGCCATCATCTAGGACTTTTGTCGGCGCAGCTGCTACGGCCGATGTCGCCGTTCGGTCGTTGGACGTGCATCCGACGTCTGGCGCTGCTCTGCCGGTCTGGACTCCTGACGCTGCTGCGCTCGGGCGTGGGCGTGGGCGTGCACGTTGAGCACGTAGAGGCGCCAGATCCAGAGGCCGATGTCGAAGCCAACGAGGGCGAGAACGGGGATGGCAAAGGCCAGGCCAAGCAGTGCCTAAAGCCAGAGTCAGCTACCGTCCCAACACGAGCAGCCATGCGAAGGAGCAAGGGCAGGACAGCGTACAAAGATGCCGGACACGACGCGCACGATGAAGAAGACGTTCTTGGGAAAGTAGGCCAGGGCGAGGAACCCCGAGAGCCACGATTCGGCCTGTCCGGGGGAGTCGGCCATAGCGAGCAGGTGGAGAGTCGACATGAGGCCGACGGAGAGCCGGGAAGCAGAAGCGACGAGCTGGATAAGTACGCGTACGGCAGGCCGGCACCAGACACCAATCTCCCGACGTCGGCCAGGGTCGGAAGCCCGGACAGGGGAGCTCGAACGAGGACGCGCCGTTCCGTAATGCGTCTTGTGAAGCCCGAGAAGAAGCCCGCGTTCGCCTCGCGGCAGCCCGACGTCGACGGCGGCGCCGGGTCGCAGCACCGGCCAGAAGCAGCAGGGCAGAGGCCACAGATGCGCTGCAGCAGGGTCGACGGCCGCCGAGCGGGTGCAGCGTCGGGCGATGGCGGCAGGCAATCTCGCGATCTCGCGATTCCAGAACGAGAGACCCAAAAATTAACACAATTAAGGAGCGCGCTGGCGTGGCCTGACAGCTTCCCCGGCGGCTTGGGCTTTGGGCTCCCGTGCAAAACGGCACCTAAGCCAGGGTCAGCGTGGGTCGCAGGGCGGACCCGCCCACGGCGTCTCCACTTGCTGAGTCATCGTCGACGCCATGACGCTTCGCTCGACGTCAGACGGCGCACAGCTCGATCTTCGTTCACGAGCACCACCGCACGCCGCCACGATGCCGCAGGACCCGCACCTCTACGGCCAGCGCGCGGCCAAGAAGCAGAAGCGCGAGATGGCGCTGTCGGGCTCGCTGGACTTTGCCGCGCAGCTGCGGTCGGTCATGGCGAGAGGCGCAGGAAGAGCAGACAAGGCAAAGGCAGAGAAGGCAGAGACAACGACAGAGACGACAGGAAAGACGGAAACGACAGAAACAAGGCCCTCGCCGCTTGTCCTCGGCCGCCGGCCCCGGTGCGACGACGATCTCGCGGGCGTGCGCGTCCGCAAGCGCAAGCCCGCCGGCGCGGCCGAGGCCGCGGCCGAGGCCGGCAGCAAGGCCCTGCGCCTCAAGGCGCCCGCGCCCGGCAGCGCCCTCGACGCCGCCGAGCGCGAGCGCGTCCGCCGCCACATGGAGGCCAAGGCCCGGCGCTACGCCGCCCTGCAGCGCGGCGACGACGTGCCGCGCGGCGAGGCCTCGCTCGTCGATTTCGACCGCAAGTGGGCGGAGCGGCAGGCGGCCGGCGGAAACGACAGCGAAAACGACAGCGAACACGACAGCAGCGACACCGACACCGACACCGACGCCGACACCGACGCCGACGCGCCCCTGGTCGACGTGGTCGACGAGTTTGGCCGCACGCGCCGCATGACGCGCCGCGCCGCCGACCGCGCTGCGCGCCGCCGCGCCCGCGCCGCGCAGGCCGAGCGCGACCTCGCCGCGATGCGCGCGCGGCCGGCGGCGCCGGCGCGGCTGCTGCACGGCGACGTGGTGCAGGTGGAGGCGGTCGCGGTGGCGGCCCCGCCGCGCCCCGAGGCGGACGCCGACGCCGACGCCGACACCCACTACCGCGCCGAGGACGACGTGCGCACGCGCGGCGCCGCCTTTTACGCCTTTGCCAGCGACGAGTCCACGCGCGCCGCCGAGATGGCGGCGCTCGCCGACGCCCGCGTCCGCACCGAGACCGCCCGCGCCGCCCGCGAAGACGCCGCCGCCGCCCGCGCCCGCGCCCTCGACGAGCGCCGCGCCGCCCTCGAGGCCCGCCGCGCCGCGCTCGCCGACCGCCGCGCCCACCGCCTCGCCGACAGCTTCCTCGCAGGGCTCGGCGAGACCCTCGGCGACGGCGGCGGCGGCGACAAGGACAACGGCTGCCCTGGCCAGGCTGCGTCCGCCACACCAAACGACAACCTCACGAGCCAGCAGCCGCAGCCGCAGCCACCGCTACAGCCACAGCCGCAACGAGAAGCAACATCCCCACCGCCAGACACATAGCGGCCGAGGCGGGCGAGATCCAAGGCAGGCCAGGACCAGGATGAGATGGCGGGCGCGTACACGATTAGAAGTGGATTGTAATATGTATAGCAGGTATGTTCATTGATATACCAGATGTATGATTCTACAATTCGCACACTATAACACACTATAGACATCTAATGCCGGGAGAATAAACAGTAAGACTAGTGAGCAGTAGCAGCAAGAGACAAACGGGATGAGACGTATGCTCAAGGATCCAGACCCAGTACAGCACAAATGGCACCGCGCCAACGTAAGCGGCAAAACAAGACAAAAAAAGTATCCGAGCCATAACAGCGATCCCGATCCGTAAATACCGTAATATAGTGCTTCCCCCTTCCCAATAATGGCACCATGCATCATCATGGTGCTATGCGTCACCAATTGGCGGTGTCCCTCGTGTCCCTCCCATGCTAGCGATACGTGAAAAAGTTCAGTGTAGGGAGAGAGAAGAGGAGGGCAAGGACAGGGACAATGGCAAAACCCAAGAACAGTGCCCGTGCCGACCCCATACAACACTCCTGTTCGCGTGTAGGTCCGTGGGGAACGCAGTGGCGTCCCAGGTACCCATACACGGTGAAAAGCAACGTCTGCAAAAATCAAAGTCATATACACGGCCAGCGCGAGGCGTCATGCCCAGCGCTGGCACCGACAAAGCCGCGTGCGCGCCTCGTGCGTCTCCATGGACCTCAAGTCATCATCCACAGGCAGCCGCAGTCGCTCAAGTCCGCGTTGCCGCGGCGGAAGAGGCCCTCCTCCTCCTCTTCCTCGCGCCGCCTGAGCGACACGCCCTCCTCTGTCTCGGCAATCGTGATCTGGACAACATTGCCGTTTCCGTCCAGATTCGGCCGAGCCACGACGCCGGTGCCGAGTGGCGCCAGCTCGTACTGGACGCACGTCGCCTCCGGCGAGTTGGCCATGCGACGCTCCTCCACCTTGATGATGCGCCCGTATGGGTATGCGGCCGGAGTCATCGTGGCCTCGGCGGAGCTGGTTGGTGTGCTGGTTGCATACGCCCGGCCAGATGAGGGCAGAGGCGACGTCGGTGTCGCCGTGATCCTCGACGACGCCGACGACACTGTGTCCACAACCACCCAACTGCTGTTCTGGTTGGGGTATATAAACACCTCCAGGATCGTGTCCGGCCACGTGCACACCCACGGCTTTTCGCCGGCCTGCGCCACAGCCTTCCTGTTCGAATGGGGCGGAGGGGGCTCGCGTCGGGCGAACTGCCGCAGCGCCTCGCGACGCCTCCTGCTCTCCTGCACGCCCGCCCCCTCTGCCGAGCCTGTGACGACAGGCGTCGGCGCTGTGAGTGCCGACTCGGGAAGAACCACAGTCTTGTTGTAGGGCAGCATGGTGAAGAAGGCCGGGCCGCGGAACGGCTCCACGGTGTCGTTGACAAGCGTCATGCTTGTCGCTGTGGGAATGACGGGCGGCTGCTCGCCGTAGTAGAAGATGTTGTTGAGCAGAGTCTCTGACTCGTTGCAGCTCATGCTCATGTTGTACACAATGTTATTCTTCGGGTCCAGCTGGCTCGAGACCGCAATGGTCATGCCGGACATGAACGAAAGGTTGCAGCTCCAGGCCTGCGCCTTGGTCGTGTCGTTGAAGCAGTTGGAGGGCGACTTGTTCAGGGCCAGTGGCAGGCCGTACGTGCCTGTCGGCAGCAGAGCCAGATTGGTGGGTGTGGCGATTGGTGTGGCATCCACAGTGACTGTGACGGAAGTGCTGCCCAGTGAGCTGTGATGTTAGATGTGGTACAAGAGAGAAGAGGAAGAGAGAAGAGAGGAAGAGGAAGGGAAAGAGAAGAGAAGAGAAGAGAAGAGAAGAGAAGAGAAAGAGAAAGAGAAAGAGAAAGGGAAAGGGAAAGGGAAAGGGAAAGGGAAAAGAAGAGGAAGAGAAAGAAAAGAGGAAGAGGAAGAGAAGAGGAAGAGAAAGAAAAGAGGAAGAGGAAGAGAAGAGGAAGAGAAAGAAAAGAGGAAGAGGAAGAGAAGAGGAAGAGAAAGAGAAGAGGAAGAGAAAGAGAAGAGGAAGAGAAACAGAGAAGAGACATACCTTCTGTTTGGTGGCTTCTTATGTTTGTTGAGAAACGTGCCAATGACAGCGCCTAGGATGACGCCCATGATCACCATGGCTGTAATCACCAGACAGATGGCCCAGTACGGGACAATGCCACACAACCGCCGCCGCGCATACTGCTGAATCTTTGTCGGGATCCTCTTCTCGTTGTACTGGTAGCCGGCAGCCGTGTTGATCTCGTGTTGGCTGACCTCCGAAGCGAAGCTCCTAGAGGAGTGGCGCGACTGGGGAGACTCGGCATCCTCGAGCCCGTCGAACTCGGGATTCCGCGCCGCCAGGCCCAGGCCGCCGGCACCGGGAATAGGGCTCAGGTGGCTTGATGCAGCCACCGCGGCTGCAGTAGCACCTGTTGCTGCTGCCGCTGTTGCTGCTGTTGCTGCTGTTGTTGCTGTTGCTGCTGCTGTTGCTGTTGCCGCTGCGGCCGCTGTGGCTGCTGTGGCCGCCGTTGCCGCCGTTGCCGTCGTGGCCGTTGTGGCCGCCGCAGTAGCTGTAGTAGCCGCGGCAGTCACTGCGTCGGACTGTGCTGCCACTGTATCCGGGATCGAGTCGGGGATGGCAATCGGAACAGTGCCGGGTTGGCTCATGACCACGCCAGGCTGACCGGCAGCGCCAACCACATTGTGCAGGGAAGTGATGCCATCCGCTACGGCAACGCCGGCGACGCCGGCAACACCGGCAACACCGGCAAAACCCGCAACACCCGCCATTCCGGCAACGCCGACAGCACCGGCGGCACCGATGCCGCTGGAGGCAGCTTCGGCGGCCATCTTGCCGGAAAAGTTCTCGGGGTATCGCGAGTAGGGCGGCAGTTGCTCGGTGTGGCCGTCAGGGCCGATGAGGTCGCCGATTTCCTCGCCGTCCGGGCCCAGGCGGCGCTGGTAGTTGTCCGGCATGCCGGGGAAGCCAACGGGAATGGCGCCCATGGGCACGGTGCTGGGCCCGGCAACGGCCATGGTGTTCTGGTTGTACATGGTGTACGGGAAGGCGGGAGCGCGCGGACCCGTATAGGAGCTCTCGGATGCGGCGACGGATGCGGTTGTGATGCCGCTCATTGTCCGTGCCAGCCGCACATTCTGGACGTTCTGGGGGTACATCTGGTAGGGGAACGACGGCCCAGAGGGGCCTTGATACGGCTCCTCGTCCTGCAGGGCGAGCATGGCCGGGGCGTCGTTTGGCGTGCTGGCGCTGGCGGCAGCGCTGCTGCTGGCACTGTTGCTGTCGGCATTTCCGGCGGCAGCAGCGCGGCTGTAGGCGGATGCGCGGAGTGGCGGCTTCGAGATGCTGGATGGCCGGATGGACATGCCGAGGATTCCGGGCTGTGGTGTAGAGGCGTGGGTAGGAGAGGCGGGAGAGTCGTCGCTGGGATCCGGGGCAGGCTCGGATGGCGACTGGGGTGGCGCAGCCGGCTCGGAAGATTCGAGCGGCTCCTGTGCTGCTGAATCAGAGTCTCGAGGATCCGATAGTACTGGTGATACTGGTGATTCGGGTGATTCGGGTGATTCGGTTGATCCTGGCTGTTCTGGCTGTTCTGGCTGTTCCAGCTCTGACCGTTCCAGCTCTGTCCGTTCCGCCCGTTCCGCCCGTTCTAGTTGTGCCAACTGTTCCAATGGCCCGGAGGCGGACAAGATTTCGACTTCCGAGTCGGTGACGGCGACCGAGTGCCGGTTGGAGGCCTCGGCGGTGGATGGCGCGGGCAGGTCGCTGGAGGAGAGGCTGGAGAAGGACGGACGCGAGCCGTCGGCCGAGGACGAGTGGGAGAAGGAGGCGGAGGACAGGCGGGAGTCAAAGGGCGACGAGAGCGACGCGGGCCGGTGCAAGGCCGCCGGCGGGCGGAAGCCGTCGGCCACGGCGATGGCGCAGGCGCTGGCGTAGCCATGGTCGATGTCGGCGGTGTCGTTGCCGTCGGCGCGCAGGTCGGCGTGCAGGGAGACGACGCGCGAGGCGCGGCGGTCCAGCTCGCCGGCCTTGTCGGGGCTCATGGCGGGCGGGAGAGACGAGAGGCAAGGAACGGACGGCGGACAGCCGCAGGGCTCGCGGCGGCACGCGCGGCAGTGCTGTCTAGCGGCAGAGCGGCGTCACCGCGTCACGGCGTCGCTGCCGTGGTCGGGATCCGGCGAGCGGCCGAGGGAGTCGTCGAGCGGCCGAGGAGAGTCGTCCAGCGCCCGGCGAAGGGCAGGCCAGGTCATCGACCAGCGAGAAGCGGGCGCAAGCGAGGGCGCGGAGTGGCGGCGTCTGGTGGCAGCCTGTCGTGCCTGTGTGGCTGCCGTGCCTGTGTGGCTGTCGTGCCTGTCGTGCCTGTCGTGCCTGTCGTGCCTGTCGTGGCAGTCTGTCGTGCTCCTCGTCCTCGTCGTTTGTGCTCTGGCGATGCAGTCGTCGAGCGGCGGTGCGACGAGGCTGGCCGAGGGCCGTCCCGGTCCAACTCGCAGTCGTCGGTGGTGACGTCGTGCGTCTCGCAGGTGGTGTGCAGCTCTCGCAGTCGTGGACAGCAGCGCGACGATGGCAGCCCGGACTGGTAGGCAAAAGGCAAAAGGGCACAATGGCGAATGGAGAATGTTGACCCGGATTTGGGGGGAGATTTGGCTTGGCTGGGGGGCTGAGTGGAAGGCGGGTCGAGGAGATGGCACAGAGGCAAGAAGGGATAAGGGGAAGGCAGGAAAAATGAGAAGGCGCCAGTGGCAGCGAGGCCGTGGCCAGTGGCCAGTGGCCTTTGCTCCTTCCCCAAGCGTGCTGGGTCCTCCTTCCTCCGTTTCCCGGCGCGCCTGCCAGAACGGGCCCGGCCCAGAACGGCAAGACGAACAAAGAGGACGAAAAAAGGGAAACCGGCAAAACAGCCAGCAGCCAGCAGCCAGCGCCGGAGCTCGCACGGCCTGGGTCGTGCTAGGGTTTCGACAGGCACCGGCAGCAGCGCTGCGATTGGCGGACCCCTCGCGGAGTGGGCCCCGGCATGGCGCAGGCGGGCAGCTAGGGCGTGATAGGATCTCGTCGAGGCCGCCGCCCCACCCGCGTGTCTCTGATTCGCCGTGCCGGCAGGAATACGATGCGCTAGCCGTGAGTGGCCCGCTAGGGGACGCGAGCCGCGATCAGTGGAGCGGCACTGTGCGCGTATGCGCACTGTGCTGGCGGCCTGGGCAAGCGGCATCGCAATACGAAGGTCTTGTGCAGCACGTTGCTCGTACTTTACTTGCGAGTACATAAGTGTTTCCCGCGAACGCTGCTGCGTGTCGATGCTGCGCATCCGAGGTGTGCATCCTGAACGACAGCCCGCGCATACGAGTACGTGGTGCTGCACTCCGAAACGCCGAGGAGTGTCAGCCAGGGGTGTCTCCTGATTAGTCATGCGCACTGGCCAATGCATCGCCGGCGCCAGACGCCAAGCAGACAGCGAGTCTCGCCCCTGGCGTCGGTACGAGGTACGAGCACGAGTGCGGACGTAAGATGCGATACGAGCCGGACACAACGGGCTAAGCCAAGTCGAGGACGCGTTCTGGGCTTTAAGCTTTGGGAGTACGTCGTGCAGAATAGTGCAGATGTAGAATATTATTAGACGTCGTGCAGAATAAGATGGTCGAATAGAATGCTAGACGTCGTGCAGAATAAGATAGTCGAATAGAATACTAGACGTCGTGCAGACAAGATAGTAGAATATAATGAGTCTCAATATAATACTATAATATAATACTACAGAATGGCGTTTCTGTCGAAAATACTCTGCCTGTGCTCAGCCCGAGAACAAGAGGCGACGCGCTGTGTCGCACTGCCTGCGTAGTGTACATAGCGCTGTCCGCCACTGCCTGCGATGTACATAGCGCTGTCCGCCATGGCAGTGCTGTGGCACTGATTGCAGTGGATACGCGCGGCGCAACGGTTTGCCGCTGCTATCGAGGCGCTCAGTCGTACTGTGATTGGCAAACTGTCGTCATTGGCCAGTCGTTGGGCCGTGTGTGCTGACTCACACATCACCTGATTCTAGACGAGTACGGAGTACATCACGACTGCATCCTGTCTGCGTCTTGTCTAGGAGTCTGGAGTACATCAAGTGTCAGCGTCTTGGGCTGCGAGCTTCCGCTTCCCTGTGCTCACCGCCGACGCTGCGCCCCGTCTGACCGCCCTCAGCACGCCGCGGGCCGCTTGCCGCCCGAAACCGCAGATGTGTTCTTGTCGCCATGTGTCGCGATGTATTTTGCCGGCCTCGACGCAGGGCTGCAGAGCCGCAGAGCTTTCGGTCGGGATGTGCGCCGCTCACCGCTGCTGTTGCGACGGATGGCTGGCGTTGCTGCGCTGCTCTCTGCGACGGATGGCTGGCGTTGCTGCGCTGCTCTCTCCGACGGATGGCTGGCGTCTGCGCTGCTCTCTCCGACTGCTGACCGCAACCGTTGCATCGCACGTCAGCCGTCAGCGCGCGATACGCACTCTCTCCAGCTCGCGGCCTCCCCGAACACCCCGCTCGTCCCCCTCACCCTGCAGGCGCCGACAGCAGCGGACGAATCACGACGGCGCGCCGTGCTATCAGCGCATGCGGTGCGCCGTCCTGCGACGTCCTGCGAGCCCCGCGTCGAGAGCGAGAGTGAGTGTGCTGCGTTGCTGTTGCGTTGCTGTTGCTGCTGCTGTTGCTGCTGCTGCTGCTGTTGCTGTTGCTGTTGCTGTTGCTGCTGCTGCTGCTGCTGCGGTTGCGTGTCTACCCAGTGCCGTCTCACCGCTCCGTGCCCGACAGCACCATCTCGCGAGGTGTGGCTCGCCCAAAGCAGGGCGTCCACAGCCTCGTCGCGTAGCCGCTGCCGCAAGCCCGTCTCACCTCGTACCGCGTACGCCCGGCTGCGCCAAGCTGCCCGGGTCGCTGGTCCAGAGACGTTTGCCTGCCCTGCCGCTGCCCGGGTCGCTGGTCCAGCGACTTTGGCCTGCCCTGCCGCTGCCCGTCGGCCGTCTGCGGTCTCCTGCCGCTGCCCGTCTGCAGATGGCCGTCCTGCCACTGGCCCTCGCCTGCAGGCGGTCTCCGCGCGTGGCCGCGGTCAGCTGCGGCTTTGTACGATACTGTCTGTCTGCTGTCGCCTGTCCTGATAGGAAGCCAACGCGCCGGCTCGTCGCGGCGTACTGCGGCTTACATGCATGTGTTTGTCGCCATCCGACGGCTATATAGCTGCGGTGCTCCCCCTCCGCAGCTGTATCGGCCGTTCTCCCGCTCCCCTCGTCTCTCGCCTCCCGCCTCTCGCCTCTCGCGTAACCTCTTGTATCTCTGTATCCTCACCTGCTCGCCATCTCGTCTAGACACGCGCCTCGCCCGTAATCTCACTGCCCGGAAGAGACGAACGCCATTCCACGCGTCTCACCGTAGTGCACCGCCAGAATGGGCTGCTGATGGGACTGCAGTCCGCGCCCCCTGTGCACTTGCTCGCCCTCGCGCCGAGGAGATAGTCTGTCCCGTTCAGGCCGCCGTAGAATCGGCACTTCTGACCCTCCCGGCCCATCCCGATCGCCGGTTCGGCCCTTGCCGCTTCTGCACTTGGTTCTCACTCTGACCTGCCTCACTCTGACCTGCCTCACTCTGACCCGCTGCCTCTGACCCGCTGCCTCTGACCCGCTGCCTCCCTCTTCCATCCTGACACCCCCGGCACCATGGCCCGCAGCTCGTCCGGTAGCTCCAGCTCCGGCAGCTCCAGCAGATCCAGCGCCAGCTCCGGCTCCAGCCGCAAGTACCCCCGCCGCGGCTCGTCCACATCCTCTGCCGATTCGGACGTGTCCGTCGTCTACAAGCGCGTCGACTCGTCCTGCTGGTGGCCGCTCTACTTTCTCGGCGCCTCGCCCCGCGTCACCCACATCCGCACCGTCACGACCGGCGGCGGCGAGGAGCAGCGCTACTTTGTCCGCGGCAAGAACACCCGCTTCGCCGACAACGACAGCGCCTACGCCGACAGCGATTACGCCGCATCCGTCCGGTCCAAGACACGGGCCAAGTCCGGCACGAACCACTCCTTCACCCCGCATAGACGCCCCGACGGCCGTGATATGGGTCCGCCGCCTACCGGCGCTATGCCACGCCGCCCCGGTCCTGGACCCCCGGGCGGCGGCGGTCCGGCTTTTCCTCCTACTTTTGCGCCCGGCTTCGGCCCGGGCGCGCATCCACAGGGGGGCCGCGGCGGCCCTGGCGGCCTGGGTGCGCCCGGTGGCTTCGGCCCGGGGGGGCCCGGCGGTCCCGGCTTTCCCATGGGTGGTCCCGGTATTCCCGGTGGCCCCGGTGGTCCGGGAGCCGGCCGCGGCTTTCCCATGGGTGGCCCGCCAGGCCCATATGGCCCCCAGGCCGGTCGCGGCATGCCAGGTCGGCCTATGCAAGCCGGACGCGGCGGACTACCGGGAGGGCCACCGGGAGGGCCGCCAGGAGGCTTCCCTGGACAGATGCCTGGCCATGCGACGAATCCAAATGCCAAAATCGTCAATGCCGATTAATGCCGCGTTGTCTTTCTGCATTTCTCACTTGTCCTTCGTTTCGTTTTAATTTTCATGACTGTACGTTCCGTTTCCTTGACAGGGACAACACTACCTTTTACTTGGTCTGAACGACTAGGTGTGGTGTCGACGGCTATACCGGCCGAGCGGCACTTTACTCCGCCTATCCTGATTGCGTTTGGTGATTTGCTTTGGATGCTATTGTATTGTTTGATTGTTGCGCCAGAAGTCGCGGCCGGCCTCGAGGCCAAACAGCTACAGACCACAGCCAGGACAGCACTGTTTACGCAGATAGTATCGGAACATCGGCAGATGCTGAGAGGTGTAGGATTGGGTTCATGCTTTGTTTGTTTCTGGCTACGCGGGTTACGATTATGAGATCTAATGATGAGTGTGACTTATTTACCTGTTTACTTTACTTGTAATGTGGCTTCATACTTGAGGCCCCAAGGAGCCGCCTCCCACAACCTTGCTTGGTGCAGCACAGATCACGACACGAGCACGGTGTTGCCACTGCGGAGTGTTACGTTCTCCGCACTCGTACAGACGACGGCCGGCATCCACCACGACCTGTCAGCCCTACTGCCGCTTGCCACAGCATGTCAGCACACGCACTTTGCGGGAGGACACTGCCTCGCGCAGCCCATGTGCCGCCATCGACGCATGACCGGAGGCAAATAGCAAGTAGGCTAACGCTGCATAGCGGCAGAGACGGCGGCCTGGCCTCGATCTGGCGCTCCCTTTGCCTTGCACGGCCTCTGCGCGCCGAGCTCAAGGCGTTGCACCGACAGGCGTGAGGAAGAGGAATAGGAAGCGGGAAGCATGAAGCACGAAGCATGAGGCAGGATACAGGAAAAGGAAACAGAAAGGAAACAGAGGAAACAGAGGAAACAGGAAACAGAGGAAACAGAAAACAGAGGAAACAGAAAACAGAGGAAACAGAAAACAGAGGAAACAGAAAACAGAGGAAACAGAAAACAGAGGAAACAGAGGAAACAGAGGAAACAGAGGAAACAGAGGAAACAGAGGAAACAGGAAACAGGAAACAATAAAACCACAAAAGCAAGAGCACCGCTGCGAGGACTCCTGGCGCACAACCGGAGTGCGCATTCTGTAAGTGCGCATTCTGTAAGTGCGCCGTGAGGCCTTCTGCGCCCCGGTTCACACGCGTTGCTAGCGCCGCGATCTCGTGAGACGGCTTGCTGCAAGCAGTATGACTCTGTAGAGCTGGCAGGCACAACTGACCGCAACAGGCTAGCGCAACGTCTCTCTTTCCCAACTTACACGTGCCTCGCTCCTGCCTGCTGGCTGTGGCTGCCTCAACCGCGAGCTTGCACGTCAGGCGGTCTCATCAGCCTATATAAGCGAGACCCCGTCATGCCTCTCCGTCCTTACAAAAGCTTCATTGGCAGAGTCGGCTGTTCCTGGCTGCTTGCTTACTCGCCGTGTCCCTGTCGTGCTGTCTGCTCCCGTCCTGCAGTCGCTCTACTGCGTCTATTGCTCGCTAACTACAGACATAGACCTTTTCTAACTTCGTCTGCGTCTTCTCTCTGTCTTTTTTCTTCAGTTTTGTTCTCTCGTCTCTTCTTCAGTTTTGTTCTCGCTCGTCTCTTTTTTTCAGTTTTTGTTCTCTCGTCTCCTCTTCAGTTTCTCTCATCTCTTCTTCAGTTTTGTTTTCTCCTCTCTTCCTTTTTCTTCAGTTTTGGTTCTCTTCTCCCTTCTTTCCTTCCCTCATCCGCTGCTCCTCTCTTCTTCTTCCCCATCCTCTGCCCTGTCGCCGTCATGGCCAACGGCTCATGCACCCTCAACACGGCCGGCGAGCCCAATCTCACCGCCCAGGCAGCGCCTCCGTTTGCCGTCCTGCTCGACTTCTTCTTCCCGGGCATGTCCATGGTCACCGGCGTCCTGCAGCGCTATCTCCACGTCGATCTGAGCCTGTACCTCCCCTTGGTTCTCCTGCTCGGCTGCATCACATTTTTCTGGAAGTTCGTGGGCGGCTATCTCTATGGCCATATCGAAAAGCACTGCATGGTGATGGCCGAGGTTCGCTATGACGACGAGGTCTACAACATGCTCATGCAATGGATCACCACCCAGCCATTCGCCAAGAACGCCCGCCACTTCGTCGTCAACACCCTTGTCGGATCCCGCGCCTGGGCTGTCTGGGAGCTGCGCTACGAGGACCGCCGACGCTCCAGATACGACTCCGACGATGAAGACGACGAAGACGAAGACGGCGAGGCCGTCCCCGGCACGGGGAAGAGCTCCCAGAAAAAGGCCTTGAGCTACACGCCGACCTACGGCACCTACTACTTCTGGTTTCGCGGCCGCATTGTCGTCTTCCGCCACTTTATAAACCGTGACTATTCCACCTCGGACCAGCGCGAGATCATCTCCCTCTCCAGTCTGGGCCGCAACCCGGAAGTCCTCAAAGACCTGCTGCTCGAGGCCCGCCGCCTGTACCTGCAACGGGACGCCCACAAGACCGTCATCTACCGTGGCAGCAACAACAGCAAGTACCGCCTGGGCGAGGCCACATGGATCCGCTGCATGGCCCGCAATCCCCGGCCGCTTTCTACCGTGATCCTCAACGAGGGAATCAAGCAGCAGCTGGTCGACGACATCAACGACTATCTCGTTCCCGCCACCCGCCGCTGGTACGCGAACCGTGGCATCCCCTACCGTCGGGGCTATCTCTTGTACGGCCCTCCCGGGACGGGAAAGTCGTCTCTGAGCGTGTCAATTGCCGGCTACTTCGGCATGAACATCTACATGGTCAGCCTCAACGGGCCTGCTGCGTCCGAGGAGATCCTGTCCACCCTGTTCAACGACCTTCCACGCCGCTGTATCGTGCTCCTGGAAGACATCGACACGGCCGGCCTTACGCACACGCGTGATGAGACGAAGGACACGAGTGATTCAGACGTCGAGAGCGACAGCAGCGACAGCGACAGTGACAGCGACAGCGACAGCGACAATGAGGAAGGCAAGGCCAAGAAGCCAAAGAGCGGATCACCCCAAACGAAGAGCGCCAAGACTGCCAGCAGCAAGAAGGGCCAGCTGTCGCTGTCCGGCCTCCTGAACATTCTGGACGGCGTTGCCAGCCAGGAGGGCCGCATCCTCGTCATGACGACGAATCACGTCGAAAAGCTGGACAAAGCTCTGATCCGTCCGGGCCGTGTCGACACCATGGTGAAGTTTGACCTGGCCGACCGTGACATGGTAGCCGCACTCTTCCGATCCATATTTGCCCGTCTTGAAGGCGACGGCGGCCTCTCGGAGAAGCGAGCACGAAAGAAAGGCGAACAGCTGTGCTTGATGGGCGAGAAGGAGCGGACGGCAGCTGCCGAGGCAGCTGAAGCAGCAGCGCTTGCTGAGACCGCTCGCGTGGGTGCCCTGGCCGCAAAGTTTGCCGATGCCGTGCCAGAGCTGCTGTTCAGCCCGGCCGAGCTCCAGGGCTACCTCCTGAAGCACAAGCGGGACCCGGATGGCGCCGTCGCCAGCATCGGGTCGTGGGTAGCAGAAACAAAGGTGGCCAAGGCCAAGGAGGCGATCCGCACGGCCAAGTCGGCCGAACGGAAGAAGGCAAGGCAGGAGGCGAAGGCCCGGAGAAAGCAGGCGAAGAAGGAAGCAAAACGGGCCAAGAAAAGGTGCAGAGAAAAGTCCAGAGAAAAGTCTAGGAAAAAGTCCAAAGAGATTCAGACGCAAAAAGACCAGACGGAGGGCGATGCTGGCAAGACAACAGCAGCAGCCGAAGCAGCCTCGCCGGTGCGGTCGCTGTCCTCGGTATCGTCCTTTGAGACCGGCGTGGGTGGTCTTTCGAGCAGCGAGTCCGACACGGCAACAGATCGCACGGCAGACTCAGTGCCATGCAAAGTCGAAACAGCGGGCTGTCCGGCGAGCGGGACTTGAGGATATTTACAAGGGCCAATGCCATCGCATCTAGCGTTTCTGGAGATGTTGAGTTGGATACGTGACATGGGAGGCGTTGCGGATATGGGCTGGATACCGTCTGAGGCTCTCTACATAGTCCAGGGCCGTGTGCTTCGATGTGCCTGAATTCAAACGCATCTACGCATGCATTCACACATGCATGATTGAGCATCCGCCTTTCTGTTTGTTTTTCTGTATTCCGTCCTACAGTCTCCTTGCCCTTTCCGACCCCTTCCTTGTGTTCTGTCCCCGTAATTCGGCGCCGTGCTAGCGCAGAGTGGGCATGGCGACGTCGGCCTTTTGGGAGAGGGCGTCGGAGGCCTGCCAGAGGGAGGTGACGGTCTTCTGCTGGGTGTAGAACTGGACGCCGGGGCGGCCGTAAAAGGTGTTGGCGCCGCCGCCGGCCACGCTCTTCTTGTTGCCGGTGAAGGAGAACATGGGCAGGGGGACGGGGATGGGGACGTTGATGCCGACCTGGCCGGCCTCGATGCGGCGGCGGAAGGTCTCGGCGGTGGCGCCGGAGCGGGTGAAGATGGCGGTGCCGTTGCCGTACTCGTTGCGGTTGATGAGGTCGATGGCGTCGTCGAGCGTGGGCACGTTGAGGCAGACGAGGACGGGGCCGAAGATCTCCTCGCGGTAGCACTGCATGTGCGGCTTCACGTTGGTCAGGATCGTCGGGCCGACCCAGTTGCCGCGGGGGTACTTGGCCGGGGCGTAGCCGCGGCCGTCGAGCAGGACGGTGGCGCCCTCGGCCTCGGCGCTGGCGATGAGTCGCTCGATGCGCGCCTTGCTCTGCGGGTGGATGACGGGGCCGAGGTCGGCGCCGGGCTCGAAGCCGCCGTCGACGCGCAGGTCAGCGGCGAGCGCGGCGAGCTCCGGCAGCCAGGCCTCGGTCTCGGGGCCGACCGTGACGAGCGTCGAGAGCGCCATGCAGCGCTGGCCGGCGGCGCCAAAGGCGGCGCCCACGACGGCGCTCATAAAGTGGTTCTTGTTGCAGTCCGGCAGCACGGCCGCGTGGTTCTTGGCGCCGAGGTTGGCCTGCACGCGCTTGCCGTTGGCGGCGCCGCGCTCGTAGATGTACTGGCCCGCCCGGTTGCCGCCGACAAACGAGATGGCCCGGACGGCCGGCGCGTCCAGCAGAAAGTCCACCGTCTTGTGCGCGCCGTGCACCACGTTGACCACGCCCGGCGGGAAGCCCGCCTCGCGCACGAGCTCCGCGATGATCATGGCCGCGCCGGGGTCGCGCTCCGACGGCTTCAGCACCAGCGTGTTGCCCGTCACCGTGGCGATGGGGATGCACCACAGCGGGATCATGGCCGGGAAGTCTGCGTGGTCAGCTTCTGCTCGCCGTCTTTTCTTCCTCGCCGCTCGCAGTTCTTTCTCGCTCACTCCCGCTCGCTCGCCTCACTCTCTTCTCCCTCCCGCCCCTCCCGCCCTCCCGCTCCCACTTACTGAACGGACAGATCGCCGCCACCACGCCCAGCGGCTCCCGGTAGCTGCGCGTCTCCATGTCCTTGGCCACCTCCAGCACCTCGCCCTTGAGCAGCTCCGGCGCCGCGCACGCCGCCTCCGCCACCTGCAGGCCGCGCAGCACGTCGCCGCGCGCGTCCGCCAACGTCTTGCCCTGCTCCAGCGTGATGCTCGCCGCCAGCCGGTCCCAGTTCGCCCGGATCAGCGCCACCAGCTTGAACGCCAGCGCCTGCCGGTGGATCACGCTCGTGCTGCTCCAGCTCGCAAACGCCGCCTCCGCCGACGCCACGCAGCGCGCCATCTCGGCCTCGGTCATCTGCGGCACCCGCGTCACCAGCTCGTTCGTCGCCGGGTCGTGCAGGTCGATCCACTCCGCCGACGCGGACGCCTCAAACCGGTTGTCGAGAAAGTACGGCGTGTCCGGGCCCTGGCCCGCCGCCGACGTCACGTGGGACGTCGGGTAGCTCGTCGCCGTGCTCGGCAGCCGGATGTCCGCGCTGCGCCGCGCCGCGGACACGTGCAGGCAGCGCGCCGTCCGCGCCGGACCGGCGACGGCGAGGCGCGGCGCTGCGCTGAGACGGCGCGCGGCGGTGCCCGCGAGGACGGCGCCGCGGCGCACGAGGAGACGCATAGCGGAGGAGTGGCGAGGGAGAAGACGGAGAAGCGACAAAAGAGGTGTCGATGGAATATCTCAAGAGAATAGGTGGCGACGGTCGGCGAACGACCGGACAAGACACGGAACAGACACGGAACAGACACGGAACAGACACAGCCACGGCTGAGACAAGCGCGGCCACGAAAAAGAGACAGCGGGGAGAAGCAAAGCGGACGACGAGCACTGCCCGACGATGCAGCCGGGAGGACGCCGACGTCCTTTCGGCGACAGAAGTGGAGACCCGCCTCAACCGGCAGTTCGTACTGTGTAAACAGCACTCTCGCACGGACGCAATCTGCGCCGGCCCGGTTATGACATCGGAGTAGTACGAGTAGCCTCAGCGCGGGGCACTGAGGAGTCGAACCGGCAGCCGATGGGCCACGGTCCAGTGCTGGAGGGCGGCTGCACCTGCTGCATGCGTGCCGTCGCTAGCCGGTCTGGGCGGGGCAGCCGCAGCGAACGGTGCCGGGACCGGAAGCGACGACGCTGCGATGCCCGCCTGCCTTATCTGCCGCTGGACACGCCCAGCGAGCTAGCAGAAGGTACTCTGCAGTTTGATAAGGAGACGATGCTATTTATGGCTACGAGGAACGGACACGGCTTGGACACCGGAATACCGACGAGTCACGGACGGATACTGCCTAGAATCACTGGATTGCGCCTGATCAGGAATAACGAAAAACGAAAAAATAGACATGCAGCACAAGACACAATAGCTGCCTACATCACCACTCCGGGCTCCACCGAGTTCCGCGCCCTTTTGCTCGTGCTTTTGCGTTGGCTCGTCGGCCCGCTGCGGCCTCGCCGCCTCTACGACTGGCTGCGCGTCGCCCGCTTCGTCGCGTTGCCCTCCTTGCCCGTGTCGACGCCCGACGCCGCCGCCGGCTCCGCCTTGTCCTTGCCCTTGCTCTCGGTCGTGGCCGCCGGCTTCTTGCCGGCCGGCGCGGCCGGCGCGCTGCCCGTGAGCAGGACGATACCGCCGATCAGCAGCGCCAGAATGGCGCCGATGGCGGCCGGCACCTCGGGCACGAACTTGAGCGCCTCCACCGGGTTCTGCGCAAAAATGGTGAGGAACAGGTTGACCTTCTCCGTCACATACTTGACCGGGTCGTCGGCAAACACGAGGTCCAGCGGCGACGACGGCTTCTCCTCGGCCTTGGGCTTGGACACCATCTCCAGCGTATGCTCGACCGGCTGCTTCACGAAAAAGGTCTCCTCAGCCAGCTGGCGCGCGTCCTCCACGGAGTGCCCAATGTAGATGTTGTCAAACAGAATGTCGTTCTGCATGGTCCAGATCTCGAAGCCAATCTGCGGGGGTCAGCACCAAGTACGGAACGAAAAGGGGAGTAGGTGGGGTACGTACAGCGCCAATGGGCTCAAACTTGGCCGGGGTCGAGTCGTTGAAGTAGTCGGGGTTCTTGATCTTGCGCGGCGCCCACACACCCTTGTAGGCCGGGTTGTCGATCAGCGGCGCAGACCACTTGCCCTTGTACTCGGGGTTCTTCTTCTTGGGCTGGGTCCACGGGCCGCAGCCAGACACGTCCGCGCACTTGGGGTTGGGCACCGTGGGCGGGATCCAGTCGCCGTCCTCGTCGTCCTCCCAGTCCTCGGGCTTGACGGCCTCCGGGTCGGGCACGGTCAGCGGCTCGTCCACAAGCCAGTCCTCGGGGATGGTGGCCTCCTCGTCGACAATCTCAAACGGAGCGTCCTCGTCCCAGTCCTCGGGCTTCGTGGCCTCGGGGTCGGCAATGCGGGCCTCATCCACCCAGTCCGCGGGCTTGGTGTCATTGACATCGTCAATCTCCTCGGGCGGGTTGACGGGCGGGGCAAAGTCCTCCAGGAGGCTGCCCTCCTTGACAACATTGCCGTTCTGCTGGATGGCGTACGTGTTGTTGGGGTGGACAATGAGCGTGTAGAGCTCCGTGGTCTTGACGATCTTGGCCGTGGGCGGGCTCCGCAGGTGCTTCTCCTCGTACTCGCCCGTCTTGGGGTTCTTGTGGTTGAAGATGAAGTGCACCTTGTTGTTGTGGCCGCACTTGTCGGGGCCGAACATGATGACGTACGGCGTGGTGTTGGCAAACTCATCCTGGTGGAGCGCCTCGGTGTCGCGGAGCAGCTTCAGGTAGGCGCCACCGCACTCGAGGCCGTCTGCAGCAGTCAGCATGGGCTTGGCCATCGTCGACCAGGTCGGTCTGCAGGGTGCAAAACTCACTCTGAAGCTTGACCTCGTACTGGACGACAAGCGTGTTGTCCGTGTTGTCGAACTGCTTGGGGAACTTGGCGGAGATGGCGTGGTGGGCCGCCTTGTTCTTGACGACAAGGCCCTTGTCGCCCTCGATGCCCTTGAAGACGGAGGGCTCCTCGACCGCCCACTCGCCGACGTAGGCCCACTCCTCCTCCTTGTCGGAGCCGGCGGTGTCCTTCTTGGCGTGGGACGGCTTCCACCGCTCCTCCCAGCCGTCGGTGAACTGCTCGACGAAGTCGGCCTTGATGGTGGAAGGCTAGATGTGTCAGGACTGTTTCTTCTCTTCTTCTGTTCTTCTGTCTCTGCTCTTCTGTTCTTTCTTCTGTTCTTTCTTCTGTTCTACTTTACACGCCTTCCAACTTACCGTAAAGGTCGGCACCTCCGGCGTGAAGGCCGTGCTCTCCTCTGTGTCGTCGGCGTACGCACCATTGGCCAGCATAGCCGCGCCAACGGCGGCAGCGACCGAGTTGATACGCATGGTAAAAGGTAGCCCGAAGCTCTGGATGGTGAGCGCGAGATACGCAGGGATAAGCTCCGCAGCGAAAACCAGCGAGCAGAACCGGGAAGCGAAGGAAGACAGAGGTGCAGAGCGAGACAGGCAGTGGGTGAAGCGACACGGGGGTCGGATTGAAGAAGGGAGAAGAGAAACCGGACCTGAGATGGCGGCGGTTTGTGGGCAGTTTGGCTTTAACTATGTGTCGTACGTGAGTGGCAGCAAGCTCCCATGCGGCAGTTCCTCCAACGTGTCCTTTTTTTCTGGTCCCTTTGCGCAGCGGCGGCGCTGATTGGCCGGCGGGGTCCGGCAGGTACGAGTGCAGCTCGGGTGGGTTCAAGTGCGGGGCGCCTTGGGAGGAGGCTGGCGTCGGGGCTGTTTGAGGAAGGAGCGGGCGGCAGGCCCGCTTGGAAGAAGTTGGAATCTTCTACGCTCTGAGCCATTGTTCCGCAGGCTGTCCACGTGTCCTGAGCGCGCAGTGCTTCAGTGGTCGGCTCGCAGTCGCCTAAGCCGTATTACTGCATCTTGCGTATTGTCATAAACAACCGCTCCAGCGTGGACATCTCGAGGAAGCCCCTTGTAGTCTGCCTGTGACTACGAGTACAGACAGCAACATCAAGCTCATGGTTCACATAATTTCACGGTTTTCACATCAGGTGGGACCTGACTACGGAGTAGAGGCAGCAGACGACACAAATGGGTCAGCATGACTCGGCTGTTAGCGAGGCTCCGGATCGTCCAATGCCACTGGCCTGTGTCTATCTGTCCTTTCATTTGTATCAGAACTGAAGTGCTGCTCTCCACCTAATCACAGCTGCAGACAAAACACGTGCCGATAGCAATGGCGTCAGTGGAGCCTCTAGCGGAGTACGATATGGCGATCGCGATTCTCAGGCCAGTGCACCGACTCGATCGAGTGGAGCGGAAAATTGCGCCCACAGCGGTTATGGACACCTGATTTTCTGCTATCTGGACGGGCGGCGATACTGTTCTGCGCCGCGAAAAATGGGAAAACGTCACCACGCCGCTGCTACTTCCAACACGCTGCTCTCCTCCGCCGCTCTCCTCCGCCGCTTTGTCGCTGCGGCAGCCAAATTCGTATAGAGGCCCAGCACGGCCAGTGATCGCCAGCCGACTACCGCTCCAGCAACATGTGCGGCTCCGGCTCCGGCCAGCCGACGCCGACGCCGGACGCGCCGAGCGCCGCTGCCGACAACAACGAGCACCTCGTGATCTCCGAGGACCCGGAGCACCCGGCGAACCTGATCCCGGCGCTGTGCGCCAAGTTCTGGACGCTGGGCTGGGTGACGGGCACGGGCGGCGGCGCGTCGATCCGCGACGGGTGAGTGCGCGGCGGCGCATCTTCCCCGTGCCAGACAGAGCAGCGGCCGAGCTGACCGGGCAGCGATCTCGTGTACCTGGCGCCGTCGGGCGTGCAGAAGGAGCTCATGAAGAGCGCGGACATTTACGTGCTGTCGCTGGCGGCGCAGGCGGCGTACTACGCGCAGCAAAAGGCCGAGGCCGAGGCCGGCCCGCCGCGCGACGGCCCCTGGCGGCCGCTGCGGACGTACCTGCGCAGCCCGCGCGGGCTGCGGCCGTCGCAGTGCACGCCGCTGTTCCTGGCGGCCTTTACGCGGCGCGGCGCCGGCTGCTGCATCCACACGCACAGCCACTGGGCCGTGCTGGTGACGCTGCTGCTGGAGCGCGAGGGCCAGCAGGTCTTTAGCATCAACAACATTGAGCAGATCAAGGGCTTTAAGCGCGGCTTCGGCAAGACCGGCAACCTCGGCTACCACGACACGCTGCGCATCCCCGTCATCGAGAACACGGCCCACGAGGAGGACCTGACCGAGTTCCTCGAGGACGCCATCGAGGCCTTCCCGGACACGTACGCCGTGCTCGTGCGGCGCCACGGCGTCTACGTCTGGGGCGACTCGGTGCACGCCGCCAAGACGCAGTGCGAGAGCCTCGACTACCTCTTCCAGCTCGCCGTCGAGATGAAGCAGCTCGGCCTGCCCTGGATGAGCGACGTCAAGGAGGTCCTGCCCACTGGCCGCCGCTAGCCACGGCAGCGCACGACAAAGCGGTGGCACAAGACGCACCGGGCGAATGCGAGAAGTAGATCGGGCCCGTGAGGGCCCTTGCATTAATTACAAATGTACGGAATACTGGCGGAAGCAGCCCAGCCGCGGCTCCAGCCATCTAATCTGTCCTCTCCGTGCTACTGTGCCTTCACCCCCCGCTTTATGCCCAAAGCGAGCCCTCCACGCGACGGCCAACGACTCACAGCGCCGCAAGCGCGGCCAGGAAGCCCAGCAGGCCGGCAGCGGACGTGCCCACGCGCATCGCGCCCGCAGCGGAGCTCGACGTAGCGGCGCTCTCGCTGCTCGTGGCCGTGCCAGAGGACGAGCCGGTCGTCGCCGTCGTTTTGGTGCCCGTGGCAGTACGGGTGCCAGTGGCCGTGCCGGTGGCCGTGCCGGTGGTCGTGCCGGTGGCCGTGCCGGTGGTCGTGCCGGTGGCCGTGCCGGTGGTCGTGCCGGCGGCTGTGCCGGTGGCTGTGCCGGTGGTTGTGGCGGCGGTCGTGGCGGCACCCGCGCCGGTGGCACCGGTGTAGGTCGCGTCGGGGGTGCCGTCGGACGCGTAGTAGTACTGGCCGATGCAGGCGTTGATGCAGTTGGCGTAGGTCTCGGTCTCGGCAGCGGTGCCGTTGCCCTGGGGGCAGGCGGCGACGCACTCGGTGGTGGCGTTGACCTGGTTGGCGTCGGGGTTGGGGACCTGTGGTGTCAGTGTGTGCTGGGTGTTTTCAGGGTAAAGTGATGCTTCTGGGTATCAAGGTAAAGCGATGTTCTGGGTCACATACTGCGATGCACTTGGCCGTGCAGGAGACGTCGCCCGCGTCGCAAGCGTTGAGGCACTTGTTGATGGCGGCCTGCTCCGTGGTCTCGGCGGCGCTGGAGACGGTCGCGGTGGCAGCCGAGGTCGAGGCGGCGGTGGCAGCGGCAGCAAAGGTGCCGACGAGAACGGTGAAACGCATAGCGGCGGGTGAGGAGGTGCGAGGCGGCCGTACGGTGTATGAGAGCTGGAGAGCAAGCGAGTGTATGTAGGGAGCGTGGGAACGAGTACAAACGAGTGTCTTGTGCAGAGAGAGTAAGTGCAGAGAGAGTAAGAAGAAAGGAGGAGGAAAAAGAAAGAAACAAGCGGCCAGACGTGGCACTATATAGGTCCCGGCAAGATATTACGAAGTCCCTTGAGCCAAGGCACGGCAGGAACAAATACGAGTTCTCGAGCGAAGGAGGTAAACAAACCTCGACTGGCATTCTGGACCTTGGCCCCTTGCCGGGCTGGCACGGCGGCACCGTCGAAGCAGTACGACACGTGTGTCCTCGTGCGACGGCCGGTGTGCTCGTGCAAGCACAACAAGTCCGAGGCGAGTGCCACGACACTCCTGACTGGCGATATCTACTCCTGAGAGTGGCGTCCTAGAGGGTATCGTATTGTCGTTTAATCCTCCTCGTCCTGGTGTATCGTATTGCGAGCCGCCTACCTCGGTCCCAGCAACTACACAGACGCGCTTAGTATGTACTGTCCGAACCATGACAGCACTAGTACTTTCGAGCAGCAGTCTTATGTCCATCACGCGACGGTGCCGTCCTTCTCGCTCGTACTCGTACTCCGTATTACAGTACAGACGTCCAAATACGGTATATTACGCTCGCGGGAAGAGTTTAAATACGCGCTAGCGAGCAAACGTGGAGCAGCCAATCGGATGGCCGCTGCTGTCTCGCGGCGGCGCTTGGCATTCCTGGCCGCTCCATTTCCTGTCACACGGCAGAGAGCCATGCTGGTCGGGAGAGCGCTGCAGCGTTTGTTGTGCCCTGTCCCATCTTCCTTGCCCGCGTGCTTTTGCCGTATTGCCGTCTGCTGTAGGCGCATGGCATGCCGGCAGCACGCAGCAGTACGGCGTGCCTGGTGCTCCCATGCGTCTCCGTGCTGGCACACACTGCCCCTTCCTCCTCCGCCGGTTCAGCGTCGGCCGTCCGCTGGCCCAGAGACGGCTCGTCAGCCACGGCGCCAGTCTGTGGCCGTCGGAATAAACATCCGCAGCCGTAGCGGCCACCTTCGGGCCCTGGAACGGGTCGTTCCTCCATGCACTCCGCCAGCGGTGCGGCCAGCAGCTGGTGGATGAGCGCGGCCTGCGGGGCAGCCCGTCGGCTCGCCGCTCGCCGCCATCAGCACGATGCTCAGGCCGTAGCGCATGCTTGGCACGCCGTCCTCGACGCCGACAGTCGGGCGTCGAGGACGGCGTGCCAGCGGTCGCTGACTAAGCAAGAGGGGGAGACGGTCAGCACCAGGGCTCAGACGAGCTCGGCATCGCCCGCTTCGACGTGGGCGCGGGCGTCGGACCAGCGCAGCAGCAGGATGTCGTTGGCGACGCCGCGGACCATGCTGTCGGCGTCGGTGCCGTGGGCGCGGACGAGGACGTCGCGCAGGAGGCGGACGAAGACGGCGGCGTCGGCGTCGGGGGCGTCAATCATGCTGATGTTGCCGGCCGTGTCGTTGAGGTTCTGGAGGCCGGGGGGGAAGGCGCCGAGGAAGGAGGCGAGGTAGTGGTTGTGCAGCAGCGCCTGGTGGCGGGTGGCGTAGGCGAGCTCGGTCTCGGAGAGGCGGGCGCGGGCCTCGGGCGTGGCGAGATAGTGCAGGCTGTGGCGGTCGATCTTGGCGAGGCGCGCGCGCAGGTAGCTGCGGACGAGGTACTTGTAGCGCTCGAGCTCGGTCTGGATGACGATGAGGGCGAAGTTGGTCTTGGGGTCCATGTTGCCGGTGAGGTCCTCGACGGTCTCGATCTGGCGTTTGATGCGGCGGTTGACACGGCCGAGGAGGTCGGCAGGCCAGCTGGAGGGTCAGCGGCGAGACAGGCAGAGTGGAAGGAACGGAGGAGAAAGAGCAGCGCAAGGCGAACAGAACAGCAGAACAACAGCAGAACAACAGAACAAATCAGAACCTACGCAAGAAGCTCGGGGGCTGACCGCTCGGCGACCCAGGCACGCGTCAGGGCCTGCAGATCCTCCGTCTCGGTGCCGACGACCGGGTCGAAGCTGGGGTCAACCTCCCGCAGGATGTCGTCGATATCCATGGCGGCAGCGGGGACGAGAGCAGGCACGGCGCGTGAGGGATGTTCACGATTTTGGCGATGCGATGTAGCAGCGGGGCCACTAGCCACATGTGGCGGTATGGGCTACGAGTACGGAGTACGGAGTACTACGGAGTATTACTCACTTGTAGGCAGTTTGTGATAAGAGCCCATGATGATTACTCTTCAGTTTTTCTTTTTTTTGGTGTATGCTTCTAATAGCCTCCTCTACGAAGTTGTCAGTAACTGCGCTTCCGTGGGAAAATACCATGCAGTACTCCGTATCAGAAACTCAGCTAGAGACCGCCCAAGCCCTCTGACTCTTCTCCGTAGGCAGTAGCCAGTCTACTGTCTGTTTGGCGTGTCTGCCTTCGAGTTCCTTTACGGCTTCGTGTACCGTCGCATATGCCGTCAATACTGACGGCCGGAGAACGGCCGTAGCCTTGAGGTGGCATCACGTGACATGTCTACAGCCGGACGGCGGCGTAAGCAGTAAGCAGGATGGCACGACCAGACTTTGGAAGCGAAGGAAGGTGGCAGGAGGCAGGTGGGGAAGCTACAAGTCCCCTCAGCGTCGGGACGATTTACGAAACTGATCCTTCAGCATCGGCTGAGGATCGCAACGTGGACAGCCTACTTATCGAGACGAGCGCAGACGAGCGCAGAAACAGGAACGAGTATTAGGCTACTCCGTAGCGACCAGGATCGGCAGCTGCTCACCTTCTCACCGACGACAATCGGCCGGTCGGGATAGCCGAGACAGCGACAGCCAGAAGACGAGACGGCCGCTGAACACCGCAACAACTCCGCGGCAATGGGCGAGTCCGACCCCGACGATCCCAAGGCGCCGCGGCCGTCGTTCTCGGCGTTCTGGAAGCGCACGAAGGAGGTGGCATCCAAGGCGAAGCAGGTGACGTTTGTGTCGGGCAGTGGTGGGTGTCTCCTTTCATCTCCGTCATCTTTGCTATTTCGTCATGCCCTCCGAGTCGAGGTCGGTGCCGTTCTATTTTGGCTTCACGTCGGCGAGTGCCCGTCTCGGCGACATCCAGCGACATCCCTGCACAAGTGCTGCCCAGGATCACAGACATTCCCGGGGCAGAAACTCAAATACCAAGTACGAATAGCACCACGCGCCAGCTGCGCGGAGTGGGCTCTCGTGGCGTGTGGATTCCGCATGATTTGTCACGATCCGTCGCGATTTGTCGCAGCGGACGGAGCACCCAACAAAGCAAAACCGGCCGATGCCGCACCCACAAGTCCACTTCCCACCTAGCCCGGGTGACAAACCAGACAGGCGCTTACGGTGCAAAGTGGACATGCGGGTGGTGTCTGACCGGGGTTGCCAGGCATACGGAGCACGGAGGAATACGGAGTACTTCTACGAAACAGCAGTCTGGCGGCACGACGCATGGAATCATGAGCCGTGATGACGGGCCAGCTCTCCAAGATGGCCGCACGCGGTGGCGGGACAGCGTGTGATGGAGGCTGACAACTGACGCCGTGAGCTGCCGGAGTCTGGCAGGCGATCTGAGGTCTAGGTGTCTGCGAGATACGGTACGAGTAGGAATCTGGGCGACCTCTAGACTCGCCCTAGTTTTATTATCTCCACCACAGTACGAAGTACTCCGTACGGAGCCGTCCAAGTGGACGTCTTTGTACAAAGTCCAAGTGTCCGCCGAGCCGAGACTGCCCCCGAGCAAGCAGCGCGCATCACCAGCTCGACGTTGACTGTCTGCCCCGACACACACCACGCCCAGACGGAGCCATGCTTTGCGCTCCTACTGACCCGCGATGCCTAGGGCCCGGCCGCAAGAGCCGCAGCAGCGCCGGCAAGAGCGCCGGCGCGAGCCCGTCGTCGGCCGGCAAGGCCCGCGTCGAGAAGAAGACGCGTCCGTTCCAACCGTACGAGGACGACGACCCCGACGACGCCAACGACGATGACGGCGACGGCGACGGCGCCGGCACCGGCACCGGCACCGGCTCCAACGACGACGAGCACAGCGCCAATCCGCCCCTCACCAAGGCGCAGATCCGCCGCGCCCAGGTCCGCCGCGCCCAGGTGCAGCACCGCAAGCGCAAGGCCGAGTACATGCGGCAGCTCGAGCTCGACGTGGACACGCTGCGCGAGCTGATCACCGCGACCGAGCAGGAGACGCGGGTGCTGCGGCGCGACAACGAGGCCATCCGGGTCCGGCTGGGCCTGGGGCCGGGCGGGATGGTGATGGAGCTGGGCGCGGAGGCGGCCGGAGCCGGCAAGGTCGGCGATGTCCACGTCGGCGCAGCCATCGCCACCCAAAGCAGCGCCGGCACGCCGGCCGACGGCTCGCTCTTCGCCGACATTGACATTGACGCCCTCACCGTCTCGCTCGTCATGGACGAGCAGATCGGCACGCCCGTCTACCAGATCAGCTCGTCGTCGTCGGCGGTGTCGAACCTGCTGTCCCCGGTCGGCGTCGACTTTGCCACGCCCGTCCTGCTGTCGGACACCCCGGCCATTAACCCGGGCCTCGACCTGCCGCTGGCCACGCTGCCGCCGCCCGACGCGCTGCCGCCGCTGCTGCCGTTTGTACCGGAGCTGACGACGCTGCCGCCGACGGACGCGCACGCCATTCTGAACTTTATTCTAGCGTATGTCTTTTGCTTTCCTTCTTTCTTTTCTCTTTTCTCTTTTCTCTTTTCTCTTCTTTTCTTCTTTTCTTCTCTTCTTTCCTTCTCTTCTCTCCTTCTCTTCTCTCCTCCTCTCTCTTTCCTTCGACCTGACACATTAGCCTCGAACACGTCTGCTGGGACCACGTCGGCCACCAGTACTGCCCGCCCGGCCACGGGTTCCCCATTGGCGGCCACTCCATGATGGCGTCGAGTCTGGTGCTGAGCCACGCTCCGCCGGAGAAGCACAACGCTGTCTACGCCAACTCGGCGAATTACGGCGTGGACGCGGCGGCGGCGGAGGCCAGCCGGGAGCTGCTGCCGCGGGCGGGCCAGGGCGTCGGCTCCGCATCTGGCTCCGGTCCCGACTGCACTGGCATCTCCTGGCAGGTCCCCGGCGTCTCCCTGCAGTCGCTGTACGCGCTGGCGACGTCGCTCAACCCCGGCGTCGACCAGGAACTGACGCCGATCCAGGCCTGGTTCGAGATGGCGGCGCGGTATCCGCTGGCCATCCTGCTGCGGCCGGGGGTGCTGGAAGCGCTCAAGTGCGAGTTTGAGGGCGTGGTCCAGTGCCTCTACTACGGCGCGGTGCTGGAGCGTGGCGCTTACGAGAGCGTGGTCAGGCGGGTGGTCGACCCGCTGGTGGTGGCCGAGCAGCTGGCGCAGGTGGGAGTGTAGGGACGGCGTGTCTTGCGAGCAATATTCCTTTTATTTCCTAAGCACTCCTATTATTTCCAATGTAGCGAAGCAAATACCCAAATTCAGCAAGCCAGTATCCAACGCGATGTGAGCCATCCCAGGCCGCTTGATATATCCCTTGTTCCGTCCGTTGCCTGATGCGCGGCATCCCGGTCTCCCTTTTCCTCCCAGGCGCCCTCACGGATAGTCGTTGAAGCCAGCCGACGGGCCCGTGCGGTCCAGCAGATAGCGGAAGCGGGCGGGCTCGCGCAGCAGAAAGTCGGGCACGTCGGTGACGTTGTCGAGGCGGTCAAAGACCTGCTCCGGGCGGTCCCAGAGGTCGATGCCGTGGCGGATGCGGTCGGCGGCGCGGTCGCGGTCGCGGAAGACGTCCTGGTTCATCCAGGCGTGCGAGAAGCTCTCGAGCTTGTGGAGGAGCTCGCCCATGGAGGCGTAGCAGGAGGAGCAGTGCCAGGCGGCGCGCGGCAGGTCGGCCTTCTCCCAGAGGCGGGCGATGCGGCTGGTGAGGGCGCGGAGGTGCAGGCCGAGGAAGCCGGGGGCGTGGTCGCGCTCGCTGCCGCCCTCGCCGTTGCGCAGGTCGGCGGGCAGGATGGTGTCGCGGGGGCCCTGGTAAAAGGTGGCCTGGGGATGGGGCCAGGTCGGGTCGCGGCGGCGGAACTGGAAGCCGTAGTAGTAGAAGTCGCTGACGAGGGTGAGGCGGCGCGGGAACTGGCAGAGGCGCAGGGCGCGCAGGACGGCGGGGCGGGGGATCTCGTCGACGTCGGCGACGACGAGGACGTCGCCGGGCAGGGGCACGGCGGCCGAGGCCAGGGGCTGCTCGCCGACGGCGCCGCGGTGGTCCTCGGCGAGGACCTGCTGGAAGAGGGCGTTGCGCTGCAGGTCCTCGCGGTCCCAGGGCCGCAGGGGGTCAAAGTCGGGCGGGTAGACGAGCTGGTGGTAGAGCATCTTGGCGTGGTAGGGCGCGAAGCGGTCCCAGTGGTCGCGGATGGCGAGGCTCTTCTCGAGGCCGGTAAAGGTGCGCGGCGCCTCGACGACGACAAAGTAGTCGACCTCGTCGTAGGTGGTGTTGAGGCGCACCTCGAGCCAGTCGACCTCGTCGTTGACCATGCAGAGGTCGTAGACCTTGCGGCGCGGCGCGCCGGCGCGCGGCCGGAACGGCGTCCAGCCGTAGCCGCCACACACGCCGCGGGCCTCGGCCAGCGTGGCGGCGGCGGCGGCGACGGCGCTGGCCCGGTCCTCGGCGTCGTGCGGCGCGGCGACGAGGCGCTCGGTGCGCATGACCCAGTCGTAGGCCTCGTCGCGCGAGGACCAGAGGCCCCAGGAGGCCGCCAGGAGAACGGCCGAGAGGACGATGAGGCGGACGAGGCGGACGGGGCCGCGGGCGGAGTGGAAAACGCGCATCACGGCATGGGAGGGCGAAGCAGTGACGAGTGTAGCGGAAAAGACCAGCAGCCGGCTACGCGTACGGAGTATAAATCGAGGCCAAGCAGACGCGAGAGGAAGCGGAGAGCGCCAGGATGGCCGCGAACGACGACGTGAAGACTCGCCGCCTCCTTTCCTGCAGACGCGCCCCCTCGCATACGAAGGGCACAGTAGCCTGGTCCGAGCAGGGAAATGACCGACCCGGACCTGCGTCTCCCCCGCGGAGTGGCGCGCGCTGGCCAATGGCGGCCGCCGCGAAAGGGGTGCAATTTGCGGAAGCGGCTGCAGCTGCCGATGGGCCGCTGAAGTACTGGTACGGTATGCCTACGCCCCTAGCCCATTCCAGCGGTGCGCGGGCGCGTGCTGCGCGGATACGGGGTACTGTACGTAAGATCCTTTGCATGGCGGCGCCGTACTCGTACTCGTACACGCCTTTGCCCGCGCGTCAGCCCGAGGCTGTTTGCCCTTTCGCATGTGAATGGGGGAGAAGCGCCAGCCTTCCAGGGTTTAAGCTTTGCTTGGTAGCACGAGCGCTGCCCGGTTTTGCCTGCCAAGCGGCGGGTCCCGGCAGGTGGGCCGGCGGCGGAGCACGGTACGCCATCGCTGCAACGTCATGTGACCTCGTGTCGTGTCACGTGTCCTCTTGCCCCGCCGTCGCACTGTCCGGGCACTGTCCGGGCACTGTCACTCGGACGAACATCGCGACAGCGCAGCGTCTGACGCCAATCCCGCATCCGCTCGAATGGCGTGCATCCGGCCGCCCGCGCAGATGTCCGCCGCCCCAGCGCGATACTGCGGACGTCTTATCGCCGCCCCTGGTGAGTCGCGTTGTGTGCACCTCCGTCCTTATCTTTGCTCTTTTGCTCCATCTTGCGATCTTGCAATCTTGCGACTTCAGAGGACATCTCTTTCAGAGACGCGCAGCTCATATTGCCTCTTCCCAAGCCCGCCTCCGAGCTCCCGGCGCACGACTGTTGCCACCGCGCCCCCGTCCGTTCTCCTGCGCCTCCGCCATGGCGACAAGCACGCCCAGCACCTGGATCGGCAGTGCCGGCGCCGGCGGCATCGACCTCCGGAGTACGTGTCCACCCCGCCGCCGACGCTGACATGGCGACAGACGCCTGCTGACCTGCACAGGCGACACCATGACCACGCCCACCGCCAGCATGCTCGCGGCCATCCAGAGCGCCTCGCTGCTCGACGACGTCGTGCGCGAGGACCCGACCACCATCGCCCTCGAAGAGCACTGCGCCGCGCTGACCGGCAAGGAGGCCGGCCTGCTCATGCTGTCGGGCACCATGGGCAACCAGGTGGCGCTGCGGTCGCTGCTGACACAGCCGCCGCACGCGGTGCTGTGCGACCACCGCTCGCACATTTACGAGTACGAGGCGGGAGGGTAAGTGAAAGTGACGTGGTCGGGGAAGTGACGTGGTCGGGGAAGTGAACGTGGTCGGGGAAGTGGTGGTCGGAGATTGTCCCGTGCTCCGTGCCGTGCCGTGCTGACAGCCCAGCGTGAGCTCCCTCTCGGGCGCCATGATCACGCCGGTGGTGCCGCGCAACGGCCTGCACCTGACGCTCGAGGACGTGCAGGCGCACGCCTGCCTCAGCGACAACATCCACGGCTGCCCGACGCGCGTGATCAGCCTCGAGAACACGCTTAACGGCACCGTGCTGCCGCTGGCCGAGGCGCGGCGCATCGCCGCGTGGGCGCGCGCGCGCGGCATCCGCCTGCACTGCGACGGCGCGCGCCTCTGGGAGGCGGCGGTGGCGGCGGTGGCGGGCGCCGGCAGCCTCGCCGAGTACGCGGCCTGCTTCGACACGCTGAGCCTCTGCTTCTCCAAGGGCCTGGGCGCGCCCGTCGGCAGCATCCTCGTCGGCCCGCGCGACGTCGTGCGCCACGCCACCTGGGTGCGCAAGTCCATCGGCGGCGGCCTGCGCCAGTCCGGCGTCATCGCCGCGGCCGCCCGCGTCGCCGTCGACGAGACCTTTGGCCGCGGGCCCGCCGGCGACGGCGGCCGCCTGCGCGACAGCCACGCGCTCGCCCGCGAGGTCGCCGCCCTCTGGACCGCCCGCGGCGGCGTCCTGCGCTTCCCCGTCCACACCAACATGGTGTGGATGGACTTTGACGCCAGCGGCGTCGACGGCGCGCGCTTCGTCGCGCTCGGCGCGGCCGCCGGCCTCAAGCTGAACCCCGAGCGCCTCATCACCCACTACCAGATCGCCGAGAACCGCGCCGTCGTGCTGCCGGCGCTGGCGCGCATATTCGACGAGGTTCTGGCGGCGCCGTCCCGCGCAGCAGCGCCGGCGGGCAAGAAGTCCATCTACGAGAGCGGCAAGACGGGGGCCGGATTGGACGGGGAAAATAAAAAGAAGGCTTGAATTAGGCATTGCGAGTCCTGGGGAGGAAGACCACAGGAGCAGAATGCCACTGCCACACAGCCTTGTCTTTCTCGACAGGGCGTGAATGCCAACGGGAAGCCGCTGACGTCACCACACAACGGCGCCCAATCGGCCCAATGTACCCCGTAATTAGACCGTCTTACAGCGCCGCAACAGCGCCGCAACAGCGCCGCTGCAGCGCTACGCCGCATTGGGCCGCCAAACGCGGGGAACCACCAGCCATGCTTCCAGAACAAAGCCATTGAGCAAAGCACTGGGGTCACGAGAACGGCCGCTCGCCGATCCTATGCCTCTTCGTGCTTCGTGTTCGCGTCCAGCATCTCCGTTGCCTGTCAGCCATCGATGACACCTGCCGCGATCTGGGACTCTGCAGCGGCCGTCACGCTTCCCCATTCCGGGTGTCAGTCCACCAGAGGCAAATCAGCCCAGCCTTTCGAGCCGTGTTTGGCGTAGCACTGCCCCTCTGCTCTCGGGCGTCATTTCTCGCTGACAGCCCCGTCGTAGTCGGCCCGTCATAGACCGGCGCCCCCGAGGCTATGCCCTCCTCCCACATTGCGTAAAGCCAAGCTTCCCCGGAGTTCTGGAGTTCCGTCCCATCTGGCTCTCTACGGAGGACTTTCAGCCTCGTGCGACCATCCGCGGAGTTCCACGTATTTTACGCACACGGAAAGAACCACCGAGCTCCTTTCCTCTGCGTAGTATAGCCTATATTATCTGTGCCGACTGCCCTCTTTCGCAACGGAGTCTGAACATAAACATCGCGCTCTAATATACTTTCGCCTCATCCACATGTTCGCCGCACCTTTGTTCCTCCGCGGCCTCGGGTTGCTTCCCAGAGCTGCTGCTACCGTGCTTGCTGTCTGCATAGCTGCTGTGCCGCCAGCGGCAGCCCTCTTCGACAATGGAAGCGTCGTCGCTCCTTGCGATTCAGTCTTGTACTGTTATGGCGACGTCCTGAAGCAGATTGAGCTTGCGTCCCCGTTTTCCGACTCCAAGACATTTGTAGACATGTATCTCTCGCCTTTCCTCCGATCCTAGCTCTCCTAGCTCTCCTAGCTCTCCGATGGCAGCTAACTGGTGTTTCAGGCCGACCATCCGACCTCTGGACGAAGTGCTCGCAGCGTTTGACAGCCTAACAAAGCCTCTCTCTAACAACACAGAGCTCAACGACTTTCTGAGCACGTACTTTGCCGCGGCCGGCGGCGAGCTTGCGAGTGTGAACAAGGATGAGCTGGTCACCAACGCGACATTCTTGGAAAAAGTGAATGACACTGTCATCACACAGTTTGCCGAAAAGGTCATAGACATCTGGCCCGACCTCACTCGCCAGTACACGGGCACTGGCGGTGACACAAACTGCACCGGCTGCCAGTCCAGCTTTGTCCCTGTCAACCGCACCTTTGTGGTGGCTGGCGGCCGCTTTCGCGAGCCGTACTACTGGGACTCGTACTGGATTATCGAGGGTCTGCTGCGCACCGGCGGCAGCTTTCTGGATATCTCACGAAACACCATTGAGAACTTCCTCGACCTCGTGGAAGAGTTCGGCTTCGTGCCCAACGGAGCTCGCGTGTACTACCTCAACCGCTCACAGCCTCCCCTCCTAGCCCAGATGGTCCGCGTCTATATTGAACACACAAACGACACGGACATCCTGGATCGGGCTCTCCCGCTGCTCATCAAGGAGCATGATTTCTGGACTGTCAACCGCTCTGTCACCGTTATCGACTCGTCCAATAACACGCATAAACTGAATCGGTGAGTGGTATCCGTGCAACTTCTTGCGCAGCGAGTGCTAATCCGGATCTCCCATCCAATAGCTATTCTGTCCTGAACAATCAGCCGCGGCCAGAGTCGTACCTAGAGGATTATGTTACGGCCAACAACCAGTCGTACTACTCTGACTCTGGCAAGATCTACAACGAGACAAAGCCACTTAGTAGCTCCGAAAAGGCTGCTCTCTACGCGCAGCTGGCCACCGGCGCCGAGTCTGGCTGGGACTACGGGACGCGCTGGCTTGCCAGGCCCAACGATGCTGCCAGAGACAACTACTTCCCGTTGCGCTCGCTGAACCCAAACAACATTGTGCCGGTCGACCTCAACTCCATACTCTACTGGAACGAGGTGACAATCGGAAAGTTTCTCGATGCCACTGGAAATCACTCGGCCGCCACTTCGTGGGCCGAAGCTGCCCACAACCGCAGCGAGGCCATGTATGCAGTGATGTGGAACGAAACTCTATGGAGCTACTTCGACTACAACATTAGCTCCCACGCACTGAATCTTTATGTGCCAATCGATGCCGATACCACTGCTGCTGATAACGAAACAGCGCCGGCGGGCCGCCAAGTGTTGTTCGATGTTGCCCAATTTTATCCGTTCTGGACGGGTGCAGCGCCGCGGCAGCTCAAAGAGAACCCTTTGGCCGTCCGGCTAGCATTTGACCGCGTCAAGACACAGCTTGATACCAAGGCCGGCGGCATCTCTACGACGAACCTCAACACGGGTCAGCAGTGGGATGAGCCAAATGTATGGCCGCCGCTTCAGCATGTACTGATGGAGGGCCTGTTGAACACGCCGGCCACATTTGGGCCGAACGATACAGACTACCAAGAGCTTCAGACGCTGGCGCTGCGCATTGGACAGCGCTATCTCGACTCGACGTTTTGCACTTGGTATGCCACTGGTGGCTCGACGACGGAGACACCACAGCTGTCGGGGCTGTCATCTGACGATAGCGGCACAATATTCGAAAAATATACAGACGACTCGACCAACGGTGCTGGCGGAGGAGGCGAGTATACCGTGGTGGAAGGGTTTGGCTGGTCGAACGGCGTGATCCTCTGGACAGTAGACACCTTTGCAAACCAGCTGCAGCGACCCGACTGTGGTAATATCACAGCGGCCGATGTCACGCCAGGCAAACGCAGGCGAAGCAGCGATGCATGGACAGGCCTGCATGGTCGGCCACGTCCCCGCAGCGCCGTTCATTTGGACGCTTTTGATGCTTCTTGGACAAAGATGTTTGGGAGACGCAGCAAGGCAAACGGCCATGAGAAATGAATAGAAAAACAGCGGCAAGCCTGTTTGTGTGAGTATTGGCCACTATTGCTGCTACAAAACATACAAAGCGCAGGCACTCTAGAGAGGCCAGTGATCGTTTTGATAAGAGTGTATGAATTTGGCAGGAGCAGGATATCAAAATAGCCAGAAAGCAAGAAAGTAAGAAAGCATAATAGCATAAATCGCATGTCATCGTAAGTGAGACCAAGGCGCTCGAACATGTTTGCATAGCCCGTTCCCGCCATACTCTACAGACCTAGCTGTCCTTCTTCTCCATGTCGGACCGGAGTAGGCTATATGTAGCGAGATCGTGGAATGTGCCGTGCTTGTAGGCGGCGCGCCGGCGGATTCCCTCAGAGACAAAGCCGACCTTTTCGAGGACTTTCTGAGAGCCGGTGTTGGTGCGAAATGCACATGCCTCGATACGCTCGATGCGGCCGGTGCCGATGCCGGGCGGAACGAGGGCGCTGGCCTCGGGAGAGAGCAGTGCCCAACGGGTGAGAGCCTCGGCGGCCTCGGAGGCGATGCCGCGGCCCCAGTACGCGCGACCAACCCAGTATCCCAGCTCACGGGTGTGGGCGTCGGTGCCGTCTTCGCCGACGGGCTGCAGGCTGATGCTGCCGATGAAGGTGTCATCGGGCAGGCAGATGGCGAGGTCGAGAAGGGTCGCCGGGGCCAGACCGGCATCGCCGGCGTGCCACGGGGGCAGGTCCTCGGCGCCAACCATGCGCAGCCGCGCGGCGACGGCCGCCTCGTCATACGGGTGTGGAAAGCGGTCGCGCAGGTAGCGCGCGATGAGCGGATCGTCGGCGTGGAGGCGCATCGAGGCAGCATCCGAGGCGCGGTAGGGCCGGACGATGCAGCGCGACAGGCGGAAGACGGGGCGCGCAGCAGCTGGCGCTGGCGGAGCAGGCTGCACGAGCATGGCGGCGCGACAGAACTGCGGCGTGGCAAGGTGTGCGTGTTTTTGATCTTTCTTCCGTTCTCTACTTTGGCTTTTCAACTTTGGCTTTTCTACTTTGGCTTTTCTACTTTATAGCTTTTCTGCTTCCGCTGCCCGAATCTGCGGCCGGCTCTGAGTCACAGACCGAGCACAGCAGCGGGGTATGCAGGCTTCTCTGCAGCGGCACAGAGCGACACATACTCTGTATGGAGTACGGATGTACGACTCGCTGCTTGTTCAGCGCAGACTTGTGCTGACGATGCACTTGTACTGTGTAAGACCGAGTACTCCGTACACGACATGGGTCCATCGGAAAAACAAGGGGCCGTCCCCGTGCTCGTTCCTGACCGATGGTCGTAAGCGTCCGCTCGGGTGGGTCAAAGTGAAACGGAGATTACGAGTAGAGCGAAAGGTGAATGTGGCCTCTTGCACGAAGTGATTTGGACCGTTTCGATCGGCAAGGCAAGGCGGTTCTGACGCCGTTGACGAGCACTGCGCAACAGCACACCTTCGTCTCCTGTCGCGGCGCTGTTCCGAGCTCTCCCAGTCGGCTGCTTGGTGCTTTCACCTCGGCGACCCTGACTCTCGACGCCGGGCATTCGCGCAAGAGCTGTTGTTGGCGTCGCGTCCGCGCTCCAGAGGATCTTCTCCCGAGCAGACGTTTTTCTTTCTCCCGCATCCGGCAATCTGGTCACGCAAGCGGCCTCTCCTGCCGAGCTGCCGTGATGCCGCCCAAGTCGAGATTCACGCGGCTCGATGCCTTTACCAAGACCGTGGAGGATGCGCGCATCCGCACCACGTCGGGTGGCATTGTGACGATCGTGTCGCTGATTGTCGTGCTGTACCTGGCCTGGGGCGAGTGGCTGGACTACCGACGGATCATTGTCCATCCCGAGCTGGTTGTCGACAAGGGTAGAGGTACGCGAAGATGGAAGAGAACGGGCGCAAGAAGGATAAAGGCTAGGGGACTCGGCTAACCGTCTAGGCGAGCGGATGGAGATCCATCTGAACATTACGTTTCCCAAGATCCCGTGCGAGCTGCTGACGCTGGACGTCATGGACGTGTCGGGCGAGCAGCAGCACGGCGTGCAGCACGGCGTGCGCAAGGTGCGGCTCGCGCCGGCGAGCGAGGGCGGCGCGGAGATTGAGGTCAAGGACCTGGACCTGCACGCGGACGAGGCGGCGCACCTGGACCCGGCGTACTGCGGTCCATGCTACGGCGCGGCGCCGCCGGCGAACGCGGCGAAGGCGGGCTGCTGCTCGACGTGCGACGAGGTGCGCGAGGCGTACGCGGCGGCGTCGTGGGCGTTTGGCAAGGGCGAGAACGTGGAGCAGTGCCAGCGGGAGCACTACGGCGAGAAGATTGACGAGCAGCGGCGCGAGGGCTGCCGGATCGAGGGCGGCCTGCGGGTGAACAAGGTGGTAGGCAACTTCCACATTGCGCCGGGCCGCAGCTTCAGCAACGGCAACATGCACGTGCACGACCTCAAGAACTACTGGGACACGCCGGAGCCGCAGATGCACTCGTTTACGCACGCGGTGCACTCGCTGCGGTTCGGGCCGCAGCTGCCGGAGGCGGTGCAGAAGAAGTTTGGGGCGGCGTCGACGGCCGGCAGCCAGCCGGTCATGGGCCACCACACGAACCCGCTCGACGGGACGCAGCAGGAGACGAGCGACCCCAACTTCAACTACATGTACTTTATCAAGGTCGTGCCGACGTCGTACCTCGCGCTCGGGTGGGAGAAGGCGCTGCGCGGCTACATGGAGGGCCGCGGCGAGGACGACAACGCGGCGGTCGGGTCCTACGGGCTGCTCGCCGACGGCAGCGTCGAGACGTACCAGTACTCGGTGACGAGCCACAAGCGCAGCCTGCAGGGCGGCGACGACGCGGCCGAGGGCCACCGCGAGCGGCTGCACGCGCAGGGCGGCATCCCGGGCGTGTTCTTCTCGTACGACATCTCGCCGATGAAGGTGGTGAACCGGGAGGCGCGGGCGAAGACGTTTGCGGGCTTCCTGGCCGGGCTGTGCGCGATCATCGGCGGCACGCTGACGGTGGCGGCGGCGGTCGACCGGACGGTGTTTGAGGGCACGACGCGGCTGAAGAAGCTGCGGGCGAAGGACCTGTAGGGCAGGGGCCGGGCCGGGAGCAGAGACGGAGACGGAAGACGGAAAAGGCAGAGGACGGTGTGTCTACTGTATGCATAGGGTGAGGAGTTTCGGGCCATTGTGTTTTTTGTGTTGTGTTTTCTGCCACTGGATACGAGTGCATGTAGTCAGACAAGATTCAGGCAGCGACATCTGGCTGTGACAGTTGCAGGGAAGCGGTGCGTTTGCACCTACAAGCAATTTATCGTGCTGTCCGCATGATGCTGATTCCGTCGCCATGCAAAGGCTCAACAGGCTCCTATTGGCCGGCCGCCAAATTGACCCCTTTCTGTCATATTGCCGATAGCAGCAGCCGAGATGCTCATTGGTCCGGCCATTTCAGGAGGACAAGGCTACGGAGCACTCGAGCGGTCGAGAAGCACGCGCACAGTATTATTACATGCAATACTCGTACGTAAGATACGTAGCACGGCGTCGCAGCCGGCTGGACGGACCTGGGCCTCGAATACGAGGACGACAATGGACGAGACCCAGAATCGCCGGCTATTGCGACGCTGATAGCGTTGCGCAGTCTCGTACGGCTTGCCAAACCACGGGCAGAGCCACTATGGCTGTCACTACTGCTAGCCTAGAAGCGGACGCAGTCCGTTGGGCACTACGACGTATTAGCAGTCATCTGACGAGGCAACGAGTCCCTACGGAGTAGACCTGCGTTGGTAGCAGAAGCTCGGATGAGCAGACGGCGTGAGGGTGAAGTAGAAGAAGACGAAATATACACCAGAACTACGTCATCACAATCACTCTCACTCTGCAGTACTCTGCAGTACTCTGCACTTGGACTCGTCAGCGATGCTGACCTGGAAGTACTCGTACTCCGTAGTACTCCGTACTTTGCACGGAGGCATGCCCACTCGTATATATTGCTGTGGCGACAACGCACACGTGGCCGCCGCTATGAATAGATTTACAGACTACGATATGGCCGCAGTGCTGGCCGCGTCTAACGTGCGAATACGGCGCATATCTGCATCGTGCCTGGCGTCCTGCAGCTGGCTAGCGCAACCCAAAATTGTGGCGTCTGCGCGCCATCGAATTGACGTCCCCGCCCGTGCAGCGGCGTCTGCCCGGCCGCTCCTTCCACCTCTCTGCCTGCAGACGCCGCCGTCGGAAACGGTGCTACTCGGGACGACTGCCGTGCGACCGACCGTGCCTTCCTCGCGTTCTTCCTCGTACAGCTGCACGTGCCTCACGGTAGCACAAACCGCGACAACGCGTCTCGTACAGTATCAGGTGCTCCCTTCGGTCTTCACACTGTGGCTGTACCTTCTACCCACTTGTAGTCGTACGTCGCGATACTTGCAATACAGCAAAGCGTGCTCCACACGCGCCGCCAAGGCAGGCAAATGCCTGCGGGCTCCGTAATTACCCCGTATTCTGCGCGCTGCACAAGTACAGGTACTTGCGCCGCCGGCCGGCGTACAGTGCGCTGGGACGGGCACGGGTACATGTGCTGCCGCCATGCTGCCGCAACGGCTCAACCGTCCGCACCTTCCCTGGCCCCTGCCTCCCTCGTGTCTTGCCTTCCCTTTTTTCAGAAGGCGACTCGGCCCATGTTTTGATCGTCGCTTTCTGCCAACCTCACATCCTCGGCTCTCTGCCCTCATTTCTGCGCGATCGCGTGCCGGCCCTTGCGCGACCACGGCCCAGCCTCATTTCGCACCCATCCTGCTCGCTCTCTGCGCCCTATTGGGACAGCCGCGCTTCTGCCGTCTTCTATTGCATTTCCCCATCGCCCCTAACTCGTTCCTTTCTTCTTCCATTGCGCGGTTCATCTCGCTGATCCCCATCGCCATCTTACTCGCACTACGGCGTCCGTCTGCCTCTGCGGATTGCCTGCCCGCCCGCTCGACAACCGTTATTCGTTTGGCCCAAGAGAGACCCATACCGGCCTCTAGCTCTGTCCGCACCCCTGTCCCCCTTCATACGGAGGAAGTAGCCGTCTTTGCCAGTTCCCACCCCTTTCCCGGCCAAAAGTACTTCTTTCGCACGAGCACCACCTCCAGACAGAGTCGCAACCATCCACCCGTCCATCCATTCGCCCTCCTTTTCACTGCGACTCCCCCTGGCTGGCTTCTGCTATTATGCCGTTTCCAGTTTCGCCTGTCTCGCCTCCTTTCGACTCCATCGCGCCCACGCTCCTTTGAACCCTCCGACTGCGCGGCCCACGGCCAACAGTGCTTCGCTCGACCTTTTGCTTCGTACTCGTATTTTCTATTTTCTATTTTCTCTATTTTACTATTTTCTCGATTTCCCATAGTCTCGATTTTCTATTTTCTCGCCAGCCAGACAAAGACACGACAGCAAGCCTACGAATACGAGATCGAGCACAGCCCGGTCACTGCCAGCGAGTCTTGCCACCCCAAACGAGCACGAGCACTCTGGGCTTTGCCGATTGCGGGCGCACCACAACCCATCGGCACCGGCATCACTATCGTTTCATCTTGTAACTGTGCTCTTGGCCGTCCACGACGTACGGAGTACTTGCCGCATTACGCACTCACGCGCCACCGGCTTTCTGGCGCCCGATAAAGCCTCGTCTATCGCCGGCTTTCTCGCCTCGCATTCCGCATCCCGCGTTCCTGACGCCCCGACGACTTCTCGCTGTCGCCGGTCTGCCCGCGTCATCGCTTTCACGCTGCGCTTTCCATCCGCGTGTCGATCTTGGCCGGCTCTGCGCATTCTCCCGCATCCATTTATCCAGTTTCAGCCCTAATCTAACGTCGTTTATGCGACTCACTCCATAGTCGAACGGGGGAACAAGGACGGCAACCCGGAAACAAAAGGACGCCACGCCGGGCTTCTTTCTGAGCACCTGTGCTCCTTGGCACCCATTGCGCTTCGTCTGTCATTTCGGCATATCGGTCTGTCTCTACAGCAGTGCTGTCTATCCTGTCAGCCTTTCCCAACAGGCCGGACAAGACGCTCGCCACCAGCCTTTCGGCGAGAAGAGGGACAGCAACACCGCTGCTCCCTCTCCGACTTCCATCCGGGGTTACAAACACATTCATGCATTAGGGACTCGGAACTATGTCTGCACCACTCCGCCCCAACTTCATCGACCTGCGATCGCAGTCGCAGGCCTCTGTCTCGCGCCCGCTCAAGTCGCCGCGACTCCATGTTGCCGGCGAGGTGCCTCCAGAGCTGTCGCCGCTGGATGCCTTCGCCCTGCAGAGCCGCCTACTCGCTAAGCAGTTGGAGGACAGCGCAAAGTCTGGCAACCGAGTGAGCCGACTGCCGCCTCTGACGACAGAAAGCCCTCTGATTGTGCAGGGCCGGTCGGATTACTTTCGCTCCATGTCCTACGATGGGCCAGACAGCGACACCTTGGACAACGGCCAGGACCAGCCGCGGTCGGCCGTATCACAGCCGATGACACCAAGTGTCTACAATAGAACGCCCGAGGTCGAAGAGCCCCTGATTCGACCCCAATCTATGCATCCGCGCATGAGCCGCATCCCGCCGACCCCTGACCATAACGGGCCTCCGCCCGTACCACACTACGCACAGGACCGCCAGCGAAGGATGCAGCACGCGTACACTCCGTCCGACGACGACGAGAGCTTCTTTGGCTTCGGCGTGCGTAGGGAGCGCTCGCCGTCACCGCTCATCGAGGAATCCGAGCAGCAGGTGTCCGGCGAGGAGCTGGACGTGTCTGTCCAGGTGTTGACCGAAGTGTCCGCAGAGGCGTCTGCAGAGCTGTCCCCAGGGGCTCCTGCAGAGGAAGAGCAGTCCGTGGCGGATGACCACTTCCGGCCATTGCAACCGGTCCAGTCTTACCAGTCCTCCCACTCATGGCAGTCGAACCAGTCCAATGCCAACTCGGTATACACGGAACAGCTGTCCCACGAGCCGACGCCCACAACATCCGTCCTTCCCATCTCCCACTCTGGCCCGTCGCCCTTTACGCAATCGCCGGAGCGCGTCTTCGCCCACGGCAATTCCTTTGACTCGGCATCTGGCGGCCTTGCGCCGCCTCGGACGTTGTTCCCTAAGCGTTCCTCGAGCATCATGTCTGTGCCACTAGAGACAACCGAGCAAGACAACCACAGCGTTATGAGCGGCTCGTTTTACTCCATGGATGCCCCCCGCAAGCTATCGACCAGCAGTTTCAGCGTGGCATCGCCGGGGTCCGGTTCCTTCCAACGGTCGCCGTCGATTTGCTCCGATATGTCTGCGCCTCTTCCCCGCCCATCCTTCAATTTCTCACGGCCGCTGAGTCGCGTCAGTACGAACGGCTTCGAAAGCCCGGCGCGTCAGGCCTCGTCAGATAGCCACACGTCCTACAGCCAGTCGTCTTTTGCCGTCGGAGAGGATGCCAACACGCCTGTCAGCGTGCACAGCGAAGGCTTCCCAGACCAGTCGGCATTTTTCGAAGATGGCCGGGCAGCCCCTTCTTACATCTATTCCAAGTTCTCGCTGCCGCGCGGCAAAATGATTCGGCGATCCAACACGCATGGCACCGATAGCCCGCCGACTGCCTCCTCCCACTGGGAGCAGCCAATGGTGGCTCCCGGCAACGTGCAAAACTCTCCTTACGGCGGCCATGCGCCGCCTTCACCCCCTACACGCCCGTCAAGCTCCGGGAACTTGATGCCCAGACCGTCACTTGAGCGGAGCAAGTTGAGCACCGAGGTTCTTCCCCAAGGTTTCCAGCCGTCGCCAAACCCGAGCCGTGCCTCGACAGACGGCGGCCGCTCGTCCGAGGACGTCCCTCGTGGTCGCATGATGACAACGGCAAACGAGGGGGGCACACGCGGCAGGACACCGCTTTCTATCACCACAAATAATACGAGCGACTCTGCAAGCACCATCAAGGCCCGTTCAGTGAACACTCTGGCTACTGCTGCGGAAATACCCGCTGAAGAACACGTTGACAAGGCCATTAAGCTCCACGAGAGCGGCCAGCTGAACGAATCTACGTACCACCTCCGCCACGCTGCCCGGCAAGGTCACCCGACGGGCATGCTGCTGTATGCGCTGGCCTGCCGCCACGGTTGGGGCATGCGTGCCAATCCGAAAGAGGGCGCAGAGTGGCTTCGGAAGGCTGCTGATTGCGCGAGCATCGAAATTGCGGATGACGAAGCCCAGATGAAGGAGGGTAAAACGGTCGACGTGATAGAGCGCAAGACGCGCAAGGCGCAGTTCGCTCTCAGTATCTACGAGCTGGGCGTGAGCTACATGAATGGCTGGGGCATCGACCAGGACAAGGTCTTGGCTCTGAAGTGCTTTGAGATTGCCGGATGTGAGTACTACGCGGAACTTTTGCGCATGTCGAGAGCTTGCAACGTGTGACTGACATTTTCCTACAGCTTGGGGCGATGTGGATGCGCTTGCCGAGGCCGGATTCTGCTATGCGCAGGGTATGGGCTGCAAGAAGGACATGAAGCGAAGTGCCCAGTACTACCGCGAGGCTGAGGCAAAGGGCATGAGCATGGTCGGCAATAGTTGGTACGTGACCGCAACATCGTTTTGTGCGTCAGAGACTGATGGCTAACATTGTCCTACGTACAGGATTCACAAGGCCAAGTATGACGATGATAGCAAGTCGATCAAAGATGGGAAGACGCGGTCCAAGTCGAAGAGTCGACACATGTTTGGCAAGAAGCACGCATGAGCACGATCAGGGTCCGTGTTGCGCCTGTCTACGTTTCGACATTTATGCACTTTTACGAACCGCCATACCCCATTTCTGTGTCATCTACTGCATTCTGCATTCGGTCTTGCTCGCTACAACTAAATACCCCGTCCTCGCCTCATCAGCCACACTCAGCCTTCACTCTCGACGATTGAGCACGAACATCATGCTGCGCACATATTCTATTCATCATGTATTCATGGACTGGAGTTTCCCATTCACGGGAACGTGTGTTCCTGCCTGTGGAACGGAAGACCGCTCAGGCCTAATGTTTTATCCATTTTCCTTTGATTTCCTGTCGATTCTGAACAAGCGAAAGGACAGTGGCTTGACACCAAGCCTTGTTTGATGTTATGGCCGAGATATCCCGGGCGGTAGAGCCTGTTCAGTTTAGCACACCGTAGCTGTTGCTAAGCAATCGTTGCCGTGAAAGGCAGAATTGTTATCAGTGATTTATTGCGAGCGCGGTGTTGATTTTGTAGGTTGTAGAAACGCGCAGCGACGTTTTCAGTGACACCGGCGGACAACTGTCTATCCTCTATAAGAGATTGTGAAGCACTAGTTTTCACGTACGGCCATAGATACTGGAAAACACGGGATCCCGTCCGCTCTCCCCTAGTTAAACCAGTAATCGGCGGATTAGTAGTTGGGTCGGTGACGACCAGCGAATACCCGCTGCTGTACGTTTTTTTGTTTTTTGTCTGTCTACATGCCCGCCACATTACGAATTCTCCTACGTTGACTTCTTTTTACAATGCCTTTTTGCTCTTTAAAGTAAATAGGCGCTCCGCGTCTGACGTTGGTCCTGCTGCCTGCGTTACATTTGCCGAGTACGTAGGTTTGCAAACGGTCATCATAGTGCCTTTATTGGCGAGTCATTGTCTTAATACTGCTACTGAACAGTTGATACACAGAAAACACAGAAATCCGTCACAGAGGGCATTGCGCTCATAAGCATGATCGGACCAATGGTCCGCCGAGAGCACGGCCGTCCTCTCTTCTGCGTTTTCTCTCTGGTTGTGCGTCGTATCAGCTACGCACGAGGCGCGCCCCCCTCGCTTCTGGCTCTGCCGTTCATGGGTCGAGCTCCATCGTCTGTGCAGACGAATCGCCCTCGGACGGCAGGTCGTGCACGGTGACAAAGTTGCCAATGTCCTGCTTGCGGATGGTGACCTTCTCGTTGAGCACGGCGGTGGTGCCTTTGGGGAAGACGTAGGAGCGCAGCTTGGGCACGCGCTGGTTGGGCTTGATGTAGTTGCGCAGGAGGGTGGTCTTGTCGGCGGTGATGACGGCGACGTCGACGTTGCTGCCCGAGCCGAGATCGTTGAAAATACCGGCCATGATGGCCTCGCTGCAGAGGGCGACGGCCTCGTCGCGGGACAGGGCCTGGGGCTTCCACTTGGTCTCGAAGACGGACATGGCCGCGAGCGAGCCGGAGCCCATGGTGACGTAGGGCAGCTTGTCGGTGCTGCCGTGGGCGTGGACGGTGAAGAGGTGGGTGCCGGTGGGATCGACGCCGGCGACGACGAGGTAGGCGCCAATGTGGCCCTGGTAGCGGAAGAGGTGCTGCTTGAGCATGGTCATGCAGGTGACGACGCGGGGCTTGCGGCCGGTCGAGAGCGCGTGCAGCTCGAGCTGCGAGGAGATGAGGGCGGTGGTGAACTCGGTATCGGCGGCGGTGCCGGCGCCGGCGCACCAGATCTGGGGGGCGATGTAGTGGAGCTTCTCGCAGTTCTTGTCGGCGACGATGGGACCGGAGGTGGCGCGCGTGTCGGCGGCGATCTGGATGGTCAGCAGGGAGCGCAGAGCGGCAGCGCATCGAGCAGAAGCGGACGTACCACGACGCCGCCGTCAAAGATGCAGCCGACAATGGTGGTACCGGTACTGGTCGCCTTGGGCAGCGGCACGCCGCGCGCGTGCAGCGCCGCGTTGCGGTTGTAGTTGGAGAAGTCGAAGCCGCCCATGGTGCTGGTTGGAGCGAGGTATCTGGCTGGCGGAGGAAGACGGGAGCGGGCGATACAGCGGGCGATGCGGCGGGCGATGCAGCGGGCTCGTCGAGTTGGCTGAATCCAAGTCGTCGGGCGCGAGACGGCAGCTGGCCGGTCGGTATCGGCAGGGAAGCGGGAGGCGGCGGAAGGCTGGCTCGCTCTGGCAGCGGATCGGCGTCGTCTCGTTGCGAGAAGACAGAGGCGGTGGTGGCGGAGACGGCGGAGTGGACGACGGGCAAGTGTGCAAAGTACGGAATAGGCCAGACAGGCTTCTGTGCTGACGAGGCTCAAAAGCTGCCTTGCAGACAAGCCACAGCTCGAGACGCGCGCCCCTTTGCCTGGGAGCGGACCGCTGTGATTGGCCACGGGGCGAGCCGCTAGACCCGCAGCAGAGCTCGGCCTCCACTCGCGCACGTGATGTCGGTGCCAACGGAGGAGCTTTTTGCAGCCTCTCGCCGGCAGGCGCGATCCATCGCGATTCGTCCAGGACAAACAGCAGCCACGACCCGCCACCAGGCCAACGCGCCAATCCAGCGACAAACACGAAAAAACGAGCCATCACGAAACTCGCGGCACGGCCCAAGCATCTCCCGCCGCGTTTCTCTGCCGAGCCTGCCGGAACGGCACCCCGGCCTTGTCAGCTCTGCACAGCTTGCGAATCGCTTGGTATTTTCAGTGTTGGCTCACAGTAGCCGTAGGCCCTTGATCGGCCTCCCTTGACAAACCAAACATCAGCTAGACGACTTTGAATTACGCCCTCCACGCCGATCCAAGAGGTTGGAGCAGCAAAGATGGCCTTCAGCTTTGGCAGCGCTGGAGGAGCTGCCGGTGCTGGGGCCAGCTCGGTGAACATGGGGCCCGATCTGGAGCTCATCCAGACAGAGGTATGTTACTGTTGTTTGTCGAGGTTGACCTGCATGGGAGAGAACGGAAACAGAGAACAGAGGAAGAGGAACAGAAACAAGACACAGCTGACCGCAGTGCAGAGCCTGGGCTTCCTCAGCATCGCCGGCGAAACAAAACTCCAGCTCGTGGCCAAATGGAGCGAGCCGCCTCTGCCGACCGCGTCGCTGCTCAGCATTGCCTCGCGCAAGGGCCTCGTGGCCGCGGCGGGCCCGGACGCCGTACACATTGCCACGACGGAGTCGGTGCGGAAGGCGCTGACGGCCGAGGGCGGCAGCGGCGACGACGACAACAACATCCGGCCGTTGGCGCCGCAGGTGGCCATCCCCATGCAGATGCGTGTCTCCCAGCTCGCCTTCACCGCCGACGAGTCCTTGCTCGTGCTTTCGGCCGAGAGCGGCGGCGGCCTCGCCGTCTACGACGTCCCGGCCCTCGCCCAGGGCAGCTCGACACAGGCCGCCTTTGAGCTCTCCACCAACGGCGAGACGCTGCGCTCGCTCGTCGTCAACCCCATGGCCGACAAGGCCGAGCTCTGCGCGCTCGTCACCGCCAACGGCAACCTGCTCATGGCGGACCTGCAGCAGCGCGCACTCCGCAGCGGCCCGTCCGGCCAGCCCGTCCTGCGCGCGCAGGTCAGCTGCGCTGCCTGGAGCAGCAAGGGCAAGCAGCTTGTGGCCGGCTGCGCCGACGGCTCCGTCTACCAGATGACGCCAGACGGCCAGGAGAAGGCGCACATCCCCAAGCCCCCGAGCCTGGGCGACTACTACGGTGCGTGACACGGCGCCTCCTTGCCGAATGCAGCTAACCGGCCCAGTGGCATCCATCTCGTGGCTCGAGAACGACGTCTTCCTCGTCATCCACAACCCGACCACGCCCGGCCAGCCCTCGCAGTACCACATTGTCACGCGCAACGCCAAAAGCGCCACACCAGAGTTTGTCTTCCAGAGGCTCAGCGACCCGGTCGAGCCGTTTGGCGAGAAGACGCCCTACCACTCCATTCTTCGGCTGCGCGACTTTCCGCCCGACCTGCAGGACATGCTGATTGTCGCGTCGACGGCGATTGAGAGCATCGGCCTGCTCACGCGGTCCAAGGCGCCTCTGACCAGCGCCACGCCTGCCGACAAGATCACGAGCGTCTTCACCACGACCGAGCTCTCGGACGACTCCAAGCGCGCCCAGCTGCCCATGTCCGCCGACTACAGCGACACGTTCCCCGTGGGTGTGGCGCTCGACCTGTCGAGCAAAGACAAGGTCGACAAGCCCATCCCCACCGACGAGATCGAGCAGTCTCCGGGACCGCTCCCGGGCCTGTGGGCTCTGAACAACGAGGGTGTCCTGGTCACTTGGTGGGTTGTGTACAACGACTCGATTCGCCAGGGCACGGTATTCCCCGGCCTGGTAGCGGCCGACGGCGGCGCTACTCCTGCTGCTGCTCCTGCTACTCCTGCCGCGTCGACCAGCGCATTTTCAGCGGTCAAGCCAGCGTCGGCTTTCGGCGCCGCTCTATCGAGTCCGGCACCGGCTTTTGGCGCCCCTGCGTTTGGAGCGGGTGCCGCTCTCGGGTCATCCTCTTCCCCGTGGGGCCAGGCAAGCACTGCGGCCGCCACGGGCTCGCCGTCCCGTGCCCCGGCCTTTGGCGCCCCGTCTGTCTTGGGCGGATCGGCGTTTGGCTCCACGGGCGGCTTGGGAGCGAAGCCGTCTGTCTGGGGTTCTGGGGGCAAGACGTCCACCCCGGCCTTCGGCCAGTCGAGTTTTGGGCAGGCATCTGCCTCTCCCTCTGCTCCCCCCCCCGGCGGCGGATTCTCGGCTTTCGCGAGCGGCAACGCATCGCCATTCGCGAGTGCTGCGCCGTCGACGGCAGCAACTTCGAATGCCAGCCCCTTCTCCTCCTTCTCGAACAAGGGTCCGAGCGGCTTCGGGTCCCTTGGCTCGGGTGGCGGCTCCGGCGGCAGCATCTTCGGCTCTGGAGCAGCGGCGAAGCCGTTTGGCTCTCCAGCCACGGCGTCTCCATTCGGATCTACGCCTTCTGCTCCTTCACTGTTTGGGGCCCCCAGCTCTACTGCCGCCAACAGTTCTGCCAGCACGGCTTTCCCACCGCCGGCAAGCAAGACCGCAGGCTCGTCACCATTCGGCTCGTCGCCCTTTGTCTTGGGGACGACCTTTGAAGCGGACCCGAAAACGGCAAACGACAACGAAACAGCGACGCCCAAGACGAGCAGCGGTGGCAGTCTGTTTGGTAGCGGCTTTGGCCTGTCTCTGGGTCAGGCCAGCAGCGAGACTACAGCCCAATCTGCGGCCACACCCGTGTCCAAGGAAGAAGACATGGACTCGCGGGCACCGACGCCGGCCTCGGAGCTGGTCGAGGCGCCCAAGACCAACGCCGGCCTCTTCGAGTCTACGACGCCAACGACAACGCCTGCTCCCAATTCCCGCTTCTTCAGCCCCCTCGCAACCGCGGGGAGTCCCACGACCACGCTCTTTGGCCAATCATCCGGAGCGGCGGCGACAACGCCCGGCTTCTTCTCTCGACCCGGCGGCTTATTCGGCAACGTGGTGACGACGCCGTTGTCTAGCGGTGCCACAAAGGCAGCAGAGCAGGCGGCAGCTGAAGCGACCCCTAGGGGTCTGGGCGATGACGCGACGCCCAAGGCGTCGAGAGCGGCGACTGAGCTGTCGCCGAAGCCCGCTTCAGGCCATGCTGCAGAAGAAGACGCCCCCTTGCCCCCGGATCCGTTTGCCTCCAAGGCCGCCAAGGCCGCATCGTCGGCCGAGCCTCCGTTGCCCCCGCTGCCCGGCAACGTCTTTGGCAAGCCAAAGGGCGACGAAGCCGCGCAGAAGCAGCCGTTCAATCCGTTTGCTCCGCAGAAGAAGGCGTCTGGCGAACCGCCGCTGCCGCCTGATCCGTTTGCCAAGGCCACGCCGAAGACGAGTCTGCCGGACGATGCGCCGCTGCCGCCCGACCCCTTTGCAGCGTCAGCCAAGTCAAAGAGCGGCACGAAGCCGACGACTCCAGACGACGCGCCTCTGCCGCCAGACCCGTTCTCTGCCGCAGCCAAGGCCAAGTCGGCGGCCAAGGTGGATGTGACGCCGCCACCGGCGCTGCCCAACCCGTTTGGTGCGATGAAGGCCCAGTCCAAATCATCTGGATCATCCATCTTCTCGTCCAACCCTCCGTCAAGCAGCGACCCTGGCATGCGGAATCCGTTTGCCAACTTGCCGAAGCCTCCCCTGTCGCCAACTACGGAGGGCTCTGATGAGGAGGAGGGCGATTACGAGGAGGGCGAGGAGGGCGAGGAGGAGGAAGAGGAGGGGGAGGAAGAGGAGGAGGAAGAGGAGGAGGGAGAGGAAGAGGAAGAGGAGGATGAGCTTGAGGAGGGGGAAATTGATGACGAAGGAAGTGGTACGGATATTGGCAAGGACATCAGTCCCGATACCACCGGCCTGGTACAGACGCCCAGTTTCGGCACTTTCGGCTCGTTTACGACAAACGGAAACTCGACATTCTCGCATGCCGATGCCCAGAGGTCGCAACTTTTTGGGGATCGGGGCGCGCCAGCCCTGGGGCCGCCGCGGCCGCAAGAGGTCAGCCCCCGGTCGCCAAGCCCACAACGACGGCCTACCAAGGGCATGCCGGCGGTGCCAGGACGCCTCTTCCGCGACGAGTCCCAGCGCTCGATTGGTGCACCGGGCGCCGCTTCACAGCTGCTGCGGGAGTCGAACCGGCAGATGGCGAGCCAGGCTCCGCCAGGCTATGCCGGCAGCAGCATGTTTGCGACCCGGCACGTGGCGCGCGACGCCAACGCAGAGGAGCAGCGGAAGGCGGAAGCCCGGCAGGCGGAAGCGTCCAAGGAGTTGTGCAAGGAGGACGTCTACGATCGCGAGCTAGACCAGCCGCTGCCGGCGACGCTGCAGCTGGCAGAGTGCCTGTACATTCTGGACTCGGACATCAGCGGCGGCGACTCTGTAGCGACGCAGGTGGAGGCGGTGTACCGGGACATCAACCGGATGGTGCTGGTGCTCAAGGTGAACAGCCGCAACATTGACGCGTTCCTGCGCGGCAACGAGCGGACGGCGGGCCACAAGTCGGAAGACGACCTGGACGACCCCGAGGGCTGGGTGCTGTGCGACGTGGACGACCTGGGCGCGATTGTGAGCCGCGACCTGCCGGCGAAGCTGCGGGCGTCGCGGGTGCAGGGCGCGGAGGAGCTGCAGGCGGCGGCCGAGGTGCTGCAGCGCGAGACGGGCCAGCTGCAGGCGGTGCACAAGGACCTGGCGCAGCTGGCGCAGCTTCAGGGGAGCGCGGACCAGACGGCGGCGGCGCGGGCGCTCCCGCTGAGCGCGGAGCAGGACGTGCAGCAAAACGACCTGCGACGGGCCTTTAAGACGCTGATGGGGCTGCTGGTCGAGGCGGAGCAGCAGGTGGTGCTGCTGCGGGCCAAGCTCAGCGCCGCGGCCGCGGCCGCGCACGCGGACGGCAGCAGTGGCGGCAGCAACGGCGCGGCGGCGGCGGCGTCGGTGGCGGCGGTGCCGACGGTGGACGCGGTGATCCGGACGATTGCCAAGATGACGGCGATGGCGGAGAAGCGCAGCGGCGACATTGACGTGCTGGAGGCGCAGATCCGCAAGCTGGGCCTGGGGCCGTCGACAGCGGGCGGCGGCGGCGGCGGCGGCGGTCTCGGGCGCAGCCGCGGGCGCGAAGGGTCGCCGTTCTCGACGCCGCAGAAGCAGCCGTCCACGCGCCACGCGGGCGCGTTCACGCTGGGCAGCACGCAGCGGGCGCTGTTTGCGTCGCCGGGCCTGGGCACGCCGACGCGGCGCAAGCTGACGGGCTTCACGGACCGGGAGAAGGAGCTGCTGCGGCAGACGCGGGCGAGCCGGCAGCGGACGCTGGATCGGCTGCAGCGGATCCAGGCAGAGCAGGGGCCGCGGCGGATTCCGATGGACGACTGAGGCGGAGGATGGCTGGGCGATAGCGCCGAGGAATGGCTGGGCCGAGGAATGGCTGGGCGAGGATAGCGCCGAGGAACAGCTGGAGACGGCTAGCTGGTTATCACAGAAGCACGGGATGGTCTGCACGGGCTGGTTAATAATTTGCGTTATGTTGTTACGAGAAGTATGGAGTAGTCGAGAAGACGGGATGGCATCGGCGCTGTCGATGCAGTCCTATGATGTGATATTGATCCGTGTGAGGAATAGGTGATTGGTTAACCTCTTGCACTGTCTATGGCACTGTATTCAAACACCTGGCCATGGCCCTTATAAGGGGACAGCCAAGGCCCTTCTGTATTATTTTAGTTACTCTTCAATTTATCTTTTGAAATTACTTGTCTGCCTCTGACCGTTGAGCCCCCATACTGCATATAGCCTGGTCAAGGACGGCAAGCTTGTATGTATTTAGGTATATAGAAGCACAATGAACTAAATCCACCACCCTTGTTTGATTTCCTTTCCTACTTTGACTATATTTTGATATCCTTCCTGACTCGTCCTATTCCTTTGGTCTCTCTGCCAAGTCGCAATTCGTCTGTCCCGTGTCGTTGTCTTGTTTGATTTACCGATTCTGTACGTTCCACATTCTGTTCTCTCTTGTCGGCGTATGCCTCCTTGTCGCCTCTGCTCTTCTCTCCGGTGCCTTGCTCCCGCTCCTCAGTCTTGGAACTTCTCCTTGCCGGCCAGATCGTCGTTGGCGTCCTTGATGAGAAATCTGCGCAGTTAGCAGGGCGCAGAACAAAGACACCGCGCGGGCACAGCCCGAGCAGAGCGCACGTACCTGTACCAGAGGACGGTGGGCCCGATGGTGCCGAGGTGCCACAGCGAGTGGGCGTCCAGCGTGCCGAGGAAGGGCGCAAAGTCAAAGAGCTCGAGGCTCATGGCGGTGAAGACCCAGGCGACGGCGATGCCGGGCCAGACGGTCCAGCTGCGGCGGGTGCGGCGCCAGCGGCGCCAGGAGAACCAGCTCCACAGCGAGTTCTGGACGACGCCGAGGACGACGTTGGCGGCCATGTTGTAGCCGTAGTCCCAGCGGACGAGGGTGAGGTAGGCGACGTGGGCGGCGTAGAGGGCGGCGCAGAGGAGGGTCCAGGCGGGCAGCAGCTGGGCGCACAGGCGGTCGGCGGGACCGGCGGCGCGGGCGGCGGCGCGGGCGGCGACCTGGTCGAGGCGGAAGACGCGGACGGGGGTGTAGTAGAAGCCGTAGAGCACGCTGGCGCCGGCGGCAAAGTAGTCGAGGCGCTCGGTGACGACAAAGTCGCGCGTGTGGAAGGCCGCGCTGAAGACCCACGAGGCCGCGCCGACGACGCCGAAGCCAATGTACCAGGGCATCAGCGGGTAGCCGCCGGGCACGCGCGCCCGCAGCCGGCGCAGACCGGCCACGTGGGCCCAGAGGTTGCCCAGCGAGAAGAGCACCGACGCCGGCTCCTGCACGCCGAGCACGCGGTGGAACGGCCACTTGCCGTGGAACTGCACGAGCGGCTGGCCGGCGGCGCGCCGGCTGGCCGTGACGAGCTGCTGGCAGGTCTGGTCGCACTCGCCGGCGCAGTCCCAGAGGAGGAGGCGGAGGTGGAAGGCTGGCGGTCAGCGGCGACGAGAAATGAAGACGGGAGACAAACGGAGAACGAAAGAGAAAAAAGAAGAGAAAAAAAAAAAAAGAAAGAAAGACAGAAAAAAGAAAAGGCAGTCCTACGGATGGGCGTCGGCGGCTTGGTCGGGCTTCCGCAGTTTTCGGCTCGGCAGACCTGCGACGTCAGCTGGGCGCAGGGCAGAGCAGGCCGAGCAGGGCACGCCAAGCAGAGCTTCCTGCTCGCCGCCACTCACCTCGAGACACTCGCGGAACTCTGGCAGCTGGTCGCCGTACGACGCCGCAGCGCCCGGCACGCACGTCAGCACCGCCAGCAGCACCGCCAGCGCCAGCAGCACCGCCCGGCGCGCCGTCCGTCCGCCTGCGAGCATGGCGCTTGTTTCTGGTTGTGTTCGGCGCGCTGGATGTCGAGAGAGGCTGATGCACCAATAACCAAATCACGCAAAAAGCGAAAAGCGAAAAGCGAAAAGAGAGGCGCGCAGCAAGCCGATCCGGAAGGTGCAGAGTCAGCAGCGGCGCTCGCTCGTTCCTTCCGGCGCCCGTCCGCCTCACGAGGTAATTGCCTACGTCGAGCTCTCCCCACAGCCGCCGATTGGCTGGCCCTAGCGCCCAGCAGCTCCCTTGGAAGGGCACGTGAGCCAATACGAGCACGAGAAATGAACACACGAAATACGACTCTCACGACAGCTGAGCCAGAACCAGTCGTCGTGCGATCGACCGGGCTATTTTACTTGCGCTCTAGATAACTAATAACAGGCTGGAGGGCCGACTGCTGTGTCGTCTCCAGGAGAAGCGAAGCTGGTAAACGAGTGTGGTATATAGAAGCCAAAGAAACGCAGCACAAAAGAAAGACGCGTGTCGAGCTTGTCAATAACAGATAGAAGGAAATGTAGATAGAGAAGAGTAGAAAGATAGAGAAGAGTAGAAAGAGAAGAGAAAGATAGAAAAGAGTAGAAAGAGAAAGAGTAGAAAGATAGAAAGATAGAAAGATAAAAATAATAAAAGTAAAGAGTGAATAGAGAACAGAAGTGGAAAAAGTAAAATGTATAAGTAAAATGTAGAGATAGTAATGCGCAAGGCAAGTATGGCCGGAACCCCGTCAATGCATATGGCGTGTACGCAACATTCCGTTGCTGGCACCGTCCCATCCTGAACGGTGCGTCGCGCAACAAAGTGTCGCCAAGTGTCGCGGTCAGCAGGGCGGCAGAAGCGAAGGACGAAACACAGAAACGCAGGCCAAAGGCAGAAAGCAGAATGCGTGCCCAACATGGTCATCTAAGTTCAGTCGTCATGTCGTTGTCGTTGTTCGTAATCGTGTAGAAATCAAGAAAAGTATCCGGCCGTCATCCAGAAGAGCGTCGTATCCGAGTGGATAAAATAGAGGTGCAAGATGCAAGAGCGTGCAACAGAAGCGAAATCGGGCAAAGGAAAGTAGTAGACAGGTCAAAAAGAGTATGGCTCATGGAGAGGCGACCCCCCAAAAGAACAGCCAACCGCCCACAGAAGGATCTAGGCTCCTTGTCCGTCCATTGGTAACTGTCTCGCCCAATGGAGAACGCGGAGAATGCATGCCGCACGTGCTGGTGCTGTGCGGTGTGAAACGGAAACGAAATAGAGGCTTCGCCCAGCATGACCGGCCTGATGGGCCTGATGGACCTGATCAGGCCTGGTCCAAGTCCAAAGAGCTTGGCTATGAAGTCCAAAGAGCTTGGCTATAAAGTCCAAAGCGTGGCCATGCAGTCCAAAGAGGGCCATGCTACAGCGGCGACTCGGACCGCCGTCGCCGGTCGCCCCGGCTGTTCAGCTCGCGCAGCCGCTGGTCAATGTAGGCCAGCCGCGACGCCAGGTTCGTCCGCGCCGGCACCGCCTTGGGCTCGCTGACGCGCTGCACCGTCGCAAACGGCCGGCCCAGGGACGCCATGTCGAGGTCGGCCGGCTGCGAGAAGCGGTTGGGGAAGCTGAAGCTGAAGCTCGAGCTGGCGCTGGCGTGGCTGGCGCTGGCGTTGCTGTTGGCGTTGCTGTTGGCCTGGCTGTTGGCGTGGGCGTGGCTGGCGTGGGCGTGGCTGGCGTGGGCGTGGCCCGCCAGCGCAAACGGCGAGCCCAGACGCGCAATCGGCTGCTCCAGTCGGTCCGCAAACAGACTGCGCCGCGTGCTGTCCAGGCTGGCGCGGTGGATGCTGCCGGGCGCGCTGGCGGCCGCCGGCACACTCGGCACACGCGGCACGCCCAGCAGATCCGGCGCCGAGATGGACAGCGTGAGGGCCCCGGGGCCCGACGGCGCCGACGGCGCCGACAGCGCCGCGCCGGCTGGGATCAGGCTGGGCGCGCTCTCGGCGGGCATGAACAGGCTGCCCGGGCGCGTCGGATGCGCGCTGTGCAGGTCCATCTCACTGTCCGACACGGCCGCGACGTCGTGGCTCGTCACCGCCCGGGCAAAGTTGAACTCGTCCGACGGCTGCGCAAACAGGTCCGCGTCCAGGCTGGGCCGCTTGCGCGCGTCCTGGCCCGCCATGTGCTGGGACCGGCGCTTCTGCGTGCCGAGGCGGTTGAGACGCACGGGCGACTGCAGGGACCGCCGCGCGCTGGTCGAGTGCGACGGGTTGCCGGGCCGCGGCGCCGACGTCGACGCCGCGGCGCCGGGTGCGGTCCCGGCGGTCGACAGGCCGAGTAGAGCGGCGAGCGAGCCCGACGAGCCCGTGCCCGACGACCCCGAGCCCGAGCCCGACGAGCTCGGGCCGTAGCTGTGCGCGACAAAGGGCGAGCCGAGACGCTGCAGCGCCGCGGCGGAGGGGTCTTCGGCCTCGATGGCCGACGCCAGCCGCCCGGCCAGCGACTGCGCCGCCATCGACGACATGGACGACACGGTGTGGGCGCGCGAGCGCGAGCGCGTCAGCTGGGCCAGCGGGCCCTGCGGCTGCATGGCGTCCGACGTGCTGACGGCCAGCGACAGCGCCATGTCGCGCGTCCCAAACGAGGCCGAGGACATGGAGTGGCTCGGCGCGTGGCCGGGCGTGCGCAGGTTCCGTGGGCGGGCAGCGGTGGCAGCAGTGGCGGCAGTGGTAGTAGTGTCTGTTGGCGCAACTGTCGCAACTGTCGCCACTGTCGCCACTGTCGCTGTCGCTGTCGCAACGGCCGTGGGGCTGCGCGACATGTACTGCCAGCCGCGGACGCCACCGCCCGGCATCGACGCCTTGTGCCGGCACAGCTCGCGCAGATGCGCGCGGGTGGCGGCATTGGTGTGCGGCCACTCCATAAAGGCGCCGGCCGATGCGCTGGCGCCCGCGGTGGGCGTGCTGCTGCCGCTCTTGACCAGCGCTTCGGCGGCGGCGGCGTCGCACTCGGCGAGGCCGGCGGCGCGTGCCATGGCTTTGGCGCCCTTCCAGCTGCGCTTCGCTTCGCGCGCGACGCGCATGCACACGCCCGATGGCGGCACGCTGCTCTTGCCGATGTGGAAGGGCGTGACTTTGGGGTCCTGCAGGTACAGGACGTAGGTGGCCCACAGGTGGGCGCTCATCGCCCGCGTCCACGGGGCCTTTCGGGAGCCGCGCGCGCGACGCGTCGATCGGGCCGGATCGCGGAAGAGGGTGTGGGTGTGCTGCGTCTGGGTGTGCTGCGTCTGGGTGTGGGTGTGCTGCGGCGTCTGGGTGTGCGTCTGCGCGCCAAGGGGCTGGAGGTCCTCCTCCAGCCGGAGGCAGTGGTCCTCGTCGGACAGCTGGGAGAAGCGGCTGAAGAGCGAGGACGAGCTGGTCTGAGTGGAGCGGGCGGTGGAGGGGCGGCTGGAGCGGCCGGACGAGGGGCAGTCGCGCTCCGGGCTGGATTCGGCGGAGCTGCTCCGCACGGAGTCGACGGACCAGTTGGGGTAGCGGGTCGGGGAGAGCGAGGGCAGGACGCCGGGGGCGGGCGTCTTGGGCGGCGAGAAGCGGCTGCGGCCGCGGACGCGCAGAAAGGTGCCGTCGTCGTCGGGCAGCGCGGGCAGCGGCTGCTGGGGCGGCAGCAGGCCGGCAGCGCGCTGGGCGGCGTCGGGCTCCTCGATGCTGGGGATGGGGACGTCGGCGTGGAAGGCCTCGGCGGAGGCGACGGAGGCGAGGAAGTTCTGGGTCGGGGCGAGCAGACGGGGCGTGGCGCGCCGCGTGCGGAGGCGGAAGCGCGGCCGCGGCGGCGAGGGCGAGCGCATGCTGTCGTCGCCGAGCAGGCTCGACGGCTCGGGGGTCCTGGGGATGGCGGACATGGCCGTGTCAGTCGGCGAGGGCGCAAGAGCGGTTGAGCGTGAGCGTTTGGGCGTTTGAGCGTTTGAGCGTTTGCTGGTGCCGGTCGGTTGCTCGGCGGCAATGCGTCTGTGCTGGCTAGGGAGGCTCGATCGCAGGAAGGGATGCGATGGGACGGCGACGGTGATGCAGGCGTCGTACGGCAGTATGCGCTGCAGGCGGAGGAAATTAAAGTGGCTGGGACGCTCGACAAAGGTCTGGAACGGGTCGTTCAACCATGAACAGAAGCAAAGGTGAATGGAAATCGAAAGCGACAAGCGAACAGGCGATCCACAGGCGAACAGGCAAACGCGCGCAAACACGGCGAAGAAGAAAGCAGAGGATGCGTTGTCTCGGGTCGTCGTCGGAACGTCCAGGCGTGGTCGCGTCGGCGTGGCGATAGGCAGAGACGGGGACAGCAGAGAGCCAGCCGTCGACAGCCGTCGGGAGACGAAAGGAAAGCGAACGAAGGAACGAATGCACGAGTGTGTCGTGCTCGTACAGCGTACGACACTCGTGCAGCGATGAATCGGGGTGGAAGATCAGGAGGAAGAGAAAGCAGAGAGACGGGAGGCTAGCGACCGTTATTAAGAGCTGGAGCGTGAGGGCGATGCGCTCGTAGGAGCAGGGGTGGGCAGCGGTGCAAGTGCCTGCAGTACGTACTTGTACTCCGTACTCTAGGCGTACTCTAGGAGTACTGCGACGTACCCGGTGCTCCGTCGCAAGTACACGATACAAGCGCCGGCGCCGAGCTGGCCAGTGCCAACGAGACAGCCCGGTCAGGCACCGCGCCGCGAGTGGAGGGCGCGTGCAGCGGCTGGCAGCGCAGGTCGGGCACGCAGGTCGGGCGCTGGGAGTCGGGCTGGGTGGCAGGCTGCCGCAGGTGGCAGCGATGCGACGGCGAGCTGGCGCGCGATGCGATGTGCGAGGATGCTGGCGGGCTTGGGGAGGGGGTTCTGGGGCTGGCCGGCTCTTGCTGGCTCGGCGCTGCTGCGACGCTGCGACGCTCACTCTGGCTGCGACGCTGGCGGCGACGCTGGCTGATCTTGTCCGGCGGGTCTGGCGCAGATGGTCTGGCGCTGGCGTGCTGGCCGGTGGATGCGACAGGGGGGGGGGGTCGTGGAAGCGCTGTCGCAGATGCGTCGGCTTGTACTCGTACTCGGACTCGTACTTTCGTCTGGGCCGGTACGGGGCCTCGATGTACCGTCCGTACTGGATGTTGTTGTGCGGAGTACGTCTTTGTACTCTGTCGTTCGTGTTTGTTGTTTGTTGTTGTTGTTTGTTGTTGTCGTTAGTCGGTCGTCGTTAGTCATTCGTCGTTAGTTGTCGCTAGTCGTTGTGTTAGTCGTTGCGTTAGTCGTTGCGTTAGTCGTTGTCGGTCGTGCGCCAGCCGTCTCTTGCCCATTGTCTGTTGTTCTGTTGTTGTTCTGTTCTGTTGTTCTGTTGTACGTACTCCTGCTCTCGTCGCCTTTACTGTCTTCGATCTTGCAGCGCCGTCAGCACTCGTCGTGGCTGCGTCACGGCTCAGTCGCGCCCAGTGGAGCGACGCGGTACAAGTACTCCGTCCGCGCACTCCGCCTGCATTGCTCCGCGAGACTTGTACCGGTACGTACTCACTCCTCAGAGATGGTCGTACCTGTACCCGTACGCGTGCAGCTGCAGGCTGCAGAGCGGCAGGTCGGCAGGTCGGCAGTCTGCAGGTCGTGCGGCCTGCGTATAAGTACGAGTAATACTCGTCAGCCCGCGCTCTTGCCTCGGCCGGCCAGCGCCTGCACCCGCGCGAACTCGTGCGTCCGTCCGTGTCGAGGCCGCTGTCGCGTGTCGGCTCAGCGCCGTCCCCGGAGGCGGTGACGATGTGGTGCCGCGCCCGTGCCGATGCGACCGCAGTCCGATATGTTCTGGCATCGCACGGGATGCGCAAGCCAGCGAGCCAAGGGCCCAGGGGCCGAAGCGAAGAAAAGAGGGCCGGATGGAGAAGGGCGTGGCAATCTCTGCATGTGGAATAGAGCGACGAGTGGAGGCCAACTGGCGGTAAGGAGTGTATTGTACGAGGACTCGTATTGCACCACTGCGTCGACCTGTCGATACCCTCGTGTGCTCCGTAGGCAGTGTACGATACCCGAAGGCGTGAGGACGCCGACAGAAAGAGGTCAGAAGAGGTCCGGTCAAAGGGTCAAAAGGCGTCTGGAGTCCATTCGATGAACGCGCAGTGGTCATGCCTCGAAGGCCACGAGCACAGCGAGCGCATGCAGGCCGACTCACGAAAGACATGGGGCAGCACATGGATACAGGGAGGCCGGACAGACAGGGCAGGGAACAGGGACGGGGCGTGGCGGAAACGATGTGACGAGGAGCGGAGAAATGGCCTCAAAGCAGGATGTAGCAGGATGCAGCAGGAAGTGAGGGGATGCTGGCGCGCCGTGCAGACGCGTTTTTTCGCGTCATGGTCGCGGCTGCATGACGCGTCGCAGGTGGGGAGCGCGTCCTGCTGCCTGATTGGCAAGGCTGTCCATGACGTCGCGTCATGTTGCGTCCGTGCACGTGCACTGGGATTGTGCAATCTTGTGCACTGTGCATCTGATGGTCGTTGTAAATACCTCACGTAAGTATGCAGGTATAGTATGCAGGAACGGACGCCAGACAACCAGACGAACGGGCGGCTGTGCCCGACGCCGTGCTCTGCGTGCTGTTCTGGCGTGCTGTTCTGTCGTGCTCCGGGCTGCGTGCTCGTGCCTGATCGGAGGGACAGGCCGGAGCCGCAACATGGCCAGACGAAGAAGCAGAACAGGACCAGACGAAGCAGAACAGACGACCAGACGAAGAAGCAGAACAGACACAGCAGAACAGACGGACCAGACCAGACACAGACCAGACACAGCAGACACAGCAGACACAGCAGACACAGCAGACACAGCAGACACAGACAGAACACAGCAGACATAGACAGAACACAACCAGACACAGCACCAACACACAGAACAAACACAGCACCAACCACAGAACAAACACAGCGCCAACCACATTGTACGCAGCCGCTGCCGCCGGGCCGCTGCCGACCCTCCATCCAGCGCTACAACCGCAGTGAAACGTGGGCAGCGCTAGATGCCGCGTGGAGCGGCTGATGGCGCGTATAAAGTACAGATTAGACGCTGCTTTGCAGACGCGCAGTTACGTATTCATACTCCGTATTCCGCATTCCGTGCTGGACTCCGTACCGACTGCCGTCTCCATTGCCATGGGCCGCCCCGCGACCTCTTCAGCCGCGATCGTAGCTCGCGATGCCCATCCTTGGCAGCGGCTCCGTCGCGCGAGCCGACATGGCATCGACTGCATTACGTAAGCACACGCACAGCGGCCATTGGCCAGGCTGGCAAAGGCTGGTGCTGATCGACATCTCGCTGTCTTGCTTTGCTGTCTCTGCCTTGATTCTTGGCAGCGCTCGTACTCGGTAGATCTGGCCTGTCTGCTGGCCGTCAGCCGTCGCCAGCTGCCGCAGAGCTATCCGGCCACTTGCGCCGTCTCTGGTTGGCCTTTACTTCCACATCACCACTGCCATCACCATCACCATCACCATCACTGCCACTGCCACTGCCACTGCCACTGCCACCACTGCTACCACACCTCCGCCATCACCACACCTCTGCCACCACACCTCCGCCATGGTCGACCGTCGCTTCTGGCGCGCTGCCCAGTACGGCGTGCCGGCCGTCTTCCTGCTCTGGCTGCTGATTGCGCTGTCCAGCAGCCGCGAGACGTCGCCGTACGCGCCGATCCTCCGCCACTTCCGCGACGAGCGCACCGTCTTCGTCGAGGACTTTATGGCCTCCGAGGTCGACGGCGCCTTCAACGGCTCGGCCATTGCCGAGCTCTGCAGCAGCAGGAACTGGACCCAGGGCCTGGTCCTGTCGTGCGAGGCCGTGCCCGGCGGCATCGGCGAGGTGCGCAACGGCATCCTCAACTGCGTGCGGACGGCGATCGAGATGGGAGGTGTGTCTGTCTTTTTCTTTTGTGGTTTTGTGGTTTTGTGGCTTTTGTCTTCTTCTTCTGTCTTCTTTTCTATCTTCTGTCTTCTGTCTTCTCTGTCTTCTGTCTTTTCTGTCTTTTCTGTCTGTCCTCTCCTTTGTCTTCTTTGTCCTCTTCTGTCTGTCCTCTTCTCTAACACCACAGCCGCCGTCGTCCTCCCCGCCATCGTCAAGCGCTCGGTCATCGACCTCGCCGACCTCGTCCCCGGCGACAACGGCCCGCGCCGCGGTGTCCCCCTCGCGTACTTTTTCGACCACGACCACCTGGTCGGCGCCCTCGCCGCCCACTGCCCCCAGCTGGCCGTCCACGACAACATCAACGTCTTCTACGCCGAGCCCACCATGCTCGAGGCCGTCCCGCTCGACGTGCTGGGCCTGCCCGACGTCGCCGTCGCCGTCGACCCCCTCGACAAGGCCGTGCGGGTGCTCGACCGCCCGGCCGAGCTCGCCGAGCGCATCCGCGCCCGCCTCGACGCCAAGAGCCCGCCGGGCCAGCGCCGCTACCCCTTCCACGTGCACATGCGCCCGCTGCCGACGCTGCTGTACCCGGCGCTGACCATGGACACGCCCGCCGTGTACCGGTCCTTTGGCCGCCTGCTGCGCGTGCGCGCCGACCTGCGCCGCCTCGCCGCCGGCGCGCTCTTCAACCTGCACAAGGCCTTCCAGCTGAGCCTGGACCCGCGCGCCGGCCTGCGCGCCGACTCCTTTGCCGCCGTCGAGCTGCGCACCGAGCGCGACGTCCAGACCGTCGCCCACTACCCGTCCTACACCGAGCAGGCCTCGGACGCGCTGAGCTTCGTGACCGCCCACAACATGAGCGTCGTCTTCGCCACCACCGGCGCCACCGCCGACGACCTGGCCGCCTTTGTCGCCCGCGGCCGCGACTTTGGCCTCGTCGTGCTCACCGCCGGCGACCTCGTCGAGGGCGCCGACGCCGCCACCCTCTCGGGCCTCTCCTACGACCAGCGCGGCCTCGTCGACTACGAGATCGCCATGCGCGCCGGCCTCTTTGCCGGCTCCGCGCACTCGCTCTTCGCCTGGGAGCTGGCGCTGCGCCGCACGCGCGCCTTTGGCACCGGCGCCAACAGCTCGCACCTCGACGGCGCCGTCTGCTGGCACGACCAGTACTCGACGCTCTACGGAAAGGCGGCCGTGGGCACGACCACGCGGCGCAGCATCTGGCCGTGAGCGAGCGATTGGCCCATGGCGTTGGCGCAAGGACGCATGAAAAGGGACAGTGCGCTATACCGGATCGCCGTTGCATCGCAAGGCGGCTCGGATGAGGATGAATGTAAGATAGGCATGTAGGAGTAGCCGCCCGTGTGCGTGAATTGCATCTTGTGAGTCTGCACTGTTGCGCTGTGGCGCTGTTGCGCTGTTGTCTTGTTTACGACACGTTAGTCATATGCTGCATGTGAATCGCCGCCAGTGCGGGACATTCTAGTGGAGGTCACGATCGTTCCGTTTCTGCCTCGCCAGCAGCCGCCACGGCCCCTCCAGCAACACATTGCCATCGCGCCAACGCCATGGGCATCGATATCGTGACGCTCGACAACTTTGCGGCCAAGCTGCCGCAGTGGCGGCCGGACGACGACAGCCACCTGCACGCGCTCGTGGACATGGGGAGGTGGGTTGGCTTTGGGTGTTTTGTCTGGTGTCTTTCGTTCTTGTCTCGTGCTGACCGCCAGCAACGGCATCCGCTTCTCCATCTCGGACCTGGCGCCGCCGCACACGCGCCTGCTGCGGTGTGTCTACCGCGAGCGCGCGGCCATCTCGCTGTTTGACGCGCTGCAGGACGGTCCGGCGGCGGAGGCGGCGGCGGAGGCGCCGGCAGAGGGCGAGGCCGGCACCGGCCTCTCCAGTCTGCCGGCGCTGGCGCTGCCGGCCGCGACCATTGCGCGCGTGGCCGCCACGCTCGCGCGCTTCCAGCGCATCGCGCGCGACTACGGCGTCGCGCCCGCGCGCACCTGCGTCTTGGCCACGGAGGCCATGCGCCGCGCCAGCAACGCCGACGCGCTGCTCGCGGCCATTGCGGCGGCGGCGCCGGGCCTCGCCGTCTACGTGCTGGCGCCGGCGGTCGAGACGCTGTTCGGCGCCACGGGCGCGCGCGCCGGCTTCGGCGCCGCGGCCGGCGGGCTCGTGCTGGACCTCGGCGGCGGCAGCGTGCAGATGGCCTACCTGGACGCGCAGCACGGCGCCGGCTACGAGGTGGCGGCCGCGCGCGCCGGCCAGAGCATGCCGTACGGCGCCGCGCGGCTCGGGCGCCTGATGGCGGGCGCGCCGCCGGGCACGCCGGCGAGCACGCTGCTGTCGGCCACGGCCAAGGCGGACGCCGAGGCCGCCGCCGCCGCCGCCGCCGCGCCCGGCCTCGCCGACGACATGGCGGCCGCGCTGGCGCGGCTGCGCGCGACGTTTGCCGGCCTCGCGGCCGCCGCCGCCGTCGACGTCTACCTCTGCGGCGGCGGCTTCCGCGGCTACGGCAGCATGCTCATGCACGCCGACGCCGTGCAGCCGTACCCGATCCCGCCCATCGGCGGCTACACCGTGGCCGGCGCCGTGTTCCGCCAGACGCGGCGCATGCACGCGCTGCACCACGCCGAGGACGCCAAGATCCACGGCCTGTCCAAGCGCCGCCGCCAGCAGTTCGGCGCCATCGCCGCCGTCGTCGACGCCCTCGTGGCCGCGCTCGACCGCGCCCCGCTGGCCATCCGCACCGTCACCTTTTGCGCCGGCGGCAACCGCGAGGGCGCGCTCTTGATGCGGCTGCCCGCCGCGCTGCGCGCGGCCTCGGGCCTCCCCGACTCCGCCGTCGTCCGCGCGCTGCAGTCCGCCCTGCCCGACCAGCAGCCCGCCCGGCCCGCCCTCGCCCTGCTCGCCGCCCGCCTCTGGGACCGCACCGGCGCCGACGCCGCCGCCAACGCCGCCTTTGCCCTGCATGACGCCGTGCTGTGCGACGCCGTGCCCGGGCTCACGCACGCCGCGCGCGCCGCGCTCGGCCTCGCGCTGTGGGCGCGCTGGGGCGGCAGCACCGCGCCCACGGACCGCGCGCTGCTCGCGGGGCTGCGCCAGGTGGCCAGCCGCCAGGCCGGCCCCGCTGACGCCGCCGACGCCGCCGACGCCGCCGACAGTCTCGCCCCCTTCTGGGCCGAGTACGTCGGCGGCGTCGCGGCCGTGCTCGCGCTGCTGCTGCCCGCCGGCCCCCGCGCGCCCGCCGACCTCGACGACGTGCGCTTCCACGCGGCGCTCGGCCGCACGACCTCGGGCAAGAAGGCCGCCGTCGAGCTGCAGGTCACGGTGGCCGCGGCGCGGACGACCGGCCTCGACGTCGCGGCGGCCGTCGACGCCTGCTTCGGCTGCGTCGGCTCGCAGCACAAGAAGCAAATCAAGGTCAAGGTGGCCGTCACGGTCGTGTGAGCGCAAGCCCGCGTCTCGGGCACGAAGCACTGCGTAGACCCTTGCACGGCGATCCGGAGCGATCGCTGGCCCAAAGCGGGACGCGGTGGATCTATAAATAGCGCCATGCGACTCTGCCGTGTCAGCGCCAGAACCTCTTGTTGATTTATTGTATCGTCAAGTCACGTGACCCATTTCAGCTCCTGAATCCGCCAGGAACGCAACTTGCATCCGTACTCCGTATTACGCTGTACTCGTACTCGTATTATGACGAGGCACACGCAGCTGCAAAGTTGCGACGCACAGACGTGACGTACTTGCAATGTAATATACACCAATTTGTCGGCCCCGTGGCTCCGTTGTTTCACGGCCGGAGCCAGAACGGGGACCAGTGGAGATTCTAGAATGTACGATTCTGTTTAGTAGTCTGTACGGAGTACACTCACGAGTAGGTATTGCTCCGTACTCGACTGCCCGTACTCGTACGAGTCGTCGTACTCTTGTGCGGTCCTGGCTCGCAGCCTGTCTCAGCGTGCCGCCTGAAGCTCTGCACCGAGAATGGGCTGAAGCCCTGGTAGCAAATTGTCGAGTTGTACTCCGTAGTACTCCGTACTCGTACTCCGTACGCAACAGCTGTATTGCCGTATTACGTACAAGTATCGTCGTGCAGTAATACAATGTAGAGTACCCGTACTCGCACTCGCACTCGTACTCACTTCCACTCAGCCTGCGCCACGGCCGCAGTGCGCCGTCTCCGCCGTCTCCAGCGTCCCGCTGCCCATCTCGCATCCCCTGATATTCAGCGTCCCAGCGGCCGGCCCCGTCTGGCACAGCAACGCGCGTCCTGAGCGCGGCCGAGCTTGGACGGGACAAGTAATACATGGAGACCACATCGCGGTGCAGAGGGCAGCGGCAGCCCCGGGCCCCGACATTAATAATAGCCATGGGACAATAAAAGCAGTTCCGCATAGTACGCGTGTTGATTCGTACTGCTTGGGGCGGCCTCTCAGCTCCTCTCGGCTGTGGACTTTTCAGGTCGACTTGGCTTTGCCGACTTCACTTCTTGGCATGAACGATTCGGCCGTCTGACTTTGTCTTTCTGCTGTGCCGGTTCTTCTGCCTCCTGTCTCCGTCTGCCTCCTCCGTCTGTCTGCCTGCTGTCTGCCTGCTGTCTGCTCTGCTCTGCTGTGCTCTGCTCTGCTGCACTCTGCTCTGCTGTCGCACAGCTACCATTACACCAATATCCTCAATACGAACTGCGCGCCGCCATGGCCTCATCCGGTAAGTGCCTGCAGCCGCTTGCTCCTGCCTGCTGCGGTTGAGCATTCCAGCCGTCGCTCCTGCCGTGCCACGCCCTTCGGCACCTTCCCAACGCCGCCGGCCAGGCCCAGCGCCCAGCGCCGCGGGTCTGCCGCCGACGGCTATGGCTTATGCTTATGCTTACGGCCCACGGCTTACCGCCGTGTCGGGCTGCCGTGGCGGCGCATTGGCGTGCGAGCACAACTTGCTGACCTCCCAGCCCCTGCGGCGCCCACCACCGCGCCGCCGCTGCCTCCCGCTCAGCCGCAGCTGCCTCGGCCGCCACGGGCGGGCGAGCAGGACGAACACGAGGGCACAGCCGACGCGACAGCCAAAGGGGCGACCGACGTGGCCGAATCCGATGACGCCAGCGAAAGCGACGCCGCCGACGAGCCGCCTCAAAAGGCCGCGCCCGCCCACGAGCCGCCGCCGCCCGCCCAGCCGTCCGTCCAGCACTCGGCGCACTCGTCGCTCTCGTCGCACTTTTCGCACGCGTCGCAGTCGTCGCTGTCGGCCCCGAGCCTGCCGAGCCACAGCCCCGGCGTGCGCGCCAAGCCCTCGCGTCCGTCACTGTACACGGCGCCCGGCTGGCTCAAGCTGTGGTCGGCCTCCAAGAAGCGCGACCCGGAGGGCCGCAGCTGCTCCGAGCGCGCGAGCCAGTTCTCGACCGAGAGCCCCAACCCCAGCCTCATCTTCACGCAGACCCCCGACACCGAGCAGCACACCCCGCTGACGGCCGACGGCTCACCCCCGGCGCCCACGCGCGCGCCGCCGCCGCCGCCGCCGCCGCAGCCGATCGTCATTGTGCCGCCCCACGAGGACGCCGCGGCCATGGCGTCCGCCCACGTGCGCGGCCGCAGCGTGTCCGAGCGGCCGCCGACGGCCGACGCCAGCCACCCCGCCCTCAGCCTGTCGCCGGCGCCGCACCAGAACCGCCGCCGCAGCTGGCTGCCCGGCCTCGGCCGCTCGCGGTCCAGCTCGGCCGAGCCGCGCGCGGAGCGCGACGACGCAAGCGCCGCCTGGGTGCTCGGCCCCGACGCGCCCGCGTACCGCGTCGACTTCCTCGTGCAGGGCGAGCGCGTGCCCGAGCTCTGGGACGAGGCCGGCACGCTGCTCGTCTACCTGGCGGCCTGCGGCAGCACGCGCGGGCCCTCGTTCCGCGTGCGCGCCTCCGTCATCGCCGACTCGCGCGTCCTGGCCGACATGGTGCAGGCCGAGGCCGACTCGCCCGCGAGCGCGCGGTCGCGCGCGCGCAGCTTCGGCAGCTCGCTGACGGCCGCGGACGCGGAGCGCGCCGAGTCGCCGGGCCTCGACGACGACGCCGCGCTGCTGCGCCTGCACCTGCCGGTGGGCAGCGCCGCCGCGGCCGGCGCCGACGCCGCCGACGCCGCCGCTGACGCCGCCGACCTCGAGGAGCTGGTCGGCGTGCGCAACCTGTTTGCGCTGCTGGCGGGTCAGCCGCTGGTGGCGACGCGCGCGACGCCGACGGTGGCGGCGGTGCTGCTGCGCGTGGCGGCGCTGCTGCGCGCGTGCGGCTTCGGCGACGTGCCGGGGCCCGGGCCGAGCGCGGGGCTGGTGCCCGGCGCGTCGTTTGGCGCCGCCGTCGACCTCGCGCTCGGCTTCCTCGTCGACGGCCTGGGCCTCGCCGACGTGCGGCCGAGCCGCGAGAAGACGCTCGAGGCGCTCGTGCTGGGCGAGCAGCTGCGCTACGGCCCGCTCTACCACGAGGCCTTTTGCCACGCCGTCGGCACCTACGCGGCGCTGCGCGGCGAGCGGCTGCGCGCGTCGCCGCTGTGGCCGCTGCTCTCGGCCAACACGCGCCAGCGCCTCGAGCGCGCGCACCTCGACCTGCTGACGCGCCAGCACAGCGCCAACACGCGCCTCGAGCAGTTTGACTTTCCCAGCCTCTTCGCCGGCGTCGCCGCCTCCACGTCGCACCCGGCCTACCGCGCGCTGCGCTTCCGCGCCTGGCGCACCCACTTTGCCGACCTGCGCGCCCTCGTGCTCAAGCACTACAAGGCCCGCTTCGGCAGCTGGCCGCCGCGCGCCAGCAGCCGCCGCAACCCCTTTGCCGAGAGCGGCCTGCACCGCCGCGTCCTGCGCACCCTCTACGCCGACCTCGCCGCCGTCTACGACCTGCTCGTCGACCGCGCCGCCGTCTCGCCGCGCGCGCCCGGGACCACCACCGCCCCGAGTGTCCGCCCCGAGATCGCCGCCCTGCGCGAGATCCTCGCCGAGTTCGACCAGTCCTCGCCGCCCGTCCTGCCCGCCATGCCGCTCGACGTCCCCCTACTGCCCAGCTTCGCCGTCCTGCGCGCCGACTACGCCGACCTCGCCCCCAAGGACCAGCTGCGCTTCGACAAGACCCTCCAGCCCGACGAGCTCGTCCGCGTCGCCCGCCACGCCCACAACGCCGACGCCGAGACCCCCGTCTTCGACCCGGCCCTCACCGACCCCTGCGACCGCGACGCCGCCACCGGCCCCGGCGCCTTCCTCCACGCCTTTGTCGCCTGGGAGCAGCGCGAGGCCCGCCGCGCCAAGTCCGAGACCGACCTCGTCGAGATGCGCATCGGCCACTGGCTCTTCCTCTACGTCGTCCTCCAGAGCATGCCCCTGCTCGTCGTCGACGCCCCCGACCTGCGCTTCACCGACGGCGTCGAGTACTTTCTGTGCGAGCCCTCCCAGGGCCGGCCCCCCTGGGTCGAGGATGCCGGCGAGGTCCGCAAGGCCTGGTTCCAGACCGCCGGCGGCCAGGGCCCCCTCGTCGAGCTGTCCGCCGACGTCCTGCTCTACTCCATCGAGGCCACCTACCACCGCTCCCACTGCTGGGTCGCCGCCAAGAAGTGGGAGGAGGCCGCCGCCGCCGCCGCCCAGCCCCCGACCCCCGTCAGTGCCGCCGCCGCCGCCAGCATCTCGTCGCGCGGCAGCCCGTCCGCCGCCGACGGGTCGCCCGCGCTGCCGCCGCAAGGCCCGGCGCTCCCCCGCCACCCCGACGACTGGAGCCTCGACAGCCCCATGTCCGCCACCGCCAGCCTGCGCAGCCCGTCGCTGCCGCTGCCCGGCCCCGACGCGCCCGCCGTGCCCCAGATCGTCCCCCCGCCCGCGCCCGTCCAGCAGCGCGCCAACTACCTCCAGCTGCAGCAGCGCGCCAACCTGCGCCACGCCAGCATCGGCTGGTCCCTCGAGCCCGTCTCCGTCGCCGACCTCGCCGGCCTGCCGCCGCCCGGCCCCCCCGGCGGCTTCTCCCACACCCGCCGCATCGCCTCCGCCGGCAACCTGCGCGCCATGGTCGGTCCCGGCGCCGGCGGCTACGGCAGCAGCCCCTACAGCAACGCCGCCCAGAGCAGCAGCAGCAGCCACCTGGCCGTCCCCTGCAGCTTCGAGCCCGCCTCGACGAGCACCTTTGACGACATCCTCGGCAGCATGGACGCCGCGAGCGCCGCGCACAAGAAGAAGAACCGCAAGTCTTTCTTGCCGTTCATGTGAGCACCGCATTGCAGGCAACGGGCAATGGCGTGTCTCACGAGAAAGAGGTGGAAACCGGATGGTGGAATGGCGAAAACAGCCCGGCGCATCAAAACTGTCCTTACGTGGCGCCTTAATTCATGATTGAACGACCTTCACAGCATAATATGCCCAAAAGACCTGGTGGGGAGCAGGTTATACACGTAATTTCAGGGACGGCGAAACACTTTCCAGACCATCTAGCATAATACTTGGCTTGGGAGACGGAAGATTCTCTCGCACATAGCATAGGAGTGCAATTGGCTTTTGCTTATTTCTGTATCGTTGCCGGATTTCCCAGAGTAACTGTTTGTTGTTCATTGTAAGTTGTTCATTGTAGGTGGATTATCGGATTATCGTGGAGTTATCATACATATCTGCTGTCATGCCATTTTGCTTCTGCCCGCCCATTTACCATATTCCTGTGCTCCAGTCCCTCGTCACATATGTTTTATACAAATACGCCGGCTGAGGACCGCTCTCTCGGCGTCTCGGCGTCCGTCAAGTACCTCGTCCATGTCGTCAGAGGTCAAACAAGGTGGTAGTAATGGCAGAAGATGCGCAAGGAAAACGACGACAATGACGGAAAAAGGACAAGTACAGAACGAGGCCGTGAAGGCACTCACCATAAAGCGGAGCAAGGTGCCTCAAACCAAAGTCATATGGTCAACGAAACCTCCCCACCGAGGCAGCTCGCCCGCGCTCGACGGCACTTGCACGACCGAACTCACCACCGTGATGCCCAACCCGGGCACGTCTTTCGCCGCGAAGACCGTCCCGTTTGCAGCGATGATTCCGTACCGCAGGTTCGCCCAAAGATACGGCTCCACCACGGCTGGGTCAAGACTGCCCAGCTCCCCGTTCTTCACCCTCTGCGCCAGCTTGGATGTCAGCGGCACCGTCCCAGATGCTTGGCCTCCGGCCATGTCCATGCCAGCCATGCCACGCGTGGGCGACGCAAACACGCTCAATGTCCCTGCTAGGTCGCAGCCGTGGGCCCAGGTGCCCGGATCGGCTGGCAGCTCGCCAACAAATATGTGCACAAAGAAGGTGCTCCCAAGGGTCTGCTTCGCTGAGTGGATGTTGACGATCCATTCTCGGTACTGGCCCTCGGCAATGACCGACAGTGGTGGCGCCTCTGGTGTGGCGAGGCTCGTTATCCTTTCCGCCCCTTGGCTCGTGCGCCGTGTCTTGGTCCTGGTCCGGTTTTCTGCACCGCCGATCCCAAGGGTAGCTGGACTTGAATTTCCGTACAAGCTGTTGATCAAAGCGCTGACTCTTGCTTGGGCTGAGGCGTTGGCCTCCACGAGGCACGACCTCGGTAGGCCTACCATATCGTCGTACGTGTAGCCAAAAACGCCGGGGTCTCGCACCGTGTCAGAGGTCCAAAACGTCCCATTGAGACTCGAGTAAAACGGAGTCAATGGCGTCTGCGCATCCTGAATCTGGCCCACCGAAGTCGTGTAGCTGTTCGTCGAGGCGGCGGTGGGTTGGACCCACGAGTCGGGGTTGAGCACTTGCCAAAGGGCAAAGATGCGGTCCACCATGGCGTGGTGCAGAAAGAAGACGGGGTCGAACGCAGAGAACGGGATCCAGGACATGTGGCCCTGGAGGCCCGTGAGGGCGTGTATGGTGTCGTGCAGCGACTCCAGCGAGTCGTACTTGCTTCCGTCCGCATCCGGGATCCAGGCTTCGTTGCTGAAATTCGCATAGTCTGTATAGCCGGCAAATAGATTGTACAGCCTCTGCTGAATCGACTGGAAGTTGCTATTGAGGGCGATGGAGACCTTGGTATTGTTGGACCTTGCTGAGCCGTCGTTGGCTGTGGGTGCTCGGACAGTTGTACGCCACAAATCATACTGTCAAACTGTCAGAAACGACGCCAAAGCCACAACGGACTGGGAGACTACTGACCGGGTCCTCTATGAACATGGTTGCGTTGAGAGGCCTGAACATGTAAGCGTACAGCGGATTTGCTATAAGCTGCGCGCCGTTCGGACCAGACACATTAACGTACGGACTCCCACCGACACTCTCGGGAAGAACGCTTTCGCCCGGAGGTGGCTGGACTGCCCAGTCCATGTAAGGTATGCGGAACTTGAGCGCGGCGGTCTCGTATCGACTTCGCGTGTCGTCCGGGTAGAGGGAAGCAATGTATTGGATCTGGGTGTACAGGATTTGCTAATGTCGTGTTAACACATGGCATGGCCTCCATGGCCTCCTATGATACCTGCGTACCTCGTACAAGGCTAGATAGGGCCGATGCCAGGTCGGGAAAAGCACAGATATGTGCTTACAATAGCCTGTATTTTCGTTTCCCTGCGTCGGCGGGACACCGTTCCATTCGATCCAAGGCACTCCATGAATGCCTGGCGGTCAGCCGGAGTGTATGGCAAAGTTGTTCCAGGGAATATTAAACGGAGAGTAAGAAGAGAGCAAGGACAGGAAGTATGGGAAACCATAAAGGGAAAGAAACAATAGAACCGGGGAAAGGAAACAAAACAAGCAGAACATAAACCTACCGGCAATCTGGTAGTATGAGAGCATATGCGACTGGCTTGTGTACTGCATCATATTGAGTCCCAGAATGTACAGAGTCCACAGATCGGTGTCGTCTTCGAGCCGTCGGAGCTCCTGCCGTGCGGCTATTTTGCGGCCTCCGCGACCGAGAACGCCCACCACATAGGGGCTTTCCACGCTTCGAGCATGCCTTTGGTGTCCGGACAGCTCTTCGCCCACGTCGAAGCCGTAATCGTACTGCTGCGAGGCAACGATTCCTGTCTGGCCCAGGAGGGCGATGCATAGAAGAGCAGCGCGAGCCGCCCAGGCCCAGAAGCTGCCACAGTGGCGTTGCATCCCCGAAAGGAGATGAGAGCTGAAGTCTATTTTGTCGTCAAAACGGACGCTTTGTGGGAAGCCAAGATCGCAAAGAGGTCGAAGACGTGGGTGGCTCGCTCCAAGACAGCGATTCTCAACGCATAGCTCGCGGGTGTGCCAATGCGAATCTGCAGGAGGTCGGGTCGATGCACTGGTGGCGTACTGAAAGCCACGAGAAGTCGTGAGAGTCTTGGAGATTGTGAAAAGCGGCGAAAGACGAGAAAGATGCAAATAAGGGCCGAGGTTGCGCGCCGAGGAGGAAGGAGCAATCGATGACGGGTGGTCCCACAAGACGAAAAACGAGGAAGGAACGGGACATAGGCAAAATGCAAAATGCCAAACTCCGCACAAACGACGAGATGCCAAAGGCGCGGCGAAACTCGGAATCGAGGGGGACGCGGCGTGCGAACAATCAAACAGAGAGCGAGGCGGTGCAGGGCCGGAAAGAAGCCGGTTCCCGGTGTATCGTGTTCGGTTCCCGAGAGGCACGAGGGGTTGCCAGCTGGGGCTGGAGCTGAACGAAGATTCTCGACGAGGCGAAAAAGAAAACGAAAAGCCTCATTTGCAGAACGCGTACCGACATGTGGCCAGGCTGACAGACCGCGCTGCCGACGGGGCTGGAAAGGGGCTGGCGCGAGATGGGGACGAGACACAAGAGACAAACGGACACGGACACACGGCGATGTCTGGCGGATGTCTGGTGTCACGGCTGGCGTGTCTACCTGCTCGAGACGCGCTCTCGTACATCGTGGCCGCGGGCATACAGAGCCTGTCCTTGCCACCGCAAGCTCTGCACACAGCAAGACAGACACGCAATATCGCCGCGTATGCTTCACAGCGGCCACGCACGTCGGCGCAGCACCGGACACGGCTGCGTGCAGGCCGTCGTTGTGGTACGGGCACGAAGTAGGGGAGGCCAGCGTGGCACGACTGCTCATCGCGCGGCACCGGAATCGTACGCGCGTCTGCGGCGGGCATCGCGGCGAGGAAGGAGAGCAGCAGAGTCGGCGTGTTCAGACAGAAGGATACGGGGGAGCGAAGACGGGCCGGACAGCCGGTGGACAGCAAAGGCAGAATCAGACGCCGACGCAACACAGACGGGGCACACAGACTGTCGAACGACACAGATGCGATAGAATCAAACACGGCAGTCTTCGTACCCAACAGCACATCCTCGCCGCGAGCGAGGCAAGCGAGCAACGAGCGACGATCAACACAGAACTAAGGATACAGAACACAAACACACAACACAGAACGCCATGCTCGTCCGCGCCTGACGGCTTGATGCAGGGGCCACGCCTACTGCGCCGCCAGCAGCGGCTGCACGCGCGCGCCGTCCCAGGCGGCCGGGCGCAGGGCGCTGCGCCGCGGCGCGTCCTTGGGGTCGACGCGGTACTTGAGCTTGACGCCCATGGCGGCGAGCTCGACGTCGAGGTACTTGAGCGCGCCGGGCACGACGACCTGCGTGGTGTCGGCGCCGCCCACCCACTGCGTGCCGTGGCCGTCCTCCCAGATCTCCTGGCGGGCGAGGCGGTCGACGAGGGCCGAGCGGTCGCCGGCGCCGGCCGGCTCCAGCGCGTCGACGCGCCGGGCACACGTGCGGCAGCGCACGGCGCTGACGGCCTTGCGCTTGCCAATGTAGGGCGACACGGTCGGCTGGACGGACAGAAAGGAGCCGCACTGGCGGCAGATCCAGGTGCGCGCGTAGTCGGAGCAGTTGAGCAGGCGGTCCTGCAGCAGAAAGGCGGTGCCGTGGGCGAGCAGGGCGTCGCGCTCCATCTCGCCGACGCGGATGCCGCCGCCGCGCTTGCGGCCCTTGATGGGCTGGCCGGTGGTGGGCACGACGGGGCCGGTGGTGCGGACCTGGAACTTGTCGTTGACCATGTGGCGCAGGCGCTGGTAGTAGACGACGCCAATGTAGATGTCGGCCTCGAGCTCCTCGCCCGTGATGCCCGAGTACATGGGCTCGTTGCCGTGGAAGTTGAAGCCGGCCCGCATCAGCTGGTGGCCAAAGTAGTCGCCCGCCGCGTGCTCCTCGTCGAACTGGAAGGGCGTGCAGTCCTGCGCGAGGCCGTGCAGCGCGCCGGCCTTGCCGGCCAGCGACTCGACAAACATGCCAATGGTCATGCGCGACGGGAAGGCGTGCGGGTTGATGATGACGTCCGGCTGCATGCCCGACTCGGTAAAGGGCAGGTCGACCGCCGGCCACTTCTGCGAGCACACGCCCTTTTGCCCGTGGCGCGACGAGAACTTGTCGCCGATCACCGGCGCGCGCGGCACGCGCAGCTTGATCGAGACGGTCTGCGCCGGCTCGCTGCCGCTCTCGCTGCCGAGCACGCGCACCTCCTCGACGTACGCCACCTCGCCGTCCTTGTACTTCTCGTAGTGCGTCTGCCCGTCGCGGTTGACCAGCGCGCCGCTGTAGTCGGCCGAGACCGTGTGCCAGGCCACCAGCGGGTCGCCCTCCTGCACGCGCATGCCCACGTGCGGCAGCCCGTCCTCGTCCAGCCGGCCGCGCACCGTGCCGCTGACAAAGGCGCCCGGCGCGAACCCGAACAGCTTGGACACGTGCTTGGCCGACCGCGTGCGCCCGTCGTCCTTGAGCGAGATCTTCTTGGTCTTGTAGATGGACCCGTAGCCGAAGCCGCGCTCGTCCGCCGACTTGTTGATGATCATGGCGTCGTCCATGTCGTAGCCCGTGTACGAGATCACCGCCACCACCACGTTGGTGCCGTTGGGGAAGTTGTCGAAGCCGTACGCGTTGTGCAGCGGCGTCCGCACCACCGGCGTCTGCCCCGTCTGCAGCCGGTACGTCTTGTTGTCCGTGCGGTGCCGCAGCGCCGTGCCCGGCGTGCCCATCGTCTGCTTGCCCATCTGGCACTGGTACATGTTGCGCGGCGACTGGTTGAAGTCGCTGAACGGCGTCATGTTGGCCAGGATCGACAGCATGTTGGTCGGGTCCAGCTCTGCGTGCGTCGTGCGGCCCGAGATCGCCTCGCTCTCGCGCACCGCGATCGACATGTACGGCTGCTCGTGCGGCCCGACCAGGTCCGGCTTGTCCAGCGCCAGGTACCGCACCGGCCGCACCATGCGCGACGGCGACGACGCCATGTAGATGCCCGGGTACGACCCGCCGTTCGACGGCGGCACGTAGCCGATCTCGAGCGCCGCCGGCACCCCGTGCGTGCCCGCCACCTTCCAGTGCCGGAACGTGTCCGCCAGCCGCCGCGCCTCCGCCGGCGTGCAGAAGCCCAGCAGCCGGCCGTCCAGCATCACCGCCACGCTCTCCTCCGTCGACGCCGACGACGCCTCCACGACGCCCAGCTCCACCGCCAGCCGGCCCACCGCCGACGCGTCCACCGGCTCCGTGATGATGCGGCACGTGTGCGCCAGGTGGTTCAGCAGCCCGCACGGCGAGCCGTCGGGCGTGTGCACCGGGCACAGGAAGCCCCACGACTCCGGCAGCAGCTTGCGCACCGCCGTCGTCTTCAGCTGCGCGAAGAAGCTGCCGCGGTGCACCATGCGGAAGTGGCTGATGAAGCGCAAAAAGTTGAGCTTCTCGGCCACCACCGTGAAGCCCGACACCTGCTGCAGGTCCAGGCCCGACGGGCTCAGCAGGTTGCCCGTCGACAGAAAGTACTCGAGCGCGTTGCCGAGGTTCTCGTTGGAGCGCCGGAAGATGGCCGCCTGCAGGTCGCGCGCAAACGCCTCCGACAGCAGGTTGTTGGCCGGCGACCGGCGCCAGTAGTCGCGCAGGGCGCCGCGCAGGCTGACCGACAGGTAGTCCTCGAGCCGCTCCTTGAGCGTCTGGCCGTACAAGAAGCCGCCGAGCAGGATCTCCTGGTTCTGCACGGCGTCGGGGTTGTCGACGGCGCAGTCGCCGGCCACCAGCGCGTAGAGCTTGCGGATCATAAAGACCAGCAGGCGGAACTTGTCGGCGTCCTGGGCCTCGGTGACGTCGACGTTGCCGAGGTGCACGAGCGCGATCTTGCGCAGGAACTCGGTGCCCGCGTCGTAGTTGCTCATGGTGCTGGGCACGCCGAGCACGATGCGGAACTTCTCGCCGAGATAGGCGCGCGTGGCCGACTTGCTGTAGAGGTTGTAGAACTCGTACGTGCGCAGCAGCAGCTCGACACGGTCCGTCAAAAAGGTGTTCTCGAGACCCTTGGACCCGGCGGCGCCGACGACGGCCTCAAAGATCTCGCGGTCGTTCGTCTCGACGAGCGCCTTGAGGACCATCATCACGGGCACGAGGTACTCGTTCTTGCGCCACGAGAAACGGAAGGTGATGTTGCCGTCCTTGAGGTAGTGCAGCACGTTGGTCTGCGACGTCTCGTCGGGCCGCACGGAGCGCATGATGATGCCGAACGGCGTGTAGGCAGCGCCGCGGTTCTGGAAGCTCGGGCGGTTGATGGCGTGGGGGAAGTTACGGCGGCCGACCTGCAGGAGGCGGATGATCTTCTCGATGCCGTTGACGATAAAGTAGCCGCCGAGCTCCTCCGACTCCTCCTTGCGCTCTACCAGCGCCGCCGGCGACAGGCCCTCGAGGTGGCAGCGGTTCGACTTGACCATCAGCGGCACCTGGCCCAGGTCACGCACAATCTCGATGGGGTCGCCGTTGTTGATGCGGCACTCGAGCGTGGCCGACAGCTTGCCGCGGTAGGTGACGTGGCGCTCACGGCACTCGGCCGGCAGGATCTCGCGGTTCTTGGCAAACTTGTTCGACGGCGGCACGTAGCACTTTTGCAGCGTGACGTCCTTGTAGCGGATGTGCAGCTGGTTGCGCTGCTCGGGCAGCATCCGGTCGTCGCCGTCGAGAAAGACCTTGGTGCCAATGTCGGCGATGGCGTGGTCCATGAGGCTGGGCGCGCTGCGGCTGCCCGCACTGCCGGTGCGGAAGATGGCGTTGAAGGCCTCGATGTGCGGGTTGACGGCCTGCTGAAGCAGCGGGTAGGCGGAGCGGTCGGTTGGCGGGTTGCGGAAGAGGTTCTCGCGGCGCAGCGTGTGGTACTCGTGATCCCACGCCGTAGCCGTCGGCGGCTGCCGGCGCTTTGCGGCTGCCATGGTGTCTGTGCTGTTAGCTGCCGACTGGAACTGGAACTGGAACTGGAACTGGAACTGAACGCCGTGGATCTGGAGCGTGTCTGGCAGCGCGGGCGTAAACAGAGCTTGAAGCAAAAGAGGAAGATGTACGTAGTGAATGAGCAGTCCCGCGATGCAGACGCAATCCGGCGCTGGAAGACTGGCAAGGCACTGGACGGCTGTGCACCAGGTCCGGTTGGCAGTGTGAGACAGGCCAGAGAGGCAGAGCGGCGGAGAGCAGACGGCAGACACAGATCGCTGGCAATGGTGACGATGTCGATGTGCGGCCTCTGGACTGGGAGGCGTGCAGCTTTTTTTTCTTATCGATTGAACTTTTTCCTGAAGCGGGTCTTTGCAGCGATAACGAGTATGTGTCACGTGATGTTGTTGCTCTGTATTACTACTGTATTACTCATCGCACTTCATTTCTACGAGTACGTCCAATCCTCCGAATCCTGGTACAGAGTACAAGTAAAGTGCAACGCGAGCCATGCGTGCGCGATCACCGAGGCCAGCCCGCATGGCGCTGCAGCCGGCGTGCATGCGCTGCGCGCGCAACTGCGCAGAAGCCCGACGTGCTGCACCCCGGCAGCCACCACAGGCGGCCGGCCAGCGCACCAGTCGGATCGCCGAGGGCCCGCCGCCCGTGGCTGCAGACGGCAGACGGCAGACGGCAGACGGCAGACGGCGGACGAGCCTTGTCTGGGGCAGCCAGTCGCGCGACGTACGACCGCGGGGCTTGCTGTGCCGGCCTGCGCGCGGCTCTTCACAGGACCAAGCGACGTGCCCGTATCCTGCCGCCCTCGCGCCCAACCGCGCAGATGCGCCGGCCGATGCCCAACTCGACGTGTGTCTGGCGGCCGGCGGCCGCAGTCTGACACCCAGCCTGGCATTGGCCGCGCCCGTTGGCCGTCTGACCCGACCCGGCCGAGCTGGTTGGGCGCCCTCTGGTGCCGGTCTTGGTGCTTCTGCTCGGCTTCCCTGCCGTTTGGCTGCTGTCTGCCGTTTGCGCCTCTCGCCATTGGCGCCCTGCCCTGACACATGTCGTGGGATGCTCGGCCGGGGTGCTCCGGACAGAACATGCTGGCCGCTGTGCGTCCGTACGCGCAATGTAAGCCGTCTTGGCATGACTTTGGCAGGAGTTGTACAAAGGAACGGAGTACTCGTACATCCGCAGGGCTGGTTTGCCGCCGCGCCATTGGCCGCCCGTCTCGAGGCGCCCCGCTCTGGGCGCTCCGCCAATCACGTGTGGCGCTTCGGCACCGCAGACGGCTGCTGGCCTAGGCGGCTGGCCGGCAGCCTGACTTTCTTGGACATTCTTGGACGTTGTAGCGTTCGGAGATGCATTGTACGGATGCATCCGCGCATGTAAAAAGTAGAGTAGGGTGAGCCAGGCCTCGCTGCGCGGCCGCTGCGCCGTCGGTCGCAACACGCCAGCGCCGAAGCGCAGGCAAAACAACAGGGCGAATACGGCAGGCCAAAACAGGCAGGAAGCACGCAAGTCGGGCCGTGCAGTATAAAACGGCGAGCCGCGCGCTGTCCGAAACGTCGAGGACGCCCGCAGAGCCAGCCAGCCTGCACTCACCGACAGGGTGCATTGCCCTGTATTTCGCCCTCCAGCGCCCGACAACAGCACCCATACAAAGCGCCACAGCTGTCGTCGCAGCCTCAGCGCTCAGTCCATCGACCCCGGCATCGGCACTGATCTGCTCCGTAAATACAGACAAGGCACCCTGGTCCGCGACCCCGGCGAATAGCCGCCGCACTGTCGTTTGAGCGCGGAGCACGAAGAGCACGAGCCTGTATCTTACTGTACAGCACAAGTACAGCACGACCAGCACGACACCAGAACAAGCGACGACACGAGACCAGCACGACCAGCGCGACACCAGAGCAAGCCGGCGAGACAGACACAGACCGTCAGAGCCAGCTCAGGACAGCCACCAGCCGTCAGCCACCAGCCCCAGCACCAACAGCCACCAGCCCCAGCACGATAAGGACGTTCACCAGGCTGCCGCCTGCAAGCTGCAGTACGACGCCTAGCACAAGCGCTACGGCGTGGCCTGCCCGCCGCCCGCCCGCCAAGTGGGGACTGCTCGCGTCCACCCGTCATCTCCCCCGTCACCCGTCATCCGTCACCTCTCATCTCCATCTCGCTCGCACCGCGGCCACTGCACTGCACCACTGCACCACTCTGCACTCTGCACTCTGCACGCACTACCACACTGCGCCGCTGGAGCCGCCAAGCCCGCTGGCCGGTGACCACTGATCGCCTCGTCCGCTCGCCGTGCAGAGCACGCCGCAACACTCTGTACTTTGCACAAAGTATCTGGGACCTCATCTGCACCCCTCTTTTTTCCTGGTCACCAGCATCTGCGTCGTTTTGCCTGTACAAGAACCACGCGAAGCGCCGGCCAACTCTACTCTCGAATCTTCTACTTGCTGTCTGTTCTCTGTTCTCTGCGCTCTCTCTGCTCTCTCTCTGCTCTCTCTGCTCTCTCTGCTCTCTCTGCTCTCTCTCTGCTCTCTGCTCTCTGCTCTCTGCTCTCTGCTCTCTGCTCTCTGCTCTCTGCTCTCTGCTCTCTACTTTCTGCTTTTGCTCTCTCTCTGCTCTCTCTCGAGAACCGGCTCGCCTTCGCCCTGCCACCCTCCCGTCACCCGCATCGCCATACCGCCCGCGCCCGCAGCCTATCTTTCGCCGCGCCGACTCCGATCTTCAATCGCTCGTCGCCTCTGCATCCCGTCCTCCAGCCGCCCCTCGCCGCGCCCCCGCGCCGCTCTCGTCCGACCTCGCGCGCACCGCAGCCGACGCCCCACCGGCCACCCTCATATCTATCCCCGGACGCCATCTCTCCTGCCGTCCGCCCTTCTGCTGATAGCTCTTGCGCTTCTCCAGCTCTGTTACTCAGCTATACCCCCGCCGCCGAGCCTTTCGAGAACAGCAATTACCATCTGCGACGCGCATTGTGCATTGTGCATTGTACAAGCGCCTGCCAGGAGCTCAGCCTGAGGCCCGCCGTTCTTGCCAGCTTCTCGGTCTGCTGTAGGCTCGACGCACCCCCTCGACAGCCTCCGATATCATGGCAGCCATTATACGGAAGGTCTATGAGTGGTGGCTGCGGACGTTCTGGTAAGCTGCTAGGCACTGCCTCCCGATCGCTCTCTAGCCTCAGCCTAGCTCTGCTGCCAGCTGGCATGCTTTGCGTGCCAGCTCGGCCGCTGGCCTCATATCTCATGCTGTCTCACGCAAGAACCTTTTTGACGCGGTACTGACAGCCGAAACCAATTAGGGCCACGGAAATGGACGTCACAATGCTTGGTCTTCAGAATGCAGGCAAGACGTGCCTCCTCAATGTCTTATCCGTATGTTTCCCGCCGTCTCGTGGCCTGCCTCGCATGTATACTCCGCTTCTTACTGATCTCTGTGCTGCAGGGCGGCGAATTCACATACGAGTAAGTCCTGCGCGCGGCCCCGTCGCGCAAAGTTGGCCCTACGAGCCGCCAGACCTTCCCTAGGTCGTTGAACGCCGACCAAGCTGACACGGGCCCTCTGTAGTACGATCCCGACCATCGGTTTCAATATGAAGCGGGTGCAAAGAAACAACGTTGCGATAAAGTGCTGGGACATCGGTGGCCAGCCCCGGTTCCGAACAATGTGGGAGCGGTATTGTCGTGGCGTCAACGCGATCCTGTTTGTCGTGGACATTGCCGACATGGCGAAGCTGGAGTCGGCACGAGAGGAGCTCCACTCGATTATGCAGCAGCCGACGTTGGACGGGATCCCGCTGCTGGTGCTGGGCAACAAGTCAGATCTGCCGGACAAGCTGTCGGTCGACGAGCTGATCGACGCGCTGGACCTGAAGCACATTGAGCACCGCGAGGTATCATGCTATGGCATCAGTGCCAAGGAAGAAACCAACCTGGAGGCCGTGCTCTCGTGGCTGGTCAACCGGGCATACCAACCAAGGTGAGGTCTCGTCTGTGTGGCAGCACGCTCGTGTTCATTCCAACGGTGTCTCTATCAAGCTTGCTGCTTGCAGTTATTTGCAGTTTTTTGCGTTTTTGCGTTTTTGGTTTCGCTGTGCGTCTTTTGCTTGGGATCTGGTGTCGTTTGTCGTTTGTCCTTCATCTCCTTTTTGACATCGCTCCCAGTGGTCTGTCGTCATCATGGTCTGGCTTGCGCTCCCGTTGGATATCTGCGTCCCTCTATTTGGCCTAATTGAGGCCTCGTTCCGTGCCTCATTCTGCCCTGTGAGGGGCAATTCTACTTGCGCGTGCTGGATTGCGGCCTCCTGGGGTTTTCTGCGTTCTTCTGTTCACCTTCTTTTGGCTTCTTTGCCCGCTCCCCTCTTTTTCCATGCGTCTTTCTGTTCACACTATTTGATGAAGACATGACGACGTTCAAGGATCACAAAAGACGTTCCCATCTGGCCGGCAACGACCGATAATGTATTGGGTTTCCGCGAGCCCAACTGACATGGTCAAGTTTCTGGCGAATAGCTAGTTCCGTTTGTACTTATTATTCATAAAGATATCTCTTTATAAGCGTCCCGTGCCAGCCTCTGCACGGGCATGTGCAACGTTTGTGTCATCTTAGTCTGCCCGTCCTATTCTGCCAGCGCATCAAAACTTTGTGTACTGTGACAGGACAGAGTAGTGCTCGCTTGAGGCCGTCATGTGATCATGTAAGATGAGCGGTCAACGCCGGGACAGCACTTGCTGGTGATCGGACTGAATTTCGCTGCGCAACGGCAGCGGTGATCCTGCAAAAGACGATGCGAGGGGTAGAAATTGTGGACAAGTGCGAGCGGACGCTTGTCACGATGTAAATGCAGGCCACTGTCAGAGGAAAGCGGGATGAGACTGGCAAAGAGCGAGGGGCAGAATGAGCAGATACAGGCGCAGGCAGGCGCACACACAGGAATGAAAAGAGCGAACGAAGAGGCAGGAACGGAAAAAGAGCAAGAAGACAAGAAGAGCAAGAGCGGGCCGGAAGAGCGGGCGTGTCTGCTTTAAGTCGTTCGCGGCTGTCTCGAAGAACGAAACAGGACCAGCGACGCCGGCGGCGGCGCGAACAGGCAAATTGAACGGTGACACTTTGCACGCCAGCAGGCCACCCCCGACCACACGACTCTGGTGGATGCACACCGTGCCAACGCATCACTGCATCAGCGGCGGGCAGACAGCCGACGGCGATACGGGGCCGGCCAAAATGTGCTGCTTAGTCATCCTACATCCCAGCAACACGGAGACGAAGCAGCGAAGCGCGAAGCGCGAAGCCGCGGAAGAGACGCAGACCGAAGCGAACCGACGGAGCGCGGGGAAGAGCACAGATTAGGAGAGGGGCTCAGGGCGCAGCCCCTCCTCTCGCGCCTGCTAGCCATTGCAGTGGTGCACGATCCGATGCTTTTAACTTCCATTTCCATTTATACCGAAGTCGACTAAGAGGCTGATGTCCACTACCAATCTGAGTCCACAGGGCTCTGACAATGTATTCGGGCTCGTTCAATCGCAGCCACGTGCTCCTCAAAAACATCCGACCCCAGATTTTGCATTGTCGTGACCCGGATATACATAGGCCTAGCTTCCAAGACCATGGCTAGGAGACACCCTGGGCAGCACCCGCTCCAGGTGGCATTTCTGAATAAGGTTCCCCGGATGTATGGGTGTTGGATGTGGTTAAGCAGGTAATCAGCGCAAATGTTCAGGTAGGAACACAACATGGTGGTCCCGAAGCGGATTGGCTCCGAGGATGCGCGGTGCGCAAACAGAAGAGCAGTTTGATCTGTCTTCTAAATCGTAAATCTGCTTATCAAAAAGTACTCGTACTGAAGGATGCCAGGACTTGAGTGTGTCTCAACCAACGGCCCGAACTCGGCCGGTATAGCCCACTGCGCGTCCTCCACTGTGACTGTGACGTATTGGCGGTAGACACGGCAGAGGTTGTGAACAAGCCTAATTTCGCGGACTAACAGGTCAAACAGTTCTAGACCACGCAACTGGCGATCTTCTATAGCTCGCGGCCCGGCGCCGAAGTGCTTCAGGATCACCTGCACATGCTGGCTGGTGAGGTGAGGAGCGCTGGGGTAGTGGTGAGGGGCCGCTTCGATCTCATGGCGGCATATATGCAGAGGTCCGTCATACACGTACCCGCCATCATCGACACAATCGACGGCTAGGACTGCAATACAGGACGGGCATATCCAGAGATCCAGTCGCTTGGCAGCGATCAGTTTGGCGATTGCCACGCGCTCATCGCGAGGAAGAGCCGACGGAGTCCACGCGTGTCTCAGTAATACCCGCAAGGTCGTGCTCGTTTGGGCGAGAACAACACGCTCAGGTCTAGGAAGACAGTCTGCTATCCGGCAAAGGATATGGTTGGGCAGTCGGAGTAGTGGTGCGGGCTGGGCCTGCAGTAACCGTGAGTTAGCAGGATAGCGTTGCTATCAGCATGAACGTGATGAGATGTACTGACCAAGGCTGGTTGCTCAACCAGACTTGACATAGTCACACTGGAGGCCAAATTGAGGTAGGGATAGAATAGGCGGTATCAATGTGGTATACAGTCGAATTATGAAGTCATTGTACGGAGTACGAGTTCGCATCATGGTAATGGGCTCAACGGCCATTTGCAATGTGCATTGTTTCTACGCTGAGGTCAAGCATGCTGGAAGGAACGATACAGAGACTGACCAAGCACTGCTCGAGGCCGAGGAAACTCCATTTCAAGGGTTAGCAGCTCAGAAGAGTTACTTCATCTAATAGACACATTTGTCATCTCGAAAGGAAGGGACGATTCTAGAAGCAACGGCTCCATAGGCAAGCGCACCCGGGACAGAAGGACCAGAGCGGATGTGCTCCATTCGTACTTCATATGCGAGTACGACGAGTACGAAGTACGGAGTATGCCGTACGTCCGGAGAAAAACGTGGCCGCCGCGCGGGCACAAGACGCAAAACAAGCTTTGCGTACATGGCAACTGCCGATCATCTCAGGTGACATCAAGTATCATGTGTCGAGTGGACGAGATGCCATGCGGTCTCGTGTCACGTGCCCCTCACTCCCGGCATGCATAGCCACACTTGGTGTTCTCGGCCTAACCTATTCGGCTGACCGGATAGCCGCCGTATTCGTAGTTCGCAACGCGTATTACTCCGTACTCGAACTCCGTAAGCACTGCGAGATTCGCGGAGCATCACAGCTATCTGTGCCTTGCCTGCTTCTGCGCTCTCGCATGCTGGCTCCCAGCCCCGTCTGACAGTTTCAGCTTAGCTGCAGCCGTGCAAATGGCCTCCAGGGGCTGTCCGCGTTTCAGCCGTCTCCCGGCTCGACGGCCAGCCGGCTTTGTTTGTCGGCCGCTTTGGGGGTACTACGGAGTACGCCTTGCGAGCATGGGTAATACTCGTATCTCGTGCCGAAGGCGCTGGTATCACCTGGTTGCAGGTCGCTGGCAGCTGTCACAGCCACGCAGCAAAGGCGAGTCGATACGAGCGTGCGCACAGGCACCGAAAGTACCCCGTGCACCAGATCTGTATGGAGAAGTACTTGGGGTTTACGGAGTAGGTTAGCGCTGCGCTAGCGGCTCGCTGGATGCACGGACTCTAGCGGACTTCCACAGGCGTCCCCGCCGCCTGTTGCTGTGCTGCTGTGCCGCAACTACGCCTCCCTTTGACTGGCACCACCTGTCATACTGGTACAAGTACCCGTCCGTCGCCCCCGCTGGCAGTGATTTCAGGCAACTGTCATCTTTTTCACACAAATCGTACGTTGTCTGTCGATTCGGCAACATCTCCTCTTCCACCTACGAAGCCATTCGAATACGCGCCAGCGCATCGAGACCATCACAAACTGTCATTTCGATTCCCTTCATCCATCCAAAATCATCAGAATTATGCCAGCGCTAAGAGGAGCGGCGACGTGGCTGCACAAACGGTATTTTCCCCATGCATCTCCGCGGCGTCCAGTCGAGACCCTCACGACGCTGCCGCTTTGCCTGTCTGCCACCTACTAACACATCGCAGCAGTGTTTGTCCGTCGGGCTACTACTATGATGATGGCTACTGCTATCGCAACTCCGGCTGGTACTGGTGGGGACGCTGGGTCGTTGCCTCTGTCGTTGTCTTCATCTTCCTCATCATTCTCTCCCTCCTCTTCCGCCGCAGCCGCCAGCGTCGCGCCGCCGGCCAGCCCATGATGCCCATGGGCCATTGGGGTGGTGGCCGCCAAGACCAGCCGCCGCCACAGCCGCCGTACTACCCGCCGCCGCCGCAGTACTCGCAGAACCCGCCCGTTGGCGCACAATACACCGGCACCACCTACGACAGCAACCAGGGCTACTACGGTCAGACTGGTCAGCCTGGCCAGAACATGCAGCAGCCGCCGGCAGCTTACTACCCGACTCGTGCCGCCGAGGACGACTACGCGCCGCCAGCAGGCCCGCCGCCAGGCAAGAAATAGAAGGGCGGAGTGGGACACAATGTGTCGTGATGCGATCCCCGCTACGGTGGATATGATGTCCCGCTGCGCACGGTTTTGAGCGGTGCGGCTGCCACCACAGCTGCTTCTGTGCCGTGCTGTGACGACACACGAGAGCGCACCTGTGGGAGCTTCTTTTGTTTTTTACTGTTTTGGGGGGCCATTCTGGTCTGCCTCTTGTCAAATAGGGTGCCTTTGACTCGGATTACGGCGTGCGGCGTCAATCATTACAAGGGTCCGGGATGAGAACTCAACAAGACTGAGAATGCGAGAATGCGAGAATGCAATGAGAAGGACGATAGCAACAGCGAACAGATACCGACGCCATAATATTACGTTTTTTGTCACTTGGCTGAGCGATGAGTGACCGCTTCATCGCGGAGATTGTGATAAGCATAAGGGATCCCTGTCTGTCTTGCTCTGCATTGCGGCTGTACTCCTTGCTTGTTTTATTTGCACACCCCATTCCTCGGTGCACGAGGAATTCCGAGCTATTCGGCGCGGCACGGCACGGCGCTGCGGATGACTAAGCGGGAGGCCGCCGGCTTCGGTAAACCTTGGGATGATGACATAAAGCAACAGACATATGGCGATCAGAAGAGCTAAATAAACAGGATTGCCTCTGCCTTGGTTGGAGTCACTGCCCCAGAAAATCACCTTCGCTTGGAGGTCATCTTGCGCTTTGATAAGACCGACTTGGGAGGGCAATGATTCAAAAGCCTGGATGCAGATATTGAACCGACGTTGTGGACAGTAGATTTCTGGTTAATTTAGGCCATTTGGACTGAGCAGGCTGATCCCGTATGCCAGCAACTATGGCATGATGACTTGGCTTACACATGTCCCAGAAAATGAACTCCGGCTGGAGATCATCTAATAAAAGAACACTGTAGCTAACGCTGTGAAGCAAGTAAACTGCAACCATTAAGACGAAACGGCGAAGGCTACCAGTAGGCTTGACGATTATCCATATAGCCCAGTCAGCAAAAACCAATCACACAGCATTGGTTCTATGGTGTAGTGGTTATCACGTCAGTCTAACACACTGAAGGTCTCCGGTTCGATACCGGATAGAATCATTTTTTTGGGCTGCCTGGCATCGTTCGTTTCGCGCAATGCTCTGTTTCTATCATTGCGATTTTTTTTTTTTTAGATCTAACCGTTTTTGTTGGCGCAAGGAATGTGAGATGCCAACTCCGACGTCACATACTTCGTACGAAGTAGCGACAAGAATTCGGACGGCCCCTGCACACCAACCCTGTTCGTCTCACGTATCTTACGGAGTAATACTTGTACGGAGTGACAGGCATCGCCTTCAGCGCGTTTGGCGGCCGTTTGGGCAGCGGCTCGGCGGCCCACAGCCCTGCGTTGTAATCTCACAGAACCCCTTTCAGTGCAATCTGTACGCCGTATGCACAATTGCGTAATGGCGACGTCGAGCAGCCTAAAGCGGTTAACTCTAAGTTGGATACCTGAGGCTTCTGACTAATAATAGTCCATAAGGCGCGCATTAGCCCCGGCGGCGCTAACTGACGGCGCCACAAGACGCCCTGGCAGCAACGGCAACCCCCGTTTTTCTCAATGGGGCGTTCCAGGGGGCTGCTCCATCGCGCCTGCCCCCGTGTGCGTTCCTCTCGAGGGCTGCGACGCCCCCATTTCCGTTTGCGTTTCCGCCTCTCGTCTGGCGATGCTGTCTGCTCCAGCCTCTGACCACCTCGATACGACGTGCTGAGTTTGGGTTTGGCGGCCGTCTTGCTGCGCCTTTGTCTGACTGTCGCTCCTTTGGGTCTCACGGCGTCTCTCGCGTCGATTCTGTCCAGCCTCTCTTTTCCGGTTGTCCGTCGTCGCCGTCGCCGTCGCTACTCATCTTGCATTGCGTTTCAGCGAAATTGCAGCTTCTCGATAATTGCTCGTTTTCGCCGCGAGAGCCGAAAGAACACGGTCCTTGCGGACTTGCACGCACTGTCTACCGAAGACGGAACACCAGACTCGGCTGTCTGGCCGTCGCGCACAGCCCTCCCGGAACATTCGCTCTCCCTCTTCTTGCTTTCTCCATCTTCGCTCTCTTTTGCCACGACATTCGAGGCGTGCAACGCCCCGAACGCGGACGATCGCATGCTCAGTCGACGCAGCCGACCACTCCCATTACGCTGCTCCGGAGTCCCGCGATCATCGCCGTCAACCCGCCTCAACCGCCCCGTCCGACTCGCCGGCTGTCTCTTCATTGTCACTTCCATCTTGTCGGCTCCTCAGAGAATGGGACGGTAGCCAGCGAACGACAAGCCTCTTTTTCACCACCCAACCTACACAGCTACCATGGCTCCGATTGATGTTGCCATGGCGCAGAGCCTGCGCCGCAGGAGCCTCATGGACGTGGTGACAGCTGCCGTCTACCCGGTCGTTTCACGACGATCCGTTACGAGTTCGATCTCCGACGTCAAAACGGCCTTTTCCAGCTGGGATAACTGCATGAATGCAGCGTACTGCAAGTATGTTATTCCCGTGTGCTGTTTCGCACATTCCGGTTGCCGTATTGATTGGTTGCGCTGACACTGTCCTTGCAGATGGCCTGTAATAGCGGTCATCATCATCGGTGCCCTGATTATCATTTCGGTCATCTGGTGCATAGCCCGCTGTGCTTGCTGTGGTGTTTCGTGCTGCTGCGAGTGCTGCTACTGCCTCAAGTGTTGCGGCAACTGCTGCGGCTGCTGCTCACCACCCAACAAGCGCCACAAGTACCTCGACGAGCCGTTTATGCCACCAAACCATAACCAGAATCAGGGCTATCGGTCCCAAGCTCCTATGATGTCCGGCGCTGTCCCGCCGGCAATCTCAGAGCCACCCATCGCCGCAGGCAAGCCGCAATTTTACGACGACAAGCCTCAGTACGCCAGTTTTGATGTCGCCAAGAAGGGCAACGAAGACGCGCTGCCTGCAATGCCGAGCTGGGAGAGCGCGAACCAAACAAAGGTTCTCGTCATAGAAGAGGCCGTGGAGATGGACGAGCTCAAGAAGCCCGCAGGCCAGCCACCTGCACGTGCCGTGTCGCCCCTGCAGGGCACTTCTCCTACACCTGCTCCGGTGAGCCCGGTGGAGAGCACCTTTGGGCATGGCAACGGTGGCTACATGCCGCCCAGCAGCCTCAACAATGTCGGCGGTTACCCGGCCGCGGCGAGCGGCTACATGGCTCCCGGCGCCATGGGCCCTGCGGGTAGGAACGTCGGACAGGATCCGTACGGCCAGGGCTACAACCAACAGCAGTACAACAACGGCGGAAACGGCGGCAACTACGGCGGCAATTACGGCAGTGGACCTGGCTTCGGCGCGCCAGGACAGGGCGTGGGCATGGGACAGAACTGGCGGTCGCCAGCCCAGGCTGGCGGCCCCAGCTCGTACAACAACCAGCAGGTGCCGTACGGCAACCAGCAGGCGCCGTACGGCAGCCAGCAGCCGTCCTATGGCAGTCAGCAGCCGGCTTACGATACCCGCAGCCCACCACCACCGCAGCAGCAAGGCTTCTCCAACATGAACAGCATGAACCGCATGGACAGCACGAACAGCATGAACCGTGCCAACGGCGCCAACGGCATGAACAACATGGCGGGCGGTGGCTACGCCAGCGACTACGCGCGCAACATTACGAGCTCGCCTGCGCCACGCGGCTTCAACAACGGCCAGCAGGGCTATGGCAACGGGGCGCAAAACTACGACAACGGGGCGCAAGACTACAGCAACACCGGCAGCTACGACAACTACAACCGCAATGCGAGCATCTCGCCGGCCCCGCAGACTTTCACCAACAACAGCCTGGACCACCGGGCGCCGCGCATCCCAGACTTGAGCATGGACACGGCCCAGGCTGCCAGCACGCCGGTCAACGAACCGGCGGAACTGTACAGCGGGTCGCCAGTCACCATGCCGGCGATGCCGTCGGAGCTCTATGGGGCCGAGTCACCAAGCAGCCGGCCGCTGGCGAACAACCGACCCGTCCCGCAACGGACGTACTCGCCGGCGACGATGAACAACGGCTACAGCAACGACAGCGGCAGCAACAATGCGGTGGCCGAGATGCCAGGCTCGATGGCCGGGTTCGACTTTGGGACGACGTCGTCGCAGCCGGCGCCCGACCCGAGCCGGGAGAACTACGGCAGCAGTAGCGGCGGCTACAACGGCGGCGGCAGCGCCACCCGCAGTAACACAGACACACGCAACGACAGCACGGGCGGCCAGCCGTACGGGCTCACCAACACGGGCAGCCCGCCACCGCTGATGCAGCCGAAGCCGCAGGGGTACCAGGGGTACCGGCCGTACCAGAACGGCGGCTAGGGCGGCTGGTAGACGTGTGGCGGGCGTCTAGCGGGCGGCTGCAGGCAGCGGGAGCTGGGGCTCCGGAGTAGAAGTCTCTATGAAAGTGGCCGGCGTTTATATTCCCTGTCTATAACTGCATCTTTCTTTCTATTTGTTTTTGGGTTTTGGGCTCGATTCTGGAGCTATGTTGGAGTCTGCTTGATGCATCCACTTGGCGTTTCCATTCTGATATTTTCGTCTTCTTCGCTTCTTTGGCCTCTTTTCATTGCCATCTGTCGAGACCTTTTCCTACTTCTACCTCGTTGCTACATTCCGGCGCTACGACTCTATATACATGGCTGCAATGGGACGGATGGACTGCTCATGACCCAATTCAACTACGTTTCGGATCTTTTCTTGGATGCGTTTTTGCAGGAACAGGTGCTCGGTTGCCCAGCCATGCGCGGCAGTGCGTAATGATTCAATAAACAAGACTATATAAGCGAGGGTATCTAATAGTGTATCTGGTGGTCTGTTTACGGGGTCCTCGTATAGGGCAAAATGGATGCTGTGTAGTGTGCGCCCCACGATATGTATTGTAATTAAGCGACTGTCCTGTCTCCCTGACAAAGATTGTTTCCCCAAGTTCCCTGATGTATGTTGCTCATTCTGTTCCTAGTATCGCACAGCAGTGATATGCGTTATATCGTAGTGCAAGCGAGCGGCTGTAAAAAAGACAAAAATGCAGAAAATGCAGAAAATGCAGAAACGCAGAAACGCAAAAAGACAAAAGGCAAAAGGCAAAAATATTACGCAGTGAATGCCGACACTGCTCGCGTTCAGTAGTCACGGTAGAAAAAGCCGCCGTTCTGCGTCACGGCGCTGCTGGCCCTGGAACGGCGGAAGCCAGAGCGCCAGCCACGGGTCTCGGGCACGGCCGGCTCCGCGGGCGCCATAAACGATGGCGATGGCGGAGCAACGGCTACGGGCGCGGCCGGGTGGGCAGCGAGGCTCTCGTCCAGCTCGGCCAAGGTCTGGGCGGTGGTGCCGCTGCCGGCGGAGGAGCCGCGGTAGTGGTGGTTTTGGCAGTGCGGCCGGGTGGCGGCGGCGGCGGGCGGCGTCAGCGGCGTCAGCGGCGTCGATGGTGTGCGCGGCGTGCTGCTGCTGCGGCTGGCGGCGACAGTCGAGCTGGCGGCGGTGGCGGCGCTCGTGGAGCGGGTGTGGCGGTGGGCGACAGCGGGCTTCAAGAACGCGAGGCCGCCCGGCTGCGGCTCGGAGGCGCACGAGAGGCTGCGCTTGTGGGTGGCGGGCTCGGCAGCACTCGGCGTCGGACTCGGGCCCGGCGTCGCCTCGTCGGACACGGAGGTGTGGAAGAACGGCACGGGCGGCAGGCCGCGGTCGGCGGTCGACTGCTGCATAGACGGCCGGGTCGTGCCGTACCCGGCAGCGGCGGGCGGCGGCGGACCCGAGTAGGTGGGCGGCGGCAGACGGGCGAGCGCGCCGTGGGCGTTCTGGTCGGCGGTGGCACGGCGGCGCCGGAGACGCACGTACAGTATGCCGGCGGCCACCAGAAACAGCGCGGCGGCGGCGCCGACCGAAATGCCGGCAATGGCGCCCTTGGAGAGGCCGGCAGCAGGCGTGCTGGAGGTTTGCGGCGAGTCGGTGACGAGGACGCCGGCGGCGGTAGACGCAGCCGACGAGAGCGCCGAGTCGGAGGCCGGGCTGATGGTGGTCACGACGGTGAAGGTGCTCGTGACGGGGGGGCGCGCGACATAGGTGAGGGTGGAGGTGGCGATGACGGTGGCCTCGGCGCTGACAATCTTGGTCCGGGTCTGGTAGGCGACGGAGAGGCGTGTGGTGGTCGTGGAGGAGGTAGTGAGGACAAAGGAGGTGCTGGTGGCCGTGGCTGTGACGTAGACGACGACGGTGGAGGTGGTGGCGGCGGCGTCGAGGTCCGTGGTGGTGGCGACGGCGTCGCGGCGGACGGGACGGCGCGGGTGGAAGCGGAGGACGGGCGTGGCCGTCGGTGCCGTTTCGACGGCGGCACCGACGGCGACGGCGGTGACGGTGACGGTGACGTAGGTCCAGTCGGTCTGGGTGGCGGCGGTGTTGGTGACGGAGGTGTCGGCGACGGCGACGCTGAAGAGGGGCAGCTCGACGACGACGACCTTGGCGTTGGAGACGGTGGCCAGGACGGTGTCGGTGGTGACGGCGGTGGTGGTGGTGGTGAGACTGTGCGGTTAGCGGAAGAGCAGGCGTGACGTCATTGACGCCCAAAAGGCCGGACTGAGCGCCGAGTCGCCGGAGCGAGCGAGCGGCTGGCACCTACACGGCGAAACACTGGCCGCCGCGGCAGGTCTGTCCGGCGGCACAGCAGGCGCTGCCGCAGCAGAGGCCGTCGGCCGGACAGCACCACTTGGCGTCGCTGGCGCTGCAGCAGGTGCCGCAGGCGGTGCAGTAGCTGGTGCTGGCGCCGCTGAAGCAGAAGTTGGTGCCGTTGGCGAGACAGTCGCGCTTGGCCAGCAGCAGGTCGACGGCGCTGGGCGGACGGAAGCTCGTGAGCGGCGGGCGGGCAGGGACGAAGTCGAGGGGGTTGGGGGAGGTGTCGAGGAAGCTGAGAGCATCGCCCGGGCTGGGGTGGCCGTCCAGACCGCGCGCCTGGACGGCCCAGAGCGCCCACACGAGCAGCAGTCGGCCGACAGCCATGGCGACGCTACGCCGGCATATCGGGAGGGCGAGGGCGAGAGAGGAGAGCGAGGGGAGAGGAGAGAGGAAAGCGGAAGAGCAGCGAGAGGGGCGAGAAGGCGTGTAGCGAAAACGAAAAGTTGACAGGAGCACCAAAGACGATAAGACACGCAGGACGGAGGAAGACGGCGACAACAGACGAGACAAGCCGTGCAGACAGCCTGCATGCAGAGTATGGGACGAGCGTGAGCCCAGGCCGGCGGCGTTCCAGAAGCGGCCGCAGGGCACACACACCGCAGGCAGACGAAAAGGCCAGTGAGGCTCTGCCAGCGCAGAAAGGTCGCGCCTCCGCGGCCAGAGTGATCGGCGGGCTCGGGACGCCGGCAGCGAGCAGAGGGCAAAGGGCGGTCACAGTGGCCGGCGGGCTGGGTGTGTCTCGTGCAGCGCAGACGCTGCAGAAGCCGCAGAAGCCGCCGAATCCGCCGAGTCCGCCGAGTCCGCCGAATCCGCAGAAACTGCAGAAACTGCAGAAACTGCAGACGATGCAGACATTGCAGACGATAAGCCCAGTGGCAGCAAGGTGGCAGCGAAGGAGGGCTGACGGCCGGCCAATCGGCATGGCGCTGGGGCCCGACGGCAGTGGCCCAGGCCAAGCGCACGATGGCGCGCCAGCTGGAGCTGAAGGCCGGTCCAGGTGGAGTCGGCTTGCAGATGTCGTGGAGCTGTCGCGGAGCTGTCGGGCGATGCCACCGCGCAGGCAGATGTCGCCTCCGATCCGCGGCCGCGATCGCCGTGGCGGTCAGCCTCTGGTGCCGGTCGAGCCAGCGGCGACAGCCGGCGGAGAGCAGGGTGAGAAGCGGCAGCTGGACTTTTGCTGCTGGGATTTCTGCTGGGATTTCTGCTGGGATTTCGGATGCTGCAATTTCTGGATCGTCCTGGGGCCAAATCTGCGCCGTCAGCACCCGACGTCCGTATTACTGCTCGCGCCACGGGCTTGGCCGGGCTGGCTGCCCACTCAGGCCGCGAGCCCGCCCGCCACCACGGACATCGCTGCCACACCTCTGTTGTGTGCAAAGTACGGAGCAGGCCATGCTGTTCGTAGCAGACTGTATGGCTGGCTGGGCTGACATGCGTCGCGAGGCCGCTCCGCGCGTCAACCTTGCGTGGCGCGTTGCTGATGTCAGACGAGCGCCGCGCAGCGCTGCCACATTCGTCGCAGTCGTCGTATTCGTACTTTGTCGTTTGAGGCTTCTCGCATCCTGTCCAAGCAATTGGCTGCTGGCCGGCAGCAGCGCCCAATGAGTGCCCGCAGAGCCCCGCTGTAGCACGCCGCCTGCATGAAAGTGCGCACATCGCCTCCCGTCAAAGGACGCGCGGACGACGCCGACGTGGCTGCGGACGGCGGCTGTGCGAGGCGTTGTCGTTGCGAAGTCGAAACAAAATACAATAATCTCACGATGATGGACGCAACTTATACGACGGGCTCGAGGAAGGCGCGGCGACGAGGAAGGCGCCACCGAGCAGCCGCAAATCACGTGGTCACGTCACTACGTGCCAGTTTAGTTCTCAAATCTCATATCTCTATATATCATTTACAATCGCTAACCCTTGTTGTCACTGTATGGCCGAGATCACCCCGGCCGTTTACTTTTCCTGTCCTGCGCCGACGCCGTCCATGGCTCATTCAGTCATCCGTCGGGGAAGACAAAGGGAATGGAGACAAATAAAAGATAAAGCGAAAGAGGAAATGGAGTCAAATAGAAGAGATAGAAGGCAAGGAGAGGAGGAAGAGGGAGATGGCGGAAGAAAGCGGGAAGAAAAGGAAACAACAAAACAATCAAACAATGCACAGCAATGACGCTGGGGAATATGCAAAAGACAGCCCGGCGCCGTAGACACCGTCCGTCACCAGCCCGCGCCGCAGACACCACCCGCTCGCCAGCCTGCGCCGTAGACACCGCTCACAGCCACGCCGTAGACACCGCTCACAGCCGCGCCGTAGACACCGCCGCAGACACCGCCGCTCACCCGCCCGCGCCGTTGCCCGTCCGCGCCCCGGCGGCGCTCCTCTGGCGTCACGCGCCGTCCGGGTCCGTGGCCGTGTCCTCCTCGAGCTCGTAGGCCTCCTCGGCGGCCTCGCCGTCGTCGCCGCTGTCGCTGTCGCTGTCGTCCTCGGCGTCGCCCACGCCCACGATCGGCGTCCACGGCAGATAGTCGCCCTCGAGCCAGCGCTTGCTGTGCGGCAGCAGGTAGGGGTCGAACGGAAAGTTGCCCTCGAGCTGCAGGCGCTTCTCGTCCTCGACCGTCGAGCCGGCGTCCTCGCGCAGCGCCTCGCCCTTGCCGTAGTGGCCCGACGCGAACTGCGACAGGTGGATGCTCTTGTTGGCCTCCAGCCGCGGGTAGATGTACATGAAGCGCATCGAGTGCGCCAGCTTGGCAAACTCGGACACGATCGCCGCCGAGCACACCATCAGCGGGTTAAAGGCCGAGTAGATCACGCTCGCCAGCGCCTCCTTCAGGCCCGCCTGCCACTCCATCTCGTGGCCCACAAACGACGCCGCGTCCTCCGGGTCCACCAGCGCCGGGTACCCGTCAATGAGGTCCCGCCACCGGAAACAGAAAATGTACAGCACCGCCTGCACCCACGAGTACAGCTCCTGGTACCGCCGCAGATCCGGCCCCCGGCACCCCCCGCTGTTGCTGCGCCGGTACTGGTCCATCCGCTGGCACAGGATCGCCACCACGCTCCGCACCGTCTCCCGCGGCACCCGCGCCGCCCGCGCCACGTAGCTGCTCAGGTACGACGCCGCCGCCTGCCGCACCGCCGCCGGCCGGTTCGACTCGAACCCCAGGTTCAGCAGCGTCCCCGTAAACAGGTCCTGCAGCTCCAGGCTCTGCTGGCTGAAGTGGAACGCCAGGAACTGCGTGTGCCGCGAGCTCGGCACCGTCAGCACAAAGTTGGTAAAGTCCGCCAGAATGTCGCCCAGGCAGTGCCGCGCCGTCTCCGAGTCCGGGTCCGCAAACTTGGCCGAGAAGATCACAAACAGCCGCTCCAGACTGGCGTCCAGCTTCTGCATCAGCTTCGCCGACCGCTCGATCTGCGACGCCACCTCGTCGTAGCCCGCGTCGCCGAACCCCGGCAGGTCGCTCTCGTCCGCCTCGCTGTCGTCGTCGTCCACGTCCGACTCCTCGCCCGCCGCGTCGTCCGCCTCCGTCGCCTGTCGGATCACGTGTGCCACGACCTCGTCGTCCATATCGCCGAGGTCCAGCTGGAACTCCGTGTCCATCTTGACAATATTCGACGTCACCATCTCGAACAGCTCCGCCTCCAGGCTCGGCGCATACTCCCGCACGCGGAGCACGTTGTCCAGGTAGAACAGGTACACCGTCTTCGACTCGCTCGGCATCGGGAATCGCTGCGCCAGGATCTTGCAGACCGCGATGCGCGCTGCCGGGAAGAGCTGCAAAATGTATTCGAGGCCAAAGTGGAGTCGCTTCTGCGCCGACTCGCGGTCGACCGGCGGGAAGTCTGCCACGTTCCAGGATGACGATCGGGGATCCTCAAACAGGCCGACAATCATCTGCCGCACCGTCAGCGCAAACACCTCGTTATCACAGCACAAGAATGCACCCACCTCGAGTACCGGCCGCATGAATGCGCCTTGTGCGCTGATGAGCGCTGCCAGGACTGTGCCATGTTAGAACCATAGACGAGACCACAGCCAAAGTAGGGCGAGAACAACATACACTGCACGTATGCGCGGAAGAACTTCTCGTCCCGCCCGATCCAGGAGCAGCCCAGAATCGCCTTGATCAGCGACGTGCACGACCGGTTCAGCAGCGGCGCGCAGCTGATGAGCGCGAGCACGTAGAGCACGACCTCTTCGGGCCGCACGGCGTCCTCATCCTCGTCGTCGACGTCGACGTAGCCATCGCGGTCGTTTGTAAACACCTCCTGCAGCTCCCGGTACTCCTGGTCGTCGCCGGCCGCGTGCATCTCCAGCGCGTGCCGCACCTGCCGCTTGGTCTGCTCGAGCGTCCGGTTGCCCACCTCGGTCACGATATTAAGGCTGAGGTCAAAGTGCACCGTCTTCCGCCGCTTGGTCGCCGGGCTGTCCTCACGGTCGCCCGCATCGTCGCTGTCCGACGCGCTGTCGTGCGCATCGTCGTCGCTGGACCGGTCGTCCCGCTTCCGCTTCCCCTGCGGCTCCTGTCTCCTGCCCGTCACCTTCGCCAGGGGAGACGGGCATGCCGCCGCGCCCACCGCGCCGCCACGCAGGATCGACTTGATCGGCTTGACGACGCTACTTGCGGGAGACAGCAGGCCGGGGCGCCCGCTCGGTGTGGGTGTCAACGGCATGGGCATCGTTCATGTCGGGTGGCTCCGGCGCTCGATCGTCTATGCCTTTGTGTCGAGGGCGTGCGCGAGTGACGCTGCCGACGCCAAGTTTCGCTCCAACTACCGACGTCTGCTCGTTTTCCGCGTCAGGCTATGTCGGACTGAAGGGAAATGGGGTGCTCGCGGCAGTTGTCGCTCGTGGTGTCGTTTCTCGGGTATCGAGTGAGACACAGTATGGCGGATCAAATGTCCGGTGCAGCGTAGACACTGCAGTATATGCAGGACCGTTCGATATAAACGAACAAATAAACCAGATCGCTGTATAGATTAAAAAGGTAGGCGTCGTCAGTGTGAGTAAAACAGGCGAGTCGCGTGAAAAAAAACCGAGTTAAAGAATTATTTCAGTCGCCTCAGTAGCTTCTTTAGATAACGCCTTTTTCACTAGTTTGCGGGGAGTGGGTATCACGTGCGCTAATACGGGTAATGATGACTGCCAAATCAGGAGCCGGCTTACCAATGATGCCTTCCTACCCTTACTCGACAATACAAAAGCGACCAAAGCATTCACAGATGGCCCGACGGCCGAATCTAAGCATGTATGAAATGTACTCGCTTAGTTTACGTCCACCACGGCCGGTGTCCTTTAGTCTTGCTGCACCGTACAGTGTATCCGTCCCGTCTTTCCGCTGTCCCGTATTTCTTTGCGAAATAGTGTCTTAGACTAGCGTCTCACAGGCATCACTTCACTATAATATTACTTGATAAAACTGTCCGCTTTGATTGTCGTGGCATCACAGTCATGGGCCGTTTCTTTGTTGCACGACAGAGAAGCCGATAGCGGCAACGAACTGCCTTGTTCGGAGAGCTTGAGCCTCTGGAAACAAGCGACCTGAGTTCGGCACCGATATTGTACGGGAGTCAAGCAAATAGCAAAGAGTGCGTAACGAAAGAGGAACAGTATGGGACCGCAGTAGGCAAAATAGACAGAGACAAAATGTAGTATAACACAATACTTGCCAAACAGCCCCAACATTGCCCCGAGAGCGATCTCGCCAGGCGTCTGTTGGGTTGAACACGCAAAGCGCCTATGGGGAATCTATAGACAGACCAAAAAGGAAACAAAGCAGGGGAGGGGTGGGTGATGGAACTATAGAGACAGACACGGAGTCCAAAGTCCAAAGTAAGGACAGGATAGAAAATGAAATAAAAACAAGGACAATAACCCAACAAGCCGAGCAGTCGAAAGTCCAGATGGGCCAAGTGGTCCCACTGTCCAAGCAGCCCAAACGGTCCAAACAGTCCAAACGGTCCAAACAATCCGTATAGCCTAGGGAAGCCGTGCTTTTGTGCTCACTGTTCAACCCTTCTTCCTGCTCCCTCGCCTAGCTCCCTGTATTCCATCCATTGAAATCTGTCCGTTTCCCTTCCCAAATTATGCTTCCGTGGCACACGGTTGTGTCTCCGCAATGCGGCAGGCAGGATGGTACCGTATATGCCCTCGCCCGTGGGTCGCGTTACTGATACATACTCGAAGCCGAAAAATGGAATGACGTCGTAGCACCAAAGGTTAGCAGGCCGTAGGCACGGTGTACGTGCCCCGTAGGCTCACCACTGTCAACACAGCAGACAACGCCGCTCTCACTAGTACGCGTCGCCGCCGGCAGCGCCGTTATGGCCCGGCTGCGCACCATAAATGTAGGCAGACCCATCCGTGCTGCCCTCGGCCGCCTGTCCGGCCAGGTCGCTCCCTGCCTGGAAGCTGCCTGCTGCAGTCCCAGTTCCAGCACCGGCAGACCCAGAAGTGCCGTATCCCTGGCTGCTCGGGCGGTTGGGCTGGTTATCAGCGCGGTTCGACTGAGACTGTATTTACGATGCATTAGCCTGTGCAAAGGCAAACAAACAGGGCGATCGAAACGGCATAAAAATACAATAGAGCGGGATCCGGGCTCAGAGGAGCAAGGAGGCAGGGAGGTCATGTCATACTTCGCGATACTTTGACAAGTAGATCTTGAGGGCTTCGGCGTAGTTTTCAAAACCCAATGAGGTCATAGCAAACAGGATGTCTTCGCCGTTGACTGTTTTTCTCTTCTCCTGGTGGCATTTTTCGGATGCTAAATCAAAGAAGGGGGTTAGCTTCGACCAGCAAAGACACGGATAACCCAAACTCGCAGCTGGAAATAAGCAGCAGAAAAAGTAGGAGGCACGCTGCAGAGCGCAGACGTGACCGCCATGGAGCAACAGACCTTCGCTGGTGATGAAAGAAATGAATTCGCTAACGCATTCTTGCATGCATTCCTTGGCCTCCTTGGCGATCTTTGCATTCTCTGGGAGGGCATTTTTCATAATGCGAGCCACTGGAGCAAAGTTGCGAATATTAGCATCGTATACATCGTGCCTGTCGGCTCGGGGGGACGAATCACGGGGGCCCTCCGGGGATTTGGAGGACGACGCCTGGTGCCGAGACATGAGGGGAGAAGGGGAAGAAAAGGTGCAAAGTTCGGGTCAGATGGCATTCAGGGCTCCTATGCATAGCCGTGTTGGGCAAAAGAGGGAGTGGCAGAGTCGGATGCGAGCAATGGACGATCGGCGGACACAGAAGGAACCTATCCAGGGCGAGCAAGCCGACGCGTCAAGCGATCCGTGCATAGGACACAGGCGCACTGGACGCGCTCGGCAGAGGACAGAGTCGGCGGCCACCCCTCGCCCTTTCCGGCCGTCTGCGTTGATCTGGGAACACGGCCATGCGTGTACGCTGCTGGGAAGCATGCGTTGACCGGCGCACAATGACGGGATGGCATGATGCCACAGGCCGGAAAGACCGGCCATCAAGGCTCACAGCATTGAGGGCGTAGCACAGCTGTCATCGACCGCGAAGCCGTGGGCGTAGACATGGCATTTGTAGCAGCAAGAGTCCATATCCATGCCCGAGCCATCGCCATGCCACCGGTGGATGCCAGAGCCGCAGGCATAGTCGTGGAACGCGCCACAGTGGCCAAGACGGAGTCGGGAACTGCGGACGGAGAGAGAAAGGAGCGAGGGTGGCGAGAGGAGCCGAGGCAAAGGCACAGGCACAAGCAGAGACACGCAGACGATGGGGGAGAACAGGAAAAACTCACCATTGGCTATGGGCAACCAGCGGTCCTGCTCCTTCACCTCGAACTCAAAGGCGAGTGAGCTCGATTGTGGGTCCTGGGGATCATTCATTTGGGGATCCTCGTCGGGAGACGGTACGCCCTGCTCGACATCTTTTTGATCGGACTGCGGGGAGTCGGACATCTTTGGCTACCTGCAGCGGGTGCGCGCTGCTTCTTGTAATTCCTTGGACTGCTAGCTCGCGCAGGTGTTTGGGTATGATGTGTCCCTGACTGACACGTTGCAGGGCGGCTGGGCTGGCGACCAGGATTTTCTTGGGCCGCCGGAGGTGCAGAAGCGTGCGTCTAGACAGATGGGACTAGCCGTGTTTGCGTCTGAGGCTTATAGTCTACTCCCGACCGGTCCTATTGGGGTTCCTGCCCGACTGTTTAGTCCCGTCCGTGACGCGGTAGGGGTCGAGGGGGGCTGTTTGGTGTCTGGAGACGCGGCGCTGGCGCAGGAGGTGCAGATGGCAGCGGGGAGAGGCAGAGGCACTGCAGAGGCACTGCAGGCACTGCAGAGGGCAGAGGGCAGAGGGCGGCGTGTTGGGAGCGGGAGGAGCGGCGAGGGTGAGGCGTGAGGCGAGCGGCCAGGAAGGATGCGAGTGGATGCGATTTGTTCGGCAGAGGTTACGGCGGGTCCGGCACGACTGCAAACTGACGCTGGGAATTGTTCCGTACCTTTGCTGGGTCCTGTTCAGGATCCCGTTCTGGAGTCCGTTCTGGATTCCGTTCTGCATTGCTTGTTAGTAAGTGGCCGGAGCGTCTTCGGTTCTTCGTCCCCGTCTTCAGCGCTGCCGTCTTTCTCTCGTTTCTCTTCCCGTGATCCTCTTTCCGTCGTCTCTTTTTGCTGGGCCCCAGCCCGTCTTTTCCATCTCGTTCTTGCTGCTCGCTCCGTTCCGCTTCGCCATCGTCCACGCTCTGAGCCGTCCGTCTCTTCCGCGCTCTCTCCCAGTCGCGGCAGCTATGCGCCGAACTTACCACAAGATAGAGACTCTGTGCACGAACCTGTTGCCTGTTAGTTCCATGTAGCTACCTACACCCGCCACGTCCGCGCCGTGCGCCTGGCTGTCTGGTTACACCCAGAGTCGAGGGGAGGAGCCCGAGCTGGTTGGCTAGCTGGGAGACTAGCTGGTTGGCTACCTACACGAGAAACGGGCGCTGTTTCCCTGTCTGGCGGTTGCCACGAGGACGGGGGCGAATGTGAGTGGAGGGGAAGCTGCTGGTGCGCGGTTTGGCGCAGAAATTTGACTGGATGAAGCTGCGAGCAGCTAGCTGGGCTGTAAGCTGCGGGCTACCTGCGGCGCGTTAGAGTCCGGCATGTCTGTGGACGCGCAACGCGCGCGACTGGGCAATTGGAGCGCGCAGGCGAGCAGCAGCAGGTCGCAGCTCGGCGTGGCATCGCAGACGGCGGCAGGACGGATACGGACACGGCGGCACCCAGGCGACCGCTGTTGCAGCGCCGATCCGCCGCTGGAAGCAGACCCGCGACGTAGCAGAGGAGCAAACCGGCAGAGAGCAGCCGGCAGCAGGCAGCAGGCAGCCAACAAAAGTGCAAAGAGCGCCGCACACGACAACAAGCAGACACGGACAGCCTGCGCCAGGCGCTCGCCCACAGGCCGCGCAGCCGAGACCCGAGACAGCGCACGCGCAGCATGCGCGAGCAACGTACCTGGCTTGTGACCGCACCTCGTCCTCGTACAGGCACGCGCGGGCGCACTCGGCAGATTGCGATGCAGCACCGGGTTATTGCAGCGGCGGCGCGGTGCAGCGATGCAGCAGTGCAGCAGTGCGGCGGATGCAAATTGGCGCTTTGGGCTAGAGATGCAGGCGCATCCACTGGTGCATTAACGGGCTGCAGAGGCGTGGGGTGCGTGTGCAGAGCGGTGCTGGTGCCGGTTCTGGTGCCGGTGCTGGTGCTGGTGCTGGGAGAAGACGATAAAAGTGATGCCAGAAGCGAGAAGAGGCGAGAGGCCCAAGGCGACGAACAAGGGAGCAAATGCGCGAATGAATGCAAGATGTGGCAGAAAGCATGCGGGAAAGCGGGTCGGCCTCTGCTAAAGTGCTACGGGCAGGTACGAGCAGCGGCGCTCCTTCTACGTAGGCCATAAAACTTTCACCTGCGACTTCCGTACAGGTAACGAATGTCAACAAGTGCGGTACCCGGTACTTGCTTCTGCGCACTGGATGCGCCATCGGACTCGTAGACAGTACACTTGCGTCGCTCCTTCCTGCTGGGCTGGTGCTGAGTTAGCGCGCGTGACTACTGCGGTACATAGGCCGAGAGCGAGAACGGCAGGCGCTACTTTGCAGCGCCCAAGAACGGGCGTGACGTCCGCATAGTCCGAGGTATCCACCCGGACCACGCCAGGTTCCCTCCAGGTATCTCTGCCCCGGTCGTCACAGCCGTCGCAGCGCGAGAGCCTCGGAAGGTGCGATGATGAGCAGATTGCGGGAGCAGATACCTGGTGGAAGAAGCAGCCTTACATAAGCGCACTTGGCATCGCCAGGGCATTCGAATCGAAAACTTGCCTCGCGCATCGGAAGACGAGCGCCACCGACCCAGACACGCCGATGGCAGCCCAGCCGACGCCATGGGAGCGGTGAGGGCCGACGCCGGACGCCGGACGCCGGACGCCTGACGGACTAGGCCAAAAGAATCGAGGATGAAGAGGCGGTAAGTCGGTGAGGTGCGCATGCTCTGGACGTCACATCCGTCGTCCGCCGGCGCGGAACAGGTGCATGGCAGCAATGCGACGCACGCGGTCGGGCTGGCAGGGCGCTGCTCGTCGACAGTGCTGCGACGATCCTGCTGGCGTCATTCACGAGCGCTGTTGGGTTACGGCGACTACGGCGACTACGGCGACTCAGCATCGCTCATTCTCGCATGAATCACGAGGAATCGCCTCGCAGAGCATCCTGTAACTTGCTGAGATTGCATCTGACCGAGGTCACGGACTCGCTATCACACGGCGCAGCTGCGCCGCAGCCATTGTCAAATCACAGGCGCCGCCGCCCAGATCGGCAACGCGCACACACACGGCTTCTCTGATTGCCTGCCTGCCTCCTCTCCTTCGGCACTCTGCCCAGCGGCGTCTCGTGCGTCCCTGCACGCCGTAAGGCTGCACGGCAGAACGGCACTATCACGCCCGTCCAATGGCACCGTGCGATGGCTGCCGTAGCATCCCATTGGGCAGAAATGCACAATGGGCATTGGGCGCCCATCGGCCTGCCGCGAATGGCGTCCGGGCTGGCCCTGTACCTGTGCCTGCACGAGTACCTGTACTTGAGCAGGGAGCAGGGAAGACGCTTTCCGCTCGTCGTTTCCGTGCCAGGGAAGCGTTCACGCACAACGCAGATGCAGCCGCCTAGCTGGTCAGCCTGCAAGGCCAGGTCCCGCGGGAATCCCACGAGGGGCCGAAACCAAGAGCCAGGAGCCCAGGAGCCCAGGAGCCCAGGAGCCCAGGAGCCCAGGAGCCTCACGGGTTTTCGCGGGCCAGTCAGTCGGCGGGTAGTGGAGGCAGGCAGTGGAGGTGAGCATACTATCGGTCCCAGAGGACGGGCAGCAATGCCACGCCGCCATCGGTGTGCTTGACGGAAACGGGGCCGCTGCTCTGCGGCTGCATTCGGGTGCAAAGTACGTCGCTGCCTGTCAAGCAGCTCCTCCAGCACGTCGGCTGCGTGGTCCATTCGAAGCAGGCATGGCGCGCCGTCGGCTGCGATGCTTGTCTGGGCAGTTCCTGCCGACGCGATGCCGAGACGGCGAGACAGAACAGAGACACACGAGAACAGGAGCACCTTTCAGCCAACACAGGCACCGGCCGGCAGGTCGTCAGTTGGGGGTGGCCGGCAGCCAGCTGGCACGCGGCACGTCCGGCACACACCACTGCGAGCCGGCATATGCAGGCCAGGGCAGGCTGAACGGCCGATACCGAAGACGGCTGCGCGCGAGGATGGCGTGGACGGCAGCTGTAGAGGGTGCGCCAGTATGGCCGGCGCACTGAGCGTGGATGCCATGCTGTCTCAAGCAGCCTCCAGCTATTTACGGCCGCCGAAGAGCCAAACGCCGCCAAACGCCATCGCTCGCTTCTCGCATCGGCCATCGACCAGTGCCGCAGACGAGGTCGGCTTCCCGAGCCGCGGGAGGCTCACCGTTTTGTACAAGTACACGGAGGCGTCGCTGACACAGACCGCACGGCAGCACCGACGCAGCGACGCACCGCTGGCAGCCCAATACTGCCCCCCCTACACCTTTCAGCACAGTTGGCCGCGCCGCCGGTTGGGCATCCAGGTGCCGGCTGGGCTGGACAGCTGGCAGCCGCACGGCCGGTTGCCTGCGAGCAGACAGCTGTCCGGCTGTACACGACGCCGGCGCCTTACTCTACATCGACAAGCGTCGACGACAACGCATCTGGCATGTCTCTGCCATGCTCGTGTTCGTATTTACTTCTACGCCGCGGTCGTGCCGTGGGCTGCCGACACGGCCACAAACACCAGCCGTGCCCCAGACCGGCCGACGGAATCATACGCGCCATGTACTCTGTACAGTCCGTACAGCGCAGAGCCGGCCGACCGCACATCGAAGGACGCAAGCAGTCAGCCCACGGGCAACAGCAGCTGCTGTGTCACCTCCAGGAAGACATGCATGCCGCGCATCTTGGAGGCCAGCGCTCTGCGCCAACCGCCGTGCTGTGCCAGGGTCCACGAAAGCCGGCAGCAGTCGTTGGATCGCCCGGTGTTTCCTAGTGTTTCTGGTGTTCCTGGTGTTCCTGGGACGTGCTCTCGTGCTCGTAGCTGTCGTAATTGTATCCGTAGGCGAGCAGGCCCGCTGGCAACGGATGGCACTCACATAACTAATCCCAGAAGATGCGGCATGATCAGTGGCTGTACTCTGCGCAACCCACCGGCCTCGACGAATAGCACTCTGACAGAGAAAGACAGTGCCGGTCGACTGATAGCACATCCACTCCATTCACCAGCTCATGCGCTCACCGCCTGCTCCCCATCTAAACTGCATCGAGTACGTGTAGTATTGGTATCTTGCTTCGGCTTTCTTTTCCTGCCGTCCGGGCGGCCTGTCCTCGCATTAAATCTTTCCTGATAGTTCTAAGCAGCCCCAAGTGTACCCGCCGTTATGATTGCACGACCTGGACGTTGTTCTTCTTCTATAACGGTAGTCTGTTAGCCTGTGATCTCAGACGTGCGATGATAAAGCGGAAGAATGGAGAGAAAGGACGGGCAAAGGGTGAAGCGGCGGTGGTGAAAAACAAAACAAAGAGGAGCCTACCTTCCACTTCTCGAGCTCGTCCTGCCGCGTCTTGTACTGCTTGACCAGGTCCTCCAGCACCTTGTTGAGCCCGTCCTGGTTTGTCTTGAGCGCCGGCACCACGTCCTTGACGGTGCGCTCCACGAGCACGCCGTTGATCATGCGGAAGCACTTGCGGTCCTCCGGCAGCGGCTGAAGCGTCTCGAGCACGAGCCTGCGGCCGGGTTAGTCTTGGCTGAGACCGAGACTCTGCGATTCCGGCATTTGAGACGCATCGAGTCTGCCGTCCGCTCACTCACTTGTGCTCCTCGGCCTCCTGCTCGACGTCGCCGATCTTCTGCGCAATCTGCTGGAGGGTGTTCTTAAAGGTCGAGTACTGCGTCTGGAGGTCTGGCGCGGGTCAGTCGGCACTATCCCTCTGTCTGGCCGCTTCACTTGTTTGGCTCACCTTGCTGCCGCTTGGCGGGCACTGCCGACTGCGTGGACGCCATCGTCGAGTTCGTCTGCGCGATGCTGCTGGATGGACGCTTTTCGGCAGACGAGGGGCAAAGCTTCGTGAGCACTACTCGCAAAAACCGGGGCGCCTGACTGGGGCGGGTCGCTAGCGCCAATGATTTTCTGCCATTTGCAGGCACCTGCTAAGACTGCTCACTGTGACGTTCTCAGACACATCTTTGCTCGTGATATCCAGAATGACAGCTGAGGTGATAGCACGTCTACAGCAAATTCAGACCTTATAAGACGTCAAAAGCGCAAGCTGGCTATTATGCAGTATGTTGGAGAAATCTACACGAGACGGGAAAATAATCTACAAGCAGTTCAAAGTGCTATATTACTCTAAAAGCACTTTCAGAGAGCGTCATGTCGCCGTTGCTTCCAAGACCAGGCAAAGTAAAACTGATTTATACCAACATACACCTTTTACTCGATGCTCTCGGTCTCATAGTACGGATCATTCGGATCGTAGGGAAACTTGCGGATCACCACGTCGCCGGTGTAGGAGTACAAGTCGGCCTCGACAGGCTCAAAGTCGAGCGAGCAGTTGCCGTCCTTCTGTCCAAACGTGTTGACAGAGGTCACCTTGCCGCTGTCGTAGTTGATGCGCACCTGGTTTACGCTCTCGCGGCTGGCATCGCGGCTAAAGTAGTTGCTGGGCATGAACTGGATGCCGCTGTGGGCCGTCGTGGTGACGGTGTTGGGGAGGTCGCCAGTATGGGGGACCTGGAGGTCAGCAGACGGGCATGAGGAGGGAGAGGCAGAGGGAGAGAAAGAGGGCGAGGTTCAAGTCCAATGCAAGAGGCACAAGGAGAGCAGAGGGGCAGAGGGAAGCAGAAAGCCGAGTAACGTACGTGGTGCATGCCTAAGTTGAGCCACATGACAAGGTCTTCCTGCAGGAGGCTCTCGCCGTCAAAGAACTTGGCAAAGTCGAGGGGCGGGTCGTTGACGTCCTGGGTGTTGTAGGCGTGGGCGGAGCGCGGCTCGGTGTCCTTTTGGCGCGTGACCTGGATGTCGTACTCGGCCCAGTGGGCGGCGTTGACGAGGTTGCTGGAGTCGGTGACGGTCAGGTGGGCGGTGCCGGTGTAGGGCAGGACGCGGTAGCCGCGGTACTCGCCAAAGTCGTTGGTGGCGTTCTGGTTGACGACGAGGACCTGCGCGGCGTTGTTGCTGGCCCAGTTGAAGCGGCCGGCGTCCTCGGAGGCGACAAAGGAGCGCTCGAGCGTCATGGTGTTGCGCGGCTTGCCGCCGCTCCACGGGTAGTACTTGGTGGCCGGGACCTGGTTGACCAGCTGGACCGAGTTGGCCGTGCCGAGAATGTCAAAGTCGGCCTTGAAGTTGAGGACGTGGTCGTGCATGCTGCCGCTGAGGGCGTCGTGGATGCGGAAGCCGTAGTCCTCGTTGTGCGCATAGTAGGCCGACTGGATGTAGCCGGAGGCGCGGACCTCGACCGCGATGGAGCCGTCGCGGAAGAAGCTGTAGGTGAAGGCGTAGTCGTAGTTGCCGACCGTCGAGACGGACCGCACGGCAAAGTACGTGTTCTTGGTGACCGATACGTACTCGCTCGTGCTGTGGCGCTGGATCGGGAAGTCCGCGTCGTACTCGAACAGGCAGATGGAGTTGACGTGCGTGTGCGTCGTCTCCGACACGTAGAAACTGCTGTTGAGGAAGGTCGAGTAGGCCGGGCAGTCGTAGCCGGGCACCAGCTCAAAGGCGTAGGGGCCGAAGCCGTAGTACGTGTCGAGATAGGCCGTGCCGGACTGGACCGGGTCGTTTCCTGGGGGGTTAGTGTGTGGGGGGGGGGGAGGGAGGGGAGAGGAATGAGAAATCAAACACACCGGCATAATGGGCCAAAGCCTCCTGTAGACCCATCTCAAACAGAATGCGCTCGCCGTTGTACCGGATGTCGTGCAGGGCCATGCCGGTGTCGCGCTGGAAGGAGATGTAGAAGCTGAAGCCCATCCACTCGACGTACTTTTGCTCCTCGTCGACGGAGAAGCGGCTGCCGGCCGGCGCGATGGCGGTCGGCGGGTAGAGCGTGTCCAGCGGCCGCACCGGGCCGGTCTGGTCCGTGTGGCCCCAGGCGCCGTCCACGTTGGCCGGCAGCTTGACGAAGCCCTCGCTCCAGTAGGCGGCCCGGAAGGCCTCCGTGGTCGGGTAGAAGATGTCGTTGTACAGCCAGCCCTCCAGCTTCCACGCGCTCGGGTCGCGGCCGGTCACGTCCGACTTGAAGTAGAGGCCCAGCGGCAGCAGCGTGCCGGAGTCGAAGCCGGCCGTCGTGTCCATCCAGAACGTGTCCCAGCGCGTCACCCGGCCGTCGTCCTGCCAGTACGGGTCGATGCCCCAGACGTCCAGCGTGTCGTTGTCCAGGCCCATGGCCGTGGCGTTCCACAGGTCCAGCGTGATGTCCGCAATCGACGCCGCGATCGGGTACAGCCACTCCGCGTCCACCCGGTCGCTGTCCGCGTCCAGGTTGCGCACCTTGCCCTCGCCGCCCGCCTTGTTGTAGACGTAGGTCAGCGGCTCCCACGAGGCCGTGGCGTTGTCCAGCGGCAGCGGGCCCAGCAAGATGTCCTGGTATGTCGGCGACTCCGACGCCCGGTTGTCCAGCACCGCGTGCACGTAGCGCACCGGCGCGGACGCGTTGCCGTCCAGGTAGGCCACGGCGTCCGTCTTGTTCGGGAACATGAGCTCGACCAGAAGGCTGCTTAGTCAGCAATGTTCGACCGCACACCTGGATCGCACAAGATCGCACAAGATCTCACAAGATCTTAAAGATCTCACAACGACTCACAGCGTGTTGTCCCATTCCGTTGCGTTCTCCGAGACGGTCAGGTTCAGATCCGGCTGCGCAAACAGCCAGGCCACCGCCGACGACGCCTCCACGTCGGTCAGGCTGTTCCATACGTTGGCTTTGGGCGCCGTCACCACATTGGCCGTTGAGTTGGAGCAGGCGTTCTGCCACAGCCCAGACCGCTTCCCCTTGGTCTTGCCGTTGAGGATGTCGGCCATGGCCTTGCGGCTGCGGCCGTTGCGAACCCACGACGACTTGGGCGACGGCAGCGCCGCGGCATCCTGCACCAGGAGCCCCAGCACCAGTGCGCAGCTGGCAAAAGCGCCTGCTGAAAGAGGCGCAGAAGAGACCTTCATCGTGCCAGTCCGGAGAGGGTCGTCTTTGGGGAAGAGGATGGAGGGCCGCTGCAAAAAGGCTTTCGGCAAGAGGACTATGGGCGGCCTTTTACGTATATATCGCTATCTCTACTCCGTACAATCCGCTCGGAAGCGTCCGACATAGCTCCACATCAGCTGCGGTCAAGGTAGCTTCTGTGCAGAAGACGATATGGAGTAGAGATAGCTCCGTCTTCGGAACGTGCAGAACGTCATCTTTTTCTTCTTTCTAGCCTTTCTGGCAAGTTCAGGCAAGCGAGAGGAACGCTTAAAGACGCTTGAAGGAGGTATCGGATGATCAGCTAGATGCAGACAGCTCAAAGTTACGTTCTATAGCCTGGAGACCACCAGCACGCAGATGAACGGAGAGATTCTACACCGTACAAGATCGGTGTGGGATGAGTGTACTTATGCAGTAGACCGTCTGCGAATCCGGGTGGATGGGAACGATAAGGCGGATGACGTACAAGAAACGGCAAAAGCTGAGTTTATATCAAGCCGAGCTGTTGACAATCGCCTGTCGTTACAATACATTGCTCTAATCGTTGAGGAGCACATCCTTATAAAAGTCTCGGTCTAGAACACAATCGAGGCGGCGCATCAACTGTCAAACCGAGGGGAAGCCAATCGCAAATGCAGGACAGTAACTTGCACAGGAACCAGGAACAGGACGTAATCCCCGATGATTGGCAATCTATTGCTCGCCGTACAACTGCTTTCTCGTCGTTCCCTTATCGGTGCTAATCTGCCATTACGCAAGTGTGCGGTAAAAAAGAGACAAGACCCACATGAGATAAAGAAGCTTGTTGCTCTGTAGTGTGCCGGGTACTTATCGCTGATTATCGTCCCCTGCCACTTTACGGAGTAGAAGGACGGCGCGGAAAAATAGCGGCCCGTAAATGGTGGCTTATGTCAGATATTTTGCAAGACATCGTCAGATCACGCGCGACGACCACCCTCAGGCGACGAACTTGAGGATACCTGGCCGTACGCTCGCGCCGACTCTCCACCATGCATCCCCATCTGGACAATGCAGACAACGCTGGTAAGGATTCCTCGGCTCCTCGGGCCTCCCCTGCCTTGCTCGCAGAAAACTCCCCCAAAACAGGCCACTGACGGCGCAGGCTGTGCCGAAGTGATGGCCGCGTTCGCCGAGTGCCACGCCCGCGGGTTCCTGTGGAAGTCGATGGGCATGTGCAACGCCGCCAAGACGGACCTGAGCAAGTGTCTCAAGGCGGAGCGGGCGAAGCGCGTGACGGCGAACCGGGCATCGGCGCAGGACAAGAAGGACAAGATCCGCGCGCTTTGGAAGGACATTGACGAGAATACATAAATGCACCAACCGATCCGGTGCCGCTGATCGGCACCGATCATGCCGACTATCTGCCTGGCCATGCCTTGCGTCGTAGATACTCGGCTCTATTGGCACAGATCTTGGCATCGGCCTGCCATGGCCATGGCGGCGAGGCCGCCGCTCTAATGCGGTGCCGTGTATTTCAATGCGCGACAATGCTGTCATACTGATGATACCACGATACGAGCAGCGGAATTGCGCAATCTGTTCGCGGCGGACGAGCAACAAAGCAGGCAACAAGCACGGTCGACATCTAGGAGGCAAGCGGTCCGGGAGGGGGCCCGGGAAGTGAGGAACAGGTTTGTGCTCGATACTCCCTACTCCCTGGACATGGGCATAGCTGTAGTGCTGTGCGCTGGCGTGAGCCGCCGAGAAAATACATCTCCTCTTGAGCAACTGCAGTTGTTTTCTTGCCATTCCCGATCGTCTATTCGCACTTGTTTTCGCTCTTTTTGATAGTATGAGTTCTGTAATTGTCACTCGCGTGCCATTGTCTACTTGCTAAAGTAGGCGCCGCCAAACTGGAGGAGGCCGTACGTCGCGATGACGCTCAGCACAATGGGCACCGGCTTCCGCAGGCGGATGGCGCGCGGAAAAGAGGAGCCGCCGAGGACGGTCGAAGCCAGGAGGCCGAACTCAACGCCGTACGGCTGGCGGCCCTGGATGCGGTAGCCGCCGAGGCCGTCTTCTTGGGGGTTAGTGGAACGAGCAACGGCCGCGGCTCGGGAGGGCAGTGAGCGGTACGTACAAAGAAGGCCGACGGCCAGACCAGCTACCACAGAAGGGATGGAGCCTGTTCTGGCGAAGCCGATGATGCCGCCGGTCGCGGTCAGCGCCGCGAGAACGTATGCCTGGGTCTCGAGAGACTATGGGGTCAGCAGGGTCCAAGGAGGCTTGTACGAAGTAGGAAGTATGGCGCGCGTCTTTGTGGAGAGCCAAAGCACGAGACAAAAAAAACCGATGACGCCGGAAGAGGAGAAACAAGGTCGAAGCAAGACGCAACTGGGGCTTACCATTGTTGCGGTAGCCTGTGCTGGCAAGTAGGCGGTCTTTAGATAAACAGATATTGTCGGATAGAATGCTTCTGTTGTTTGAGCAGCGTACAGAGTAGAGCGGTGTCGACGGCGTCGCAAAGTTGGGATGTGCTGATTGCGCGGCCGGCATTTGATGGGGATGCGGGAGAGGCTGATGAGAATGCTTACATAATGGATTAAGCGCACTGTGATTGGCCGCGGAGACTTTGTGCGGCATCGTGGATATCGACAGCGCAACGACAACGGGACATACAGGGACTCAATGAAAAGAGTCAGACAGTGGAGTCAACACATCACGGAGTACCTACGGAGCAAGCAGGGGAGCTGACTTGCAGATACCGGCACGACGATGCCGGTTTGGCGGCACAGGAAGGGATGGGGGATGGAGAGGGTGGCTGTGCTGCGGCTGCAGTGTGGCAGGGCAGACGGGCTACGACGTAGTCGTCAGTCGGAGACAAGCAGACGACTACAGAGTAGACGGTGAGGAGCCGGGCGACGGCCGTCTGATGGCTCAGTATCGTAAGGAGGGCGGGCTAAGCATGCGGCAGGGCGGCTTCTAGAGGACTTCCAGAATATGTCCGGAAGGACGCCTCGGTGAGATGCAGTCTCAAAACCCCTTGCCTCACTTGTGGTGGCCGAGGTGTCTCTGGCGATGGCGCCATGACATAGCGGCCAGCGCATGATTGGCACGCGAATGGGGTCGCATCTCAGCCTCAGGCTGTGGGTGCTGCAGGGCTGCTGGGCAGAGCCATAGATGGCTGGACAATGGCAGGACCGCCGGTTAACGGTCGCTAGGACGAGACGGCGGCTTCGACGGCGGCCAGCGGACATGCGGAGAATGGCGTAGCGCAGTCTTTGCGTGCCAGTGCCGTCCCCCCAAGCACTGCTCGTTCGCGGCCCTTTGTCTCGTAGCGCGGCCGCCGCCAGGAATCCAGCAGCCGGGTGTTCAGCTCTGGCGTCATACTCCGTAGGCGTCGGCGAATATGCCTCGGGGGGCCTCGCGGGTGGAGCAGCATGCAGCTTCGTGGGGCTGAGCGTCGAGCGATCATGTCGCGTGTTTTGCCTGTCGGCCGGCCCTGTCTTTCCTTCTGTCTCGTCTGTCCGCAGCAAGGGCCGACTGCGCCTATCCGTCTCCGAGAACGCCTTGCGCCTGCTTCGCGCTCTGTATGGCTGCGAGCCGCACGCCGGCCCCCATGCGATTGGGCCTGACGGCGCGATCGCCAGTCGCGGGGGCTGTACATGGCACAAGCTTTGTGTGCGGAGAGGTGCTTGTGCCTCGTCGTTCTGTGTCGAGCAGAAACGGCTTTCCTGTCGATGCCTCTTTGGGCGGCGGTCTGGCGTCGGTCTGGCTGGCGTATCTGACCTAGGCTGTGTCTGTTCGGCCGGGTCTCGGGCGCATCGGCTGTCTGTCTGCCTGTGTTCCTGGCAGCCGCTCGCTCGGTTGGCCGGCCCTGTCCCGATCGCCTTTCCGCGAAAAAGCCTCGCGCTGGCGCCTTTGCCGTCCTCGACTCTGACGCCGTCGCCCGTCGCCATTTGCCGGCTCTCTGGAGCGCAGCCCGCTGGAGGCCGCCGCCGCGCGAGGCCAGTCGTGATCGATGCCGCACGCTGCCAATATGCTGCCAATGCTGCCAACATGCCGATACTCGAATGCTGCCAATATGGCCGCCCGCGCAGCGCTGTGTGCCGTTGCATCGACGGTGCCGGTCAGCGTCTCCACCCCCCTGCCGCGGCTGGATCACCAGGGCGTCGAGTCTGCACGTCCGCCGTGCTCGTACTCCGTAGATGTACTTTGTCGTAGCTGCTCTTCGTTCTGTCTCTCAGCCTGACCGACTGCCCGACCTGTCTCGAACATCCCGCCCCGACTTCTCCTTCACATAACGCGTCCTGTTTCCATGTTAGCTTCCATCGCTCACCGCCGCCCGCCTTCACCACCCGTCACTTGTCTGCCCTCGTTCACTCACCCGCAGCCCGTGCATCTCTCATAGACGAGGCCCACCACCCAAATCGGCGACCAGCCCGACCGTTGTAAAAGCTAAGCGCTGCCCGTCGCCCTAATAACCGGGCGCCTTGCTATCGATCGCTGGCGCCTCGGCCATCGCTCCTGCCCTCGCTCGCGCCCCTGCTCCTGCCCGCCTGGCCGGTTGTGTCCCCGCGCGCCTTCCCCGTCGAGCAGTCGCGTTCCTGCCAACCCGCGCAGCGAGACACGCCTGTTGCAGCTGAACGGCCGACTCCTTTTCTCCGTTCTGCTGTCTCACCTTTCTCCCTTCTTCATCTTCATCGCCGGCATCGCCACCTTCTTCATCATTGCACGCCTCGTCGTCTGCCTCATCGTCTGCCCCATTCACCGCCCGCGTCATCCGCCGCACCGCCGCTTGGCCCTCCATCTCTCTTTGCCTTGCCTGCCGGCGCCATGAGCCACTTCGACGCCGGCCTTCTCGCTAATTAAGCTTCGTTCCCTGGCGTGTCGCTGAGTTGTTCATGCTTCGTACCCGTCGGACACGAGAGCTGTACAGCACCCAGTCCCCGCCCGCGCCCTAGCCGTCCACACCACTACGACGTACGACACGTCCAACCGACACCCCTCCCCCTCGACTGCACATCGCAGCCCACCCGTCCACCGCGCTGATTCCCCGTTTCCACTATCGCCTTTCCAAGCGCAAGAAAGCCGCTTTGCGAAATATTCCACGGATATATACACGCACGGTCGACTACTTCTTGACTAGCTGGCTGCTTGACTGCCCGTAGGGGCTTTTTCGTCCCATCTGCTGCTCTACCACTGCGCTACCGGGAGCCTGCTCGCTGCCTTCCGCAGCCTGTCTTGGTCCGGCTTACTTTGACCATCCCCTGCTCTCATACTCCTCAACCGCGCCTCCCTCTCCCCTCCCCGCCGTTGACTCTTCCTCCGCCTCCTGCCTGCCGTCCTCCGCTGCAGACGGCCGACAGCCGTGCGCTGTCCGTGCTCAGACTTGAAATATATATCAGCCTGCCGGCTTCCTTCTCCCACGTCCCCCCCGCTCTTCCTCCCCCTTCTGCCCTCGCCATGTCTTCCTCCCCCTTCCCCGACTTTCCTCTGCTGCCGCCAGACGCCCCCGACGACAGCATCCTCCAGTCCTCCACGCCCCACGGCGACGATTTGGCCGGGCCAAGCTCTTCGTCCTCCATGCTCTCCCCCCTCAACGTCACCTATACGCCCGCTGAGTCTGTCCTGAGCGTCCACTACCAGTCCAGTGACTTCAGCGAGCTCGACGGCGACCAGGCCGACAACTACTTCGACACCGACTTTAGCACTTTGGGCGGCAACACGCCCTCCTTCCTGGCCGACGACTTTGACCACTTTGCTACGGGCCCCTCCACCACAGCAGCCGCGACCACCCCCGTGTCCCATGCCACGCCTGATATAGTCTACGGCGCCACCACCTACCCCATGAGCCCCGACCGCACGCCGTCGCTGCGCACATCTCCCTCTCAGAACCACAGTGCTGCCGCACACGGCCTCGTGCCGAGCCACTTTGCGCTCCACGGCAACTTCTCCGGGCTCATCTCACCCCACCAGCTCTCCAAGCAGGCCCCAGACGGCCTGCCGGCGTTCAACGGCTTTGCCTTGACTGACGCAGCCACTCAGCTGACTCCGGACACGGCCAGCACCAGAGACAGCTCGGCAAACACCAGCCACGCCAGTCTGCCTAGAGCCGACGGCCTGGGCCTAGGCCTGACCACGTCCATGTCCGGTCCCAACCCGCATGTGACTGTCTCCGACTGGGGCCGCGATGACAGCAGGCCCGCCGCCGACGCGCCGATCTACAGAGACGTTCGCATCAAGCACGAGGCGCAGCCGTCTCTCGACCTCAACGCAGAGGGGGATGTCGTTCTCTCCTCTATGCCCGAGGCAATGTCGCACAGTGTCCACGGTGCGCGGTATCCGGATGCTCAGACGGGCACCGGAGGCATTGCCCCTGCTGCCCGCTCTGCCACTCAGTTGCCTGCCAGCATCAACGAGGCCGCTTCTGCCCGTGAGGCTGCCGAGCAAAATGACGAGGTCAGCCGGTGGCTCGCGTCTGCCGAAGACCCCAACGAGCCCCCGTCAGGCCCAGACAGCCGATTTGAGGGCGTGTCTGACCGCGAGATCGACCCTACTGACGAGACGCACAACATTGAGCAGCCTGGCTCTACGTATATCCGCGAAAATGGTACCGGTGGCCCTCTCAACGACACCGACTACAAGATCATTCTCAACAGCCACATCTGGGAGAACGCCCCGAAGGTGCGTGCTATCCAGACTGGCAAGCCCACGCAACCCTTGACATCGCAAGATGCCATTGCGCAGTTCGAACGCATGTGCCACGACACTGCCTCGTGCCTCTCACGCTCCGCTACATGGGGCACACGCCGCCGCAGCCTCCCCAGCGAGGCGGACATTGTCGACTTCACGAGCGGGAACGTCTTCAAAAAACTTTCACTTAGCCGCGAATCGGGGCGCCGCCCCAGCATCTTTGACAATCTGCGAGGTCTTATGCGAAAGCCGAGCACGAGCCAGCAGCATAAGAGATCGCGGAGCACTCTAGCCGGAGAGGTGCTGCCGAACGCTGAGCGCGCCTCGGACGAATACGCACCTGATGACACCAGGCGCGACAGCAAGGCTAGCAACCTCGCTCCACCCACCCGCACGCAGAGCTGGGGCAAGAGCAAACAGCACACGCCCAGCATCAACACCGCTATAATCAACATGGGGAGTAGCGTCGCCTCTATCGGAGCAACTCACGCACGGAGCGGATCTGTCAGCCATCCCCACGCTGGCTCCGTCAGCCTGAGCCCTCCGTTAGCACCCCCCAAGAGCCCCCGCCTCAAGGTGTCGAGCTCCCTCCGCCGCCCTAGAAGCAGGTCGGATCTGTCAACCGGAACCAGCAGCTTTTCTCGCTTGCTGAAGCGCGCTGGCGGGGCGGTCCCGGCTACTGCCAATGCTTCCAACCCTTCCAATACATTGCTTGCATCCACTGCTTTGCCCTATGTTACGACCCCCTCCCACTTGCCCACCCCCATTAGAATCCCGGAGACGCGGGTGGCCGTGGTTGATCCCGATGATGAAGACGATGATGACGACGAGGGCCTTGAAGACGGGGACCTGAGGTCTGAGTCCGACGACCTCATCGATTCCATCACGCCTGACCTGGCTGGCTTTAGAAAAATGGTCCTTACGTTGAACCCTGCCTTGGCTAACACAAATAAGTATCTCGTCGACCGTATTGCGTACCAACAAGTCAACCGATACAAGTCGTTGCTGCAGAACAAGGTGAAGCACCAGAGCCAGGTGAGGGATGGCACCTGCCCGAGCGGCCTTGGCCTATGCCTGGCCCAGGGTGGCTCTGCTCCCCACGAGGGCAGAGAGCTCCCCCGTGGAGGCCGGCATGAAAACGACTATGCAGCAGATAAAACCACGGACGACCTCATCTCGCCGTTGGACGGGGCAATTAGCCCAGAAAGCTTTCCCAAGTATATCCCGATGCCGCCAACCACCACGCTCCCGGCGGAGTTTGAGTGTCAGCTGTGCTTCCACCCCAAGAAGTTCCAGAAGCCGTCGGACTGGACGAAGCATGTTCATGAAGATGTGCAGCCTTTCACGTGCACGTGGGACCAGTGCCAACATCTCAAGATCTTCAAGAGGAAGGCCGACTGGGTACGCCACGAGAACGAGGGCCATCGCCACTTGGAGTGGTGGATGTGTGACGTGGATGAGTGCCGACACAAGTGCTACCGCCGCGACAACTTCCTGCAGCACCTGGTCCGTGAACACAAGTTCACGGAGCCGCGGCACAAGACAAAGGCAGCCATTAAGAAATCAGGGGCGCAGGACCCCATTTGGAAGCACCTCGATAAGTGCCACGTCGACACGGGAGACAAACCGCAGGACGAGCCCTGCCGTTTCTGCGGCAAGTCTTTCCCGACATGGAAGAAGCTCACTGTGCATCTGGCCAAGCATATGGAGCACATGAGCCTGCCTATTCTACGGCTGGTTGAGCGCGCGGAGGTGGACGCGGACACGCTCGTCAGCCCGGTCCAGGATCCCCCGCCGCGGACGTTTCCGCCTCCGACATACCCCATGGATGACTCCCAGCAAAGCCTGATGAATGGCTACGCCCTGAGCTCGGACCTCATGCAGCAGTCTGTTAGCTTCCAGGGTCCCGTGCCTCAGACAGTGGCGTATACCTCGGCGGGCGGGCAGGGCGTGAGTGCGGGCGCGAACGCGGGCTCGTTTATGTACCAGGGCAGCACGCCCGGGGCGGAGGTGCAGTTCCAGACCCCGTTCTACGGGCAGCCGACGCAGTACGTGACGACGCCAGGCCTCGGCTTGCAGATGCCGAGCCTAGATGTGACGGCCGCCATGAGCGTGCAGCCGCTGTCTGGTGATTTTGCAAGGTCCCCGTCGTATGGAAACATCCAAGCGACGACGGGGGCGTACCTTGGACCGGTGCCAGCGCAATACATTGGCGCGTCCCAGGGCATGGTTATTCCGGTCAGCACGATGAACAACGCCCTTGGGCTCCGTCCCTCGATCTCCGGCGGACGGCTGAGCTACGACGGGGGGGTGCAGGTATCGATTGTGGGCGACGAGCAGTTTGTACACCAGGGCTCGGCGTCGCCATACAGCCACTCACCGCACCAGCCGCAGGGGCATTTCTTTGGGTAGCAAGCTGGGGATAACTTCCGCTGTATTCTCGCGGGGTCGACTTTAGTTGGCTCTCGCCCGTCTTTGCTGTGATTGGCTTCATCTTTCTGGATTTTTGCTCTTCTGTGATGGCTTGCTTCTCTTTTGGTATATGAAGGATGGAATTGGGTTCTTTTTACCTCTGGTTTTTTTTCGATACCTTTCCTTCTAGTTGTCCTTACTGATGGAGCTGCTGTTTTCTGTTGCCTGATGATGACCGGCCGGTTGGTGATACTTTAGCACGGAAATGTTGGTCTCTTTCTGCTTGCTGTCAGGTCTGCCGATGCGTCATAACTGCTGACGTACGCATGCTTCTGGGTATGTTGTCATTGATAGATATGGTATAAGGGATGCTTCAATTGCCTTTTGTCCAGTGCCAACGAGCATCGTCGACATCATCGCAATCGGAGTTAGCAGAACCAACAGCTGTGCACTGTCTGCGCTGTCCCACGTGCGCTGCGCCTCGGAAACTGCGCCCTGGCGCGCGTCTTATTAAGGTTAGCGCATGGCCCTACGTCGTAATGCCTAGCGCATATCCGCTTTATCAGCCTTCTACGACGCCACCCCACATACTTGAGAACACCTGTCTTCTGGGCTGACAAAGCGGTGCCGTCCGTAGCGCTAGGGAGCTGCCATCGCCTCCCACTACGAAGTACGAGTATGTGCGCTCCTGCCTGTTGCCCTGCACTGTCGCTTCCCTCATAAAGGGACACCTTGCCCATCCCAGCCAATAAATATTTCTGCCCGCTCCATTTCGACGCATTTATCCTGCCTCACCTCCCGCCCGCTATCTCTCATCCACAGCTGCCTCTACCCTCGCTCCGGATCTGCCAGTGAGCCCCAAAGAAATCTGTACAGGTATGTTGCCGCTGCGTCTACTCCGTACTTGCTACAGCAGTAGCGCCCAGACCGCTTCTCGTGCGATCTTCCCACGTCTCTTTCTGCCACCTGTTATCGCGTCCAATAAATCGGTGGCCTCGCCCTCGCTGCTCTGCTGTCGGCCTCCTCAGGCCAGACTGTGCTAATACGGCCGGTGCAGACTCCATTACCCCTCCAAACACACGCAGTCAGCATGGTTGCTTGGTGGAAACAGGCTTGCGTCGGCCTCCTGGCCCTCGCCACCTACGTCCACGCCGACTCCGACGTCACGCAGCTGAAGAAGGAGACCTTTGACGAGTTTGTCAAGGCCAACGACGTTGTGCTCGCCGAGTTCTTCGCCCCGTGGTGGTAAGCTACCGGCCATCCGTGCGTCCCGTCCGTCGAGAGGCGTGCTAACAGGAACAGCGGTCACTGCAAGGCTCTGGCGCCCGAGTACGAGGAAGCGGCCACGATTCTGAAGGAGAAGAATGTCAAGCTCGCCAAGATTGACTGCACAGAAGAGGCCGAGCTCTGCTCGACCTACGGCGTCGAGGGCTACCCGACGCTCAAGGTCTTCCGCGGCCTGGACAACATCAGCGCCTACAAGGGCCAGCGCAAGTCTGCTGCGTAAGTCACTTGTCCGTCTCTTTCGTTCTCGTGTTCTCGTGATCTCGTGTTCGCTAACACCTCCAGCATCACGTCATACATGATCAAGCAGTCTCTGCCGGCCGTGTCCTCCGTCACCAAGGACAACCTGGAGGAGTTCAAGAAGGCCGACAAGGTCGTCCTCGTCGCCTACTTTAAGGCCGACGACAAGGCCTCCAACGAGACCTTCACCAAGGTCGCCGAGAAGCTGCGGGACAACTACCCCTTCGGTGCCAGCAGCGACGCTGAGCTGGCCGAGGCTGAGGGCATCACCGTCCCGTCGGTTGTGCTCTACAAGGACTACGACGAGGGCAAGTCGGTCTTCACCGACAAGTTCGACGTCGAGGCCATTGAGGCGTTTGCCAAGACCTCGGCCACGCCGCTGATCGGCGAGGTGGGCCCCGACACGTACTCGGACTACATGTCTGCCGGCGTTCCCCTCGCGTACATTTTCGCCGAGACGGTGGAGGAGCGCAAGACGCTGGGCGACGCGCTGAAGCCCATTGCCGAGAAGCACCGCGGCGCGATCAACTTTGCCACGATCGACTCCAAATCGTTTGGCGCGCACGCGGCCAACCTGAACCTGCCGACGGACAAGTTCCCGTCGTTTGCGATCCAGGACACGGTCAAGAACCTCAAGTTCCCCTTTGACATTGAGGAGGCCATTACGCACGACGCCATCGCCAAGTTTGTCGACGACTTTGTGGCGGACAAGATCGAGCCGAGCATCAAGTCGGAGCCGATCCCGGAGACACAGGAGGGCGCCGTAACCGTGGTGGTGGCCAAGTCGTACAAGGACATTGTGCTCGACGACACCAAGGACGTGCTGATTGAGTTCTACGCGCCGTGGTGCGGCCACTGCAAGGCGCTTGCGCCCAAGTACGAGGACCTGGCGTCGCTGTATGCGAACTCGGCGTACAAGGACAAGGTGGTGATCGCCAAGGTGGACGCGACGGCCAACGATGTGCCGGACGAGATCCAGGGCTTCCCGACCATCAAGCTGTACGCGGCGGGCGCCAAGTCTGCGCCGCTCACGTACAGCGGCTCGCGCACGGTCGAGGACCTGCAGAAGTTCATCAAGGAGAACGGCAAGTACGCGGCGGACGTGAACGAGACGGCCGAGGAGGCGGCTGCGGCAGAGGAGGCCAAGGCGACGGAGTCGGCACACGACGAGCTGTAGAGGAAGGGTCCTGCGGTTGTCAAGCTCCCCCTGTACTATGAGCAGGCTGCGGTAGAGCGACCAGAGCGGAGACACCGGCCATAGACAGAAAAATGTACTGGGTTAGGTCTGCTTTTGCCGGGAAGGGTCTACAGAATGAATGTTTCGTTACGAGAAGCACAGGTGGAAGTGAGTAGTCTCCGTGGAATTACTGTACGAGTAATCGTCTCCGATTGTGGCTATGCAGCCACAACCTGATTGCCGAGTAGCCGATTCTGCCGAGAGACACCGCCCGCATAGTGCGCAGTTTCCAGCTCAGCGCAGCGCGTCATCCGAGAATCGACCTGTAGCCCAATCTCGTCTCTGCTTCTCGACTTGTTTGCATTGCCCGCACGCGCACGCCTCTGTCCCATCTACGCCCACCCACCGCCTGTCCGCATTCCGCCGCTCTCATGGCCGCACGGCAAGCTCTCCTGCGCGCTGCGCGCACGTCCTCGATCCCGGCGCCGTCGACGGCCCGGCGCTTCCAGACGTCGACCCGGCTGCTGTCGGAGGCGGCGCCATTGCCGGCACGCAAGCCTGTCGGCGCGTTCCGCGGGGGGTACGCCGCTGTGATTTCGCTTCTGTGCTTCTGTGCTTCTGTGTTTCTGTTTTCCGACGTGTCTCTGTCGCTTCTGTCTCGTCTCCGTGTCACTAACCTGCAGTCTCTTGGGCTTCCTTCTCGGCACCACCCTGTCGGGCTCCGCGGTCTACTACTACATCCTGCAGGAGTACAAGGCCTCCAACGACCAGCTCACGGACGACATCTTTGTACGTATGCCCCGTTCTACTGTGCGGCTGCGGGCGGCTGCCGGCCGTCGGCTCGGCGCCGTGGACCTGTCTAACTGTCGCGCAGACGCTGCAACGGACGACGCAGGCGCTGAGCAACCACCTGGCCACACTCGAGGACAAGGTGCAGTCGGACCGGAAGAAATAGGAGAGCGAGGCGGCGCCGCGGGCGGGCCGGCGCCACGGCACCGGCGGCCGAGCTGGGTTGGGCAGCGGGCGGCGGACAGCGGGCGGCGGCCCGGCGATGGGAGGAAGGACGTCCGCCGGCGGGACGACGCGGCTGGCCGGCGCCGGCGCTGGAAAGACTGTATAGTGCTGTACCATAGTCGTGCTGCTGCATTTCTTGTCACATTGCGCGCAATACGGAAGCATTTCTCGACCTCTGGACAGCGTGTGCTGCGGTATTGCATTGCTACAGGGCGCCCCTCTGGCCGCCATCGTAAAGGAAGTCAAGCCGTCGGCCGTACGGGATCTCGTACTCTGTATTCCGCAGCCTGTATCACCATTCCCCGTGAATGGGTGTTGACGTACCTCATGACCAGGGTTCCTGCTCATAACTGAAATTCACAGCGCCGGATTGGCTAGCCTTCAGCCGCCGGCGAGCCTTCACCGCCTGCGGTCCACCGCTTACTCAGCAACGTCACTGGCAGAATCAGAATCTACGGAGTAGAAGCAAGTCGACAAAAGTCGCAAAGCCAAGCCGAAGCAGCCACGCGATCCACACGACGCCCGCCCGCGATCTCTCTCGTCTTTTGCAGCCGTTGCCCACCCAGCATGAACAAATTTGGCGTCGTGGAGGTCGCCAGCCAGCGGCGCGCGGTGGCGCCGGGCTGGGCGTACGTGCCGGACGCGTCGACCAGCTACGGCGCACTGCCGGCGGCGGCGACGGCAAACGGCACGTCGCGCAAGCGGGCGGCGCGCCACCAGGCGGGCGCGGCGCTCTCGAGCTACTCGGACCTGTCGTCGCGCCAGGAGACGAAGCTGCGCAAGGAGCTGGAGCTGCTGAGCCGCGACGGCGGCGCGGGCGCGAGCGGCGCGCGCGACGCCGCGATCCCGATCCCGGCCAAGGCCGTGAAAGGTGAGGCGAGAGGCGAGGACGAGAGGACGAGGAGGCGGGAGGGAGGCGGCTGACAGGACCAGCGCAGAACACGCACACGCCCAACGTGCGCAAGATCCTGGCGTCGCAAAAGACGTTTGCCAACCACCTCGACGACTTTCTCGCGCTCGGCGCCCTCCACGACGCGGACGCGGCCCACCACGGCCACGCGGACAACGCCGTGCACGGCGGGGCGAGTGCGGCGGCGGCGGTGGCGGCGGCGGCGGCCGGCAAGGCCGGCAAGCGGGCGGGCAAGAAGGGCGCGCGGGAGGCCAGGGTGGCCAAGAAGGACGCCCACCCCCGCATGACGAAGAAGCAGCAGGCCGCCGCCGCGGCCGCCGCGGCTGCTGCTGCCGCGGATGTGCCCATGGCCGACGCGCCCGCCGACGCCGCCGCGTCCGCCGCGCCCACGACAAACAGCACCGACGCCGGCGCGCCGGACGCGCCGGCGTCGACGATCCTGCGCCGCTTTGCCGGCGCGCGGCCGCCGGCGCACCCGCTCGACGACGACCCGCTGCTGCGCAGCTGCATGCCGCCGCTGCCGTCGGACGAGACGCTGCGGGCGCTGCTGGCGGTGCCGCCGCGGACGTACGTGGAGGCGGCGGCGGCGTGGCCGGCGCCCGGGGAGATGCCCGGGCTGGCGCCGGAGCGGCGGTACCCGGCGCGGGTGTTCTGCGAGATCTGCGGGTACTGGGGCCGCGTCAAGTGCACCAAGTGCGGCACGCCGGTGTGCGCGCTCGACTGTCTGGAGGTGCACCGGGAGGACTGCATTACGCGGTACGGGCTGTGAGCGGGACGAGGGCCGGAAGACGGCAGGGCGTCTGGTTGATTGAGGTTGCGGTGCGGCAGCACACTCCGTAGACAATGATACCCCCACGGGCGGCTGGCTGATACACGGAGCCAGGACGCCGGTGTAGCTACTCTGCAGGCACAGTAGGTACTGGATCGCTGTGTACATTTGTCCGGTCTGTCGGGCCTCAGCTCCGGCGCAGGCCGCAGACGCCGCAGACGCCGCAGTCGCCGGCGTTGATGTAGCCGGTGGTGGCGCTGGAACAGGCGGCGCTCCGGCAGCGCCAGGACCGCGTGTCCAGCTGCGGCAACAGCACGTGGCCGCACGCGCTGCAGGTGGCGTCCAGCGGCGCGCAAGCGAGGGTGCAGACGGGACAGGCGGCGGGCGGCACCTCCTGCTTCACGCCGACGGTCCTGTCGTTGTCGCTGCGCGCCAGCGGCAAGTCCTTCCAGGACGGCTCGCTGTCGCGCTGGGCCTCGCTCTTGACGGCCGGCTCGCTCTTGGCTGGCTCGCCCTTGACGGCTGGCTCGCTCTTGACAGCCGGCTTTGTCTCCGTCTCCGGCTCCGGCTCCGTCTTCGTCGGTGCTGGTTGTCGACGCCACGAGGCCATTTGCAGCAGCTCGCGCAGCTCGCGCAGGGCATCGTCGGCGCCGGCGTCGGCGCCGGGCTCGTCCTCGCACACGCGCACCAGGCAGTCCCCGCGCAGGTCGCGCAGCGCCCTGCCGTCGAGGTCAACGGCATCGGGGCCGGCGAGCCCCTTGACGTCGTCGTCGCTGCTCCACGCCGGCTCGGGGTCTGCCTCGCGCTTGACGGCGGCCACGGCGGCGGCGTAGTCGGCGCCTTGCTCGGCCTCGGGCTGGATGGCGCTGTCGCTGGTCTCCCTGCCCTGGCTCCCCTGCTCCAGCCGCGCGAGCGCCGCCGCGGCGCGCAGGTCGCGCCCGCGCTTGCTCTGCGCGACGCGCGGCTTGGCGGCGACGCGCTTCTGGGCGCTGCTGCTGAGGCCGGCGTGGTCGGCGGCCTCGCGCTTCACGCGCTCGGCGACGTCGGCGCCCAGCGACACGCCGTTCGCGCCAAACTTGCGGCGGACGCGCCGCTCCTGCTGCTCGCGGTACGTCAGCGCCGGCTGCGGCGGCCGCTTGCGCCGCGACCGGTACGTGCCGCCGCAGAGGTGCTCGAGCAGCACGTCGTCGTCGTCGGGGCAGGCCAGGCGGTCGGCAAAGGCGGCCGGCAGCCCGTCGGCGGCGCTGCCGAGCCGCGCGCCGCGGCCCCAGACGCCGTCGCCCGTGTAGCCCTGCTGCCAGAGGCGGCGCATGGCGGCGGCGTAGGCGTCGCGCACCGCCCAGAAGGCGCGCGAGTGGTTCATCTGGCGGCAGTGCGCGAGCTCGTGCATCATGACCATCTGCACGTAGGCAAACGGCAGCCAGCGGCCCGTGTGCCGCGCCTTGAGCACGAGCTGCACCACCTCGCCGGCGTTGAAGTTGCGCCCGACGAACTTGGCGTTGGGCGCGTACTCCTCGAGCGTCGCCACGCTGAGGTGGTGCTCGCGCATGACGGGCGCTGTCTGGTCAGCCGGCTGCAACTCTCCGTCGTCCGGCTCACTGACCACATTGCGCTGCGATGCGCTCGAGAAAGTCGCGTGCCTGCTCCTTGTCCGGGCCCTCGAGTGGCTTGATGAACACGATCCGCGGGTTCGGCTGCGACCGCCGTGCGTTGATCCGCTGCAGGCCGACAGGCATCGTGGAGTGGCTTGCTGCTTTACTCAAGAGGGAAGACGTGAATGCTGGTCAAGGTACAGAGCAGCCTTGATTCGGCCCAGACCATCAGTCAGCATAACGATAATACTGGGAGCGGATACGTGTACGGGGGGTCTCACATCATCCCTTACTAAATTAATCCACGTGACTGAACTTACAACTGTATTTACTCCGTAATGTACGAGTACGGAGTATTTGACTATGATGACTGTAACAAAAACAAATAATACTACTAGTACTCCGTACTATACAAATAAAACCACTATATACTAGAGCGCCTATCAGCCATCAGCCTCCTACGTATGAGTATGGCTGTTGGTATCTCACCACCGTCTTGACCCACTATTATCTGTATGACTAGCCAATAGGAGGCGGCACCTTATGTGCCACCTCTTACCTGCCCGACTGCGAGTACTCGTGAATATGGAGTGTACTGATCGGGCGGGGTGATTGGGTAAGGATATTGGGCATGGAAGCCAGGGCAGAAAACAGTAGCTAGATGAACTCTGGATAAGCCAATCGCCGTAGGTGCTATAAACCCTAGACCTGTAAAACGGATTACTCCGTCACTCCGTACGATAGGTCGTTTGCTCCACTTTATAACCTTCATGAATGGGCATCCTACCATGGAGTACGAGTACGGAGTAGAGTACTCGTAAGAAGGGACCAGGCTGTTGGCACGGGCGCCTCACTTGGTAGAGCTGCGCGCTGTATCTAGGATGTTCAAGGCCAGAGTAGCCGATGATATATAAGCTCCGTAGAATCTCTCTGTTTCTTTAGAGAACATAGATGGCTAAACATATTCATCTCTCCTTTACATGACTAGTATATGCTTTTTGTCACAAGCCGTTATTTCGTATTGTTAACACAGCGCTACTTATCTAACATGGATACACCTTCTAAGTTGGTTGTCATAGCATCCAACTCGCAAAACTACACCTCTACCCCCTCTGCACCTTCTGTCTCTCCTGCGCAGTCCACGAGCCCGATGCTTGACCGCTGGGTCGACGAAAATGCCCCGGAGAACCTTGGAATGCACGAGACTCTACACAAGTCTGCAAACCAGTCTACGGGAGCTATGCTCACGACCTGGCTGAAGGAACATAGTCGTGAAAACCTGACTATTACCGAGACTTTCCATAAGCTCGCCAATAAGTAAGAGAGCAGCTCAGGCTCAAGAAGCCGCATACCTTTTTGGACCTGTGTAAGTCGCTCTTCTCCTTTTTGAAGTGAACACTCTCTGACATACTCGAGCAGCAACTTTTAGCTTGCCTGCCGCAATGAGTTCCACGACCTCCACGATCAATCACGACCATGACCACGACTTGCAGCATTATATATCCAACATGGTCATGGCACAATGACCATGTAAGATTGCTATTGTTTGCTTTGAAGTGAGGGTTGTCGAAGACCAACGTTAATTTCATTCATTTACATTGCTTTGTAAAAGGAGGAAAAGGGAATCGAGACGGCGACTGTGTGCTTTGCTTTCTTAATACACTCTTTCTCACTGCACAATTAGCGCTTGCCGTGCTGTAGAAGACGTCCTACGTACCATTCTTACCGCCGCCGCGGTCCACTTCCGCCGCCACCGCCGCTGGTGGCATCGCCGCGATCGGCCAGAGACACGACCTCGCCGATGCCCGCGGCCTCCTGCTCGTCCTCGAGCGCCGTGATCTCCTCGCGGCAGTCCCACCACTTTTCCTCGCTCATCTCAAAGGCCTTGGTCTTGATCTCCTTGACGGTCAGCGACTCGGGCTGGATGTTCTTCCAGCGCAGGCTGGTCATGAGGATCTCCTGCCACTCGTTGGATGTGCGGCTGAAGAAGTCGCGGCGCGATTCGAACGGCTGTCGGTCAGCATGAAGGAAGAGAAACAGAAAATAGCAACGAAAACGAAAAACGAAAACCGAAAACCGAATAGAGAAAGGATCGTACACGAGGGTGTGGCAAGCCGTCGTCGACCGGCTCCTCGGTCGCTTCCGTGTCCGCATCCGACTCAGCCGAGGCCGAGTCGGAGCCGCCGACAGAGCTGGCGTCCGAGGAGCCGGCATTCTTGCGCGAGCTTGGCGTGAATTTCTTGGGCGCCTCCATGTCCTCGTCCTCGTCCTCGTCTTCGTCGTCGTCGTCATCCTCGTCCTCCTCCTCTTCGTCCTCGGATTCCTGCCATGTCAGCACTTTGATTCGGGCTCTGCAAAAAAACCCCAAAAACCCAAAACATACAATCCAGGAGTCGTCCAGGGCCCGGCTGTAGATCTCCTTGCAGCCGTTCAGCTTGCCGAGGTCAATGGCGTACATGTCGTCAAACGTGAACTCGCGGTCGCCCTTCTCATACGTGCCGCCGTAGATGTACAGCACGTCGCCCTGCACCGCGAGCTGCGCGTTGAAGCGCACGTGCGGCAGCTCCGAGGAGACGGGCTTCTGGCGCGCGGCCTGCTCCTCGGGCTTCGTGTCGAGGGCCATGGCGTCGGCGTCGGCGTCGTCGCTGTCGTCGCTGTCGCCAGCGCCAGCGCCAGCGCCCTTGCGCGCACCTGTCTCGAGCGCGGCCAGCTGGCGCAGCAGCTCCTCCTCGTTGGCCGCGGCGCGGTGGCGGCGCGCGACGCGCTGCTGGTCGCCGCCCTTTTTGGGGGCGGCGCGCGGCTTGCGCAGGCCGAGCGGGAAGAAGCGGTTGCGCTCGACGTTCCAGGCGAAGAGCTGGTTGAAGAACTCGCTCTCGAGCGCCTCGTCGTTCTCCTCGACGTCGTGCACGCCGCCAAAGAGCAGGCCGCGGCCCTTGTGGTAGGCCATCGTGGCGCCGGCGCGCGGCGGATTCGGCGCGTTGGCCGGCTTCTTGCGCCGCTCCCAGCGCACGGCCGGCAGCGCGCCGGCCGCGGCGTCGGCGGCCGGCGGCGTGATGCGCAGAAAGAAGCAGTCCTGGTGCACGACGGCCTTGAGGGTCGTGCGCTGGCCGCCGCCGCCGTGCGGCTTCGCGCCGGCCGCCGTCTTGACGCGCGAGTAGCCGCCGTAGAGCACGGCGCCCTGCTCGTGCGGCAGCAGCGTGAAGGACGAGCGCGCGTCGGGCTTGAGCTGCGCCGCCGGCAGCGCCGGGCTGTGCCACACAAAGTTGGCCGTGTCGTAGATCCAGAGGTCCGCCAGGTAGCGCGTGTGGTTCGCCGTGTCCTGGAAGCCGCCAAACAGGATGATGTACTGCTTGAAGTAGGTCATGCGGTGGCCGCTGCGCGCCGGCGGCGTCTTGCCCTTGCTGTCCAGCCGCGTCCACTCGCGCGCGTTCGGGTCCAGCCGCCAAAAGTCGTTGTAGTGGTAGAAGGTGCCCTGCTTCGGCGAGCTGAACTCGCCGCCGAACAGGAACACCGCGCCGCTCTGGTTGCCGCCCCGGCACCACGCGTGCCCCGACCGCGGCAGCGGCGTGTTCGGCGACGTCACCGTCCGCCACTCGTCCCGGTCAATGTAGTACACGTGCAGGTCGTTGAAGAACGTCGCCAGCGCCCCGTTGAAGTACTCGCCGCCGAACAGCAGCAGCTGGTTCGCGTTCGCCGGCGACCCCAGCAGACACGCCGCCGCCCGCGCCCGCGGCGGCCCGTCCGCCACCACCTCCGTGATCTTGAGGAACTGCTCCTGCTGCTTGCGGTACTCTTCCAGCACCGCATCCATGTCCACGTCCTCCGCATCGCTGCCCTCCTGCTTGGCGCTCTTGACCTTCTGCTTCTTCTCCGCCTTCTTCTCCGCCTTCTGCTTCTTCTCCGCCGCCTTGGCCTTCTTGCCCTCGCTCTTCCCCTTCTTGTCCTTGGCCATGGCGTGAGGTCGCGAGATGGCAAAAGACGTCAGATGAGGGGCTGCAGATGCGCCGCCGGAGACACTTCTTCCGAGCCGAGCTGCTGTCAGACACGCCTCGAACGACTGGAACAGAAACAATGCCGCCCAATGCAATGCCGCGTTGCAGGCCAATAGCTGCCGTCCGCGTGCGCTCGTCGCGATGCAAAGACGACGTTGGCTGCTGGTCAGTCTAGCTCACGTGAGTTAGCTGCATTGCAAGTTTTTGACATTCTAAGCCTCTACTCAGAACTCACTAAAATCATGACGACATTTTGCGTGCGGCTTCAACATGCCATTTGTCTCGGCCGTGTCGTCTGCGATTTACAAGAACGCCTGGCGCATCAATGAGCTTCTAAGAGTTGCATTTTCTTATTGATTTTACTTTCTACTCTTGTGCCACCCGGTACGTCCGAATAGCATGCACCAGACTATAGACTATAATCTGCACCGTGCCTCAAGTCAGTATCCGTTTTCGCCCAGCCAGGCCGCCACGTCGTCCCCGTCGCGCTTGATCCACGCAATCTTGGACCGGATGGCGTCCAGGCTCTGCGCCAGCGCCTGGTCGTAGCCCTTTGTGTTCTTGTCCGCGAAGAACGCCTCGACACGCGCAATCTGGTCCGCGTGCGAGAAGCTCGACGTGCAGATCGTCACAATCGCGCCCAGCATCGACAGTCCGGGCGGGAACCGCTTGTAAATGTCGTCCCAGTTCTCCGTCATCCACGTGAACAGAGCCTCAATGCCCGCTGGGTGGCCGCGCAGGCCCGACGCCGGCATGTAAATGTCCTGGTCCTTGACGTCCTTGCCGTTCAGGAGCTCAATCGTGCGCTTGATCAGCTCGGGGTCCTTAGCCCGGCCCAGCGATCGGAGCGCTGTGTTGCGCTCATCGCTGTTCTTGGAGCTGTGGTAAAAGTTGAAGATGGCATCGTACTGTCATTCGGCTGTTAGCACGGAGCGGACAGGAGAGCAAGACGACGGGCGGGCGAATACAAACCTCTTCCTTGCCACCGTACTTTAGGACCATGCCAAAGACGCTGGCACGGATGTTCGGGTGGATGGCCGAGCTGTCGCCGGCTATGAAGCGGGTGAACATGTCCTTGGCCGCCGCGATGATGGACGCATCGCCGCTCACGCCGGCACTGCCAAACAGCATCGACTTGAACTGCTGCTCAATGTGGCCGTCGGCGTCCGAGAACGACCAGCCGACTTTGTGGGCCTTGGCGCTGACGAGGTCGCGCTGGAAGGCCTCGAGCTTCGACCGGATCGCCTCGTCCTCAAAGATCCAGGCACTCTGGATCGTCGCCACGCGCGAGATGATCTCGTTCCACACGACGAACTCCGTCTCGGCATCAAACGACTTGAGCAGGCTCAGCACGCCCGACGTCTTCTGGTAGCCAGAAATCGCCAGCGCGCCGGCATCGGCAATCATGCCGGCCCGGTCCTCCACGGTCAGAAGACCGCTCTTGGCCGCCTCGCCGAGCTTGGCCAGGCGCTCCGGGGAGTAGGCAGTGCGGTACAGGCCCGTGTGGTTGGCGTTGAGCTTGAAGAAGTCGAGGTTGGGCAGCTTGATCTTGTCCTCGCGCTTGTCCAGAATCGGCGCCTCGTCGACGCCATCCTTGGTGCGGAGACCCAGGAGAACGGGGTACAGCACCTGGTCCTCCTCGGGCTTCACGTCGCCCGTGCGCAGGAACCGGTTCTGCTTCAGGTGGATCGCACTGTCGCCCTCCGTGACGGTCACAACAGGGTAGCCGACGTGCTTGGTCCAGACTGTCATGACCTCGTCGACGGGCTTGCCGCTGGCCTCGGCCAGAGACGCCCACAGATCGCCCGTCACCGTGTTGCCGTAGGCGTGCTTCTTCAGGTAGCGGCGCACGCCCTCGAGGAAGGCATCCTCGCCAATGTAAGTGGAGATCATGCGCAGAACGCACGAGCCCTTGGAGTAAGAGATCGCGTCGAAAATCTGGTTGATCTCATCGGCCCGCTTGACGGGGACCTCGATCGGGTGACTGCTGCGGAGCGAGTCCAGGGACAGGGCGCCCTGCAGGGTGTCGGTCACATACGACTCCCAGACCTTCCACTCGGGGAAAAAGACGTTGCACGAGTACTGTCGGGTTAGTACGCGGCTGGGATATGGAGAAGGGGAAGAAGGAGAAAAATCGCAAAACCCACCCAAGAGGCCCAGGTGGCAAAGCCCTCGTTCAGCCAAAGGCCGTCCCACCAGTCCATGGTGACAAGGTTGCCGAACCACTGGTGCGCAAGCTCGTGCTGCACCACCTCGGCAACGCGCTCCTTGGTGACCGCACCGCTCGTCTTCTCATCCAGGAGGAGATCCACGACACGGTAGGTCACCAGACCCCAGTTCTCCATGGCGCCCTGAGCGAAGTCGGGAATGGCAATCTGGTCCATCTTGGGCAGCGGGAAGTCGATGCCAAAGACTTTCTCGTAGAAGGCGAGCGTGCGGGCAGCCAGATCGAGCGAGAAGCGACCGTTCTCAATGTTCTGGCCAACCGGGGCGTAGACGCGTACGGGAACGCGGAAGTCGTTGGTCTCGATGTAGTCGAGCTCACCGATGACGAAAGCTACGAGGTAGGTGGACATACGGGGCGAGACGTTGAACTTGACCGACTTCTTGGTCGTGCCGGAGATGGCGGACTTGACCTCGGTCTCGGAGGCGACGTCCATGTTGCTCAGACAAGTGAGGTTCTTGTCGGCAATGAGAGTGACGGTGAAGGCCGCCTTGAGCGACGGCTCGTCGAAGCACGGGAAAGCACGACGTGCATCAGTGGGCTCCATCTGGGAGACGGCCATGATGCCCTCGGAGCCATCGGCCTTCTTAAAGGTCGAGCGGTAGAAGCCAGCCATCTTGTCATTGAGCTGGCCGGTGAAGGCGATCTCGACCTGGGCCTTGGTGCCCTTGGCGAGGGCGCCCGAGAAGTCGATCTTGGTGGTCTGGGTATCGGCGGTGTACGAGACCGTGGGAGCATCGCTGACGAGGGCGCCATTGGCGAGGACCTTGACGCTGTGGACGTCGAGCTCGAGAGTGTGGAGCGAGACGGAGCTGGTGTCCTTGACGACGTCGAGGTCGATGACGACTTTGCCCTCAAACGTGAGCTTGGCAAAGTCGGGCTCGAGGGTGACGTCGTAGTGCTGGGGAACGACGTCGGCCGGCAGCAGCTCGCGGCCGGTGCTCACGACGGTGGCATTGCCGTCGGCTCCTGAGTGGCGGCACATGGCGTGGCGGCGGTGAGAGCAATAGCGGACAAAGGCAGGCGTGAGGTTTCTGGGGATCTGAGAGCGTCGAAAGAGACGGGGTGCGTTTGGCGATGTGGCCTGATGGGAGACAGACTGCAAGGCAGCCGAATGAAAGCGAAGTCTGGTATGGTCAGCAAATGGGCCGCGGAGAGCCAAACGTGTGAGAGTACAACGAAGCGAGAAGCCAGAATGAAGGCGGAACGCGTTAAGTGAGTTAAGTGAAGCAAAGCGGAAAGTGAAGCAAAAATGCGGTAGAAGCCAAGACGGGAGCCAAAGCTGAGCTGAAGGCCCCGTGGAGACGCGAGAGACGGACCCGTTACGGCAAGCGTTTCAGCTGCCCCAGATCTGCTGACCTGGTGGGAGGGATCGTCGGTGGATGCGTGCCGTTGCGGTGTCGTTGCGGTGTTGCTGGCGGATGCCGAGAGAAGAGGGAGAGAATGAGAGGGGGAAGCTCACCGTGAGGGCGGGAAGGCTGACAGTGACGACAGCGGGGCACGGCCAGTAGCCAGGGGACGGTCGGGGTGGATACGGGGACGCAGTCTTAGTAACGGGGAGCGAAACGGCGTTTGTGTTGCCCGACAGCCGAGAGATGGAAGGGACCTCGACAGCGACATGCCGCAGGAAGGCGCGGGGGGCGGCCGAGAGGGGCAGACGGCAGGCGAGCTTTATACTCGCTGGACAGTCCGGACAGGCAGGCGCGCGCTTTGTCTTTGTCGCAAGAGGAAGCTGCGAGCGTCGTTGGCCCGAATGCTGGCAGAGTGAAGAAATTTTGGGCGTCGCTCTTGCTTCTTCCGGCCCAGCCTGGCGAATCCGCCTGGCAAATCCGCACGGAACTATTAGCGCACGGACCAGGCGGCCCCAGCTGCCGCCGCACTCGGCTGTGCCTCTGCGCGTCTTCACAGCAGCGCCTGCCGCCTCGGTGCATCGCCGTCCATTGCCCTCGATGCAATCCTTCGCGCTGCGTCAATGCTCCTTCCCAACACGTGTAGTGATGTCTGAATGACTGTACTGATGCACTCCGCATCAATGTAGGCAACATCGTGCGCGTAGGGGAACCTTCCTAAAGAGGAAGGCCGCACACGTGACCCCGATTGGTTATCCCTGCCCAGCGCCGTTGGCTAGTATTAAGAAGAGAACAATAGCAAAGTCCATGGAGGCTGTTGGCTATCAGACAGTCGTTTGCTGTAAACAGTGGAGGCACGAATCACGTATTATTGGTCGAGGGGCTGGAACAGATTACTCGTATGGCACGACTAGAACGGACGAACGCGACATGAGCACGGCGCAGGGCTACTTAATAGGAAAACTGTATTGCCAGAGGAAGCATCGACAGGAGCCAAATGTGTTGAATACGGGCGGGTTGTTATTTATAACTCTTTCCAAGTCGTGATGGCGTGTCTACGAGTATTACGCATGGCGAGCAGAATCCCCCCACGTCAATCCTCGTAAAAGCCGCGAAGTGGCGGTGTCTTGAAGCTGACAGGGTACCGCGGCCGTGGCATGATAGGAAGGTGAATGGCGAAACGCGCAGTGGTGTGACCGACTTCGTAAGATTGGAGGCAGCGGAGCCTTGGAAGGCTGGTTGAGGCCGTTGTGGACGACAGATCTACTTGCGGCTCGCAGCGGCCGGATCGCTGGGGCTTAGTCAGCCATGCGACAGTGTTTCTTGCTGGAGGGCTGCCCGCCAACCACATCTCTGCCCAGCCAACCGCAAATACAGTGCGGTCTACTCCGTAGATGGACGGGTCCTCGAAAATGAGGCTCCATGAGATGCTGCTGCTCAGGCCATGGCAGTCATGCCAGAAGACAAGGGGAGCATTGGCGCCACTAACACGCGTTCTGGTACAATTTGGGCGGCGATGCACAAAGCAGATCCCGGCCCCAATAACTCGCGCAAGTCCGAGTACGAAGTTGTCGTAAGCACTGGATACGCGTTATTTGTATGCTCTTCAGAGGCAATTGCTTTGGGCTGTAACGCAGGCCTGGACGGGCAAGCTTGCCTATCGTCCCGCACATCTCACCAGTTGTCGCACTTCACGCGACTTTCCATTTAGCGGATAGATCAGAGGCAGTGCATTGCTATGAGCGTCGTCCGACAACGCCTATAGGCCGAGCAGCATTACGGTGCTGAAGGCGGCTTGTTCGTATCGTCTTGGATGGACTGTCAGATATACCGAAGCGGCGCTAGCTTGAGCATCTCATTGTCCGCCGAAAATCTTCGGCACGTCACGACATCTGAGGTTGAAGCCGGGATTCCCTGGGCCAATCCGAGAGCTGGCCGCCATCATGCCATGCTCGAACGGCAGCCGCGACTGGGGTGGCGCGGATCGACCGCTCTGCCGTCTGCCGCTCCACAGCGCCGGGACACGTACTCGTACTCGTACTCACCAAGCACGCGTGCTCTGCGATCATCGCGTCCCCCGTAGACGTCTGGCAGAGGCGCTTTGGCGGTATTCTACGAGGCCGGACTCGGAGCCGGATTTTCCACTTTCCCATCGCTAAGGGCACGGCGTATCTGGAAGTAGCCCCGACACATTCGCTGGACAAATTGAAACAAAGGGCAGGAGCCATGACACACCACGCAGAAAAAAACAGCAGGCCCCACCGGCAGCAGCGAGCAAATGGAGAAGGACCGATGGCGAGAGCTGCGGCGCAGGCAGGCGCGACTGTCGATGTTTTTCAGCGCACGCTAACCCCACCAGACCACTAACACCCCATTGCCCCACCACGCTGTGCTCTGCATGCCGCAGAACAGCTCCCCCTCCCCCTCCAGACGCCTCGCACGGCGCCGAACAGGGCAACGGCGTCAACCGCTCCTTCCCTGCTCCTTTCTGCGCGTCGTTGCAGCCATACGCCGTGCTGCTATAATAATCCGGGCCGCTCCTCCCCTCGAGCCGACAAACTCTGCCCTCTCCGCGCAAGCAACTCACCACAACCCACGAGCAAACAGAAAGAAGGTGCGTGTCTCCCGGCCTCCCGGCCGAGCCAAATAGAGCGAAAAAGCGAGAGAATAAGCGAGTCGCGAGCTTGCCTGCATACGTCGTAGATGATAGCTCGCCCCCCGATTTGGCCGCGTTCCATCACCTGCTCCAGCCCTGCAAACCCTTTTCCCCTCCCCTGTTGCCCCTCCTCCGCCGTCCAGTCGGTGTGTCCAGCTTTGCGTGAGGTATATTCACGTCTCTGCTCCCGGGCAACCAGACACCCCCCAAACACGCATCCTTGACTCAACCCACCCTTGGCACTCCCACTTCGCCCCTCCAGCCACGGATATATCTGTCAGGCCTCCCCTCCAGCTGTCATCGTGTCCTCCTCTTCTCTTCTTCGACATCATACTGACTTGCATCATCAGGTACTTCTCCGACTCGCCCGATTTGCATCTTTGTCTGTGTGACAGAATAGCATACGAGAACTCTGACGCTGACAGCTTGCCAGGCCAATCTGATCCATCCCATCATCACCATGACTATCAGCAAGATCCACGCCCGCTACGTCTACGACTCGCGTGGCAACCCGACCGTTGAGGTCGACATTGTCACCGAGACGGGCCTGCACCGCTCCATTGTCCCCTCTGGTGCCTCGACTGGTGCGTATCTCCGTGTTGACTTCGTGGGCCCTGGGCCTTGTTTTGTATCTGCCCTGAACTAGTCGGCCTGCTTTCAGCCAAGACTGACAACCCTCCCAGGCCAGCACGAGGCCTGCGAGCTCCGCGATGGCGACAAGACCAAGTGGGGTGGCAAGGGTGTCCTCACTGCCGTCAAGAACGTCAACGAGATCATCGGCCCTGCCCTCATCAAGGAGGCTATCGATGTCAAGGACCAGTCCAAGGTCGACAAGTTCCTGATTGACCTCGACGGCACCCCCAACAAGACCAAGCTTGGCGCCAACGCCATCCTCGGCGTGTCTCTGGCCGTTGCCAAGGCCGGTGCTGCTGAGAAGGCAAGCTGACCCAATGCTGCGCACTTTTCTTTTTGGTGCTTGGTGTAACACCCGTGGCGAACTGCGCTGACCGCTATTGCTCTGCTTCTAGGGTGTTCCCCTGTACGCCCACGTCTCCGACCTGGCTGGCACCAAGAAGCCCTACGTGCTCCCCGTTCCTTTCATGAACGTCCTCAACGGCGGGTACGTACACCAAACAATCAATACGGAAGAGGAACAGCTGGAAGAGAGGCAACAGACGATGGACAAAGCATTAGGACGAACAAGAAAACGAGAGATGAAACGGCTTGGACAGGACAACCGCTGACTTGTCACAGTTCCCACGCCGGTGGCAGCCTGGCTTTCCAGGAGTTCATGATCGTTCCCAGGTACGTTTGACGCCACGTCCGCCATTCTACGAGCAGATTGCAGCGAGCGAAATATACTAACAGAGCAGCGATGCCCCGTCTTTCTCCGAGGCTCTCCGCTGGGGCTCTGAGGTCTACCAGCAGCTTAAGAGCCTGGCCAAGAAGAAGTACGGCCCGTCTGCCGGCAACGTCGGTGACGAGGGTGGTGTTGCCCCCAACATCCAGACCGCCGACGAGGCTCTGGAGCTGATTGCCGATGCCATCGAGAAGGCCGGCTACACTGGCAAGATGAACATTGCCATGGACGTTGCCTCCAGCGAGTTCTACAAGGAGGACGTCAAGAAGTACGACCTGGACTTCAAGAACCCGGACAGCGACCCGACCAAGTGGGTCACCTACGAGCAGCTGGCCGACATCTACGCCACGCTGGCCAAGAAGTACCCCATCGTCTCCATTGAGGACCCCTTCGCCGAGGACGACTGGGAGGCCTGGAGCTACTTCTACAAGACCCAGGACATCCAGATTGTCGGTGACGACCTGACGGTCACCAACCCTCTGCGCATCAAGAAGGCCATTGAGCTGAAGGCCTGCAACGCCCTTCTGCTCAAGGTCAACCAGATCGGCACCCTGACCGAGTCCATCCAGGCTGCCAAGGACTCCTACGCCGACGGCTGGGGTGTCATGGTCTCCCACCGCTCCGGCGAGACGGAGGACGTCACCATTGCTGACATTGTTGTCGGCATCCGCGCTGGCGAGATCAAGACCGGCGCCCCTGCCCGCTCTGAGCGCCTGGCCAAGCTCAACCAGCTCCTGCGCATCGAGGAGGAGCTCGGCGAGAACGCCGTCTACGCGGGCACCAAGTTCCGCACCTCTGTCAACATCTAAGCTTGTCTACGCACAGGTTACGAGGTCGAAGCGCGCCGTGCCGACGTGCATGATGAAAGAAACATGCTTAGGACGACAGTGGGATAGTTTGCGTAGTGGAAAACGAACGCAATGCAGGGGATAACGGCGTAAAGCCGCAGATACCCTTGATATGAAGTATTTCGCTGAGACATACACACGAAAATTGAACGATATCTATCGCATCTGGATGTGTTGTACTTTGTGCTCAGTAGTGTTGCTTGACAACGTTTTAGTAAGTCGTTATTGGTACTTTGCAGTTGGAGACCGCGTGTGATGTGCACAACATCAAAGTATCGCGGAGTACGGCAAGAGTCGAGTATACTTGTACGCGGGGCTCTTACACATCTGACTGTATGTAGAGTTACATGCACTGTAACTGAGGGGAAGAGTGGGGTCGTCGCAGCAACAGCGGCTCTATTTGTCAATATAAACACGACCCCACATATTTATCTCTTACCGCCTCTCGCGACGAATTCGCAGGCCGCCATACAAGTAAGAGCACGTCGCGACTCGGACCCATCTACCGCGTTCGCGTCGTGACTTGTAGCCTATTCTCTTTGTCTTCTGTGGCTCTTGCTCTTTGTTTTTGCTTTTTGCGTCGTGCGTCTTGCAATCCGATCAACAGCAACGATGGCGAGCTCAGACGACCTGATCAACTTCGATGTGATCGAGAGCCAGAAGGAGAACATCCAGTCGCTCCCTGGCGGCCGGTCAGCGAAGAAGCTGGCCGCGCTCTACTCCCCACAGCCCCTCAGTGCACAGAGCAGCAGCAGCAGCAGGCGGCTGGCACCACAACTGACGCCGACGCCGAACCCGGGCGAGACCAAGACGCTTCACGACACGATCCGCAACGGCTTCGAGGCAGAGGTAGCGAACCTGTCGGAGGCCGACGACCCGCTGGACGTGTACGACCGGTACGTGCGATGGACGCTGGACGCGTATCCGTCGGCGCAGGCGACGCCGCAGTCGCAGCTGCACCTGCTGCTGGAGCGGGCAACAAAGGCGTTTGTGGGCGCGGCGCAGTACCGCAACGACCCAAGGTACCTGCGGCTGTGGCTGCACTACATCCACTTCTTCTCGGACGCGCCGCGGGAGGCGTACGTGTATCTGGCGCGGCACGGTATCGGCGAGAACCTGGCGCTGTTCTACGAGGAGTACGCGGCGTGGCTCGAGAGCGCCGGCCGCTGGGTGCAGGCCGACGAGGTCTTCCGGCTCGGCATGGAGCGCGGCGCGCGGCCCGAGGCCCGGCTGCTGCGCAAGTACAGCGAGTTTGAGCACCGGCGCGTGGCCCAGGCGCCCGACATCATCGACGCCGACCCCAACGCGCCCCCGTCACCGGCGCTGCCCACCGTGCGGCCGGCGCTCGCGGCCAAGGTCGATCCCTTTGTAAGCGGCGTCGCGGCGGCAGCGGCCGAGCCCCAGCAGCAGCAGCAGCAGCAGCGCGCGCAGCAGCCGGCAGCTGGTCCGTCGAAGCGCGCGGCCAAGCCCAAGATGGCCATCTTCTCGGACGCCGGCGCGGCCGCGGAAGCGCCGGCACTGCCTCCGGCTGGGGCCCGGGGCCCGGGCTGGGACCACATTGGATCGCTGTCGCAGCGCAAGAAGGAAAACACAGTGGCGGCCAAGCCGTGGGTGGGCGAGAAGCTGAGCGCGGGCGGAAAGAAGCCGACCACGAAGATGGCGGTGTTCAAGGACGCGGTAAGTGGAAGCAGCCCCCTCTTCGTCATTAGCCCTCTTCGCCCTCAAACAATGTGTTGATCAATATAGGACTAATTTGTGCGCGTGGGACTGTTTGTTGCTGGTCTTTTGGCGCATTGTATTTCTAGACTCTAGCAAAATCGCACATAACCATCCACCCGTCGCAATACCAGGTAACTGTGAATCCGCAGAGCGGGAAGAAGGAGCGCGTCTTTGTCGACCTACGGCAGGTCTACCCTACGCCGGAGGTGCCCGGCACAGAGCGGAGCTTTGAGGAGATCTGGGCAGACAACCGCGGTCTGCTGGACTGTTGCTGGGACGATGTGCCGGAGAGCAGCCCGATCGGCTCTCTATCGCTGGCCAGCATGGACCTCCTGGCCGACACAGGGCCTTCCAAGCTGGCCATCCACCGGGACGCAGCAGCTGTCCCGGCCAAGCTTGCCATTCACAGAGACACAGGCTCCCCCAAGCTGGCGATCCACCGGGACGCAGCGCCCCCAAAGCTCGCTGTTCGGCGGGACGCTGGGTCGCCGAAGCTGGCGGTTCACCGGGATGCGGCTCCGGCCAAGCTTACGATTCACAGAGACACGACGCCGCCCAAGATGGCGGTACACCGGGACACGGTGCTGCTCGACGAGAACGGCGCGATGATCAAGAGCTACGACCGCGAGAGCCGGCCGCGCAAGAAGAAGATGGAGATCAACGAGACGCAGATCAGTGAGTATCCGAGGCCGCTGCCATGGAGTTTGATGGGGTTGACTTGATTGCTGACTCTGCGTAGTCAAGGCCAAGCTGGACTCGCCGTCGGGCCGCAAGATCAAGAAGCGCGGCACGACGACGTCGGAGCCGACCATGACAATGCACACGCGGGCAGCGACCGACGACATCTATGACATTTTCAACGAGCCGGCACACGCAGCAGCAGCGCCGCTCGATGTGGAAGAGCAGGAGACGTCGGACGACGATTATGAGACAGACGGCGACTACACGAGCGGCGCGGAGAGCACCGGCACGACGCGACAGGAAGCCGGCGACGAGGACGAAGCGGACGAGGTGGACGAGGCGGACGAGGAGGCAGCGGAGGACGCAGTCGAGGATGCAGCCGAGGACGAGGCCGAGGACGAGGCCGGCGACGACCTGTTGGAAGACAGCATCGGGGCACGTAAAGCCGCCAGCGCAGCCAGCCTTGTGCGGTCCACGACGCCCGTCGGCGACGACTACGACGAGGAGGCCGACGAGGCGCTGAGCCCGCTGTCGATGCCAGACCTGGGCCAGCATATGCGGCATGTAGACGAGACGCCGCCACCGTCGTCGCCGCTGGTGTCCAATGCAGACGAAGAAGAGGCACCAGAGGCGCCGCGGACGCGGACGATCTTCATTCCCATTCCGCCGGAGGATTATGTAGCACCGACGCGGCCGTTTAGGGATCCCGCGGAGATGGCCAACAACCGGCTGCCGTTCATGACACCGATCACGGAGCGGACGGAGTCCTCGCTGGAGTTTGACACGGAAGACAACAGGCGGGCTCTGCACGCCAAGACGCCCAGCAAGGCGGCAGGTCTGAGGATGACGCTTCCGAGCCACGATGAGGACGAGGAAGACGAGTATGAGCAGGAAGAGTACGAGCAGGAGGACGAGGAGGACGAGCCGGAGGACGAGCAGGAGGAGTACGAGCCAGAAGATTCCGAACAAGAGGAGGACGAAGACGAACAGCGGCAACCTTCCAGCAGCGGGCTGCCGTCGGAAGCGATGAGCAGTCCCCTGATTGATGTGACGGACGAAGACGACCTTCCGCCGCCACCGCCCATCAAGTTGACAGCGCCAGCCGTCCAAACGGCCCAGACGGCCCAGACGGCACCCAAGACAGGCCCGAAGAAGGGGCCGATCATCCGGGACCTGCAGTGCAACCCGATGGACGAGGGCATCCGGGCAGAGATCCTGGCCAACATACAGCCGGCTCTGGGGTCGTACGCGGAGTTCTACGACCACCGCGAGGAGAGGTACGAGAAGGGCGGCGAGATCCGGCGGTACGCCAAGGCGGCGGGCAAGGCCAAGGCGGGCGGCAGCAGCAGCAGCAGCTCCGACCGGTCTAGCGGCGCCGGGCTGCCGGTGGTGATCCAGTTCCCGGACTGCGCGACGCAGTACAGCGTGCGGCGGGAGCTGGGGGCGGGCGCGTTTGCGCCGGTGTTCCTGGTCGAGAACCTGCAGCCGGAGGGGGAGGAGGAGGCGGCGCGGACGGGCCGGGGCGCATTGGCGGGCGCGCACCGGCGGCGACACGGGCTGGAGGCGCTCAAGATGGAGACGCCGCCGACGGCGTGGGAGTTCTACATGATGCGGCTGGCGCACGCGCGACTGGGGCCGCAGGACCGGGCGGCGATGTCGGTGGCGCCGGCGCTGGCATGCCATCTGTACCGGGACGAGACGTTCCTGTTCCTGCCGTACTACGGGCACGGGACGCTGCTGGACGTGGTCAACCTGTTCCGGGCGGAGCCGTCGGGGGTGATGGACGAGACGCTGGCCATGTTCTTTGCCATTGAGCTGTTCCGGACGGTGGAGGCGCTGCACGGCAAGCAGGTGGTGCACGGCGACATCAAGGCGGACAACTGCGTGCTGCGGCTGGGGGGGGCGGACGGCGAAGCGCGCAGCGCCAGCGCGGCGGCGGCGGCAGCCGCCACGGCAGCGGCGGCGGCGGCGGTGCTGGGGCCGTGGGCGGCGGACGGCAGCGGCGGCTGGGGATCGCGCGGCGTGACGCTGCTGGACTTTGGGCGGGCGATCGACATGCGGGCGTTTCCGGCGGACGTGCAGTTCGTGGCGGACTGGAAGACGACGGCGCAGGACTGCGCGGAGATGCGCGAGGGCCGGCCGTGGACGTGGCAGGTGGACTACCACGGGCTGGCGGGCACGCTGCACTGCCTGCTCTTCGGCAAGTACATGGAGACGGTGCAGGAGGCGGCGGCGGCGGGCGGCATGCCGGCGGCGGGCCTGGGGCCGCTGCGGCGGTACCGCATGCGCGAGTCGCTCAAGCGCTACTGGCAGACGGACATCTGGGCGGCGGCGTTTGACCTGCTGCTGAACCCGGGCGGCCACGTGGCGGCCGAGGACGGCGGCCGGCTGCCGGCGATGCGGTCGATGCGGCAGGTGCGCGAGCGCATGGAGGCCTGGCTGGCGGCGAACAGCGAGCGCGGCGTCGGCCTGCGCAGCCTGATGGGCAAGGTGGAGGTGTGGGCGCGCGGGCGGCGGTAGGAACGTCGGGGGCGGCGCTGAGGTAAGGGGGGGGGGGGTTCTAAGAGTGAGATACGCGGCTGTTTGATTTTTTGGTGGGTGTTTTGTGTTTCTGGGGATTCCCGTGTTTATGCCGCGTTGTTCCGTGCTTTCTGCGGTTTCCTGTGGTTTCCTGTGGTTCCTGCGGTTTTCTGCGTTTGCGCATTGGTTGTCTGACCTCGCTTGGTATATTCAATCGCACTATCCGAACTGCTTCTGGGCCTACTTCTGGGCCTACTTCTTGGCCTTGTCCTTCTTGGCTTTCTTGTCCACCTGCTCCTGCAAACGGCTGCGCTCCGCGGCGCCCTGCGCCTGCAAGTCCTCTTCGAGCGCGCGGAAAGCGGCGGTGTCGGCGTCCATGCCGATGAGGCTCTCGAGCAGCTTGATCTCGTCGGCCCAGACCTGGCGGTCCTCGTAGTCCTTGCCGTCGGGGCCCTTGCGGTCAATGGGGGTCTCGAGCACGATGGGCAGGCCGGCAAAGGCGTCGTGGTTGACGAGGCTGTGGAAGGCGCGCAGGCCGAGGAAGCCGGTGCCGATGTTGGCGTGCAGGTCGCGGCGGCTGTCGAGGGGGGCCTTGCTGTCGTTGAGGTGGACGGCGCGCAGAAAGGGCAGGCCGACGACGGCGTCGAACTCGGCGACGACGGCGGCAAAGCTGGCGGGCGTGCGCAGGTCGTAGCCGGCGGCAAAGGCGTGGCAGGTGTCGATGCAGACGCCGACGCGCGCCTTGTCGTCGACCTGGGCGATGATGTCGCGCAGGTCCTCGAAGCGGTTGCCCACGGTGGTGCCGCCGCCGGCCATGTTCTCGATGACAGTGACGACGGCCGACGGCGCCGTGTCGCGGTGCGCGCGGTTCAGCGCCGCGGCGATGCGGCCGAGCGCGGCCGCGCGGCTGCCGCTGCCGGCGACGGCCGCGCCGGGGTGGAAGTTGTACAGCCGGATGCCGAGCGCGGCACAGCGCCGCAGGTCGTCGACAAAGTTGTCGTAGGCCTGCGCCGCCTTGGCCGCGTCCGGCTGCGCCAGGTTGACCAGGTACGAGCCGTGCGGCAGGCAGTGCGCCGCCGCGTCGAAGCCGTGCGCCGCGCACGCCGCCCGGAACGCCGTCCGCGCGTCCGCGGCCAGCGCCGGGTTCTGCCACTTGCGCTGCGACTTGAGGAACAGCGCAAACGCGTTGCCGCCAATGTTCACCGCGTTCTCGACCGCGTTCTGCACGCCTGGCCGCTGTTAGTCGTGCGTTTCCGCCGGCCGGTGGCGACACTGACCTCCTGCGCTGCTCACATGGGCGCCAATGTACATGGCCTTTTGGAGCGTGCTCACGTCCGTCCGCGCGGCCAGCGGGCCACCGCTGCCTGATTTCGCTTTGGGCTTGGCCGCCGTCTCCTTCTTGACCGCCGTTTTGGCCTTCTTCGCCTTGGCTGCGGGCTTCTCCTCTTCGGATGCCGCCTCCTCGTCCGATGCCGCCTCTTCCTCCACCTTCACCTTGCGCTTCACGGCTCTCGTCGGCAACGCCGGCGCCTTCTCGGCCTTGACCTTGGCCGTCTTGGCGCTCGCATGCCGCTTGCCGGCTGCCGCAAGCGATGACGCCACGCTGTCGGCGGCCGTTTTCAGCTTCCGCGGTGACTGCCGGAGAGACATGGCCGTCGAGCGCCGCAGTACGGCGAGCAGGCCCGATGGCAGAGTGGCCAGTGTGGTGTAGCCGGGACGGAGGGTGCGTGTGCGGACCGGTGGCGGATGTAAATCGGGACAGCGAACATGCAGCAACAGAGCAAACGATGAGAAGATGGGCAAAGGATCGACAGAATGATAGCCTCAACGGCAGTCGCGTGTCGCGTCGTAGGCACGCACTCACGTGACGGGCCCACCCCTTTGGCCTTCTATTGGACGTATCATAAGCTGGAGACTACCCCGCAATATAATTCAATGCAACCAATCATAATTATGCGAGGCTCTCCAGCCAGTGAATCCGCTGTATTACCCCTCCTTGGCCAATCATGTCTACTCCGTATTACCCCAATCGCCCAGTAATACGGAGTACTCCGTACTGCTCCTTATCTTAGACGACACACTCCCGGAGGCTTGCTCCACTCCAACAATACTACCTCGTTTCCTCGTGTTAACGCTAGCTGTTCTTCGAACTCGAGGAAGTCTCCATCATCTTGGCCGACGATGCCTCCACGGCCAAACAGTTGGCGGTGTCTCATGCTGACTCAGTATGGATTGGCGCAACGACTCGTTATCGCTGTATTTCCCGCAGCTCCTTGCATTATCTTGTTGCAGTATAATTTGCCAATCATTGATCCAATTGTGAGTAGAAAGATAGGGGCCACCGACAATATGCGTCTTCGCCGGTACTGTAGCATTTACATGCTGGTGGCTTACGGAGTGTCGGTTACCTTTACGAATACGAACTGTCAAATACCCCTGATGGTAGGAGAGTTTGCTCATGGTATACCGTTTGGCGGACTATAAGCCGTGCTTGATCGGCGATTCGGACACCTTTATATTCCCGCTCTGCCACACCCCGGTCGTCCCTACGATGGATTGATCGGCTGTGCTGCGCCAGGGCGGTCTGCCGCCTCTTGGTCTTGCCAACCATATTTCCTTTTTGCCCAGACGTCATTGGATCGCCTAGGCAGGCCTAAAAGCTTCGCCTAGATCTTGCATCTGACTAGCTGGATCGGGTTCTAAGCGGTGACGTCTGCATGTCACGATAGACTGAACGTTTCTTCTCAACGTCACTGCGACGACGTCCGCACCGTTCGCAAGGTTTCGGAGTGAAACAAAGCCATCCGGGCACGCCTCAGCCGGTATTGTACGAGTAAGTAATGTAAGGAGTATTTTGAGCAGCCGCCAAGAAGACGCCAAGTCCTCCCTACTCTGCTTGTTCTGCTTCTCCTTGGACTTGCGGCATAGTCGTATGGTTGGGGGTACACGTCATTGATCTGCAACAACGATTAGCCAGGACCCCAGGACGACGTTTGTGGAAACACCCACATCGAAGTCCGAGTACGTCGTAAGATGCTTTGGAAATACGGGGTAACTCTCTTCTACGGAGTCCTATTCGGATACGGAGTATGCCAACATGCCGCCTGCCTCAGCTCTATTTACTTTATAAATGCCCCCTTCTCCTCGGTGCTCATCTCTCACTCACTCGAGGTCATCACTGCGAATTCACTGCCGTCACAACACGCTCGACATCATCACTGCGCTAGCTCTCCGTCTCACGAACCCTCCATTCACATCCTACACAACAATGGCGCAGGAACAATGGCGTCCCCGGTAAGCGCGTTGCCATAGCCGGCGGCGGTCCTGGCGCCGTCTCGACGGCCCTAGCTTTCATCCAGCGTGGCTTTGATGTGCGCGTGTTTGAACGACAGCCCGAGTGCAAAGCCCTTGGCGGCGCCGTGCTGCTGTCCACCCCCGTACTCGCCATTCTGCGCTCCTACGGCATGAGTCTCGACACCGTCGGTTCCTACACCGTGACCTACTTCAAAAACAAGGCCGGCGATGCGCGCGTCAAGCTCCCCTTCAACCACGAGGTAGAGAAGCGCATGGGTATCAAGGGCTGGCACTACGGCGTTCTGCGGTCGACGGCCTTCAAAAATATGATGGACCTGCTGCCTGAAGGCACCATCACCGTTAATCGCCACGTCGTCGGGTATGTCGAGCAGGAGGACGGCACCGTCGACGTGCAGTTCAAGGAGGGCAGCAGTGTCACGGCCGACATTCTCGTTGGCGCTGACGGCATTCGCTCGGCCGTGTCGCAGCAGGCCTTTGGCCCGTCCAACCTCTTCCACGTGGGCATTCGTCTGTGGGTCGCCTGGTGCGACTTCATCCCCGACATCCCGCCAAACTACGACTACGTGTCGCACGACTGGCAGCACCAAGCCAGCTTCTTCCCGATGGTGCACGACGGGAAGCCCGGCTTCGAGTGGTGGGTGGTGGAGCCGGCGTGGGAGGGCAAGCCCCTTCCGGCGGATGCAAAGGCCCATGTCACCAACATCCTCAAGGACTGGGCACAGCCGATGCCGCGCTTCGTCGAGGCGACCGACTTCGACACCCATGTGTACCGCTGGGAAATCTACAACCGGCCGTCCATGAAGCATTGGTGCAAGGGCCGCGTTGCCTGCGTGGGCGACGCCGTCCATCCCGTGTCGCCCTATGCCGCGTACGGCATGGGTATGGCCATCGAGGACGGGTACTTCCTGGCAAAGTCGCTCGACGGCGTGGATTTGCGGGACATGGATGCCGTGCGTGCCGCCTTCTCGCTGTACGAGAGCCAGCGCGTTGCCTATGTCAATCACAACATGGAATTTGCACGCTATCTCGGCTACATGTTCCACAAGATGCCATGGCCTCTTGCAAAGCTGCGTGATCTAGTCTTTGACTATACACCTTTCCTCGGCAATTATTTGCGCAAGGGCTATCTGGAAAGCGCAGAGAAGGAAACGATGAACTTGAAGGAACTGCAAGTCATCTAGTTGACATTGGCAAGGCATCCATTGCATCAAAGTTTCTACAGTATATAACTCGGGGCCACACTTGTAAACTGACTTTTCTTTTGATTTCTTGATACTCCATATTTGATTTATTTTAGTCCAATCTTAAACTATTCATAGCTCTAATTTCGTCTCGTATTTACCTTTTTTGTTCGACCACTTTTACAGGGACCGACTAGGTGCACGTGGAGGGGGCGGCTAGGTAAGACCCCCCGTGCACCTTGAAGATAAGCATTGCGACAAGAAACAGCGCCGATACGGCTTATCGAGACAGCTCGCCGTCTCTTTCTAGTTTGACAATCATACAACTCTGCATGTTAGGAAACGCGTATATGAGACTGTCTACTATTACCAGAACGGATATTAGATACGATGGCTCAGCCGGCTATAAATACTGCCAAAATACTAGACAGCACACGAATACAAAAATGCGAGAAAACAACAAAATAACAGAATAACAGAATAGCAAAATAACAAACAACAAACAACAAACTTTATCACCTCTACCCAACCACAAGATGGAGTACAACGGCGGCCTCAACAAGTACGGCCTCAAGGCCATCAACTCCCCCGGCCTAGGAGAGAAGGTCGGCGACCTCTTCGGCCTCTCCGGTGCCGTCATCATCCCGGCAAACACGGCGACAGTACGGATCTCGGGAACCACCGGGATGAAGGAGGACTTGAAGGTGCCTGAATCAGCCATGGAGGAGGTCCTACAGGCGTTCCAGAATGTGGAGAACACCCTGGTGGCTGCTGGCGTAAAAGACGGGTGGAGAGCCGTCTTTGACCTGACTACCTACCACACCCGTCTGGATGATCCCGAGGTCGATAAGGCTGTGGAAGCGGCGTTTGAGAAATTTCTTCACGGCAACAGACCGACGTGGGCGGGCGTCGGCGTCACCAGTCTCTACGGGGGAGCGAGGCTCGAGATCCGAGTCACAGCCGCACTGCCGGCATAAGGGAGGAAAAGGACAGCCTGTATCAGAAACGGACACGCTTAGCTAAAATACAATAAACCAAGATTACCTCCAACCCTCGGGTTCGCGTCCTGCTATCGGCATGTGAAGCGAAAGCCGCGGCGCAGCGTGCTTTAAACAAGTTGGTGGTAGGGGAGGCCAAGGTCGAAATAGGGCGTTCAGGATAAGATAGTTGATGGGCACGGCGTACGGCACGAAAGAGTTACCTAACCTAAAGCTGGAGGACGTCGGGCAGATTTAGCCATCTACAACAGTCTATCCATGTGGCCACAACCGAGCTGCTGGGATAGCTCTGGGTGCCATTTGTCGTCCATGTCTCGTCTTTACAGCGTCTGATGTGTTCCCATTGAACTATTTTGACACTTGCCGGTCCTTGCAGCTGGACGCTACACTCCAAAGTCTACGAATACGGCACTCGGTCCAGTTGTATCGTCGTACGCATTGTCTATTAAGCACTACTGCATGGACGTCGAAACTGCGCGAAACATAGGTGCAACCGGGCCTCTTTCCTTTGCTCAAAAGAGGTGGACATGCAAGAGAGCCTGCCGTCACTCCATCTGACGCCAATGAGGCCACGACTGTGCAAGGATGATGTTCTTCAAAAATCGCAGACGTGCGAGGTATTTCATTCTGCAGGCCGTGGAAAACAGATTCATGACCCGTCTCAAAGTTCGTTGCTTCTCGAGGACTGTGAGCTTACTGTGGGAATATCCGCATATTAGCAAACTGCAAGAGCACCCCCAATTCTCGTTTCTCGCCTTGTTCGAAGGATCGAGTAGTCGGTCCTACGTGGCAGAAGTTCATTGGATATTAAATGAAATATAGTCTGCCTCGCCTAGCCCAGGGGGGGAGATCGGGCACGCATGCAGGAGCCATTGCGGCTGAGCTGATGGCGGGATCACGAAGAAGTGATATATCTTCAAGGTGGACGACTATATTGATACAGTGAGTGCCCTTTCCAAAGTCAAGCAGTCAACCACATCCAGCAGTATGTCCAGCGCAACGACCTCGACCTATACAGAGAGCGGTTTTGCGGCCAACTCCGGTGGTCCTACCAGTGCCGACACGAGATCAGATGCTGACAAGCTACCGGCCAGAACGCAGCGTCCCCCGAGCGACACGTGTTACGAATGCGTCAAGCGCCTGGGCAAATGGATCGACGAGGTGCCGATGGGGGTGAAGGCCCCGCCGCCAATGTGTTGCGATCAAGCCGGTGTCGATGCACGCTGTACGACCTGCCACAGCGTCGGACACGCGTGTGACAAGGTGTGTCTCATATCGGCCCTTGTGGCTGCTGTTTCTAACCGGCGTGCATAGTACGAACTAGAGGTGCAGCCTACTGTTTCTTGTCTCATCTACGCGGTAGGCGACTTCTACAACCACACCCGCGCTGGCACCCCCGGGGGGCCCTCTCTGGCCCAGCTCCAAGAACTCAAAGAGGAGGCTCGTCAGCGGATGGTGACCGGGAATGCCAAGCACAAGCGCAGCGTTTCCCCTACCGGCCAGCAGTTTCGTGACAGGGACATGAAAACGAGAAAGGTTTTGCCTTCTCAGCCCACAGATGCAATAGAAACGGACAGAGACAACCGTCCACTATGCGACCAATGTCGCCTTTTGATGTCGATTGAAACGGTCCTTCACGTCAAGCCATTCAAGCACTCACCGCTGAGGTTGTTTGGGAGCAGACCAGATTGCCAACTTTGCCGCTACCTCTGGAATGAGGAATGGATGAAAGGACGGTCTGCTAGGGGGGAATGGATAGCTGTTCCCGGTGTTTGCCGATTACGCGATCTTTGTGAGATTCCAGCGGGTGTTGTTTTGGCAAATGCCACCGAAATTCAAGCAGGCACTGTCGTTTTTGAATACAAACCTGATTACCTAGAAGTCTACATCGAGAGCGACACAGGGACTTACTTGAATAAGGACCGCCCACATCTTAGACTACTGACCACCACTGGTAGAAATATGCCCGCCCTCCCAGGCTCAAACAGTTGTTTACCAATCCATGCTAACTGCTGAGACAGATAGCCTGTGTGCCGATATTACCAGACTACGCCACAACGGTTGGAACAGCTCCGTATGGAGCTGGATTCCCTGTGTTCAGAAGCTCCTCAGCGATTGTGAGACGCACATTAACTGCCAGCCCACTCAGCCAAAGCTTCTCCCGACTAGGCTGCTGCAAGTTCAGGCCAATCAACCCTACTTGTCTCGAGTAAAGCTTCGTGTGACGCCAACAGACCGCGATCTTGGCATATATGCGGCTCTGAGTTATTGCTGGGGCGGGCCGCAGCCTTTCCAGCTGACTGTGAGCTCCCTTAGTATTTTGGAGAATGGGATTGATGTTCGCTCTCTCCCGCAGACCCTGCAGGACGCCATACTCGTCACCCAGGTCCTCGGACTGGAATATCTGTGGGTAGATGCACTATGCATAATCCAAGACGACGCCGCCGACAGGACCGCACAGATAGCCCGGATGGATGCGGTTTATGCGAATGCTGCCTTTACCATCTCGGCAGCTTCAGCGAGCTCTGTCAACGAGGGGTTCCTTTCGTTCAAAGGCTGGCATACCAAGAAATGCGACTTGGCCATGCGTTTCGCTAACAACAAGCTGGCCGATCTCTCTCTGGTCCCCACGCGCTCCCTGAAACCGGCGGACTTGCCGATCAACAAGCGAGGTTGGACAATGCAAGAAAGTATAATTCCCTCACGATTACTTGTCTTTAGCGACTTGGAGCCCTTTCTTCGCTGTCGGACCAAAAATTATGTGCAAGTCGTCGATTCACTCACTTACGCGAATGATAAGCCGCCACGCTTCTATAACGAAGATCCAGCCATCGGCAAGGTTGGGCTTCAGTTTCGTTTCGATGACGCTTGGACTCAAGTCCTCGAGCAGTATACGCAACGTGAGCTCGGTGTAGCCGAAGACCGTCCGCTTGCTATACAAGGCGTGATGAACTGGATCGCCACCCTCTTCGAAGACGAATGCTACTTTGGCGTCTGGCGCTCGCAGGCCCTGCGGGGCATTGTTTGGAAGATTGAGCACGGAAATGGTTCGAAATCAAGGTACATCACGGCAGACTGTCCCAGCTGGTCTTGGATGTCACTGCTCGGAAGGGCCACCACTGGATTTCAGTTTTACAGATTTGTTCCTAAGGCTACGGTTGAATGGAGCAACGACCACGAGCATCGCGAGCTCATCCTGAAATGCCGTATCCTTACGAGCGCCGAAATTACTCCCAGTACTATAAAACCGTCATGGCCCGATGTTGTTACAGGCGATGTGGATACAGATATCGATGGATCGATCAAGAACTATTGCTGGGAGGACGACTTGTTTTTTATTATCCTGTACGATTGTTGCAACACAGCGATGACCCTCGTTGTAAAATGTCATGGGAATAATGTCTATACGCGTGTTGGACGGGCGGATATGCCTTGGCTACCAAGCTGGCATACAAAACCAGAGACCAAGATTATTCTAAGGTAAAATAAAGGTTGTTTGCGCTTACCTTTCGCGCAGCCTTTTTGTTTCCTTTGCTCCCACCGACTTGTCGTTTAAAGGAACTAGAACTTGCTGGTCATAGAAGTCGGTTCTTTAAATCGAGGCTCATCAGTGTCGGTATCCTTGGGATTTCGGTCACTTGAATTGCGCAATGTAGTTCGTCCGTAGTAGTAGTGGTCAATTAGCAGAGTACGCAGAAAACTGTACGTCCTCCTCTTCCTTACGGGTATACAGTTGATCTGGTGGTGCTGCTTGTTGTTTTTGATTATTATTGTGGCACCCGATGCAGAGACATAGGAGGGGTTCTATCCTCACGATACGCTTTTCTTATTTCGACAGTTAAGAGTAAAAAACGGGGCAAACTAATCTTAATATAGTAAAATACCTTACTCTTTTAGGACGTATTCAATGTCTAGTGGCGGATGACTAATACCATTTTCTTTGCCGCTTCAGATGGGAAAAAAGAGAATCCCATTCGAGGCCGATTCTGCAGACGACCTACTGCCCTCCGATGTCATGCTCTGGCGCCTCCTCCGCTCCATGATGACCTCCGAGGCTAAGAAAGTTCCCATCCCCCCGCGCGGGGTTGACTACCGGGGCGCCCTGGTGCTGGCGCCCATGGTACGCTCGGGAGAGCTGCCGTCTCGTCTGGCAGCGCTTCACTATGGCGCCGACCTCGTCTGGGGTGAGTACGGAGTCGCGAGAGAGTGCGAGAGAGTCTGCTTGTCTGGCTGCTGCTGACAGGCCAGGCCCCGAGACGATTGACAAGTCCATCATCGGCACGACGCGGCGGTTCAACGAGCGCACGCAGACGATCGAGTGGTCGCGCATGCCGTCGAGCTTCACGGCGAACGCGGAGCAGAAGGCGTCGATCCTGTACCGCGTGCACCCGGCGCGCGAGGGCGCGAAGCTGATCTTCCAGCTGGGCACGTGCAACCCGGCGACGGCGGTGGAGGCGGCGCGGTTGGTGGCGGCGGACGTGGCGGGCATCGACGTGAACGCGGGCTGCCCCAAGTCCTTCTCGACGGACGGCGGCATGGGCGCGGCGCTGCTGAAGACGCCGGACCTGCTGTGCGCGATCCTGGAGGCGCTGGTGCGCGAGATCACGCCGGCCTTTGGCGTGGGTATCAGCGTCAAGATCCGCGTGCTCTCGGACGCGGCGGCGACGGAGGCGCTCGTGCGCCGGCTCGTGCGCACCGGCATCACCGGGCTGACGGTGCACTGCCGCACGCGCAGCATGCGACCGCGCGAGCGCGCGGTGCGCGGGCAGCTGCGCATGATCGCCGACGTGTGCCGCGCGGCCGGCGTCGCCTGCCTCATGAACGGCGACGTCACGTCGCGCGACCAGGCCGACGCGCTCGTCGCCGAGTACGGCGTCGACGGCGCCATGATCGCCACGGCGGCCGAGCGCAACCCCAGCTGCTTCCGCGCCGCCCAGGACGGCGGCCTGGCGCCCTGGCGCGAGGTCGTCGAGCGCTACGTGCGCGACTGCATCGCCGTCGAGAACCGCTACGGCAACACCAAGTACCTGCTCGCCCAGATGGTCCCCGGCCGCATGTCCGAGACGCTCGGCATCCAGCGCTGCCACAGCTACGTCGAGACCTGCACGGCGCTCGGGCTCGACCACCTGCTCGCCGACGCGCACGCGACCGACCTCGCGCTCGGCATCGACCACGCGGCGCTGCTCGTCAAAAAGGAGATCAAGGAGGCCAACCGCGAGGCGAGCAAGGCGGCCAAGCGCAAGGCCAAGGAGGCCGCCCGGGTCGAGACGGCCCAGGACGGCAGCGACGACACGACCGGGACGGACGGCCACGACCACAAGCGCCTCAAGAGCGTCTCGGAAGCCGAGGCCCCGGCGGCAGCGGCGGAGACGCCGACGCCGGCACTGGCTGCCGCTGTAGCAGCTGTTTAGGTGGAGGCGGAGGCGGAGGCGGTTGGGTAGATTCGTATTCTGGGTTGGGTCGGCGTCAAACACACGGCAAGCATTGGGTCCGCGGACGGCGGTTGAGGCATAGCATTTACTTTACGATATCCAAGACGAGAGGAGGCAACGTGGAATCATTTTCTATTGTGGTGAACGTGGGCAACTGTGTTGCGTGGTATACGAAGTGCGCGCGACGATAAAGTACAGCGTTTCTGCTCCGGTCATATCTTCCGGCCCTGTGCCAGCATCTCGGAGACCTTGGGCGGCAGGACCAGCGTGGTGCGGTCGTTGCGGCGGTAGAAGTCGACCAGGGTCATGGCCGTCTTCTCGGGCAGGTCTTCGTGGATGAAGTGGCCGGCCTCGGGGAAGACCTGCAGCGCGTATTTTCCTAAGGGTGTGAGTGTGGGTATTTGACGAGAGACGAGTCAAGAAAGAGGCGGCACGAGAACCTACCTTGCATCTGGCCAATGGTCAGCTCCGTGTCCAGACGGTCGGTGCCGGCCAGCAGCAACAGCTTGCCGCCGCGGGAGCCCAGGAACTTCTTGCTGAGCCCGACGAACCAGTCCTCCCAGAACGGCTGCGTGGCGGCGAGGTTGGTGCGCCAGCGCCACGGCCGGCGCTTGGCGGGGGCTTCTTCGGCCGCGGCGGCGGCGGCGTCGCCCTCTCGCACGAGCAGCGCGGGCACGCTGGTGCGGGCCGACGTGGCGTTGCGGATGGTGCGCGAGCGGATGTGCCACTCGATGCCGGACTGCAGCGAGGCGAAGCCGGACGGCCGCGACGCCAGATACGTGCGCATGCTCTGCAGGGCGTCGATGGCGGAGCCCTCGACGACGTCGAGCACGGCGAAGCCGAGCAGGGGCGAGGGAGGGGACGGGAGAGACGGCGTGCCGGACAGCGCGGCGGCGAGCTGGTCGAGGCGGCCCGAGTGGGCCAGGTCGGTGACGACGGCGCCGCCGAGCGAGTGGCCGACGAGCACGATGGACGGCAGGGCGGGCCAGTGCATCTGCGCCTGGGCGAGGCGGATGACGGCGAGCAGGTCGGCGCTGAGCGTGGAGAGGCGGAGGTCGGCATGGGCCGCGGTGTCTGCGCTGTCGGAGCGGGCGTCCGGGTGTGTTGCCGGATCCGGAGCCGGCCCGGCGCCGGTCAGGCCGTGGTCGCGGGCGTCGAGCGAGAGGATGCCGGCGGCCGGCAGGCGCTTGCGGATCTCGGCGCCGACGACGGCAAAGGACAGGCCGGACGAGCCGGCGCCGTGGTGCATGACAAACAACGGGCCGTTGTCGACGGGCGACGTCAGGTAGGCGTGGTAGACGAGGCCGCTGCCGTCGTCGGCGTCGAGGAAGAGCTCGCGCTCGAAGAAGGCGGTCCACGGGATGGGCTCGAGGGTGCGGCCGCGCGGGAGGCTGATGGTGGTGAGCGGGAGAGGGAGGGGGAGGAGAGAGAGGGGAGAGGGAGAAGAGAGGACAGAGAGGAGTAACAGAAAAAGAGAGAAAGAAAGAAAGAAAGAAAGAGAGAAAACTCACCCTTGTGGCCGCGCAAACAGATTCTGGCTCGCCGACGGCACCACCGTGCCCGTGGACGAGGCCGACGAGGCCGACGAGGCCGACGAGGCGTCGTCGTCGGCCGGGTCGCCGTAGAGCGTGCCGACGCTGGTGCTGCCGGCGGCCGGCACCGGCTCGCCGTCCTCGTCCTCCTCGCGCTCGTCAAAGCTGCCGGCCGCCATGGCGTCCATCTTGGACTTGGCCCACCGTCTCTGCAGCGCGCTCATCGCATCGGCCGGCGGATGGGCGGGCGGGCTGATCGGGGAAGCCAGGATGGAGGCCGCGAGGGCGTGCGAGCGGTCTCTGTGCTCTGTTTCTGTGCTCGGTGCCCTGTCTCTGTGCTCTGATCTTCTTTCTTCTTTCTTCTTTCTTCCTCGGCGAGATCTCTTCCTTTCCTTATCGTGGCCTGGCCTTTCTTGTCTTCTGTTCTTACGGCAGTGAGCTGTTCGTCCTTTCAGTCCTGTCCGCGTGGCTGTCGGTTCGCAACGGACATCCAGATCCGTGTCGTGTCTGCGTCGTGAAGCGAGGAACGTGATGCCAAAGTAAGATACGTCGTTCAGCGCCGCGCCATCTGGAGAGCTAGAGCCTTGCAGAGGTGGGGTGACGCGGGAGGCCACTAGCGCGCCGTGGAAGGAGCCTTGTGCGCCGGCCGTCCACGGCAAGCGCGACCGGCGCACCTGCCTCTGCCGGCGACATGCTGAATCATCCAATACGTATAAAATCGTGACAGCAGAGTGAAAGCAATCTCAAGTCGCCTTTCTCAACATTCTCACCAAGTGAAAAAGGGCAATGGCCTCCCAATTGCAGCACCAAAAGTCGGCCCTGTATCCGGCATCAGCGAACCATGCCAGCCACACATACATCGACGGGCTGACGAGCGCTGGCTTTGCTGAAGCGACCGCTGCCTTCTCGGATGTCTACTTTATGACTCTGTCGGCCCTCTTCAGCTATAAGAGGCGCTCACATACGACATCGACTCGGTGACGGTGGCAAGTGTGCCGTCACCCAGGCATTCCAGGCTTGTGGACGCAAAGTGCGTCTATTTTACCTAGCAGAGCACAAGCCTTTGCTTTCACGCTACCGAACTACCCGTACGAAGACATGCACCATTTGTTGTGCTACGACGCTGAAGGCCACATTCGCGATATAGGCTTAAGCCGTGACTGGGCCCCCAGTGGCCCAGAGGAGTGGCCTAACACATCACAAGGCGAGGGGACTCTGGGGGCAGGCCTACTCCCGAGCGGCATATCAAGCATGCCTGGCCGACCATTGTCTTTGAGGCTGGCTACACCCAGTCGCCCGAGTCACTGCGGGCGAAAATGTGGTTCTGGTTCGCGCGCTCGGGACGCATGAGGATCGTCGTGCCAAGGCATTGCCAAACCATCGCAACGGCGAATCTTGATTGAGCAGTGGCAGAAGCTGGACGTGTCTGTTTGTCGTTTCTCGATTGGGTGTGACGACAACACGGCTCGCCTCTCGTTTGTTCCCTAACCTTCAAGCGAGAAGCTACTGGCCAAGACCAAGCATGACGATCCTCGGAGTGACATTTGCCGAATACGTCGCAGGCCTGTTCAATCTAGAAGGGATGCTGCTGACCGGATCCATGCTTAACTGGCAGTCGCTTGTGGCGGGACTGATCCTTGTCCTGCAAGATTTGCTACCAATCGTCTGGTTCCCGACAAGTATCGCATGGACGCCAGCCAACCCGAATCCGATCGGCCCCAACCAAGGGACCGCCAGCGCGAACAAGCGGTTTCTAGTTATGCCCGTTCAGCTCGAACAGACGGCGCACTGGATCGTCGCCATCGTCGATCGGGCGTCACAGAAGGTGTATTGGTACAACAGTGCAACTGGCTGCCAAGACGTGACCGCAAAGGCCAAGCTCATCACCTGGCTAAAGAACCAGGGACTGATCCCGCTCCGCACGACGTCCAAATCACACAGCAACTTGGCGCCTGGGAGTGCGGGCTATACGTCCTTGAATACGTACGATGCTTCTTTCGTAAGCCGTCCATCACCAACACGCACGGGCCGACCGATTGGGCGCTGTCCCGATCGTACGCAGAGTCAGTCCCGATCCTTGGCAAGCTGGACACCGCTGCTAAGAAGTCCGAATGGCTCATCACGACGTGGATTGGTTGGGTCCGATCTGAACTCGGCCACCATGATTTTTCCGCCCTCCGCGTCCCAGCAAATCCGACCGTCCTGCCTACCGAAGATTTTCAAAGGCAATGCCAGATACCCAGACGACGTTGACTGCATCCAGACAATCGACGTCGTCTGGGCATCTGACGTTGCTTTCGACGAGGCGAGCATAGCCCAGCGGCGGGACCCTGGATCGTTCAACGTGACTAGAGGCCCGTTCAATCCCGGATTTGCACGGCTTTCTGTTGCAGGCGGCCATGAGGGTCACCTGCAGATATTTCACTGCTGCCTTGCACCATTAGCTAGCGCAGGGATTTCTCCCTTCCCCATAGTCAGATATGGATCACACCATACATCACTTTCTCTGCCACAAACCGATGGCCCTGGTGAGCCCGACGTTGTGCTGACAGACCACCTTCAGTGGTACGCGAGGCTAGTCTGGGACCAGTAAAGGTCGTCCTATTTTCTGCAGATATCACACTCAATAAGAACAATGGGCAAAAAGAAGTAATACACTTATATAAGAACAATGGACAGAAATAAAATATAATAATACAGCAGTCATAAGTTTAAATCAACACGAATAATTCTCATCCGCCGGCTGTGCTTGAAGACGTAGTATGACAAAGAAAAATACACGAGACAGAAGAGAGGGCCGACACAGTGAACACACTGGCGCGCCTGCCTAGTGGCCGGGTTGGCGCGGCGCCCAGGGGCCGGTCGAGGTGCCAGGACCAGCATAGGCGCCTCGATAGTTGTTGCTGTTCGCGCCCACGGTCAGCGCCTGGCCGACCGGGGCGGCGTTGCCGAGCAGGCCGGCGTCGGCCGCGGTCTGGCCCAAGGTTGGCGGCGTCAAGGAGCGCGCGACGTCGCGGTTGCCGTAGACGGACAGGGACAGGCCGATGGGCACGGCGGCCGACGACATGGACAGCGTGCTCGGCGTGTGCTCGTGCATGCGCGGCACGGCGAGGCCGGCGAAGCGCGAGGGCGTGACGGCGGGCGGCTGCTTTTCGTCGACGGAGTAAAAGGACGAGCGGGAAGCCAGGGACGGGGCGCGCTTGTGGTCGGCGTCGGCGGGCGGCCACGGGCGCCGGGCGATCTGCAGCAGCGAGTTGCGGGCGTCGAGCGGCGTGAGGTTGTCCTGGTCGCGGGCGCGCTCGAGGTCGCGGCGGCGCTTGGCGTGGGGGTTCTCGCGGCAGACCGCGCTCAGCGCGTTCCACGCGAGCAGCAGGGCGAGCAGGGCGGTGAGGGCGGCCTGGACGGCGATGAGGACGATGCCGGCGACGGTCTGGGTGGACTCGGCGATGCCGAGCTCGTCGACGAAGACGAGGATGCACACGACGGAGAGCAGGCGCACGAGCTGGACGGCAATGTTGACGACGTTGCCGGAGCGGCGCTCGTAGGGGCGGCGCCACAGCAGCAGCGCCAGCATCAGCGCCTCGATGACCAGCTGCGCGACCGACTGCGCGAGCCCGTGGCCGTCGCCGACGGCGAGCACGACGCCCTTGGCCAGCAGGTACACGAGCGTCGGCACAAACATCCACCAGTAGCGGTGCTGGTAGGCCTCGTAGAAGAGGCCGTAGCGCTCCCAGTACGTCTTGTCCTCGTAGAGCGCGCTGGCGTCGCCCTCGGCCGCGCGCAGCCGCGCCGCCAGCCGGCTGATGCGCCAGCTGAAGAGCGCCAGCACGGCCGTGAAGAGCGCCAGCGTCGCCGCCGCCAGCGTCTTGGCCGCCCACGAGTCGCCGCGCGTGAACTGGAAGAGGCAGAAGAGCACCCAGATGCCGTACAGCAGCAGGATCAGCGTCGTGATGGCGCGCCCGATCCGCCGCCAGTAGTGCGCCCGGAAGTCGGCCAGCGCCGTCGGGATGCGCCCAAAGAGCGCCCACGCCTCGAGCACGAGCTTGACCAGCAGGATGCCCACCGTGATGGCCGCCACCACCACCGCCACCACCAGCAGCACCGTCATGAACGTGTTGGCCGACGGGATGCTCAGCTCCTCGACAAAGGCCGAGATGCCGCTGACGGCCGCGCGCACCGTCTGCTCGGCGGACCCGGCGGACCCGGCGTCGGACCCGGCGTCCACCGTGCCGTTGACGCTCGCCTCGATGACCCGCTTCACGAGGCTGGCCACCGCCCGGCGCTTCGCTGCCGTGGCCGCCGACGACCCGTCCGGCACGAGCGTGGTCGTGCGCAGAATGGCGACGCTGCTGGCCGTGAGGTTGCCGCCCGTGGCGTTGCGGAAGTCGTCAATGGCCGTCTGCAGCGCCGTCCACGGCACCAGGCCCGTCGAGAAGGCAAAGTTCTGCGCGAAGCTGCGGTAGACCGCCGGGTACCGCACCGACAGCATGCCGTTCATGGCCAGGCCCTGGAACCAGCCCACCACGGTCCCGAAGCTCGGCACCGGCGCGCTCACGCCCACACCCGCCGCGCCGGCGCCGGCGCCGAGCGTCCCGGACCCGGCCAGCGCCGCGCTCGCTGCGGTCACGCCGCCGAGCACCAGCGCGGCGCCGGCCAGTCCGGCCGCCACGTACGACACGGCCGGCAGCGCGGCCGTCTTGCCGTTGGTCACCTCGGCCGTCAGACACGCCACGCGGCTGCCGTCGGCCGCGATCAGCTGCAGCGTCGCCTCGGCAGCAATGTCCGGCACCGCAAACGCAATAGACGGCACAGCGTTGGCAAAGGCGGCCGGGATCTGCTGCGAGCCCGTGGCCGCAAAGCTGCCGATGGGGACTGTGCTGTTAGTGAGCGTTCTCTTCCCCTCTGCTCTCCCACCTGAACTCACCTGGACACAGCTGCGCCACAAAGGTGTCTGAGGCGCACGGGTTGAAGGTGTTGGCGTAGACCTGCTCGCCGTAGGCCGTGACGTTGAGCACGGCCGTGACGTTCTGCTCCTTGGTGCTGCTGCCGGCCACGTCAAAGGTCACCGTCTGGTTGTCGTTGTTGTACTGGATGGACATGCGCTGCACCTGCACGTCGGTCGCGTCGGCGTCGCAGGTGGAGAAGCCGGAGGTCTCGAGGATTGACGAGGCCGCAGCGGTCGGAAGCCATGCGGAGGCGGCAATGGCCGCCAGAGCCGTCCTCCAAAGGCCAGATGGCCGTTGTTGAGACATGAGTCTGGATGTCTTCTATGCCTGCTGCTTTCGTCGAGATAACCAAATGTTGTCGAGATTGCTGTAATCGTCGATAGCCGGATGTTGAGATTGCTGTATATCGTCGATAGCCGGATGTTGAGATTGCTGTATATCGTCGAGACGGATGATCACCAAGTCATAAAGGAGTCGTCGAGAAGAACAGAGGCAGGCCGATCAAGGCGCGAGAATGAAAATCAAAAGTGGCCGAGGATCAACCTGGAACGAAGGAAAGAGAAGGCAAGGTGCTCACGCGGCCATGCCAGCCGGTCTTTGTGTGTCGCCGTCTGCAGGGTGGTGGAGGTCTCTGTACAAGATGGCACGGGCGAGAAAGGTTTGCGCGTCCGAGACAGAAAGCGGCTGGAAAGCGGCGGAATGCGAAAAGAAACCAGGTCAAACAGCCAAAGCCAAAGCCAAAGCCAGAGCCAAAGCAACAATCAGCCAGAACAGCAGTCCCGGCACAACGGTCCAGACAAAAAGGTAGAGGCACAAGAAGCGAACAACGAGGGAATGCCCGATGGCGAAAGCCAAGGGACGAGAAAGCGAACGTGAGCAACAGGCAATCCGGTGCTGGGGAAGCGGAAGAGGCCAAAGAGAAGAAGAAGCAAGGAAGCTGGACATCGTGGGCGCGACACCCGCCCAGCCCACGCCGAAACGGGACTGTGCCAGGGGTGCCGTTTGTACGGAGTACTTTGTACTATCAAGACCGATCAAAGTACCGTGCGCAGCCCATAATCCGTGCCCGTACTCCGTAATCTTCGTATGTGCCAAGTAAGGAGTGTCGCGATGCCGCAGAGCCTCTTTCGGGTTGGAGTGGCTGAGTGGGTCCGTCCCTGGCCTTGGGCGCGCCTGAAACACCGTCCAGGGGCAGGTGCGGCCGCCAGTGCGGAGATCTCGGCCGGCGCCCTCACTGGTCGCGCGAGGTCACGTGCACAGACGTCGCCGCGATGTCCGCGCAGGAGTCGCTTGGCGTCGTTTTGCGTGCCGCCTTGCTTGCGGCGAGGCCGTGACGGCGGCGTGAAGTACTTGTGAACTTCCGTATTGTGAACTTCCCGTATTGTGCTCGTAAGCGATATGTACGCAGGCTTCCTTGGCCGACGGGGTTGCGGCACCGGCTGCCTCAGACTGTTCGTCGCCCATGGAACGTCACTTTGAGGTCGCATCGCGCAGCGATCGGCAGACAAGCGATCTGGCGCGTCTGTGCATGTACGGAGTCGGCACGGAGTACAGGCATGGCTACCAAGTGCAGGTGTTGCTCTCTTAATAACCAGGCTACCTTATCCGACTTATGATCGTCGTCCAACGGCTCCCCGAGCCGGGTCTGACGGTCTGCTCCAGCCTGCCGGCGCCGTTCTTCCGTCTGAAGGTTCCGTGTTCCTGCGATGGCAGCTCTGCCAGAGCAGTGCATTCTCTGCCAACATGTCTAGTCTATTGTGTGTCCCAATCCTTGTGATCCGCACGGCGCCGGCCCGTCAGGAGGGCTGCCGGCGGGCCTCGCCTCCACGGCCACCACGATGTCTCTGCCGGCGACGTCCCGTTCACCTAGAAGACGCCGCCGCCGATGATAAACAGCCGTTCCTCCTCCCGCTTCGCCCACTGCGCGATCCGGTGCGCGTCCTGCGTCACCACCGCCCGCGAAGCGTTGGGGCCGGCCACGCAGTACAGCTCAAAGACCGGCGTCACCCACCCCAGGCTCGACGCGTCCTCGCCGACGCAGTGCAGCACCTTGAGATGCGAGTGCCGCGCGTGCACCGCGGCGTGCAGCTGATGGTACAGCGTGAAGAGCCGCCGCCGCGCCTCGAGCGGCCGCTCGTCGGGCGCGAGGCCGTGCGGCCGCGGCCGCGGCGGCGGCAGCGTGCCCGCGTCTTTCCGGCCCACGACGCTGCCCCCCAGCGCCGACATGACAAACTGCACGTTGGCCCGCGACTTGTACAGAAAGTGGCTGATCTGCACCGCCGCGCCCGCCGCGCCGGCGCGGCGGGCCACGTCGGCCACCTGCGGCCGGCCCGCCGCCGCCGCCGCCCGGATCAGCGCGATGCTGCCGTTGCGCGCCAGGCTGTGGGCCACGCGCTCGCGCATCTCCCGCAGCGCGAAGAAGCTCTCCTTGTCGGGGCTGATCAGGATGATGGCGATCGCCTCGTCGTCGGCCGCCGCCGCCGCCGGCGCGCCCTCCGGCTCAAAGTAGCTCACGTACATGTAGAGGTAGCCGCGGCTGTTAAAGGCCGGCAGACACAGCGGTATCCAGTTCTCGCCGCCGCCCGCCTTGACGCCGCCCGACTCGAAGAGCATGTTGAAGATCAGCTGCAGGTCGCTCGGGTGCAGCGAGTGCTTGCGCGGCCGGATCACGCTGACGAGCCGCCCGCCCGCCACGATGAGCCCGTAGAGCAGCGCGTCCGTCTTCTGGCGGAGAAACGTGCTCGTGATCGTCGCCCGCTGCGACTTGCGCAGCCGCAGACACTCGAGCGCCCCCAGCAGCGCCGACGGCGAGCCCTTGGTGAAGCTGTCCGCCAGCGACCCCAGCAGGCCCTCCGTGCCCTGCAGCGGCTTGCGCAGGTCCGTCGACGGCCGGTGCGCAAAGATGTTGGTCAGCGTCGGCAGCGTCAGCGTCGACAGGATCTGCATGTACAGCGCCCCCAGCTGGTCGCGCAGCTGCCCGTCGCTCTCGCCCAGCCGGCTGACCGCCACCAGGTACAGCGGCCCCTCAGTGACGACCACGAACCGCGCATTGCCCGCCGTGAAGCCGCGGAGCGGGTTGTGCGCGCCCTCGTAAAAGGAGATGATCGTCTGCACGACCCCCATGTACCCGTTGATCAGATTCAGATCGCCGTGCCGGCTCCAGATGGGCTTGCCCGCCGACGACAGGATCATGTAGTGCTTAAGCTTGGCCTTCCAGCGCGCCAGCCGCGCCTCCTCGTCGTCCCTGTCGTCCCGGTCCTTGTCTTTGCCGTCCCGGCCGTCCCGGCCGTTGACGTCCTCAAACTCCTTGTAAAAGTTGGCGAGCGCGTACGGCACACGCGCCGTACGCGAGCTCTCAAACGGCTGCACACTGGCCGCCTGCGTCTGCAGCAGCGACCACGCCCGGCTCTTGTGGTGGAAGTCGCCGGCCGCGAGACTGGCCAGGTCGCCTGGCGGCCGCATTGTCGCCGCATAGCTCATCACGCTCATCGCATCCCCCGACATCTCGCTGCCGCCACCAACGCTGTGTAGAGCGGCCGCCAGTTCCAGAGATTTATAGTCGCCAGCTGCGCTGACCACGCGGCGATGGTTACCGGCACGCGGCGATGGCTGCGAGCGCGTCGGCGAAGCCGACGTGGAACTCACGCGCGTGCCCGGCGTCGAGAACGTGCCGCGCGAGCCATCCGGGAAAGAGAGCGTCTGGATGTCGATCGAGGACAGTGCCGTCGTAGCGTGTGGATGCATCTGCGCCGCCTCGGGCGGCCGTGCCTTGCTGTCGCCGGCTGTCGCCGGTCGTTGCGGCAGCGGCGGAAGACCTGTCGGCCTCGTTTGTTGTGCTGGCTCGCTGGCCGGTGTTTCTTCGTGTGTATGCGCTTCTGCTGGCAGTTGGGACGCCTGGCCGTCGGCCGCATCTTCGTTACCGGAGCCCGCCATTGTGAGATCGGCAGCACAGATTCTGCATCGTCTTTCTTCGTTGAAGACCAGTTGTGGCCGATGGAGAGAAGCGCCGAACGCCAGACTAGCGCAGCCGCATTATATGCACATCATGCTCGTAGCTGTACTCTGGTGGCGTTTTGTTTCGGGGCCGCGGAGACTTGCGATGCTGTGCGACGGAACGGTTGTGTTGGTGTTTGGCGCGTCAAGTCTGGGGATGGCTTAGGCCTCAGATCGCGATCACGGATGACGAAGCGCGCTCGATAAGATAGCGAGCACTGATAAGATAACACGCGTGAACTGGTGCAGCTACCCTCACCGCCCGCGCAACGTAAGCATGCGATTCTGCCAGTTGGCATCTACGTTTCCATCTCGCACTACGTCCACGCCAGCCTGCGTCCTAGCTCTGGTTCCACGCCCGCGCCTCGAAGAGCACACTGCCCGACAAGATCGCCTGGACCGAGACGAGACCGACAGCCCAGACGAGCGCCCCATGTCTCGTGAACTGCCGCCGACGCGGCGGTCGATATCGCCAGACAGCGCCGGCCGGGACTTGCCCGCTCCTCGACAATGGAGAAACCAGCTCGGCGCCGGTGAGTTCCCACAGCTGGCTATGCGGACTGGTGCTCCCTCTGTGCTGTGCTGGACGTGCTGACCGCGTGCTAAGACGTCTCGCCCGCCAAGGACAAGGCGTTCCGCAAGTACGCCAGCGGCGTCGACCGCGCCCTGACCCTATTTGAAACAGCCTTGCAGGAATGGGCCGACTACATATCCTTCCTCAACCGGCTGCTCAAGGTGAGTGCCGGCGTGCCTGCCGACATCTACGCTGCTCACGGTGCCTGACAGCCGTCTCCCCGACCCTAGGCCCTCCAAGCACGGCAGCCGTCCATCACCTCCGTTCCGGCCAAGGCCCTCGTCGCGAAGCGTCTTAGCCAGTGCCTCGACCCCAAACTCCCGTCCGGCGTCCATCAGAAGGCCCTCGAGGTCTACAGCTACGTCTTCTCCATCATTGGCAAGGATGGCCTCTCCAGGGACCTGCCGCTCTACCTCCCCGGCCTCGCGCCGACCCTGTCCTTCGCCTCTCTGTCTGCGCGCGCCCATTTTATTGATCTCCTGGAGCGCTTCTTCCTCGACCTGGACCCACGCTCGATGAGGCCTGCGCTCAAGTCTCTGATCCTCGCCCTTCTGCCCGGCCTCGAGGACGAGACGGCCGAGGACTTTGACCGCACGCTCAAGCTTCTCAACCGCTTCAAAGTGGCCGTGCGCCCCGCCGACAGCGAAGAGCTCACGCCGGAACACGCGACCGGAGACGCCTTCTTCTGGCAGTGCTTCTTCCAGGCCGCCATCACGAGCCAAAACCGCCGGCCCGGTGCCCTGGCCTATCTCACGCGCTACCTGCCGAAGCTCGGCCAGCCTCCGCATGACAAGCGTGCCACCAAGGAGACAAAGGGGGCAGAAGCAAAGGAAGAGTCCGAGGTGATGACGAAGCTCTCACAGATCGTGGTCTCTCCGGAGCCCGGACTGCTCATCCGCTGCTTCGCATCTGGGCTTGCCGATGAGCAGCTGCTGATCCAGCGCGGCTTCCTGGACTTGCTTGTGGCCCATCTTCCCCTGCACGCCAGCGTGCTGCAGAAGCGTGTCCAGCCAGCCGACCTTGAGCTTCTGATGCGTGCGGCCTGTGGCGTTGTGATTCGCCGCGAAATGAGCCTGAACAGGCGTCTTTCCGCCTGGCTTCTTGGGCCCGACCCCCCGGCTTCGGACTCCGACAGCACGCTTGAGACGCCGTTGTCTCCTGTGACGCCGCATGGAGCAGCGGCATCGCCCAAAACGAGCTACCTGGAAGAGTATGGCCTGCAGCCTCTAACGCGCGCGATCCTCGGCATGGTCAAGTCGGATGCTGCGGGCACACCCGCGGAGAAAGCGAGACCGTACCGCATCTGCCTATCTCTGATGGACCGGTGGGAGATTGGAGGTCTGGTTGTCCCGGAAGTCTTTCTCCCTATCGTCGACAGTGTGCGGAAATACAAGGATATTGCGCCTTCCAAGGCCGACTTCAACGAGGTTCTTCGCAGTGCCAGCGTCTTTTTCGATGGTGTCGAGAGCGGCCTCATCTACGGGGAGATGCTCAGCCTTGTTGCGCAAGCCATTGCGCCTGGGCCACTCTCGCCTTCCGAGCGGGCCGACAAGGTTGCGCTCGTCAAGTTCATTGTGGCGCACTTCAACGTGCGAGAGGAGGAGATGGTCACGATCCATGCGCCGCTGTCTGCGCTGTCCATCCTGTGCATGCTAGAAAATACCCGGGTAGGTTCAAGCTCCACGGAAAGCCAGAGCCCCCATGCAGCTAGCGAAACAGCAAACAGTACTTCTCAGGCACTCGGTATTGCAGCTGAGCTGCTGGATCTCGTGCCGGAGCGGGCATTCTCCGCTGCGGTCTCGGAGGCTGGCAGCGACTCGACGCCGCTCTCTCTCCCAAATTCAGACATCCTCAAAAAGATCCGCAAGTTTTACCTCCACGAGCAGGGCAACCTAGATACGGCAGCACCCCCGTTTCCGGCCAGGGATTTGGCTCAACTTCTGTTCCAGAAGGCGAGTAAGATCAGCAGCCGGCCGCTCCTCGATGCCCAGAGTACTGCCGACCTGTCTCTCAGCTGCAGAGTCATACTCTCCCTCCTCGATAAGGTACCGGCAGACATCCAGTTCGACGTGTCGGAGCTGCTGTCCGCTCTCCAAAGCTGTCTGAAACGGGATACCATGAGCTTTACCACATTCGCTGCCACCCTCTCTATTGCCGTACAGCTGCACTATAGCGGCCGGATTTCTACCGCCGAACTCTCCGACATCGTTCCCTCTCTGGTCCGATTTGCCTGGACCTTTCTGTCGGCATCGGAACCCAAATACCACGTGGAGACGGTCCGTAAGCTGTGGTTTCTGCAGACGACTTTGGGCACGGGAAACCACGATATCGAAGCGGCGATTTCCCATCTCATCCTGCTAAACGATGTGCGAGGGGCCTTTCCTGTCCGCAGCGCAGACCCAGGCCGGAGCTTTGGTGTTTTGTGGCTGCACACGATCCAGGACAGCCCCAATGCCACCGACCGGCGAGTGTCAAAGACGTCGAAGACGCCGAGCGGCAACCTCAAGTCGATCACCCGGCTCGCCGGCATGGACCACTACGACGTGATGCTCACGCGGCCTCTGCTGCTGATGCTCGACGCCTTTCTCGACGAGCGAACACAGCTGTTCATGACGGTGAAGGCATGGCTGAACACAATGGTCGGCATCGACCGGGTGTTCATCGTGCTTCTGTCCAAGCTTCTCGGCCTCGACTTTATCCGGAACAATAACAGCGCGACAGTGGCTCTGACAGAGGACGACGACCTCGAGATGTGCCTCTACTACTTGCGAGCGCTGTCTAATGTACTGCGCTGGGCGCCCGACTCGATATGGACAGTACTCGCGCGGCGGACGCTGTCCTCGGACGGACTGCGTGCCGCTGCCGCCGGGATCGGTATGTTTGTGGCTGGTTATACCAATGTCTCTGACGTAGTATTGCTGACGTGACATCTGCCGCAGTGCATTCGGATGACGATGTGAGCTTCCAGGAAGTCTTTGTGCGCATCTGCATGAAGTGCATCCTCGCCTCTGGCATTCCTACTGGCATGAGCGAGGTGGATTCTGGAGCGGCAAAGCTCTGTCGGTATGCCCTGAACCTGCTTCACCAGATATTCTTGGGTCCGCGTGCCTCGTCGCTCGCCAGCCTGCACCTCGAGGACGCTCTGCTCGGCCGGCTTCAGCAGGCGCTCCAGGGCCCGGACCCGTATATCCAGGTGCTTCTGCTGGATGTCGTGTTTGCTGTCCTCAAGCTGCGAGAAGCTGCTCCGGCCGAGGACGCTCTGGAGCCAAGCGACGACACTGCGGCCGCAAACGAGGAAGCGCCCAAGGCCACCGGGCGGCAGTCGGAAGACACCTCGCACAGCAGCCGGCCACCGCCACCTGCACTCCTGAAATGCATACAAGCAGGCCTAAGCTCGCCGCGTAGTCGCGCCGTGCTGGACAGCTGGGTCGGCTTCCTTGCCGAGTGTCTGCCGTTCTATGCGGACTCGATCTTCCAGGTCCTGATTCCGCTCGTGGAAACGCTGTGTGACCAGATCTCGGCCACCTTCGCCGGGCTGCAGGAGATGTTTCGCAGCAGCAACCCGGCGAGCCGGGCGGACACGGACGCGCCCGAGACGACGCTCGTCTCTTTGCTCAACGCGCTGGAGCAGCTGCTGGCGACGGGGCACCAGCGCCTGCTGGCCGAGGAGGCCAAGGTGCAGGTGGTGAAGAGCCCCGACCAGTCGCAAGGCTTCTTTGGGAACATCTTTGCGACGGACACACCGCAGACGCGGAGTGCGACGGCCAACGACCGGCTCACGGTGCTGCTGGCGTTCCAGGATGCCGTGCGGATCTGCTTCCGGATCTGGTCGTGGGGCAAAGACGGCGAGGCGCAAGACGCGGCGTCGGTGGCCTCGTTTGGCTACACGTCGCTGCGTACGCGCAACCGGGCGCGGCGGCTCCTCGAGCATCTCTTTGCGGCCGAGACACTCGAGTGCCTCGAGACGGTCATCGACATCTGGCGCAACGCGCTGCTGGCGGGCCGCTCCAACGCGGACGCGGAGTCGGCCTACGGCTCCAACGTGCTGGACCTGCTGCCGACGCTGGACGGATCGCGGCCGAAGCACACGATCCCGGCCATCTTCAACGCCATCTACAGCCGGACGAACCCGGCTGCGCTCGACCCGTCGCGCAAGTCGACGCTGACGATATCGCTGCAGGACACGGACATTGTCGTCTTTTTGGTAGACTACGCGCAGTCGCTGGAGGATGACGCTATGGACGAGATCTGGCAGGACTGCACGACGTTCCTCAAGGACCTCCTGGGAAACCCGTTTCCGCACCGCCAGTCGCTGCCGTGCCTGCTCGAGTTTGCCGCGATCCTGGGCGAGAAGGTGGACAACACCAACTTTGGGGAGCAGCGCAAGATGCGCCGCGAGCTCGGGGTACGGGCTGGCCCATGTTCGTGTCTTGTGCTTTCTATCGGACTATGTGCTAATACGCCCACTCTAGGACCTGTTCCTGCGCCTGCTCACGGCGCTGTTCACTACGCGGCCCATCACCTTTCCCGATGTCGCGAGCAGCCCGCCCCTCGACAAGGCGGCCTCCGTTCCTCCTGCCAAAGAGGCCGTGCCATCCTCGACGATCCGGACGCCCTCGGAGCGAGCGGACGACGTTGTCGGCATCCTCGCGTCGATTGTGCCGAACCTGCCCAAGATTGTGACGGAGAACGACCGGGTGCTGACGGCAGCGACGGCCATCTCGGCCAACGTGATCGGGCCGACGCTGCGGGCGAAGACGTTCCCGGAGACCATGTCCAAGTCGACGATGGCGCTGATGCAGGGGCTGGCGCAGCTGCCCAACAACCAAAAGGGCTGGAAGAAGGACGTGTCGGACGCGTTCAACGATGCGCGGTTCTTCAGCTCGCCGCTGTCGCTGGTGCACAGCGACTGGCTCGGCCTGCTGCGGCAGTGGTCGGTGAGCGACAAGGAGCGGATGCCGGAGCTGCTAAGCCGGATCACGGCGCCGACGACGGCCGGGATCGTGTTCGGGGTGGGCGCGACGTCGGCGCGTCTCGAGGCGGACCGGCGGACGCAGCTGAACCTGCGGCGGATGGCGGTGCTGATCCTGGCGGCGGCGCCGGACGCGTTTGTGGGCGAGCTGCCGACGATCACGGACAAGCTGGTGGAGCTGCTGGCGGCGTCGCCGACGTCGTCGCCGTCGTCGACGACGCGGGCGGACGTGTACATGGTGCTGCGGGCGCTGGTGCTGCGGACGGGGGCGGTGCACCTGGCGGGCCTGTGGCCGGTGATGGACGGGGAGCTGCACGCGGCGCTGACGTCGGCGGTGGCGGCGGAGGGCAGCGCGGCGGCGGAGACGTACAACAACGCGGCGCTGCTGCAGGCGTGCAAGCTGCTGGACGTGCTGCTGTGCGTGGCGCCGGACGACTTCCAGCTGCGGGCGTGGCTGTTTGTGACGGACACGATCGACGCCATCTACCGGGCGGCGTCGTACCAGCCGGTGGCGCTGGCGGACGAGCTGGCAGAGGTGCTGGCAGAGGTGCTGGCGGAGGCGCCGGGCAGCAGCGGGCTGGGCAGCGGCGCGCACCCCGACGTGGCGTCCCTGACGGCCGTGGCGACCAGCAGCACGCAGCGGCGGCCGCTGCTCGGGGTGGCGGGCGGGCTCAGCGACGAGGTGTCGCTGGAGCGCAAGGACGAGCTGGTGGCGCAGGTACTGCGGCCGTTCTGCAGCCAGCTGAGCATCTATGCGTTCGAGGCGACGTACGCGATGGGGGCGGCCGACGTCGACGGGTGCGTGGACGGCGTGCTCAAGGACCTGTTTGACGAGCGGGGGATCGTGAAGGCGCTGTAGGGTCCGGAGGCCCGCGCACGAATTATGTAGAAAGGATGGCAGGATATATGGACATGTGGACTGGAGAACGACAAGGGCGTTTGTCTGCGGTGTAGTCGCGCGCGTGTGCTCAGAGTCGTCGGGTGCTTCGCAGCACACGATCGGTGATCAGGACCTGCTCTTCGGGCCCTTCGTCTGAGTCTGCCGGGTCGTCTGCATCGTCCTCTTGTAGTCTTTCCGGGTCTTTGTCTTGTGTGTCTTCTGGGCCGGAAGACGCGGACGCTTCGGGGTCCACGTCCGGCGCATCCACAAAGTCCGCGTCTGCGCTTTCCGAGCTGTCGTCTGCGTCTGCGTCTTCGGCTGCGTCCGAGTCTGAATCAGATTCGCTTGAATCCGACTCCGACTCCGACGCCGACTCCGACTCCGACGCCGACTCCGACTCCGACGCCGACTCCGACTCCGACGCCGAAGACGCGCCGCTCACGTCGACGTCCATGGCGTCCGCCGCGGGCAGCGCCGGGTAGTACACGACGAGGGCCTTGCTGGCGCGGCGCACGCAGTACTGGACGACGTTGAGGCGCACGTCGGGCGGCGCGTCGTGCGCGGCGTCGGCGATCTGCTGCAGGTCGCTCGTGCGCGGCAGGTAGAGCGCGTGCGGCTGCGGCCGGCAGGCGGCGTGCAGCACGGCGAGGCTGTAGGGCTGCATGGTGGCGAGGTCGAAGACGGGCTGGTCGTTGTAGGTGATGCCGCCCCAGGGCGGCGACGCAAAGAGGGCGACGCGCGCGAGGTCGACGCGCAGGGCCGGGTCGAGCGTGTGCGGGCGACGGCGCAGGCGGTCGAGGAAGTCGAAGCAGTCGGCGTGGACCCAGGTGATGCGGCCGGCCTCGCCATCGCCGTCGCCGTCGCCGTCGCCCGGCAGCGTCGCATTGTGCTGCGCGCAGGCCAGCGTCGCGGCGTCGCGCTCGATGCCGATGACGCGGCCCCAGTAGCCGGTGCGCGCAAAGGCAATGGTGTTGCCGCCAACGCCGGCGAAGAGGTCGATGAGCACGGCGTCGCGGCCGGCGACGCCCGCGGGAAGCGGCAGGTCCTCGGCAATCTGACTGGGCGGGTTAGCAGCGGCTACTGTCTGCACGCACGGGGCACGCACGCTGCGACCGGCTGCGGCGTCACGCCGAACCAGGCGTCGTCGGTCAGCCAGACGCCGTCGTCGTAGTTGGGGAAGAGGGCGAAGCGCTGCTGCCAGTACTTGTGCAGGTCCCAGGGCACCTCGCACAGGTCGGTGTAGTGGTTGCAGCCCTCCACGAGGGGCAGCACGGGCGCGGGGCCCAGCACGTCGGATGCGTCGGCAGACATGGTGTGGAGGGAGTGTGTGTGACGAAGAGAGAGAGAGAGAGAGAGAAAGTCGCGATGCAAAGTGGAACAGCCTCGATAAGATAAGGCACGCTTCTCCACACAAGCCGCGGCCGGCGCTAGCCCGATTCGGCACGACAGCTCTGCGCCAAAACCAGGCGAAACATCGAGACATCCACGTCACCGACTTGCGAGGCTGCCACGACCGCCACCACACGCCGCACCATGTTCAACGCGCTCAACCGCTTCATCTCGCGCCTCGACGGCGAGGGGCCCGCGAGCCAGCGCGACGCCAGCCACGGCGCCTTTGGCTTCCAGGTGCTGCGCAACGGCAACGCCGAGCTGGCCATCGAGCCCTGGTTCGACTTTATCGTCGGCATCAACGGGCGCGTCATTGTGCGTACGAATCGTCTGCGGCTGTGGCAGGCAGCGGGGGGGCGGCTGGCGGGCGGCGGCTGACTGACCGGCAGGACGACTCGGATCCGCACCTGTTCTCGCAGGAGGTGCGCAACTGCGCGGGCGGCAGCGTGAGTCTGGGGCTCTGGAGCGCCAAGGTACGTGTGCCCGCGCCTGGCCGTCGACGACGGGGCTGACCCGGACCGGCAGGGCCAACGCACGCGCACCATGCACGTGGCCGTGCCCGTCGACACGGCCGCGCTCGGCCTCTCGCTGCAGTGGACGCCGATCGCGGTGGTGTCCAACATCTGGCACGTGCTGGACGTGCCCGCGCGCTCGCCGGCCGACGCCGCCAACCTGCTGCCGTACAGCGACTACATCATCGGCACGCCCGAGGGCGTGCTGCACGGCGAGAGCGGCCTCGGCGAGCTCGTCGAGGACCACATCGGCCGGCCCCTGCGCCTTTGGGTCTACAACAACGAGTACGACGTCACGCGCGAGGTCACCATCCAGCCCAGCCGCGACTGGGGCGGCGAGGGCGCGCTCGGCTGCGTCCTCGGCTACGGCGCCCTCCACCGCCTGCCCGCGCCCCTCCACGAGCCCGTCGACGCGCCCGGCGACACCATGTTTGACGGCGACGCCGAGAAGCACCTCCTGCACGCCGCCGCCACCACGCCCGCCGCCACCACGCCGGCCGACGCGCCCGACGCGCCGCCCGCGTCGGCGCCGGACCCCGGCCACTTCCTCGTCCCCGCCCAGCTCGTGGCGCCGCCGCCCGCCAGCACCGCCGCCGGCACGCTGCCGCGCACCAAGAAGAAGGACCGGCACCCCACGGCCGCCAAGAGCGCCATGGACGACTACTTCAAGGAGGAGGAGGCCAAGAGCCAGCAGCTCGACAACGCGCCCAGCCGCGCGACCACACCCATTGCGCCGCCGCCCAAGGCGCCACCACGCGCAGGCACGCCCACAGCAGGCAGCGAGTAGGGTGGTGGCAGGGCAGATCGCGGTCGGGTAGACTGAGCGCCGCGCATGGACAGACTTTGCTTGTATTCGCCTAGATAGGAACCGGATACTTTATACGGACAGCTACGCCGTTTCTGTTTGGCACGCCAACAAACATGACCTTGCGGTTGTCGCCATGTTCCATGTCTCTTTTTTGTTCTCCATCGCCCCTCGCTTCCTGCCTCTTTCTCCTCTGTCGGATAGGCCGCAGCGGCTCATCCTGTCCTCGAGGTGTTGTACAATGCGTCTGCACAGCGTGGGCGACAGCAGTCGCAAGCCGGCCCGGTCCTGCTGCCGCGCCGTCCTCGCCGGCAGCGGCTTAGTTGATGAAGTTGACGCAGAAGAAGTGCAGTATGAGGCTGCACACGACGTAGTCGGCGAACGCTCTACGCTGGTTAGCGACGATTGTGTAGCGGAGACGCCGGGCAACAAACGTACCTCTCCGGCGAGACGGACGGAAAGTCGACCTTGTTGGCCTCGGTGGTCTGGATGCGCAGCGACGCTGGCACGGTCAGCAACAGGTCGGAAGGCGGAGCGGGAGAGCTTACCTGTCAGGACGAACTGGCCCACGGTGGCGCCGAAGCCCGACAGAAATGCATTGAACGGCTGTCAGTCAGCATTCTTTCTCTTCTCTCCTCTCCTGCGTCTCGTCTTCGCAACGGCACCGCCACCTACATAGTTGCCCGCCACCACGCAGTACACAAACTGCAGCACGCCGACAGCCACCAGGAACGCCATGAATGCGTCCAGCAGCTTCGTCCGCGGCGGCGTCGTCTTCTCGTAGTGCCGCACCACGGTCGTCACCACGTTCTCCCACGCCGAGCCCGCCTGCGGCTTCGGCTTCGGCGTCGGCGCCGCCTTGGCCACGGCAGTCGGCGCCGGCGCAGCAGCCGCTCCTGCAGCAGCCGAGGCCGGCGTCACGTTGCGACGAGCCATTGTGCTGGAGGATCGAATTGGTGAGGGAGATTGGTGTCGTCGTTTTGTCGTTGCGGAGCGTCGTCCAGTCGGCAGACAGTGGCGCGAAGATGCAAGTGCAGCGGTCAGCGAGCGAGCGGCGTGGTCGTGCAGCTGGTTTGGCGGTGCGGCGAGTCGTTGGTGCGGCGCTGCTTGCGGACACCGTTTTGTGTTGAGTCGAAGGGGTCGAAGCCAAGGCCACGAAGCTCCGCAAGCTCTCTTTGGCGGCAGCGCAAGGGACACGCAGCCTTCTGGTGGACACGTAGTGTACAATTGTGGGGTCGTCGCTGAGTCATCGTTTAGGTGTGCAGAGTGCGACCTGACTTGGACATGGAAGCTATACTCCGTACAAAACAGTTATGAGATATTCCATCAGGTATCCTCTGGTATCTCCTGCGATACGAAAGGGAGATGCTAGGGTCGAGTCTCCAAGATTTTCAGCAGAGGCGACGCCTTGCTACATTTTAAGCGGAACTCTTCATCGGACCAAATAGGCTTCAGAAGGCTTCAATTTCAGGCTGTACTTTGTATATTTTCATCAATAAAGTAGAGATCCCATAGTCCCAGGAGCAATACGACGTACGTAAATCGAGCGCTTTACGAGAGTATGCCAAGCCTCGAAACCTTCCTGACTCTGTACGCCTATCAATCGCTAGAGTAGAGTCACTACACCGCGGCTTGCCGAGGAGCACAAGGATCGTATTAATTTACTGTACGATGTCGGGCTGTTTCAAACCACTTATATCTCGAACTCACCCATCAAGCATAATATAAGTCTGAAACACATCTGGCGATGCTGTCTCTGCGCCACGAGTTCGGAGAAGCGACAGCAAGCCTGGCGATGTGACGTATCGTGAAAAAGTCAAAAGGCAGGCGAAGTAACCGACAGACCGATCTAATGAGCCACTGTGTTGTGTTTGATCTATTTGCTTTGTAATGCCAGTTTTCGTAGTCTTGCCGCTTTCTCACCGCCCGCACGAAATCCGGTGCGGCTGGCAATGCAGGTACCATCTTGCTGGCAGAGAAGCCGTATCTTGTCGGCCTTTCTCGATTATAACAGGAAGAATTAGTCATTCGTCGTCTCGGTGATGTTGACTGCCGATAGCGGCGAAGGCCCCTTCCATATGGCAGCGACTCCTCAGCCAGACGAGAACGACAGCTCCTGCCTGCATATCGAAAACTGACAGCGGCTTCATCCCGTCACTTTGCGTGGAACGTCGCACTTGCTCTGCCTGCGTCCCGCTCCTTCCACTTTGTCCTCCCTCCTTCCCTATTTCCATATTACCAGTCCCGTCAATAAAAGGAAGGAGCCAGCCAGCCTCTCGCCTGTCTCTTTCCATCTGCCCTCTCCTGCCTAGAACAGCCACTTGTTGTTTACTTCAACTTGGCCGTCGTTCCATATACTTTTCGCCTTTTCATCGTCTTCTCATCACATATCCAGCTCATCACATATTCTAACAAGCAATTTCCGCAACCATGCGCGTCTCCATCCTGCTCTCTGCCGTGGCGGCAGCTGTCGTGGCTGCGGAAGACGGCACTGCAGCTGACGGTCCGACGACGGGCGTAAGTACCTGTCTCTCGAAGTTGTCGTGCTTGGTCGCCTGACATTGGCTTCTGCTTGCATCCAAGCACACGGCTAACAGACGTTCTAGGCTCTGGGAAACGCAACTGTGCAGAAAAGCAATCCGGGCGCCGTCTACTTTGCGAAGCTGCCCGAAACGGCCTTTGACAAGGCCGCCTATCCCGACGGTGGAAACGCCAAGGGCGCGATCATGGCAGAGCCTCGACCTGACGGTCCCGGCGTCGTGTTCGAGGTCCAGTTCTCGCACCTACCGGAGACGGGAGGACCGTTTAGTGAGCGGCCTCTGCTCTCTCTGCTGCAACTATCACTTCAGCGCATCTGCTGACCGCTAGCCTACCACATTCATGCGAAGCCCGTGCCCTCCGACGGAAACTGCACCGCTGCCGGCGGTCATCTCGACCCCTTCCAGCGCGAAGACGACCCGCCCTGCGACAGCAAACTCAAGCAGACGTGCGAGGTCGGCGACCTAAGCGGCAAGTACGGCAAGATCACGTCGGACCCTTTCAACGCCACGTACCTCGACCTCTACACCTCGACAGATGTCGGCAACCCGGCGTTCTTTGGAAACCTCAGCTTCGTGCTGCACTACGCAAACAAAACGCGCATCAGCTGCGCCAACTTTGCGCTGCAGGCGGGCAACAGCACAACGGGTACTGGCACGAGCACCGGAACTACTGGCACTGGCGTCCCAACCAAGAGCGTGCAGCCGTACGCGACTGCGTCCGCGGCCGTATCTGCGGCAGCCGGAAGGGCAGTGCGCACGCGTATTGGCGGCGTGAGCGTGGCGGGCATTATGGCCGTGGCGGCAGCGGTTATGCTGTAAGGCTATGGAAGCCAAGCTCGCGGTCGTGGCGAAAGACGAGTAGAGATACAATCAGCGCTTGTTATGGCAACTACAATGACTTCTATAGTCGTATCAGTACCTGCACAAAAGCTGTCGAGTCCCTAGTTTAGTATTCTTGCAAATTCATATCGAACAAGTTGCATACGGCCTTCTCCCGCCCATCTCTATGGCTCTAGCCCGCGTTTCTGACTGCAACTGACAATGGCTTAGAAATTGTCTTTGATTTACTTTGGCCCTCGCTTTGATTTCTGGCTCCGACGTTTTGCCAGTCGGCATTTGTGACAGAAGCCAAGATCGGCACTCAGCAGCCAATCCTGTGCTTTCAGCTTCTGCAGCTGCAGCTGAGAAGCTGCGGCGACCACCGGCTGTCCTTGGGTTGCGGGAATTAGGCATCGGCCGGCAAAAAAAGCAAGCAGACGCCAAGAGCAATTACTCCGTATGCAAAAGGCAGTACGAGTAGCGCTGCCGATGTGTTGGCCGTGGGGGTGTTTGCTCGTCTGAGTTAGGCGTGCTTGTGTCTGTCCAGTCAGGCCGGGACAAGCAAGTATCTCACTCCGTATGGGCGGCCGTTCCCCCACCGGCCGGGGCCATCCTGTTTACACAAGTTGTCGTGGCTTTTGGTCTGCGTCACTTTGTGCTGGCGTCAGTCGGGTGGCTCATGTGGCCATCACACGGCCGTCCGCCAGGTCCTATGGCGAGCATGTCCGGCCGCTGGGCTGCAGCAAGTCCGGCTGCTGGGCTGCAGCATGACCTGGCTAGTCTCGGCTTTGCAGAGTTGGGCAGCCTGGCGAGAGCCGGACGTCGGTGGTGACTCGTACGACGGCCATGGAGAGACTCTGCGCAGACTTGCCCAGCGGCCGGGCCGGGGCGGGCACCCTCTTTTTCGGGTAGCACTCTGGCGCACATCGTGTCTCATGATGACTGGCCAGTCTCGCTCCATACGGAGAAGCCATCGCCATGTCCGCGAACCTGCTAGCCTCCTGTTCCCCTCCTCACTATTCGTTCTCTGCGCTGCTGCTCGGTGTCTGTCACCTGCTAATCCGTACGAGTAGAGATAGTCAACGGTCGTATCGATAGTACGAATCCTGACATCACGACAGCGTATGCGCTGGGAGAGCGGCGTGAAATGCGATACATCACTCGGAGTGCACGGAGTACAGCCTGAAGCATCGAGGTGCCAGTCGCATACAAAGCACGTCGAACGATTGTGGCCGCCTCCTCATCTGCCCAACAATAGCCATCCCGGCCAAGGTGGTATCTGGCTGTGTCGTTCAGTCGCTAGTCGGACAGATCGTTATGACCATGCCGGTGCTGGCCAAGGTCGATGCGGACGCGGACCGAGACTTGCTTAGGACAACGGGTGTGCGAATATGAGTACCATGGCTGAGACGATGACGAGAGCTAGGCTCTCGGCGCGTTCTGGCACATGCAAGACGCCCAATGCTGCTCCTGGGTAGACAGCAGACGCGAATCGAAATGAGGGATCGAGCAGCAGCTGGGGCCAAGCGCCAGGCATGCGAGCCAACAGACGCCGATAGAAGCCCGGTGAAGTGACGTCTGACATATGTATCTGCGAAGCTGGCATTGTCTCTGATACGGGCTATTTCTGGCTGTGCTTACTTCCTGCTTTCACCATGCTGCCATGGATTTCAACCCAATCGCATTTCGACCTGCTCTCTGATTCTTGCGGCTCGTGCTACCGGTCTTTTCTGATTCGCAACACTGCCCGCCACCCCTACTCTGGCTCCTGCAACCGGCTCAATGAGGCGATCCACGGGCTGCAGCACTTTGTTCTGGATGGCGTTCTAGACGGGACGTGGCACCAGTGGCCGTGCACTCCGTCCGGGCTCGCCAGAGGAACTGGACGTGCTCGCGAGCCTCGACGGCGCAGAGACAGCCTGACTTTCTTTCCTGTATTTACTCTGTATACTCCGCAGGCGTTGCCGTCTGTCAGGCATGACGCGTCTAGGGCATCACGTCACGGCACTGCGCTCGCATCTGCGCGAACGCTGCTGTCAAGCCGGCCCCCCTTGCCGGCGTCTGGATCGGCGCCGGCCAGGTTGGGCCGACATCTGCCAGGGCCATCCGTCACACGTTTCGGGCAGCGCGTACCAAGCTATGTCAGACAGCTACGCGCAGAGACTGGAGCTCGCTTGCAGGAGGTCATTACGGCCATTTCGCGGTCGCGGGCTCGGTCGCGTGCGATGGACGCGCGAGCCCTGCGCGCACTTGGTCACGCAGCGCGTCGCACTTGGTACTCTGCCCCCCAGCCTCGGACATATACCTAAGACGGCCAGGTCGCATTCCGGGGCGTAGCAGGGGCTGCAACAGGCGGGCTGTACGGAGTATTTGCATTGGCTACAAAGTACGTATTACTTTGTACAGGCATACCGCATACGACCTGGGCAGGTGCTCCAGACAGCGTTCCGTTCACGAGAGGACCGGTACGGAGTACAGTCGAAGGAAAGCGAGATTTGCGAGCAGCCAATAGTGTCAGTCTTGTCGGCTGCGTTGGTCTGGATGGCTGTCCGAGAAATGGGTGCTCTTGGCGTCGCAGCCTGGGTGTCTGGTGGGTGTCTGATTATCTGACGACGGCTCTTCGCCTAGCGGCGTGTGTGATGAGGTGTGCTGCAGGGTTGCGCAGTTTCGCCTGTGTGATGCTGTATCGGGGTCTCCGTGTGTGTTTGTGGCTTCCTTCTTTCTCTACGTGTACTCCCGTTGAGGTTAGTAAAGCGTCACTACTTCTGTCTCTTATGATACTACAACAAAATAGACACAGTAGGGACAGAATGTAGGGAAAGACAATGTCGATACGGCTTTCGTGCTGAAGGCTTCGTATAGTCGTATCTTCTCGTCCCTCTTTCTTTTCTTCTTTCTTTTCTTTTTTCTTTCTCGCCGTACTTTCCTCCGCTTCTCGCACCCGTCTCGGCCGCCCGGCTGCGTGTGACCGCCTTCACGACGGATAAAACGGCGCTGGCAATCTCATCATGGCGATAGGCGGCCTCTAAGCCTGTAATTCGCAGAGGTACGAGATACCTTGTATGAATAATGCTCCGTAATCCTATCCCTGTTGTGGATCAGCCTCGCTCCACTCTCGACGATACTGTTCAGTCGGCGCATTGCTCGCTCAGCCATGTACCGAGCCTACTCCCTCCTCCGTACATGTACTTGTGTTCCTTTGCTTTGTAGAGATCGGTTCGTCTTATTTCCATAGGGCAGGTCGTTCCGCGGTCTCGTCAATCCTTTCCTCTTCCACCGAGCTGCGCGGTTCTTTTCCGGTCCCTGTAATCTGTGTTCTTGCATTTTTCCACATGTATTGCAGTATTCCTTCTGTCTTACTCCGTACTCGTACAGGTGTTCTTCGAGTATCGTATCCTGGCGGGTGGCCATCGAGGCGTAGCAGCTCTGCATTTACGTACGCCATATCCATTCATGCGTACTTGTCTTTTCCCGCTCTTCGTTACAGAGTACGGAGTACTTTCTCTTCTAAAATTACCGCACAGTCGCATTGCCGCAATGCCGCATGCCCCAGGGCAAACGCTCCTTTCTCGCGGCCTGGACCCTGCATCGTCTGATTTCTGCCTGCCGCCGGCCTCGCCCACACCGGTGAAGGACGTTTTTTCCACATGCCCTGCGCTATATGGATCGCTGTTGGGGCAGCGCGGCCGGGTCCGGCGCCAGTCGCCTCTGGGGTAAGAAGCAAGCGGAACGCCGAACGGAAAGGCAAAACGCACAGCGCAAAGCATGAAAGCAGCGCCGGCATATCCTGGTCCGCTGCCTCCTGCGCTTCCCGTCCGGGAGAACGAGCGCGGCCCGACGCCTGTCGAGGACGGCGAGAGGCGGAAGACGGAAAACGGAAGACGGCCGAACGGATCTGGCGATCTAGAATCCAGCCTCTCTGCGGGCGGTTCGGCTGCAGTGGGATCCTGGACGATGGCGCGTGTTGCGCTCTTTCTGCTAGGGCTGACCGCATCTGCCAGTACGAGCAGTAGAGTATGCCGTTGCATGCTCTGTAGTACGTACCGACCTCGCCGTCGTCGGCCGGCCCAGGCTGCCCGTCTTTGTCCATTGCTCCCTTTGTCTGTTCCGCATGCATTCTTGGCCTCCCCGTCTCTCGCTTCCCGCCGCGGCTGAGTCGAGAGCGGCCACGGCAGTCGTTACCCCTGACTAGTACTGTCGGACAGCAAGGCACTGCAGGCCGTTTTACCACTGCGCTGGATCTGCGACGGCGCATGCAAGACCGCAGTTGCGGCCGCAGAGTGCCGTCGCGCAGTACGGCACCCCGTCCTGAACGCGTATCAGTATGACAACGTGCGTACACCGTGCCGATGGCGCTGATACTGTGCAAGCACCACAGCTGCATGCCGCTCTCAGCATCACGATATCACAAGATGCAACTGAGCGGTTTGCCGTAGACAATTTCTCCGGCTTGGCACGTCTATGCAAACGAGAACCCCCGAACGCTGCAGCCAGCCTGACACCGGGCTATAGCACGGCTCCTATGGCTCCATCGCCGATGCACGAGGGTACGGAGTACGCTGAGCTCTAGCATGTGCTTGCCAGCGTTCAGCGCACAGAGAGTCGGGGCTACGGAATACGCTGTCCAGGCAGACGTTGCTGGGACTGGCGCGGCGGAGCGGAGTCTGGTACTGGTACGGCAGGCTGAGCCGAGCGCAGGCGCCGGATGCGCGGCGAACGCCGTCCGGACGCGCGCCTGTCTGCTCCTGGACCTCGTACGAGAGAGCCTACGAGTACAGTCGCTGCCGACAGTCAGACGTGGTCGAGGTGGAGCAGGGCAGCTTAGCTGCATCTGCTGCTCGGAGTGAGGTCTTCGGCTAAAGCGAAAAATTTGCATCCTGAAGCCGGCGAATTTCGCATCGGCCCCTTACTCGTGCTACTTGCATGCTGATCTTACACATACGCTGCAAGTACATGCGAGTCGGGATCCAATGGTGGTGTTGGCAAGGCATTACGAAAGTAATAAGACGGAGTACGTCGTAGTTGGCTTTTATCTTATTTTATCGTTCATCTCGCACCTCTGTACTCTTGTCATTTTGGCTTCTCGGTTGGCCCACATCGTAAGGCGGTTATGGAGAGCCGCGACCCCTGTCGCAGAATGGAGCACAGGCACGAGCGCAAGCATGAGCATGGAGCACGAGTACGGAGTATTGCGGAGAACTGGCGCATCCATACCCGGTATTACACTCGTGCATCACGAGCCGGAGGGAAGGATAGACGCGGTGTACAGCCGAGAAGAGTGAGCGAGAGCGACAAGACCCGGGCTGGGGGGAACTAGAGAAGATACTCCGTAGGCATGCCGGACAGTAAGAGAAAGGAGGGAGACATGACAGATCAGGAACCAAAAGCAGCAATGGGAGCCGGAGAGAGCGACGATATGCACGGAACCGAGACAGCTAATAATCAAAGACCGGGACGAACGAGAACGAGAGCAGCTAGAAGTGTCTCGCTACTTGCGAGGATACATCGTACCCTGTACAAATGTATGTACTCCGTACTGTTGTAGGCATAGAGTTGCAATAATCAAAGGGGCAATTTTAATCCTATTCATACTATCAAAGCCACCTTTTCCAGCGACAAAACTGCAAGTCCTTCCGGCCCCCCAAGCGTCAGCAGCAGGCCATAAAGTACAACGGACAGTTAATGGTCCATCAGGGCCTGGACTTAATCTCTGCTTCACACCACGCCGCAAATAGGATGGAGACATGATATGATGAATGCATATGCATATGCGGGCGCAAACTACTCCGTATGCTGCGTGGATTATTCATGTTCCAGTCTGCGTATCCGACTACTCGTCGCCGTCTTTTGCCCGACGCACTGCTGGCTTGCCGGTAGCTGCCGGGCGCACCCGAGCATGTGAAGTTGAATGTGCTGCACGCACTCTGTCCTGGGCACGTACAAGTACACCCGCACCGATCCCACCATCCCAGATGTGCGAACAGACGAGCGCAGGGGAGCTTGTCGAGCTGTTGCGGCGACCGGGTGCGACGCATCCGTACAATCTGTACTCCGTACCGCCTGAACTCGTACACCGAAGGAGTCTGCAAGCACTCTGCCGATCTGACTCTGCTTACATAATCAAATGAAAGCCAGGACGCCGCGTCTGTGAGAAGTCAGTACTCGTAGAGTGATATTCCGTCCTTCGGCCGTCGCCGCTTCTCGACCTCCATGTACTCGTAGGCCGGTCCTCTGCCTCGTCGCGGAGTATCGTAGTGCGCAATAGTGTCGCGTTGGAGTCGTAGCGCTACTTCGTACGGAGTATGCAGTCCTTAGCTCGGTGGAGACTCGGGCCAATGAGGCAAAGGCGCAAAACTCACTGCAACTCTTTCCACGCGCCATCTTGTCTGCTTCGCGCAAGACGCCTGAGGCGAGCAGCAGTCGTGCAACGTGGAGGCAGTCTGAAGGCGCGCTGCGTCGACAGCGATCATGGCGTGGCATGTTGGGCACACGATGACCGGCCTGTACTTACGTGCGTGAAGAGGACTCGTCCTCGAGAGCAACCTTTGATTCCCGAGTACGAGCCACTTGTACTGCGAACTTGTGACGTGAGCGCGAGGCCGCCGGCGCATCGTTTCCCCTCTGTTCTTCCCTGCCATCTGCCGCGGCAGTTGGCGCCCCCATAGACAGCATGGCACCGGGCGCTTGCTGTTCTGCCGGTCTGCCGTTTGCCATATGCCATCCCGCCATCCTTCGTCTTGCCATTTCGCCACTTTGCCATCTTCCCTCTGCTTCCATCAGGCTTTCAGCCAGCAGAGCCAGCAGGAGACACGGGCCGTAGAGGCGCGTAATGTAACGGTAAGAGGCAGGGCGACAGGAACAGGAACGCGCGGTAGCAAGAAGGCCGAAAATCACAGACGTGCTGCCGGCTACTTCGTATGCCCTCCAGGCTCACGCTGGTCTGCGGCGCTGAGGAACCGGCGCCTCAGCGCGCCAACAGCACTGGCCGTCGAGTTGCGACTCGAATGTTGGCCCTAACTGGCCATCGGCCATTCGACGGGCAAACGGGCAAACGGCGCCAACGTCGCCAACGTCGCCAACGTCGCAAGCCAATTCACTGCTAGCCTCAAAGGCGTCCTGCATTCGTGCGCTTCCGACCCCGGTCAAAGACGTCCTGGCCTGGCTTTAGGCTTTGTTCTGACGCTGCGTATCTCGTGCTCCGTACTCGTGCACCAACATGCGATGCCCGGCATTCGACACTGCCCTCGAGACAGGGCGAGGCCTTGCCACGGCCTGAATTGGACCGAGGCTGCTGTCTGTGCTGGTCGTCGCTGCGCTGTCCAAGTTCGCGTCGGTGCCATCCGTAACCGCGCGTGGTGTACAAAGTGCATGTATCCGGGGCCAGCTTCGACGAGAGTCCGCGACTGAACATGTACGAGTACTTCATACTCGCACATCACGTACTCGAAGACGCGCATGGCGGACAGGTAATACTCCGTACTGGCCAGGGATACCCCAAAGTACTCATAGCATGGACACTCGAGCGCGTTGCACCCACCCCCTGGAGTCTGTAACAGCACCCCTCCGCCCCCGTCGTCTGCTTTGCGGTGCCATCGTTCTTCAGCCAAGTCTGCTGGCCCGGGACTAGCGTCGAGGACTCGTACTGTGATCGCTTTCGAGGCGCGCTGCCGTTGACATTGATGGCTCTCCTCGACATAAACTGGCGTCTGGCTATCGACTGCCCGACTCTGACAGCCGACTGCCCGTCTTCTGCTGTAGATCTCGGCATAGCGCGAGGCCAATACCCGAATGCCAGCCACGCACGTCCGACTGCTTCTCCGCAAGATTTCCAGGCGCGCTCGTGTCCTTCGTACGAGTTGAACATCGCCATGTCACCCACCGTCGTCATCGTCGGCGAAGGAGCCAGACTACGTTGTAGACGCAAAATAGACATGGCAGACATCGGACCCCCGGACCACAGCCACAGCCAGAGCCTGATCCGGCTTAATGGCTAGGCGGTGCACCCCCCGGACACCCCATCATCTCCTCACACCCCTCCTCGTCTCCAAACCATCCATGCGAGTCGTGTTTGAGTCGTAAGAGCTTGCTGCCAGCGGTGGAGAGTCTCAAGCTGGGGAGCCGAGGGCCTGGTGCCCGGACGCTGGCCGTGTGCGTGTGTGGACGGGCACGAAGTATTGTGTTTTGTATGCTGCCAGAGATGCAGAATCTGGACAAGTGCCAACAGACGGCCCTTTTTGCACGGATAGGGCAAAATAATCAGAATACTCTGAAGATACACCCGCTTTGTCATCTCTCGCGTCCGTACTGCTTGCCAAACTGCCGCTTGACAGACCAGGAAGGTACGAGGGACGACGGCAGCTACTTCCGCTTCGAGTTCTGCTGTTTCCGTACACTGTCCTGGCGCTGTTACTCTCCTTCCTGCCCCTGCTTTATTTCCTTCCGTCCCCATGCTTTCTGCCTGCTCGCTCTAGCCTATCTTGTCACCATTGTCCTGAATCATTGATCAATTTTTCATTGCTACCGAGGCCGTCTCTATTTCGAGCTCTCCCCAACGCTGCTCCTCTCCCTCTCGTCCACCTCAACAGGCCATAACCAGCTTGGCTTCTTTTCGCGGGCATCGCCAACTCCCGTTCCACGTGTTCCATGAAACCCAGCGGCCTCGCTCCAATATACAAGGACGCGGGCTGTTACCGTCTTCTGCCCTGAACTCTGCCACGTTTCTGCTTGTTCTCAGAAATCTCTTACCTTTTCGGCCTCTTCCGTCCTTACTTTTGTTTTTCTTCTGTCCCTACTTTTGTTTTTCTTCCGTCCCTACTTTTGTTTTTCTTCCGTCGCCTCGACTTCTTCCCACGTTTTCACACGCGATCATCTCGCCGGCTCCCATATCCCACCCCGCCACTACTTCGTATTCGTCCTGGCTGCGGCTTTGTCACGGCTGATTTTCATACAAAGTATTTTCTGGGTCTGGCCCGGCCTCTCTCCACCGAAGCACACAGCACGAAGAGCTTCACGGGTGACAGCCTCACCTGAGCACGCCCTCCTGGTACACGGCTGCCGCCATTCTCCCCCTGGACGCCAGAGTATCGAACCCCAACTGAGCCAACCTTGACTCCCGCTCCCGCTTGCGGGACCAACACGTTTTCCAGCCCCCTGTTCTTCAGACGGGACACTCAGATACACATCCAGTAGAGCACACTTTGTCAAAGACTGTCTAAACAAAGCGCCACGCTGCTAGTCTGCTCACCAGAGCACATATAAATGACTCGCCGCGTCTATCTGGACCAGCCCCCTTGGAGTCGCAGCAACTAGGACTACCCAACAACTCATAGGCTGGCCAACTTCCAAATTAACCAACTTGCTAACCCTCCCACCTGGACAGCCTGACCTTGATGGTCAGTCACCTAGACAACTCGCCATAGACCGAGCAGCTGCGGCAACGGCGAAACCTGGACAACGTACCCGTCTTTCCCCGTCCTTCATTAATTGTGCCGCTTCCGATCGGCTATTTAGATCCTTTGACTGCCGCCAGAGGCCAAGGCTCGCCATCTCCTCCCGATCTTCAACCTAGCAAGCCCTTGGTCGGCTTGTTTCTCCTCTCGCGCTCGCATAACGGCTCAGAATCAACAGCAGGCCCGTAGTGCCACCAGTCTTCCCGTTGGCACAACCACAGCAGCATCGCACACGCGCTTGCCGTGCTCAGGTCAAACGTGGTGGGCTGTCAGCATTCTCAACACGGCCGTCTCCCGACACAATTTTCTCCCAGCTTTCGCCACCGTGACCAGACTTCCCGTTCCCAGGCTCGCCTTCCGATCTCTCCACAAACTCTCTGCCAGCTCTCAATCATACCCGCCGATCTGGCATCCAGAAACGAGAGCCCAACATCCAGCACACAGGACACAGTTACTCGTCACTTCCACCCGGAATCTGAACTGTCTCCCGTAGCCTATTGCTACGACTGTCCTGTCATCACATCTCGCACTGATCCCTGCTCTTGACTGAATTTGCCTGTCGGGCCCGTCTTCTCCTCGCACCTAATTCCAAATTCTGCCGCCTCATAGTTATTCTACTCATTTCCTCTGCTCCGGCTTTTTGTTATTAGAAGCCCTTGTTCTTTTTTCGCCTCTCAACTACTCACGTCGTGTCTCCCCACTCCGGAGTGCAGTGCTCTTTCAGTCACCATCCATCTCCTTGTTGTCAGCCTCAGCCAGAGCTAGTCAGGTAGCTGTCCTACATTGGACACGACAACCTATTCTATGAACCCTGGTTACAGCAGCTTGTCAGCATAAACCCTACTCCCTTGTTGTCAAAAACAGGTACGGCCCGTATCCAATAACTCAAATCTACTCCAAGTCTCCACATCCCGCCACTTACCCGAAACCACGTCCACAATATTTGCCTCGATCTTTCTGATTTAAAGACCTTTGGCGCCCCCCCTTCTCGTTGCATGACGTCTTTGCTAGTCGTTGTTCCAACTCGACCTCCTCCTGCCCTTATCTACGTGCACTCTCCCCTCCTTTCTGCACTGGTCTCTCCGTAGGAGATCCGTCGGCTTTCCTTGAGAGTAGTTTGTCTGCAAGACTCGCTCTTCGTTCATGGCAGTCGCCGCCCCTCCCCTCTTCCGATCCAGCCGGGACTACTGGGAGTCAGACACAAGCTCTACGCAAGCAGCCAATGCAACAGGTCAGATGACGGAAATAATGACATATCCATACCCGTCGCCCTCAGCCGCCGACATGACACTTCCGTCCTCTGGCTACTTGCCGGGAGACTATTCGAGCAAGCAGCACTCACCTGGGATGGACCAGGACCCCAATGTGTCCCCCAAATCCAAGAACCAGAAACTGAAACTGAAACGATCCGATTCCAGCCCTTCGTCGCAGCCGTCAGCACAGTCAGCAATGGCCCAACAAGTTGCGCTCCAAGACCAGGCTGCTCTCAATCTGGCTGCAGATAAGAGAAGAAATAAGCTGGGATACCACCGAACTTCAGTGGCTTGTGGTTAGTATTTCCTAGAAAACAGTACTTGCCCATTGTCTTTTCAAAGGTGGAGGAAATAGAAAAGAGAAGAGCAAAAGAGCAAAAGAGGTTAATTAGGCAAGAGTAAGAAAAAGAGTGAATTTGGCGGCTTAACTAACTTGTGAATCCTCATCTTTAAGGTCATTGCCGCAGGCGCAAGATAAGGTGCATTCCGTCACCATCCGATGCCCAAGGACGATGCGTCAATTGTATCCGCCTCAAAAAAGAGTGCAGCTTTTATCCGGTTGATCAACAGCCACCACCGGATATCAGAAAAAGCTCCGCCTCTCGAACCTCGGTAGGCCTGCCAGCTCTACCCACGCTGCTGCCAATGATGGCACCCCCTCTCCAGAATCGCTACTTTGGTCTCCCGGCACTCGAGTCTCTCAGACGGAGGCCCCTAGACGCACAGAAGCTGACTATGCCTCCGATCCAGACAATGGCACCTCCAATGAAAACACAAGAGCTCTTCTCTTCCGAGCAAAAGTGTAGGTTGTTGCTTTGTTGTTGTTTATGCCCGCGATTAGTTTTCCTGGGGGAAATATCTAGATGAGCGACAAGCTAACCCGCCTCGTGTAGTGGCTTCGAGCGCGCCCTCTGTGCGCTCGTTTGATTACGGATCTGGCAGCATTCAAAATTGGATGTCTGATACCGGCCACAGCGCCAGCAAGACGGGAGACTGGAGATCCTATCCCCACGAATCAGCCATTGCACCGGCTTATTCGCAATACACACCGCATGTAGCACCATCCCCGGCCTCCTGGACGCCGCAATCAGGGTCTTCGCGAGAAGACTTGGGCTGGCCGTCGTATCCAGCGCCCCCACGATCTCATTCCTTCGGCACAGAGACAGCCACTGGTCAACATCCAATATTCCCATCCATTTCGCAGATGACAAGCGGTATGTCCCCACGGCCGTTTGACCGCAAAGCTGGCTCCATGTCGGACATCTACACGCCAGGCGTCACCACCACTGTTTCTGGCGTTGATTCTGTTCCGGGGACGACCATGGACCACGCCATACCACTTTCGTCAACAACGGCCCCACTGGCCTACAGTTGGCAGACCTACTCGTACGGGAAGTCAGGCTCAACAAGTGATGGGTATAACAGTTGGACCGCAGACCACGCAACACCGTCAAACGAGGCGCACCCGACATCGTCTAGCATGTACTATAGCGGACGATAATACATCGACCGCTATAATTGGAACGGGATTGGAACCCGCAGGAATGTCCTGTCTTGAGTGACCTCGGTCCTTCATTTTCTCGTTTTCTTCAAATTTAGTACATCAAGGAGAAGCCATAGGTGAGATTAACCTACTGCCACTCTACAAGTTTATTTTTGGCATGATATTGGGGTACGCCGCACAAATGGACGGGATGCAGGCAGCCGTTCTCCAGAGAAAATAAGACAACGATCAGGATTATAGCTCTGTTCTTGAATTTTCGGAAAGCGCCGCGTACAGCCAAATGGTTGCAACATGGTCACCCGAACAACTGAACAAAACAATCAAAGGTGGATGGGAAAATTAGTGCAGCTAGTCCCTGCCCCTGTCTGGCTAACCCGCGTGCTGCCTTGGAGCCTGAAAGTCAGTCTGCGAACTACCTCACAGTGTGGGCCGAGAGAAGCACCTCCCATGACATATATGCTACCGAGCGCACCTCTCATGACGTGGCCATGTGCCCCGCCTGTACAGTTCCGGCTGCGAAGAACGCCAATTCGAAGACAGACAACAAGGTGCACGCGTTCCCAATTATTCAAGCAGGCCGTGGTATAGGACTGCGCGGGTACAATGCCTGACAAAAACAACATGGGAATGCAGCCGGGCCACCAGGCGCGTTAGATGCTGACTAGACACAGCACAGGGGATTGCGACACCAGCATGGTCGCAGAAGTGTGGTTGCGGCCGCACGGGGAGTGGGAAGAGAAAGCAGGAGGAGGACGGGCCAGTAGTGCAATGGAGGACAAAGTTGGGTACAGAGGTCTCGGGATAAGCTGACGGCAGCATGGTATGGATGATTGGGCGGGAACGGGATCGGCAAGGTCGGGAAAGAAAATTACGCCCAGCACATTCCTACGCCCTAAAGTCACAATAGACGAGCAACGGCAGGGAACGGCAGGAAACACGGGCGGAACTGAGAAAGACAACCCTCAAAAACTCCCTGGAGACATGATATGAGAACGGCCGGAACGACAGGACGGGATTGGGCTCCCACGGGAACACAGCAAACTTAGGCACCAAGGTGGTAAAAAGGAAAAAAGGATTGGTCAAGAACTTTGACAGTCGAGAGAGATGATAACTGACCTGACAAGCTCGCCTGACGAGCTTCCTCGGGATGGTACTGCATTTTTTTTCTTCGTTTTATCTTTCACTCCTTTCATTCTCTGTTTATCTTGCCTCGAATTATTTCGGTTTTGCCTTTTCCACAGGCCTCTACATTTGCAACATTCTTGCGACTGGCATTTCTGCCGCCTCGTCTAATTACTTTCATGCTTTGAGTTCCCTTCTTGCAAGCATACAGCTTAGCGTTCTTGCCCGCACAGTTTACTTGTAAACGAAGGGGAGACTGCTGGCAATGAGACAGTATTACGAGATATAAAATCTGAAGAACTGCTACTGAGGGGTGGAGTTTCCACTCTGGTGTGTATGTGTATGCATTTTGTTCTTTGATTTTCCTGCCATCAGTTCTGTCTGCGATGAGATGTACCTTTGCTTGTGCTACTGCAGTAGGACCAACTCGTCACAGCCTGGTCAAATGTAATGAACGTTTGTACACATGATGCATTCTCGTTCCATCATCCTCTGCCGCAGTCTCTGCTCTGTTCGACGCCTAATCCTGCAGCCGATACAGCAGCACGAACAGAGCAATGTACGCGGACAGACTCAGCACGGCGAGCATGGCGACGCTGTTGCCGCTCGTGCGGAACTTTCTTGTCGTCACGGTGCGATAGGCGGCGTGGCCATCGTCGGAGCGGTCTTCGCCGTGGTGCTCCTTCACCTCCTCGGTGCTGAAGAACTGGCGGTTGCCCTCGTAGCGGCGGTAGACGGCGACGAGCATGACGGCGCCGCCATAGACGGCGAAGAGGGCGCCGATGGCGTAAAAGTCGGAGGAGAAGATCTTGAGGACGACGAGGGCAAAGGAGAACTGCGAGAGGGCGGTGCGCATGTAGGCGCCCTCAAAGGTGCGCTGGGCGGCGCGGATCTCGACGAGTCTGTGGGTGAGCAGGAGCTGAGAGGGACCGGACGGGGAGGACGCACTCGTCGGACGTCAGTATGACGGAGCGGGCGCGGTGCAGGCGCAGCTGGAGGCGGTCCTCCGGATGTGGCTGGAAGGCCTGGAGACGTCAGCATTCGAGGCTTCAGCTTTAGAGGTTATAGAGGCTTCAGGGCTTCAGGGCTGAGGCTTCAGCTTAGAGGCTTCAGCTTAGAGGCTTCAGAGGGACGGACCTCGAACATGGCGATGCGACAGCCTGTAGCACTGGACTGTCCGGTGTCGTCGAGATGCAGCGTCAAGCCGGCGAGATGGTGGCCAAGCTGTGAGGCCAGGCGAGTCGTCTGCAGGTGCAGAAGAAGGCCAAGAGAAGACGCGATTATGTGACGCGATGGCGACAAGCCATTGGACGGCTCGGGTCTGGGCGGCGCTGCGGCATCACCGTCGGACGCGAAGAGCAAAGAGTGTCAGGAGCGACGCGTTGGCCAAGCACTGGCCGCGCTGAGCATCGTGTTCTCGGATGTGCTCTCTGCTCTGCTCTGCTGTCGGTGTGGTTACGTAGTGCCTGGTACCGCACTTTGTGCCTGGAAATCCAGGCATCCACGTGACCTGGGAGCAGCGCGCCTTTTTCTGGCGTCGCCAATCGTCCGCCCGAGCCATCGATCTCTCCTGCACGGATCTGCCCAGGGAGACCCGTATCGTGCGCATCTCTCTCCGCCTGCTTGCGCGCTCCTCTGCTACCGTACCTCGACTGCTCATGCAACGCCGACGGTCGACGCCCCAGAACCGTGCCGACCGCTTCCAGCCTGCCACGTCCTACGCGGCCTCTGCTTCCGCTTCCACGACGGCTTCCGCTTCCGCTGCCATTGAGCTGCGCGACCGCCGTGCCCACGCCACCAGCAGCAGCATCAGCAGCCTGCGCCGGCCGCTCCGCGCGTCCGCCGACACCGCCGCCTACCCGCCGCCGTCCTCCGTCCCTGCGCCGCGCGTGCCGTTCCACGACACGCCGTTCATCATGAGGCCGCTCGTCAGCGCCGTGCAGGCGTGGTCCTGGTGCGTTCCGCGCCGACTCGTCAGTCTACCGTGTTGCTAACCGACAGCGTCGTCATCTCCGTGTTTGCCATTGTCATCCTGTCGGTGCTGGGCCTGCTCTTCCGCAGCAACCACCACGAGATGGTGGGCGGCATCGACGACCCGGTCGACGGTCCCGCGGTGGCGGGCACCATCTTCGTGGCCGTGCTGATCTACGCGGTATGTGCCGTCTCGGTGTCCGGCTCTGGAGTCCGCGTGCTAACTGTTGCAGGGCTTCCTGATGTTCTGCGGCCTGCAGGGCGCATTGCACCTCCGCGAAAACCGAAGAGGAGCGATCGCTCTGCAATAGAGCGGCGATGCCGCTGCATGCGAGCACCGAGCACCGAGCCGGAGTAGCAAGGCAAGCGGCAGCAAGCAGCAAGCAGCGGAGAGACGCATTGAGCATCGACAGCCCGACACTCGCCCTAGCCTCTGGCCACTGGGCCAAAGCAACTCGAACCGAATGCTCGCTGTCTTGGACGGAGGACGAGGCTGCATGCTTGGAATACTGTCTTGCTATTTGCCTCGCTGTCCGAACGCTGCCGGTTGACCTCATATCGGCTCCCCTCACTGGATCGGCCATTGGGCCTCCCGTTGTACAATTCCCATGTTCCTTTGCGGTGCTTACCTGTGTTCTTGATTTCCTTCATCGTTCATCTCTTCTGCCGCATCTGCACCTTCATTTGGTCGTCCATATATTAGTCCGAGTCCATAGACAGCTGTCGGCCACCGCGGCACGCCAAAGATGTTCTTCCCGTTTGCCAGGTCCTGCCAGGCAGACGCGTGTGCCTGTTCTGTCCAGACCCTCTACTCCGTAGGCTCGCCCTAGCGATATATCTGCCCGCACATCGCCAAACTCGTGCTGGCACACTTTGGCCATTTCAGGCAGCTGAGAACAGCCCCACTTCTGCTGCCTGGCCGGAGCCCAGCTAGGCACAAATGCAGCAACGAGCGCGAGCTACCCCGAACACCGTGCAGAGCTTGCGAGCCTGCACCTCATTGGCCTGCCACGCCTTGTCCTTCCAGGCACGCACCAGCCGCAACTTCCCAAACTTGCTCCGTGAGGAACAGAAGGAGCGGTGTGGTACGAGGAGGTCTTGCACTGAGACAAAGAAAGAGCGATGGGCGGGGCCTGCTGCCTAGTGCCGAGCCAGAATTGCTCTGTTGCTCGGTATAAGTACGCTGGGTGAGGCCATGAAGACATCGAGACGATATTCTCAGACCAAGACACTCTCGAGCCCCAGAATACTCTGCCCGTGTGCCTGTGGGTGCTGTGCTGTGCGCTGTCTTCTCGCCGTTCTGTGCTGCGTCTGTCTCGCGGCGCTTCCCGACTTACACCATCTCCATTTCGGCCGGCAGCCTCGTTTTTTGATCTGACGTCTCACTTCCGCTTTGATTTTGCGTATCCAAATCCGCTTCATCTCAAGATATAAAAATATTTCAGGTCCTCTCTGCTTCTGTTGTCTCCTGCCCATGTGCTCCGGTCTATCTTTCCCTTATCTGCCTTGATTATCACCTTTGATTTTCATCTCATCCTCCAATCTTTTATATTCATCTGCAAGTGCCATGACATCCTCTTTGCTTCCGACGGTCCCCGTGCCACTGGCAGAGCTGCCCAGCTACCTGGCCGAGCACCAGAACGAGCCGCTGCCTGCGCTCATCCAGCCGTACCGCGACTTCGAGGCCGCCGTGCGCCAGCTGTACGCCCAGCAGCCGGACCACCCGGCGCTCCAGGATGCGCACGTCAATGTGCTGCCGGTCTTCACCGAGAACACCGCCAAGATCTGCGTCCGCGCGCGTGACCCGGCCGCGGCGACTGAGGCCGAAAATGCCCGCTACATCATGGCCCTGCCACCGGCAAACCGCCGTCCCTCCGGTGCCCCAGCTACCGTCGCATCGCTGCAGGACTTTCAGAGAAACCTCTTGATCTTCTCCGAGTCATCCCTGGCTGATATGAACTGGGACAATATCGTCGTGGCCGGCTCGGCCGTCGTCAACTGTCTGCTGCCCGTGCCCTCGGCCTACAGTCGGTCCAAGCGGTCCCTGCGCGAGTACTTCCATGAGAAGTTCTGCCCGGCCTCGGACGTCGATATCTTCCTGTACGGCCTCACGGAAGAGCAGGCCATTGAGAAGATCAAACAGATTGAGACCTGTGTGCGCGACTCCATCCTGGCCGAGACCACTACCGTCCGGACCAAGAACGCCATCACCATTTGTATGTTGAAGCCTCGCTGTGTCTCTACACCCTGTGTCAATAGAGGAGTGAACTGACTCTCCTTGAAGGTAGCAAGTATCCCACTCGACATGTCCAGGTATGTTTCTCCGAATCCATAGACGTGAGACTCTGTTTCTTGTTGCGCTTGGCTACATGGAACTCGTTTTCTGATCCGGGCAGGTTGTCCTTCGAATTTACAAGTCTGTGTCTGAGATTCTCACTGGGTTTGACATTGACTGCTCTGGCGCTGCGTACGACGGCAAGCAGGTCTACTGCACTCCTCGGGCCCTCCAGTCCTATATGACCCAGATTAACCACATCGACTTGTCACGACGCAGTCCGTCGTATGAGAACCGCTTGTCAAAGTACAGCCATCGCAATTTTGAAATATACTGGCCTGAGCTGGATCGCTCACGCGTGGATCCTACCATCTTTGACCGAAGCTTCCAGCGCACCCTTGGCCTCGCCCGTCTCCTTGTCCTGGAGAGCCTCCCAACCCCTGATGCTCGCTTGCTCTACTCCGACCAGCGGCGCGAGGAGCGCGGAAGGCCGCCGGCGCCATCCGTTTACGCCCACAACGGTTGGTATGCAAATATCAAGGAAAAATTCGACGACGAGATCGCCGAATGGGTCAACCAGGACGACATGAACAACTACGACACGTTCACTATCCCATATGGATTCAAATACTATGCCAAAAAGATCGAAAAGCTTTGCTATACTCGTGATCTCTGTACGCTATCTACAATATCTTCGCTTTGTCTGGGTAAGCTGCTAACTTACGACTTTCTCATTAGTGCTGAATGCAGACTGGAACCGGAAGAAGGAACGCAAAGTCAATCTTCACAGACACCCAGCCTTTGTATGTTACGTTTGAACCGTTTATGGAACCGAACTTGCTACTTACACGACGCTTAGTTCGGCCGTGTTGAAGACGTTGTCCAAGACTGTTGCGGGAGTTGCCCCCAGCCTGAGACGGATGAAGAGAGAGAAATCGCAGAGGCCGAAAGCCGATTATACATCTCAGGAAAGATCACCTTTATCAAAGACGACCCTGGCCGGCAGGTAAGACCAATTCCTTAAATTGAGATGGTACTCAAAGCCTTGCCATCTGCACATTGCTAATACCCACAGGAAATCGGCTCTTTCAACCCTCTGACAGACAATGATTGGACGGCGATGGCATATGTTGGAAATACAGCCCGACTTTGTCAGGCTATTGTTGATGGTGACCTCGAGCATGTTGAAGACTTTTTGGATCAAGCGGGTGCAGATCCGAACAGACGAGATCATACTGGCCGCACCCCCCTCCACTTGGCCGTCACTTCTTCCACGCCTGCCATTGTCAAGTGCCTGGTGGACAAGGGAGCCCGGCTTATTTCCCGTGTTGCCGGCGGAAAGACTGCGCTGCACATGGCAGCCCTGCGCGGCGATTGCGAGATTGTCAAAATACTGATGAACAAGAGTGCTGAGAATGAAGCCGCAGAGGCAGAGAAGTCTACCAAAATGGAGGTGGACGAAGATACGGAGCTCACTGGTGGTGAGTCTTTGGCCGATGGTGCCATGCCCACCAATACTGGCTTCGATGATGCCGCCGACGAAGATGCCGCTCTGGAGGATAACAAAGAGGACCCTGATGTGTACGATATCAACGTTCTTACGTGGGACAATCCCACCTCGGCACTTCATTTAGCGATCATGGCCGGCCACATCGATGTTGTCAAGTTGCTGTGCGAGGTACGCTGCACGCTCTTCTATTTGACAATAAGGGCTATGCAATTGCTAATGTTGCTCTAGGAATATGGCGCGAATATCCTACTACCGATCAAGATCATCAATAAGTACACTAAGCAGCCCTGTGCGGCCGTTTTGATTCTCGTCATGGCCCTGACTCTCCCACTGGAGAAGGCCAAGGAGATGGTAGCGACTCTTTTGGGCCTAGGCGCCACCTGCTCTCAAGCCGACTTTGACGGTGTTACCGCAATCATTCAATATGTCCAGGCTGATCAGCCAGAGCTTCTTGACGTGCTCTTCAAGCTTGATAATGCTGCATTTGCTTCTGCTGTGGATCACGTATATTTCCCTAGCAGCAACTCTAATCTCTCTGCGCTGGGTACCGCAGTTAAAACTGGCAATCGAAGAGCAGCACTGAAGCTGCTTAGCTTAGGGGCAAGCACTGAAATAACGTTTGAAACTTGGCACAAGTCAGCGAGACTGTCAGGTGGTCCGTGTCATCACGATGAAGACAGATTCCGAGCTAATATTGAGCAGCCGCTTGTCTCAGCTGTACAATATCCAGCTCTCGAGATTGTCCTTGACCTTCTTGATTTCGGATGTGATCCCAACACGAAGACCACGACATGGTACCTCTATAAAGACAAGAAGCTCAGGCCTACCGGCTGGCCGTTTTCTGCCCTGGACGTTGCTCGGAATCTGATCAAACAGCTCCAGATGTACAGAGGCGAAACTGCACAATTTGAGGACCTGCAGGAGCTTGAAGGCTCCGACGATTATCTTAAGACGCTTCCTGAGAGCAGCTATATAATCTGGGCGGCCTCCAAAGATGTCGAATCGACAAAACGTGGCTATGAGATGAAATTCCGGCGCCTCCAGGCCGACAAGTCCAGCCTGGAGGCAAAGGAAGCTGCGATAGCAAAGAAGCTCGAAATACTGCAACAGATCGAGAAAAGGCTTACAAGCATGGCTGAGACGCCCGATGGGACACCTGATACCGACACATTAGAGAAGCCTGAGACAAATGTTGCCAAGACGTCATACGAGTTCAAGCCTTCCTTCACCTGTGCCGCGGGCATTCCTTACCCCGAAAAGACGATCGAGAAGGTCTACGTTGAGTTGTAAGCACCGTGATGCCATAATACTACTGCCGCTTCCTGTGACTTGCTAACCAACGCAACAGGTTTGAGGCAGCATGGAACGGTGACTTGGAAACGGTCAAGAGACTGACGCTCTCTGCACACACAGACGGCAAAGGACAACCCAAGGCACCTTGTGTTGTAGCTTGTTTTGACAAGCAACACAATACTCCGTTCTCCTTAGCTTTCCAGCGCGGTCATTTCAAGGTGGCAGCTGCTATTCTTGAAATTGCGCACATTCAGTATAGCGGCGAAGCAGGGCCGAAATATCGGTATGAACTTGACGCAGAGATGGATGATGTGTCCTGCTGCAGCTCCATAGACGATGATGGTGAACCTCATCTATTTCGGCGAATTGTGGACAACGATCAGTACACTATCGACAATGTCGGCGAGGTCGAACTGCAGGTGAAGGGCACAACGGTAAGTCTTGGTATTCTTGTTTAGTTCTTTTGTGCTCTTGTTTCTTTTGTTGCGGTGAGCTTCAGCTGTCTGACACAGTAATTACAGACGCCGCTGTTCATTCTCACAGACTTGAGCCCTGCCTTTATCTCACGCGACGGTAAAGTGGACGAGGTGGATATGGGGCGGACGTCCCTCTTCATTTCGGCCGTGAAGCAGAAGAACTGGCATGGTCTCCAGTTTCTGATTGACGCAGGCGAGACCTACAGTGGCCTGGAAGCATATAAGGGCGATCAGGCCCAGCAGTTCCGTAATATTCTCAACATCGCCTTGAGGGAAGCCCTGAAACTCGACCGCACAGACATGATTGCGCACCTTATCAAGAGCACCGGTGCTGGACTGCCTTTGGAGACGATGGTGAAGGAATCCGGATTTGAGCTGAAGGCAGTTCATCAGCACTACACTGGCTTGACGGTATACGGACGGAAGAGGACAGACTGGGCGGAGGCTGGCAGAGACGTGACCAGACCATATTATCTCGAAACATCGCCTCTGCTGCTTGCGGCGTTGTCCGGATCTCTCGAAACGGTCGAGTGGTTCTTGAGCGACGCACCTCTCCGCTGCTACCTTGAGTTCACACGGTCAAAGGCTGCACGCAGTGATGAGCGGCTGACCCAACTTGCTCAGGCTCCTGGCGGTGCTGAAGGCGCTATTTCTCGGTGGCTTAACAAGGATTGTACGTGTTTTATTTCATGCCTGTGGCTACTCTTCTTACCGCGAGGGCTTCTGCTAACTGCTGAACTACACAGGCGACCTCGTTCTTCTCGCGGCAACGGCTTGTGCTGAAAGAGAGAAAGTGCTTCCGCTGGCCAAGTACCTCATCAAGGCAGTCCCGAGCTCAATTTCGGCTACCAACAAGGCTGGCTACAGCCCGCTATTCGTCGCGTGTGTCGGTGGTCGCGCTGAGGTGGTGCGCCTGTTGATAGAGAACGGAGCAGACCCGGCGAAGCGACAGCGTGGCAGCTTTGAGAACCTCCTCCACGCAACGCTCCATTACCACCCGCCCATGTCCCAGGTGCGAGCGATGCTCGAAGTCTTCGAGCCAGCGCTGCTCAGACGCATGTTCTGCGAGTGCAGCCATCACTCGGCAAAGAGCGGCGGTCGTACGCCACTGCATAGCTGGCTCGAGAGTGCGACGCAGCGTCCGTATGCATCTGGTGCGTACCCATATCAACTGGACGAATTGCTGGAGATTCTGCGCCTGCTGCTAGAGCACTCGGGCGGTCGAGAGCTCACCCAGCTCGACAGCGCCGGAAACACCGTGCTGCACACTCTTGTGAGTCGCGAGGCGCACCCGCGGATCATCCGGACCCTGCTCGACGCCGACCCGCTCAAGCAGCATGCTCTTCTTCTTCGCCGTGAGAATGCGGTGGGAACTACGCCGCTGGAGTGGTGCGAGGAGAAGTTCTTGGTGTCGTTTGTCCAGGAAGCCACAAAGACGAAGTGGTTTTTCGCACGCCCAGTGAATGAATGGCGATGGCTGAATGCGTCAGAGTTTGCTCCGGCAAGCGACACAAAGAAGCCTTATCCCGAAAGAACGTTTGGCATGGCGATCGAGACAAAGATGACGAGGCTGGCGGCAGTGATGGGCGAGTTTGCCAGCACGTATCCCGGCAAGCGGCGCCTTGTGAGTCTGCCGGAAGCAAACGACGTGATCCAGCGGATCGAAGGCAAGTTTCTGGACAAGCGCTATGCAACCAAGATCGAGTCTTCAGCCGACAGCGCCGCGAGACCAGGCGAGAGGGACAGCGAAGCGGATAGTGGGTTTTTGGCCGAGCTGCCTTCCGCATTGAAGCCGAAGGGCTTGGAGCCGAGCTGGCAAGAGTGGTGATTGCTTTCCCCGTAGATCATCATGGCTTGATATTGACTGGATTATGTATTCTTTGCATCTAATCGTTACTGTGGACGAGAGAATCTTCTATGAAAGACTAGAGATGCAATACTCTGGACGAGGGATTCTGTTGCAAAGACTGGATAGCAATTTGAAAGTGTCCAGGAGCTTTCTGGAATCTGTCCATAATTGAGCAAGGCAGACTGACAAGGCATTGTGCAGAAAACAAAGAAGACTTGCAAGGCCATGAGATAATCAAAGCTGTGCGACAAAGGGTGGTAACGCCAGGAATGCCGAGACAAAAGAAATAGCTAAGTACAAGTAAAATAAAGTAAGTAGAATGAAGAAGCGTAAGTGAAGTAGAGTGAAGCGAAGAATGAGTAAGGGTATACATGGGTCGAAATGGGGGCAATCGAGACAGAGAGCTCGAAGGAGAAGAGGCAGAAGGCCGTTGCGTCTCAGTCGTCGACGTCAGAGGCAATCTCGGCTCGGACCTTGCGACACCACTGGTAGATGGCGTCTTCCAAGTCAGCCCAGACGGCCGGGCCGGTGTTGTAGACGATGCCGAGGGCGTCGATCTTGAGGAGGACCTCCCAGCGCAGCTCGGCAGCCTTGGCCCAGTAGCGCAGGTTGTCGGCCGCGCGGTAGGGCTTCTGGGTGTCGGCGTGGAAGGTGGGGATGGCACCGAAGCGGCGGCGGGAGCGGCGGACGGCGCAGTTGTGCAGCTGGACGAGGAGGGTGCCGGAGCACAGATGCTGCAGGAAGGGGGTGCCATAGGAGGGGACGGGCTTGGCGTCGGCGTCGTCGTCGTCGGGCGGCGGGTGGACGGGCATGGCGCGGTCGATGGGGTCCCAGGGCGGCAGGGCGGCGGCGGCGTGGGGGCCGGTGGCGGAGGTGCCGTCGCCGGCGCTGAGCATGGAGACGAGGAAGGCGTGCTCGCGGGCGTAGGCGCGGGGGCGGTCGGCGGGCCGGGAGGCGTCGGCGGGCCAGCCGGCGTCGGGCAGCCAGGACCAGGTGGCGCGCTCGCGGCGCTCCTCGGCGGCCATGGCGGCCTCGGCGTCGAGCATGGCGCGCAGGCTGGCGATCCAGGACTCCATGGCGCGGATCTCGTCGGAGCGCATGCCGCCGATGAAGTTGCGGGTGGCCATGCGCTTGAGGACGTCCATGACGGCGAACAGCTCGGCGCGGACCTCCTTCTCGGGCTTGATGGCGTCGAGGCGGTCGGGGTGCTCGTGGCCGGTGTAGTAGAGCTTGGCGGCGCGGATGGCGAGGGTCATGACGTCGAGGATGTGCATGCCCTGGATCTCGAACCAGGAGGCGGCGGCGCCGTCCATGCTGAGGAGCGAGGCCTGGCGCGCGTGGGCGGCCATGCGGGCGGGCGAGGCCTGCGGCGAGCTCTGGGCGCCGGTGGCGGCGCGCTCGGCCTTGACCTCGCGGGCCTCCTCGAGGGCGTCGGCGGCGCTGGCGAGCGACGCCGTGAGGTCGGCGCGCAGCTGCTTGAGCGAGGGCGGCCGCGGCAGCGGCTTCTCGCGGAACATGTACGTGCTGACGGTGGGCGGCAGCATGACGGCGGGGTCGGCGTCGTCGTCGTCGTCGCCGTACCAGGCGCCGTCGGCGTCGAGGGGCGACTCGACAAAGTCGGGGTCGGGGTCGGCGCCGTGGGCGCTGTCGCCGGCGCTGTCGCCGGCGCTGTCGGCCGCCACCGGGGCGAGCACGGGGCTGGCGGTCAGGGCGGCGTAGGCGTCGAGCGCGGAGCCGGGCACGGCGAGCATGCTGACGGCGCGGGGCGCGGTCGGGGTGGCGGTGCCGGAGGCGGCGGCGCCGGGGCCGAGGTAGCTGGCCATGTCGAGCTGCGAGAGGTCGAGGGTGCGGGCCTTGCCGACGCCGCGGCGACGGCGCTCGAGCTGGCCCTTGAGGTCGAGCAGGCCGGTGCGCGAGAAGTAGTGCTGCAGGTGGGCGATGCTGCCGAGGCTCAGGACGCTCTCGCGCGAGCGCGCGCTGGCGGCAAAGTCGGTGCCCTGCGGCCGCACGTAGCCGCGGCGCTTGACGAGGTGCTGGTTGGGCAGGGCCGGGCTCGGCGACGCCGAGTAGACCGAGTAGCTGCCGGACGACTGGCGGCTCGCCGCCGAGGCGTCGCTGCCGAGCGAGTCGCGCGAGTCGCGCGTCGTGGCCGAGCCGTGCGAGCCGTCGGAGAGCAGCGAGGCCGTCGAGAGGCAGCGGGCCATCTCGGGGGCCAGCGCGCTCGGCGCGAGCGACGGCTTGAGCGCCCGCTTGGGCACGGCCTCGGGCGACGGCGACGACGGACGGCCGATCGTCGGCGGCTGCCTGTCGACGGGGGCGGGCATGGCGAGAGGAGGGGGTCAGCGAGAGCAGAACCGGCAGATCGAGCAGATCGAGCAGATCGAGCAGATCGAGCAGAACCAGCAAATCCAAGCCGACTGCGAGAGCGGCACGACACGGATCGCAGCAAGACCACAGCCGACAGCGGGACAGAGCTCCCAGAGGCCGAGACGTCGGGTGCGGGTGTCGGTGATGGTGTGGTGCGTTGTTTCACTCTGAGCTGGATCGGCCGGCGCTGTACGGCGGAGGGGTGGCGGCTGCTTAGTAAGACAAAGTGGAGCGGCAGAAGCGGGCGGGCGCGGGCCGCAGGCCGTGGCGTTGGATCTGGTGTGGCTCAGCAGGTGGCGCAGGCGAAGGGCCAGCGGCGATGGGCAAAGTTGGCGTGTTGATGTTGCACTTTACAAGTTGATGAAGCGCGGAGTTGCGTCGTAGCAGTGGACGCTGCCGGAGTAATACAGCATCGTATTCCATAGGATATAGGATCCAGACAGCGCGCATTCCTACTCGTACGCACACTCGTAATGTGCCGGCCCATGCGCGCGGCTTCAGGGGCTGTTGTGCGCTGTGGCGCGCTGACAGCGCGTCGCCCGTTGCCGCTACGACGCGAGTGGACTAGCGCGCCGTCGGCGCAGGGCCGCGGCGGCGCTAGGCCAGATGGGAACGAGGGGAAATGACAGGTGCCTGTGCGCACTGTGTCAAGTCTGCAGTGGCGCGACAGCGGGGCCGTACAGTGCGGCACCGTGCTGTGCCTGGCTAAGCCTGTCACGGGACGTGTCAAAGGCTTAGTCAGCATACGCATCGGTTGCGTCCATCAGCGCGACTTCATTTCGGCGATCGGCGTGCAATCTGCGCTTCCGTGTCTGCGATGCGGCTGCGGGATGCTGTCAGTGCAGCTGAGCGACGCGTCTACACAAGTACGGAGTACGTACGAGTTGTTTACGTCTGGATTGATTGTACTTTTGTACGAGTACGAAATGGCGCACGTACATCGTATTCAATACGAGCTCGTAGTACGAAGAAGATCGCAAATGGACGCCGTGTCCAATCGTAGAAAGTGCGCGTAAGCATGCCAGCGCAACTACCCCTTTCTCCACCCGCCGCAGTCACCGTGCGTCCACACAGTCCGGCGTCCGCGCACGGCCTCATCGACGGACTTCGATCGGGCTCTGGCAGTCGCGGTCACGGGAAAGCGCCTGCCGTGCCGTCTCGTTTCCTCGTCGACTGTAGCACGTCGCAATTTGTCGCGGCAGCCGGGATAGGAAGTAGCAAGTGGCGCCGTGTTTCTGTCTGTCTTGGATGCGCCTTCCCTTTCCCATTGTCGCTCCTGCCACCTCTCCTGCCGCCGCTCTCACCTCGCGTCCTTTTCCTTCTCCCGCCCATTCGCCTCTTTCAGCTTCAGCTTCACTTTTTGGCCTCCCATCGCCATCGCCATCGCCATCGCCATTGCCATCGCCTGCGTCCGCGCCCTCCGCCGCGCCGCCTCCCTGTTTCGCCCACCACGCCCCCCTGTGCGTCCGCCCGGCCCGTCTCCATCCTCCTGCGTCCTGCTACTGCACGTCGCGCCTCTCACCGTCTCCTCGCTCCAGTCGTCCAATTGTGTTGTGCTGCTGGAAGCCTGGGCCTCGACGCTTTGCCTGCTGGCGGCCGCAGGCAGCCACTGCAACGACCGCAACTACCGCGACTGCCGCAACGGCCGACCCGGCGTCGACGAAACAAGCAAGGCCGTTTCGACCGTTCGAATAAACACCGGCAAGCCTGCAGCAACAACACAGACCTCGTCCCCATACCACCACCCGAAGCCTGCACGCCCACCAGCAGGGCTACATCGTGTGCCTCCGCCCCATGCATCTGTGCCCTACCGTCGAATAACCCGCAACAACGGACGACGGAGCGACCGAGGTAGGGAGAGATCGAGACCAAAACGGAAAACAAAAAACGGAATCGGCACGACCTCGCAAACGGCCGCAGGCCCCAGCAACACCCACTGCCGCACCATCCCCAGAAGGAAAGGAGCAGTGCGAACGCGAAACACGGGACACTGCAAAGAGCGAAGAGCGAAAGCGAATAGCAGAGGGCAAACGGCCAGCCAACTGGAGCCGGCCCAGCAGGGACCAGAACAGGGCACCCGCCAGAGCCAGAGCAGGAAAAACGGATACGGAAAGGGGATCGCCAAGGCAACGTCTGGGTAAATGACCACCACCCTTCTGACGCCCGTTGGTGCTGCCAGCGCTGCTGCTGCTGCTGCTGCTACGCCGGCCCCGTCTGCTGCGACCCCGGCAGAGTCTCCCAGCAGCAACAGCGACAGCGACAGCCTCTGCCAAACAACGAGTCTGGGCGCGCCCAATCCGCCGTCCGACAACCTCCTGCGCCCGTCCCAGCCCCAGCTCTGCGTCGCGCCGCTTTCCTCTGCCTCCCCCGCTGCCGCCGCCGACGCCGCCGAACGCCCTTTCGACAGCCATGGCCAACCGACCACCACACTCTTGACCTTTGCCGACGTGCCCGCGAATCTCGCCCTCCTCGACTTCGACCGCCAGCCACGGCGCGATACGCGTGCCCCTCGCCCCGACCACAGCGCCCCCTCCACCTTCCTCGCGCCTGCCCAGCCGCCGGCCGCCTCCGTCCGCATCGTCCAGACGCGCACACCCTCCCAGTCGCCGTCGCGTCTCTCCCGCCTCCTCACGCCCGGCCCCGAGTCCGCCGGCCCTTCTCCCGCCACGCTCTACAGCGACCGTCCCGGCAGCGCCCATCAGCCCAACCTCTCGCCCGCCTCCTCTGTTTCGCCCACCCCCCTCTTCGGCTCGCTGCCCCGTCGGCCCTCGCCAGGCCTTGCTGCCCGACTCAAAGCCCTCGGCTTCGGCGCCTCCTCCCGCAAGGGCGACGCGCCACAAGCCGCTGCGGCCCCCGAGCAGATCGGCCGCCTCCCCGAAGACAAGCTTCGCCAGCTCGACCACAACCACCAGGCTCGCTCGGCCGTCCCCGTCATAGAGCGGCGCGGCCGTCCCTGGAAGGGCGCCGGCGCTGCTGTCGCTCGATTCCCCTCCTCTGTCGCTGCCTTTGCTGGCCGCAGCAGGCACGGCGCCGCCGACCACGAGCCAGAAACGGACGCCGACCAGGCCTACGACGACGCCGCCTCCATCGTCCTCCCCGAGATCGAGCTCGCCGCACCGCTGGAAATGGACTCCCACAAGTACCGGCTGCCCGACCACACAAACGGAAACGGCACAAAGGCACAGCGGGACATGCGCCAGCAGCACATCAAACGGGCTTCTCTCGCCAGCAACCTGTCCACCCCCGACGACCCCTATGAGACCCCGCCGCCGCCTCTGCCAAAGGACACCCCGCCCCTTTCGCAGCATGGCCGCCACGTCTCGCGCTCCTCCGTCTCCTTCTCCGTTCCCGCTCCGACCTCACCGCAGCACAGCGACTTTGACAGCGAAGTCGACTCCTACTTCAACCCCCTCGGTCTGCAGCGCGCCGGCTCTATATACACCTTGTCGCGCGTCTCCTTTGCGAACCAGCTTGCCCAGCTGACTTCCCTGCAACTCCCCGACGCCGAGTCCCTCTCCAGCCGAGTCTCGTCCATCCCCACGGCCCAGGCCGCGTCCCGCGCCCTGATCGGTGCTGCCGAGCAGATCCGCATCTGGATCTCCAAGGCCGCCGAGGTCATCGAGGGTCTCGATAGCGACGATGACGTCGAGTGGGCTGCCGCGGGCGGCCGCGAGGGCCTGGAGGAGGTCGAAAACGCCATCCTCCGCTTTGAGGAGCTGATCAACGTCTATGTCAGCGCCATCGAGGAGCTCCAGAGCCGGCCGGACATTGCGTCTGTCACGCCGGACGCGCTCCAGCGCGCCGTCTTCCAGATGGAGTCCATCATGGACGAATGGCAGAAGATGCGCAAGGCGCTGCACAGCGTCAAGGCCCAGGTGGAAATCGCCATGGAGTGGGAGGAGCTCTGGAGCATGGTGCTAGGCGATATCCAGAACGAGATGGACGAGCTGAGCCGGCTTGTCTTTGAAATGGAGGAGCGGCGCCACACGTCCGTCGCCACCGACAGCAGCAACAGCGACAACGCGGGCGTGGACATTGGCGACCTCGAAACCATTGTCGAGGAGACGCAGCAGCAGCAGCAGCAGCCGCCCAACAGCGCAGCCACGCGTGTGCCTGCGGCGGGCAACAAGCGCTACAGCATCCCCATATTCCCGCCGACCCCCACCTCGCCAGAAGCCGGCAGCACGAGCGCGACGCCGTCCATATCGCAGGACGACTCGCATCTGCTGGCCCTGTTCGCCCGCATGCAGCCGCTGCGCGCCTCCCTCGACTTCTTGCCCATGCGCCTGTCGGTGTTTGAGCAGCGCGCGTCGTCCTGTTTCCCGACCGCTTGCGACGAGCTCGAGATGCGCCGCACCGGCCTCGACGGCACCTACAAGAAGCTCGAGAAGGACGCCGAGTCGCTGCGCAAGGAGCTGGGCGAGGACCGCTGGATCGCCGTCTTTCGCGGCGCCGCGCGCCAGGCACAGAAGATGTACGAGTCCGTTGAGCGCAGCGTGGCCAAGGTCAAGGAGGCGCTCGACGGCGGGCTGCACCTGACCAACCAGCCCGCCATGGCCAAGAAGACGGAGAGCTACGAGACGAAGAAGACGCACTACGGCCCGGCCATTGAGCGTGTCCTGGCCATCATCGACAAGGGCATCAAGGACCGCCTGACGCTGAACGGCGAGATTCTGCGTCTGCACGCCGAGCTCCAGGCGCAGTGGGACGAGCTCCGCGACCTCATGCACGAGGTCGACATGGCGCTGGAGGAGATACACGCCGACAACACGAGCCAGCAGCTGCGCGACTCCATCTCCAGCATGCTCTCCAACGACCACTCGACCCTGGGCAGCGGCCACGACACGCCCCAGAGCTCGCCGCCGTCCTCGGTCATCATGTCGTCGCTCGGCCTCGAGAACAAGGGCCAGCCCGCCGCCGCGGCCGGCAAAGGAGCCAAGGCAGGCAGCGTCGCCACGCCCACGCTCAAGAAGCGCCGCTCCATCATGGGCAGCTTCCTGCCGGTGCCCGCCCACGCCTGGCGCAGCTCTTCGTCACCGGCCGCCGCCGTCGCCCAGGCCCGCACGCCCCTCTCGCGCTTCGCTTCCTCCATTGGCGGCGGCCGTTCGAGTCCCGTGGACTCGCCGAGCCGAGAAAGCTCTCTGACGCCCGTCATCAAGAAAACGGGCGCGAAGCCGGCGGACAACCGCCCGCGCTGGAACAGCTCGACCCAGGGCGTCGACACGGGCCACAACTTCAAGCCGCTGACGCTGACGACGCCGAGCCCCTACGCCAAGACGCCGCCCGCGCGGCGGCCGCCGTCGTCCCTCGGACATGCGTCGGCCGGGCCTGCCAGTCTGTCGACGTCGAAGCTGCCGACGCGCAGTTCGCTGGCGCGCAGCGCGTCGCCAATGCCCACGGTCGAAGTGTCGCCATCGCGTGCGTCGTTCCGGCCTCGGCTCCACTCCCACTCGTCCCATACCGGCGGCAGCGGGCCGAACAACCGCCGGGTCTCGCTGCAGCCGCCGCGCACCGAGTCGGCCGCGAGCATGGTGGCCAGGCCTGCTAGTTCCATGGCCGTGTCCCGGCGGAGCAGCATGCTGCTTCACGGCTTTCGGTCCAAGCGCGACAGCAGCGTCAACGGCCTGCAGTCGGGCCGCAGTTCACCGCAAGCCGTGGCCGGGGCGCGGGCCGCCATGCTCAGGCCGCCTGAGCAGAAGCCCATCGACAGCCGGCCGCGGTGGCGATACTGACTGTGCAGATCCTGTTGGTTAGGCCCGATTCTGGGCCAAGCAGCTTTTGTTTCCCATTTCACTTTACCTTATACCATTATCTGTCTATATTGAGCTTGATCTATGCCCCTTTTTACTTCTGTTGTTTCGGTTCTGCTGTACGGCCGACGGCGAGCCCGACGAAACGATATTGTGTTTTACTGTTACACGCTCTCCTTAATATCCCGGAAGCGGACCGGGAAAGGAAAAGAGGCGTTTTACTGTCTTTTGCGGACGGATCTGACTACTACAGCTCTGGTGATTGGCGTTTCAAGGATGTACGGTGTACGAAAGAGGCAAGCAAGCAATAACATGTATTTCCGTTTAGCGTCCCTTTTCTATTCCATCTCTTACTCTATCCGTGTTCCTTTGCTTCGCCGGCGTTGTTGGCCTGCGAAGATGTGTCCCGTGTCAGTCTTTCCTTCTGCAGTGCTCTGCGCCTTTCCTGTGAAGCGCTACTTTCTTACAGACGGCAAAGTGTGTCCGATTCCCACGCCAAACGGCATGGAAGGAGGGAAAGAATAGGGCGAGCAGGCACTCGCCCGCAGAGAGAAGTGGCTCCTGCTGTTGGCGGGCGTTTCCCTTACGTGTGCTGTCTATCCTATACCCGGCTCGATTTCTCTGCAGATTCCTTTCTTTGTATGAATTACAGTTGCCGATTGCCCGATGGCTGCCACGCGCTGTGCGCCGTACAACGTTGCCTAAGCAAAGCATGTGCATGAGTAAACACGGGCTCTGCTGGCCTTATTGTGAGCTGAATTGCTAGAATCGCTGTAAAGTCTAGGCTGTCTGGTCAATCAGAAGACGCGACGCAGCGCGTGACGAATGCTGCCGAACTCCTTTCCCACGCACATCGTATGCCCCGTCATAACACCGTAAGAACACCAAAGTACATGGCCAAGCCCCATTTCCGCATATCTCGATCCCTTAGAACATGGGCATCACCCCGATCCCGCTGCCCCCTCCACGGCCGGCGCGACTGCTGCTGCCACCGCGCGACGCCGACGCCGAGGCGGCCGCGGATGCAGGCTTGCGTTTGGCCACACCGCCGCCGCGGCCACTGCCACTGGCCGCTTGACTGGCTGTCCGGCCGCGGCCGCCACCACGGCCGCCTCCGCCCCGGCCGCGCCGGTAGCCGCGCCGGCCCGCAGACGATCCTCTGCGACCGCCGCCGCCCGACTTTCCAGACGCCTGGCTCTGCAGCGTCTCCAACTGCATGCGCCACTGCTCGGCCTCGTGCGACTGGCCCGTCGAGGATCCCGCCGCGAAGTAGTTCGAGGTCTCCATAGCGCTGTCGCCTTCGTCGAACTCCATGTCGCTGTCGCCCATGGCACCGTCCTCTTCGTCCGAGCTGATGAGGTCCACTACCGGCTTGCTCTGTGACTGTGGACGCCGCGCCGTCCCCGGAGCCGGCCCAGCTGGCGAAGGCGCCTCCTCGCTGCCGTCGAAGCCCATTATCTCCTGGTAGTTGGCGTGGAAGCGCTTCACGAGCGGAACAAATTTCGCACCGTACCGCCGCACGTGGCCCTCGTCGATGCCGCGGATCCGCCGCATCTTGTCCAGCGTGTCCGTCCAGTGGATGGCCATTGCCCGCAGGTGGCTCTCCGTAAACAGCACCCGAAGTCCCTTCTCGTTGCGGATCTTCTCCTCGACGCGCCGGGCTTCGTTGGCAAACGCCGCGATGATGTCGGCGTGGATCGGGTCCACCTCCACCTCGGAAAGGAGCGAGTCCCGCGCAATAGGACCGCTGAGCTCCTCCAGCCTCCGCTGCCGCTGTGCCGGCGCCTGCCGCTGCTCGCCACTGTCTTCGTCGTGCCGAAATTGCTGTATCTGCACCTGTCGCGTCTTTGGCGCAGTCGTGCGCTTCCGCGGCGCACTGCCTTCCCCTTCGTCCATATCGTCATTGTCAGATACGACAAAGTTGTCTTTTGCGTAGCCATTTGTGTGGAGAGGGCCGTCAAAGCTGTCCTCGTCATCATCACTGCCAAAACCCTCGTCTTCCTCCTCCGCCTCGTCAAGGACAAGGGTGTCTTTCTTGCCCTTCTTTTTGCTTGTGGTCGCCTTTGCGGTCTTGCTACTGTCCGCAGTCTTCGTCTTCTTGCTAGCCGTACCAGATTTGGCTGCCTTAGTCGTCTTCTTGGCTGATGTGCCGGCCTCCTTTGCTGTCGCAGCACTGCTTTTGTCGAAAACCTTAATAACGACTTGCAACTGCTTTCCCCCCGTAAGAAATTCTTCTGCGCGGCGACCCAGCTAATGGAGAGAGGGCGGGTCAGTATTCCTATCCTTTACTAAATCTGCGATGCCGATATAGAGAGAGAACCCACCTTCAGGTATTGTATAGCAATGTCATTGTTGTTGACCTTGTTCTTCTCCTGGACAGCGTCCTCAGCCAGCAGCCTGTAGAGCATCATGTGCACCTCGTTCTTCTTTAGTTTCTTGGCAATCCCATGCACTCCTTGCAGCGGGTCTTGCAGCATGTAGTCAATATTGCGTTTCCCGAGCAGAATGTCACCACACTGTACCAGCGTGATCTCTTTGTACTCTTTGACGACGCGAAGAGCGGCTACCGCGTATTCCGTAAAGTCTGTGAGATCGAAACTGCCGCCCTTCTTGCAGTTGTCGCATGTTCCGCCGCAAGTGCTTTGGTCAAAGTTCTCGCCAAAGTAGCGGAGAATCTCCGATCGGCGACAGTCACGTTGGTTCTCGCAGAAATCAATCATGCGGTTCAGCATTGTCCTCTGGCGCTCCTTTTGTGCTTCGCTGCCCTCCGAATCCGCAATGAATTTGCGCAAGTTTCGAATGTCGCCGTAACCAAAGTAGAGATAGCAGTCCGAATGACCGCCGTCACGGCCGGCTCGGCCAGTCTCCTGGTAGTATCCCTCGAGGCTTTTAGGAAGGTAATGGTGGATGACAAAGCGCACATCGGGCTTGTCAATGCCCATGCCAAAGGCAATGGTGGCTACCACGATCTTGACCCGGCCCTTCTGCCAGTCGCGCTGGATCTGCACCTTCTCGTCGGGAGGCATGCCGGCGTGGTAGTGATGCGCATTGATGCCAAATTTGTCCCGAAGCTTCTCCGCGATACTGACTGTGGACTTTTGTGACAAGGTGTAGATAATGCCCGTCATGTTGTCGTACTGCGACGTGATCAGATTGGCAATGCTGTCAATGGTGCCCTTGCCTTTTTCGCGAACCTCGTAGTAGAGATTGGGCCGGTTGAAGCTTTGCGAAAAAACTTTGCACCCGCCAATGCTCAGGTTGTGCCGGATGTCAACAATGACGTTGGGAGTGGCCGTTGCAGTCAAAGCCATCACAGGCACACTGGGGAAACGGCGTCGAACTTCGCCCAGGGCCTTGTAGTCTGGGCGGAAATCGTGACCCCATTGGCTGACACAGTGCGCCTCGTCAATGACAATCCTCGCCAGCTTTTTGTTGCGGTACAGGGTGTCCAAAGCGTTGATGAATTGCTGACTCTTGCTCAGCATCTCGGGGGTGACATAGAGCAGCTGCAAGAAGTGCTCGGGGTTGCGTTTGGAAAACAGGCCCAGGATAAGGCTTCGCGCCGCTGCCGGCGTGCTTCCGTTGAAGGCGCTCGCCGCAATGTTGAGGGCCTTGAGATGGTCGACCTGGTCCTGCATCAAGCTGAGGAGCGGGCTGATGACAATGGAGACGCCGTTCGTCTTGCCACTGCCAATGACAGCGGGCAACTGGTAGCAGAGCGACTTTCCGCCTCCCGTCGGCATGAGAACAAATGCATCTTTCCCAGCCAATGTCGCGTTGATAGCCTCGAGTTGGTTGTGGCGAAAGCCAGACATGCGGAACCGGTCTTTCAGCGCCCTGCGCACCTCCTCTGACCATTCGAAGCGCATCAGTTCAGGCGGGATGGAGGCTCTCTGGGTAGCTGGTGCCAATCGTTTTGTGCTCGAGTTTGCCCGAGGCGACTTGGAGTTGCCTGACGTCGGCACCAGAGCCGTTCGCGAAGTCGTCGATCTGCTGGTCGCCACTTCGGCACCAGACGAGTGCCGCTGTTCAATGTCTTCGGCAACTCGAAGCATTTCAATGTCGTCACTGAAGTCGCTGAAGAAGTCTTGGCCGCGCGCTGCCGCAGAAGGCTTCAGGGGTGTTCGCCTGTTTGGTAGACTGTCGTACGGTCGTGTTTTGCCTAGGTTATACGCTGGGCCCGGAGAGAAATGTGGCACCATATCAAAGACGGACGGCACTTTTTCCATCTCGGTAAATATGTCGTCGTCGTCATCAAAGTAGTCGGCCTGGCTTTGGTTTTGAATCTGCGGCGCAGACTGGCGGGCCGGTATGTGGGCCGGCATGCGAGAAACCGGGGCAGGACGTTGCGGTGACCGGTCATCGTTGTCCAGGAATCCGGTACTGACAGTTTGCCGGGCTTGTTGTCGAGCGGCTGGGAGTTGTGTTTGAAGGACTATTTGAGACTGATTTGGGACCATCATGGTGCTCCGTGTCAGCATGGGCGTTGTGAACCCATCCGCATGCTGTGTTGCGGGAATCACAACGCTGTTCGGGTTGCCAGCGTCGTAGTCGGCAGGGCAATCAGACGGCTTGATGGCGGATTCGGAGAGGCGGGCACGGAGGGCCTCTTCCTTTTCCTGAAGCTCCAGGCTCAGGTCGTCTAGACGAGCCTCGTCCATTTCTGTATCCATATGATTTTGGTAAGCCTCGGTGATGGAGTGAAGTAAAGTTTCCTGCTCGTTGTATAGCTTGTTATATTCCTTGAATTCTTCGACGAGCCCGTTCAGCAGTTTCCTCTCCTTCAAAAGAGGTTCCTTTTCTCCTTTGATTTGCAGCCTGCGTGCCTGTGGCAGCTTTTCGCGGAGCGCTTTCGTGTACTCCATAGTGTTCTCCTTGATCTTCTCCTCGAGTTTATGCTGTTTCCACTTCAAGGCTCGCCAATAGCTGAGAGTGCTTGGTTTTTGGGTGGCCTCATCGCCGTCCTCCATATCAGCAGCAGTCGAATTCGGCGCAGTAGCTTCTTCAGATGCGTTCTCGACTGTGGATGACGAAGACTTGCCAGTCGTTGTGACTGTATTCTTTTTATACGCAGTGTTCTCGGCACTCCCTTCCATCTCAAGCTGCATGTCGACGTCGGCGTCAATCGGTTCCAGCGCATCAGTTGCAGTGGATTTTGACGGCTCATGGCTTCGACTTCGCGTCGGGGTTTCCGCCACAGGAGACTGAGCTCCTGTTATGGGAGAGCCCGGCGACGGGGGGTCCTCATGCATCATTGAGTCGTTCGGGCAGGTCACGAATGAGACATTCCGCGTTGGGGGAGTGACGAACTCGTCCTCGGAATCCATAATCACTTCGTCCCGCGTAGACTCCCGTCTCTGCTTCTTCGTTGGCGTAGGCTGATGCGGGGGGGGTTGTCTCCTAGGGCTGGTGGGCGGTGACAGCTGAATCGCGATCGGCGAGGAAGTTCCAACCAGACTGTGGACGTCTGGGAAGTCGTTGCCGCTGTGATAGACCTCCTCTGCCGTCGTCACCTTCCTGCTCCCTTCGTTCTCAGGCTCCAAAGCTGCTCTTCGGACCGGTGAGCTGCTGATATGGTCGCTCTTCCTCTTCTTTCCGCGCGTAGACGTTTGCTGTGCCCGTGATGCATGGGTGTCCTTCCACGCCGGAACTTCCTCTGGAGGTGGCGGTCTCGACGAAGTAGCAGGGGAGGACGGCGCGTTCTCGTCTCCCGTGAGGTCGACAATGGAGTCAAACTCGTCGATATCGATATCGGACCCAAAGTCAAGACTGTATGGAGAAGGTACTGCTGACAGGGGTTGATTCGCCTTGCGTGAGCTGGGGGGTGCGGGGGTCCTGAGGGGCGTCCCGGCTGTTGGCGGGAGTGGTATCCGCGTGTTCTTGGGCTTTGCGGGCGTGCTGGTAGTCGAGGTTCCCAGCGGGAGCCGTTCCGGCTGTGGACGCTGCTGCGGTAGTGAAGTTGGCACCAGAAATGCCGTTGGTGGCAGCGGAACCTGGGACACCTTAATGCCTGGCCGTGCCAACGCCTCTGGCGGGCGCTGCTCTGCCCCGCGAGACATGACCGGTGTCGGGCGAGCAGAAGCTAGCGATGCCGATGCTGATGCCGATGCAGTAGACGCGGGAGTTAGCAGCCCAGGAGGCAGCAGTTCGGGATTTGCTATACGCGGCGGTGCGGGAGTGGCAGCCGAGCCGCTGGCCAGCACATCTTTCCGAAACGACGACAGGGACGAGAACGAAGCCGCGGCTGCTGCCGACGCCGCCGACGCGGTTGCTGCCGACGAAGCCGGCGTGGAGAGAAACGACAGGCCAGATCCTCCAAACGCAGAGCCAACACAGGGGCTGAGCGCTTGGGGGTTGCGGAGGAGCCACGGAAGCTGTTCGCTGAGGTTGTTGCGCGTCATGAAGGCCGTGTCGAGGAACAGGCGTTCCAGCGTCGCCCACCGGGCATGAGTTCAGTCGGGTGCGCGGTGCCCAGTCCAAGGTTGTCGGGGTGTTGAGAGGTGAAGATATCGTGATCTCTGAAAAGGCGTCGTTTGCCGAGCACAGCTGCCTGATCGTCCAATAGCTCCTGCCACTGCGTGTGTCTGTGTGCGGCAGGCGCGCGGAGGTAGAAGGCGCGGTCGGCGGCGTGTTTCTCCGACCCACGTTCACGCGTCTAGCCGCTGTCGCGTTATCAGGTGGGTCGCAACAGCCCGCAATGGCGCGTCTATCGCACCCGGATTAACCAGGGTTAATCCGATAGTGTGTTGCCGCCCGTGCATCTATGCAAGTTTCGGCCAAAGGCTCTGCTGCCTACCACTTCAGTCGATTTGTGAGATACATTTCTTGCACCGCCTGAACGAAGTAGTAGAAGAAAAAGCAAGGCAAAAAACGAGAGGATGAGGGAAAGACTTGGAGCTTATCAGAAGCGGGCATCTGCTACATAAAAGGATGAGAAAGAGGTCGTATGCAAGAGAGAAAAGCAACAAGGCTGAGAGGTAAGAAAACACATTCAGATACATTGTCAAGCAACGCTGCATATCTCGTCGCTCGCTCTGAAGTCGTGAAAAGTCATTCTACGCCTTGGAGTCCTCCACCTTTGGCTTTTCGGCTTCGTTGAATAGGTACATGAACGCCACCATAGCCTTGCCACCGCCTGAAATGAACACCACGGCAGCCGAGCCGGCGCTACGGTAGATGCCGGCGCCGAGCAGGGCACCGATCACCAGCGATGAGAGGAAGAGCACGCGGCGCGTTCGCGGCCGGTTGTCCCACGCCAGCAGGCGCCGGTCCATGGTCAGATCGACCCACGCGGCTGTCGCCATGGCCGTGCTGATCTCGGTCATGGACATGGAGCGTGACTGCACGACCTGGCTGCCGGCAGAAAAGGCCAGCAGGGCGATGACGGCGATGGCGCGGGGGCCCTGCATCTCTCTGCCGTAGACCTTCTGGATAGCGCCGGCAGCGAACACCAGACAGGCCTGGAAAAGGTTGCAGGTGATGAGCCAGAGGCGACAGCGGGGCCCAACGAGGTGGCTTATCTGGCCGGTAAGGGTGCTGGCGGCGAGGAAGAAGCCGAGCGCAGTGCCAATGTTGGCAGTTATGAACATGTCTCCGTTGAGGTGCGGTAGGATGATCGCGAGCATGAGAAAGACAGTGTTTCCCGTCTGGTTGGAGGCGAAACAGTGATAGTCGGGAAATGAAAGGGCATCTGGGAGCAGCACGAAGAAGTCTGTTAGTTGCGGACAAGGAATATGAGAGAAACAGGTGGCGTAATCATGACAGAGCATCATGAACGCACCTTGCATGCCGGTGAAGATCGTCAACAAGATCAGCTCAAACTCCACAAACATGGATGGCTTGATAGTTGCCATCAAATGGTCCCACACAGCACTCTGTTTTGATGTGGATGGCCAGACGGCATTGACAGCTTCATCGCTTTCTGTGGCCTTGCCCGGCACTATCTTCTCGTTTGGCTGCGATGCCTTGGTGCTTGGCGAAGCCATAATTGCCGGTTGTGTATCAATCGATTATCGACGTATGCTTGCCGCTTCGTTCATTGACAAAGATGACTCTGCAAAGAAATTAGACCAGCGGCTTTCTGACGAAAGAACTTTGTCTTATTGCCAACTAAAAGCTAAAGCTTGTGGAAGTGCGTACCAGATACAACGTGCCAGGGATGTGGCCAAAATACGTTCATGGCCCCAATATATTGTCGGAAACCCGACGCGGCAGTGATGCAGCGGCTGTCGGTCATAGCTTCGTGTTAGTTTACGCGAGTGAATGCATCTTTGGGGGTGGCTGGCCCACCAAAATGGGTACCAGTTCGCAACGTCATGACGGCGGCGCCGATAAGAGTCCCCCGCGGTCAATGCACCGGCAGACAGTGACATGTCTGTCCTGGCCGGCTCGGTCTAAATGACATGGCATTAATGATACCACTTCATCGAGCCCGTGTTTGATAAAGCGGTCTAACAGCAAGGGACAAGGTTCGTCGTAACATGCAACACTTCATTCCTAGTGTCTTCACCGTGACGGGCCCGCCCAGCATTGAATGCGCCGGCAGAGTCACAGAGAGCCTAACAGCGGTGTAGTGCCGAAAAGAGCTCGTAAACGAAACGCTTCCCCGCTGGCATGCCGGAAAGAAGCCGAGCGGAACTGCGATGTGTCCTTCTTGCACTCGGCCGTTCTTTCAGTGCTTATATTCCCGAATGGCTGATTGGTGGACGCCATCACCGCTCGGGTGCCGATGCTGCATCCAAGACTGTGTCAGGGATGTGCGACTTTCTCTTCTTATCTTTTCTGGATAGGTTGGGCGTCGCCGCGAGGCGGTGGCGGCTTCGGACCGGAAGCCGTCGTTGCCGCCGCCGGTTGTCGTGAGCCGTGCCGCTAGCGCTATTAGTGTAAGTTAACACCTCTGATTGGCTAGAACCGGTGGCCCGACAGCCGCCGACTGCCGACTGCCGACTGCCGCTTGCGTTGGCGTAGTGTCGACGGCCGAGCCGGAGCGAAGCGGTAGAGTGATTAGCGTTAGCAGTCTATGATAACTCCTGTCTTGATTAAATCCTTCTACTTGGTAAACAAAGACATTGTTCTAAAGGTCGGGAAGTGAAATTGAGGATGTAGTCAATGCTTTTAGGTCAAACTACAAAGAAGTAAAATCCACAGATAGTTGACTACAAGTTCACCTGTGTCGTTAATCTGACAAAACTCGAAGAGTTAACACGCGCGACTTGATCCGTGGCCTTCATTATGGCTTTTGGGGGTGGGTATACACCATTTATTCTCCGACAAAAGTAGTCACTAAGGGCATCATTCACTATCGTCCGAAGTATCCTCGTCATCCTCGGCATCCTCACCGTCGTCGTCGTCACCGTCGTCGTCGTCGTCGTCGTCGTCATCGTCCTCCTCATCGTTGTCATCGTCGTCATGGTCGTCATCGTCCTCGTCGTTGTTGTCGCTATCACTGGACTCAGAGTCTGCCCTGCCGTATCCTAACCCTTTCTCAAGTTGGCGCTGCGTACCAGTAACGTCGACAACTCCTGCACCGCCGACATCATCTTGCACGTGCAGCTGCCAGGCAGCGATCTTTGGGAGCGGCGAAGTAACCAGAGGATCCGTTACCAGAACCCTGACGCAGACGCGCGTTTGGGACTGAAAAATGGTGTACAGCTGTAGGAGTAGCTTGCGCCCGTCCTTCTCCCGGCCTGACAGGTAGGATATCGAGTCCAGGATGACAAAGAGCGTATCCCCGTCCGGAAGCAGAGACAGCAGCGCGTTAAGCAGCTCGAGCGCACACCCAAGTTCTCCCTGAGACCGGGAGAAAAACGCCTCGCCTTTCAACGACGAGAGGTCCACACTGGACCGATGGCTGCCCATAAAGGATAACAACTGCCCGGCTAGACTCTTGACCAGGGCTAGCGGTCCAGAGGCCGCCTCATCCCTGTTCTCGTTGTTGCGGTGCTTGCAGAAGAACGCGAGCACAGGAAACTGGTACATGTTGCGCATGGTCTGGGCCAGGATTGCGCTCGTAAAGGATAGCGGGTTGTTCAGCTCGCGCGGCGGCGTCTGCATGTCGACCATGAAGAAGCTGGACTGCTTCGTCTGAAGCCAGCCGTTGAGCTCCTCCGAGCCGGTGATCCGCGCGTAGACGTTCCGTGCGTCACTGTCCAGCAGCGCAATGTGCCCGAGGCAGTCATTGATATCAGTCGCCGCGTCGTATTGGAAGCCCTTGAGCCTGGACTGCCACTTAGACACGGTGCGCTCGTTTTTCTTGGCCTGTTCGCCCTGATCGATCTGAGCCTGCTGTATCTCTTTGCGATCGACTGTTATGTCAGTCAGCAGCTTCTTGTCATCTGCAAAGAGAAGGGGGCCTTTTGCTTATTACCTTGTGCCGTTTTGTTGTTAATGAAGGGGTCGCTTCGGAATAATAGATAAAACATGTTGGCGAGGTTATCCATCATTGTACAGAGAACCCTGTGGCCATGCGTGTTTTTGGCCGCCATCTGAATCACAGCCTTTGTGAACTCTACTTACCGTAGCAAGAGTATCTTAGCAGTGAAACGCGTGCATTTAGATATGTGAGAGAGATGTACTACTGACCCTTGTTGCATCGCAGCAGCTCTTTATTCGAAACTTTTATGTTGCCTAGCATCTCGTCTCTGGCAATGTCGATTTCGTCCTGTAGCTTTTGGATGCGGCTCTGCAGCTGCTCGAGGGCTTCCGGCACGCTCTTGACCTTGTCCGCCTTGGCTTCAGGCGGACTACTAGCCTCGGCCACGATAATTTCGTCTTTTGACTTGGCGCCTCCAAACATACCCTTCACATTGCTGCTGAATTCCTTAAGAGGCTTGGATAGAGTTCCTGGGACACAGATCAGTTTCCTAGTCACTGGTTTGGTCGCGGCGTGCTCACTTACTCCGCCAACTCCCCGTGATCTTGTCCACGATGCGCTCGAGGACTACGAAAACAGAAACAAGGACGGCATCGGCGCGCGCATGCACATTCAGGGCCTCAAAGTGCACGCGCCTCAAGCGCCCGATGCCATCCAGCTTACTTTGGATATCGCCCAAAAACCTCTCCGTGGCGGCGCGCTCCTCGGCACTCTTCTCTAGGCACTGACCGGAAAAAAAGTCAGCAGACTGTCGCCAGGAGGGTGCACGTGTGATGCTGCGTCTGTGACTCACGAGCAAAATTAAGGTGAACCCGCCCGAGATGAGGCAGCCGTAGGCGTCGTTGGGGATGAAGCTGAGAAGTCCCTGGGATAGACCTTTGTGGTCTTCTATTGTGCGAAAGCATTTTCGGAAGAAGTTGCTGTAGGCTCGCTGCTTCTCTTTGGTCTTGTTGATCTTTTCGATGATGTCGAGCACGTACGGGAGGTCAAAGTCCCCAGGCTTCCTCAGGTTGATCTGTAGGCTCTTGTCCACGCCTCTCTCTCTGAGCAGGCTCACTAGCGTTTCCAGTTTTTACTGGAAGTCCTGTTTAGTCCTTTCTGCCTGCTGGTATTGCTTCGAAGCACTATGCTGTATCAGCCGTCGGCCACGGGGAAAAGGGAATGCGGATGGAACACGTACTCTATTATGGCGCCCTTAGACACAAACCCGTCGAATAGGGGCACGTATTCCACATGGTTCTCCAATTTCAGTATGATATCCTCCTCGGCATCCTCCTTGTTTAGGTCTTCTGCGGCTTCCTGGAGCGTGCGTGGTGCTCTGGAGAACGCTCCGCTCTCTACATATTCCGCTGACGGGTTTGTGAGCAGCCTTTTGCGGTTAGCAATGGGCGGTAGAGGCTCCAGAGGCAGAGGCTCCACCATGGATTCGTTTCTCGCCATCAGGGCTGTTGAGACCTGCAAGGATGCTGTGTGCGTATGTGTGTGCTGCGGTCAGAGAGGGGTTCTGTATACCGAATGTGATGGCCGGATATGCTGGGCTTGACGACGCATGATATAGCATTATATCAGCCGGTCTAGAAGCAAACTGCCAGTCATCTTCCGTACTCACCCTCCACCAGACATGTAATACACGCGATAGCCTGTTCTGCAGGCCACCCGTGTGCCGAAAGGTGCATGACGGTTGACCGAAACTTCGTCAGGCGGCTTCATGCAGAGGAAGTATCCACGAATTAACCGCGTCCTCCTAATGGGTTTAAGCGCCAAGGATGCACACTGAAGGGGGCTGTGTATGTGCCTCCTCTGTGATATATGCACTCGGCTACATTTGGAACTATCAGCGCTGAAACCTCCCTGAACTTGGTATCAGCCTTGCGGCTCTGCGGCGGGGATTTGTTAATAACCATGCCGCTGCGGGCGGGTGAGGACAGCCTTCCAAGACAGCCATGTAAGCACGCTGCATTGGGAAGCCGAGAAAGTTCCGATCACTCCTACCTTGGCTGGACCCTGTTTGGCATGGCGAGCCCTTAATTTCTACACGGCCTTCTGTTCCGCCTGCGGGATGGCTTATGTAAAGGCTCATTGCCTCTACGCCTCGATCAAGTTCCCATCAGTAATATTTGGGCTTCATCAGTTGGTCAAGATACTCTGAAGACAACTCCTGATCATGAATATCGAGACTGAGAACGGTATGACAAAGTCGAACAATAATCTCTTGACTGACAAACTAAAGTTCCTTGCAGGACATCATGCAGCGTCTGAGAAGACGAGCTTCGACGCCTCAGGCACTGACGCCACCAAGCTAGAAGGCCCGGAGGCCGCCTTGGCCTTCGAATTGCAGGACCAGCCGGATAACTCAAACACGGCTGCCCACACCGACACAGCGGATGGCACGGCGGAAAAGGGTGTGCAGCGTGCGACCAATGGGGGGGAATTACCATCAATCAATGGTGATGCCACCACGCAGGAAGCGCCGTTGCTCCCACCCGACGTGGCTGACTCTGACTCCGATGTCTCGGATGGGGATTCATTTTGGGATAGACATGCTGGCCGCAGCATGCTAAGTATGACCTCCAAAGGCATATTCAATACCTACAAAGAGAAATTGGAGAGGCAGGATAGACACAAAAGCGGACGAGACCAGGGATCCAATTTGGTCAAGAGCATGGTGGATTATATGCGGGTTCTAGAGTCGCGCATTGGTCAACTGGAGGCCACGGCCAGCAAGGATGAGGCCACGGGAAACGACAAAGAGGACGACAAGGAGGGACCAGCCGCGGCAGCCGAGGGGACCACGGCAGCCGAGGGGGCCACCATCAACCTGGGTATCCAATTTTTCAACTCCGTCCAGTACTTGACCGAGTGCAGCTTGGAGCACAAGGTCGCTGAGCGAGGCTTCTTCGTGTCCGATCGCGTCCCCCAGTGCCTCATCCACGTCCTTTACTCGTCTATTCGCGAAGCGGCCATCCCGCCCAGCGACGGTCAGTCAACGGAGCCGCCTGATACGAAGGACATTGACCTTGTCACTTTTGGTGTCTTGTCTAAGCCCATCTGTACCTTCTTCGAAGAGGTCCTAAAGATCGAACTAGAGACGGACAACTTGATCCGTTTTGAGAAGCCCTTCAAAGCCATTATACGGAACAATAAGCGCATCCAAGACCAGCTTGCGAGGCTGGAAACAAACTACGGGTAAGATCCAAGTTTGGTCTGGGTAGGGGGAGAAGAACCAAGTTTGGTCTGGGTAGGGGGAGAAGAGGCTACCGCCCGCTCGAGGACGAGGACGGCCGGCGCGCCATGCCGGTTGCGGTGCCGGTGCCGGCGTTTCTCCCGAGCACGGCCGGGCTGGCGAGCCGGACCAGTCTCTCGCAGGAGATCGCCAGCTCGCTGCGCAGCCGGCGGCCGATGAGCGGCAGCAGCGGCAGCACGGGCATCTCGGCCGCCATGGAGGAGGTGCGCAGCCTGCTGCTGCTGCCGTACGACGCGCCGCAGAGACGGCGCGCCGCCTACTCGACGTCGGGCGACTCGTGGGAGACGCTGCCGTCGGCCGAGCCCAACTGGACGAGCGTCTACGGCGGCTACGACCACGCGTCGCCGTCGCGGCCTGACTAACATGGAATTTAAGGGTGGTGACAGTGGATGGGCATCTCTCTCAGTGTAGCTCGACCGACGGCGAAGAGGGCACTGCCCTGCCCTTCTCAGTTCCCGTCAATGCAGACGGCCAGGACGAGGTGGCAATATTTGATAAGCCGGAGGCGCTGCCGCACTTTCGAGTCTTCGCGGCCTTTGTGGATAAGTACCTGGGACAACAAATTCAGGTACTTAATCACCTTAGGGACGGCCGACACAGCACAGAGACGCGAGACAATCGGATCGCCTTTGAAAATCTCTGGATGCTCTTTGACACCGGCGGCACAATCTACTGCCCACTGCGCGAGATCCGACAAGACGAAGAGTACTATAACTCGGAAGGAGACAACCACAAGCCCGTCAACCGATACACGCCGCAGGCCTACCAAGTTGTCGCCACGGCTGGCGGCACGCCTTCTTTCGGCTCCCTGGCTACAAAAACACAATCCGCTGATCTTGGCGCAGCAGGCTTCACGGCGCTGGCCCTGCCTGTAAAGCTCTCAGGCCATATGGACACCGTGGGCCTGGAACAGGCCGTGGTGCCAATGCAGATACCGAGGAGGATCCGGAACAGCTACGTAGAACTATCCGTTTATTGCTACTACATTGACTTCAACGGCTTTACGTACGGCATGGTGCGAGAGGTGTTCGTCTTCCGACCCTACGAGGGCGAGGTGGATATCCAGAGTCTCCGCGCGTACCCGATCCAATACGCTGCGACTAACAAGCTACTAAAGCGCGGTGACGAATTCCTCAAGCTAACGCGTATGGCTCACAAGCAGTACGAAGGATTGACCGTCGGCCCCAATCGTGAGGAGGTACGTCTTCGTATTTTCACCCCCCCTCGAGCTTTTATTAACTGGAGCCGTCCGCAGATCAACAGCCCAGTCATCATGGACATCCAGCAGGCCTTCGAAGGCGACCAGGACCTGAAAGCAGAGGTTATCGAGTTGCCTATATTTAGGTCTCCTTCGAGACTCTGGCTGAACAAGGACGGCGACGTATATGACGTGCTTGGCGAGACCGAGTGCCACCAGCCGTGGTGCTATAACCGATCCTGTAATACGAACGTCTACCTAGATTCGCAAAAGAAAATGCGTGAAACGTTAGAGTCGGAGATCAAGCCCGTACTGGAAGAGTACGATACCGAGAAACAGAATGGGAACGAGGGACGAAAACGGTTTCGAAATCTTATGGAAAACAAGAACCTCATTATACTGCTGCCCGGCGCGGTGCCTGGCTTCGCATTGCGAAACCATCGATGGGGTAAGACATTTTTCTATTCAAACCTCCGTGATGCCCCTTATTGACGAGCCATACAAATAGTGCTGCTGGACATCAACCAGGTACGCGACGTGGAGAACAACAGCACGTGGAGCAACCTGATCCTGCCTAAAGGCCATCAAGAAATGGTCCAGGCCATGGTCGAGACGTATACTACAGATATGGGGAAGAGCAAGGGCGGAAAGCAGACAGGAATGGACCTTGTTAGAGGAAAAGGTACGCAGCTATCACATCAGGTTGTCCCATTCCATTCTAAATGTCTCTACAGGCAAAGGATGCATCATCCTCTTGCATGGCGTTCCTGGAGTTGGCAAGACCTCCACGGCGGGTAAGTATCGCCGCATAGGGTCTTCTCCGTCGCCGAGAAGTGGCACTGATGCGCATGAGCAGAATGTGTTGCGGCACACACGAGGAAACCGCTCTACCCCATCACTTGTGGTATGTCTTTCCAATGTTCTCCCGCATGTCCTTCGTACATCATTGACCTTTCCCACGAGTAGGTGATATCGGGTATGAACCCAACGATGTGGAGAGAAACATGGAGAAGCACTTCAAACTAGCACACAGATGGGGCTGTGTTCTTCTGCTCGATGAGGCTGACGTATTTTTGGCCAAACGCGGCGTGCGTATTAGCCAGCGAGCCCCCCGCAAGGCTACAGACCTTGGGCTAACACGAAGCAGCAAAAAGATGTAACTCGGAACGGTCTCGTGTCCGGTAAGTTGCGCGTTCGCTGGTACATCTGCCCGATTTGTATGCTCATGCCCGTTAGTATTCCTGCGCATCCTGGAGTACTACTCTGGCATCCTCTTCCTAACGACGAACCGGGTTGGAGCCATCGATGACGCCTTTCGTTCGAGGCTACATCTCACGCTGTATTATCCGAAGCTTTCTAAAACCCAGACGAGCAAGATTTTCAAGCAAAATTTCAAGCGCATGTCCGAAATCAACAAGGAGCGTAAAGACAACGGCCTGCCACCTTTCAAGTACGAAGACACCAAGGATGAAATTCAAAAGTGGGCAAAGAAAAACTACAAGAAACTTGGATGGAACGGGCGCCAAATTCGAAACGCCTTCCAGACTGCTCTGGCCCTTGCGGAGTACAAGCAACGCCACGGTGACGGCAGAGGCGGCGACCGCCAGGCCCGAGAGGACACGGAAGCAGCCGAAGAAGAGGCCCAGAAAAAGAGCCCGGTCGTGAAACTAAGGCACTTTAAAATTGTGGCCAACGCGGCGCTCCAATTTAACGAGTACCTGCTAGCGACACACGGCTACGACGAGGAACGGGTGGCCGGGCGAGAATACCTCCGAGCGTCAAGCTTCAAACCCAGCGTCCCCTTTAAAGAGAGCGATGATTCCTCGGAAGAGAGCTCAGCAAGTGAGAAGGGCAAGATCACTGACAGCGACGAAGAGTCTGGCTCGGACGGCCAGGCCCAGTCTAAGAAAAAGAAAGGGTCGAGCTCAAAGACAGCGTCGAAGAAGAGCCCCAAAGCGGTTGATAAAAAGGGAACGAAGAAAAAGACGACGGAAAGAAAGGCGAAGACCAAGAAGGGGGAGAAGGACACGGAGGACAGTGACGAGTCGGAATAGTGTACAGTTTGCGGGGACCAGAGGATATCACGTAGCAGTAGATATTGCTTCTGCAGGTATTACCAGGACCGGGTTTTGTGTTTTATCAGCTAGGATAGTATAACTGTTATGAACGTTTGTCCTGTATGTTGCCAGCTTCTGCTTCTTAAGGATCTCTGCTTTGCACAAAGCTACAACATTACAGTCAAACAAGACATAGACACAGGTTTTGAATGAACAAATATGCCTATCTGTAGATGCTTACTATGAAGCATGCTGAGCCATGTTAGTAGGCAAATTTCTGCGAAACTAGCTCCTCGCTCAGGGTCCATAGCTTCTCGGCATCCACGGGGTCCCGAGCCCAGCTCGGTATTTTCTCGACACTCTCTACGTGAGAATCAACTACATAAGAGCCATTTAATTCTGACTTGTCAGCAAATCTTGCAGAGTATGGGTTTGCTGGCATTCTTCACTCACCAGGAGCATTCAGGCTGGGGTCAAATGCTGCAAACACGTGCGTTGCCACACCCTCCGCTGCCGACTTTACTGAGAGCGGACCCCAGTATGAGCGGTTGCCCATTTTGTGGTCGAGCACACCCAGCTCGGCAAAATCCTCGTAAGTAACGTGGCGGGACAAGTTTGTCATGATCACGCCGGGATGCAAGCTGACGGACACCAGGCCACAGGCGCCCAGCTTGAGCGCCAGCGAGCGCGAAAAGAGCATGTTGGCAGACTTGGACTGAGCGTAGGACACCCAGCGGTCATACGTCGCACCGTCCTAGATACAGTCAGCCAAGCACAGGAGCGTCAAGATGTAGGCAGGTTCTTACCCCAAAGCTCAAGTCTTCGAACCGGACGCCTCCAAAGCGGTGGCCGTCGCTCGCCACGTTGACCACCCGCACCTGGCGTCCCGCGTTGCGCTTCAATGTCGTCGCCAGCAGCAGGTTCGTCAGCAAAAAGTGGCCAATATGGTTGATGCCAAACTGCTGCTCGATGCCGTCTTCAGTCAAGCCGTACGGCATGGCCATGACGCCGGCATTGTTGACAAAAACATCAATGACCGTGTCGTTTCTCAGAATGTCCGCCGCTGCCTCGCGCACCTGCGACTGAGAAGACAGGTCCATCTTGACCGCGCGCGTCTTCACGTTCGGGGCAATAGAAGCAATGTCCTTTGCGGTCTGCTCCGATTTCTCCACGCTGGAGGAGGCTAGGATGATCGAAGCAGGCCCAAAGGGCGCAATCGTCGTGGCAAACGTAGATCCCAAGCCACCAGGGGTAGTTCCTGTAATCAGGATGGTCTTGTTGGCAATATGTGCCTTGCAGTCACGGGCGACCTCCTCGCCGGTGGTCTTGGCAGTGTAAGGGCTCATGATGTGATTACTGGGAGGTAGTACCAATAAAAGCAAGCTCGTGGCAGTGTAATAGTGTCTAGTGAGTGTTGATAACCAAAGTGAAGAGGGAACAAAAACTTATTGACCCCGGATGCTGCTGTGGTCTTTATACTCGTTGCCGCCTCCTGGCCGCAGTTGTGTTAATCATCGTCTGGCACGGTTCTGGCAAACTTGACCACATGTAGCCGATTTTCCAGACGCTCGGTATCCTCATCCGTACCAAGTAAGAGAAAATAAGCTGGGAGGGATATTCAAGTGGCTTTGAGCACACGACAAATAGTCAGCACGACGCTTTGTAAAAAGTGAGGCTGAGGTTTCTTGCTTGAGCCTTGGCGATTTCCAAGTCGGGTCGAATTTCGTATCTCATTATCCTATTCAGGTCTAGCGTCGGCTTAGGTCCCGGCCGATATCACGATGTACGACTAGTGGCGATCTTGGGTATTCGAGGCCGATGCGACAAAGCACGATAGGAGTTCAGAGTCTTCTTCAATATTTTGCCTCTGCATAACCGCCAGACACATTCTTACCTCGCCATGACTCTGGCCCCCGTTGAGGTTGTTTTTTCCGTGTCAGCTCCTTCGGCCTCGACCGGCATGACGGCTACACCAGAAGGGTCAGAACAAGGAGGTCGTATATTCCCCTACCATCACGGGCCAGCAAAGGTTCCAGGGCCTTGGAAGCGAGGGCGCCCCAAAGGTAGTCGGTCCTATTTGCCTTTGTTGCGAAAATGTCCGGCCGGCTGACCTTATTAACCCACCAGCGGAACGAAAGAAAGATCAGAATCGTGATGGTGACCACCAAGGTCGCCACTCAGAATCTAAGCCGCCGTTGGAGTTCATCAATCTCACAACCAAGAATAAGGACATTGATCAGTCTGCTCAGGCACGCATACGCAGCCATGCTCGCCGCAGTCGAGGTGGGGGAACGGCTGTCCGCCGGCGGGACGACCCAGAAGCACAACCACGGCACCGCCCTCCGCTGGCCGTCAATATTCTTGGTCGAAGAGTGAAGTTTCTCATAGAGCGCTACTATAATATGTACCAGATCCCCGGCGTGGATCCGTTTGACACGCTATCCATCCACTTGGAGCCTTACATGCACGACCTCCTCGTGTTTCGTAAGCCATCCTCCCCATTTTGCCTTCTCGTCAGCACTCTTTCTCGACACAAGAACTGACAACAGCACCTAGTTGGAACCTCTGTCTGGAAAACGCTCTATACGATAGAATGGGCAGCCGGGTACAACCCGTTTACGGAAGAAGGACTGCCCATAGGCTTTACCGACTCAGCCCTGCTGCACACGTTTATAAGTTGTGCCGACTTCTTCGTTTCCTACTTCGATCGCATCAACGACAGTGACCGTGCGCTCTGGCATCTATACGAGGCTATTTCTACCGTCAGCCGGCGCATCACAGAGACAACCACGGCTACCGTGGCCAGTAAGGGTAGCATCAGTGGTGGCACCATTCTCATGGTGGCCGGAATCGCCATGGCAGATGTAAGAGGGACTGCCGTATAGCAGCTGTTTGGTTTTCACATCGTCCCGTACTCCGGCATCTTCATTGGCTAATTCGATAGCGAGGCGATGGACACCCCGACCACTGGCAGCTGCACATGCAAGGTCTTAAGCAGCTTATTTGCCATTATGGAGGCATGGAGCGCCTCTATTCGCAGCCTTATATCCTGCAAAAGGTCTTTCGGTGAGTGGTTCAGCCTGGCGGGCACCTCTCTACAACATGTTGAGAGATTTACAAACTAACAGGCCGAAATCAAGCGCTGATCTGTATGGTTCTATGGATAACGATGCGGCGCCTTTCTTTGATGGGTATAGCCTATGCAGTCAGCTGGTGGAAGCGCTTTCTCCTGACCGACTTCCCGTGAAGACGACGTTGATTGACAGCGCTGGCTTCAAGACTCTACTTCAAACGAACTCGCTCGACCCCATGCTTTGCCGCTGCATCCGCCAGTTAGAAGATGCGATACAGTTCTGGACCAGCGCAGGCGGCTTCGAAGCATGGGCAGTTACCACAGTCGCTCAAAACAGCACGAAGAAGCCGACGATTGCTGCTGCTATCCGGCTACGCTACATGCTGACCGGCATCCAATACACGCTCGTCTCCAAATCCCTTCGCCAGTCCCTAGATGCCATACCCGATCCACGTGATCGCCGCATCGGCGAGATCTGCCGCATCGGACTGTTGTTCTTCTCACTGACCATTCTCAACGAGCGTCCGCAACATTCGGTATACGGTCTGCAACTGGCCGGTAAACTGCGGAAGCTGCTAGAGAAAGAGGCGGAGGTAGAGGAGACAGCAGCAAGAACGTCCCCAGCATTGGAAGGAAATGTGCGGGTCGACTTGAAACTTTGGGCCGTCTTTCTCGCGGCCTGCGTCGCAAGGAATGGCGTTGTCCATCCAGGAACTGCACAGGTTGGCCGCGATACAGACTGGCTGATAGAGGCATTTTCTCGTCAGCCGTTGCTATCGCCACTACCGTCGCCACCAGAATCTGGCGCTAGCAATAGCACCATGAATAACGCCTATGACTGTCTAAAGGGTCGCTTGTGTCGATTTCTTTGGGTGCCCTGTATCCATGATGAATTATTACGCAGGTCGTGGTTCATTGCAGCAGAAGCGACTGGGGCCTCTGTATTAGAAGAACTCGGCAGTGTTTGAATTTGGACGGTCAAGAAATGAACAGTAGGCCAGAAATGTATCAACTTGTGCATCGATCATTCAAGAGGCCACAAAACACTTTGTCAAAACATTTCATGCGTAAAATGTGCACCTCTTAAACCTGATGACCTGTTGCGTAATCAGTCTGTTGCTCCGCGTGGATTACGGCTTGCTTTTCTGACTGAGCCAATCCTGCGGCCACTGCATGTTGGTGGCGCTTGACTGTATAGCCACGATTCGACCAAACACCACCAGTGATGCCGCCCTGGGCAAAGATAAGATCGATATCCTCTAGCTCCAGCCCCTTCGTCTCTGGATAGAAGCAGTAGACAATGGGAATCCACAATACGTTGAAGACTGCAAAAATGATAAAGGTCCGCCACCCAAGGTTCTGGATTGCGATCGGGGTGACTTTGACCACCGCAAAGACGGACATCCAGTTCCAGCCTGACGAGATGGCCGCGGCTCTGGACCTTAAACGCGTCGTGTTGATTTCAGCTGGATAGAACCATGGAACTGGGAGCCATCCCACGCCCAGAAAGAGCTGAAATATGAAGATGAAGGCAACTGCAGCGTAAGCCTGCGTGAGATTTTCCGATGAGAGGAGTCCAGCAGCAAGGCAAAAGCAGCTAGCCAGTCCCATGGAAGATATCATCAGAAGGCTCCGGCGGCCCAGACGATCGATGAGAAATACTGGTATGATGGAGCCCACGAGATAGGTCAAGGAGGTGCACCCGCCGAGAATAAGAGAGAGATTGCGGGAAATACCCATGGTGTTTTGGTAAACGACTGGGGCATAGTAGTTTCTAAAGCAGCAGTCAGCACGCGGAGGAACGTGTGCCCAGTCGCTACTAGACGTTGCACATACATCATATTGGCACCGGTAAACTGCTGCATTAGCTGTATTCCAATGGTGAGTAAAACCCGGCGGAAATTGCCGACACTACCGCCTGTGAAGAGCTCTTGCCACCGAAACGGGCCGCCGGCGGATTCCTCCCGCACTGCTACCTGGATATCGATGAAGGCTGCCTCCACCTGGGGATCCAATTCGTGGAGATCTCTCAGGGCGGCGACAACACTGCGAGCCTCCTCGTGCCTGTCGTGCTGGACCAGCCAACGAGGAGACTCTGGCAGTCCGATCACTTGGAGTACTAAGCTAATGGCGAATACGCCTTGGAAGGCAAGCGGAAAACGCCATTGGAGGGACGAGTCCACAAAACTCATTCCGTAATCGAGCCAATAAGCTACATGGGCATTAGCAGGTGTACAATAGAGATGAAGTTTGCCAAGAATAAAATACCAATGCACAAGCCAAGAATAGTAACCACGCCTTCGAGGGTCAGGAGCGCGCCACGCTGCGTTGCAGGAGAGCACTCGCTCTGGTACACAGCAGCTGTGGAGCTGTTCGTTCCATTGCCAAAGCCAGTGACGATACGGCCAACAATAAGCTGGGCAACGGTGGTGGAAGAGGCGAGGATGGCCGTTCCCAGGATCATGACTGTGCCACCCGAGATGAGCATCGAGCGGCGGCCGAGTTTCTCTCCGATAAAATATGACAGGATAGAGCCGAAGACACAGCCAATCTGATAGAGCCCCTGGTCAGCGCGTTCGTGGAGAGAGAGAGAGAGAGATGAGTACTGAATTTACATCATAAAGGGCCACTATATCTCCTTGCAAGTCGGCATCTGGCTGATTAAAGTCCCTTCCAAACCGGTTATTGGCACCAATGATGCCACTCATCACTCCTGCTACATTGTCAGGAAGTGCTTGTCACGAATAAAATCAGAGCTCCTATCACCTGCCTTGATCGTATCCCAGCAATAGGAACGCCTGGCAAGCGGCTGCCGTCACTGCCACAAGTAGGGTTTTGCCTCTGAAATTGTGCCGCCAGAGGTAAAACATGGTGGCGGCAAGATGAGACAGCGTTCTGGACGGTCACATGCGGAAGATAACAAATCCAAAACTGTGGTTTGAGTTGCAATTTGAGTTGAAGTTGGAGATGGGAAATGCGTTATCAGTTTTACACTTTCATGCGACACCGGCGTAGTGAATCACAAAAGCTATGTGCCACTGTCTTTCTACTTAAACCGGGTCAAAGGATGCCGAATAACTGTGCAATGTCACAACACACCGTGGCCAATAGTAGTTGTCTTGCTCTAGCACCAAGTCCACGGATTTGAGCAACGACGTATGAAAATGACCCCATGAAGCTCATGTTCCCCGCAAACTCCAGTTTCCCCGCGTGGTAAGTAGAGAAACTCGGCATAAAAGGGGGCGGGCACCATTGGCTCTGCTAATCCAACCCTGTCCGAGTTGGCCAAGTGAGTTCTGCCTCTAGGTTTAGATGGAGATCTGCCTTTCCAGTGTTCTGGCTTAGTAAACGTCGTCCTTGAACGTGGAGACACGTTCGAGCTTTAGCACATAGTAGCGCATTAAGAACTGTTGCAAGTAGTACTAATTTTATAGTTATGCTTAACGGAGTAGCTTCCAACTAGTACAGGGGGTAAGTGTCAAAAAGGCTGCCAAGATCTGCCGGCGGTCGTCGCTTGTTACAAACGGCACAGCCTTGGCCAGGCGACGGAAAATTTGACAACAGCACGACAAGCGAACAGTTGGCACGTTACTGGCGGTGTCTGCTGCACTCTCGCTTAGAATCATTGTCGCATCCACAGTATACAGGACTGCAAGAGTGCAATGTGTCTACAGCCGAATTGAGTGAGCATATATCAAGGCGCGCAAGAGACAGCACGCAGTATGCCGGTCTGAAGGACTCATAAAAAATGCAGTTTCCAAGACGTAAGCGAGCTGGCCCGAAGTGCGGCATTCTACGTCGGCTCTGTATCAGCGTTCTTTCGCTTCTTCTCACGTCGTAGTTGTGATTTGTACAGTTATTCTTGCTATTGCGCGTAGGATAAGAATCATGATTGGCCAAGATAAGGGGGTATATTGTGGGGAGCTGGGCACCTGATACGGCACGTGCAAAAATAGTCTCTGGGAACGCACTGCGATTGATGCTGTTTTCAGCGTCTTGTGCGGAGAATAGCCTTTCAAACGGAGTACTTCGTGCACAATCTTTTTCCACAATCACATTAACGAAATATTCACCAATTTCTGTACTAAAAGTGCGCCTAGAGTAAGCGGTGCGTTTTTTTTCGTTCTTAGCAGCTCTAGACCTTACGAAGTTTCTCCACTGTAGGGAAGATCCGTCGGATACTAGCATCTGCAAATGTAGATTTTCTACAGTTCCCACAGTTGCAGATGCTGAGGCCTAGAGTTTCTGCATTTGCAGATGCTGAGGACCCGACGGGGGTCTTCACTACAGTGGAGAAGCTTCTTGAAACTGAATAATAGTGCAGGGGACTTTCTGGTCGTAAAGAGTGACTTCTCCCATGTTATTGTGCTACGGAGTACTTGATACTAAATTTTCGTAGACGTCTCAAGCGAAGAATTTACGGCCATTGAGAAAGCAAGAGATGGGTCCAGAAGACGCTGGCGTCTACGTCGCTACCATAGCGACTCCCAAAGCCGGGCCATTGCTATGTCAACAGGCGTTCATGAACCTTCATGGTACGTTATGGCGAAATCGTCTGTGACATTGGCAATCAGGGCCTGAAGGCGAGCTGAGACTATGGGAATCTGCAACGCTTCGCGTCAGAGGTCATCCGGGTGGTGACGTTGGTGAAGGGGACTCGGCCATGCCTCTCATTGCATCATCATGGAGAGATGGGAAGATCAGCAGCGTCGCCGGCACGAGACAGCCACCCGGTAATACCTGAGCTGCAACAGACGATCGCCATTACCCGAGACTCTTCGACACCGTTGACATACAGCGCGACAGGTGGTGCATGGTACTAAGTTCCGGCTGCTTTTCCCGGGGAACGAGACATTGTGGTACGGAGTACATCTCTCAACTGAAGTCGTACGCCGATGCAGTATGGGACTGTGCCACGATCAGTTGGGCCGGTGGAGGGCAGGCGGGCAAGCAGCCAATACGCAATCGTCTTCGACACATGCATCTCAAGCATCGCCATCCTAACACTGTTATGCTTCACCCGAAAGCCACGCTTCGCCCAAACTCCACGAGAACATCGACCAGCTGTCGGCTCCGCAGAAATCATGGCTAACTCGACGTAGCACCCGGATCACTACGAGTACGTACGAGTACTCGTAAGAAGACTTTGACTTGCTGGGATAGTGCGTGGCGATCGGATTGAAAACAGACGACAAGGATGGAGAGGCAGAAGAAAAAACTTCCGCGCCGATCGAGTGGGTCTAATTTGGCAAATCACGTCCGTTACAGGGCTCCCATGTCAAGCTAGCTACTGCACAGTACTATGTTACAGGACTACCGTAGTCAGCTCCTAGCGACCAGACGTTGGAGCTACTACTCGCAGTTGAACTATCTGCGCTTCTCGACTTCCGTTTCAAGGCGCATTTAAGCACTATCGGCAATCGGCACGAAGAAAGCACGACCCGGCGGTAAGATGGTAGAGAAGCGGTCCGATACTCGTACTCGTACGGCAGGAGCACTGTGGGACGGATTTGCTGGGCACGCTGCTACCTTCCGCATCCGGCTCGACCGCTCCCTAGCTTGATCCTGCCGGCATCTGCAACAAAATCCGGCAACTGCATCGCCTGGCGATATCTCCGGCTTCACATCGCCACCGACTTTTGCACCTCGTCTTGTACTCGTACTCGTACACCCGTCCGCGGGCTGACACGCAGGTATGTGACAGCGCTCGGCGTGCCCGGCGTCGGCGGCGTGGCAGCCGCGCTGCGTGTATCGAGTGCTACGCGCCGCCGGCCATGGCCCCGAAGTAGTGAAGCCCGAGGCGATCTTCTGGCGCCTTATCTGCACCGTCACGACGACGTTGCACTGCTGCGACGCTGCTGCCGTTGCTGGCATGGCGCTGCGGCCCGTCGCACTAGCTTGCCGTTGCTTGTACCCGGAGATGGCCGGCCCAGGTCTGCCGGGGTATTTGGCTAACACAGGGACCAGAGCAGCTGAGACAGTCGACAACCAACCGTCGGCGGCAGACAGAGACGGCCGGCAGTACGAGGATTACGGAGCAATACGACTACGCGTACGAGTAGACGGCAGACGCTCGACGGACGGCACGGCAACGGCACGCAGATAAAACTGTGACGGGCAGGACGCTCCCACGTGAGGCCTGCCTCTGCTCCCATCGCTCGACGCCTCTCTGCTTCTTCCAGCGCCCGGCGAAGCATCGCGCCCGATCATCCAGCCCATCCAGCCCATCCGTCTCGCCGCGCACGCCATGGCGCCCGGCTTCGCGGTCGCCAGCCTCTGGCGCTCGCCCGACCTGAACCCCATCAACCGCAAGGCGCGCTCCGTACCCTTCCTCAACCCCGTCAACCAGTATGGCCGCGTCTTCTTCTTCGCGTGGTTCGGCTTCATGATCGCCTTCTGGGCGTGGTACGCCTTTCCGCCGCTGGTGCGTCGTGCTGTCCCGCTGTCCTGATGCCGCCGCGAGCACCCGCTGACTGCCCAGTTGACCGTCACCATCAAAGCCGACCTCAAGCTCACGCCGGCTCAGATCGCCAACTCCAACATCTGCTCGCTCAGCGCAACGTGCGTCCCGTCCTGCTCCCGTCCTGCGCCACGCTAACACCCGCAGCCTCCTCATCCGCATCATCGCCGGGCCCCTCTGCGACCAGTACGGCCCCCGCAAGGTCTTCGGCGCGCTTCTGCTGCTCGGCGCCCTGCCCGTCGGCCTGTCGCCGCTCGTCCAGAACGCCAGCGGCCTCTACGCCGTGCGCTTCTTCACCGGCATCCTCGGCGGCACCTTTGTGCCCTGCCTGGTCTGGTCCACCGGCTTCTTCGACAAGAACGTCGTCGGCACCGCCAACGCCCTGACCGGCGGCTTCGGCAACGCCGGCGGCGGCATCACCTACTTCATCATGCCCGCCATCTTCGACTCGCTCGTCCACCACCGCGGCCTCGCCGCCGACAAGGCCTGGCGCGTCGCCTTCGTCGCCCCGCTGATCATGGTCCTCGCCACCGGCGTCGGCCTGCTGCTGCTCTGCCCCGACACCCCCGACGGCCCCTGGAGCGAGCGCCAGGCCCACGCCCAGAACAACCTCGCGCTGCACCACGTCCTCCCCGAGCCGGCCGGCGCTGCCGCTGCCGCCGGCGCCAGCATCGATAAGCCTGCGCTGTCGCCGCAGGTCGTCAGCGAGACCGCCGACGAGGTCGACGACACCGTCCCCGAGCTGTTCGCCCACGAGGCCCGTCTGACCAAGGCCGAGATGCTCGCGACCGCCCGCGGCGAGGTCATCGCCAACCCCTCCGCCCAGGAGGCCCTCCGCGTCGCCATGTCGCCGCAGACCTGGGCCCTCGTCCTGACGTACATGTGCTCCTTTGGCGTCGAGCTCGCCATCGACGCCATGCTCGCGTCCTACTACCTCAAGAACTTCCCGCACCTCGGCCAGACCGGCGCCTCCAACTGGGCCGCCATGTTCGGCTTCCTCAACTTTGTCACCCGCCCGCTCGGCGGCATCATCGCCGACTGGCTGTACAACGCCCACGGCCGCAGCCTCTGGCTCAAGAAGCACTGGATCACCGCCTGCGGCCTGCTCAGCGGCGTCTTCCTCGTCGTCGTCGGCCGCGTCGACGCCCACCACCCGCCCACCATGTACGGCCTCGTCGCCCTCGCCGCCATCTTCATCGAGGCCGGCAACGGCGCCAACTTCGCCCTCGTGCCCCACGTCCACCCCTTTGCCAACGGCATCGTGTCCGGCCTCACCGGCGCCGGCGGCAACCTCGGCGGCATCATCTTCGCCGTCATCTTCCGCTTCATGGACAACGGCAAGGACTATGCCAAGGCCTTTTGGGTCATCGGCCTCATCCACATTGGCGTCTACCTTGCCGTGAGCTGGATCCCGCCCATCCCCAAGGGCCAGATCGGCGGACGCTGAGTGGTGTCTACGTGCGGACTCCCATGACAGATAGCCTGGCGCGAATACAGAGATTGGATTGGGCGTTTGTTTTTGCTTGTGTGCCTCGTAGATCACTCCGCCTTCTGCCGCCCCGGCGCCTGCTCGTCCACGATCTGCAGCTGTCCGCGCTCATCGTAGCCGACGCGGCCCTCGTCGACGGCCAGCCGCAGCTCCTCCCGCAGCACCGTTCGCTCGCCCGTCCGCGGGTCCCAGTCCCAGCCCTCCTTCATCCACATCCACCGGAGGTACGCCCGCAGCTCCTTGTCGCGCGGCAGCACCCGCATCCACTCCGGCTGGAACGCGCCGTAGCCGGACGCGCCGCCGCTGCCCGCGCCGCGGCCGAGCAGCGCGTCGCGGCAGAAGATGCGCCAGGCGTCGACAAAGTACGGCCCCTGCGTGAGGTGGCCGATCTCCCAGGCCGTGTGCCGGCCTGCTTTGTGGCTCTCCGCCTGTCCGTCTGCCGGCGGGTAGTTGCGCACCGCCGTCTGCACGCCGGCCCGCGGCGGCTGCGCCAGCCAGCGCCGCGCGCACCGCTGCAGCGCCGCGCAGCGCACCGAGGCCATCCCCAGCGGCCGCAGCACCGCCGCCAGCGCGCCGCCGTCCGCCGCCGCCAGCGCCGCCGCCGTCGGGTGCGCCGCCTTGAGCCGCCAGAACACCGGCAGCGACACGCGCCCGCGCACCCGCACCAGAAACACCAGCGCCACCAGCAGCCAGAACGGCTCGCCCGCCAGCGCCTCCTGCACCAGGCCGAACCGCGGCGCCGTCAGCGGCGCAAACGGCAGCCCCGAGACCGCGCCGCGCGCCGGTCGGCCGGCGACTCGCCTGGGGGGTTTTCGGGGGCGCGTGCCGCGCGCCGAGGCAAAGAAATGCGACGTGGTCTCGCGCCTCGTCGCCCAGGCCGTGTTGTCTGCGGACGGCGACGGTGCCGAGAGAGCGTCGGCAAACACGGAGGACGCCGGCGAGGGCGGCGAGCACGCAGCAACAGGCGAGCCGGAGCTGTCCGGCCCGCGGTGCGGCGTTTGCGGATGGTTTAGAGGATCTGCCAACGTTCCGCGCTCACACACTGTCCCCTGATCCTCCAGCTCGATCTCGGCGGTTTCGATGCCTTCTGTGATACCACCCTCGGACGACGAATCGGCCTCATGCACAGCATTGTTCGTCGACGATCCCCGGCTTGGTCGGGCATAGAGAACCGTCGTTGTCGTGAAGACAGCGACCGTTCGCGTTGGACGGGAAGGTGTCGCGTCGTTCCCATCTGTGTCGGACGAGGACGAGCTGTCGAAAAATGGAGAGCCGCCTTGCGAACCGCATTTAGGCGCCGGCACGTCCAACCCTCGAGCCCAACCATCGAGAGAAATCATCTCTGCCTTATCTACCAATTTCTTCCCCAAACCTGCATCCGAACGCGAAGCAAAGCATCTAACGACTTATTCCAACCGAAACCATGCGGCTGCTTGAGCTTCATGATGGCAAGATCCGCCTGACCAAGGATCTTCTGGAGAATGATATTCCTCCATACGCAATATTGTCCCACACGTGGGGATCTTATGAAGAGGAGGCTACCTTCAAGGACATCAACGATGGCAACGGAGAACACAAACCAGGCTTTGAGAAGATCAGGTTCTGTGCAGAGGAAGCCAAGACGCATGGATTGAACTACTGTTGGGTCGACACTTGTTGCATTGACAAGTCGAGCAGTGCCGAGCTTTCCGAGTCATTAAACTCAATGTTCAAATGGTACAAAAATTCGGCGCGTTGCTACGTCTACCTTGCAGACGTATCGATTTGTGATACGACAACCGCGCCTGCGGAGGCCTTCACCCAAGCCACTTTTTCTGATCCTCCTTGGCTTTCTTCGTTTCGCGCCAGCCGTTGGTTTACTCGTGGGTGGACTCTACAAGAGCTGATTGCCCCGGTCTCCGTCGAATTCTTCTCCAAAGACAAGCACCTTCTTGGCGATAAGAAGTCCCTCGAGCGTGAGATCCACGAACTCACTGGGATTCCCGTGTCGGCTCTCCGGGGAGATGATCTTGCTATGTTTAGCGTCGAAGAGCGATTCAAATGGGCAGAGAAACGGCAGACTTCGCGTGAGGAAGACTTGGCATACTGTCTCCTTGGTATATTCAGTGTTTTCATGACGCCCATTTACAGCGAGGGGAGGGCGAGTGCAAACCGCCGACTTCGGAAGGAGATAGAGGATGCCACGAGCGGAGAAAAATCAGTACCATCTTTGACCATCCCCCTGAACCAAGAGGATAAAGGGAAACTGTCTATAACGGTGTCCTCAGAAGCTGAGACACCACACCCGTCTACAACAATTCCATTTCGCCGAGACCGCAAGTTCATAAACCGGAGCGATATCCTTGAACAGGTTGAGAAGAACTGTTCTCAAGGTAGTGGACGTGCTGCGATCGTCGGCTTAGGCGGAGTAGGAAAGTCACAGCTGGCAATTGAGTTTGCTCATAGGATCATCGAAAGACAGGACACCTGGGTCTTCTGGGTCCATGCCAGCACACGGGCTCGCGTCATTGAAGGTTTCAAGCTAATCGCGGATGCCGTCAAGCTACCTGGGCGTACAGACCCCAAAGCAGATACACTGGAGCTTGTGCACAGTTGGTTGTTGCAGGAACGGAATGGCAAATGGCTCGTGGTCCTCGACAGTGCTGATGATATCGACGTATTCTACGGAGAGACCTCAATCTCGGGTGACAAGCCACTCGCATCATATTTACCGCAAAGTCAAAATGGATCTGTTCTCGTCACAACACGCAGCAATGACCTGGCACGCAGACTGGTTGGAGACGACAACATTGTTGAAATTGGGACGATGACGGAATCCGAGGCTCTGTTGCTCCTAGAGAGAAGACTAGGGACAGGCACAGAGCAGGTTGAGGCTACGGAACTGGTGCGCCGCCTGGAGTATTTTCCACTTGCCATCAGCCAGGCAGTCGGATATATCAAAACAAGGCCATTGCGAGCCACAATAAAGCAGTACCTCAAAGATTTCCAAAAAGGCGAGCGCAGACGAATACGGCTACTCGGGCATGATGGAGGGGATATTCGGCGAGACGGGAGCGCGTCGAACGCGGTTCTCACGACGTGGCAGATGTCCTTCGAACACATCCATGCTAAGCACCAAGCTGCCGCTGATCTTCTATCTCTCATGAGCTTCTTCAATCCACAAGGCATTCCTACGTCACTCCTAGAACCTGATGGCGAAATCGAGTCGGACTCAGATTCCAGCGATGGCTCACACGAAACCAAATTTGAGAGCAACGTCGCAGTGCTGAAAGATTTTTGCCTCATTACTGTGAACGACAATGGAGATGAACTTGGGATGCACAGCCTGGTGCAGTTGGCAACAAGGAAATGGCTTATCGACAAGGGGCAGCAAGACTCGTTTGAAAAAGAGTTCATTACCCGACTAGAAGAGGCGTTCCCACAGCCAAAGTACGAAAATTGGGGTATCTGCCGAAAGCTGTTTCCTCATGTTGAAGCTGCTTTCGACAACAAACCCGCCGCGACAGGTGTGGAGCTGATATGGGCGAAACTTCTCTTTTTCGCGTCAATATATTTAAGAAAACAAGGCGCGTATGGTTCTGCAGAGAAGATGGGTCTTCAAGCTGTAACCTCTTTTGAAAGTCTATTATGGAAAGATAGCGAAAAATACCGGGAAAGTGTGAGCGACCTGGCTTTAACATACTGGAATCAGGGCCGGTGGGAGGAGGCTAAAAAGCTACAAATACAGGTGTTAGAGGCTACGAAGGCAGTGCTTGGAGAGGACCATCCTGGTACGCTGAATAGCATGAACAACCTAGCTTCAACATACTGCAATCAGGGCCGGTGGGAGGAGGCTGAAAAGCTAGAAATACAGGTGTTAAAGGCTAGAAAGGCAGCGCTTAGAGAGGACCATCCGGATACGCTGGCTAGCATGAACAACCTAGCTTCAACATACTGGAATCAGGGCCGGTGAGAGGAGGCTGAAGAGCTAGAAATACAGGTGTTAGAGGCTAGAAAGGCAGCACTTGGAGAGGACCATCCTATTACGCTGACTAGCATGCACAACCTGGCGTTTACTTGGAAAAGGCAAGGTCGAAACGAAGACGCTATAGCATTGATGGAAAGATGCGTCCAAGCTCAAGAGCAGGTTATCGGCCAAGAACATCCGAGTACAGTGGGTTCCCGCAGAGCATTGATTAGTTGGCGGAGCGAGGCGGACTTTTGATATTTCAGAGACAGAATGTTACTCGATTTCCATATCGCTGTTAAAAGCCGCGTTTGCTTCCATCTTAAAGTGCTAACATATGACTCCTTGTCTGGCCGCGCACGCGAGAACTTTGACCTTGGTACGAACAGGGACGATTCTAAATTGCAAAGGGGCCATTCATCACGAGAGAGAGGTGTTGAGTCCGTGTAGCCTCAGATGCGTGCTTTTTGCCGCCACAAGGAACTCTAGATAGGGTTGTATTGACATAATAAAGAACATACCAAAACAAATCTTTGATTTACATTTGGCCGCCACAACTCCCCTTTCTCTACCCTTCGCTCCGGAGTCACCTCGATCCCCGACGACACCAGGTCCGTGAAAGCAAACGACCGAGAGGGGGTGCCTCCGTGTGCTTTCGTTTCTGATCCTTTTTTCGGGTAATCTCCTTCTCTCTCAATTAAACATACAGCAGATGCCGAGACCGAGAGAGGGCCGAGGCTCTTCCCTCTTCCCCCCGCAGCGCCGAGTCTGGCCAAATGCCGGGCCAGATTTGCGGGACGGCCAGGCCGTTTGGCTTAGTGGCTAACGTCCTTGGGCGGGTTGTAGGCAATCTTTCTCGATTTGAGCCAGGCCCACTTGTACCGCTTCACCCAGACGCTGAGGGCGAACAGCACGGAGGTCGAGACGAGCACCTTCATGCCCATCTTTTTCCGGTCGTCCATCTCGGGCTCGGCAGCCCAGTTCAGAAACTCGACGACGTCCTTGGCCATCTGCGAGGTGGAGGCCGGGGTCTCGTCCTCGTACTCGACGAGGCCGTCGAACAGGACACGGCCCATGGCGATGCCGGTGTTGGGGAAGTAGGGGTTGAAGTTGAGACCCTCGCCGACGTTGGCGCCCGCAGGCGGCTCATCCGGGTAGCCGGTCAGCAGCGAGAAGATGTAGTCGCAGCCGCCGTGGCGGGCCTTGACGATCAGGCTCAGGTCGGGCGGCAGGGCACCGGCGTTGGCAAACCGGGCAGCCTCGTCGTTCGGGTACGGCGATGGCAGGTAGTCCGACAGCTTACCGGGGCGCTTCTCGATTAAGCCCTGGTCGTTGGGCTCCGAGTCGTACTCGTTCTCCTCGGCCATGGCCTTGGCCTCGTCGACGGTCAGGATGGAGCCGACCAGGGTGCGGTACGGCACACGGCTGAGCGAGTGGCAGGCGGCGCAGACTTCGCGGTAGACCTGGAAGCCGCGGCGGAGACTGGGACGCGGACAGGTCAGAAGCCGAATCCCGGAGAGAGCGGGACGCGGAGGGGCACTTACGCCTGGTGGTCATAGGTCTTGAAGAACTGCTGGTGCACCCAGGGGTACGGGGTCGGGTGGAGGCTGCTCTCGTTAGTTTCAGTAACAGCTGTGTCGCATCACTTTGTGCTTGCTCCATTGCGACCGTGCTCCTCCGGTCTTCCGGTCGGTCGTCCCGGACGGCGACGCCGGTCTCGGCACAGCGAGCACGACCGCAAGGACGGCCGTGCACACCGGAGACGACTATCCGTAAGAGCAGTGGGCGGACTCCGGCATCCAACGCCGTTCCCAGGCATCCGAAGCCTCGCCGTCCCTTCGGCCGCAAAATCCCTCGACACATCGTCACGTCGAGTGACGCCCTGTCGACTTACCCTTCTTCCGCAGGCGTCATGGCCTGGGCCGTAGGGCCGTAGAGGTGGTAGTACCAGGCGATGGAGCCGGCAGCCACGGCTGTCGAGGCGACGGCCGCAATGTTCAGGCGGAGGGGAGAGGCGGCATCGGCGGCACCGGAGCTCGTGGAGGCGGCGCGCTGGAGGGGAAAAGGTCAATTCACAGCGAGCAAAGGCGGGAGTACGACACGGCATGATGCCGGGCAGTGGCTGAGAGCAGTGTCCGGGGCCGACGCCGCGGTGTTGCGCGCGGGCGGTGCATGGCCGGGCCGCCGGGAAAATGAGGGCAAAAATAACAGGACGAAAACGGGGAACAAGAATCTACCTTGGACACGTTGATAGCGCTCGGGCGCACGCCGGCAAAAGCCCGCGATGACCGCAGGCAGGACCTTGCCAACATGTCGGGCGAGCTTCTCGAGGTCGGGGGAAGGATCCGCGGGTGGTGTGGCGAGGCAATCGGGTGCCAATGTCGGGAGCGACGGGGTGACGGGATGAGGGAGTTGGGTGGATTTGTGCCTCAGACCATTGAAGCCAAAGGAATTTTGAAAATTGCTCTGCGGCGAAGGGAAACCAAGCATAATTCCGGTTTAGCCCGGCGCTCATTGGCCCAGCCGGCCCAGCGCCGGTCACGGGATGCGGCACGTGCCGCTCGCCGGGCCAAGGGACCTTTAATCGCTCACTGGCAGCTACGTAATTTTTTCGTGCTTCCTCTAGCGCGATCGGCCGGCGAACACAATCTCACAGCATCCGCCAGGCTTGGAAAGTAAGTTCCAGTCTATGTTGCCGATTGAATGTCTATGCACAAGCAGAGAAACTTTTGCGCACCAGTCCCATGTTCCAAACGCCCGAGCCGAAGCCAAAATGCGGTGCAGCACTATCCCGCCGCGGGATGCGCTGAATGCGAGTACGCAGTGTAGTTGGTGAATATCTAATTCGCCGCAGCAGCGCTAGACTGGACCAGGAGCTCTCTCCGCTTCTTGACGGCGGTGGCCAGGACGTCCAGGACGGAGAGGGTGTCCTCCCAGTGGATGCAGGCGTCGGTAATGCTGACGCCGTACTTGAGGCCTGCCTTGCCCTCCTTGGGGACCTTTTGGTTGCCTGGAAGTGTCAGTCAGAGACCAGAGAGGAGGGAAGGTGAAGGGGTACGAATCGGAAGCTGGACGCACCCTCGTTGATGTTGCTCTCGATCATGACGCCCATAATGTCGGCGTCGCCCGCGGCGATCTGGGCGGCCAGGTCGGCGGCGACCTTGGGCTGGTTCTTGTGGTCCTTGAGCGAGTTGCCGTGGCTGCAGTCGACCATGAGGCGGGTGCGGACGCCGGCGGCAGAGAGCGCGGCCTTGGCCTCGGCGATGCTCTTGGCGTCGTAGTTGGTGCCCTTCTTTCCGCCGCGCAGGATGGCGAAGCAGTCGTCGTTGCCGACGGTGCCGACGATGGAGACGACGCCGGGCTTGGTGACGGAGAGGAAGTGGTGGGGGTGGCGCACGGCGCCGATGGCGTCAATGGCGACGCCGAGCGAGCCGTCGGTGCCGTTCTTGAAGCCGACGGGGAAGGACAGGCCGGAGGCCAGCTCGCGGTGCAGCTGGCTCTCGGTGGTGCGGGCGCCGATGGCGCCGACGGAGAGCAGGTCGGCGAGGAACTGCGGCGAGATGGTGTCGAGCATCTCGCTGGCGATGGGCATGCCCTTGGCCGTCAGGTCGACGAAGAGCTGGCGCGACAGGCGCAGGCCCTTGTTGATCTGGAAGCTGTTGTCGATGTCGGGGTCGTTGATCAGCCCCTTCCAGCCGACGGTCGTGCGCGGCTTCTCGAGGTACGAGCGCATGACGATCAGCAGCTCGTCCTTGTGCTTCTCCTTCTCGCCCAGCAGCAAGTCGCAGTAGGCGAGGGCGGCCGCCGGGTCGTGGATGGAGCAGGGGCCGATGACGACGAGCAGGCGCTGCTGGGGGTCGACGCCGCTGACAACGGCCTCGGCCTCCTGGCGGCCCCGGAGGACGGTCTGCTTGGACGCGGCCGTCTGGGGGATCTCGTGCTGGAGCAGGTCGGGCGGCGTCAGCGGGTTGTAGCCGCGAACTGCGGTTGGGTTAGCAGGCGTCCGTGGGCGGGCAGCGGGCGGTCTTACTGCGCCAGTCCTCGCTCTCGAGGCGGTTGCCGACATTCTTGTTCTCAATGTAGAACTGCAGAGTTAGCGTGGTGAAGGCACCGCAAAGCGGCAGCAGAACAGCAGGACAGCAGGACAGCAGAAATAGGGCAAGACAGAACGAGGCAGCTTGTCGCAACACGTACAGACATGGCGGCGAGGTCGGCGGTAGGCAATTGGTCTGCAGGCGATCCCTTTCGTAGACACAGAGCCAGGCAGGGAGCAGGAGCAGAACCGCGAGAAGTTCGGCGCAAAAGACGGCTTCGACCTGTCAGAAACTCTGCTTTCAAATTTTTCCGAGGGGTATAAAAAGCAGCGATCGATCAGTGAGTCAATGCTGGACAGGCCATTTGCGCATTAGCGGGGCCAGTTGCGCTCAAGTAGCGTGTACATGCGTACGACGTAGTAGTGCGGTGCAGCGCGGCGGGGCTCTATCTTCCCCGCCGTACCCTGGACTTGTACTAGCCCGCTTGGGATGTGGCGCAAGTGGCGCAAGTACCGCTGAAAGTCCGCTGTAAGATACGTATTAATTCGTATTATTCGTAGTGTCGTGATTGACTTGGACGTCGGCTTGCACGCAAAGCTGTTCACGTCCTTTGCGTAGCATTGGTGTTGTATTCGATGATCAACTGTTCAGACACGCCCTGCTGTTGTATCTATGTGCAATTCTACATGACAGTTGTAGGACGTCTAGCTCTTCACTCTGAGCTCGTCCGACCGTCCGAGGGCCTGGAGTGGACAACTTCCTCTTTGGCTCTTCCAGCTCGCGCTCGTCTTGTGCAGCACAATCCTCCTTGATACAGTGCCAGTGCAACTATCCAACGCATCCTTAGCTGTGCCACATCCGTGACACGGGCCGGCTTGTGACTGGCCCGCCGACAGGCTTTCTCGTGGTCTGGTCCGTGGTCTGGTCCGTGGTCTGGTCCGAGGTCAGTCCTTCTTCACCGGCTTTGCGTCGGAGCCGTTGACAACGGAGTAGACAGCCTTGAGCAAGCCGGTGCTGGCGGTCATGAGGACGGCCGAAAATGCGAAGAGGGCTATGCGCTGGGGTGTTTCGAGCAGCGTGAAAATGGGATACGGGTAGCTAGGAGTGGTCAGTATCACAGACAGACAGCCACACGTAGACGCAAGCAGACATACAAGTTGTTGAAGCTGAAGCACAGCTCGATCCAGCCCCAGTAGAGGTAGGCCAGGCCGATGCTCAGGCCCAGCGCGCGGCGCAGCTCGATCGTCCAGGGCGGGCTGAAGAGCAGCAGGTCGAGGGTGAGGAAGACGGCGGGCGCGAGGTGGAAGCCGAGGTCGGCGAGCAGCGGCAGGTCGAAATCGAGGTCGGGCGGGAAGACGAGGTTGCGGTCGATGGCGCGCAAGCCCCAGTAAAGAAGGCTGATGAGGACCTCGAGCGGCGCGGCGCAGACGGCGAGCGAGTTCTTCATGCCGAAGATCTCGGGCAGCATGGCGAGGTCGGCAAAGTAGCCGAGCACAAAGGTGATCAGCGAGAGGGCGAGGCCGATGACGGTGAGGAACTGGAAGTTGCCGCCAAAAGCCTCGGCAGGGCCCTGGGGAAAGAGGGCAAGGTAGACGAAGGAGGACAGGAACGCGCAGATGCCGGTGAGGTGGAAGACGAACGAGAGGCCGCGGCCGGGCGACTCGAGCCGCTGGAGGGGGTGTCCACGGTCCATCGCGGGTGAGGCTGGCGATGCTGGCGCAAGACACAAACGGCACTGAAGTCGGACAGATCATCAGCGTACGGAATTAGAGATCTGTACGGGTATTAATACGCATTAGTGTACAGACACTGTGGACCCAGCGGCGCTAGCGCATGGCGCGGTTGGCCAGTGGCGCGACAGCTCGAAATCTGTACTGGCAGAGCAAACACGACGGACACCAGGTCGACCCCGACGCCGACGCACGACGACACAACGCTCCGCCATGGTAGACCAGGCTCAGAACGACGGCGGCGGCGCAGCGGAGGCGTCGCCGCACAAGCGCAGCCACGCAGAGTTTGCAGAGGGCCACGGCGGCCGCGCGGACGGTGAGTCGGGGCCGCGAGAAGAGAAGCGGTCGAGGACGCTCAATGTTGATGTCGAGGACTCGTCCTGTTTGCCAATCGCGGCTCGCCCGACGTCCGGTGGCTAACGCACGACCGGCAGGCTCCGACTCCGACTCCGGGTCCGACTCCGACGACATGGGCCCGGCGCTGCCGCCGTCGGCCGCGGCGGCGCCGCCCAAGAAGAAGCGCGCGCGGCTGCCGCACGAGAAGCTGTACGTGTCGGCGCTGCCGCAGTCGAAGCGGTACGCCAAGTCGCTGATGCACCGCGAGCAGCTGGCGTTTGTGACGATGACGCCGGGCACGGACTTTCTGATCACGACGTCGACGGACGGCGTGGTCAAGATGTGGAAAAAGGTCAGCGAGGGCATCGAGTTCGTCAAGCAGTTCAGCGCGCACGAGGGCGCCATCACAGCCGTCTCCGTCAGCAGCGACGGCCGCTCGTTTGCGTCGGCCGGCGTCGACCGCACCGTCAAGATCTTTGACGTGCTGACGTTTGACCTGCTGGCCACGCTCGCGCTCGCGTACACGCCGCGCTGCGTCTGCTGGGTGCACCGGCGCAGCGCGGCGCTGCCGCTGCTCGCCGTCGCCGACGCCGCGACGCCGCACATCCACCTCTACGACGGCCGCGGCGAGGCTGTGCCGGCCGACGGCAGCGCGCCGACGCCGCGCCACACCCTCGCGAGCCTGCACCGCCGGCCCGTGACGCTGATGGCGTTCAACGAGCACTACGACTGCGTGGTGTCGGCCGACGCCGGCGGCATGCTCGAGTACTGGCGGCCGAGCGGCGCCTTCACGGCGCCCGACAACGTCTTCCGGCGCAAGAGCGCCACGGGCCTGTACGAGTTCAAAAAGGCCAAGGCCGTGCCGACGGCGCTCACCGTCAGCCCGACCGGCCAGCAGTTTGCCACCTTCTCGCTGCCCGACCGCAAGGTGCGCGTGTTCGACTTCGCCTCCGGCCGCCTCGCGCGCGCCTACGACGAGTCGCTGCGCACGGCCGAGGACATGCAGCAGGCCGGCACGGCGCAGCAGCAGCTCGAGCCCGTCGAGTTTGGGCGCCGCCTGGCCGCCGAGCACGCGCTGGACGCCGGGGGCGCCGGGGGCGCCGACGCCGCCGACGCCGCGGCGCCGGCGCTGCGCGACTACGCCAACGTGCTCTTTGACGAGTCGGGGCACTTTGTGCTGTTCGGGTCGATGCTGGGCGTCAAGGTGGTCAACACGACGACGAACCGGGTGGTGCGGCTGTACGGCGGCGACGAGAGCTTCCGGCCGCTGCAGCTGGCGCTCTACCAGGGCCAGCCGCTCAAGAAGGGCGTGACGACGGTGGCGATGGCGGCGTCGAGCAACCCGCTGCTGCAGGAGTCCGAGGTGCGCGACCCCATCCTCGTGGCCACGGGCATCGGCAAGCAGCGCTTCTACCTGTTCACGAACCAGGAGGACGCGGCCAAGGGCACGCGCGACGTGCTCAACGAGCGGCCGACGGCGGCGGCGGGCGCCAGCAAAAAGGGCAAGGCGGCGCAGACGGCGCAGACGGGCAACGGCGCGGTGATCCACACGACGCTGGGCGACATCCACATCCGGCTCTTCCCCGGCTCGGCGCCCAAGGCGGTCGAGAACTTTGTGACGCACGCGAAGCGCGGCTACTACAACAGCACCATCTTCCACCGCGTGATCCCCAAGTTCATGATCCAGGGCGGCGACCCCATGGGCGACGGCACCGGCGGCGACAGCATTTGGGGCCACCCGTTCGAGGACGAGTTCAGCGCGCTCAAGCACGACAAGCCGTACACGGTCAGCATGGCGAACGCGGGGCCCAACACCAACGGCAGCCAGTTCTTTATCACGACGGAGAAGACGGTGAGTGTCCCCAGTCCCTGCGCTGCCCTGCGCGTGCCCGCTGACCGGCCAGCCCTGGCTCGACGCCAAGCACACCATCTTCGGCCGAGCCTACCAGGGCATGGACGTGATCCACCGCATCGAGAATGTGCGCACGTACAAGGAGCGCCCCGAGGACGACATCAAGATCCTCAGCATCGACGTCTTGTAGGCTGCGGCGGGCCGTTCCGGCCGTTGGCCGACCGAAGGCTGCCGATCGGGGCCGCACATTGGAGCATTGGAGGAACTGTCCTTGTATATCTTTCCTACATAGCGCGCCGAGCAGGCAGCAGCGAGGTTTCAGTAAGTGCCGGCCTGGCTGGCCCGTTGCCTGCAGTCGAGCACTGGCCGCAACCCTACATAGCCACATAGCCGCATACTCTGCGGCATGCATGCGTCTTACGAGGCGCGCATGGCGCATGGGATGCCCGTCCCGGGATCGGCGTGCCACCGTCACGTTGTCACATTACCTAGCAGCTATGCAGTCTGTCCGTTTGCTCTCCGCGTCCATCCGGCTGTCTTGTCTCCCGTCTGCTTCGGTCTTGTTCGTCTTGTCTCCGTCTGCTTCGGTTTTGTTCGTCTTGTCTCCGTCTGCTTCCGTCTTGTCCGTCTTGTCTCCGTCTGCTTCCGTCTCCTGTTCGTCTTCTGCTTGGTTCCGCTCCTCATCCTCCGTGCCTTTCACTGTCCGCCTGCTTCACTGCCCGCCTGCCTCTCGTGCTCCGCCGTGGCCCTCTTACGCGACGGGCTATCGTCTCCCATCCCCTCAGTCCCTCCACGCATCCCGCGCCCTGCTCTTGCGGTGTGGCTTGCCCGTCGCCCGATAGTAGCATAGCTCCACTGGAAGCCGTGCCGTCATCACCAGCCCTGCCATTGGCCTGCGCGGCTGCTGCGTGTCGGCTGGCCCGCGCCTCTACCGGCTGCGTCCTCTGCCTGCAGTCTCGGCTGTGCGGACGACGTGTCTACGAGTACGAAGCGTACGGCGATCTCGCGCTCCTCCTGCGCAGTCCCCTGCCCTACACCCCAACTTCGTTGGCCTGGGCACGCCCGTCGCCGCGACGCCGTCTGGACCTGCCCCAAGCAGCCGCGCGCCTCTAGACCGCTGCTCGCTGCCGAACATGCCACTGCCGGCGCTGTACGGAGTAGGGCACTTCCGATGAATCCCGCGCCCGTCTCCGCGCAGCCTTCTGCCGCTGTCGCTTAGTCAGCCGTGCTCCATACGCCGGCGACTCGCCGGCCCAACGAGCCTTATCTAGCCGAAGGTGTACAAGTGGCCTTCCCCGTCGCCCCCCACCTCTGCTCTTTCCTCGACGAGCGGCATCTGGTGCATGGCTTGAGGGACGCGACTTCTGTAGTATATAATAATAGACGTGGGAGTGCTCCGCGCGCAGGGCAAGAAGGCAGGAACGCCCCTCTAGCCGTTGCGACTTTACCCGAACAAGGCAGTGGCAGCGCGACGGCAGGGGAAGGCACGACTTGCAGGCCAGAGCCGGCCAACATCGAGACGGCACATCCACAACATACAGAGCAAACACGCGCATCCACCCATCCACGACGAGCCAGACGGAGGCGCCCGGCCGCCCAGCTCCTCGATCAGCTCATCCGCGCCGCGCTGCGACGAACCGACGTCTAGCGGGCCTCCACGGGCGTCTCCATTTTTCCCGCGCCTGCTGGGACTTTCTCCAGAGACTATCTGCCGTCGTCGCCGCTATCTCTGCCCGTCTTTTTTCCCATCTTTCCACTGCAGCGATTTTGCCTCTGCCTTCGTCGTCCTGCGTCCTGCTGCCCGCCCCGTCCAGTCGCGTGCACGACGCACCTGCCAACGCCAGAACCGCCGCCTCCCGGAGCATGCCACCGCCCATGCGCGTACTCGCCCCCGCCTCGGCAGCCGTGCCTCTTGTCTGATATTGCTTCATCGCACCGAGTACAGCGTCCGCCTCTCGCCTCCGCCAGTCGCCTGCATCGCCCAGTCCGCCATCCGAGCCCGGCCGACGCCCTCGAGGCGAACGGCCCGCGCGCCGTCTGACACCCGCCGCAAGCCCGCCTGTCCGACTCCTCCGATGCCGCGTCCCCGAAATCCCGATGGCCGCGAGCCGAAAAGCCGGAGCCGGAACGGCTGCTGGTGCGTCTGCCCTCTCGGCGCCGAGCTTGGCCCATTGAGGCCCGTGTGCACCCAGGCGAGCTAACACCGCTGTCTCGCAGGTCGTGCAAAGCCCGGAAAGTGAAGTGCACGGAAGAACGGCCGCGATGCGCCAAGTAAGAACGGCAGTGCCTCCCTACCTTGCTCTGCTCCCTCTTCGTGTCCCGTCTTCCCTTCCGCTCCGTCCTGACCGGCCGCAGGTGTGTCAAGGGCGGCTATCAGTGCGACTACGGCATCCGCCTGAACTGGGACGGCCGCCGCAGCAAGCGGCCCCAGCTCAAGGCCATGCATCTCGGCGAGGAGGTCCTGATGGACGCCAACGACTACGACGACGGCGGCGCTGATGCCGACGACATCGACGACGACGCCGCTGCCGCGCAGCTACTACAGCCGACGCACCAACACTCCCCGCCCTCCACTTCGTCCTCTGCCTCGTCGGCCGTCCCGACGATGCAGCGCCTAAGCTTCATGCCGGTCCAGGGTCCCGGTCAGGGCGCTCCGCGAGCTGCCTCCCGGACCCAGGCTGCGAGGACCTCGGCCGCTACCAAGGCCGCCGCCTCCAGCCTCGCCCTCGACACCGACAGTCCATTCCGCATCCTCACCCCGTCCATGGCCGCAATACCCGCCGCCAACTTTCGCTTTGAGGTCCACACATCTGCCTCCCAGCCGCGTCGAGCCCCTAGCATCTCTGCCAACACCCACAGCTCGTCCGTCTCGTCCGTCTCGTCCGGGACAGCGCGCACGCAGTTGCCTGCCGTGGGTGCTACATTCGTGTCCGACACTGCGAGCGCCGCCTCCGACAGCCAGTCCCAGACCCACGCCCGAAGCGAGCGCCGCTCGCTGAAGCGGCAGCGCCTCGACTCTGACGTGAGCGAGCGCGACTTTGCCTGGCAGTGGCCCATGTCGCCGTCAACAGGCTCGGCCTCTATCGTTTCCGCGACGTCGCCCCACCAGCTGTTCCTGCAACCCAACAGCCTGGTGCGCTCGGTCGAGGAAAGCCTGTCCCAGACCTCCCCCCACGGCGTTGCAAGCCTCCAGCTACAGGCAGCCGCCGACTTCCGCCGCCTCAGCGTCAGCTCGCTCCTATCCGGGCCGGTCGACCTCTCGTCGGCCGCTGGCACGCCTCTCACGTCCTGTCCTACGCCGCCGGCCACGACCGTTCCCGCTGATGTTGCCGAGGCCATGCGCGTCAAGCACGACCACAGCCACGACCATCGACACGGCCACTTGTTCGGCGTAGACTACGGCTTCCGTGATCTGGACTTGGGCAAGAACGACGACGCCAATGCACTCGCCTTCACGCCCGTCATTACTGACAATGCGCCGCCGCCGACCGATCGCGGCCAGCCGCCGCTCGAGAACGACGTCGTCCACGAGCGCGCAGGCTACTACACGAAGCCGGTCCACGTGCGCATTCCCAACGCTCTCGGCGAACTGCCGGCCAAACTGACGGAGAATCCGATGAACATCCTGGTAAGAAGGCAGAATCTTGTCTTGTGCCCCCTGGCCTGAACGTGGCTCCTGACCCGGCTCCAGTACTTCCACCATTTTATCAATCACACAGCGCGGGTCCTCGTTCCGCACGACGATCCGCAGTCGAACCCATTCCGCACCATCCTCCCGCAAATGGCCCTGCAAAACGACAATCTGCTGAGCCTGCTGCTCGCCTACTCTGCCTCGCACCGCGCGCGCGTCCTCTGCCAGGAGGAGCCGGCGATGCGCATTGCCCTGTGGGTGCAGGACATCTTCCCGGCGCTGCGCAATGCGCTCGACGACCACAAGCAAAAGATCTCCAACGCAAACGTGGCGACGGCCATTATGCTGGCGTCGCTGGCCATTGTGGCGCCGACGGCCTTTGGCTACACGATTCCGTGGCAGAAGCACCTGATGCTGGCCCGGGAGATCATTGCGGCGCGGCCCGAGGGCCTGCGTATGGCGCACCACAGCACGCAGGAAGGGCAGGTGTGCTCCTTTCTGTGGAGCTGGTTCGCGTACATTGACGTGCTGGGGGGCCTCAGCGGGGGCCCGACGGACGCGTCGCCGGCGTGGATCCTGGACTTTAAGGTGTACGACCCGCAGGACGACGACGAGATCGACTGCATCATGGGCTTCACGACGCGCTGCGTCTACATTCTGTCGCAGATCGCGGAGCTGGTGCGGCAGTGCGAGCCGGAGCGGCTGCGCGTCGTGCGCAAGGACCCGGACGGGTGGATCCCGAGCATGGAGGTCGGCCTGCGCGCCGAGTCGCTCGAGGTCGACGTGCGCGATAGCATGGTGCAGAAGCCGCGGGCGTGCGCGCACCTGCACCGCACGGGCGATGTCATGCGCTGGGACCGCGAGGAGATGGAGGCCACGAACGAGGCCTACCACTGGGCCGCCCTCGTGCAGCTGCAGCGCCGCGTGCTCGGCAAGCCTACGGACCACGTCGACGTCCAGGGGCCCATCCTCCAGATCCTCGCCTGCATCGACCGCGTGCGCTTCGGCGGCACCGCTGAGAACTGTCTGCTCTTTCCCCTCTTCACCGCCGGCTGCGATTGCCTCGACGCCGCTGTCCGCAAGAAGATTGTCAAGCGCATGATCAGCATCGAGGGCACCGCCATGATGCAGGTACGTTTCGGACCCATGGTTTCTCTCTATTCGCCTTGTTTGATTTTGTTGTCTGCGGCACCTGCTTACCAAACAGGTAACTGACGCACGCGCGCTCATGCAACGGGCCTGGAGCACGGGCAAGCCGTGGGAGTCGCTGCTCACGCACGAGTTCATTGGTTGAAGCAAGAGCGCAGACTGCCGAGACCAGAGGAAAGGGGAAACAGAACACGAATAACTAGTTATGACGGGTAGGTGGAGCTACGGCGCCAAGGGACGCGATGCAGGGAGTTACGGAGATTCAAGAATTTGGGACAGCGCATGGGATGGTGGCTTTCTGAATAAACGTTGGAAAAACACTACAAACAGGACTTGGGTGGTTATTGTTTTGGGACAGCTTCTGGGAGACAGCAAGCGGAAAGCGGAGCAAGAGGGAATTCTGATTTCTACTGACGTTAAAAGGATTGGTCATGGGCCAGGCAGTTGTTTTTTTTTTTGGTTTACGTTCTTCTACTTTCCGCCGTTCTGGTCTTTTGATCCTTTTGTTCATTATTCATTTTTTCTACTGCTCGACTGTCTGAGCCTTGTCGCCAAATCCAGGCATTTTCCTTTGCACCCGTCCCTACAGAGATGCCTTTGCATGGGCCACGTCTCGAATCATGTGTGGGCCGAGGTCGGCCACCGACGCGGCGCCAATGAGACTCATGGTCTGGTCGAGGTCGGCCAGCAGGCTCGCGAGCACGTGCCGAGCGCCGTCGCGCCCAGCGATGCCAAGCCCGTAGACGACAGGCCGGCCGACGAGGACAGCCTGCGCACCGAGACAGAGCGCTTTGATCACGTCGGCGCCCGACCGGATACCCGAGTCAAAGACAATGGTGAAGTCGCCGTCCGGCGCGTCCGCCTCGGACCCGTTGGCGCAGTCGCTGTTGCGGACAGCCGCCACGATGTCCGGCAGCATCTCGAGCGCGCCCACAGCGCCGTCGACTTGGCGGCCGCCGTGGTTGCTGACCACGATGCCGTCGGCGCCGTGCTGCCGCGCCCGACGCGCGTCCTCGGGGTGCAGCACGCCCTTGACCAGCAGCGGGCCGCCCCAGAGGTGGCGCAGACCGGCCAGGTCGGCCCAGGGACGCGCGCGGCGCGGAAACGCCTCGCTGGTCCAGCGCATCGACGCGGCCAGAACGTTGTTCTCGGGCGTGTTCTCGTCGCTGAAGCCGATGGCGTTGCCCTCGCCCGCGGCAAAGGGCAGGTAGCCGGCGTCGAGGTCGGCCGGCCGCCAGCCGAGCGCAAAGGTGTCGACGGTGACGACGAGCACGCGGCAGCCGGCGGCGCGGGCGCGGGCCAGCAGCGACGCCGTGATCGCGTCGTCCCGGGGCCAGTACAGCTGGAACCAGAGGTCGGGGCTGTGGGCGTGCGGCTCGCTGGTGCTGTGGCCGCGCACCTCGCCGACGGCGGCTGCAATCTCCTCAATCGTCGACGTCGACGCCGTGCTGATGGTGAAGGGCACGTCCAGCTCGGCACAGGCGGCGGCGGTGCCCAGCTCGCGGTCGGCGTGGTACGCGCCCTGCACGCCTACGGGGGCCATGATGACGGGGGAGGCTAGAGAAGCGATCAGACAGAGTCGGCCGCAGAAGCAGAAGCGGCACTCCACCCACAGTAGATGTCCCCAAACAGACGCACGCGCAAGTCTCGATGGTCTGCCGGCCACACCATGCGCGGCACCAGCACCCACCGGTCCAGTGCGCGCCGGTTCGCCGCCACGGTCGACCCGGCACCGGCGCCGCCAGCAATGTAGTCGAACGCGGCGGCGCGGGAGGAAGCCGTCGCGTCGTCGCTGGCCGTCATGACGCGCCGCGCCTGGTCTTCGAGAGCAAAAAGGTCGGTGGTGGTGACAGGCGCCTGGCCCGCCAGCAGGTGCTGCCGGTAGAGGTCGTAGAGGTAGTCAGCATAGGCTGGCTCACGGGGCGGCGCCGGCGGGAGGCGGACGTGCCGAGTGCGGGGCGGCATGGTGATGCAAGAAACGTGGGTCAGATCATGTATATGTGCAGAAGATGGTGATCCTGAACTGAAGTTGAGAAATGAGAAACCATATATTAGAGCAACGTTCACTGAGGAAGGAGCCTAGTCCGTTGCTCCTGCTCTATATGCTCAACCCGTAATACGTGCGGTGCCTCGGGGAAAGGGCATCCGACTGCTACTGAAAGTACGAATGTGGCTAGCACCAAGTACTGGAAGCTCCCGAGGTGATGCTCCCGCAAAGAGGCGCCGTTACCTAATGCCGAGCCATTGTACGTCCGTGTTAATCGCGGGGGACCTCGGCTCCGATACTGTGGTCGATCGGGCTTCGACATCTCGTGGAGTCTGTATGTAGTCTATCCGCCTGCCTGGTGATAAGCAGCAGTCAACACGCCATCGCCGGCATTCAAAGACGGCTCTCCCACGCAAGTTCTTGCGTGGGAGAGTTGGGCCTCAACCGGCTGGAAATGAACTTTTTATATGAACCGACGCAAAGAGATAGAAACAGAATGGCAGAGGCACCCGCCGTCCACAGCCGACTTTGGGATACGCTCCCCTCGCCGCACTCGCCTCGGCCACCGCGAGGCTGCAGCGAACATGCTCAGACCCGCCGCCAGCGCCGCCGGCGCACCACTTCGCCAACCTGCCGGTCTCCCGACACCGGCATCCTTACTCCTGCCGCTGCACGTAGTTGGACGGGAACAGGCCCGACCGGCCGTTGTAGTGGCCAAACCACCAGTCGTCGTCGGGAAACTCGAGGCTTGTGATCTTGGCGCCCTCGGGGAAGCTCAGCTCTGCAATGTGTCAGCACGTGCTTTGTATTTCCGCGACATCTTCCTCCGGAGAAGCAGTAGCATGTCCACTCACCATTGTCTTCGCCAGCCTCGTAGTCGTACTCGGCGATCGCCCACGGACCGTCGCCGGCCGCCTCTTCGTGCTCCGGCTCGGCGGCTGGCGGCGGCGCCGCGTGGGATGCCGGCGCGGGAGCCTCCTCGGCCGCGTGGCCGCCGTCGTTCTCTACGAGCTCGACGTAGTTGCTGGGGAAGAGGCCGGTCTCGCCCTGGGAGTTCGTGCCCATCCACCAGTCCGGATCCACCTGGTCCACGTTGGCAACGTATTCGCCCTCCACCAAGTCGATCTCGTTGTCCTCGGCCTTTTCGTAGCCGTACACAATCAGCGCGCTCAGGCCGGTGCTGCCGCCGCCGGCTGCCGGCTCCGGCTCGGGTTCCTCCTGCGGCGGTGGCGGGATGGCACGGGGCGGCTCTGGCGTCGGCTCGCGCGCCGGCTCCGGCTCCGGCTCCGGTTCGGGCTCCGGTGCCCGTGCGACAGGAACAGCAAGACGCACGGGCGACTCTTCGCGCTCATGCACATGCTCCTCCTCCTCCGGTTCGGCAGGCGGGGGAGGCCGCGACGGAAGACCGGGCAGCTGGAAGCCGCCCGTCGGCCGCGAAGCACTGGGGATCGGCGGCGGCGGGGCATCGTCGTCCTCGACGCCGCGCGACGCATCGTGGTGGCTGTCGGTGTGCGTCTGTGGCGGGGGCGGCGCGGACGCAGGCTTGCCCATGGGCGGAGCGCCCTTGAACTGGTCACGCAGCGCCGAAACGCCGCCGCTCGGCGTGGGCTCAAGGGCACGTGCGGGCTCATTCGCATCGTTGTCGCCCGTCCGCTGCTCCTCCACCGCTTCGCTGACGCGGCCAAAGTTCGTGGTGTGGACCGGCGCCCAGCTCTTGCCAGCGTAGCCGCTCTTCCACTCGCTGCCGCTCTTCTGCGAGGAGAGCGGCGAGGCCAGAGGTGCCGCGTGCGGCGCTGGCGCACTGGCACCGCCTTGCTGCGCCTTCTTCTCGGCCCAGAGCTGGGCCGGCGTCTTGCCGCCCTCGTCGGCAAACGTGCGGCTCGCAATGCCGACGGGCGTGGGTTTGGGGGCGCTGCCGCCGAGGCCGAGGCCGCCCGGTGCCGGGGCTTTGGTGCCGGTAAACGTCGAGGCACCTCCGAACTTGCTTGCGACCTTCGGCTTGGGCAGCGACGTTATCCGCTCGGCCTCCTGGGACGCACTGCTGTCCGGCTCGTGCCGTGCGCTCGAGCGAATGGCGGAAATATCGACCTTGCCGACGGGCTCATAGGCACCCTTGACGACGGTCGGGCGGTCGTCCTTGTCGGTCTTCGCCTTGGCACGAATGGCCGCAATATCGACCTTTCCGACGGGCTCGTAGGCACCCTTCACCTCCGCCGGGCGGTCGGCGTGGTCGTTCTTCGCCTTGGCGCGGATGGCGGCGATGTCCACCTTGCCTACCGGCTCGTAGGCGCCCTTGACAATGGTCGGACGCTCGTCGTTTGCGGACTTGGAGGCGGCGCGGATGGCGGCAATGTCGACCTTTCCGATGGGCTGGTAGGCGCCGCGAACGGGGGTCGGGGCGAACTCGTTGGAGGGCTTCTCGCCGGTGAGGTCGCGCAGGTTGACCTTGGTCGGCTTGTAGGCCGACTCGACCTTTTCGAGCTGGGAGCGTGTGACGGGCGGCGCATCTTCGCCCCAGCCGTCGGCATCGACGTTGGCCTGTCTCCGGTTGCGGGCGGCGATCAGCGGGTTGGCGGCAGAGGAGCTCGTGGGAGTGAAGACGGGCTTCTTGGCGACAGGCGGAGCGCGGCCGCCAGCCGGAGACGGGGCGGTGCTGCCAACGGAGTATTTGGCGCCGGAAGCATCGGCAACCTTCTTCATGACGGCATCGGTCTCGAGATCGTCCTGGGAGCGGGCGGTGATCTGGACGTGGTAGCCGTGGAGGATCTTGGAGACGGCAGCAAGGTGGCTTGTGAAGTAGCCCTTTGTTCTCTCGGGCACGCCGCCGCCGCACCAGGCAACGAGGACGTTCTTCGGGAGGCCGGTGTTGGGATCGCGCACGCGCACAAAGGCGAACTGGATGCGGCCCTCGTTGAAGTCTTCGACGAGCTCCTCAAAGTCGCCGGCTGCACAGGGTCAGTCAGTGCCGGGCGCCAGAGGCAATGCGGCGCACAGAGGAGAGGGCACCTACATCCAGTGCTGTCGACCTTGAGGACGCTTTCCTTGGCACCGCCGTCCTGGAAGGCGTTCAGTAGGGGTGCCTGGACGGAGAAGAGCGCCCAGCGGGCCTGGGCGGCAGACTCGGGGCCATTGACGATGGAGTCGTAGCTGCTCCGGATCGACGGGCCGTTGATGGAGAGGTTGAGGGAGGCCATGGTCAGAGACAAACGGCGTGGAAGCTTCGCGCAGAAAGAGACGGCGTGGCGATGAGAAGAGCAACGATGCCGCTGCCGGGAGAGGTGAGAGACGCGGAGATGCAGGGAAGCAGGGAGGCAGGGAATCAGGAGTCGAGGAATTCAGGGCAGGGTGGAGCACGAGCTCAGGAGGCGCGGGCGGCAGACGATGCGAGGAGGCCGGAGGAAGCCTGGCGATCCGAGAGGCCCAGCTGAGGATATTTCAGTGACAGATAGGAATATGAGGTTGGCTGCAGTTGTCCAGTCAGCTGTTGGGATGGGCTTTCTGCTCATGCGGGCTGCCCCTTTGCTCTTGCCGCGAGGCAGTGCTTGAGCAGGTGGGGCAGAGCAGCAAGAGCGACGCAGAACTGCGGGGCGCAGCGACGCCGGTTCTGGTGCTGCCTGGCTCCTGTGGCGTCCTGTGGCGTCCCGTGGCAGCACGAGGCAGCAACAGTGCGGCGCAGACTCACGCACACTATTCACACTGTACGAGTTATGGCCGGTCGGCATGCAGGGCTGCGCTGAACCCGATGACTCGCGGAGATCTACAAGACCGAAGGAGAGCGCGCGAAACGACGTGGGCCAGCCATTGCATGAGAGCTCATGTAGCTTGCACTGGACATGGCGCTGCTTCTCCTTGTAGAGTATGGCGTGAGCGAGGCGGGTTGATTCACTGATGCACAACGCTCGAAAAGCAGTTTATAGATATCATGGTAGCAAAGGAATCAAAAGCAGAGAACCCAGCGAAACTACTGGTGCGCGCCCGTAACAAAGACCGTGGAAGTGCGACCCGGCCGTCCAAAACATCTTTTCGTCCTCGCTGTCCGTGTGTATGTGCTCCTCTCGCCGCTCCGTCCTGGAGCTGGCATCCAACGTGGTCCTGCCAGTCTAGCCTGGCAGGCAAATGCTATCCGCGGCCTGCCGACGCGTCGACGCGTCACAGCGTCAGTCAGCGCCGCCAAGGCTTCGGATTCTTCGTCGTGTTCGTAGCATCGTGCGTCGCGCGCTTAGCACATCTCACAGCAGTCGAGACAGCAGTCCATGGACTCGTCGCAGATGCAGCAGCACAGCGCGGCGCCCAGACACGCCTTGAGACAGCCGCCGCCGCCGCCCTGCTTCTGCGGTGGCGGTGCCTGCTGGTACTGCATGCCGCCCTGCGGCGGGTAGTAGCCTTGTGGCGGCTGTCCGTAAGCCTGGACAGTCAGTACGGGTCTGTGTGGAGTGCGAAGCGAAGCCCATGCGGACCGATGCCGACGCGAAAGCGACTGCCAGCCGCCGCAGCCAGGCAGAGCAGACATGCCGGCACCAGCATCGTCAGAACATCAAAAACGCACCGGCTGGGGGTATTGCGGGTAGCCCTGGGGACCGCCCTGGTAGCCCTGCGGCGGGCCCTGCTGGTAGTAAGCCTGGTTGGCCATGGCGACAGAGGCGGTTGTGCGAAAAGCGAGCGATGATGAGGTGGTGGTGGATGATATTCGTCGGCTGCAAAAGCGAAAGCGACGGCGATGGCGAATGGCGAATGGCGAATGGTAGTGGCAGAAAGGCGCGGAAAGCATGTACGGGCGAGAAAAGTGGCCGGCGGCTCTTGGCAGCACAGGGGCGTCGGGGCGTCTTAAATTCTGGGCGGCCGACGAGCAGCCAGTAGCAGAAAGCCGGCGCCGATCGGACCCAGGGGTGTTTGAAGTGTCGAGTACGGAGTACTCCGTACAAACTTCTTACGAGCAGAGCGCTCGAGCGAGACATGCAAGATTAGCCCGACCCTGGAGTGGGCCCGCCAGCGCCTTGTTTCCGCCATTTCCGGTTAGCGTGCGCTATCCGCATATCGTATCTTCGAGTGGCCACGAGTTCGAGTTCGAGTTCTCGCACTGCCCAAGCAGCAGACGGCCCTCGGCCGCAGCGGCGTGGCAGCGCGAGGACTCATACGCAGCGCACGCATCGGCGGCAGGCCTTTTCCGGTCATGTGCTGACGCACATCGGGGTCAGATCGGCGGCCGCAGAGGCACGAATGCGAGCTGTACTGGACAGATCTGTACTCCGTAAGCGGCGGCAGGCCGTCCACTCGTACAAAGTATAACTCTGTCATACTCGTACGGAGTAATATGGTGCAGGTACTCGTACGACGAACCACAGGGCCGGCTGCCGGCTTGGCTCGCGGTCCTGGCGGTGTGGCGGAGCAGCCGGATGGATGCGGTGGCTGAAGCGCCGGGCGTCCGATCAGACGCGTCGCCGCTGCGCTCCGCCACGGCGGCTGTGATGGCACGCCGAGCCACGTGTTGCTTCGTGGCAAGCCACTAATTACGACGCTCACGATCGCGAAGGTCACGAGACCGCTCACAGCTGACACGCATATCCACTGTGTCTGGTGGCGCCTGGCAGCGCTTCTCGAAGATACTAGAGCCCAGACACTGCACCACTCTCTCCATGGCCATCTCCTGGCTACTACGAGTAGCCGCCTCTGTTTTGTCTGTTTTGTCTGTTGTTTGATTTGTTGATTTTTTCCAGTTATGTTTGCTAACCTGTCTGAACAGTTTACTTGTAAGTTACTTAGTCTGACCGATTGCTTGATTTGTCTGGCTTGCCTGATGTCCTGTTTTTATGAAATGTGGCAGAGAATGCAGTCCCTCGAGTCATTTTAACTCTTATGCTGGGGGTTTGTAAAGTAACTTAAATGAATTTAATTTGTGATGTGATGTGCTGTGCTCATTCATTTATTACTTTCAAACTGGGGTGATCCTGAATCCAATTTTCCGTCGAAAAAGCATGTGATGGAGCGTGGCTCGTGTTATGACCCAACCCCAGGACAACCCAAAGAAACAAGACAGGCGGTCTGCATGGGCAGAAACCTACGACACTAGGATGTTATGACAAGGAGATCCCACGGGATCAGGGATCACGTGATGATAAGGATAAGGATCATTGGATCGGCGGAACCAGGACTGCGATCCATCGATCCAGGATCGAAGGATCGAGGACGACAGGTTGTCGATCCATCGAGCCATGAAGAGATGGAGGAAGGAACACAAGTATATAAGACTACGATCTCTACCACCTAGATAGCTTTCCTTACTACAGCTCTTCAGCAATCAATCTAAGTATTCACTTGAGTATCTACTCTCACTTGAATAGGCCTCGCAGCCTAGTGACACTCTGAAGAACTACAGACAAACAGGCAGAAGAAGAAGATCGTCGTTCACCATTGCACACCATCGGCCTTGACCTTCCTACTTACATAAACCCCTTGGCACACCACGGTTTATCACTAAGGAAGCAGTGTGTTCATTACAGCTCGCTATGATGACCGTTTTTGCTACTAGAAATGAACCTCAATATAGAGAGAAACGCAATGCAGAGTGATAGACTGTAGACAAGGGGCCATACAAACATACAAATAGACAAGAAACGCAGGAACATGCAGATGAATATAGACTGATAGAAGGTCGACTATGTCATGCCCGGATGTTAATGCTGCAACCACTAGCTACCCACTTCGATGAAAAATCTTCAATGCGTTCTTGAACCGATCACGGCGTCTTGTTTTCTGAGCATTGCACACCGACACTGGAGCGAGGTTTTGCGTTAGTACCCGCTTCCGACACCTGGATAAAACTGACAATATAACATACCCTGCGATGTCTCGGGCATTTCTGGTAAAGTCTCCCGTTTCGACTGAACCTCGAGATGCGAGTCCCCACGAAGCACTTCCTGCGATGTGTCGGTCATTTCTAATAAAAACTTCCAATCCGACTGAACATCGGGATGCCAGTCCCCAAGAAGCGCCTTCAAGTTATTGTGAGCTTGCTGGCAATACTCTCTTCCCTGAGTTTTATTGCCCTGTTTGTACAATAATCTCCCAAGGTTCCACATGCAGTTGATTGCTGGTCGGAACCTTGTAATGGCCTGCGCGTCTACAGTCTTCTCGTATCCTCGAAGTGCGCGCAGGTACATCTCCTCTGCCTTCTGCATCTTGCCTTGGTCTGAGTAAAGGATCCCTAGGTTATTAACCGTATTTAGTGTTGACGTGTGGTCTGGTCCCCATGCCTGCTCCTTTCCTTGAAGTGCGCGCAGGTACATCTCCTCTGCCTTCTGCATCTTGCCTTGGTCTGAGTAAAGGATCCCTAGGTTATTAACCGTATTTAGTGTTGACGTGTGGTCTGGTCCCCATGCCTGCTCGTATCCTTGAAGTGCGCGCAGGTACATCTCCTCTGCCTTCTGCATCTTGCCTTGGTCTGAGTAAAGGTTCCCTAGGTTATTAACCGTATCTAGTGTTGACGTGTGGTCTGGTCCCCATGCCTGCTCGTATCCTTGAAGTGCGCGCAGGTACATCTCCTCTGCCTTCTGCATCTTGCCTTGGTTCTTATAAAGGATCCCTAGGTTATTAACCATATCTAGTGTTGACGTGTGGTCTGGTCCCCATGCCTGCTCGTATCCTTGAAGTGCGCGCAGGTACATCTCCTCTGCCTTCTGCATCTTGCCTTGGTCTGAGTAAAGGTTCCCTAGGTTATTAACCGTATTTAGTGTTGACGTGTGGTCTGGTCCCCATGCCTGCTCGTATCCTTGAAGTGCGCGCAGGTACATCTCCTCTGCCTTCTGCATCTTGCCTTGGTCTGAGTAAAGGTTCCCTAGGTTATTAACCGTATTTAGTGTTGACGTGTGGTCTGGTCCCCATGCCTGCTCGTATCCTTGAAGTGCGCGCAGGTACATCTCCTCTGCCTTCTGCATCTTGCCTTGGTCTGAGTAAAGGTTCCCTAGGTTATTAACCGTATCTAGTGTTGACGTGTGGTCTGGTCCCCATGCCTGCTCGTATCCTTGAAGTGCGCGCAGGTACATCTCCTCTGCCTTCTGCATCTTGCCTTGGTTCTTATAAAGGATCCCTAGGTTATTAACCATATCTAGTGTTGACGTGTGGTCTGGTCCCCATGCCTGCTCGTATCCTTGAAGTGCGCGCAGGTACATCTCCTCTGCCTTCTGCATCTTGCCTTGGTCTGAGTAAAGGTTCCCTAGGTTATTAACCGTATTTAGTGTTGACGTGTGGTCTGGTCCCCATGCCTGCTCGTATCCTTGAAGTGCGCGCAGGTACATCTCCTCTGCCTTCTGCATCTTGCCTTGGTCTGAGTAAAGGTTCCCTAGGTTATTAACCGTATCTAGTGTTGACGTGTGGTCTGGTCCCCATGCCTGCTCCTTTCCTTGAAGTGCGCGCAGGTACATCTCCTCTGCCTTCTGCATCTTGCCTTGGTTCTTATAAAGGATCCCTAGGTTATTAACCATATCTAGTGTTGACGTGTGGTCTGGTCCCCATGCCTGCTCGTATCCTTGAAGTGCGCGCAGGTACATCTCCTCTGCCTTCTGCATCTTGCCTTGGTCTGAGTAAAGGTTCCCTAGGTTATTAACCGTATTTAGTGTTGACGTGTGGTCTGGTCCCCATGCCTGCTCCTTTCCTTGAAGTGCGCGCAGGTACATCTCCTCTGCCTTCTGCATCTTGCCTTGGTCTGAGTAAAGGTTCCCTAGGTTATTAACCGTATTTAGTGTTGACGTGTGGTCTGGTCCCCATGCCTGCTCCTTTCCTTGAAGTGCGCGCAGGTACATCTCCTCTGCCTTCTGCATCTTGCCTTGGTCTGAGTAAAGGTTCCCTAGGTTATTAACCATATCTAGTGTTGACGTGTGGTCTGGTCCCCATGCCTGCTCGTATCCTTGAAGTGCGCGCAGGTACATCTCCTCTGCCTTCTGCATCTTGCCTTGGTCTGAGTAAAGGATCCCTAGGTTATTAACCATATCTAGTGTTGACGTGTGGTCTGGTCCCCATGCCTGCTCCTTTCCTTGAAGTGCGCGCAGGTACATCTCCTCTGCCTTCTGCATCTTGCCTTGGTCTGAGTAAAGGTTCCCTAGGTTATTAACCGTATTTAGTGTTGACGTGTGGTCTGGTCCCCATGCCTGCTCCTTTCCTTGAAGTGCGCGCAGGTACATCTCCTCTGCCTTCTGCATCTTGCCTTGGTCTGAGTAAAGGATCCCTAGGTTATTAACCGTATCTAGTGTTGACGTGTGGTCTGGTCCCCATGCCTGCTCGTATCCTTGAAGTGCGCGCAGGTACATCTCCTCTGCCTTCTGCATCTTGCCTTGGTCTGAGTAAAGGTACCCTAGGTTAGAAAAGGGCACATGTAAATCTTTATCGTCTCCTTGGACTGTGGCAGAAGATGTAATTGCATGGGGTAAAAGTCGGCTTTGAAGCAGCCAGAACTGAGACTCCATGCTACTTGGAACACGCGAGGCAACCAACCGTACAGCGAGCTGATTCAGTTGGTCATTCTCCGACTGATTTAGAACGTGAGCAGTCCAAGAGTGTAAGCAGCTGTGGATGCTGTATCCCCTTGATTCGATGACGTGGGTGCCGAGACCATGCGGCTCCACAAAGCCATAGTCGTGCAGCGTGCCCATGGCGTTATTGAAACTCAACTCGTCGGCTAGCTGTCTTAGCCAAGATGTATAGTCGCTATCGCCATCGAGTTTGCGGGCATATTGGAAAAGTTCGAACCATATGTCTTCGTTGCTGAAGTAGGCCCAAAATTGGAGTAGGTGAGCCGCGAGAGAGTTGTGTTTCTGCATTTGGTCATATGAAATTTGCCACGTAGAAGCGAGAGTGCGGTCACCATACGACCCCAAGTTTGGAGTGCTGTGAAGTTTCGCCCACTGTTCTCGGTAGAGGGAAAGATAGCCGCCTGAGCTGGTCGCGACACGTCTTAGGTAGGCTCCAGCCGCTGCAAGAGCGAGAGGAAGTCCGTCAAGTTCCTCTATGAGCTTCCGTGCATCTTCGTCTGTAACAATCGTTAGAACAGCCTCAAGAATTGTTGAGGCGCTTACCATCTTGCAAGTCTTCCCGTCCCGAGGTGGTAGACAGAATCTTCATGCTGTCGTCTACGGACTCGAGCTTTTTAATGCTGATGCGGTTACCTATATCGAGTGACAATCGTGTTGTGACGATGACTGCGCCTTGGTATGCCGCAGGAAGAAAATCATCGATGTCAAGTCCGGCGTCATCGGCGTCGCTGAGTTGCTTCGGGTTGTCGTAGTTGTCATATACACATAGCCACCTGGTATTGCCCGGCAAGCTGAGCCATGACTTGACAGCCTCGATAACCCGATCGTGATCTTGAAAGTCGAGTGCATGCAGATATCTGGCATCGGGATGCTGTCGCAGAATCTGCTTTGCGACGTCGGCGAAAGTCTTGTGAATAGAGGCTGCGTCCTTAGCGTTGAACCAGAATATGGCAGAGTACTCGTCGCGGTAATGCTTCATGTACTCGACTGCCAGCTGCGTCTTGCCAATTCCGCCCAAACCATGGAGAATGGCGGTGCGACGACTGCCATCTGAGCTAAGCGTTCTGCGCATTTCCTCAACCTCCTTCTCTCTTGCGACGAAATGCTGGATTTTAGGAACGCCAGACAGACCGAAGGGAACAGAGAAATCAGTTGCATGGTTTCCTAATCCAATTAGAGACGAAGCCTTTTCTTTATCATTTACCGAGGTCTTACCTTTGACGGCTTTCTGAACTTCCTCTCGCAGCCGCTCCTGCGCGTTCACTTTCCCTTCACCGTAATTAGGCAACATGTAAACGCCGAATATACCGAGCAACGAGTATGCCAAATCCTCCTCTAGAGTTGTTTGACGATTGCGTGCCCACGCTTCTCGTTCTTTCACGGTAAAGGTTGACAAGGGCGTGCCGCGGAGTGCACTCGCAGGAATGCCAGTAATGTCGCGTATCAGGGGTTCCAACGACCGCTTGTCGCCTAGTAGAACCCATCCCTTCGAATAGAACCGAACTGTTTCTGGCGCGATGAGCTCCTGCAGCGTCCACCCGCGAGTGAACCATTTGCTCTGCCGGAACGCGGCCTCCCACGACCTTGTTCCCTGCTGTTGATCGGCCGGGCTAGGGTCGGGGACGTCTGCGAGGTACGCGTAGCATAGTTTCGCATCGCGGTACCATCGAAACATGCTATTGATCGACGTCTGCAGCTCGATATTGTCGGATTTGTCGATGCAACAGGTGTCTACCCAGAAATGCTGCAGCCCATCGAGTTTCGTTTGTTTAGCGCAGTAGGCGATCTTTTCGTTTCCCAGTTTCTTCTCCCGATCCTCCAAGGGCTTTGATAGGTCAGCAAAGACTACCTCTTCGCTTTCCCAAGTGTGGGAGAGTATCGTGTACGAAGGAATATCAGCGTCATTGCGAAGGAAGTTTTTGGTCAGGCTGTAGCCCTCCGCACCGTCGGGCTGTAGAAGTCTCATGAGGCCAACTGGAAGAGGGCCAGTTTGGGTCAAAACTCAGTTTGGATGAAAGAGGGAAAACCTCAGATAGCTGCTGGGTTGACAGCGTGGGTAATATAGACTGCCTGTGGTGGTTCATTTCCAGTTGGGCTCGCGTAAGGCTGCAATGCAGGCTCAGCCGCCTCTAGGCTTCCCAACGTGGCTGTGTGAATGATACGATGACTGCATGATGTAGGGAGGCAGCAGCCAGTAGACTCGAGAGCTGACCCTACCTACTTGCGTACGTCGTAAGCAGAGAGACAGACTGGAACTGGGAGCTACTGTGATGAGCAGTTCTCACAAGAACCCAAAAGGAAGACCAGGCGATCTGCCACGGCAGAATGCACAGAAACAAGTAACAATCAAGGAAGCCACAAGCCAATGGTCACGTGATAATACGGATAAGGATCATTAGGATCATTTGCGATCCAAACGAGCCAGGATCATTAAGATCATTTGTGATCCAGACGAGCCGACTATGATTGGAAGAGATGAAGAAAGGACTCAAGTATATAGGACTACGATCTCTACCACCTAGATAGCTTTCCTTACTACAGCTCTTCAGCAATCAATCTAAGTATTCACTTGAGTATCTACTCTCACTTGAATAGGCCTCGCAGCCTAGTGACACTCTGAAGAACTCTAGACAAGAAGACAACAGAAGAAGATCGTCGTTCACTATTGCACATCATTGGCCTTGACTTTCCTACTTACATAAAACCCTTGGCACACCACGGTTTATTACTAAGGAAATAGTGTGTTCATTACAGCTACATGTACTCGTACTCCGTAATGCTGAGGTTATTTGCGGAAATCACAGTACGAAGTGCGAGTTACACGTTATTCATACTAGCGTACTGTGCGCCAACTCTGCTTAGCAGAAGATAATCTGATTAGCTGGCAGTCGCGCTCAAAATGACGCAAAGCCCCTCTGCGCCAATCAGACGCTGCGATTTCGCCACCGCGGGGTTCGCTGTCGTGCGCGGGAGCCGTCTATCGGAGAGGAATTTCCGATGTGTCAGTGGTTTTTGGTGACTAGTTTTGGTGCTTGGAATAAATGTTTCCGGTTTGCGTCTTAACACCACCACGCACCACGGACGGCTCCCTGCTCGACCACCGCTGCCACCGACCGGAGAAGAACGACGAGAACGAGAAGACGGACGAGGACGTGCGAAAGCGACGGAGACGACCGAAAGCAGCCGGCAGCCGAGGTGAGAGACAGCGCGAGAACGCGAAGAGGCATCGCCAGAATGTCGACCATCCGCGAAATCAAGTCGGTCGAGGCGTGGACGGCGCACCTGCAGGCGCTGCCGCCGACGACGTTGCTGATCGCCTCGTTCCACGCGCCGTGGGCCGCGCCGTGCACGCAGATGGCGGCCGTGCTGCGCGCGCTGGCCGACGAGTACCCGGCGGACGCCCCCGGGGCGGCGGCGACGTCGTGGGTGTCGCTCAACGCCGAGGACCTCAGCGACATCAGCGAGCAGTACGACGTGACGGCCGTGCCGTTCCTCGTGCTGCTGCGCGGCGGCCGCGTGCTCGAGACCGTGAGCGGCAGCAGCGCCGTCAAGGTGCGCGCGGCCATCGAGGCGCACGCCAAGGCGAGCGGCAGCACAGGCGGCGCAGCAGCGCCGGCGGCGGCGGACACCTTGGTGGCACCGGCGGGCGAGGCCGAGGCCGAGGCCGACCCGGCCAAGCAGAAGGAGGAGCTGTTCAAGCGGCTCGGCGACCTCGTCAAGGCGGCGCCCGTGATGCTGTTCATGAAGGGCACGCCGAGCGAGCCGCGGTGCGGCTTCTCGCGCCAGCTGGTCGGCATCCTGCGCGAGCACAGCGTCAAGTACGGCTTCTTCAATATCCTCGCCGACGACGAGGTGCGCCAGGGCCTCAAGGAGTACGCCGACTGGCCGACGTACCCGCAGCTGTGGATGGGCGGCGAGCTCGTCGGCGGCCTCGACATTGTGCGTGCGACCGCAGCGTCTGTGACGGGAACTCTGTGCATGCAACTGCTAACGCTGTCACAGATCAAGGAGGAGCTCGACAATGACGCCAACTTTTTCCAGGACTACAGCGTCAAGGCGGAGGCCAGCGCATGATCGGCCATAGGCAGTGTGGAAAACACCTTGAAGGAAAGAGAAAGTACAAGGGACGAGAAACACGAGAATCAAACACACGGCACGCCGTTGGCCAGCGGCGGCCGACGTCCCGTCCCGCCACAAACAAGGAACGCATCGGCGACGGCACGAGGAGGCGGGAAGTAGGACGGCATGCCAGCTGAATAGAGCAACAAAGACTTGCAGCGCCTCGTTGCCAGGAGCCGGCTCGCCGCGGGGTGGCTGTTTGCGCTCGTGCGCTTTGGTTTTCGCGTTGTTCCGTCCAGAGCCCATGGTCTTCCGCCGTGGACGCTCGAGACCGGCGCCCTTTGCAGCCGGCGGTCACTGTTTACTGCCGGCTCCTGGCGACTGCAGCTTCCTGTATACTGTATATATACGACTAGTTACTGCCCCTTGATGTCCACGTGCCGCCCAGCCGACGTACATGACCACGCGCGCATACAGGGCCTCACGAGCCGTGCCCGAACCAGATGCTGTCCTTGGGGGCGGCGCCCGCCTCGAGCTCGGCCGGCGTGGCGTCGCAGAGCGCGCGGTTCGCCGGCGGCAGGTCCCAGGCGGCCATCTGGTCGGTGCTGGAGAGCAGCAGCAGGGCCATGCCGCCGTCGCCGTGGAAGACCATGTGGCAGTGGAACCTCCAGACGCCGGGGTTGTCGGCGACGAAGCGCACGAGCGTCCAGCCGAAGCCCTCGACGGTGGCGACGTCGCGGCGCAGCGGGTTGGCGACGACGCTGGTGTTGGCGGCGTCGAGCAGGCCGCGGCCGCCGGGGGCGAGGTTGAGCGCCGCGTAGCCGGGGAAGTAGCCGTGGCCGGCGCCGAGCACAAACATCTGGTGGCCGTGCAGGTGCAGCGGGCGCGTGCCCTCGTCCATGTTCTGCAGCACGAGGTCGACGACGGGCGCGCCGGCGTGGCTCAGCACGAGCTCCGACGCGGCGTCAAAGGCGGCCGCGCTGACGCCCTCGGCCGCGAAGGCGGCGTCGTGCGCGCGCAGGCCGTCGACGGCGCGGTGCAGCGCCGGCGCGCGCAGGTTCGGCCGGTACGACGACTGGTTGAAGTAGCCGCGCTGCAGCTGCCAGCTGCCGATCTCGAGGTTGACGCGCAGCCGGTACGAGCGGTCGGCCACCGCCGGCGCCGGCCGCGGCGGCTGCGGCGCGTACGCGTGCGTGTGCATGTCGCGGCACAGCACGACGACGGCGGCGGCGTCGCTGTCGGTGGCCGGGCGGCGCGCGGCGTCGCGGCCCGGCGCCGCGTAGCGCACGGCCGCCACGGCCGTCGCGCTGTCGCGGCCGGCCAGCGCGTTCTCGGCGAAGCAGTGCGTGGCGATGCGCGCGCGCAGCCAAAAGGCGTCGGCGCCGGTCGCGTTGGCCGTCAGCACGACGCTGTAGCGCTGGCCGGGCGCGAGCAGGAGGCGCTCCTCGGGCGCGGGCGCAATATCGACGCCGTCGATCTCGGTCAGCGCCAGGCGGCGGTGGCGGTCCAGGTTGACCTCGAGCCAGGCGAGGCCGCCGACGTGGATGAAGCGCAGGCGGTGGCGCTGGCCGGCCGGCAGGTCGAGGCCGGCCGGCGCCGCCGTCGCGTTGTCGCAGCGCCGCGCCGGGTAGGCGTCGCAGTCGACCACGTTGCGCCCGTTGATGAGCACGCCGTTGGGCAGCGGCGGCGCCTCGCTGCCCTTTTGCAGCGCCGCGACCAGCAGCGCGCCCGCGACGTCGTGGTACCAGTCCTGCACCAGGACGACGCGGTCCGTGTCGTACGGCAGCAGATGGCGCGCCGGCTCGTCGCGGGCGTGCACGACGAGGGCGCCGACGAGGCCGTCGAGCGCGTCGGCGCCCTGGTGGCCGTGGTAGAAGTCTGCGCACGGTTCGGTTAGCGGGCGGAAGCGGCGCGCCTCGCGGCAGGGCACTTACACGTTCCCGCCTGGCCGCAGACGGTGAACTCGTAGCGGAACGAGCGGCCGGCGGCGATGGCGCACTGGGTGGCGCCCGGGGTGCCGTCCATGTGGTTGCTGCCATTCTGGAAGAGGCCGTGCCAGTGCAGCGAGGTCGCGTTGACGGCGCGGTTCTCGACGTGCACGACAATGGTGTCGCCCTCGTTGCAGCGGATCATCTCGCCGGGGAAGCGGCCGTTGATGGTGACCATGGGCTTGAAGACACCGTCGGGGTTGGCGTCGATGTTGGTGATGGTCCAGTGGTACTCGCGCACCGTCGGCGGCGCGTTGTAGTCCCAGTCGGTGCCGAGGACGAAGTCGGCGTCGGGACGGCGGAAGGAGGCCGGGTCCGGGTCCGGCGCATCTGCCGGCGGGGCCGCAGCCGGACCGGCCGCGTCCACGGCCGCCGTCGACAGGCTGTCGAAGAGCGCGATCTTGAGCAGCAGCAGCAGCGACAGCATGCTAGCCGCCGCAAACGCGTAGAAGAAGCAGCTCTGCCACCTCGGCGACGACCGGCGCCGCACGGCACGGCGCGGACGGCCGCCGGCGCTCTCGTCGGCCTCGTCCACGGCAGCGTAGCCAGAAGCCATCTTGTCAGCTTGTCGGCCCCTTTTCTCGATCTAGACCCTCTTGCTGAACTGCTGGCTCTGGCTTGATTCGCGCTCTGTTGCGTCTCCCTGGGCGAGGCAGAAGCTGAGGCGTGCTGATCGCGAGCCCGCACTGGCACCGTTGTTGTTCATGGCCAAGAGCTCTCGGAAGGCCTCTGCACGGAAAGCGTGCGGACTGCCGTTAGTGCATCCCTGCCATGTGGTCGCAGGCTGTCATCGGGATGTCGTTCATTGGCGCGAAGCTGCGCGTGGCGGATCTACGGGCTCTGATTGGCCGTGCTACTTGTCGATCTGTTGTGCCACACGTCGTCGGCCAAGTCTGGGCAAGTCTGGGCACGCACGTGGCCGATCGCATCAAAAGCTTGACACACAGGTGGACGACAGGAGACTTTGATCTGTGAGTTACGGAGTCCGTGATAGTTGTGGAGGGAGAGAGAAGAAAAATGGTCACGTGACTGCGTTCCTCGCGACCCGAGGTCAGCCGCAGGAAGACTCAGAATTGAAATACGAGAGCACATTCTGAAACTCAAAAAAGGATTCGCTATCCCGGCCTCGCTATCTCGGTCTCACTGTCCCGGCCTTATATCCCGGCCTCACATCCCGGCCTATGTCCCGGCCTCACGAACCCGCACTGCCAAAGGCGCCAAAAATAAGAGTAAGGTATTGTGGACCAGAAAGGACGGTCAGCTGCAGCCATTGGGCCGTGCTTTCAGCCCCTGTTTTACGGCAGCGAACAAGGCAGCGAGGCATTGCCGTGATTGGCTGGCCACTGAGACGCTGCTACGGCCAACGGAGTCTTCCATCCGCCGGCAGAGCTGTCGCTACTCCGTAGTTTCTGGCAAGCTGATGCTCTCAGGTCCTCAGACTTGCTGTCGTCGCTGGCAGATCTCCTCTTTCCCGGCACAACACGTCATAAGGGAGCGAATAAGACAGAAACTCGGCTGTGCACTCCGTCCGCAAGAAACATCTCCACGACCATTGCCTCTGCATGCAATGTACTCCGTACTACTCCGTACTCCATACTCCTGCAACCGCCGACCAGCCACCGCCAGACCTCCACCTGGCGGCCTCAGCCATCCGTTCGGCGGATCCGGCGGATCCTGTGGGGCAGCCGCCCGCCCAGTGGCCAGCCAATCAGACGCCGTCGCCGCGCTCCGACTTACACGCATCGACTGGCTGTCGTGCTCCTTTTCCGTCACACTGCCGCTATATAAGCCCGTCGGCTGCTGTTGGCTGTGGCCTCGCCCGCTCACCCATCCGCTCCCACTGCTCCTGTCCTTCGTTCTGTGCTCTGCCGGCCTGTTTCATTCTCTGTGGTAGCCATTGTCCTGTGCCGCGTCCTTTCACTCCAGTCGGCGCCGTTCTCTCGCTCTCTTTCGGCTGCGCCTTGTCGACCGTCTCTTCAGCCTTTTAAGCCGCGCGCCTGTCGTTTGTGCCCAGGCCCGACCCCTTGTGCTTCCCTGCCTCTTGGGCCAAACCGCCTTGACGGCGTCCTTTGCGTGAACTGCTGCCTGCCGAGCCGCACCGCTGCTGTTCATCGTCCCATATCTTGGCCGGTCTGCACGACGAGCTCTGCTCCTTGCTCTCCACTTGCACATTCCTTGTTTCGTCTTCGCCAGCTGGATCTCGCCCGACCAACCTTACTTGCCTCTACATCGACCTACGTGAACCCTACTCGCAGCCATGGCCGTCCGTGTCCTCGTCACTGCCCTCCTCGCCGGGCTCGCTGCCGCCGCGCCCGCCGACCTCGCCGAGCGCCACGCCGGCATCTTCCGCCGCGCCACGGCCGCCAACATTGTCGAGGCCATCATGCCCGGCTCCGTCTCGTGCGCCTCGGCCAGCTTCCCCGACGACTGCCGCACCAGTCTCCAGGCGGCCCCCTACCTCATCAACTCCATGCTCAAGTACGGCCTCATCTCGCCCGGCTCCATCGCCGGCGTCCTCGCCGTCACCGGCTACGAGTCGGTCGACCTGGCCTACAAGCACAACGTGTTCCCCGGCGTCGCCGGCCAGGGCACGAGCAACATGCAGATGCCCAGCTTCAACAAGGAGTACGCCGCTTCCATCCCCGCCCTCGCCGACGGCCTCGCCGCCGCCAACGGCGACGTCAGCGCCATCCTCGCGCTCGTCACCGCCGACGAATACAACTTTGGCAGCGGCGCCTGGTTCCTCACCACGCAGTGCTCCAAGGACGTCCAGTCCGCGCTCGCCGCCGGCACCGACGAAGGCTTTGCCGCCTACCTCGGCTGCATCGGCGTCAGCACCACGGACAGCGGCCGCCTGGCCTACTGGACCCGCGCCAAGGAGGCCTTTGGCCTGTGATGTATGGTGGGTCATGGAGTCGTCTTGTGATCTGTAGTCGGTCATTCTATTGCGGATGCATCCATTTCGTGTACTTTTACGGGAAAGTCCAATCATCAGTAATACATCGGGAGTCTGTTGTAGCAGACGTGTAAAATACAACTTTTTTCTAAACTTTCCATTCATACGGTGATGAGGTAGCACTGAGGCCGTAAACAGCAATTAAGCCAGACTTAAACTTCTGTTCCTCTGTGCACTGAACCCTATTGTACACGCAGAGATAGCCAAGCGAATTGAATGAGGTGCGCGCATTTCCGTGCAGACACTGCCCTTTACATTGTTTGTCCCGTGTCCTGTGTCCTTTCTTGCAGGAGCAGAGATTTGCTCACAGCACGTCCATCGTGCTGCTTATACTAGTCCATAGTTCATGCCATCATCCATGCCCATAGCGTGCGTATCGTATGCCGTTGGAACTACTCATGTCCACATGGTTCATAAGCCCATTGACAGCGCCGTTTGTCAATTTATTGCACTGAAGGGAGAATCAATACCCCCAAAACGGCTCATCCACTGCTTGGTCCTGCAGCTGACAAGTCCGCATCACCAAAGTACACGGCGCCTTCGGGTTTGGCCACTTGTAGCGGCTCGTCCGTGTTGGCCGCGAAGAACTGGAATTGGTCCGTGGTGAACTGCCCGGACTGGGCATAGTTTTGCAGCGTATCCTAGAGACGTTAGTAGCTGGCATGCGTTGCCATTCGCTGCTTGCAGACGTACCCAGTCAAAGTTTGTCAGGTCCATGCCGTCCGCCAGCAGGGTGTTCGTATTGCTGGGGCTGTTCGCCATGTTGAATCCCGACATGGAGCTGAAAAAGTCGCCCTGGAAGTCAGGCGCCGCGAGGTCCACGCTGCCGAGGTCGGCGCTGTCCATGGCCACGTCTAGCGGGGCGTAGGCCGTGCCGCCGGGGCTCCGCACCGTCGTGTCGAGCATCCCGCCGTAGCTGAGGGTCGAGCTCGGGATGGCGTTCATGGGCGCCATGATCGAGGCGTCTGGCGCCAGTCCCGGCGGCGGCATCGGCGGCTCGAGGCCGATCGTGCCTGGCGCTGGCTTGTCGCCGCAGACGGCCGTCGTGGCTGTGGCGTCCTCGTCGCTCTCGGGCGGGCAGCTCTCCTGCGACTGGATCTTGTCCAGCACGACCCGTATGATATTGTAGGCCTTGTAGGCCTCCATGGAGCCGGCGGCCAGCGGCCGCCAGATGTCCCTGGTCTTCTCCAGCATCGAGATCATCTCGGCGCGCTGCGCAGCGGTCCAGAAGTCGACGGCCGGCGGGTCGGCGGCGCTGTTGAAGCGGACCTCGACCGCCACCAGCATGGCCGGCAGCAGAAAGTCCTTGGTCGCGATGGAGGACACGTACCACTTGATGGAGCGCAGGCGGCCGCTGGGCTGGGACTCCTTGTCGAGCGTGTGCAGGTGGGCCAGCGTGGCCAGCGACGCCTCGATGGCGGCGCGGCGCGAGTGGCTGTAGCGCGTGTTCTGCCGCGCGCGCGCCATGTACTTGCGGTGCAGCAGACACATGATCTTGAGGTAGAGAATGTCAATGTTGAAGCGCGCAATGATGAGCGTCAGCGGGTCGCGCGATCCCTCGAGCGGCTGCATGCGCAGGTGCGGCGGCAGATCGGCCTTGACGTCGCGCAGCCGGGCGTCGAGACGGAGGACCTCCTCGTAGGGCACGGGCTTGCCGACGCGGCTCGTGGCCTGCAGGATGCTGCCCAGCTCCTGGCACAGGCGCACCTTGACGATCATGTAGCTGATGGGCGTCGGCTCGGACGCCGGGTGCGACGGCGGCAGGACCTTGGTCTGCGGCCCAAACTCCTCGTCAAAGATGTTCAGCGGCAGCTGCGTGTCGCAGTCGTGCTCGTAGATCATGTTGGGCAGCGAGACCTGGTGCGAGAACATGATGTCGCACATCCGCACCAGGGCCCACGTTCGTCGCCGCATTTCCTGGCACGTTAGTCAGGCGGTGCCGTCAGCGGGCCAGGGCATCGAGAGTACGTACTGCCTGGAAGGGCGTGATGGACGGGAACCACTTGGCATCGCGGTGGTAGCCCATGCGGAAGGCGACGCGCGTGATGAGGGAGCCGATCAGCCAGAGGCCCAGGTCGGCGTCCCAGCGCGACGAGTACTCGCCAAAGACGTAGAGGATCATGGTCTCCACGGTGTACTCGACGGGCCGCGTGTAGTCGGCGGTGACCAGGCACTGCACGGTGCGCACGCGGAAGAGCGAGGCCAGCTCCAGGGCGCGGCCCTTCCACTCGGGCGGCTCGTCGCCGACCTTGTGGTAGCTCAGCATGGCCAGGCACAGCACGGAGTAGAGCAGGCCGAGCCACATGATGGGGCTCTGGGCCGGGTCCTGCCAGTGGCTGCGCAGCTGGGCGTTGAAGGTGGGTGCGTGGATGATATTGACGGCGTTGTCCATGGAGTTGAAGTAGCGGCCGCAGAGCGTCAGGACGGTGGACTTGGGCGGCAGCTCGGCGCGCAGCTCGGCCTCGGTGGTGGCGGGCGCGCCGAGGAGGAAGGTCGGGGCCTCGCGGGCGATGGCCGGCTTGCTGAGCAGGACCTTCTCGTAGCTCTTCTCCAGCTCCTGCTTGTGCGCGATGAAGTAGGACTTGACCTCGGTGATGTCGGACAGCATGGTGTGCCAGTGCTCCTGGCCGACGTACATGGACTTGCCGCGGTCGGTGTCGACCTTGAGCACGCCCAGGGATGTGGCCAGGCCGTCGTCGGGGTCGCTGTCGGCCTCGAGGTCGTCGACGGCCTGGCTGCCGAGCGCCGTGGCGCTGGCCGAGCCGACGCTGTCGGTGCGGGAGTCGCCGTTGCGGCCGGCCGGCGCGATGCTGGCGGCGGTGGCGGCAGAGGCGGGATCGACGTTGGCGCCCGAGTGCATGAGCGACAGCACGAGGCCCTCGAGGCGGTCGATGCGGTTCTGCATGTCGTCCGGGCTCGCGGCGGCGGCATTCTGGGTCTTCTTGCGGCCTGCCGGCGCGGCGTACGAGCAGACGGCGGTGTCGTTGCCGCTACGCTTGACGCAGTTGCTGCACGGGTGTCCGCGATCGCATCTCCTGCTCTGGGTCAGTCTGCGGCGAGGCAACGAGTCGGCGGGGGCGGATGTAGTTACAGTCTGCATGTGTTAGTTTGAGTCCGCTCACGAAACCCAGGCCACGCCAGAACGCAGGCCCTCTTCCCCACGACGCGCTGCACTCACTTCTTCGTCCGACACGGGTAGCAGCTCAAGGGCACTCGGTTCCGCTTGCGCACCACCCGGAACTGCTCTTCGGGTGACCGGGCACTGGACGACGTCGAGGCGGGTGTTGGCGACATGACGGGAGTGGAGGAAGGGTTCGTGGCAGAGAGCCGCCGCTTTCCGCTTTCTTGCGCACGCCGCGTGGCGCGGCCTTGGCGGAGCAGGTCCGCCGATGCGACGCGGACGCGGAGTCGCTGCTGAGACGGAGAGTGCGAGCCTCTCGGCCGTGTCGAGTGCTCGAGGTCGGCGGAGCGGACTGTCCGATCGTGGGGAACCGAGGCTGTGCGCCTTGCGCGAGTACGCCCGGCCGGCACCAGTCCTAGCGAGAGACCGAGAAGACCCAACTCAGTCGCCGGCACACGGCAGGCAGCCCAACGCTCGACCGTCGAGGCGAAGCCGCAGGCGAAGCGCAATGGCTGGCCGGCCAGAAACCGCAGCAACTGACGATGCGATGTGGGCGAGCTGCGCGCACGGCGAGGCAGGCTGGCCGCTGGCAGCGGAGACAGGCGGCGACGGCAGACAGACGTGTGGCTGGGGCGGACGGCGACGGCGGCGACGAGACGGAGAGCAGAGCAGAAAGCGGGTGGAAGTAGACGGACAAGAGGCCAAAAAGGCTCCGCGGCGGCGATGGCGCGTTTTCTGTGCCGGCCTTATATACTAACCCGTATCTTACTACGAGTATACGTGCGCCGACGCGGTCGGCTTTAGCACGCACGGCAGGCGCAGGCGGCAGGGGTTAGGCTGTTCAGTGGGCGGCGGCCGGCGTCCTGTGGGTGGTCAGCCCGGCGGCGCCGCCTCCTCCCAGCGTGCAGTGCGCTGTAGGCACCCAGGCCGCGACGCCTTTGTTGACACGGCTATGACGTTGGTCTCTGCTTCGGCCTTACTTCCACACCGTCTTACTCGTCGCCCTGCTCGCGCTGCACTCCAGGAGTAGTCATCAGACTGGCCTGCCCGGACCGGATAAACTATGTGCCACCTCTGCGGAACTGTACTGGCGATTTTCATGTAAGCGCTACACTTATCGTCGACGCCGCGTCTTCACATCGCCGCCGACCTGGTCCGCAGCTCTGTCTCACGACTCCTTTGCGGCGTCTTGTAGCTTCTTGCTTCTCTTTACGCACAGAACCTTGCTGTCCTGACGTTGGCGTACTCTGGTGTGCAGGTTTCCGAGTATCTGTTCTGCCTCAGTTTGGCCGTAATAGGACATCACGGCCGCCACCGCCTGCTTGACTTGGTATATCGTCCCATCTTTCTGCACGGCTTTCTCGAAGCGCAGTCTTGCTCCGCTGCACAGTGCCGCGACAGACTGCCTGCAGCGGATTCGTGACGAGTGTCCGGACTAAACACTGTGCTCACCGTGCTTTCCTATCTGGGAATATCTGCCACGTCCGGCAACAGCCATCGCACGCGTCTGGTGGCTCCTTCTGTTCTTCTACATTATCACGACACAGGCCTGCCGTGCTTTCCATTTTGCCACTGTGCATTGTCTCTCTTCTCTCCTCATCTTCTCTTCACGATACCACCCTCATCCTGCCTCTTCCAGGTGACAAATGCCCACTCCCCGTTCAGACCTCGCTCAATTCTGTCTTACCCTCGTTTGCTGAAATTCATGCTCGGTCCATCTGCTTGTCTTGAGAGATGCAGGACAAGCCAGATGCGATGCTGCCGGTGGCTGAGCTCGACGTCACCATGACGGATGCCGACAGCATGAATACGAGCAGCTACGAAGACGCCGCACAGCATCTGGACAAAACGGAAGATTCTGTTGTTTCTGCTGCCGCGAACTCTTCAATTGCAATTGACGAGTCGTTGGACATCAAGAGAAAAGCAGCGGGGTCAAGCTTGGACAGCTCCGTTACTGAGCCCGAGCAGAGACAGGCCAAGAGGCCAAAACAGGCAGATGTTAAGCCCTCCGTGGCTACAGGTCCCCCCTCCCTGCCTCTTCTTGCTGGAAACCGTCTAACTACAGACATTTGGCTTCGCATCTTTACGTTGTGTCATCCTACCACCCTCGGAACTCTGTTGCGTGTTAACAGGCTGTTCAACGTGCTCCTCGATCCGTCTTCCGAAGCCGTTCGGAACTCTCCATCCTCCATCGCCGAGGCTACTGCAGCCTCTCTCAAACCAGACACCGTATGGCGGCAGTCAAGACGGCTATACTTCCCGTTTATGCCTGTACCCCTCAAAGGAAAAACAGAGTTGGACATGTGGCGCCTTATGGGCTCATTCGACACGTGCCAGTTCTGCGGAAAGAAAGATGCACGGAGTCCCGTGCCGTCTACAGATCCATCGCATTTTGGGCCTGGGCCGGACGGGGTGGCTTGTATCTGGGCTTTCAAAGTCCGCTGCTGTGGACTGTGTCTCTCCGCAAAGTCAACAAGGGTAAGGTTTTGTACGTGGTGTCTCTCTCATTGTCGTACCGCTAATTCTCCAGGAACTCGACCTCCTCATGTCAGATGTTCCCTCGTTTCTTATGCCAGCTCTGCCCTTTGTCTTCGTCATGCCGGAGAACAACAGCATCATTCCCGCCACCTTCATAAGACAAGTTGATCTCCCCAGATCCTCGTCCCTGAGAAAGCTCTTCTGGTCGGAGGATGTGAGGAAACTGCATCAAGAGTTCCTCGTTGCAAAGGAGCTAGGCGCTCATGCAGTCGAAGAATGGCAAAAGGGACTGCCAATGCGCGGCCAAGATCAAAGGATCGATGCCGCCAAATGGGAAAGATATTCCGAAACATCCTTTTTCTCGTCCTTCTCGCGCGACCAAACGCAGAAACAGCAGCCAGTGGCTGGTAAGTTATGCGCAAGCTTGTCGATACTGTTGAGTTGCTTAGACTAACCGGCCCAGAAGATACTGTATCGGAAGCACAATCTCTATCTGCCCCTCTTCCTTCCCAGGAGAAGTTTGCTGCTCAAAAGCAAAAAGGCGATACCGTGGCAGAAAAACGCTGTTCCCGAAGGGCAGACATTGTGCGCCGCCTAATGCTGCACAATCCTGAGGTGTCCCTCGACTTGGCGGAGCAGACCCTGGCCTTCCAAGTAGCCAGCAAGATCACCTCCCCAATGGATGAAGCAGCCTGGAAAATACTGATGCCGCGGATACTGAGCCAAATGGAACACCGTCTAGAAATACAAAGCCGCATCGGTAGTATAGAAGCCGCCAAAGCCTTGAGCGAAGGGACGAAAGCCGGCCCTACTACTGATGCTGAATGGGACAAGGCCCAGGGGCTTGTGAGACTCAACATCCTCAAATATGCTGATGAAGTCGTCCGCGATTGGGATGACGGCGAAAAGGTCACGAAAGCTTCTGCGCCTGCCTTTGCCGTTGACGTCCTATCGCATGTGCGAATGCGCTTCTACACAGAGGTAGCCAAAGAGGCAGCCAAGGCTCGAGCCGAAAATCGGCAGCCAGCCGTCGACCCTCCTGGCGGCCCTTTCACTCAGAAGCTGACTCTGGATAACATGAAGTACGTGTTTGACCTGAAAATTTTGCCGTTGACAGAGCCATTGCGGAAGGATCTTTTCTTGTGCAATGGCTGTGTACCGAGCACAAAATACTTTGGGTTTGAAGGCGTCATCCAACACTACGCAGCCAAACACACAAAGGCACTGAGCGTTGGCCAGACAGTGGTGTCCTGGCGCCTGGAATGGCCAGACATTCCGCCTTATAAGGAAAACCGCCCGCCCTGCACGAAAGAACAAGTTCACCCTCTTCCGGCGATTCCACCTCAGCCAACCTTTTTTTCGTTCAGCCTTCCTCAGACCGGAAATGGCAGACACATATCCCAACTTGGCTCTGCATCGCTTGGTCTGCCAACACGGACGCAGAGGCCTTCAAACGCAGCACCAAAGGCCCCGGCCAACGCTTTTACCGGTATTTCCCCGAGTACCGTCTATCCTGCGATACCCTCAACATCGCAATCTTATGTGCCAGGGCTGGTAGCTAGTCCGGCGCACCATTCTCACATTGCTTCGCCGCCGGTCCCGAATGTGCTTGCTTCCTCTGGGCGTGGCCCAAATGCACAAGTAGCATCACTCAATGGAAGTTCGCAAGTCCCACAACAACCCGCGACATTCCCAACAAATTACGATTTCAAACTCCAAGAGATGGTTAAACACATTCGGAAGCTTTGGTGTCTCACGGGGAACTTGAAGACACACTATCCTGATTCAATACGGATCCTCACCATTATCCACCACGTCTCCAAGTTTTTCAAGCGGAGATTTGGGGACTCTCTGCCTTTACCTTTGTTTATTGATTCCTTGATCTTCCACAGGGACATGCGGCGCTTTCAGAACATCAAGTCCCTGGGATGTAGTGCTTGCCATATTGGACTGATAACTGGTGTACCGTACAAGGACGATCAGAGAAACTTCACGTTTCTTGCATTGGCCAGGCATTTTCGGAGGTACCACTGTACCTTTTCGAGTTTAAGTTCTTTGGCATCACCCGGCCTTGACTGGACCATGCACATGCTGCATGTCCCAGACATACAGAGCATACGGCACGCAGCGGATCGACGCGGCACAAGATCTCCTCTTCTCCTAGAAGCTTTAGACCACTATTTGTTGCACGCCGGCTCTCCAAAGTTGTGTCAAAGGCCACGTACTTCGAGTGCTGGTGGTGGCCCAGTGGCTTACAAACCCACACAGAACGCCATTGAAAACACACCAACTGCGGTGGGTGCGGCTAAAAGCACTGGAGCAGCCAAACCAACACAAACCCAGGCTTCTCGGAAGCAGCACCAGACTCCGGTGCAATCTGTCCCGTCAGCCACAGTGCAGGTGAAGCAGGAGCCTAGGGAGGGACAAGCTACTAGACGGAAAGCCAAAAAATCGCGTACGAAGAAGGGACCCAGCCTTTGTGGTGCGTTGGAACAACACCTCGCGGAGCCTCGGGGACTTCAGCCTCAACAGCAGCCTCAACAACAGCCTCAACAGCAGCCTCTACAGCAGCCTCGACAGCAGCCTCAACAGCAGTTGCATCCACTTCCATCGCCTCCGGCCACCTCTCACAGTCTTAATCATGTGGGCACCGTGGCACGTCCCCCCCCTCAACAAGATGCTGGAGTCCCCCATTATATTGCTCCGGTTAGGCATCATGACTATGAAGCTGGGATTACAACGCGACCGAATGCTGTCTTTGCTCCGTACAGAGAGCATGGTGTTCAACCGGTGCTGCTTACATACCCTCCACCGCAAGGAGCGGGACCTCGACAGCCAGTGGTGCAACAGCCTCTATATTACCGCGGGTACGAGACTGAGCACCACCCGACCCGACCGTTGGAATACGAGGACATCCGTGTGATCAGATCGAACAGTAGCGAATACTATATTCGGCAGCCGGTGCAGAGAAACGAGGCCAGTGTGGTTGCACGGCAGCTTCCACTAATGCAGCCGTATGGCCAGCTCGCAGATGGCCGGTATGTGCGGCACGTTGTCGATCCCGAGCCACCGGCCTACGCGCCCGGACCTAGGTACGAATTTCGGCCCCCAGTACGCCATAGCAGTGGGCACTACGCCGAGTACGATCCACGGTATCCGGCAGCGGGGCCCATGGGACCAGCGCCTGCTGTAAATTGGCAGACACCGTATCATTAGGGTGTACAGAGTTGCCAGCGAGGCCACAATACGTGTACATCAGCGGTTGGACATTGCTGCCCCCATGCGTGTTCTGCACGGCACGCTCGCCCGACGTCACTTGGCCCATGGCATGCTTGATCCGATTGGACAATGGGTGCAGTTTTTACGTGGTCTCTTTTCATCTCTTAGACTTGGTATGTACAAGAAACGGCATGACATCGGAAGCATGGTAGAATGCGAGCGGCACTGAGCCGCAGCACTCCCCCTTCGTTATAGCTGGGTGTGTTGGGTCCTGTTTCTAGTAGGGCGTAAAAACAGGCAAGTGTAGTAGTACAGCAGAAGAAGCGGAAAGAAGCGGAAGACATAGACAAGGCGTACACACAACATGCGGGGGCATGAAATAGCACAATATACAAAAGACCAAACCGTGGCTCCTCGGCACGGGTGGCGACCAGAGGGGTTTCGAGCAGCGACGCGTACTCCTCTCAGACGACCTCGCCGATGATCTTGGCGGCCTCCTTGTAGGTCTCGAGCAAGTGCTCGCACTTCTCGCGCTCCTTCTTGACGCCGTCGTCCTCGTAGAGCAGCTCGTTGAAGAGGGCTTCCTTGTAGAGCTCGCTGACGAGGCGGTTCTGGACGACGTCCTTGCAGTGGTTGACGAGCAGGTGCATGATGGCCTTGGGGACCTGGTCGGCGATGGATTCGCGGACAATGTTGAAGTAGGAGGAGATGAGGGCGCGGATGAGCTCGGTCTCCATGGCCTCGCGGTCGGTCATGACGTTCTCGCCGCCGAAGAGGTCGCCGCCGCGCAATGGCGGGGCGCTGACGCTGTAGTCGTCGAGGTCGCGGCTGGTCTGGATGGGCGAGCGCAGCGGGCGGTCGTCGGCGGCGCGGCGCATGCTCTGGCTGAAGGAGGGCTCGGAGATCTGGCTGACGTGGCGGCCGATGTTGGCGTTGTGGGCGCCGTGGGGGCCGTGGTGGTTGGCGTGGCTGCTGCTGGCCTGGGCGTAGGCGGCGGCGCCCTCCTTGCCGAAGAAGTAGTTGAGGAAGGAGTCCTTGGCGCTGCCGGGGCCCTGGGCGTTGAGGCGCGGGGGCGAGCCGCCGCGGCCGACGCCGTTGAGGGCGGCGGGGACGCCGGCGCTGGTGTCGCGCGCGACGGAGGCGCTGCGGGCGTTCTTGGCGGCGGCCTTGCTGCGCAGGGCGGCGGTGACGGGGTTGGGGCCGACGCCGTTGGGCGGGCGCGCGTCGCCGGCGTTGCTGGCGCTGTCGTCGTCGTCGTCGTTGTTGGGGGTCTCGGCGCCGTTGCCGGCGGGCACGCCCGAGGGGCCGAGCTCCTTGAGGCGGCGGCGCTCGCGGCGGTCGCGCTCCTCCTGCAGCAGGCGCTTGCGCTCGCGCTCCTGCTTGTCGCTGACGACGTTGCTCATGGCGGCGGCGGCGCCGAGGAAGTTGGGGTGGTTCGTGTTGATGTAGGCGCGCTGGATGCTGATGAGCGACTCGACGTAGTTGTAGGCCGGGCCCAGGCGCTCGCGCAGCAGGTCGGACACGACCTCGATCAGCTTCGCCTGCAGGCGCGGGAAGCGGCTCAGCTCGGTGGAGCCGCAGGTGTGGCAGATCTTGATGAGCTCTTCGTAGACGAGCTCGACGCAGCGCTGGCTGGGGATCTCGAGCAGCTTGATCTGCGGCTTCACGAGCAGGTCAAAGGCCATCTCGGGCACGAACAGGCTCGGGCGCGGGCCGGTGGAGTTGCGGATGGCGGTGCGGATGTCGAGCGCAGACAGGTTGGAGGTGGGGTCGATGGACTCGAGGGCGCTGCCAAAGACCGAGTTGAAAATGTAGTAGATGCGGGCGCCGCCGCACAGCTCCTTGGTGGAGATCTCGGTGCTGGTGCCGTCGATGGAGGAGATGAAGGAGGTGGCGAAGCGGGTCATGAGCTGCAGGATGAGCGAGCCGCGGTGCTCGACGCCGCTAAAGTGCATATCGCCGAAGCTGGCGAGCTCCTGCTGGGTCTGGCCCATGAGGGTGTTGAGGCGGGCCTTGATGTCGGGCAGGCGGTCGCGGATATGGGCCATGAGGGTGGAGTTGAGCGCCTTGGCGAGGTAGGGCGTGCCGCAGCGCGAGGAGATGTTGCGGTAGGCCGGGTGGTGGCGGAAGAACTCGGTCTCGGACTTGAGCGCCTCCTCCATCGGCTTGTTGCCCAAGATGTCCTGCTGGGAGCGGTTGACGACGCCGATCCAGCCGAGCTTGAGGGGGTAGACGCGGCCAGAGAGGATGTCGAGCGCGTTGGTGCCGTGGTCCATGAGGTCGACCTTGGTGAGGACGCCAATGGTGCGGCGGCCGAGAGGGTCGACATGGCGGGCGAGCTTGAGGGCCTCGGAGTTGACAATGTCGACGTTGGCAGGCGAGACGGCGAGGATGATGCTGTTGGGCTTGGCAATGTACTCGGAGATGAGGTTGCGCGTCTGCTTCTCGATGTCGGTGGGCTGGTCGCCAATCGGGACCTGGGGAGTTAGCCGGAGGACGCAGGCCTGGGAATAGCATCGCCAACAGAGAAACAACGCGCAGAACACACCTTTGTCAGACCCGGCAAGTCGACCAGCGTCAGGTTCAGCACATGGGGCGAGTAGATCTTGAGGTTGATGGGCTGGCGCGTGATGCCCTTGTTGTTGCCGGCGACACGGGTCGTCTCGTTCTCGATCTCGCGCTTGACGTCCTGGAAGTCGTTGAAGCGGCGATTTTGGAGGTGGTGGAATTCCGCCCACTCGGAACGCCGGGCGGCGCTGGAATCGAGGTAGCGCTCGTTGTCATTGGGGGCGCCGTCGTCTTCAGGCACGTTGATCAGCTGCAGGATGAGCGGCCGCCGCGTGACGACGCCGCTGCCACGGGGCAGAAAGTCGCGGCCGACAATGGTCTCGAGGACGGAAGACTTGCCGGCGGACTGGGAGCCGACGACCACCTGGGGGGTTAGCATGAGGCGGACAGCGACAGGACACGCGGAGACGCAGAACAGCAGACACAGACACGTACAATCTGCGGCAGGTCGAGCGAGTCATTGCCAATGGTGTTGAAGACGAGGTCTTGCAGCTTGTTGACCGTGGTCAACAAGTCGTCACCGAGGGCGGCCATGGCAGGCTTTTGTGTGGGTTTTTTTCCGGAGGCTCGGATGGGGCTTCACGCCGGCAGTGGAGCAGGCGGGGGATCGGCGGCGGTGGTCTCGGGCGGCGTCGGCGCGGGAGACGGACGAGAGCGGCGCTGCAGTCGGCAGTGAGTGAGGATGCCGGAGAGTCGGAGGACGCTTCACGAACGGCAGAGTTTGAGAGGACGGGCGAGCTTGATTTTTGAGCTGTGCGGTGAGGGACAGCCACTAGACCCAGTCAGTCCGTAGCCGAAGATCGTAGCTGCGAGTGGGCCAGAGTTGCAGTGAGGGCAAAGAAAAGCAGACGCAGCACAGTTCTCTGCACATGGAGCAGAAAAGGTGGAGGGGAAAAGAAAAAAAGGGCAGAGGAGGACGAGGACAAGCTCGACGAGACCGCACAGGCAGCGGAAGCAGCGGCACGCACACAGAAATAGCAGCAGAGCAGACAACGTACCAGGATGCCACGAAGCGCAAGCTCGGATGGAGGGACAACGCAGACTGGCGACTCCAAGGATCGGACGTGGCCGAGCGAAGCTATTTCGGTGTTTTTTGGCGGCGTGGGCGTATTTTGACGTGGCTCTGCGTTGTGGCGGCGGAGGCGCGCTGGCAGGTGGACAAATTGACAGCGACGGCGGCGACAATGCAGCAATGCGCTTCCGCGGTCTGGCCGGTTGGGCAGCGCGGGTGCATGAAGCAGCAAAGATCACGGACGGGTCTCTGGACAGGGGATGTGCAATATCGAAGCGATGCTGTGCACACGAGATTCGCGAATCGGCAGGACGACGGACGTGCCTGCCGTGTTTACTCCGGGCGAGCGTCGCATAACGCATTAATATGGCCCTGGCAACGGACCCGGGTGATTGGGTCCCGGCTGCCCGGCTGAGCCACGGCACGTGAGCGCGCCACACCGAGGTCCTCGCCTCGACGCCGATTGGCCGGCCACAGCCAGGTACCTTTGGCGGGCAGCACGGGCGGCAGCTACTTGCACTGCTGTACTTTTGCGAGCGCAGATCGTCGGCTTCTTAGGCCCTTCTTGGCGTCATCGCAAACTCTACTCGGGCGATCCGCGTGCACAAGACGGACACCGGCCGGCCAGCTCTTTGTTCTCGCTGCTCTCTGGCGCGTTTACCGACGATCGAGCACGGTTCGGCAGTGTTCTTTGCCTCTGTAGGTGCGGCCCAGACCTGTGCTGTACGGCTGGATGGCGTCGTATGATTAACCAGGACGACGCAGGCCGCACGCCGCGACGATGAGTGCCTTTGGCGGCCCCGGAGGCGGAATATCGACGCAGAAGCCGCTGCCGTGAGTGCTGCAAGTGCGTGGGCCGGGACAGCAGCTAACCATGCCAGGCCGCAGCGAGGCAGCTTTCCGCTGGACCACGATGGTGAGGCTAAGCGCGAGCGAGAGCGAGCGAGAGCGCGAGACTAACAGCCCAGGCGAGTGCAAGGAGGTCATGATGAACTACCTCAGCTGCATCAAGCGGGTCAAGGGCGTCAACGAGGACGAGTGCCGCAACATTGCCAAGTCGTACCTGTCGTGCCGCATGGACCGGTGAGTGTGCGTGGGCGTGTGTGTGGCGTTCCTGCTGACCAGGCAGAAATCTCATGGCCAAGGACGAGTTCAAGAACCTCGGCTTCAAGGACGAGAGCGAGGTGAAGGAGGAGGACAAGAAGAAGCCGGGCGAGCTGCGGTGGTAGCTGCCGACATGGACATGACATATGCACAAGAATGCAATAATCTAGCCATGGACCAGATAGAGCGAATGTGAGAGGACGGTGTCTGTATTGGAGGACAGTGAAGAAGTATAGGCCGGAGTGCTGCATGTCCTTTGGCTCAAAAGTCCTATCACCACCAGCCAAATATCTTCAGTTATATAACAGTGCCTCTCTAGCTGACCACCTGTACTATGCTGCTCCTCTCTTAGTTATGAAATATAAAGATAGGACTTATGGGTGAATAGTATCTTATGAGTTACTTATCATACAACACTAGTTGACAACTTTGAACAATACATGGCCAATAGGTGCTACACGTCTAAACTTCCTGGCACTATGTCAGATAAGACACCATCAAATGTGACTGACGAAGGAATGCGACCGTCAAATACATCAGTAACTGACAGGCCAATAATAAGCAGTCATGTAACTCTTCGCTAGAGTATCACATGCTTTTGGGGTATTACATAAGCAGACATCAGCAAGCGGCGACATGCTCAAAAAGAGGCCTGACCAAGCGTTCTCATACTACAGATAGTATAAGATTGCATGATACGTCCTCCAGGCTGACGCCAGCTTACCTGCCCGGTGGTGCTGCGTGCCGGTTTCGCTGCTGTGGCCGCGTGCCCCAGTTTTTCCCCGTGCAGTCGGCGCTGCACCTGCTAGCCGGCTGCGACATGCTGACGCTTGTGCTTGTAGGACTCGGGGTATCGGACATGGTCCGGCGTGCGGCAGTCGTATCAGCAGGGTGATAATGGAAGGCAGGGGAGCAGAGGCTGGCCGTTGTTGCCGAGTGGCGTGTTGGCGCCTGACTTACACGGCTTCTTGCATCTTCTCGACTATCGTGTCTCTGACACCTTCATTCCTTTCTCTGGTTCTTTCTATTTCGGTTCTGTCGTCCTTCTCTTCACGCGCAACTCTCTCCCACTCTTGACGTCGGCCATGATGCGTCACCGGCTCGCCCGGGGCGGCCGCCTGCCCGGAGCGCCGGCCGTGAGCTTCACCACATCCGGCAGGCCGGCCTCTCCGGCCGCACCCGCCGACGCGACCCTCGCGCACCTCCGCATCGGCGCCCACACGCGCGTGCTCTTCCAGGGCTTCACCGGCCGCCAGGCCACGGCCAACGCGCGGGAGTCGCTGGCCTGGGGCACGCACATTGTCGGCGGCGTGACTCCCGGCCGCGACGGCGAGCACCTCGGCCTGCCGCTCTACCCGAGCGTGCGCCGCGCCGTCGACCGGCTGCGGCCCGACGCCACGGCCATCTACGTGCCGGCCGCGCTCGCGCCGGCCGCCATCGAAGAGGCCATCGCCGCCGAGATCCCGCTGATCGTGGCCGTCGCCGAGCACGTGCCGCTGCACGCGATGCTGCGCGTGGCCGCGGTGCTGCGCACGCAGACGCGCGCGCGCCTCGTCGGCGCCAACTCGCCGGGCATCCTGTCGGCGACGGGGCGCTGCCGCATCGGCTTCCAGCCGCTGGGGTGCTTCGCGTCGGCGAGCGACGTCGGGTCCGTCGGCATCGCCGCCCGCTCCGGCACCCTCAGCTACGAGACCGCCGCGTCGACCACGCGCGCCGGCCTCGCCCAGAGCCTCTGCATCGGCGTCGGCGGCGACATCGTGGCCGGCACCGACCTCGCCGAGGCGCTGCCCGTCCTGGCGGCCGACCCGGACACCGACGCCATCGCGCTGGTCGGCGAGGTCGGCGGCGCCAGCGAGCTCGAGGCCGCCGCCTGGATCCGCGCCTACCACGCCCGCGAGGCGCACCCCAAGTAGGTGCTGCTGCTGTCCTGTTCTCCCGGCTCCCACTCACATCCAGACCCATCGTCGCCCTCGTCGCCGGCACCCACAGCGTCCCCGGACGCATGATGGGACACGCCGGCGCCTTTGCGCTGCCCGGCGAGCCCACCGTCCAGCAGAAGATCGCCGCGCTCGCCGACGCCGGCGCCACCATCGTCGACCACCCGGAGCAGTTCGGGCCGGCCATCCGTGCGCGGCTGGGCGGCGCCGGCGCTGCCGGCGCCAGTCCGTCGCCGCGGCAGCGCCGGGGCTACCACACCGGACGGCCGTCGGTGCCGTCCGACGCCGTGCTCGACCTGCTGCGTCGCCACGGCATCAACGCCGGCTCCTACTCCGGTCGCGGCGTGCGGCGCTACCTCGCCATCACCGTCAACCGCGCCGCCAAGTCGCTGTGCGTGTTGGCTGCGCCGGACTCGACAGCCTTTTCGGGCAGTGCACTGACGAACCTGGGGCGCTTCCCCTTTGCGTACGGTCCCGCCGGCGTCGACGGCTTGGTCGCCGGCCGCGTGGCCGAGTACTTGCAGCTGGCCCCGGCCGCCGGCACGGGCGGTGTCGGCGGCGACGATGCGCTGCGCCGGCTGCTGCGGGCGCTGCTCGCGGTATTCATGGAGGAGCAGGCGTACCTGGTGGAGGTGGACGTGGTGCAGCGGCTGGGGGAGCTCAAGGTGGTGGCCGGGAGGGTGGGCGTGGAGGGGACAGCCGAGGTGGACGCCCTGGCCGACCCGGAGGCCGACGCCCTGGCCAAGGCTCACGGCATCGTCTACATCAAGTTGGCGGCCCCGTCCGGCCCAGCCGCCCGCATCGCCACCATCGTCAACGGCGCCGGCCTCGCCATGAACACCGTGGACGCGCTGGCGGCGCGCGGCGGCGCAGCCACCAACTTCCTGGACACCGGCGGCAAGGCCACGAGCGAGACGGTGTGCGCCTGCTTCGAGGTCGTGCTGCGCGACCCGCGCGTGCGCGTCGTGCTCGTCAACGTGTTCGGTGGGCTCACGCGCGGCGACATGATTGCGCGCGGCGTGCTGCTGGCGTTCCAGGCGCTGCAGGTGGCGGTGCCGGTGGTCGTGCGCATCCGCGGCACCGGCGCGGCCGAGGGCCAGCAGATCATCCGCGAGAGCGGCCTGCCACTGTACGCGTACGACAGCTTCGCCGAGGCCGCGGCCAAGGCAGTGGAGTTGGCGGGAGGAAGCGAGGCATGATTAGAGGGCACGGTAGCCCAGGGGAAGCTACAAAGTTTTGCTGGGGTTTACAAAGTGCGAGATATTGACACAAGCGTATGATTTATTATTACCAATTCAAAGACGCCGCGTCCAAGCCAAGGCGATGCTGATGCTGATGCTAAATGTGCTTTTTCCGTGGCCTCCGTCCTATCGTCCGGTCAAGGCTACGCTCTTTGGACGGCAAAGACCCATTTCCCTGTCCGGAGGTAGGCGCCAAAGCTCGTCTCCTGCTGCGCGTCCTGGGGAAATGCGGCGCCATCGCGGATCTCCTGGTCACGGTCGGCCGACGACAGATGCATGTCCTGCAACTGGTGCAGCTTCCAGGCACGCAGCAGCCACAGCGACGCAAAGGCGACAAGGTAGCAGAGGCTAGCGAAGAGCTGCACGTGCAGGTAGCCGTCGATGCCCGAGGTGCGCAGCGAGAGGCCGATGACCTCGGCAAAGGTCGCCGGCAGCGCCAGGACCAGCCAGTAGACGGACAGGGCGGCCGGCAGCAGGGGGATGCCGACAACCTCGGCGGCGACGGGGCCGACGGTGGCCCACAGGATGCCGGCAAAGGCGCCCGTGAGGCTGTAGACGACGAGGCCGGCCATGAACTTGCCGGCGAGGATCCAGAGGAGGAGGGCGAAGACGCCGGCAGCCAGGGTGCCGAGGGCGGCGACGTTGATGCGGCCGACGGGGTCGCTGAGGAGGCCGATGACGGGGCGGCCGAGGCCCTGCGAGAGGTGGAAGAGGGCGCCGACGACGGAGCCCTGGGCGGCGGTGCGGCCGACGGACTGGGCATAGTCGGGCAGGGAGAAGACGACAATGGTGTAGGCGAACATGCTGAAGAAGCCCCAGGCGAGCAGCAGCACGTACTCGGGGCGGCGGCAGAGCGACCAGCGGAAGGCGGCGTGAACGGCACCGACGAGCTGGTTGCGGTCGCGCACGAGCAGGGCGGAGACGAGGTTGGCGGCGCAGGAGACGATGGCGAGGACGCGGAAGGCCCAGGCGAGGCCGATGTGGGCGATCATGGCGTGGGTGGCGAGCGAGTAGGTGAGGCCGCCGAAGCCGGAGCCGGCGGTGGCGATGGAGTTGGCAAACGAGCGGCGGCGGACGAACCACTGGGGCACGATGCCGACGGAGCCGACGAAGAGGAAGCCCATGCCGATGCCAAAGGCGACGCCCTGGGAGAGCAGCAGGTGCCATATCTGGGAGGTGAAGGAGGCGCCGACAAAGGCGCCGGTCTGGAAGACGAGGCCGATGAGGAGCGTGCGGCGCGTGCCGAGGCGGCCGATGCACTCGGTGGCGACGGGGGAGACGAGGAAGGCTGGGCGTGAGAACAGGCAGTGCGCCGGCGAGCAGTGGGGAGGACGACGTACCGATGGCCACGGACAGGCCGCCGACAAAGGCAAAGGCAATGTCGCTGGCGCCGCCGATGGAGCCGGTGCGGAGGTAGTAGGCCAGGAAGACAGCGTAGGACTGAATGTGAGCACGGATCAGGATGGGGGCGGGGATGACGTACCGAGTTGAGGCCCCATGTGTGGGCGTTGAGCAGGAAGACGGCGGCGACGACGATCCTGACGACGTAATCAGACGAGAGCGATCAGAGCCCAGGGAGACGAGACAGAAGCAGAGAGACACGGGAGACGAGACAGGGAGAAGCAGAGAGACGGGAGACGAGACAGGGAGAAGCAGAGACACGGGAGACGAGACAGGGAGAAGCAGAGACACGGGAGACGAGACAACAGAATCAGAGATCGAAAATCAGCGACCAGAAATCAAAGACGCAGAAATCAGACAAGAGAAATCAAGGGACCAAAGTAGAGGACATGGCGTATAAACGACAATAGCCGACAAAGAAACGCCGGCACCTACCAGCCGTAGCCGCCCTCCTGGAAGCCTTCCCGGGACTCTGCATCGTCGGCCGAGTCCGAAACGGCGCCGCGACTCAGCGCGCGCTTCTCGTCGGCATCGGCCTGCACCTGCGACGGCCGGACTGCCCCAGCCGGCGCGGCGTCGGCGGGCAGCGGAACGGGGTCCATGTCGAGCGTCGGCCGATATGCGGCGCAGAGGCGGCGTTCCGTGTAAGTCGGTAGTGCGGCGAAGCAGCCAAGCCAACCAGATCCGATGTCGATGGCGGGATCGCTTGCCGATCGCTTTGCCCAGATCGCCTGGCCAGATTGCGGTCGAAGCCTCAGACGTGCGGATGCCTCGAGATTCACCGCCGTGACGACCGCTACATTTCGGCTGTTTTTCCTGCCCGCGACTCTGCCTACTCGGGCTAGGGCGTGTGCTAGTAGCGCCGTCGTCGGCCGGGGCGATGCGACATGGCAGAGGCTAGATGGAGCCTGGCGCCGGGACAGAAGCGAGCGGGGGACGGCATTGGAGCGGGGCGTGCTTTGTCTGGACCGACGTGCGGAGGATTGCGTACGGAGTATTACTCGTCGTAGAACCGAGCATACGGAGCAGGTGAGTGGAAAAGGGGTGAAGTGGAGAGTCTATGAGGCTGTAGGATGAGGTTAAGATTGGATGAGATGGAGGAACGGAGTAGAATAGGGAGAATTGCAAAGTCGAATATACTCGTAGAAACCAGAACCAAAGAACATGATACCTAATAACACTACTACGAGTACGGAGTACGGAGTAAATAACCGAACTTTACTCCGTAGACAATGGCTAGACCAGACTGGAGTTGCGATCCAACAGAAAGAAGGCTGCAGTACGCGGACAGAGGCAAGTCTTGTTCTGCCCAATGGAGAACGATGTTCGCCGCTGCGTCGGCGCCGCTGCACATGCTGAGGAATGTCCTGTACTCTCCGTAGCTTTCATATGCTTTAGTCGTCACTATCTACAGCCTCTGCCTTCATCCTGTTTTATCGTCATCCGACAGGAGAGACTTCATATACTCCGTATCGTACTTTGCATCAACCATCTCCTCTACCCCTGTTAATGTGATGTGTCTTCTTAAACAGCTTCTTCCTTTCCGCTTCTTCGCTCCGCTCCGTCGCTCTCCGCTTCTTCGCTCTCCGCCTGCAGTTCGTTCTACGTCCGCCGTCCTTACCGTCTCTTCCCCTATTCGCTTGCGATTGACCCCTTCGACAGGTTGTGGAACGCGAGACTCAATCGTCTCCACGTGACCTCACCGCCGTGCAATTTCGCACGCATGGCTCCGCGCTGGCAGTCACGGTGCGTGCATCGCTGCTTTCATGCACAACCTGCTTCCAGGCGCTTCCTTCCAGCAATACCGCTCTTTCCTGCTTTGCACGCGGATGCGACGTGCGCTGTCCATGGCGGCTTCCGTGAGTCACTTGGCGTGTTGCCAGGGCGCAGTGGGCCCACATCACCGCTGCAAGTGCCTGCAGTGCTGCGCCAGCTGTTAAGCTCTTGCAGCAGCCGGCAAAGCCGTTAACAGACGTACCAATGAGCGTGCCGGGGTTGTCTAGTCAACTGCGCAGAGTGGAGTAAACAACATAGCGCTGCAGGGATCTCGCAAGGCACAGGCGACAAAAATACGGACCAGACGAGAGCCCGACGCCGCAGCTCCAGCAGCACCAGCACGATCAACGCAGCGTCGAGCCCCTACGACGCACTCTGTGCGCCTCACCCGGACGGCCCGCCATTTCGCGCCCGAATGCCAGATACGACGTGCAGCCACCGCCCATCCAATCCAGCCGCCGCCTGCTTGTCTCACTTTCGCTGCACCTCTGCCCAGCAACCCATCGATCGCCAGCCGCCTCGCATAGCAGCCCCGGCCCGCGTAAACAACCTCCCTTCCCCGCCTGCTATATTAGCCCGTTGCCTGGGCCGGTCTGTCGTCCTGTCCGCCGCGACATCTCATTTCCGCCATCCCTGACGGCCAGACCAGCATCAGCACCAGCACCAGCATCAGCATCAGCATCACCAACCCCAGACCAGGCTCGGTCCGACAGCATCCACCGCCAGCATGGCCATCCGAGCCAAGCCGCGGGAGCGGACATCCTCCCGCAAGGTGACGCCGCCGTCGCCGGTCTACATGTCGGGCGAGCAGTTCTGTGAGTGCCCGAACGCAACGGACCGAGAGCCAGGCAGCAACCGGCAAACGGCACGGCATCCAGCACGCAGCAAACAGCATCGACAGACATCGCTAACCCTGCAGCCACATACCTCTCCGGCCTGCGCAGCAACACGGTGGCCCGGCCCGGCGGCGCCCGTCCCCAGCCGGCCTCGCGCCGCGACTCTGCCCGCGCCTCCGGCAGCATCTCCAGCCTCTCCAGCTGTCTGCCTCTCGCGTCCAACGAGCTCGCCGACGCCTCCCCGCTGCGCCAGCGCTCCCACTCCGACAAGACCGCCTCCACAGCCATGCCGGCGCCAGCATTGCCGTCCATACCACACACACTGGCATCCGCGACCAAGGCACCGCAAGCAACAGCACTACCATCCACACCCGCGCCAACACCGGCAACGACAGCGCCGGCCGGCACGTCCGCGTCGGCCGCCGGATCCGTGACATCGCGCATCACCGCCGGCGGCCGCTCGTCCTTTGGCCCGTCCACGTCCATCGCCGCCAGCGTGTCGTCGCGCTACTCCGCCGTCAACGGCCGTGGCCACGACTACTACCCCGACACGAGTGCCGTCACCGCTGGCGCCAAGAGCCTGCCGCCCCCGCTGCGGCCCAACGAGGTCGTCCCGACCGACACCTACATGGAGCGCGGCCAGCGCTGGATGGAGAAGGAGGAGGCGGTGTCGCTGCGTCAGGCGCTCGAGGATATGGACATCAAGAGCCAGACGGCCGCGCCCACGCCCGCTGTCGCCCCTGTTGTCGCCGGAGGTCCCACCGCCACACCTACGGGCACAGAGCCCGAAGACCTCCGTCTCTACGGCGCGGCGCTCAACGAGGCTGCCGAGCTCGTGTGGCAGCACCAGAACGGCGTCAAGCCGCCCGAGCCCGGCGCCCCCTACCGCTACAAGTCCCACCTGCGCAAGAACAGCTACGCCTATGCACGCACCGCTAGTGTCGGTCTGTATGGCGACGACATTGTGCCCACGGGCCTGGCCCGCGACCCGGCCTCGCGCTCGGTCTCGGCCAGCTCGGACTCGTCTTGCGGCAGCGTCGGCAGCGACAGCGTGCGGCCCAGCCTGGACCACACCCGGCCGAGCCTGGACAAGGCGCGGACGAGCCTCGACAAGGCGCGGACGAGCCTCGACAAGGCGCGCACAAGCGCCGAGAAAGCGCGTCCAGTCTTTGCGTCGGCCGCCGGACCCGCGGCATCGGCAGCACCCGCCGCGCCTGCCGCATCCGCCGCCGCGCCTGTCGCATCGGCCACCATACGCAGCAAGGGCTACACCGGTCTGGCTAGCGGGCCGCGGCCGATGGGCAGTGCGCGGCGGCGCAGCAGCCTGAAGCGCAACATCAGCGGCGAGATCGAGAAGCCCTTCTCGGGCGACCAGATCTACGAGGAGCCCGAGACGGCGACGCCGGACAAGGACAAGGCAAAGCCGCCCTTGGCGACCGGTGTTCTGCGCGCGGCCGCCGAGAACACGGTGCGTTTCAGCGCGGACACGTCCGGCAACAGCTACGGCAACAGCGGCAGCGGCAGCGGCAGCACGTTTGCAGGCACGTCGAAGCTCGTGTCTCGCTACGAGATCCACCGCAACCCGCCGTCGCAGTCGCGCAACCCCCAGTACACCACCAACACGCCGCTCGTGAAGCGGACAGTCGTCCCGCAGGAGCGCGGGAGCGACAGCGACGGCCAGGAAGGCCAGCCGGCGCAGGAAGAGGTGCCGCGCCTCAACGGCGTGGAGATCCGCAGCGACGAGATCCGACAGGCCACCAGCATGCGACTCAAGGACCGCAACCCCAAGCTCCCGACGCCGACGTTTGTCAGCGACAACCCGGGGCGTCCGATTGTAAGCTTTCAAGCCAACTGGAAACCCGAAGATGCCATAGCCACACCTGCTGGCGAGAAGGCGGCCACTGATGCGCAGCCAGACGCCCCGAGGCCCAAGCAAGAGCGCGTCCCCCGGCAGGAAGCCAGCCGCGAGTCCCCGACGACATCTCGTGTCGCAGCTGCTGCGAATCTTTGGTCGGCGAAGCCGGCGACGGACCAGCTGCGGCAGCAGCAGCAGCATCCACAGCAGTACCAGTACCAGCAGCCGAAAGCACAGCCACAGTCGCAGCGCCAGTCAGAGTCGCCCACACGTGCATTTCCGCCGCCCGCTACTCAGGTGACGCCCGCGAGTGCAAACTCTTTCCGCAGCAGCGCCACCGACACCACGATGAAGAAGGGCCTCCCGTCGATTGCTGTGACGGCCGACGACGCCCCGCGGTCTTCGGGCCCGACCCGGCCGATGCCGGTGCCGACGATTGCCGTGTCGGAGGACGTGCCCTCGGGATCGCGCTCGTTTGGCTCCGGCTCGGCAGCCCCCCCCATTCCGACAATCATGTTGCCCGGCGACGACGACAGTAGCCCGTCAGCAAAGGCGGACGTTCCTGTGATCGTGACGCCGGACGACCAGGCCGGCAACCCGCGGCAGCGGCCCTCTGTGCCGACGATTGTGACGCCAGACAGCGACAGCACGGCATCGCCTGCATCCGCCTCGCCTGCATCACCGGCATCCGGACGGCCACTGCCGACGCCGGGCAGCACCAGCAGCCGTCCGCGCAGCCATTGGTCGCGCGCCCCGGCCCCGCTTCCGCAGGTATCGCAGCCTGCGCAGTCGCCGGCGCGGGCGTTGCCCAACCCCGTGTCCCAGTCGTCGGGCCGTGCTCTGCCGAACCCGACGGCACACGCGTCTCGTGCGCTGCCGAATCCGGCGTACGGACAGCGGCGGCACCCGGCGCCGCCGGCGTCGGTGGCCGGCTCGACATCGCTGAGCCGGGCGACGGCGCTCTGCCACGAGTGCGGGTATGCGATCGAGGGGCGGTTTGTGGCGCTGGCCGGCGAGCGCAGCAGCGGGGAGCGGACGCCGGCGCAGCCGGAGCGGTTCCACCCGCAGTGCTTCCGGTGCTACTCGTGCGGGACGGGGCTGGAGGCGCTGGAGATCTCGCCGGAGCCGGCGTCGTTCCGGGCGGCGCGGCTGGAGCGCATCGCGCGGCGCCAGCGGGGCGAGGTGCTGGAGGAGAAGCCGGGCGAGACGATGGGCGAGGACGGCGATGCGCGGCTGCGCTTCTTCTGCCACCTCGACTGGCACGAGCTGTACGCGCCGCGCTGCAAGCACTGCACGACGCCGATCGTGGGCGAGCACGTGGTGGCGCTGGGCGCGCACTGGCACGTCGGGCACTTTTTCTGCGCCGAGTGCGGCGACCCGTTCGGGCCGGGCGCGACGCACATTGAAAAGGACGGCTACGCCTGGTGCGTGGGCTGCCAGACGCGGCGCACGGAGCGGCGGGCGCCCAAGTGCCGGGCGTGCGGCAAGGCGGCCATCGGCGCGTACGTGCAGGCGCTCGGGGCCGAGTGGCACGAGACGTGCTTCCGGTGCGGCGTGTGCGAGGGCGGCTTCCCGGACGGGCAGGTGTTTCCGCGCGAGGGCAAGGCCGGGCTGATGCAGGTGGTGTGTACGGGGTGTCGGCAGCGGGAGCTGAAGGCGTGAGGCTGCCGAGGCTGCGGGAGAGATCTGGAGTCTGTGGGCGATATGGACAGGACCGAGGCCAGCATATGCACAGCGCAGCGTTGCTTGTTAATTAGGACTATTTGGAATATTTTGGTTGATTTGGTTGATTTGGTTGATTCTCATTTGCCTGCCGGTTGAATTACGGATCTGCTCGAGATTGTTTGATTTACTGTTTAGCAGCTGTTGGCCTTTGCTATTTTTGCTCCTTGCCTTGCTTTCTGCTATGTAGGTTGCAACGAGTTGCTACTTGACAAACTACGAGCCTTTAGGACTGCACAAAGCGGGCATTGCATGCATCACGGTGAACAAGCATGACAGATTCGCGTATATTGACGCAAAAGCGCAGAAAACGAACACGGAAAAAGGAAAAGATCAGATCAAAGTTCCTGCTCTGGTGAGCCCGACGGCCAAACAATAAATAAAACGGTGCCTTCTGTGTGAAACGCCCCCAAACCAACCACCTCATGCTTCCGCGTCGGCACTCTAGCAGCCGCCGACCTGCTCCTGGTGGACCTCGAGGGTGTCGGAGTCCTGCATTTCAAGCTGCACCGCGTTAGTCATGTCACCCGACGACGGCAGAGGTAGTGCAGCAGGAGTACTGCGTAGAAAGGGGTGAAGGCGAAAGTAAAAGCGCACGAAGCGGTCGCTTACAGAATCCGGCGTGTCGCTTGGCTGGACGCGCTGGCCCTCAAACAGGAAGCGGACGGAGCTGAGCGACTTTCCCTGGCGATCGCAGAACGCAGTCATGAGCTTCTCGAGCTTGGTGGTGCGCTTGATCTTGAAGAAGACCTCGTTGTTGTTGTCGGTGACCTTGATGTTCAGGTGCTCGACGGCCGGAGGGGCGGCGCCGTCGTTGGGGGTGTTGGCGTCCGACATGGTGCAAAGAGGGCGAGCGTGCCTGGGCTGCAGCGGGTGGCAGGAAGGCGAGACGGCTGGCGAGCTGCTTGTTCGCGATGCCAAAGACGAGATGGCGATGCGATGCGATGAATCCGGCCGATGGATATGCGACGGGTGGCTGGGCTGGTCGAGCGCGCGGCACGGTCGGCGATGGGAGCAGGAGCGCGAGGAGCGAGAGCGGACGGAGGCTGAGAGGCGGGCGACGCGAGCGGACAGAGACGCGCAGAGAGCAAGACGAGAGCGTGGACCAGGGCTGAGGCGAGAAGAAAGAAGGATGAAAAGGCACGAGGATGGCGGACTTTGGCGCTGGTTTTTAGCGTTCAGCAGGCGCCAGTGAAGTGAGGGGCAGGCGGCGCTGGGCGCGGCTGCCTTCCGCGCAACACGATGACTAATCCATCCAAATCCGGATACAGGATCTGAACGACTGTCTCTGTACTTTTCAGCCGGGCAGCACTCGTCCACGCATCTCCGTCTGCGTCTGACCGGCGTCCTCGACACAGGCTCTCACGGCGACCATCACGCGCCACTACGGCCCTACGGCAGCTCGAGCACGCTGCAGCGCCGCAGCGCGCCGGCAAGATGGCAAGTCGCATTCACACAATTGTGGTCTCGCACTTCCACTTGCGAGCGCAAACGGCTCAGCAAAGATTCCCGGCTGACCGCGCAGACGTCCCAGCAGAACGCCAAGCTCGAGCGCGACCTGGCAGCCGACCCGCCATGCCATCCGCGTGCTGTCCGTGTCCGTCCCCATTGCTGTCCTTGAGACGCCCGGCTGACCTTTGCCAGTGTGCCATACAAAGTACGAGCGCCGCTGCTTTCGAGCCGGCTTGACGGCCTACAGAGTAACCGATCGGGCGTGGCCACCGGCTGACACCTGCCAGACTGCCTGCAGCGGAACGGCTTCAACCAGGACCGCTGCGAGAATCTCATCGACGCCCTCTACGACTGCTGCCAGGCCTTTTACGCGCGCCGCGGCGACGGCGCGTCGACCGTCAGCTGCCCCAAGCCGGACCTGCTGCGGCTCAAGCTCGCACAGCGCAAGGGCGGAGCCGGGCCGCCTCCGGTTCGCCCGAGAACGTGAACCGGGCAGAATCGATCTGCGTGTGTACGCTCCTCCGAAAAACGTCCCCCAACAGACTCCTTGCGGATGGTGGGCAACAAGAAGGAAGAGTGAGTTTCTCTGGGCCATCATTGAGCACGCGGGAGATCCGAAGACCTGAGCAAGCAGTGAGCGTCTTGCTCCGAGACTCTAATATGAAAGCCGAAAATGACATTGGAGAAAAAGAGAGAAAATTCCAACGGGCGCGACTGTGAAAAACTATTTATGCGTGTAATTTTAAAGTGGATCGCGCCAGCCCCAGCGGACCGTGAATTCAATGTCACGTGACCCACCAGCCACAGTCGCAGTTCGTCGTGCCTGCCGTACGCGACGCGGTAGCTGTTGCTGCAGTGAAGTTGGACTGGAAAAAACGGGCAGAAAGCGAGAAAGGCACGAGCAAAAGGCACGAGCGAGCCATTCCGCCGCGCAGCACCTCACGCGCACACGAGCACGCAGTCCCTGACGACGGGCAGCTTATACGAACAGCGATTGCCGTCGGCGGCGATTGGCTTTCAGGGTGAACGGCGGCCGGCAGCTTGAGCCCGCTGCGGTCGAACAGCGGCAGCTTATTTCGACATTTCGTTTTGTTGCTTTGTCGATCTCGTCGACTCTCTTTCGCCGACTTTCTTGCGCTGCGCCTTTGGCTTCGTCGACAGCGACTGCGCGATCGACAGCCGCGGCCGAGAGCCGGAAGGAGCACGGCCGAGACAGGATGGCCTTCCTCGGGTCTACACCGGAAGCCATGGCCGACGAGAGCGACAGCATCACCGCCGACATGGGCGAGGAGGTCGAGGTGTTTGCGCGGTACCTCGACGAGTGCATCCTTGCGCGGGGCTCGACGGCGGAGCAGCGGACCCGGCTGTTCAAGCTGATCGACCACTACTACGACTATGCGCGCGAGACGGCAGACACGCTGCGCGAGCGCGTGCGGCTGGCACGGCTGGCGCGCGGCAGCAGCGACAGCACGGAGAGCAGCAGCAACGGACAGGGCCTCGGCATGGAACTGCGGACACGGGCGACCGCGCTCGCCGGACCGCGGCCGGACAGCGCGGACGCGGCAGCGGCCCTGAGCGCCCGGCGGTGGGAGGAAGAGGCGCAGACGTGGGACCTGCTCCGCCGGTTGCTGCCGCTGCGGTACCGGGACAAGACCGCCGGCAGCAGCGCGGCGGTGGCGAGCGCGGGCGGGCCGCAGAGCCGGCGCGAGTACTGGGCCGACTTTGTGCAGACGGAGCCGCGGGCGCGCGAGCGCAAGACGGTGCTGGAGTGGCTGCAGGCGAGCGCCAACAGCAGCCGGCCGCCGATCGACGAGATGGTGCAGGAGCTGCAGCGCAAGGCCGAGCGCGGCGAGATCGTGGCCCACGGCTGGCTGCACACGCGCGGCGCCATCAAGCAGCACAAGCGGCTCGTGGCCGTGGCCGGCCCGCTCGACCCGGCCGACAGCAACCTGGACCTGCGCCAGTCCAGCCTCGACACCGGCCCGCAGCGCCTCGTGACCCAGCTCGACCCCGACGTCGTCAGCCGCCAGCGCGCGGCCGGCCGCCGGCTCGCGCCCCAGGATGCCGCGTTTGAGCAGGCCATCTGGCTCGGCTGCTACGAGCTGCTGCGGCGCGGCCGCAGCATGGCCGCCATCCGCGACTGGTGCATGGAGCGCACCGAGGCCTGGCGCGCCGCCATGGTGTCGGCGCTGCCGCTGTCGGCGGACGCGACAGCCGCGGCGGCCGACGCCACCGACGACGACTCGCCGGCGTTTGACTGTCTGGCCACGGTGCTGTGGCGGCGCATGTGCTACCGCATGGCGCAGGAGGCGGGCGCGACTGCGGCGTCGGGCGACAGCAACGCGGCATCGGCCGTGTTGGGCCTGGACGACCGGCGCCACGAGCGCGCGGTCTACGGCCTGCTCGCGGGCGACCTGCCGAGCGTCGAGGCCGTCGGCGCGTCGTGGGACGACCTCGTGTTTGCGCGCTACAACGCGGAGCTGCGCGCGCAGTTTGACGGCTACATGATGCGCCAGGCCGACAGCGCTGCCGTGCACGCGCTGCAGCTGCTGCACGGCGACGTGCCGGACTTTTTTGCGGCGGCGTCGGGGGCGGGCGCCAGCGCGACGACGGCGGCGGCCGTGCGCGAGCGCGAGGAGCGTGTCCGGCGGGCCGCGCGGACGCCGGCCAAGGCGCTGCAGGCGGCGGTGCTGGACGACCGGCTGGACGGCTACCTCTTCCAGCAGGGCGCGCTGCTGGCCGAGCAGGCGAACGCGGTGCGGCCGTCGCGGCTGCTGCCGCGGTACGAGGGGGCGCTGGGCAGCGGCGTGGCCGGGCTGGCGGGCGACGAGCGGCGGGCGCACTTTATCGACGCCGGCGACGCGCACGGCACGCGCGTGCTGGCGCACGTGCTGATCGTGGTGTCGATGCTGGACCGGCTGGACGGGCGCGGCGCGGACGCGGCGGCGCTGGGCCCGCTGGCGCGGCGGCACCAGACGGCCGAGCACGTCGTGGCCAGCTACGTCGGCCTGCTGCGGCTGGCGCGGCTGGAGGAGCTCGTGCCGCTGTACGCGTCGACGCTGCTGGGCGACCGGGCGTACGCGACGATGGCGCACAACCTGATCCACGTGGACGAGCGCGACGCGCAGCTGCGGCTGCTGCACCTGATGCGCAAGCTCGGGCTCGACGTGCGGCAGTTTGTGCAGGCGCAGCCGCCGCTGTTCCTGGCCGAGGTGGACACGGACGCGGGCGCGGCGGGCGCGGCGGGCGCCCTCGCCCTCCTGCGGGACGAGCCGCCCACGCTCAAGTACGGCCGCCGGCTGGTGCCCGGCCTCTTTGGCGCGGCGCCGTCGCCGGCGTCGACGGACGGCGACGGCGAGCCCGAGGAGCTCATCGCGGTGGACCGCAAGGACGAGCTGCTGATCCGGTCGCTCGAGTGGATGATGCTCGTCGACGGGCTCGTGCTGGAGACGTGCGACTTTGCCGTGCGCATCTACAAGTATTTTTTGCGTGAGTTCTGCTTCTGCTTCTGTTTCTGCCTGCTTCTGCTTCTGCTCCCTAACACACACAGAAAACCAGCACCTCTCGGCGGCGCGCGTGCTCTCGTCGCGCGTGCCCTGTGCCGACATCATCCGGCAGAAGACGCGCTACAGCCAGGACGTCGCGGACGACAACGACCCGTCGTGGTGGGACGAGGTGTTTGGCACGCCGGGGCCCGGCGCGGCGGCTCTCGCGCGGGCTGCGGCGGCCGACGACATGGCCGTGGACGAGGACAGCGGGGACGGCGTCCCGGAGCCGTCGGTGCACGAAGTGGCGGCGCACGCGCGCCCGCTCTTCGAGCTCGAGTGTCTCGTCAACGCGCTCGACTGCCTGGAGACGACGGCGGTGCTGTCGAACATGCTGGCGAGCGCGCAGACTGCGTATGTTCCGCCTCTCCGAACTCCGTCAGACGTCTGCTCTAACACACCCAGGGACGCGAAGCGGGACCGCGATGTCGCCAAGAATATCGACGAGAACGCCAAGTTCCTCAAGGGCTTCATGCAGCCGCTGCTGAACGGCTGGCTGCTGCACCTCGACGGTGAGTTTGCAGGCAGTTTGTTTGTTTTGTTTTCTGTTTTCTCTTTCCTCTTTTCTGTTCTCCTCTGTTCTCCCTTCTCTTCTCTCTTCTCTCCTCTCATCTCTCCCCTTTTCTCTCCTCTCTCCTCTCCCCTCTCCCCTCTCTCCCCTCTCTCCCCTCTCTCCTCAGTCACTGACCGACAGATGCCGACGCCAAGTCGCTGCGCGCCACCTACCTGCCGCAGACGGTCATCGGATTCGCCAGCACGCTGCAGTTCGCGGGCACGACGTCGTCGCGCGACTACCTACTCGAGTGCATGGAGCTCGCGGCCGTGGTGGCGGCGCCGGGCAGCGACATTGCGGCCGTGCTGGTCGAGGCCGGCCGCATGCGCGAGCTGGTCGAGTCGTTTGCGTCGTGCAGCAAGGCGCTGGCGATCTGGACGAGCGACGTGAAGAAGGGGCCGGGCGCCGCCAGCAAGCGGACGCGGGAGCTGGGGTGGTCGCGCGAGCTGTGGTCGGTGCGGCCATAGGCGGACAGCACGGGCAATAGACGGACGGACGAGGACAGACTGGGAAGACGGGAGAATGTAAGGGTAATACCATGACGCAAAAAGCCTGGAGCCACCAGCCACATGGGTCGCGGCAGTGTTTGATTTATGAGATGTGCTGTGCAGTGTCGAATACGCATGGAATCAGAGTGGCACATTGTAGAATTTGTATTCGTGAGTGGTCTATCGTCAAGGGCACGGCGCCGCTCAGAGCTGGGCCAGCAGGCCGTCGACAAAGGCGCGCAAGCGGCCCAGCGGCACGTTTTCGCGCACGCCGAGCTGCCGGCACTGCACCTCGCAGAGTCTGTCGGCGTCGGCGGTGCCGTCGGCGCTCTTCAGCCAGGCGGAGCCGACGACGACGATGACGGGGTAGCCGGTGATGTCGGCGTCCTTGAGCTTGGGCGGCAGGTAGAGGAAGCGGTCGTCCAGGAGGACGTCGAGCGGTGAGCCGGCGGCGTCTGCGCGCGCGAGCGTGTCGTAGACGGCCTCGGCGGCGGCGACCAGCGGGCCCTCGCGCTTGCCCGGCACGACGACGACCTCGAAGGGCGCGATGGCGCGCGGCCAGTTGAGGCCGGTGGCGTCGGCGCCGTGGTCGGCGACGGCGCCGAGGATGCGCGAGATGCCGATGCCGAAGCAGCCCATGAGGGGGGTGGAGGCGGCGGCCGCGTCTGTCGGCGCCGGCGTGGCCGGCGTGGCGGCGGCGGCGGCGGGCTCGCCCTGGAAGCGCACTCCCAGCGGGTCCGAGTAGCGCGTGCCGAGGTAGAAGGTGTGGCCGAGCTCGATGGCACGGTCGACGCGCAGGCTGCCGGCGGCGCCGCACCGGGGACAGTCGTCGCCGGCGCGCGCGCCCACGAGCGCCAGCGGGCGGCCGGCGGCGTCGACGGTGCGCCGGGCCACGTTGGCGACGGCGGGCGCGCCGGGCCACGCGGCGGCACGCTCCACGTCGGCGAGCCGGCCGTGCAGCCGCCAGTCGACGAGGTGGACGAGCTGCGTCTGCGCCGGCGCGGCCGCCAGCAGCGCGGCGCCGCGCTCGGCCGCGTGCCGGAGCCCGGTCTCGAGCGCGACGTCGGGCAGGGCCGCGCGGACCGCCTGCAGGTCCACGTCGTCGTCGGTCAGCGCCGTGGCCGTGCCGGCGGCGTCCGTGGCCGTGGCCGGGATCCAGGCGCTGACGAGCACGCGGCCGTCGCGCGAGACGCCGCGCCAGGCGCGGACGCCCGCGTACGTGGTGCCGGTTGTGGCAGTTGTTGTAGTGGCCGGCGCCCGCTGTCCGCCGACGACCTCGGTGTTGCCGGCAAAGCCGCAGGCGCCGCAGCTGGCGACGTCGTCCTCGCCGAGCGCGGCCGGCACGAGGTACTCGTGGCTGAGGTCGCCGCCCATGTCGCCGGAGCTCGCGCTGGCCACGAGCACCGGCACGCGCAGGGCGGCAAACAGGCGGCCGTAGGCGGCGCGCACCTGCTCGTACGTGGCCAGGGCGGCGGCCTCGGTCGCGTCAAAGGTGTACAGGTCCTTCATGACAAACTCGCGCGCGCGCAGGATGCCGTGGCGCGGCCGCATCTCGTCGCGGTACTTGCGCGTGATCTGGTACAGCCGCAGCGGCAGCTGGCGGTACGAGTGCACGCTCTGCGCCACGAGCGCCGTGATCTCCTCCTCGTGAGTGGGCGCCAGCAGAAAGCGCGCGTCCTTGCGGTCGGCGAATTGGAAGAGCTGCAGTCAGTAAGCGAGGCGGAAGAGTGACGGAGCGAAGAGTGACAGAGCGAAAAGTGACGGAGCGAAGAGTGACGAGCGGAAAGCGACGCAAGACATACCTCGGCCTGGACGCTCTCCAGCCGGCCACTGCGCGCCCACAGCGCCGCCGACGAGATGCTCGACAGCGACACCCGCGAGGCCCCAATGGCCCGCATCTGCCGGTCGACGAGCGCCTCGATCTTGTCCTGCACGCGCAGCCCGAGCGGCAGCATGTGGAACACGCCCGCGTGCGCCTGCCGGAAGAAGCCCGCGCGCACCAGCTTGTCGTGCGACTCTGCGCCGTCAGCGTCTGTCTCCGGCAGCCATCGCAGCCTCGTCTCGACTCACCCTCGTCGTCCTTGGCGTCCTTCATGGCCACCTGCGGCGGCGGCACCCAGAACTGCGTCAGCCGGTTCCGGTGGTCCACCGCCATCCCGCGACTCTACACCGCGTCAGCCCGAGTCCAACTGGCAAGCCGAGTCGGCTCTTCCGCGGGAGTTGGCCATACCGAGACTGGGCGACATTGCCATATCGAAGAGGAGGCTGCCGGCCGCGATCGCGGCGTAAGCGCCGGCCGCATCGTGCTGCGGAAAGCCATCGGGCTCTTGTTCACGCGTACTCCGTAGGAAAGTCCGTGCTCGGAATGCCACCGCACGGCCGGATTGACTGCCAGGCGGGAATGGACGGGTCTCGTGAGCGTCCGTCATCGCAGTCGAGATGGCGATGAGGTTCCGAAGCGCAAAGATGTAGCTCCAAAATAGGAAGGCGGTGAAGAGCTCCACGACGGAGCCGGCTAATCGTGATTGGCAGATGCTCCACTAAAAGATTCAAAAGCCTGGTGAAAAAAGGGAAAAAAATGCAGTCGGCTGTCGCTGTCAGGGAAAAAGACGAGAAAAACAGCTCTGCTCTGCCCAACGCATCTCCACGGGTCTGCGCAGCCGGACACTCCCCTCTGCGGCAACATGGCACCGAGCAAAACAAAGGCCCAAAAGGGCGCTGCGGCGGCCGGGTCCGCCTTCAATTTCGACATTGCGAAGCTGACGGCCAAAATCGACCGGACGCTCGAAGACAACAAGGCCAAGACGCTGCAGCAGCAGCAGGGCGGCAAGCGGAAGCGCGACGACGTCGACACCACCGACGCCCCCGCGGGCGCCGACAACGGCGATGCCGACCGCGGCAAGGCGCCCAAGGCGCCCAAGCGGCAGTCGGACAAGCCGCGCCGGTCCGAGAGCGCCAGCGGCGCCAGCAAGAAGTCCGTGATGCTCGAGGAGATCAAGGCGCTCGGCGGCGACGAGGGCGACCTGGACCTGGTGGACGGCATCGACTCGGACGCCGAGGAGGGCGTCACCGCCAAGAAGGCCGACCCGGCCAACGACATTGCGCTGGACGACGCCTTCAAGAGCGAGCTCGCCAAGTTTGCTGCCGGCCTCGGCTTTGATGAGGCTCGCCTCGAGGACGCTGTTGAGGGCGAGGTAGAGGAGGAGGAGGAGGAGGAGGAGGAGGAGGGGGAGGGGGGAGAAGAAGAGGAGGAGGGAGAAGAAGAGGAGAACGATGAGGAAGAGGGCGACAATGACGACGCCCAAGAAGCAAAGCGCCTGGAACGAGCCGAGACGAATCGGCAGGAAAACCGGGCAAAGCTGGCCGCTCTGGAGGCCGAGAACCCAACGCCGCTGGCGACCGTGGCGCCGGAAGCCTCGCTCGAGCTGCCCAAGAACCCGCGTTTCAAAAGACTGGTCAGTTGTGCTGCAGCGACTGCCTTGGCTGATCCTTCTTCTACCCCTCTTGACTTCCTATCCCCATCCACGCCTGCTGACACCACAGGCCTTTGAGCCGCGCTCCGACTGGCACCGCGTCCCCGTCGATCCCCTGCCGGCGCCGACCTCGGACAACATCAGCCGCTTTGCCCCCACCGTCGCGAGCCTGCAGGCCTACGCCAAGACCCTGCTGGAGGCCGACGCCGCGCAGTACAAGGAGATCGCCGGCGCGTCGTCGTCGCACCGCTTCATGTCCACCATCATGTCCTCCGGTACCATGTCCGACAAGGTCTCCGCCCTGACGCTCGAGGTCCAGGAGGCGCCCGTGCACAACATGAAGGCCTTTGAGAGCCTGCTGGGCCTCGCCGGCAAGCGCAGCCGTGGCCAGGCCATTGCCGCGCTGGCCGCGCTCGTCGACATGCTGGGCAACGGCGTCATCCTGCCGAGCGAGCGCCGGCTGCGCACCTTTGGCAACCAGCCGGGCCTGGCCGGCGCGCTGGAAGCGGCCGAGGCCAAGGGCGGCAAGGGCAAGGGCGCGCCGGCCGGCCGCGATCAGGGCTTTAAGAGTGACCGCTTTAAGAGTAAGGGTGGCCGCGACAGACAGCCGAAGCCGGCCTGGGGCAGCACGTGGGCGCCCGGCCAGCCGCTGCCCGGCGGCATCACCAAGGCGCACCTGATCCAGTGGGAGTTCGAGGACTGGCTCAAGGACGCCTTCTTCCGCATCCTGCAGGTGCTCGAGGTGTGGTGCAACGACGAGATCGAGTACTCGCGCACGCGGGCGCTCGACTTTGTCTACGGGCTGCTGCGCGACAAGCCCGAGCAGGAGGCCAACCTGCTGCGGCTGCTGGTCAACAAGCTGGGCGACCGCGAGCGCAAGATCGCGTCGCGCGCGTCGTACCTGCTGCTGCAGCTGCTCAACGTGCACCCGGGCATGAAGCCGATCATGGTGCAGACCATTGAGCAGGAGGTCCTGGTCCGGCCGGGCCAGAGCCTGCGCGCCAAGTACTACGCCGTCAACACGCTCAACCAGACCATCCTGAGCACCAAGGAGCCGGCCATTGCCGACAGCCTGGTGCGCGTGTACTTTGAGCTCTTCCTCGCGCTGCTCAAGAGCGGCACCATGGGCGCCATCGACATCCCGGGCGCGACCGACGAGATCGCCAAGACGGACGACAAGGGCAAGGGTAAGAAGGGCAGGTTCGGCAAGCACGGGAAGGGCGGCGACGACAAAGACGGCGACAGCAAAGACAAGGAGGCGGACAAGGACAAAAAGGACAAGGCCAACACGGGCAACGAAAAGGACGTGGCGGAGAAGCTGGTGTCGGCGCTGCTGACGGGCGTGAACCGGGCGATCCCGTTTGCCAGCACGGACGAGTCGACGCTGGAGACGCACATCGACACGCTCTTCCGCATCACGCACTCGAGCAACTTCAACACGAGCATCCAGGCGCTGCTGCTGGTGCAGCAGGTGGCGGTGTCGAAGCAGATCGCGGTGGAGCGCTTCTACCGCACGCTGTACGAGTCGCTGCTGGACCCGCGGCTGGTGCACTCGTCGAAGCAGGCCATGTACCTCAACCTCGTGTTCCGCGCGCTCAAGAACGACGTGGACGTGCGGCGCGTCAAGGCGTTTGTGAAGCGCATGCTGCAGATCGCGTCGCTGCACCAGCCGCCGTTTGCCTGCGGCATCCTGTTCATGGTGGCCGAGCTGGAGACGGCGTTCCCGGACCTGCGGTCGCTGCTGACGGTGCCCGAGGACAACGAGGAGGACGAGGAGGAGGTCTACCGGGACGTCGTGGAGGGCGCGCCGGCGCCGGCGCCGGCGCCAGCGCCGGCCAAGATCCCGGCCGTCGTGTACGACGGGCGCAAGCGCGACCCCGAGCACGCCAACGCGCAGCGCAGCTGCCTCTGGGAGCTGGCGCCGTTCTTCCGGCACTTCCACCCGTCGGTGCAGGCGTTTGCGTCGAACCTGCTGGTGCGGCAGACGTCGCTGCCGAAGCCGGACATGACGAACCACACGCTGATGCACTTCCTGGACAAGTTTGTGTACCGCCACGCGCGGGCCGGCGCGGAGGCCGGCAAGCAGCGCGGCGCGTCCATTATGCAGCCGCTGGCGGCGGCGGCGGCGGGCGGCCGCGCGACGTCGGCCAACGGGGCGGCGCAGATCGTGGCGGCGGTGCCGGCGGCGGCGGCGGCGAAGAAGGCGGTGGCCGTCAACTCGGCGGCGTTCTGGAGCCAAAAGGCCGAGGACGTGGCGGCCGAGGACGTCTTCTTCCACACGTACTTTGCGCAGGCGGGCAAGTCGGCGCAGACGAGCCGGGCGGCCAAGCGGGCGGCCAAGGAGAAGGCCGCCGAGGCCAAGGCGGCGGCCAAGCTGGCGGGCGGCGACTCAGACGCGGACGCGGCCGACGGCGCGGCCGACGGGTCCGACGCCGAGGAGGACGAGATCTGGCAGGCGCTCAAGGGCTCGCGGCCCGAGGTCGACGCCGACAACGAGGACGCCGATATCGACATGGACGACGACCTGTCCGGGCTGGACGAGCTGCTCCAGGACAGCGACGACCTCGACGACGACGACGACATGGAGGTCGACTCGGACGCGGCCGGCGGCGTCGAGTTTGCCGACTTTAGCGAGTCGGACGGCGACGGCGCCGACGAGGACGGCGCCGACAAGGACAAGGCCGACGAGAAGGAGGGCGGCCGCTGGTCCGAGGCGCGCGAGCGCAAGAAGAAGCTCAAGGCGCTGCCCATGTTCGCGTCGGCGGACGACTACGCAGAGATGCTGGCGCAGGAGGTGGACGAGCGGTACGATTAGACAGAGTAGCAGCCATATTCACGTGTTTCTGTTTGCAGCTTTGCTGTGGTAAAGCGTGTTTTTGTGCAACGCGTCCTGCTCTTCAGAGCATTCTTTGCCTTGCTCGGCGCCTTTTGGCGGCTCCTCCAGCGTCAAACCAGTACAGCCTCGGCCTAAGCGTCAAACCAGTCCAGCTCCTCGGCCTCGGTGAACAGGGTCTCGTACGTCTTGAGGTGGCCGTCGCCCTCGTCGGTCGGCGTGTCGATCTCGCGCGTGTAGAAGCTGTGGAAGCTGGCCTCCTGGTCGGGCCCGTCGGAAAAGGCGCGGAAGTGCACGTACGCCGGCGCGTCGGCCGCGGCCAGGGCCGGGAGGCGCAGCTTGCCGAACAGGATCAGGCCGTAGGCCGTGGAGGCGACGCGGACCTGCACAAAGTCGTCGGCGCCAAAGGCGGCGAGCTCGTGGTCGGAGAGGTGGCGCTATGGTCAGCTCGTCAGCGGCGGCTCTCGTCTTTTGTCTTTCCTTTTCCCTGCACTCACCGCGGCCGCAAAGTCGTCCTGCGCGTGCTCTGCCTCCGTCAGCGTATGCCTTGCTCGTGCTCCGCGGACGGCCTACTGTCGTGCTGGTGGCGCAGATGGACCAGCTGCTTCTTGAGCTCGTGCTCGATCTCGTGGAAGACCTTGATGGACTCGTGGCGCGGCGCGTGGGCGGCGCCGAGGTCGGCCGTGTCGCGGGTAGCCTGGCGGATCAGCAGAGGCAGAGAGCAGATGCGGGGTCTTGATCCTACCATGGCGACTTGTCTGGTGTGTGTTTTGGTGTGTTTGAGTGTTTGAGTGTTTGAGTGTTTGAGTGTTTGAGTGTGAGTGTTTGTTTGGCTGAGTGGTGATGCCGAGTGGCAGTGCGATGTTGGGTAGAGCAAGTTGGCGCTGCAGTGCTTCGTAGGCCGACGAGCTCCTCTGCGGAGTATTTAAGCAGGTGCTGGCAGCGATCAGTGAAACAGGGAACGGCTGGACACTCTGTACTCCGTAACGGCGGCATATCGATGCGGACTTGGCATGACGATCCCTGCAATCTGCATCATACGTATGTGGCGGTGCAGCAAGCCACAGCTGCACGCAGTACGATCCGGAAGGAGCACTCCGTCTTACAGCACTTGTGCCTGTCATAATGCGAGTACGAGGAATGCGCAGAGTATCAATTGGCGCTGTACAAAGCCTTGCTATTCAGTTGCACGTGGTGCACTCGGTGCAATTAAACGACTGCAGGTCGTCTGCAAACCCGATCTCAGGCCCTCCCAGGTCATAGTAGCTGCTCCACACAATGAGGCGGTCGTTGTCGCTGCCGTCGCCCGGGTCACACACCGTGTTTCTGCTGGTCAGCGACTGAGAGCAAGCAGGTCAGTGAATTGTCTCTTACGGGTAGAGAATGCACGAGTTGTCGGAGTCCACCTTCACCGAGGACAGGCCGCCGTCTGTGTTCGGCGGGAAGCTGGCGACGATGTTGTCTGGAGGGTCAGCGAGGCAGAGACAGAGAGCAGAGAAGAGACGGAGAGAGAAGAGAGAGAGAGAGAAGATAAGAGACAGAGAGAGCAGAGAAGAGACAGAGGGCGAATAAAAGACAGAGAGAGCGGAGAAGAGAGAGAGAGAAGAGACAGAGAGCAGAGAAGAGACAGAGAAAGCAGAGACAGAGAGAGAAGAGACAGAGAGAGCAGAGAAGAGACAGAGAGCGGAGAGCAGAAACTCACAGCATCCGCCAAAAGCAATCTGCGGCGCCGTGTAGTGCACATAGGTGCCGGTGAAGTTGGGTTCGGACCAGAGCTGGATGCCGGGGCTGGCTGTCCGGCGGTGGCTGCTCTTAGCCATCGGTGAAGCCGCTGCCATTGCCGCGAGGGTGGCATCCAGAACAAGCCGGCGCAGTAGTGCGGTGATCGTGAAAGCCATGGAGGCGGGCATCGTGGGCTGTACAGTTCGTGGTCTGCTTGCCGTCTTTCGTCTTCGGCTTTCGGTTTTCGGCTTTCTGCTTTCTGCCTTCAGCCCTGACGACGAGAAACGCCACCATTTATAGTGCTCAGCCGTCAGAAGAAGCAAATCCGGACGTCCCCAGAACTCAGAACCGAGCCCGACACGCCGCGAGAACACGCGATGCCGGGCACCTGCATCATCGATCACACCGGCCGCCCCGTCATGCATGCACGGCCGCGATCACCGCGCTGCTGCAGGAACGTGCATAGATGTGATGCGGCGACGTGCGGCGACGGCTGTCACTCGCCGTGGACCCCGGCTAATTCGGCCAGCTGCCAGAAGTCGACTGCTGCTGATTGGTCGCCGCTTTTGCGTGCTACTCCGGCGGCTACAGCCAGCACACGAGAGGGCAGCGAGCCAGGCCGAGCCCACCCGTCACAGCGGCGTCGCTGGGCTCGCAGGCTGCGGTGTGACAGCCGCATGGATCATGGATCATGGACGCAGGCCGCTTGGCCGCAAAGCTGTGCTCAGAACGTCGACATCCTGTGAAGTGAAGTCGGAATTGGACGCCATTGAGACATGGCTCCTGGGGTCGCATGTGGATTGTGTCGTGTGCTGATTGGAAAACTTACCTCGTAGAAGACTAAAATTGCTATGCATAGATTTTAGTCTCCGAGATCTATGTATGCATAGAGTTTCGACCCCTCTCGGGTGGTACCACCCCTACAAAGCAGCCAATCAGCACACGACACGGATGGTTGACGTGCATAGCAATTTTAGTCTTTTTTCCCGTTCCACGGACTTGCTCCGCTGCCAGTTCCCCATCCCAGCTTCTTATTTGCACCGCCCAATACAGTAACTGCCCGTTTGGGAATGTGAGCCTGGCAGTTGGCTCTTCCTTTTCTACAACGTCCTGCTATTGTGCAAACGGCCTCGTCTTTACCCTGTCTCGGTGAGCTGACTACGCCTTTTCACTTAAGATCCCGCAAAATACAGCTGTCTTCAACGCCACTCAACACCATCACCCATCGCCATGCCCGGCCCTAATGCGCTGCGTTTAGGCGCCAAGCACCGTGTCAGAGATACTGCAGCTCGAACGCATCATTACTGACCCAGAGACACTCCCCTGTATGAAGTGTTTCCGCCACTCGCTGGCAGCCTTTCGATCCGCTATCGAGGCTGACAGCCCAGACAAGGCTGCCGCTATCGTTTAGGCGATACACCAACTTATGTCAGCCCTTGGCCTGTTGGGCTTGCCTGACGCCGACTGTCGATTGCCGGCGTGGGCCAGACCTGCGTGTGGTGTCAGGCGAGAACACTCTCATCTCCCAGCGCAGATCGGCATCTGATCAGCAACGTAGGCCGCCCTTGTCCCTAGCGAATCACAACGGCGCGATCCGGAACAGCCGGTCAGTTGCTTGTGCCTGCTTGGTGTTTCCTTCGTGCGTCACTTAAGTAGGCCTGCTGGCAATCCGCGGAGATCGCATACTGGCATCACTCAAATTTAGCTGCCATGCCAATCGTGCTTTGTTCCGCGATCGCCCTGGGCGAGGATGCCTTGTCGGAGACGGCAGACGGCGGCGACGCGTCATAACAGGCAAAACAGTTGCGAGGATGTAAACGGCAATTAAAACTGCAAACTGGAAATGCAATACGCCTCTGTTCTGTACGTATTAGGAAGCACAGCATGTAAGATACACTACCCTCTTATACGCCGCAATAACGGCCCGCTACTGCATCCGCTACCGCTGCTTCCAATGCACGAGTTGCCTGCAGTGCCGCTGCTATGCTGCCTGCAAAAATGCGCTCTGAGAAAGGCAACATTGTGAAGGAGCGACCATTGTATGATAGAACGTTCTCGTAGACGCCAATACGAGAAGCTCCTGCCTCTGCAAGTCATTGTCGCCCGTTTCTGGAAGCTTCGAATCGGGACAAATTGTCGTATCGGAGACTGCGATTTGTGGGTCTCCCCTCATCTCTAGGGACCTGCCCCTGTAATGCTTCGTTCTGCCGACCCGCGTGGAAGGTGCGCCCCGCTTGCTGTCGTCGCGCCTTCCGCTGCTGCGTTGCCGATTGTCGCTCATGCGAGCCAAAACTGTCTCTTCTGCCGCTTGACTTTGCCAACCATCACCACCTGAACTTGAATTTTTACCTAGCCGACTTCACCTTTTTGGACCTTGCATCTGTTCCTCCGCTTGGCTCGACCCTAAAGCTCTACGCCCTGCAGATCGGCGTCTATTTTGAGTATTAATACCTTGTATTCAGCATCCTTATCGTCCTACCGAGGCACAGCTTCGAAGTGCCTGCTATTCTACCCGTTATTGGCCTTCGCCTACAGCTGTTACTCCAATCCGTCCAGCCGGTCAGCAATCCATCGGCTACTACGCCTTGTCAGACTTGCCGCGCCTTCTCACTCGTCCGGCTGCAAGAACCCCGCGCGGTGGTAGATGTCGTCTTGGGCCTCTTTGGCGTGACACCCAATACTCCCTCGTCCGGCCTGTCCAAGCTTCGTGACAGCCGCTATAGGAAACCAGCTTCCTAGTAAAAAGTCACGCATCATGGCTGCAAAAGCTATCCAGCTCAAGGAAGAGGGAAACCGCCACTTCTTAGAGCAAGACTACCCAGCCGCCGATGCCCTCTACTCCAAAGCGTGAGTTCAGGGTCTCATTGGGGAGTTGCAGGACAACCTTAAAAAGGAACTACGCGGCTAACCAGAGCTGTTTCCAGAATCATTGCCGACCCGAAGAACCCGGCGCTGTATACCAACCGGGCGATGGCTCGCCTGAAGATGGGCATGTGGGACGCCGTTACGAGCGATTGCAAGGCATGCCTAGAACTGGCACCCGACAACATGAAAGGGCACTACTATCTGGCGCAGGCCAACGTGAGCCTGCACGCCTACGACGACGCCATCGCCCATGCCAAGCGCGCTCACGAGATCTGCATCGAGAACGGCGACAAGTCTCTAGCAGCCGTCACCGCACTGGTTCTTCGCTGCAAAAAAGAGCGATGGGAAGAGCGAGAGCGCCGTCGGAAGCGGGAAGGCACGCAGCTCGAGGCCCAGCTCGTCAAACTCATGGAAGCTGAGCGGGACCGCGATCTTGCTGCCACTAGTGAGACCGAGCGCGCCGAGGTCACGAGCGACTGGGACGCCAAGCTCAGCCAACTCCGCGACACATTCGAGAGAGCCCGCACCAACGCCGACAAGCGGCGGAACGTCCCCGACTGGGCCATCGACGACATCACCTTTGGCATTATGGTAGACCCTGTGATAGTAAGTTGTCTTGCAGGCCGCGGTAATACTGAAATCGGATCGTACAGCCTGTCTAACCAGATGCAGACAAAAACGGGCAAATCCTACGAACGCTCCGCCATCCTGGAGCATTTGCGGCGCCAAAGCACAGACCCTCTCACAAGGGAGAAGCTCACACCAGACGACCTGCGTCCCAATATCGATCTGCGGCAGGCCTGTGAGGAGTTTATTGAGGAGAACGGCTGGGCCGTGGATTGGTAATCGCCTTGTCGCGGGACTGTAATATTTCTCTTAATGGCTCTATGCCTAATTTTGCACCTTGGCCGTCTTTTTTTGTTTCCTTGCCTGCCTTGCAGCATAGCCTTTTGCTTTTGATCAGAACGATATAAGCGTAGAAATTCAGCGACACGTTCTTCATGCGTATTGTCCGGGCTGCATATGTTACCAGTGACCGTTATATCGCAATCATAATCATCAAATTACAGCTCGTGTAATCGTAGTATGTGATAAAGGGGGCCACTGTGTGACCTTTCTATTTTCCCCATGTTCTTCTCCGCCGCATAGAGCGTCAGCCATGAACATGTCTTTCCAGTTGCCATCCCCCATTCCCCTAGTTTTCCCCTCTAGCCCAAAGATGCCAGGACGAGACTATTCAAACAATGAAGAGGACCCAAGGCCACACCCACGATATTTTCTTCCCCGACACGCCGTTGTCCCAGTACTAATAGACAGTGTAGTCTACTATATACCAACAGCGAAACCGCATATACACATTGCTATCGAGGCACCCACCCAAACAAAAACAAAAACAAAAACAAAAACACATGCTTGACGACATGTTGGCTTGCTCGCGGCTCCCCTGCTCTTACCGGCAATACACTAAACAAATAAATAAGTACTGAGATGATATGCTTATCGTGCGCGGTCGTTCGCAGTCGTTCGGTCTATTGGTACAGAAACAGGGACAAAAATACAGAGCGAGATTGACGAAAGAAGGGTGTAATGGGGAATCGGTAAGAAAATCGAAAGGGAGATTGGTTGGTCGAAACCAGATATCTTGTCGTCACAGTCGTAGCCAGAAGACAGCCAGTGGCAAAGTAGGGTCGTATGGAGCATAATATCCAAGTCAAGACAGCCAGAGCGCCGGTGTGTTGAGTATGCCCGTGTCCCATGCTTCCCAGTATCCCCAGAGCGCAAATTACGGAGTAAAGGAATCAGATAAAGGCGCCACCGCCCCCCGGTGGTGGAGGCTGCGGCTGTGTGTTCCGCCGTGGGCGGCCGTAGTAGCCGCCAGTGCTGGCGTTGCTGTCGTTGCGCCGCCGGCCGCGCGCACCATAGTCGGTGCTGCTGATGCTCTCGTTGCGGCTCGGCTCATAGCCCTTCTCGCTGTCGCCGCCACCGCGCCTGTGCTCAGCGGCTGGCGGCGATGTGCCTGTGATGCCGCGGCCGTAGCGCACCTTTTGCTCGTCGCCAAAGGGCTCGTCCGCGTAGGCGGGTGCGCCGTAGCGGTCGTAGTCGTCCTCTTCCTCGGCAAACACCGGCAGGGCACTGCCGCGGACGGTCATGGGACCGTGCTGAGAATCACGCTTCCCGCTCTTCACCAGGCCAAGGCGCTCCTCCTCGGTGGCGTTCTTGGCCTTTGGCACCGCGTAGCCGCGCGCGCTCGGAGGCCGATTCGGGTGGAGCGTGTGGTCCGCCTCGTGGATGCCGACGTCTGGCGGCGGACTGGCCGTCACGGCGTGTGGCGGCTGATGACGACGGAAGACGTTTTGGAAAGAGAACTGGCGGCGGGTCGCGTGCGGCGGCGGATCGGGGGGCAGGCTTGCGGCGTCGCTCGCAGCATAGTCCGAAGCCCCCTCGGGGATCTCGCCGGCAGCACCAAGGTAGGCAGTCTTGCTGCCCAGCGGAAGGCCATACGCATGGGCACCGCCATAGTACGCGCCGTTGTTGTTGCCAGCACCGTGGTGCGACGGCACGGCGATCTCGGTCAGCTGCATAGGATGCATGGGGCTCTGGACCATGTTGCTAGTGTGGTGCTCATGAGTGGGCAGTGAGGACGTGTCGGTGAGCACAGAGTCCTGGCGTCCCAAGTTCGATGCGCCACGGGGGCGGCGAATGGTGCCGGCAAAGCTTGCGAAGATGCCGGCGCTATCGGGGCGATCGTTTGCCAGCTCCTCGTCGGTGGGCAAATGGGACCAGCCAAGGGGCGGATGGGGGGTGGGTGGCGGCGGTGTAAAAGTGCGCGTGCTGGTGACGGTATGGGAGCGCGAGCGGACGCTGCTGAGGGTGGTGCGGCGACGGCGGATACCGTCCCACTCGTACTGCGGTTGGGGATGGCCGTCTTCGCTGACAGCCTCGAGGTGCTCGCGCATGCGCTCCTCGTGTAGCCGCTTGAGCTCGGCGATCTCCATGTTCTGGCGGGCCGTGGAGATGCGGCGGACGATGGCGGCAGTACCGCGGATGGCATCGGCCTTGGGCTCGGTCTCGGACTGCTCCTGCTCGGCAATGGTCTGAATCTGGTCGAGGTCACCGGCGAAGACGGCGGAGTCGGGGACGTCCTTGGCAGACTTGGACAGCTGCAGCAGAACGACACCGGAGCAGATGGTAAGGAAGCCGTTCACAACGGTGACAATGGAAGAGGCTGTGCCCTTGAAGCCCCGGAAGAGGACGGCGGAGGTGATGATGGTGGTGCTGGTGAAGTAGACGTAGTAGGTCGGGGTGACGAGAGCGGCGTTGAAGAGGTTCAGTGCTTTCTGGAGGACGGTTAGCAGGTGTCTGGCACACTCATTCATTCTCACGCGCTGGTACGCACATTAAGGAAGATGATCTCGGTCAAGAGGGTGCAGACGACAAAAACAAACAAGACGTAGAGGAACCACTGGTCGTATTGCTTGGTGCCGCCGGCCTGTGCGACAATGGCAGAGCCGAGGCCCTGGGTGGCGACGACGCTGAGGCCACCGACCCAGCTGCAGATGGAGATGTAGACAAACATGTTCTTCTTGCCCCAGCGCGGGCCGGCGTAGAAGGCGGTGATAACGGAGCCGATGAGGATGACGCCGGTGTAACTGAGGAAGCCGGGCTTGATGACGAAGCTCTGCATCTCCTGGATGTCCGACACGGACGACTCCTCGGGGGCGTTCATGACGATGACGACGGAGCCGACGATACATAGGAAGCATGCGACTTTGCCGACCATGCTCAGGCGCTCCTTGAGGAAGATGGCGGAGAGGATGGTGGTGATGACGACGGAGAGGGCGCCGAGCGGCGTGACGAGGATGGCATCTGTGAAGGCGTAGGCGACAAAGTTGCAGATTTCGCCGATGATCATGAGGGTCATGCCGGACCACCAGTAGGCGTTTTTGAGGTAGCCGTAGCCATCGCCGGCCACCTCGTTGTACTTCTCGTTGGCCTTGAGAAGGCCGACCTTCTTGAGGACGAAGGAACAGCCGATGAAGAGGCCCGAGGCTATGGCGAGGCTGAGACCGACAATCTTGTAGAAGCCAGGCCGTGTCTCGGTGGCGGCATCGTCGGAGGAGGTAGAGTTGCGGGCGTAGATGTGGTTGGCGGCGTCGAGGACGAGGCCGGCATGGTTCATGGCGGCGGCGAGAGGCCCGGAAGGGCGCGAGGAGAACGAGAGGGCCGACGTTCAAGGCTGACTAGCTCAGCAAGGACGACCCGGCCGTCGATGCAAGCAGCCGGGGGGAGAGGGCGGCACGGAGCGGACGCGGCTCATGCGTATAAGTGGTCGGTCGCGCTCGCGGTCTGCGCTGGCGTTGAAGAGGTGGTGTCGTGGATCGACTATCTGTGGCGGTGGAGCGACGTCGTTGTCATAGGCGCAGCCGGTAGGAAGAGGCACGAAGAGGCACGCAATGCCAGAGCGAAGACCCGGCTCGTCGCTGAAACTATGCAGAACGCCGCAGCTGCTCAGAGTGCCGCGGGGCTTCAGCGGTCTATCCGGCGCAATTCGTAAGTCGCGCAGTTTCCGTCTTCGCTTGAGGTTGTTCGTCTGAACGGCGGATCGAGGCGTTTAAGCCGGGCAAACACTACCAAGCAAGAAGTCAGTCGCGGTGCTCTCTGTATTCGTACAGTTGTCCGGCACACACGCCCGCGTCGTACTCGTACAGTGGCTGTGGGTGAACACCAGACGGCAACAGGAGACGAGGGGGATCGTCGCCGGGAAGACCTGGACGTCGACAGGGAAGCTGGGCGCAGGCTGGAGCAAAGATCGTACCAAGCTGGCACGTACAAAGCAATGCTCCGTACGGAGTGCGAGGACGACCAAAGTCTGTGCGGGCGCGGCGGCAGGCGCAGGGTCGGCGCTGGCGAAGAGGCTGGCGGCACGGCGGCCCTCAGGAGGCGAACTTGAGACAGAAGCTGTGCGAGACGGGGGACCAGCAGCGGCGCAGGATTGGCTGGCGGCGGAGCTGACTGTCGCAGCGACAATGGCGGACGGCTTGAAACAGAGGGCGGCAGAGCAGCAGAGCGAGTGATGGCAGCCGGGAGCAGGTGAATGGTGACCTGCTGGTGAAGCAAAAAGGAGGCAAATGACAGAAAGTCGAGATGGACAGCAACGAGCAGGCAGACGGCGGAACTGGGACGCCGAAGCACTTCAATCCCGTGCGATTCGCGGCCAGGGCTGAAGCAGGCATAGACCCGTCCCCTGCACGCTGGATAATACTTATTGACGTGAGAGGTCGTTGTCGTGGTGGCGACGGGGTTGTGGAGTGGGAGGTATTCTGTACAAAGTGAAGTCGAACGAGCACAGAATAGTATGGCGATATTGGTGCAGTGGCAGGAGCGTCCGTGTACTTGTACGAAGAAATGCTCCTTCTTGGCGCGCGCAACTGGCCTATTCCCTACGTCGCCCAGCCCGCTAGCGCATGGAGCAGCTGGACCAGCGCTGAATCAGCGCTGCATTCGGTATTGAAGAGCAGGAAGTGGGGTTCTTTGCAGGGATTGGCCAGATGGCGGGGCGGTTGCTGGTCGCAACGCACAGTATGAACACTGTGAGGGCACAGTGGCGTCATGTCGTCGTGGCTTTGGGGCTGTGCAGAGGGGCTGTTTCAAAGCTCTGCGCCGTGCGATGTGAAGATTTCCGCAGAAGACTGGAGCTGGAGTTTGGTACGGAGAACGCGCACGGAGACTGGCCCCGTGAGCTGTGGCTCTCACTCCAGTTACGGAAGTAATTTCGGTCTGTCCCGGCACTAAGTTGCTGAAAGACAGGAGAACAGCGAAACAAAGGATAGCATAGCCGGACAAGCTGAGAGGATGGAAGTACTGCTCAAGAGCGGCTTACCGGTTCCAGAGCAGGGTCAAAGGCCGTCCTCGGTGCGAGCAAAGCGGTGCCAACAGTCCGGGCGATATTCCTAGCCATGCAGCAACGCCGCTTCGAAATAGATCTCGCTGGCAACGTCGGGCGTCGTCAGACGCTAGCCGCTAGCCTACATCTGCTTCCGGTCTGGAACAGTAACGACGTAGATCGCGGGCAGATACGGCAACGGAGAGGCTGCGGCCGGCTACGTGTGCTGGTCTTTGTTCATTGCTATTCTGCGCCACATCAGCAAGACGAGCCGCGTTGGCTGTGCAGATAGCTGCGAGTACAAACAGTTCGTGCAATTGCTCGGAACTGCTCGCCCGGCGCACAGCAATCACTGAGAGTACGACAAAGTGGATGATACCGTGGCAAGGTGCATTTTCGGCTTCTTTCCGCACATTAGCGCTGCAGACACGAACTCTATCGTACTCCGTACAGGTAACTACGGAGTATGCATGCCGTACACAGCCTCGCTGACACGACGAGGTACCCAGGTATTGACGGCAGACAGTTGCTCAAATATCAGGCTCGCCTAATGCAACGAGCACTTGCTGCAAAATACCCTTCACGAGCCGAGCCGTCTTGCGGCGATTTGGCCCAGCGATTTGCAATTCGTCAATCATTTCTTTGATCGTATAATCGTAAAATTCGGTTTGCAGCGCTGCCACTGTAGCAGCAGCACTCTGGTCTGCGGCAGCACGTACTCGTACTCTGGCCGGGGCCGGGGCCTGCTTACGGACTCTTTGGGCCGATGCGTTGCCATTGCCTATAAAATGTCAGTGATACGTTGCTGACCAGAAGTAACTAGACCAAGTCTTCAACGCACGGTATGAGCATCGTCCGCCTGAGGAGTTGTAATGGCAGTTATTGCAACTGCCCTTGCCCGCCACATCCGATGTGCGGCAGGCTGCAAAAGGCCCTAGGCCTTGGGCGCAGCTGGCGCATGCCTGGCTACCGGCCGTGCCAACCAGTGTTATCAGACAAGCTTCCAAGTTGCAGGCCCGCTTCAGGTTTATCGACGTTGCTGATGCTCGCAACCGCCATTTCGTGTTACTGTCATCCGCCTTGACTGTCAATAGCAGAAACATTGTTGCAACACGTATTACGTAGTCTCTTACCACTGCTGCGGCTAGGTTCTTTAGCGCTCTAGTGTTCATTGGAGGCGCGTCCGCGGCTACGTAGGCCTTTGCGTGTTGGATCATCCATTCTGCGAATGCCTGCGTGTCTGTGACCGGGTCGGGCGTCTGCTTCCGCTGGCGAAAACCTTAGCAAGGGCTGTAATACTTGCGGTAGAGCCTCTTACGGGTACGTTGTCCTTTAGCAGCGACACGGCGACCGGCATGACGAATGTTTGTTTAATTAGAGCTGGGCTGCTGCCGCTAAATTAGCATCATTCTTAGCTACAATCTGGGTATCGCATGAAGCGTAGTAAGGCGCGTTCTCGTGTATAATCGTCGAGACGTGCGCCTGGCGCTGTGAGGTCTTGTGATACTTACTGCGGTGGATGTAGTTGTGTCTTCTCGGCGTCTGAATATATCACACGGAGTAGACAGACTTTTGTTGTGATGTTATCTACGCATTTCGGCCTTGACCTATTAAATTGCTTTATTTCTGCTTAGCTAATCGCCGAAGGCGCCCCTGTTCATAATTATTTCATTGTGAGCGAATGCGAGCGAGCATCCAGCTACCGCATCGATATCCAGCTGACGGCCATCGAACTTCATCAAAGAACGCGGCGAAAGCCGTAGAGGACGACGAGCACCTTCGAATACCAGCGCACATGACTGCCCGCGACACGTAACCGCGCTCCAGTTCGCGCTGTCGGCCTTCCCCGAAGCGCTCGCCCCGCCCATCTCGAGCTCTTCATCTGCCTCACTTTCTCCCCGTGCGCCGGGGTCGCGACCAGCTGTTGCACCGCCGCCATGGGTGTCATCCGCAAGAAGACGGCCGTCCGGGGCGGCGAAGGCGGCGTCAAGTACGTCTGCGATGTGTGCAGCGCCGACATCACATCCACGGTCCGTTTTCCTACCCCAGCTCGCGTTGAGTCGTGTTTAGTCATACGCGGCCGGCAGCTCTGGGCGCTTTGCTGACACCTTTGCTTCTGCAGGTTCGCATCCGATGTGCACACCCCGCCTGCAACGAGTACGACCTCTGCGTGCTCTGCTTCAGCAACGGCTCGTCGAGCAACGCGCACCAGCCCGCCACACATCCGTACCGCGTCATCGAGCAGAACTCGTTCCCCATATTCGACCCGGAATGGGGTGCCGACGAGGAGCTGCTGCTGATCGAGGGCGCCGAGATCTACGGCCTGGGATCATGGTCCGACATTGCCGACCACATCGGCGGCTACCGCCACAAGGACGAGGTGCGCGACCACTACCTCAAGGTCTACGTGGAGTCGTCCAAATTCCCGCTGCCGGAGCGGTGCAGCCCGCACGACGTCGCGCTCGCCAACGAGGTCCCTAGAGAGGAGTTCCAGGCGCGTAAGAAGCGGCGGATCGAGGAGCGGCGCGAGGCTGCCAAGAACACGCCGGCGCTGCAGCCGAAGACGAAGCCGACGGCGTCTGTGCCGTCGTGCCACGAGATCCAGGGCTACATGCCGGGCCGTCTGGAGTTCGAGACCGAGTACGCCAACGAGGCCGAGGAGGCCGTGCAGCTGATGCAGTTCGACCCGGGCGACGGCATCAACCCGCGCACCGGCGAGCTCGAGCCGGAGATGGACCTGAAGCTCACCGTGATGGAGATCTACAACTGCCGCCTCACGCAGCGTATGGAGCGCAAAAAGGTCATCTTTGAGCACAACCTGCTCGACTACCGCGAGAACAACAAGCTCGAAAAGAAGCGCACCAAGGAGGAGCGCGAGCTGATGAACAAGGCCAAGCCGTTTGCGCGCATGATGAACCATCTCGACTTTAAAGACTTTTGCGACGGCCTCATCAACGAGCTATTTCTGCGCCAGGCCATCGGCCAGCTGCAGGAGTGGCGCAACCTGTCGATCGGCGACCTCGAGAGCGGCAACAAGTACGAGCTCGAAAAGGCCGTCCGCATCCAGAAGGCGATCCCGCTCGGCAGCATGGACCGCGAGCGCCTCGCCACAACACAGCGCAACAAGGCCCCGCCGGCGCCCGAGCCGCCCAGCGGCGCAGCCCTGCTGCTGGCGGGCGACCGGCCACCGGTACTGCCCGGCAGCGGCGTTGCCATTGTCGGATCCACCAATGGGTTTACAAACGGTGCCGCGACCGGTGCCATGAACGGCATCCACCACGGCGATGCGCTGGCAAGCGGCGACAGTGTCAACGGCCACCACGCCAACGGTCTTGCCAACGGAGCAACAAACGGGCTACCAAACGGGCTGACGAACGGGCTGGCGAACGGGCTGGCGAACGGGTTGCCGAACGGGTTGCCGAACGGGTTGCCTGACGGACTACCAAACGGAACCGCAAATGGTCTGCCGAACGGGCACGCGGGCGGCGGCGTCAAGCGCGAGAAGCAGATGCCGCAGCCGATTGCCGGGATCGCGCCGTTGACGCTGACGCAGGACATGGCGCCGGACCTGCAGCTCCTGACGCCAGAGGAGGTGGAGCTGTGCCAGGTGACGCGGATTCAGCCGAAGCCGTATCTGATGATCAAGGAGCAGATTCTCAAGGAGGCGCTCCGGGGCAACGGAACGCTGCGCAAAAAGCAGGCCAAGGAGATCTGCAAGCTGGACTCGCAAAAAGGGTCGCGCATCTTTGATTTCTTTGTCAGCTCGGGATGGATTGGCAAGGCTTAAGACGCCGCCGAGCGAAGAGCGGGATGGCGTTCTGGGTTGCTTGGACTGCATATGGCCTTGGTATATCTTGTCTTTGCGTTTTGTGTACAGTCTTTTTGACGTTTTGTTCGGCTTGGTGTAGGTTCGGAGCATGCATGTACTGGTCATGCTATTTCTACAAAGCGCGCCGGAGTGGCGCCGGGCAGCTTGCCAAACCGCAGTTTAAAGTCTGTGTGCTGTATTTCCATATTATATACCTATAGCAGTTGTTAAACAAACATGACCTATCAAAATCAAATACGATTCCCGGCCAATCGTGGTGATCATGTTCATTCGTAACTACCGAAGAAAGATACGTGAGGCAGACCCAAACTATAAGAAATGGCGATCCCGATGCATTGTTTCCAACTTTCATTTCTCTCATCATAAAACATCGCCGATCTTGCGATCCGCGTATACAGTCGTAAACATTACATAGCAAGTCATTAAACAAAAAAAAATCAAAGTCATCCAGCTACTTGCTCTCTTCTTGCCGACGCAGCTCCTCGCGGAAAGCATTGCTATGGCCAGTGGTCGGTGACCAGCTGTCGCGGTCAGTGAGCTGGATGTTCGTCGCTGCCGGCTCTTTTTTGGCGTACATCGGCGGCGAGTCCGACCAAGTTTTCGCACCGCCCTCAGCGGCGGCAGCAGCAATGACCGCATCAGTGCGCTGCGGATAGGTCTGGCGCACGCCGTAGCCCTGGGACGACCGTCTGCTGACAGCACAGCAAGGGAGAACGCTACCATAGCGCCGCCACGACCATACACAGAAGCCCAGAAGAGCCAGTAGTGCGATGCCGAGCACGACAGGCAGGGCGATAACGAGCGCAGATACGTGGTGCTTGGAGGTAATTTTCGTCGCTTTCTTGATGGTGACGACGGGTCCTATAGAGCTGACAGAATCGTTGCTATGGGGCGATTCGAGATACGTAGCATAGATCGTGGCCGTCACGGCAGACGCATCGTGCTTGGCAAGGAAGTCAGACTCAATGGTCCAGGCGTAGAAGCCGTCGCTTGCATCGAGGGAGGATGTAGAAAAGCCGGTAGCACCGCTAGATTCACTGGTGCCATACAGGACCTCGATGCTGGCAAAAGCCCCGGCGTAGAAGAAGCTTGGATCCCAGGTAACTGGTTGGCAGGTGGTCAGATTCCGCAGCCGCATACAGACATAGAGAACGAAACAAAAGCAGAGGGGAGGCAGAGAAGAAGCACGTACTGTAGTAGGTGCTGTCGGGAGGAAGCTCAGCGCCGTTTTCCGGCTGACAGAATGGCTTGTAAGAGCCCTGGTAGTTGCTGCAGGCGAGAAACGATCCCGCAATCCCCGGACCAGTGGCGGTAGCGACGGGCCGAATGCCAGTGGCAGTAGTGGTGTGGCTGCTGCTGATGAGGGCATAGGTAGCTGACTGGGTGAGTTCGGACGGAGGGGCTGAGATGGTGCTGCCGTGGGTGACGCTCGGAGTGATGGTCTGGTAGGTGCCAGACTCGTCGACGGTGACCCAGGGACTGGGAGAGGCAGCGGCCGCCAGCGCCGGCCAGGCGAGAAGGATGAGAGCGCGCATTGCGAAATCGAGTAGATGGGCAGAAGATAGAGTGGCAGAAAGGGAGGGTGCAGAAGAGGTCGAGGAGAGGGGAGGAAGCGGACAGCCAAGATGCACGTAGTAGCACGAGGACTGGCCAGGCCGAAAAGATCAGAGACGACGGCCGCAGCGATATCACAAGAGCTGGCAATGACGTGTGGGAGGCCAAAACGCGCGAAGCCAAAGATAGTCGAAGCAATAATACGACGATATGACAATGATACGTCGGCTTCGCCCGACGCTGTTGGTCACTTGGCCAGACTTGCCGGCCTATGCTGTACTCCGTAAGATAGTAGCCAAATACGTATGCGAGGTGTGCAGCGAACAGGCAAATGCGACGTCGGGCGGCAGCTGTGACGATGCAGACGCGAAGAGGTGATACTGTGATAAGAGAAGTACGAGACAAAGTGCGGAGGCAAAGACAATTGCGGATTCCTCGTACACAATATCTGCAAGTGCGTTAGTCTTGCCGGCTGCATGGCGCCTTCTTGTTCTGGCTCCGGCTGTCTACGTGCGGGTTGCGCCTTCTGCTCGCGGCATTCCTGCCGTTGCACACTAGGAGTGGCTGGCCAGACCTGCTGACTCACGCGAAGTTTGAGCACATGGCAATAGCTCTGGTGGACTTTGTACATTTCCATTTCGACGAGAGCCTCTTTCGGTTTGCCTTTAGACTTTTTCCACTGCGGGCGACCCGGCAGGATCAGGTGTGTGCTCTCAGTTTCCCCACTTCCCCTCCGCCAAGAACTGGTACTTCGTACTTTGTACGGCTGGCCGGCGGGCAAAACGTGGTGGTGGGTGGCTCGTACGACTGATTTGGCTAGCAGCAGGCTATTGACGGCAAGCAGATAGCTCATGGCGTTCGGAGTTGGCGTTGGTGGCGGGCGGACAGCAGCAGTCTGCAGAGGAGAAGAACCAATCCAGCCTCGCGGGGACTGAGTTCCGCCGGCGCGCCTTTGCTTGTCACGCGGGATATGAACAGAGCTGCCGACGAGCTCGATCAAGCGACAATCTCAGACAGCACGACGCCCGGGAATAGACGGCTTGGGCAGGCAACTCCGGCTGGCAGACACTACGAGTAGTGTACTCCGTACGAGTGGACAGCCGGCGCCTCTGAATCCTACTCCGTACTCGTACATACGAAGTACGAGTACAGGGCTGCAGTGGAGGTGTGGGATTTTCCACTTGTCGTTGGCTTGCATAGCTGAGCGAAAAGTGCCAGCTCGAGCGGCTCTCGCTGGCTTGGCGGGTGATAGTGGCTGCAGTGTGGTATTCAGCGAATACGACTAACGAAGGAATCCTCGTACGAAGGGCGTACGGAGTACGGAGTACAAGACGAATTACGCTGTCCCCATCCGCTGCAGTCTAGGCCGCCGATACGAGCTGCCCGACTAGCTGCTCGACTAGCACGCACGGCTGGCAAGAGGCTTTGCCGTTCTGGTCGTCAGCCGTGTTCAACGGATTAAGCCGTCCTGGGCGTGCTGGTCTTCCACTTCGTTGCAGAGCCGGCCCGTGGGAGCAACGGCGAGCGCAGTATTGCCGGCTTGTTCTACTTGTTGTTGGAGCTGTGTCTGCCGGGCTTGTGGCCCTATTCGTGTCTGTGCCGGTTATCGGATGTTTTGTTCTTGGTTCAAGCACTGGTCGTGAACTGCCCCGGTCCTTAGCCTTGTCTTGTCCCGACTCATCTTCTCTCTGTCCTTCGTTGACCTGTCTTGGCCTGTCTCCTGTAAGGCTTCAGGTACTCGAAGTCTGCACAACCGCTATTTCGCGGCTTCCCGAGTTGCGGCTAGCAAAACGACGTCTGAACCGAACATGCTCTCCGCCATGAAGTCTGCAACTGTCCTCAGCTACGCCGTCGTGGCCGCCGCCTCCTGTTCGACAGTGCTCGCGCCGACCTACAAGACGCCAGTTGTGGCTAGTGGATGGACTGCCCAGATCGTGGCCAACGGCCTCACAAAGCCGCGCAGCATTCAGTTCGACAGCGCCGGCGGCCTGCTCATTGTCGAGAGCGGCAAGGGTGTTTCGCGCATCGTCTTCGCCGACAACGGCGGCACCTGTCTTGAGGTTGCCTCGAGCACCGCCGTCGTCAACGACACGGCGCTCACCCATGGCCTCGCCCTGGTCAACGACACCATGCTGCTGGCCTCGTCGGCCGCCTCCGTGTATGCCTGGGCGTACGATGCGAAGACAGGCGTCGTGACAGGCGCCAACGAGACCGTCGTGACGGGTATGGCCAACAACGACCTCACGACGCGCACGCTGCTCGTGTCCGCCAAGGAGGCGTCGACGCTGCTTGTGTCGCGCGGCAGCAGCCAGGACTACGACGTCGATGCGCTGGATGCCGATTCGGGGCTGTCGCAGATCCGCGCCTTTAGTCTCGGCGACCTAGCGGCGGCCACCGACTATGAGGACGGCCTGCGTGTCGGCTGGGGCTTGCGCAACGCTGTCGGCATGGCCGAGCATCCAGTGACGGGCGGCATCTTCGCCGTGGACAATGGCATTGATGCGGCAACGCGCGACGGCGTCGACATCCACGAGAACAACCCCGGCGAGGAGCTCAACTACCTTGGCCTGCTCTCCGACATCTCGGCCGACAGCCCCGGCGCCAACTACGGCTATCCCAACTGCTTTGCCGTCTGGAACACGTCAGTGCCGGACAACACCGGCCTTACCGTCGGTGACCAGGTCAGCATGGTGATCAACAGCACCTACAACGACACGACGTGCGCGGACACCACGGTGGCACCGCGCCTGACGTTCTCCGCGCACATGGCGCCCTTGGGCATCCTGTTCGACAGCACGGGTGCCAACGCCTACGTGACGTTCCATGGCAGCAGTACGTGACCCGCAATCCAAGCGATAAGCTGGGGTTGGCCCGATCTTTGGCGTTTACCGCTTTGTCTTTGTCACCCTGGATTCTGCTAATATCCCCGCAGCCGACAAGACGAACCCAGTCGGCTACCTGGTCGGCAGCGTTGCCTTTGACACGACGTCGGGCCTGCCGGTGGACGACGCGGCCAGCACGACGGCGCTGAACACGATCCTGTCCAACCCGGATCTTACAGAGTGTCCTGGCTCGTGCTTCCGGCCTGTTGGTCTCGCGTGGGACTCGACCGGCCGTCTGTTCGTGTCGTCGGACAAGACCGGCGAGATCTATGTGCTGCAAAAGTCATCGTCGGAAGCAACACCGACGGGAAGCGGCACCATGGTGACGTCAACGAGCATGGCGGCTGGTGTCCGCCTCGGTGGTGCCTCTATTGTCAGTGCGGTTTTGGCGAGCGCCGCGATGGCGGCTCTGTGCCTGTTCTGAGGAACGGCCAGCCAGAACAGTATTGGTGTCCACAGCACGGCGGATGCCACGAGGAGCAGAAGCTATTTAAGCGAGACTTATCTCCCTAACTCATAACAAATATGTCAAGGATACAGCTGTAGTTCCGTATCATACCTCCCTTGTAATTGATAAAGAGCATAAGCATATCCTGTAGATCTTTGCCACGGAGTACGATGCATTTGATGTAATGATCTTGATAAATACCGACACTGTCCGTATAAATGGCGGAGTCTTTATATAAACCCCTTCCTCCTAGTTTTATACGATTGCTCTCCCTGTTGCCGTGCAGTTCGCCAACAGAGCGCCTAGTCGGTCGTTTATATGAAGTTTCTATAGATGACACCGACAATTACGAAGCTCTATCATACACTTGGGGTACGGACGGCAATACTGAACAAGACATGGAGATACTAGGCCAGCCGGGAGCTACAGATGGCACCGACTCCTGTTGCCTTCCGATCACGCCAAACCTAGCAGTAGCAATGTTGCATATTCGTTCGAGCGAAACTGCCCGAAAGATTTGGGTTGATCAAATTTGCATAAACCAAAAATCAAACGACGACAAGGCACATCAAATTCCCTTCATGGGCCGCATCTACCAACGGGCAGACCGAGTCATAGCATGGCTAGGCCCGGAAGATGCAGACTCAAAACTGGCCTCTGACGGGTTTTTCAATGATGCCTCCACGATAAATCGCATTCGCAAAGAAATCCTAGCCGAGGGAAAAACGGAGGAGGAAGCGGAAATTCTAGTCTCCTCGCGTTGGCCCATAGTGCTACTTCAGTCCCCCAATGGAATGCCATAATGCGTATGTTTTTGCGTCCTTTCTCCAGAAGAATCTGGAATGTTCAGGAGATAGCGCAAGGACGCGAAGTGGTTGCTCGCTGCGGCCGATATGATGTACCGTGGGAGACGCTGGCTGCTGTGGCGAACCTCCATAGGCGCTCGTCGAGTCACACTGCTAGCAGCGAAACAGATGACAACGCCCTCCAAGCTATCTCTATGATAAGTTAAATGCGAGAACGCATCCAGTTGGACAAACGGCCGGTCTCGCGAGTCGATGCGCTCTTCCATGCACACTTCTTCGATGCAACAGATGCCCGAGATAAAGTCTACGGCACCCTCAGCCTCGTCAATGACGATCCTTCTGAAACTGGATTCAACATGACCTTATCAATGCCTATTAATTAAGTAGACTCGGTGGAAGACGTGTATCTTGCTGCTGTTTGCCACTGCTTGCGGCGGTCTTCGTCACTTGATATTCTCGGCAATGTTGCCGCCCCCAGGACCACCGACAGTCTGCCAAGCTAGACCCCAGACTTCCGAGCGCCGTCGCCAGTCTTGCAACGCATTGTGGCGCGCTCATTGTCACCATACGTGCAAGAACAGGTACAGCGTCAGAATTTAAGATCATCTCTTTTCCAGATATCCCCCAGCTGCCGTGCGCTCGTACAGGCGGAGTTCTCTGAAGTCACGTAAGGTATTGACTGCAACATAAACCAGCACTTGGACAACTTTCAACGGCCAGGAACTGTTCAATCGAGTGCGATTGCTAGCTGTTTGCCCGCCTTTGATTGTGTATGAAATAGATTCTGTAAAACCACTCCGTAATTTTGATATGTTACTAGGCTAGCCTGTAAGACTATGCGGCCGAGACCGACGCGCATTTCACGAAGTTGGCTTGGCAGTATGGTATATACGAGTAGAAACCGCGAGGGTGGAGAACGCGTGGTTTTCTTTTGGACTTTACGAATGGCAGGGAGCAACAATGAACTGATGGAAGAGGCACGTGCACTCATTATTGTACCGAATAGGACAAAAAAGGTTATGCGTACGCACTGGATCAAGTGTGGGAACGAGAGATTACGAAGTACATGGCTCCATAACTGCGTAGCGCTCGGATGGGATGGGGGCGTAGAATAAGGAAGCAGAAGCGCGAGACAAGGAGACATAAGACGTGGGGAGGCTGGAGAAGCAAGACGGTGCGTAGACACGAGACACAGATGGAAGTTGGTCAAGAAACAGGCAGACGTGTATACTCCGTATGCTCGTGCGTCCAGGCTAGTCGCATGTCTTGCAGCAAGCTCAAGGTCTTCTAGAATCTACGGAGTAGAGGACAAGTCTCGTAGATGATCTCCCGGAATCCACATGCGCATACATAGTAGCGTTAATATGTTATTCATGTATCCTGCGCCCCATACAGTTCGGGTGCTACGTGCTCAATAAATTTCAAGGACAGCAAGCCGCGCAAGTTTACGAAGTACCAGCTCAGATACAACGTACGACGTACATCCCTCAAGTCCCCCCATCCTGCTAGCCCCCACCCCCAGCTTTGTCTAAGCAAGCAGTATTACGAGGTAAATCGTCTTACACATAAGAACATGTTAAAACGAAACACGTGACTGATATGCGTGTTACTCAGAGAAATTTGTAGTCCCTGTAGAGGGCGTAGATAATAGGCTGTCTAACGATTACCGCCTACATATGAGCTGTCGACAACAAGTATCCGCTTCCCAGCGAGTACTTCTTGCGGCTGCAGTTTGGGTTCCACAAGATCTGCTGGAATCCGCTGTAGGTGCCCTCCGCATCGTCTTTGGCGGCGATCTGATAAGGTGCAGATGGGGTTCTGGGGAAGGCATTTATCAAAGAGCGTATTGATGCCACACTTACATTAGGCATTGACTTACCAGAGGCGAAGACACCATCTTCCTAGAAGAAAAATACCGTTTTCATGCTGTTTTCATAGGCCCTTACAACTTTGGAAATCAGGAGAGCAGCAGTTGCAAAGAACTGGAGAAAGAAAATCATAGAAGATCATATCTGCTCTATAGGCAGGTCAGAAGCTCGCCCAACTGTAGGCCAGCCGTCCCTAAAAGGCTACAGAAAGGCAGTAGCAAGGGGAGAGAAAGCTGTCTACCGAAGAAAACTCTGTAGTAACACGGCAGCTGTGTTCGCAGAGTCGTGTCAAGGACGACTGCGAGCACATGTCGGTGTAGGATATCCAAAAGTATTTCCTCAACAGGGCTGGCAAAAAGTGTCTAAAGGGCCGTGTTTTGTGCTGGGGACAGATGGCAGAGAATCCAGCGAGCTTGCAATTAGACAGAATTTGTACAAGAAAGCAATGTTGGCGCCTAATGCGGTATCTGAGGCCTTTTAGAGCTCTTTGCCTAACATAAAGTACGAGAACAATACGGTTCGGGTTATCAACTTGCATGATGACCGCCCGGAGAATCAACGCAAAGTCACGACAGAATGCAACAGGCGGAGAGGCCGTGGGGGCCTCGGCGAAGCGCAACGTCGTTGAGCCGCAGGATGACGCGGCTGTTCGCGGACTCGCGCTTTGAAAGCGTCTATTAGTGCCAGACTAGTCTCAGACTAGGCGTCCAAACTCGCCTCTAAATTCGCCTCTGCTCTTTACATTACGGAGTACTCCGTAGCTATTGTTGTGCAAGCCGGACAAGCCGCCGTTCGTTTCGACTACTTCATCGCATTTATTTCAGACTTAGTCTAGGCTACATCCTAGCTTGACACTGAAATGGGGCGCCACATTAACGTAGAATGGCAAGGCCAAATCGCCATGACCACTTTGCCACAGCTACAAAGTAAGCAAATAGTAAAAATATACTCGTACTCAGACCACTACAACATACGTTGAAGAATGCCCTACCTCGTACGACAGATAAGAGTTGCTACCGCTACTGGGGTAGCAACAGGGATTCAGGGACCCTCACAAACAAGGCTCCGACGTACTCCGTGCGTACGACAGGACCCAAAGCGCTATCACGAGCATGCAGGGGAAACGGGTACTCGACGGGCAGACACAAAGATAAGAGCAAAGATAACTCTGTTCTCTTACTTATTACGCAGACACACGTCAACCCCACACACATCTCGTTTCATACCCAACCCTGCTACGCACATTATCTCGCGTGACCCCTGCTCCGTTGGCGGCCAGGTCGCGTTCTAGAAAGCGGGTAGAAGACAAGCTCAGATGCGCCGGCTCGGCAGTCTCGGCTCGGCAGTCTCGGCTTGCTTGGCAGCGCAATGCTTGGCCATCCGTGCTTGGCGGCGAGAAGGTCGGCGAGGCTGCCAAAGTCAACAGCCAACAAGCCACAACCGGCACTGCCAACCCGGCAGTGCATCTGCGGAGCAATCTGCGGAGCAGCTCTGAAGACTGAAGGGCCAGGACGGCGATCCCACCGAAAAAGGTCGTTACGTAACAGAGACGCTCTTTGTTGGCCGGCGGAACGCGTCATGGGCCGCGGTTTCGGCGTATCCCACAATGGCTGGCATGTCACTAGGGTTAAGCAACTTTGCACGGCGGCCAGTCCGGGGAACCTAGCCCGCAGGCAGTACCGATTACACGTTGACGTTGAGTAACAGTCGCAGCAATCAGGACTGCGCCGTCACGGCTCCGTACGCCGACGGGGCCGCTCCAAGCTAGGAAGGGCCAGCCGAAGTGCGTCGTACTCGTAGATCGTCTCGTCGTTGTCTGGCCGCTCCATTTTGCGCGCGTCGCGACGGGATATAAACCGCGACGCTTGCTGTCCAGCCGGCGTCCCTCCGAGGCAGCCGACCGCAAACACCGCGATCACGATGGAGGAAGCACACAAGCACACGGACGCCGTCAGCGAGGAGGCGGCGGCGCTGGAGCGCATGGGCGTCAAGCAGGAGCTCCACCGCAACTTCTCGAAGCTCTCGATGCTGGGCCTGGCCTTTGCCATCCTCAACAGCTGGACGGCGCTGTCGACGTCGATGAACCTGGCGCTGCCGTCGGGCGGGCCCAGCGCGGTGATCTGGGGCCTCATGGTGGCCGGCGTGTGCAACCTCTGCCTGGCGGCCTCGCTGGCCGAGTTCCTGTCGGCGTACCCGACGGCCGGCGGCCAGTACCACTGGGCGTCGGTGATCAGCTGGCCGAGCTGCGCGCGCGCCATCGGCTTCGTCACCGGCTGGATCAACGTCGGCGCGTGGGTGTGTCTGACGGCGACGGGCGGCCTGCTGGGCAGCACGCTCATCGTCAACATCATCTCGCTGATGGACGCGAGCTACGAGGCCGAGGCGTGGCACCAGTTCCTCATCTACGTCGCCTTCACGCTGGCGTCCTTTGTCATCAACGCCTTCTCGGCGCGGCTGCTGCCGTACATCACCAAGGCGGCCTTTCTCTGGTCGCTGGCGGGCTTCGTCGTGATCAGCATCACGGTGCTGGCGTGCGCGTCGCCCACGTACCAGACCGGCTCCTTTGTCTACGGCTCCTTTGTCAACGAGGTCGGCTGGCCGGACGGGCTCGCGTGGATGCTCGGCCTGCTGCAGGGCGCCTTTGCGCTGACCGGCTTCGACGGCACCATCCACATGATCGAGGAAATCCCCAACCCGACGGTCGAGGGCCCCAAGATCATGCTCTACAGCATCGGCATCGGCATGTTCACGGGCTTCGTCTTCCTGAGCTGCCTGCTCTTCGTCATCACGGACATTGACGCCGTCAACAGCGCCGCGGCCGGCCCGCTGCTGACGATCATCTACCAGGCCACCGGCAGCAAGGCCGGCGCCGTGTGCCTGCTCATGTTCCCGCTCGTCTGCATGCTCTTCACGTCGACGGCGCTGATGACGACGAGCAGCCGCATGAGCTACGCCTTTGCGCGCGACCGCGGCCTGCCCTTTAGCAGCGTCTTTGCGCGCATCCACACCGGCCTCGACGTGCCGCTCAACGCGCTGATCTGGACGAGCGCCTGGGTCATTGTCTTCGGCCTCGTCTTCCTCGGCTCCAGCAGCGCCTTCAACGCCATCGTCGCCGCCAGCGTCGTCGCCCTCGGCGTCACCTACGCCATCCCGCCCACCATCCACTGCCTGCGCGGCCGCAGCATGCTGCCCGAGTCGCGCGCCTTCAAGCTCGGCGGCGTCGTCGGCTGGACCGCCAACCTCGTCGGCATCGCCTGGACCGTGCTGACGACGGTGCTCTTCGTCTTCCCGCCCGAGAACCCGGTGACGGGTGACAACATGAACTACAGCATCGTCGCCTTTGGCGTCATCCTCCTCATCGCCGCCCTGCAGTGGGTCTTTGACGGCCGCAAGAACTACGTCGGCCCGCAGGCCGAGTCGCACACGCTCACGGACCAGGAGCTGTCGGGCACGTCGGAGCCGGAGAACTTTGCCGTCCAGGTCAGCAAGGCCGAGTAGTGGTTGGGTCTATGGAGCCGTCTTGTATATTGTATGATAGCGTGAATGAACTGTTGCATCTACTGTTGGCCCGGTGAAATGCGTAGATTTTGGACAATAGCAGCCCGTCTGCAAGTCGAAACCAAGACTGCTGTCCTCGTCTTTACCTTGAAACAAGCTTTGCCAAGAAAACAAGCAATGGCAGAGGCCTGGTCTAATCCTGGACAGGCAAGACCTCAGCTGGTCACCGGGTCGTACTCTATTGGCTGCCACACATGATGTCAGATTCAAGGACTTCTGCCATGACGTCAAGTACCCAATGCATACGGTCATGACACGGGCACCTGCTGTTGTCGTGTTCTTCGTCTTTGGCGTCATCGCTGTAAGTCTGCGTCTCCATCGACTTGTCTGCCAAACATCGCACATCGCGACCGACAAAATGGTGTGGCAACACGGCGACGAACACGACATCCCGGACGAGTTCCGACGGAACCAGTAAGTCAGCCCCGTCTTCCTCGTCGTCGTCGTCCTGTTCAGCGCTGACAAGCAGTCCCGGCCGCTGGCTGCCGGCCGACCACCGCGTGCAGGCAGAGTGGCTGCGTCGCCGCGTCGAGCACGTCGACAGCAACCCGGAGGCGGCGCTGAGCCCGGCGCTCGAGGAGTTCCGGCAGCTGATCGAGTCGACGCCGCGCATCTACATGTACTTTACGTCCATGTTTGACGAGGTGCCGCGCACGCCCGTCTACAGCCGCGACCCGACGGGCAGCCGCCAGATCCGCAGCTACCCGCACATGCTCGCCGTGCTCAACCACTGCTTCAGCCGCGCGCCCGAGTGGACGGACGCGGCCGAGAGCGTCGGCATGGTGGGCGTGCCCATGTGCGCCATCTTCGACTACGCCATGGGCACGCCCAGCGGCCACGCGGCCTTTCTCGACCCGGACGTCAACCGCGCGCTGAAGCGGGTGCTGAACGCCTGGGGCCGGTTCCTGCAGAGCCCGGCGTCGGCGGCCGTGCTCGGCGCGGGCGTGCGCGGCTGGTTCGGCGCGACCGGCCGCGCGGACATGGCGGCCGTGGCCAACGCGCCCTACCAGACGGCGCTCGCGTTCGAGGACATCTTCGAGTGCGACCCGGCGCAGCCGCACCACGGCTTCCGGTCCTGGGACGACTTCTTCACGCGGCGGCTGCGGCCGGCGGTCCGGCCCGTGGCCGCGCCCGACGACGACCGCGTCGTGGCCAACGCCTGCGAGAGCCGCCCGTTCCACGTCGCGCGCCACGCGCCGCTGCGCGCGCGCTTCTGGATCAAGGGCCAGCCGTACAGCGTGCGCGACATGCTCGCGCACGACCCGCTGGCGGCGCGCTTCGCCGGCGCCACCGTGTACCAAGCGTTCCTGTCGGCGCTGTCGTACCACCGCTGGCACGCGCCCGTGGCCGGCACGGTGCGCCGCGCGTTCGTGCAGGACGGCACCTACTTTAGCGAGCCGCTGTTCGAGGGCGTCGGCGACCCGGCCAACGCGGCCAAGGGCGCCATCGACCCGCAGGGCATCACGGTCGCGCAGGGCTACCTGGCGGCGCTGGCGACGCGCGCCGTCATCTTCATCGAGGCCGACTGCCCGGCCATCGGCCTCATGGCCTTTGTCGGCGTCGGCATGGACGAGGTCAGCACCTGCGACATCACCGTGCGCGAGGGCCAGCACGTCCGCAAGGGCGACGAGCTCGGCATGTTCCACTTTGGCGGGTCGTCGCACGTTCTGCTGTTCCGCCAGGACGTCGCCGTCACGGGCTTTCCCGAGCCGGGCGGCGACGTCAACGTGCCCGTCCGGGGCCACCTGGCCACGGTCCAGACGGGCCAGCAGGTGTCAGGCTAGCATGACGTGGCGGATCGGACGGATCGGACGGATCGGACGCACGGAGTAGCTGCACAGTACTCGTACCCAGGGCACAACCACTTGGTAGCCAGATAGTAATCAGGCCGACTGGCCGTGACCTCGTATTGACTCCTGCGGAAGGGAACGGGTGCTGACTAAGCAGACGTGCCGAGGCTGCGCGCGGACTTGGGCCCGGATTGGGAGCGCCGCCGGAGGAAGCGCGGCTGCAGAAATCGCGCCGCTGACAAATGCGCCACCGCACTGGGGCGCTTCCAAGCCTCGGCTGGCCGCCCGCCCGGCTTTCCTCCCCCGTTTCACACGCTGGCGCCGTGGTGGCAGAAGGCTCTCCACGCAGACGCCGCACCCATCCCCGCTTCAGGCCACTCCACCGACACGGAGCGCCGTCGCTAACGGCGGGCAGCCTCCCAAAGCGGTTACTCGCCCGAGAGCGCCGCCGCCTGCGCAGCTCTGGCCGGCCTGACTGCCGGCGGGGGCGCTGCTCCGACTTTGTGACGTACTCGCTGCAAGTGTGTCAAAAGTACTGAGCAGAGGCGTATCGTCTCGTACGGAGTACGTTTGTCGTGCTCGTACAAGTATAAAGCTGGCCCAAACGCCTCCCGACACCCAGAAGCGCCTCCTGCCGTCTCTCACCATCCCAACTCCTCCCTTCACACAGCTCCCTCACCACTCCGCGCCATGTCCCGCCAGATCACCTCCGTCGTCCTCGCCGAGCGGCCCAAGACCGGCTTCGAGGTCGGCAAGACGTTCCGCATCGAGACCGGCCCCGCGCCCACCGAGGCCGACCTCAAGGACGGCCAGCTGCTCGTCGAGAGCCTCTACCTCGGCCTCGACCCGGCCATGCGCGGCTGGGTCAACGACACCCGCTCCTACCTGCCGCCCGTGCCCATCGGCGGCGTCATGCGTGGCCTGGCCGCCTGCCGCGTGCTTGCCTCGCGCTCGCCCGTGGCCAAGGCTGGCGACATTGTCACCGCCATGACCGGCTGGACCGAGGTCGCCATCGTCGAGGCCAAGACCGTCCAGAACATCTTTGCCGCCCTGCCCTCCCCCGCCCGTGCCGCCCTCCAGATCACCGACCTGCTCGGCCCCCTCGGCATGACCGGCCTGACCGCCTACTTTGGCGTCAAGAAGGTCGCCGGGGACTTCAAGCCCACCGACACCGTGGTCGTCTCCGGCGCCGCCGGCGCCACCGGCAGCGTCGTCGTCCAGATCGCCCGCCTCCAGGGCGCCAAGCGCATCGTCGGCATTGCCGGCTCCGCCGACAAGTGCAAGTGGCTCACCGAGGAGCTCGGCGCCGACGTCGCCCTCAACTACAAGGACGCCGACTTTGCCGCCAAGTTCAAGGAGGCCACCCCCGACTTCATCGACGTCTACTGGGACAATGGTGCGTATTTGCTCTGCTGTGTTGCAATGCATTGTCTCCTTCGTTCGCTAACAATGCAGTCGGCGGCGAGATCCTCGACCTGGCTCTGTCCCGCGCCAACACCCACGCCCGCTTCGTCATGTGCGGCGGCATCAGCCAGTACAACACGGGCAACGTCCAGGGCCCCAAGAACTACCTCCAGATCATCGTCCAGCGCATCAAGATGCAGGGTTTCATCGTCCTGGACTACCCCGGCGAGACCGCCGAGGCCGTCCGGCAGCTCACCACCTGGGTGCTCGAGGGCAAGATCAAGCGCCAGGAGACCATTGTCAAGGGCGGTCTTGCCGTCGCTGACCAGGCTCTGGTCAACCTGTTCAAGGGCGTGAACACTGGTAAGCACAGCTCTGCCGTCGCATTATCCTTTCGGATCACCTGGGAACACGAGCTGACCATGCCAGGCAAACTGATCGTCGAGGTCAAGAACCCCGACGAGGGCGCCAAGCTGTAAACCACAAACGGCGTTTTTGCTTCAATCCGATTCACGATGAAACCATGAAGGACATGTATAGATGGAAATGGCTGGGTATCATATCATATTTCTCGTTCTAGGGAGTTCGTCGCTTGTCCTTGCCGTACTGTGCCAAAGAGAATAAAAAAATCAATCCAAATCACATGAGCTGCCTCGTCGTCTTGTCCGCCCCTGGCTGTCAGCCTCGCTGCTCTCGCGCGCCCGTTTTCGCTGCTGCGATGCGTGGTAGCGCGCGTGGAATTTGGCGTCCTTCTCGTGCAGCGGGTTGTACAGGATGTTGCACTCTGTGCACTCCTTCATCGCATCGCCGCCGATCGTGAGGCTCAGCGTAGTCTGTACCGGTGCTGCGGCAAGCCGCTTCTTCTTCGGCGCCCTCGCGCTGTCCACGTTCTCCTGGCCCGTGGGCTGCTGTCCCAGCTGCGCGCGCATACGGATGCTGGATGCGGCCATTGGTCTGCCCGTGCTTCTGCTGGCCGTGTCTCCCGCGTCCGTGGCTGTGCTGCCTGCCGGAGCCTGACGATCAACATGCGCCAGCGCCCCCGACTCGGCAATCTGGTCCGGCCGTATCGTGAGCCGCCGTTTCCGCCGCGGCTGGGTGGCCGTCGGCGCTGATGTGCGTTTCCCTGTGCTGCTGCCTGCTGCCGCATCCCCGTCACTGGCGGTGCATGGCGACTTGCGTGGTGGTGGCGCGGGCTGGAAGTAGCGCAGGATGCCGGCGCGCTTCTGCGCTTTCGGCGAGGGCTCGCTGTCGCCGGGTGAAGAGGGGGGTGGCGAGGTAGATGTCGATGGTGTTGGTGTCAGTGTTGGTGGCACACTTTTCTGTGATGTGCAGCCCGGCGTCGTGTCTTCGGTGCTCGTTAGAGGCCGTTTCTTGCCGTATGTGCGGATGGCACGCCGGCGGCTGGTCGGAGGCGTCGGCGAGACGGACAGCGCCATCGTGGACGGCGACTCGGCGGACGATGCGAGTCGGCGTGTCGGAGCCGGTCGTTTGCCTGCAATTGGATGTATGGAGAATGGAAATACGTGTGCTGAAGAAAAGAGGAGGCCGCTGTAAAGTTGGGTCGCGCCCCGCTCAAAAGAACGCGCATGCGAGACGCGTCGCGCGTTTCGCGACCCCACGTGACCGCTCTTAAGTCGTGGCATTTCTCTTTCCGTAATACTCCGTAAGATGTACTCCGTACTCCGTAACCAGTGATACCAATGATACGCCCACTGTAGCATCTCCACCCGCTCCAGTCAGGCAGCTGCCGGCTCCTTTCGCCTGCGTACGGCCGCCTGCGCATCGGCCGGCTCGGCGCCGGACGCGACCGGCTGCGACGGCGTCGCCGCAGCCACCCCCTCCGCTGCGTCCGTGGCCACCTCCGCCGCGTCCGCCTGCGCGGCGCCCCCGACGACCCAGGTCCGCACGACGGCCTTCGCCTCGGCCTTGTCGCTCTGCGCGTCCCGCTTCTTCGCCTCCGCCAGGTGCCACACGTAGCCCGCATACAGCCCGTACTCGGCCACGCCCACGAGGATGCTGCCGCCCATGGACAGGAACAGCCGCGACGGCGTCGGCCACCAGCGCGCCAGCACCCAGAGCGTGTACGCGACGCCGCCCATGGTGAGCACAAAGTTGAGGATCAGCATCAGCTGGCGGTGCACGTCGTCGAGCGTGACCTCGTCGTCGACGTCGCCCGCGTGGTCGGGACGGTGCACGCGCGCATACGCCGCGTTGGCCGCGCGGTCCGCGCAGACGTCGGGCGGGCTGACCATGCGCTCGTAGGCGCGCGCCTCTTCGTCGCGGCGAAGCCGGGCCATCAGCGCCTTGTACTCGGCAGACTGTGCGTGTCAGCAGGGCAGTGGAAGTAGCAGTGGAAGTGGCAGTGGTAGAAATGGCAGAAAGCAGAAGCAGAAGAACAGGACGCACCGGCTCCGGCTTCGGCGGCGGCGGTGGCACGTAGACCCTGGCGCCGACAAGCAGGGCCTCCAGCGTGACCGCGGGCGCGCCGGCCGCGGCGCTCGCCTGCAGACTGTGCCAGAGCGCGAGCACCTGGCTGTGGGCGATGGGCTTGCCGACGGCGGGCTCGAGGTTCGCTTCGCCGACATCCCGCGCCGCGCTGTCGCTCTCGCTGTGTGCCAGCGTCGGTGTCTGCTGCAGGCCCTCCACCATGCGGGCCGTCATCGTGAGGAGCACCATCGTCGGCGCCCGGGTGTTGTGTACGGAGTACAGCAGAGTATCGCCACAATGCACAGTGAATAAGGCTACGATGTGATACAGCTGCAAGTGGGTCCGACCCGGGACGGCGGAAAAATCGCCCGCGGCGATTGGCTGATTCAGCTCGACAAATTTGTCGCCGTCTTCTGCGCCAAGGTGTGCATTTTGGTGGGCAAAGGCAGAAAAAAAGGCTTCGTCCGACCGACCGAGGTACCTGCCTGTGCGACGCCATTGCTGCTGCTCCCGCCCGTCTGCGCCTCTCCGTCTGCGCCGTCCTGCCGAGCATCGCCCAGCGCCTGGCCGCCCATGGTCGTCGCCGCCGCCGCCGCACATCAGCATCACCAGTGAGCGACTTCCAGGCTCGCGCTCCGAGGCCCGAGACCGGCGGGGAACTGCGCAGGACCACGACCCACGATCTGCGATCCGCTTCACGCTCTCGGCCGTCCCTCCCTCACCACTCTCAACAGCCATGGCGGCGCGTTTCCGCACCACAGCGCCGGGCCTCTGCGCGCACAGAGCCGTGCGCCGGACGCCGGCCGGCGCTCTGCCGACGATGGCGGCGTGCGCCCCGGCCTGCTCCTACTCGACAGCGCAAGCGCGCGCTGCCGGCGCGCCGTGCGGCGCCGGCCGCCCGCGGTTACGCGTGCCGCACAGCGCGGCGCAGCGGCGGCCGTCGTCGGCCTGGGCGGCGGCCGTCGGCGTGGCCGGCAACATCGTGTCGAACGCGCTCAGCCGCGCCAAGAAGACGGAGCTGGCCGTTGATCCGCTCACGGCCGTCGCCAAGGAGATGAAGTTCTTGATTGGCGACGTGCGCAAGCTGCTCGGCTCCGGCCACCCGTCGCTCGACCGCGCCGCCAAGTACTACACCCAGGCCGAGGGCAAGCACATGCGCCCGCTCATCGTGCTGCTCATGTCGCGCGCCACCCACGTCTGCCCCAAGGCGCCGCCGCCGCCGTTCGCGCCGCCGCCGGCCGCACCGCTGCTGCGCGCGTCCGCCGGCGTGGATGCGGCCCTCTCGCCGGCGACGGTGCTGTCCGACTTCAACCCCGCCTGGGCCTCCAAGTCGCCGTTTGGCGACGTCCCGTCCATCACCATTCCCTCCTCCTTTGCTTCGGCTGTTTCCGCTTCCGCCGCTGCTTCCGCTGCCGCGGCCGGTCCCGCCGCGGCCGGCAGCAGCGCCGACGAAGAGCCGCTGCCGGAAATCCTGCCCGCGCAGCGCCGCCTCGCCGAGATCACGGAGCTCATCCACACGGCGTCGCTGCTGCACGACGACGTCATTGACCACTCCGTCTCCCGCCGCGGCGCCCCCTCGGCCAACCTCGAGTTCGGCAACAAGATGGCCGTCCTGGCCGGCGACTTCCTCCTGGGCCGCGCGTCCGTGGCGCTGGCGCGGCTGCGCAACGCCGAGGTCGTCGAGCTGCTGGCCACGGTGATCGCCAACCTCGTCGAGGGCGAGTTCATGCAGCTCAAGAACACGGCCAGCGACGAGAAGAACCCCGTCTACAGCGAGGCCACGCTGCAGTACTACCTGCAGAAGACGTATCTCAAGACGGCGTCGCTCATCAGCAAGAGCTGCCGCGCCGCCGCCCTGCTCGGCAATGCCGATGCCGCCACGGTCGAGGCTGCCTACGCCTACGGCAAGAACCTCGGGCTTGCCTTCCAGCTGGTGGACGACATGCTCGACTACACGCGCTCGGCCAAGGAGCTGGGCAAGCCGGCTGGCGCCGACCTGGAGCTCGGCCTGGCCACGGCGCCGCTGCTCTTTGCGTGGCGCGATATGCCCGAGCTGGGTGCTCTTGTCGGCCGCAAGTTCAGCCAGCCAGGCGATGTGGTCCGGGTGAGTCCTCTCTTTGTTTCTCCGTTCCCTCCTCGTTCCCTCCCCCTCCCCGCTAACAGTACAGGCACGCGAGATGGTGCTTGCCAGCAACGGCGTCGAGCAGACACGGGCACTTGCCGCGGACTTTGCAGAGCAAGCGATTGCGGCGATCAGCTCGTTCCCCCCTAGCGATGCCAAGGATGGGCTGATTGAGATGGCCAACAAGTCACTGAAGAGGACAAAATAGATAGACTTGTACGATACACGAGAAGACGGCTGTAAACAAAACTGCCAGGGAGGGAAACCATATCTTCCTAGCAGGGACGGAAAACATATTCCTAGAGAGATTGGGGCGGCATCGGCGTCGCTTCTTGGTTATGGTGCACACCACTTATTCCCAACACGTAAATAACAGACAAGATGATCACGGGGCACGGTTGACTGTGAGGGCAACACGTATATTGCACGGAACTTCTTTTCGTTGCACTCTTTTTCCATATCGGGAGATTTGGGCTGCTCTGGCCTGCAGCCATAAAGTGGCGCGTGGACGGAGAGAAGTCGAGAAATAGAAGAAAGGGCGCAAAGGGGACTTTGCATTACTCGATGGTTACTTGACGGTTACTCGACCATTACCTGACTGTTACTCGACCGTTACTCGACAATCACTCGGCGTTTACTCGATGGAAACTCGATCCGGCTAGGCCGGCCGTCCTGCCAGACGACGCGGCCTCTCAGTGGCTGGCAAGGCCGTGCTAGAGCCCTACTCATCCGGCCGACGCGGCGGCGACCTCCTAGTGCGGCGACGGGCACGTGAGCAGCCGGCGCCGCGGTAGGAGTTGTCCGGAGCGCGACGGCGGCGTGCCGACCAATCAGCGGCTCGGCGCAGTCGGCAAAGCCCGACTGCCGAGGCGCGCGGGCCAATCACGGCGCAGCGCGTGACAGCACAGCCAGTCCCCAGCGTGGCAGGTGGCCCGCTTTATTTATTCTATTTACCCTTTTATTTTCCCTCTTTCCCCTTCCGGCTTTCGGGCGGACGCATTGGGCAAGTCGACGGCGGCCAACGGCAGGCTACTGATAAGGAAAGCCGCCAGTGCCACCGGCAGACGTCAAACGCTGAGTCGGTGAAGGCGCGCGAGATAAGGCGGCCGCTCCAGAGAGTCGTCCTCGATTTGCCCCTATCTGGCGTGGTCCAAGGCAGGCTGAGCTGGGCTGCCGCTCAGAGTCATAACCAGTGACAGTAGCCGGCCAGCCCAGACTGCCATACTCCGTACAGAGGATCCGTTCTCGTAGACCGCGCCGTCGACATGTCCGGCGGCTGACCGCAGCTCCACCGCCGCCAGCTGTCTCCGGTGGATTATCGCTGCTCGAGCCATTCCTCGTCGTGGGCTGAACTCGTAAGACGCTCCGTACTATTACGAGTACTCCGTACTCGTACTTCCTTCTCCACTGCCGCCCTCTTCTGCCGGCGTTCTTTGATTCTTCCTTCAGCTCGTTCTGCTCTGTCCTCTCTCTTCCTGCTCGTCTCCGCGCCGTCCCCTTGCTTCGTCCACCACATCCAGCGTCTGCTGTGGAATGCCCCTTATCTGTGCAACAGCCTTTGCGTCTCTTGTGCTCGCCCGCACTGATAAGCCTCGCGTTGGGGACTCGCTGCCTCGCGTATAACAGCCATTCTCGCTCCCCGTCTTCTACTCCCGCTCCGGCTACCCCGGCTTCCCCAGGTCACCCCGGCACTCCCCTGCGACATCCCCGCGGCATTTCCCAGAGTAAAATACCCTCACTTACACTTACATCCATGGCGACCACCGTTGTCGTGAGCCCGCCGGCGGCGCCGGCGCTGCTCGTGCTCGTCTCCTCGCGCGCCGTGCTGACGCGGCCCGACGACTCGCTGGTGCTGTCGCCGGCCACCATCGTCGTGTCGCCGGCCACGGGCAAGATCGTGTCCGTGACGCCCGCCGTGCTGCCGGCCTCGGCCTTTTCGCCGGCCACGACGCGCTACGTCGACTACTCGCCGCGGCTGCTGCTGCCGGGCCTCGTCGACGCCCACGTCCACCTCAACGAGCCCGGCCGCACCGAGTGGGAGGGCTTCCACACCGGCACGCGCGCCGCCGCCGCCGGCGGCGTCACCACCGTCATCGACATGCCGCTCAACGCCATCCCGCCGACCACCACCGTCGCCGGCTTCCGCCAGAAGATCGCCGCCAGCCGCGGCCAGTGCTGGGTCGACGTCGGCTTCTACGGCGGCCTCGTGCCCGGCAACGCCGCCGAGCTGCTGCCGCTCGTCGACGCCGGCGTCCGCGGCTTCAAGGGCTTCCTCATCCACTCCGGCGTCGACGAGTTCCCCGCCGTCACCCCCGCCGACATCGCCCTCGCCATGCAGACCCTGCGCGCCGCCGACACCACCCTCATGTTCCACGCCGAGATGGCCGCCGCCGCCGACGAGGCGGACAGCGCCGCCGCCGTCGCCGCCTGCGCCCGCCCCGACGCCTACGACACCTTCCTTGCCAGCCGCCCGCCCGCCCTCGAGACCACCGCCGTCGCCCAGATCGTCGAGCTCGCCCCCCTCGCCCCCAACCTGCCCCTGCACATCGTCCACCTCTCCGCCACCGAGTGCATCCCCATCCTGCGCCACGCCCGCGCCGCCGGCATCCCCATCACCGCCGAGACCTGCTTCCACTACCTCGGCCTCGCCTCCGACGACATCCCCGACGGCGACACCCGCCACAAGTGCTGCCCGCCCATCCGCAGCCAGATCAACCAGGACGGCCTCTGGGCCGAGCTGGGCCGCCCCGACAGCGTCATCCGCACCGTCGTCTCCGACCACTCGCCCTGCACTCCCGACCTCAAGCTGCTGCCCGCCCACCTGGAACCCGCCGCCGCCGACGACGCTCTCTCGGCCGACGACGCCGACCGGCCCGGGCTCATGCACCACTCCGACTCCGGCATCGACATGACCCTGCCCAGCGAGGACATCAAGGCCGCCGCCGATCACATCGCTGCGGCGGCCACGTCCGCCGTTGAGCAGCGCGGCGACTTCATGGCCGCCTGGGGCGGCATCGCCTCCGTCGGCCTCGGCCTATCCATCCTGCACACGGCCTCCCGCGCCAGAGCCGCTGCCGCTGCGTCCTGCTCCGCCCACGCCTGCGCCGACCACCACGACTCCGCTGCTTCGGCCGTCCCCACCATCCTCGACATTGTTCGTCTCTGCTGCCAGGCCACCGCGCAACAGGTCGGCCTCAGCCACCGCAAGGGCGCCCTTCGCGCCGGCATGGACGCAGACATCTGCGTCTTTGACGACGAGCTGCAGTGGACGCTGCTGCCCAGCGACATGCGCTGGAAGAACCGCTGCTCGCCGTGGGAGGGCCACACCTTCCACGGCCGCGTCTGCGCTACCTGGCTGCGAGGCCACCCTGTCTTCGAGCTCGGCGCCGCCAACAGTGGCTTTGTCGGCGCCCAGCCCGTCGGAGAGGCCATTCTGGAGAAGCGCGGCAGTCACGCGTCCACAGCAGCTGTGGCGACCGCATAAGGGCAAACCCGATCCGCACTATTTCGTCCTTTCACGACTTTGCTTTCCTTCTTTTTTCCATCGCTCTATACGTAAATCCCTTATCGATATCACTTTGCATTTTAAGCGGACGTGATGGCGACGGCAGGCCTTTGACTTTGGAGTGCGAGTCTAGCTTTTATCTGGCACAGCATCTTCGGGAAACGGTGCGCTTTGTCACGCTTGTATCACTTCCCAATATTCTCCTGTCATTCTATGATCGGCTATTCTGTATGACGTATGAAGAAAGTACAATAATATACAAAATATTGAACAACTTACCAAGCACGATGCTTGATTGTGCGTGTTGACACATCTTTCCAACCGACACTTGCCTAGTTATATACTTCGCTTTGGCTGTTTGTACGAAACTATGTTTCGGTAACGCTCTGAATAGTACGGGATAGTTCTCCTTACCTCTGCAAATCACTATCTTCAAATCGCGACAGTACACAGTAATACAGCATATAGCAACGTAAACTAGATCTGTATCGTAAAACTCGTTCAAAAAGTAGGGGGTATACAAGCAAACCGCTCACAGATGTGCGTCGAACAAGGAGTCCGAACGATTTCGACCAATTCCAATAGAAACCAAAAAACCTCGGAAAGGCACCAACCCTAAAACAAAAAGCTGATGTCAAGTTTACCTGCAACTACCTGCCAATCCCATGCTTGAAGGTATTCGCCCATATCAATAAGACGCCAGACTTCATTCAAAACCTTGAGGGCTCGATTGGCGTTTGCAAGTCGTGTGTACCGATAGAGTGTGCGGAGGGCGCTGCGAACGCGCTCCTGTTCAGCTGGCGCGTAACAGGCTGCACCTACAAGGACACACGGGATCAAGAGTAGTGTCTGCGCTGGATCGCTTGGGTCGAACGATTCTATGAAGTCGAGCGACTCTTCCACCGCCAATCTGACGCTTGGTTCATAGTTTTCGGGGCGGCGAATGGGCGGAGGGGATGTGCGGATAGCCTCATTGCTATCACGGATTTGGTCTGATGTGGCATGCTCATGCAGGAAAGGGCGGATATTGTCCTCGTTATAAGAGTTTCCGACTGAATGGCGTCGAAGGCTGTCCCCGCCAAAATCCATGGGACTCATTTTTGGAGCCGACGAAGACATGCAGCTCGTGGAGGCTGATCGCGGATGCATACCGTTGCTTTGAGAAGAGAAGCCGGCTGATACTGAACTAGAAGATGGAGGACATATCGTCGTTTTGAGATACAACCATGTAATATGTTGGTACAACAGCGTAATGTGCTTCCGGCTGTCGCCCGCGGGCCAGTCCGGGGACCAGGCTTGAAGGGCCCCTTCAATCTGCGATGCCTCGTACAGGCTTTTGTAGTCCACCCGTGGGTCAGCACCACAGGAAATCCGCATTCGTACTCGATTCCGTATTCTTGTGATTTGGCTGATGATGTTGAAGAGCCCATCAGCTACCCCAATGAGTCGTGGGGTCGGGATCGGCGTCGGCGGTGTCCATTCTTCTGTTGCAAGCTGGTGATATTTCTGATCCGGTGCAACGTTGAGCAGATCGTTGGCAAGGACATGGTAAAAGAAAATCTCGACGATGAAAGCATAAAAGACCGGGTCCTCGGGAGGCGAGTTGTTGGTCAGGTAGACAAAGGCATCGTAGTGCACTTGTGTTCCTACAGTGCTTCCCCCTTCGGCCAAGGATTCGAGAAGGAAACACAGCATTTGGCCGTACTGAGCTTCACGCGCTGCTGCAGGATCAGGGCCATCAATCGTACCCAATCCTTGCCTTAATGTTTCGATAGCCTTTGCGCTATGAAATTCGCCGCGGTCACGCAATGATTGCAGTGTTACTGTTGGATTTGTTTTGAGAAGCTTCTTGCAGTAGGAAGTTTCGTAGTCAAAGTGCTTGCTCGAGAGAGATAAGAGAGAATGCATCAGTCCCCGGTGTCTTGTCGCGAGGGGAACGAGTTTGTCTCGAAAGGCGTTGTTGTCCACCTCCTTTTCAACCGTGAAGACGGCGCTCAGGCGGTCATTATAATGCGCCCAGAAAATTCGATCCTCTGGCGACTCGAGGCCAACAAATATTGGCTGTCTTGTTATTACAGGCTGAGACCGACTCTTCATGAATTCTGTCGAGGGCTATGAGCATGCGTGGTGAAGAAAACAGCCAAAACAGCTCATCGCAGAAAATGGACGCTGACAAAGACAATGGCGAAGCAGTAGCATTTCTCACCTTCTGCTTTTTCTTTACCACTTCTCCACCGATGCCTTTCGAGATAGCCTTCACAGATGACAGAGTTTTTCTCGCAATTTTGGCCTGTTGGCTCCAATTAGTCTTCATACTGTCCAGTGGGGAGAGAAATACGACAGAGGGCGGATGAGCAGCTCACACTTGGGCTTCGCTTCGTCACACTTCTTCTTGCGTTTCCGACAGGTGATACAGCCAGTTTTGGACCGGCCCTTGGTAGATTTGGTAGCAACTGCAGCTGCCGCGGCTGCTGCAGCGACAACGTGGTCGACAGGTATTTTCCGTGGCCGACCTCGAGGTCGCTTGGGCTTGGGCTGAGTTGCGATATCCATTTCACCGCGATACTCTGTTACCACGGGGACTTGCTTCAAGTCTTTTAGGCGGAGCCCGTAGTCGTCAACCGACTCCTCCTTTGGGCAAATTTGCTCGACTTCGGAGCTCTCCCACTGCATGTCATTGCCACTTTCAAGAGGGCTATTTGCACCGTCATCCGAATCAATAATGTAATCATGCTGTGAAAAGGGCGACGCGGATATGTCTCGCGTAGGCGACGGGGATGCTGTTGAGTTGTCCAACGGCGGTGCAGAAGAGAGGCTGCTAGCAGTAGTTTGTGACGATGTTTCGGTGTCCAAGGAACCCGCAACGGGGATGTCCATGCTGTTGCTAATATAAGGGATATCGCCATTGCTTTCAGCAGTCATCGACGTCGAAGCAGACTGGCTCCAGTGAGTCGGCTTGGCCACCCAATTGCTATTCTCGCAAGCCATTACAGCGCCTGGTAGAATGATCCTTGGTCTGTATAGGTCGTTTTGATCAGAAGAGTTGCTCAGGCCACACCCCTCGGTAGCAAGAACATGCCAGACTGTTGGAAGAAATCAGGGACAGGCAAGCCAAGGCAACGATGCTATTGATGCAGTGGTAGTATGTAAGGCGAGCGTCGCCGGTCTGTATGCCCTTGTGTACGCTGTACAGTGGTGTATATGACGCAACACCGGTTTCTTCAGGTAAAACGAACTTCGCCCAGTTATGAGTCGTGCTGTTTTTGACGATCAGGTAGCCTCACCTCTAAAGGTTGATGAAATGTGGAGAAGTTGAGCAGAGAAGGCAAGATCGTGCGCTAGGGGAGCGTAGGCGTTGGGCGTGGTGTGAAATGCGGAAACTGGCGTGGACAAATAAGAAGGGCCGGCCGAGGGAGGTAGAGAGGCAATGGAGAGAAGGGGGGCAGAGCTGGCAACGAGCAATCGGAAGAGAGGCTGTCACGAAGGCCAGCAAATGATGCAGCACAGCCAACGAGAGGCGGCCAGGGCAAACAGCCTATGAAAAGACAAGCTGTAAATTGAGGGGAATCGGAGCGGAATAGCCGACGCGTTGCTGTAGCTAGATTCGACAAAGTCGGTGTAGCTGACCAGGCCAGCAAAGCAGATGAAGCCAGAGATGAAGCCAGGGAACGGGGACAGCAGCAGGCAGCCCGGGAGGTGGCTTAAGGGCGTGCGAGCGAGCCGTCCAGGCAGTCGATTGTTGGAGGCTGGCGGCCGGAAGGCTGAAAAGGCCGCGGGTCGGACGAGGAGAGAGAACGGGAAAAGGGTCGACTGGGAGAAATGGGCGGTGCAAGAGGCGGGGATAGCGATGTATAAAGGCGCACTGATGCAACGGGAAACAAGAAACAGGACGCGGGAGGCGGCAACTAGGCACGAGAGCGCGATGGCGAGGCGAGACTATCTCCAGTCCACTGTGAGGCCGAAGGAGGGGTGAAGGTGACGATGGTGGAGTGGGGGCACAGAACGGTACGAAGATCAATGCTGCGGGCGGCGGCAAAGCGTGGTCGTCTGCGCGTCTCGTGCAGCTGAAGCGCTGCGGTCCGGGTTGATCGAGAGTGCGAGCGCAGGAGGCGGAAATGGCGTTGATGTAGAGACTCGGACAGAGGACAGAGCAGATGGCCACAAAAACAACTGGGCGGGAGCCGGTCTGGTTATTGGGCGGCAAGAGCATGGGCAGACGGCAACTGCGACTCTGCCATCTCCGGGGTGGGGGACAGCAGTTGGGCTACAGCTGCCACTCGCTGTGCCGAGTGCAGGGCCATGCTTCGCAGAGCGAGGCCGTGACGGAAGCGACGAGAGTCCGTGCTGGGCCGTCGCTCTTTCCTTTTTCCTTGCAACCTCTCGCACGTAATCCGTCGCGGCCGTGCTGGCCAATAGCGCAAGCGCGCATTCGCAGCTCGCCCGCACTCTTCCGTCGAGGCACGGATACTCTGCGTACGTCGTAGCGTCGACACCATCGCGACTTCTCTGCAAAGTACTGCGTCCGCAGCCATCCAATGGACGGCTGACCGGGGCCCGCATCGGCTGCACCTCCGAGCCTGAAGACTAGGGTCCTGCTCCGTAATTCTGTTTCTGTCTAATCTGTTCTGAGGGCTGCTCCTTCCCTCCGGCCTCTTCCCACTTTCCACGGCCGCGACGCCCTGCTTTCCGCGGCGGTTGTTTGAGCTAGGAAATACGGGAAAAACACGGAGTTCAGGATCTACAGAGTCCTTGCTCGACTCGTAGCCGTACGAGGTAGCCGTACGAGGTAGCTGCATCAGAGTACGGAGTAGTGTGCCCTGGTGCCGATCCGACCTCTACAACGCTACCACATCCTGTCCTCCCATCAGATTGCTGGCGGCTCCCGTTCTTGCTCTCCGCCCCACCGGGCGTGCCTTCCGTCACCGGTCGTGTCGCCTGTCCTGGCCATCGCGCTTTCCTGATCACTCTCCATTTCTCCGTAAGCCGCTTAGCCTCAGTCCGCCTGCCACTCGCCTGCCACTCGCCAAAGGTGGGCCGTGCCTGCCGCCGGTGTTGGCGGCAGCTTCCTTTTCCAGCCCATCATTGTACTGCACGTATGCGGCCTGTCCTCGCCCAGTGTCGTCTACGAGTTTCTGCCCGTAGACGTCACGTCGCATATTCTCGCCTCTCCACTCGCCACTTTCACTTCTGCTGTCTTTGCCTCTGGGCTGGGCCGCCGCTCGCCGTCATGGCGTGCTGCATTTTACGAGCGCTCGTGCGCCACCGCTGGGAAGCTGACGGCGCCTGAACTGCGCTCCGAAGGAGAAACTGCTCCGGACGAGAGTGCTACTGTGTGATCCGTGCACTAACTCGACAGAGTATCAGTGTACTTTTGCGGCTAAGAGCCAACATGCACGCTTGTCAGACAACGGTCAGCATGGGTACGACTGCGCACCAACAGCACTATGCAACTGCGCACGCATACGAAGTAGAGTGCCAGTACCAGTGCTCGGCAATACTGCGCGCTGCTCACCGATTACCAGCGTGGCACACGTTGCCGATGCAGTGCAGTTATGGGTCCGGCGGCCTATCTTCGAGCCACGATACTCGAGATTTGAGGTATCTTACGAGCGCAAGCAAGCATACTGATGGCAGAACACGAAGTAGCAGTGGCTCATGGTTCTTGTGCACGTACTCCATCCCCACCACACCGCATCTGATTGCGGCAGGACGGACATACGAAGTATTTACGGAGTACGTCGTCTACCAGTCACACCCTGCAGAACGCAGAACCCATCCAGAGGTCGAGGGCAATAGGCGGACTAGACAGCCCAGCGCCACTCGACGACGTGCTTGACCAACCACACCAGCTCATTGCCAGCGTTTGTCTTGGCGGCTAAGAGATATTGGGAAGTGGCCGGCTGGGAACGCCTCCGATGATCAACGCTACGGCCGCACGGTGATGCCATAGGCTTGCCATGTGTCCAGCAGAAGAATCCTTTTCACGAGCCTTGCTCCGACGACGAACGGCGATCTGGCACCAGAGCGCCAGCAGGCGTGGTCTATCATATGAGGATGTGGAGTCTCCGTCGCAAATGTGCCATCGGCTACTCTGTAAAGCCCTATCTTTGGCTGCCATCACGATCCCACCAGATATCAGCTGCGAAGTACGTCTCGGGACGATAACCTGTGCTTGTGCTTGCATTGCCCAGTACAGGGTACGAATATTCCGACTCCCCACCCCAACGGCTAGCTCAAGAGCCGATACAACAGTTCTTCTCTCCACCCTATTACCTCCTCGTCAACTTCTATGGGGCTGCAATTGGGTGGCTTTTCCTGCAAGTCAAGAGCTTGGCCACAGATGCTTACGACAACTCCAGGAACAAGATGCAAGCATTTTCACGCTTCGACCTCGACTGAGCACAACAGCGTAAAGTCGGTTACGTGCGGACACGAGAAGAGGCGTGCGAGTACCGGAAGAGGATGATCGCTTGCCTGCGACCACGAAGCGCACCAGATACCTGTCGTTCCATATTGGGAGTCCCTTGCAATTACGAGTACGAGTACAGAAGAGCACGCAACCCCCACCTCAACTCAGCAGTAGGGAGAGGGTCGGCCGTCTAATCTGACCTCACTCGTGACGTTCAATCCACCAGAGACGCTGCAGCCACGAATTACGACGTAATGCTGGCCATCGCTTCCGAGGCCGCGCAGGATGCTCACGCGGCGTCATTTCGCGCTTTTGCCCGATTTAGCCACTTGCTCCTGGCTAGCAGGTCGCCGGGATAACTTTCTGCCGTGTCAGAGAGTATCAGAGCAGCGGCAGTAGTCTCATATCGGCCGGTCTTCGATCTTCCGGTCAGGCCGGCATGGGCAGTACAAGAGCAGAGAAAAAAAGTATCCGGTAGCCTATACTACGGAGTAGTATCACGCATACCTTTTCACACAGCATCATGGCTGTCGGCATACCAAACAAGAAACCCCATTGGCAAATTGGCATGGCACGAAGTTGTCGTTTGGACGGGGTAGTATTGAAAAAGGCCCCCCTCATCTGACATGCTTCCAAATTGACGCTGCTTCTCTCGCACCCTCCTTTCTGGCTCGGTCACAAATCATACGCAAGGAATGCCATGTCCGTCAACCCAGTCGGGAAACAGCCGAGAAGGCAAGAAAGTTCCTACGGGCCACACCGAACAAGGGCGGAAAGACAGTAGGGATCAAATCGTACTTCGTACGAAGCACACAGCAATTGCCGCACTTTATATACTTGATGTATGTGTTTACGAGTAGGTGCTAAACAAGAGTAAGTGCCGGCCTTATTGGGCCCGATATTGGTGGCGGACGGGTCAGCTAGAGACTGTGGCTCTGAGCACCGGCTCTATGTCCACTACGAACTTGCTGAGTATTCTTTGTTATCTTATGAGTACGGAGAGGAGCCAAACAGGATGTGATAATGTATGCGGTCTAGCTGGTGTTGGTGAGCAGCACAACGAGCCCGACTATGTGGCTCCCAGAACACAGCAGAATCACGGAGTCTGTACTCAGCAAGTGACTAGGTTTCGAGAGACCCAAGTCAACAAATAGCATCAGCTTTCCATGGCCTGTATGTCGCTCCAAGCGTCAAACTCGGCTCAACCTGTCTGGAACTTGCACGAGAGGCTGCATTTTGACGCATCTCTGATGAGCAGCAAAGTGGCAGGTAGCCTTACCATACTAGGCAAGTAGCCGCGGAGATGTACCACTTTGTTGATCACTCGAGCTACGAAGTAAGTCTCCGTACGAAGGACGTCGTGCAGAGTATGGCCCAGTATGAGTATGAACACTGAAGCTATTTTTGCCGTGCTACCGCTTTCCCGCTTTTCCGAGTCTCGGCGCGGCGCCGGTCTAGTCATGGCGCCGGTCTACTTGGCGCGCATGTGTTCGCGCTTGGACTCGCCTATGCAAGTCAACATGCTGCATCCTGCTTCGTATGCATGATCGAGCCGGCTCCCAGGCTGCCTGTCTTTCTACGCAGCTAACGAGCCGGCGTCCTTTTTGCCGCAATCCTGAGCGGCCTGTGGGAAGCATGCATGTTCCGGCGCCGTAGTCCTGGATGCGAAGAACAGACCTGGACGCGGCCGATTCCGACAGCCATACGGCCATACAGACGCCGCAAGGGGGAAGCAGGTCGGGCCGTTTCCTCTGTGGCAATGTCTTGCTGGACTGGTATTCGTCAACGCAGGCTGTCCTGTGGCTTGCTCCCGCTTCCTTCCTCTTGGCGTCGCAGCGAAGAGCCGATCAGCTTCTCTTAGCACCGATTTAGTGTACGAATTTGTTGAGTATTTCGTACGAGCAGCTGCCCCCGAATCACCGGCTTATGTTCAGCTGGGAGACTGGTGTCTGCTCGGCGCCCCGTGATAGACTGGACACGTCCAGCCTGGCCGGTGGCAGCAGGGGTCTTGTTGTCTTGGCTTCGCCTCTGGTTCGTCCGCGCTCTGCTGCCGCGGGTTGAAAAAGCAAATACCGCTGAAGGAAGAAGAAACAAAGTGCAGCTGCGTCATGCAGTACTTGGAGCTGACTGCCAGGCTGCCACCGCCCACTCCCACGCGAGCGCACATTATTGCTCTGATGCAAAGTCGTAAGATCTCGTATTGCATCGTAAACCAGCCAGCCGTGGTTGTTGGGCGCATATGCGGAAGCGTGTGGCTGTCGTTGGGCAGGCCTGTCTCGGATGAGCGACTTTGGACGTTGGACATGAACAGCCTCTCCCGAGGCCCCTCCTCATGCAAGACAAAAGAACTGTATTGTACTTGCACATGTAAAGAAATGCTGCACGTCCTGTGCTCTACCTGTATCCCGATCGTCTATCGCTCCCGCATGTCCGTCCACCCCAGTTCCCGTACTCGGTGCCAACATGCGCTCCTTGCTATCCAATCATGTCTTCGCTGCCCGTCTCAGTCCGTCGGCGGCGGCCGCTCGTGCGGGCTCCATCCCTTGAACACCATCTCCGTCCGGCGCTTGTCCTCCTTCGAGGCCGCCATCTCGTACCGCCCGCCCAGCACCAGGTCCTTGGCCACGAGCTCCCGCGTCCGGCCGAGGCTTTCAATGTCTGAAATCCGCTGCACCGTGCTCTCCAGGTGCTCCCGGAACCCGGGCAGCTCGCAGATCTGCCGCAGCGCCACCATCATCGGCACCGACGCCGCCCGCACCCGTCCCTGGCTCGAAATCGTAAAGAGGTTGCGCCGGTCCATCTCCCGCACAAAGTCCGCGCGCGTCATGATCTGCTGCGCCTCGTGGAGCGCAAACGACGGTCGAAGCAGCGCCTCCTCCTCAGCGACAAACTCGGTGAACATGTCCGTGGCCGAGTTGCCCGTGCTCGCCAGCTCGCCCTCCTCGCCGCTCTCGCCCTTCTCCCGCGCCTTGCGCGCCGCAGCCTCCTTGTCTACGAGCGCCTGCGCCAGCACCATCGCCGCTGCCGCCCACTTCTGCTGGTCCATCACGTCGTCGTCCATCTCCTCGCCGAGGATCCAGCACTGGCTCAGGAACCACTTGCGCTCCGCATCCGTAATGTCCTCGCACGTCGCCAGCATATCACCGCTGCGCGCTACCCGGTTCACAAACGTCAGCCGCCCGCCCACGCGCTGGTACACCTCGTCGGCGAGCTCGTCCGACACCACCTGGTCAAAGTACCGCTTGCGGTACCGCTGCAGCGTGATCATGGCCTGCTCGCGGCCCAGGTCGCGGATGCTGTGCACTTCGAGCCGCGCTGCGAGCTTCCGCAGCCGCTCGTACACCCAGTAGTCGTCGCTCGTAAATACCATCGTCACCAGCCCCGCCGCCGCCCATTGCTCCGCGCGCTGCTGCAGCAGCTCGATCAGGTCGCGCCCGTCCTCGTCGTCGCGGATAAGGTGCATCTGGTTGACAATCACCACGAGCGGCCGCGGCTTACCGCCCGCCTCGTTGCGCTTCTGCAGCGCGACCTTCTCCAGCTTGTTCAGCGCCCGCTCAATGTCGAGGAGCGCCGTGCTTTCGCGGGGCCCGCGCTCGTTGAAGTACGACCCAATGTAGTCTTCGTGGAACTCGTAGTTGAGCGCCTTGCCTAGACGAATCCGGAAGATCTCCAGGTCTGCGTGCGCGTCGAACATGGCCACGCCCGTTCCCTCGATCTTGGCCATGCCCTGCAGAAGCATCGTGTTCTTCCCGGTGCCCTTCTCGCCGATAAACAAGTGGTAATGCCCAACCTCCTGGCCCGCCACTATATCATCGACTGTCTTCTGCTCCGGCCGAGTAATGTAAAAGTCGGCTTGGCAGTCCGGCTCCTCTCCTCGGCCTCTGCTAAGCGCCTCGGCGATGGCGCTGACGTGGCCCTGCGAAAGGCCCCGGCCCATCGCTGCCAGTTCCAGCACGGGGTCGCCCGGATCAAATGCCTTGGACATCTTGTGCAAGACCATGTGCTTGTAGAATTTGTGGTAGCCATAGCCAGCTAGACTGAAGCCCAGGCCCAGCATCACAATCGAAGACATTGACGTGGCCGCTGCTTCCAACATCTTTCTCCAGATGCTGGCCTCGTCTTCGGCGTCCCCCGAGTCTCTCCTCTTCTTGCTGGACGGGCCGTCTTTGTCATCGCTGTCGCCGTCCTGCTTGCTTGAGCCGGACGCAGACGGTGACGTTGCGAAGAGGCGACAAGTATTGACCCGCCCCAGTGCTAGTGGGCCCGCATCTGGACATGGAGAAACGCGTGTCGCGTACGCAACAGAAGAGCGGCCTCCGCGCCCCCCAACTCTCGTGAAATGTGCCCGCCCCGTCGAAGTAGCTGGAGCCCCGTCTGTCGAGCGCGCAACAGAGTGATATGCCACCCGGCGTGACGCTGCGAAGGGCGAGCGCGCCGTGGCCAGCAGACCACGCGCCAGACAGAGCTTCGTCATTGCCTTCCCGGAAGACCAGCTGCCACAGATGATGGTGTTTTGGGGACTCCGGGTGCGTCGATGGCGGATGTCGTCATGGGCTATTCGCTGGCTGCATGCCGAACCCCGTCAGAAGTGACCAGTGCCGTGTCGGTGGCGGAGCCGTCGCGAGGAAAGGGGCAGCAGCAGAGCTTAGCTTTGCCCAAGCGAAATGACAGCGAGCAAAGAAGCTTTATATGCTTTTTCCCTGGTCTAGTTGCCAAGACGCCCAGATCATCACCGAGAATTAGTCGCCAAAATGGACCGGCGCTGCGCACACGTGATGTTTTTGGCCGCGTGTTGCCCAATCGCTCCTTCCCAGTCGGGTAATTTTCTATTTGGCGCGGGATTGAGACACCCGCCAGCTGGCACCAACCGGCAAGCACCTCCAGCCCCAAGCACCTTCCGTCCTTCTCTGGCATCAATGGAGGCAAGAGCTCTTCGTAATCGTGAGGTCATTCGTTGAGTTGGAAATTTTTCAGTTTAATTCTTATTTGTAGAATCTGCTTTGCCCTTCTAGAAGATTATGGATGCAACTTTTTTTCTGAAAAACCATCGCGAACCTTGTGCGAGAAAACAAGTGACAACAGCATCAACTGCATCAGTTTTTTGACCATCTTCGTATTCACCTGTCCTTCATCTCGGTCTCATGTACTGCATACATGTTGTATACGCATTTGCCTTGCCTCATTTTCCTTCCATTCAGCAGCATACTGCGCAGCAGCTTGAGAGTTCATCATGTCAATATTTGGCCCATCTCCGAGTAAGTTCCCCCTCTGAAGAGCAGACGGGGCACATACCTGACAGTTTATATCGGCAGCTCGACTACCGTCTCCGACCACGCTGCTTCTCGAAGCATGGACAAACGGTCCAGAAACACGGCAGCTTATCACACAGCTCATGAGGCAAGAGGACGACGCTGGACTGGTCGACAGCAGCTCTGCTGGGGCTAGCTACGATGCTCTGAAGAAACGTCTTGCATCATTTGATAGCGACATGTCAGTGCTCAGCCATGTGGTGACAACCATGAAGGCCTTGAAAAGAGACATTTCACGTCAGGCTGCTCTTACTGGACTTTCTGGCACCATACAGGGGCTCAAGATTCCTAAGAGAGACGAGGTGCAGAATTTACAGACACACTTGATGGAAGTATTCAAGCCGGAAGAATCCGAAATCGCATGGAGTCACATTGAGACCCTGCGCTGTATGGACACATTGACGGGACTAGAGTGTCGACGGCGGCAAGACCTCGAGGCTGTTGCCGAGAAGCTGGATATCCGTACGGAGCAGCAGCTGGATATGGCGCGCCACAGGATGAATCCTTGTGTGGACATGATCGAAACGCTGATGGAGCAGAACTCTGCCGCACAAGCTTGCTTTCGGACTCTGTTCTTAGGAACGAGAATTTATGTGAGTATGGCCTTGCAGTCGAAGAGACCTGTCCAAACTTACGGCTGACACGTATTGCAGATCGTCTGCCACCACGTCTCGGATAAAGTGAGCGGAGAGTTCGTGATGCAGCTTCTCAATGCAGTATTTCCGCCTTACCTCTTATCATACCCGGTGTCTTCGATTCGAATTCACCATGTGAGAACTTTGCGCGAGAAGATCTTCTACGCCATCATGCGGCCCGAGCCTACCAGAGACGCCAAAAGCCTGCGAGCGGAACTGCTCTCTCTGGCGGCCATTGAAGGAGAATGGTCGGCCGGAGTCTACGCAGCGTTTCGCCAGTATCTTTCCCTACTTGACAATGTGCGCAATGCATACAAAGAGATCTGCGGTGGCAAGAGCAATGAAGGCGGTTCAACTCATGACGCTTCCGAGAGCAGCTCGCCGACGAAGTCAACAGCAGGAACAGCAGACGAGGTTCGCAAGCTTACGCCCCAAAGCCACAACAATGACGTCATCGAACCTATCCTGAAGAATTCGCCATCGGCTTCAGGCCAAAGTGTGTCGTCTTCAGCAGGATCGTACACCGAATACGCGGTCCACCCCGTTCTTAGAGGGGCAGGTTACGACCAAAAACAGTTGATCGAGAAGGGGCTGGCTGTTTCAATCCGTCGCCATAGAAAATCGTCACGAGAGGAGTCGGCATCACCACAGAGAAGTCTGGCCAGGCTGAAGACGAGAATCACTGAGTGGCTATCCAAGTCTTCCAGTGAATGCCCATCGCCGCGTCTCCCGCTTTCACCATCGCCGCCAACAGAGCTGGTAAGTGCTACAGACGACAGCGTGGCCAACCTCTGCGCCGTTAGCGATGATATGCTAGTGAGCGACACCTGCCAAGATGGAGAAACGAGCGTCGCGGTAACCGAGCGTAACGATACAAACGAACAAGGTACCCGTAAAAGATCTGGAACGGGAACTATTGATCTCCAGCCTACATTAAAGGTTGCAAAATCATCGACTACTCTTCGACAGCCAAAGAAGCGAGAGGCACCGCAAGAGAGGACATCGAGCCTCGTCAAGTCAAACTGGAAATCTACCGAAGGAATATTTGGAAAATTCAAGGCACAGGACGAGAATACGATGGCAGCCTCTGATTTCCCCCCAACACCGCATGGCGTATTACCGGGACCATCATCAGAGAGGCGCCCATCTAAAACAGTGCGCTTCTTCGACAAGAAAATAGCTCTGGAAGAACTCGCACCCAACAGGCCGGGTGTGGACATTGAGAACATTGGCGTTCGGCTTCGGACAACTTCACAGCCAGCGCCTTCCAAGACGGACCCATGGCAGTACGCCCGACAATACCTGTTAGAAAAGGTCGCATCCCAGAGGGAGGGGCGGCCTTGCGTGCTGTCTCCCCCGCTGCCGAGTATGCTGACCCAAATTCAAGGATGTGACCGGAGCTTTTCTCTCTCTGCCAAATCTCTTCGAGAGATGCTGTCTGACCCCTTCACTGGCGAAGCAAATACTCCATCACCAGCCACAGATGTGTTTTGTTTTGGCGACGCAAACAACGCAAGCTTTCCCTGCTTTGGCCAAGATGCAGAGCTATCTCCTGCGACGAAGCACGGCACGTTGTCTTCGGCAATCTCATCAGAGGGCTAGGCATCCTCTGATGATAATGGCCGTAAAACAATAGCACATGATGTTATGGTCAACGAAGAGAAGCTGGAGCATGCAGATTTACTTGTCCAGTCCCAAAAGACAGCCGGGGACGAGGCTCAACGAGAAAAGACACAAGGAGCGCAGCCGTGGTATGGTCGAAGAGTACCCGGTTCGGGGAGACCTGCCCCGTTGGCTACATCACCACGACTAGGCAAGTTGGCCTTTGAAATGACGCCTTCAGAGTCTCGGAGGCTTCTCGACTTTGACGTGAAACTCTTTCAGCGGCACTCCCTGCTCATGGCAGCAAAGACACAGATTGAAGGCGACAAGGCAAGAGCTGAATACCAGTCAAGACTTGATCAAAGCGTCGCTGGCTTCCTTGACCACCAGAGACTATCACCAAATACCCCGGTATCGGACGACACTCACACGAGCATGCCAAACGAAGGTAGAGGAAACATCGCACCGAGCTCAGCAAGCATCGCTAGCAAAGAAGATGACATGCAGTCACAGGACTCGGCACATCCAACGTTTTTGGGGATTCGCCGTCGCCGGTACTACCATAAACGCTCTGTCACACAGCCCGAGTCAGCCATCAAGTCTGATGTCAATCGAAACACCGACGCTGGCCTAAAGATGGGAAAGAGAGATGTGTCTTCCGCGAGCCAGCCGCAACCGAATACCAACTCCATGTCGAAAGATGCAAAGATCAACACCAAGGCTTGTGCAACAATGGCCGATTTTGCCCTCCCTCAGGTGCCCAATGACATTTCTGGGAATTACATGATCAGCCCTGAGCTGTGCAAGGAGAATAGAGATAAGCGCGATGCTTGGTTTCGCGAGCAAGTCGAGTGGCGGATTGTCGAGCGCAAGGAGGAGGAGCGCAGAGAAGCGGAGCTCGAAAAAGAGCGACAAGCAGCCATCAAAGAACGAAAGCTCCTGCGCGCGGCTGCCAAAGAGGCCAAACAGCGACAAAAACTCGATTTAGCTGGCAATTCCTCCATCCATCGGGCGTGGTCATCGTTGAAGAAGGGGACTGAAAAGCTGCTTGCCCGAAAGTCAATAGATGAGCCTGACACGCGAGCTACGGAAGCAAGCCCAGAAGCCGATGCTGCCTTGGGACCTACGACGACAGATGTGGGCAACAGCAAGAATGCAAATTGTCACTCGGCAAACAAAAGCAAAAAGCCTCTTACTAAGGAGGAGGCTTGGGAGCTCTATTCAATAAGGCCACCGCTGAAACGTCCTACTGGCAAGAGCCTGATAATGCCCCCTCCTCTTGGCACGTCAGGCCCAAGCAATGATAAAGACGACAAGAGTCTGTCTGTTCTGCGCCAGCTAGAGCCGAGATCGCCACCACCTAACTCGCCCCTCCCTCTCCTGCCGCCTATGGTTGATCGGCAGGAGCTATCACCAGCGCAGCCGCTAGAACATCAGCGAGAGCATCAGCTAACTATGTCCGGTCAGGCCCAGGACGTCCAGTTGTTAGAGGCCCGGTCAAGCTGTGATACAGCAGGCTCTTCTTTCGAGTTTGAAGAACTCCTAAAAGACATCCCGGCAGCTGATGGAAGACCCGAGACCCCGGTCGCCGCAAAAGTCCAAGCACAAGAGGCGGTAGCGGATTCCCCAGACTCGCAAGTCGCCCTGGGCCGTAGTGGCACAGACGTTGCTCAAACGTGTCACACAAGTGTGCCTTAAAAGGCCATTCTGCAAAGGCTTACCGTTTGATTCAGGGATCCATGTCACTAACATCAGGAGGGATTCTCCTTGTTCAGAGAGGAGCAACCACAAGTAGATGATTATGAGAATGTAGCTGTTATTAGGACATTTAAGTTGCGCCTGTATTACGCCTCTTATGGAGTATCATTGCCGTGACTTCACGAATTATTCCGTACTCCGTAGGCAGTGGACAATACCTTGTAGGCCTTGTACTCCGTACAAAGTTTTCTGTAATACAGATTTCTGTACAGCGTTAGCGCGTCGCGTCGCGTAACTAATCCACACACGTGATTGCCCATAGCTGGGTTTTTTTAGTAAGTGTCTGGCTGAGGATGGAGTACAAACGGAATGCTTCACGAACAACTTCAGCCGCCATAGACAAATGCGCTCTAAACAGCACCATGTCTACGGTCTTGGCTGAAAGGTTGTCCACGGGCTCTAGTGCGAGAAAAAGCAACGGGCTATCGGAACCAATAAAAACCACCTTTACCAAATATAAAGAGCCGCCAAAGCATGAGGTCATTAATGAAAACCGAAAGCGTGACGAAAGCGACGATGACGACGACAGCGAAAACGACGACGATGACGACAGCGGAGATAGTGGAAGCTCCGAGGACAGCAGCGAGGATGAAGACGACAGCGACGAGTCAGAAGAAGACGAATCAGAAGAGGACGACGAAGACAGCGAGGAGGAACATGCGGTTAACAGCAACCCCTTGTTGCTAACCGAAGCCGAGGAAAGCGAATGCGAGGGCGAGAGCGAGGAGGAGGAGGACGGGGAAGAGGAGGAGGAAGGGGAAGAGGAGGAGGAAGAGAAAGAGGAAGGGGAGGATGACGACTCCGACTCCGATACGCCATCGGAAGAGGATGTGCCACAGATCACAGCTTCCGACATTAAAGCCACGGCATCTGAGACTAGTGACGACAGCGAAGAGGAAGAGGAAGACCGCAAGGAAGAGAGCGACTTCGAACTACTCACGGCCGCGGATATCAAAGCGGACTACAGTGATGGGAACGATAGCAGCCATGGGGAAGCCGAAGAGCCCACCAACGCGATCGCGGAGAATCCTGATGTGGAGCAAAAAACGAACGATGCAGGCGACAGCAGCGACAGCAGCAGTGATAGTGATAGCGATAGCGACAGCGACAGCGACAGCGACAGCGACAGCGATAGCAACGACGACCAAGTGACATCGATACAGACAGTGCCTACCAGCGTCGATGCCATGGATATCGAGCTAGCAGAAAGGACGGGCATCAGCGAACAGGCAGATGCAAACCCCGCTGAACCAAGTGTGACCGCAGCCGCAGCACCAGAAGTACCAGAGGAGGACGACTACAGCTCCGATGATAGCATGGAGGACATTCCCAGTGTGCTGCCCCCCACTCTTCCAGAGGACGAGGTGATCCCCGAGACGCAGCCAAAAGATATCCCGGCAGCGGTGTCCGACAGGCGCCAACCAAGAAAGGGTATATCCCCGCCGGAGAGCAACGGCCAAGAGGAGGAGGAAGAGCTTAGTCTATCTGAGCGTGAAGACGAGGCAGACGCAGAGGAGCCTAGTCTTCCTGAGCGTGAAGAGGGAGACACAGAGGAGCCTAGTCTTCCTGAGCGTGAAGACGAGGCAGACGCAGAGAAGCTTAGTCCTCCTGAGCGCAAAGAAGACGGGACAGACGCAGCCACCCAGCCAGACATGGAGGGCGTGGAAGCGCAGCCCGCAACATCAAACACCGCTGCTGCTGCAGAAAAGACACCGGCCAAGAAGTCGGCCAAGACAGCACCAACGACACCAGCCTTGCAAAAATCGCTTACATCGTCGCAGGCCACGCCGTCTCGGAGACCGCCAGGCTCTGTAGGTATCTTTACGGAGGAAGACATTCGGAGCCTGGAAGACGCAGCTGCGGCTTTCATAGAGAGCGAGGGCATATCGAGGCACGACTTCAACGAGATGGTCCAAGGGGCGGCCATGCAACACAAGGACCTCTGGGATGCGCTCGACGAGGCGTGCCCGAGACAGCCGCGCAAGAAGATCATTTTGCGCTGCCGCCGTCTGTTTCACAACTTCCGGGAGATGTACAAGTGGACGAAAGAGCAGGACGCGGAGCTCGCAGAGGCAGTTGAGAAGCACGGACACAAGTGGGTGGTCATTTCGGGCCTTCTCAACCGGCATCCGGAAGACGTGCGGAAGCGATGGGAAGACCATGTGGTATGCGTGCAGGATGGACGCCTGTTCAACTGGACATTTGACGAGGAGAAGGCGTTGTCGGACGTAGTGGGCACGATGCTACGGGCGATCCAGCAGTCGCGGAAGCTGGAAACAGTTGAGATGGACGCACAGACAATGGCGAGCATCTCCTGGATGCAGGTCAGCGAGCAACTCGGTCGTACGCGGACGGCGCGGCAGTGCCGTGCCAAGTGGATGGACATTCAGGATGCATACACCTACGACAGCGCAAAAGAAGCGATGATCGGCCCGCCACCACCCAAGGAGCTGACGTCGTCCTACAAGAAGGCACAGACGGTGGCCAAGCTGGCCGAGGTGCACCGACTGAACCAGAGGCGCCGACCCAAGCCCAACAGCCAGAACCGGTCGCGGCAGTCGGACGATCAGCACGGGCGGCCCGAGTCGCAGGCGTCGCGGGAGCCGAGCAAACCGCTGCTCGCAAGCCAGAACATCGAAGACGGGGAAGTGGTGCCAGAAACGTCGCGGCGCATCTCGGACAGGGTGCGTCGACAGCTGCGCAACATGCCGACAGAGGAAAAGCACCGGCTGATCCGGTCGATCCGTGAATCGGATGTGATCAAAGAGTCACGAATTCCCTGGACACGCGTCGTAGACGAGGCGTACCGGCTCCGGTGGAGGCGGCCGACGCGCGAGCTGATCTGGAGCCGGCTGAAGCGCACGGTGCCGAATTACGAAACGAAGACCGTACGGCAGGTAGCGCAGTATCTGCTGAATCAGTTTGAGGCGCACGCGAAGCTGGGCAACGGCTGGGACTTTGACTTTGGCGACGTTGCTGGCGAGCCGGAAAGCGAGAACGGCGAGAAAGCGTCGCGAAAGAGCGACCAGCCGGGCGAACCGCTTCGCAGCACGCCGGCTGGAGGGGCGGCGCCGGCAGAGACAGCGACACCAGCGACACCAGGAACGCAGACCAAGCGGGTGCAGCCCGCCAACGTCGACAGTGCACCCCACGTGGACTCGGAGTCGGAGAGCGACGAGGTGGTGGCCGAGTCACCGGACGCTATAGAGGAGGTCGATGAGGACGCCGCTCTGGCCGCGCAGCTCTTTGCTCGACGGCCGGGCAGCAGCTCCCACGGGCGGCAGGGCCTCGTCTTGGAAACAGACGACGAGGTCGGCGCCAGCATAGCGCCGCCAGCCAAGAAGCGCGCGCTGCCATCTGCACGAAAGGAGCAGCAAGCAGCAAGCCGAAGCCCGTACGACTTTGTGGTGGAGGACGACGAGACCACGGCACGATCCGACGGCGGCAACGTGAACGGCTCCGGCCGCAAGCAGACGACCCACGTGCGGCGCGGCAGCGTGGACTTGGGCGGCAAGGCCGGCGCAGCGGAGGGGTCGGGGCTTTCGCAGGGCGGCAAGCGGAAGCGGAGGAAACTCAGCAACGTCCTGCGGGCGGCCGACGACGGCGCAGACAACTCGGACGGCGAAGGCGTGCCCAAGCCGGCGAAGAAGCTGCGGATAATGCGAGATTAACGGCTTGCAGGGGTGTTTGTTGGCCTAATAATGGCAAGCAGGGATATGTCAAGCAGGGAAGCATGTTGGGCCTATCGATACTTCTGCCAAGCCCTAATATGTGATTTCGTCTATTGGAGGCCTGTTTGTAAGGGGCCGGCAAGGTGTGGGCGTTCATCGGCGAGACGCTGTCTACGGACGGTAGAAACTCTACGTGCCATGTGCTTTTTGAAGGCTGACCATGTTTGCAATGCTTCGTCTATGTGTACGAAAGCCTGTAGGGATTCGAGGTTGTAATTCAAAGAGTTTGAGCGAGATGGAAAGATTCAAAGACAAACACCTTTTCATGGGATGATGCAGCAAATTACGTAGATCTGTGTGCCTACTATGTAATGATTCTGTCCGCGAGGCAACATGCACTAGCAGAGAGATGATGTGGTAAATGGTAGATGTAGTATAAAGACACGAAGAGAAACAAGATACGGAATTCTCTGTGGGCATACTGTGTACACAGGCAATCAAGCTGAGTCAGCATTCCGAGGACCCGCTAGTAAAGACCCGCTTTTCCTCCTCCATGACGACCGTCGATTGCGACGACGAAAGCGGCAGATTCACAGGGCGGACAACGACAGCACATCGACACGAGGCCATCGACAACAGGTGCGGACGCGATTCAAGCCAAGAAGAGAATACGGAGAAAGACGCGGAGACACGCGGAGATACGCGGACGACTGGCTGCGGACGTGCGGACGAAACCCGACGCTGCAGCGATTGAATCTCTGAGAATCGAGACGAAGAAGCTCATCGCCACAGCGCGATCGGGCGTCTTTCTGCGACCGCGAGCCCAGGCAGTGCTCTGCCATCACCGGCTCTCGCAGGGCGTGAATACAGGGACAGCGCGGGACGATGTCACAGCCGCAGACACAAAGCCAGCCACAGCCGGCGCAGTTGACGTTTATCAACATGCCGCCGGCGCCTTCGAACCCGGACACGCCTTCTGAAATGCCGTACGTAAGCCGGGAGAAAACGGGAACGGCAGAGACGGCCGAGGATGCCGGGAAGAAGCGTGGAGCGGCGCCAAAGAGGGCGGGCAAAAGCGAGGGAAGAAGGGACACTGGACACGCCCAGTACGCCCGGCCCTGCTAACACTCTTCAGAGGCACACCCACGAGCACGACGACGTCGCTCTCCGCTCTCTCGACCATCGCTATCAAAGATGGACAGCGCGGCGGCCACATCCCTCTTGCCGGGCACGGGGGCAGCGGCAGCGGGAGCGGCGGAAGCGGCGGCTACCGCGGACACCACCACCACCCGTCGACCAACAGTCTGGAGGCCGAACGGGCAGACCGCATCTCGCGCCTCACAGGACTGTCGAGCGTGTCGACGCTGCGTCCACTGCATGGCGGAGGCGGAGCGTCGGTGGCGCGGGCCAGCCTCACGAGCGGCGGCAGCCGACTGGGCAGCCGGGCGGGCGGCGAGGCGCCAGCGACGCCGACATCGGGGTCGTATGTCCACGGAAGCGCCAGCGGACACGGCCACGGACACGGCGTCTCGCTGTCGGCCGTGCCGGGCCCGTTGACGCCGGCGTTCTTTGACGCGCACGGCCAGCCGATGGCGATGACGAAGATGAGCACAGTCGGCACGGCCAGCGCGACAGAGAGCGCGACGGCCAGCGTGACAGCCAGCGCGACGACGAGTGTTTCAAACAGCTCGGGCACGGGACACACGCTGGGCGACACCGTGGACGAGGCCGACGGCGAGAGCCGCGCGTACATGGACGACGACGACGCGATGATGATGGACGACGACATGGACCCCCTGGACCACCGCTCCAGCGGCTTCGAAGACCGCATGAGCGACGTCGACGACGACGGCGTCGCCAGCCTCGTGGGCTTCGGCGAGGGCGCCGGCAGCACCATCTCCGGGCCCATCTACCAGCGCCGTGCCGGCGGGCCACCCGCCGCGTCGTCGGCCGGCGCGATCCTGGCGGCCCAGGCGCACTGGTCGCTCGAGCGCACGATCTCCGGGCTCAGCGACGTCGCCGTGGCCGGCAGCGCCGCGAGCATGACCAGCAGCGCCGACAACGCGTACACGACCGTCTGGCCGACCGAGCAGGACGACGACGTCGCTGGCGCAGGGCACGCGGGTCAGGGCGGCCTGGCCGCTCCGCCACACCCGGCCAGCCAGGCGCAATATGCCCAGGGCCAGCACCACGCGCCCATCGTCGGGTCCATCCAGGCGCAGCCCAGCGCGCTGCGCGAGACCCAGCGGCCGCGCTCGCACCAGCAGCAGCAGCAGCAACAGCAGCAGTGGCAGCAGCAGTGGCAGCAGCAGGCGCAAGCCTTGTCTGCGAGCGGCGCTGCTGTGCCGACGCGCGAACGCCTGGCCGCCGAGCAGATCCTCCGCAGCGTGGGCCGGCTCGAAGGCGGGCCGGACGCAGCGCACGACAGCGGTGCCGTGCCCGGCGCGCTCAATAGCCATAGTCCGAGCCGGGCACGGCGGTCGGGACGGTAGGGAACAGCGGAGGCGGTCTCGGCCACAATGCACAGCGGGGAGAAGGTGTACGAGTAAGCAGGACGGAGGCGGAGACGACGGGGCGGCAGAACGGCAGAACGACAGAACGACAGAACGGACGGGGACGGGTTCGTTGGGACACTACACAACAGGTACAGGCGAAAGGGAATGGACACGGGAGCTGGGCACACTCTGTCGGAACAGAGATCTCATAATGGGTGAGCTGGAACCTCAGCCAGGCCAGAGCGACGATGCGGCTGGCGCGCAGGCGTTACTCTCGCTTGCTTGCTTTTGCTTTTGCTATTGGGCTCCACTGTCGCTTTCCGGCTGGAGCACGTTGATTTTGATTTGGGCCTGCTGCTTTCTTTGATTTTGCACCATGCTGTTTGGCCTGTCTCTCACTGCCTTGAAGTTACGGGGCTACGCGCGATCTGAAGTCCATAGTCTATTTTGTGGTCAAGTGTATTCCGCTTTCGCCGTGACGGTAGAGACGTAACGCTGGCTCGTTCTTCACACAGGACTTTGCGTTGTAGGTGCACGTCTTTGCGATGGCCCGACATATTGGTGATGCATGCTACAACCAAACGGCAATAGCACGAAGAATTGCCACGCAAGCATGCGGGTACATTGTAAGTCTAGATTGTCTCATTAATGCTATTATACCGTCTTACCCATGCTCCTTCTACGCCGGACGCAAATGCAAAAGAAAAGGCAGCAAATCATTCTACGCAGTCATTCGACGTCACATAGCCTCCTCGAGCAAGAAGTACCCCTTGCACTCCCCGATGCCGAACATATGGCACTGGCACGCCTCCAACGACTGGCAGCTGTGCGAGTTAGACGGTGCAACGACTTGCAGATACAATAAGAAAAGGCCAGGAGTAGACACGGCACTCACAAATACGATTCGCGGCCCAGCCACACATGCCAGGTGTGCTCGAGCAGGCGGCCGCTCTGCATGTCCGGCAGCGGCGTATCGATCAGCCACTGCCGCAGACGGCGCCACCACTCGCGGCTGCGCGTCTGGATAGCCGCGCGGCTGGCCGCGAACTGCGCGCAGCAGGGCGCGGCGAGCACGTCGGGGCGCGGCTCGTCAGGCTCGAGGAAGCGGTGCAGCAGCGAGGTGAGCTGGACGTCGCGGCCGACGCCGGGGAGCCGCTGCAGGTCGTGAACCGCGTCGCTGACCGGCGCCAGCGGGATGATGTTCTCGCAGCCGGGCAGACAGCGCGTGGACGCGAAGCCGACGCGCTGCACGTACTCGGCGCGCAGGCTGCGGACCTCGTCGATCGACGCGCGGGTCTGGTGCCAGGCGCGGCGGTGGCCGTGGCGGAAGAGCACGACGTCCGGCAGGCGCTCGTAGTGGTCGACAATGTACGTGAGGTACGCCATGGCTTCGTTGCCCTTGCTGCGCGGCACGGCCAGATCGGGATGCAGCGGCGCGTCCGTGACGTAGTGGAAGACGGACCACGCGTGGTTGTCGACGTCGGCGAGCCAGGCGATGTCGTCGACCGGCTGCGTGCTTGTGGACGCCACCACCAGCGCCTTGGTCAGCGGCGCGGCCAGCTGGCCGGGCTGCGCCGGCGCCGACCCCATGCGGTGCGCAGCCGGCGGCCGGGAGACGACGGGGGCGGCCAGTCTGGAGGGCGAACAGAAGAGGCGGACGGCCATCGTCAGCACGGCCGCGGCGGCAAAGCCGCGCATGGCAAACAAGGCCGCTGCCCGCAGCTGTGGTCTGCGCTGGCCCATGACGAGACAAGAGACCAGAGCCAGAGGCTGTCGACAGCCGAGCGCAGAGAAAGTATGAAGGCAGGGAAAGAATGAGGGCAGTGAAAGAATGAGGGCAGGGAAAGAATGAAGGCAGGAAAAGAATAAAGGCAGGGAAAGAAGGCAGAGAAAATATGAAGCGTGTGCAAGAGACAATAAGAGCGTATGAAAATAAAGCTGATCACAGCCTTCCTGCAAAGCCAATGACGGGCGAAATAGAGAAGACAAAAGCAGGAAAAAGAACTTTATGAAGCCAAGCAACACGCAAAGCGGCAGCGCAACGAGACATCGTGGGGGCAGAAGCTTCAGATAACACCCACAACCATGGACCGAAACACGAAACTTGAAACCAACACAAGACATAACTCGCTGGAGCCACTTGCCGCAAAGACAAGCTTTTCGAGACCAGGGCGGTCTCAAGTGCCCGCGCACTGCCGGCTCTTGCGTCACTGCGCAGGAGACCTTCAAGGCCACCCCGGCTGCATTGTTGTACGGAGTACGAGTATTCAACGGATTCGCGGCTTGAACATCGGTTGCGCGTGCCAGCTGGCATAAAGCTGACTAAGCTGACGCCTCAGCCGCCTTCGCTCGTGAACAGTTTCAATCTCAATGCAAATTCAAACGGACCAACAATGATAAAAACAAAATGCCATGCTCAAAGCCAGCGACACGCTGCTTTCAGTGCACTCAAGAAAATAAATGGTTTCAAATGCAAGTCCGATCCAAAAACACCTACACTGTCCCAATGCTGATGCGCCGATGCAATGCAGACGCAGGCGACACAACCAAACTCAACGCCCAGCTGTCTCGTGCGGCACTGTCCCCTACACCACAAGCTCCCCCTGCTCATCCATGCGCGGTATGCTACGCAGATGGGCCAGCGACCGCATCGGCCGCACCGACTGCATGCGACAGCCCGCCGTCGGCGTCGCCGGTGCACTGTCCTCGGTCCCGCTCTGCTCGGCGGCGCGCTCCTCGGCCAGCTCGCTGTCCAGATACGCCACGAGGGCGCGCGCCTTCTTGCTGCCGGCGCCCGCGAGGCTGCGAATCCGCGCCACGTCGCGCGAGTTGACCGTGTCGGTCAAGTGCTGCTTGCGCGGCGTCAGCGGCGCCTCATCGTCGGCGTCGGCGTCCGCGGCATGGCTGGCCACGAACAGCCGGCGGCGGCTGCCCGTCTTGTCCTTCTTCGCGCTGCGCCAGCCCAGGTCGTCCTCGGCATCGGCGTCGGCATCGGCCTCCGGATACTCGCTCTCGCTGGCCTCGCTTCGTGCGCTTCGCAGACTGCGGGCGCTCATGCTCTTGCGCCGCAGCGCACGCACAGACCGCGCCGGGCTGCAGCCACCGCTGTCGTTGCTTCCAGACGAGTGGCTCCGCGGCATCCCGCCCGGCCCACGTGCCGCCACCCGCGCCCGCAGCTTCTCAATCTTGCTCAACAGCCTCGCCTGGCCCGGGAAGAAGTCGAGTGCCTCTTCGTAGCACCGCAGCGCTGCTGCATCGTCACCGCCAGCCCGGTGCTGCCGCGCCCGCAGCAGCCATCGCAGACCCTCGTTATGCTGGCTGTCCTCGCCACGCGACTCGTCCAGCCGGCGCTCCAGAGCGTCCAGCCGCTTCCGCGTCTCCGAAGGCTCCTCGTCATGCCCTTTTTGCTCTTCTACCAGCTGTTGGTGCTTCTTCTCCGCCAGCTCTTCCTCCGCACGCGCAGCCAGCGCTTCCGCTACCTTGCGCTCAATGATCTTCTCGATGTCTTCTGCTGACATCGCGGACATCGCTGCCGGCGCAGGCGTAGCCGGCACTGCTACCGCGGCAGCTGCCGGCCGCACAATGCTTGCCGCCGTGTGTGCGTGGATCGTGGGCCGCGCGAGCTTGGATGGACGCGGCTCGGCTCCATCGGCCGTGCGCTTGTTGCCGCCATCCGCGGCGCCTGCCCGCCGCAGCTGAGAGAATAAACCAATGCGCGACGCCGTGGACGGTGGTGGAATATGGGACTGCGACGTCAACGAGGCTGGCAGCAGGCTTGGCGCCACTGTAGCTGGTTTAGGCGTAGCACGGTCTGTATACACGGCAAACGCCTTGACGGGTTTGTCAGCTGCCGTGGCCTTGGACGCGGCAGCAGCGCCGGTCTGCATGTTGTGGGTATTGCTGGTCAAGGCACGCAGTGGCTGCCGCACGAGGCCACTGCCAGGGGGGGCGAGGCCAGACAACGACGAGGCCGACAGCCCATGGCTCATCGAGCGTGGCGGCTGCTTGAAGACGACCTCGTTCTCGATCTCGCGGACTTCGATGCGCTTTGCGCGCGAGCTGACGTTTAGACTGCTGAGGGTGTCGAGGTGGTAGCTGCGAATGGGCGCCAGGTTCAGGATCATAATGGTGATGCCTTGGTTCTGGCCAAGCGAAAGGATGCGCGTCATCTTGGACTCCCGGTAGGGAATGCGCTTCTCGCCGCGTACCATGGCGTCCACACACTGGCTCAGCACAAACAGGCTCTTGTTGATGGCAGCCGACTCGACAAGGCGCTGGCGGTCGTTGTCGGTACGGCGGTTGTCTTCGGAGCCGGCAAGATCGATAGCTGACGCGGTGCTCTCCCGGATGGAAATGGCGCCCGTCTCCGTGGCCGTTTTCTGGACGACCTTTACGCGCAAAATAGCGTGGCTGCGACTGCTGTGGGCATTGAGCTTCGTCGCAGCCGTAACCCGGTTCTGGTTGGCGGCAATATAGAGACGCTCAAAGTCACGAAGGTCGTCGCAGGCCTGCTCAGAGAGGCCGACGACAAAGGTCTTATTGTCCTTCTCGCGCAGTGGCAGGCCGGAGGGTGTGCGCTTCTCGGGCGGCTCGAGGAGGTCAAAGACCTTGTCGTTGTAGATCTCGTAGTAGGAGAGGAAGACGGAGACAGTTGTGGCACCAGCCGACTCCTTGGCGGTCTTCTTCCCGCGTCGAAATACGTGGCTCAGTAGGCGAGGGATGGCGCCTCGGTCGGCAAGCTTGAGGCCGCCGCGCATAGTGTGCGTCTTGCCGGTGCCCGTAACACCATAGGCAAAGAGGGTGATGTCGAGGCCCTGGAAGAGAGAGCGGACATGGGGAGCGACTGTTTGTGAGCGGTGGCCGATTAGGAGACGCCATGAAAAAAAAAAAAAATGAGACTGAGGCTAAATGCCGAGAGCTAGAGCAAACCACGGGCACGAAAGCAATGCGGAAAGACGGAGAGTGCAGACACCTACCCTCGGCGTTGAACAACTCCTCCTGGGAGGTTTCCTGGCCGTAGACGCTGTTGAAGGTGAAGGAGAACTCCTCGGCCTCGTTCTTCGGGCTCGGGATCTTGACAATGTTGGGCGGGCGGCCTTCTTCGCTGCAGTCGGCGCGAATGATGACGTCCTTGTCGAGCTCGCGCGGCAGCAATGGCCGGATGCGGGCAACAACGCGTACAGACATGCCGGCAGCTGTCTTGCCTCGTGCGAAGATGCAGAGATGCGGTGAGGAACGTGATTCTCGTAGTTGTCCAGTAGCGATCCGCGCGACCGCGAGACGGATATTGTTTCACGATGCCGGAGCCAATGGACGCATCCCAATGTACAATGGCAGTTCTGCAATGGCCAGCGCCCCGACTTTGCGCTCGCAAGCTCAGACGCGGTTGTCGACGAAGCCGGGAGAGCTGAGGTGGTGAAGCGGTGGAGGATTGGCGTGGCTCATTTCCGTGCTACGAGTACTTTGCCGTTGTATTTCCAGGCACCTGTTCGCTGGCTCGCGCCTGGCGGTTCGACACGGGCCACCCGCCCAGGCTGGCAAGCGCCGCGGGTGCTCCCTGCCGCATGTTCTGTGTAGCGTCTGTTTAGGCGGGGCGGATGGCGAGTTGCTAGCAGCAACTGCGCTGGCCGGCGCGGATTAAGTCCCGTTCCGGATCGCGAATTTTCGGCCGCCGAGCTGAAGCCAAAGCGCCGCACGAGAGGCAGCGCTCGACTGGAGTGCGCACGATATCCCGTCGAATTCCGTGCCCGTCTCGTCCGCGCGGCAGTCCGTCCTGTGCGCTCGTCCGCACCTCTGCCCGCACCCTGACCATGCGCGCCCCCGCCACCCGGGCGCCAATAGCGCTCTGCCGCCGGCTGCCGAGATATGCCTGCCGGCAGTGCATCTCGGCGACGGCGAGGCCGACCGGCTCGCGCGGCATCCAGATCAGCTCCGCCCCGGCGACCGAGTTTCCCAAGCAGGCTGCAAGCGACGCCTTTGGCACGAGCGGCGCCCGCGACGACGCAGGTGCGCCCTTTCTTCTCCAGCTGTCCGGGCGGGACGTATGACATCATGAGCCGAGGCGCATGTCCGCGCCCGCATGTCTGCAAATGCCAGGAACTGACCGTGCAGACGCCCGCTTCGAGGTCCTCGGGTCGCCCTACTCGCTGCTGTCCGTGTCGCTCTCGGCGTCGCAGAAGCTCTACACCCGCCGCGGCACGCTCGTATCTGTCGCCGGCAAGCTGGAGAATGTAAGGTTCCACTGCGAGAAGAGATTCAGAGAGATTCAGAGAGTCAGTCGCAGACCCTTTGCCGCCATTGCTCACATGTCTGTCCAGGCCCAATCGACTCTCGCACTGCTCGCGCCCGTCCGCCGCGCGCTGCTCGGCCTGCCCTTCCTCTACCAGCGCATCACCTCGACGACGCCGCTGACGCTGCTCATCGGCACCAAGGCCGCCTCTACCACACTCTTCAACCTCCACCTCGACGGCACGACGGACTGGGTCGTTGCCCAGCGCTCTGCCCTGCTCGCCTGGACCGGCCACACACTCACCGTGACGCCGCAACGCGCTGCCGGCTCTCTCGGCCTCGGCGTAGCCCACTGGGGCAGCTCCTTTGTGACCGGCCGTGGCCTCGTCGCACTCTCTGCCCCGGGCTACATCTATCCCGTCACGCTGGCGGCCGGCGAAGAGCTCGCGGTCCACCCGAGCCACGTCGTCGCCTACGCCGTCGGCAAAAATCAGCCGCGGTTGTTCCGGCTGCGCGAGGGCGGCGTAGGCGCCACCGCCGTCGGCAGCGCCGTTCTTGCTACTGCGCAGCGCGCCTCCAAGCTGACGGCCCGCGTCGCTGCCTCCGGTTCGCAGGCCGCCTCCACCGTCGCGAACCGCCTCCACCTGCAGGTGCCAAGGGCCTCCTCGTCCTCGCCGTCTGCCTCGTCGGCCGGCGCCAAGGACGCGCCGAGCTTCATTGCCTCTGTGGCCCGCGCCTGGAATACCACCCGCCGCTCGGCCGCTTACAAAGCTCTCCAAAGCGGCCTTTTTGAAGCCCGCACGCTGCTGCGCCGCACCATCTGGGGCGACCGCCTCTTCGTGCGCATCCAGGGCCCAACGACACTGCTGCTGTCGAGCCGCGGTGTGCGCATGGCCGAAGTGCTGTCGCGCGAAGACGTCAACGAGATCGCCGACGCGGACGCCGGTGTGGTCTCAAAGGCGCTGGAGAGCAGGTCCAAATCGGAGGCTCAGGGCGGCGACAGCAGAGCCGACGCCGACGCGGTTGCACTCCACGTAGCGACGGCTCAGAAAAACGCCGAGGTAGCGTTCACGGACGCCAAGGATCTCAAAGACTTCGTGCGGTGAGGCTGAGGCATTCGATGGAATGGAGCTGGTGCAGCGCTAGACTGCGGCCGCTTTGGCTGCGTGTACACTATACGTATGAATGATTAGACGGAGGCGAGATACGACGTTGATTCTTTACTGTGTAATACTGTTGGTTGTAGGACTCGACAAAAACTCCAAAAATTACGATATTCACTGACGAATAAGGCTAAATGGCAAAAAATGGACTTGCAGGGAATCGAACCCTGGACCACTCCCATGCTAAGGGAGTATTATACCACTAAACCACAAGCCCATTGAATGTATGACGGCTGACAGCTAGAGGATTAGATAGCTCAATTTTGCTAGCCTACTCGTACGAATAATGGAATGTGCGGGATAGTAGCCCTAAGCCCGAATCGGTGAAGTCAGAGTACTATTGTGGTATTACTGCATTGTTATTGTATTTCCCACGCACGAAAATTGAAGTAAAAACTATCACATTCATAACCATTACCATAACCTACGAGTATGTGCCCTTGTATCCGTACCTGGCAGTAATTCTCTGACCCATACCATGCCATACGGAGTATCTCCACACACCCATTGAATATCTCCACACAAAAAATCCACTAAACATCGACTCGAAACGACATACTCAGATTCATATCAGGAATCAAGCATGGGGAAGGAATAGTCCACAAAAAAGAAGGACAAGGGGAAGAGCCAAAGCGTGTTAGTTCCTCTTCCTAGATTTTCCTATGAAAGATCCTTCTAACTTTTTATGAAAACGGTGCAGATCCACGCCCCGAAACACCTCCACAAGAAGCTGCGATAATTCCAAAGTTCACTCGTTGCCACTTTAGTCAACGAGTGAACTCTTGCTGGTCCAGGACAGCCTTGGTCGGGGTGACGGGCCCGGTATTATAACGTGTTTCTATTACAAAATGCCCGTTGCGTCGCCAAGGCTACACCGGAGTTTTTTGCCTCTTTCCGGGCCAGTCACTCCGACCAAGGCTGCCCTGGACCAGCAAGTATTGACACAATCGCTCCAAGGTCATATGAGTCCATCCGACGTGGCCGAGGTTATGCAAGTCCATTCAACCCCAAAGACCCGATCCTCTGCGGTCCAGGGACTGATTGACGAGCAAGCTGCAAAGCTGGATGCGGCGTTTCGGAGAATGAAAGACGACGAGGAAAAACTTGCGCTCGCTTGGGCCAGGTTACTGACCAGATCGCCATTACTGACACTAAGTGGACCGCTGGAAGTATTGCTATTGAACGCGGGCGGTTCAGGCAGGAGCGGGAGTCCAATCTCAAACTCCAACAAGAGATTATGACCCAGTTATGCCTTTTGTGGACGAAGAGCGCCCAGCTATCAGGAAGCTGGGCTGACGATGTGCAAGACATGACTGAAGACTGGGCCCTGATCGATGCTGTTGTTCGATGCTACCCGGAACTGGAGGGTGCTAAGAAGACGGTCAAGTCTACGCGCACTGCACAGAAACAGGATAACTTCCGAAAGCAGCTGTACGCTGCTTACGAGTGTACAACCGAAAAAAACGCTGTCTTTGTCTACTGTCCAATTTCTCAAGCCAAAGTCGAACGGACCGTCGTCGCGCACATTGTTAATGTCAATGTTGGCGCAAAGACTGCTTCGGCTCTTTTCGGCGACGGCGAAGAGCATATATGGAATGTAAGGAGCGGGCTAGTGATCCACCCAGCCTACGAGCAGCTTCTCGACTCTGCGAAAGCAGTGATCCTACCGGCTAGCAACGATCCAATGGAAACAGAACTTCAATTTTTTCTGCTTACAAAAGATATCGATAAGGTGCAGTTAGCCGGGGTATGGGGCTATGAGGCTCTGCATGGACGCCGTCTGAAGTTTTTGAATGATTTCAGACCGGCGAAGCGCTTTTTATATTTCAAAAGCATCATGACTCTTTTACGTCGCCGGCGGGCTGACGTCTCTGGGCATCTGCAGGACTTGGAATTCCTGCCAGATATTGCGAAGACCATGTGGGCAAGCCCAGGACCTTATCTTCGCAACTCGATCCTGTACCGGTTCTCCCGGGAACTGGGATGTATCGGCAAGGACGAAGCGAACCAGTTTTGGGGCGTCAAGACAGATGGCGATGACCCTCTCAAGGGCCTATCCGTGCGAAATGAACAACGTGTATTCACCATTGCCACGCGAGCAGCCAAAGCAACTCTGGATACCACGAGCGAGGACAAGGAAGACGACATGACGGAGGTTGCAGAAGATACGGATGATCGGTTTCCAGGCGAGTGAATCCGGTTGCACAGCACAGATGGACTGTCAGAGATACAGTGCATGAGATAAGTGGGAGGAAAGGAATGTTCCTTTCCTCCCACTTATCTTCCTTTACTCCCACTTATCTCATGCACTGGGACGAAATTCAGGCACAATTATTTTGATATGCTCGAGTCGAGTCATTGCCTAGATGAAGCTGTGGGCACTTGTAGTTTAGAACACGTATGCACATATGCGGGTATATGCATATATGCATGCTCTTACGTATGTGCATTAAATGTCATATCGTAGTACCTATGGCTTTTGGGCACTTGTAGGACGCAAGATACGAGTACTGTCCACAGGCTTGACAACTCGATGACAGCGGCGCCTTATGGGTATTACCCACAAACTACCTGAACAGCCCTTATAGCACCCCGCCACACTACTTATCGCTCGATTGCAAGCCTATTCAGTGTTGGACAATGCCCTTGACTGTCCTCTCGCAGCCGCGCTCCTTCTCAGAACCGGTTCCGCTCGTCCGCCATATAAAAACCGCTTGCAGATCATCGCATCCTCATATGGCGGTGAGATGCACTGACGGCCGTAATCCGTATTACTGTTGAGACTGGTTTCGCCGAGGCCCGGACGGACGCAGGGAGGCGGCAAGTACGGGGTACGGAGTCCTCGTCCATCCTGACAAGACGGGAACCGCTGAAAAAGAGAAACGGAACTGCCGATGTCGTCAGCCTCTATCGCCAACCACCTCACTGCCTCACGCTGATATCTTGTACTTCGTACCTGCTATGGGGCACGCCGCAGCACCGCCACCGCCGGGCCAATGGCGAGACGGGCACAGCGCTGATCTCTGGCGCCCACGCTGCGACCGGGGATGCGGGCGGCACTGCACTACTACGCAAAGCCAGACCGTCACCGTCTCTTCTTTGCATTGCCGCCGGCCCTGATTGCTTCAGGCTTTGCAGGATCGCTCCCCGCTTCCGCCCGGGGCTCTCATCACTGACGGAGTATTACTCCGTAAAATAGAGAGGATCACCCGCTTCCCGGGCCTGTAGGCGCCCTGTGGGCAGAAAGCCTGCTTGAGGAGCGCGCTCGAGGATTCGCCCCATCGAATCTCCGTACTCTGGACACAGCGGCCTCATATCCACTGTCCTATCGTGAGCTTGGTTCGACCTATCAGACCGTCCGCTGCGACGTCTGACCTGCAAAGCACGGCGCTCGTGCCTCGCTGCAGCGCCTATTCTGTACGCATGTAGTATGCCGTATTACTCTGCAGACCTGCTGGCGGTCTCACTTCACTTCCTCGCGCATGGACTACTCTGTAGAGACGCACGCATATGCACGACTACGTAGACCATGCATACCTGCTCGTGTTCCACTGCGCGCCTGCTATCAGACATCTACATAATCCACTTGATAGAGTATGCATGCACGGCCTCACGGCGAGTATCCTACCTTGGTTTGGTCTCCATGTCTCCTACGGAGTACTTGTAGTACGCCTCCTCCACCGCGTAAGAACCCCTGATATCAGTATCTTGCATAAATACACGCTCTCCCAGCCCGCCGCTGCTGCTAGCCTTGCTCCCTTGTCCTTGCAGTCCTGGTCTCGCTCTGCCGGAGCCGACCTCTCTCGTCTGGCGACAACTACGCCATGGCCGCCGAACCCCCGGCTGCCGCTGCGGCCCCTTCGCGTGTCTTCTCTCTTCCGACCCGCATTCCGGCGCAGGTCAAGGCGACCGAGGCCAACATCTTCCCCGAGCCGAACAACGTCGTCGCCGCTGACCTCGAGAAGGCCGGGCTCGACCTGTGCGGCCCCGATGACCGGGAGGGGTCTGATGGCTCGGCACAGAAGACGCTGGTTGAGGCTGATGTCTCGGACAAGTCGGAGGGCTCCGGCCCGGCTGAACCCCTAGATGCCGCGCCGCCCGGCATGAGCCCGTCCGACTTCCCTGATGGCGGTCTGCAGGCCTGGCTCGTCGTCGCCGGCGGCTGGTGCGGCCTCTTTTGCACCTTTGGCCTCGTCAACTGCATCGGCACCTTTGAGACCTACTACGTGGACGGGCCGCTGGCCAACTACGACCAGGGCACCGTCAGCTGGATCCTGTCTGTGCAGACCTTCCTCATGGTCTTTGGCGGCATCGTCTACGGCCCGCTGTACGACCGATTCGGCCCGCGCTACCTGCTCGTCGGCGGCTCGCTGCTCTACGTCTTCGGCCTCATGATGGCCAGCATGGCCACACAGTACTACCAGTTCATGCTGTCCCAGGGCATCTGCGCTGCCATCGGCTCGTCCGCCGTCTTCAATGCCTGCATCGCCTGCATCTCCTCCTGGTTCTTTCGCCGCCGCGCCGCCGCCTTTGGCATCATGGTATCCGGCTCCTCCCTCGGCGGCGTCGTCCTGCCCACCATGCTCGACCAGCTCATCCCGCGCATTGGCTTCCCCTGGGCACTGCGCTCTGTCGCCTTTGCCTTTTTGTTTCTCCTCTCCATTGCCTGCCTCACCGTCCGCTCGCGCTTGCCGCCGCGCCCCAAGCCGCTCGTCGTGTCCGACTACCTCAACAGCTTTTGCGAGCCGGTCTTCTCCCTTACCGCCGCCGGCTGCTTCTTCTTCTTCTGGGGCATGTTCCTGCCCTTCAACTACATCGTCCTGCAGGCCAAAGAGGCGGGCATGAGCTCTACCGTTGTGCCTTACTTGATCCCCATCATCAACGCCGTCAGCATTGTCGGCCGCATCGTCCCAGGGATCGTCGCCGACCGGCTGGGCCGCTACAATACCATGATCGTCATCACCCTTCTCTCCGCCATTATCACTCTTGCCCTCTGGATCCCGGGAAAGTCTACCGCTGCTATCGTCGTCTACGCCGTGGTGTTCGGCTTCAGCTCCGGCGGCTTCGTGAGCCTCGGCCCAGCCCTCGTGGCCCAAATTGCGGACATCCGCCAGATAGGCGTTCGCACTGGCACGGCTTATGCCGTCCAAAGCTTTGGTGCACTCACTGGCTCTCCCATTGCCGGTGCTATCGTCATAGCGAACGGGGGTAGCTTCCTTGGCCTGCAACTCTTCTGCGGTGTCACCATGGCTGTTAGCTTCACCTTCTTCATCACTGCCCGCGTATATCAAGCGGGGTTTGATCCTCGAAAGAGAGTCTGACGTTGCTCTGAATTTTATGACACATACGTATTTCGTAATACGGGAAGGAATGGAGTTATCGGGAACACGGAACATGGAACTGAGATACATACATTCTACATTCAATGCCAACTGTAGGCACAGCTACCATACGATACAATCTAATATTCTGCATGCAGGCAACCGTGGCTCAGTAAAACACAATGGAATGCATGTAATGGACAGTGACGGTAGCCTATCATTTACAGGTTGCGGTGCAGCTCTTGACGACACCTCAACCATGCTCTGTAAAAGGGCACAACTTTGGCTGATATCATTTCTCTTAAATATTTACTAATTCCTCTTGGTGTCTGCATTGTAGTGAAAACGTTTCTTTCGAATTCTAGAGTGTAGACCAGTCCCAGCATGCTTAATTCATTCTCTTCGTGGTTGAAAAACTCGCAAAACGAGAATTGCTGCTTTCGGAGATACGACATACGGATTACTGACACGGTCTGCGTCTGGCTTCACTCCATTGTGGCAGACTTTTGTTAAATGATATTTGCAAGAATTAGTAGCCTCTTCGTCGCTTACATACTTATGGGGGGATTGGCTTGCCAGTGCCTCTTCTTCATAAGGATTTTTACTCTAAAAATTGGGGTTGATAGACACCCAGTTGAAGATAAGTATCATTGGGCCTTCACTTGCCTATTCATATTCTTACTTTGTAGTACTGACAGTACATACAATACTTCCAGAATGTCACTTATTTCTAGTTTGGCACTGATCGCATATGTCACATAGCCTATGCTCGTTGAAGGAGCCTCTTTACTTGACTAAGTCCATACTGAATGATATTGCTTGCATTGCATCACGAAAAAGATACAGCAACTGCGAAGAAAACGGTTATAAGAGTGCACAAAGTTTCGTGTCTTATTCTGTAGTCTGCCTTACTTTCATATTGGAATGCTGCTTTTGTCATGCCGCTACTGCTTAATTCGAGCACATTTCTTTTGCTTTTCTTTCGTAACCATGACAAGAGCCCCGCTAAGCCGAATCACCGGCCAATCAAAGCACCAGAACTATAGCCCCTTAAGGCCTTATGTCGAAATTCTGTTTTTCTACGTCCACATTGCTTTCAGGTTATTAAAGTGTTTTTTTCTTTCTTCTTTTCCAAACATGCAACCTTCTTTTTTAGCCGACCGTGTTCTTTCAATCCCAGTCCCCAACAACACAGCAAGAAGCCGACACGCAAGAGGGAGCGCGCATCGAATGAATACACCGATTTGACGGCCTCCTATCTCTTTTTTATTTGGCTGGCCTCGTCTTTCTTTGTTTGACAACAGCTATTCTTTCTCCCTTCTTTTCTTCTTTTCCCTTTTCCCTTTCCCCTTGCACGCCCCTCCCCACCCCGCTTTAGCTCTCGCGCGTCTGCCAGGAGTTGGCTTCATTTGCGCCTGTTGTCTGCGCAGCTTTGTCTTCTTTTCACGCGTTCGCTCCTCTCTCACCCAGCCACATTCATCCCCTGCACCTGCCACTATGACTGGCTGCCTTTGAGATTGCGCTTCTCTTTCATCGCCTTCATCCTTGCGTCCAAAAGCGACCACATCGCACGACTGCATTGCCTTGCCCCCGCGTCGCCTTTTGAGCGTCTTTCAAAAAGCTGCTGATTCTTTCATATCGGCGACTGCATTCGTCTGGTCTTTTGCCTCACGTGAGACCAGCTGACGATATATCAACGTCATCATGCCTCCCAGAGGTCGGCCACCGGGACGGAAGTCCAACGTGGCTACGCAGCAACCGATTGCGGACACCAAGCAAAAGACGCCCAAGAAGCTTGGCCGACCGCGCAAATCCTTGCAATCGCAGACTTCTACGCCGACAGTGCCGGAGATCTACGTTGGTGGCCCCGGTGCTCCGGCGCCAACACCGCGATCCATCTTTCTAGAAGGCGACTCTCCGGCAATGGCGCTTCATGTGGTACGTCAACCTGTCATTCGCCTTCACGCACCACATCTGCACTTGGAATGCGCGCAAGAGCAAACGCGCATGGCCAACGCACGGTCGCGCAGGGTCAGGAGCAAATAGGCAGAATGGCACTGACACTAGCGATGCAGGATCGCGAGACTCCTCTTAGTACGAGATATGACCATCCGGCTGCGACGGAGTCGTCGCAGCAGACCGAAGACGACGCCCAGTCTGTTGTCCAATCAGTTGCCGCGACCAATGGCACTGCGGCGCCGGTGATTCAAGGCGCAAATGGGGACTCTGCAGGCCGCCCGGCTTATAGCGGAGAAGGCACTAATGACGAGGCTGACAAGGATGACGCAAGCGATATGCTGAACGGTGCCAGTATTGCACATGCAGTGTTTGGCGAAAACAAGTCCGACGATGTGAGCGGGGCCAGCAAGATCAATGGAACGAACGGGGTCGGCAAAATCAATGGCGTGAATGGCCACGGCTTCCGTCTAAGTCATCGCGGGCGCGGCGGATCTCGCGGGCGCGGGGGCAGCCGTCTCGGACATGCCTACGCAGCGCCTAGCATTGACCTGGACGCAATCAAGTTCCGCCAGCTTAGCGAGGACATTGATGCGTACAGCGTAGACCTGAACTTTTGTGACGGGCAGCTGGCGTTTCCCGACCTGACGCCGCAAGAGGCACGGACACTGCAGCTGCGTCGGCTGGACCTCGGCCACCAGATCCGGATCAGCCACCACCGGCGAGAGATGCTGGAGGCGCAGCGGCTGTCCCGGGGCGGACGGCCGTTTGGGCGCGCAATGGGACCGGCGCGGACCTCACGGACTGTCGTGCCGGTGCTGCCGGGGCAGGAGCGCGATGGCACTCGGCCGGCGAAGCGGCCGCTGTCGGCGTCGGCGATGGCGGGTGAATCGGATGGCGCACCGGATGGGAAGCGGGTCCACGGGGCGTCAGACAGTGATGCGGACACGATCAGCGTCAGCAGCCGGGACGACGATGAGCGGGATGGCCGTGACGGCAGCGTGACGGACGCGGACATGACCACGGTGAGCCAGGCGGCCAGCCAGACGGGCCACCACAGCTACCTGGACATGTCCGGCGCGGGCGAGCACGCGGACACGACGTCCCTTCAGCGGCTCGGCTTCTGGAAGTGCCGGCTGTGCACGTCGGAAAAGTACCTGATGGCGGGAGCCGGGCGGCAGCCGAGCGCGCCGTCCAAGTGGCCCCTCAAGGACATGGGCAAGCTGATGTCGCACTACTTTGACATGCACACGGAGCACGAGCCGGACGAGCGGTGCGCCGAGCTGGGCGACGCTCTGGACCGCAACCGGGGGCCGTTTGAGTACTGGCTGCGCAAGTCGCGGGCACAGCGGATCACGGACCGGTCGGTGATCGACCAGGTGGTGCAGGAACTGCAAGCCGGCCGGGTGCCCAAGACCCTGCGGGATCTGTGCCGGGCAGCAGCGGCGTTCCCTGGTGCGTGAGCGTCGGCTGGCCTGTCTGGGCGGCGGCAAAGGGGACGGATGGGACTGGGACTGGCCAGCATGGACGGAGGGCATTGCATAGCAGAGGGCTGGGAATGGTCGGGCGCAAGGCGGCATCGTTGCGGCGCGCGGCAGCAGAACAGACGCAGCATTTTGGAGGGATGCACGGGCTGGACGAGATCTCAACCGGCTCGGGACAGCTCCGGGCGACCGGCCGAGCAAGGCGCGGAGTACGGTCGGGTGTCGTTCGTGTACAGATATTGTTACCAAAGACAGTAGCATGCGGAGTGCGTGTAGATGTGAAGCTTCTGTTTTCCGGCTCAACGTGGTAGACACGTGACTACGCTAGATGCACTCGTATTCGTACAGCAATACGAAGTACTCGTATTGCAGACGAGATCAATGCGGTCTGACAGGCTGCGCGGCAATTGGCTCGCTTGCCGTTCGATTGTCCACAGTGCTTGTGACAGGGAAGGCGCGGTGCCGCTCTCCTTCCGAGCTTCCTGTCGTGGCAGGAAGCTTCGGCGGCGGAGAAAAGTGGAACCTGCCCTTCGCGTGTGCTTATCGCACTACGCGCACGCAGCAGCGAATCAGCACCGGCCGAGCAGGCGATCGGCACATCGCAGGCACAGCCGGCATGTATCATCTCGCGCATGCCTAAACGGGCAGTCGCGTTGCAGACGGCCGGGGAAGCTACGAGGCGGCGCTGACAGGTACGGCAAAGTTGAAGCAGCCAGAAATGAGGCAAATGATCACGACATGCGCGAAAGCAAAAACGCACCATCGCGACACAGACCCATGTCCGACCGGACCCCATACGAAGCAGTACTGCTGACGGTCTGCAGCCGAACACGCAGCCGACGCCGCACACTACTCCGCCGCGAAATAAGCTTTAGACCTTGATTTATTTGATTGCGGTCTACTCTGTACGGGGCACTTCGTACTTCCGAACGGGTCGGCATTCGCCATGGTGTGTGGGATGATTGGCGAGCGGTCAGGCAGTATCACGAAGGAATACGGGGACGGAATATGCCTTGCCTGCACGAAGTACTGCCGACTTTATCGAGCAGGACACCGCACTCTGCTCCTTATATGACGAAAAAGCGCGATTCTTACGAGACACGCAGACAGCTACCCATCGCAGCATCGCCCATCGCTGCGTCCGTCTTACTCTTTTTGGCAGGCCGGCAAGATATACAAAGTACAAACCCAAGCAAGGGCGGTGCTCTGGTCGTACTCGCAGCGACACCGGGTGGAGCAGCGATGCATCGTCTGCATCACAACCGGTCCAGGCCACATCCTGGTGCAGACGACAGGACGGCTGAACGCCGACTGGCCGCTGCCGCCGCGTGCTCCCAACTCCGGGCCACAGGGCCCAGGGTGACGGGTCCATGTCGCATGGGAGCGAGCTCGTCTGCGGTCCAGATTGGGACCGCTCACCTTGAGGCGGAGGATCTTCTGCAGATGAGCAGGGAGGCGACTTACGGAGTATAAAAGTGACGGGGTGGTCCCTCCTTCGGCTGTCCGTCTGGTCTCGTCTCTACCTGCGCTTTCCTGTCCATCCTGCCCTGCTCTCTCCAAGACAGCCCAAGCAGGCAAGCAGGCAAGCAGACAACAGACGGCAGACATCAGGCCACAGACTTCACCATGGCCTGCAGCACGCTCCGCGGCTCCCTCGCCGCCATGGCCCTGGCTGCATCGAGCCTGCTGGTCCATCCCGCCCAGGCTGCCGTTCTGAGCAGCCTGGACGCCGTGCCGCCGGGCTGGTCGGTCGCGAAGACACCGACGGCCCGAGGCTTGGAGTCGGACAACAGCACCCACGTGTTCACCATCGCCCTGGCGCTGCAGAACACCGACCAGCTCGAGAGCAAGCTGCTGGCCGCCTCCACGCCGGGCACGCCGACGTACGGCAGCTACCTCGATATCGACGAGATCGCCAGCCTGTTCGGCCCGTCGGACACCGCTGTTGCCGCCGTCACCGGCTGGCTCGACTCCAGCAGCGTCGTCCAGCAGTACGCTGTGCACGACGGCTACATTGACGTGGCCACCACCCTGGACGGCGCCAACGAGCTCTTCAGCGCCACGTACGCCTTTTACACGCACGAGTCCGCGGCCAACACCACGAAGCTGCGCACCCTGTCGTACGCCGTGCCGGACGACGTCGCCCAGTACATTGCGCTTGTCGACCCCGGCAACTACTTTGGCATCATCCAGGCGTACGCGCCGTCCTACGTGCCCGTCCCGGCTGCCGAGCGCGCGCGGCGCCAGAGCGAGCGTCGCGCCGCCGTGGCTGCCGACCACAGCCCTAGACGCTCGTCCTCGCCCGCGCAGATCGAGACCAAGGCGACGGCCACCACCATCGACGCCGCCTGCCAGACGTCCATCACGCCCGCCTGTCTCAAGCAGCTCTACAACATCGGCAACTACACGCCCTCGGCCACGTCGGGCGCCGGCGTCGGCTTCGGCAGCTTCCTCGGCGAGTCGGCCATCTACAACGACACCTTCCTGTACGAGAAGATGAACGGCATCCCGCACCAGAACTTCTCCGTGTTCCTCATCGCCAACGCTACCAACGACCAGGACATCTTCACCGCCTCGTACAGCGAGGCCGATCTCGACGTGCAGAACATCATTGGCATCTCCCACCCGCTGCCCGTCACCGAGTACATCACGGGCGGCAGCCCGCCCATCCTCTTCAACATCGACCAGCCCACCGAAGACGACAACTACAACGAGCCGTACGTGCCGTTCCTGCGCTACCTGATGACCCAGCCCAACAGCGCCCTTCCCCAGGTGCTCTCCATCTCGTACGGCGATCAGGAGAACGGCGTGCCCTACAACTATGCCGTCCAGACCTGCGACCTTATCGGCCTCCTCGGCCTTCGCGGCATCACCGTTCTGTTTTCGTCCGGCGATATTGGTGTCGGTGCCGGCTGCCTGGCGCCCGACTACAAGACCGTCCAGTTCAATGCCATCTTCCCGGCCACCTGCCCCTATGTCACGTCTGTGGGCGGCACCGTCGACGTGACGCCCGAGATCGCCTGGGAGGGCTCCTCCGGAGGCTTCAGCAACTACTTTTCCCGGCCCGCCTTCCAGGACAAGGCCGTCTCGGACTATCTGCAGCACGTGTCCAATGAGACGTACGAGTACTACGCTCCCTACGCCAACTGGTCGGGCCGCGGATTCCCCGACGTCGCCGGGCACAGTGTCTCGCCCGACTACCAGGTTGTCTACTTCAACGATGCTGCTGGGTCCGGCGGTACCAGTGCTGCCGCGCCGGTGTGGGCTGGTATCATTGGCCTTCTCAACGATGCGCGCTTCCGTCGTGGTCTCCCCGCTCTAGGCTGGCTCAACCCGCTCCTCTACGCCCATGGCCCCGAGGTTCTCACTGACATTACTGATGGCTACTCTATCGGCTGCAACGGCGTCAATTACCAGACGGGCAGCAAGGAGCCGGCTGGCGCCGGCATTGTCCCCGGTGCCCGCTGGAACGCCACCACCGGTTGGGACCCTGTCACCGGCTACGGCACGCCTGACTTCCAGAAGTTGCTGAAACTGGTTGCGCCGTAAATTTCCATGCATCTAATTTGATAGGAAATGCTCTCTTGGAGCTAGCCACGGAAGACTCCCACAACTATGGGAGGCAATAATGCAATAAAATAGGAATCTGAACTCCATAAAACGTCTGTTCCTGGTGACTGTTTACGAGTAGTTGGATGGCCTGTGCCGTCTATGTCCGATTTGCCGGCGCGTCCTCGTCGTCGGTGATCGTCTCCGTGCTCTCCTCAATGTCCTCGTCCTGGAAGCGTGTTTCCTGGGCTGATTTTGTTAGTGTTATGGGCTGGTGCCAGAGAAGAAGCGTAGAATAGCAAGAGAACAGGGCAAGGAGCAGAATGGGCCACGTACCACTCCACAGCTCCGCATAGACGCCAGCACGGTCAATCAGCTCGCGGTGTGTGCCCATCTCGGCCACGCTGCCGTCCTTGAGCACGATGATGAGGTCGGCGTCGTAGATGGTGCGCAGGCGGTGGGCGACGAAGAGGCTTGTGCGGGCCTTCTCGCGCAGGATGCTGTTGATGTTGGCCATGAGGGCGGCCTCGGTGTGGGTGTCGAGGGCGCTGGTGGCCTCGTCAAAGAAGAGCAGCGGCGGGTCCTTGAGCAGCAGGCGGGCGACAGCGAGGCGCTGCTTCTCGCCACCGGAGATCATGAGGCCGCGCTCGCCGACCTTGGTCTGGTAGCCGTCGCGCCAGCTGGCGATGATGTCGTGGACCTGGGCGCGCTTGGCGGCGGCGGCGACGGCCTCGTGGGGCGCGGCGAGGCCGGGGCTGCCGTAGGCGATGTTGTGCTCGACGGTGTCGTTGAAGAGGGGCGTGTCCTGGGGGACGACGCCGATGCTGCGGCGCAGCGAGTCGAGGGTGACGTGGCGGATGTCCTGGCCGTCGATGAGGATGCGGCCGGCGTCGACGTCGTAGGAGCGGAAGAGCAGGCGCAGCAGGGTGGACTTGCCGCAGCCGCTGGGGCCGACGATGGCGACCTTCTTGCCGGCGGGGATGGCGAGGCTGAGGTCGCGCAGGATGGGACGCTCGGGGTGGTAGCCAAAGGTGACGTGCTCAAAGGTGATGGCGCCGCCGCCGGTCAGCTGCAGCGGGTGGGCGTCGGCGGCGTCGCGCACGCGGACGTTGACGCGCTGCAGGTTGAAGAGGGTCTCCATGTCGAGCAGCGACTGGCGCAGCTCGCGGTAGACGCTGCCGAGGAAGTTGAGCGGCACGGACAGCTGGAAGACGAGCTGGTTGATCATGACGAGGTCGCCGACGGTGAGGCTGCCGGCGGCGATGCCCTGGGCGCCGAGGTACATCATGGCGGTCAGCGCGCCCGAGAAGATGAGGTTCTGGCCGCTGTTGAGAAAGGCCAGCGACGTGGCCACCTTGATGGAGCTCCGCTCGTACTGGCGCAGGGCGTCGTCGTAGCGCGCGACGGCGTAGCGCTCGTTGTTGAAGTACTTGACGGCCTCGTAGTTGATGAGCGAGTCGACGGCGACGGTCGACGCGCGGTTGTCGGCGGCGTTGGCCTCGCGGCGGAAGCGCGTGCGCCAGGCCGTCGTCGCAATGGTAAAGGCCGTGTACGTGGCCATGGTGGCGATGGTGATGGCCGCGAACTGGCCGCCGTACTGGTACGTCAGGATGCCGCACACCATGGCGATCTCGAGGATCGTCGGCAGCACGTGGAAGACCATGCTCGTGAGCAGGAAGCTGATGCCCTTGGTGCCGCGGTCAATGGCCCGCGTCAGGCCGCCCGTCTGCTTGGACAGGTGGAAGCTGAGGTCGAGGTGCAGCAGGTGGTCAAAGACGTTGCAGGCGACGCGCCGGATCGCCTTCTGCGCCACCGACGCGAACACGGCGTTGCGCAGCTCCTGGAACACCGTCGCGCCGATGCGCGCGCCGCCGTACGCCAGGATCATGCTGCCCGCGATCGTCGCCGCCGTGCCGCCCGCCGCGCCCACGTCCACGTTCATCGCGTCCACGATGCTCTTGAAGTAGAACGGCACCTGCACGTTGAGCACCTTGGCGCCCACGAGCAGCGACACCGCCAGGCTCACCCGCATCTTCGTGTCCAGGCTGCCCTTGCCGCGCGGCCACAGGTACTGCGTCATCTCCTTCATGATCGCCCAGTCCGCCTTGCGCTGCTCCTGCGCCGTCTTCTCCGGCAGCGCCAGCGGATCCGCCGCCGCGCCCGGCCGCTTCTTGCCCGGCGGCTGCCGCTGTGCGCCGAGTGCGGCCGCAGCGGCCGCGGCGTCTACCGGCCGGGCCACGAGCGGCTTCGCGCTGGGCTCCTTGTCCGCATGGCGGCGGGGCAGAGTCGTGGAGAAGAAGGGGGACGAGATCGGCGAGGCTGGCGACACAGCGGCGAGGCGAACGCGATGTCGCGCCACGTGCAGAGCCGTCGGGGTCGCCGGAGACAGCCGGGCCGTCTGCCGCGGCTGGCAGCCGCCGAGGTGCCGCGAGCAGAGCAGCGACGCCCGCGGGAAGCCTCGAACCATTACTGCTGGCCGTCGTGTTCGACGATGCACATGTCGTTGCCGGCCAGTGAAGTCGGCTTTGCTCGGATGCCCGGCTTAGCGATCGGCTGGCGGACGATTGCGTAGAGCCAGGCTAGGCGGACGCTCCAATGGATGGTTCCGGCACAGCTGGGTGCCTTGTCGACAACACCGCTCGTGTGGGATCGTCGTGCTGCGAGCTGCGTGCTTGGTGGAAGTGGAAGACGGAACACGGGCGTTGCGATGAGATACAGTGCATTTGTAAAACAGTAGCGCAATAGTGTCATACCCCTCGGCGATTAGCGCATCTCGCCCGCGATGGCGCCTGGAGCTGTGTCGCGAGGCGTCACGTGTTTCTGTCGAGCGTCCGACCTCGGGCAGCTTGAGGGCCAAAGAGCAGAGGATAGTGAAGCGAAAAAAAAATGCAAAATACGAATCAAAGACGTCAAAAAATCGATCCAGGCAGGGATCGAACCTGCAATCTCTTGGTTCGTAGCCAAGCGCCTTGCCATTTGGCCACTGGACCTGATGCTCAATGTGGTCGTAGCGTGGCCCATTACTCCAGAAGCACAGCGGTCGGCCTAGCCGACAGCCCTGTTACTGCCACTAGTACGCACGTGGATCGAGATTTGATGTGTCAAAAGTAAAGTCAATTCAAGGTTCCGGCTTTCCCGCATCCATCGGCTATCTATCACCCTACAGGTTCCACTTTCTCCTCTCCCAGATCCGGAGAGGCACATAGAGAGCTGACCCGACAACAAGCGCCAATATCCAGCTGATATCGGTTCCATACGGCGCAGGCCCAATGGCACTTGCAATCGATCCAACCCACCACACCTGGTTCATGCACAGCAGCGACAGAACCGTGCCGACCAGGAACGAGACGGACGCTGCGATGCCGTACGGCAGTTTGCTCGGGTCGTCCCAGGCCGTGAGGTCGTAGTCGTAGTTGGCGCGCCAGATGTAGTGCTCGAGCAGCAGGACAGTGCAGAAAGGCACAAGCCAGTAGGTGCAGATCGAGAGGAAGTTGGTCATGACCTCGGCGAGCACGTTGCGGCCGGCGATGGAGCATGCCAGCAGCACGACGCCGCCCAGAAGAGACCACACAAACCGAGGCACCATGAGGAGCTTCGGCGAGATCACCTGGACACTGAGGCCGAGCGAGTAGACATTGGTGCAGATGACGGCCGACGTCGAGAAGGCCAGCACAACCTCGACGAACTTGCCAAAGCCGGTGATGGCCGCGTTGTTGTAGGAGCGGAAGACGCTGCCCATGAGCCCGCCGAGGCCTCCACTGTCGTACGCGTCCGTCATCAGGGTGTTGGAGCTCATGCTCAGGGTGCCGAGGCCGGCCCCCAGCCACTCGATCAGCACCTGCGAGCTGAGCAGGCCCAGCAGAGTCCAGAAGCCTGTCTTCTTGGCGGAAACGGTCTCCTTCATGTAAACGCCATAGTCGGCCGCAACGGGCAGCCAGGCCACCTGGTAGCCGATGATGACCGTGCCGAAGGAGAACACATTGGCCACCTCGAGCCGGCCGGTGCCCATGGGAACGTCAAGAAAGTTCTTGGCGCCAAAGCCGGCCAGAAAGACAAAGCAGACGGCCATGACAATCCAGGAGTAGCGGTCGTAGATATGCAGAAACTTGTAGCCGAAGAGGCCGACGGTGAAGCCGACCAGACACACGACAAGCACCGCGATCGACAACGGCAGGTTGCCACCGCCGACGTCGTAGAGAATCTCGCCCGACGTGATGCCGCTGACGATGCCCCAGCCGATCTGGTTGATGCAGTTCAGCGTGGCGATGATCTTGGCCGGCCACCAGCCGAAGCAGTAGCGCGGGAGAATCATCGTGCGCATGCCCAGCTTGGGACCCAGCGTGGCCACGATGACGGGTGCGAAGACCGACAGCAGGTTGAAGAACAGGACACACAGGAACGAGTCCCACCATCCGAGTCCGTACGATGTCGGGCCCAGGAACCCGGTCGCCAGTGTCGTGACGTTGCAGTTGGCCGCCAGGAACATGGTGCACAGGTCGTACACCGGCTGGTCAGTCCGCTGGTCCTCCGTGATGCGCTCGATGCCAAACTCCTCCGCGCCAACAGACCGGATCCATCGCCGCACCTTGCCCCAGTTTCCGTTTTGCGGCAGAGCCTCGATGCTGCCGGCGTGGACTTCATAGTCGACGGTCGTCGGCACCGTGTTCTTGCCTTCTTCCGAAGCGAGACTCATCGTGGCGGCTCTCTGTTGATGTGCGCTAGACGGAAGTAGTCAAGGAGCAAGGAGAGAAGAGTATAAGAAAGCTGCAGGCCAAGACACAATTATGCGCGCATGGGCGGTCACAAAAGGGAAGTCTGGGAAGAGCACTCCTCATACAAGGCATACGAGCAGGATGACTTGACCAGGTAATACTCGTACTTCCTCGGCGGTTTCATATCCCATAACCCACTGGAGGCGCCGACGCCCCTATCTACGCCGCGAGCACCATACTCCATATCTTCGTTCCGACGTTATCAGATGTTATCTTTCGGTCACTTGTACACGTCCACCGTTGTAGCAATCATCGTCAATTGTTTTGTCCATAAGTGGAGTTAATCTACTTGGATCTGAAGCCGCTAAGCAGTTATAAGCACAGTGCAGAGAATGTGCTATCACACTATCGCAATGCTTTCGGGTCGTCCGACAACGTGGCATACCATGTGGCTGCGGGAAAAGGCTTCTGGAAGCGTTAATAATTATATGTAGGTCTACACGTTCGCAGCTCGAACGTCTTACTTTCCGACACTACTTCATAGTTCTACCCGTACTATTGAAAGTTGGCCTCGAAAGTGGGCACCTCCTCTCTTAATCGATACGAATCATCCGGCGAAGGATAACGAAAAGTGCCCACGGCATCTCATTGTCGAAGCCAACAAATCGAACTAACAAATGTCATAGGATACCATGCTATATTTGTGAAGCTCGCCTGAAGAAGTAGCTTCCTGTAGCCGAACCCGAGAAACCCAATTCAAGACTAAGACTACTTGTTGATGCATGAGTAGGCATAGGCTGACCCTTTCGGGCATGAGAGTACGCAGTATGAATACAGGTAGCCGGCCTTGACTCTACAGCTGGAGTATTGTGCTGTCTTTCCAGGTGTGGTGGATTATGTGTACTCAAATTCTCCAGGCGACACCACTATGAAATCGGAAAGTCCGATTAAGGTTTACTGCTATGCAAGGGCGGTCTTCATGAAGTCAAGCAGTGTCGCATGCCACTCATACTAGAAGTCCACTTAGAGTCAGTGCTTTCGAAATACTCCATTTATAACCCTTAAATATTGTACTCGTACTCTAATCGAAACTATAACAAAGCATCTCGTCGTATGCGTCGCAACAGCCGAAGCTGACTGCCTACTCTAGCCAATCAGATGTCAGAGTAGCCAATAGTTTGCTATTTTTGATATTTGCAATGTCACTTGTGCTATCAAGTGCACAGTATGCCCAGATAAGGGACAGTAAATTGGCTCATCTGCCAAATACGTACTCAGTAAGGCGCTGCTGAAGCTTCAAGTCTGCCCGTAACAAAATATACACACGATGTAACCGACGAGCGCACTTTGCACAAGCTGTGAGACTTCCTCTTCCCTACTCATAAAGTCGAGTCTTTTGTATGCGAATCTTTTTTATTTCATCTATACGACCAACAATTACTTAAAGGAAAAGAAGAAAACGACCAAAGAAGCTCGGCTGTTTTTGCGATTGTGAAAGCCACGGGCCTCCTGCTCTATGGCGAGCTCGTAAGAAGCAACAATGTCGTACATACAATGAGCTGCTTATACAATTGACCCGTGCTGATTTACGTCGTGCATCCTACGGAGTAGAAATTTGTGTTTTTTTTGCAGTCCATAGATACTTACTTTCGAGTACTCCGTAATATAAGCGAGATAATCTAGCACCAATACTAAGATCGGCTAGCTCTATTGACAGGCAACTCTACGAGTAGTAATTACAGAGTACTTTAGCTTGTATGGAAGCAGTTTAGCTAGATGTAGCTAAGCTGTCATTAGGCTAGTGCTTTCCGCTAAAGGCCCCAACATGATGTTATGCACTCCGAACAGCTCATGGAAACCTTTGAAAACCACGGGCCGTTTTTGGGGGCCAAGCATATGCGCTGCACAGTCTGGCACCGGAGCCAAGATCGCCCTTGCTTTAAAGAAATGGGCTCGCCGAGCGGTCGACAAGTAACTCCAATCCTGTCTGGGGGCAGCTGAAGTCAACTAGCCAGACGGCACACGACAGAGACCTTCCGATATAGAAGTCATGATATCTGACTAACATCTGTAGGTCTCCGTCGTATGCCGTTCGGCTATTTGACTTCAGCTGTCCAATTGCGTCACAAACAAGGCAATTTATGTAGCACAACATAAACAGGCGTGCTACACACAGACGCCATATCTGCTCGCCACATTCAAAAGACGCATGGCTCTTCCGATCCGTTTCCGATCCGTTTACAGTAGAACAACATTCTGTCCGAGCTCCTCTTCAATGTCAGCCAAGACAAGCTCCGCCGGCGTAGCATATGTGATGTCCACTGTCAACCCTTGATCCGGGCTCGTGCCCCTAATCACAAACCCGCCCAGACGTCCCCGGATGTCGAACACGGCCGCTCCCGAATCACCTCGAGCACTGAAAGGAACTGTTTTCTTCTGGAGAGAGCCATGGATGGCCCACTCGCTCGAAATGAATGTACTGCCATTGGGCAGATAACTCCGTACCGTTGACTCCAACTCCAAGGGAGCGCCCCAAGTCAAGCCAGAGATCGTCCCCCTCTTCCCGACAAGTAGACACTTCTCTCCATCTTTGTCGTACATGGTCGGCCTTCGGATCTCGGTCAGGGGAATCACGCCGGAGATACAAAGAAGTCCATTATCGGGAAACTCAAATTTGTGCTCGTTCCGCGGATGAGGATTAAGCAGCCTATTCACGTCCGAGCGCCTCATGTCAGTGCGGAGATCGACGACATTGACGGGCTTTTTGCTGCCCGGAAACTTGCTCTGGTCGAGATCCAGAAGACACCAGTCCCGTGTCCAGCTCGCCGTCGTTTGCCGCAGGCCGATGGGCGGCGACAAAAACACGTGACCGATCTGTCGGGCGTCCTCGAACCCAAAGTTCTTGACAGCTTCATAGAGCCTTGCCACTTCGGCTGCTAACGTGCTGTCGGCTTCGTTCTCTTTGTCCTCGGACAGATACTCAATCCACTGCTCGACCTTGCTTTGCACATTATGGCCCACTTGTCTCTTCTTACCGTCTTGTAGCTGATAGTAAGCATTATCAAGTGGTCCATCGCTTGGGAGTCCGACGTGGCGGCAAGTAACAGCCCAGAGAGGACCGCCACCGACCGTCGTACTTGCAGTGCTTTCAGTGGGCAAGAACACGCCAAGCGTGCTCTCTAGTGTAGGTTGGTCACGTGGGGAGAGCGACAGACCAAGGAACGTTGTGAAGCGTTGGGCGACATGATGCCATGGGGCGTACACCTTGGGGAGAGGCTGAAGAAGCTGCGGGCCTGCCAGCGAGACGACTTGGGACACGCGCAGCTGGTAATCGACGTCATCCAGGCCGGCATCGTCGAGGATACGCCGGCACGAATGGATTGCAGCCGCAACATCCTGCCACGGCAGATCACTAGGTTTGTCCGGATTGCAATCAACGCCAATCCAAACCACAACGGGCCGCTCTAGGTGAGCATCGTCTGCGAAACCGATGCGACATACGTCAACTGACGACCAGGGGAGGTGGCGGATGGCGGTGAGGATGGCCGGACGCACATTAGACCAATATGCGAAAATCTTGTGCGCACCAACTGCGCCGAGTACCTTTTGCGCAGGGGTTTTTCAAGCTTGGTGCCGCTGCCGGGCATACTGTTCGTGGTAGGACTCCCAGCGCACTATTCCCGCAGAGGCACGACCGATGAGGCGTGGACGGGATGGGAGACCTGTGTAGTAAAGTCGGGCCTCTTGGTCACACGGTGGGGAAAGAAACGGCAGGACCTGTTTCTCTTCCTCGGTCGTCATGGGGATCTTAGTATATTCGCTGTCGACGCTGCCCTCTTTACGAGGAGACTTCGCTGGGCCTATTTTTAAGTTAGATTAAGTGCATAATAAATTGTGAGCTACACGTACTGCTCATGTTGATAGTTAGAGAGTCCAGGTGATGATGACATTCCTGTGAGTCATGTCGTGGTTGGAGATGGAGAAAAAGTGAAAAGGCATCATCTCGTCACCTCTTATTATTACTTGGAGAAAAATGCGTTGTCCTGTTGTAAGTTTTTCTGTCTCTTGGCACACACGTCTTCTCCAAGTAATAATAAGAGGTGACGAATTGATGCCTTTAGCATTGCTTTGTTACTTTAAGACTGTTGCCTGGGCTTAGATGTACTTGTGTTGCGAGGCTAGGTCATGTGACCTAGCCCTACTAGGCTGTGCTGCGTAGAGATTTATGTGCGGGCACAGACATCGATCCGTCCACAGACATATGGTCATTACCAAGAGGCCTTCTTTTCTCTTGCCTTTTCATTCGCACGTTTTAGTGCGACAACTTGCGATGGCTACAGGCAGGTAGACATTTTGTTGCGTGGTGTGGTGCACGGACCACACACGCACGAGTACTCAGCTCATGCCTTCACTTAGCTCTCAGATTGTCTTCTTCCTTCCGAATACGAGTACAACGAACCATCCCTCACCACACATTTGCACGGTAAATACAATGCTAATTTTACCAATCAAAATTACGCTAGTCTCACCCGGCAGTTGGTGGTGCTGTGAGAGAATGGACACTGTGATGCAGACTCTACAGGAACCTTTGCTCTCGACATTTCTACGACGTACACCGATCTCTTGATCGCCAGTGCTAGTGCTTTTATGCACTGGCTGCTTACCGTGCCTGATCTCTCGTCTCCGCTCTGCCTCATAAGGTTGAGGCGGTGGCGGCTGCGGCGACATGATGCACGAAATCCTTCCGGCTTTTTGACCTGGCGTAGAACGATCTCGGGATCTTCCGCTGCACTAAACTAGAACTAAGCCCCGCTTGCGACGTGACATAGCTAAGAACGCTAGAGCAGCAGTAGCTTTGATGTCATGCACTCTGGCTGTCGAACAATAATGTAGTAGGATGGACTGATTCTCCTGGTTCTCTAGAACCTTCAAGTTCCGGCAAGGACTGCAACTGTTACAACTGATGCTCTGCCGCTAATTAGCACTATACTCTTGCCACTTAACAGCATAGCTAAGACTGAAGAACTGTCTTATCCTGAGCGATGCACATGTAAGAATCTTCGCCACTGCCGTTGACATAGTGAATGCAGCTGTTTATGCCGCTTACGTTCCCTAGTATTAAAAGTTACGTCCTTCTTCTAGTTGTCTCTGGCAACACTGCAGCTTAAATGGTTACCAGTCTGCTATACAAGTTCGCTAAAGCAACTTTATCTAGTCTACGGAGTACATGGGAACTCCCTCCAGAGCAGTTCTTAGCAGCCATGAGCTCTTAGTTTCCCCAGCATATGAATCGTATTTGCAAAGGTCAGCCAGACGACGGACGGCAAGTTCTACCACCATCTGTGGAGATTATGGCGCTGTTGAAAGACCACGATCTGGCAAAAGAAAGTCGACAGACGACAAATAGAATGGGTTGCGCCCGATCTGATCTCACCCAAAAGGCGGCCTCAGACAAGGCTGGGCCAGGTCATGTGACCTGGCCCGCGCAACAGAACCTGTATTGTCTTACAAATGGCAGACTACGTGTGCTACATCCGACCAAGTGCACTAGCTTGAATTTTCCATGGGTCTCCTTGAAGCGTCTTTCTCTGCTATGATTTTCACAGACTCGCTTTCCTTGCAGTGCTTTGAATGGCGGGCCACTTTACTTCGTATTGGGTGACTACGACTACCCCACACGGCCCGCTCATGAAGTGGACCCAGTCCCACACGTGGCTCTCCATGAGGCGCTCTAAGTTGCCTGATACGGAAACGGCAAGTAAGAGCGTCTGGGGTAACCAGGCACGTTCCGTATCTGTGACCTGTCAAGAAGAAATATATTCTGGATTGGCCGTTTGTTATTGTGGCTAGAACGGCATCAATCATTCTTAGCACCTCAAGGTCTTTAAGGCCTATTCCACGACAAAAATCATGGCGCCTACGGCATTGATTTCTAGCTCGCCTACTCCTTTTTCGACTGAGCTGAAGCGATTTAAGAATGATGATCCGTCGCTTGTAGACCGTGTTCTGCGTGAGTTCCGGTGCCTGATCGCCGACTTGTGCCAGCAGTTCAATGGAGGACACCCGGGGTAAGACATGTCCTACTGTTTCCATGCTGTATCTGCTGCAGATGTCGTATTAACAGGCAATGAAGAGGAGCCATGGGCATGGCCGCCATCGGCGTGGCACTGTGGAAATATGTCATGAAATACTCATCCAACAACCCTAATTACTTCAACCGTGATCGATTTGTTCTGTCCAACGGGCACACATGTCTCTTCCAGTACACATTTCTACATCTCACGGGCTACAAGAACATGACGTTTGACCAGCTCAAGTCTTATCATTCAGCACGTTACGATTCTCTGTGCCCCGGACACCCTGAGATCGAACTGGATGGTATTGAGGTCACCACCGGACCACTGGGCCAGGGAATTGCCAATGCAGTCGGGTTGGCCATGGCAACAAAAAACTTGGCGGCAGAGTACAATCGGCCTGGCTATGAACTGGTCAACAATACGACGTGGTGCATGATTGGCGATGCCTGTCTGCAGGAAGGCGTTGCTCTCGAGTCCATACAGCTTGCGGGCCACTGGAAGCTGAATAATCTGGTGGTTATATACGACAACAATCAGATAACTTGCGATGGCAGTGTTGATCTCTGCAACACAGAGGACATTAATGCCAAGATGCAGGCGTGCGGGTGGGACGTGATCGAAATCCAGGACGGATGCTTCGACGTTGAGGGTATTGTTCAGGCACTTCTTCAAGCCAAGTCAAGCAAAGAAAAGCCGACCTTTGTCAATGTGCACACTGTCATCGGCGTGGGCAGCGATGTTGCCAGCCAGGCTCAGGCCCATGGCGCCGCTTTCGGTGTCGAAGGCGTCAAGTCAGTCAAGCGTCATTTCAAGATGAACCCAGATGAGTCCTTTGTTGTTTCCGACGAAGTACGTAGATTCTTCGCCGATCTTCCGGCCCGCGGAGATAAACTTGACGAGGAGTGGTCTCGCCTGGTGGAAGGATACGCGGCTGCGCACCCCGAACAACACACCGAGTTTAAGGCTCGCGTCGACGGCAAGCTGACGCGGGAATGGCGTGACCTTATTCCGGCCAAGGACGCCTTACCAACAGTCCCAACAGCATCGCGAAAGTCGGCTGGCATTGTTTGCAATCCTCTTGCGGCCGCCATCAAGAACTTCATGGTGGGAACCGCAGATCTGTCGCCATCAGTCAACATGATTTGGAAGGGTAAAGTGGACTTTCAAAATCCTGGCCTCAAAACAACTTGTGGCATAAACGGAAACTACGCAGGCAGATATATACATTGGGGTATACGCGAGCATGCTATGGCGTCTATCTCCAATGGCCTTGCGGCCTTCAATAAGGGAACCATTCTGCCTGTCACCTCTTCCTTCTTCATGTTCTACATTGTATGTCTGCATGCTTTTCTTTGTCTATTATGCAGACCACGAGCTGACCTCGTTTTTTATTACAGTACGCTGCCCCGGGTGTTCGAATGGGAGCTCTCCAGAGCCTGCAAGCCATTCATATCGCGACGCACGACTCCATCGGAACAGGCGAGGATGGTCCCACTCACCAGCCCATAGCCTTGCCGAACCTTTACCGGGCGATGCCTAACCTGCTATATATCCGTCCCTGTGACTCGGAAGAGACAGCTGGTGCCTTCATTACAGCTCTCGAGGCTAAGAATACGCCAAGCATTATTTCGCTCTCACGCCAGAACCTCGAGCAGTACCCCCAATTCTCCAGTCGAGATGGTGTCCAAAAGGGCGCATATGTATTCATCGAGGAAGAGAATCCAGATGTTACACTCATCGGCGTGGGAGCCGAGATGTGCTTCGCTGTCAAGACGCGAGATGTCCTGAGAGAGAAGTACAGCATCCGGGCGCGCATCGTGTCATTCCCGTGCCAAAGGGTCTTCAATGACCAGCCTCTGGAGTACAAGCGCCAAGTCCTTCAATATCGGTCCAACGCACCTCGTGTCGTGATCGAGGCCTATGCCGTAAATGGCTGGGAGCGTTATGCCGACGCTGGATTCAACATGTCCGAGTTTGGAAAGAGTTTGCCTGGCAAGGATGCATACAAATACTTCGGCTTCGACGAGGCTGTCATTGCGCCAGAAGTGGCTAAACTGGTAGAGGACGTGAAGCGTGACGGCATTGAGAGTCTGAGAGGCGAGTTCCGAGACTTGAATACGGTGAAGCATGAACATTAGATACTGGTAAATTAATATTCGGATCTCTACAGAGTGGCACCTTAACGCGTCTCGCCAAGATTTATTTGCTGTGTAAAACATGCAAAGCGTACACAACTGGCTTCACAGAAACTCGCATTTCTCTATTTGAACGTCGAGGGCTTTCACGGATAACGCTGGTCCAGCTTGGAAGGAGTTCAGAAACGAGTCCAGAGGCAAAATCTCAGCAAGGCTTCTAAACCACCGAAGTCGCAAGCTGGATCATGAAATTGTATATGTAAGATGCCGCATAAAATCCACGTAAAGGAGCGTCGCAATAAGCCTAGCGGCAAGCTGCACTGATGCCCGCCATCGTGCTTAAGACCCTTGCGTAAGAACCCACTCGTACTCGTACTCATGTTATTGCTAGCAGCGCATCCTCAACTTGTGTCTTGCCGTCGATGTGCCCGTTCCGGGTACTGCGCCTCTCTTTCTTCAGATTGCTTCTTTTCCAATTATCACATGGCATTTCTGAATCAAAGAACTTTACGTAAAGCATTCTTGAGTGACGCAGGTATTTCGAATAGAGGTATCTTTGTACAAATACAGTTGATCTATCTTTGTTTATCGAAGCAATGGATAATAAAAAAAGGGGCAAGATTCGCTTTAATTTGAACCTTCTTCCATGGCCTTTACAGCCACCCCTTTTGCCTCCGTGTCGGTCTTGAAATTTTTAAACTCCCGGATCGGAATTTTCTTCACAAACATCTCGTCAAGCTCTTCGTATGTCCGCCCAGCGGTCTCGGGAAGGGCGATCCAGAGGTATGCCAGGCTGATGATGGCCAGCCCGCCGAAGATAAAGGCAACCTTAGCTTTCAGATTGGCTTCATCTTCGTTGAAAAGGTAAGGCAGAACGAAGCTCCACATCATGTTGATGCCATACTGCGCAATAATGCCAATAGAAATAGTCTTAACACGAAGACGAGAAGTTGAGACCTCACATAGAATGGTGTATGCCGTTGCGCCAATAGTCGCATTATACCACCAGCAGTACAACATGATCATGGCGACAGTTCCCCGAATAGACTCCTTGGTGTCTGCAGTTGCCAAGCCACCCATCAGCCAGAGAATGACGGTCAGGACGGCAAGACCGTAGACGGTTAAAGCTCGACGGCCAATTCTGTCGACCAGGTACCAAGACATCACGTTGCCAATAAGCGAGATGACTTGCTGAACAATCTGAAGCCTGAAGCTTGCCGATGTGCTGTAGCCAGCAAGCTGGATGTAGTATGTCGAGTAAGAGGCTACAAAGGTGATACCACAGAAGCCCTGGATGCAAAGAGGCGCGATGGAAATAATCGTGCGCCGTAGATTGGTCTTCCTGAAGCAGTCCAGGTAGGAAGTGTTTGCTGTCTCGTTCTTTACCTCAGCAAGTGTTTTCAGAATGGCTGCGAGCTTCTTTTGTCCTTCTTCGCCCTTGCTGCTGAGGCGACCGAGAGAGGCCAGAGCCTTATCATGGCGCTCCTGGGAAGCAAGCCAGTACGGTGACCTAGATATTTAGTTAGAACGTGTTCTAAAAGGCTCGGTAATTCAGGAAGTATATCTTACTCTGGCATGAAGGGTAGGAGGACAGTAGCAATGGCCGCAAATCCGTATTGGGAGACAAAAACGGCCCTGTAAGCCCAGCGGCTTGTATAGTCGCCGGTCGAGTTGATGATCAGAGCAACGACGAGAGGACCGAGTGTGTAGGCCAGTGCAGAAAAGCACGTGAGGAGCCCGCGTAGAGCCAGAGGCGTGATCTTTTCTGATGTTAGCACTTGACCTGTCTTTTGAACTCAGATTCCAGGTACTAGGCCGCCAAGATTAAAACATACCTCGCCGATATATGTGACAGTCACGGAGGCCAGAGCACCGATAGAAAATCCATTGAGGAACTTGCCACCAAAAAACATCTCGTTTGTGGTTGCTACAAGCTCCAATGTGACGGCCGCATACGTTACGGCCAAGCACAGACCAATGGTTGGCCGCCGTCCTATCCAATCGGCAATCCATCCGCCGCCCAGAGCGCCAACCATTCCACTGTTCATCAGCGCGGGTTAGCCAATGACTAAGTATTCATATCTCAGAAGCCCTGCATTTACTTACGAGGCAATAGCTCCACCCTGGAACGCGCTCTGCCAGTTCGAATATAGCGTCCACTCTCCGTTATAGAAGTAGCCAAAATCCTTTCTGAACTCAGGAATACCGATGATGTTGCCGGCAGCCTGGTTTTCAAAGGACACCAGCAGGATACACCATACTGCATAGATTGCCCAGAAACATGCGAGTGGATATTTCTTGAGACACTCAAGCTTCGTCATGTCATGTTCCTCCTGGTTGGTGGCCAACGCGAGCTCGCCGTCTCGCATCTCCATGTGCTCGACATCATTTTTCACCGGTGCGACGACCATGATTGCTGCCGTAGGTGTAGGACGGCAGAGAAAGCTTGGGTGATATTATTGAGACTGGAATAAAAGAATCATAAAAATGTTGAAGTAGCACGAAGAAACTTTTTATACACATTGACCGCGTCCCCAAAATGAGGAGCGTGACATTCTGTGGAGTCCCCATGCGGGGATGCACTGGGGAAAGCGTGGAGGAAGAAGCTCCATTGGCATTTCTCCGTACTCGGCTATGAAAACGGTCTAGCGTCTCCGGCGTTTTAAGTTTCCTCTTGGAGAAACATCGTGGCATGACGCTCAATCGATAGATTAAGCGAACGCGTAAGCCAAGACCTATGTGGGTAACGTATCATGCAGCTAGCCCAAACCATCTCGATTCTTGAGCCCGCTACCTTCCTTCGAGTAACGTTGAATATGTTTTGATTACTACGACGTGTACGAGAAAAAGGCTGGCAATACGACGAGTACTCGAAGTAATATTACTTCAGACAAGCATTACCAGTAGCTTGTACTCATATGACTGATCAACTGTGGAGGCTCTTACTCCTTGCCCGTATTATCTCGAGATCCCAGTATTGATCAGTGTTAATCTGCACGTCAGACTCTACTCGTATGCCAGAAGAAAAGGCATCCATCCTAGAAAAGTCGCTCGCAGTAGAACACTTTGACTTTTGGTCTTGATGATAGAATAGAAGAGGCTAGCACAGAATCTAGAAATATGTCGTCTCAGACTCATCTACAACCTGCACTTTGATTGACCCATTCTTTGGATCAGAAGAAAGGGTCAATGCCTCCAAAGCCTTTTCCAACGGGAAGATATGCGAGACAAGCTTTTTGACGTCTACAAGGCCTCCTTCGATGCAGGAAATGCCAGCTGGCCATGTATCGCAGTACCGATTGATAAAGCGTATCCCAATCTAAGCGACGCATTAGTTGGTAAACTAAGGGAGGATTGCTTAGAGGGTTATCTGTAGATATGAAACTTCTTACCTCGGCCAGGGAAAGGTGCATGAAAGGCAGGTTGTTCATGACATCCTTGCCTACCCCGACACATACCAAGGTGCCGCCTCTCCGTATTGTAAATGCGGCTGTACAGACGCTACTCTCTACGCCGGTGCACTCGAGAGCAACACGGGGTTGACCGTATTCCGAGTCGCCAAACAGAGCCTTGATAGCCTCGGCGTTTTCTCTTGCACTCTTTTTGAGGTCTACCGTGTACGTAAGGCATGATGGAACAATCTCCTTTGCGAAGGCCAGGCGACTGGGCTCTACATCGGTTATGACGATGGGGTGGGCGCCAGATGCGCGGGCTGCCGCGAGTGTGAGTAGCCCAATAGGGCCGGCACCTGCAACGACGGCAGGAGTTCCGAGCGTGATATTTGCTTGCTTGATTCCTTGCAAGGCTACACTTAACGGTTCGAGAAGGGCACCTTCTGCAAACGTCATGGATTCCGGAATTCTGGTAGATTAGTTAGCCGTAGTTAGGGCTTAACGTATCTGTGGAATATTCACAGGCATAAGTTACACATACTTGTGTAGCCATCTAGCCGGGTGCACTTTGTATCTCTGCAGTGTCCCTTCGTAAGGGTACACGCCGGAAAACTGGACATCTTCGCAGAGGTTGTATCGGCCCTCTAAGCAGAGGAAGCATACTCCACAGGGAACGCCCGGCTCGATGGCCACCCGATCACCTAGACACAGTCAACGCATGTCCTCTGTAAATTGAACGGAAAATCGTACCAGGCTTCACGTTCGTCACGCCGTCGCCGCATCGAATAACGACGCCTGCTGCTTCATGGCCAATGATGCAGTCTCCCTCGAATATAAGCGATCCAATCCGTCCAGTCTTCCAGAAATGAACATCTGAACTGAACACAATCGTCAGCCATAGCATTTGGAATAGTCGAGCTGTCCAACATGTTTTGCTCAAATTCTCACATACCCGCAAATTCCAGTGGCCTTGACGTGAACGAGGGCTTCGCCTGCGTTGGGCGCTCGGACTGGAGCATCAACGGCCTTGAGTTGGTGATCGGCTGTAACTTGTAAAGAGGGATTTGGAAGCGGCGCCTGAATAATTGCTACCGAAGAGCCGTTGAGAGCTCCTTCGGGCTTGTGGCCATTGGTCGTGGCCTTTGTTTTCGGGATCGGACACATCGTCAAAATTAAAGTAGGAATGGACAAGAGTTTCAAGTTTCTACAACAGCAAACGAGACCAGCTTCGCCGAGGGGAGGGACTGGTGCAGTAGTCTATGCTATGAGTACACACTTACCGCCGTGTCAGCGCCTCTGACTGCCCTTTATGGTCGGTGTCCACATATGGGTCCACACGAGGTGTTTGACCAGGATGGCTTGGAAAGTCCGTTCTAAGACTAGCCCTGGTGAGATAAATCCGGGGATTGATAGTTAAGAGTATTTTCACGCAGGAGAAATCCCATTGAATCCTATTTGCGTCCGAGCATATACGATTGGAACAAAATGGCATCAGACAAGTCTACACTGCAGTTCTTCCCGTCGAAGCCACGGGTGTTCATTGTCTCTGACATTTCCAATGAACCTGACGATGCCGAATCCCTTGTCCGTTATCTTCTATACTCGAACCAGTTCGAAACCGAAGGGCTCGTGGCCTGCACGTCAACGTGGATGAAGACGAAAGTCTGCCCACAGGACATGCACAAGATACTGGACGCATATGCCAAAGTTGAAGACAACTTGAACAAACATGCGCACCCTGACTTTCCGTACCCGACTGCGGAATACCTGAAGAGTCTGGTCAAACCCGGTGCACCGGTAAGGCAGACAACTTCCGGTTGCCCCGTAACGCCCGCGTACGTACAATACTGACTGTACTTTAGGTGTACGGATTTCAGTCAGTTGGTGACGATATTCCTCTCAGCGAGGGCGCGGAGCTATTGCTTAAAAGTGTCACAGCACCGTCTGAGGCACCTCTGTGGATTCTGTGTTGGGGTGGCACGAGTGTTATTGCTCAAGTGCTCTACAAGCTCCGTTCGACCATCTCTGAGACCGAGTTTGCTGCCATCCGTGCCAAACTTCGTCTGTATGCAATCTCTGATCAAGACGACACAGGTGCATGGATTCGCCATACGTTCCCCGACATTTTCTACATCGTGTCTATCCATGCCTGGAACCAATATGGCATGGCTGCTTGGACCGGCATCTCAGGCGATGAATACTATGGCTTTGACCAGGGCGGTCCTGACTTTTCCAAGCTGACCAAGGAATGGTTTAAAGAGAACATTCAAGTTGGTCCGCTAGGCTCTGCGTATCCAAACTACATGTTCATCCCGGAGGGCGATACACCCACGTTCCTCTACCTGATACAAAACGGTCTTGGTGTGCCGGAGAGACCAGACTACGGTTCTTGGGGTGGACGCTACCAGCTCTCCGATATTAGCGAGGCAGGCTTGAAGAGCAAACATTACGGCGATAGCTGCGACATTGTCGTTGGCAAGGATGGCAAGGTGTACAAATCGAACCATGCCACAATCTGGCGCTGGCGTGATGCCTACCAGAACGACTTTGCCGCGCGAATTCGGTGGACCCTGTCGCCTTCTCTTTCGTCCTGCAACCACCATCCGGTCATTTTTCTGAATGGAAAGCCTGGCACGGGGCCACTCTACCTGTCAGCTAAGGCGGGTACCACTGTGCGGCTGGATGCCACTGGAACTTATGACCCTGACGGTGATTCGCTCACCTTTAAGTGGTGGCACTACCGTGAGGTTTCTGCTACGCAGTGGAGCGCGTTCCTCGAAGTCGAAGAGGTGGTGATTGAAAAGAAAGATGACGCGGGTAAAGTGGTCGATGTTACTCTTCCAGGGCCAGACAAGTGCTGTGTTGAGTTAATCAGCCGAGCCGCGGTGGCCGAGGGCCAGATGATGCACATCATCCTGGAGGTCACGGACTCTGGCACACCGAGCCTGACGAGCTATAGGCGTATCATGATCCAAACAACAAACCCGGATTTGGAAGGTGGTCAGCCACCACGCGAGGCCGTTGGAGATGTATGACTCTTTACAAAGCAGGGCTGGACTTTTGGCTTGCGGGACATTGTAAATATACATTAGTATAAGCATTAACACTGTCAATGATACACCTCTGGTAGTGGAGGATGTACTCTAGTTCTCTGTCCTCAAAACAGAGGTTAAGACCCTCAATGCAGCAATACAATGCAAATCACAAATGAGCACTGCACTAAATTATTTGCAAGAGAACGTGGTTTCATTGTATTTAGGTCTATGCATAGCTGTTACTGCACAACACCTTACGCAAAGATGCGCAGAGGGTGGTTGGGAAGGTAGAATCCAGGGTCGTTAAACCGCAGGCCCTTATCAAGACCCGAGATACTTTCAATCTCCTCCGCCGTGAGCTCAAAGCTAAGCACATCGAGGTTCTGGGCTAAGCGACCGGGGTTGTTGGACTTGGGAATCACAGCTATGCCGCGCTGAGTTGCCCACCGCAGAAGAATCTGCGCGGGTGTCTTTCCGTGCTTCTGGGCTATGCTCTTGATTATGCCTGCCTCAAGTAGCAGCTCCGTCCCCTTGGATCGCTTGGAGAATATTCCAGGAAGCTCCAGGAAGCTCTGTGGGCCGAAGGATGAATAAGCTGTGACTGCAATATTTAGATCCTTGGCCAAATCTACGAGGCTATGTTGCACCAGGTATGGGTGATGCTCGATCTGCAGTGCCGAAATGGGAATTCGTGCGTAGCTCTGCATATCGTACAGGACCTGGGCCTGAAAGTTGGAAACACCGATGGATCTGGCAATGCCAGAGTCAACAACAGCTTCCAGCGCCTCCCACGTCTCGCGAATCGGCACCTTGTCGCTCTCTACAGTGCCTGCGTCGTCCATCCACCACGCCTAGTACCGGTATTAGCAACTAGAGTAAAAAAGCAAGCTCGGGGCACTTCGTAAACGTACAGGGTAGCGGCGCTCTTCGGGAGCGATGTATTTAAGTGCGACGGGAAAGTGGATGAGATACAAGTCAATGTAGCCGAGGCCCCAGGTATCATTCTGCGCCTTGGCCATAGCCAGAGCATGTTCGCGGCGGTGGTAGTTGTTCCAGAGCTTGGTTGTAATGAAAATCTCTTCACGCGTAACAAGTCCCTCCTTGATGGCGCGCTGAATGCCTAGGCCGGCTTCCTTTTCGTTCTGATAGTCATAGGCTCCGTCAAAACACCGGTAGCCAGCCTTGATTGCCTGCAGAAACACAGTCAGCTTCTATGGCTGCGGATTTACTTTGCCGAGAATCAATTCGCACATTGTAAACTGTTTCGGCGGCTTCCTTTGCCGGAACCTTCCAGAGGCCAAAGCCAACAAGGGGCATATCATAGCCGGAAGCAAGCTTGACAGTTGACTGTGCCATGGTTGATACAGATAAGTAAACGGGTTAGGGTACGGGTCTCGAAAGAGAAGCAAGAACACAGTATCGACTGTTATTTGCAGTTGTCAGTGGCAGACATGAATTGAGGAAGATTCTCTGAGCTTTAACGCTCTGTACTCGTAGATTTTCTGCCGTTACGGCGAACCAAGACGAGTGCTTAAAGTTTCCAGATTGGGAAAAAGACTCAAAACTACGATGTGGGGAGCTCTCCACACTTGCTCCATCCCCTCCATACGAAGTACGGAGTAGTCGCATGGAGTAGACCCACTATATTGGGGAGTGCGGGCACGTGATACTTCGTAGACGGTTCCTTGGCAGTCTCGATGGCTAAGATTTCCTTCTTGAGTTCATGCCCCATTTTGCAATCTGCGGATTTGACAACATGAACAGCATGCGAGATGGTAGACTTGGAAGCTCGTGCCCACATCAGAAGAACGCGAACAGGTTGTTTCAAGTGCCGGCTACGAAGACGGAAGTGTGAGTCGCCATGCGCACGTGACTCAGAAGCACTTCAAATTTGCCTTGTCAACTGACACCGCTCGAAAGGCGATGAGGGTAAACCATCGTGCCAGCGATGCGTTGCCGGCGGATTTTCGTGCCAGTACGGCACACGGCTGTCTTTCCTAGAGAAGAATGCAAAGACGATCAAAAAGGGCCCCAGTCAAGCTACGCGACCGTCTAAATCTGAACCGTATACCGTTCTCAGGGTCTGTATACCAGTCTGCAAAAGCAAGTCGAGCAAGGCTGACACAAGTTAGTTTGTATCGCCAGAATCACCGGCCACTGAAAAACCCTCTGTTCCCCAAAACCACGAACATGAGGACAACAGCATACATGAAGTATCAGATCAGACCTCGTATGAAGGGTTTGAAACTCTTGGCGAAGGTCCAATTGCACCACCAACATGCCATTCCTCCAGTAATGGCTCTCCAATACCTGCTTCTTCCTCTACGGCTGCAATTTCTTTCACACCACACATGGTAGTTACTACTCCTACACTGAACGAGCTGCAACCCTCAGGGGGATTTGAGGCCCATATATCGCCGAATGATGAAGCATATGAATCCGCTTTAGGCGTTTTGCTATCACTAGGAGCCGCCCAACCTCACGAATCTGCGATTTCTCTCAGCAACGATACGCATAATTTTAGAACAACACTTCCCAACGATGACGTACATTACAACAACTTCCCGAACTGTGCCCATTTTCCACAAGATCTGATGGTGCGGACAACACGCCTATACCGATACAATGTCGCGCCATGGGTAAGATTTGCGCCCCCTCATACACCAGTTGCTATATTCTGGCAAATCATCACGCACGAGGCGATTCTGATGATATGGCAGCTTGATATTGGCGACCCGCACCGGTGTTTTGGCCTAGTAGTCGCTCGTAGATGTCTACAATCACACACACTTTTTGAGGCATTGTTTGCCCTCTCGGCAGCATCCTCGCACCACATCATCTCGCATACTGAGCAAGAGGAGCTTGCTCTGACCGGCCTGCCTAAGCAACTACATCCAACAACGATAGACCGTCTTCTCGTGGCTACTTTCAGCCTCATTCGGGAATATATAACTACGTCTCCAGAGGCATGGCGAAGTCCATTCGAAGTAGATACAGACTTATATATCCTGTCCCAGGAGCTGCAAAGAGAAACGGACGTGGCGCTCGGGGTCGCCATCTCCTCGCTGACATTGCGTCTTGGTGTGTCTTCTCGTTTTTGCACAACTTAGCATCTTCCTCAGTCCTTCCCTGACCCTGATATGGTCGCCAATAATTGCTGATCAGTTGGATAGACGTCAGCTCTGGTATTATGAACAGTTCCTCAGTTCTGATACCCGACAATCTAAAATCAGCAACCACGTCTCCAATAACACTACCAGCGAAAGAAACCAACGTCTGTCTGACACCGCTTCGACTCTGTGCTTCGACTCTGAACTGGTGCTTCGGAAGTGGAAGTTCGTTGGATACTGCTTCGGTTGGCGCACCCATCAACAGAATTCAAGTGTGGAAAACATTATTCGAGTCGCTTACTTTTTGGTACAATCAGCGGAGCGAAGAAGCCAGTGCAGTGATTGAACTTGAAGATACCAGTCAGCTCTTCCCACTTGTCATATTTACTAATGGGGGTGCTATACTGGGTAACCAGCTCTACCACACTGCTGCTCTTCTGCTGCTGCAAAACCGGCCACGAACTCTCAGACACGAGTACGGTCGCTCGTTTATTATGTCACCATTGTGGCATGCTCAGCGCATATGCGGTATCTGTTTTAATAATGATAGTCGAGATAATTGGGACTTCAGTCTTATAGCCTCGTTCTACTTGGCAGCCAAGCTGATGACTTACGAGCCACAACAAAGAGCTATTCTCGCTAGACTGGAGAGCATTTGGTCCATTACGAAATGGAACCTGGAGAATTTGGCTGAAAATCTTATGCAAGGCTGGCAGTTAGCATGATGAATACATTCGATTCCAAATACGATATTGCTTTTATTCTGGGATTTCTTACAAAATCTGTCTAGCGAACTTTGTACCCCCACGCGGTCTCTAAGTCTGTTATACGCCAAGATGTAGCCCACCCTGTCATGGACTCGATACTGCCAATGAGTTTGACGAGCAGTTCGTGCTCCGATCTGTGGCTGAGGAGTTTCCCTGCCACCCAGAGCGGCTGAACGGCATTATTAAGGCAACCCTCGTGTGGGTTGGTGAACGAAATGCCACAAATGCGTTTGGCGTGCCATATAGCTGATGTCACCAGGCTAGTCTCTAGGGAGACATTTCTAGGCTGGGCACCCAACAGTATGATACAGGAAGTATGATAAAGCTGGTTGGACGATATGCCGGCCCAGTGTGTAAAGAGTATCTGCGGAAAGGGTTGGCTCTCGACAACCTGGACCGGGATAATTTCTTCTGGGCGTTCGTCCATCCAGGCTTGGAGATCATTCCATATGCGTAGCCAGCTGGCCTCAAACAAGAAGTCGTCACACCCGTTCTGCTCTCCTAGTTCGACATACCTAGTTCTGTCAGCTATCAGTCTGCAAACTAAAGACCCTAGATATACGGAGTAGTTTGCGTGCATGTCTGGGGATCGGTGCCTTCGGAACAGATCCGCCGAGACTTCCGGCTTTTCATTTGGGGGCAGCCACTTGATGATCGGGACGAGGGTTCCCTCGACACCATCCGAAATCAAGGCACCACATAGATCTAGGTTTGCGTCAGATAAATGGTGAAAGCATCAAGTAAGCGGAAAAGAGTGGCCAGAACATACCCATTCGAGCATAACACCAAAAAACAGCCTGCAGCATTCCGCCACTAAATCCATGAACACCAAGTGCGTCAAAGAGCGCGGCACAGCCTTCTAAATGTCGTCGCCAGTCGCGCGGACTTGCAGACATCATCTCAAGGCAGCATAAGAGCACGCTAATAGGGATTACGAGCAGATCGTGTGTCTCAAGTAGTGGGTTCAGCAACCGGATAGCCTCCTGGTACAGCTCGAGGCTGGCAAAGGAGTGTTGCCTTGACTCTTTTCGTTCCATTTGACGAGCCGAGAGTGCAAGAATGGCATAGAGAAGGGCTGGGCATCGGCGGGCAAGGATGGGAAGCTGTATTGTAAAGACTTTCTGGCTATCAAACATGTCCAGCTGGCAGACATAGGAATGTGAGCAATGGGCAGCTGGCAGGAGAGAGAGCACATGAGATAGGGGGTGCTCACCCATGGCGCCACTTCGGCCACGTAGTTCTTGAGATATTTGAGCCTTTCTGGATTGGACAACACCTCTTTTGTTTGCGCCTGGGCATCGAGGTCTGCCTCGAGAGAGAGTTCAGTCCCCGGAATCGGCGATGTCTGACGTGTTGGCGCTGCTGTTTGTGCCGTGCGGAAAATAAGAAATTGAAGCTCTTCTTGGTATGCAAGGTATCCAGGATCCTGGACAAATGCATCTAGGGGCCAGCTATTGGATGGGGATACCACCGTGTTGCTTGGATTGAAATGCGCCATAATTGACGCCTCCGCCAGAGCATCTCTCTATCTCAATGGCTATGCTGACGAAAAGGAAGGAGGGCGAACGGAGAGCCTATCGTCGCAGGTTGTCCCAGCGTGTATCTGCACGTGACATATCACGGGCCATGAATCTTGGCGCATGGCGTTCCAACTTTTACGCCTGTGTGGATTTTCTCAGGCAGATTTCCGTGCTACTCTGCGATTTAAGGACTTCTTATTTGATACCACAAGTGTACGACAACTTCGCTGTCTAGTGTACAAATCTATTGAAGGGCCCCTCGAAGCTGGCGCACGGTTCCATTATATTCACCAAAGAGAATTAGCCGCCAAATGCAGACGACGACATCTACTTCGTAAGAAAGTTTGTTACTTCGTACTTAATCTCGAGCACCTGGCAGCATGTGTGTTTTCCTTCTCCACTTTACCGCACTATCGAGGGTGATACTGAGACAACGCGGGGCCGAATGAGGCTGTCCCAAACGCGCACAATTCCCAGCGGTGTGAATATGCTTTAATCCTCGTGTTGCTTTGACTCGCCCTCGTTCTAGGCGCGTCTACGTGGCTGCTACAATACCATATGAATCATCTCGAATCCCCGTACGCAAAATATTTTGGTGAATGCGTCAGTACATAGCGTCCGACTACGTGTCAGTGCTACTTTTTTTCCCAACGGGTAAGGAGGGGACGCTGTCTGACTTTAAAAAGTTAAAAAGCGTCCGGCTGAACGTTATTGGGGCAAAACAGTACTACTGTTGGATGCGTACGGGGTAATACTCCGTAATACGTGATGTTCCCCACTTCGGACTGGTCAACTGGACTGACCAGTACGAACTGAATCACGACTGAAAGCATTCCGCCAGTGAGAATGTGTTTGTTGCACGAAACAGTTTCTAGCGGACTGTCTTAGATGGGGCCGAAATCGACGCTCCAGCATCGTGCCGATTGCACAAATTCAACTTACAGCCCCGGCAAGACCTCTGGCGACAAAGGCTGCTACGAGTAGAATTAATACACGCGAGTTAGCGCTGCGAAGTCGTTTGAACTTCAAGAAACTAAAGTGCACTGCCATCACGTGAATATTGGAGATCTTAACATTGACGAAGGAGGCGTCCAGGGACCCTGGTGACAGGTTCCTCTTCTACTCCGTACTCGTAATATTACTTGCCGACTATTATGTCGATCTATGCATAGGCGAGTCCGACGATGGCGTCTTTCTGTCCCCACGCCTGCCCGCAGTGCCAGCGACAGGACAATGGGGCGAGGGCCTCGGCCGGTTCGATGTCGGTTCAATGAGCCCGTTGGAAACGCAATCCCGCCTCTGCAATGCCACAACGCGGGAGGTTCATTGCCGTAAAGAGAGTACCTGGCCAACATACTCGTAGGCAGCACGTATGTAGCGGTGTGGCGAACTTGGGGGTGCCCGGAGCAGAAGCAACAACCACCCTGGGAAACTACTCGTATGCAACTCTTGCCAGGACCTTGTATGCTCTAAAGGACTAAGTAAGATGAGTTCTGAGGTATTTTGGTATTTTGAGCTAAATATATACGTACGAAGTAGACATCACTATTTATGCGGTATTTGGCGTGCCTAAATGCCATGGCTACGTACCTGTGCCCTCTGTTAGGCCAGACTACGAATACGGAGTACGGAGAGTAGAGAAAGTGCTGGAAGAATTAATCCGTATTGAGTAGCACCGATACACTACTCGTACAGGGCACTGCGGATAAGAAGCTTTGAGGGGACCATAGGGGACAGTGCTAAGACTGTCTGACGTACTTCGTACCGTTGTCTTTGAATGAGTACTGCTCTGCATTCGCACGCCTTTCGTGTAATACGAAGTGCTGCTCGTACTAGAAGTATGTTTGTTTGATCTACGATAAACGTACTTCGTACAAATACATTTGCAATCACACCGCAGCGTTTCTGCGATGCGGGAAGCAGAATCAGCAACAGGGGTGTAGACGAATGCAACGGTATTCCGTAAACAGAGTAGGATTACCCGCATCACACTAATATGCATACGGAGTAGTACAACAATACGGAGGATTGCCCCTGCGTATGGAGTACTAAGGCTGTACTTCTCAGGGGCCTTTGGCAGTAATGGTGCAGCAGTGTACCTTTCGCAAGCGACGCCTTTCATTGTGCCATGACAGTGACAGTTGGCCACAGAAGAAAGAAATATACAATATCAGACATACTAAGTGCAGATCATCGATATGTGCAGATAAGAAGTAAACCTGCAATAATTTACTACTCCGTACGCAAAGCACCATATGCGGCACTTACATGTTGCGCACGGCAAAGTATGCCATGTCTCGGGTGCCCCATCGACAGAAAGAATAGCCTCGGCATATCTACGCCATGCAGGAGAATTTCTCCAATAGTTACTTCCCACGACATGTGGTGGACGCCGCACCAACGGCAAAGCAACCGTACGGAGTACATCGTAGCAGAGGAAATGTGGTCAATCCGCAGGAAAGGTGGGCTCGGTAGAAGCGGTGTTGTTTACGCGGTAGACAAGGATCTACGAGTTTGTGGATCGACATACTGAGATAAAGGACAATTGCGGATACTTCTGTGCGTCTCCATACAAAGCTGATAGGTATATTAATCAAAGAAAGTACGTCGTATTCACAAGGAAGCCCTCTCGACCATTGCAGCAGCAATTCACTTTGACATACGTATACGAAATAGAGTCGAACTTACGACTATTCAACCTAATCACCCTCACCATTCCATCCAACAGCCCCGCCGGCGTGCGCCAAAGGCCATAATCATGTCTACGTTCACCATTGACGACAAGGACCTTACCGGTGTCAAGGGAAAAGTGGTTGTCCTGACGGGTATGTTTAATGAGAAGCAAGCCCCGGAACAAACACCGGCCGTTCAATACTCGTGTCTACGTCGTACAGAGCAGTTGCGGTAATTGCAACTGTCTCGGAAGTGCAAACCGCAGCCTCTACGATGATGTAGAGGCCGGCAGATCTCCCTTTTCTTTACTTGCTCACTGGCCGAGTCCGCTAACCAATGTTGGCGCAAACCTGTAGGCGGATCATCCGGCATTGGCTTGTCTACAGTCGAACTCCTTCTGTCTCTTGGTGCATCAGTTGTCAACGGCGATATTCACCCAACCGCCGAGGCGATCTCGGGCCCTTACACTTTCGTAAAGACGGATGTCAGCTCGTGGGCTGATAATCTCGAGCTATTCAAGAAGGCAAAGGAAGTGTATGGACGTGTAGATCATGTTTTCGCCAATGCTGGCCTGGCGCAGCGCGCAAACTACCTCTCTACCGAGTTGGATGAGAATGGAGACCTGAAGGAGCCCACCTTTGCGCTGTTCGAAGTCAATATCAAGGGTGTCGTCAATACGGCAACCGTTGGCATCTACTACCTGCGCCAGAATCCTGAGGGTGGTAGCATTACGATCACAGGCTCTGCCTGCGGTTTGCAGCGTCTTCGCGCGGTTGACTATGGTGAGTCTACCTGCCCTTTGCGGCGTTTTACAACTTCGGATCATTGCCAGCTAACACCGTGTAGGAACGTCCAAGCATGCTGTGCTTGGGTTTGGACGGGGTCTATACCCTCTTCTGCATGCCGCCAACCTCCCTATTCGCGTGAACACACTTGCGCCCAGCTGGGCTGAGAGTGTTTTGTTTCCGCAACTGAAGACTTTACTAGAGGCTGTCAATGTTGAATTGCAGCCGGCATTGGCGGTGGCTCGCGCTGCTGTCTTGTGTATGTCTGACAGTCAACGTGATGGCGAGGTTATCCAAGTTCAGCGTGGCCAGTACAAGGAGGTTGACAAGTCTATTCTTCTTCCGGCGTTTGAGACCATCAAGGGCCCTGACTACCCATCTGAAGACGAGGTCATCCGACGTCTCGGTGCCTTGAAGGCGCAGGCGGCAGCCGCGGCAGCCGCAGCAGCCGCGAAGGCCTAAGGACCAGAGACAGTGCCGAGGGGCCTTTAGTACGCATGAAAGACAAAACTCGTGCAACAAGTATCTAAACAAATACATGTAATATCGATTCGCGTTGTATGGCGCCTTTTGAAATCTCGTAGCGGCGGCAAAATCCAAGTAATAGTGCAGCGTGAAGATTGTAACCAAACATCGTTGCATTAGGTATAATGGGAGAGTTCAAAGTTCCAAAGTATATGCTGTATTAAATTTGATAGAAATGTATCACAAGTCCTATCAACGTTACGGCAAACAGGAATCCGGTTGCACGGCTGTTTACTGTTGTACAAATTACGGTGAGGTGTTAGCAGACTATGGCAGCTAAATCTTATCTAGCGTTGACGATAGTGAGGTATTATTCACTATCTACTCCGTACCTGTCCAAGTGACAGGGGCATTATCCGACAACACGAAAACAAGAGCAAGTGCTTGATAGGCAGACACGACTGCCAAGCAGCTGCCATGGAAAGCGACGGATTTGTGATTGTGACGCACGCAGACGCAGCGCCGAGAAATGCGAGCGCGGACCATGAGGAGGATGTCGAGGCGTCCCAGTTTCTCACCGACGTCACCGACTTCTTGGACGACGTGAGCGCGGAGTTGTGGCCGCTCAATCGGCACATCCACGACAACCCCGAGCTCGGGTTCCAGGAGTTCGAGGCTCACAAGAGGCTGACCGCGTTCTACACGTCTCGCAAAGTCGGTAGCGATGGCAAATGGGCCGTCACGCGCGAGGCCTACGGCATGCGCACGGCCTGGGTGGCCGAGTATGACAGTGGCCGACCGGGGCCAGTCGTCTCGTTTAACGTTGAGATGGACGCGCTGCCGGGTATTGGACATGCCTGTGGCCACAACCTCATCGCAACCGCGTCAGTGGCCGGCAGTCTGGCGGCTGCGCACATCATGGCTGAGAGAGGCATCGGCGGCAAGATCGTCGTCTTTGGCACGCCAGCGGAAGAAGGTGAGGACAGACGCTCTGCTGTAAATAAAAAACAAGCAGATAAGATAGAACTGTGCTCGGAAGTGTGCTGACCCCCCAGGTGGTGGCGGCAAGATCTGCCTCATCGAGGCCGGCGCCTACAAAGACTACGCGGCCGACGTGTCCTTGATCACGCACCCCGGAACATCGCCGCCGGGCGCATTGATGCGCACCACGGCAACGTCCAACTTCCAGGCCTCGTACGTAGGCCGCGCTGCTCACGCAGCAGCAGCACCGTGGCAGGGAATCAACGCCCTGGACGCTCTCATCCACGCGTACACGGGCATTGCCTTGCTGCGCCAGCAGACGGCGCCGGGCGACGTCATCCAGGGCCGCATCACGGACGGCGGTGCCGCTCCCAACATCATCCACGAGCACGCCGCGGGCGAGTTTGGTGTTCGCGCGCCCACGCGGCAGCGGCTGCTCACCCATCTGCGTCCGCGTGTGGACGGCTGCTTCCGGGCCGGCGCGGCGGCAACGGGTGCCCGACTTGTCCTCGACGAGCGCGGCGGCTATGCCGACCACATCCCCAACCGGCCGCTGGCGCGTGTGTATCGCGCGTGCTGGAACGCTCTGCTCGTGTTGGACCCGTTGCCGTCCGACAATGCGGACGACGCCATCCCGGATGCCGACACGGACATGACCCGCGGATCCTCCATGGCCAGCACTGACCAGGGCGACGTCAGCTACGCTCTTCCCAGCATGAGTGCCGGCTTCCGAATTCCCTCGATACCGATCGATGGGAGCAAGGGCCCCGGTGGCGGACCGCACACCACCGACTTTGAGCGTGCGGCTGGACGCCGAGAAGCCTTTGACATCGCCATCCGCTCCGGCAAGGCATTGGCTTGCACGGCGTTGGCGGTGCTGACTCTGGACGGCTTTCTCGATGAGATCAAGGAGTCATGGCGTGGGGATATTAAGGCCGCCAGAACAAACAGTCCGTGAGCCTCTGCATTGTTTTATTTCTCTCGAGCTCTGATTGCGAAATTCTGCTGTAGATATGTAGTTGCCACCTCCGGGCTTCATCATAGTGCTAGCTACATTACACATTCTCTCTCTCACAACGCTGACTTCCCTCGTGACTCAAACGGAAGAAGCAACACGAGGACCCCGGCCGCAATAAAGAGGGCGCCGCTCGTGTATACGGGTGCCGACGTCTGCAAGTTTGCAAACATGGCGATAATTGGCTGTAATGAAGTTAGCACTCGGTAACAAAGGAAGAAAGCCAGGCACGGGATACTGACCGCCATAATGCCAAAAATGCGGTTGCACGTTGCGGTCAACGCATTGCCCGTCCCGCGTTGTGGTGTTGGAAAGAGCTCCGGCGTGAAGCTGTAGAGCACTGCGTACATAACACTGCTGGCGAAACTGAAGCCGCAATTCCATCCAAGCAGCTGCGAGGATGTCAAGGCCGTCGTCGAGCCGTAGAGGAAGACACCCGTGAGCACTGTTGATATGGCGAGTGTTCCCTTGCGGCCAAGGCGTGGCAGTTCGACGAGCCAGCCTCCGATGAGAGCACCTGGAATGCCGAGAACCGCAATGATAAGCGAGTTGCGGTACGTCAGGTAGGTCGATCCATCCCCGAAGTTGGCACCTCGGGTCGCCTGGATGTACGGCAGGAAAGCGTTGTACAGCGGGTATGCCAGGCCGATGAGCGCCCACACAGCCATGATGAGAGAAGTCGACAGCGCCAGCTTGGGAGTAGCAAACAGCGCGCGTACGCGGCTCGCATCGACGGCAGCCAGACGGCGGCGGATGGCCGTGGCCGCCTCGGCGACAGCGGCACCGCCGGCACCCGGGCGTACATAGCCCGGCGGCTCACACGCACGCAGGTGGTCGATCGTGAGCGTCGTCGCGCGGCCGTTGCGAGCAGCCACATCGTGAACAACGCGGACGGCCTCTTCATCGCGGCCACGGCCAACGAGGTACTTGGGCGACTCGTGGACGGTAAAGAAGATGAAGCGTACGATGAACATGAGAAGCGTGAAGCCACCCATGGCAATCAAAAAGTAGCGCCAGCCCATGTTGTCTCCGCGGCGGCACACGGTCGCCGCCTCGTCACAAGTGCGCTTGCTGCTGCCCAGGAGCGGCCATGCGACAAGGTTGGCAATGACTTGGGCCAGCGCCCAGTCCACCGACAGCACGGTCAGGAGGTATTGGTGAGAGGCGGGCAAGAACTCCAGAAAGATGGCCGAGTCAACTGGCAGGTTGCCGCCGACGCCAAAAGACCACAACGCGTCCATCACCCCGATGGCCGCAAAGTTGGGAGCACCAGCCGCCACCATGCCCCAGACGCCGGCGAAGGCGAGCGTCAGGTTGAAGGCCCAGCGACGTCCAAAGATATCACAACCGAAGCCCCAGAAGACAGCTCCGCCAAGAAGGCCGATGTTCTGGGCGAGCGTCAGCAGCGGCGGCCGTGATGGCTGGAACTCGGTGCTAATTGGCGTGAAGATGAGAGACGTCACGACAGGCCACAAGTTGTCACTGGCCCAGCCAAAGCCGACAACGAAGAACAGTTGCCATTGGTAATAGCCCATGCCTATTTCTTGGATCTGTAGATATTAGACACTTCAGGCACCCGCCAGACAGAACAGAGCCTACCGCATGGTTGAGGACCCTAGCCTTGGCCTCATAAACAGGGTCAATGGAACCCTTGGGAATAATGGCGGCATCGTTCTCGCTGACAGAGAAGTCGCTTTTGATGTCTGTCCTGTCATGTCGATCTTCGATGGCATTGCCTATAGCAAATTTGCCAGAATTGTTTTCTTTAGAAGTCATGGTTTATTTTGCATTGTATCCAGGTTATTGCAGTCGTAAGCCGAAGTATCGGTAAAATTATCGGTGTTCATTCCCACACAGCAGTAATGTTAGTCTTAAGTCCAGACAGTTGGGACTTGGGTACAATTGAATTGTGCTTGTGGTTCTTGTGCAAGATGCCGTACGATGGTGCCATGGGTTGTTAGTTGCTAAAGGACACTGCAGAAGGGCGAGGCAGCCTTTGTTATCGAGTGCTGCCAAGGATTGTTGGACCTAGTCGTTACTCAGCTTCCTAGCACAGCATTTAAATCACAAACTAAGACAAATATGACGTATGTTGGTCCTTTCAAAGCACTACTCACATTCGGGGATAATACTCGACGGAGACCTGTAGATGCTCGAATGGACAAATAATCGACCTGAAACTTACTGAGCTGCGTTACCGGGCCGCCCGAGACAATATGTGTAGAGACGGTTACTTCGTATTAGTACGGTGGGCCGTTTCGTCTTTTTGTAGTCGAGAACTTTGTGCGATCTTTGCGTGATTTGTTAAGGATTGGGCCAAGAAGCCATAATGCTGGTAAAACATGCGACCGGAGGAAGTGAAAAACACATGACTGACCCGCTAGGAAAACAAAACATGAAGTACATGGGACCGTACTCGTCTGGAGACCACACCCTCTTTCACTCACTGGAACAGATTCACTAGCATACCAGCTTGCATCGTGCAACTTAACACATTTTGATTTTGCACGTGTATTCCATTCACTTGTGCTATCTGGGTACATGAAGCCCTAGCCGTCCAGCAACCAGTTCAGCACGCTCTCAGTCACGGTCCCGGTCTTGTTTCGGCATTCCGAAATTATTTTGCTCTACTCTTGTTCATATCGTGTCTTTTTGGCTTATTCTGCATCCAAGGGGCAGATTGGCGGCGTGTCGTTGACCTGGATACCACCGCGCTTCAGCTCATGGCTATCCGGGAAAGGCAGCTTCCAGCCACCCTCGCTCTCGGGTGTGGCCAGCCACAACCGGAGCAGGTGCCGCCGCGGTTCCGGGGCCGGGTAGTCTGTAACACTGTCAGCGTTTGTTCGTGTCTTGTCGCCGTCTGTCCTGTCCTTCTCATCACTCACCCTTGTATGCTGTCCGTGCATGGAGCAGGTGGCAGTTGCTGACAAACTGGATGTCGCCAACCTCGAGCACCATGTGCAGCGCCAGCCGCTGGCAAGTGTCCTCGAGAATCTGCATCGCGCGCTGTTGCTCGGCGCTCAGCGGCGGGATGATACCCTGGTCTGAGAACCGCGTAAGGGACCGCACATAGTACGGATCCCACTTGCTGTACAGCCGGCCCTTGCCACCGTTCTCCAGGTACAGAACCGGCTGTCTGGTGTACGGCTCCTCGCCCGTCGAAACCTCGCCTTTGCGGTCAAAATACCAGATCGGCTGGGTCAAAAGCTCCGCCACATCTGGGTGCTCGCGCTGCAGCGTGTTCCAGACGTTGTGCACGCTGACGATATCACTCTCGCCACCTTCTAGTGCTCGATGCACACACAACAGGCCCACGAGGTCGCCGTCGTCCGCGTGGAAGAACTGGCGCGCCGTCGTCCGGTAAATGCGCACCCGGTGAATCTGCGTCGGGTCGTCGCCGACATCCTTGACGTGGCCCAGAACGTGCCCGCGGCCGTTCTGTGAGACAAAGTAGCCAAGGTATGTGCCGAGACCCATGTACGCCACCGCGTTCTTGTGTCCTCCCCAGACGTCTGCCGGGAAGCCCTTGAACAGCACGAAGCCCTTGCCGTCCAGCAGGTCCGTCCGCACAGCTGCCAGAACTGCCGACAGCTTCGGGAGCGGGAAGTTGCTTTTTGCAATGCCAGTGAGGGGAGTTCCGCTAGCAATGAACGCATCGGCCGTAGCACTCAGCTCGGCGATCTCCTCCTCCGTAAACCGGTGCACCCAGCGCTCTGGTTGGCCCTCGTAGTCCTCCTTCTTCCACAGTGTTGGCCCCGTGATCTCCTTGGGAAAGTCTGCGTAGGGCCTGAGCTTTTCGTAAAGAGGGTTGTGTTGGCCGGACGTGCGGATGCCATCGGGGAAAATGGACCGAGGCGCCTGGTCATTGCCCAGCTTAGACGGTGCTGTGTCTGCGGCCGCACTTTCGTGCTCAGAAATTAATGCTCCGGGTGCCATGATGCGCGGGAATAGGTGTAGCTATAAGAAGGGAATGGTCCGATGTAGAAAGGGAAACTGATGTTACGCTGTGCTGACAACTCGATGCGAATCTGTTATGCGATACTGTAACTGTCGGGACACACAACGAACTGAGAAAGACACATGTCTGGCGGACATAACTGGACACACGGATGACTTATATGCCCTGCATTTACTCACAGTCGCTGTCAAGAAAAATGGACGATTGCCTGTCTGGGTTGGTGTGCGTTGTCGATATCGACGCTGGTAATGACGTGCTTGATTACCCCCTTAGTTGCATAAGCGCCTGCTATTGTCTTTGCCATGCGGGTGCGATGTCGTGCTGATCGCCGGTCTCGTACTGAGCGATATCGGGCCAACAGCCCGGCTCTAAGAAAAGGTGCCATCGCGTGAGCTTGCCGAGTGGCCTGACTGAAGCTGCCAAGCAGATCTTGATCCCAAAATCAGTTGTCATTGTCACCGAGGTTCCCGTGGGCCGGGTGTCGAGTGCCGAGCATTGGCAACTCCAATCTTGTGGCGATTTTCTGTTGATTGGGCCTCTATGTTATACATATTCCCTGTTTAGAAAAACACGGGTTATTATTGTGTTCTTACTGCCAGTGTCTCTTGCAGTGCGCCGGCATCGATCTTCGTTTGGAAGCGAGAGATCGGATAAAAGCATAGCTTAGAGACGGCGGAGTTTCTCCACGTTCTCGGCTAGCGTCTATGGTGTGCTTTCATACACCTACGATTAGGGTGGAACGGCCGATAGTCGAGCAAGTCTGGGCCCGTTTGTCTGGTAACTGGGACGCACATGGCGCGTCTTGATAAGTTGGCAAGCTCAGAAGCCTGTCCCACAGAAGCCTGTCCTGGGCGATCAAAACACCGAGATACAAAGTTGGTGGGTAATCATTTGTGCAGTTCAAGGGAGCTTATTCTATTTGATCAAGTTACAAAAGAACGGCAATTTGCAGAAAACGAATTTGCTATATTGAAATGGCCTAAGATGGCACTGGTACGGCTAAGCTGGTCTCAGCTGACCCCTTCTTGCTCTTCTGATGAACCTTAGAAATGCGTTCCTTTAAATCGATACCGAGACTCGTTGTGTACTTGCTACCTACTTACTATACGATGTTATGGGACTGCTTTGACCATCGGTTTAAAAAAAGCCCTCGATTTGTTTAAGTAGGTGTAGTATGTTACCGACATTCTTAGCTGATAGAATAAGTAGCGCAGGTTAATTAGAAATGGCTGACCTCGCTAGGTAAAAGTAGAGAAATGTATGGCCTAGGAAACGGGGCCACGGTGTGTATAAATAGTAGTTGTAGCTATAGCTCTCTAGAATAGAGTTGTTAAACAAGTATTTCACCAATAGTCACTTAGGGACCGTTGTTTAGTCTATGCATAGGCCAACTCTTAATAGCTATGCAACCATCAAGAGACGGTAGACGTATATCGAGCGCGTTTCTACCTGATAGTAACTGTTCTGGTCACTGAACTTCTCTCTCTAGCCTAGATAAGTCTCACAGAGTATACAAAGGAGCACGAGAAATTGGGAGCTAGTAGAAAGGGGTCTTATTCCCAGCTTTGATTAGCTGTGGCCAATATGAGCAGTACTACCGTTGCTTTAATTCCTGTAAGTTCAGTTCGCATCTACATTGCATTTACTCCCTTAGGTTGGTCAACATATCGCAATAGTACGAAGTTCTTGTACAAATAACCGACATGGCACGACAAGATTCTCGCAACTCATTTGATTTTACTAAGTATTTGCATCTTCTGGAATATACCCAGCTATACTACATGGCCTAAATCATCCGACTGGGGTAACCATGCGCTCCTGCTAATAAATGGAACGCGAGCATGTTGTAGCGGAATATCATTTTAAGCCTCCGTGAATCTGTACATCCAGTGTTACATACAAAAAGGCAGTAAGAGGCCAGTTGGCCGTAATAGTATCTCTGTAAACACAATATAGTAGGCTTTGCGTAGGTAGGCATGAAGTTTCGATTTTTATATATAGTGTTACGGACCCTCCGGCCGTACGTCCCCGCTTCACAACCTCTTCTGCGCATCCCCTCCCACACCTTGGTCTTCTTCCCGAAGCTAATGAGAAGGTCCCTCCTTCTTCCCTTTTTTTGAAGGGTATCTTTGACACACTATCATATTCTATCACGAAGCTCAGTGCATGACTTCGGTGAAGAGAACATCGTGACTGGTCATTTGCATTGCCGGCTCTCCTTCAAAGAACTCGGCACCGTTCCCTTAAGCAATAAAATGTCGTTCTGCTTCTACCTTTCCGCATACGTGCTTCTTCCCATCCCACGGGACGGGCACGTAACACTAATTTTTTTTATTTGTTTTCGGGTCAACAATTCTATTTATGAGATTTACACGAAACTGCAAGTAGTAATATTTTGCAAACGGCTGTTCAGTCGTCTAATCATGAAATAATTTCTGCACTTCCACCAGATAGCTTGCTTTCAAGTTCCAGAGCTACATGAGATGGTCCAGTGGTCTAAGCAAAAAATAACTTTCCCAGATTACGTATTACTATGTTTCGTTTAAGTTATGAAATCAACATCTCTTCATGACTTCTGCTCGGCATGCGCGCACTCCGAGACGAAACAGTAATAAGACCTTCGAACCTCGCAGCCACGTTAGATGCGACCCTTGCTAATAAGTACCCATCAAGCTAGGGGGGGGGTTGAGAAGCAGCTAGTAGTTACGGGTTAGGTGATCGGATTGTAACGAATCGATACATCAACAAGATCTGGCTCAGGCAGACTGGGCATCACAAATAATTATATCAGCTACGGAGTAAGCGGCATGTTTAATTTCTTAGGTTGTACACATGTACTATTCTGTACCCTGTAGCTTTATTTCCGGTATTGTTCTATCGTACGGAGTATGGAAACGCCAGCAAAGTAGTCGGTTTGAACCTCTTTCAATAGTGATGTCTGGGCTTTTCCGTGCTACCAATATTGCAGTGTCTGTGGAGCTGCGATAGCTAAACACTCCACAGCCAGGCTGTTTTATGGGGGCTAATGGACAGCTGAAGAAGTCCCCCGTACGAGTAAGTCTCAGGGGTTAGTTAGCGCACCCAAGAGGTCCATAATAAAGAGGTTCCAAACTCCGGACATGCCCAAAAACGCACTAACTAAGAAAGAGCTGCGCGTGCTACGCCTTGCTATGACAAGCTGCTTAAATTAGTTATGTACTAGAGTTCGACGCACGAAACGTACAAGCAGCGTAGTAAACAACAAAAGGTAGTATCTTACATGTACGGAGTAGAGCACTTCGGTAAGGCAAGCCTTTCCTTAGGTAAAACGCTGGATGTACGAAGTAGCCAAGTCTGAAATTGATTACCATCATGATCAGCGGTAATAATAGTTCTGAGTTGCAAACGTAATTCTCACTTCGTACTGATATTAGGCACAAGCAAATTATACAATTTGTGAAGAGATGAGCATACATAGGCCGCCTAAAAAGTACTACAGAGTACTCCGTATGCGTTATTCAATCAAAGAAGCGGTCTCACCATGTAGCAATGCTATTCCTTCGTAGGCTATGCGCCACACTTCGTTGTAGGGCGGGTCTTAGCCAGAGCCGCCGAGAATAATATATCACTCCGTACCGAGGTGGCGTTCGTTATCTTTATTATGCACAACGGCTGGGCAGTACCACGTATGGCAAGCAGCATCAGATTCGAGTACTCTTATCACGCCACACTGACCGGGCTGTATTAAGCATTGTCAGCAACCTAATCAACGTCTTATCTTCGACGCACATCATCGTGTTTACGCCATTCAATCGACGGTTAGAAGGCGCCAGTGTAAGCTAGTTTACAGTCTTTGAAGATACGGCAACGATCAAGGTTACCCAATCTGTACAATGTAACAACCCACTGCTCTTGCACTTTTTCCTTCATACGCACGGGGCAGTCATTGCAGCATTCAAACATAGACGAAGCATATGAAGTAGCAGGTGAGGGAGGTGAGACTTCTCCGTACCTTTGTAGGTCAGAGTGGAAAAGAGCGGCTGATGCTACCTCCGGCTTTAGTGCTCACTTGGCCTAGATAAGAAGCTACCAAGTCAAAACGAGACCCCCCTGCTTTATGCAGTATTACTTGTCCGAGTATCCTATGCGGAGTACCCTTTGAACCGTGTCGTTCGGACTTTTGCCTCTATTTGTATAAACGCGAAATGTCTTACGGTTACTGATACAATTGCTGCATGACTGTGCATGTAAAGCGCGAACTGTACGAGCACGCGGCCCAGTCCAGAACATTGGTGCCTTAAGAAGGAGTACATCGGTCACCGTCACCACTTGCCCATACTCGTAGTCTCTTAAATGCGCCACGATGCTTCCGATTTACCGTAAGATACTTATGTCTTGTACTACGAAGCACAACTTGTCCCTGTTTTTCAGGCGTAGAAAGGTGCTTGGTACTCCGTACTTACTATTAGTTTGATCTGTAGGGTAACACGTACTCGCACTGCGTAGAAGTGATATGCATTTTACAACTTAAACAACGGTCTCCCATTACTTCGCAGAAAAAGTTCCATAAGGCGTAGCACCAGTCTTCGATCAAACATATTGGTCCTGGCAATGTACAGATTACTAGCGCTACCTCGGCATACGAGTACTCGTACAAATACGCGTGGCAAGCTACGAACTTGATTCCGTCAATGCCACAACAGGACTCTGCTCCGCCCCCCACCATAGGCTTGCATAGGAGCACCGTGCACTTATCTTGAGGCCAAGATAAAGTCTCGAACTAACCATTCACGATGAATAGCTAGCCCGGTGGTGAGATCCACCTTCCTGATAAGACTGACAACCCGACGAATGTCCGTGCCGCATTTATGAAGCAGGAAGAAGGTCGGGGCTACATCGTGGATGATTACGGGGTATCAATACATGTACGAGTACTCCGTACGCTTTGAGACTCGGTATGATTCTCGACCCGCAGGCAGAATGGGGCGATCAAGCCATGTGGCAGACTAAGCCACGGCTACAATACTTTGTACAATGACAGCTTCGTACCATCATTCATCTTCCATGCTGATTAATACCACACTTATGAGCAGTTGAGGCATTGATGTTTTGGCGTGTTTGGCTCCGGGATATTGGTGACAATAGGACGTTCTCTGTCAAGTTTGCGTTGCGGTTTGCGCAATACTCCGTGCTATTCGCTCGTCGTTTGTATAAAGTTGCGCATATTCGAGTCGGGGTTGAGTAAATGTTCGAGATTATTACTCGGTGTTCTTCTATGACCAACAGTATGTACTTGCAAATACGACGTACGGAGTACGTCGTATTGTACAAGTCACCAGATGAGAGATCGGTCAGAGACTTTGTACGAGTATGTAGCTCTTTTGGCGGCTAACTCGTCCTTGCCCATCCTTGTCCACATTCGAGCTAGCCTGATATGCCAAAACGTCACGCAGCTTATCGAGTACAAGCACCTTGGTGCACAAGGCAATTATGAAAGTAAGATGGTGAATGGGGAAAGCTTGTCGCCGCGCTTCTTCAGCGCTTGGCGCTCCATCAGGCAAGGAGAAGAATGTCAGGGGTTAACGACGATTCTTCTTCTAGCTAGTTTCTCTTGGGGATCAGACAGACTCGTACGGAGTACTCATGTACTTCCTTCTACGACGAGTTACTCCGTACACCAATTGTCCGTGCAGAGTTTAGCACAGACATAGGTTATCCATGAGTGTGTATTCATGGCTCACTGTACCTACTACTTGTACTCCGTATGCCATATGCATGTGCCGGCACATCAAATCGTACATATAGGGGTGGGGAGAGATCCTCGCCTGGAATTTTTCTGCCATGTCTAGCCTGGCTCCTTTCTCTCCGCAATTACTCGTCACAGTTCAGCCCGATTGTACGTAATGCGCGACGACAGCGAGACAATATTGGATGATAGTCGAATGCACAGCAATTACGACGACGAGTAACTGCCTGCGGTCTTGTTAAATTCATAAAGATGTCGGCGTTCCTTGTGGAAGCATGGACGTGGTATGGGGTAACATGGCTTGTTGTAATGTTGCGCATGTACGTGAAATGCTCGACTTCCTTTGTGCGAGCGTCCGTTGACCTCAAATTAATTAGGTACTCAAGAATTCTCCTTCAAGGCTCTTGGAGAAAGCTTCAAATAGACGATTTACTTATGCTATTCGCAATGGTATGTAAGGGAACGAAAATGTTCGAACCAACCTAACACGCTGTCTCGATACTTTGATTTCGAATGCGCTTTCAGATTACGATCGAGTTACCACAGGGCGATGTCGCTTGCTTATTGACAAGGCTCTTCTAGATGACAGACACTGTGTTGATGGCTAGCATTAACATAGTCGCAACGACCAGTAGCAATCTCATTGATCCTAACGACACAACACCCCTTACACCAGATAATGTCAAGGACAGAATATTCGGCTCCAAAATGGTTCTGGTCGTGGAGCAAATGCAAATACTCACGACCTGGACGGTTAAGATTTGCCTTCTCACATTATATTACCGGCTAACGTAAGCCTAATGCCTTTCAACTTTCATCACAAAGTTCTTCCGATGCCTCAGTTACAATAACAAGCAGCTAACACACATAGTATGAGCCTCAGACAGAACTTGGCTGTCAAAATTGTATCGGGATACGTCGTCTTTAGCTTCGTACTTATGGAGATTCTCTATTTGGGTGTATGGTGCCGGCCATTCCACGAGTACTGGGCTGTGCCTACAGAGAGTGGTATGTCATAGTATCGTTATACAGAGATCATGCATACTAACACATTACAGTTCAATGTTCTGCAGCCACTCACCATCTCATTACCAACACTGTATTTAATATCTCAAGTGATTTGATGATTATTGCCATACCCATGCCGATTTTCGTCAAAGCCGGCATATCCATCAGAAAGAAAATACTTCTCTGCAGCGTCTTTGCTATCGGGGGATTCACGGTGCGTAAACTACAAGCAAAAACAGGACACGTGTTGCACATGCTAACTATTTCCTAGATCATTTCCGCTATTCTGAACAAGTACTACTCATTTAGCGATCCTTTTGGTTCCGCTTGGGTGTTTTGGTATATTCGCGAATCATCTACTGCTCTCATCACGGCCAACCTTTCACAGACATGGACGCTTGCCCGAAGAGTTTTACGTATCTATTCGACCTCGGACCATTCTTCCAATATTCGATATGGTACAAATACCGGGTTCCGATCACGATCAAACAATAGTCGTCTACAGTCATCTGCCCTGAGGGGCGACGATAACCCACTGCACAATCGGTCGACGAGCCAGGAGCGAATCAACAAAGATTTCCCTATTCCGCTTAAGATATACCAGCGCCGTGAAGTAGAGATTGAATATCCGAAGGAGCGAAGTGACGAGAACTTTACGAATCTCGGGGTGACTACGGCGGTCACATTCCAAGGTAACAGCCACTTAGACGACGAGACGGCGTCAGAGAGGAGCACAGTGGAGGCGACCAAGGTTTCGCAACGCAGTGTATAATGAACTCTTAGTTTAATGCTATACAGTCAGGCAGTCTCACGTTGGTACGTGCGGAATGCCAGGATGGTACGAGGCTATTTCAGATGAGAAATTCATTTTGTTTTGAGGAGCATAAATGTTTGAATATGGCGACAGGAGCGGATATAGACTTGTATATATAATTTGCAAAGATACATACCCGAAGTATACAGCTTACGGGATTATTGTTTTATTGTTTTATTACGGCATCGATGCAAAGTCTGCCACTTTGTTCTTATAGCCTCAAGCACGAAAGCATGGGTTTTACTGGCCAGGCCACGTATCTAGCACTCATTTGCAAGCTATGCAGTACACCGCCTTTCACACGCTCCATAACCACCCAGTAGTTTCTGCCCCAGAGAGTTTGTTGTGGGCCAGGTCATGTGACCTAGCCCAGCCCTTGTTATAGTTTGTGCGCGCAGAGTCTGCATCTCGCCACACTTAGAGAAGATACACATACTTTTCTCTTCGTCTGGCTTCGTGACTGTCTGCACCCTGGCGGTCGACAGAGTTCCCCTGCACGCAAGAAGCGTGATTGCGTATAGACGTTATAATTGCCTGGTTACGACGGCAAGCTTGTATGTATCTTATATAGAAGCGCAAAATGAACTAAATCCACCACCACCACCGCTCCCATAACTAGTCGTTTGATAATCGCTGCGACGAAGCTGAAAGCCTTGTCATAATACTTTGTTCAGGCTTGTTGTACTGTGTTGAGGACGAAGGAGATTGACATTGAGGCGGCCCGTAGAACATCCTTCTCTTGTCTCTAGCGGTAAAGAACTGCAGGTTGATGGACGCGTTGACTTACTGTGGCAACAAAAGTAAGTGCTTCAATCAAGACAGGATAAGCAAATCTGATATAGATAAATAACCATTTTTCACGCAAGGATGTATCACCTCGTGGATAGTGGCTTCAAAACCCGAAGCAAACAATGAAGAAGTTTATTGTGCTCTATGTATGAATATTTTACAACATCTGAACTAGATATAATTTAAACCTTCGACGTATTTGTACCGGTGAAACGGTTAAAGTGCAAACCTATACCACCGGCCCAAGTAAAGTACTTCGTTTTCAATGGCTTCCCATACTGATATATTCAGAGGTCGGCCCTCGCAACTTCGCCAGCCCACGCACGCCTGATTAGCTCCTGGATGGGAGCCCTCTCAATTTCCCGAGGGTTCCAATAAGGGTTACTTGTAGCAATGTCCGCTGCCTTGCTGATATCGTCCTCTTTCATCCCGAATGACTTCAAGTCGCGAGTAACTCCAAGCTTCTGAAGCAACAGGTTCAGGCCATGGATGGCATTTCCGTTACTCTCTGGGAATGCGCCTGCCAACTTGGTTAATGCCTCTGGGACATTGGGGGCGTTATAGGCCAACGCATGGGGGAGCAGAACTGTATGTGTTTCTGCATGTGGAAGGTTGAAGCTGCCACCCAGCGTGTGGCACAGCTTGTGATGGAGAGACATCCCCACACTTCCCAAACAAGTGCCACAAAGCCAAGCACCGTATTGTGCTCTGGAGCGCGCTTCGACATCAGACGGGTTTTTGGCAATATCTGGAAGTGATTCTGCCAGTGCTTTCACCCCTTCTACGGCCAGGAGGTCAATAATGGGGTTTCCGTTGCGTGCGTAAAGTGCCTCGACTGCGTGTGCGATGGCATTAACACCACTGGTAGCACTCAAGCCAGTTGGAAGGGTCATGGTGAGGTCAACGTCGTATACGACGGTACCAGGAAGAATTTTGGGATCGGATTTTGTTGTCTTGCGTCCATCTTGTGTCTCTCCAAGAATGGACGTGACTTCGCTGCCGGCATAGGTTGTGGGTATGCAGAGATGGTAAAGGCCGGTACGAAAGCTCAGTGCCTTTCCAAGGCCAATCGTGCTGCCGCCGCCAATAGACACGACGGAATCGCACGCAGTCTCTGAAACCATTGGGATTGCCTTTTCCGTGATAGACACCGGTGTGTGCATGGTTGCTTCGCTAAAAATCCCAACGACTGTAACATTGCTGTCCAGTATTTCCTGCAACTGGTGTGCTTGAGAAACTTGTTGGGGCGTGCAGAGAATGATAGGTTTGGTAAGCCCGAGCTTCAGTAGTTCCTCGGGAACTTTTGTTATCGAATTCTTCCCAAAAATGACCCGAGCGGGATTTGCTTGATACTGAAAATCGATCATGTTGAAGGCAGTGATGAACTCGTTAGACTGTTCCTAAGGCCAATATGGGAATGGGCACAGCTTGAAATATACAAACGCACGACAATCCCCAGAGTCGACCTTAAGGTCGCGGGGTCTTATGGAAATCTTATTATCCACTATCGATCGCATTCTCGGCACTATGAAGCCGGCAAATGGCGCAAGTAGGATAATTATCAAGATGTATTCGGCATTTAGCACCTTCGAGCGCCTGTTTGAAAACCCCACCTCGGTCATATGTCTGTTACTCTCAATCATCTCCATCTTTCTCTTACGACGCGCTACCTATCTGACATCAGTTTCCATGGTATTGAGTCCAAGCCATGACACCAAGGTGGAGGCAGTTGTCGTATTCGACTCGCTTTGTAGAGGGTTGTTCAGTGCTAAGTCCCGTGCACAATGGGGCGTTGAGTTCTGTCGGTTAGTCCGTCGATTCGCCCAGCGAGCTTGCATTGGCGAATGAAAGAGCAGCTGCAAATGGGGCTTCGAAGCGTGCTTCCGAGTTCGGCTCCATCCAGAACTCTACAGCTCAACGACAAGAACAGAGGCTATCAATACAATATTGTCGAGTCGACAGAGAAACTCAGCATGGGCTCGCTTAAAAAGCGCGACGATATCCTTGCAGAGTCCTTTGACTTTGGTGCTAGCTTTGTCACTCCGCAAATGCGCAAGGAGTCGCTAAAAACGTTCCTTTTCGGTTATCCGATCTCCCATTCTCTTGCTCCGCTGCTTCACGCCACCCTGTTCCGCGGAGTATCTCTCCCATGGAGCTACAGTCTCCACGAGACACAAGATGCGTCCGACTTTCTTCCAGCTCTAACGCAGCCTGGAATTGTGGGTTGCGCCGTCACAATGCCATACAAAGTGGCAATGATGCCCTTGGTCGACGAGGTCACTGAAGAGGCTCGAATGATTGGCGCAATCAACACAGTCTTCCTGCGCAAGACTGCGGACGGCAGGACTCGCTATATTGGCACCAACACGGACTGCACAGGTGTGCGCGAGGCTTTCCTGCACAATTTTCCTGGCGTCTATTCGGAGTCTGCCGGTAAGCCCGCATTCGTGATTGGCGGTGGAGGTGCCTGCCGCGCTTCCATCTACGCTCTGTGGAAGTGGATGCGTGTAAGCAGGGTCTACGTAGCAAATCGCTTAGAGAGCGAGGCCAAGGCGGTAGACGAGTGGTTCAAGGCCGCGGGATGTGGTGTTGAGATCGTCCATGTGTCATCTGTTGAAGAAGCCGCTGTGCTCGAAACGCCGGTCTTGATAGTTGGCACCGTTCCCGACATTCCACCTCAGGACGAGAGTGAGTTTAGAGTGCGCAATATTGTCGGGCATTTTCTCTCTAGACCAGAAAAGGGCTATATACTGGAAATGTGCTACCATCCAAACCCAAGGACTGAGTTTTTTGGTCTTGGAGAGCAAGCAGGCTGGAGAATGCTGTATGGTACCGAAGCTATGATCTGGCAGGGCGTCGCACAGCAGGTTCTATGGGCTGAATTGCCATTGGAGGCCTTCAAGTTGGATGAAGCATACAAGGCTATTGGGGAAGCCCTTGAGAACCACCCCTAAAACCGTTGTCGACGATTTATACCTTGAGTTGTTGTTTGCATATCAGGAGCCAAGCCTGTCCCGGGCCATATTGCCCTTACACGATTATTGATTCAAAAGTACATGAAAATCATGAAAATGCGCAAAGTGGTCCCGAGCTGTGCTTTGACACGTCAAGGCGTAGGTTGGCCGGCACAGTGTGACTCACGGCCTCAGGTAAACGATGCTTCGACAAAAGCCGGCTTGCAGTTATACGGGGCAATACTCCGTACGATGCGGAGTGTCTCAATTCCCCTGTCGATCATCCGGTGTTGTTACGGAGCACTCGTACGGAGTACGAAGTGATACCCAGTGGTCCCGCGCTCCTACTTCGAATCCTTGCCGCATATGCAAGCTTGCCGTGCAGAGAAGGCTCCGTATGGTTGGTCGATGGAGTAGTCCGTACGGCTGGTTGTGGTTATTCCCGTGTACGAGATAGTCAACTTTGTAAGCCAAGAGTACATCGTGCTTCGCAGACAAAAAAACCGTGACGGTCACAAAAACTCAATTGCGCTCAGTCTAAATCAGATACGCTATCAAAGGTCGTTCATATGTGGGTAGTATATACGCGAAAAAACAGTATCTGGATGCGAACATCCTTCTTCACCCGCAACCGGTATCTAAACTGCAGCTCTGCTACTCGTACTCGTAAGTGATCGAGGAACGCCAGGTTTTCTCGCAAGACGGGCGACCGCCATTAAAAAGCAATATCAGTGGTCCCACATGAGCAACGCATCCGGGCATGGTAGCCTCTCGCCGATAGCTCGATGCCTAACCAAAATGAGGACGGAAAAGGACGAAAAGGAAATACAAAACGAATGGATCTGAGAAATAGTTCGCCGGAAGTTTTCGAATACCCAATACGCGCTGCAGCAAAGGATTGATCATGAGCGTTAAGGGCGTATGCCAGAAAAGAAGACGTAAGACAACAAAAGGGACGGAAAGAGTGTTGATAGGCGCTTGGGTGGCCTAAAAGAGTCGTTGGAGAGGCCGGCGTAGTCTATGTGGTCGTGGCCAGTCGATGAGGTCGGGGCAGGTCGAGAGCGGATGAGCTGACTCGCTCCGCACGGGTTGAGAGTAGTGCCAAAGGCAGCGAGTCCTTCCCGAGAGTGCTGCGCCAGTAAGACACTGGCAGCGACACTGACAGAGACGTCGAGCCCTGAAACGCGGCTTGAGTGGCCGAAGCAAGAAAGCTGACGGTGGCATCGGACCTCCTACCCGACATGGGTTCAGGCAGGTCTGTTATGTCAAGCCAATTGCTCATTATCGTCTGCCGGATGCTGTGCCGGTTTGTCATTTCACCACGATGGTGCGCTGTTTACCGGCGCTCATCAATGGTTGGCTCCATGCGCCAGTCTTGCTGGCGAGCGTTCTTGGACAGAGAGCCGAAGGAGGGCATGGACAGGCGGTTGCGCAGCTTGTCGGGGGCGGCTGGCGGTGCTAGAGAACGGGCATGGCTGGCGGCGGAGGCCGACGTGTTGGAGGACGAGCCAGTCGAGATGGGTGTCTGGAAGACGTACTCGCCGTCGACGTAAACAGCGTTGGATACAAAGGTCGAGCGGCGATGGCGGCGGCGAGTGTAGCGCTGCTCTAGGCGGAAGAGCTCGATCTTGGCCTGGATGCGTTCGATGAAACCGGCCATGTTTGGAGTGTTGTGAGGGCCTTGATCTGGAGGATTCGTTGATGCGTAGAGAAAGGGAGCTGCTGGAGCGGGATTGAATCCAAGATATCTCGTGGCTGTTTTAGCCGGTTTGTGTTGTGGCCTCGTTGTCTCACGGTGTCCGGTGTGTTGCTTCTGTTGTCTGGAGATGTGCGGTGATTACTCTGTAAGTCGCACGACGTAGGTGGCGGGGGTGGATCGACGGACTGTCACGGCAAAAACGAGGGCAATGTCCTGAGAGAACGACGAGGCACAGCAGAGAAGCAGTGGCAAAGAGGAAGATGAAGAAGAGTCAAATACGGAGTAATAAGAGCGAGCAGAATTGGGACTGGCGTGTTCGTACTAAGGGGTGCGGGCCTTGGCCAGAAGGCTACTGCGCAGGCCTGCACAAGCGGGAAGGGGCGATGGAACTATTGCTACGGAGAACGTCGTATGTGTAGCGGATGCGGATGGCGAAAAGGGAAATGGCAGAGCAGGAAGGCCCGCTGGACAGCCACCAGAATTCAGCTTTTACTTCGTAATGCTTGTAGGCGGCGCACGCGCCTCGCAATGCAAAGTGCGAAGATACTCGTACGTTGCGCCTGTGCGGTATGTGTACAAGTAGCACCGGTAATATTGCAATACTTGCGACGTAATGCAGCAAGCTATTCGAGACCGCGCATGCGATTCGGCTACTTCTTGGAAGTCCTTCTTGGAAGTAGAGCATTCGCCGCAGCGGTTTCTGCGTCGTAGCTTCCTGCCGGGATGTCTCCGTGCTTTCCTGCGTTGCCCAAAACGGTAGCGGGTTGTCCGCGCCCCTGGTTCCCCTGGGCGGAAAAACGTGAGCGATAGCAGCTTTTGTGGGGACTCCGGCTAGTGGATAGGGCCAATAACGACGCGCCATGCAACTTCGGCCGGGCTCTGTCGCACGTTGGCGTCCGCCAAGGCACTATGCGAGGGATGTGGAGCACGATGGCTTGTGCCTTCCCAACTCACGATGGCGCAGTAGCACGGAAGTGACGGGGACTGAACAGTAGTAAGGACGACGTGCGGGTTTTACGAGTGATACCCGTACTTCGTATGGAGTGCAAGGCATGTACGAGTACGAGTATAAGCGCAGATTCGGGCTGGGCCAGATACGGAGCACGTCGTATTTCTCGGACGGAGTACGGACAAAATGTCGCGCATTGCGTGAACTGCTGCGTACGGAGTACAGCGCACATATCCGTACGGAGTTTTCCGTGCAAATGGGCAGAAGCAGTGGACCGTGCCGCCCCAGCAGAGCCCGAACTCAGATCCCACCCATCAAGCTTGCGTGGCTGTGTCGTGTATCTTGCAGTATCACGGGGTACGAAGTATCTTGCCAGATAGGCCGGCCTTGCTGCCGGCATCCGGCTGCCGGGCTCGCCACTGTCGTGCACGAGCTGTTTTATGTTGCATGAATCCGGGGCGATCGTTGATGCGCAGGCCTTGCGCACTTGTACCCGCGTGCACCAATCCAAGGTCCTCCGATCCCAAGCCATGGAAGTGCCGTCACCGGCGTTTCGTCTTCGTCTGAAGACGCCGGCGTCAATGCTTTGGACACAGCCCTAGGTAAAGCCGCATTTTAGCTGTTGGTCTGGAAGTTTCGCGCGCTCAGGAACCACGTGCTAACCCCGCACAACCGATTGCAACCAGATTACGTACGGAGTACGCCAGTGCCTTCTGAGACAGCTGTCAGATGAGCGCTTGGGTGCGTGCTCGTACGCCGTACTGTACGGCGTATTCCGTACGGGCCGTACGGAATACGAGTACGTCCTCGCGCAATGGCAAGCACGGATTTGTACAAGTGCGGTATTTTTTGCTTTCAGCCCTGCGTATGCCTTTAGCTTGCAGCAATGCTGAACAAAGCCTTGAGTGAGCCACAAAGACGTGTCCAGCTATTGTAGCTGATTGTCCCTCGTTTGTTTGCTGTTGTTCAGTAGCCTTGTCGCCCAAGTCCTTGACTTCCGGTCATACGCCGCCGCGATTGTTCATACCACATGGAATCCTCACTTTAAGTTCTCCACATAAGGCATCGCAGTGGCCTCTCGCTGGAGGTCGATTCTCGTCGTCTTCATCCTCCATATCCAGTCCCGGGCACCCAGCGTCCAGTGTTATCGTAGTGCCTCGCCATCGATAATATCTGAAAACCTGACAAAAGCAGTGACGCATCTCTGAAGGCTTATATTCAAACGCATTCTCCAGAATGTCTTCCAACACATCGTCTGCCAACACCGTCCGGAGTCCGGGCAAGTACAACGCCAACGGCAAGCGCCGCCCAACCCGCCGTGGCGGTGAGAATGTCCGCCTCCGCAACCAAGAGCTGCGCCGGCAGGCCGAGCAGGCGGCCAACCCTGCCCCCAGCCCGTCCATGGCAGACTTCGTGCCGCAGCCGCAGCATTTCCCCGTCATGAGCTACTATGCCCCGCAGCCTACGAGTGATACATACTACTCGTACCCATTCCAGCCGTACCCCATGTACCCGCAGTACATTGCGCCGTGCACCGTGCCCGCCTCCCAAGACATCCAGACGTGGCCCCAAGTCTACCCCATCTACCCCGTGAGTGCTCCTTGCTACGCCTGGAGCTCCCCAGCAGCTGAGCCGCAGCAGATGGCGTCGACTGTTCCCCAGACTCTACCCTGGGTGTCCACGCCCGTTGTCATGCCAGCCTCGGAGCCGCTGAAGCGGGATCCGGTCGTGGAAGTCATTGAGGACACATCCGATCTCGAGCCCCAGCCAGTACTGATGCCGGCAGCTTCTGAAAAGCTGCCTGCCCCAGAGGCCCAGCCAATTGCCTCTGAGTCAACCAGCACAGCTTCTTGCGCGGCAATCCTACATAAAGCTGCTCCCCCAGCTAGGCCTGCCCCAGCAGCCGTCCCGGTCAGTCAAAAGCCTGCCCTTAGGACTGCTCCCAAGGCTGCTCCCAAGGCTGCTCCCAAGGCTGCTCCCAAGGCTGCTCCCAAGGCTGCTCCCAAGACCGCCCACAAGACTGCCCCCAAGATCCCCCCCAAGACTACCCCCAAGACTGTTCACAAGACTGCCGAGCCTGTATCTAAGCCTGTACCTAGGCCTAGACCAAAGTCCACTTACAAGCCGGCTAATAAGACTACTCCTGTGGCAAACGCCGCGCCCAAGACTATCAACAAGTCTGCTCAAAAACCCGTCGGCAGAGTAGCTCCCGTATCCATCACCAAGTCCACCTGCCCGCCCAAACCCGCCACGAATCCCGACCGCACCATCATCAAGCCCGCTATTAATGCTGAGAAACCTAAAAAGGTTACGCTCTGCAAAGCAGCCATCCCACCAGTTGCTACTGTTGGTCGTGAGGCTACCAATGCAATCACAGCCTCTTCCAGAACCCAGACGCTTAACAAAGCCCCCAAAAAGGACCTGCCCTCGGCTTCTATCAAAACTCCCAAGCCTCAGCCCGAGGCGCTGAAGCACGCTGTCAAAGCTGAGACGAAGCGTGTTGTGTCCCGATGGTAAGTTAGTAATGGTGGTTGTGGGCAAATAAACCGTGCTTAATGGTAACAGTAGCCGTCAAAATTTTAACCACCACTAAAATGTAAATAAATATTCGATATATAACGCCATGTATGTACTCTGTAATTCAGCCACATTACAACGAGATGCATCTACTGTGTGAAGGCCGAACGTGTCTTAAACAAAACCCGCACAGCATCAAAACTTCAAGATAATCTAACAGCACGACCTCAGCGACGCCTTCCCCCCCAAAAAGCAAATCTCGTATATGAGGAGATTCCATCAATCATAAAACAGTCCGTAAATCCTCCCCAAGGTATCATCGTCTCAAGTTGCTTCATAATTATGGCTCAATGAGCTTCGGTGAGCGGACGTCACCTTCTGCTTGGTTTACTTTTTTCTGTACGGAGTGTAGACAAAGTCAGCTGGATTGTACGTATACGCCCCCGATGTAGCCTTCCCATCCAAGGGATCAAGCTTCTTCAGAGCGTCGGCCCGGTGTTCTTCTAGAGTTTCTCGGTGGGTCGAGAGCTCGGAAGAGAAGCCTTTGTCAAGACCAGGAGACCGATAGCCGCTATCACGGGTGCCTCCACTGGCATCGGATGAAACTGAAGCAGGACGCGATCCAGAAAGATTGGGGCTGGTACCTTGGCTAGTTGCCTGGGTGTGGTTCGTCGAAGACCACTTTCCCGTCGAAAGAATGTCCGAGTCACGATTCGACTGTGGCGACGAGTTCATCGAGCTTGCTGGTCGTGGCGGCGCATAGACCTGTGCGTGGTAGAAATCTCCGGGCATCTCTACGGGCAGCGATGCAGCCGGGGCCGGATTTGTTGCTTCTGTCGGTATCGCATGGCCCTGCAGTTCGACCTGGACTGGATATTGAGCACGCTGGCCATACGGCTGGCCGTACATCATATTGGGAGGATGTTGGCCTTGATACCCCGGGAGGGCAGGGTAGTTGGAATATCGTGTGTAGGGGTTAATGCCACCGCCGCCCGGCGTTCCGGGAGATGTATATCCATTTCGGATGCCTTCAATGCCAGAATGCGTCCCTGCTGTGTAGTAGGACTGCGGGCGCAATATCCGGTACGGGACCGGGGAGCCAGGAGACTGCGGCGGCCGTGGTGAAATATGGTCCGCTTCTTGTGATCCGGGATGCGGAGACGGCGATGGTACCGGAGACATTGGGGACTGTAGCGGTTCTGAGCGGTCGGCAGGGTTCGAGGTGACAAGTCTTCCGTTCTCGATCATGGTTTCGAGAACGCCAGCGTCAATCAGCTCGGCCTTCTTGATGATGCGGTCCACCATCTGCTTGCTGGCTTTCTTGAGCTCTGTCTTGACAAATGACATCATTGTAATGTTGCACTTGACCTCGACGTCTTCCCGCAGATACAGACCATCGGTCGGAGCGCCCAGTGCCGACAGACCCATTTCCATCACCTGAGGCGGCTCCACGCCAGGCTGGTTGCCGCTGATGGTGTATTTGTAGCGCAAGTCGACGCCCATGGGCGCGTAGATGTGCGCCTGTAGGCCCCACGGCATGTCGTGAAAGCAGGCGTTGAATGATATCTTTCCCGAGCCCATTCTGCCGATGCCGGGGACGTATTGAATGCGCTCTGTGATGTCGTACCACGTCGAGAAGAACTCGTCGGCAGCAGCATTGCGCGGCGCCTTGATGGCCTTGTAATCGAGCACTAGAGGGTTTACGGTGATGACTTCGCCGTGAGAGTGGAGGAGGTCGACGGCGAGCTGGCGCGGAATGTAGCCCGGGATGGGCGTGCACATCGTGACAAACTCCTTTTTTCGCAGCATTTTTGCGATGCCAATAGATAGGGAGTGTATCGAGGGTGTCGGCGGGTAATACAATCCAGCTGGCGGCCGATGCGTCGTAGACGACAATGCTCCGCAAGCGAGTGAAGTAAGGGCGAAATGATGCGAGGAGAAAGATGTCGCAGGACGACAATTGCTTCGTATTTGCGTCAGGTGGATGGGAGACTGTGGCTGCAAAGTCGCGGGAACAGCAACCCTGCTCTCGGTGCTTCCGCCTTATTTTCAGGGCCCAGTAGCTCGTTTGGGATCGGACTACTACTCAAAGGCGATGGTTATGCGCTTGTGGTAGTGGCGCGTGGCAGCTCTTTCTTCTGGCCGTACTTTTCGTATTACTTTGTCGGTTGTGACATCTGTTGTCCGGATATGGTGTTGGAGGGGAGCGACTGAAAGAGATGTAAGGGAAAGAGCGACGGGAGATGGTTACAATAGAGAGATGGAAAGAGCAGTTGCGCGAAAAGGGCCAGATGACGGCAAAAGGAAGGACAGCCCGCTTTGCGAGAAACAGCCGGCCGCAGCTTCTCTGCGTTGCGCCTGCAGAGCGTTGCCACATACGGAGTCTTTTCCCGCCAGAGTTCTGCGCGCAGCAACGTCCACGAGCTCTTCCTACGAAAGATGGGTGGATGACGTGAGAAGTGGCCAACGATTGGCGGGTTCCCAAAATAAGCATGCGCTAGAGGGCGAGAGCGCGGCGAAATCCAACCTGCCCCGCCCAACAGAGGAAGGCCCCGCGGCGGTCAAAGGCCCGAGGAAGACGCTAATAAACGGTAGTCTCAGGCGTACGAAGAAGGAACCTCGTACACGCTACTTCCGTTCTTGCAGTGTATTCCGTAGATATCTTATCGTCTGCACGAACACAAGGCCACGGCTGGAAATGCCACGTTTGGAGCGCACAGGGCTGAATGATGGAGGACAGACATTGAGTATGCGTCGTAGTCTTACAAGTAAAAGCACTTCGATTTGCAGTGTGGCGGCGTTGGTATACGCCGCCACACACAACCCAATGAAATACTTGCGCTTGTAGCGACGCACTAGCAGCAATGCCGATTCTGCGCGATTAAGAGGATTTGCTTTCTTATCCGCAGGAAATAAGAATTCAGCATGCCCTCGCTGCTCAGCCCACGTCGAGTCGTGACCAATCAGATGACCCCTGTATCTGGAGGATCTCGCTACCCGTACCTGCCTCTTCAAGACAGCGGCGGTGAGTACGTCAATCCGCGCAGTCAAAGTCGACACGTTGGGCGGCTGGCGGCTGCTGGAGTGACATGTCCTCTTGTACGGAGTAGACGCGGGTCCGTAGCCCGATACGTCTTATCGCATGTGCTGTGCGCGCTGGGCAACCTTCCCTGGCTATGACGCCAAAAGACCTCGACGAGACTCCTCGGCGACGGGCGGTCAGGTGACCATCTTTGTGACTTTCCTTCGGCAGTAGCACTCCGTAAGACTGGGCCCTGAGGCTGAGCCACTGCCGCAGCCCGTCGATCCTGTTCAGCCTCGTTTCAGGCTTCCCAGTGGTGCCACTACGCTTTACGAGTAATATGCCATCCGTGTACAGCCTCATCGCACAGCTCGTTTGGCTGCATAATGCAAGACCAGCCCAGCCGATAGTGTTCATGGCGCAGTCACAAGACTGCATTGGTAATATTTTCTTTATTTTCTGCCAGCTCACAGCAATCTATAGCTTGCTCTTCTCCTCGATGAAGCCGACGCAGTCAATTTCGACGTCGGTACCCAGTGCAAGCTTGGCGACCTGAACGCAGGCGCGGGCCGGACGGGGCTCCTTAAACATGGTGATGTAGGCCTCGTTAAGGGCGGGCACGTCCTTGATGTCGGTGACGAAAATGTTGACCTTGAGGACGTTGTCCAGGTTGGAGCCGGCGGCGAGCAGGACCGTCTCCAGGTTCTTGATGCACTGGATCTGAGAAAGAGTTAGCAACCGTGCCGAGAGACCGGAAAGGCACCAGAATTCTGTCTCAGGACGTACCGTGCGCTCGCCAATGGTGTTGCCGACAATCTTGCCGGTAAGGGGATTGACCGGCAGCTGGCCAGCACAGTGGACGACGCCATTGTGGACGGTGGCCGACGACAGGTGCGGGCCGGCGCCGGCGACGTTGATGACTTGGCGGGGCATGTTGGAGGCGGACGGGCTGCGGTTCGAGGCTGGAAGGTAAATAGAGTCGGTTGCCGGCCGGACACAGCGCGCTGTCGTTATATTGCTCGGTGGATTACTAAGCGGCGACGCTCGGCGACGAGTTGCCCGAATCGAGACGATGCCCACAGAATGGAGGCCCGCAGTGGGCCGCCGTACGCCTTTCCAATAAACGGGCGCCGATAAGTGAAGCGGCAGGCAACCGACAGCGACGGCGGAAATTTCTGCTACGGAGCCGGCAAGCCGACGGAACAGCTGTCACCGGCCCGGCAATGCGACCTACGCCCGCCTTACATAAGCACAATACAACTGAGACTTGTCCATGTACTCTTTTACTCTGCCAAGGTATAATTACGAGTAGAGTGTGTCCTTGGGCCTGCTCACGCGCAGCAGCTCGCGCCATTCCCATTCGTCCCGCTCGTCGGCACCTCGTCAAGCCCCAGCTTGGAGACGCTGTCGGTCAGCAGCACGCTGTGGTTGAAGGACTGGGCGCTCGAGGGCACGTCGAGCGCCGGGTTCTTGACGAAGAAGTTGACGGGCCGCAGCGTGACGCGGATGGTCTCGCACGGCATGACGGGGAAGTCCTCGGCGCGTGGCACGTGGTTGAGGCCGAACTGCAGCCAGACGACGGCGTCGCCGGCCTCGAGACTGTCCTTGGCGGCGGACCAGGTGCGCACGCCGTCGCCGCCGTGGCTCTGGTTGGTCCAGGTGCCGCCGGCGTAGAGCTGGTCCTCGGCGTAGCGGGTGACGTAGACGGGGTGGTCGGCGAACTCGGCGCGCGCGCGGTGGAAGGACGCGGCGTCGGCCAGGATGGGCTGCATCGGCGGCAGGTGCACCTTGTAGGCGGCGGCGAGGCCGTTGACGGGGTGGCGCACGGCCGGGTTGGTGATGTGCAGCGTGCGGCCGCGCGCGACGTCGAGGTCGAGGGGGCCGCTGGTGGCGACGGCCGTGGTCTCGACGCGGTAGCCGTGGCCGTGCGGGTTCTCGACGGGGTCGCGCGGCATGGGCACGGCGTCGGCGTAGGTGACGGTGTTGCCGTGGCCGGCGATCATGGGGTCGACGCGCAGGCTGAAGAAGTGCTGGTGGAAGCCGGCCAGCACGCCCGGGTGCACGACGGTGCCGTAGGGGTGCGGCGTCTTGTCGAGGGCGCGGTCGACGGGCTGCGTGGACACGATGCCGGTGGCGCGCACCTCGTAGGACACGTCGCCGGTGAGGTTGAACACCCAGGCCAGGATGTACTCGTAGTTGCTGACGGTCAGGATGCTCTGGATCACGAGCTCGCGCTGGCGCACCACGACGGCGCGCTGCGTGCGGTAGTTGGTGTGCTTCCACGCGATGCCGGCGTCCTGCTCGTGCACGCAGACGACGTTGGGCATCGGCAGCGGCGTGCCGTCGGCCTTGGACAGCACGGCGTTCATGTAGTAGATGGCGCCCAGACAGTCGCAGCCGAGCTGCAGGTTGTTGGCCGTGAAGCCGGCGCCGCAGTCGCCGAGGTCAAAGGCCTGCTTCTTGTGGAAGGGGTGCCGCGGGTCGGCGTAGGGGATGGCCATGTCGCTGAGGCTGAGGCGGAAGAAGAGCGGCTGGCCGTCGTAGTGCACGTCGTAGAGCACGACGCCCTCGCGCGGGTTGAAGCCGATGATCATGTCCCACTTCTGCCACGACAGCCGCCGGCCGAGCTCGCCCACCGGCGCCACCGAGAAGGACGCGCCCTCGGGCTGCACCACGCGCAGCGGCTTCAGGTCCGCCCGCAGCGCCGGCTGCGCCTCTGGGATGTACTCGCTCGGCGGCGCCGGCTGCCACGGTGTCAGCGGCCGGATCGCCGCGTCCAGCCCCGTCGGCATCACGTCGATGCGCACCACCTGGAGCGTCGTGCAGTCCACCACCGGCGACACCGGCAGCGGGAACGCGTAGTGGCAGCTGTCGGCCTCGCCCGAGTTCGCCGGGTCGCGCATGTACAGGAAGCACTGCATCACGCGCTTCTCGTCGCGGAACAGGCCCTCGTTGACGCCGTCCGCGCCGTAGATCCACGGGTCCGAGATCAGCACCGCGCCCGCCGGCAGCTGCAGCTTGGCCACCTCCGCCAGCACCCCCGGGTCCGACAGCGCCACCTTTTCGATCGCAAGGACCTCCTCGCCGTCGCTCGGTGCGTGTTTGAACGGGCCCAGCAGCACGTTGCTCTCGACTGTGCCGGCCGTGAGGTTGACGATCGCGTCGTGGAGTTTGTCCTGTCGGTCAGCCACGCCACCAAGCCCGAAGCCGCTCGCTCTTCCGCTCCGCCCACTTACCGTCTGCCGGATGTAGTATGCCACGGACGCCTTCCGGTCGATCGGCGCCGGCGTCTTGCCCGCCCGCTCCGCCGCCAGGTACGGCACCAGCGCCGCCTTGGGCGGCTCCTTGAGCGTCATCACCTTGAAGTGGAACCGCGTGTCCGCCGGCCACGCTTTTGTGATCAGCGCCGTCGTCGCCGTAATCTCCGCCCCTGTCAGCGGCGCCAGCGGATGCGCCGCCGCCGGCTTGGTGACACTCTCTGCGGTCATGTCGGGGCGTGTCGGGGCGTGTCGGAGCGGGAGCTGTGGTCAGGACTGCGGGTTGCCACGCGGGAACTCTTCAGCACGCTCGTTGGCCGATGCACATCGGCGCCGCCACTGTTTTAGTATGGACGGCTCCGACAGCCCTCGGCGCCGCCTTATCTCTCCCCTCCATGTCCTTCTAGCGCTATGCTGTTCGTCACACCCGGGATCGGCATCAACCAAGAGCGCACACTAGGGCCAACCATTGTGTCTCGGCCAGCACGGCAACTGACGCTGGCGCTGGCTAATGCTCGCTGTAACCTGCCTTGCAACCTGCCTTGCACAGTGCATGCCTTCCCTGTGTCTCATGTGTCCCACGCTCTGCGTCTCAGTTCCGCCGAAACCGCGACGACATACTTGCAGCCACTCTGTCGAGGCGACTTCCGATGCTGTGTATCGTCCGCCGTGTTGCCTGCTGCGCACTGCGCACTGCGCCCCCCCAAGCCGCCCCGCGTTAGCGCCGTGGCCGCTGTGCAGACGCGTAGCTCTGCTAATCAGCGCGCCTCTCTCTTCCGTCGTTCTAAATTCCCGGATCTGACCTCGATTTGCTTTCCTCCGCCGAGGCGTTTTGACATTCCCAAAGCGAATTAGCGCCGTATCGGGCTTATCTATCCCCCATTTCACGTGCTACTTATCTCCGTTCTCATATTACCTCTCATTACCCTCATCCGCCGCTGTATTACTCCGTATCACTCAGAAGGATAGCAGGCATCCCCCGGGAGCCGGGTGTCTCACGGTTTACAACTTCTTGACGAACTTGGAAAATCTTCCAGTAGCACAAGGCTTGCAACGGCTTTGGAAAACGGCCGTTAGCTGCCGCTTTTGACTCAGACAAGAAATTTGTTTTGATATGTCGCTGCGGTGTAAACGTCGGTCTGTGTTCGGGCTGAACTATCCGTCGCTTCTCTTCTTTTGGCCGTCGGCCTCTCTCGGAGTGCCCGACATGGATATCTACAGGCAGCGGCAAAACATATGGTAGAGGTGGCAGAAGACAGTGTGGACGTCTGAGGACATACGAGTACTTCGACACGCGCAGTAGGCAATGTTCATTCGGGCTGGATAACAGACGACCAATGCTGAAGCAAACATCAACTGGAGCCAGCCCCTGCCGAGAGTCTCGCCAGAGTCGTAAACAATACATGCTGGGGCAGAATCCAATCTTACGCGGCTTTGCGTTATTGGTACTCGTACTCCGTACTCATCGCCAGTCAATCAGCGCCTCAAAGTACGAAACCGGAACCACATCTACCAGACCTAGCTTCAAACACGCGCACAGGCGGTTCATGAGTCTCCCGTGCGCGTTTCTATACGGAGTGGCGATCTTGGACGTTCCAGAGCCGCATAGCCAATTATAGAACAAAGCTTCGTTTATTGGCGCGAAACGCTTGTATGTAGCAGTACTCCATAGTCGCGTACGGACACGGGGGGTCTCGTTTCGACAGCACACTCCGCCGGTCTCCACAGTCCACTTGGACATTTACAGTTACGGAGTAATACGGGGCACAGTTGTACTCGTACGGAGAGTATCACAGAGTACGGATACTCCGTACAAATCACGGAAGAGAGGCCACCAGGTGCTGTGATGCCCGCTGTCATTGGAGACTTGAGAGGAACCAGGACAGCCTGTCAGTGTACTTGTACGAGTACATCGTAGAAGTGGCCACTGGCTGGCCCAACGCACCAGTGCACCTCCCCACACAACTCCGGCCAGTCTAACTTCGTACATACTGCATTCCGACTACAGATTACTCAATCAAACGCTCTCTGCTGTAGACAACCTCCAAAGTTCCTCCGCTTCAACCCAAACTTTATACTCCTTCCCTTCTATGCGCGAGGCTGCGATCTCCGGTCGATCTCTTGGAATGCGTCCAAGAGTGCTAAGAGTGCGGGATACGTACCAAGATCACTCGTGTACGGAGTTCACGCGCCGTTGGCTAATCCGCCTCGCGGGTGGATTTCTCCCCAAGAAATAAGGGGCGTTGGGCCTTTAGCCAAGCCAGCCAAGACTGCCAGCGCAAAATGAAGCAACGCGACAGCTTGGCCTAACTCGTAGTGCCGGACATTTTGGAGAGCCCCGTGTCTTGGCCGTCCTCGATGTCGCTGCTCGCTGCAACAGGGTTCTTCAGCACATGCAGGCACCACGATGTGCCATGGGACTCTGCATTGACACTACCTTCGCGTCTATGAAGCTTCTTGGCTGTCACTGTTAACCCTTTGGCCTACCACTTCTGGACACTTGGCTGCTGAGCCCCTGTGTGTATTTTATCCCGATCCTGGGGGATGGATCGCCAAATATTGAACTGAGCCCCGTAGGCCAAGCTTGCAGAGCCACGCGGCCATGTCAGCCGTACACATGTTGGATGCTCGTATTTCTATTAAAGACTTCCGGACAGCCATCGGTGCCGGAAGTTCCGAATCCCTCAGTTGCCACCTGCTTGCCCAATTCGCCTTCTCTTCACTACTTTCTACTTTTCGTTTCTTCTCGCGCTGGGCGTGACTTTTAGTGCATTTTTTATTCATTTTCCGGTTCTTTTCTTCTTTTCTTCTCCGCCACTCTTTGTCTGTTAAACGCTTTTGAAAAGCACTCGTTCACCATGCTGTACGCTCAATACTATATGCTGATTGCCAGCTTCGCCGCTGAGCAGGCATATGCGTCATGTGCCTATGGAACACATCTCCACGCACGTGAGGAGGGTGGTGCAGTAAAGGTCAACACATTTGGCTATACTGGTACTATTGTAAGTCGTCGTCCTGCCCTGATATTTTCTGTGCTGTCCAAAGGCGTGCAAATTTAGACGGGATGTTTTCTGTGCTTGTGTACATGGCCGTGTGCAGCTGTGTTGCATTATACTCACATGCGTGTCATTGCAGGGCCCTTTGAATTGGCTGTCACTCGACCCTGCTGCCAACGCTGCCTGTGCCACTGGCCGTACCCAGAGCCCTATCGACATGACTGAGGGCCAGTTCAGCGTCATTTCCGCTGCCGATGTCTCCCTTAACGTCCCGGACATCGAAGAGACCGAGATCGAGAACCTTGGAACAACTGTGGAGGTTGTTGTTCCGGAGAGCAGCAACGCAACCATGACATCCGGTGGCACGCAATTCAACCTCAGACAGTTCCACTTCCATCTTCCCAGCGAGCACCTGGATAATGGCAGATCGTTTGCTAGTAAGTTCGTCCATAACAGTTTTGTTGCATCATAAGGCCCTCTGTTAACCTTTGCGCAGTGGAGATGCACATGGTCTTTGAATCGACCGACGGGAAAATTGCTGTCCTGGGCAACTACCTCGATACTGCAAACGGTCCGGACACCGTAGCGGCAGTTCCAGCGGCGGCAGCTCCAGCGGCGGCTGCTGCCAAGCGCAGCCATGCTCGCGACACCCTTGCCAGGCGTGAGGTCCAAGTCGTCAAGGTCGATGCTGGCAGCGCGTCCAGCAGCAGCACCTCTACGCTCCTTAACACGCTGCTCCAGATGCTGGGCGGTGGCCGTGCTGGCAGCGCTGCTGGAGGCACTACAAATGGCGCTGCCACCGGTGCCGAGACGACGACTGGCGCTGCCACCGGTGCTGCTGCGAGCCTCGGCGCTGAGACTGGCGGCTCGTCCCTGATCAACACCGTGTTCGCCTCGGCCAGTCAGGTCGCCACGCCGGGAACCAAGGCTAAGATCGGCCCTCTTGTCATGTCGGGACTGGTAGACAGCATCAAGGCTGCTTCCCTGCAAACGTAAGTATCCGCTTCTTTTTCCGATGGATCAGATGAACTGGCCCCGTTTCGCTTCAGTGGACTGGTAGCTAATAGATTAGGTACGCCGGCTCTCTGACCACGCCCCCCTGCTCTGAAGGCGTGAGCTGGTTTGTGTCCACGCAGAAGCAGACCGTCTCGCTCAGCACATTCAACACGGCTCGTGATATTATTGGCTTCAACGCCCGGTTCCCGCAGAACAAGCTTGGCGAAGAGAATGTCCTGGCCCTGGCCGCGTCAGGGGCGGCCGCGGCTGTGCCTGCGGCGGCTGCGGCGGCTGCGGCTGCCGTGGCAGCTGTTTAAACTATCGCGACCGTGAAGCAACAGCCTGAAGGGGACAATCAGTCAGTCCAGGAGAAGCTAGGCGTGGTAGAATACAATCTAGAACAGTGTGTGGTTTCATTTGTGAGTATGCGTGATTACATTAGATTATATCGTAATACAATAAGTCCAAAGAACAATCATAAAACAGAGTGATTACACCGTATACAGAGGAGGCTACTTAATTTGAATTTGCAAGCTATTGAGCTTGGCAGTTTGTCTCGATTTTTAGTTAGTATGATTGGTGTAATAAATCCATCTACTATTACAATTTACGGAGTAAGCCTGTCTAACAAGACAAGCTATCTTGATCTTCATCTCGCTGTCTGCTAGCGACAAGTCTATCGACATACTCACGCGCTAGACACCCCTTGTTCTACTAGCGGACCTGCGCCATACTCCGTAGCACTGGATCTCCCGACAGGAGACGAAGTATCGTACTCGTAGTTGCGTGTGCTCGCCGTCGTATCTACTCCGCAGTCCACGATCTCGGGAGCCAGTACCTGTTTCTTACTCGTACAGCCAAATACTTAGTCGGCGTACATAGAATAGTATGATAATACTATTGGCTGTGACTAGTAATTTAGCCACACTTGAATGAGGCGCTGCTTCAAAGCTATCTTTAGAATTACAGCGCTTAGCCATTAGCTGCTACTCCAGCACAATTACTTTAGTGCTACACTACGCATTACTGCTAAGATGTAGCGCCTTGCCGCGCGCTGACTTCTTGAACGTTACCACCCGCCTATGTCTTCTCTAATAACAATACTATCGCTTTACTTATAGCAGCAGGCTAGGACTCATAGTAATAACTAGCAGTGAGATACAAATTAAAGTACCACTTGTACAAGCACTTGTACAAGTACTGTTTAGACTGTACACGTGCCAGCTCCCCACGATCTCGCCATCATTGAGGTACAAGCGCTCATTCGTAGTATACTTTGTTAATTAGTGTGCCGATTTGCTCAATTTCAACACGGATGTCGTCCTCGTGATTCAGCACAAGCTTAGGCATACGCATGGCGCCAATTCCAGGGCCTGTGCCGGTCATGATGATGGTGCCCCTTTCCAGTGTTGTTCCCTGTGACAGAAACGAGATAGTTGTAGGGATATCAAAAATCATTTCACTGTGAAGTCATATTAGCCACGACCACTATTCAGGTGCTTTGATAGGTTGTCACCCCGGGTTCTCTCACCTAGTGTTGGAGCTCTGGACCACCTCTCCGTTCAAAATAGCTTTTATGCTAAGCTTGTGGGGGTCCTTGATTGCCGATGGCGCAACCAGAACGGGGCCAATAGGCGCAGACGCATCGAGGCCTGAAATCAGCAAGAGTGTCCTCGTAGCCGAAGCAAATAGCAAATAGCAACAGACGTAAATGGAGAGCGTTGCTTCTGTTTGGGCAAATGGGGCCTAAGTCAGAAACTCACCCTTGGAGAAGCACCACTGCGAGTTCTTGAACTGCTGCGCCCGGGCGCTCACGTCGTTGCTTGCTGTGTAGCCCAGGACGTACTCCATCGCCTTGTCTTTGGGAATGTCACGCCCCGACTTGGAAATTACCAGCGAAAGTTCTGCCTCGTAGTCGCTCGTGCCGTCCTGCGCAATCTTGGGGATATTCACCCGTGCTGGTGCCGGTCCCGCAAGTGCTGTCCGTGGCTTGACAAATAGCACCGGCATATCTGGGATAGGCATGTTGGCCTCCTTCGCATGGTCACGGTAGTTGAGGCCCATGCAACGAATTATGGGCACCTCGTCTTGGCGGAGTGGCGCAAGAAGCTATGCTGTTAGTGACAGGTACAGTATGTGTGCAGGCCATCGTATTCGAGACCGGACACGTATCTTACAGTTCCGATTGTGAGAATCCGGTCTGTCACGGTGCCGCCGAAGACATCGCCGTCAACAACCTTGGCCGTCACCGTCTCGCCGTTCTCGAGAGCTAGGCCTAGGTCACGCACCTTGCCAGGATCAATCTGGCCGAGGTGGATCTGGCCGTCCTCCTTTGCGAGGAATCGTACGAGGTGTGTCCAGCTGGAAGACATTATGAACAGCAAGAGTATTTTCTCGGTGGTGATGAATACGAAAGAAGACTTTGGTGCCTTAAAAATGGGAGACTTTTTTGAGTTCTAAACTTTTTTGAGGTCTGAACTTCTCTACGGGAAATTATGCTCGTTCCGTCACCGGCACGTTGTGTTATGCTGGCCTGGGCTTCTGCAGCGCCTACTGGATAAAAATGTGCTACGCCAACTTTGTGTGCAACTCTGCTACAAAATGAGTAATATAAAGTACGGACGGAGTATGCATCCGAAGTTAGGCCATTGCCGGTATCTTCAACCAGTTGGGGGCAGTTGGCGGTAATTCTATTTTCCCTACATATTTCTGGGGGGCAATCGGCGGGATTAAAGCTTTCAAGTTTCGGAACACCGAGCGGACAACCCCAGTTTTGCTGAAAGTCCACAGTGCCGTCACGTGTGCTTGATATTTGAGCTAAGTGGCTGAACGCCACGCCTTCGAGGTTGAAGCACTGTATGAATTTTGCGTACGAGAACTACTCGTACACATGGACATCAAGACTGTGTTTTTATGTCTACGAAGTAGGGAACCTCTGTCTCTCGCTCTAAAAGCTTTTGGCAGATTTTACCCGTTAATTCGCATGAAATCCAAAAGGGCTGTGAAAGTTAAACTTCGCTAACCTGTAGGAAGCTTAGCGCCCAAAATCAAGCCTTCGATGACGACGACAACTATCGGTCACTCCTGTAGCACCCGCAGCTTGCAAAAGAAAACAGATTACATTTTGATGAGTATGGTTTGCCAGATAATCCAAGACGAAGCTAATGGATTACTCTCCCAGGTTACTCCTCGTGCCGAGACCTTTTTACTCACGTGGCGGGTGGACCAAGTCGGCTACCCCAGACAACTATTTTTTGCCGGAGGCCATTGCATCTGCCGACTTGACAAGTGTCTACTCTGTATTGAACTCCGCTGAAGCGGTGCTGCCAATCCCGGAATGTGGAGAAGCTCTGCTTAATATAATCTTTGTCAGAGCTCCAAATTGCCGGTGTAAGACGACAGCTCGAGTAACTCCGCACGTCGTGGCGGTGACAGCCTCATCGGCCGATCATGCACCACAACTCCAACGGGACAAACGTAAGATACACTTCGGGTTGATCCGGCTTGGACGTTAAACCCGCCGCCCCCTCTGGCATGATGCATACGAGTACACGCGTCGCATTATTAACACGCAACTTCATTCTCCTTGTTTTTTGGTCAGCTCCATTGTGTATTAGCGAGAGCTGAGAAATTCAGAAAGTGTATTAAGTCTTAAGAATGCAATGGGCGGGGCTGCAAAAGTTATGAAGCTCTCACTGCCGCTCCACATCGGAGCTATTTGTTCTTCGGCAACGTGAAAGAACCTTGGCTCTGTCTCTTCTTTGCTTGCACTTCTCCTTTTCAAGTAGTCAAACTATAGCCTGCTTCTGCATCTCTCCCAGCCAGAACAAGCTACAGCACAGCCATGACACACAAGCCCGTTGCCGTTGCCTCTGGAGAGCCGAGCCAGGATGCTTCAAACGATGTGGTCCTAGAGACAGAGTTCCTGATTGTAGGAGCTGGTCCGGCCGGTGCCTCTCTCGCGTGCTTTCTAGGTTCCCATGGACTTACGGGCATCATGATCAGCGCAGCCCCGGGCACGGCCGACACTCCGCGCGCCCACATTACCAATATGGCGGCCCAGGGTATGTTTATAAAGTACTATGAACCAACGAATCGAGGCTAACTGCTTGCAGAATGTCTACGTGATATTGGCCTCGACACAGAGCTCGAAAAGGTCGCTTCAGACGGTGGCTGCATGCAGCACACGCGGTGGTGCTACAGCATGGCCGGTGAGGAGTTTGCGCGGATGTATTCGTGGGGCCACGATCCTCGCCGGGTGGTGCGTGCCAAAGGGGCTGTCTCTAGTTCTCTGATTGTCTGGAATGGCTGCTAACACGTCTAGGGCGACTACGAGGCGGCCAGTCCGTGCAAGCAGTGTGATCTGCCACAGACGCTTCTGGAGCCAATCCTGGTCCGGCAGGCAACAGCCGTAGGATTCAAGGTGCGCTTCGACACGAAGCTGCTCTCTTTCTCGCGGGATACCGGCACGGACAAGTGCTCGTACACGTCAGTGCTGCAGGACCGCATCAGCGGCACGACGTACCGCGTGCGCTCCGCGTACATCTTTGGTGCGGACGGCGCCCAGAGCCAGGTGGTCAAGCAGCTGAACCTGCCACTGCGCAAAAAACCAGGCAACGGCTTCGCCATCAACGCTCTCGTGCGCGCCGATCTCAGCCACCTGGTCGGCACCCGCCGCGGCAACCTGCACTGGGTGCTGCAGCCGGACCGTGAGAGCCCGGGCTTTGGCTGGATGGCGTGTGTCCGCATGGTCAAGCCGTGGCACGAGTGGATGTTCATCCTGCTGCCGACCCCCGGCGCCGATCCGGCCGACTTTGCCGAGGGCAAGCAGTCGAACGCTGCCTACCTGAAGCGCATCCAGGAGCTCATTGGCGACGACACGCCCGCCGAGATCCTCAGCATATCGCGCTGGTACATCAACGAGATCGTTGCTGAGACGTACTCGCCCCCCGGCGAGAACATCTTCTGTCTCGGCGATGCCGTCCACCGCCACCCGCCCATGAACGGCCTCGGCTCCAACACCTGCATCCAAGACGCCTTCAACCTTGCCTGGAAGATTGCCTATGTCCACCGCGGCCTTGCCAGTCCCCGGCTGCTCGATACCTACAGCCCCGAGCGCCAGCCAGTCGGCGCCACCGTCATTACCCGCGCCAACCAGGGCTTCCGCGACCACGCTCCCGTTTGGAAAACCATCGGCATGTTGGCCGATACCATCGAGGAGGGCCGTGCCACTCTCGCTGAACTCTCGGCTGACTCTGCTGCGGGACGCGCCCGTCGCGAGGCCTTCCGTGCTGCTATCAAGGGAACCGAGCACGAGTTCCATGGCCTTGGCGTGGAGATGGGCCAGCGCTACGAGGGTGACGGCATCTACACTGCGGACGAGCCCGCGCCCTACACGCTCCCCCCCGACAGCCGCGTGAGAACAGACGACATTCTCTACTACGAGCCAAGCACATACCCCGGCTCCCGCCTGCCGCATGTGTGGCTCAACCGGGCCCTGCCTGTCAAGGCGATCTCAACAATCGACCTGGCTGGCCACGGGCGGTTTTCGCTGTTCACGGGCATCGGTGGGAGTGCCTGGCGAACGGCAGCCGCAGCCGTGCACGAGAAGCTTAATGTGGCCATCGACGTACACTCTATTGGCTTCCGCCAAGAGTGGGAGGATGTTTACTATGACTGGGAACGCCTCCGCGGTGCTGAAGAGTCAGGAGCTGTTCTTGTACGGCCCGACCGCTTTGTCGCTTGGCGCTACCCTAAAGTGCTGCCGACGACCGATGCCTGCACGGAGAAGTTGCTCAAGGTGATGCAAACAGTGCTTGGTTTCCAATAGACATCACCCTTTGCCAAGTTGCTATTGTTAACATAGCATTCTTACAATTAAAAAACTCCCGATGCCGACAGCCTAAATCGTGCCCTTCGGTTCGAATATCGTGTCATCGCAATTACAACTGTAACGTTACAGCACGCCTTCATTATTTTTACACATCACATGGTGAGAGTCATGCAGTTGCGAGGTCGATATGTGATACAGAATAATACAAGGCGGTTCATAGCTTCCACTCGCTCCTTTTGTACTGCTTTGGCCAGACTCCTGACTTGCCTGGTGCTATAATTCCATTGGGATCGACCGCATTCTTTATCATCTCGTTGAACTTTAGCAGGATATTGTCGTTCCACGAGTATGTGCCCATGATCTGGTCCATGACAGCCAGATGCGTACGATATTCACCCCAGCCGTTTGCGGCACAATCGTCAATCAAAGTCTTGACCAGCCAATGCGCCTTCTTTTTGTCTGCGTCTGACTTCTTGTTGAAGACTATGCAGACGATGTGATCTATGAATTGAACGTTAGGTAAGTTCTGAAAAAATGCGGTTAGAGAGTCGTGCTAGAAGCGAAGAAACCTACGCATTTCTCTCATGCCGACAGTAAATGTTCCAATGAAGTCAAGCCCCGCCTCCTTGCACCTCTTCTTGGTGACATCGTACTGTAGCATTGCGTCTTCTCCACGCACTTTAGCGATGGGAGAGAAAAAGAGGTGCGCACCGTTCGGCACCCAGTCGATCCATTTTAGCTCGTCATACGTTGGAATACCCTGCAATGTCTTGTGTCGCGTATGGAGAACGGAATTTGCTGGGACGTCTTCTGGAAAGTAGAATTTGGCACCGGGGATGGCTGAGAATGCTTCCTTAGTAGCATTCCAAAGAGCGTTTCGGATTGGCTCGGGCCCCTGTTGGACTTTGTCAGCGGCGTAGTCATCACAACTTGCATTTTTTGTTTGACCTCACGTAAAGAGCACCGTAGAAGTTCCACCGGCCTAGGTTCAGTTTCTTGGCAATTTGGTCCAGTTCGTCGTCATCCAATGGCTCTGTTTTTGACGAGTAGTCTGATTTCGGGCCCATCACTGCTGCATCCAGAAGGATGTGTCTGATAGTTGGGACATTCTGAAGAACCATGGAGAGACGGAGCGGTCTGATTATGTCTACAGCCTGCTTTAGATCTTCGTCCCTTGGAAGCGTGATGAGGTACGATTGGTAACCTCCAGGGTTTGGGAATAGCCACATCCCGAGTTTGGTGACAATGCCTAAATTAGACTGACTGAAAAGCCCGTCGACATAAGGGCCAAAGCCATACGGGAACAACTGTGCAGTCTTGTTCATCGGCTGATCTTCTAGCCGCAGGCCCATAGTTTCTGGTGTTTTAGGGTCAGGCAACGCTCCCATTCCCGTGCGAAGAAGCTTGCCGTTTGGAAGCACGACTTCCATCCCACTATGCATCATCCAATGGTCTGTCATGTTAGCTTATCTCGGTGGGTATCCATAGATCTCCCAAGAGCTCTCACCTCCATACGGAGTGTATCCGACACCACGCTCCAACGTGTTTCCGAGAATGGAGCCTCCTCCAAGGTCAGGTACATCTATCCAAAGCTTGTCGCGTAGATTGTTCTTAACCAGATAGTCATGCAGGTCGGCAAATGTGACACCTTCGTTCCCATACGTCAGCTGCGAACGACGTTTTCTTGGACTCATGTCTTACCAGGCTCCACCAGACAATACGCCCCTTCAACGTTCACCTCGATAATCTTGTTCATGTTTTTCCCCAGATTCAGCACTAAGCTCCCACTAACGCGGGGTGCAGCGCCACCATAGCCAGAATTTCTCCCAATAGAAATGGGCCATAGAGGGAAAGATAGCTCGTTTGCAGCATGTACAATGGCTCTAGGAGGTTTCAATACTTGTTACTAGATATTATCGGGAAAAGATGGTCTTACTGAATATCAGAAACATTGCGAGGAGCGACGACAGCTGATGCTAAGAAGTAATCCTGAGGAAGAACATGGTGAGGATCGTGGGTGTACGTCGGCCTCATGTACGAGGCGTCATCTATCTGGCTTCGGGACGAGATCACGTCAACATTCTCGGCGCCAATTAATAAGACAATTCCGGCTATGAGCCTGTTAAAATCATCGAGGTTGACCTTAGGCGGAAGAGCGAGTGGCTTGTAGGTTCCCTCCGATTTTGTATATGGGGCGCGCAAGATGACAGGGATTGTGGGTCGACGTGATGCCATTGTGGACGTGAATCGCAAATGTCACGAGCGAGCAAACTGTACGATAGACATGTCTATTCTTGAGGCGCAGGAGAGCGGCAATATATATTACGAGACAGAATGGGGGAGCCTCAACGGTAGGAGCACTTCATATGCCGAGTCTCCGGTCCGGCGGAGCTCACCAAACTTACCTCCATTTACGTCGGCTTCATAGAGGCTAGCCTGCGTGCATCAGAAGGTCCATATTAAGCCACTGGCTGAAGTATTACGGAAAATTTACCAAGCTTCTCATTTAGAAACCGCAAGTGCCGAGATGTGTGAGGGGGTGATACGAGTGGCTACTCTCCGGTTTCCCATGAGCTTCCCCGCACAGGGGAACCTCCACACTGACGTATTTTCGGCCCCCTCCGCATTCCTCACCGTGGGTTCGGAAGTTCGGTGCCCCTGGGTGTGAGACACGGAGAATAGCCAAACCCGAGACAAATATTTAAATCATACTTGTCTCGGGTTTGGCTATGTGGATACCAGGGTAAGCCCCAAAAACTGCCAGTGCATACTCTTTGATCGTACAGCTTCAATTTTTTTTGAGATTCAAAGCATGTACCAAGCTATAGTGAGCTCGAGCAGGCTTTGTATGTAGGCTATCACGGGTTTAAAAAAAGAAACTCTTTACTTTCGCTCTAAGAATCAAACAGTGCTTCTTATTAAACTGACGGAATACTAATTGCGACTTAGAACATACAGAAAATGAGTAGAAAAGAAACAATACTGGACATTATATAAAAGCACAATGAAGAAACAAAACAGAAAGCGTCGAAAAAATCGGTCTCAGTCCCGTTGGAACGGTACACTGCGCGGGCCCCAGAAGAACTCATAGTCTTCCTCAAATTTTAAAGACCAGGTTTCAGAGTTCCTTGTAATTGCACGAAGAAATACACACTGTCTCTGAAGTCCAGGTTTCTTGTATGTCTTCGTTGCATCTTCGTGTATTAGCATTTCTCGAAATCCTCAGTGCAATGATGACTTGGACTCTTGTCCTTACCTAAGCCTGGTGACTTGGACTGGATGTACTCTTTGACATGTGCGTTAGAGTAGTAAACATATCCAGTAACGAGGTAAATTTGCGTCTCGCCAGCGTCAACTTGATCCTCTAGCCATTTCTCAGTGGCTATGTCTTGCTGAGGTATGTCGGTAAAGTATCTTTCCGCTTCATCCAGCTGATATATGAGGCATTTGTCCGCAGTAAGTTCAATAATCTTCTCTACCCCGGAACGATTCGTAGAAGTGCTTTCTTCTCTGTATTTGTAGCAATTGTTTATATCAACAGAATTGATTTTGGAAGAAATTAGCTTGGTGGAAAGGTTCTCCAATGAGAGCATTTCAGAAGGGAAAGGGTTCATGGTGTCTGTGATTAGGCTGCCAAGCATCTTCGCAACATTGTCAGGTAGCTGTGATTGCGGTATTTTCCCACGCGGAGACAATGTTTGAGGCCCAATGGTCCCAGAACCTGGCTTCTGTCGTTGCTAGTATCGCACTACACGCTCTCCACTACCACGTTCTCCACTGCCACGTGAAACACCATACCCACGCGCGGTAGATTCTGACATTTGGTAGCTTGGGGACCGCTGGCTGGCAGGAGCCACGACCCTAGTCGGGGACCGCGCACTCACAGGGATCAAGCTGCGAACCCCAAGCCCTCCTCGAGCAGAAGGAGAGACTCGGCTCTCCAATGGCCTGCTAGCCTGTGGTGATCTCTGGTCGAAGGCTCGCCGACTTTGTGATGACGTGCTCTGACCTGCAGGTCGTTGACCTGCCTGGGGCGAGCTTTGAACTGCATATCGCTGGCTGGATGATGGTGAACCCCGGCTAGACGATTGACCACCGGAAGGTGTCCTAACATGGACAGATGCCTCCAGCCGCCGTGTTTCTCTGATGTGGTCATAACCTTCAGGTGGGGTCCTCTGCCTGACATGGCGTTCTGGTGTTGGGGGGCGCGGTTGGCGGCGATGGGTTTCATCGTGTCCATAACCATAACCATAATTATCACGCACGATTTCGATTGTGGCAACCGAGGACTGTTGCTCGTCAAGGTGGCCAAGAGCCATGCGGAACATTGCGTCTGCCCGGGGCCTCTCGTACTTATCAAAGCGAATACAGCGCGCCACTAGATCTCGGATTTCTTGTGGCGCGTGATGTGGTAGAGGCTGTCGCGGATTCGACTGACCTGACGGCTTTGTCTGCCATGGCGAAATTCCTCTATAAAAGTAATATATAGCGCCTAGGTCCATAGTTAGATTCTTTTTCCAAGCCAATAGAAAATCAAAGCGCAGCACTTACATCCAAGGCTCCAGACATCCCCTTCTTCGTCCCACTCTGAGTAGTACTTCGAAACTTCCTAGTCTTGTAAGCTACTGAGCAAAAGGACACGAGGTTGAAAATACATACCGGCGGTACGAATGCTACAGGCTGTGTATTCGCATCCCATCCAGGTTGAGAAGAGGGAACTAGCCTCCCCAACCCAAAATTGCGAAGTGTGTACGTCATCTGGTTCGTTGCTCTGTCGAAGCGTACGCATACTGATAGCGTTAGCAACTTGCTGGGGTCTTATTTTATCGACTAAGGAAAAACAAAAGCAGCCTACTCACTGTTAGAAGGGTCAAGGTTGCTATGCACAATTCTTGCCCAATCGTCGAGGCGAATCATATTCGTATCCGTGTGGCCTCGAACTCGAATCAGTCCGTGGTGGCAGTACGCTAGCGCTGCGGAAAGCTGTGAGATGAAGCTCCACACCTCCGGCGCAGGCGGCCAACCCGGTCTTCTGTGCTTTGGGTTAGGACATAAAATCCAAAAGTATTGAGTTATGTGACTTACGTGATGTTGGCACGGATATACTGGTCAAGGTCTTGGCCTTTTAGCAACTCTGTGTCAAGACGGACTTCGCCATCTCTGAGTGATATGTTGTAAACGCGAGCGATTCCTGGATGCTGCAGACGCTTCAATCTTTCGACCTCACCCCACAGTCTCGCAAGGAAAGCCTCTCGGTCATTAGGCCGGACTGTGTCGACATCGATAAGTTTTCGGGCTACGAGCTAAGGAGCCAGACATATTAGTATTAATTATACGCCTGCACGGAAATCATGAGCAATACTGACTCTTCCGTCCAAGTCTCGGACTACCTGAGAGGCCATCGTATCAGCTGTGCGTTGCGGGGATAGAGTAATTATTGCTCGGCCCTGGATATTGGTGAATCTGGTAGGCTTGCTGCTTTTTCTTCAATGCTTGGATAAAGGTCAGGAGTGAGAACAAGGGGCACTAGCTACAATATATAGCAGGACGATGCTGGATAATGGAGATAACAATGGTAGCCTTGATAGCTGCGCAGATATCACACGATACAACTGGATGGGATGCCTTGAGTCTGAAACCTTGGATGCTGCTCCAATACGACATTGCTGCATAGCCGCCACGGCACAGAGATTGGGAAGGGTTTGATTATTAGCCGCCGACCTGCAAAACGCAAACTACAGAGTACTCGTATGAACTATGAAACGGCAGCCGATCCAAGAGCGCGCCAACTACCCGCTAGTGAATGGCATTGTTGAGCCTGCAACATCCGAGTTCCATCACCGCCTGACCTAAGCGCTCAACACGCGTCTCCTTCTCCTCGTCACGTCACTTCGAGACATGTAGCCTCAGTTTAGCTTCCAAGAATAACCGCTTAAGCGCTCGACTCGCCATATGCAGCCGACCATGGGCCACGCGCCGACGATGTCCACGCGCCGGTGGGGGTTAGGGCGGGAGCTGAAATAGCTTGTACTCCTGTATCCACGCCAGCACAGATGGGCCAACTAGCGAGCTCAGCTGCGTCCAGTTCTGCGCCTCGGCCGCTTCTCGTGCCCGCGTGCTGCTCACAACCTGGCTGCCTTGGAAGGGCCCCGACGTCAGGTCTATGCGCGCGGGCCAGTCGTCCGGCCCACCAAGGCCCGCCAGCGTCTGCAGCCATGCCTTCTGGTCGCTTTCGGTGCCCCATTGGTCGTCGGGCCGTGTCGTGACGCGCAGTCTCGCGCGCCGGAGAAAGGGAGAAAGCGCTGCCTGCATGGGCGTCTGTTGAGACGAGATCCCGCTGTCAGCGGTGTCCGCGGGCGTGTAGTATTTGGCGTCAAAGATGCGGATGAGAGTGTCGTAGCCGATGAGAAAGACCTGTTCCGGGCCAGCCGACGTGGGAGCAGGTGCGCCGCCGCGGTAAAAGTCAGACTGCGCAATGGCGCCGCTCTTCTCGTGGAAGTACGGCTGTGCTGTGAGGCCGATGTCGATGGGCAGCGCCGCCCCGGTGCCACCGGCGTCTGCTCCGCCGGCGCCCGCCGCGCGGGCCGCGTGCAGGTCTCGGGCCATGGCCAGCATGAGGGCCAGACGATGCTCAAAGGCAGCCGGCTTCGGCGCCTTGTCCGCGTTCTTGACGGCCAGCAGCAGCAGCAGCCGGCAAGCATCGGCATCGGTGTCGCTGCTCAGCGCAGCGACAGCCGAGGACGCCATCTGCATGTGAGCGAGCGTCGGCGGGTTGAAGGAGGAGTCGAGCACGATCAGCCGCCGCGGCGGCACGCGCGGACGAATCGCCGCCAAGACGGGCCGTTGCGCCGGCGCCAAAGTGCCGTGGCTCAGCGCCGTGCATACGACCTGAAACGGAGTCGAGGAACGAGTGAAAGCGCCCAGCGCAGCGCGAAAGAAGGCCAGCTCCGAGGCAGACGCCGCAGACGCCATAGCTGAGCCCAACTCCGCTTCGGAGGCCATTCCTGCAGGAGTCTGCTGCAGGTAAGATAGCAGGCGGTGTGTGTTGCGTCCGAAACAGTTTCGCGCTATGATGAAGTGGCTTTTGTTCGTCACGATGGGGAGCTCCACTAACTCCACTCAACCAATAACGCGTTTTAGCGCCAGCGGCTATTGGCAGGTTGTGCGGCAAAGGATTCTCGTCAAAACAGCCAAGCTTGATGTCAAGCGTGGGGCGGTCTTGCTGTGTTGACAGCCTTTATCATAAAGCTGCTACGTGATCTGATAATGATACTGCTTCTCGTGGCAGTCGTATTGTAAAGCGCCGGACAGAAACAGTCTAAAACTTAAACATCAGCCCAGTAGAAATGTAGCTTGTCATAACGCCTTCTTCCGTGGTCATATCCGTTATTGCCGTGACATTTCGTTATCCGTACAAAGTATGCCTCTCCTCTTGCTATTGTTGCTGTTGTACTTCGTATGAATGCTGTGGCCGTCACAAGACACCAACATGCCAAAAAGTATATCGCGAGCCTCCAGCAACCTGTGCCACCCAGCCCGTGGCCGTTGAGTTCGTATTCGACGTAGTTTACCGGATCTCCGGGTCCCGCATGAACTTGGCAAAGCTGCCTGAGCCCTCTACTGCGCGCGGTCCATGGTCGCGCTGGTACTTCGCAAGCTGGTCGAGGTAGAGCTCCCCTTCCTTCGACGCTGCGCCTTCCGCTATAGACTCGATAGCGCTCGCAATTGCCTCGTGGTCGTATACTTCCATAGCGCTGTTGTTTACGGGCGGCGCATTCTCGTCGATGGCGTAGATTTTGATGCCGCGGATGTGCGTATCCTTGCCGTTCTGGTGATTCTCCTTCACCTTGATCTGGACAACCCAGCAGCACAGCGACTCGCCGTCCTCGCCGCCCCCCGCGTTACTGAGGTCGACTTCCTGCCAGCCAACGGGATTCACGAGCGCGAGCGTGTTATACTCGAGCAGGTCGTGGTGGCCCGTGCCAGCAGAGATCATGACGACGGTCGGCGTGTACGACTCGTCCTGGTTGTAGTCTACGAAGAAGCGGATTGCGCGAATCTCTACGCGCCGCAAGAAGTGGATGGTCAGGAGGTGCGGCTGGGGGCCGTCCGATCTGGACGCGTTAGCAGCGGCAGAACACCGATGGAAGACGAGAGGGGAGGCCACTCACTGCCAGTACTTGTTGAGGTCGTCGCTCAGCAGCTCCTCCACGCCGTTGCCCAGCTTGTGGCTGCTGACACTAAAGTGGGCGAGATTGTTGATCTCTTTGAAGCCCAGCAGCGCCGGATCAAAGTGCGGCGCCTGCTCTTCGTCCTGGATGTCCTGTTGCGAGGTAAAGTCATAGTCGCCCTCCTCCTCCTGGACCAGGTCGTCCTCTGCCATGTCGCCGTAGGCACCGGCCATTTCGTCGCTCTCGCTGCCGCCTCTGCTTTCGGTCGTCTCGGACTGCGCGTGCTCGCCCTCCGGCCCAGCCTCGTGCTGACGCCGCCACCTCCCGTGTCCGCTCATGGCCATGTCCTCGTCCTCCAGCAGCTCGTTGTCGGTGCTGGCATCCATCTCCGAGTCGCCGAGTCCAGACAGCTCGTGTCCTTCTTGTGGTGCGTTAGCAAATACGCAAGGCTCCCGCCAGAACGTCAAGATGTGCACAATGCCCGGCAGCGCCACGAGCTGCAGCTACCGCGCAGACGCCGAAATGAAACAGAGCAGATAGTACACGAGCAGCTCACCTAGATCTTCATCGTCTTCCGGATTGTGCACAACTTCGGTCGGCGGAAATGTGATGCGCCGCCTCAGCTGGTCACGGCCGTATCGCAGTGCATGCGCGTCTCCACGGCGCACCTGTCTCGGTCCCCGATAAAACTGGTCTGGGTTCATGGTGCCATGCACGGCAATGCAGCGTCTGCGGCGCAATGCAGAGTGTACTTTGTACAGCGTGTGTGTACTCGTAGTGGGAGGCGTTATGAGTAGGTGGACAGCCCACGTGATTTCGGTTGCTTTTCGCGTTTAAGCTCCAGGCAGCCAGCGCGTTCTCGCGCCCGCCATTAGCCCACTAATCACTAGAGGGCCCATTGCCTCTGCTCATTGAGCTCACATCGCGAGCAGCGCAGCATTCGAGCAGCGCGTCAAAGCTGGTGGCAGAGATGCCGAGAACATACGGTAGGCTATCGCCCAGGCTCGCCCGACCCAGGCCCTGCTAACCCGCTCCAGAGCCAGATGCGATCCGCATCCTCATCTCGACCGACAATCATGTTGGCTACGGCGAACGAGATCCCATCCGCAAGGATGACAGCTGGAAGACTTTTGACGAGATCATGAACCTGGCGAGGACCGAGGATGTAAGCTTCCAGCCGTGAGCGTGGCTGTCTCTGCCTGCTCTGGCCGTCCAACTCCCTGCACACAACCTCTGCACAGCTTCGGACATCCATCTGACAGACTGAGGTCGACATGGTCCTGCTCGGCGGCGATCTCTTCCACGACAACAAGCCCTCGCGCAAGTCCATGTACCAGGTCATGCGCAGCCTGCGACAGAACTGTCTGGGGATGAAGCCGTGCGAGCTCGAGTTCCTCAGCGACGCTGCCGAGATCTTCGAGGGTCCCGTGGGCCACGTCAACTACGAAGACCCCGACATCAACATTGCCATTCCCGTCTTCAGCATCCACGGCAACCACGACGACCCGAGCGGCGACGGCCACTACTGCTCGCTCGACCTGCTGCAGGTCGCCGGCCTTGTCAACTACTTTGGCCGCGTCCCCGAGGCCGATAACATCAAGGTCAAGCCGATGCTCCTCCAGAAGGGCGCCACCAAGCTCGCCCTGTTCGGCATAGGAAACGTGCGGGACGAGCGCATGTTCCGCACCTTTCGCGACCACAAGGTCGCCTTCTTCCGCCCCAACCAGCAGGCCGGCGACTTCTTCAACCTCATGGTCGTCCACCAGAACCACCACGCCCACACCGCTACGAGCTACCTGCCCGAGAACTTTCTGCCCGACTGGCTCGACCTGGTCGTCTGGGGCCACGAGCACGAGTGCCTCATCGATCCCCAGAAGAACCCCGAGACTGGCTTCCACGTCATGCAGCCGGGCTCCTCGGTGGCAACCTCGCTTGTGCCTGGCGAGGCCGTGCCGAAGCACGTTGCCATCCTGACCGTCTCGGGCAAGGACTTCTCGGTCGAAAAGATCCCCCTCAAGACGGTGCGGCCGTTTGTCACGCGCGAAATCGTGCTCGCTAACGAGAAGAAATTCAAAGACCTGGCCAAGAAGCGGGACAACCGCGCCGAGCTGACGCGGCGGCTCATGGCCGTCGTCGAGGAAATGATCGAGGAGGCCAACGCCGAGTACCGCACGCTGCACGCCGACGAGGAGATGGACGAGGATCCGCCGCTGCCTCTCATCCGTCTCAAGGTTGAGTACACCGCGCCCGAGGGCGGCAACTTTGACTGCGAGAACCCGCAGCGGTTCTCCAACCGATTTGCAGGCAAGGTTGCCAATGTCAACGACGTCGTCTACTTCCACCGGAAGAAGTCGGCCGGGAGTATGTGTGCACATTTCCTTTGCTTCGATACATCAAGACAAGTTGGTAGCTGACGTCATCCAAGTGCGAAACAAGCAGGACCTCATTCTCCCAGAGGCACATGACGGCGACGCACACGAGGACTTCAATGCCATCAAGGTCGAGGCGCTTGTGGAGGAGTATCTGGCCGCGCAATCGCTGAAGATTCTTCCCCAGGAAGAGTTTGGCGACGCCGTCAACCAATTTGTCAACAAGGACGACAAGCATGCCATGGATACGTTTGTGAGCGGCTCTCTTGCCAATCAGCTAAAGGATCTGCTGGCTCTAGGGGCGGACGATGACGACCTCGACTCGGCCATTGAGCGGCTACGCGACGATCGAGAGCGGCAGTTCCAGGCAGGCCTGGTGAAGAGCCAAGGCCGGCGACAGTTTAAGCCCAAGCCAGACGACTGGGACTCGGACATGGAAGGACACTGGGAAAACAACCCTGAGGCCCTCATCACCGAGCCCGCCAACCAGAGTCAGCAATTGGCAGTGCGTCCGCAGGCAGCGCGTGCCAGTGGACGGTCTGCCACGCGTACCGTGGACGAGGATATGTCCATGGATGACTTTGAAGACGTGCAGCCCGTGGCCCGGGGGGCGGCAGCACGGCGAACAACAGCGGCAGCAGCAACAACGGCGCGCGCAACGAAAGCAGCCACAGCAAGGCAGCCAGCAGCGACCAAAAAGGCGGCGGCGGCACCAAAACGAGGCGCTGCTAAAAAGAAGGGCCCGTTTGAGGATTCAGATGACTCGGACGGCGACGCTCTCATGGAGGACGTGCAGGAGGCTGTCATAGAGGAGCCCCGCCCTGCACGCCGCGGGCGTGCTGCAGCTGCACCAGCACCTCTCAAGCCTGCAGGACGCATGCGGCAGACCACCCTGCAGCTGTCGCAGCTCTCACAGCCGTCTCGGCAGCGGGCTCCTCCAAAGCAAACACAACAATCGATTGAGCTGAGCGACGACGCAATATCAGACGATGACTTTGAACCAGCCCCGGCGGCCAGGAGCCGGCGGCGGTAAATTTCCCGCAGTGGTAGCGTAAAAAGGAGACAATCCGAGGTGATTTTTAATCAGCCGCACTCCGTCAGGGTCGTCTTACTGGAGCTGGAGTCGACATCTTCAATGACATGAATACACCCACTGCAAGTGATTTACAATGATTATTAAGAGAGCAACTATGGGCAAAGGCAGCACTTCCATCTTTTGAATATATATGCGCTGGATCTCGAAGTGTACTTTAAACGAACAAGCAGGACTAAAGCGATGGCCATACGGGATATTATGCTCTCACTCGCTCAGCATCCATAGTCCCACGGACAAAACGCTCAACATTCTCCTGGACACAGCGCTGGTAGTTGGCGTTCGTGCTGGCCGAAACCCAGGCAGTATGAGCGGACGTGACCAGGTTGAGATCGCCGACGGCAGCAGCGGCAACGACGGGGCTGGTCTGCGTCGAGGCCGGCTCTTGATTGAAGACGTCAACTCCGGCGCCTGCAAGACGACCCTCGCGGAGTGCGGCCACAAGGGACTCCTCGGTCACAACGCCACCGCGGGAAACATTGATAAGGATGGCATCCGGGCGCATGAGGGCGAGCTCGCGGGACCCGATCAGGTTCAGGGTTTCGGGCAGGCGCGGGCAGCAGACGACCAGCACGGTGGCGCGCTGAAGAGCTTCTTCAAAGGGGACACGATCCGGCGTAGCCGTGCCGGAAGCGGGAGCGGAAGCCGAAGATGGAGACGGCGGGCCGGCCCCGCGGCGAGCGGCCACAATGACCTTCATACCGAGCCCGCCGAGGAGGTTGGCAACCGCCTGGCCGACACCACCGTAGCCGATAATGGCGAGAGTCTCGTCACGGCAGCCGCGCGGCGGAACACCGCAGGTGTAGACATTGGTCATGAGCGAGCCGGTCTTGGGCCACTCGTCGCGACACATGCTGCGCATGACGGGCACGAGAGAGCGGCGACAGGACAGATAGAGAGCGGCGACGTGCTCGGCCAGCGAAACGGTGTTGCAGTTGGGACTGTTGAGCACGCGGATGCCGCGGGCAGAGCAAGCGGCAAGATCGACGGCATCGGTGCCGGAGGCCATGACGGCGATCAGGCGCAGGCGCGGCGAGTTGGCCGCGGCCAGGACATCGGCGCGGATGGGCACGACGGTGGTGATGACGATATCGGCGTCGGCGATGCGCGCGGCCACCTCTTCCGGGGCCGTGCGACTGTGCTCGGTCACGGTAAAGGTGTGCGGCGCCGGGACAATCATCGGCGGCAGCCGCGTGAAGTAGCTCTCGAGGGCGACGATGTTCAGATGCGCCGGCAGTGGCGGATCGTGCACGTAGGGAGCCGCCATGCTGAAACGGCGAAGCAGCGCACAGCAGGACACAGCAGCGGGAACGGCGGGCCGTCTGGCGGTTGTGGCGGGCAGGAAAGATAGCCGCGACGAGGACGGCGACGAGGAGGATTGCCAACGAAGATGCAAGCAAAGTCGTTTCGACACAGCGGCAAGCCTGAGCGGCCTTCTAGCCGCAGAGGACATCCCGGAGGCAATTAATGTACCCCAGACACGCGCACGAACGAGATAGCAGCGGCCGGCGCGACGATCAGGGCCGCTTGTCCTCGCCGTCGTCTACTTGTGAGCCTTTTATCCTCATCTGGCAATTGTCCATGGAAGGGCGCAGCGCGTTCACGTGATAGCCTTGGCAAGTGGCGGCTCTGCCGCTCTTGATAAGACGTACTCAGATGGCATCACATCGACAAACATATATCTCTGCGCAACACGACAGACTCATTCGCAGAAAAACCATAGTCGGCTCATCGTGAAATACACGACAATGAAGTATACGCGACAAGCAGATGCTGGTCGCTCTTCGTGAGCATGATGACTAAGCAGGCCGTCTGCAGATTGTTCTTCTCGAAGTCGGCAACTCTGAGTTTCCCAGAGACTGTTCATGATGACTTCATACAAGGCGTCCTCTCTGTCATCATTGCTTCCATGAGTATCGCTTTCCAAATCGATGTCGCAGGCACTGGGCGGAACTGGCTGATTTGCATCCCTATCGGCCCGTCCGACGGCAGCAACGGCGGCCTTTTGGGGCTACGACGAAATTTGAAAATACCTCTGGCATGTTGGCGAACTCTGTGAGACTTTCAATCTAGTCGTAGACAGCGAGCCGTCGGAGTGGCCGGCCTATGATCAGAGTGATACCTCTGGCGCAGTCCGTGGTTTAGGACGACGCTGATGCATCCAAGTGTATGGGTAGCTCCAGCTCTGGCCGCGCGCATCAGCTCTCGGCATCACCGTAGTGGCCGAACAGCATCAAAAGGCCCAATCACCCGGTGTTTTGATGTTCATTTTCCTTTTATCTTTCTTCACAAGCTTACTTCATGAGTGTAGTACAAGGATTGGTTTAGGCATGAAATCTCGTGTAATCCTAAAATTTGTTCGGGAAAGAGTGCAACTGTACGCTCTCCACCCACGAGTATCCAAAGAGTATGCTGTAAGAGGTCGTAATCTGCTTCATCCACTTCGTCCCTGTCCAAAACCGCGGCTCCGTAAATGGATTCGCTCGCCCATCAGCTATCAGACAACGTTGGAAGACTGCTCCAATAATACAGCCCATAGAGAAAAAAAGAGGGAAACGTTTGGTGGAAAAATGTAAGGAACGGGACAAAGATTAAGAACAATAGGGATATAAGTACATCTAAAAAACAGGAGAAGAAGGAAGAGAGAAGGGGTGTTAAGTTATTGAAGCTCACGGGCACAGCGTTTCGTCCGCTTCAACTTCGTCGTCCACATCCTCGTCGCCGCTGGCCACGCTGCCCTCCTCATTGTCTGTCGGGTCATGCTCCTCGCCCCGGGCAGCCCGGCGGGCAATGTCCCGCTCGTGGTAAATCTCACTGCGTCTCCGTGCCGCCTCCATGAGACAGTCCACGTACGTTTGGTACTTAACAATCTCCCGCAACAGGTACGCGCTCTTGCGTTCCCAGTTGGCCATGGCCTTGTTGGCATTGGGTCCACGCGGCGTAAACGCTAGCAGCATCGGCGACCGCAGCGCGTTATGTGCCTGCAGGTCCTCCTCGATACTCTGCACGTACGCCTGCAGCACCTGTAGCTGCTGCGCCTCGTCTGCGCTGGACGACCGCATCGACTGTGTCGGTGGCGCCCAGTCGGCAATGTGGATTCGGTCGCCCGGCAGCTTCCCCTGTCGGCTATTGCTCATCGTGTTGTGGAGAGCTGCGCCCGCTGTGGAAGCAAACCCGCTCGATGCTGACCCGTTCCGCATGTGACCGCCGTACTCGAGCGAGTTTGATCGGAACGAGCGCCGAGATTGCAAGCTAGATCGTCCTGCAGCTGCCGAGCCAGGACGGGACACCGGGGGGTGCGAGCCACTGCCTCCGGTGCCAGGTAACGCTGTGGCCGGATCGTCACCGTGAATCGCACTGACTAGTGCGTTGTTCACAATGTTGTCACTCCAGCCGTACTCCATGTTGGAGATGCCGCCCACGAGTGGATGGGTGCTGAGTCGAGCGCTCCAGTAGTTGGCCGTTGTCACAAACTCTTTGCAGATTTCTGGCGTGCCTACATGGAAGAGGTGTACGGCGCCGGTTGGCAAGCTCAGAGCCCACACGTGCGGTCGTTGTCGGGAGTAGCCTGGTGGCGGTAGGGCTGAGGCAAGCGTCTGCTTGAGGCCAAAAGTCCCCAGGTTCGTTGCGTTATCCTGCCAGTTACCACCGCCAACAACTGCACCCTTGGCCAGCGCGCCATTGCTTCGCCCACGACCCTTGGACCGCAGAGACTTGTTAGGCGAGAAGGAGAAGAGGCTCATCTGGCCCTTTTGCACGACCGCAAACACCTCGCTCCAGTTTCGATCTTTGGCCTTCTTGTCAATGCCGTCCAGGTGGTGCTTGTGGGTAAGAATGCCCTCTTTGACCCACGGCGGCCCAGCCAGCTCGAGAGACTCGTCTTCCATCAGGGCATCCTCCCTGGCATAAGTTGACTGATCGTCACTACCAACCGGACCAGTTCCGTCCTCGCGAATTATAGCTTGGCTGAGAGCGTTGGCAAACCCAATCGACTGCTGGTACTCGCCGCGACCCCAGTGCGAGTTAAATGATTCCATGGACATGGAAGCCTGCGTGCGGCCCAGCGACTGGCGACTCCACGTGGCCGACGAGACGGTTGGACTCCAGACGGAATTAGCGTCTTCAAAGCTGGTGCGGCTCGACGAGAATCCATTGCCACCGCTGCTCACAGGCCCCCGCGCTCTGGATCGACTCTTGGAAGCCCACCGAGACGAGCTCGCACGAGCATTCGCCTCTGTAACCCGGCCCCGCGTCGATATTTGGCCCTCGGACGGAGCCTTGCTCAAAACGCTAGGTGACCGCTTAAGCATGCCCATCACCGTCAGGCTTGCCTGTGCAGCCGATGCGTTGCTGCTGTCGGCACCAAACAAAGGCAAGCGCTGGTCACGGATGGACGAGTAAATATCCTTCAAGACAATTTCCATCTGGCTTTCCCAAGCACGCATAGGTCCGTCAAAAGGTGCTCGGACAAGCGGGCCACAGTCGTCTCCATGACTGCCGATAGCTGATCCAGATCGTGGTTGTGACGAGCCAGGCGGGGCAAGGCTGGCGCGCCTCGAGTTGTAGGACGAGTCGAACGCCGACTTCTTGCCAGACAGTGTACTCGGCCGGTCTGACAGCTCGGGTGCATAGTCTTGAAGGGTATGGCGGATCGTTGTCATCGTGTTCTTGATGAACTGGCTTTTCGTCATCTTGGACTCGATATCGGCCAAATGAAGGTCGGTGTTCAGGAGCATAATGGAGTAGCAGGTTGTGTGGACGATATCTGTAACGGTTAGCAAAACTCTAAACAGGATAAAGACGGCGGGCGGCTCTTGTCACTCACCCATGGATTTGAAGCCGTGGTTCGGGTTGCAGGCACACCAACGGTTGGAAAATGAGACCAGAATTCGATCGACTTGCTGTGTTTCAGCACGCAGGATCAGACGGCTGCAGACTTCGCGCAGAGAGCTGACGATGCTCATGTCCTGGAAATCATAGAGATCCATGTATGCTTGAAGCGTCCGCTGGCGCACAGGGCCTTCCTCGCCCATCCAAGCCGCAGCCTTGGCCTTCTGAATGAAGTCCTCATTGCCTTCATAAATGTTTAGTGCTTTTTGACGGTCGTCCTCCGTCGGCTGGCCAATAACAAACACCGGCTCATCCATCGGGTCCGCGGGAGGCACCGAGGCAGCCAGCTGGTTGGCCGCCTGTAGCGAGCCACTGCTCTTGTCAGCGCGGTCGAACACCAAACTCGGCATACGCGGCACAGAAGTCTCGCCAGAGTGTTGACTGCTGCCCTGAGATGCAACGGCACCCTCGATAGGCAGGTTTAGCTGCTTGGAGCTGCGCGACTCGCGGTCGTCCTCATCGGTCTGGCCGCTCATGCGGCCTGAACTGCGCTGGCGGCCAAGCGATGGCGTCAGTAGCGACACAACTCCGGCAAGCGAGCTTCGGCTATCCCGCTTCCTTAAACGCTGCTCAGCCAGAGAACCGGCAGTTCTCGTCCGCTGGGGACTATCTTCACTGTCGCTGTTGTCACTAAGGAACGAGCCAGTCCGGGCGCCATGCGACGCCTGGGGAGGCTGTCTCGTCGGCGTTTCCAGATAGCTTTGGCTCAGTTGGCTCTGGCTCTTTCGAAAGTTCAGACTGTGGCGTGACCGCAGCTGCTTCTGTGTAACTTCCGGCGAAGGTTCCGGGTCGACGGACCGTATGGTGGCTCGTGGGGAAGGCTCATAGTCTGGTGAAAACCCCCTAACGGCGCGCCTGGCTTCGTCCACTTCTTGCTGCGCAGTCAACTGTAGATCCTGTTCGGTAGAAAAGTCGTCGTCCGTCGGGAGCAGCGGGGGACTATCGTCATTAAATGGCGTGCCGTTTGGTCCACCTGACAAGGCTGGACTGCCCTTGAGAAAAGGGCACATCGCCCTGTGCAGGCTCGTAACCGGGCTCGGTACAGGCTTTTCGAGGAGACGCTCATCCCTTGCAGCAGGCAAATTAATTGGCGTCACAAGGGCCGGAGATCCAGGTACTGTCTTGGAAGGAGGCCAAAGAGGGGGCGGTGACGGCGGTTGAAGCGCTATCTGCTGCTGCTGCTGCTGCGCTAGAGGCTGATTATACGTCGTTGGCAGCGGCGGGGGGGTCTCTTGTTCGGTAATGCTCTTCTTCCTCCTTCGAAAGAACCCCGACGGCTTTTTCTGGATGGTTGCATGCGTACTATCCCGCGATGGTGGTGTGCTCTGCGATTTCGTCGTCGGGCCGCGACTGCCCGGCTGCTCAGCGGAGGTTGGAGAGACAAAGAGGGAGCCAGCCGACGGACTTGCAGCTGACCCGGGCTCCGAGCCAGTGACCGTATCCCGAAGAGATCCAAAGACTCTCTTGAAGAAACCCGGGCGTTCCTTCTGCTGCTGTTGTATCTGCATCTGTTGCTGCATCTGTTGCTGGGCCTGGGGCGGCGCGGGCATGGGCTCTTTCGATTTTTCGTAGCCGATGTGAGGTGCTGGTGCGGAGTCGAGGTCGAAAACGGGCATTGGCGGAGCGGGCGCATTAAACTTAGGTTGGGTTTGGCGACCTACGGTAGCGCTCCGTGACGACCGGACGCTACGTCGGCGCTCTAGGCCTCGGGGATCAGGCATGGGATCGGGAGTGGAGGCTTGATAGGAGGGAATAGACGGCATGGACGGCACGGAGGTGAGTTTTCGCGGGCCACCAGGCACGTTGGGAGTCGGGGCAGCATCATCGTAGTTCTCGGAAAAGAAGTTGTTCGAAAACTCAAGGTGCCATGGCTGCGGCGTCATAGCGCTGCGATTTACTGGTGCGGTCAAGATGTTGGGTGGGGCGGGCGCGGCTGTGAAAGTATTCCGCGGCGGCTGCATGCTCATATCGAAGCTAGAGGAGCGTCCTCCAAGGCCCTGCGTCCATCGCTGGCTGCCAGCGACTTGGCCATATCCCCCTGTGTCGATGCTGTTTATGCTGCTGCTTTTGCTGCTGCCCTTGCCGCCCCGTGAGTGCATCATGCGCGGCGTGCCGGGTTGGCTGGCGCGATGCAGAGATTCGCGCATGCTGTTGATGCGGCCGAGACTGGACTGGAAGCCAGAGCTGCTGTTGCTGCGCCGGCCGCGCGAGTGGATACTGCTTGAGACGCGGCTGCAATCATCGCCGCCTTCGTAGTCGGAGCTGTAGGAGTAGCCGTGGCGGGGACCGGGTCGCGATGAGGGGATGGGCGCGGGATTGGCTCGGCCCAGGTCGTCGCCGGTCGCGGTCGTGGACATGGAGTAAAGCCGATGATCGTCCAAGGCAGCATTGGCACTCCGTGCAGAAGCAGAGGGGGCGCCGAACTGGCCCATGGAGAACTGGTCGAGCGACAGCAGCATGTTGGAGACAAGCGAGTCGCGAACGTGGCGGGACGGCAAGGAGAGGTCGTGCGAATCACGCTGGCCAGACATGGGCGGCTCGGCACCGGCACGGCCGCGCTCCCGAGTTGCGGGCACGTCGGCGGGACCGAACATGTCGGGGAATGAGTCGCCGCGGACGGCTGCAGCGTGTGACGGCGAGAGGATCGGCGCCGACGCGCTCGGGTGAGCTTCTTTGGCGAGTCCGGCGTGCGCACCGGACTTGTTGTGCTTCCCGGCTCTGCTCGTCTTGTCCGGGTTTCTCAGATTCGCATGTGTGGCGATGCGGGCCGTCGGCACTGCTGGCAAATCGTCAGTCGTGCTCGCGCCGGTGCTCGTCGGAGCGTTTGCCGGCTTGGCTGGCTGCTCGGCCGACTGCTCGGCTGGCTGCTCGGCCACGACGGTGTTGAAGGCGAGGGCAACGCTGCAACTGCCTCCTTGGGGGCCAGGAACAGGAAGTCTTTCGGTTGGCGTCGATGGGGACGCGGAGTCCAAAATTGGGGGTTTCGCTCGTGATGTGTTGACGGTGAGATCCGGCCGTGGCCAGCAGGACTGGTCAGACTGCATGGCCGAGAAGAGAGCCAGCCAGGGGCCGAGGACGGAAAGGAGAGAGGGCCCTACTCCGTAAAGATGTATTAGCGCCAAGCCAGAACGAGTATGGGCCAGCCAGGGGCTGAAAGAGCGTGCCAGAAAGCTCGGAAAACGCGCTAAAAGCGCAAACGATCGTATCTTTTGTCAATTCTTTGGTTAGGCGGTGGACGGTGGCCCAAAATGGCTGGCGCACTGGCAAGGGGCAGTTGCAGCGTCACAGCGTTGCAGAGCACCAGTGTCAGTCAGTGTGCGGTGCCCCGGTGTCGACGCCTGTGGTTGGTTCGTGATCGTGGGCCGCTTTTCGAAGTTGCTCGAACAAGCTCCGTACTCCGTAGGATACAGATCGGTCCAGCGCCGGTGTCATCAGGAAGGCGAGGAGACGGCGACGCTGGCGAGAGACACGTTTTGTATTTGTACTACTCCGTACACGAGTGTGTACGACATACTCTTGCACGCGTCGCACGTACTTCGTGTGAAATAACTTTGTGCTGGCAAGCACATCACTTTTTGCCGCAATGTCACCCCGCCAGCAAAAGACCGCGATAACGTTTTCAAATGGAGAACAAGCGGCAGCGGTTCCTGGCGCGCGTCGCAGATGGCCTGGCAGAATGTTCCGTTTTACGACATAGGTATGTTTGTACTCGGGACTTCGTTCCCGTTCCTGCTTTGGTTCCAGGCTGGGCTTGCTCTGAATGGCTCGCTTGTCGTGTGCCCCTTTGTTGGGGTGATCGGCCTGGCGCTAATGGCCCTAGGGTCAGGGGACGAGAACCTCGACGCAGGGGTATGGCCGGTTTGGGCAGGCCGCTGGCCGCCAGTGTTAACGAGCCGGTGCTGCAGGTGGATGAAACGCAAGCTGGAATGCAGGCGGACGGGGAGAAATTGGGAAATTTTAGCTGCTCTGCTTGAGGCCGGCGCGGTCGACGCCGTTGCAGCGCCTGGACTCGAAGTCAGTGCAAGCTGTTCCGCAGAAATGGACGCAAGCGCACCGTTGGGGGACTGCGACGGGAACTAGGGGACTCCGGGTAGTGCCAATAAACGAGGACCGGCAGCTGGAAATTGTGATTGCGATCGGTCGTCTTGCGTCGTGGCTTTGGGGTATTTTTAGCGATGGGGAAGACGGGAAGACGATGTGCGGTGCTCTCGTACCTTCTGGCCCGTGCCGATAACATGTGCCTGACACTTGTCATGTAATCTGTAGTCTGTAGTCTCTGGTAGTACTCGCGTGATTACGGGCTGTGAGCCGATGTGAAGCTGCAGAAGCTAAGAAAATCCATCGACGCAAGTATCTGAAAATACTCGTAGTGACAAATCGCCACCGCGCCTGTCCAACAGGAAGCCACGACTTGACAAGTAGCCACATGCGGAAGCTGTTAGCCACCGAGCGACGGACGGGACACAGAAGGTGCGATGCACCACCCGCGTACTCCGTACTTCCCTGAAACAGCAATTTGCCATGCAGGTAGACGCAGCAACTTACAGAGTGATACGGAGCACTTTGTACTTCGTAGTACTCGTACGCATCGCCTCTGGATTGTGCGATACGCTGGCATGTCTGTGCGATGCAACCTCGCATGCAGCCGCCACCTGCGGCAGGATGTTTGAAACGCCAAAGCAGGTGACGAACGATAGCTCGTAATACAGGCTCCAATCTCTGGCCGCAGCGTATTACGACGTGTTGGACAGACCGCTCTTCAGCTATCAGTAATACGTAAAGTTCACTGTAATGCTATTGCGTGGAGTGGCACGAACGCGCGTTTTTTGTTATTTCTTTTGTTTTGTCTATTGTGTTGCTCGTAACCGTGTGCATCGTACGTCATGACCACCGCGCGTTCTGTTCTCTACGTTGCTTATGGCCACGAACCTGTTCACGGCCGCCGTTGACGAGAATCCTTTTTGGAGCACAAACATTATTCTTATTTTTTTTACATATGTACCCGTACTACATATTTTTTCGCGCTGGGATGAAGTTGGGTTCGAGCTGGGGTGGATAAGTTAATGGAGAAGTACTTGTTTAGATCATAGTTAGAGAGCTTCTATGCACAAAATACAACTGTAAACACTTACTCCCAGTAGAGTTAATACAACACATCCCGAGCCAAAGTTACTGTCTCAACTCACATAAAACCCTTAGAAATAAACAATCGCAATGCGTTTATTCTAAAAAATTACTCCATCTACAGAGCACGCTTCCTCATGCATTAGTTATACAAAGACTCTTTAAGTGTAATCATGTGTAAAACCAACAAGACGTTTATCTTTATAAAAAGAGCAAAAGCCACCAGGAGAGTTCCATCTCCTGCGTCTCTCATGGACTCTTCTCTATTACACGTCACTGGTGTCGGGGCTGTCCGGTATTGTGTCCATCGAGTTCAACGTAGGAGTGAGAAACCGGCCCTGACTGCCACGCCATACCCCGTGCCGACGTCGATTTGGGCGGTTCCACCTGGTACACTGTCTGGCTGCCGTCAAGCTCAGCGTGACTGTCTGATGGTCCAACATCGGCGTACATCTCCTGAGCTTGTGGCGTCGCGTACCCGCCGGCAGTGCTTGCACCACCGTGGCCGACATACGGGACTGATGCAGGCGATGCGCTCGGCAGATTCGGTGATTGCAAGTTACCGATGTAGTGCCCGCTGGATGCTGGGCTTTCAGACGACGGCGGCACACCAACCGCTGCACGCTCAGTGACCGCGGGCTCAAGCTTGCCATCGCCGTTACCATTATGGTAGAAACCGGCGGCTCCCCCGGTCCCCATGTCAGTATTAAATTGCTGCGCAGAGGGGCGGAGGAGGGGCTCATCCAGCACATACGGAGTACTCGTAGACGAACTCTTCCTCTTCCTGCACATTAAACAGGAGCACGCGCAAATCCCGTACATCCTCGTCGCTTTCACCTCGGGCCAAAAAGGCTATTAGAGCCAGCTTTTTTCTTTACTTGTGAAGCGGGATCGATACTCCGTACATGTCCACACTTGCTCGTTGCCTAGCGCGCCGCTGCCTCTCTGGAAGCCGTAAAGTTGCAGTTTGTGGACGGCGAGCTATGGTTAGGATCGGGCGATTTGATCGGGTAGCCGTCTCGGTCCGCATCCTTCTGGAGGGTGAATACGGAGAACTACCGACTATCCTTGATGGTGCCAAGTCTTGTTACTCATAGCCCGTCGTACAGTGGGTAGCCCTCTGGTGGTGGCTGCTTGACCTTGTTCTTGCGTACGTGCCGGTATACGATAAAGGCAGCTGCTGCAATGAGTGCCAGACCGACGACGACACCGACGACGGCACCGACTATGACAGGCGTGTTGGACTTGCTGGAGCTAGAGCTATCTTCGGAGCTACCGGGAGCAGGCGAGCCGTTTATAGCACTGGTTCCGCTGGAACGTGTCTTGCTGCTACTTCCCGTAATACTTCCCGCAATGGTCGCTGTTGGTAATGAACCGGTAAGGCCGGACGGAGCTGTCTGTAAAACTGGGAGATAAAACATGAGCTCAAGCTCAAGGAATGATCGGCATTAGACAGAACATACCAGTTGTAGAGACACCCTCCACCGCCGCTTTGCCTTGAACGGCGCTGCAGTATTGAGAGAAAAGCTGGCAAGCGAGTTAGGTTTTACGTCTGTGCAAGTATGCATATCATTTTGACCAAAGACGTACCACGAGGGCTGAAGTAATGTCGGCCGCGGGGTCCCCACTACACTCGTACTTGACACTGGATGTAATATAGCTAGACACAAGACTTGGCATGCTGGCTTTCAAACAGACGCACGAGCCCAAAAGCTGGGGACCTTCGGGGCAGTAATCGTAAGTATTCTTGCGGATGCTATTAGTGTCACGAGAACATTGATCTGGCAGAAGTGAAACTTACAGCAAAAACGCCATCTGAGACAGCACTGGCAGCACATGGAGCAAGCGAGTTGAAATCCGGCATGTCCGTAATGTAGTAGGTCACTGAGTTGTTAATATCACACACATAGACACTGAAAAGTGCAGGTGCGGGAGCAAGAGCACGAAATTGCATGGAGACGTACTATCGCCAGGTGGGTTGGTTGCCGAGGGGAAAGACGAGCTGCCATTATTGAGGTTACAATAGGCCGAGAAGAAGACCTGTGCCGAGGAGATGTCGGCGGTGTTCGAGTCGCAGTTGAAGTCAACCATCGAGTTGATCTGCTGGCTCACCAGAAGGGAGTTCTGCTGCTTCTCACACACGCACGTGGCCAGGTGGGCTGAGTCCTCGGGGCATAAATGAACTGTCTGATAGCATCAAGCACCGTGTCAGTATAACCTCTTCAGTTTTCCCATTTGCTGAATACGAAGATAGAAGGGTTATGGCTTTCACACACCATGGCCATAACTGCGGACGTAATGCCTTCAAGTGCACAGGGTGCCAGGTACGAGATCTCGGGGATGTCGGTGACGTATTGCGTCACCGAGATGGACGGCGTCGGAAACGTAACCAGGTCGTCTTGATTACAATACGCACTGTAGACGGTCATTGCAGAATCCATGTCTTCGCTGGCTGTCGCGCCGCAGCTGTAGCTAATGCTCGACAGCATCCCGTCATTGATCAACATTGAGTTTGAGTCTCTCGAGCACACACATGACTGCAGCGCCGTGACTGCTTCTGGGCAGCTATCAAACGTCATTTCCATGATGTTGTCCTCGACGGCTGACTGGGCGCATGGTGCCTGTTGAGCTGAGGTTAGTATGAGTAGTGACTCGCGGGATGACCGTCTCGCCTTGTCAGCGGGAGATGGCCGGCCTTATCGCATACCAATAGCGTGTAGAGGTCTAGGTCTGTAACATAAACAACATCTGCTTGAGCTCGTGACCACACGAGCACAAGGCCCACGAGACGAAAGAACCCGGCGTGGTGCATGGCGAGTTGGAGCGGACAATACTCGAGATTGTCCTGTGGGAGGCTTGTCGTGGCGGCTGGTCCCGAGAAGACGAATTTCTCTCGCACAAAAAACAGTTGTCGACTACGCCGATACAAAATCACTGGTAACGAGCTAATAAATTTACTTAGAACGAGCGACAGACAACGAGAAAACGACCAGAAACTCAGAGGCGAAAGCAGCGTGAGGCCGAGTTTAAATTGTGTCCTCGTAGTACCGCGTAAGTCACACGTCCATATGCGCCCAGGAACGAAAGAAGAACAAAAGATATGGCGAGGGGAGACAGGTCAATCTTCCTCCGCGTGCCCCTTCGTACTACGTACTACGAGTTTTGAAGTACGGCGTCGTGCCGCAAGGCTGACTTTCAGACCGGAAGGACGACATCAACCGCAGATGATCCCCGCAAGCTGCCAAGCATATTGAGCAGGGGATCTTTGTACTGCTACACCTCTCTTTAGCACCATACTTCGTAATATTGGCTTACGAAGTACGATAGCATCTGGACAGATAGGAACACAAGGATGCGGCTACCCCAACCGCTTCTGATTTGAGAATAGTGCGATGCAGGGGACTCCGAGTGCGCGCCCTTTTCAAACGTATTACAAAGTATTAATATGAAAGACCGGAATAGGGATATTTGCCGGCCAGCAGAAAGTGCGTCGTACAATGTAAGTGGAAGAAGCAGTGCCCGTTCTACGAAGTGCTACTTCATGTCGGTACATGGCCGCTAAGTTAAAAGTCAGCATCGCATTGATGTGATTGCGGCTAAAGCATGGAGCGGCAGCTGCCACTGTGATGTTGGGAGGCTGCCATCATTTTCGCGCCGTCTCCACTGAATTGGATTTAGCTCTCGGTTGCTGCTGAGCCTCATTGGTTGACTACAGAAATCCAAGGGGCGTGGAGCAATATTTGGACTGTAATATAGGCAATTATGTTTGCCGCTTTCTACTCGTATATTCACCCGCCAAGACTCTAGGCTTCCTCAGCTAGCATGGAGATGAACCGAGTCCTGGCCTTCAGGCTGCTGCATAATCCTTTGTCACCTTGAGAGCAATCTTAAACAACTTTCCCAGCGTATGCGTGGCGTTTATCGACCCCCGTATCCAAGGACCATGTATTTTTCCACAGGAATGCCACATCGGAGGAACAAAAGAGTACAAGTTGGGCAAACGATCAGGACCGCCATTGGTTAACCCTACAGTCCCGGCCTTCGGCATCTCGCTCCTCCCCTACTCTGGCTTACCATCGAGACCGCGCATAATCCGACTGGGGCGGCAACCCTCCTAGCTCTGGTGATGGGGAAGAGGCCGCTAGATGCGGATATTTGCGCGTAGATGAAGCTGTACGGTACCGTGGTGTCTGCACGCTGCGATGTATGCCGCGTTCGCCGTTCTCGACGGTGTCGGAGGGGCCGCTATGTTTGCTGCCATGCTGCGTCGACATATCTGTTTGGGTCTCGGAATCTCGGTAGCAGTATCCGATATCTATGACGTCCAATGAGGAAGAGCCATCTGTCTGGGTGAAAACGCCTCGCTGGTGAATGCGATACCGGAGGAACTCCCGTCGCAGCTCCTCGTCCTCTATTTCTTCCAGCAGACTCTCAGACTGTAACGGCGCAAGTTGATGGTGCCGATGAAGCCAGCCGAGGTGGTGGTGGGGATGCTCGTAAACAGGGCAGCTTTGGCGATGCACGCCGTGCCGGCGAAGGGGACAGACGCAGTTGGCTTGCAGGGGGTGTTCAGGCTGATGATAGTGGTGGTGACCATCCTCGTCGTTCTGGTAACCATCAGATGCTTCGGAACCATTCTGGCTGCGACCATGGAAGCTACTATCGCGGTGGTGCCGACGATGGCGCCAACGCTGCCACCGGATATAGAAGCGCATTGTCCATGCCCAATTGAGCCGCCAGAGCCATTTTGGCAGCCGGCGGAAAAGGGTTCGCGCGGACCCGTCCGTAAAGCCGAGGAGGCCCATGTTGACCAGCATGTTGATACCTAAGTGGCCGGCGCCGTAGATTACTATTCCCACGGCTATTGAAACAATGGCTGTGACTCCGAAGATAAACGGTGCCAGTCGGTCGACGATCCAGTTGGTCCACGGGTGATGGGCTGCAATATGGACCATATTGTGAACCGAAGAAGCCACATCTTCAAGTCGCTGCCGAAGCCGCCGCGGTGCTTCTGTGAGCTCTTCCGTCACCTGCACTTGCGCCGGAAGCAGAACTGACGAGTGTACTTCTTGGACGAAGGAGTACAGAGGACGGCGGGCGCACAGGTATAACAGGTAAGCCAGGAGCGGCAATCCGAGAACGACCGTGGTCACGGGCCAAACTCGGCGGAACAGAGAGCTCTCGGGGCCAACGTTGCTGGGCCTTTCGCCTAGACCGTCTCCCAGAGAAGACAGCGCAATTCCGTGGAAGCCATACATGATGTCCGACCATGCTGGCGGCCAGGCGAAGATCAAGCTTCGGCCCTGAACGAATGCCATGCTCACGACCTGCCGCATACCCTGGACACAGGTATTGACGTCTTCTCTTGGGCGATTTATGCTTTCAAGGAGGCTTCTACCATCCTCTGTGCTGATCCGTCCAACGACCAGCGAAGTCAGTAAGCCGCTCAGAAACGCGTAGTTAGCGAGCACGGCCGGGAAGGCCGTCCATCCACATGTGACTTCAGCCAAGAATGCGCCGATAACACTTAGATGAACGTACTCCCCTTTCCTGGCGAAGAAGAAACTGAGTGCGGGAGGCGCCAAGACGACGAGCCCAAAGAAAAGAGCAAGGCCGCTTTCGATAGCGAGTGTTCCTAGCGGCATGAAGGGAGCAGCAGCAAGCCTAATGCGAACAGGTCGGGGAGGAAGAGGTAAGGAGATTGGTAAACGACTTAGGCGGTGCGAGAATGGAGAGTCTAGAGATGTGCTTTAGGTTTCGCGGCATAAAGAGAGCCTTGCAAAGGAAAGCGGAGGAGGAGGTATTTTATGGGAGTGAAGAGAATGTGAGTGCTTAAAATGACAACTACCAGCCGTACGAAACAGGAAGGAACGACCTAGAGTCTCGGTCCATACCCGTTGCTTTCGAATACGAAAGCACATTGCTGTTCTGCACATTGTACGAAGCAGCGAGTTGAAGTTTGATTACTACAAGTGTCGTGAATCTCTACTGTACGTCTATTTGCGTGTTCATACACGACAACCCCGGAAATAGTTTCGCAGATGGCCGATACCCAGCATCGCAGCCTCGTCTACGTAAGTCCACCGCCAAACGACTAACACGGATGTTTAGGCCGGCAGATTCGAGCGGTGTGTCGCCGACGCTAAAGAGGTCGTAGGCCAATGAAAGCGGCGCTTAAGCTGCGACTTTGAGCGACAGCAAATTCCGCAGAGCACCAGAGGCGAGACGTTCTCGCAAGCCACCGACCAGCCGCGAAAACCCGCAGCCATGGGCAAGTCATCCAAGGACAAGCGCGATGCGTACTACCGGCTGGCCAAAGAACAGGGCTGGCGCGCGCGGAGCGCGTTCAAGCTGCTGCAGTTGGACGAGGGTGAGTGAGCGTGGTGGGATGGCCACGGAGGCCGAGAGGTCGAGCCGAAGAGGCGTGAAACAGACGGATCGACGGACAGCATTTCACGAGACGTCATTCCATGTGCTGACTAGCGCAGAGTTTGATCTGTTCTCGGGCGTGACACGCGTGGTGGATCTCTGTGCGGCGCCGGGCAGCTGGTCGCAGGTGCTCTCGCGCGTGCTGATCAAGAAGGAGAAGTTTGGGCGTGCGGCCTGGCAGGACCGCGAGGCGCAGCTCCGGCAGCAGATGCTGGACGTGGCGGCGGCGGCGGGCGCGCCGGCGGTAGAAGCGGGTGCCGCAGGTGACGCAGGTGAGCAAAACGTCCCGGCTGCCGACTCGGCTGCCGACTCGGCCGCTGGCTCAGCCACCGCACCGGCCGTCAAGATCATCGCCATCGATCTGCAGCCCATCAGCCCGCTGCCCGGCATCGTCACGCTGCGCGCCGACATCACGCACCCGGCCACGGTGCCGCTGTTGCTGGCCGCGCTCGACGCCGACCCGGCTGCGCGGCCTGAGGGCAACCCCGTCGACCTCGTCATCAGCGACGGCGCGCCCGACGTCACCGGCTTGCACGACCTCGACATGTACGTGCAGTCGCAGCTGCTGTTCGCTGCGCTCAACCTTGCGCTGTGCGTGCTCAAGCCGGGCGGCAAGTTCGTGGCCAAGATCTTCCGTGGCCGCAACGTCGACCTGTTGTTTGCGCAGCTCAAGCTGTTCTTCGCGCGCGTCGTCGTCGCCAAGCCGCGCTCCTCGCGCGCCAGCAGCGTCGAGGCCTTTATCGTCTGCCTCGACTTTTGCCCGCCCGCCGGCTTCCGCGCGAGCCTGGAGACCCCGCTCGGCCTCGGCTACGGCGCCGGTGCCGACTCGAGCGAGGCCGCCGTCCAGGCCGCCGTTGCCACCGCCGTCCAGACACCCCAGGCCGGCGCCCCGCCCCTCGGTACCGCTGCGGAGATTGAGTACCGCGATCTCACGACCGACTTCGACCCGGACGCACAGGGCGCGGAGCCTCGCGAGGACCACGCTGACACCCGCTGGATCGCACCGTTTGTCGCCTGCGGCGACCTCTCCGCCTTCGACTCTGACGCCTCCTACAAGCTGCCAGAAGGCCATATCTCGCTCGAGCCGGTTCAGCCGCCCACCGCGCCGCCCTACAAACGCGCCCTGGAGATGCGCAAGGCGGCTGGCGGTGCCTACGGAAAGACAACCGCACGCTAAAAAGACCGATCTTTCATATCCGGGACTCGAGACCGAGATGTCCCTGCTGAAGCTGCGGGGACTGGCGTGCAGCCTCTCAGACGAACTTTGGCCAGTGCCGCCACGTCCGCTGCCTCTTGTGTGTCTCTTTATGCGTGCAGCCGCAGACGAAGCTGTAATTCATCACAGGTAGCGGAAGCTCGACCGGACGTATGTGCCTGCCTTCTTGTCGGGCTGTCTGCTGTGTCTTCATTCCTCTGTCCTCTCGCCCCATGGCATACGCCCGCACGCACCGCGTCATCCACGCCATGGGGCCGCGCCGCTGGTGCTTCCGCAGCGCATACATGTCTGTCCGGTACGCACTCGCCACACAGTTGGTGACCAGTCGCGCGTAACAACCTTCGGCGCAGACCCGCTATCATTACTGTCTTGCGCATATACGAGGCAGGTGCTGTGCACCAGCATCGTGTGCAGATTGTTTACGCCAGCGGTGACACCAACGCACGCTGAAAAAGTAAAGCAGCTGCGAGGCGGGCCGGCTGAGCGACGCCTTGGTTTAACAAATGAAGCGCTCTTGAGTGGCTGTCATGGTGGTCGTGATGATGCTGTTTGCGAGTACACGGAAGCGTCAACTCTAACAAGCAACTCCAAGAAAATAAGACACCAAAGAAGAGGTTCGCCGGTTATATAACGGAGTATGAACCTTTTGACGTACGCGTTGCCTGGCGGCGACCCCTGTCCATACATCTCTGAGTTGTCTTGTGAATGAGCTTGCCCTTCCTTGTTGAATCTGTAGTCCATAGAGTCCCCCTAGAGCTCGACCACAACAACGGCCTCGTCTTCCTTATCGTGAGGTATATCTGGCGTCTTCCGACGTATATTCATTTCCTGCATTCGGGTAGAAGTTGTCGAGAAAGGCTGCACGCTCGTCTTCAGACGACAATTACTTAACGGCTGGGCATTGAAATATGCAAGAAGCTGTTCGAGCAGCATTTGCCGTAGAAGAGTTACGTCTGTGAATGCCGGCACGAAATGACGCAGTTGCAGCTGATTCGTTGCGGACAAAGCAATCAAAGTAACAGTGGGCAACGGCACGGCATGCTCTCATACTCGTATGCGATCTTGTCAGTTTCCCAGAGACAGTTTTCCGTGATGTGTGCGTCAGCGGTCCGCCAGACACCTGTCACGGCACAATGTGTGCTAGGCAGCCAGAAAGCCAGCACCAGCAGGCAGAGCGAATACTCGACAGCAGAGACAGGTCCAGTAATCATGGTAGGAGTCATATGGCCAAGGCAGCTGGCAGCAGACGGCAAAGTAACCGGCTGGCAGCTGTAGGCAGCAAGCAGACGGCAAGGCAACGGCAACCGGCAGGAACGGCCAGCAGCCAGTCAAACAGAGTGCAGCCCAACAGCGGCGAATCTCTCTCGTAGGCCATCCGCCGCTTGTTTTCTCTGCCATCTCGTCACCATCGACTTTATCGTCGTCTGCACCCACACTGCATCCACACTGCATCCACTTGCATCGCACATTGCGCCCCGCTGCCCGGGCACGTCGCGAGGTTGCTCTACTCTCCTGCTGCGAGGCCGCTGCGCATTCGGCTGCAGCTTCGTATTCCTTTTTCGCTTGCATTGCTAATTTAGCAGCGACATTACCAAGTAGATCGCTTGCTGCGCTGATTCTTTTGCAACAGCATCGGCACCGGCACCTGCATCGCGTCCTCCATCTCCGTCTCCGCCTGCCGCAGCACCGTTGCCTACTTCGTACAGCACCGCCGCCGCCATGCGCGAAGGCACACGATCACAGACGGGCCATGTTGCGCCGCGCGTCTTTCGCGCAATTGACACGGCGCCTACCATCATGCGCAAAAAGCCCGCCAGGCCCAAGGCCAGCCTGAGCGCAGCAGTCAAGCCGACGGGCGTCACCAAGAAAGCGCCGAAGAAAGGCCCCAAGGCGTTGAAGGCACCCAAGACAGCCACCACCAAGACGGCCAAGGAGGGCAAAGTGGTCAAGGAAGATAAGGCGCCCCAAAAGCCCAAGGCGCCCAAGAAGCCCCAGGAGTCCGAGGGGCCTCAGGAGCTCAAGGAAAGCAAGGAGCCCAAGGCGTCCAAGGAAACCGCTCCGGCTGCCACCGCCACAAATAAGGCGAGAAAACCCGCTGCGGCCAAGCCTAAAAAGGTACGCTGCTTCGCATCATCTGCTTAACCTTGTCTCGAGTGCGTTGTGCCTCAATACGCGAGCGCTCTGCTGACATTTGCCCAGATCGCGAAGGCAAAGACAGCCCCAAGCAAGGACTGATGCTGGGTCGACACGCGATCAGCCAGTTGGGGCGTGATGTGTTTTAGCTTCTGCGAGGCTGTACAAAGTATATGTTGTTGTTTTGTCTGATTTGGGGCTTTTTCGAGTCTGTTTAAGTGTCTCCCGCTCTCTTCATTATCGCTATTACCCAGTTTGTGTGTTTCGTCAGAATGTAGAGAGTAAACGAGTTTTTGTCGCATCTCGTACCTTTTTTTGTTCGTACTTATTACCTTCTATGATTGTTCTCCGTAGCGCACGAAGCGCACGAATTTCTCATGCAATGCGACAAAAAAGACTGTTTACGTGACTCGATCTTCACGATTTTTTGCCTACTCTCTGGCAGACGCACTGAATAGCATGGCTAGCAGTAAAGTAGTAACACACCTACTTGTACAATGTCCAGTGTATTAGCGTATTGAGCCTCTAGCCAATCAGCGTGGCCGTAGCCTCTGCACCTACTTGGAGCTCGAACGGGACCCTTGCCCAATCGGTCCTGGCGCGATCGTCTCAATTATCGCGGCAACGCGCCTCTGCGCGACGCCCATTAAAAACGACACACTATCGCCAACCTCTCATCGCGGACGTCCATCACCGACTATCGCTGCCGACCACCGCCCCGGCCGCCACCCCCGTCTCCCGGTGTCTGGCTCCGCAAGATATGGTACTCGGCGCTGCAGGCCCCGACTAGAATGCATCTCATCAAGCCGTCATGGCTCAGCCACAGTGGTGCGTGCAATAGGATCACGATGCCCTCACAGCTGCCGAGAGCTCGCTTCGAGCTGCCGCGCCCGTGAGCTGGCTGCAGGCTGCGTCCGGGGCTGTGCTAACCGCTCGAACAGGCGAACAAAAAGACTTTGAGGTCTACAGCTGCCACGTTTCGCCCGATGGGAAGCGCCTGGCGACGGCTGGTGGAGGTATGCTTTGCCTACTTCACTTGCTGCTGCTTCCATTGCCTTGTTTTCTTGGTTTTCTTGCATCTCGCCTCCTGGCACTCCATTCCCTTGCTCTGTCGCACCACTCTACCCTGCTGACCGCCAGACGGCCATGTCCGCATCTGGTCCACCGAGTCCATCTACAGGTCCGACGACCCCTCCTACACGAAGCCGCGCCAGCTCTGCCACATGAGCCACCACCTTGGCACCATCCACGCTGTCCGCTTCTCTCCCAACGGCCGCTACCTTGCCTCTGGCGCCGACGACAAGATCATCTGCATCTACCACCTCGACCCCAACCCCCCCTCCCACGCCGCCACCTTTGGCACCAACGAGCCGCCGCCCGTCGAAAACTGGAAAACCCACAAGCGCCTCGTCGGCCACGAGAACGACGTCCAGGACCTCGCCTGGTCCTACGACTCGTCCATCCTTGTGTCCGTTGGCCTCGACTCCAAGGTCGTCGTCTGGTCCGCGCACACCTTTGAGAAGCTCAAGACGCTGTCCGTGCACCAAAGTCACGTCAAAGGCGTCACGTTCGACCCGGCGAGCAAGTTCTTTGCGACAGCTAGCGACGATCGCACGATCAAGATCTTCAAGTTCACGCCGCCTCCCCCGAACGCCACTCAGCACGACCTGCTCAACAACTTTGTGCTCGAGACCACCATCAGCGCCCCCTTCAAGAGCTCCCCTCTGACCACCTACTTCCGCCGCTGCTCCTGGTCACCGGACGGCAACCACATTGCTGCGCCCAATGCCGTGAATGGCCCTGTCAGCTCAGTCGCCATTATCGAGCGGTCGCGCTGGGACAGCGAAATCAACCTCATCGGCCACGAGGGTCCCACCGAGGTGTGCATGTTCTCGCCGCGCTTGTTCTACACGAAGAAGCCCCCACCGCCGGGCGAGGCCAACGGCGCGCGCAGCCGCGAAGGCGAGAGCCTCGTCACCGTCATCGCCTCTGCTGGCCAAGACAAGACGCTGAGCATCTGGAATACGAACACATCCCGCCCTGTCGTCATCCTGCAGGATCTGTCGTCCAAGGCCATCTCCGACCTCGCCTGGGCCCCCGACGGCCAGACCGTCTTCGCCTGCAGTCTCGACGGTAGCATCGTCGTAGCAAAGTTCGAAGAGGGTGAGCTCGGCTGGGTTGCCCAGACGGAAGAGATCGACAAGGCACTGCAAAAGTTTGGTGCCTCGCGCAAGGGCATGGGCATCGCCGAAGATGTCGATGGTCTGCACCTGGAGAACCACAGCAAGGCCGGCGAGCTGCGCGGCGCCGAATCCCGCATGGGCGCACTCATGGGCGACGCGAAGCCGGCCCCGGCCAAGGACAGCGGCGGTACAAGCACGCCACAAGCCAGCACTACTAGTACGACGAACGGTGCTGGCAAGGCTTCGGGCAAAACGGCCGATGCGAACGGCACATCCGCCGATACGAACGGGAAGGACGGCAAGGACAGCGCAGACGATAAGGAAAAAGAAGCAGCACCGGCCAAACCAGAAGAAGAGACGGCCGATCAGCGAGCGGCAAGGATACAAACGCTCAAGTCGCGCGTGACCATCACCAAGGACGGAAAGAAACGAGTTGCGCCACTTCTCGTGTCCTCGTCCGCTACAGGGCCGTCATCGCTGCCACAGTCCCAGTTTGTGGGCACAGCCAACTCCAACAAGGCCACGCAGAACGAGACACCACAGACGATTTTGGATTTGTCGCGGCCGTTTGACGGCCTGCCCAACGGCGGCATCGCATCTATGCTGCTGGGCACTAAGCGCAAGGCCACCGCAGTGGAAGCTGAAGACGACGGCACAGACGGGACCGCGAAGCGGTTGACAGGCGCAGGTGGTGGCGCAGCAGGACCAGCGGGCCCGACGGCTATCCTCATTAACGGAGCGGATGGCGCAGAGCCGGCGACGCTGCAGCCGCCTGTGAACGGAGTGGTGCCGACGCCCGAGTTCATCCGGCCAGCCGTCATCAATCCTTCCATCAGCATCTCACAGGTGCGGCTAGCAGTGCCCAAAGTGCGGGCACACATCCTGCGGCCGCTGGAGCGGGGGGTGTTGCTGGGAGAGAGCACGCTGGAGGAAGCGTCACGGATGGGGGAGAACCTGGTGTTCGAAGCCAAAAACCCGACGACGGCGGTCCGCGATCCGGCGCATGTGACAGTGACGAAGCGCGGCGCACTGCAGTGGCAGGACTTTCTGCCGCGGGCCGTCCTGCTGGTGACGGGAAGCAAGGACTTCTGGGCGGCAGCGTGCGAAGACGGCAGCATCTGCGTCTGGACGCGGGCGGGACGACGGCTGGTGAACACGATGGTGCTGGAGGCGCAGCCGGTCATCCTGGAGAGCCGGGAGCACTGGCTGCTGTGCATCACGGCGACAGGGCTGGCGTACGTGTGGAACGTGCGGACCATGGAGTCGCCGCACCCGCCGGTGTCGCTGGCGCCCATCCTGGAGATTGCGATCCATTCGCTGCACCAGCATTCGGCGACGACGGGGCCGGGGGTGACGTCGGCCCACCTGAACAGCACCGGGCACATGGTGGTGACGCTGAGCAACGGCGACGGCTACTACTACGCGCCGCGCCTGTACAGCTGGCAGCGGCTGTCGGAGTCGTGGTGGGCCGTCGGCAGCCAGTACTGGAACAGCAACGACACGGCGATCAGCGCGCTGCAGACGACGGCGGTGGGCAGCGTGGGCGAGGGCGCCGGGGCCGGCGGGCCGGAGCCGCGCAGTGCGGCGCTGGCGCCCGGCGCCACGGTGTCGGCGGGCATTGTGCCCTTCCTCGAGCGCCACACGACCAACGAATTCCTGCTCAAGGGCCGGGCCTACACGCTGCAGCGGCTGGTCAAGGCGCTGCTCGCGCGCGACGGGTTCGGCGACTTCGAGGCCAGTGTCAGCATCGCGCACCTCGAGAACCGCATCGCGGGCACGCTGCAGCTCGGCGCGCGCGACGAGTTCCGGCTGTACCTGCTGATGTACGCGAAGCGGCTGGGCGCGGAGGGCCACCGCGGCAAGGTCGAGGAGCTGCTCAGCAGCCTGCTGGGGGGCGTATTGCAGGATCCGGTGGAGGACGGTGCCGCGGGTGCCGCGGGTGCCGACGGCGGCCGCGAAGGCTGGGGCTGGTTCAGCCGGACCGGGCAAATCTGTGGCTGGGACCGGCGTGAGCTGCTCAAGGGCGTGGTGATGATTTTGGGTGAGTCGGTTCTGTCTGCTTTTTCAATTTTCCTATTTCTTCCTCTTTCCTTATTGTTTACTGCGCTTTGCTTGCTTCTTCGCTCTCAGGCCTTTGCTTCACGACTCGTCATGCTAACTAGTCAGGTAAATTCCGCGAACTGCAGCGGCTCACTGTCCAGTACGCCCGCGTCCTGGAGATGACGCAGGATGGCAACGCCGAGGATGACGATGCCAACGGCGACCAAATGATGATCGAGACGTGACGCTGTTCTCCCGCATCTCCAAATGTCGTGCGCAGACACATCCTGCACGGCACATCTGCCTCGGCCTGCATCTCTTCCACGACCTTGCTTCTCTATTCTGCTCTGCGTCCTGGCCGAATCTGGTGGGTCAGGATCTTGTATTATCTCATGGCCATATTTTATGGGTTCTGGCTTTCTGCTCAGTGGCGGACTGGAACCGTCCGGCGTCCCATAGGAATCGTTTTCTCAGTGTGCTTCTCGCGCTATGTGCTACACTTGCTCTACGGACAGTGTGTGAAAGGCTGGGCACATCATGACCTCGGCCCCGGCAGCTGCGGTCCGTCCACGCCGGCGGCGTATCAGCTCCGGTCAGACGAAGGCGTTGATTTTGACGTAATGCTGGGCTAACAGAGACATGCGGGACAGGTGCTGAACTGTCTCGAACTGAGTATATGTGGAATCCATATAAGCATATTATTCTATTTTCTATAGGAGTGTATCTCTGCGCGCTAGGCCATCTATTTACTCCAAGTAAACGCCATAATATCAGCTGCTTGTGGGTATCACATCCTCTAGTCTGACCTCTATTCATCGTGTTTTTCTAGTTCGTTAGTCGCAGCCATTAGGCATCCGTCCTTTGGCCCTGGCCCTAGGCCGCACCTGGACCTTGACGTCCAACGGCGGAATACTGTTTTGGCCGATCCAGGTGAGTTGCGGCCGCGCCTCCAGAGGCTTGATATCGTAGTTTTCCAAGATGTAAGCGAGGATCATCTTGAGCTCGTGAGCTACGAAGAAGCGGCCGGGGCTGACGGTCAGCAGGAGGCAGTCAAAGTAGAACAGAGAATGACGGAGAAACGTACCATGCGTGCCGGCCGTGGCCAAATGCCAGGTGGTGATCACTCGTAGTGACCATCCCCAGCTGGCAGGCGCGGTGCCTGGATGGGTGGTGTCCTTTACTCTCCGACTCCTCTTCTGCAGCCTCTCGAATGCGGGCGAAGCGAAACGCATCGTATTCATCGGGCCGGTCGTAAAACGCCGGGTCGCGATGGGTGCCCTCCAGATGCAGCACCAGAAAGCTGCCAGGGGGCGCATGCCAGCCCTCGGCTGGGTTCGTGATGCCGGACGGCGCGACGACCTTGCGCTTGGACAGGGCGGCGGCGAAGTTGCTGAGGCGCATGCTCTCGCGCAGCGCGCTGTCCAGGTGCCAAAGACGGGCCAGCTGCGGCTTGGTCCAGGGACGAGGGTGCGTGCCAGCGGCAGAGGCAGCGGCAGCATGCATATCGGCAGTACGCACGCGCCGTACCTCTTCGCGGATGGCTTCAACGTAGCCCAGCGCTGGGTCGGCGGCCAGGAGATCGATCATGGCGAGGTGGCCGGTCAGCACAGTGGTGTGGATGGCGGCGAACTCGACGGGCAGCAGCCGCTTCGAGATGGCGTCAGGCGCCAGCTCGGCGGTGCGGCCCTCGGCGATGGCCATGCGGATGTGCCAGGCCAGAAAGTCCTGGTCTTGGCGAGGGGGCGAGGTGAGGGTGGCAGGAGACGCGGCGGCACCGACGCCGACGCCGGCCTCAGCGAGGCGCTGCCGGATGACGGGCTCCAGCACGCGGTGGGCGGTGCGCCACAGGCGCCAGTTGGACATGCGCAGGAGGCGGCCGACGAGCGGGTGCAGCAGCTGCGGAAACAGGTTGAGGAGGAAGCTGTTGGTGACGACGGTGTCGGCGAAGCGCACCATGCTATCGAGCAGCCGCGGGTTGCGGCAGACGTCGGGGCCGACGAGCAGGCGGTTGGTGATGCGCGGCACCATGGCGAGCCAGGCATCCCAGAGGCGGACGTCGTAGTAGCCGTCGGCACCAGGACCGGGGCTGCTGTGCGGACTCCCGGCGCGAAAGGCATCGTCGACAGCGGCGACGACCTCGGCCTCGATGGCCGGCAGCAGCTGCGGCAGGTGGCGTGCCAGATGGCGGTGCACCACGCGGATGTAGAACGCGTCGTCGTCGGCATGGCGGTCCTGTAGAAAGTTGTACTGGCTGAACAGCACGTCGTCGTGCGCGGCATGCGTCGACAGCACATGGTCCGGCAAGTCGAGCAGCCAGGCGGTCTGGGTGCGCGGCACAACGATCTCCTGCGGGCGCGAGGCGCCGGAGGGCACGACAAAGGCGCGGCCGTGGACGGAGTACTGGCGGGTGTGAGCACAGGACTGGAGAAGGGCGGGCCGGAAGCAGGACATACCTTTCGATAGCCTTCGGCCACCCACGCGCGGAAGCAGAAGACGTACGCCAGCCAGTTGCCCAGCGTCGCCAGCGGACCGTCGCCGTAGCCCACGCGCGGCAGCGACTTGGGGTATCGCGGCTTCAGCGCACAGTCGGCAAGGAAAGCCGCCGCGAGCAGCGCGAGCGTGAGCAAGGCGAGGCGGCCGGCCGAGAGTTGGGCTGCCTGACCCGCGGCAGCCGCGGCAAGCGTCCGCACTACGGAGCGCGTAGTCGCCGCCGTGGCCCCGGCCGGCCCGTCGTGCAAGACGACGTGATTATGGCCGGTAACCATAGTGGCGAGAGAGAGCCGAGTAGAAATCAGATGGGGAGGAGGCGAAGAGGCAAAAAGACCAATTTGATATCACCTAGCAACGATAGGCTAGATCAAAAGAAAGCTCGGAAACGGCCAGAGTTCAACAAGCACTGGCAGGCAATTCCTGTCAGAACAATGTCTGCTCCTTCTTTGTCGGCCGGCACGGCCGCCATCGCATCGTCCAATATCCAATGCTGAATTCCTGGTTTTTAACTGTCAACTGTCTTACACGCGAGACGCCCGGACGAGGCATATCACTCCGGCGCTTCCGGCGACAGCGCGTCTGGAGAGTATGCCGTATTGCTCTGTACACGCTCGGGCTGGCGGTGGCTTCCAACAGTCCGTGCAGCCCCGAAGCTTCTCTGGCAATACCGTATTACAGCAACTACGCAACTCAGCGCAGGGGCTGTCTACGCCGCTTGTGTTTGAGAAGCTCTTGGGATGGTGTGGCCAAGATTACTTACTTCGTACGAAGTACGCAAGTACTTCGTACTGAAGTTCCACGCGAGCGGCTCCAGAATTGCTGTCACCTCGCAGTGCGTGTAAGTCAGGGGCTTCTTTAAGGTAGAGCCGGACTCAAACTTGGCCCAGACAAGTTAGGACTGGTATCGCACCATCAGATGGCAGGCCTCAGCTGTCGCTGCGCCCCTGGGTCGTTTTGTCTTGGCAAGGACGCTGCCTTAAGGCGTACTCGTAGACGCTTTGACTTAACCGATGTTGGTTTCGTTTCAAAAAGGGGTCGTGTACGAAGTACGGAGTACCGTAGGGGTCGTGACTCACGCTATCACACGAATCCTGCATGATGTCATCTGTCTTCGTGATTTCATGATTAAAGTAAATCTGCTTTTATGTTATTTTAACATGCAGCAGACATTACATTGCGAAACCGTTCATGTTCGCTTGATTACTAAGCCATGTAACTGTCTTGTACAGTACAACTCAAACTCCCCAACTAAGAATTAAAAAGCAACAGTATTGCACTCGTACAGTGTAATACTCCGTTCGATTTAAGTCAGCAGCGTCCTACTCGTAAACTGACAGACTCCCAGCTCGTACTCCGTATTCGCGGGCGCTTTCCCGATGTCTCGCACAGTGTGCAAGGGCCGTGCATTCTGAAGCGATAACTGTGGGATGGAGTGCCAGATAACGACAGACATCATTCTCCACAAAGAAAAAAACCACAATCGATAAGCTTTATGATTTCTGCCCCTACATCACCAGCTCTGCTCAACAATGGCTGGTAAAAGGAAGCAGACAGGTGCTTCGGGCGAAGCCGCAAAGCGTAGAAAGGGCGCAGGTACCTTGGCGATTGATGACTTGCCATGGAAGCCCGTGGACTCCTCGAGGTTGTTCGGCGACGCCGAGGGCTTCCTCAGTCTTGAGGAGATCGACGGTTGCGACCTCATCCAAGAAAATGGCACCATCCGCATAGTATGTGGCAGTCCCCTCTGCCTTGGCTGCTTTTGGCGATTCTAACTTAACTCGCAGGAAATGACGTCGGACAAGGCGGCAAAAAAAAAGGGCAGCAGCAGCGGTGCCATCGATAATGACGAGTTTGAAGGGTTCAGTGACGATCCGGACGCTCCTGCGCCTGAGAAGGCCAAGAAGAAGGCGAAGGCGAAGAAGGGAAAAGGGGAAAATAAAGAAGGTGCTCAGTCAAACGGCCAGACAGAGATCAACGCAAAATCAACACCTGCCAAATCAGCCAAAGCCAAAGCGAAGGACCAGTCCAAACCTGAAGTCGAGAAATCAAAGGCCAAGGCCGCTTCGGGCGACTCAAAAGCCGACGCTGAGCTGTCTGGCGGCGGCTTTGCGCTGCTCGCCGACGTGGAAGATGACGAGGACAGCGGTGCCGATGTGTCTGCCTGGGTGCCTCTTGACCTTGCACCGCCCATGCTTTCTTGCCTCGCACAGCTCAACTTTTCCAAGCCCACGGCCATCCAAAGTGCCAGTATACCTCTTATAGTGGCTGGCCACGACGTTATTGGCAAAGCCTCCACCGGTTCCGGAAAAACACTGGCCTTTGGAATCCCGGTTGTGCAACGCTGGCTAGCAAAGGACGCGGACCGCAAGGCAGCAGGAAAGGCCAGCATCGAAAAGAAGAGGAAAGGCAAGAAGGGAAGTTCCGGCATTGCATTCTCGCCTACAGCACTTATCCTCTCGCCGACCCGCGAACTAGCACAGCAGATTGCCAAGCACATCAAGGCTCTTTGTGCGCCCCTGCCGTCGCGGCCCTACGTTTGTACCGTGATGGGCGGTATGTCCTTGCATAAGCAGCAGCGTGAGCTTGAAAAGGCGGATATTGTAGTCGGTACACCAGGCCGTCTATGGGAGGTTATGAAGGACGACCCTGCTCTTCTGGACGGCTTCAAGACCGTAGAGTTCCTCGTCGTCGACGAGGCCGACCGTCTCCTTGCCGACGGCCACTTCAAGGAAGCCGAAGAGATCGTCACAGCCATCGACCGCGTCGAGACCAACGAGGAGGACGAGGAGGAAAGAGAGGGAAAACCGCGGCAGACTCTGGTCTTCTCTGCGACATTTAACAAGGGTCTCCAGCAGAAGCTGGCCGGCAAGGGAAAGGCCGGCTATGACCTCATGGACCAGGCCGAGTCCATCAAGTACCTCAAGGAGCGGCTCAACTTCCGCGAGGAGGACCCGCAGTTCATCGACGTCAACCCCGTGTCGAGGATGGCCGAAAACCTGCGTGAGGGTATCATTGTGTGCGATGCCATGGAGAAAGTGCGTACTGATCGGCCCTATACTCACTCGCCCCCCTTTATTATATGATTATGTGTGCTAACCACGGTCTGCAGGATCTCTACCTCTACGCGGTTCTCCTTACGCAGCAGGGCAAGCGGACGCTTGTGTTTGCCAACGCGATTGACACGGTGCGGCGGCTAGCACCAATGCTGAAACTACTGGACTTGCCAGCGGACACCATCCATGCGCAGATGGCGCAGAAGGCACGATTGCAGCGCCTGGAGCGGTTCACGGCCGCCAAGGACAGCAGGGGTGCCGTGCTGCTGGCCACGGACGTCGCGGCACGCGGCCTCGACATCCCAGGCATCGACATGGTGGTGCACTACCACGTGCCGCGTGTCGCCGCCGACTATGTGCACCGCTCGGGCCGCACGGCGCGTGCCACGAACTCGGGCGCAAGCGTGCTATTGTGCTCGCCGGACGAGCTGACGCCGACGCAGCGGCTCGTAGCCAAAATTCACGAGACGACACTGAAGAAGGCGGGCATCACCAAGTCGGCGATCGGCACAAACATTGACCCCGTCGACGTCAACCGCCACCTCGTCAACCGCCTTAAAGACCGCCTCCGAATGGCCAAGCTGCTCGCCGATGCCGAGCTCGCCAAGGGCAAGGGCAACAAAGAGGACCAGTGGGAGCGCAAGATGGCTGAGGAGCTGGGCATCGAGGTCGGCTCTGACGGCGAGCTCGACATGCCAGAAGTGTCGCGGCGCGATCGTGGCCGCGGCCAGGACCGCCGCCGCCGCGAGCAGGAGGCCCGCAGTATGTCCAAGGGCGAAGCTGCTGCCATTCGGGCACAGCTCAAGGCGCTCCTAGCAAAGCCCATCAACACGGGTCTGTATGACCGGTACATTGCGGGCACGCCAATGAGTGACCGGACGTTTGCGGAGAGTCTGGGTCTGGACATTTAGTTAGAGGGAATGCGTGCGAATTAGCGCATGATTGGATGTACGAGTAAATTCATTGCCGAGCCTTGTCCTCTAGAAAAACGTATGATATCCGATACTGCCCCGATGGAGTATCCAGTGCAGTGTTTTCACCTTGCCAAAGTTTTGAATATAGATATATATAATGAAAAATAGCATGTTATAGAATCTAGGAGGTTTCAGTACTTAGTTTGCCACATTTAGAAGACGGAGACCAACTATAATAAATGCCAACTTATTGCTCTTCCAGCTAAGAATTACAAGCATTATAATATTAAGCGTACGTGCAAGAATATCTTTCCCGAGAAAAAAAATACAAGTCTTGCCCAAGATTGCGCCTCAAAGGCAGGACACAACAGACAAATGAGAAACGTATCGAACAGCTTCCTAGCTAAAGACTAGATGCAAAAAAAGAAGTATGTGGACCGGCTGGGAATCGAACCCAGGACCTCTCCCATGCTAAGGGAGTGTTATACCATTAAACCACAGGCCCGATTATGTAATGATTTGTAGAAGCTGCAATGTAAGTCCCGATTGAGCTGGTGAGGATCCAGGTCACGGCATATTAGCTGGTCCCTAGAAGGCCTGACCGATCCTGTTAGCTCAGAAATAACATAATTGAGCTACGGGGATAACGGCAGACAGTAAAGTCTCGAGAAGCTACCGCCAGACAATATTGCACAGGTCGTGGGCTAAGCGTGCTGTCGTGAGGCTTCGTTGCGAGAAGCGCCATCGTCGATAAGATAAAAAAAAGTTGGCGCTTACTTCGTAAAACCATTCGCTCCATAAGGACCCGCTTATATGGCGCGCTTTGATTGGCCGAAGCGCCTCGCGGTCACGGCCTACCATCACATCCCTTCCAGCTGCTGAAAACAGCGACGACTTAAAATACAAACAAAGCCACACACATCAGCAAGGCAGATCATCGCAGACCTCGTGGTAGCGGCACCTCGACTCGCGCTTGACGACAACCACACAGCCTTGGTTGACCGCGCTTGCCGCGCGATTATTTTCTGCTGTCTTGCTGCGCGAAACACTTTTTTGATTCATCGCCGCGACTTTTCTGATGGAAGGTCTCTGGAGCTTCAGCTTTACGTCTTGATCTCCACGCCCTTCCTTCGCCGTTTTCGACCCTCTTCGCTCCCTTCCTCCGCCTTTCATCAAATTTCCTTTGTCCCGGCCTCCCACCGAAATCACCATGGCGGCCGCAGTCGTGGACGTGGGCTTCTTGTCCAGCCACCTCGGCGTGCCCGAAAGCAGCATCACCGCCGTTGTGACCGACCCAACGGTCGATCTCGTCAAGAGCATCCTCGACGCCGTTGCAGTCAAGGCCCACGACTTCGACAACCTGTATGCCGAGAAGCTCCAAGCTGATATCGAGCTCGAGAGCGTCGTGCGCAGCTCTGAGGCCCGAAGCGACTCCTTTAAGGCCGCTGCCGAAACCAGCCGACGCGAAGTTGACGAGCTCAGACGGAAGCTTCAAGAAGAAGGTGCGTGCCATCCATGAACTCGTGAAAGACATTGCGATACATTCGGAGCTTCTTTCTCGCGTTCGTTCGTCTGCAGCTGCTAATAGTCTCTCCCTCCGCCTGCAGAAACTGCACGACGTGCGATCGAAAATGAACTACAGACGCTCAAGTCGTCTGGCTCTAACACACAGGCTGAGATCGAGCGCCTCGCAAGCCGCAACGCCTCCCTCGAAGCCTCTAACCGCGACACACTAGCCATTCTCGAAGCAAAGACGTCGGCAAACGCGGAACTCGCCGAAGAACTGCAAGCTCAGCACCAGAAGAACCTGAAGCTGAGCCAGGAGATCACCGCCCTGCAGCAGTCTGTACAGACGGCCCAGGCTGGCGTTAGCAGTGCCAAGTTCCGCGAGCAATCGCTGCAGCAGGAGCTCGAATTCGCCCAGAAGAGCAATCAGTGGTTCGAGGCCGAGCTGAAAACCAAGAGTGAAGAGTCGCTCAAGTTCCGCCGGGAAAAGTCGGCCCGTATCTCCGAGCTCCAACGCCAGAATGAAGAGGCCCAGTCGACCATCGACTCCTTTGGCCGCACCGAGAAGCAGCTGCGCACCCGTCTCGAAGATGCCCAGCGCAAGGCCGACGAGGCGCTCAGCAAGGTCCAGCAGCTGCAGGAGGCTGCCGCGCGCAACGAAGAGGGGTTCCGCGCCGAGCTCGAATCCTCAAACCGACTGGTCGAGCTCAAGGACCAGCAGACTGAGACGCACCGCAACCGGCTGCGCGAGGTCGAGCTGCGTCTGGAGCAGGTCAAGGATGAATCGGCCGACGAGGTGCGCCGCGTTCGCCAGGAGATGGAGCAAGCCAAGGAAGACCTGCAGCAGGCCGATCAGCGCGCCCAGGAGCTGGAAGCGGAAGTCGACCGCCTTCAGGCTATCTTGGCTACACCTGCTGCCGTGGCATCCCTGCAGCCTGGTTCTGCACCGCAAACGCCCCGCGCCAACGGCTTGGCCTTGCGGGCCGCATCACCATTTGGTACGCCGGGCTCCATTCTGCGTGGCAAATCAAGCATCACAGCGGCCCAGGCGATGGAGGACCTATACAAGACCAAGGGCGAGCTTGCGCGCGAGCGCAGACGCAACCAGGAACTGTCTCAGGAGCTCGACGAGATAATGAGCGCGCTGGAAGCGAAGAGCCCCGAAATCGCCGACCTCCAGGAAGAGGCAGAGCGTCTGCGCACCGAGAATGTGCAGATCTCTCGTCTGTGCGAGGAGAGCTTCAACGAGCGCGATATCGCGAAGAAAGCCGCCAAGAAGGCTGAAGCCACCAGCATTACAGCTCAGGCCGAAATCCAGATTCTGCGTGCGCAGCTTCGCGACCTCAGCACCCAGGTCCAGCTCCTCGTTTTCAACCTCCAGGCACGCGAAAAGGGCCTTGAAGAGCTCTCCGAGGAGGAAGTGCAGCAGTTTGAGCGTCTTCAGTCGGGTCGCGTTACGGAGGGCGCTTTGGACGACCTGTCTGACACGCACCAGTTTATTTCGGAGCGGTTCGTGGTTTTCAAGGATGTCCAGGAGCTACAGGAGAAGAATCTCGAGCTGCTGCGCGTGACGCGCGAGTTGGCGACGAAGATGGAGAGTGACGAGGCCTCGGAGGTCAAGCAGCAGGCCGAGCGTGACCAGGCTGAGCTAAAGACACTTCGCGACACAGTTTCGCGCCTACAGGACGAGTCGAAGTCGGTGACAGTCCGTATGAAGAGCTACATGACGGAGCGCGACATGTTCCGTCGCATGCTGCAGCAGAAAGCCAGCCTTGCGGAGATCAGCTCCGTGCTGGGTGGCCAGTCCGTGGACGGAAGTCAGCGCGACGTGCTTGCTAGCATCGAGCAGACCTCGTCAGCCGATGAGGGCGGCGAGCTCACGATTGCGCTGCGCGAGCTGCAGAACAACTTTGACGCCTACCGCAGCGAACAGGGCGTCGACCGGCAGACGATGCGGTCTCAGGTCGAAAAGCTGTCGTACGAGAGAAGCAGTCTTCAGGCAGAGATTGCACGGATCAACAGCCAGCTCACACTCGCCTCGGAGCGCTACGAGATTCTTCAGTCCAACTACGCGGCACTGGAGACGGACAACCGCGCGCTGCAGGAGAAGAACCAGAGCCTGTCCGAGTCGTACGCCAAGCAGGACATCCGGACGCAGCAGGTGGCGATGGACCTCGTGGAGGTGCGCAGTCTTCTCGAGAGCATGCGCAACGAGAACGCCAACCTCAAGGCGGAGAAGACGCTGTGGAAGGGCATCCAGGAGCGGTTGGGCCAGGACAACGAGAGCCTCGGCCAGGACAAGGCTCGTCTGAACAGCCTGCTGGCATCGCAGCAGAGCCTGCTGAACGAGCGGGAGCTGTCAGAGTCGGAGACGAAGCGGCGGCTGCAGACACAAATCGACAATCTCGAGACGGAGCTCGCAACAACGAAACGGAAGCTGACAGAGGAGACGGAAGACGCGAAGAAGCTGCAGCTGCGCAAAGAGTACGACGCGCAGCAGGCGCAGAAGCGCATCGACGACCTGATGGCTTCGATCAGCCAGAGCAAGGAGGAGCTTGTGGCGACGAAAACCAGCCGCGACCATCTCCAAGCGCGAGTCAACGAGCTTACAATCGAGCTTCGCAGCACAGAGGAACGCACGCAGCGGCTGCAGCCACGGCCGACGCCGAGAGCGCAGCCGACGCAGGACGGTGCGGAGGCGGATGCAGACGAGTCGGCCGCGTCGCGCGTGCTGGAGCTGGAAGGCGAGGTGGCGGACCTGCGGCGGGAGCTGGAGCTGGCGCAGGCGGAGCTGGAGAACACCAAGGCGGAGGCGGCAACGTACAAGGACATTGCGCAGGGCGCGGAGGAGGACCTCAACAGCATCAACGAGGCGCAGGAGCAATACCGCGCGGAGATGGACGCTGCTCTGGTTGCCAAGGACGAGCGGATCAAGGAGCTGGAGCACCGGATGTCGGACATTTCGGCGGAGCTGGCGAACTCGAACAACGAGCTGTCGGGACTGCGCGACTCGCAGGCGGAGCTGGCGCGCAAGATGGAGGACGAGAAGCGGATTCTGGAGTCGGAGATTGCGCGATTCAAGGACGCGGAGGAGCGCTTCAAGGACGAGAAGAAGTACCACCAGTCGGATCTGCGTGCGCAGGCGGAGATTGCGGCGCGCGCGCAGAAGGACTACGAGCAGGAGTTGGTCAAACACGCCGAGGCCGCGAAGCAGCTGCAGCAGCTCCGGGCCGAGCACAACCAGTTGCGGACGGAGGCAGCGTCTTGGCGAGCAGAGGCGGAGTCGGCCAAGGTGACGTTGAGCCAGAGCGAGTCGTCGTGGGAGGAGCGGCGGCAGCAGTTCGAGCAGGAGTTGGCAGAGCTGACGGCGCGCCGCGAGGACACGAACGCGCAGAACAAGCTGCTGGGCGAGCAGTTGGAGAACGTGACGGCGCAGATTGCCAGCTTGCAGCAGAACCGGGCGTCGCTCGGTGCGGGAGGCGAGGAGGGTGGCGTGGCGACGCCGTCGGCGCTCGCAGACACGGCGACGGAGGGTCTGCGGGAACTGAACAGCTACCTGCGGCGCGAGAAGGAGATCATGGAGGTGCAGTTCAACCTCAAGGTGCAGGAGACGCAGCGGCTGCAGCAGAAGCTCGACTACGCGCAGTCACAGCTGGACGAAGCGCGGCTGAAGCTGGAGCAGGAGCGGCGGTCGCAGGCGGACGCCAGCCGGTCTTCGCAGACGCACAAGGAGCTGATGGAGAAGCTGAACGAGCTGAACCTGATCCGCGAGAGCAACGTGACGCTGCGCAACGACAACCAGAAGGCGCAGGCACAGCTGGCGGCGAAGGCGACGGCGCTGCAGGAACTGCGCGAGCAGGTGCAGCCGCTGGAGGCGCGTGTGGCGGAGCTCGAGAACCAGAAGGCGTATGCGGAGGAGGAGATTCGGCAGATCACGGAGGACCGCGACCGCTGGCAGAAGCGCACCGAAAGCATCCTGACCAAGTACGGACGGGTGGACCCGACGGAGCTGGACCAGCTCAAGACGGCGCTGGCGGCGGCGGAGGAGGCGCAGGCGGCGCTGCAGGCGCGCGTGCAGGAGCTGGAGGCGACGCTGGAGCTCGAACGTGGCCAGTGGCGCGAGAGCCGGCAGAAGCTGATCGAGCAAGCCAAGGAGCGGTCGCGGCAGCAGGGCGCGCTGATCAAGGACGGGGCGGTGCAGAAGAAGGAGCTCGAAGACCAGGTGGCGGCGGCGGCGGAGAAGATGGCGGCGACGGAGGCGGCGCTGGCGGAGGCATCGGCCGCGCGGGCAGCGCTCGCCGACCGCGTGGCGGCTCTCGAGCAGGAGGCAGCGGCGGCAGCGGCAGCGTCCATGTCTCCAGTGGCTGCGTTCACCGTGCCGCCGGTGGCAGCTGTGGCAGCGGCCGGCACCGAACAGTCCGAACAGTCCGCCGGCGATGCCGAGGCACTGGCACAGCTGCAGGGCGAGGTGAGCCGGCTGCAGGGCGAGCTGGCGGCGATCCAGGCGGAGAAGGCGGCGCTGGATGCGGAGCTGGCGGGCGTGCGCAGTCAGCTGGCGGCAGCCGAGCAGCAGCGCGACGAGGCAGTGGCGGCGGCGGCGGCGGCAGCAGCAGCAGCGGACGGCTCTCGCGAGCCCGGCGAGGCGAGCGAGTCCGGCGAGGTCAGCATGCAGGACGGCGAGAGCCAGGTGGCGGCGCCGATGGCAACGCTGTCGGACGCAGAGAAGCAGGCGCTCGAGCAGCGGGTGGCGGCGGCGGAGGCGAAGGCGGCGGAATGCGAGCAGCGGGCGAAGCACGTGGAGGACACGATCCAGGCGACGCTCAAGGAGCGGTCGGACAAGATGAAGGACGCGCTGAACCGGCGGCTGAAGGAGTCGAAGGAAAAGGGCGAGCAGGAGCTGCGGGAGGCGCGCGAGAAGCTGGAGGCGGACATGGCGCTGCGGCTGGAGCAGGAGAAGAAGATCTGGGCGGCGGAGCAGAGTGTGGGCAGCGGCAGTGCGGCGCCGGCGACACCGGCGAAGACGGAGCCGACGGCAGGTGTTGCGATGCCGGCGACGCCGACGGGCGCAGCGATGGTCGACCTCTCGAAGCTGGGCGACGCAGAGACGCGCGACCTGCTGTCGAACAACCCGACGGTGCGCAGCATTGTGACGAACAACATCAAGAAAAAGATCGACATTGAGACGACGAAGCTGCGGACGGAGCTGGAGCAGACGGTGCGGGCCGAGTACGACGCGAAGATTGTGTCGGCGCGCGAGACGGGGCAGATGATGGCGGAGAAGAAGTCGTCGATCCGGATCAACATGGCGGAGAACAAGCTCAAGGTGGCCAACGCCAAGCTGGAGGTGGTCTCGACGGCAGCGCAGGAGACGCCGCAGCGGGCGGTGGTCGAGGTCTGGGCCGTGGCAAAGGATGCGCGGCCGGCGCCGGCGGTGGCGGCCACGCCAGCGCCGTCGACGCCGGCACAGACTCCGGCGCCGTCGGGCGCAATGTCTGGCGCCGCTCCGACGACGCCTCGGGCAGGTACGTGTCTTTTGCGTTGGGAGGGTGTGCTGTTTGTACGATTGCTAACGCACAGCAGATGTCAAACCCGCGATGCCAGCGCTCCAGGCCAGCGTGTCGACGCTGCCGGCCAAACCCGTGGCGCCCGGCCAGCCGATGGCCGGTCCCGGCGGACCAGCGCCGACGCTCGGGGCCAGCGGCCTGCCGAACCCATTCAGCGGGAAGCCGGCGGCGCCCGGCATGCCGAATCCGTTCCAGAAGCAGCAGCAGCAGCAGCAGGCACAAGCACTGGCGACGCAGAATGCTGCACAGGTGCCCGTGCCCGGCCAACAGCCGCCGCACGCAGGCGCGCAGCAGCAGCAGCCAGGACTACGCAGCGGCATCCCCTTGCCGGGCGGCGGCCGGGGCGGCGGCAACAACGGCGGACGCGGCGGTGCGGCAGCGGGCCGCGGCGGCATGTACCAGGCGCCGCGTGGCCGTGGCGGCGGACGCGGCGGCATGGGCCAGGGCCAGGGCCGGGGCGGTGCGAACGCGCATGCCAATGCCGGTGCCAATGCCAACGCCAGTGCCAACGCCAACGGAGCGGCGCTCAACCCCGGCGCCGAGGCGTTTACGGCGGGCAACAAGCGGCCGCGGATCGACGGCGAGGCCGGAGCGGCGGGCGGCGGCAACAAGCGGATACGCGGCGGCGGGCCGCACCACGGGTGAGCGGCACGGAGGACGAGGACGACGGACGTTGGGACAGACTACGCTGGGTAATTTCCGAGTTCCGAGATTTCTGAGAGTTCTGATATCTGAGATGCTGAGATGCTGGGGTGCGCGACATTTGGGTATTGCTGGCAGCAGGGGAAAACGGGGGCATTGGCTCGGGGCCTTGGGACAACCAGACGCGACAGCCGTGTTGTCGCTGTACGATAGCTGCCCTGCTTTCATTTCCTTTGTTACATTGCACGGCTAGGAGGCAACATGCACTGATTTAGGGATTGTCTGTTGTGTTGTGTTTGTTGTGTTGTGTTCTGCATCCTGTGGCTTTTGTGAGTCTGTTGTGTTTGTTCTGTCTTCTGTGTTGTTCTGCATTCTGTGGCTTTTGTGACTGAGTCTGTTGTGTTTGTTCTGTCTTCTGTGTTGTTCTGCGTTGCGTGAATGTTTGTGCCGACAAAGGCGAGGGCTGAGCAAAGGCGCCCGAGTCTGCCTTGCCGGACAGCCGCCGCTTCGGATGCACGGCTGCAGGTTGCAGACGCCGGCTGCAACAAGGCTTGCATTGCTGGTGCCGCCTGGCAGCCACAGCCAAAGTACTCTGTACAAGTACAACTCGTGCGGCTCGGCTTCTGGCAACCTTCACACCACGAGGCCCTTCGGTGACCGGAAGGCGACGACGGCGCTTCCCAGTCGGGCGTAGTCCCGGGCTCGGTCGCGAGATGTCTCCTTTCGGTGCGGCTGAAGCAAGGGTGTCCAGAGACAAACGGAGGGACAGCGAGTTACGGAGTGCAGCTCGCGGTCTCGCAGAGACAAAGGAAACGGAACGCGGCACTCGCCTCTCAGCCCTACATTAGAGTGCTGACTGAGCGCTATCTTTGCTCGTCGCCGGTCTGCTGTCTGCTGTCTGCTGTCTGCCGTTTCTCTTCTCCGAGTCTGTCTGGGCCTGTGCAGTCTGCCGTCTCGCCGGCCAGCGAGGGGTGCCGCGCCGCAGGAGCAAGGAGTCGGAAGGCGGCGGCGCGTGAGGGGCGGCGGCAGAGAGTCGACGAATGGGCGGCACAGACGGCAAGACAGCGGACACCCTCTTGGTTGTGCGGCTTGTCGCCTGCCTGCCTCGAGCCTCTGCCTTGTCTGCCCACCCCTCCCCCTCTCCGCTGCCGCCCGGCCGTCCACTTCGGTCGCCGCCCCGAGACAGGCGAAAGCCACTGTCTCGAGGCTGAACGTGAAGACTGACGTGAAGACGGCTTGAGACTTGCGCGACGTGACTGCGAGATACGTAACGACTTGGCGTACTTCTTCTCTAGTGAGACACAAGACATCACTGCGGAGAGAACTAGCCAGACGCGGGTCGAAGAACAGACGAAAGGGACCAGGGCCAGCCGACAAGGCCGTGGAGGCCCGACGGCCAAGGTCGCCGCAGGTAGCGAGACCCACGACTATACGCCGGCTGCGTGCCGCCGCAAGTACCGCTACCCGGCTCTACGCCCGCGCCCGCGTTTTCGGCCCAATGCCCGAAACAGACACATGGAGAAGTGGAAAAAGGAGAAGCGACCGCGCTCCGCAATCAGCTCGCTGCTCGTCCAATGCCAGCGGCGGCGGCAGCACAAGATGAGGCTCAGCGCAGCGATCGGCTGGCGCTACGCCCAAGAAGACACAACCTGCCGGGGCCGGGGTTTTGGAGCGATGCCGGACTTTCGACGTGATGGCAGCCGCTGCACAACTCGGCACAACTCGGCACCTTACAGCCAACTGCGGAGACTTCAGTTGGGCCATAGTTGTGTCTTTTGTCTGGTGTCTGGTCTGGTCTGGTGTCTGGTCTGGTCTGGTACTGGTCTGGTACCCTGGTACTGGTGTCTGTAAGCGTCGAGTTGTCTGTCTTCAAGCCGGGCTACCACCAAGCCTGACCGGCCTCGCAGTGCATGCCGCATTGCGTACTCATAGCAGCCTCGCAACCCGGTCGAAACACCAACATCCCTGGAACAGCCGTCCGGCTGATTGGCGCAATAGGCGAGAGGGGCAGTGCTATCGTGCCGTCTGATTGCAATGCACTGGTCGCTGCAACTTCACTACAGAGTAATACGACGCAGCTGCCTGCTGAAGTCGGATCAGGCCATGTCCAGGCTTCAGACCCTTGTCCAGGTAGCCGTACTCGTACATACTTTGTACTCCGTACCGGCGAGCAACCCGAGAATACGAGGGGCAGCCTCGGGCGTCGTGGTCTGTCTGGCAGGACGGCCATCCTTGCATGCATCGGCACGCCATGCAAGGCGGCCAGGTCGACTCGTAAACACGCACAAGCAGCCACGCGAAGACAGCATGTCTTGAACTTATAGATTCGGTATCCATGTGATGTAAAGCGCCTTGGCTCCCGCGGCCTCGCCCCGATTTACCCTGACCCGTCGCGAACAAGCAAAGAGCGAGCGGGAGAGAAGAGAGAAGGAGACAGAACAGAGAAAGAGACAGAAGGAGACAGAAATGGGAGAGAATCGATAGGAAACAGGAGACAGAAAAAGAGAATAGAGACAAAGACAAGTACTGGCAGGCTCACGACCCCGGCTCGCAAAACGTACACCCAAACGAAAACAACATGCATCCGTAAATTCGTCGCAACATTCAAAACGTAAATCAGCCGCCCGGCAATAGGTATGGAGGGGTATCCGCGCTGTGCTGCGTGTTTGTCTTGCTCTGCGCCGCGGCGCCTCACGCAGCCACGCTGGGCGAGGCCATCGACAGCGGTGTTGTCGGGTAGTCGTAGCCGGCATCCGAGCAGTTTGCCGAGTGGTCGTAGGAGTGCGACAGCGGAGGGGTCTGGCGCGCGGCTTGTCAGGACGGAGGACGGAGGACGGAGATGGAGATGGAGAGCGGACAGCGGACAGCGCAACAGGCACGCCTAGGATCGTCGCACACTCACATTGGAACTCGAGCTGTAGGGGTTGGTGTCCATGCCCGCCGTCGGCAGAAAGTGGTAGCCGATATACGGCGTCGTGACGACCACGCCGACGTCGTTGCTCGCCTCGCCCTTGACTTCGTAGTGGCTGTGCGGCGGCTGCGTGTGCTGCTGCGCGTGCGGGTGTGCCTGCTGGTGCTGGTGCTGGTGCTGGTGCTGGTGCTGGTGCTGGTGCTGGTGCTGGTGCTGATGCTGATGCTGCGGCGCCGCGCCCAGGGACATCCACTCCGAGTAGTCGTAGGTGGCGCCAACACCGGCAATGGCGATGGACGGCACCGACACCGAGCCCACCGACGACACCGCGTGGCCGGCCATCAGCACGTCGTTTGTCGGCGGCGGGTAGGGGGCGTAGAACATGCGCGGCGTCTCGGCGTGCTCGCGGTCGTCGTACGGCGCATACAGCAGCTCGTCGTCGCTCATCGGCGGCGTGAACTGGCTCGGCAGCGGCTTGTGCGCCGACGAGATGTGCGAGGAGGCGTGCGACGGCGGCGGCGACAGCGGCGACGACTGTCGCCGTTGCTGCTGCTGCTGCTGCTGCTGTTGTTGCTTCTGCTTCTGCAGCTCCTCCTGCGCTGCCGCTGCCGCCGACAGCGACGACAGTGTGTGCTGCTGCTTCTTGGGCCGCGACTTGCCGCTGCCATGGCTGGGCGACGACGACTTGGTGCTGGCGCCAGATGCGCTGCCGGTTGAGCCGGCCCGCCGCTCGAGGTCCTCGAGGCGCCGCTTAAGCTTCTTGCCTACGGACCGTTAGAAGAGACGCGGAGACAGACGGGGAGACGGGAAACCAAGCACTCACGGTAGTTGCGCTGCGCAATGCGGTTCTGTATCCGGCGGCGCTCGGCTAGGTCGGAGATCTTGGTCCAGTCCTCATCTGGGTTGGCCGAGTTGCTAAAGGCGCTGCTGTTGCTGTGGTTGGCGTACTGGCGTGTGGGCACCGGCATGGATGCCGCCAGGTCCGTGTGTGTGGCGGGCGCCGGGTAGGTGAACATGGACGACATGTTATTATACATGATGGAGGGAGGGCAGAAAAGGCGCAAGGATGATGTCGAGGGCAAAAGGAGGAAAGGCGAGGGAGTGGACAAGACAAGTAGCGAGAGGAGCAGAGGAGCAGAGGAGCAGTGTGAAGAGCAGACCAAGACAAGTCAATGATCAGAGAGTCTCTACTAGAAGAGGCCGGCGCAGTTGCTCAGATGCAGACGTGATGTAGAGTCGACTCGGTGGGGGAGAAGGCCAGTATTAATATTTCCAAGCCGAGTCGACAACCATCACGCTCGGCCGCGCCCTCGTCGACGGCCAGAGAGCATTCGCCGGCGCCAGCTGGGGCCCTACAAGGAGGACGTCGCAGGTGCACGCCCCCCTTTCCGCTATCATCACCCCGTCTGCTTGGCTGCACCCCCCCTCCACCACCGCCAGGCTGACCCTGAACCTCCGCCTTGCGAGTCCTAGGCGCAGGGGGGCTTCCACCGGTTTGTAGGGACGAGCTGCAAGTCCTACGACCGTTGTGCGCTCCATGACTCTGTCGACTCTCTGTCGACTCTCTGTCGCGAGCTCGTCTCCCGGCGAAGGACCGCGCAAGACTCTCGTTCTGTGGCTTCATTTTGGCCTGTCGGGGCGGCGGCCGGCTCGGTGTCCGTCGCGCACTGCGCGCCGCCTGTCATTGTTCTCGCCGTTCTGCCATTCCGATTCCTCATGCTTCCCCGTGTTCCGCCCAACCAGCGTTCCCACGGGCACGCGCAACTCCGCGCTCTGCCCAACAAGAGTGCGACGACGCACAAAGAGACCGCCCGCATCGCCCCATGCGAGTGACTCAAGCTACCCCCCTGGCGCGGGTTTTGCTTACCGCAAGTACGGGAGCTTTTTCCCTACAAATCCAGCCAGGAGGACAGCAATCTGGCGGGATGCGAGCAGAGCCGTGCAGGAACGCTGCAGAGGGGGGGTGCAGCAGAGTGGGTGTGAGTGGGTTTGGTGTGCACGAGACTGTCCCTGTCTTCGTACGGAGTACATGTACTGGAGTACACGTCTGCAGCCGACTGCAGCCGTCTGCAGCCGTGTTCAGACCGGCACGGACGGACGATGCGTATGACAGCGCGACAGCGTGCGGAGAGTGATGACTGTTTGTGCCGGCCTGGCGAGCCAGCAGGGGTTCTTTGAAAACGGAGCAGGCTCGGAGCTAAGCCGGCCAAAACGGACCGTCTTAACGGCGGCCTGCTTCCACCCAGCAGCCCGGAGTACTGGCACACTACTCGTAGAGTGGTGGCGCCCGGCTGTGGTTGGCGGACGGCGTGACGACGGCGTGCAAATTTAGATGCCCTGCCTTCTTGGGCCCCTCTCCATCCGCCCGCACGCACTCTAGCTCTGGTGCTATCCGCGTCCAAGAATAACCCGCGGGCTGTCGGCGGAAGCACGAATCGGCCAGCGCAGCCTAGTCTGGCCGATGCTGTTGGTGGTCGTCCTGCCTCGTGCCTCTTCCTCCTGCCGCCGGCTTCTGCGCTCTGTGTGGCTGTCTATTTGGGTCGCCTGCCGTGCGAGGACGACCGCCCGGCAGCCGCCAGATGCCTCTCGGCTGTCTGGTCGACACGCGCACGACAGGAACCCTACGGGGCAGACCGCAGACGGCTGCTCTGCTGCCTTTCTGCTCTGCTGTCTCAGTTGCTATTTTGGCTCGCCGCTGCGGGCTGTCGTGGCTGCGTGTGGCTGCCCGCTGTCCACCCTCGCCGTCCGCATCCCGACACCACGGAGCTTTGCTCGGCCCCATTGCATCCTGTCGGCTGGCTCTCGGCTGTGAAGCACCGTGTGCGACTTCGTAGGCACAAGAGGCCGGGATGCAGAACGTTGGGGGCGAAGCGTCCAGCCACAGGTGCAATACTTTGTCCTGGAAGGTGTAGGCTGGCCTGCTCCGTACCTCGTACTCGGTGGCTGCAAGACAGACTCATGCGGTATTCCAAATGACATCGGAAGTGGAGACGACTAGACTTGGAAGGATGCGATTCTGTTCTTTTTTTGGCTGCTCGCGTGGGCGAGACGAGTCACTGGGAGTTTGGAACCTGAATTGACTAGGTGGAATCGGGCAAGCGGTACAGACGGGGCACGTCTTGTTGGTATGAGCGAGTGCGAGCAATGCGAGCAAGTGCGAGCGCGTGTGCGAGCACGGGCGAGGGCTGAGCGGCGTGCAGAGATGTGGCAGAGCTCGATGCGTCTTGCGGTTGGTGATGCCCTTACTCATGCTCGTGCGCGTTAGTAATCACGCTGTGTGTGCTCCCGAAGAGGCTGCTGCTGCGTCGCCACTGCCATTTACGTGCGTTGCCAGCAACATCGGCACATCGCCAGAACATCGGCACATCGCCAGAACATCGGCAAGTCGCCAGAACATCGCCAGAACACCGCCAGAATATCAGGGCATCACCGCAAAGCCTGTGATAAGCTAAACCGACCGCCCGAGCAGAGGAGGTACGTACCTCCAAGGCGACATGCTATCCGAATGGGGAAGGGGAATACGGCCTGGGAGCTCGAAATTTGCTACTCGTACTTGTACTTTCTTCTGCGAATGACGGCTGTCTCGTACTTCGTATTTGTCTAACAGATAGATACCTGTCGGCACACATCTCGCCCAGCCGCACTCAGACCCCAGACTCTGGCTTCTGCGTCGCATTGTGGCCGTCGCATTGCTACAGACAGCGGCACGGAGTTTGAGCATCCAACAGAACTACGGCCGCAATATTGCGGCTTCTACGGAGACTGGCTCGGCGTTCTCCGTACGACGTGAATACTCTGCATCTCAGAGATTACGAGCACGTACGCCGTACCAAAATACGCGTACTCTGCGCGCTACGTGCAATCCCGTCTGCCGATCGCTGCCTAGCTGGCCGGCCGAGAGCTAGCGGAGCTCCCTGGCTGTGGAAAGTCTTGCTTCTCGCTTTTCGTCGGAATCCGGGAATATGCCCGTCGCCGGTCAGCCGCAAGCTTTGTGTTTCGGATCCACGTACGAGTACGGAGCACGAAGCACGACTACGTACTCCGCACACTTGTTCTACTTTGCCCTCGGCAGCCTGCCCGCAGCCTTCTGATCGCCGCCGCACGAAATACGGAGCACAGCACAGGATTGCGGCTCGCCTGTCGTTCCGAGGCTTCAAGCGGCATGTCGTATTGCGGCATCGCTACTTCGTATGCATTACTTCGTATGCATTACCTCGTATGCATTACTTCGTATGGGTATGCCCCGTCGAGCCGCCAGCGCGCCGCTAAGTTGAGACCGTCGCATAATGGCCTGCCACTGTTCAAACGTCTGTCGACTAGCCGGCTTCTTCGTCTCTCCTAGCGTTTGGCTCGCCCTATCACACAGAAGCAATTGACAGGCATCCTTCCCTTGCAGGTCGTCGCGAAGAGTACAGAGTACTCGCACTCGCACCCCGTGCGCGGCAGAATGCTGCCCAGTCGGGACAGCCAACAGCGGCGATGCCGTTGAAGCTCCTGCTGGCCAGGCGGGTGCTAGCCGCGGCAGACCTTCCAGAAGCACCGTCCACCGCGATGGTTCTGCTTACCAGTGAGACACGACGTGGCGGCGTGGCCTGGCCCTGCAGGCACACTGCGAGGCACATTGCTGTGTTGGGTGTCTCCTGGATCGTCGTCCCGTGGCTGGGTGGCTGTACTTGCACCAAGTATTATTACTCCGTAGACTGACAAAGTACGCATGTAGATACATATGTACATACGGCGATCTTGGAGTGCCCCACGTACCAGTGCAGAGCCTAGTCCAGCTGCGGCTACTTTGTACATGTACGAATACTCCGCATGTCGTAGTTGCAACAAAGGCCGCTGTATCCAGCTTATTCCCGCGAGCACCGCACGGAGTAAAGCTTATTCACCGACCCATGCCTGTAGGAGATTGCGAAGTACTCCGTACAGCACGAATAATGTCGTACTTCGTACGAAGTACCAGATCGAGGCAGGTGCGAGCGAGCGCAGACAACTTCCCTGCCGCGTCGTGTCCGTGTGCTCACCGCGTCGCGCTTTCCGTGCTCGCCGCGTGCTCCCTGGAGCCACTTCCACTGCTCCGCCCCTCGTCCGTCTGTTCCCCGGGCCGGCTCCCACTCTGACACGTGCTTTGTAAGGGCCTATTTTTAACACGGACCATTACCAAGACGCCGTCGCGCGTGCTCATTGGTCCGTGCGCCCGGGACGACGGAGAACGCCCCCTCCACGCGACGACGGATACCGTGTGGACATTGTAAGATACTCGTATCGTGCTCGTATCGTGCTCGTGCTCGTACTTGCGTATCGACAGCTGGCCGCTGGCCGTTGGCCGTTGGCCGCCTTTCCACTGCACTCAACTCTGCATCGTACGTTGACGCGGTGCTCGTCCTCCAGCCGTTGCCCATACAGGCGGACCAGACGGGGTGCGGTGGCCCCAGCCCTGCTGCTCTGCCGCGCCCGCCCCTGTGCGTTCCGCAGCGAGCGGTCATCTTGTGCTCGATCCCCGTACCCCGGCCAATCGCACGGCGCCATGGCGTCCTGCACCCGTACTGTAATGAAGCAATACGACCGCTGCCGTGGCCGGTTACGAAGAACGGCCGCTAGCTAGCGCAACGTCTGGTGGCTAGGCTAGCCTCAGCGTCCAATGGCGCCGAAGATTGAGCGCTGCATCTGGCATCGTGAGACGGCGGAAGGAGATGAGCAGGCGCTGACGAGCCGGGTGAGACCGTCACGCCCCGGCAATCTGACCAGGCATGGACATGAGCTGTCCCACGCCAACATGTCAAGAGAGAGCACGTCCAGCGGCGACGCGCCGCTCGTATCTTGCACTTTACACGGAGGCAGACGGCCGGTATGCAGCGCGACACCACTGCAGTGCCGGGTTGGCTCCTCTGCGCCACCGCTAGGTTGTCTCGCCGGTGCTCCCACAGCGTCGTGCGTCGTGCGTCTTACGGCGGATGCACAGGGGCTTCAGCCCTACGCAACGGCTGGCCGCAGAGCTCATCTTGGCGTCGCTACACTCCAAACTCCGTGTGCGCTGTGTGCTGTGCGGAGGATGCGCTGTGCTTGTGCTGCGAGCACGCTCCCGCAGCATCGCTACTCGTACGGAGGACGGCGCAGCGGCCTTGCTACGCCGCCATTGGCCGGCCGTTTTGGCCCCCAAATGGCAGACACCATCCTTGATGCACGGCAGGCTGTCGACAGTGATCCCAGACGCGACGCTGTTTCTCACCGTTTTCTCGCCGCGCTCGCCACCGCCCCGGTGTCTGCTCAAACGGTGTGCGGGGAGGCCACAGCCGGAGGGCGACCCACAGCCACACCTATCTGGTGCTGACACCGCGCGGGCGGGTTGATTTGTCAAAAGGCAAAGGGCAGCGAGCAGGAACCAAGCCCTTGGGTCAAGGGTGGCCGCCAATCATCGACTGGCCAAGCACCGAGTGAATGCCCAACGATGGCTAGCATGTGCCGTTCCAAATCAAGTAGTACTTCTGCTTTGGGCGACGCAGCCTTACTCATACAGTACTGCTTGTACTCTGTACAAAGTACGTACACAACCCCTGAGCACCCCTATTGTCTCATTTTACGCCGGCTTTTGCTTTTGACTGTGTATTTGTACCTCAAAGGTGGCCGGCCGAGCAAAGGGATGCTGCGGCGCCGAACCGGCGGCACCCCATAGCAGCACGGGCGCGCAAATCCCAGCCCGACGTAGCAGCGGCCGACTACTCATATATCGTACTTTTGTGTGCATGGCTTCTTCATACGGTGTGATGGAGAGCGTTTCTCCGGCAGCACGCAGGCGGCGATGCACGGAAGCAGAGCGGGCTGCGGCAGGCGAACGCCCCCCGGCTGCGTATTTGTCAGTATCATAACGGCCTCAATTCCCCGCGCGCCAAAATAGTGCTGAGCAAGCAGCCGCCCTGGAGAAAGGCAAAAGGCAAGAGGCAAGAGGCAAAATAAGCCGCGGCAAATCAGACGGATCAGACAGATCAACGCAGACGAGAGGACCAGAGCGTCGCGGCCTGTCTGCCGTCGCACCGCATGTGACAAATCGCCGGCCTGTACTTGTGCCGTCGTCCGTGACGCGTACTCCGTACCCAATACCAGGAGTGTTCGTAGGCAGGTCGCTGTTCCCGACTGACACTCGGCGCTCCGCCGCCGGAGCGCAGCGGCGACAAATTCTTGCCTGCCGCGCACAAGTACGAGTATCCCTAGATGGGCCGTCGTGAGATGGCAGCTGGCAGCCGGCTACACGTCAGACGGCTTGATACGAATTGCCGACCGTGGGAAGGTGTTTCGGCCCCCAGATGCCAGCGTAGCATGGCAGACGGGCATGAGGCCAGACGTTGGTGTACTCCGTACCGTACGAGTGCTCGCCCGGCGATGCAAGATACGAGTAGTATTCGTACTCGGACTCGTACTCGCAAACGACAGGATTGTGGACAGAGCATAAGTCCCGTGCTATGCCGCTTGTATGGCGTCGTACGACGCCGCACGCCGCACGCCGCACGCCGCACGCCGTACCAGTACAGCTCCGGAATACGTCTCGAGCAAATCCCGAAGCGCAAGACACCGAACGGCGGTGGGCCGTCCGGCGAGCTCGTAGATCCCTGCAGGCTACTTAGAGTTCTCACGGGCAGTCAAGACTCGGCCGTTGCAGCGTGCTGACGACGTACAAGTACTCTGTACGGATCCGCCGAACCGAGCGTCTTAGGAATGCATGTGCTGCCAGTCGCGCCCGTCCCGTCGCATCGAAACCCCGGGTCTGCTCGACCGTCGACATATGCGGCCACGATAAGCAAGCCCCAGTTGCGACCGTTGTTGCCTGGCGCCGCCGTCCGTGCTCTGGAGAAAGGACATTTTGACCGCATCTGGCAAGCGCGGCGGACTTTGCACATGCTTGTCCCCGGCTGCCGACTGCCCACGTGTCCCGTCCGGAGTACTCGTACGGAGTACAGCAGCGCCATGAAAAGGGCGCGCTAACACTACGTTGCATTGCCCATCTGTTTCTTGTTTTCTTGTTTTCTTGTGCAATCAATATTAGTCACGGCTAGTACATCACGTTGCGGTGTCAGTGGACGAGCTCCGGCTCCACGTTTCGCCGTCTGACCTTCGAATGACGAGCCACGTAACAAGCCTGGAATTTGAACGCCCCTTAATGTTGCCCGAAATAAGGGCGATCACATGACTTAATTATCTTTAAAAAAAACAGCATTAAAGTAGCAATTCTTCTAGTAACATAGCAAACTACTACTAACACCATAGTAATGCATGTACCCTGCAGAATTATAAAGTATCCATAGTCAAAATATGCTTGCCTATTTGCCAGACCGCTAGCCTGCCCGTCTACGTATTTATCAGCCAGTCCATCAATCGGCCAGTCCATTAGTCCATCAATAAATATACAGCGGCTATGCCTTCATCAGCGTATTAACTAGCGCGTACTAACGTAAGATACGGATGCGGTCGCCCGCCGTCAGCGGCTGCTTACAGTTGTCCTAGTTAACCTAGTACAGAGACAGATTAATCGGCCGGTCTATCAATCGACTAGTAACCTACCGATTTTATTAGAAAGTATTTATCAGCAGATTCAGATTTACTTACCTGCCTGCTTGCCTGCCTGCCTGCCTACCTGCCAATACACGAATCCACCAGAGAACGTCGTTGCTTTTTAATAGCGATTGGCGGGTTTGTAAGGAAGAAAGTAAAAAAGCGGGCCCAAAAGAGTCATGTGATCGCCCTCATTTCGGGCAACATTAGGGACGATGGAATTTAAAATTAGAGAACTACGAGCACAAGTATTTACGGAGTAAGAATACATACGAGTCCGAGTACGAGCAATACTTCATAGCGCAGAACTAGGCCTCTCCGTTTTGGCGGGCCGCTAGCTGCCGTTTTGCCCGGCGTTTGCTTTTTGCCTCCTTTGCGCCATTCTCATGCCGAGTGATTATTCTGCGCCAACTCTACTCTAGCATCTTCAGCCGCTTGGCAAATCACAGACGCAAGACATAGTTGCTTTTTCAATTTCCAAGCGCCGTCGGCATGTAGGCCTGGTTTCTTATTTCCTTTGGCTGCTCAGCCCTACACGTGTCCGTTTTGAGGCCAGTCAAGCCCTCCTAGCTCATCACCAGTTCTGCACCAGATCGCCCACCAGCTAGCATTTGTAAGATACGGAGTATGCACCAGCAAAGTCTGTGCCGTGCTCGCTGCTGAGCGGTCCGAGCTGCGACGCAAGCGGTGCGTACGGAGTATGTCCTGTGATGCACAGCGCCACCTGCGCAATGTGCTTCCTGCATTCTGCAGTGCTATTTCCCCTCATTCCTTGCTCTTGTCCACCTCGTCTCGCAATGGCTTCGTAGGGCTGGAGGAAGAGCGGATGAGACAAGGGGAAGGGCAACGCAGGCTCCACTCCACTGTGGCCTTGGCGTCTGTACTAGCAGAGTCCAAGACGGCTGCCGCCTGCTGTGATGATCTTCTTACCGCTTCTCCGCGTCTTCGCTCTCTCCGGTGCGTCATACTCTGACAGGCAGCGACGGCCAGTGCGACCAAATTTCGGCCAAGAGGCAGGGCCTCCAAAGATGAGGGCCGTCTACGGAAGAGTCCGCCATGACAAACATTGGTCAGCGGTGCTGATGGCGACGACAGCAATAGAAGCGGCAAAAGCGCGCTGCCCGCGCAGAGAAGCGTCGCGACCTTGCCCATCAGACGCCACGCACGGCCAAGGGAGATGGCAGGTATCGTGCATCAGCCACTCAGGCACTCCGCCTTCCGCGCTCGTCCCTCCGCCTCGCTCTCCCGTGTCCCGGCTGCTTGGCGGAGACCCGCGCGGTCGTGCGTTTTCAGGCCCCATGGCCGTGGCCCAGTCCAGGCCGTGGCCGTCACAGGCTTTGGCCTGCAGCGTGTTGCAGGTGTTACAGTGTGTTACAGTGTGTCGGGGTCCTGGCCCGCCACTTGGTAGGGGAGCGGCAACTGCTCTCTGGCGAGATGGCGGTGAGTCTAGTTAAGCCGCCCAGGCCTGTAATGTGCGTACTCGTTCTTTGTAGTGTTGGTCTCGTGGTCCGGCGCTCCCCTACGGAGTATCTTCGAATTCGACACGGCCAAACAATTGCGACACTGATCCCTGCTACGAAGTATGCTCCGGAAACGCGACAGTGTTGACTCTCTCACCTCTACTCGTACTCGTAAAGCCACCTGCAGCCTCTTGCAGTCCGTGGCCCGTTCTCGGCGGCTTTGCGACGACCTTATGCCACTGGCCGCTACGGGGTATTACTCCGTGCTCGTATCGTACTCTACACTTCGTACGAGTTGGCAAGTCCGCCTCTTTCTCGGACACGCCGTGGCGCAGGCGCGGGACGTTGCGATCGCTGATTGGTCGGGCCAAGAAACCAATGGGACGTTGCGTGATGTGTAAATTGCGACGCGATACTTCGTACTTTGTACTCGTATCACATCGTATGCGCCATTCCTGGTCTGGAGCCGTAGGGCTGAAGAAGGAGGGGGACAGGGGAGACACGGAGCACTCGTAATCAGCAAGTTCGGTGAGACCATTGAGACTCGTGAGAGAGGCAGAAGGCGAAAGCGAGGCAAGCGAAGCAAGACAAGGAAGTGGAAAATTGACGAGAAGCAAAGCGGTGGTACAGTTTCGCAGGGCAGGAGCGGGAGCGGGAAAGTGCAACGCGCAACGTGGGAAGACAGCGCGAGATGCTTCTTCTTTCGGATGCGCTCCACAGCACGTGCGCGCGTAATCGAAGTCTAGCGAGACATGGCTTATGCAAGAATCAAGACACGGTCTACGTACTGGTCACTTAAGGGCCTGTTTACGAGTGTTACCTCGTGTCGGTGCGTTTGTGTTGGCACTGGAACGAGAAGTGGGATGATGCACCGTCTGCCCGCCGTTGCAGCGGCAGTCGCACTTCGTAATCTATTAGTCGGAGGCTGCCAGTCTTGGCTTACTCGCACAGCAGTAGCGCCAGAGTTCGCAACGAGTAATACGAGTACGAAGTGCAGTGCGAATAGAGTGCAGCGGGCCGTCTTTGCAAGCAGCGGACTAGAAGCACAGCCACCTAAACTGCTCCGTATCGCAAAGTAGTTGCCGATTCTAGAGCAGGCGCGACGCGGCAGAAAAGACGGCGGGCGCCAGCCAGGGAAACTTTAGATAGGGAGCAAAAGTCAGGAGGCAGGCAGGGACGAGGGGTAGGGATGAGGGCAGCGCTGCCGCCCGCCGTTCGGCTCTAGCCCCCCGGCTGCCCCTGCTTTTAGTAGCCCCGAACAGGCCGATCCGCTGCATGCACCTCAGCCACGATGCAGCTCGGCGGCTAAGCCACCGAGCTCCAGCAAGAGTCGTGTCTCGAGGCACGAGGCACGAGGCAGAGCCCGCCGAGAAAGCATCTCTGTTTGTGAGCACGTCGCGTCAGCCTCTGGCAGTGACGTAGCGGCGGCAGGCCAAGTGCGTCGCGCAAGCCTAATGTGCATACTCCGTACCTCGTAAAGGCCCACGGAACAAAATATTACGGAGTACGAGTACTTCTGCGAGCAGATGGACCCACTTTACCGTAGCCGTGGGCAACCACTCAGCAATCTGTTTACTTTGGGGTCGTGATCCGATCACCGTGATCAGGCGTCGCAGCCGTCAAGCCCACGCAAGGAAGCAAGCACAGCTGCGCCGTCCGCTGCATCCCGTCTCTCTGCGCAACTCTGCGCACCGGCCCTCCCCCCTCTCGCGAGCACGCTGCTCCCGCACAACAGCCCGCACAGACACGGAATGCGAATACACACCGCCCGCCCGACGTCGGCGCCGTCCCCGGCTTCGCCTGGCATGTGGCTTCATGCAGCATTCCTCGTCGCATGGTGCACCGCGCCCGCCACCGCCGCTACCGGGAGCACGCGTACGGCCGTCCCCCGCGTAACAAGCACATTCCAGTCCGCAGCAACGGCGACGCCGGCCTGGCTGCCACCCCTCGTTCTCGTCCGGCCCGACAATGATACCTCTGACAGCGAGCCCGGCGATCTGCGCCTGTTTCGCCGCGCCGATACCTGCCCGGCCGGCTACTACAGCTGCACCGACCAGGGCAGCGCCTTTGCTGGCGTCTGCTGCACATACAGCCAGGTCTGCGCCTTGGACGACGCCGACCGGGCGGCCTGCTGCCCGGCAGGGTGAGTTGCGCATCTCCATCTTCCGCTCTGCGTCCGGCGCTCCGTGTAGTATCTTTCTGTGATGCTGACCGTCCCAGTGACGTCTGCACCGGCACCGTCTCCGCCGCTGCCGCCGCTACCAGTACCTACTCCTACGTCGCCAACACCCTCTATCCCTACTTTCCCTACATTGCGTCCAGCGGCATCGTTGTCACTGCCGCCTTTGCCGACACTAACGCCTGCAACGCGGCCGTCGAGTTTTGCAGCGCCAACTACGTGCTCTGCACATCCCTGCTGGAGGGTGCCGCCGCAGCGACCACCACCGCGGCCCCCGCGACATCCACGACCGCCAAAGGCACCACGCGCACCACGACAACCACTGTCGCCACCACCACCCCGACTGGCAGCGTCTACATCGTCACAATCGTCGTCTCCGGCGAGACCACCCTCACCAAGGGCGGCGTCGCCAACGTCGCTGCAGCCACCACCGCCGTTGCTGCTGCCGCCGCTGCCGTCGACGCCGTTTCTTTGACCGTCTCCACCACCCTCGTCGCCAGCTCGGCCGCGAGCCTCTGTAGCAGCCTCAGCAGCATCGGCTGCGCCGGCTTGCCCACTAGCGGCACCGCTGGCTGCACATCACTCTTTGGCGCTGCCACCGGCGCCGCCACCAACAGTGCCAATTTTGTCGCCGGTAGCAGCGCTATCCGCGGCGCCATGTCTCCGGCCCTGTTCGAGAAAGCCTTGCTCTTCTCAGCTGCTGCGGGCGCCGTCGTTGCGGGCGTCGCGGCTGTGCTGCTGTGATTTCGGGATGAGTCCAGATATTGCGTTTCTCCTCGCGCACGGTTGTCTTTTGTCTTTTTTGCTTCTTCATGCTCTGGTGCATACATGCTGTGATGATTGACACGTTGGTAGGATAGGCAGGTTGCTTTATGGTGCATGGCGTTTTTTAGATGACTCAATGTCTTGAAGAAACTCGTTTTGGTAGACTAAAAATAGTACGAAGTCGACCTCTTACTCGGAAAGTAGACTGCTAACCAGTATGCTTTTTCGACCAAGTAATTGCAAGCAACGGTGTGAATTGTGATTCCAGAATTTGAAGTAAAAAATATCACCCATAATGTACTCGGAACATTATTAACGTTATTATTAAGTGGCATCGCAGTGTAATGACATCAAGAAACATATGTTTTGATATTACTACTTATTAGCGGCGCCCTAACGCCACTCGTCCTCCTCTTCTCTCGCTTGGTGCTTGGCTTGCTTCTTGAGGAGAAGTGTCCTGAAGAAGAACAAAAAGATGCGGTCCGCTGTTCCCTCTGTCCATGAAGCGAGGAAGCCGAGTATCTTGGCGAAAAGATTGAAAAAAAGAAGAGTGAAAAACGAAAGTGAGGCAATCACGATGAATGTGCCCCAGTACGTCCATGCCGTATAACCATTCGTCAAGCTAGGAATTTGTATGGAAAAGTAGCTTGTCATGAAGGAAATGGGCAAGAAGAAGACGCTCAATTTGGCGAGAAGTGTGGCACTTCGTGTCAAGCGCTCCGTCGCCTTGGAATCCTTCTGATTCGTGAGATTGAAGTACTAACTGTAGTTAGTACAAAGTGAAAAGGCAGGGATATTTCGCTGCTACGAACAGTGTTTTGGAGAGACTCTTTCTCGTCGAGGCAATCTTTGATGTTGTCCAGCATGAGCGACTTCAACTGCACTTGAAAGCGCCTGAAGCGGTCGTTTGCGCTATCCGATAGCCGTACCGCATTGCCACGTTCCCTAACTGCAGGCTCGCAGGGGTTAGTAACAAAGACGTCGGCCTCTTTCTCATTTTCCTGGCTGAGTATTGTATTGATTAAGGTGTTGAAGCTTGTGAAAAGGTGGTTCAGCTGCCGCAGCTCCTTATTCAATCGATACAGCCTCGGAATGATACCCAAAGATTCTGTATTGTAAACCGGATCCTATATTGAAAAACATTAGAGGTTTGTGCTTGACTGGTGGAGAGATGACCGTATCACTGCTTACGCCGCTATGGAGAATCTGGTAGCTCTGAAGAAGCAGTCAATTAGCAATCCGTTCGTATGGTGGGCCTGACTAATGGCGCAGGAACGTACAATATCGTCGAGAGTCTTTTTGGTATTGTTTAAAATGACCAGGGCCGCGGCGTAGTCTTCAAACAAATAGTAGAAAAGACTACTGGCCCCTTCTAGGCCTCGCTGGCTGTAGTTGTTTCCAAGCATCGACTCGCGTATTGATGTCGCTTGCATCATGTTGTACATATCTTTCCTTTGTCCACATTCGGATAAGTGCCAGAGAACCTTGAGCGTATTGGACCTGCTGTTCTGAAGCTCCTCATCGGCATCCTCTTTTGTGCGTGATTTGCTTGGAAGACAATCTTCATGAAAGGAAAGAACAGTGTCTGTTATGTTAGATATCGGCACAACTGAGATATACGACTACGATGCAGATGACCACAGATTCACATACTGTCATTGCACATGGCTAACCAAGACCAGTGCTTGGGGGGAATTAGCTTTTTGGCGTCCTTCTCAAGCGGTTTGTGCAGCCAGTTGGCACCAAAGCACGAGACTGTGCAAAGGCAGATTAGTCAAGGCCGGGGAAAAGGGATATGTCGCCGCCAGGGTGTTAACTATAGAAGGGACTTACAAAGACGGCCCTTGTCAATAGAGGTGTAGTTGATCGTTGTCTGCATCATCTGAAAGGTAGTCAAGTTGTCTTTCTCGAAGATCTGTTCATGATAGTCTGTGTTGCCTGGTCTTAGTTCCATACTTTCACCTGGGGGAGCTGCAGGGTGGCTAGTGTTTAGGCGTCCATGTAGTCCTGTCTCGATGTCCTTAATATACTTTTTGCTGGAACGATCGGCTGCATCAGTGGCTTTCGTCGATTGCAGCCTTTCCTTCACTCTGTCCCAGGCCCAGATACTGAGAATCAACCGCCTCGAAAACCCGTACCGTTCGCCAATAGTGGTAATGGCCTGTCTCTGCCGCTTTGGGTTCCATACGTTGCTGAGAGGTTAGCCGAACATAAGAAAAACGTATTTAGTGACAGACAGAACGGCTGGGCTGAACCATACATCCATCGAGCAGGCATGTGCTTGCTTCCAAAGCCACTGCCCCCACTGCTGCCGTTGTCTTTGCCCTCTGCCACAAGCACCTGAAAATCCTCATCGCTCAGGTCCCAGGCTATCTCAGCCTTGTCAGAATCAAAATGGACGACAAAGTTTTGCGTACTGGAACTCTTTCCAATCTGGTCTGCCGTATTGTACACCTCCTCAAGGTCGAAGTTCTTGAACTTGCGATGCAGCCTGTCAAGATCTTCGATAGACGGGAACGCGCTGCTCGCGTGTCTAGTGGTAGCATTCGACGACGCAGCATGGCTCGGCAGTTCTGAGCCAGAAGCATCGCTGCCAACGGCGATAGATGGGCGTGGAGTTCTTTCGGGCGTTGACATGGCAGGCAGCAACAGGCAGCTAGCTGTATTAAATTTCGCGGGATTAGGCAGAACTGGTATGCGCACGAGTGTTATGACTATGCCGGGACGGTCGCGATGCGGAGCGAATATGGGCGGCGCGGCAACGATGATGGATGGGAAAAGAAATAAGTTACAGATTGACAGCTCTGTCTTGCCAAATATGCAGGTGGCATATGCAGGTGGCATATGCAGGTGGCAGTGTCTTATGTGGCGTCACGCGGACAGAAGGCGCGAGGCGCAAGGCTGATCGATGCTGCCGGCTATGCTCCGTTATTTTTGGAAGCGACGCGCGCCGCGCCTTCCTCTGGCGGTTAATGCTACGCAACTATGACGGCTGAGCTGACCGGCCAGTAATATTACGAGCCAGCTGCAACGAGTCTGGTGAGAATCAAGCCTACCGACACACGATGTAAACAATAGCCCGCCTGTACGTATTACGAAGTAATATCTGTATCTTACAACCACTGGTCGGCCAGCACGCCACGACCCGAGAGATGAAACCGGAATCACGGCAGAGCCCCCTGAGTCGACGATGTTAAAGCAGATTGAACGACTACGCTTACTGCCAAGGCAGCCTTGCTCTTTGGAAGCGCAAATAACGGAGAAAGAGCGCATCATGACTGTCCAAGAAGTTTACCGCCGCGTACTCCGTAGTACGTCGTTGCTCGCCTTAAGCGCCGTCTCGATGGTGTGGAGTTTTAGTCGCCAGCACGATGTGCGAAAGAGGGTCATTGAGGACGTGCTTAGCAAGGAGCCAAGCAAGCCGGATAAAAAAGAAAGATTATCGGCAACCCTGGTCACATCTTAATGGCCTGCTGCGGCTAGAGCATCCGAGCATGATATGATGCGAGTGGAACGCGACTCTGCGCTGTGGCCCCTGTCTATCACTTATCATACTCGAATTACAAGTACGAGCACGAACAGTGATCTGGGAAGCCTGGCGCGGGCTTGCTGCGACGCCAGCAAACAAGTTTGACTCCCCTTCTCGAGTTCTCTATAATTTAGATTCCTGCACAATTGGCGGCCTGGAAAGGGCGACGTTGCGGATAAAGGCCTCATACGAGCTAAGAGCATCGCTAATGCGCCTTTAGTATTTGCCAGCTGCGGTCACGCTAGGGATTGGCTGGAGAGTTCGGGACGGGACGCAAGTACTTCTTACAACACAAGAGCGCCGTGCACAGAATGGCAATACCCCTGGTGCATCGTGCTTCATAGTCCCGTTTCATGCCAGCTTGGCCGCGGCGTAGGACGGGCCGGACAGCACATCTGCGAGGTCTGTGGTAAGTACGGAGTCCCAGAGGCAGAACGTTAAGAGGCCACATTGCTCCATGGCTGGTTGCCATGTCAGATGGACATGCGATGCGGAGGAATACTCCGTACGAGTAGGTGATCTTGCAGGTGAAGTATTGCTCCATACACTGGGGTATTTTCGCCTCTTTGGCTGGGCCGTTTGGTCCCCCGTAAAACACCCCCTACCTCATTTTAGTGTTTTGTGTTGTAATACTGTGCTACTGTTTTCCGTGTTTCGTCTTTCGTGCTTTGAGTTCAATCTTTTACTTCGTTTGTCCAGCTTACTTACTTGCCACAAGGCCACTTCTGGGCTCATTTCCTTCATTTCTTACCGGCACAGGTGTCGGCTAGTCACAGACCGAGCATTACGCTTTATCTTGACGTTCGTTCCTTGTTGGCTGTGCCAATATTTCTTATACACGCACTGCCGGCGCAGTTTGAGGCATTCCAACAAGGCAAGATCATCTGCACCAAATCGAGCTGGGAAATCTGGCAAATTCGAGTCAGCAACAGCAGAAGCCGCCCTCAAATACCGGGGATTTCAATCATCTGTTCAGACCACAGTATGGTAACCAGCGCTAGCTATCGACTGCGTTCGCGGCGGAAACTGGTCTTGCTGATAGGACTAGCAACTGCAGCGTCCACAGCAACCGCCAAGTCCTTTTCATTCAGTTCATGCGTTGGCTCTTGCATCGTCAGCGGTGGCTGCAGCAGCTCCAATACTACGTGTATCTGCAAGGCGTCTGAGAGCAAATTGAGTGGGTTCCTGGGCAGCGCCGTAAGGTGTGTGGCCCAGGACTGTTTGCTCGTCAATGGCGAAGGCGAAGGCGTCGACGATGCGGTTGATGCCATCGACGACAGCTTTGTCTCCGTCGTCGAGTCCGTCTGCGACGACGACGGCTTCGATATTGCGTCGTCCATTATCAGTGACGCGCTGTCTACGGCGAGCAGCATCGTGTCTGGCTTACTCGGACTTGGCGGCAAGACCACTTTGACGAGTGCGACCACCGTGAAGACGACCTTGAGCGCCACAAGCACCAGTTCCAGGGCGCGCAGCACTATCACCAGCACTACTGTTACTAGCACAACTAGAACCGGCACTACCAGCACTAGCACAGCCAGCAGTAGCGCCGCAACGAAGAGTGAAGGTACCGTAACAAGCACCACCGCAAGCACCACTGCCAGCACTGCAAGAACCACAACAAGCGGTGCAGCGAGCATCACCACTACAAGCACCACTACAAGCACCACAACAAGCACTACAGAAAGCACTACAAATAGTACCATAGAAAGCACTACAGAAAGCACCATAGAAAGCACCACTGCCAGCACCGCTGAGCGTACGACGGCGCCTGTGTCCCAGACTGAAGATGCTTCGGCGCCAAGCACCACCGCAGCTGAAACGGTTATCACATCGTCCCTCACAACGGCCTCGACCACGAGACTAGGCACAAAATTAAGCACAACGACTAGTCCGGCGGCCCGTCCGACGCCTAATCAAGACCCTTTCGCCAACGCCAATGTGGATTCGAGCGCCGGCATCCCTCGGCTTAAAGTTGCACCATTTGTATTGCCGCTAATAGCTTCCGGGCTGCTCCTGTTCTGAACTCGTGGCTGTCAATAAACCGCAGGACAAGGCAGCCCAGTTGAAGCAATGGATGATACCCCAAGAATTCCACTCTGTACTTTTATAACGATTGCCGCGCCGGGGACCCTACCCTTTTTTTTTGCTTTCAAAAGCTCTATTCCTGTACTAGTATGCACGCTATTATTTAGATAATGAACGAGGAAAGCACTGCACATTGGCAGCTGCTGTGCTGTTTTTTTTACATAGGCCCAATGGCGATAGCTTCTTCAACCTTCTATATTGTCGCGCAGAGTGATCAGCTGTGTGACTATGGCACCGAACGCCAAACACCTAGAACGAAGACTCAATAGTCTGCGGCGACTAGTCTAAAACACATTTTTTGGTATGTATTTTCCCAACTATCAAGAAGATTAGCAAGAAACGTAGAAGCGTATTTAGGGTTTGCGTGGCCTGCTTACACCGTAGTCGCGGAAGCCTACAAACAAGGCCTCAGCCTCGGCCAATATCTTGGGCTCCGTTTTGCCGTCGGCCCAGGCACCTGCGGTTGGCAGCGCCTCGAGGCGGGCTTCGACCCAGGCCTTGCGGCCCTCGACGCGCACCGTCTTGGCGTGTACCTTGACGAGCGAGTCGGCCGGCGTCGGGGCGCGGTAGTCAATGTGCAGATACGCAGTCATACCGAGCGGCAGCGGTAGCGCCTCGAAGCAGCAGCGTCCGAGCGCCTCGTCCAGCATCGTGGCCACGAACCCGCCGTGCACGATGCCTGGGTGGCCGCAGAGTCCGCGCCCGACGTGCATGATCTGCACGAGCTCGCGCCCGCGGCCGTCCGTCCACTGCAGCGGCGGCACTGCTAGCAAGCCCGGGCCGGCGAGCGTCGATGCCGTCAGGTTGTGTCGCCGGGTCACCGACGGCATCCGCAGCGTCGGCCGCTGCTCCACGAGCAGACCGGACGCGCCTGACCGCAGCTGCTGCACGACAGGGTGCGCTGCTATCGCCGCCTCGATGTCGGCCGCCTCTTTGGTCTCCGGCACGTATGCGAGCTCATCGGCGAGCGGGAGGCCGGCCCGGCGCCGGCGGAACGCGTCGAAGTCGGCAGCCGTAAATAGCGGATACAGGGCGCACACCAGCGAGACTGAGAAGCCAAGGGACGTCCAAAACACGGCGCGTGCAATGAACGAGGCGGTGCGTCGAAAGAGACGGGGGGCAGCAGGCTGCGGCAACGGCGTAGAGGACAAGGACCGGGCTATAGTGGTTAGCAGCGTTCTCTGTGGCAGGTGACAGCGGAAGTGCGGAGGGTGCCTGCCAGAAAGAAGCGGGCGAAGCGAGGACGCACTTCCAGAGCCTCTGCTGGCTCCGGCCGCGTACGGGCGCAGGAGAGGCCAGAGAGGCCGGGCCAAGCTGGGACGAAGGGGTGCCATGGCTGCTTTGGGGTCGGGAGGCGGTTGGGCGGGCCGGGCTGGACGGCGGATGCGCCACCTGGCGAGCACAGAGCAGCAGTGATGTCCAGCACTGTGCTAGCGCGGCTATGACAGCGCGAGCGTTTGATCAGCCCTTGAAGCGGTTGCCAGTCAGTTGCCGGTGCCGTTCGCTAGAAGGCCGTCTCTACGACGTCTGCGTACCGAGGCAGATATCGGCGATAAACATAGTGTGGCTGCTTTCTTGCACCGCCACAGTTGTCTTTGCACTCTTGCTAGTTGCAGTTTCGAATCAACTTTCACTGCGAGTACGCTGCAAGCACGTCCGAGATACTTGTTTATCCTTGGATACTTCTACATTCAGCTTGGGCGAAGGACATGGTCTAAAGTCAGTCGAGATATCCAACACGCCTTCTTTGAGGCTGCCGTTTCCGGAATTTTCAGAGCCTATTGCCATCATGCTGATAACACGATGCGGGATATGCCACGCCCGCAGCAGCAGTATCGCAGATCTCGCCTGATAGACTGTGTCTACGACGGCGTGCTTAGGCAACAGAATTTCGTGATCGTGAACGTGATGATCAGCACACGTCGAAGCGAGTTGGCAGCAGAAAAGCGTGGCTGGTGTATTAGTCATGAAATGCAGGCACGGGTGGACCCATATGAACATAGGGCTAAGCCGATATGCCGACAATTGGCGCAGATAGCCGCCCTGGGGCCGAAAAGACAAGAAAAAACCCTTAGAAAAACCACGCGGCCGGTGACCGGCGTCAAAGACTCAGATTGCAACGCCACGAGATAAAACAGCGGCATGACCGCCCGTTGCCCACCTGCCCCCGCTGTCCGCACTATCCACATTGCTTCACTGAGTTGCGCGCGCGCATCGCTACGCATCCGACAAGAATACCCCTTCGGCTTACTTCCGGCCGACTTTGAATAGTCTCTTTGAATAGTTTTTTTGAATATCGCTAGACAACCACGCCCACGCCGACTGCACAACTCCGCCATGGTCCAGACCGAGCGCAAGGCCCACGGCCTCGTCCCGGCAGCATCGCCGGTGGCCGACGAGGCGTTTGCCGTGAACGCCGAGTACATGGCGGACACGGACGCGAACAAGGTCAACCTGGGCCTCGGCGTCTACCGCACCGAAGAGGGCGCGCCATGGCCGCTTCCGACGGTGCAGGCTGCGGAGAAAATCTTGCAGGAGGCGGCAAGCCTGGCGCGGCACGAGTACCTTACTATTCAGGGCGACCCGGTTTTTCTGCGGCACGCGCGCGACCTCGTCTTCGACCTGCCGGCGGGCACCGGCAACAACGACGCCGGCCGCAGCCGCATCGTTTCCGTGCAGACAGTCTCGGGCACGGGTGCCAACCATATGGGTGCCAAGTACCTGGCGGAGTTTGCTCCGGCCACTGTCTGGCTGCCGGACCCGACCTGGGGCAACCACGTTGTCATCTGGGAGCAGCTCGGGTTCACCGTGCGCACGTACCCGTACTTTGATGCGGCGACGCGCAGCATCGACTTTGACGGCCTGCTCGCGACGCTGTCGCGCGACGCCCAGCCCGGCGATATCGTGCTGCTGCACGCCTGCGCACACAACCCGACCGGAGCCGACCCGTCGCACGACCAGTGGCGCCAGATCGCCGATGTTTGCGAGGCGCGCGGCCTCGTGCCCTTCTTCGACCTCGCCTACCAGGGATTCGCGTCCGGCAACGCTTCGCAGGATGCCTGGGCCATTCGCCACTTCTTCGGCCGGCCGCAGCTGGAGTTCTTCGTCGCCCAGTCCTTCTCCAAGAACTTTGGCATCTACGGCCAGCGTGCCGGCGCCCTGCACGTCGTCATCCGCGAGGACGTTGAGAATGCGGCGGCGCACTCGATCGTCCTGGCCAACCTCTGCCACCTCGTGCGTGGCGAGGTCTCCATGGCACCGCGTGCTGGCTCCGACATTGTGCGCGAGGTCCTCAGCTCCCCCGAACTGGCGGAGCAGTGGAGGGGAGACCTTCTGACCATGAGCGGCCGCATCAAGGACATGCGCAAGGCTCTCTATGACGAGCTGGTGCGCCTGGGCACGCCCGGCTCGTGGACGCATATTATCAGCCAGGTATGCAGCTACTTGCCCTCGCGCTTTGCTAAATGGTATTGCTGTCTTCTAACCACTTTAGATTGGCATGTTCTCCTACACCGGCCTCACGGAGGCACAGGTGCTTGCCGTGCGCAAGAAGCACCATGTTTACATGCTTCTGTCTGGCCGGATATCCATCTCTGGACGTAAGTTATTATAGCCAGTTGCCAATCCAGAACAGGACTAACATTTCAACAGTCACGTCAAAGAACGCGGCGTACGTCGCTGCAGCCTTCGACGACGTTGTCCGGACCGTCAACTAGCTGCTGTACTGTGCAGGACTCAGCCGTAGAATCATAAAAATGGGTGTATGCACGAGAGCCATGCTGCCATATAGAAAGCGCGCGGGATCTTACGAAGCGGTCACATTGAGATGATACAGAGATATACCAATCAGCTGAATATAGCTGGGCAACGAAGTATGAAGCTATTGATACTGGATCCCATACTACTGTTTAGTTTGGGGTCGTGTCCATTACTTCTCTCGTTTCTTCCTTTTCTTATGACGTATAATCTGTATAGATAAAATAAACTATTTACAGAAACACTGTTGTGCTTTAAAATTCACAGAATATTTAATTACGTCATGTATTAACGAGCTGTGCTCTTTTGTTTCTCTTGTTATTTTGTTCGCCTACTTTAATACGCTAAAGTGGAGCCCGAAGCTACGCATTATTTGTACGCCGCCATTTTCACCACTCAGCCTTGTCCCGCACGCGAATTTCGGCATGGGAGGTTTTACCAGCGAGAGCCACAAGGGCACGGACTTGGCCGCCGGTGCCCTCGACGACTATGCGGCGGACATTCTCGGGCGGTGGAGCACGCTGATAGCGGAGTACGAGGCGTTCCGGGAGGCGCTGCGGTCGAAGGTAGACCAGGCGCACTGGCCGGGAGTCGGGCCATGCATTTCGATGCTGAAGACGGAGGCGGCGACCATGGAGCGGCTGCTGGCGATGCGCGGCGGTCAGGGCGAGAGCGACGAAGTGGTGGGGGCGAAGCTGGCGGCGTCGAACCTGACGGCGCGGGAGGCGACGTGGTCGATGATCAAGAAGTGCCGAGGGGTGCTAGCACTGGACCGGCGGTTTCCGAAGACGGCCAGCTTGCGGCAGGGCAACAAGAAGGGCAAGGCTCCGCGAGAGGACCGGCGGCAGAGCGAGAGCCGCAGCGAGAAGCGGCCGGCACAGAAGCACGACCACCACGGCGGCGGCGTGCGGTACAGCGGCGGGCGGACGGAGGGCGTGTTTGTGAATGCAGTGGTGGAAGACGGGCGACAGTGGCTGCGGCTGCTGCCGACGACGGAATCGCAGCTGCTGATGGAGATGGCCGAGAACGGATGGGAGTTCGGTCCGGGAGGCGCAGCGGACAGCGATGGCGGCGACGACGTGGACATCCGGGACATTTCGGTGGCGCAGACGGCGCTCGACCTTGTGCAGGCAGCGCAGGCCAACCGCTTTCGCGGCGCGAGTCCGCGGGTGCGTCTCGTGCTGAGCCGTATCGAGGCAGGCCGGACGGCGGCGGTGGACGCGTTTCTGCGGCGGCTGGGAGGGCTGTTTGACACGGACGGCGACTCCGCTGCGATCACGATCCACGCGGCCAACGCGCGCTGGGCTTCAGCGCCGCCGCCGCCGCTGGACGAGGCGCTTGTCAGCCTGCTGCCGCGGCTCACAGCGACGGTGGCGGACGCCGCGGCTGTCAACGTGGACACGTCGATCCTGGTGGCGCTGGCGTCGGACATCACGCACAGCTGCGTGGTGCCGGAGCCATGGCACACGGCGCAGCGCGCGACAGAACTGGCGCGGGAACGTGAGCAGCCGGGCGGCGTGCTGCAGATGCTGGCAGACGTGCTGCGCGGGCGGCGGCTGGTGTGCACGCGGGAGGCGGCGGCGGCCTTTGGGGCGATGGTGCAGTCGATGGCCCAGGCGAGCGAGCGGGCGCGGGCCGACGTGCTGCTGGGGAAGCTGGGGGACGGCGAGATCGAAGGAGACGGACGGGTGGCGCGCTTCCGGGCTCTCTCGGACTACCCGCAGCGCATCCCGGACGACCTGCGGCTGCCCATCGTCGTCGTGGACGAGGCCTGGGACCTCGTGCGCATCCAGCAGGCGGTCTCGGCGGGCGAGCTGCCGGCGGCGGCGGGCGCCGTGGCCGAGGCGCTGACGGCGGGCGCGGCACCGGTGGCGGTGCCGACGCTGGCGGTGTTCTTCTACGGATGGGCGTCGGGCCACGCGACGGTGACGACCAACCTCGCGGCCAAGAACCGGATCGCGCGACTGCTGGAGCGCTGCCGCACGCGCGCGGACGAGGAGGAGCCGGCCGTGTGGGTGTGCCGGACGGCGCGCAGCCTGAACGGGACCAACCCGCGCCTTGCCTCTTCCTAGTGACTCGGCCTGCCGCCGTGGGCTGCTTGTGCTCGCCAAGCGCCCAGGGCCGTCCCATTGTCGATATGGCACGCGATGGAACGTGGAGGGAGCGGCGCTGCAACGACGGCTGAGCGCACGACGGACTTGGCCTCACTCTGCATTAAACCCGGGCGGCTGCAGGCCGTCGGGTGCTCGGTTGCCGTGCCTGCACGAGTACAAAAGGGCGCGCTCGGCCGGCGAGCGGTCCGTGATCATCAAGCACTCCGCACGCACCACGACCACAACCACGGCACCATGCGCGCTCTGCTTTTGCTGCTGCTCGGCGCGGCAGCCGCCCAGGCGCTGCTGGTCCCGCGGCACGCCACGGTGGTCGGGCGCGACACGGCGAACAGCACGTACGACTTTGTGATCGTGGGCGGCGGCATCGCGGGCCTCACGGTGGCGGACCGGCTGACGGAGGACCCGGCTGTTTCGGTGCTCGTGCTCGAGGCCGGGCCGCTGGACGAGGGCGAGGCCAGCGTGCGCGTGCCCGGCGCGTACAACCCGATCCCGTACGTGTGGCCGGCGCTGTGGTCGACGCCGCAGACGGCGCTCAACGACCGTGTGTACTGGGCCTTTTGCGGGCGTGTCGTGGGCGGCGGCAGCGCCGTCAACGCCATGATCTTCATGCGTGGCGACGAGCTGGACTACGCAGCCTGGGGCGCGCTGGGCAACGCCGGCTGGGGCTGGCACGACCTGCTGCCGTACTTCAAAAAGGTCGGTACCGACAACGGCAGGCCGTTTTTCGTGTTTGGCCTGACGGCTGACGGCCCTCCTCCAGAGCGAGAACTTCTCCGCGCCCGAGGCGGCCTTCGCAGCGGCCGGCAACCTTTCGTGGGTGGACGACGTGCACGGCCACGACGGCCCGGTGCAGACGACGTACCCAAACTACTTGTTTCCGGGCAGCGGCATCTGGCACGACGCCGCTCGCCAGGCCGGCATCCCGGAGGACGCGGACCCCGGCGACGGCTCCGTGCGCGGGTTGTTCTGGCTGCCGCTGGCCGAGGATGCGCAGACGCGCACGCGCAGCTTCGCCCGCGTCAACCACCACGACCGCGCGGCTGCACGGCCCAACTACCACCTGCTGCCGGCGACGACGGCGGCCCGCGTGCTGTTCGGCGGCGTCAACGGCACCACCGCCACGGGCGTCGAGTACCTGCCCACGGCCGGTGGCACCACCGACCGCGTGCACGCGCACAAGGAGGTGCTACTCGCCGCGGGTGGGCTGCACACGCCGCAGATCCTGCAGCTGTCGGGGGTCGGCCCGGCAGCGCTGCTCGCGAGCCTGGACATTGACGTCGTCGTGGACCTGCCGGGCGTCGGCCAGAACTTCCAGGACCAGCCGAAGATCCCCATCACATACAACTGTGAGCCCCGGCCGGTCCGCCTCTCTTCTCTGCCTTTGCCCTTGCTCACCGACTCGCGCAGTTTCCGACAACGTGGCGCCCAACTGGAACTCGCTCGTCGATAACGCCACGTACGAAGCCGGGCAGTACGCGCGCTACAACGAGAGCGGCACGGGGCCCTACACGCTCGTGCGCACGCTGGGCAACAACTTTGCTGCACTCTCACTGGCGGACCTGACGGCCGACTTCGCCGCCATCGCCGCCGCGGCCGCCACGCGCAACGCGACGGCCTACCTGCCGGCCGGCACGGACGCGGCCGTGGCTGCGGGCTACGCGGCCCAGCGCGCGCTGCTGCTGCGGCAGCTCGCCGGCGACGTCGCCGTGGGCGGCCTGCACTGGGGCACGGCCGACACGGCGACGCTGTTCACGTTCAAGCCGTTTAGCCGCGGCACCGTCGCCGCGGTGTCTGCCGACCCCCTCGCGCAACCGGCCATCGACTTCCGCGCCCTCACCGACCCGACCGACATGGCCGTCAACACCGCGCTCGTGCGTCGCCACCGCCAAGTCTTTGCCGCGCCCGCCATGGCCGCCATGGGCCCGGTCGAGCGACCCCCCTTCGGCGCCGCCGTCACCAGCGATGCCGACATCGCCGCCGCCATTCGCGCCGCCCTCGATCCCACCAACGGCCACGAGTGCTGCACCGCCGCCATGCTGCCGCGCGCGCTCGGCGGAGTCGTGGACAGCGCGCTGCGCGTCTACGGCACGGCGCGGCTGCGCGTCATCGACATCAGCTACTTCCCCATGGCCATCGTGGGTGCGCCGTCGGCGACCATGTACGCCACGGGCGAGAAGGTGGGTTTCGTGCGAGGAAGACGTCTTGTTGGCGAGTGCTGACCGCCAGATGGCCGACGTCATAAAGAAGACGTACGGCCTTGGCTAGTGACGAAGGCGAAAGCGGCAGCCGAACCGGCACTTGTAGCGCCAGCTCGTTCAAAAGAAGCACGGCGGATCTGTAATACGGAGTACGGAGTAGAACACACTGAGTAGCGATAACGATAAGAATAAACATTTCACATGCCAAATTACCAGGACCCGCCCCCGCTAGTGCCGCCCCGCAGTTTGTTGAGCTCCCAACAGCGCGCCCCTGCCATCCCGCTTCAAGCGGACCTGCGCTTGCGAGCCGACGGACCTGCATGGTCGTGCCTTCCACGGAGTGCGCCAAAAGTAGAGCGCGACATGTGACCGGCAGCTTGGCTAGAATGCTGGCAAGAGGCAAGAATCATCGTGGCACGGAATTGTCACAGATATCCGCACAATGGCTTCATCGAACGGAAAACCGGTTACTGCGATCCTCGCGGAGGCACAGCCCGCTCGCCACAGCGCGCCCGGCGTCCCCATGATGCAATCGTTATCTTCCCGGCCCTCTCCCGATCGGGACACATAAAGCACACCGCTAGCCCGGAGGCCGGCTCCGCTGAACGGATGCTGTTGGCTAGTCTGCTGTCCGGGGCTCTAGGCAGAAGGATACAGAGTACGAAGTACTCCGTACAACCTGTACTCGGGCTGGGCTCTGATCGGGTTCTGAATTTGTTCACCGTCTCTACTGCGGCCGACTCGACAACTCTGCTTTTTCAGAAAAACCGAACAAGATCACAAAAATAACACAGACCAGCATCGCCGGCTCTTTGCACACCTCAGGCTCCGCTCGGCTTCATTTTCCCGGCCTCTCTGGCCTCCTCGCCTGCCATGCCCGTCCTCGACACCTCCAAGGACCTTGTGGCCCTCTTCCGCGCCCAGGTCGCCGCCACCCCAGATGCCATCGCCGCTGAGGACGGCACCACCGCCTGGACCTATGCAGAGCTCGATGCGGCCGCCGCCCGCGTCGCCCGCTACCTGCGTCAGCAGCACGGCGTCGACCGCGACGTGCTCGTCGGCGTGCTGATGGGCCGCAGCGTCGAGTACGTTGTCGCCTGTCTCGCCGCCCTGGAGGCCGGCGGCGCGTTTCTCGTGCTCGAAGTGGCCTACCCGCCCGGCTTGCTGGCCGATGTGCTGGACGACGCCCGGCCCGCCGTCGTCATCACCTCGCACGCCTGCCTCGCCCAGCTGCCTGCTGGCGTACCGGCCTTTGTGCTCGGTAACGGCGCGGCGATCGAGCCGGCCCCGGCATCTTCACCGCTGCACGAAGCTCCCACCGCACAAAATGCTGACTCAGCGTCGGCTCCGGACGTTGTGAACGCTCCGGACTCTTCTTCTGCCTCCTCTTCGGCGCCCCTCCCCTCCTACGACGGCGATCTCGACCGCCTGGCCTTTGTGTCCTACTCGTCCGGCACCACCGGCCGCCCCAAGGGCATCGCCAATCCCCACAGCGCACCTGTGCGCTCCTACGACTTGCGCTTCGCCGTCAGCGACCTCCAGCCCGGCGACCGGGTCGCATGCAACGTGTTCTTCGTCTGGGAGATCCTGCGCCCGCTCCTGCGCGGCGCAACTGTCGTCACCGTCCCCGACGAGACGAGCTACGACCCCGTCGGCCTCGTCGCCTTCCTCGCCGAGCACGCCATCACCGAGACCCTCATGACCCCGACTCTCCTGGCAACTGTCCTCGCCCGTTTTCCAGGCGACCTTGCCGCTCGTCTGCCGCTCCTGCGCACGCTCTGGCTCAACGGCGAGGTCGTCACTGTGGACCTGGCCCGCCGCGCCCTCGATGCGCTCCCCGCCGGCGCCCGTCTGCTCAACTGCTACAGTGCCAGCGAAACACACGAGATCGCCTGTTGCGACCTGCGCTCCATATTCCCCACCGATGCCACCGTCTGTCCGGCCGGCCCGCCCCTGGACCCGGCCCACACTTACATCCTCGACGCCCACGGCAACGAGGCCGGCGTTGGAAACATGGGCGAGCTGTACGTGGGCGGCGGCTTGCTTGCGCGCGGCTACCTCAACCGCCCGGAGACTACTGCTGCCGTCTTCCTGCCAGACCGCTTCGACCCGGCCGCCGGTGCGCGCATGTACCGCACCGGTGACCGGGCTCGGCTGCTGCCGTCCGGCACCCTGGAGATCAGTGGCCGCGTGGGCGGCATGATCAAGCTGCGCGGCTACACGGTCCAGCCGTCAGCCGTCGAGGCGGCCATCTCGAAACACCTGGCTGTGCGCAGCTGTGTTGTGCTCGCTGTCGGCGACGGTCTCGCTCGCCAGCTTGTCGCCTACGTCGTGCGCGACGAGTGTCCGGTCGACGGCCCCGAGGACCGGCCTGGCGATCCGCGTAGCCGCGCCCGTCTCGATATCGACGCCGACGGCCGCAGCCCGCTCGCCCGCCGTCTCCTGGCCGCCCACCTGGCGCCATACATGGTCCCGGCCATCTGGATTCCTCTCGACGCGCTGCCGACCCACAAGGTGTCCGGCAAGATCGACCTCAAGGGCCTGCCGCCGATCCGCACAAGCCTGACGCCGCCAGAGACCCCCGGCGAAACCCCGGCCGAGACTCCGCGCGAGGACGCTTTCCCGACCCCGACTCCCAATGAACACAAGGTGCTGCAGGAGGATGGCACCGTGCTGGCGGATGTGCGTCGCCACTGGGGCGCTGCTCTGGGCATCGACCCGGCTGCCGTCGCTCCCCAGTACGACTTCTTCGACCTCGGCGGCCATTCGCTGGCGTTGGCCGACCTTGCGAGCCGTGTCTCGCGCGCCTACGGTGTCACTGTGCCGCTGTCGGCACTCGCCCGCGCGCCTACACTCGACGGCCATGTCCAGGCAGTGCGCGCTGCCTGTACGAAGTCGGGAAATACCAAGCTCCTCGACGAGGACGAGCGGCTCGTGGCGCAGCTCACCGCCGACGCGGTGCTCTCCGACGAAATATCCGCACGCGCACCCACCAAGGCAGTCCCCATCAGCCAGGCCGAGCACATCCTGCTGACCGGCGCCACCGGCTTCCTCGGCGCGGCGCTGCTCGACACGCTCCTGGCCAAGACAGAGGCCACCATTCACTGTCTGGTGCGCACGTCCGCCGGCACGTCGGGCATGGCCCGTCTGCGCAAGCATCTGCTGGCACTCGGCTTGTGGCACGACGACATGGCCGACCGCATCGAAATCGTGGCTGGCGACCTCGCCAAGTCGCGCCTCGGCTTAGGTGTGCCTGCCTTTGCTGCCCTTGCTGCCCGTGTACAGTGCATCGTGCACGCCGGCGCCACGGTCAATCTCGTCTACGCATATGCGGCCCTGCGCGACGCCAATGTCGGCGGCATGCACGAGGTGCTGCGGCTGGCGGCGACCGGCGGCGCCTCCGTGCACTACATCTCGACGAACGGCGTGTTGCCAGCAGGCAGCACGGCTTGGCCCGAGGACACGCCGAGTCTAGGTGCGGCGGATGCGGCCCGCGATTTGGCCGACGGCTACTGTCTTACGAAATGGGTTTCCGAGCAGCTCGTCCTAGCGGCGACAGCCCGTGGCATCCGAGCACGCATCTACCGTCCCGGCACGCTAGGCGGCCATAGCTGTTCTGGCGCGTCAAACCCGCGCGACGTTGTGACAGCGCTGCTGGTGGAGTCTCTCCGCATCGGCAGCTCGCCGCCGCTCGACGGATCTCACGCTGACTGGCGCATCGAGATGACGCCGGTGGACTTTGCCAGTGACGCCATTGTCGCCATCGCCGACGACGTGGATTGTGACCGCCAAGTGTTCCACGTCGGCGATCCCGAAGGCGTGTCGGCAGCGGCGCTGTTTGCGCGTCTGGCTGAGCTTGGCTACTCTGCTACGCCAGCCGCCTCTTGGGAGGAGTGGGTTGCCCTGTGGACCGCCAAGCAAGCTGCCGCCGGCTCGGCACCGCCAGCGCGCCGTGATGACCCAGCTCCCGCCGATATTCTGCGCTCGGGCATGCCTTCGCCGGACTTCTTCAGCCGCGTGACGCTGCTGGCCGACACGCACACAAAGGTCTTGCTCCGCGGGCTCGCGCGTCCTAGCCTCGACCTCGCGCTACTGCGTACCTATACGCGGCACTTTTACTCGCGTGGGTGGCTGGCGAGCGGCCCGGCCAAGGCGGCGGCAGTGGGTGCGCGCAACAGCACCCGTGCTGCCGCAAAGGCGGTAGGTCCACTCGCTGGAAAGGTGGCCGTCGTCGTCGGCGCTTCGTCTGGCATCGGTGCGGCTATCGCGACGGCGCTTGCGCGCGACGGTGCCCACGTGGCGATTGGTGCGCGGCGGGTCGATGCGCTGAAGACGCTACAGGCCTCCCTAGAAGCAGCGGGCGTGCGGTCGGTGGCGCGTGCGACAGACGTGACGGATGCAGCGCAGGTGGCGGAGCTCGTGCGGGCGGCCAAGACGGAGCTCGGCGGGCCGGTCGACGTGCTCGTGGTGTGCGCGGGCGTCATGTACTTTACCATGATGGCGAGCACGCGCACAGCCGAGTGGGAGCAGACGGTCGACGTCAACTGCAAGGGCCTGCTGCACTGCCTAGCGGCCACGGTGCCGGACATGCTCGCGCGCGGCGCTGGCCACGTCGTGGCCATCTCGTCGGACGCCGGCCGCAAGGTGTTCCCGGGTCTGGGAGTGTACTCGGGCAGCAAGTTCTTTGTCGAGGCTGTCCTGCAGAGTCTGCGCCTGGAGACGGCCGGCACCGGCTTGCGCGTGACCTCGGTGCAGCCCGGCAACACGGCGACGGATCTGCTGTCGCTATCGACGGATCCCGAGGCCATGGCCAAGTACGGAACGCCGACAGGCGCCAAGGTACTGGACCCCGAGGACGTTGCATCGGCTGTCGTGTACGCGCTGCGGCAGCCAGCCCACGTGGCGGTCAACGAGGTTCTAATCGAGCCGCGCGACGAGCCGATCTGAGGTGCGAAGGGAGCGGCCTCCTTGTGTGGTAATGGAGGCTAAGAAACGAAAAAGTACATAGAACGTTCTCCATTCTCCATTCTCTGCATCAACTTGCAGTGCAGTATCGTGTCGTAGCGCAAGCCTAAGAGGGCTGGTCTGCGCCGTCGCGACATCGTGTAAACTTGGTGTATTGCATGCTATTAACCTGATATCTTCATGTATTGTCCATCGGTGGTGTCTTCCTGCCAATGCTTCAATATATAGCCTCGTGATTGTTGGGCGACTTGGGTATCTGCTTTCTTCCGTTGCACTTCTTTGCTTCGCTGCTTCGCATATCCAGAATGAAGTCCGTCACAGTACCGACACTGCGACAATCGCAAACAAAATTAGCGCTGCGACCGCACCCGACGTGTGCGTGTCGCCTTGCGTCTTAGATGCAGACTGCGCGTTTGCGGCGGCAGCGGCTGGTGAGCTGGCGTGTGGTGCTGCACTCTCGTCTCGTATGTACGTTTCGCCGCGTCCGCCATTGCCACTCTGGTTTTGACTCTGAGGGCCGGTCACATCCCTCTCTTTGCCGCGAGAGATGCCGATGCAAATTGCGCCGAGCATCGCACAATAGTCTTCTAGGCTGGCCTCATGGCCATAATACAGCGGATTGCTGCCGGGAGCGTGACTGAAGACGGCCGAGCTGTTGCCTTTGCTATGCAGCCAGAGGTCGCCGAGCGAGGTCAAGACCACGTTCTGGAGGCCGTGGAGCGCCTGACCACCAGCGGCAGCTTCGATGCCACTCTGCAGGAGGCCGGAACCGAAACAGGACCGCGTGCTGTCACCCACCAGCGCCGTGCAAGGTTGGGCGCAGTCGGGAACCGGCCCACTGGCCTCCTGGCCGAGCACGGGCACCGCTGCGATGAGCGAGAGAAGGCACAGCGTCGTAAGCGCCATCAAAGGAACGAAGAGAGTAGTGGGCGAAATACGCAGCTCTGCTGGGTCGGGAAGCTGTCCTGCTGGGTCCCGGGGTCGTCAGAGAGCCGGTCGGGCGTGCTGTGGATCGAAACTGGGTCGCTCTCTGCGTGTGCATGGTGCTTGGGAAATGAGGTCAGAGCTGCGCGGCTGAGCGCACGACAAGGCCCGCCAGGTCGATGTAATACTGCACGGCGCCAGGTGGCCTCAGATAAGCCTCGACGTCATCGAACGAGAACGAAACTCGAGCAACAGGCGCTAGCCCGAGTCGGCCTGGCTGTATTGGCCAACAGTGTAGGCTGTACTCTGATAGATGCGCTCCTGAAAGTCATGGTTGGCCGCGTTGGAGCGAGAGATGCTGAAGCCAAAGAAAAGTGGGAAAGGCGAAGCCAAAGTTGGCTTTGATGACGTTGGTGAAAGCGAAAGACGAAAACTACGACAGCAAAGCGCCTACTGCGCGACCGTCTGCCGCTCGGCAGTTGCTCGTTTGCAGAGCGTCCTCCTCTTCATCTCGGTGTTGAGAACCAATGCCGCGTCGGACTCTATTCTCTTGGCCTCTCATTTTGCTCTCCCGCATTCTTTTCTTTAAGCGTGTAGTATTTTTGCCAACAGTTATGCAGGGCGTAGGCTAATTTCTGCTCTCAGCTTTGTGACTTTGGCGGCTTCCTTCGCTCTCTGGCAATGACCGCGCATTGACAAGGCTACAGTCCGAAAGGAAGATTGACCAAGCCAAACCCACTTCCAAGCCCATTGCCAAGAGGGCGTCGGAAGGGCATGCCGCCCACAAACTGTTGCCCGTGGTTGCCGGCATTGAAGAGACCGGAGCCATAGCCACCCCCAGAACCGTCGCCAAAGACCCACGTCGTTCCAGCCATGCCAAAGCTGTTGGCATCGATGTGCACCCGTATTCGTGGCTGGCCATTGTCATTATCGTTGTTGCTCCCACCTCCATTGCCATTTCCACTGCGATTTCCGTTTCCGTTTCCGTTTCCGTTTCCATTTCCGTTCCCGTTGCCACCACCACCGCCGGTGCCCCCGTCTCGTCCGCCATCCCCACGACTGCTATTAGCACGCGCCTCAAACGTGAAGCCGGCTTGTGTTGTGGTGAATCTTGCACTCGGCCGCCTAAACTCAGGCCTAGACTGTGTTGTCTGATAGCCCGACTGTGCCTGCGGCGAAACCGGCTGCCCAGGCTGTGCCGGAGTGGCTGTCTGGCCAGTGCGCAGAGGGGCTGGCGCTGCCGATGCGCGGGCCCTGAACTCAGGCGGCGGCACAGATAAATTCGGTTGCGGCAGAGCGCGGTATGTTTCCTTCTCTTCATTCTTGCTGTCGTCGGCCTCGTCGCTGTACACTGAGCTTGCCACGGTGTCCCGAGAAGGAACTCGGGGGGCGTTATCGTAATAGGCAAGAATGGAGTCAGCCCGCCCGGAACTGAAGCGTGACTCGGCTCGGTTAAAGTTGTTGCTGTACTGTGTGCTTGGTGATAACTGAGGCGGTGAAGGAACCTGATCAGAAGTTGATGCAGCCGCTTGAGACGAGGCTGGCGTCAGCTTCTGATCAAGTTCCGCCGGTGCAGAGACTTGAGTGGCAGCCGGGCCAGCCGGGACCTGCATCGGCTGCGTCGTCAATTCCTGTTTTCGTAATGGTGAAAGCTTCTGCTGCTGTAGAGGCGGCTCCCGGCGCGGGAACGGCGAATGCCCAGGCCGGGGACTGCTAGAGTTGCCCCGGCTCAGCTTCCTCGGCTCCTGTGGCTTGAAACTCATTCTTGTCGGTGTCTGAGCAAACCTTCTGTGAACTTTACGACGCAGTATAACGCACTCGTAGTTTTGAGGATACGGCAGACATTTAAGCTCAATGCTCCTGGCCCAGGGGTGTTGTATCGTCGAAGAAGTGGCCTGATGAGATCTGTGCGCCAGGTGTCCGGAAGAACTCGAAACACAAGGCGAGCCGTATCGACTGATGTATGGCCATAGTCACAGTTGCCGACATACAGATGAAGCATTATGTCAAAGGAGAGTCGCAGAGAGCAGCTTAGCGACGAAAGCAACACTTTGACTCCGCAAGCTTGCTTGGCTGCTTTGCGGAAGCATAATGCTAGGAGTCATCTCAGTCGAGACCTGTGGACCGTCTCCACGCTAGAGTTGCGCTCCAGACCCGGCGTGTCGCCGTTTTACTTTCTGTACTTAGTCGTATGTAGCCAGTGATGTACTAGATATGAGAAATGCATCCAGAATTGGACACACTGCTCCTGTTGAGAATGACTTGGAGCGATGCCTGAAGATGGGGGTGGTGGATTAGTCAGCAAACACGATATCGGACAACAACTCATAGACACAACCTATAAGTGTACGTATAGTTTGGCAAACGTAAGCTCGTGCGGTCTCCATAGTAGGCAAGATGAGAGTTTCACGAGAAGAGTGCAAAATGCGCCGCATTCTGGTTGGCATTTATTACAGTGACTTGGGCCATGGGACGCCGCTGTATTGGCGCCATGGTTCCAAGAAAATATTACTTTAATCAAAATACGGTACACCACCAGCCCAAAAAGCCAGCGTCACGATGTCAGTGAGAAGTCCTGCATGAAGTCCATTCCGGGAAGCAGATAGGGACGAAACTCAAGAGGAAGAGGTAACTGTCTTTGCTCCTCGAAGATTTCAGTGTCAAATGGCACTAGTCCCAATCGAGCCACCGCAGGAGCGACAAGCTCCCAGCGAGGCAGAAAATCTGCCACCACATTGCGTTCCCCACCAAAGACAAATTCGGTGAAAATAACGACGGGCAGACCAAGAGCATCATCTGTTGCCCGTAGCTCTTTCGCGCCCGATACCCTCACCCGAACACCGTCCACCACCTCCGACCACCATGTCCGCCGCACAGCTTCTCAATCCGAAAGCCGAGTCGAGAGTACGCCGCCTGTCTCCCCCCCGTGACCTGATCTCTGCCCGCGTCTTTCCCGTTCTACCCCCCTTTATCAAGCTTCAGGGGGCGCTGCTACCTGCAGAGCAGAAGCTGACGCTGGACTACAGAGACGTGGCGAGGCGCTGCGTGTGAACATCACCGCCGGTGAAGGCCTGCAGGATGTCCTCAAGTCGAACCTGGGCCCGCTGGGCACGATCAAAATGTGAGCGCTGGCTGATCTCGGCGGCTGGCGGTGGCTTCGGTTGGGCCAGGCTTGCAACACTGCCGGATCGAGACGCGCTGACACCGTAACCCAACAGGCTCGTCGATGGCGCTGGCCAGATCAAGCTCACCAAGGATGGCAACGTGTTGCTGCGCGAGATGCAGATTCAGAACCCCACCGCGGTCATGATCGCACGAGCGGCAACGGCACAGGACGACATCTGCGGCGACGGCACGACATCGGTGGTGTTGCTGGTTGGCGAGCTGCTGAAGCAGGCCGACCGCTACATCTCCGAGGGTCTCCATCCGCGTATCATCACCGACGGCTTCGAGATTGCCAAGAACGAGGCGTTGAAGGTGAGTGGATCGAAGCCGGGCAAGAGACGAGGGAGGACGAAGTCTGCGTTGGACAGGACGAACATGAACGTCACGGCCGATTACCAGCCGACGCACACGAGCAGCACTGACCGCCCAGTTTCTTGACAACTTCAAGCTGCCCAAGGAGGTCGACCGCGAGCTGCTCCTCTCTGTCGCTCGCACATCGCTCGCAACCAAGCTCAACGCCACTCTCGCCAACAAGCTGACCCCCGATATTGTCGACGCCGTCCTCTCCATCTACCAGGCCCCTGCCAAGCCGGACCTACACATGGTTGAGATCATGAAGATGCAGCACCGCACTGCCTCGGAGACACAGCTGATCCGCGGCCTGGCCCTCGACCACGGCGCCCGCCACCCCGACATGCCCAAGCGCGTGGAGAACGCTTCCATCCTGACACTCAACGTCAGCCTCGAGTACGAGAAGACCGAGATCAACTCGAGCTTTTTCTACTCGACCGCTGAGCAGCGCGACAAGCTCGTCGACAGCGAGCGCCGCTTCGTCGATGCCAAGCTGAAGAAGATCGTCGACCTCAAGAAGGAGGTCTGCGGCAACGATCCGACAAAGGGCTTTGTCATTATAAACCAGAAGGGTATCGACCCGCTTTCGCTCGACGTCCTCGCCAAAAACGGCATTCTCGCCCTGCGCCGCGCCAAGCGTCGCAACATGGAGCGTCTGCAGCTTGTCTGTGGCGGCGTCGCGCAGAACAGCGTTGAAGACCTGACTCCCGATGTGCTTGGCTGGGCCGGTCTCGTCTACGAGCAGCAGCTTGGCGAGGAGAAGTACACGTTTGTCGAGGACGTCAAGGACCCCAAGTCCGTCACCCTTCTCATCAAGGGCCCCAACCAGCACACGATCACCCAGATTACCGACGCCGTACGTGACGGCCTGCGCAGCGTCTACAACATGATTGTCGACAAGAGCGTCGTTCCCGGCGCTGGCGCCTTCCAGGTGTCCTGCGCCGCGCACCTCAAGTCCGACGCCTTTGCTCGCACTGTCAAGGGCAAGGCCAAGTGGGGTGTGGAGGCCTTTGCCGACGCCCTGCTGGTCATCCCCAAGACCCTGGCGGCGAACGCTGGCCTGGATGTCCAGGATGCTCGTACGTGCCTTGTTTTACTATCCTGCTCTCTCTGTACACGTCCTTCCTGCTAACAGACCAGTCGCCGCCCTGCAGGACCAGCTGGTCGAGGGCAACGTTGTCGGCCTGGACCTGGCTACTGGTGAGCCCATGGATCCCGAACTGGAGGGCGTCTACGATTCTTTCCGCGTGCTGCGGAACAGTGTTGCGTCGAGCGCAAGCATCGCGTCGAACCTGCTGCTCTGTGACGAACTGTTGAAGGCGCGCCACATGGGCCGGCAAGGCGGTCCGGGTCCCGGCATGGACGGGTCCGAGCAGTAGACGGCTGTCGTGCGTTGATATGAAAGGACGTGATACTGGGATTGGATTTGCTGTATGGATACGTAAAAGGCGTTCCTCTGTAGGCAAGACAAAAGAATGTATACGAATCAAGCTATTGAAGGTGGAGCTGTTTTGAGGGTGCACGTGACAGATCTTCAATTTTTTATCGATACCAACGCTATCGTTATCGTTGTCGTTATCATGAAAAAAAGATGGAGGGGTTCAGGTTCAGGACGACAAAAGAAGAAAAGAAAAAGAACAAAGCAGAGTCAGGACAACAGGTTTTCAGCCGAAGAGGACAACCGAGACAAGCTCACAAAATATCTCGTGCACATACACAGCCATGGCGCCCTACGACAGCGAGTCGGACGATGATGACGACTACTTGGAGACGGACGTGCTGTTGGGCTACGGCACGAGCGCGACAGAGAAGGAGGAGGAGGCGGGTGGTAACGAGACAGTGAGTCGGTTGGGCGGACGGCCAGACTGGTTGGTAGCGGGAGAGCCCCCGTCCGCTTCGCTCGCACGCTGTGGCGTGTGCAAGGCACTGCTGGTGCTACTGCTGCAGCTCAACGGCGAGCTGCCGGAACACTTCCCAGGCCACGAGCGTCGGCTGTACGTGATGGCATGCCGCAACAAGGCTTGCCGGCGCCAGCCGGGAAGCATGCGGGTGATCCGTGGCACGCGTATCGATACGGCAGCGGCGGTAGCTGAGGCGGCAGCAGCGCAGAAGAAGGCTGAGGCCAAGGCGCGCGAAGAGGCTGAGAAGGCAAAAGTAGCGGCAGCCAAGACGGCAGCCCCCCGCGGCGAGTCGCTGTTCGGTGTTGCCAGTCCGTTTGGTGCCAGTGGCAGCGGTGCCAATCCTTTTGGCGCCAGCAGCGGTGCCAACCCTTTCTCGCTCGGTGGTGTGAGCGGCACGGGCGGGAACCCGTTTAGCCTGGCCGGAAAGGCGGCGACACCGGCGGCACCAGCTGCCAGCAAAGCCCAGGATAGAAAAGCAGAAGAGGCAACCACAACAGAGGCCGCGGTCGCGGAACTGCCCAAGACGTTTGCTGAGACGCTGTCTCTGAATGCGGACGGGACGCCAGTAGCAACACAGGGCCCAGTGGTAGCACCGGAGCCGTGGCCGGCGGTCGAGACGTGGCCGGCAGCGTATCCGGTCAGCTGGATTGCGGACGCAGACTACGAGACGCTGGAGCCGGTGGCGGCAGAGGCCATGCCAGGCGTGCAGATGGAGGTGGACGACGGCGCCGCGTCAGGCTCCGGCGGCGGCAAGGAGGACAAGTTTGTGTTCGAGTCCAGCATGGACGCACAGTTCCAGCGGTTTGCGGATCGCGTCAGTCAGAACCCGGAGCAGGTCATTCGGTATGAGTTTGCGGGCCAGCCGCTTCTCTACAGCAAAACCGACGTGACCGGCCGGGCATTTGCTCCGGCGCAGACGGGCGGGCCGGGCGTGTCGACGATGCCGAGCGGCCTCCCGCGCTGCCCGGCCTGCGGAGCGCGGCGTGTATTCGAAGTACAGCTGATGCCACACGCGATCGAACTGCTGGAGGCGGACGAGCTCAGCCTCGAGGGCATGGACTGGGGCACAGTGATAGTAGCCGTGTGCGAGCAGGATTGCCGGGGCCGGAACCCGGCGGTGGCAGAGAGTCAGCCTGTGTATCTGGAGGAGTGGGTGGGCGTACAGTGGGAGGAGTTGCAGATGAAGCGGTGATGGGCTTGAAGGGGGCGTTTGCAGGAGATGTTTAAGGGGAAAATAGGGAACAGTGAAAGTGGCGTCCTATATATGGAGAACCGTATCTTATGCGTCCTGGTACAACAGTGCATATTAGTCTTTCTAGGACTAGCAATATTACAGTATTTTTTTTTCCGCATTTTGCCTTAGCAGCCCTCGCCGCCAGAAGCTTAATCGGCTGCTCTTCACAGTAATCAGTCATCATAGTCAGATTATTTGCTAGTTAAGTTCTCAAGGGACATGCTAACAATTATTGCTGTAGATTAGCATACGCCGGTAAGCGGTAGGGACTGTATTCTGTTTTAAGATGGTTGAACTATGAAAATACGAACGTAAGATACGAATAGGAAACTCCTTCCATGTATTACCTTTGATGTCGTAGTGCTGCGTAAGTCTTGAAGGAGCTCCCCCACACTACCAGAAAGTATGGTCATTTAGGTTCTACCAAACATGCCCTCAGGCTTGGTTAATTTGGCCAAGAGAGCAATGGTGCCTCCGAAAAGGCACATGCTACCGCTGAACATCGAGACCTCAAAGAAGCTACGATAATGGCCCACAAAAGCGCCATTGATGGGAGGACCAATAAGTTCCAGTGGACCAAGCAACAAGCCATGGCATTCAGGCAGCGGAGGACAGCGTGTCTCAATCCATACCAACACTGGAGGAAAAGGCTGCCGAGATAGGGGCAGTAGTGTTCTGAATGTTGGCGAAGCCCATTCGTCAGGAGACAGCACCCCTCCCGCTTTGGAAGAGTGGGAGTTCATGGCGAAGTTCAATGACACTCCGTACCATCACCAATTACTAATCCTATCCCTCTAGATGTTGGATGCTGCCCTATTCATCAACTGGGATGACACGGAGCCGATGAGCTGGGCCTTCAACGAGTCCGGATTATACAGTTGACCTTTCAGCTGGATAGACTGCAGTAAAGGTCGGTCCGTGGGCTATAGGGTAAATACATGTACCTCCTGTAAGAGATGAACGATTGTTCATCGTACGGGTAGCACCCGTTTTGCAGCTATGCCGCAAAGAATATTTCTGTCCGACACCATGTGCAATGGTTAGTCTGCGTCAGGTAGAGCCTTGAGAAGCGAGCAGGCGGCCGGAATTGTAAACATTGTATAAACAGACGAAACGGCAGACGTAGAGGTAGATGGGATTGTAGAAACTAGGCGACAGACAATTCGGCAGACCCAGTTGTAGGAGAACAAATTACTGCGGAGTAGTAATGCGCATTGAGCAAAGCGGGGAAACGGGAAAGTTGGGGAAGCGTGTAAGTGCGGGTGGCCGCGCTTTCCCTCTACGGCGCAGCTGTACTGCTGCCAGGTCACCGGACCAGCAGGTCGTGGCCGATTGAGTCTGGGCGGAGACAAAGCCGGAGCGGGCAGCTTCCGCAGCCGTTGTTCATGCTGCCTCACAGCATCACATTGCCGCATCTGAGCACCACAGCGCCATCGCTCGTGCACCCGCCATTCCTAATTACGTCGCTGCGGTTGCGATGACCGCCATCGCCGCGCTGTGCCCTCGGAGATAGCCATGATGTCCATGATGTCCATGATGTCGCTTGCTCGGCGCAACTCGGCGGCCGCCGTGGACCGGGACGACGGCGGCGTCGGCGTGGACGAGCCCGGCGCATATGTTGGTCGCAGCACGGACTCGGCCGACTCCGCCGACGCTGCGCCGGCGCGTCGCCGCTAGCGCGTTCGCCACTTTACGCCCGACGACCGCGCGGCGCACCGCGTATTTGAGCGATCTCGCCGCGAGGCTTTTCGCGAGCAGCTGGTGGTGAGTCTGTCTTATCCTGTTCCTGTTTTCTGTTCCCGTATTCTGTTCCCGTATTCTGTTCCTGTTTTCTGTTCCTTATTTCTGTTCCTGTTTCCTTCTGTTCTCGCGTTATCCCTAACCAATCTGTAAGAACTTGCTGCTCTCCTACCAAGCATCGCTGACCAAGATCCTGGACGCCTCTCCAAGCACGCCGTCCTGCAGGCCTCCATCGCCCGTCACGGTGAACAAGCCCGCGCCATGCGCGCCCTCGAGCGCGAGCGTGACGACCTGCTGGCTGAAGTCAGCGGCTGGCGAACGCAGGTGGGACTACCGCCGGCGGCGCTGGTGTCTACTGACGCAGATGGCACGGAGTGCGAAATAAATCAACATGGGAGGGAGAAAATGGCGCTCGCGCCTGTTCTCGCCGCTATTCCTGACGAGCCCGGCATCTGGGCAGGACCAGACACCTTGGCTGGGTCGCTATGGCCGGGTGGGACGCGGGACGATGGTCTGACGCACAGCGGTTCTGGGCTCGTCTGGGACGGTATGGGCGACATGCCCGACATCGGCATGGAGAAGACTGACAGCCTAGACGACTTGGACACGTCAAACTTGGACCTGCTAGCCGTGCCGTCGCCCGGGGATATCGACGACGACGGCACCATAGCTGTACCAGTTTTGCCAAACGTCCCGATTGTGCCGAATGTACCACCAATGCAGGCCATGCATGTCATGTCAGCCGCTGGGGCTGTAACAAGAAGTGCACCCAGGTCTGCAGCACCGCTGTTCAACCTAGCTGACGTGTTGCCCATCGGAAGCGATGCGTTTTGGTTGCCACGATGAAAATACATACGAAATTTACTGCAATACAGAGAGTACTAACGAGGAAGAATAGCGTAAGATCGAAGGGGGGGAAGGGTGTTGAAAACGCCCATATAACCTGTAACTATATATATATTTGCATTTGCGCGTGGTAAGGCCATAACACAAAGTACCAGAGATTGAAACAGCAGAGTGGAGTACTGTAAGACTACTAAAGCCAGGCTAAAGAGGCTGTGACCAAATCCCACCATCCTACAGCGCAGCAAGCGCCTTCTCGACCTTGTCCTTACTGCGCCGGTGAAAAGCTCGAGGGCAATCTTGAGGCGTTTGGCGGCCTCGGGATCGGCTGCAATGGCGGCATCGAGGGCCTTGCCACCGTCAGCGAGGTAGTCAGTGGCAGTGGTACTCTCAAACGTGTCGTGAACCTTGCCGTCGGAGCGGAGGGGGTCGATGGCCAGCAGCGACTTGAGGCGGGCCGGAGGGAGGGCGCGGCCAGTGGCAGCCACGTCGTAGGCGAGAGCCTCAGTGGCGGGCTTGGGGACGCCTTGGCCAGGCTGAGCGGCAGGGTCGTAAGTACGGGCAGCGAGATCGTTTAGGACCTCGGCAGAGATAGTGGCGGAGTGGCAACCCATCTCCCCGGCAGCGAGGGCCTCCTCGGCGGAGATGAAGCTCGCGTTCTTGACAAGCGGCTGCTGCTGGCCTGTAGAGGCGAACAGACGGCGGTACATGTCGAGGATCTGGACGATGCGCGGCGAGTTGGGATGGTCGTGGGCAGGGTCGCAGACATCGGGCCAGAGTGAGCGGTCATCGTGGGCCTGGGTCTCGTTGTAGTAGGGACTGATGTAGTGCATGCGTGCCTGGCTGCAGGCGACGGCCTGTGGCAGGCCGAACAGCGCCGTGCCGAGCGTCGGGATGCCCTCGGCCTGCAGAACACGAGCGGCATTGAGCGCTGGCCCGTGCTCGGGATCTTGATGCAGAAGCGGTCGCGACCGATTCCGTGTGCCCGAAACTCGGTGTCGTAGAGCCGCGCGTGTGCCAGTGTCGCCTCCATGTCGTAGGCCTTGCTCGGCAGCGTCTGCAGCAGCACGCGTCCCTGGATGAGACCAATGTTCTTCTGGCACAGCCGCACGGCCGCCCGCGTGTACACAGCCAGCCAGCCGGCGTCACGCAGCTCGGCCGCGGTCGACCGCAGCAGCTCGACGTTGGACGCGTCACCGAGCTGGATATCCACCCACAGCTGGTTGCTCGTTTGGTCGTGGAAGGCGATCTTGGAGTGCATGCCCTTGATGTACTCCGGGTCCATCCAGTCGACGTCAACGTTGACTGGAAATTAGCAATCATGAGTGCGAGAGCCCCGAAGCAAAAAAGGGCAACTTACGTTCCTGCTCGAGCTTGTCAAGCCAAGTGATAGGGGCCATGGTGACGACGTTGGGCGAAATTGTGAGATCGTAGAATAGTGGTCTTGGTTTTCTTCGTCAGGTTGCAAAGAGCTGCGGTCTGGTTGCTCTCGACGTGCCCAACAGCACAATGAAGGTGTGCCTTCTTGTAGCCATCGCTGCTGCCTGTTTCGGTGCTCGCGGGTGTAGCATCGCTCTTGCCCTGCACAGTCTGTATGCGCGGCTGCGTGTGCCCTGCGTGGTGGCCACTGCAGCTCGTGCGCGCATGGTAAGCGGACTGTCCGCATGGGGAAGCTCCTCTGACCGGCCGACGCGTCCTGCACAGAGCTAGCCCTCTTTGTCAGCCATGTGACGCGCCGTAGCCAGCCGACGCGCCGGCCGTACGAAGTATGCAGCGACGGCAGGCGCACCCGGCGTGGCGTCCACCGGCCGTTTTGCCGCCGATTGCGCAGCCTGTCGACGCGGACGGCCATCCGTCTCCACTGGCCCTGTACAGGGCACACGGGCTTCCTGTGCAGGGCAGTAACGACTGAGCCGTGCGCCTGTACAGGACCTTGGGACTGGTGTGACCGCGCGACCTGCGAGGTTCTCGAATCGGGAAAGCGCTACCCCAGGTTTCGTCACCTCTCCACCGATGAAACCCCGCACACCAGTGGGGCGACCGACACAGAATACGGGGTAACGGTAAGAGATATTGCTGGCTGGCGATCTGATAGCAACGCCCCGATTGTGACATCTGATTGGCATGAGAAGCTGTGCATGACAGCAGAGGCAAGATGAAGGTGAGGTGACGATGGTGTGAGTCTCATGTACATGTACTGCGAGCGGGACTCGAAAAAGGAACAAGTCAGAAACAGCCAACTTATCAGCAATCAGCAACCGGCTATTTTCTGCTATAGCAATCTGCTTCAAGAAGAAAACTCCCAACCAGCATGGCGGTTGCCTCGAAAGCGAGGGCATTGCTCTCTCGGATTGCCGACTCCGCGAGCGGTGCGTTGCGCCGCGGTGAGGCGACGGTCACTGGTGGTGCCATGCCGATCCCTTTCCGGGAAAGCTGCGACGCTAGGACCGGGAGAAACACCACACCTCAAAAGCCAACGTCCAGTGAGGAGGCAGGCCAGGCTGCTTACTACGTCGGGACTTGGGTGTCTTGCATTGAGGGGAAGCGGACGGCCGGCGTCAAAGTCCGGCGAGAACGCCGTGACGCTGCAAGACAAGACAGTCTAGGCCTGGCGGATATTCGTCTATAAAGAGGCGACAAGCGTCACGATGGTAATGGGAGGTGAGTGGTAACAAGGGTCTGGCCTCGGTGAGCTTCTGGTATCTACGGAGTAGGCAATTTCCTCTGGCCGCTGCATGCTTTACTATTTACGACCCACCATCGCCTCACCTTCCAGCCTTACAGCCTTGTCTCTATAGCTTCTTTCCAACACTATGTCTAGGCAAGTCGACCCGGAGGACATTAAGGGGCCTAGTCATGTGAAGCATGTCGAGCACAGCAGGCAAGAGCTCTCGCACAATGTCGACGCCAGGTAGGTTAACAGGCCCTCGACAGACTTCTGACTATAGACCCCTCGCTGACCGTGTGTAAACAACTCTCAGGATAATCAACTCCCTCGCCGGCATCGACAAGACCACTCTTCGCGCCAATGTCGACGCCTTTTGTGAGGAACATGGTTTCTCCGACAGGAAAGACGTGTTCTTCCGCGGCGCGCTGGCGGCTCAAAACCCCAGACCGGCTGACTGGGCGGCACTCCCGGAGTTGACGGCCGACGACCGCCACTGGCTTGGCTACGAGATCACACACAAATGGCACCTTCCACGCCACCTATACTATGCCATTGCACTCTGTTCGCTGGGGTCCGCTATCCAGGGCTGGGACAACACTGGGTCCAACGGCGCCAACCTTTCGTTCCCCGAGGAATTTGGCATTGCCGACAACCAGTGGCTCATTGGCACGATCAACGCCGGGCCTACACTCTTTGGGATCCTCAGCGCCTGGGCTGCGGATCCAATAAACAACCGCATCGGCCGGCGTGGCACCATCTTTGTGACGGGTCTCTTCTGCATATTCCCCGTGCTCGCTCAGGCTTTTACGCACAACTGGTGGGAGCTTTTAATCTGCCGCATGTTCATGGGGCTTGGCATGGGCATCAAGATCTCGGCGATCCCAATTTACACGGCGGAAGTGTCACCAGCGTCGATTCGCGGCGGTATGGTGACGAGCTTCCAACTGTGGGTAGCCTTTGGTATTATGATTGGCATGTGTACGAACCTGATCTTTTACCGGATCGGGCGGCTGGCTTGGCGCTTCCAGTTGGCTGCCGCATTCGCGCCAGCGATCCCGGTGGTGCTACTGGTATGGTTCTGTCCGGAGTCGCCGCGGTGGCTGCTGAAGAAAGGGCGCTACAGCGCGGCGCTGGCGAGCTTTCAGCGGCTGCGCAACTCGGAAATGCAGGCGGCGCGTGAGCTATACTACGCGCACTGTCAGCTGTCGGCAGAGCAGACCGCGTTTGCGGGAGCGAGCCTGCTGCGGCGGACAGCAGACCTGGTAACGGTGCCGCGGCTGCGACGGGCAATGCTGGCGAGCGCGTGGATCGTGATCTCGCAGCAGTTCAGCGGCATCAACATCATGTCGTTTTACTCGTCGACCATCTTCCGTACGGCCGGCTACGACACGCGCAGCACGTTGCTGGCGTCGCTCGGCTTCGGGCTGGTCATGTTCGTCTTTGCCTTCTCAGCGCTATACACTATGGACACCTTTGGCCGACGCAACTTGCTGTTGCTTACCTTTCCAAACATGGCCTGGTGTCTGCTGGCAGCCGGGCTTTGCTTCCTGATGCCGGAAGAACGTGCCGGGCGGGTGCCGGCCATTGCCTTTTTCATCTACCTGTTCACGGCGCTCTACGGTCCCGGTATCGGACCCATGCCGTCAATCTACTTCTCCGAGGCATTCCCGCTGTCGCACCGCGAGATTGGCGGCGCTTTTACGATCTGCGTCAACAACGCCGTTGTCAGCGCTCTCAGCCTCACGTTCCCAGCCTTGCTGGCGCGTATCGGCCCGACGGCAGCCTTTGGCTTTTACGCAGGGCTCAACGTGGTAGCCTTTGCGGTGATCTTTCTGATTGTGCCGGAGACGAAGTAAGTAGCTCTTGTGGGATTTTCGTATTATTTCGGTTCTCTCGCATTCGTAACCAGGCCCACCTGCTAACCTACAGACAACGCACACTGGAGGAGCTGGACTTTATCTTTGGCGTGCCCACACGGCGCCACATCGCCTACCAAGTCTGCACGTGGCTGCCATGGTGGGTGCGGCGGTATATCTTCCTCCAGCGCGACGTCAAATTGCAGCCGTTGTACCATCTCGAAGGCGTCGCTGGACAGGATAATTGACAGAGTGGTGATAGCGTCGGGCGTGCTTTTGCAGGGTCGCCTCTTGTGTACTGTGTTATGAAAATGATTGTAGAGTATTAGTGCGTGCAAATCTATATCGTCTTTGGCAAGCATGGCGTCTGTCATCGTGTAAGTTGGGCGTGGATGCCAGGATTTGTGCCGAGTTTAGTACGCTCTTGAACATCAGCTCAATCAAGGACAGTGCGGGATACAAAGAACACAGTTTCCGCACAGTCCTGACCCCTCAGCCTCGTCGACTCCATCCGCACCTAAACACTACGTCGTATGCAGTGCGCAACAAGCTGCAATTGGGACGACACGACGCGCAGGACCGCGGCCAGCAAAAACGACACACAAAAGCGGCTTAGTTGAGCGGTAGATGTGACTGGCCAAGAGTAGAAGAAGCAGAGCTGCATTAGAAACAACTGCAGGGCAGCGCAGGCGATAGGAGAAGATACCAAGAGACAGAATCGAAGAAACTCGGACAACGCAGAGGAGAGCAGCAGCAGCTATAGGACCACCAAAAGCACTCAGGAGCAGTCGGAGAGCAGTTGGAGGAGAAGGAGGTGCGAGAAATCGAAGTCTGGCGACAAGCGGCAGGGGACAGCGATCGAGATCGAGACCCCATCATTGAGGGAGCCATGGCCGACGGGCAGCCGGCCGAGGGCCCAGGGAGGACGCCGACACAGACGACAGCGCCGACACCGACGCTGTCACAGTCGTCCTCACAGACACCGGCGCAGCCCACGTCGACGGGCACGTTTGTCTTCCCGCAATACTACCACTTCCCGCCCATGTTCACGCTGCAGCCGAATCTGGCGACGCGCCGCGCACAGATGGACAAGTGGAGCGCGCTCGTGCTGGCGTACTGCCGTCACTACCGCATTTTCCGGCTGGCGCTGGGCGGTACAGCGCCGGCAGGATATACGGGAGGGCCGGTGCGCGTGGGCGAGGCACGGGCGGCCGACGACGGCGTCGACGACGGGCCGCGCAGCACAGCCTTTATGGCGCCGGATCTGCTGCGGAACCGGGTGCTGGACCGGGGCTTGTCGCCGGCGTCGTCGCGGCAGGTGGTGGAGGCGATGCGGCAGGAGGGGCGCGCGGAGTGGGTGGACGGCGCATTGGGGGCGGGATCGGGTGCCGGGTCCGGGTCCGGGTCCGGAGCCGATGCCGACCCCTCGGCCACCTCCGCCTACATCTACTGGAACACGCCCGACGAGTGGGCCGCCATCATCGAGGCGCACATCGACGACACGGCACAGCGCGGCAGCGTGCTCACGCTCTACGAGCTCACGGCCGGCGACGCTGCGCGCGGCACCGCGCTCCACGGCCTCGACCCCGTCATCCTGCAGCGCGCGCTGGCTGTGCTCGTGAAGCGCGGCAAGGCCCAGGTCTTTGGCCAGGCGGAGTCATTGGGCGTCAAATTCTTCTAGGCTGTTGCCGAGCAGACCGTGACAGAAGATTGCTGATATCACGTGTATATGTGTATATGTGTATATTAAGCACTGCATGAATCATGAATCCGTTGCGCCGCCGTCTGTGTCTGCGTTTTGTGTCCTCTCTTGCCTCTCCTCGCGCCTGTCGCTCAAGCTGAACGAGCTGGTCCTACTCACCCTTCCCTCCCACGCCAAAAAACTTGCGCGCAAGATAGTGCTCCTCAAAGACAACGTCCTGCCGCATCGCCACGTCCAGCAGCCAGTCTGGCGCCACCACCCGCGGCTCCATGAGCCCGTCACGCGCCATCTGCTCGAACCGTGGCCACAGCGCCCGCTCTGCTGGCGCCGCGCTCGTCAGCAAATACACCGGCTCGGGTGGCGCGCCCGTCTCCTGCTCGTCCTTGGACGCCGGCCGGATCGTCGTCCCGCTATGCGCCCGGTACAACTTGAAGATCGCCCCGTTGGCCTCGGCAATCTCCCGGTAGCTCTCGCTGCCGTTCTTGATATCTGCTGCGCAGTACACCACCACATTCCAGAGCAGCCGTCCGCGGTGAGCCCGTGCCCTTGCCAGCGCTGTGCTGAGCTGCACGCGGTATCGCTCCTCGCCGTCGGCATCTTTCAGCGTGTAGTCCGCCGGGTCCAGCAGCTTGCCCTTCTCGATCACGTCGGTGATGAACTGCGCGTTGATCACCGTCGGCCCGCGCGCCAGCGTCTTGAGGAACTTCATCGTCCGCACCAGACATGGCGCTGCCAGGTAGTCACACGGCTGGCTGTCCTGCACAATCTGAATGCCCAGGCTACGCAGCTTGCGCCGCTCCGACTCTTCCTTGCTGCTGCTGTGTACCCATCGCTGGTATCCCGTCAGCACCACGCGCATCTCCACCGGCGGCAGCGATGGCCGGCTCTTCTTAACCGGCCGCACTTCATCATCGCTGGCTGTGTCCACCTCTGGCGTGTCGCGCTTCTTGTCTGCTCGCGGCTTGTCGCGCCCTTCCTTGACTCGCTCCCGATCCACCAGGTCTGCCGCCCGCTTGCCACCCCATGGTCCGCCGCCGTCACGCGTCGTCCGCTTGCGCTCCTTCTCGTACAGTGCAATGTCGGGTGCCAGACCCTGCAGCCGCGACAGCGCCTTGTCCTTGGCGCTTCGACTCGCGCTCGACAAGACCACTGGTGTATCGCTGTGCCCGTTTCCATTCTCCTTGTCGTACCGTCCGCTGCGTCGCGATGACCGCGGCGTCGCCACGTCCCGCGCTGCTGGCCGCACCGGCAGCAGCACGGTCTCGTCCACTGTCGCTCCCTCGGCCTCTGATGCCGTCTCCTCGTCGTCCCCAGTCTCCATCTCGTCACCAGGACTACTGTTGCTACTGCGATTCGGTGCTACATCTCCGAGCACGCCTGCATCGTCGTGTTCCACGACCGGCTCTGCGGCAGGCTTCCTGGCGCTGGCATTCCCCTTTCTCGTCTTCTTTGTCTTCTTTGTACCGCTTTCCTCGTCCCCCCCGGGGTAGAACAGGGCGCGCAACCGCGACGGGTCCAGAAACGTCTGACCGATGACCTCGCCAAGGTTTGTGCGAGCTGGAAAGGTTGTGTAGCGCGGGTTCGACACGCTCTGTACCTCGCACCGTGCGTAGCTCTCCTCGATCCATAGGTGGTTGACCATCTCCACGTTCCAGTCGCGCGCCGCCTCGCATTTCTCGCTATTGTCGCGCGCCGTGATGAGGTGCGTGTTGTCCATGCGCATGGTCTTTGTGAACTTCGCGCCAGCCGCGATCACCAGATTCTCGAGATAGATGCGTGACTCGCCGCCGTAGTTGGACAGGGTCACGACGTAGTCGGCGAAGCCGGGGATGCCGTGCCGCGGCACGGGGTAGTGTAGGAGCCGGCGCAGCGGCGAGCACCACTCGTTGTTGGTGATGATGTGGAAAAGCCAGGCTAAATTGCCAATGTCGCGGCCGGCCTGAGCCGCCGTCACGTAGTCGGACCCGTCGCGGTAGTGGCAGATGAACATGTCACAAGCGCCTACACTGTCGACGACACGACCGCCGCCGCGCCGCACCAGGTCCACAACGATGGCCCGGAAGCGGCTGCTGATACCGAGGTCGTCCGACAGCATGACGGCCTTGTTCTGGAAGACCGTCAGGTTGCTGCGCCAGCTCTGGTGATCCAGCGTTGGCAGCGCGTCCGGCGTGGCCGAGACGGCGCCATCCAAGTCAAGGCTGTCGGGAATCGGGATATCGGCGCCCTGCAGGCCGCGCAAGATTGGCGGGTCCGGCAGCAGGTACGGTGTCTCGTCGATCTTGCGGCCCAGCTTGAAGCAGTCGTCAAACCAATGCGGCAGAACGATCTTGCACTTCAGACCCTTGGCCACGGCCTCGCTGCACTTGGGATGTTCCATTGACAGCGCACAGATGTGCGTCGTCAGACGCGACAGGTCCTTGGACTCCATGCCACCCAGCGCCATCGTGGCGCCCGTGATCGTCTCTTTGTCGCCCTGCGGAATGTCCGCACACGTCAGCGTCACGCTGGCAAAGATCATGCGAGGATCGGGCGAGAAAGGCCGGATTTGTGCCAGCTTGCTACGGCCGAGCGAGTGGGTGACCCAGCCTGCCGTCACCACAGGCAGCATCATCTCAATGGCCTCGTTGTACTGCTCAAAGTCGATCGAGTTGGCCACGATATGGGTGGCTTGGCTGAGCTGCAGGCGGCCGTCGGCCTCGGGGTCGAGCACGACACCGCCATATTTCTGCACCGTTCGTGAGAGCTTGTCTGTTAGCGGACAGAGCCACAGCCGCGGGGACAACTAGATACCGGACTTGGAGCGTCGGACGACAGACGCCGCACGCCGCACGACAGACAAGTTGCCAGCAATCCGGAAAGCAAACTCACCTCGGCAATGGTCTTTGGCAGGAGAGAGCGGCTCGGCACAAAGGCAAACTGGCACGAGCTGAAGACGCCCTTTGTGTCTTTTTCCGCCATTGTGTGGCAATCTCAATGTGTTCCCGGGAGTGCAGACGGCAGCAAAGAGTCGCGTGTGAGGCAATCTGGGAGAATAGAGCGGCACGCAATTTGCTGGTCATAAAATAGGAAGCACTTTACGCGGCGCGTCGCGGCCACCGATGACTAACAGTAACAACGCGACGCGCGAAAACCCCGCGACGGTCACGTGCCTTACACGTCCAGTCCGCATGAGAGTCACGTGGTGTCCACACGTGCACGGCACTGCCGCGTCGCATCATTGCTGCCGTAGCGCGTCTGCTTCGGCTAATACACGTCCCCACATCCCCCAGGCTGGGGCTTAGCGGCGCCGAGTGCTGTAGAACGGATCCGATGCCTCGGCATTGGTTGCTCCGTATTTGTATGCAGCCGAACGACAACGTCCAGATCGTTCTGTAACTCCGTGCCACGGCCCTGCAGCTCGTGCAAAGACGAGTACGACGCATATCGATTCTTGGTCCCTGTCGCGGACGAGTGCCCACGCCCGCAGCAGCCGTTTTGTCTGAGCCTGAAGCCAACATCGGCTCTCGTGACAGAAAAGTGAATCACTGTCCGGCCATTGGGTCCGGAGCCGTTTGGTGTTGTTTGGCTTGCCAGATCGCCTAGCAGGCATTCGGCACGGTGTCCGTGGATGGGGCTAAGCCAACGTCGGCTGGCGGTCTCGTACTTTTGTCGTCTTCCTCGGTCCTCTTTTACGAAATTCTTGGTGTCCTCTACATCTTCATCTTCATTCCGCTTTTCTCGCCTCTAACCTCTGTTTGCATTCTTCTGTTCGCCATTTTCTCCTCTGAGTGGAACATCTCGGGACGTCCGAACTGTCTGCCCACCATGTCGCAGCAGTTCTTCGAGATTCGGGAACACACGTTCGAGGGCCAGTACATCCGCGAATATCCGCGAGCGACGGCGCACAGCCAGGAGGAAATGCTGCAGCTCTGTGCCAAGCAGTATATTCCCAAGAGCAATTTGCAGCCGCGGCCTGGCGACGTGACCATCATTGGTGCGCATGCCAACGGGTTTCCCAAGGTACGTCATGTCGGTCTGTCGTTTGCCCGCCGTCTGTCGGCTGTCCCTCTAATGCCACCAGGAACTCTACGAGCCGCTCTGGGACGACCTTCTCGCTGCTGCCGCACGCCACGACTTCCGCATCCGCAGCATCTGGATCGCTGACGTCGCCTGGCAGGGGATGAGCGGCCGCCTCAATGAGCCGATCCTCGGCAACGACCCGTCTTGGTTCGACCACGCGCGCGACCTGCTGCAGATGGTGCAGACTTTCCACAAAGAGATGCCGCGGCCACTCGTCGGCATTGGCCACTCGTTTGGCGGCACGATCCTCACACACCTCTCGCTGATGCACCCGCGGCTGCTGTCATCGCTGGTGCTGCTCGACCCGGTCATCAATTTTAACGTGGTTGGGCCGTCTACCGGCTCCGATCCGCTGGTGCTCTCGGCTGCACGCCGTGATCATTGGCCGTCGCGGGCCGCCGCCGCCGCCGCCTTCCGGCGGTCCAAATTCTACGCTGCCTGGGACGAGCGCGTGCTCGATGCTTGGATCGCCTATGGCGTGCGGGAAGAGGTCGAGGGAGAAGAGTCAGAGGCGGCAGAGGAAGCTTCGCCAGCGTCCAAGGGACCCCCCGTCACGCTCTCTACCACGAAGCACCAGGAGGTCTTCACATTTATGCGCCCTCTCTACCAGGGCATCGACCGCGCCACCGGCGCCCGCGTGCTCGACCGCCGCCGCCTGCCCGACATTGCTGACGAGAGTTTCTCCAAATTCAGCACCAAGCTCTACCGCCCCGAGGTGCCGGCCACGGCCAGTCGACTCACGCACGTTCGTCCTGGCGTCTGCTATGTTTTCGGAGGCCTGAGCCCCATGTCGACCCCTGAGCTTCGCCGTGAGAAGATGGCGCTCACAGGTATAGGTGCCGGCGGCAGCGGTGGCGCCGCAGCAGGCCGTGCGCGCGAGGTTGTGCTCCCCGAGACCGGCCACCTCGTCGCTATGGAGCAGCCGACAGTGTGTGCAGCGGCGGCGGCGGAGTGGATCGGCGACGAGCTACGCCACTGGCGTGAGGAGGAGGCAGAGCTCGCGCTTTGGTGGAAGCGGGAGGACCAGTCCAAACGCGTACTTGATGCTGAGTGGAAGACGTTCATAGGAGCGCCGCCAAAGCGGCAACCGAAGCTGTAGAGATGAAGTGACAGCATAGTTTCTAAGCTAGATAAAGAGGCAGATCACTCGTCCAACAGGCCATCCTGCGGAGCCAATGTCTATATTCCGCACAGCCCGGCATGCCATACTCACCTCCCGTTCGCCGTGTCTTGCACCGTCAAAGTCATGTCTCATTGCCATTCACGGCTTCCTATGCTTGTGCTGTCGGTTGTGCCACTGGGTCTTCCCGGACCTCCTTCTTGCGCCCATGGTCCGCGTCACTTTTATCGTCGTCCTCCTCGTTTTCCGCACCGTCGTCCGGCACCCACACACACAGACCCTCCTTGTCCAGCTTCAACCCCTCTGTCGGCAAGATGCGCAGCACCTTTTGGAAGTACTTGTCGCGCACCACCAGGGCCGGACGGATCCACGTGCCGCCGGCGACCAGCGGCACCAGGCAGTACGACACCGTGCGTCGCGATACGGGCAGCACATGCACGGTGGTCAGCTTGGCGCCGGCAAAGGCGAACGTGTTGGACGGCTCCATGCTGACGCCAAACGTCAGAAAGTGCGCAGATGCGTTCTCGATCGTCAGGTCCAGCTGGATGCGGCCGCCATGGCGCCTGGCGGAGGCAAGTACTCGTGGCTCCGTAGTGAGGACGCCGAGGCGCGGGACGGGGAGTGAGGTAGTGTTGTTCCCGGTTGCCCCGGGAGCGTCCCGCCGCCACAGGATTACCAGCGTGGCGTCCAGGCTTGCAGAATCCCGGCTGTCGAGGTTCATCTTTTGCACTGCGAGATCGAAGCGGGCCTCCGTGACGGTCTGTGGGTGAAGAAGCTGTCCACTCGTCTCGTCTGTGCTCTTGCTCCCGCTCTCCGCCTCTCCCGCGCGCGTAACACTGCACAGCACCCCTGCCGTCGGCTTCACGGACAGTGCCACGTCCAACACGCGCAGGTCCGCGGCAGTGAATGACGCATAGCGCGCGACGAGCGTCCAAGCCTGCGCTAGGCCGTGGGGTAGTTGGGCCTCCTCGACCTCCCCTGCCGGCTCGGCCGGGCTCGCAATGGTGCTTGCATCAAAGAGGCTTGGCCACGCAGCCGTATGCAGGCGAGGTAGCAGGTCGTAGTTGGCTTCGAATGGATTCGAAAGGGTGATCTGGAGAGTGCGAGCGCGCACAATGGGCGTCGCCACCACATCGTCTACAAGATGGTAGGCAGCACGCAGGGCAATGTGAAGCGTAGTGGCTGTGGACACTGGCGGCACTTGCAGTCTGACAGACACGGTGCGGTCGGCAGCAACGACGCCGAGGGGGATGGCGCGCAAGGAGTTGTCTGCATCGCCCGACTCCCCAGAATCCGCATCGCCCGCGCGCCCAACGCTGTCGATCTCTTCGCCATCGACCAGCAGAACGAATCCAGGCACCTCATCCGCGCCTGTCATGGACACGTCCAGCTGCACGCGCGCCCCGGCGTCCTCGGCGTTGACAAGTGCGAATGCGAGGTCCATAGGCTCGTTTGTGTAGAACGCAGCCGTCGTGGCGGCCATAGCCATAGTTGACGTGGTCGCTGGGCCCACGTACTGCAGTTCCATCTTGGGCGGCCGCGGCAGAACGTGCATGGCAGCGCTGTCGGCACGCGCCAGAGGCGACCGTATGCCGGCCGGCAAGAACCATGCGTTACGCCCCGTGCCGTTCAGAGGCACAGTCTGCTGAAGAGTGTACCGGTCGCAGCTATAGCGCACGGCCGCGCCAGCCGCACGCACGTCGCCAGCCTCGCGCAGCGGCATGGCAGCCTCGAGCACGAGCGTCGTCTGTGGCCGCAGCACGAGGCTGGCAGCGCCGTAGAGTAGGCTCCCGTGTCGTTCGTTCCTGTCGTCCTCCGCGGATACGGAGTCCTCTTCGGCGTCTTCGTCATCCTCGTCGAGCACCACCGCAGAGTAGTACACGGACTGCTCAACAGTGCTGTGTGCCGCCGCTGCATTTCGCATCACCACCGGTCGTAGGCCACCTTCAAAGTGCACGCGCACGGCGTCAAGCACGATCGGCGCAGACCCAGGGTGCGCATTCGAATGCAGTACTAGCTGCGCCGCCACCGCATCGCCAGAGGTACCCTCGGCAGCCTTGAACGCAAATGTAGCCGACAGAAAGGAAGGCGGCTGCGAAAGCTGAACGTGGTACTGCTCATGTTCGTCGCTGCTTCTTGTCTCTGTTTCTGCGCTGTCTGTGATTGTCGTACCCACTTTCTCTGTCGTCTCCTCATCTGCATTCGTAATGCCCTCGAGCGCCCGCGACACGTCGTAATGCCAATCCTTCCGCAGGGTATACCGCCGATCTAGCAGTTCCCAGTGGACCGAAACGAGCAGGTCGGCACGACCACGAGCCGCCGCCGCTGTGAGCAGCGTCCAGGCCAGCTCCTCGCTGGCGGCAAACCAAGCCTCCCCGCGTAACGTCGAGGCCTTCCAGAGGGGCATGAGCAGGGCGAGGGCGTCGTCCCAGCGTCTTGCTGCAACCTGCTCTCTTCCACACTCGAGAGCCACTTCAGCAGCAGCGCGAACCTGGCCGCGCTGCAAAAAGGCAGTACGGGCTTTGGTGAGACTGGCAATAATAAGGGCACTGTGGTCAACACCAGGACCGCGGCGCAGCAGCGGATACTCGTCATGAGGCGACGGCACCATGTAGTCGTCATAAACAAATGCGCGGTTAGCGACCTTGGATGCGGGCGAAAAGTCGGGCGGCCACCGGTCGTCCTCGGGCATGGCGTGAGCAAGCGCGCGGCGAGTCTGGTGATGGCGTGCGGCGATGCGGAACCAGTAGCCAGCATGGTGAAGGCGCTCCCACGGCGGCGCCCGGTCAGTCCCAGGGGTGCCGCCGCTTCCAATAACGGCCGCCGGAAGCATCAAGGCTGGTGGCGGCAAGACGCCCAGCCGTTGCATGAGGTCGGCCATGACAAGCGCCCAGCGCGCCTCCCACGCTGCCCAGCCGTAGTTGCGCGTGCCGCGACCGCGGCTGTTGACAAGCTCCTGAATGCGCTCGCGGTGCGCCGACCAGCGCCGCACAGCCACGCCCGCGTTCCCGCCGCCCAGCAGCAGCAGACAGCGCAGCATCCGTACTGCCACAGCGTCCGCCAGCAGCCGCGCCTCGTTCCATCGTGGACTCCAGCTCGGCAGACCGTCCAGCCCGTCCGGCCCCAGTAGTGCCTCGTACGCCAGCTCCAGCGCCCGCGCTGCAGCGTCTAGCTCGTACCGGAACTCTGCCAACACCGCCGTCTTTATGTCGCTGCGGATGTGCCACCCCCCTAATGACAGCGTCTGCGACGTCCCGATCGTTGGCGGTACTGACGGCTGCGGTGCCGTTGACCGTCCCCGCCGCTTGCGTGCGTGTCGGCCAAGCTCGCGGTAGTATTCCAGCGCTTGACCTCCGATCGTCGTCAGCATATTCTCAGCCACGCGCGCCCGCTCCTCCTCTGATGCGTCCGCCGACACCACGAAGAACAGCTTCGCGTCAACGCCCGCGCCCTTTCGAATGCCCTCCAGCCTCTCCTGGACATTATTGTTTGTTTCAGTCGTCGCCACGCTCTCGTCCGGGAACACAGCGATGGCAACCCGGGACCGATATCCTGATTGCGCCACCGCCGTCCGAAACGCCGTGATGTCCGCCCGGATCCGCCCGTCTTCCTGCGATGCGCCTGTTGTCGCCGTCAGCGCGTAGCAAACGAGGAACACGCTCGGTACCAGCTCCTGGTGCTTCTGAATCCACCGTGCATCCAGGATGCCGTCGGGGTACAGCGCACAGCCTGGGCTTAACGGCGAGAACGGCGAGTGCAGCGTCACTACGCCAGGCCCGGGCTCAAAGTTCTCGGGCAGCCGCATGCGGCGAGGCGGTAGGGGATAGGTCTGGGGGTCAGCTTCGTACTTGGTACATGTCGACAGATGGACACCAAACGTCGCAAAACTCACTCTCCCTGCTGTCCGCACCCGAAACCGATAACGCTGCAAATGTGCCCGCCCCTTCCAAGGTGCTACCGCCGCATCTTCCGTTGCGAGATACTGTCGAAATGCTGTCGCATGCTCACCGTCCAGCATCGGCAGCTCCGAGCGCAGCAGCGTCGCTTGCTCGCGCAGCTCTGGCCCGAGTGGCCAAGTCTCTTCTGCCGGTATCCCATCGGGCGGCAGTCCGATTGTAACCAGCAGCGGCACGTTTTGGTCCAGGATGTACGCTGGGTAGTCGTCCATCTTATTGAGGGCGGCGTGCGCTGTCGCCCGTCGTGCCTGTCGTGTCGGTCCGTTCGTCGTGCCAGCCTCAAGAGCCTGTGTCTGGGGTCGTTCTCATACGGAATGTCGTATGGAGGAGCTCCTTGATTGGCGGGGACGGCAGCGCGGAATTAGTCATCGCGATTTAAGAGATCAGTCAGCAGCATGCACGTTATCGCCTAGGCGCGCGTATCTTAATCAGCCAATCAGAGGTCGTCGCAGCGCGGGGACTGTCTCGCGCTCTCGCACTCTGAATTTCCAGTGTCTGCGATTCATCTTCGCGACCGACTAATCTCCGTTCACCAACACACTTCGACCATCACCAGCCGAGGCCGGTCGGTTCGAAGCTTGCAGGTGCGCCTTCTTACTGCACAGGCTACGCGAGCGTCTCGCGAGTTACTTTGCGATATCTTCCTCCGTCTCTGCATTCCGGTGCCTTGCCGCCACGATGTCAGCAAGGGACCAAAGCCTCTTTCTCGAGACTTATCTCGGCCTCAAGCGGGCTCTTAAGAGAAAATCCTATGGTACGCAATATTTGGTCGTCCTACCCCGATCGCTCTCTACGGTTCCCTCCTCTCCTTTCTTCTATTCTTGTGCTCTTGTGATATCGTTTCTCTCTCGTTCTTCCATTCTCTCGACGTCTGTCCAAGGCGGCAAACTGATTATGATTTCCTACAGACTCCGACTCCGACTCACCAATCGACCAGAGCACCAACCGAGGCAACAAACTCAAGCGAAGATCGCGCTTTGTACGCGAAGGCCAACTTGGTGCAGCCGATGGCTCGTCCATGTTTACAGAGGTGCGTCGAGGACACAAAGAAAAGCAACCACGACTAAAGCGGTTCGATGGTCAGGGAAGTAAATAGATAGAGACTGACTTTATAGGTCGTCGAGCATGCGGGATACCGGCGCGAGATCATCAGTCGAAACGCACCCCTCGTCGATGAAGAGGGCTACGAGATCGACAGCGACGAAGATGACGGCATCATCCAAGAAGCAGTAGCTGCTGCGGCGGACGAAAACCCCTACTCGGGTATCCATCTCGAGCGTATGTGCCTGGATTCTTCGAGGCTTCCTATGAGCGTCTGTCGCTCGTCGTTCCGTTGCTGACTCTGCAGAACTCCTCGCGCCTCTGACGTCGGTCACGGAGCTTCCATCACATCCGACACTCTCACGGCCATTTTCGTCCAAGGCACTTACCGAGCTCGCTAACCAGGGCTGTGGCTGGATGCACAAGGAGAACAACGCGCTGTGGCAGGTCAAACCGCTGCTGGCAAAGTTTTGTGGGGACCATAACTGGATCGACTGCTCGTTGATGCTGACGCCGGACGACGGGGATCTGTTTGACGATGACCGCATGGCACACCTGGCGGCATCACGATCAAAAGGACGGGGGACTGAGGCTGCGACGATAAACGATACGGCAGAGAACGGCCGCCTCTTGAAGGGCAGGACAGAAGGCGGCAAAGATAAAGTGAATGGCACCCGGCTGGCGGGCCGGCCTGACGCCAAGGCAGACGCCAGCACCGAACTCAGCAACGATCCCAGCACTGATCCCGACGCGGACTACATACACCCGCTATTCTTAGCGCCACGAGCAGCGCACCCAGAGGCAAACGTGGGGCTGCCGGAGGCGGAGGCGGAGGATGTGCGGCGGCTGTTGCAGCTCTGGGTACAGAAGCAGGAGGAGGTGGCGCGCGGCAGCCGGACGCTGCACGAGGGGCTGCTACGGGCGGACCGGCTGCGCAAGACGGTCTACCTGTGGTCAAAGGCGGAGGGCCATCCGGACCTGTCAGACGGAGAGGACTACTACGACCGGGAGGCGTGGGGGCTGTCAGAGGAGCTCAAGAAGGGCCACGACGAGGAGGAGGAGGACACGACACAGACACACAAGAAGACGCGGAATCGTAAGTGAAGGATGCCTAGGAGCGTCAGTGCATTCCTCCTGTTTGAGCCTCTATCTCGGCCTTTTTGCCGCTGGGCTTCTTCTTCCATAAGCTTCTTCACTTGCTGTCTTCCTCCTGCGCTTTCCGATTCCTCTTATGTCCTTTGCATGACGGCGTCTCGGCGAATGGCTCACGTGGCAGTCTTGCCCGGCGTTTTGTTTTGGGATGTTTTGTTTTGGGGGTTTTGAGTTTTGCGGTAGTGCGTTGGTAATACAATTAGTATGTTGATCGTAACCTTCTTACGGAATAGAGCTTGGGTCTGCCTATCGGACCGTGCTCGCCGGCGCTCGCGCGCCGCTGCACGAGCATCACGCCACGTATTGCGCCGCGCGGTTGACGCGATGCGGCGGCGCGTCGACGAACTCGCGCTCGGAGCAGCCAGCGGCTGGCGCCAGCCCGTCTCGCGGCCCCGCGGACGACGAGCGACAGAGACGGGTTGCCGGTGGCCCGGGCGGGCCTAAGAATCTACGGAGTAATACAAGTACGTCTTTCGTCTGCGCAGATCTCCGAAACTAAGCGACCGGTCGCGCAAAGACCAACGTCTAGGTGACTCTAGTTTGTTGCTGTACAATAATAAACCAGACCGACACTACTTGCCCTCTTTTCTGTTCGTCTTGTCTCCGGGTGTTCTTCTCTCCGGGCGCCCATCCCCCTTCCCGGCTTTCCTCTTCCCCCACCATTTTCAACATCACTCGCTCCTTCCCCGTCCCCACCTTCGCTCTTCCCGCCGACTTCTTGTGCCTCTTTATTTCTCCGTGCTCGCTCTATCAGAATTCCCTCATTCGGTCTTACCGTATCAGCTCCGCCTTCCCGCCTTCTCGCCCGCACTGCCCCCACGCCCGGAGCACGCGTGCCTGTCGTTTCGGACTGGCGCGTGATCGTCAGATTGACTTATCCGTATGGCAGCTTTCTGACCCTATGGAGTGACTTTGTACGAGTACAGGCTCGCTCTCTTGATTCACGCAGCACTCGCCGTATCCGTCCTCGTGCATCGTGGTAATCTCGCACCGCAAAACGCTTGATTATTCTAATGGGGCGCCACGGCGATGCCGAAAAGATAGGCGGGGACGCGAAGATCATCTCGAATGCAGGCCTGTACGAGTACAACGCGTAATGAGACGCAGAGTGTGCACGGAATGTGCCAAAAGCCGCTAGCCTTGTTTGGCCGTATTTTTGGCTCAGCTGCACGGCAGTAGCCTCTTTGGCTATCGTGTGGAGGCAGAATTGCCGTGTCATTTGCGGCTGCACTCGTACTCTGTACTCCGCACGAATATGCTGTGTACGAGTACGAGATGTGCGAGTACGAGAATTAGGAGACAATATGCGGGTGCGCCGATTGTCTTCATGCCCGCCGAAGCAGACGTCCTAGGCCCCGCATATGCATGTTTGTTATGGACTACTACTCATGCCGCATGGCGCATGGCTGCTGTTGGCTGGCATCGACCCTGGATGAAACCGACTGAAAAGGCACAACCAATGCGATACCCCGTACAGAGCAGGATTGGATGGGAACGGAAATGAATACGAGCGCGGATTGCAAATGCGACGCCAAACGACAGGTTGTGGCTTTGGACGTCCGTCGAGATGACTTCTCGCCAAACTACGAGTACGGAGTAGCACCCGCGTCGAAGCTAAAACAGGTCCGCTGCTTCTAGAAGGACACTAGAAGCGAACTAGAAGCTCCGCAGTGCCTGTACTCCGTAATACTTTACTTCGTACGAGTATTACTCCGTACGAAGTATCGTATCTACGAGTATTCGTACGCAGTAGCAGTATTCCGGCGTACATGTATTACTGGTACGGAGTCAAGTGCCGCTGCGATAGGCTCCATAACAATTCGCTGTGGCCCACTGCCCCTGCTATGGCTGCTGATCAGTCTGGTCTGTGTGTGGCTTTCGGGCTAGCTTTGGGTCGCTGTGGGCTCGATCTGTCGCTCGACTGGGCGGTCGGGCCCCTGGCCGGTCTCACGTCCGAGCCACCCCTCCCCCTCGTCGCGCGGGTACCGGTACGAGATACAAGCTCGAGCGTTTCTGTACCGAATTACGGAGTACCCCTGGATTTGACCCAGCCTTAGGGACCGCCGCGAAGGCGCCTGTTCCATATGTCGTACTCCGCAACTCGTACAGGCACTCGTACGAATTACTCGTACTGGTATCGTACGTCTGTTCGCACCGGTTTGACTTCTGCATGACAAATCATCCCGTACGAGTATCATCGTGCCAGCTGCTACATGTACCAGTACGGAGTATGACAGCCCCTGATCCACCAGATGGCTGCTGCCCGAGCTGATCGCTTGCCAGGCGCCGGCGGCGCTGTTGTGGTAGCCTTACTTCGGCCTGTTCCGTTCTTCCGTTCTTTATACAGAAGAAGCACGTACACAGCAGTCATACTCCGTACTTTGTATGTTATGTGCGCGCGAGTGTCATGCTCGGCTGAACGCGATCGGACAGGGGCGTGCACTGAGGGCGGTAATACGAAGTACGATAGGAGTATCACGGGTATTACTCGTACATAGTACATTCATTCGACTGCAGCCAGGGTATGCGCTCGGCCGGAGCGACAACATGCCCCGGTTCAAAAATAGCAAAAATAGCACGGCATCCCAGCCGGGACAACATTAATTACAAGTATACGGAGTACGGGTATGTGCGAATACCAGATGTTACTGATTCTTCAGAGCCTTCCTAACACAACATAGTCATGCACATCGTAATACCTTTCGTCAGTATCCGTGGTGCGAGGGCTTTACATCGTACGCTATCCTGTTCGAAGAGAGCAGTGACGGGTATTACGAAGTTATAAACAGCACGCCAGGAGAGAAAGGCGCACAGGATTAGCCGTGGCAGCGCGCCTTCCAGGTCAGACACGTCCTAATCAAGAAGGCTTCTAGAAGGTCGCGGCTTGGAGGGGCAGCCTGCGCCAAACTTGCGGAGTACGGAGTACTTTTCTGCTTCTTTTTATCTCTGCGCCTCCAGCAGACGAGTACGAGTAGGAGATAAGCGCAGATGAATGCTCGTGCGCACTCGTACGCCAGTACGCCGTAATATTTTGTACATGTACAAATATATCACTCCGTATTACGATGCGAAAGCACGAAATACACGTATTTGTACGAAGTATCGTAAAGATACGAGTACTCCGTAAAGGGGCAGCCAAACTACTCCGTAGGAGCAGGGGCAAGCTTGAAACAGGCCGTCCCAGGATGCCCCATTCTTACTAGTGCAACCTACACCAGTTTCCTTCGAGAAGGCGGATGGAATATTCCATGCTTCTGTTCCTACGAAGTGATACGACGTACGGAGTACTCGGAGTACGGAGTAGCACGGAGTAATAAGGAGTACTCTGTATTACTTCTTACTTGGTACTCGTAAGGGACACGTGTACTTCGTACTTTCATGCTTCCATGGCTCCGTTTCCCCACTGTCACAGCCCAATACCATCCTCCAAGGCTGCCCCATGTTCCTTACATGTACTCGTACGGAGTCAGGCCCCTTCCTTCTACGAGTGAAGTACTCCGTATCTTGCATGTGTACTCCGTACTTCGCAGCACAATCAAGACACCTTCTAGAAAAACGGATGGCCACTAGCGATGCAGCAGCCACGCGTTGAGACCGGGATCGAATTGTGTCTACGAGTACGCCATACTGATACAGAGGCGACAGCAGGGATAGGCGAGAGACACGGAAGAGCCGCTGTCGTGCATTTTTTAAAGCGCGATAGCGGCATGAAAGCACAGCGACAGACCAGCGCAATTGTAACGCGCTGTCTACGAAGTATTACTACGCACAACTGCACAAGGCCGTTAGGTGCAAGGAGCCGTACCTAGAGCAGATATCGTTGTTTCATGCATTTTTGGCAGCATGCTGTTAAGATACGTACGAGTAAGATACTATTACTCCGTACGAGTACTCGTACGTCGTATGTAATCCGCCCTGCGCCAGATCAAGTAGGCACAAGGACAAGCACACGTACTTGTACTTGTACTAGCACAGGACAAATGCTGGCATCAGCGCAGGCCGGAAGAGAAGGAAGGAAGAAAGAAGGAAGAAGAAGGAAAAAGAGGGTACGTAAACAACGCTAGCACAGGGGAAATTGCTGGTACGCAGGCCCCTGCTCTATTTGGCCCCTGTCTGGTGATTATTCAGTGTCGGTACGAAATACATGTACGCAATCTGTAATAAGATCATGTACTCGTACTACTTCGTGCGAAACACAATCGTCGCCGACTTCTTGCTGTCGAACGAATGGGCACTCGTATTATTGTACGGAAATCTGCGCGGCCATTAGCGTCGCACTTCGTAGATCGGCGCATGAGTACGATGTACGATGTACAAGTAAGCAGAGAGAACAGGTGTGAGAACAAGAAGCCGAAGACACGCACGGCGTACGAACACGAGTACAAAGTAAGGACTTCACACGGAGCAGGAACAAAACAAACCAACTAACGTATACATCGTAGACATCGGTAATACGTCGTAATACGTCGTACGCATTGCTCGTACGCACACGCCAAATGCGCTCCCGAGACTCCCTCGCTACGAGCAGACCACCCCCAGACGGCACAGGCCACGCGATCGCCGCATCGTCTCCTGTTGTCGTGCCTCTCCACTCCCAACGTGCTCGTACGAAATAAGAGTACTCCGTTTGGAGCCCGTGTCGATCGGCGTGCGCGTTTGGGTCTATGCGTCTGCCTTCATCCATACGAGTAGTCTCTCTGGGCATATCCATGTTCCCGTATTTTTAGGCATGCTTTATCAGCTGCCTATCTGCCTGTTAGCGCACCAACTAATATCCGACTGAATTATGAACACCTCAGCGTACGGAGTAATACGTACAAGTTGATGACTACTCCGTAATACTTTGTGCACATACGCGGATTTTTCTCCGCTGCCCAGATCTGCTTGTCTTCCGGTGGGTTGCCGCCCTCACCACGCGGTCTACGAGTATTACGGAGTACGAAGGTGGCACGGATAATCTTGCACTTGCACCAAATGTCATACTCGTACATGTAAGATACGCTCAGTGGGTGTCTACTATTTCGTACAATAACCCCAAATCGTGCGGTATTACGAAGTACAAGTACGAGCATAAGAAGCTAGAATTCGGTGTGTCCTCCTTCTTCTTACTGCCGCGACAATTGCCTCTAATTTTCATGTATCGATGCCGACTCCTATTGCTAAACCACATTACAAGATCTCCTACGCCTCATAAATTATAGTTTGTAGTAATACATCATATGGTGAATTCGTAGCATCGCTATACTTACTGGCGAGAATGTCATTCATCAAATACTAACATGTGTTAACGGCATGTACGAAGTACAAAGTAAGTTCAGGCTGAAAGGACGACGCATCGGGCGTGTAACTTGGCGTTAAATGCTTTCTTGTTGTATTACCGAATAGCAACATGAAAAACAGAATTATCATTATGCATACAGAAGGCAGCCACATCGCGTGACTTACGAGTAATCATCGATCACAAGAACAATGTGCTGATAGTAAGTGACCGCTCCTACTTTGCCCTAGATCTTCTCTTATAAGTTAGTTGGACTCTTTCCACTTCCTAAAAAATATTATCAAAAGATCCAGCCCTGTCTGCGTTGCTCTTACCAACTCAAAAAGCATCAAGCTCCTATGACACCCGCCGCAGCATCCGCTTGGGCGATGCCCCTTTCTGCCCGGTGCCCGGCTCTCACGCAGCTAAGCCTCGCCGCTGCCGTACTCATACGACGCAAGTACGAAGTAGTAATACTTGTAGGAGGATTACCAGTTTTTGGACAGACCAGAAACACACGTGCCGTTGCGGCCTTCTGCCGCCTAACACCACAGCGCCACCGGTGCCTCGGTACGCTATGTAATACTTAGTACAAGTATTGTTACTTGCAAGAGCATGACCCCTGTACACAGCTGGCAGGCATGCAAGGTTGTGGCGTGCGGTAGTACGAGTACGAGTATTACTTTGTACTCGTACGGAGTACGCCGTAGGCTCCCCGTTGTTCACGGTCATGCCGTCGTCTACTACGAGTATGGCGCGCCTGTCTGCCTCCGCTACTTGCTGCGAACCCCAGCGTCCCGTGACTTACGTGAGTTCTTCCCTGTAGATATTTGAGTACGGAGTATTACGAGTATGAGCCGCCTGGGTCACCTATCTTTCCTCGTTTGCTCCGCTGCGGTCTGTCCGTCGCCCGTCGCCCCTGCCACTTCAGCCCCTGTCGCTGCCCCTGCCTGCCCCTGCCATCCACGGTGGAGAGCTCCAACGGCCGCCGCTGCATTTGCCGAGCTAGCCACAATGTACCGCTCGCCTTGCCTGCCGCCTTGCCTGCCGCCTGCCGCCTACGGAGCAACACTGCCCAACGTCGCCGTCACTGAGCCACTGGCGCCTTCCCTTTTGTGAGTATTCTACTCCGTACGGCCGTTCCCTTCTCCTTCTGCCATTCACTCCTTCTTGTCATCTATTGCATTCGTGTTCATCGCATTTACCGAATTTATAGTTCTGGGCCTGCCTCCCCCTTTCCTCCTCATTTAGCGCACTGCAGCCCAGCCCGCCCGACTTCGTACTGCACCCGCAGGTCCAGCTTAGCGCACCAGGTCCCTGTGTGCTGTCCGCCATTCCTAGAAGTATTTATTTTTATTTATTATTAGTATTTCGCTCAACCCTTTTGCCTACGCCCCATCCGCCCCCAGAAAATCCCTATAACCCCCCATACATCCTCCCGCGCCACGCGCAACCAAAAAAATTACAGTCATCCTCTCCTCTTTCTCTCTTTCGCATTCATCCCCCGGGTACGGCCTCTCGCCTCAGACAGACAAATCTCCTCACGCTCCGTCTCGCTCCGTCTCGCCCTGTCTCTCCGCGCTGCCGCGCTGCCGCCTGAACACGGCCGCCCCGTCATCGCCGATCTCACCAAATCAACGTGCTGCCACGCTTTAAAGGTACATCTAACTCCACCGACCAAAAAGCTTCATCTCGCGCTCTCCGCTTCCCCCCAGCTGCTCCGGCTCGTGTCCATACACCTTTTCGTATTCTTCCGCTGCTTCCCTCTCCTGACTTTCCCCTTTTCCTTTTCCTGTTCCCATACTCGTCTTCAGCTCTTCAGCTCTTCAGCTCTTCTGCACTTCTTTTCAGCTGCCGCTCTGCGCACTAAGCAACGCGTCATCTATGCTAACTCGACACGCAAAGATTCCCAGCTTCCAGACCAAATAGCCCCCCGACTTCATCCCGACGCGTCCTCCCCTTGCCCGAAGTATCTGGTGTCTACCTGCCGCGCGCTGCTGTCTGCACCGGTCTTGCCACGCTGCCTCTCTCAAATTCGTCGCGCACCGCCTCCTGCGAGCTCTCACCACACACCGGCCTCGTTGCCTTTTCCTGGCGCATTGGCCTGCCTCGTTTGGTCTGCTCGAGGACGCTTTAGGACGTGCGCTTTATGGTCTACAACTGTCTTTGAAACGGTCATAGTCCCCACCTGCGAAAGTGCCTGTATTCCTCTCGTTGCTTAATCGCTGCGCTGTCTCTGTAAGATCACTTTCGTTTGCTTTGCTGCCCTTTCGCTACCCGTATGCTGGCCGCCCGTCAGCTGGGTATCCTCACTACACACAATCTAACTCTCCGACTCACTCAGGCTTATCCGCCTCGCCAGCCACACCCACTATGAGATCACCGGCACCCGGCGAAGTTATGGGGATTGGCAACATGCTGAATCAGAAAGGCAACCCCCTTGGTCAGCATCACCTGGACGACCTCAAGGCAGATCCGAATCACCACCAGCCTTTCTTGCCTCCAGTCACACTCCCTGGCATGCACCAGTCGCTGCAGCCGCTCCCGCCACATACTATCGACCGCTCCGCCTCACCGCATGGCTCCGAACACTCGCGCTTCTCCGCTCCTACACCATCCCTAAGCGGCTTCGATTCCAGCCGGCCCTTTGGCTCCCCGTCCGCCATGCACACCCCGCTACAGTTGTCTGATCCGAGCACCACTCCGAACGGCAGTATGATTTTGCCGAGCCTGCCACCAAACCTGGTCCCGAACATGTCCATGCACCCAAGCATCCAATACACGAAGATTCCCATGGCCAGCGGACAGCCCCCTAAAGCATACCCCTGCTCTACGTGTGGCAAGGGATTTGCGCGGCGCAGTGACCTAGCCCGTCACGGTATGTTGCTGACATTCTGCTCACGCAATAGCCTGCCTATATTGACAAATAGCAGAGCGCATTCATACCGGCGTCCGGCCCCATGTATGCGACTTTTCCGGCTGTGGAAAGCAATTCATCCAGCGGTCAGCCCTGACTGTCCACCGCCGTGTGCACACCGGGGAGAAGCCGCACCAATGCGAGCGATGTGGCAAGGTCAGCCAGCTGTTTGAGCTCCAGTTTGCTCTAGTCCCCCTTTCGTCCGCGTCTCTAACACTTTGCAGCCCTTCAGCGACTCTAGCTCACTTGCACGCCATCGGCGCATCCACTTTGGCGAACGGCCGTACAAATGCCCATATGCCGATTGCCAGAAAACCTTCACCCGCCGCACCACATTAACCCGCCACCAGAACCATCACACTGGCACAATAGAAGAGGCTGCTCGCGCTACTGCTGCTGTCCTCGCTCGTGGCAATATGGCTCGGCCTACCCGCTCCGAGAGCGGCGACCATGGCTCTAGCCATGCGTCGCCTTTATCAACTCCATCACCTGGCCAACGTAATATGTCCATGTCGCCGGCCGCCGAGCTCGCTTCTATGAATCAGATGTCCCATCAGTTTATGGCGAACAGCTCGCTTCCTGTGCACCTACGCAACGACCTGCATGTCGCTAGCCCGGCGTCCACCACGTCCTCGGGCTACACGAACATGCGCCCGACGTCACACCCGACCGGCTACGGCCCGCCATCTACTCTCGAGCCCAGCATCGAGCCGCAGCAGGGCCCTGGCAGCACTGGCAGTGCCTCTGGCAGTCCCCACATGGGAAGTTTGGGCTGGCAGTCGCCCTCGCACATGGCTTCACCCTCGCACAGCAGCAGCTATGTCTACCCGGACCCCGACTCAAGCTACAACGCCACATCCCTTGGCCAGCTGTTCTACAGCAATGCCTCCGCTCGACGTCCTGGCAGCGCCGAGCCACCAACTGGGGCCTTCGACGTGAAGCAGGCCCGCCAGAGCGAGCTATGGGCAGCCCAATGAGAGCAACGGCCTCCGCCATTACTAGCGTCGTGTCTGTCTTCTATTAAGTCTCTTACTCCCGATACGTCACTTGTAGACGACTGCTATCTGCTCTTGTTGCTATGCGCTTTCTATGTCACATGCACGCGTTCGCACACCCAACTGTGTCGGACAATTCTCATTTGTCTTTTGCTCTTTTGCGTCCTGACATGTGCTCACTCAAGCTACGTTCTGTTCGCTGTGCTTTCCTAATTTGGGACGTTTTCTGAAGTAATATGGGCTGGGAGATATAAAAAGGGATACCCTTCGGTTTGGGGGCAACTACGACTTTTACAGAGGACCACACAGAAACGCTCACTTTTTCACATACCAACTCACGTTTTAATTACCGGAAGTGAACGGGGGCAGATTCTCTGCTCAAGAAGAAATTATTTGCTGGGGTCGGGCAAAAGGATGGTTGCGTGCCCCGGCCCTGTCAGTTCTCTGGAAGAACGCTTGGCTTTTGGTTTTGCTTAATGTGATTATCATGAGTTTTCCTGCTGCTATTTCCTGTCTTCGCTTTTTGCCCGATATCCCCCTTCGCCCCATTTCCGGTTGTTATCAGCAATTATGCAAAGCCAGGGCGACACTATAAAGCAACAGTTTGTCACAATACCGCTACGTAATACACATCACGCTCGGGCTGCAATAAAAGAGAAGGAAGGTCCACGCCATCTTAGTAGCTAAGCGAAGGGCTTGGCTGCTACACTACGTGTTTATTTCAATCACCATTTGTCTGCTTGATTTCCTTTGTCCATCTGTCGGTTCTGCGTTCTTGTTTTTTATGCATTATAGACTTGATTTCCTGTATTGATTTCGCGGGACGCCCCATGTTGCCTCTTTCTTTACTGTTTAAGACCGCTCATATGACCAAATTACCATACCACCTTTGATGAACCAAACTTAATTGTTTGCCTGTGTAGAATGGCCAGTCGTGTTCTAGAAACGGCGTAGACACGCATATCGTAGAGTATGAACATTGCTTTACAAAGATCAGCTTTACAGGCAAGGCTTCCCGCCATATCTTTGGGTATCTTTTTGGTGTCCTTCCTATCGGTGGGATCTATAACATGTGCCGCTGTTATGGCCATGCCTTGCTTTCTAAAGGCCTACGCGTTTTGAGATACAAAGCAGTCTACCTCAAGAAAAGAAGATAGCAGAAAAGCATGATAACGCCGTTCCCATAACTTGCCAATCCCAAATGTTGGCAAAGCTATCATTCCAAAATCAATGCCGCCAAACTTTAGAGCAGTAGGGTCCCGTAAAGAAAGCCCCCCTTCCCGCTAAGACGTAACTGTCCATATATCTGCACATCCGCCTCCGCCACGATATCTGTACTTTGCCCAAAAGCCCGTTTTTACCGCTTCATGTGACTATAGTCTTTGAGAAGGTGCTCCATATGCGTGTTAGTCGACTTGCCAGTGCGGCGTTGAGCTCGCTTCTTCTGTTTCTTCTCCTTGGGCGCAGCAGCATCTCGCAGGCGGGGGTCTTCGCTGGTGGGCTTCTGACCGGCTTGTGAGAGCTTACGGACGATGTCATCAAGACTGGGGATCTCAACACGGTGCCATAAAGCCTGAAACTCGGGCTCGACGGGGTGGCAGAGGGTAGGGTCATCAAGCCAGACCATGCGCGGGTGGTTGTCTTTTTTCGTGCGCACGACGAGGATGCGGTGCTCCTTCTCAAGCGCAGAGAGCGTAGCTTCGCAGTCGGGCCAGCCGTCCTTGAGGTCCTTGACGCTGACACCCTGCGCGTCTGTGCGGCGCTGGAGGTGCTGCAGAAGCGTTGTGCGGTTCTTGACGTTGGGGATGATGGGCAGGTGCTCGTAGGTCCCAGACTGCCAGTCATCGTCTCCGCCAGAGTTCTCAGACGGCCGCCAGGTAATACGCGGGTGATGACGCATGCGCTCGACGATCTGACGGCGGAAGGCTTCGGGCTCGCGGTCGAGGCTGAGGTGTCCAAGCACGGCAGCGAGCGACAGCGGCTTTCCGCGCTGCTGTTTGAGATAGTCGAGCGCATACACAATGTTGGTGCCAATGGCCGCACCGACACCCGTGTTCTCCGGTTGCGAGAAGATAGTTAGTCCGCCGCTGCCCACGCCTGGCGCTCCGAGCTTGCTTGGTCCGTCCCCCTCCCGCTTCACTTTCTTGGATGGCGTCGTCATTGTCACCGACGTTGTTGAAGCCACTGACGGCGACGGCGACGCCGGTGTTGCTGCCGGCCGCTTCACATTGATCTTCTGTGCCACGGCCGCCAGCGAGCTGGCGAACGTCTCCCGTTGCTTGTCAAAGTAACTCATTGCTGTGGCGTTTCGAGGGTGGCCCGTATCCCGGCACTCGTGTTTTGTCACTGCACTTCTTCAGTGAAGCAGATAGACCGGCGTCGCCAAGCGTGCTCGAGGTCTGAGAGACCGAGATGGCGCGCTGATGGAGCAGCGCACTCTGCGCCGTATAGTGCGTGCGGTTAAGGCGCGTAGCGAGCACCGTCGTATTATTCGGCTAGAAATGTAGAGGCGCAAGCAAGGTTCTTTAAAGTGACGTCAGGTGTTGTCGTGTGGAAGTGGTAGTCGCGAGAAGGAGATCGAATCGAGCAAGGGTGCCTCCTTTAGGTTCGTACTGCAACCTGGCTTAGTCATGAGCTTAAAGCGGAGTGCTTTCTTTATCACGTGGAGCCAGATGGCGCGTGAATTTGTTATTGTTTTACGGATATATCGACCCGAGGCGTTGCTTTACCCACGATTCGCGAGCTGCATTTTTAAGCACAAGCATTCAAAAAGCCGGAGGCACATGCTATTCAAAAAACGCCAACGGTACTCGTGTAGTTGTGACTCATTCGAATCCTAGCATTAGATTCGTCTACAGGCCGAGTATGTGAACATCAGAAAAACATAACGAAACGAGGCGTACAAGCTTTTCGCGTCAGAGGCGCCGCCACTGAAACTTCGGGGCCGGGAATCGTCTGCGTGCCGTCCTGTCTCCACACTCCTGCAACTCTGTGGTTTTTATTGGATTTTTGCCAGCTTAGAGAAAGAAAAATAAGAGTATATTGTTCACGGATGGCGGCCCCCAGCGGAGTTATACAACCGCATGGAGCACTAGGCTCTTTCCAAGCCCAGCCAGACTGACCGCCGGATATCGTCCAGAACAAGGGCGGGCGTGATGAGATAGCGGAAAAACATGGGCAAGAATCATAAGAAACTAAGCGCCAAGTAAGGCGAAAATACCCAGCAAACGTGTCACTGATTTGGGTTTGTGTAAGGAAACGTTGTGAGGCATTAAAATGTCGTCCCATGGCCGTTCAGCGTGCACATCAGCCACGGAGACGATGTGGCTAATAGGGCGAAAAGTGCGGGGCAGATGAGGCATCGCCAGCCAGTCGATCCTAACCGGCTGGTCACAGTTGCTAGTATATCTGCGGCTGCTGCTGCTGAGATTATCAATAGTCGCTCTGGCCCGAGCATGCCGAGGTAGAGTCGTCTGGGCACTTAGGCGAGCTGCTGCTTCTGCTGCTCTTGTAGGTACTGGTAGCCGAAGTAGCCAAGGGCACCGCCGATAACGAGAATTGCGTAGACACCGATACCGAGGCCGGCAGACGCGGCGGTTTGGGCCTGGGGCGCAAGGGAGCCGGTCTTCGTCTTAGTTGGGTCCGGGTCGCCAGCCTGGGATTGGAGTGTTAGCAGGAGCGGACAACGCAGATGTAGATGCAGAAGCAGGGTGCGGAGGGAAAGGCATTAGCGCATAGGCTCGTATGCCAAAAGCGCAGCGTGTTGCAATGGAAAGCTGAAGTTGTTTCCTGGCATTCAGGCCAGTCAGGCGAACTCCGTTCGCACGGCCACGTACCTGTCTCTTCACCGTGCCAACCAGCAACTGCTCCAGAGTCTCCCGTGCCTCATCGCTGTGGCCGACATCCTCAAAGGCCTCGGTCGCGTCCTGGCCGCCGACGTCAAGCAGAACCTCCTCGCCACCCCTAGAAGCGCATAGTCAGCGTCGGCATACTTATGACAGTGGCGGGGATAGTAAAAGAGGGGCCATGAGGCTGGCATTACGCACGGGTGCTCGTCGATAAACTTGGTGCTGTCGTAGACCTTCCCGTGAATGACCATGTACAGGTCATTTTTGGTGTTGTGCTCTGCAATATCCTGCAGGGTAAACTCCTTGGTAGCCATTGTAGCGGGTTGTGGTGGACGGTTGGTTGAAGTCGATTGAATCGATGAGAGGCAACGGAGCAGAGGTGGAGGCGACGGGCAGGTGGGCTGGAAAGGAAAGGAAGAAATGAAGAGGGAGAGGGAGAGACGCCAGGGAGGAAGAGAAGTCGATAGAAAGGGGGGGTGGTTATCTGCAGTGTGGGCACGCAAGTGTGGAGGTGGTCTACTAGACAGCACAGAGAACACTCCGTAATACAGGACAAGTATGGTGAGAACGGCTGTAGTACTGCGGGTTACTTTGTACGAAGTACGAGTAAGTCGGAGCGAAAAACGGATATGTCAAGGGGGTAGTCAGAGAAATGGAAGCGCTGGGATTGGCTGCTTGGACCCGATGGTGGAAAATAAGGCGAGCTTTGATGGGATTCACTAGAGGACAGCGCGCCGGTTGGATAAAAATTAAAGCAGAATTAAAGCAGAAAATAGCCTTAATATGAGAAAAGGTCAACTAAAATTTTACGGAGAAGATTGAAGTAGTATTAAATACAAATTCAGCGCGTTCTATCGGCAGTGTGCACGGGCCATGGGGCCAGGCAGCGGCAATACTTCGTAGCGTCTACGAAGTGCAACAAAGTACAAGCTAGCACATGTAATACAGTGTAAAGCCGCCGGAAAACAGGAGTGGCGGAAGTGGGATAGGGACGAAGTATGTGCGAAGCCAGAGCCAAAGCCCAGCCGCCGAATAGAAAGACAAAAATGCCGTGATGAGCTACCGAGGGGCAGCATCCTGGCGCAGCCACTGCGGAGAACTGCCAAATGTCTCGAGCGCAATTTCGGTGGTCGATGCAATCCGTATCCTACTCGTGGGATTAAAGCAGAACCAGTAGGCTGCACTATACGTGCTCATATCTCGTACGAGTACGAGAACGCTATGCGGTCACACTGTACGGCGTACGAGTACAGTTATCACCACCGGTGCCGGAACGCCAGCTCCGGAAACTTTTTCCCTTTTGGTACATAAGCATGAATGTAGAAAAGGTACGGCGGTGTGTTTACGAGTAGGTAGCGCCTGGCGTACATACGCAGACATCCCACGGATACATGGCTTCTGTCTGCCGTAATTTCTCTTTTTAATAACACTCGTACCGGTACTCTTGAACGCTCGAGCACTTGCTCGTACGTACTTCGCCCGGAGAGCAGACGAGCCTTCTGAACAATTGCTGCCATCCCGCTTTTAGTGATTTCTGTGCTGCTAGCCCGAAGTGTGGAGTGCAGAACATTCACTCCTCCTCTCTCTGCGCTCTTGCCGACAATGCACCGCGCTATGGAGGTTCGGGAAGCGGCACTCCCGTTGACAAATCTTACAAGTACGATACGGCAGAACTATCAGCCCACCCGGCAGCAGCTGGTTCCGGACAAGTGATTGGAAACCCACCCGGAGATATTCATATTATTCCAGCCATCATGAGAACACAATAATCGATTAGCCGACGAATGATACTAATATGAAGCAGTATTCTGGAGTTAGGGGGTGTGAGCTATGTGAAAGAGCTAATATAACAAGTTGGCAGATCTCTTCACCGCCTTGAACCCATACCTTCCACACGTCCCTCTAGGGCTTGCTATATCTTAGTAGAAGCATCATATCCAGCAAGAATGAAGCCTCTTACCTCTTAAACAATTAAACGAGGCAGTCTCGTCAGTATGCATTTGTTACGTGATCAAAACGTTACCGGTGTATGTAAGATACAAAGTACATACTACCGCCCACTAGCAGGACCTACGGAGAGCAATAGCATAATAATTATGGCGCGATTAGTGACTTGTTCTTATTTTTTTATTGCCACGAGTGTTGGTAGTTCAACACACCACCTGGACCCACATTTACTGCGGAAGCAACCAATAGGAGGCAGCCCCTTATAGGGTGCCTTGGGACACTCAATTGTAGACTATAACATCTACCCGTCGGGCGTCGTGATAGTCAGATTGAATGGACAAGACACACCACCAACCAACAGTACCCTCCGATTCATGGAATAAGAGGACGTACAGGGTCAACGGTGTGCAACTAATTTACTACGACGAGTACTTGCAAAGTGACATCGCGCGATTCCGCACAGCGGACCGACAACGAGCAAATTTAATAGGAGCAAATGTAGCACCAACCCTATCGTGTGGTTCCGTTCATACGTTCTCTAAGGAATAATCTGTTAAAGTGCTTGTCGTAAGTATGTATCTACTTTATACTTTAGGAACTGTACAGAGCCTGAAAACGCGTACCAGGTATTTTTGCAAATATTACGCTTTTTGTAATGTCTGATTTCGCAGTGAATTGGCTAGAGCATAGCTTGGGAATCTTGTGAGATAGCAAAGTAAGATCTTAATGATGTAGTACTGACGTGCTTTGTATACTCTAGCTGGATGTCAGACCTGTCCCAAAATGCGCTACGATATCACTTTTGCTAACAAGCGAAGACTTCAGGGGTTTCATACTACGTGAGTGTTTGTCTGGACAGACAGCTGTCCATTGCGACAGCCGAGGTCCATTGTGAAGGACGACTGATTCTCCAGCGCCAGACGCCTTGCTGTGTTGTCATCGCCTCCTCGCTAATCAGCTCGCCGGTCTACCGCCGGCCACCACTGCCGCCAATATCCTGTCCGAGACGGTAGCTTGCGACCTTGTCCCACTCAATCTTCTGGCGCGTCACGGGTAGCTGCCGCCGCAGGCCCTTGAAGGCTCCTTCGCTCAGAGTCAGGAAGCTCTTGTTCAGCTCTTCCTGGTAGCGTTTCTCGAGCGCGGCGATCTCCTTGGCAATGCCGGCGCCAGTGCCAGAAGGAATAGAGGTGGATACGGGTTTTTCGGTCAGTAGGCGGACATTGCCGTCTTCGTAATAATGAACGTCAACGCGGACGGTGCCCTCAAGGGAGCTATTGCTGGGGTCAAAGACGTAGCGGGACCGCCAGCGGCCATTCCTGGTCCAGGTTAGCAGTCGCAAGAAGAAAGGTGCACTCAGGGACAGCAGTGACACACCAGAAGTTCTGTGGGCTGTACTTGTTGCTGACAATAAGGATGGCGATTTTGCTGTCCCCTTCGATGGGGAAGACACCGTACGCTGGGCGTTCGTAGTGCTCCTTGACGTAGGCCGAGAGGCTCTTGAGTGTGGACTTTCTAAAAACACAGGCGGTCAGAAAGAAAGGCAAGACAAGGCGGGACGAAACGTACACGAGATCTGCCTGGCCTTCGACAACGTAACTCTGAGCGGCGCTAGCCTTCTGGGTGCGATGGTCAAAGGCGAAGCTGGTGGCACTCTCGGCATCGTAATAGCGCCCGCCGCCGAGGGCGTTGTCGGCACTGACAAGAACAGTGGTGCTGCTGCCGGGGAGTGTAGCGGTGGCGAACTGCTCCTCATTGTATTTCTCGTAAGCCGGGGTCAGCTCAGCTGCGATGGCGGGCCTGCCCAGCGTGAGGCTTTCTATGTCTGCATCGAGGAGGTCAGCCGCTGTCTTTGGTGCGGTCGCTGGTCTCCGTCCCGCAGTTCTAGTTCTGGTGATTGACCACCGAGCTCCGGCTGTCGGCGCACTCGGGCTTGGATGGTTGGCTACCTGCAATGACACTGGCGAGCTATAGGAGACAATTCGTTAGCAGTAGTCCATGCCGTGCATCAATTCTCTGTTCGCCTGCGTCGCTCCTCTCGTCTCTCCGACTGTTGGCTGGGATCTTACCTCGCCTGGCGGCGCGCCGGCAACAAAGGACGACACGATGTCGATGTCTTGTACGCTCGCCATGGTGTCAGTTGGCGCGCGCGTGTGTTTGGCGCTGTGACCGGAACGGACGGGTGTGGTGGGAGAGGTGCAAAGGACGAGTCGGAAGCGTCGTCGGACCGGTTTCCGCTAAACACAATTGAGGCCGATGATGCTCGAAGCTCGCTCAGCCCAAGCGGGGCTCAAATCAGGAGGCGGGAGGGGCAGCAGAATGAGGCGCGGGCAAGCATGGACTTGGCGCTAGGGGCTTGCCATGCGCTGAAGGAAAGGCGCCTGTCTGTTTAGTATTACTCGTACAGATTGTAATTTTACACGTTTAAAATTCAAAACGTGGACAAAGGTGTCTCCATGTATTTTATTTTCTATTCCATGTAACCTGTAGGCAATCCCTTGCGTCTATCCTCTCCCACCGCCGTGTTGTTGCGTTAGTAGGACATTGTCTTCTTTATAGCATCATAGACCCCTGTGAACTAGGTTAGCTTGATCTTTCGGACTCATGCAGATATCTGTATATCTGTGGTTCCTCCACATGCTAGTCGGACTGGTACTAACGTGAGACGTCAGGAATGTCAAACTTCTCGTACATCAGGCCCGTCGGCGTGCTCCAGCCGGCTACACGCATGACGGGTGCCTCCAGCCGCACAAAGGTGTCTGAGTCCTCCTGAATGGTAGCTGCAACTTCTGCGCCCACGCCCTGGTTGACCATGGCCTCGTGGACCACAATGCAGCGGCCGGTCTTGCGCACGCTGCGCAATATACACTCCTTATCCCAGGGATAAATGGTGCGCAGGTCGATGAGCTCGACAGCGAGGCCGCCGCCCAGGTCCTCCTCGGCGCGGCGGATGGCGCCCATGCAGGTGTACAGCGGCTGGCCGTAAGACACAATGGTAAGGTGGCGGCCCTCCTTGAGAACCTCGGCCGTGGACAGCGGCAGCGCGTATGGAGCGACCGGGACTTGCTCGACGGCGGCACGGTAGAGTATCTTGGGCTCCATGAAGATAACGGGATCGTTGCAGCGGATGGCGGCCAGGAGCAGGCCCTTGGCCTGAAGTGGCGAGCGCGGCATGACGACGCGCAGGCCGGGTATATGGGAAAAGAGGCTCTCGGGCGATTGAGTGTGGTAGAGGCCGCCGTGACCGACGGCACCGCAAGGCATGCGCACGGTGAGGCCCCCGACATGGCGGCCGTTGGTACCATCCCGGTAGCGAAACTTGGCGGCCTCGTTGACGAGCTGATCAAAGGCGGGGAATACGTAGTCGGCGAACTGGATCTCGGCAATCGGCCGCATGCCCTCGGCGGCGAGCCCAATGGCGAAGCCGAGGATGCCCTGTTCGCTGAGGGGCGTGTTGAACACACGCTCGCTGCCAAAGGTATCGCGCAGGTGCATCGAGCAGCGGAACACGCCGCCGAATGCCACGTCCTCGCCGAATAGCAGCACCGACTCATCCTCGCCCAGCGCCGTCGCCAGCGCGTCGTTGACCGCTTGGAACATGTTCAGTCGCTTCGTCTTTGCTGCCCCTCCGCTGCGAATCTCCGCCGGCAGCTCCGCCTGGCTCACCGCCGCCGCCGCCGTGTGCGCCAGCAGCGGTGTCGTCGCGTAGTCTACCGGCACGTTGAGCCGCGCGCGCGGTGGGTGCAGCGCCGAGTAGCTACGGTGCTGGAGTGTCTGCTGGATATTGCGCCTACTTTGCCAGAGCCGCGTTTCTGTCGTTGCCCAATCGAGTGTCCGAGCGTGTCTTCCCGGCGGCGCGCCCCCGAGAAGTCGGCGTGTCGTCGACACTGGGGATGCCATCTTTATGCGTACGGCCACAGAGCGTCCTTCGTAGCGGGAGCGGGTATCACAGGTTGTGTTGCATCAACGGGCACTCGAAAGCACCGGCGATGTAGCACCAAATTCCCCAGATACTCGACGAACGTCAAGCTACCGACTATGACTGGTCGCGGTTGTCGTCGGCTGGACGCGGCACTACTCCACTACCCCGGAATGTAAGTGGAGAACACCATAAGGAGATCGTATGGGGAAACGAGGCATCGCACGTGAAGTATGTATTTCGCAGTTTGCATGAGAATTGTCTCGTACTTTCAAGAAGGCAGAATTGCATTGAAGGGTTGCCCGTTCTTTCTAGTGAAACCGAAGTGCTTGGAGACTTGCCTCTCAAGAGCTGAATTTGCTGTATTGGTGCTTGGGAAACATGCGGCAAGATGTGTGAGCGAATGCCATTAGTTCAAAGCTTGTGAAACGACATTTCTGCCAATTTCGAATGACGTCGCCGTAATAAGCGGTGGCACGTGGCACACACACCGTATCGAGGCAGGTGTGCGAGCAGAGGTTACGAAGTAGTAGCATTTGCCGACAACGTAACGAGAACAATGATTGTGGCCTACAAATGAAGGACACGCCAGCCCAAGACATCGATTGCACGATTACTCCCCAGGAACGGACTGGACTGCCTGACTTGCTTCTTAGCAGATGCAACCACTTCATTGCATGTAATACCGTACAAATATTATTTTGATCGCGATTGTTGCTGGGGCAACCGCAATTACGTGTACGGAGTACTCAGCCCAGCTTCTTCGTAAATAATTGTTTTGGGCAGCAGCGACCGTTCGCACTAGGCAAGAATTTGAGTATGCGTACGAATATGAAGTGCTAGTCATTGAGGAATGAAGACCGTTTTTTCTCGCATTCCCACAGTTTGGACATTTCCTCGACAACTCCGCGGGCAGAATGGCTCCGCCCGATCCTCAGCGTCACAGGTCTGAATCGCGTGAGAAGAGGAGGAGGAAGCACCGGCGTGCTTCCAGCGCGCAAGTTCTCTCAGCCGAGGCTCTGGCACAGCTGAACGCAAGCAGCGAAAGCAACGGCACAAACAACGACATCACAGAACCTCCCCCACGAGAAAGGCGAGAACGGGGAGATGCAAAAGATCGAAGAGAAAGAGGGCAGAGAAGAGAAAGAAGACAGCGGAGAGACAATGATGAAAGAAGAGAGTCACGGCCAAGACGCGAGTCGAGGGCAGAATACGAGCCTACGGAAGAAGACGAGCTTCGACCACAATACCGGTCTCGAGAGCGAGAGGATCGACGAACACGAGACAGATCAAGAAGAGACCATCCACGTGAACGACACGAATCACCAACGCCAGAGGAAGGCCGGCGGCGACACGAACACAGGAAGCGACGAGAGTCGAGAGCGCGATATGAAGCGGTAGCGCGAGGCGAATCGTCGACTCGAGAAGACGACGAGCTACGAGAAGAGCAGCTGCGGAACGTCAATCTAGAGCGGCAGGCGAAAAGGGAACGACAGCGGCAACGGCACTATGCAAACGATGCAGAGCAAGAGGAGAGCAGAGATGGATATGAGCGAGTTGCAGCTGGAGGGGCGGGTGAGCGGCGACATCAGAAGCACCGCGATCGCCGGATACCCAGCGGTGCCATACTCGAGGAAGGTCGCTCTAAGGGCATCTGGGGTCACCTGCGCGGCGGAGCCAGCGGTGCCAATAGCAGCACGAACACTGTAGAGAAGCAGAAGGAAGAGCTGTACTACACGGAGAAAAAGAGCGCGGCGGTGCCGTTCTGGAAGAAGAGGAAGTTTTGTAAGTGCAGGCCCAACACGGATTTGTGATGCGGCATGGGGAAACCTATGACTGACTGGCTGCTGCAGTGATTATTGCTGCATGTGCGGTAGCTATTCTCATCATCATCATCGCTGTAGCCGTGTCGGTGGGTAAGAAGAAGAAAAGCACCTCGAGCTCTTCATCACCCAAAGCGGCATATAGCGACGTGCCGGCAGACGCACCATCATGGCTGAACCCAAGACAGTGGGCGAGCACGACCGACTTTAACACAACATACACGAACGCGACGGTGGGGGGGCTGCCAGTAATGGGCCTATACACAAGCTACGACAACTCAGCGTCGGCCAACTCGGACACAAAACCGCTCAGCGAGGCCTGGGGTGACTACGCGACGACACCGGCACGGGGTGTCAACCTCGGTGGCTGGCTATCGCTGGAGCCGTTCATCACGCCGTCACTATTCGACTACGACCGTGATCTCGGTATCATCGACGAATGGACGCTCTGCTCGCACCTGGGAACGACGCTGTGCTCGACGACACTGGAGAACCACTACGCGACGTTTGTGACCGAATCGACGTTTGAAGAAATCGCGGCCGCGGGCCTGGACCACGTGCGAATTCCGTACTCATACTGGGCTGTGGCGACGTACGATGGCGACCCGTACCTGTTCCGGACGAGCTGGCGATATCTGCTACGCGGCATCGAGTGGGCGCGCAAGCATGGGTTGCGGGTGAACCTAGACCTACATGGTCTGCCGGGCAGCCAAAATGGCTGGAATCACAGCGGCCGGGAAGGCGTGATTGGCTGGATGAACGGGACAGACGGCGACCTCAACGTGCAGCGGTCTCTAGACATCCACGACCAGCTGTCCCAGTTCTTTGCACAGGAGCGTTACGTGAACTTGATCTCCCACTACGGGCTCGCGAACGAGCCACGGATGACGTTTCTGTCGGTGTCGGCAGTGATGGACTGGACACAGACGGTGGCAGCGACGGTGCGGGCGAACGGGCTAGACAACGGCACGGTCATTGTGTTTGGCGACGGGTTCTGCGGGCTGGATCGGTGGCAGGGACAGCCAAACGAATACAACCTGGCTCTGGACGTGCACCAGTACGAGATCTTCAACAACGAGCAGATTGTGTACTCGCACGAGGAGAAGATCAAGTACGCGTGCAACGACTGGACCGGACAGACCGAGTCGAGCATGGACACGTCGACGGGATTTGGGCCAACGATTGTGGCCGAATGGTCGCAGGCCGATACGGACTGCGCGAACTACCTGGGAAACATCGGCAACGGCAACCGGTGGACGGGCACGTACGACGTGGGCAACGCGAGCCTCAATGCGCTGACGCCCAAGTGCCCGACGCAGAACGCCTCGTGCTCGTGCTCGGCGGCGAACGCAGCCGTCAACGACTACAGCGATGCGTACAAGACATTTCTGCTGACGTTTGCGGAAGCGCAAATGTACTCCTTTGAGAAGGGCTGGGGCTGGTGGTACTGGACGTGGGACACGGAGTCGGCGCCGCAATGGTCGTACAAGAAGGGTCTGGCAGCGGGAATATTGCCGGCCAAGGCATCGGAGCGGACGTTCCAGTGTGATACGTCTTCCATTCCGAGCTTCTCTGGGCTACCGGAGACCTATTAGGCGGACAGACGAGACAGGTAAGCAGAGAATGGAAGATGACCGACGCAGAGATACGAAAAGAGACGGGAGACGATGCGGAATGGGGGCACATGGCGTACGGCATAAGAATCATGTCGAGAGCAAAGACAGAGCAATGCATTCTGGACCGGAGGCATATAGCACATAGCATGGGTTGGCGTTTGGTTCTGCTTTCTGGTTTCTCAGGCTCTGATAGATGGCGGGTGGGATGTATGTTCGCCTACGAATAATGTGTGGTGGCTGCTCGTTGAGCTTTAGAAAAATGGTTGTACTTTTGTTTACACCTGCGCTAATATCCAAGTCCAGTATTGTCATGTTCATGCCATGACGAATTTACACTCTCATTATCCTAGTTATGCCGGCCTTTCAGGGAGGCTCTAAGCTGCAAGGCCCGGTGATCCCACGGCGTATAAGTACTTCGCAATGCCGAGAATTCCGGGGAACACGCGCGCCGGCGGCCGTTGCCTCGGGCCTAGATGCGGCGCATTGCCCATGTTCGATGCTGCTTAGCAGTCACAGAGATGAGGACGAGGCACCCGGCTCCGAGCAGCCGGCCATTTGTAGATTACCCGTGGGCAAATTCTAATGTAAGATAGAACTGTCTAAACACCACGCCAGATGCCGAAAGCCGCCCACCCAATGCAACGCTATCGGCGCTTTGGCAGCGGGCCTGCAACGTCGCCATAATACGGAGCATTTCGTAGGGCATTGGTTTTCCCGCCTGCTGAATAATGGAAAGCATCACCGGCATGATCCTTGCGTCGTTTTGTACCAAGTGTTGCCCGTCTGTGGCTGGACGGCCGTCTCTGTAGATTGGCGTCTGTGTCCTTTAATTCCCCAGAACCGACGCATTCCTGCTTTGCGTGTGCGGGACGGGTCTTGCTCTGTCATCTCTCTTGAGCACGAGCCTGCGTTCCGCCTCTTCAGCAGCCTCCAGTCAGAGTGCCCGGCTCGGATTCGAGTAGCCATCGCGCTCGGTATTAACCCCGGCTTCTGCCATGTCTTCGTTGCATCGCCGCCAGCTTGGAGCTAAGTAATTGGCCCAACCAGCTTTAGCTACCTCAAAACGGGGCCGTGACTAACTTTCTTTACAAAATATTGTAATCTGCACGTAGAATTATTAATGCAAAGTACTCCAGGGGGAACTCCAGGAGATCCCACGTTATGGAGTACCTGGCTGTTCTCTGCTTCTCGTGCTTCTCCTTGCGACTTTCTTGCAATTTCTTTCTCGTGTGTTCCTATTCAAACTAAATCGTTTACCGTAGGAAACCTTTGGGGAAACTGGTAGCAAGAAGCGTGTCGGCTGCGACGCTGAACATGTCCAGTCATATGGAGAAAACGCCCAGCGCCGCGGCCCGAGAGGCAGCGGGTCACCACTACCGCGTGCATAGCCATGGCCACGACCACAGCAGCGCCCTTGACAGGGAAACAGGCAGTGACAAAGAGAAGGATGCTGCGCTGCGCGCGCGGCTGCAGACCAATGAAACTGAAGCAGCCTGTCTTAGCGATTCCGAGGATATCACCATCAACGACAACGAGAATGGAGCGGACCGGGACCCGGCCCGAGGCGGGAGTGACCCGGAGGCGGCGGCAGTAGGACCGAGCATCGACACGGGCAAGGACCTATTCGAGGTTGGCTGGGACAACGGCGACGCAGATCCTCAATGTCCCCGGAGTATGTCAACGGTGCGCAAGTGGCTGATTACGGTGATCACCTGCACGGGCTCGCTTTGCGTGTAAGTGGTCTGAAGATGGACAAGACAGCAACTTAAAATAAACAAAGACAGACCATAACCGATTGACTCTGCACAGGACCTGTGCCAGCTCCATCTACACGTCCTCATACAACGGCATGGATGCTGAGTTCGGCTGCTCGCGGCTGGTGGCCACGCTCGGACTGTCGACCTTTGTGCTAGGCATCGCATTGGGACCGGCATGGAGCCCTTTAAGCGAATTCTACGGTCGCAGGCCTATCTATCTGGGCTCGTTTGTGCTGTTTGTGATCTGGATCGTGCCGTCTGCGGTGGCACAGAACATTGAAACCATGATCGTGGCACGCTTCTTCCAGGGCTTTACAGGAAGTGCTTTTCTGTCCGTGGCCGGAGGCACCGTCAGCGACCTGTTTGCTCCTGACGCTATGCAGGGGCCGATGATGCTGTTCTCCGTGGCACCGTTTATCGGTCCCTCGATCGGGCCGCTGATCGGTGGCTTCATCAACACCTATACGCATTGGCGCTGGACGCACTACGTCATGATCATCTGGGGCTTCGTGCTGCTCGTACTGCTGTTTTTCGCTGTGCCCGAAACCTACCACCCCGTGCTGCTCACCCGCAAGGCGCGTGCCGTCCGCGCCGCTACCGGCGATGACCGTTGGCAGGCGCCGCTCGAGAAGCAGAATGCCGGCCGCTCCGTCGCTGGTACTGTCGGCCGCTCCGTGTTGCGACCATTCGCACTACTCTTTTATGAGCCCATGTGTCTGTTTCTGGACCTATACTCGGCTATTCTGCTCGGTATTCTGTACCTCTTCTTCGGCTCGTTTCCGCTCGTGCTCGAAACCAATCACGGCTTCACTATCTGGCAGGTTGGCGTTGCCTTCCTCGGCCAGTTTGTCGGTATGATGATCGGTGCCAGTACCTTTCCGCTTTGGTCGCGCATCCGGGACCGTCTCGTCGCCCGTCGTCGTGCCATCGTCGGCGATCCGCACGTTCCTAGCGAACCCGAAGATCGCCTACCTTCGCTCATGGCTGGCGCGCTGTTCGTGCCGGCCGGCCTCTTCTTGTTTGGCTGGACGACATACGCGAGTGTGCCATGGATCCTGCCCGTTATAGGTGCCGGAATTTTTGCTATTGGGTGAGTTGTTACTTTCCAATTCTTTGCGTTGTGCATTACAGAAGAAAGACCAGAACCAAGATTGCTTTGAAATCCTCACCTAGTGGCTTCTCCGCTGTCCACTCTCCGCCCTCTCGCCCTTTCAGTCAGTTTTACTCCTTTGTTTTTGAATCTCGTCGACGCGTCCCCTTGTTTTTTTCCTCTTCACTTTCCTTCCTCCAAGATGTCTCCCCGCTTCACTTGCCAGTCCAGGAGCCTGTGGACTCGGCTGCTGCTTGCGGGTGACCCTTGCACGACGCTTCTATTTCAAGAACGCGGTGAGATGACAAGGGTGAGCGAACGGAAATGAGAGCATCACTGGCCCAGTGTTACTTCTATTTCGCTGTCCATGCCTTTGCGCAGACAGGTATTGGACAGGGATGGCTGTCCGTGCTGTCTGTGTCTGCGTTACATACGAAGGACGCAGCCTGTGGCAGCCTCTGTTTCCTGCTTCGTATTCTGCCTGCGGCTGTGCTCTTGCACAGTGATCCTCTATCTCGTGCTTGTACCCGTTCTGCACTTCACTATCTCCTTCGCCCTTCAGACTTTGCTTTCCTCCTACTCTTGTTTGCTGATGATCCTCACATTTCTGCACAATATTATTGTGGCTTACTCTGTGCCTCCCTGTTCTGCCAGTTGACTGTTGTGCTTCTGCACACGGTAAACGCGCTCTCTTTCATCTTGTAGACGCCTGTACCATATGGCCTTGCCCTGCCCACTACTCGTCTCCTAGTGTTCCTACGTCTTGTATCCAATTTGCTTACGGCACTGTCTTTCATGTCTCCTGCACCCCCTCCCCTTCTGTACGGATCCGCCTCCTGGGCCTTCTTGGCTTGGTCATGAAGAGGACATGTCTGCCAATCCCGACGGCCGAGTTCTACATCCTTGTGTAGTTTGCCACACGATGCACAAGTAGCTAACAGCGCCCCTCTCTTCATTTTGCATCACAGTACTATTATGGCGTATAGCGGCATTTTTACCTTTCTTGTAAGTGTCTCCATATTAGGCTGAGAAGGTCCGCTTCACCCCCTGCCTGTGAGCAACACAAAACAATTTAGGAGGGGGGCACAGGCGAAGATACGACAGGATACGACAAAATACGAGGCTGACACTCTGCGGCTGATAGGTTGATGCCTACCCGCAGTATGCGGCTAGCGCTCTGGCAGGCAATGCGTTTGTGCGATGCAGCTTTGCAGGTGAGCTGTTCTTTCTCTGTCCCGTCGTGCTATCGTAGTCCTTGTGCCTCGTTGTCTGTATCGTTGTAATTTGTACGAACTAGCTGTGCTCTGGCTGCGTTTTTTGTTCGTCTGCATGCGGAATGGATGGATCGCCCCTGCAAGACATGCGTCTTTCTGTTGTCTTGCTTTTTTCTCCACGGACAAGCTGTTCCGCTGCACGACCACACATCGACCCAAATGATTTTACCCATATTTAGTCGTGTGCCTTATTACATTTATGTTTTGTACAAGCAAAATGGGTGTGCTAGACACTAACAATTCGCAGCGGCATTTCCGCTTTTCGGCGTACAAATGTACAACAATCTTGGCTACCAGTGGGCGTCGTCGCTACTAGCTTTCCTCACTGTGGCATTGATGCCCCTCCCCTTCATATTCTTCAGGTTCGGCAAGCAGATACGTGGCCGGAGCAGATATGCCATCAGCTAAAGACCTTTGGGCTGGCAAGAAAGGCGCATATAGCCAAGTATGTGGTCGTCTTTAGAAGCATCCGGACCGCCACGACGGCAATAGATGGTTAAGAAAAGGGGCACATTGTCTCTACGGTAAGGAATCAGAGGCAGAAGAGGAAGAGGATTTGCGAAAGTACAAGAAAAAGGGTGGGAAGCATGATGCAGCGCTATTCTCTAGCCCAGGTGTCACACGGCACAGTTGCCACCTGCGCAAGGCCGGGCCGAGAGTAGCAAACTCGGATACAGCTCTTCTACCACACCCTCCTCGTCGAGGATGGGGTGACTTTTCTCATGCGAGCACTGGGTGGCCTGATAGGGAATATTGGACACGCTCTGGTTGGATCTGGCCTGCTATTGATGCCGGCTCTTCCGGCAGAATTGGAAAAAAACTTTTGCATTGCGAATAGGGGTCATGGCCAAACATGACTATACGCATGTACATACATACAACGGCCATATGGGTACCGTATCATCGTGCATCCTGTGTATTATTTCTTGCCATTTCTTTATATTTTCCTCTGAATTCTCCTGTATTGCCATGTCTGATCTGCACTTTTTCGTTATCACACTCGTGTATCAGGTCAATAGAGATATGCATGCATGCTGACACACAAACACACACGATTGGGGAGTGGATAGGTGCACGGGTAGGTTGGCTAGGTGCACGGGTAACCTTACATAAGCACACCAAAAGAAAACCAAACACGTAACTAATTTATAAAGCAAAAAAAGAAGAGCAAATAACACAGCAAACTACCATACAAATAAAGCTGCTGCATATTAGAGAGCTCATCAGACGCCTCCTAGAGAGGCGCACAGCGTATTACAATGCGCTTGCGCGGCGGCGGTGCTGTGGTGCCGGCATGCGCGGGCGATACGGAAGAAGTCTTGGTCTTGCTGGGGCTACTTCTGGAGTAGTCCTTACTGCGCCGTCTGTTACGCTAACTGCCATGCCGTCTCCCTTGACGTCTACCGCACTGATTACTATGCTATCTCTTATACCGTCTACTTTGTATAAAGATGCGTAGTAAAATAAAATTAAGAAGAAGACATGCGGTGCGACAAATTATTTTTTGGTGGTGATTATGTAAGGTTACCCGTGCACCTAGCTAACCTACCCGTGCACCTAGCCGCTCCCACACGATTGGCGTCATGCGGGTGAGGCTTAAGCAACACGTTACAATTTCTTAACTTGTGCACGGTTGGGAAGCCTATAAAAACTAAATGGTGGCCGAGCTAAAGATGGCCATGACAAAAATAGTGTTCTGCAGAAGTGGTGTAAGAAGCAGTAGGCTCTGAGTGGCCCTGCCAGAGAGTTAAGTACACGACGTCTGTGCTCTAAAAAGCACGGTGTTATTGGAGAAGATAGGTTCTTCAAGAGCAAGGATAGCGGTGTCTCAGATCGAGTGAGTTCGTACCGATACCTGTATTACTTGTGTCAGGTGCGCGAGCGGGGGAGAGAGAGCTTGGCGTAGGGTGTGCAAATAAAACAGGGGGAGGCGGAGAAGATGGGAGGGGAAGGAGATTGTAATTTCTTCTAAATAGTGAAAGGGTCCAAATGCATTTGACGTGACCGGATGTTGATGATATCACGAGTTAAGCGACAGCAGATGGAAGTACAGAGATACAAACACAGGAACTGGAGCAAAAAGGCGGAAGCACAACGACAGAAAGAAAATGCTAAACATTCAAATCGGATTAATATACAAGAAAGTTGTGGGATTAATGGACACAGACTGGCACTCGTAACATGTTGCAGCGTTTGTAACATTGCATATGCCTCTACGAGTTCGTATCTCGTCATATATGATACGATGGGTGCCGATGTGACGGGACACTCCAGTAACTATATGCTGTGGCGTCTAGCACAGCGTTAGTTGTGTATGTTTGCTGGAATAAACGTAGACATTATATGTAAGCATAACATGTAGGGAGAATAATTTCTGCGTTATCTTTTAGTCTCAAGTAACTCTTATCGCCTCTACATACCCGTAACCTCGTCCATGACCACCCTGCTTTGTATACATATGATTTTCCAGTGTGCATGGGCGCTTGTGGGAGGTGCTGTATCGCTGAACCAGTGCGCCGCATATCGCTCGTTATTGGTGTGAGGCATACAAGGGAGCGCACAGTGGCTGTTTAGGGTCAGGGGAATGGATAGCTGAGCAAACGAAATAAAGTAAGCGCAATACGAGATGGCACTCTGCGGCCATTTAGGAGCTCATGGCTGCCAGGATGTGCGTAGGCACACGTGAATACAGACCGGCACTGCTGGGGTATGCTGCATTTTATGCCTTAAAGGGCTAAGCCTGGGGAGCATTGCTTGCCGAGATAATTTGGCAATAACGCTTAAAGTTGCGTCGAAATAGACAGCTCTGCAGGAGAAATGAAAACGAGGCGAGAATCGATAGAGAAATAGATTCAGAAATGCCAAGGGTAGGAGATGTGCTGGATGCCGAAAACGTAGAGCCCAGAGAAGAACAAGTAATTAAGCACCGCTCACATGGCAGCGTCCGACAGTACAGTCAAGGGAGCAGCGTTCCACACAGGTAAGCCTACACGACAGAGCAGAAACAGGACCGACGAGCCAGTGCCGCCTTATAGTCATTACTCGCCCGCATATGGTAGTGTGAATCGATCCGTCATCGAAGACGTACGTTACAATATGCTCGTAGTAGCAGCATATCGCTCCCCCCTCCATTTTTATATTATTTTTGTTCCATTTTCGCTTTCCTTTCGTCTTTCTTTGTCTTTTTCCTTTTCACTTCCACTTCAGCATATTTCACACGCACGAGTACCCGTGTATCCTCTCGCATTCAGTTGGACCAGCGCTCCCGTGGACGCCGCTTTTCAACTTCCAGTCGGTAGTCATCTTTTCTGCTTAGAGGGGGCCCAAGCACCCATGCCCCCCCCCCTATAAGCCTATTAATAGACACTCACAAGTGCAACCTCTACAAACAGGAGGGACACGACGTCACACAATGAGCGTATCAGGAAGGACGCGTGGGCATATGCAATATTCAAAGGTGACATGAAAAATGATGAGGGGCTGACGAATGTTAACCTAGGCAAAGAAACGTCGGGGAAGTTGCAGAGCAGCACAGCCGGTGTACAGTGGACGTACAGGGCGGCACAGATGCCGCATAAACTTGGAGGGATGTTGTGTACAAGCTCGTGGCTGAAAATCGTAGGTTGTGCACTTACACGTGAAGACAGGACGTTGTTGATGACAAAAATTAGGTTCAGCCACATCCTACAGCGCCACAGCAAACGATACGAGCCGCGGCAGCCGAATAGGTACGAATTAGGGGGTAGCCAGTGAGGATGTCAGCCCGACTGTCCGAATGACTTGCACGGTAATGTTCGAAGTGTACGAGTAAGGAGCGACCAAAAGAGGAGACGGAAGGCAGAAAGAGGCAAGACGGGGAGATACTCCGTACATGGGCGATGGGCGATGGGAAGGCGCGGCTGGCGGCTGGGAAAACCCCGCACGGGACCTACGGCTGGGAAAACTTATCTGCGGGCAGGAAAACCGGGGTGTCGTGCCGTTAAAACGAAAACTGATCAAAACGATAAGAAAGACTTGGTGAAATGCGACACACTACATACTCCGTGATACTTGTTCATGTATTCGGTACCGTGCTCCGTACTTTTACAGATACTCCGACCTGCAAAAGACAAATCACAGCAGAGGGAGGAAAAATACGTCAACGACCCACCCAGACTAGCGCGCCTTCCCATTTGCCCAGCGGCTACGAGCGGGCCAGTTGCGACCGTCTGCCTGCTCCACTTGGGTCCCGCTGCCCAATCGCCCAATCGCCCATTTTGTGTCTGCCCCGTCCTCGACCTCTCCGACTCGCCACGACCACAACGACTTGGCTGCATACGAAGTACTACAACGACGGCCTTGCTCGCTGCGCCCGCGTCACACCACACGCGACCACCATCCTCGGATTGCCAGCGCGCGCACACAGATTCGCAGCCGTCGCATTGAGTACGGGCAACCGGCGCCAGTCGGCCGACACGGACATCGACTGCCGCACAAGTTCTGCACCATTTGGCATCGAAGTCGCGCTCTGACGAGACCCGACGAGGCCACACGGGAGCTACCTACACATACATCACGGAAGCTGTCCGCTGTGCTTCCAGCTCGCTCTCTGGCTCACGTCTGCGATCCTCGCCGTTATCCGTCCTCTGCCCCCGTCTCCGCCGCCTTGCATGGCGGAGCCGCGTCCCGGGCCCGGGCCGTTTTGTGCATCGTCTTCACTTCCACTGTGCTTTGCGCCGCAGCAGCGCCTCCACTTTGCGTGGCAGCAGCAGCAGCGCCAGCGTCATCTACGGGAGCCGTAGCCGTCCCCCATCCGACGAGCAGCCACAATCAGTGGCCGACACCCGGCAGCTGACACTGAAGCCGGCACGCGAAATCGACTTCCAGGTCGACCCGTCCTTGCCGACCACTCCCACGACCGTCTGGCTTGCGAGCCAACGAGAAGCTCAACGGCACGGCAGAGGACAAACCCAGGCCTGGACCGTCACGTCCAGTGCGCTCAACGTTCCGCCACCCCCCAGTCGCTAGCCGAGGATCGGCATCTGCGCAATTGGCCCGGCAAGGCTGCGACAGCGCCGCGCTCGCTAATAAGCAGTAACCTTGCCTGCCGCTTACGGCCCTCGTTGTTCTTCTGTTCCTGCCTTTTATCGGCTGATCCGCGCGCGGTCTGGCGAGCACCACATTCTGCGCCGACCTGAGCACAAGCGCCGTCAGCTTCAGTCTTGCCCAGGATTCCTCAGTCTTACCGGGGTGGAGACTCTCTCGGCGCTCTGAACCTCACCCCCGCGGTTGCGACCGACCGGCTAGCCTCGAGAGATCGGAGCGACGAGCCGCTGTGCCTGCGCCTGCGACTGGCTACGGGCACGACCGCGCGTACGCAGTGCGAGTGCGAGTACGAGTGCTTTCGCTCCCACGCAGCACCGCTCTTCCTCGCTCTCCTCCTGTTCCTCGTTCCCCCCTCCTCGTTCTTTAACGCCCCCCCCTCCCCCCTTGTCTCGGGTACCACCATCGCTGCTCAAGTCGGCGACTTCGACGGTAGCAGGATAGTGTGCGAGGACGACGCCGCGACGTACCGGCTTCCTTCCCTCCAATTCTATTCCATGCGAGTCGCCCTTGTGGCCCACCTGTCTGTTGCGCGCGCACGCCCTTCTAGCTGCCTGTTCCCGTGAAGAGTCGGTAGAGACAGCAACCACAGCGGCAAGTGTGGCATCGGCAAAATCAGAGGAGCCAGCTTCCACAGCGACACCGCACCGACGCCGCGGGCAACTATCACAGCGCGGCTAGCTGCAGCCCCGTGTTTCTGTGCTTCCCCTCCGTTGACTATTGTGAACGCCACGTCTGTGCGATCTGCAGCGCGCTGTGCTCGAACTGGGTTCCTGGCCTGCCTGTTCGGTGCTGTCTGCTTGCTGTGGTTGGGTCTTTCACGACGCGCTGACACAGCTGGCTTGTCGCTTGACCTGCGTTTACGGGTTAAGTAGGCCTACCTCTTGGCCGCCTAGCCCCGGCTGGACCCTGCTCACCACAAAGCTGTGTTGTCGTCTGCCGCAGCTGTCTCCTTTGGACGTAAAGAGCAAGGATTTATTCTGTCGCCTGTCCTCGACCCTGTTGGCCGCGCCCGCGCTCGCAGGTAGAGCCTAGGCACGAAACGCAAGCTACGTCCCGCTCATAGAGTGTGATCTGCTTCTGCGCGCAACTGCGAAACGCACGCAGCTCTCCCGTCCGCGGTCATTATTTTGATATCGCTACTCACACGAGCGCAGCCATCGGCCATATCCACAAGACTAAGCCAGCCTTTGACGTGTCAGAGCAACCCCGGTAAAAGCACCAGTTTATACTGGTGTAGCAGCCTTGCATTGAGCGAAACCTCTGCGAAAACTGTACCAGGCAACCCGCAAGTCCGATTCCAGCGCCATTTTCACTGATAGTCGACTGCTCCGTGCCATCCAAGCAAGGCCTGTGCTGCCGTGCAACAACACCGCCCGCTGCGGTTTTGCGGGAGCTAAACTGTCCAAGCTGCTTTTCCTGTGCTCACCCCCCTCTCCTGTTGGGCTTCGTGCTGCATTACCTAGCTGATTTGGTTGCCCATTCTTGGGCTGCTACTGAATCTCAACTTTGCTTCTGGCTGACGGCAAGCGCGCCTGACTTGTGCGTACATTCTATCAGGCTTGTTTTTTGTTGGCTTGGCTTTGCTGTCCTGCCCTCACGCCTGCGCCTTCTGCTTGTATTGGTACAGCCCGCCCAAATTACACACCCCTTCCATCATCTCTACACCCTGGTGTCCTTGACGTGCAGATCAAATCCCTTTCTCTTTCATAGGTACCCCGTTGCGGCTGCCCTATATAAACCCCGGACAGGATGGTAGATGAAATGGACACCAACGAAGGGGATCTCTCTGACCCCTTATCCGAGAACGAGTACGACGACGCAAACTTGCAGCTTTTGCGAGAGCGTGACGACGACGAGCTGGACCACGACAACGATCACGACAACGATCACGATCACGACCACGACCACGACCACGACGATCACGATCCAGACCAAGATCGCGACTACGACACTGACATGGACAAGCTGACCGGTACTAAGACAATCAAGGCGGAATCCAGTTTTGCCGGGGCTGCTGTCGAGCCAAAAAAGAAGTATGACCCGAAAGATCCGTTGCGCCCTAGGCGGAAAAAGGCCCGCCGGGCCTGTTACGCATGCCAGCGTGCCCATCTGACTTGCGGTATGTTCCCTGTTGTCCTGTGCCATATCTATCCCCATATTGACCTTCTAAGGCGACGAACGACCGTGCCAGCGCTGCATCAAACGAGGCTTGGCTGATGGCTGTCAGGACGGTGTCCGAAAGAAGGCCAAATACCTTCATGATGCCCCGGCAGAAGCCCTCCGGCCCGTCCTAGGGCCCAACTTCAATTCTAGCACCACGCCTACGACATCACGGCCCAATGGGCACCGTCATCTGTCAAGTGCCGGATCTGACGTGTCTACATCCAACGTCAGCGCATTTTATACACCATCTAACGCTGCACCCTTCAATGTCTTCTCTAGCCAGACGCCGGCAGGCTCTCTGCCGGAGAGTCTGGCTTTTCCTCCAGCGTCACCTGTGTCTCCCAGCTTTGGTCCCCCATCTGTTGACGGGGCAAATCAGTTGAGCCGCATGGGATTATCATCCGCAGGCATGGCCGACTTCTCGCCCGCTCTCTTTGACCCGAGTAACCCAGCACTATTCAACTTCAACCTCGAGGGTATCAACTTTGGCAGCCAGTATGCTGCTATGGAGTTTGGCATGTTGGGCCACATGTCATCCGGGGCTGCAGATGATCCGCACGATCCGACTTCCCTCTCACAAGCAGGCGCTGTTCCTGGAAGTGGCGTAGGCAGTTTCGGGACAACTGATGTTTTTGGCGGCGCCGCGAACCCGACGCTTTTCGATGCTGGAACCACCGCGCCGGGCGGTGGACTGGTCGGCGACTTTATCGGCCTAGATCCGGCTAACAACGGACTTTATTCGCAGGGTAACCTGCAACACGGGCTGCCACACGCATATGCCATCGCTGCTGCACCGGCCAGCCTTCAGAGCCCTAGTACGGATAATAACAGCCCGCAGCCGACGAGCTACGGCTTTGAGGGTTCACCCACTATGGCACAATACACCGGGTCTGCCTCGGGTGGCGTGGTGAACGGTAGTGGTGGACACCAGGTGCTAAGTGCGCGGCCGTCCATTTCACACCCTTCGCAGTCGCTTCCGCAGCCGCATCACAAGCCTACGTCGGCCGTCTCTAAGTTGCTGCCGCATTCCAGTCTGGGCAAGCGACACCGCGACCCCTCAGCTGTGTATGAGACGGTCAAGGAGCCTTACATGTATGTGGCCGGATTTCACCGGCTCATTGAGCTCTTAAAGCGGCGATTCGCAACCAACAAGACCATGCGGATTGCCAAGGCTCTGTCCAGCATCCGGCCATCATTCATCTCATGCACGCGAACGCTGAATCGACAAGATTTAGTGTTTATGGAGAAGTGCTTTCAGCGCACGCTCTTCGAGTATGAAGATTTTATGATGCAGGCGTCCAGCCCGGCGATTGTGTGCCGTCGAACGGGCGAGGTTGCAGCGGTTAACAAGGAGTTTACCGCACTGACTGGCTGGACCAAGGAGGTGCTTCTTGGAAAGGAGCCGAATCTGAACGTGAACCTGGGCTTATCGGCGGGAGCGCTCCTCGGCGGCGTTGGCAGCGGTGTTAGCAGCGGTGGCACTGTGGGTACTGCGAATGCCAGCAGCGGTGTGGTCGGGGTGGGCCTGGGACGTGGCAATGCGAGTCTAGCAACGCCGCGGCTGCGCGCACTGAATGCGGAGGCGATCAAGGCATCAGAGGGCAAGGTGCAGCCGATGTTTATCGCCGAGTTGATGGATGATGACAACGTTATTGAGTTTTACGAGGATTTTGCGCACCTGGCATTTGGCGACAGCCGTGGCTCGGTCAACCGAAAGTGCAGGCTGCTTAAATACCGAACGCGCGAGATGTTGGACGCGTCTGCGAGCAGCAGTATTGTGGATGAGCCGCAGGGCAAGGGTGCTGGTAGCTCAGCGGCTGTCTCGGGCCTGGCGCCGCCGCCGACCAGCAGCATCCTCAGCAGCCGGGTGGCGCGCATCGATGGGGAGCACGGAATCTCCAAAATTGAGCGCGATGGCAAGCTGGAGTGCTCGTACTGCTGGCATATACGGCGGGATACGTTTGATATTCCCATGATGATTGTCATGAATGTGAGATATTCTTTTCCCTTCCTATCCTTTTTTTGGTCTTGCCGATGTTCACATAGCCATGTTTCTTACTAACTTGCCAGTTTTTGCCATGCTATTATCCCAACCAGGAGCCTCACCAACTGGCTGTATGAGCATCGTGCGTTAGGCCTCGGCCGTGTTACATTTGCAAAGCATCCTCACTTTGCTACAAATATTATTTTTCTCTTTCTCTCTCTTTCTTTTATACCGTCCCTCCGTTAGTGGGTTTCATTTATCACTACTTTACCCCCTTTCCTCTGGTATTTCATTTCGGCTTATAAATCAAATGGATTGGGCTGTGCGGGCAGGCATAGGCTGGAGTTAGAGTACGTGTTTTAGCATCCTTTGGCCAGACGTTCTTAGTCGAATGCCAAGTTTCTTTTACCGTCATGGTGATTGTCGTATCTACTGTTTGCCAGCCCCCTTTCTCGTTGAACGCTTCCGGTTTGCAGGACTTATACGGAGAATTATACGACTTTACCACCTCTTTGATGGCGCGAAGGTTCCCGTGCGCAACGTTGCATGACGGTGTTCCCGTGCAACTTTGTTCGTCTTTGCGTGGCTATGTACAACTTTGATCGACTTTCCAACCAGTATGCGTGGGATGTCCTTGAGTTTGCACGATAGTTTCCAAATGCGGCACGGTATCTCCCCCCCTCCCCCGGCTAGAGGGGTCACGTGGGGTCCTAATCCGGCGATGCACGAGATGCCTGTATAAAGCAACGCGGCTTAATCGCCGATTTGACGACTGCAATTGCAATACTGCTTCTACAGCGTCTTCAATTTATTTTCAGTTCGGAAAATTCTACCCGTCTACCCACCTCCCGTCTGGCACCAGCACACAATGTCGTCTTCACGTCCGACAATTGTCGGCGCCGATGACGGCCCAGAGCCGCCATTTCCGGTGCGGATGGAGGGGACCGTGATCAGCGGATTTGGCCGGGGCTCGAAGGAGGTGAGTTGTATACACCGCCTCGTTTGCTTATACTTTCTGCTAATTGACAACGTCCTAGCTTGGTATACCCACGGCGAATTTGCCCGTTGACGTCGAGGCTACACCTTGGATTGCCGACTGCGTGTCGGGTGTATACTTTGGGTGGGCATGGATCGGACCGTCACCGCTGCCAGAGTCTGCTGGTAAAGCTGAGGGAAGGCCAGCTGCTATTGCGGGGGAGGTAGAGTCCGCTGAGACGGGCCTCTACCCAATGGTCATGTCTATCGGTTACAATCCCTTCTACAACAACACGACGCGCACGGCTGAGGTGCATGTGCTGCACAAGTTCCAGGTGGACTTTTACGGCGCTCCCATGCGTCTTGCGATCCTCGGCTTCATTCGACCGGAGCTCAACTACTCATCGGTGGACGCACTTGTGGCGGACATTCGCTTTGACTGCGAGGTGGCGCGGAAGTCGCTGGCCAGGGCAGCGTGGGCGCCGATAGGGACTCCTACTGGCGATGGCGCAGAGGGTACACTGGCGCTGCCGTGGCTTCAGGGGTAAGGACGGGACAGTCCGGATCGAGCAGTGCGTAGCTGGTTGGCACTGGGAACGGATTAGATGACGGCATGGCGGGCGCGGAGGGACAAACAAACAAATGTCGTATAGATGGGAATGGCAGACGTATGAAATACGAAGAACATCTCATAAGATGGCTAAGGCGACATTGACGTTGTAGTGGCGCGGTGACGCTTTGAGAAGATCTAAATGGACCTTGACATCGCAACGTACACGATATGGCGTGGTTGGCACAGTATAGCTGGCAACAAGCAGTGCTGTTAAACGAAACGGAAGCCAGGGATATGCAGCGTGCTCTTTTCTACTTCCTAGCTAGAGACCAGTCCGCACGTTCGACACATTAAAGCCTGGCACACAAGTCTCCAGCCGCTGGATCCTAGAAGTTGTCCTTGCCGGCAAGCCGCTCGTTCTGGACAATCTCGACCCAATAGCCGTCGGGATCTAGTACGAAGGCGACATTCTTCATGCGGCCGTCGGTGAGGCGCTTCTTCCAGTTAACCTTGAGGTCCTCGAACCGCTGACAGGCTGCTTGAAGATCATCGACAGTGACACCTGGAGGTCAGCCTGTGCCGGTCCATTAGGAGAATCTGCGATGAAAATGCTACCGGACACCTACATATGTGACCGAAGCCCTGCGGCTCGCTGTTGCCGTTGTGGTAGCTAAAGGCATCGTCCTTCTCCGTGCCGTGATTCCAGGTCAGCTCGAGCATTCCCTCGCGCATGGCGGTGCCAACGTCGGCGGTGACAGGGCTCTGACCGCCGTAGCCGAGGAAGTACAAGGTAAAGCCGGCTTCAGGGTTACCGGCGGTGCGCAGCAGCGACATGCCCATGACGTCCTGGTAGAACTTGAGGGACTTTTCGGCGTCCTTGACGCGAATCATCGTGTGATTCTGGGCAGCAGTAAGTAATAAAGCGATACAAAGGTCGAAAGCCGCTTAGGAACAATTACTCACCATCTTATACGTCTCGACGTCGGTAGAAACTTCCTTCTCGGACTCCTCGAGCGGCTTCTGGCCAATAATTTCGACCCAGTAGCCATCCGGGTCCAGGACAAAAGCAATATTGCGCATGCGGCCATCGGTCAGCTTCTTCTGGAACCGGTAGCCAGCGTCCTCGATGCGCTTGCAGGCGGCCTGGATGTTGTCGACGGAGATGCACGTGTGGCCGAAGCCACGGTGTGGCTCCTGGTTGCCGGTGTTGATGGTGTAGGCCGGGTCGTTCTCGGTGCCGTAGTTGTGGGTTAGCTCGATGACGCCTTCGCGGTCAAAAACCTTGTTACCGGCCGATGTGGCCTTGGGTGAGTCGTAGGCGAGGAAGTAGAGGTCGAACTTGGCCTCAGGGAACGCATTCTTGCTGATCTGCTTGAAGCCCAGAAACTCGTAGAACTTGACTGCAGCCGGCTTAGTAACTGCGCGGGAAAGGAGATGCACTCGCTCGCCGCTCACCCTTCCACCCATCTGGTTTTATTGTCGTCTACTGCTGTCCCGTTCTCGCATCGCCACCTTACTGGGCGTACCTGATTCCTTAGGGTCCTTCACACGGATCCTGTGATGCGTAAGTGGCCTGCCATCCCAAATATCTGGGGAACGTGGCTGAAGGGAGAATAATAACCACCAAACTTACATTGTGTGGTTGAGCTTGTAGGTGCTCAGATCGGTAGTAGCCGCCATCGTGACAAAACGGCGTGCAGCTGAAGCGCGGAAAGCGGGAGGCCGAAGGAATTGGGACACGCGCAGACAGGAAAAGAAGCGCACGGCGTTCATACTCTGTGGAAATGTCTGGGCGAGATGTGGTGTGGCAACCCAGGCGGAAAGGCCGAGGATAAGCAAGGACAATGACGAAGCTAGTAAAGCGGGGCAGATGAACTTGCAACTTCCCCGCCAGAATGAAGCTTGCTGCGTAAAGTTGTACTGCGTATTACCATGTAGGCAAACTGGCGCAGAACCTATTCTCGAGCTGGCGAAAAATTACGACAGTCGAGGCACCTCTCACAGTAGACCTCACAGCACTTCCCAACCTTCGTCTTCACAGCCCAAGAACACAGACTCGACCAATACTGGCTGAACGCCGTCATCCAGGCTTCGGCGACCCTCCTCGACATGGGTGTCGATGCTCCCATCGTCAAGGTAGCGTCGCAACCGAAGTCCCGTCATCCTTGACAGTTCGCCCACTGCTGCAGCCGCCCGCACAACTCCGCGTGCCAGCAGCCGTCCACTCGACGCGGCCACGGTGCTGACGGCCTCGCCAGCGGCCGCGCCGACCGTCACTGCAGCGGAGCTTGCCCGGTGCCGGACTACAAAAGCTGCATGATGAGAGGCCTTCTGGGCTGCGAGCTTAGGATCCCCGAGGACGGCGCGGAGGTGGGCCGAGAGGCGCGCGTGCACGAGCGGTAGTCCAGCGTGGGCGCTGGACAAGTCCGGCAGGCTGGGCAAACGTGGAAGCCCTGTCAGTCGCCCAATGGCGTGGAAACTGCTGCCATGCTGCATCGACTCAAGGAAGCGCATCTGATTGCGCAGTGCCTGTGCGGCGTGGTGGGCCAGGCCGCTGCCACTGAGCGCGGTGGTCGTGCCGGGGTCGTCGGCACTGCCAGCGCTGCCCAGAAGACCTGTAACCCACTGCGACAAGTCGGTCACCGGGCGCGTATACTGCACGATCTGCTGCAACAAGGGAGCCGACAACTGCTGCAAATTTGCGAGCACCATGGCCACGGCGTCGTCTGATGTTAGTATGTCAGCGTGGACCGGTAGACAAGGGACCTGCTCGCGATTGAGGTTCGGAATTGTTGATGGGCTGGCTACAGGGGCACTGTATCTCTCTGGGGGCTGTATCTGTGAGATACTCGGTAGAACAGATGCTTTCAAGGTCAGACTTTGTAGACTTGCTCAAAGTGCTCTTCGGTATGACGTGAGTGGACTTACTTGTATCTCGCACGCCGTCGTTACATTGGCCTCTGCGGCGCGCTATGGTCGGGGAATAAGCTAGAGCTTCTGCAGCATTAGGCGAAGCAAAAGATCGCATGGGAGCCAGGGTCGTGGCATAGACGGGAACCCAGCTCTCGGCTTCAGCTGAACCTGGAGTGGTCGGCGTTGCCTTGTCGGGACGCGTAGAACGTCTGCCTGCGTCTGCATCAAGCTGTCTACTGAAGCTAAACGGCCTGTGCTTTGTCGTTTCGCATGCGTCTTCGTCATCGTTGTCGATCTCAGACCGGGAGCCCGAAGGACTGTCTCGGCCGCGTTGATTATCCAGCTCACCTGGGCTGATTTGGATGTTTTGGCTTTTGCTCAGTGTCTTCATATCGAGCCCGTCGTCACAATCGCTGAAAATTGCCTCCACTAAGCTTGCATCTAGCTCAGGCCGGTCTTGGGCATCGTATTCTTCCCACAATTGTAGCATGATGATGCCTGTCGCCGGTACGTCTTCTTGGTGATGGAGCTCAAATGCGATGTCTATGCTGCATCTCCGTTGTTCTGAGAAAAGCAATCTATTGCTCTTTCCTGGTTTTACCCGCCCTTGTAAGTGTCCTATGTTTTTGACTGTAAGAGGAGGAGAGAATTCGGTGTTTTCATGAGATTTTACTTGCTCTGTGCTCGTTTTAGTTTATAGTTTTAGTTTCACCGTTTTTGTCATTACATTAGATGTTTCGATTGTGCCATTATCCAAGCATCCTGCTGAGGGCATCCCTTTTCACGTGCTCTTATTACTTCATACGCTACTGCTTGAATATACAGTACTTCATGCCTGCGAAAACAGATATATACGGTAGAGAAGACAAATGTCGTCTAGTACATCCGGCCGTCTGCGACTTGTATTGCCTACGACGCCTTCTTTGCGAATGTTCCCACCTTCCTACTTCTTTGGCTCATCTTTCTTCTCCTCTGGTTTGGGCGTCGGCAGCGTAAATGATTTGGGCGTCTTGTTTATGCCGGCGCCGACCTGTTCCCACGCACTCGAGCCGCCCTCAAAGTTGCGGAACGCCTGCGTCAGCTCCAGAGGCTCCGTCACAATCCGCTTCTTCTCCTCGTCGTAGCGCAATTCAGTGTAGCCCGTAAGCGGGAAGTCCTTGCGCAGCGGGTGGCCCTCAAAACCATAGTCCGTCATGATGCGCCGCAAATCCGGGTGTCCGACAAAGAATACGCCGAAAAGATCATACACCTCACGCTCGTACCAGTTCGCGCCGTCATAAAGCGGTGTTACGCTCGGCACCGGCGATGCCTCATCCGCGTACGTCTTGACTCGGATCCGCGAGTTATAGCGTACGCTCAGCAGATTGTACACGATCTCGAACCGCTGGTCGCGCGTCGGGAAATCGACTGCCGTGATGTCGCTGACCTGCGTGAACTCGGCTGACGAATTGTCTGCGCTGTTAGCGGGGCGCAATGCGCAATGTTCGGCTATCTTCCTGCTTCTCCTTCACTGGCCCCTGCTATTTTCTCGCCACTCACACTTCAGAAACGTGAAAACCGGAATCACGCCCGACGGGGGAATGTAGATGGTTAACTCGTCCTTCCACACCGAGAATTGCTGTATGTACTTGGGCAGCACGCTCATGAGCCAAGCGCCATACCGGTGCATGTTGTCAGCCATGGTGTCGTACTTGTCTGCCGGGTTAACCAGCGGCACTTCGAGCGTGCCAATCGGGTTACGTGGCGCTTTTCGGACATCCGGCGCATCCTTGGGAATGTGAACGGTATAGTTTTGCATCCGGCTGGTCGTCGACAGACACCGCACCGCAATGCCGGCCTGCTTTCCAACTGATGGGCTCGGCCGAGCTGTCCGGAGAGCCAAGGCTAGCGCTCTGCTGCCGCTGATTCTTCCCGCCATGACGTGGGTGCAGATGGGGGTGCGTTGGCGGGAAAGAGGTCCGAAGGTCGCTCGAGGATGGTGTCTGCAGAGACCTAATGCAATCGCCAAAGCATTGCAGTGAGAGCGGCGACGTCTGTTTTTGCTTGACCGAGATAATTCGCTTCGACCGGATTGGCTGGCCTAGAATGACCGCGGCATGCGGCAGAACATACTTCCGCGCTGTCATGCTTTGTGACTAATCCTGTCCGTAACCGTACGAGTACAAGTGAACGCGGGCTAGGCACTGGGTACTCGCGAATGTAAGATACGTCGGCCGTAAATACTCCGTAGACAGCCTCGCAAATGGAGCTAAACTGGCAGATGGCACCTGCAGAGGAGCCGAGACCTGAGGAAACGAGATTAAGCACTACTACACATAGGTTCAGTGCCTTTAGTTCATCACTTACTGCGTCTGTTGATTGCCTGCCTTGCCTTTCTTGTTCGCCTTGCCTGGTTGTACGGAGTACTGCAACATCCCAACCGCGATGGGCCACGTGCTAGGACACTGTATAGCCATCCCTAAAGTAGTATAGCGTCCCTCGAGGTCGCTGTACGAGTTACTCCGTACTCGTATGGCCTTCTCTCAGCGACGACTCCGCTATGTCGCCGCCATTCACCTCGTGAGTATTTTTCGTTGGTCCTCTTTTTTCCGTCTCCTTCTCTCCCCCATCACAGTCTACACCCACCGTATCTGTTATTTCACGAGTTTTTAAAGTTCCGGTGCGATCTTAAAGGGGCTGTTTGGGTCCTTGCGATTTTCTCTGCCATTGCGGCTTCACCTTTCGCCAGTATACGCTGCACCTTACCCCTTTTTGGCTTGCCTGTTTGCTTGCCACTTCCATCCGTCTCCATAGACTTTTCATCGCGCGTTTCTTTTGACCAACACATTGCCAGCGCCACATCGATCAACGCGCGTGCATCTCGCTTTCTGACCTGCGGCTTCTGCAATTACCCATACTCCATTAAATCGGGTTCTTCGTATCCAGACGCGACTCATTGCCGCCGCCATGTCCCCGCAAGATTCTTTCATTGACGAGGAGGACGACACATGGTAAGTCTTTTTTGGCCGACACATCGTTTGCTCGACCGTCTTGGTCTTTTTTGGCCTATCCCCGTCGCCTCAATGTCGCCTCTTTCTGTTGACAAGTTTTTCCTCTCATAGTCCTCTCTGCGTCGAAGAGTTTGACTTGTCCGACCGCAACTTTCGACCATGTCCCTGTGGCTACCAAATCTGCCAGTTTTGTTTCAACAACATCAAGCAGAACATGAATGGTCTCTGTCCTGCGTGCCGTCGACCATACGATGAGAAGTCGATACAGTGGAAGGTTGTTACGTCGGAAGAGTACGTCTTGCACTCTGACGCAACGCACTTTATGCTGATGCTGACTGGTGCAATAGGATAGCCGAATTTCGATCCAACATACAGAAGAACCAAAAGAAGCGGGCCGCCGAACAGCGACAGAAAGAGGTACAGAAGCGGGAAGCCGAAAAGGAGAATCGCAAGAACCTCGTCGGCGTGCGTGTTGTACAGAAGAACTTGGTTTATGTGACCGGCTTGAACCCGACTGTCCGCGAGGATGAACTTTTGAAGACGCTGCGGAAGCAGGAGTTTTTCGGTCAATATGGCAACATTCAAAAGATTTCCATCAGCAACCGCAAAACACCTGATGGCGCCCCTTCTCTCGGCATCTACGTCACGTTCGAGAAGAAAGAGGAGGCACAGCGTTGTATACAGGTCGTCAACGGCTCTCAAAATGGCGACCGCACTTTGAAGGCTCAGCTGGGCACTACAAAGTACTGCTCTGCTTGGCTCCGACATGAACAGTGCACGAACCGACAGTGCATGTTCCTGCATGAGTTGGGAGACGAGGAAGACAGCTACACCCGCCAGGATCTGTCCTCCATGAACAGTATCAACACCCAGCGCCCGCTGCAAGCCTCTTCGCGGTCTGCTTCACGACAGCAGAGCCACCCCATCGCTATTCAGGCCAGTGCCTCTCAAGCAACAGCAGTCCAGGTGCAGGCTATGGCCCGGTCACTGAGCAAGGATGGCTCAGAGAACGATGACGCCTCGGCTCTACCAGTCTCAGCAAACTGGGCAAGGAACCCGCAAATCCGCAGCCGTCGCGGTAGCCACGCAACGAGCGGCGCAGCCCCTAGCCCTGCTATCTCTATGTCGGTACCTGTCGAGTCTGTGACGGAAGCGACAGACTCCCCAATACAGGGTGAAGAACCTCAACCAGCTAGTTCTTGTGGCCAAAGTAAGCCACCGCCTCCTTCCAAGACCAAGATACCCAAGGCAAAATCAGACAAGGACCCCATTTCTGGTCTCTTTGCTAGCCTTGTGGAAGCAATGGAGAAGTGCAGCCTGCCTGCGACATTCCTCCTCGATGGCTTGGATATCGATGCTCACCCGCCCCTTTTTGACCCTCGTGGAGGGGAAAAGCGCCGTGCACATCGAGACGATGAGAGTCGCATCGACGCGGAGCAGGAGGAGCCGCCGGCTGAAGTAAGGGAGTCCTCTGAGGACGAGCCCGAAAACAGCGGCAGTCTGGCTTTGGGTGGTGAGCCTGAAGACGAGCAACGTCGCGCAGACCATGCGTTTGATCAGCGCCGGGGTGGGCCTCCGCCACCTCTTCAACGATCTGCCGCCGATAATCTGTTTGGATCGTCATATGCACCGAATTATCTCTTAAACGCAAATCCGGGCACAATCGGCAGCCGTTCGATGACTCCCCAGCAGCCATTGTACCCCCGGACGCCCGGCACTTTTGTCGATCATCCTCCTCCGGGTATCGGGCCCTCACAGTCCAACATATTTCAGGGGCTGGTAAACAATCGCCAGCCTTCTCGCTTTGGCTTTGGTAATGAGAACGCTGGTGCCTCTGCCACTTTGAAACTGGCGGCGAACCAGCGCCTCATGGCCCAGCAGTCGTCGATGATGCCAGTTCATTCACCGAACGCGCCGTACTATGCAGCATCGATGCCGGGTCCTCCTCCGGGACTTAAGTCGACGGGCACACCCCCGGCTATGTTCGGACACAGTTTTGGGGCGGCCGGCGGATTCTCTGGGAACCCCAAGGACACGCGCGATACGACACAGCTGCTCCAGGATATCATCCGGACTAGAGGGAGCGCTAGTAGCCAGCCACATGACGCGGGCAAGCGTGAGTACATGTTCCCTTCTTTCCTTAACCAGTATCCATCGTCCGGTTCTTCAAGCCCCGTTCCTGCTCCCGGCTTCTCGGCGTCGCTCTATGGCCCCCCACCTGGAGCATTCCAAGATCTTGGGTCTAAGAAGCAGAAGAAGGGGAAGAAGCATAGGCATGCTAACACTTCCTCCTCTGGGGGGGGTGCCTTAGTGGATCTTGCGGACCCGAGTATCCTGCAGGCAAGACTGCCTCACCAGCAGAGCAATGCCGGAGTTGGTCAGGGTTTATTTGGTGGCCAGGCACAAGGTGGGTACAACCCGAGCATGATGTACAATGCTGCCTATACCCGGTGGTGAGGGGAAAACCATTGTGCAGCAACCTTATGAAGGCTCTTGGCGTTGAGCAACGAGGGGGCATGAGCATAAGCAGAAAAGATCCCTAGGAGCAGGAGCAGTGAGCATTGAGATGAGGAGCAGAGAGTGGAAAAGATACGACCCAATTTGGTTCAATGTTTTGTTTGCATCTTTCACGACAAATACCAGCGACCCTCAGCCTTTACATCTACAGCACATACCATACCCTTTTCCCGTCGTTATTTATTTCACGAATGTTTTTTGTCATTGTATTTCAGACTGGCGTTTGGAGAAAGTCATCAGGGACTGTCCGGCGTCGTTGAGTAGTGTTTGCTAGTCAACGACAGTTCGCACCTGGACCACATTTGTTTAAGCAAGCATGACGAGATAGACATGGAGACGGGGACGGATGTGTCGGCTGCCTACTGCACTCGAAACCGGGCCACAGGACCCCCAAGAAGAGAAACGGCGATGCATGAGACATCTGCCGGCATCGACAACTGCTATTACAGCTATACTTCCCATCATCTATTCTCCTTTATTAGGACATGGATCATATGCGCTCCTCGTCTATTCCTTTGGAGGACTCGTCATGCTAGGCAAGCCATCATCACCGTCTTCTCCTCTTAAGGGTTTGCAATGTATGTTAACAATGCGCCTAGTTTTTTTTTATCTTTTACTTTTCCTTTTCTCTGTCAGAGGGTGTGGGAACGGACTTGTCACTCTGATCATGGTAACAATAATACCAGAAGAGACTTATATACCCTCCTATTTTTTGTGCTATATTGTAACCAACAACGTCGACGTGTCCGTACCGCGAGAATGGCGATGGTAGCTCCATGCGCATGGTTCCCAGGCCTCCCTCTGACGTTTTGTATATACTTGAAGTTTTTTTGAAGTGCAGTCATTCCGGCATGGCCATGTCGTTTTTGCTATCATCCTATTTGCTGCGTTTGCTGCGTTTGCTGTCTCCATTGCGTTTTCCTCTTCTCCTGCCTCTGGCTCTCTCCAGCTCTCTCCGGCTCTCTTGCTCGTGGTCATTATGCTCTATCGGATTGCCCGATTGATGAAGACTGGCGTGGGCGTTTTACTTATTTTTATTGTGTCTTTGAAGCTTTACTAACAGTAAGCGTCGCAGAAGATGAATTACCATTCGAAGATCTTGTGGACGCGCTGGTGTCGGACGAGCCGATCACGCCCGGTTGCATGTCTGGCTCGATTAACGTCACTTTGCCTTCAGGCACGCCAATATTTCCTCCAGGGTTCGAACCTGGTCACGCACGGCCGACGCCAACACCGCCTCCCGGTCTCGGCCTCGGTCTTGGCGCTAGGTCAGTAACACCATTGTCGGTGGCAGCTACCGGCTTATCGATTGCGAAGCCACCGGTGCCAGTCGTACCTATGCCACCGGAGGCGAGCAAGGTGGCGGTAATCTCTGGACAGGCAAGCAAAAGAGGTGCCGCACGTGTTGCTAGTGGCAGTAGCAGCAGTATAAGTGGCAGTATCGATGCCAAAGGCACTGGCGGTAAGACGCCTGTAGTTGACAATATGATCGCACATACGCCCCCGTCAGGAGCGACCGTATCGTCACCGGCGGCATCTAGAAAGGCACCGTTACAGGATGAAGACTTTCCAGCGCTGGACACGACTGCAAAGCCAATGCCGGCGGTGCCCTCGGCTATTATGACACCAGTTGCTACACCGACAAAAATCAAGTCTACGGCATCTACTAAGAAGTTAGACGGAAGTGGAACACCAACCGGCTCGATCACACCAGCTCGAGTTGCTACCCCAGTGCCGGAAATAAAAAAGGATAGCAAGAAGCCAGTGCCGGCGGTACTAAATATCACTGCGGCGACGAAAGCGGTGTCAGGAAAGATGGCGGCATCAGCAACGGCCAGTCCGACAGCTGAGCGAGTGTCAACCGAAGCGTTCCCGTCACTGCCAGCGCCAACTACGACTATGGCGCCAGCATCGGGGGCGTGGTCACCTGTGGTGCGGTCGGGCCCTAAGACACTGCGTGTTGTGCAGCCAGTGACAACAGTGGGAGCTAGCTCTGGTACATCTACATCGGCAGCGAGCAGTTTGATCAGTGGGGTTCCGGCTAGCACGACAGACGGTGGCGCAGTTGGCAGTAGCGGGCGGTCACGGACGACGACTTCAGTAGCTCTGGCGGCAGCGGGCTACAGCGCAAGTGGCAACAACCGGCCAGAGACGCCGGCTTCTGAGATCATCTCAGATAATGCGTCGGTGTTGTCTACATCAGTGTCGGCATCACGGGCGAGCTCGCCACCGCCTTCGCGTATCGGATCGGCGGCTGTGCGGGCAACGACTAAGAGCCAACAACGCAAACAGCGTAAGCAGGCGACGAAAAAGGAGGCTGCGACGGTCGCAAGCCAGCCACTGCCGGAGCAGCAGATTGAGGAGGAAATTGCGCCGATCGTGGGGCGCAAGAAGAAGCAGAAGAAGGAGAAACCAAGCAAAACGACTACGACGACAAGTAAGACCACTGACAACGGCACCACCACCCCAGCCGCGTCGCCGATAGAGAGCCACGACACCACGTCTAGCTGGGCGGCTGTGAAGGGCGAAAATGTTGACAGGGACGACAAGAACGTCAAAAAAGGCAAAGATAAAGAACCAGTCATGGAGGCGCAGGTGGCGCCCGTTGCTTCGACAGGAAAATTGAGTGGGAAAACTAGCAAGGACAAGACCACGCAGAAGAGTAAAGGCGCCAAGGGAGTAGCGGCAGTCGCGGCAGCGAATGCGGCAGCAGCGGAAGCGGCAATCAAAGCGGCGCAGAAGGTGCGAGATGAGGAGGAGGAGGCGCTTCAGACAGCACTGGCGGAAGCCTCGCGAGTGGCGGGAACGGATTCTGTGACGCCAAAAGCGCTAGGGCCGGTTGGGCTTGTAGTCCGCGAGGACCGGGCGGCGGTGGCAGCACGTCAGTCACTGCCGGATATTCTGCAGGACATGATCGGGCGGGGGTTGCTGAGGGTAGACGCTACAGAAATTGCGCTTCTGCGGCCGTACGGGCTAGAGGAGGCGAACGAGCCGTGGCTACAAGAGGCGCTGCGGACGATGCAAGAGAGGGCAGCGACGGAGGACAAACTACTGCCACCGGAGGTGGTATTCTCGGAGGAAGACCGGGAAAAGCTACTGGCCGGCGAGGTGGTGTATAAGGAGATTGATGGGGTGCGGATGATGATGACGCCCAACGGCGACTGCCTGCGCAATTTGTCGCCGGATGAGGAGGCACGGTTTCTGGAGCTCCAGAGGCGCGTAGCAGAGACGGCAGCGACACCACTGGGGTACCAGCATGCGCGGTATGAGGCAGGGTCCGGGACGGGCGTCGGCGGCTCGGGTACCGGCGGCAGTGGAAGTGGAGGATTCGCGCTCATCAGCAAGCGGGCGGTGACGTGCGGAGCGCCCCCATACTTTGCAACGGCAGGACACGAGAGCGACGGCGGGCACGGCAGTGACATACTGGCGGACCCGGTGGCCAAGATGCAGCGCGAGGAGGCCGTGTACTGGATCAATCAGTATGTGATGCCGCGACTAAACATGCTGCCGGCGAGCGAGTCGGCGTCATGGCAGTCGATGCTGGCAGAAACAGGCATGCCTCAGGCCATTGGCACATCGACAGTGGCGCCGTGGATCTATCACACGCCAGATCTACGCGGCATCTGGGGCCAATCTGGCACTGGCTCCAGGGCAGGTGCTGCTGGTACCCTCGCATCTGGCAGTGACGGCATGCCCACGCTCGACGGCGACTACAGCGGCGGCTTTGCGGCCTGCTACAGCGGCCAGAGCCACAACCAATCTGCGGTCCAGCAAATCCCGCAAATGCCGAGCCAGAGCCATAGTCACAGCCACGGCCACAGACATAACCACTACGAAGACGACCCAGCTGTACGCGCTATGACTGTCGAGGACGCTGAAGCGTCGCTGGCGTTGGCGCGTCGCGATTCTGCGATTATCGAGACGGCGCTGGCGCTGTTGGTACGCAAAAACCGGCGACTGCTCGGGTTTGAAGCCAGTGCGCCAGATGTGGCGGGACCGGCAACACCGTTGGCCGTATCTGTTGCCGCCACAGCTGCCTACTGACTCGCGGGCGCGCAAGAGATAAGGCGGCAGGGTTTCTGGTCTGGGCAAAGGGCAGGCGACTGGCCGCGGCTGCATAGAAGAGTATACCCCCAGACGGGCCGCATTACTGCCGGGCCCTTTCTTAAGCTTGCCCTGCTGGCGGTGCTTGCGGCTCTGGCCGCGGTACTGGTGGCCGTAGCGATGGTACGGCGGCCAGTAGCACGGGTGCAGATGTTTCTGGGGTGGGTAGGGGCGAGAGAGCGGTCTGGCTGAGCACCTGTGGGTTGTGTGTTGTGTCTGATACGAAATCAAAGGGAGTATAATTACATAATGGGCGATACTGACAGGACCTTGATATTGCTCCGGAGGTCATGTCTTATTTATTGACCTTTTCTTTTCCTTTCGTCCTGCCGTCTGGCGTATGCTGGCCTCACCTACCGATTATGTATTTAATGAAACGTACCTGCACCACGATCCCAGGAACCCCGCTGTGTAATACAGCAGTTCAGAATCCCATGCGTTGCTCAAGTCCATAAACCCGCGAGTATGTTGTGGAACCGCAGTTGAAGTAAACTGCCAACTGCGACTCGCGAGGGAATCAGGCTGTGTTTTTTTGAAGATTTACGGGGTCAAGATATTACGATAGGCTAAGGCTCGATGTCTGCTACGAAGAATAACGATCTTCATCTGCTTACTCATCTTCCTGCCTGACCAATTAGAGTGCGCTGTTTCCATCCATCTACCCCGGAACTCACGCGCCATGTGCTTGACCCGCCACGCAACGCTTTGCAAGCGTCATCTTCTACTTGGAGATATTTGAAAAATTCAGTACTAAGCCTTGGTCCTCTATTGTGCACGCCTCTCGCGGCTGGTTCCATTACTGGCTCGATTTTACGTCCCTTAACGGTCGGACTCTATGGCGTCTGTCAATTATTGTTTTTGAGAGTTTTTTCGTTCTCTATGCCACCCATCCCTTTCTTAACTAACGATCCATTCCTTGGCTTCTCTTTGATCTGCGCTTTCTTTCCTGCTCACTCCGTGTTCTCCACCCTTTCTTTATATAATGTGTACTCTCTGCTGGCCGTGAATTGGTTGGCAACGGCCGGAGAATTTAGCCATCCGTATCCACTATGGCATCGCCGGACGCCATTGCCAACCATGCTGGCGATGACGGACCGTGGCAGTCGCTTCAAAATACCATGGACAACACACCCGTGGCCGCCCGGACGCCCTTACGAAATCGCCCCGGATCTGTCCCAGGCACGACCACCAGCCTGGCCGGCCCTACATACACTGTCACCTGGCGATCACGAAGCCCCCGGAAACCTCCGGCCAAGTCTGATGCTGCTGCCGCCGACCTGCTGCCCAGCCGTTGGTGGTTGGCCTCCTCTGCCTTCCCTATGGCCGCCGGCACACTCGGCCCCATAGCCTCCGCCTTCAGTATCTGCGCTCTCGTCCGTCCTTGGCGCCAGGAGATCATCCCCGGCACCACCATCGAGACAGCCGTATTCCGTGCCGACCCCATTTGGCTGACCGTGATCAACGCTGTCCAGCTGGTAATCGCCGTGATCGCCAATTTATCGTTGCTACTCAACATGGCCCGCCGCATCCGTTTCTCCATTGCTCAACCGGTCACCATGGTTGGCTGGTACATCTCGTCGATCCTCCTCATTTCGCTGACCGCCACTGGCGTCGTACCGCTGCGCCACGGCCTAAGCAGCACAGAGGAGGCCGAGCTCGTCTGGTCCCAAGCCTTCTACTACGCCATTTATGCAGCCGTTCTGTACTTTGTTGTCGCCTCGCTCATGGTGGTTACCTTTGTCGGTGCCTGGACTGGCCACTATGACAAAGACTTCCAGCTGACCAACAGCCAGCGCACCCTCATGCTGCAAACAATTTTGTTCCTCATCTATCTGCTCGTCGGTGCCCTTGTCTTCTCCACAATCGAAGGCTGGGCTTTCCTCGACGCTCTCTACTGGGCTGATGTAACCCTCTTCACCGTCGGATTCGGCGATTTGGCCGCTGAGACATCCCTCGGACGTGCCCTACTGTTCCCCTATGCTCTGATAGGCATTGTTAGCCTTGGTCTTGTCATCGGCTCGATCCGTAGTCTCGCCCTGGACCGCGGCACACGCCGTCTCGGCGCCCGGATGACGGAAAAAAACCGTCGCAGGTTCTTGAAACGCCTCGCGGCCAAGGGTCGCGACAACGTCCTTCAGCCCATACGCGACGGCGAGCGAGGGCTCGAGATATGCCCGGGATTTGGACGCAGCCCGGAGTCATGCATCGAGCCTGCCGAATGTGGTCTCACCGAGTTTGAGCGTCGCGAGGAGGAGTTCAACATTATGCGATACATCCAGCAAACTGCTGCGCGAAGGCGGCGTTGGCTGGCCGTGTCCATATCAGGTGGCACATGGCTCGCTCTGTGGCTTATTGGCGCTTGGGTCTTCCAGGTCTGTGAACACCCTTATCAGGGCTTGTCATACTTTGACGGCCTCTACCTCGCATTTGTCAGCCTTACCACTATAGGCTACGGCGATGTCACACCCATCTCGAACGCTGGGAAGTCATTTTTTGTCTTTTGGTCTCTGCTGGCGTTGCCTGCCACCACCATCCTCATATCCGACGCTGGCGACACCATCGTCAAGAGTGTCGGTGACGCCACCAATGCTATCGGCCGCATCACCATTCTGCCCGGCGAACGTGGCCTTCAGCGTGATTTTAAGGAGGTCCTGCATGCCATTACATGTGGTGCTTTTTTCAAAGAAAGGAACGTTGTTGGCGCGGGAAGCCAGGACAGCAAACGAGATGACGAGGACGAGCAAGACGTCCAGAACCTGCCCCCGGGCCTACTGGGTGCCGCACAAGAGACTGACGAAGAGCGAGAGCGTACGAGGATGGAAAACCACGCACAAGATTATGCCGAGGCGGAGGAACTCGTCAAAGGCGAAGAGAATGAGCGAAGCCGAGAACCAGAGCCTCAAAAGACGGCAGAGGCCATCCAGAGAGCAGCGGTTCGAGGGAACAACGGCCGCAGTAGCGAAAGTAATATTTCACACGACGGCCCCGAAACCGGTAGCTTGCACCATCTCGCACGCTCCGAGTATAATAGGCTTACTGCGGCAAGCGCGCGCAGCACGAAGTCAACGGCACGCAAAGAGTACGGACGCAAGCATCGAAATGGAGATGGCAGTACTAGCGTAAACGGCAGTGGTGCTGCATGGGCTCGGACTAACATGCCGCACATTGCGTCACTCTCGACGTTGTCGGTTCCTAGCACCGGCCTACCGGCCGACCTTCCAGCAACCCACTCCGCCTATCTCTGTGCACTTATCGACGAGATCGCCCACGTTACCCAGCACCTACGCCATAGTCCACCTCGCAAGTACACCTTTGCAGAGTGGGCATGGTTTCTCAAGCTGATTGGTGAGGATGAGCGCAACGCGGAGATGCACCGGCGGGCCAGAGCTGGAGGGGAGAAAGGCCCAAGCGGTGCAGCAGTTGCAGGGCCATCACAGAAGACCGAGGAGGCTGAGGGAACCGAGAGCTGGAGTTGGGTGGGTGCGCGAAGTCCGTTAATGGGCAGTCAAGAAGAAGCGGAATGGGTCCTCGACCGCTTAACACTGCGGTTGCAAGCCGAGCTACGAATTGCTGAAGAGCGTGGACGGGGCACTACGGGAGACAATACGTCCACGGCTCCACTAGAACAGACGAGAGAAGACGATGGAGAAACTCGGCCAGGAACGGGAAGCACACAGCATGGCTCAACAAAGGAGAAGCACTTTTAAGTTGAACGGGTGGCAGTGGCGAATGAAGGAAGAATATTTTTGGCTGTAAGCTTTTCAAACGCTCCTCGTTTCGCCCCAAAACTACCGCTTGATTATGATAATTGCTAGTTATACTATTACGATGTTCTGGATGGTTATGTGATGGGATCGTTGTATATAGAAGGCAGGAGGCGTGGGCTGTCAGTCCGCTGTACGGAATCGCGCGATGTCCCTTTACTGTAGTCGTAGTAGTAATCTTAGCGTTGCATTCAGATCCTGTACGTCTTCCTCATCCTTGAAGCGGTATATACAAGACATGTAGCTCTTTACCTAATCTTTAACATGATGTTATGGTTTTATGTGTCTGCCTTATAATTGCCCACGTAGTCTCTCCCTTTCTTCCGTCATTTACATCATACTACTACGTTATAAGAGTTATTAAAAAGTGTCGTTTCTGGTGTTTTTCTTTGCCTCTGCTTCATGGTTGCATTTGTTTTTTTATTGAGTTACTGAAATTGCTCTACTCAGTTTCAAACTGTATGTATAGTAACCAAAGAAAGCCCAAAACAAACCTAATAGTCACTGCTAATCATGGAATGTGAATAATTGACACAGCGTTATAAGTAATACTACACGTACATAAAGGGAACACGAACAATTAAGCGCAGCTATAAGATAACAGTATGAACCCACTGCACCCTGGCCATCACAACGGTATTACTCCTCCAGCGGTCGAGGACATGCCCTTTGGACGGCTCGGGGCCTTGTGCCCAGACGGCCACTTCTAAGAACGATCAGCACGTGCGTGTGTTCGTTCTCTTATCACCAAAAAGCATCAACATAACTCTGTGTCTTTATACGATGTTGACCTTCTGGCTGTTTGATGCATGTAGAATACTGCATTCAGTCCACTTTGTCGCCTCCTAGATAAGGTGCTCGTCCAGATCATGGTTCACATTGATTGGCTGGACATACTGTGCCTCCGCCACACTAGCCGCATCTTTTTGCGACTTTTTGGTCGCGACGAGTTCTCGCATTTGCACGACCAAAACACAGGGCTTTTTTACTCCCCTACTCCTTGGACATCACCAACATTGCCAACCCATGACGGCAAGTGTGAAGAAGGCCAGTGTCGATCAAGCATATGCGTACTGTGGCAGTATGGGGGCTCGAAGCAAGTGATCTCAAAAAATAAAATTAAAGAGTAAGTTTTGGATAATAACTAGAATATAACAGAAGGGCCATGGCTGTCCTCTTCTAGGGGCCAAGGCCAGGTGTCCAGTATAGAATACAGTGCCATAGACAGTGCCAGAGGTGAACCAATCGCCTATTCCTCACACGTTTCCTCTTTGGACGTGTGGAATGTAGACGCGGTGATGCACAAAAAGTGGTATGCATAAGGAGGCTATAATCTATCTCCGCGGGGCCTGTTCGAAGAAGGAAATACCTCCGTCCGGACTAAACATAATGCGTGCCCGACAACTGGTCAAACAGACTGACCAGTCCGAACTGAATCATCGTCGTTCAGGCCAGCAAACGCCCCCGCCTCGGCGGCGACGTCAATGGGATCAATGGCCGCAGCGGCAGCAGGCGCGGCAGGCGCGACAACCTCCGGGGCAACCGGAGCCACAGGCGCGTCGGCTACCTCGGCAACGCCAGCAGGAGCAGGCGCACCGACAGCTACGGGAGGCGCAGACGCAACGCCCTCGACTTCTTCGTACGGCGGAGGACCAGGGATGAACTCCTCATTGGTGAACGCAGTCTCCACGGCTGCATTGGCCGCGACAGGGACGGGAACCTCGGCCGGAGCATTGTTGTTGGTGGGACCGACCGCCTCCCCTGCGACTACAGCGTAAGCAGCATGTTCATGACCAGGGGCAGGAGGCAAGCGAGACAACCCACGGCCTTATTAGGCGTATAGTGTAGTAATTTAAGCGGCACCTGGATCTGGATCTGGATCTGCATCCGGATCTGCATCCGGATTCGCGGTCTTGGAAACGCGAGCTCTGGCATTAAGCCCTGCATGTACTCCCGTTATTGCTGCCATTGTAATGATCTCCTCGTCTGTCAGCACCCCGATTTTGTATGACAGGACTGCTATTGATGTTACTGTAGTAGCAGCAGCTGTCACTGGGGGCCGCGGATGCACTGTGGGTTGGGATGTCGTAGCTGAGTGTCGCGCTACCTTTTATAGCCCCTGTAACATCGATAGCAGTCCTGTCATACAAAATCGGGGTGCTAAATGTCGTCTGACGGACCAAGGGGGACAGCCGCACCGGCCGGACCAGCCGCACCAGGCGGACCGGCCGGACCAGTCGGTCCGGCGCGCGGAGGAGGCTTCTTTGACGCCCGGGCCGAAAAAAACACGCCAACCATTGATACCAGTAGGGCGATTACGGACGTGATCGCCGGCATCTTTGTGATCCAGCCACTGGGCTGCGGATGCAATGTGTCGTGGGATTTCGTAGCTTAGTGTTACGCTACCTTTTATTACCCGACATGTTAATAATTGCTTAGCTTATCTACTATTATAAAACGTCTAACTTACCCCCCGGTGTGGTCATGACTGTGGCTATGGCGGTGATAGGTTCTTTTGCCACTGAGTTGATTGCTTAGTGTCGGCCGCCAGGGCGTAAGGGACACACGATGATGCTGCTGCGAAACGGAGAGAAGTGTGTGTGTTCTCTACGTGGCAGATAAAACTCTGCGCGCACAAACTATAAGACGGCTGGGCCAGGTCACATGACCTGGCCCGCAACACTTAGAGAGTAATATGACAAAAATCGTGGCATAATGAAGTTTTTCCCATTTCACAATTACTTTTACAGGACCGGAAAGAACGAAGGAGAACCTGGGGCTCTTTCCTTAAACATATAACTGTTGATATCTTACCACTGTCTGACCCACTGTATCTGTGTAGATAGCCAATAGGGAGGCGCATCCTCATGTGCCGTCTTACACCGCCCGCGCTGCGCGGTATAATAAGACACCGCGCATCGGGCGCAACGATAGTTAGACAGACTTACTATGCCACCTTACCCTCCTATCGGAATAGGAGGACATACAGGGTCAGCGGGGCTTTACCAATTCACCACTACAAGTACTTGTGACGATACATCGCGCGATTCTCTCCCCAGGGAACCGACAATAACTCTTTTCTACTTTTTCCTTACAATGTTATAGCACCGGTGGCTCTTTCCATTTAGTATCAATACTGCCCGTGCCCCTTCCTTGATATTATTACTGCCTCCGGGGCCCGGTCCCCCTGCTTCCGACAGAAAATCTAAGCCGCCTTTTTGCCTTTCTATGACCGACTACTAGCTGCCAATAGATGGGGCCTGTAAGGCACTCTACGCATACGAAGGGCATCATCAAAAGAAAATCCAGAGACAATGTAAGACCCTGCCAGCCGTAAAGGCAGGCTCAACTTACTTTCACTAAAAGTTGGCAAGGAAGCTATACGTACTGAATTATAGTCCACCTGGACAGGATAGAAGACGGTATGGCATGTATCTTACCACCACCACTGCGCCACCACGAGTTAGCTCAGGGGCAGTAGAAGCTAGAGAACAAAAAACGGCTTAACTACGTAGTCATTTGTGAAGTATAGTCGCTAAGCCTAGGGCCGGCTCTGCCTTTCCCGGCACATTGCCCCTAAGAAGGCGTTATTAAACCACCATTGGCTGGCACTAGACCTTCTAGATCGCCCTCAACTACGTTGCCGCCAACCTACGCGCTCTCTTCATCCTCTAAACATACGCGCACAATCTACTTCAGCGACGCGCTATCAACATGCGCGCATCTGCCGCAGCTGCCGCCCAGGACGATAATTACCCGACCAAGGATACGCGCCGCATAGTCGCTCCCAAGGACCTCGAGCTACACGATCTTCGACATACCACCGTCTGACACGTATTTTGGGAATACGTTTAATATGTTCTTTAATACTACCATCTATATGTATTATTTTATGTATCCTATTGCATATGCTTCATCTAATAACTCATTACACCCATTATTAAAACATTCCTTAAAGACAACGTGTGCGTATTTCTTCAAGTCGTCTTCGATTCTAACTGTATGTCATTTGGGGACACTAAGCAATAACTGCTGCTATCTACCGCAGTTCTTGCTAGGTGGGTATTCTATACGGTAGCATACATGGGATATATATGAAATTAACTGTCAGCCTGGACCAAAGTACGTATACTGTACAAAAAAAAACAAATATCAAACACGGCAGGGAAAAACCAGCAACTAAAGAACTAAGACAGCTTCTGTTAACGTCCAGAGCCGCCAACCCACATGGAAAGCATCTCAATTGTGATTCAATCTACACGTCAGTTACTCTTGCTGTCCATGACTTCAATGTTCTCCCGGCCCACAACTGCTGTCCTTGGCCCTTGCACTGCTGCTAGGTAGCCGTGCCTCAAGAGCGGTCGCGGGTCGAATCCAAGGTCCTCGTAGTTCTCTGCGTCCCGTAGCTTGGCGGCGGCCGGTCCAGAGACGGCTGAAGCAGCAGCAGCAGCGGCAGCAGCGGCTACGACGGCCGCAACGCTGGTCGCGCTGGCAGTAGCGCTGCTCTCACCACCACTGTCCTTCCCCTTGGCCTCGCCCGACACCACCGTGGCTGTGGCGAGATCAGCAAGGTGCTGTAGGCTTTGGCTGGGCACGGCAGCGCTAGTGGCAGCAGCACCGGCAGCAACAGAGCTTACGACGGCAGATTGCATGGCGCTGGTCAGCGTTGCGCGCAGCGGTGCCACCCAGGCGCCGGCAGCCGAGGGCATGGCACCATCCACAGCGCCATCTGCGGCCGGGCCCTCGTCGGCGGCTAGTACGGCCAGTAGTGTGTTGGCCATTTCGAGGTCCGCCTCCTGCTGGGGCGGCACTGACAGGACGGCCGAAGGCTCGTCGCCACTAACGGCCGGTGTAGACGAGACCGACGCGCGTAGTAGCGCAGCCACAACGACGCCTGGTAGCGTCACAAAGCAGTGGTACAGCGGGTGTAGACGAGCCACGGTGGCAGCGGCGGCAATGGCAGCGCTGGCGCCAGAAACCCGAGCGGGAGACACAGCTGCCAGCAGGGCGACAGACTGGGTGGCAGCCCAGCGTACGTCGGCGGCAAGGGCGGCGGGCATGACGAGATACGCTAGAAGGCGATAGTGCCAATAGGCGAGGTGAACGACGGGGTCGGTCTCGTCGGTGACACTCGGTGGCAGATCGACTCGCCACATCTCGAGCGCGGCGTCGACGCGGGCGCTAAGCACAGCGCTCGAGCGGACGCTGGTCGGCGGTGCAGAGGCCAGCAAGAGCGGAACTATACTCGCACCGAATAGGTAAGAGAGTTCTGCAGGTCAGAAACAGGGAAAACCGCAACCAAAAAGACGCCGAAAGGAAGAAGGGCAACCCACTGAGAAATTGAAAGGCACCTTCGCCAACGAGTCCACGGAGTCCTGGCCCAAGTACGACGCTGTCTTGTGGCACGAGAAGCGGCTTCGCTGTGGCAACGGCATTCCAGCGGTCAAGCGTGACCAGTGTCCACCAGGCGCGCAGCACAAGGCGCGTCATGGAGTCGGCGTCAGCCACAGCCATGTCTATTGCGTCTGTGCCCAGGGCATCCACGTCGGTTGTCTGCCGCTGGGGCAAGTCGAGGGTGTAAGCGACGGCGACGGCACGCGCCAGTAAGGCAGTCTTGGACGGTGCGCCGTGGTGGCCCATGAGTGCGGCAGGACCATGGCTATCGGCTTCGATAGCGAGCAAGAGCAGTGTCTGTAGGTGGATCAGGTCAGAGGCCGTGTGACTGCTCGCGATCTCGTCCGCACTGGCGCCCGCAGCAGCGCCGCCCGGCCTTCCCTCGGCCTCCCATTGCACTAGTAGACCATTGGCAGCGCGTCCGCCGCCGCCGTTTGCGTTGCTGCTATGGCTGCCATCAGCAAGGCTGCGCGCAGCCGCTGCCGCCGCCGCCGAATGGCCCTCGTACACATCCGCGACAGCCCGCAGCGCCGCCACAAAAGCGTCCTGCAGCAGTGGAGCACATGCGGCCAGTAGCTCAGCCGTCCGCTCGCGTGTGCCTGCTAGCAGCGGCAGCGTAGGGTGCACGACGACGAGGTAGCTGTTATAGACGACGTCTTCGAGCTCCAGCGTTGGCTGCTGCAGCTGTCCATGCGCAACTGCTTGGCCCGTCAGCGGCAGCAGCCGCTCCATGTCCGTGAGTGTTGGCCGCGAACTTTGCGCCGAAAGCAGCGTTTGGCTCTCGCCCTCCAGCGTGCCCATATTCAACCCGGTGTGGGGCATCGGAGCTAGCACAGATGCCGAGTATGGCGCATTCCGCGCGCCGACGGAGGCTGGGCCAGTATTGGTAGCGGCGCCGTACGCCGGTAGTGATGTGCGTGACGTCGCTGTCGTTGCCCACGCGGCGTGCCGACTGGTCGTGCCTGCTGGGCTGCCTTGCCCCTGTGTTTCGCCGCTGGCTGTGTTGGACGCACCGACCGCGCCGCCAATCAGGCCGTACGGCCGCTTCGCGTTCTCGTTGAGAGCCCCAAAGCCTCCATAGCTGTCGGCCGACTCGCGCCGCGCCGGGTCGCCCAGAAGTCCTAACGCCTCTGCGGTGGACGTATTGTTGCTAGGCGCGTTGCCATTGCTACCGCCGGTGCTGCTGCTGCCACCAAGCTTCCCCTCAATACTGTTAATGCGGTCCGCCAGCTCCTTGATATAGCCCTTGCTTGGTCCGCGCTTTTGTGGTACGCGGCTAAACAAACAAGGCACGTGTGACCGTCTGCAATTGCTGCACAGTTCCGACTCCGTCACCGAGTCGCACTTGATCTTCTTGCGCCGGCATGCATCACAAGCCCGCGAAACCTTGGAGCGTTTGCGCGGCGGAATATGGTCCACGCTTGACGCGTATTGCTGTGCCATCTGCGCCATTTGCAGCGATGTTGGTAGACCGTCCTGGAGCCCGGTCTGCATCCCAGACGAAAGCCCTGACGACAATCCGCCTTGCGATCCGTCACCGTAACCGCCGTGGCCTTGTAACGTGTGAGGGTACGCCGCCGCCGCCACAACCACTGCTGCCTCGTCTTGACCCGGCCCATCGCCATAATCTTCGTCTGCATTGCGCCGCGCATTCGCTGCTTCGCGCATCATAGGCGCGAGGCCCTGGCTCAGCTGCGCCGCTAGCTGTAGCTCCTCCACGCTGACCGCTGCCCGTCCGTCCTGATGCTGGTGGCCCTGTTGCTGGTCATTTTGGTGGTGGTGCTGCTGTTGTGCACTACGGTGTTGGTGCTGCTCATGGTTTTGTTGCGAGTCCTCCTCTGGGTTGCCGCTGCCTGACCCACTCGCCTCACCGCTGTAACCGCCGCCGTCGCCATGTGCTTCGCCGTACAGCCCGGCCGCATGGCCCGTGTTCTCGCCCTTAAGTGCCTGCAGGTGCGATTCCGGGTATGACGACTCGCCCACTGCCTGGTCACCACTTGTCCCGCTGCCGCCGGTCTCGTCCGTGGACACAGCGTCGGCCTGCATGTCAACGTTCACGTTGGCTTCCAGCTGCGGGTCTATCTGGTCGAGAGGCACCTCGCTGCCTGCTGCATTGTAGAATGGCGCGACGCCGTGTCCGTCCGTTGTAGGCGTTGGATAAGTCTGCACGAGAGAGTCGCCAGCATTGACAGAAGTCCTTTTCTCCATGGAAAAGAAGCAGCCTGGAGCTGAAGCGTGGCTTTTCGTGTTGCGTGGACTGGACCGCGTTCTCCGCACAGTTCGCGGTTTTGTAGTTCTCGCAACCTCACGTTTTGGTCCCTTTGACTGTCTTTTAAGTCAGCGTCCGACTCGTGCGCCACGTCGTGTATCGTTCCTCGCGTAAAGCGCCAACTAAGGCTCGAAACTCTACTAATAGCTCCACGGCACTTCAGCAAATCCAGTCAGTCAATGGATCAGTTCTGGCGACAACGCATTTTCATGACTGATCCTGTGCTCAACGCGCAAAAGGAGACCAACCGAGACTAGCTATTTCTGCCACCGACGTATCTTCGTATGCTATGTGTCTGCAAAGACCTGCACATTTGTGGAATACAACAGAATACAAATGGATACGCCGACATAAATCCAAAAGGCAGCTGTGCTCTGTACAGGAGATCGTACATGGCCACTGTACAGCAATGCATAGACAAAAGACAACCCGTAGGCACCATATAGCGAGCGCGACAATGGCGGGTCAAACTCACCTCGAAGCGATGATATTCCGACACTTATGGAGCGATGGCTGTGAGCGGAAGAGGAAGAACTCGCGGCCGAATGTGGGTTGTTGCGCGTAGGAGACGACAAACAAGCAGGGCCAGGAAAAACTCGATATCCGATGTACCACGCTCGGAAGAATTCGCGCATTCTACTAATATCACGTGAGATTACTGTCACATGATCATCCGAGTGCTGCAGTGTATCAACGCGTACGGAGTATTGACTTCAACGTCCATTTCCACCAAACAGCATAAGAATCCAGCCCAGCCTGTTGCACTACAAATAACACGCTCAAGCGCGGCGGGGGCGAGGGCCTGCATAACGGCGCACCTCTCAGATAATGCATGAGGCTGTTCGCAGCCTTTCGTCTTTCGTCGGCGTACCTTTTCATCCTTGGCCGCACTACTTCTGCAGGACGAATCCAGGCGGCATGCTTGCGCCGACAGCCTTGTGCATCACAACCACAACCCCCGCGTCTAGCTGACCGACCGGGCCCCGGAACCTAACGAAGCGTGTTGGGTGGGGCTTTTCAATTCAAACGCGTTGAACGGAGTACAGCTTTATCGCCCAGCTGCTGTTCATAGACAGTTCTTTCATTTGCCCCCTTTCGAAACAGCATCATCTGGGCAGATGGCAGCTGACGGACCGGCCAGCTCGATGTCTAATAGTCGTGACCAAGCCCTGGAATTGGAACAATCTCCATCTTCAAATTCTATCCCGTTCACACATGGTCATTTGGATGAGTCTATGTCGGAGATTTCGAAATCCTCAAACATGACCGGCAAATTTTCCCACGCAACAGCTCATTGGATGCCTACCATCGAAAACTCAGAGGCCGATGACGGATACGATCCATGGTCGCCATGGGGAGTTTGCAGCTCTCTGTACAACCCGTCGTCACCAAGGCCCCCTCCGGGTCTGCACCGAAGTGTTGAGTACGACGGTATTTCACAGAATACGAATAACGCAGCCTCTCGGGGCAGCCCTGAGTGTAAAGAAAAGCCACAGGCTCATTCTTTACATCCTAGTTTGAAGAATAATGTGCCGAGTCTTCCTCCTGATCACGCTGCATCGATCTTCAACATTTTGCAAGTCATCACAAGAATGGGCGATTTATCGGAGCCAATATCGAAGCCAGACACGAGCACGCCTTTACGTGCTAAATATTTCTCTCATACAAACGACCTTACAGTGAAGGAGGGTCTGGACACCTCGGCCAACCGTGACACGAAACATTCAAGGTCAATTTCTAAAACGGCTCACTGCAGTGTGATAGGAGCTGTAAGGAACAGGGCGTTGCAGCCAAAAGTATCATACGAAGTCGCCGTTCTAGACCACAGTCGCCAACATAAGGTTTTTCCACGAACATCCAGTCATCCGAGATCAATCAATAGCGGGAACTTCTGCTGTCCAATCAATGTGCCGCGCGACCTACTTGCAATACTTGATGGCGAGGTCCAAGAGGGGAGTCTACAGATAGCTAGGCATTTAGCTGCGAACGTAATTAACCAGCTCTGCCGGCAGCATCAGGAGAGATATATTCGGCTGCAAACTTCCACACACCCTTCATATAACGCATCCCACTGCTCGGATATTTCTCAGCCAGTGTTGCCAAAAGTGCAATCGCCGTACGCTGCCTTGGGTGTACCTATGGCAACCCGGCCACCAAAACAAACGCACCAGCATGGGCCGAGTATGCGTCGAGGGGTAGCCATGTTGGCACAACCTTTAACGGCACGTCTTCCCATAGCACCGCAATCAAATCAACTACTCTCGCCCTCGACGTATCATTTGGAACATACAGATGATCACTCAGTTCAACAACCGGTGCGCAAAAAACAAAGGGCAGCGACGGAACCACGCCGGAAGGTACATATACCAAAGTCGGCTGGTCGTGGCGGCATTCGTCCGACTCCCGATTCCGTGCGCGATAACATGTATCGTAAGCAAATGCTAGAGGAATTGCATGCGGGTTTTGCGAAGCTTCAAGACTGGGGACATCGGCCTCCCACCTCTCACGGCGCGGTTGCAAATCGGAACGTGTACGATTTGCTATCAGTGGCAAAGCAACCAAACGCAAAGCCAGAGCTGGGTCCCGTGGATGTGCACTTTATGACCGGAAAGGAAGCGCGAGATTGTCTGGAAGCCCATTCGCCGATAGAGCCGATTGTGACAGAGAAGGAGCAGATGTTCCAGTGGTGTACTTGGCAGCGGCCAATCGCAGAACTATTCCAGCGCATGGAAAATCTGGACCGCCAGGTCTCGGTTCAGGTGCCATCGCGGGACTGCACAGGTGATTCATTCGAGAGCCGGCATTTGGAGGAGGTGCGAGACCGCTTTTTGCGGCCAAGCCATGCAGGAGATGTGCTGCTAACATCCGAGTCCGGCCGAGAGGCAGGAACAGTATGTATGCCAGGCCAAAGCACTGGTTCCGTCCCAGACCCCGTGCAAATCGAAACGGGAAAGACCTTTGACTGGAAAGGCGGCGAGACTGATGACCCATGGAATGTGCTGGACCTGCGCAGTCCAATTCCGGCAGCAGTGTTACCGCAGTTCTTGACGTGTGAGAACTGCCAGCTGCTACCGCGACTGCGCGACGAGGTTCTGAACCCAGGCCGTGCTGAACGAGACACGGCAACGCGGGAGCAATGGAATGAGTGGCGCGACGTGTTAGAATGGGTCTTATTGTCGCAAGGTGGGCACAACACGTCGCCACATACGGATAGCCACGGGTTAGGGACGTGGATCACAGTGCAGGAGGGCCTTTTTGGGTTTGGGTGGCTGTCGCGACCGACGCCTGACGAGCGCAATGCCTGGATGGCGAACCCCCAAGAATTTACGGGCGGCCGCTGGTGTTACCTCGTGCTCGAGCCTGGCCAGACGATCTTCTTCAACTCCGGCACCGTGCATTTCGTCTTTCGTTTGCGTAGCGAACATACCCTCGCGCTCGGTGGCCACATTTTGCAATGGACTGGCATCGAGACCTGGCTGCAGATTGTCGCCGCGCAGTTACGCAATCCCCACATCACCAACGAGGACATGGCATGGAGCGCGCCCAAGTACGTACGTATTGTCGCGCGGCTTGTGGAAACGCGCCTGCGCAACTGTCGCGTGGCGGAGCTGGGAGGAGAGGAGGCCGTTAGACGACTTTTGTCGATGCTGAAGGTGTGTGTTCGTGACGCTGAAATTAATTTGCTTAATGCGGTAACCTAACGTATACAGGAGTTTGACGAAGCGTACATAAAAGAGCGGCTCCCACCGCCTGCGCAACGGGCTCGATCAAAGAAGAAAAGGCACCGTTGATACAAGACGTTCAATAGCATTGGGCTTGTGCTGCTTCGTTTCGACCACTTGCCAGGTCGGTATAAGGCCTGCTTGGCTTCACAATGCGTGCTCTGAAACTAGTATTTTTAGCGCTAGCAACTCGCTCGATGGCGTTGTAGTTAGAATAGCGCCTGAGTTTGTAACACCTTTCTGGGTACGTACAGTAATGCCAACGGCTTCTATCGTACACATGGTTTCAAAGTATAATGTATTCACTCGTAGGTTCGTATCTGAGGTTCACTCGTCGCGGGTCAATTTTCCCCGACGTAAGAGACACCATCGACAATCTTGGAGCAAAAGCCATACTTGGTAGAAATATAAATTTTTGCGTTACGAGTTATCATTTTAATAAAGAAGATGACTTTCTATTCCGTTACCTATTTGGCATAACTTCACCGAGCAGATTGCTTCTCGGCAACTAAGAGCCTTTGAGTGAATGTTTCTGTGTTCTTAAACCGCCACGGTTTGATCTTCCGTTCGAACAGTTCGTCCAACTCAGCAGCCGAGCGCCTAGTCGATATCGTTAGGATGTCGGATACAATACAAATAAATTTCGTAAACTTACCCGGTTGTTTCCGGAATAAGGAACCATATTCCAACCACGAATGGGAGACTTAGGCCAGCGTAGAAAAATGCGGTTTTGAGGCCCCAATTCCACTGGTTCGAGTTCACCATGTATGGCACAAGGACATTCATGACAATCCCCGCAACACATGTAAGTGCAGCACCGAATCCTGCAGTGTAGTGTCGAAGTCGTTGGGAGGATATTTCACCAATGAAACTCCATCCGGCCGCTCCAACCGCTGTTGATGCAATATCTAACCACGAATGAGCATGTGATGATCTGTAATTCTTATTTCGGCCACTTACTCCATAAGCAAGCGAAGAAGATGAAGACGTTGTTGACGGCAGTGCTGCTGGGAACAACACCCAAGATGCCGATTATAAGGCATGATGTCCACGCCAAAGTGGCTGAAGTGCAAGCAATATATCTCCGACCAACTCGGTCACCTCCGAGGATCAATACAATTGTGGCGGCAATATTCATAGAAGAGGTAATAACCGTGACCTTGAATGGATCTTTGATGCCGGCTTGTTGGAAAAAATAAGTGCCGTAAACGGAGAATAAGGTCAGCCCAATGAATTGTTGCGTCAAATTTGTCCACAGAGCGATCACTGTGCGGAAGCCATTAGTTCCCTTGAAGATCGCATACCAGTGTGTTTGTTTTTGTTCTTCAGCAATAGCTTTTTCATGGCGAATTGCAAGTGAAATGGCTCGTATTTGCTGATCCATATTAAAGTTTTCGATCCCGCGGTTGAGTTTTGCCAACTGCTTTCGGGCAAGGTCGAGCTTTCCACGCTCTACGCACCACATGGGGGACTCCGGCAGGAAAACATAGATTAGGAGCATTATCCCAATCTGGGCCCATTGACAGTAAATGGGCAACTTCCAATCAAGTGGATGGTCTTTGTTCAGCGAGTTTAGTGCGATTTGCGCCGAAAACACACCAAGACTGAACCACAAGCTGTAGCACATCAACAAAGCACCCCGAATTCGAACTGGCGCAACTTCTGAGATATACGTTGGGAGGGTCGACTGGAGACTACCGACGCCGGTTCCAGCTAGAAGTTTGGCAACCAGCCAGACAGACCAATTTCTCGACAAACTTTCCGCCATGACGCTCATCGCCAGGACAAACCAGTACGCATACATAGTACTCTTTCTGCCAAACCTGCTTGATAGGAATGGCGACAACGTCATACCGACAATTTGACCAACGGATAAAATGGATCCCCAAGCACTGAGGATTGGTGAGGCAAGGTAACGCGTGCCATCGGGCTGTGTTTTGGTGGCAAATTGAAGGACAAAGCCCTCGTTGGCAATGATACTGGCATTGATACTAATGAGAATGGGTTAGCCCATGAATAGAATCAACATCATAAAGTTCGAATTACCCAATTTGAAAGCCATCAGTAGCAGCACTAAATGCTGCTGCAAAGCACACTGCCGTAGTAATCTTGAATTTCATTGCCGTTTGCCAAGGTGTCAGAGATTCATATCCAGTTGTTACCTGGCCTGCAGCAACAGCATCCTGGGCGACATCGTTTTTGCTGAGACCATTGTCATCAGGATTTTCGATGTGTGAGAGCTCAGTCGTGGGTTTACCAGAGTCGGTGACTACTGTACTTGTCGCCATACTGCAAAACTGCCCCAAATGGCTGCAAATAAAAGAGCGCAACTAGAAGAGAGAAAAACTACAATACGATTACTAGCAGCTCGGTTCTCTTTAAAGAGCACTTTCTGACTGCTTGGTACGGGACATTTACTTCTGCCAGCAAGGCCGTGCATTGTGAGGGGAAGAACTCGTGGGTTGATTCAAATGCGGAGTAAATGCGGGTTGATATGGGGTTGCTTACATAGTTGGAGCAAGATCTGCAGAGCTAGCTGATTTACAAGGCACTCCATGGCGTGGTCAGATTTTGACTGACCGCAGGTGCAAGTGGAGAAAAGCGGTATCTTCTCGTCTTAACTCAGGCCCCATTAACACCGAGCTGCTAAGATTACGGCTGTAGATACCCCGAGTCTCGTGGATTAGTAGCTTAAAGTACACGTTTCCCAGCTGATAAGTAAAATATTTCTACTACGAAACACTCCAGCAAATTAAACCATATGCATACTACTCTAACAAAGGCCACGATGAGTTCTCCAATTGCTTCCCAGAGACTAGCGCCAGAGACATTCGGCTATCTCTTACCAAAGAGCATAGGACAGTCCTTGGGATCTGTAGACAATGCCGATGCGCTGCGGACGGGAAGGAGGGATTTCAATCCTTCAGCTGCTCAAATTTGCACATTGACATCGACTGTCGAGTCTCATGCTAGTGTTCTATTGGACTATGGCGTTGTTGTCTCTGGCATCCCGGTATTCTTTGTTCAGTCTGTGGAGCCAGGCGACGGGAAATGCGACATAACTCTTCAGGCCACATATTCTGAAGTCCTCGCCTATATCGACCGGCCTGATGGCGATGGGCCATTTCCTTTCACGGCTGGGGCTGACACTCTTCGAATAAATAAGTGAGATTCGTCTAAATCAGCTGTCGTCTAGCTCTCACACCAAAGATAACCCTATTGACTTACTGTGATACTTAGATATCGCATAAGCCAGCCGGGCATGATCGAACACTTCCAATTACAAGGAGGTCAACGCTGGCAGAGGCTCGAGCTTCTTACACCGGGCACTGTATGCTTGACGCTTGTCGGCTTTAAACCTATTACTCAAAATCAAGATCCAAGCGATATGGCTGGGTACTTTGAGTGCTCAGATGCTACTCTCAATAAAATCTGGCGCACTGGAGCACAGACTGTACAGGTCAACAGCATCCCGGCCAGGTCTAGTGTGCCTAATTGGCAAGTCCTTCCCACAGGCACTTACATTTCCTCTCAGCGTGTTTCTCACTATATTTGGGGTGGAAAGTGGAACGACTATACCACCAAAGTGGAGGCAAACATTCTCGAAGGCGGGTTTGCCATGGCCGTCAGGTCGCGCCAAGGTTTTGGACCGCTCTTCCAATTCTATCTGCTCGGAGCAATGTTGAAAATTGACCTGCTGTATGGCTTTTACAATCAGAGCCAAACAACTCTTTGGCCAACACCCTGTGATACGTGGGAGCGGGATGTGTCGGACTTGGATCTCACTCTCGGAGCCTGGAAAAAGTGGGAAATAACAGCTTATGGGAATGAGGAGTACACGATCTCGATGGATGGCAAGAAACTTGTATCGTTTTCCCAGAGACAAGGCGAGAAGAAGGACACTGCCGGCAATGTCAAAGATGTTCAACCTCACGAAGGAACTTTTGGATTTGGCACTGGAAAAAATCAGACGGCCATGTTTCGCAACGCTTACGTTGTATCTGGTAAAGGAATACTGCTATACTCAAGCAGCCTCAGGGACCCGCACGTCCTCTCTGATTTTTCCGTGGGAACCAACCATTTCCCCGGCATCCTCGATGGGCCAAAACGAGACCGCGCTTTCTGGCTAGGTGACAACATTGTTCCCGCACTTGCTCTCTACTACTCTACAGGGTTTACCGACTACGTTCTGGGCTCGATTGAGGCTATCATATCGCGACAGAGAGACGACGGAACTATCCCCGCATACGGACTTGTTGGTTACCCGGTTGTAGAGGTACATTCGCAAGATGACGTCGAGTCGTTTTATCACATACTCGCTGGATCATTCACCATGTATGTCGTCCGTGTCTGCTACGATTACCTCATGTACTCTGGTAAGTGTCCTACCTCACCTTGACTAAAGTTTCACGACAATGCTGACTACTTGTCAAGGAGATGTGAATTACATCCGCTCCGTTTATCCGCGGCTCCAGAAACTCATCTCACTCGTCAACGAGAGGGTTGATGATCGCAACCTTGCAAAAATGGAAGGCCAGTGGGCGGTGGACAGCGACTACTATAACAAAGCTCGTTCTGGCGCATCCACAAAACACAACGCTGTCTATACGATTGGTCTTCGTTGTCTTGCAAAAATTGCGGACGAATTGGGGGAGCCGCACACAGCAAGCCTGTATCGTTTACAGGCCGAGAAAGTTTGTCACGCCGTGAACACGATACTTTTCAACAAACAAACGGGTTTATATGATGCATCCGAGAATGACCGGAATGTCGTATCAGAGGACGCTAATGCATTCGCTATGCTAGCAAACTTCCCAACCTCGGCAGAGCGACGGACTGCCATCCTACATTCTCTTAGTGCATCTAATTGTTCTCCGGGTGGCTGTCTTTCGTTTGATCATGGATCAGGATACATGACTACGCCTGTCGTGTCCCCAATAATGAACGGCTGGCACGCCGAAGCAGCACTCCAGTCCGGTCGCCTAGAAGATTTCGACTTCGCCCTCGACCTCTGGAGAAAGTGTTGGGGTCCTATGATCGACGAAAAGTCACCCTATTATTCCGGTTGTCATTGGGAGTTTAGCACTCCAGAAGGCAAGCCGCACATGGATCATTTCTGCTCTATGGCACATCCATTCTCCTCCCTACCCGTATACTCGCTAAGTGTGCATGCTTTGGGATTATCCCCTACCAAGCCGGGATGGAAGGAGTTTGTCTTCAGTCCCCACTTGGGCTTCCTGAAAACTCTGGAGTATTCATCTGGCCGAGTTTCGACTGCTACTGGAGGCACTATACAGGCGTCATGGACTAAAGAGTCACAAAACGTATGGTCCATTAAGATAAGTGTGCCATTGGGCTGCATTGGCTGGCTATGTTGGCCGCAAGACCCGGAGGGTAAACTTCCATCATATAATGGTAAGGAGTCAGAATTGGGGATAAAGGTAGAAGGACCGGGAACTAGAAATGTTAGCATTGTACATAGAAGCTCGTAGAGATATCTACTGCAAAATTCGCATGCATTCTATATAACAAACATTACAGAAAGGACAGAGTTAGTAAGTTGACAGACGATAGTTGTAATTTTGCAGCCTAAATACTAGATAATAGTTGCTTCTCAGATGATGGTTTTTCTGAATGGTGGAATATGAGTTATAGCTACACTATAGGGAGCTGGTAAAGCAAGTTTTAGCTCATCCATGGCCATTGTACAGAACCTTTATTCAAAAAAATATAGTAATACATAATGACGACTTACCTATCTTATCATCCCCTTTCTCTTTTATTGTAGTATTAAGCAATGTGACTTGCATCACCTCCACGGAATAAGACGCTAACTTAGAAGCTACATAGCGATACCTCGTACTGTTGTATACTAGCCTATGTTACACTAGGGTGTCATTAAAAGTAAGAGAGAAAAGAGTTGTCTCTTAGTGATGTAAGAAGAGGCGTGATTAAAAAGTAAGAGAGAAAAGAGGTGTCTTTTAGTGATGTCAGAAGATGGCTATGTATGAAGATGAAGTCTGTGCCCGCACAGAAGTCTCTGCGCAGCAAAACTTTAGAGGACAAGGCTAGGTCACAAATCTCTCCCGCGGGTCAGAGCTTGCTCGCAGAATTGGCGATGATGACAGAAGCATACACCGGTACGCTTACTAGCCGCGTATCTACTTATCATACCAGTCTCAGTACCTTTTTTTTTAAAAAAAAAGCCTTTGTGGTATATTCGATAGCAAAATCTTGCGGTTGTTTTAGAAAGTCTTAGCGTTATTAGAGTACGTGCAGTAATCTCTTTCGTTAGTTAGGGAGATAGTATCCCGGCTTTTACGTTGCATGCTCCTAAGGGGGGCATGCTTAGACCTTTTACTCCGTAAAGGGGCTTCATCAACGGCGAAAGTAATGAAATATACATTAATGTTCGAAACGTAAGTCAGCTTCATACCATGGTGTCAATATTGCTAAAAGCACAGAACACCCGTCCCAAGCCTAGGCACGCCGCTACCACTCAGTGTTGCAAATTTGTAACCAGAACGTATGTGTGCCTGACATGTAAGGCGTCCAATATCTTAAGACCCGTCCTTTTTATCGGAATTACTATGCTGCCGATGGCGGAAAATTGACCGTCTTTATGGATCCTAGACCCCTCATATTACTCTTTGCCACGATTAATTCTCTTGCTACTTTACACCCAAGTTCTTCTTGGAATTACTCAGGGGCAAAATTAATACAATATGGTCTATACAATCGTCGTTCACCTTTATGCGAAGGATGATGTGGAGAGCATTACAAAACTTTCCAACAAACTGATTGAGGCCAGTCGCATCTACTCACAGGACAAAGAAACGATCTCCTGGTTTGTCATGCAAGACATAAAGGACCCGCGTGCTTTTACTATTGTCGAAAGATATGAGAAAGAAAGCGTATGCTCCCTTGTATTGACCCCTTTAACGATATTACATGAACTAAGTATGATTGACAGAGCCAAAAATACCACCTTGAGAATCCTTACTGGAAAACGTTCGACCCTTACGTAATCCCACTTCTAGATCAGCCTATGGACTTGAGACGGCTAGAGGAGCTCGAAGAAGTTTAAGAATACTGTGAAGGAATGTTCTAGGCGGATGGATGCCACTCTTTCAATTTCATCATAATGCAGAGATCCTATTCAAGTGATGAAGCACATACAAAGTACCTTCTCAAGTACCTGGCCTTGAAGCATAAACGTCCTTTTCCCATAATTCTTCTCCCTTTGACTCTTTCTGTACCTATTCTATGATGATTGCTACTGCCTTTGGATGCAGTCAAAACATCACCTGAAGCTAAGAGTTAGTAATTCATCCTACGAAAAATAGAAAATGCGCCTGCTACTCGACAGATCACTAAGTAGGAATAGTTGCTCGTATAGACAGTATAGAGTATAGATAGAAGCCTAAAAGAATAAAATACACAAGCTTTCACAAAAATACCATAGCAATCCCAGGCAAATATTAACATGAAATACAGCGATCGACTCTTAAAAACGCGCGAGGTATCTCAATAAAATTAATGTGTGCTTGTGATAAGCACATCACATAGTAACCCAAAAAGGAGACCAGGTGGTCCCCTATGGCAGAAGGCACGGGAACAGTGGCACCCAATGTTCACGTGACGATAAGGATAAGGCTCGACAAGCTCGACAGACGAGCCAGGCGAGCCGGCTCGATAGGCTCGACGTGCGAGCCAGACGAGCCAGACAAGCCAGGAAGAAATGAAGGAAGGAACCCTAGTATATAAGACTACGATCCCTACCACCTAGATAGCTTTCCTTACTACAGCTCTTCAGCAATCAATCTAAGTATTCACTTGAGTATCTACTCTCACTTGAATAGGCCTCGCAGCCTAGTGACACTCTGAAGAACTCTAGACAAGAAGACAACAGAAGAAGATCGCCGTTCACCATTGCACATCATTGGCCTTGACTTTCCTACTTACATAAAACCCTTGGCACACCACGGTTTATTACTAAGGAAATAGTGTGTTCATTACACTTTCCTAATCTGGGTCCAACGTCGGCTGCACCCCCTGGCGTAGTACATGATTATTGGCCTCTCTGCGACAATATAGCATTAGCCAGCCAAACCTGGGCCCTTAGCCCTTTACAGCACAACAGTATAGGACATGGCTAGGTTAAATAACATAGCCCATAGCAACAATTTATAAGATTTAAATACAGTTACTACAATACTATATCCTAGATTGCATAGTCTGCACCGTCCGCCGTCTCTGTACTAAACGGCAGGTCAAACGGCCACTCCTGGAGCATGCAATACACCATTTCAGATGGATACAATGGTGTACTTTGTGCGGTAGCTCCAAGGCTTCCAGAGAACTGTCGAAACTCATCCATGACAATCATCTCATCGGGCGGTTGCGTCGGAGATTGTGTTTCGGGAGCTTCAAGAGTGTCAAAGTGCGGCGACAGCGAATTGCTTTGGTGCCGTTGTTCCTGCCCTGGAGTACTTATGAACGGCGTCGCTACTGCATTGCCGGCACTGCCAGGAAAGGGTAGTAGTGTATTTCGGACACGGGTATCAACCACAGTCGGCGAAGCTGCTTCTTGATAAATGGTCACGTTGAGAGCATCGTGTATCACTGCGTTGCTTAACTTTTTAAACAGTTCACAAGACCGCCGCGACACGTTCCAACGCTCACAGATGGCGACCATTACGTTAGAGCAAGACCATGTAACGTCAACGATACTAAGAAAATCAGGCGCCATATTATGAAGTGGCTTGGCACCGCGAAGAATGCGGCCGACGGAGTATATGAAGGCAAGGCCGGCGATGAAAACGCCGTGCATCGTGATCCATGAGTAGTTAAGGCGCCGCTTTCGGTGTAGCTCACTGTACGCCATGATCGAGTTGCGGCTAGCGTGTAGCAGTTTGAGAAGGTCTGGTACGGAATTGTCCGCATCAGCGACCATGGATGGGTGCGGCATGTAGGGTGATGGGCGGTAGAGCAGCAAGATAGCGTTGTTTTGAACGGCGCTATACCACTCATAGCTAAGAAAGCTGGACTTATAGCCTGACGTAGCTGCTTCGGTGACTTCGCCAAGGTTAAGACTCTTGGTCTCGCTGTGCCACGCCTGAAGGCGCTCGTCAAAGCGGCTGCGAGTGCGGCGCTTCTCTGCCAAGGGAACGTCGGCGTGGTGGCGCGAGTTGTAGAAGAGATTCAGGATCTCCCCAGAGATGCGACGGATCCGTATGAGATGGAGGAACGGTGAAGTTTTTGCATTAGATCTTTGTACGTTGGCTGTGGCCTGGTCTGGACTAGAATTAACGAGGTTGATGGGGTCCTGGATTATGTGCTGGTCCTCTCCAAAAAGGTCGTCGTCAAGCGCCGACGGCAGCGGCACGTCTAATTCTTCGTCCCGAATGATGACTGGTCTTCCAAGCGTGAAACTGACAACGCGATCAAGGTTGTATAGGCACCAAAAACACCGTCGTCGCATTTCTTCCTTGAATGTCACCACCTGTGGGCCACAATGACTCGAGGCATACAAGTCCGTGCCGCCCGGCCGCCTGTTCTTAAGGTGCAGTCCGAGCTCGATACATATACGCGCACCGATACCGATGAGATGCCATATGCTAGCACTGGTGCCACATAGGTTGCTAAATATTCCATGGTGCGATATGAGTAGTATAGCCTTCAGGGACGCCAGCCCGCCCATGTCCATTACCGTCCTAACCTTAGCTTGCGCCATGGCGAAGCATCTGTTGGCCATGCCCGTCGGCTCCTCGAAACGGTTAAAGTTGGAGCTGCCAATGGTGACGACCATGTCGAACACAAAGGCGTCATACGTATTTTTCTCGTAGTAGCCAGGCTCCTTGAAGATGCGCTCGGCGGTAGCCATGAAGCTTGGTCGGTGCAGCAGCGGAAATGTCATGTGCGTGTGTTCGAAGTAGGACTCGATGAAAGGCATGGCCATGCCAAGAGAAGAGAACACTGGTATCAGATCCGGTGGAATTTGATGACGCTGTTGCGTGTTGGTGGTGCAGCTGCTAGAGAATCCCGGGGAACCGCCTGCGCTAACTCTGGCATACGGCGCGCTACTCTGCGCGCTGACGATCGTGCTGATGATACTAGCCAGGTCCATGCCGCTACTAGGGCCAAGATAGCGTGTCTCACCAGTGGCGGTCAGCGTCAAGTAACCTACCTCCAACTCGAACGGATCGCCAGCGCCACTCTCCTTCGTCGACGTTGAGCTCGGCGTGTCGCTGTTGTCTTCTTCCGTCCGTGCTTCCCGAACGACATGTGCTGTTTCTGTTGCCTGTGTTGCCTTCGTTGTCTGTGCATCTGCTATGCCCCCGGGTCCCACGCCGGTGCCAGTGGTATCAGCCGTCTCCGCTATCACATTTGCTTCTGTCTGTGAAACCCCCCATTGCGCATTGGCCTGCGATGAAGCCAAATTTTGTCGCAGTATATGGTTCTCCTCGCGTAGCTGAGAAACAAGGCTCTCCATGTTGTCAATGTAAGCCCGAGGAAAGTTACGCTGCCGCAGTTTGTCAGCATGAAGGCAAGGTGTGCCGGCCTTCTCGCAGCTGCTGCATTGCGGAATTCGCTTGTCACATCTGGTTTTTCTAGCGTGGCACCGGTCGCACGCCTGCATGGCTGTAGCCGCTGTTTTCACTGTCTTCGCTGTTTGAGCTAGTTTCCTGGCTCACTGACGTGGTCTTCAGGTTTAACAGTTGTATATAGTTCTGGCCGTGTTCAGCGGACGTCGATGGATCAAATGGAAATATGTGCGTTTTCGTTTGTATTGTGCTCCGTACGTTCCTTACTTTCAAAACACAGTGACCCTCGGCAAAATCTGGGGGCAAAAGCGGGGATAATGCGGGGTGGCCCCACCAGGCTCGTACGAAGTGATACGAAGTACTACAGAGCAATGTAATCTCGTGGCTTCTGCCCCAGGCACGTCCCTAGTCTGTCGTACTAGCGGTGGCTTACTACTCGCTGTATAGTACGATCACCAGGGTAGTCCTGTCTGTTACTTCTGATACAAATATGACCGGGACTAGTTGCGCTGCTGGACAGAGGCAATAGGCCTAGTACAAGATGTGCTCTGAAGTTAGATGAATTGGATGATGGGAGAGTCTCACTATCTAGAGGGCCTCCAGTTGAGGCACGGAGTATACGTACAAAGTAAAGTAATGCAAGGTAATACGACGTACAGGCCCTCCTTGCAACAATGACGAAGATGTTTAGAACCTTGTTGTGTTATGCTAATAAGCTGCTGTTTGCTACACCATACAGTTTATTGAGGCCTGTTGTTGACTACGTTGCTGTTTAGGGGCAACAAAATGTAGGAATGTCTATAAGATTCCAGAATAGTGGACATGGTCGTTCCTGTTAGTCCGTACTACATTCGCATTGTCTTTTTGTTTCTTTACGTATTATTGTTGTTTTTGCTCTTACTTCTTACGGCTACAATAACTCATCTTTTTCCTAGAACGTACCGTTATATATATAAAAATGAAGACCCATTATGATATATACTTCTTTTTCGATCCATCTTTGTCTTCCGTATACGCCTCTTCTATCTAAAGCCAGAAATTAGCGCTGGTATGTAATAATTGGACATATAAAAATAATACGGTAGTAGTTATCAAAGCAGGTGGCAGGATATTACGTTAACAGAACAGTGCGTTATATTGCAGGCATTACTAAGTGTATATGAAGATTTATGTACTGACCCTGTTTTAATGCCTATCGTGTATCCGAGGGAAAACAATGTAGAGTGGGAATTTTGAGTCTCTTTAGGATACATCGTGAACAGTTTTTATGATTGATTTTCTGAAATGAGAATTAAAACATGCTAAGAATATTCTAAGATTATGCTTTGTAAGACAAGTAGAACACCTAATTTGTTACACGCTACCAGTGTGCAAATACTGCATACGAATAAATACCCTTACTTATAATTTGAGATCACTATATTAATACTAACGTACCACCCACTCCGCTACTTTACTAGAACAACTCGCCCCGACACCTTTCCTGCCTTTAATAAATACATAGCTTCGTTGACCCTGTCCCAATCCATTCGCTGTACCGGAACTGGGCTCAAGTTTCCCTCTTTTGCCATCTGCACAAGCTTCCGTAGTTCTTCCAGATTTCCAGTTATATTAGAGTAGATGGTGAGGCCTTTAAAAATGTTTCCAACTAAGGACATCTCTATGGATCCCCCCATAACACCCACCTGAACCCACTTTGCACCTTTCGCAACGAGGGTGTTCACTAAAGCTGCCGTGCTAGAGCTGTTCACAAAATCGATAACAGCAATGATGGGCCCACCAGTAGCCGCGAGTACGGTGGCCGTTGCTGATGCACCTGAAATGTTTACGGTCTTAGAAGCACCTACAGCGGCGGCCGCCAAAAGCTTCTCGTCGTTGATATCCGTGCTCACGATAAAGTTGTGTCCGTATGACTTAAGTATTGAGATGGCAGAGAGCCCAAGGCCACCTGCACCTATAAGAAGGACTGGCTCCGTTGCCGGCAGTGGCATAATCTTGCTGACGGCGCTGAGACTTGTAATTCCAGAGCAACCAAAGGTGTACGCTACCGCCGGATCAAGGTCTCCTAGATCGACGAGGTATTTTTGGTGCGGTACTAACACATACTCGGCGAAGCCGCCGTTTTGTAGCGTTCCGAGGCCTCTCTGTGCCGCGCAAAGATTGTCCTCTCCCTGGCCGCAACGCGTGCAGGTACCGCAGCCAAGCCACGGGTACACGATCTGTAGCGACCCGACGGGTGCCAACTCCGCGCCATGTCCTGTTGCAATGACTTCACCAAGTATTTCATGCCCCAGCGCAATCGGTAATGTTATCCCGCGGTCCTTGACGTAGAATCGTTCTCCCTTCCCGATGTCGTAAAAGCCTTGGGCAGTGTGAAGGTCTGAGTGACATACACCTGCGTGAGTGACTTTGAGAAGAATTTCGGTACCCGTAGGTTTCGGAATCGGCTGGCGAATTTTCTTGAGTGGCTTATCCCACTCCGTCAGGGCCCAAACATCCATAATCTCTGATATTGTATTGCCAAGCTGCTTGTATTCTGTTCGGTTATGAACTACACGAGAAAACCACAACTTTTGCATCTTCCAGACAGTATCTTCTGTGTCTTTATATCGCGCAGGAAGGCCTGTCGGCAATGGCCGAGTCCAATGAAGTGACTGTTACAATCCGGGCATCAGTCAACTTGGGGTAATGCCGACCCCCCGGCATGCCTTGCACAATTAACCGGAAATACAACTTGCATATCCGAATGAGGAGAAAAAAGACGCATGATCGCCAGCGTATTCTTTGCCGACATGCATGAGCCAATCGGCATCTGCCCGGCCAAGTCTACAGGCGATAGAAGATACCTAAGCCGACTCGTAGCTAACGGCAAGCCAAAAGCTCCGTAATATCCTGGTCTGATCTGATTTACTCTTTGGCTGTAACGGGGAAAACAAACTGCAAACTACCACAATGGGTGACAAGGTTCTTGACCCGAAAAGCTACAATAAACTATACCTAAATGGAAAGTATACTACAGCACTAAATAGGGAAACGTATAGTCTGAAGAACCCCAAGAACAACAGTCTCGTAATCGACAATGTACCCGTTGCCGGACTGTCAGACGTTAATATTGCTGTGGGATATGCCGAGAAGGCCTTTCTCGGACCATGGAGCAGGTTCACAGCTATGCAGAGGACAGAGTGCCTTTCGAAACTGGCATCACTTTTGGACGAAGAACTCACTCCGATCTTGACTCTGGACTCGCTGACGTCGGGAATTCCTATCTCTCTTGCCCCCGTGCGCGAGCGGAGCTATATCCGGAACTGTGTACTTTATTACGCAGGCTGGACGGATAAACAAAAAGGGGACTACTTTCCCGCCGACGACGGTGAGTGAGGGAAATACAGAACAATCAGATTGACGGGTTCTTGCAACAAGCTAACAAAGGTAGGATTCGTAAAGCTCGTACGCCACGAGCCGCTCGGCGTCTGCGCAGCGATCAACCCGTTTAATGCACCTTTGGCAACCTTGTTTCTCAAGGTGGCCCCAGCGCTAGCCACAGGAAATGTTATTATCGTGAAGCCCAGCGAGAAGACACCTTTAGGGACCCTTGCAGTAGCGCCCCTTTTTGAAAAGGCCGGCTTCCCTCCCGGAGTTGTCCAGGTCATTACGGGGCACGGGCACACCGGATCTCTGCTTGCAGAGCACATGCGCATTCGGAAGGTGAGCTTTACCGGTTCGGTAGCAACCGGAAGAAAGATCCAGGTAGCCGCCGCACAAAGCAATCTAAAGCGTGTGGCATTGGAGCTCGGCGGCAAAGGCCCAGCTGTTGTTTTTGAGGATGCAAATATCGACAATGCCGTCAACTGGACAATTAACGGGATCTTGACAAGAAGCGGCCAGCTCTGCGTTGCAACGTCAAGGCTATACGTACATAAGAGTATTGCGAAAGTCTTTTTGGACAAGTACATAGCGCAGATGAAAGCAGCTGTGGATGATCTCGGTGACCCCCAAGATCCCATGGTCAAGCTTGGACCCCTGGTTGACGAACACCAATTAGCACGGGTCCAAAAAATGGTTGAGCGAGGTAGAGTGGAGGCCGATCTGGTCGTTGGGGGAAATAGGCACGGAAGTACGGGTTGTTACATGGAGCCCACAGTGTTTCTAAACCCCAAGGACGATTCCGAGATCTACAAAAAGGAAGTATTTGGGCCTGTCAGTATCATCAAGACATTTGAGACGGAGGAGGAAGTCTTGAAATTAGCTAATGATACCGAGCTCGGGCTAATGTCGGGTGTCTTCACCCGGGACATTACGCGCGCTATGCGCGTATCTTCGGCTCTAGAGACTGGGGTTGTCGGAATTAATTGTGTAAGCCTACAGAACCTGCAGACCCCATTTGGTGGCAAGAAGCTAAGCGGCTTCGGGCGAGAATTTGGAGAGTACGCGCTGAGGCTGTTCACGGAGCCGAAGACGATTCTTATTAATATGTCCGCATAATTAGTTGCAGGGGAGTACTATGTTCTACAATTGATATTTCACTTTCGGATAGGTTACATGCCGACTTTTTCTGATTTGAAGATAACTTACGACTGCAGTTTCCTATTCTAGTTTTAAAGCAGTAGTGATACTTATATCTACCTACCTTTACATGCGTGTTTGTTTACCTACTTACTTCCTTGTAGATATGGCCATCTCTTTGTCTACCTTTTAACTAAAGAGCATTAACCTAGCCACTGTCACCGTCCTTAACAGCTAAATATACAGGCTTTTTGTTACGGGATAAACGGTAATCCCTCCTCCATGAAGTAATTGACAGAAGAGCACGTGACTTGGTGAAGCCTGGGACATGAGAGGCGGACTTGATAAAGGAGACGACCATGAGAGTTGAGCCAGAGGCATGTGACAAGGACGTGTCTCCGAGGGATCTCGGAGACATATCGCTTGCAGCCCTCTCCTTCAGTATCGCCACTCAACAGTAGTCCCGACCCCTCAGCCAAGTCGCCCCTTAGCCAAGTCCAGACCAGTCGGTCTCCCTTCATCTTTGGGATACTCTGGCATGCCCACTTCTGTCTTCATCTTGTTTTGTATAATGAGTGATCTGCATATATATATGAGTCGCCCTCGTCTCTGTGACGGGCCATGGCCCGGTATAAGCCTCGGCTCTGCCCTCAGCATCTCCCTGCCTTAGTCAGCCACTATTCCGACCGCACCCGTTACCCACGCAGGCTAGACCATTCGAAATCCATTCGAAATCCACTTTGCCAGCACACGATCCCAACCGTCAGGCCAGCTGGGCAGCAACCACTTTGCCAGCGCACGACTGGTGACCGGCAACGGAGGAAAGGGACCGCGATAGCCGCGTGGGAAGAAAGGGACCTTGATAGCCGCGAGGAAAGAAGGGGTATAACTATGGGGGATGCTGCTTGTAAAACTTAGCGTTGATCCTTCCTTTTTCCCTCAGCTTAGTTTTCAACCAGTTTCGTTCTTCCAGCTGCGACTTCTTCCTCTGGTAGAACTCTCACATAGGCTGGCTAACGTGCTTAATAAACTAGTAAACAGTTAATAAATCATTGCTTTTTAATGGGTAGTAATAAAATTTAAGTATTACTACGAAATCTTTGAAGCTATATAGTAGCTTTAAAGAATTTAAAAAAAAAGAAACCATCATTATAAAATGTTTGAAGCTACATGGTAGCTTAAAAGAATAGACAGACTAGCAGACCGGTAGGTAGCTGTTATGAGAGTACTTGGTGAACCAGGCAAGGATAGGTGGGAACAGAGGTATCTTCTGACTAAGGACTATCTGTCTCTAAAGCAAGACTGAATCTTAAGGAGTAAGATTCATATTTCGCGTAAGCCCTACGTGCGAAGAATATCTATCGGTGCGCACGTGGTCCGTACGCCGGGATTACGGAGACCCTGCGGGATTCCAGCGCAGCGCATGCGGGACGCTCTCGTCACGTGCTTGGCAATCCCGCCTCTGTTGTCTTGGTGAGTGAGGGTCGTAACAGTAGCCGACTGCTAACGTGTGGACAATTTAGTGTTGTCAGCCGGCCGTGTTATAACGGTGGTTTGGACTAGGCAGAATAATGGACAAAGATACAGGACCGAATAGGACTAGTATCAAAAGCGTGTCACGAAGAGGATAGAGATCTAGTAGATGTGTTGAAGCAGGAAGGTAGCTGTGACGACCCAAAAGACGACCTGGTGGGGACGACGCAAGGCGGCGGCCCAGGAGGGAAGAAGCACGCAAAGTCACGTGGAACGGTGACTAGGGGGCAGCCACACGTGATGGATCACGATGGACCACCCCTAAGGAAGTGATGTTGTGGGCCAGGTCATGTGACCTAGCCCAGCCCTTGTTATAGTTTGTGCGCGCAGAGTCTGCATCTCGCCACACTTAGAGAAGATACACATACTTTTCTCTTCGTCTGGCTTCGTGACTGTCTGCACCCTGGCGGTCGACATATTGTCCTGTGGCGGCCTAGGGTTGTCCCTATATCCACGAGTCATATTAATAATTACTAAAAATCAGGATGTCCACAGGACTTTAAGAAACCCGTTAGAATAGTAGCTAGTAGCTTGCCACATCGTAGTGACTCATCGGCACGGCATGTTACGACACATTCCAGATCATTCTAGAAAACTCTTTTCAAGCGGTAAAAACATATAAATTTATGGGCTCCCCTACGACCCGTAGAAGGGCAAAGAGAGAAGAAAAAAATATATATAGTAAGATTGTTACTGTTCTTTTTAATTGAACACCTTTAGACATGCCTTCCTAAAAAAATCAAAGCAGTAGTAAGATCATTAAGGTATTAGGGATTAAGGATTGAGGACCAAGATAACGCTTCCGATTAAGACTAAGAACAAACACTCACACAGCATGTATACAATATATTCTTCTTACAACTAGTTAGTTTCAGTTACTGTTACTTAGTTATAAAAACTTAAGAATAAAAAGCTTTCCTGTAGCACAACCAATAGCGACACTTTGACCAAACACAGCAAAAGCTTCTATAGATCGGTATTCTATAGGCAACCAAAGAATTCCGTGACCGTTTTTAGTAATCCATGATCTGTCTGTACTTAGTCCGTATACGGTCTGACAGTCGTTACATTCTTTGACAGTGTTGTCGCCTGAACCTGAGGCCAGTTGTGTGCCGTCGGGCGAAAACACAACTGAAGTGACCGAATGGCTGTGGCCCTCAAGCGTCTGCCTGCAGTGCCCCGAGGCCGTGTCCCAGATCTTGACAGTCGTATCGTGTGAACCTGAGGCCAGTTGTGTGCCGTCGGGCGAAAACACAACTGAAGTGACCGAATGGCTGTGGCCCTCAAGCGTCTGCCTGCAGTGCCCCGAGGCCGTGTCCCAGATCTTGACAGTGTTGTCGTGTGAACCTGAGGCCAGTTGTGTGCCGTCGGGCGAAAACACAACTGAAGTGACCCAATGGCTGTGGCCCTCAAGCGTCTGCCTGCAGTGCCCCGAGGCCGTGTCCCAGATCTTGACAGTGTCGTCGTGTGAACCTGAGGCCAGTTGTGTGCCGTCGGGCGAAAACACAACTGAAGTGACCCAATGGCTGTGGCCCTCAAGCGTCTGCCTGCAGTGCCCCGAGGCCGTGTCCCAGATCTTGACAGTCATATCGCGTGAACCTGAGGCCAGTTGTGTGCCGTCGGGCGAAAACACAACTGAAGTGACCGAATGGCTGTGGCCCTCAAGCGTCTGCCTGCAGTGCCCCGAGGCCGTGTCCCAGATCTTGACAGTGTCGTCGTGTGAACCTGAGGCCAGTTGTGTGCCGTCGGGCGAAAACACAACTGAAGTGACCCAATGGCTGTGGCCCTCAAGCGTCTGCCTGCAGTGCCCCGAGGCCGTGTCCCAGATCTTGACAGTCGTATCGTGTGAACCTGAGGCCAGTTGTGTGCCGTCGGGCGAAAACACAACTGAAGTGACCGAATGGCTGTGGCCCTCAAGCGTCTGCCTGCAGTGCCCCGAGGCCGTGTCCCAGATCTTGACAGTGTTGTCGTGTGAACCTGAGGCCAGTTGTGTGCCGTCGGGCGAAAACACAACTGAAGTGACCCAATGGCTGTGGCCCTCAAGCGTCTGCCTGCAGTGCCCCGAGGCCGTGTCCCAGATCTTGACAGTGTCGTCGTGTGAACCTGAGGCCAGTTGTGTGCCGTCGGGCGAAAACACAACTGAAGTGACCCAATGGCTGTGGCCCTCAAGCGTCTGCCTGCAGTGCCCCGAGGCCGTGTCCCAGATCTTGACAGTCATATCGCGTGAACCTGAGGCCAGTTGTGTGCCGTCGGGCGAAAACACAACTGAAGTGACCGAATGGCTGTGGCCCTCAAGCGTCTGCCTGCAGTGCCCCGAGGCCGTGTCCCAGATCTTGACAGTGTCGTCGTGTGAACCTGAGGCCAGTTGTGTGCCGTCGGGCGAAAACACAACTGAAGTGACCGAATATCTGTGGCCCTCAAGCGTCTGCCTGCAGTGCCCCGAGGCCGTGTCCCAGATCTTGACAGTGTTGTCGTGTGAACCTGAGGCCAGTTGTGTGCCGTCGGGCGAAAACACAACTGAAGTGACCGAATGGCTGTGGCCCTCAAGCGTCTGCCTGCAGTGCCCCGAGGCCGTGTCCCAGATCTTGACAGTGTTGTCGTGTGAACCTGAGGCCAGTTGTGTGCCGTCGGGCGAAAACACAACTGAAGTGACCGAATATCTGTGGCCCTCAAGCGTCTGCCTGCAGTGCCCCGAGGCCGTGTCCCAGATCTTGACAGTGTCGTCGTCTGAACCTGAGGCCAGTTGTGTGCCGTCGGGCGAAAACACAACTGAAGTGACCGAATGGCTGTGGCCCTCAAGCGTCTGCCTGCAGTGCCCCGAGGCCGTGTCCCAGATCTTGACAGTGTCGTCGCGTGAACCTGAGGCCAGTTGTGTGCCGTCGGGCGAAAACACAACTGAAGTGACCGAATCGCTGTGGCCCTCAAGCGTCTGCCTGCAGTGCCCCGAGGCCGTGTCCCAGATCTTGACAGTGTCGTCGTGTGAACCTGAGGCCAGTTGTGTGCCGTCGGGCGAAAACACAACTGAAGTGACCGAATCGCTGTGGCCCTCAAGCGTCTGGAGGCATGCACTCCAATCCGTTTCTAACGGTGGCACTGCTTTAATCCACAAAGACTCTTTTGCCTCGAATAGCTGTCGCACCTTGCTACGGACTGGACTAAACACGAGCGCTGACGCGTACGCCTGAATTGGAGCACTTTCGATAGCATGCTTGTTGTATAGAATAAACCGATGTGCGTCGCGGACAAGGTCTATTAGTGCTTGTCCTTTATGTATCTTTAATAGTTAGTTTTAGTCGCTGGTATTAAGGGAGCTAATACTTACTAGGCGGTCTAGCCTTTTTACTGCGAGTACCCCTTCCGGCATGCTTTTAAGGAGACTAAGCGCCTCAAGCCAGTAGAGGAACTTCCCCTTGAGGAAGGTATTGACCGTACTGTAATCTTGTAGTTCCTCCTGCTCTGTCGTCGTCATAGAGTCACAGAGGTGATCAACCCAGAAGACGCATGAATATCCGATTGCAGACAATGGGTCAGGATTAGGCGGCGAGGCCTGATCGATAAGACATCCTGGATCCTTTAGGTCCCACATGTTGCGTCGTAGCCCGTTTGACAGAGCCTGCAGTGACCTCAAGAAAACGTCCTTGTGCTGGTGCGCAGTGCCTAGAGGCAAGACTTTACTGCGTGGATTAAGCAGGAAGTCTTTGGCTGATTGATGCACAAAGTAGATGACATCTTCTCGAAGAGTTAGGAAAGAGCCGCAGGACTTGATAATGTCTTTTAAGTCGTCATCGTCATAGCTCTCAAGCGACATAGAGAGGACTCGTAACTGCTGCAAAGTGGTAGGGCGATATACAACCGACGCAAGAGCTAGGATCTCCTTACAAAGGTCCGTATCGTCATCATTAGTGTAGATTTGTTCTAGCATCCGCTTGTAAAGATGATCCAGTCCTGGCGGGAAAGATTTCAACTTGGCAAGCGTGTGCCGCTTTGGGGCCTTGGCAAGCTCTTGACACACCAAGGCTACCCAGAGAAAGGTGCCGTTAGCGTTATCGTTCAAGTACTGTTGCACAGCTTCTTTGGTATTATTGTCGTACTCCTTTTTCTGTGCCAGCTGGTCCACCTTATAGCTAATAAAGTGTTTGACCGCATTTGTGATGGAATCCTTGTTTAACTCCAACTGCAGTTGAGCCTGCTGCTTCGCCTTGTCTAGTTCCTCCTCGATGTCCGGCCAGTTGCGGCTAGAGACGATCCACTTGACACGATTCGATACGCACGACTTTTGACTGATAAATTCCAGTAGTTTCGGCAAGTCATTCTGACATTCGTCAAGCGCGTCAACGACCAAGTACGTGTCATTTAGGCTCGGGTCCTGCAGGATATTTGTGAAGATAGAAGACAAGGCAACCCAGGCATTCGCATCCTCAAAGAGGGCTTTATCTGCACGATCATACTTCTGCTGTAGATGCGAGACGAGCGATGGCTGTTGATCGATGAGCAAGTATAACAGACCGCGTAACACGGCCGTGGCGTTGTTGGTGTGCAAGTCGGTGGCCTGGCAGAAGAAATAAGATAAACGGGTTGACTTAGCCATGGATCCGTTCAGCTCGTCAATGATGCCACAAAGCAGCATGGTCTTCCCTTTGCCAGGATCGCCCTTGATCCACAGTAGCCGGATCTGTGTATCGTTACGCCATTCAAGGAACTTGTGGGTTTCGAGAATCCACTTATACGAGTCCTTCAACAAACCACCCTTCGTATCTTCGATGCGTATTTTATCATGACGGGGATCGGTGACGCGCAAGTCTTTAAGGCATCGGTTTAACTTGTCGATCTCTTTCTCAAGCCGCTTGAACGCTTCCGCAGATCCTTCTTTATAACGGAGGGGCATTTCAACGCCAAAAATTCCGAGTAGTGCGTACGCTTTGTCTTCGTCGATCTTTGTCTGGCGGTGTTCCATCCACGAAAAGCGCACTCGATCAGGGAATTGAGATAAAGGTGCTCCGTCCAATGCTGCAATTGGTATTCCTGTGAGCCTTTGGAGTTCTTCCCTTAGCGATTGTTTGTCGCCAAGTTTCTTCTTCTCTCGGGAGAAGAATTCGACTGAAGCTGGGGCAAGGAGCTCTTGGAGAGTCCAGCCCCGGGAGAACCATCTAATTGGAGAATCTGGCCTCCAAGCATAAACTCCATTGCTTGCTTCCTGCGTGTCTGCGGAAACATCGGATAGGTAGACATAGCACTTCGCTGCGTTCTGGTACCAGCGAAACATTGAGTTGATAGAATCCTGAAGCTCAACGGCATTTGATTTTCTGATGCAGCAGGTGTCGACCCAAAAGTAGTCCAAGCCATCGCTGTTGGCTTGTTGTGCGCAGAATTGGATCTTTTTATAGCCAGTCTTGCTCTCTCCCGTACGGTTTACTATATCTTCATAGGTAGGCTCTTGGCCATCCCCCTCCCAAGTGTGCGAAAGGATGGCATAGGGAGGGATCGCTTCAACACCCAAATAATCCGTGAGTCTAAACTCGCCAGTAGCGTCACGGTACAAGAGACGCATTGTCTTATATAGAGCTAGACGGTAAGGCGGCAGGAAGGGATGCAGGTAGTCTAATGACAGTTAGTATACGTATAAGTACAGGGTTTCAAGGTACTATAATAAAGTATACTAAAAGCTCGGCCTTGTTTTTATCAAGCCATGATATGGAAGTTTTTTAAGAGGTATAAAAAGCTACTTACCGTTCTAGTTTCTGGCGAGCGGATACTATGCGTTAGGCCTGTCTATGAAGCGGCTCCTAAGGTATAGAATAGGGGGCACAGAATAAGTGAGTGAAGACAGTTTCGATGACTTCTCGGTAAGGTTGGGGATGTTCTAGATTATAAACAGCAACCCCGCTCGATGCAGTCCAACTAACCCCGCTACGGACAGCGGAAGAAATAAAACGCGGCAAAGGCGGTACGGGCGAATCAGGAAGCATAGCTAGTGCGCGATAGTGTTAGGCGGAGTGGAGATTTGGTGTACTCCGATAGATAGAGGATTTTGGAAGGTGACCGTAGAAAGGGCAGTCAAGGTTAGGGTAAGCTAAGGGTAAGTAAAGAAAGGGTGGCTAGAAAAGGTTAATAAGAAAGGGGGTAGTTAACGGCAATAGGTACGCTAGGCGAAGAAGGTGCTACGGGTGATGTGACTATATATACGTGGTGTGTAAAGATCCCCAGTGTTCATGGAGCAGGTCGTACGGTGGAAGCAATTCAGGCAGAGTCGGAATAGAACAAGTGATCTCAAGAAGCATGAAAGACGTATGAATTTAAGGATACTATCTAAACTATGGAAAAGGGCCACGACGTCCTTACTTATAGGCGGCGTGGCAGAAGTCCAGTGGTAAGACAGTGCCCGGAGGTGGAACCCTCACGTGTAAAGTCACAAAATCTTCAGATGCAGACTATTATTAACAAGCAAGCATTTCTTTATGCGTACATGATGGCACGAAATGCTTTTCTTTCGGGACATAATATCAAAGCGGCTGGCGTACGACTGGCTTATGGCCTATCAACAGACAACGGCGGTTAGCAAGCACTTTTGTGCTTGCAGATCAGTCAGAGGCATCAGCTATACCAAATACTCCTAATATCAATCAAATCAGCACATCTAGGGCTTCAAATCGGACTGATTTTAAAGTGCCTCTAGTGGTGTGGGCGACGCCAAGAAAGCAAATTGATTTGACGAGACAGTTGTTACGGTTGGCGCACAGAATATACCAATTGCACCAATAATCGAAAAAGATCATGAATTTTAACGCTACGCGTTCAAATCTCTGTGCACCACGTATATATAGCCACATCACCCGTAACAACAGTTTACTAAATATCAGCAGCTTAATAATGTTTCCTTAGAAGGGCGGCTATTATTCCAAAAGGTCCGCAAAGCATTTGATGAAAAGGCGGTTGAAAGCACTGTAAGTAAGCGGAAAATCAGTGCGCTAGAAGTAACGGTGGAAAATGTACGTCCACGAAAGAGAAAGGCTGTCGTTGTCTGTCCGAATTCGAAATTCGGTACTATTCGTGACATTCAGAGGGCGCAGGCAGCAGCAGGGAGGGAGGTAAATGATGAGGAAGATAGCTCTGAAGAAGGGCTTTCAAATGAGCTCGCCAGTGACTGATTTTGACGATTATTTAAATTATTATTAATTAAATGATTTGTCTTCATTTATTTTATTTTTTTGCTCCATTAAAAATGGGGGTGTCTATTTGGGGGGGGTGTCTATTTGGGGGGGGTGTCTATTTGGGGGGGTGTCCATTAGGCGATGGTATCACTTACAGGCAAAGGCAAGGAACGACAGGGGCACAGCAGGAAGTACGACGCGGCCAGGATCAGGAAGAAACAAGCGAAAGCGGCGGGCGCCTTTGCAGAGCAGCAGTCCGACGCGGCAGGGCAAGTTTATGCGGCGCGGCAAAAACAACGAGGACGGACCGGTGGAATTTCGCAGGCAGCGGATGCGCAGCCAAGGGGGAGCAGGCAGCGTACAGGAAGAGGAGGAGGCAGACGCAGGGGCGGAGCAGGCGTAGGCGGAGGCGCAGGAAGAGATGGAGCTGGACGTAGCGGCGGAGCAGGACGCAGGGGCGGAGCAGGCTGGACAGGAAGACGGGACGGGGTTGGGGGCGGCGGTTATAGAAGAGACTCTTGACCTGGAGTAGGCAGCGCAAGCAGTGCTAGGGAGAAGACAAAGCAAGCGGACTAAAAGGAGCGTGGGTGTGGAGAAGAAAGCAGGAAGCACGAAGAAGTAAAATGTAAGGGCAAGAGTAGGCAAGGTACTTTAGTAGGCAAGGTACTTTAGTAGGCAAGGTACTTGGAATAGTCTTTTTGTTTGTTTTACAAGGTAGCTACTGGGTATAATAATCAAGTTGAATGTTTTTAAGTTTTTTATTAATAGGACTACTGGTTTATTTTGGTATGTTTTGAGACGCGCAGGTCTAAAAAAATGAAATGGTAAGTGTATAAGTGTAGTAGGTTGTTACAAAGGTAGGCGGTGTAAATACTAAGGTAAGTCTTATTAGGTAGTTAATGGTAAGGATAAAGTAAAGGTAAAAAGAAATTAATTTACGCCTAAGGGTAGTCCTCGTGTTGTCTTTTTCTCTTTTTCTCTTTTTCTCTTTTTCTCTTTTTCTCTTTTTCTCTTATTCTCTTCTCTTCTCTTCTATCGGTACCGTATTAATTAAAGGTTTGTTGTTTATAGATTTAAATGTTTTCAGACGGGTGGGTGTAGGTTAAGGGAGTAGGCTAGACGGGCGGGTCTGAAAAGATAAGTAAGCGGCGAAGTTTATAGGGTAAGCTAAAGGCGGGGGTGTAAAAAGTTGTAGACGACTAGGTGCTAAGTGGATAAAGGTGTTGACGCAGGGCAGGAGACTATGTCACTGGACTGCCAAAGAGAAGGAAAGAAGCGAAGAAAAGGAAGAAGAAGAGAAAGAAAAGACAAAGAGCGGGGGTGACGAAGGTGACGAGCGATGATATGTCAGGAAAAGTGGAATAGGTGAGGGATGATGGAGGGCAGGCGGAGAGTAGGCGTAAGAGTGGTTGCAATAAGGGTGGATAGCAAAAGAGGTGAGAAGGGATCGGAATGAAGCGTAAGACGGGTAAGACAAATAGGTGAAGTCAGATGGGGAGGGTGGGTAGGAGAGGTGTAGGAGTGGTTGCAACGGGATGTAAGTTTAGGTTAGGTTAGGTTAGGTTAGGTTAGGTTAGGTTAGGTTAGGTTAGGTTAGGTTAGGTTAGGTTAGGTTAGGTTAGGTTAGGTTAGGTTAGGTTAGGTTAGGTTTAGGTTAGGTTAGGTTAGGTTAGGTTAGGTTAGGTTAGGTTAGGTTAGGTTAGGTTAGGTTAGGTTAGGTTAGGGTTAGGTTAGGTTAGGTTAGGTTAGGTTAGGTTAGGTTAGGTTAGGTTAGGTTAGGTTAGGTTAGGTTAGGTTAGGTTAGGTTAGGTTAGGTTAGGTTAGGTTAGGTTAGGTTAGGTTAGGTTTAGGTTAGGTTAGGTTAGGTTAGGTTAGGTTAGGTTAGGTTAGGTTAGGTTAGGTTAGGTTAGGTTAGGTTAGGTTAGGTTAGGTTAGGTTAGGTTAGGTTAGGTTAGGTTAGGTTAGGTTAGGTTTAGGTTAGGTTAGGTTAGGTTAGGTTAGGTTAGGTTAGGTTAGGTTAGGTTAGGTTAGGTTAGGTTAGGTTAGGTTAGGTTTAGGTTAGGTTAGGTTAGGTTAGGTTAGGTTAGGTTAGGTTAGGTTAGGTTAGGTTAGGTTAGGTTAGGTAGGTTAGGTTAGGTTAGGTTAGGTTAGGTTAGGTTAGGTTAGGTTAGGTTAGGTTAGGTTAGGTTAGGTTAGGTTAGGTTAGGTTAGGTTAGTTAGGTTAGGTTAGGTTAGGTTAGGTTATAGGTTAGGTTAG